>OU452252.1:10882500-15882500 GCA_911728495.1 Furcula furcula | reverse complement strand
AAAAATGTATTAAGAGATACATATTAGCAGAAGAAGTGTGTTTGAATAGCTTAAATATATGCAGTATGTGGCTAAGACATATTCAAAAATTATTCTGTTTCCTTATAAACTATTCCCCACATAACATCTGACAGTTTGAGCAAACATTAAGATTATTTAATTGAGTTCAATGTTAATCAATTATGCCCCATTTACACGGTGAGGGTTTCTCTGTTTTCGCGCGAGAACTCGTATGATAGGTATTATCGTAGGCGATAATCACCTACATACGTTCACACTCGTTTCCGTGATCAGAGGCAACTCAAGGAGTTTAGTGGAGTGGAGGCCTTTGCCTACCACAACCATATTAATAAAATGAAAATATCTTATCACAAAATGCCGAAATACAATTCTCGCTCTTAAAATATTATTTACACGAAGGCATACAATATTAAAAGGTAGGGCGATAATCGCTCGTACGAGTGCAATATCCGTACATCGTACACATAATTTACACCGGGTACTCCCAACCTTGTGGTATCACATCCCCCCTTCGCCCTCCCGAGGGGGCGTAGAAATATCAAAGGGTGGGAGGCTTCGTGGGACGTTTGACAGTTTCAAAAGGAAAATCCATAGTCGTAAATGCCATTCACTATACGCAAAAAATCGTCAGTTGTGTACAAAGGTACAAATTGAAAATTTCAGTCATAACCCAGATGTGATGTATAAAAAGTTGGGAATCCCTGGTTTACACAATTCGAGTTTTTTTTACTCTTGCGATAATCGCATATTTGAATCAAGAAACTTTCTTCGTGTAAACGGGCAATAAAATACTGCTTTATTAAGTAATACATTAAACGAATTAAACAGTTGTGGTGAAAAAAACTTCCTCCCTTCAAAATTCACTACAAGTTAGACTAGAAGCATGGTGTAATTTTTTTGTAAAATATAAAGGTATCCCTATATCAACTTGATACATATTTTCAAATTTAACATTGCTTATCTGAAAGTTTCATATTACAGTAACACACTACATATTCACAGTTTTATTTATTTTTCCAGATAACTAACGCAAATATGTGGTATGTTTATAAAAGTGCTAAAGTAGCTGCGAGTAATAAACAGGTAAATAATGCTATACTAATAGACCTTTGCCTTTGATGGTACATTGGCAGATACTGTTTAATTGGTACATTCACAAATAACCTACTTTTTGTTTAATAATATAATATTACCAAAATGACAAAAGGCCAATATACAGGCTGTCCAAGAAAGTGGGACACATCGGCTTCGATGGGCATAACACTAGTACGCCACCGTCACTAAAAGAATGTTCGAAAAACAAATCTGTTTTAAAGCCTTTCAAAATATTATGTTCGAGTGTTATCACAGTTCATATATATTTTTTGTTTTATAATTAATATACAATTAATTCATTATTGAATTAAAATTGTTAATGAACATTATTTCGCCATTGAAGGTGCTTTAAACGCATTTTTTCAATAACAAAACGCGAAATGACAAATATGCTCAGCATATTTTTTTAAAATTTATATTTAACTATGCAAACATGTATTTTATGCAAAAAAAATGATCACTTAAAAAAATTGAACAGCCTTAAATCTAAAACTGACACTTATTTGTAGGTACCCATGTCCCATTTTCATGGGTACCTATAACGAACAGATATTGGTGAAGTGAAATACATATTTAGCAAAAAGGTATTTTGTTTCGTAATATACATTTCACTTTACCAATATCTATATTCCTAGATCCTCTCCACATTGCTTCGCAAAAACTACAAAGGTCTAAAGGAATAATTAATTACTGTTCAAAATAGTAATTAATTACTGCCTCTTTTAAACGTAGTAGGAACTTCTACGAAACAAAAAGAGAAAAGAATCATCAGAATGTCTATCACAGTATGCCGCAAAGAATACGACTGTTAGAGTCCCATTTAGTATGGTACTTGCAAAGTTTGTATTCTGAATATAACGGTTTAAAAATTAGGCAAAGCAAACGCGATACATGTTGTGTGTTAATGTTTTTGCAAAAGTCACTTCTATTACATAATTACTACTTACTCTATGATGAGGCATCTTGGTAAGTGTTCGTGCAGATAGTCGAAGAGTTCTGGCGATGCACCGGGACAGTTCGTGAGCTCTAGCTCTCGCAACTGTCTCAGTTGTATGAGACTAGACAGACCACCGGATGTTAGCAAGGGACAACCTGAATCAAACAACAACGTTCGTAATTCCGTATAATAACATATTAAAAGAATACGAATAAAGAGATGTTTTTGTGACAGTTAGGCTCGGCGCAAACGGGCCACCGACCACAGCCACTGGTGGCCAGCGTCAACGACGTAACACACTTTTTCATATATTTTGTATAGACGCGCCGCACACGTGTAAGCCCGTGGCGGCCACTCGCTACAGCAGTGTCCGCGACTCGCCACTTGTGGCCGCTACGGGCCACACAGGACGCCGACACCCGCCACTGTCGCATGCTCCACCCCCCGCGCAGTTAACCGTCAGACGTTCTACGTATTGCACGCGTCACCATGGAGCACGACGCCTCAATGGATATTGATACATTTATATACCTTTGGTTGTCTGGAAGAAATCGCTGTTAGCGATAAGACCGCCATTTGTACCTAATTTAAGTTATTTTCTACGTTTTCTGTATGTTTTACTTTGGTGTGCAAATAAAGAGTATTCTATTCTATATCGGAAATCCATTCACGAACAGGTGGAGAACGGGTTATAAAATGTAGCGGCTTTCGAACACCGCTGGCTGTGGTCGGTGGCCCGTTTGCGCCGAGCCTTATTTTCTCGTCACCTCGAACTTTGCGCTGTTACATAGGAGGACGGAATTTAAAATTAATTGTCTTGGATAGGAGTTGCATTCTCACAGAGTTCAATTTCTAAGGAGTTCAGAACATAATACACATAATGGGGCTTTTGTTAGTAAATTGGAGCATTAAGCAGCGTTCGTATAATGCATTGAGAGTGCAATATAATAATGTGTTTAGAGCTATGTTTAAACTCTCGAGGTACTGTAGTGCCTCTGGCATGTTTTGTATAGCGCGCACAGACGGGTTTGCGGCTGTTATTCGTAAGCGAATATCATCATTAAGGCAAAGGGTATTTAATAGTACCCATATTACACTAAAAGCAATTGCTTACAGCTATGACTCATCTGTGCAACGCTTCTGGATTTCGATGATTTAAGTTGTATAGAAATTTAATATAAGCTCAATTATGTACTGCTAATATGAGTATTTTGTACTTGAAATATACGTTTATTATTATTATTTTAGCTTTGCCCGGTCTTTTAATAGGCTTGCGTGTGGACGAATCCAACACGTAGAGGCCCAGTTAAAAAAAATGGTGTGTAATAAAAAATAAAAAAAAAATAAAAAATGGTGTGTAATAAAAATGGTGTGTGTGTGTGTGTGTCTCCTCCCAGGATCAACCACTGAATATAATTAATCATAAACAGTAGTTGACCCCGGCAGGTGTAGGTACTATTGTTTTTATGTGGAAAGAATTCTAGTCTATTTATTCAATACGTGGTGGACTGGAAACTGGGCTATTGCAGAAGGTCGGGTCACTTGACATAATTAATAAATTAATTATTTTTTCGGCAAGCGGTGACTTGCCACCCACTAGATGGGCTCTCCATATAGCCGTCAGAAGACGACGGAGTGCAACACCGGTGTGAGTGGCTCAGGGGTGTCGAAAGGTGTGCTGCGCTTTCTCCGTGGTTACTAGCGGCGTTATGCCCTTTAACACTTCCACCCCTGGCCCCCTGCCTTAATTGGCCGTCCAGAGAAGAGTTGTTAGAGCTATATGCTAGCTATGTCCTGCGGGCCCCCTTCGGCTCTGATCGACTCTCTGGAGCACTCGGGTCCGTGGTGTCGTTATGCACCAACAGCTCGCCACTAGCTGCCCTGTGGGCTTATTATTATTATTATGGGGCTTTTGTTCTGGACGGATGTAAGTTTGCGATGTGGCTGGAGATTAGTAAACTGGAGCATTGAATAGTTCACCTGCCAGCGACAGCAGCTGCAGCGAGCGCATGGCGCACAGGTGCTGCACGCCGAAGTGCATGGTGCTGATGTAGCCCACGCCTGTGTCCGTGATGTGCGAGCACTCACCTGCCAGCGACAGCAGCTGCAGCGAGCGCATGGCGCACAGGTGCTGCACGCCGAAGTGCATGGTGCTGATGTAGCCCACGCCTGTGTCCGTGATGTGCGAGCACTCACCTGCCAGCGACAGCAGCTGCAGCGAGCGCATGGCGCACAGGTGCTGCACGCCGAAGTGCATGGTGCTGATGTAGCCCACGCCTGTGTCCGTGATGTGCGAGCACTCACCTGCCAGCGACAGCAGCTGCAGCGAGCGCATGGCGCACAGGTGCTGCACGCCGAAGTGCATGGTGCTGATGTAGCCCACGCCTGTGTCCGTGATGTGCGAGCACTCACCTGCCAGCGACAGCAGCTGCAGCGAGCGCATGGCGCACAGGTGCTGCACGCCGAAGTGCATGGTGCTGATGTAGCCCACGCCTGTGTCCGTGATGTGCGAGCACTCACCTGCCAGCGACAGCAGCTGCAGCGAGCGCATGGCGCACAGGTGCTGCACGCCGAAGTGCATGGTGCTGATGTAGCCCACGCCTGTGTCCGTGATGTGCGAGCACTCACCTGCCAGCGACAGCAGCTGCAGCGAGCGCATGGCGCACAGGTGCTGCACGCCGAAGTGCATGGTGCTGATGTAGCCCACGCCTGTGTCCGTGATGTGCGAGCACTCACCTGCCAGCGACAGCAGCTGCAGCGAGCGCATGGCGCACAGGTGCTGCACGCCGAAGTGCATGGTGCTGATGTAGCCCACGCCTGTGTCCGTGATGTGCGAGCACTCACCTGCCAGCGACAGCAGCTGCAGCGAGCGCATGGCGCACAGGTGCTGCACGCCGAAGTGCATGGTGCTGATGTAGCCCACGCCTGTGTCCGTGATGTGCGAGCACTCACCTGCCAGCGACAGCAGCTGCAGCGAGCGCATGGCGCACAGGTGCTGCACGCCGAAGTGCATGGTGCTGATGTAGCCCACGCCTGTGTCCGTGATGTGCGAGCACTCACCTGCCAGCGACAGCAGCTGCAGCGAGCGCATGGCGCACAGGTGCTGCACGCCGAAGTGCATGGTGCTGATGTAGCCCACGCCTGTGTCCGTGATGTGCGAGCACTCACCTGCCAGCGACAGCAGCTGCAGCGAGCGCATGGCGCACAGGTGCTGCACGCCGAAGTGCATGGTGCTGATGTAGCCCACGCCTGTGTCCGTGATGTGCGAGCACTCACCTGCCAGCGACAGCAGCTGCAGCGAGCGCATGGCGCACAGGTGCTGCACGCCAAAGTCGCGCAGCTGCGAGCACCAGCGCAGGAACAGCGCCGCCAGCGACTGCATGGTGCTGATGTAGCCCACGCCTATGTCCGTGATGTGCACACATCTGCAACGCGATTAGCCTATAATCTATCTAACCTAATAATAATTGGCGCCTAGATAAAATATTTCATTATTTTATTTTTTATTTTTAATATTTTATTACTTTTTTGATAATTGGAGTATTTTTTTTAATACTAGTAACATTGAAATTCATCAATTCGCTCATTCATAAAGTACAGAACACAGCTAAATTTACATATTACTGCTTAACAGCAGAATATTTGATCCTGGTATGGTACATACTAGGACAGGTTGTACCTCCCCGACGCAAGGTTCCTAATCCTAATAAAAACAAGATGGTTGACACGCACCGGTCCAGTGTCAATTCTTCTAGTTGGTTGAGATCGCATGCGATGTACTCTAGCGCGTTGTCAGTGACTCGCGGGCACCAGCTGAGGTCCAGGCTGCGTAGCCGCGGCAGGTTCTCAGCAAGCAGCTCCACGCCCTCGTCGGTCACCTTGCTGCAGCCGCTCAGGGACAGTACCGTCAGATTCGGTAACGAATGCACTATAAAAAAAAAAGCCTCCCTTAGCACCCTAAACGTAGATTTCTTTATGAAGAGCTCCAAGGGATGAGGAGTCCATCAAGTTGCTTACTAATTTCACCTTTAAAATAATATCTTCTTTATCTTTTCTTTACATACTGCGTCCCAATATTCTATAGATTCCTTACTATAAGATGTTATAGAAACACTTGCCATTCATCTATACTATATTATAAAGAGGTGGGCCTGTTTCGCGTGGGTGACTCAACACCGCAGAGACGAAACTCCCAAAGCTAGGACTACAAAATTTGGACAGGAGGTTCATTTTATGGATTAACTAAATAAATAAGTAGGATATTGAAAATTCGAACTCTAAGGGTGTGAAATAGGGGTTGAGAGTTTCTATGGGATGGGTTCAAAAACAATGTCTTTTGACTTGAAATTTAGTAATTAGACTCTTTATCAAAAATAATAAGACACGTGTATCAGCGTTTTTCAGAATTCCTTAGTGGGTGTAAAATGGTTTGTATAAAGCACTTTGTATAAAGCAAATACGGAGGTTGCTGTAAATATTAAATTTATTTTCTTTCAGAACCAAAAATACATCTTTTCTGACACATCATTTTGTTTTCTTACATTATTCGGTTTTATCTATGACAATCTACAAAAAGTACGAAAGTGATTGTACATATCGCCCACCAAGAACGATCTGAAGCTCATTCTTTACTATCGCCCACCATGGAGTACTTTGTTTAACAAGTTACAATGCTTGAGAAGTTCTAAAGTTAACGTTATATAATATAAACTTAAATACAATCAATAACATTATAAAACTTACAAATATATTCACAATTTAGTGACTGAAGACAAACACAAGCTAATAAATAGTGGTATAATACCATTTTACTTTCACGTTCGGTTGTAAAATAGAGGATGAAAGTTTCTATAGGATGGGTGTAAAAACATTGTCATTTGACTTCAAATTATGTAATTAGACTCTTTAATAAAAATAAAAAGTTACCTGTATCAGCGTTTTTTAGATTTCGTCAGTTTATGGTGTAAAATAGGGAATGAAAATTTGAGTGTTAAAAAACTTATTGTATCTGTCTATTGACCTGCTGCCCTACCACCACCTCTATTAGCAGTATTATTATCATCATACATGACATGAGGTAGAGACGTCAATATACGTAGTCTATAGCTCTGTCACTTTCTATCGAGAAAGTAAGTCATCATTGTGAAAATAATGTTATTAGAGGTGATGGTACAGGGGCTGCAATTTAGCAAGAATACCATTTTAAAAGAATAATAAGACGTGTGTTTGTGAAAAATTATCACATAAGGGAATAAGATAAGATTTGAACCTTTGTAGTATGGTGTTTTTTTTTTGTTTATTGATTTGATATAAATATATTAAATAAATATGAACCACAGATACTCTTACTTAAAAGCACCTTCATCTGAATTAAATTAAGGGATAAGATTTGTATTGTATGATAGGATAGCAGCTAACATTTGTACATTTTATGTTTTAGTTCTAAGTTTATATTGTAAATATCTTCTTGGTGTACAATAAAGAGTATTCTATTCTATTCTAACAGTAATGGATATAAAATAATTGATACGGTTGTGGTGGATACGCGTGGTGTAGACACTGAACACACAATGCATTAGCGTGTTTTAAACCAATAACAGTTTTTGATTTCTATCAATACGTCAAGACTTCCACCTCATAGCCTCAAAATATAGTTAAGGTATCCAAATATTATAATTTGATGAGTAATTTTAATCCCCTTAACATGTGCAAGTGTGCAATGGGATCAGATTACAGTTTAGATTATATAAAATAATATTAGCGAAACCATTATCCTCATTGGACCAGCATAATATGGTCTAACTGTGCACATTTCTCGCATCCCTTTAATCCCTACAGACAAAGCTTTCAATTCAGCGTCAACAATTTCCGGTGAAATTTTTTATGTTATTACTATAAACGAATTTCAAACCTTAATATATTTTGTTGGAGTCGATCTACAAGAAGAATGTTTTTCCCGTGGTGGTTATATGGTTGGTCTCTATAGAGTACTCTATAAGTAAATGCTAAAAACCATGCTGATGAACCTTGATACATCTTGAAAGAAAAAAGTCGTGTATTCATTAATTTTACTTTAATGATTTTATTCCCTAAAACGGATCTACGATTTTTTCGAACCGTGGCAGAAACTTGATAGTGGCGCCCCTCTTTAGCGATTCAGATAAATTACTAAAAAAGTTCACAAATATAGGTAATATTATAATGGAGGCATTTTTCCTGAATGGGAAATTAAGAACCCTTTAAATGAATTTGTAATCTTTATTAACTATTACTCTGACTTCTTTAATTAATCATATGCGAATCGTCATTGTACGATTGTTACCAGCTTTCGGTGAAGGAATACATCGTGAGGAAACCTGCATGTCTGTGAAAGCCTAACTATCATTCGAATGATGTGTGACGTCATCCAACCCGCACTTGGCCAGCGTAGTGGACTATGGCCTAAGCCTCTAAATTTTTAGAGGAGGCCCTGTCCAACAGTGGGATAAAAACAACGGCAGGTAAAATAAATAGGTTTCTAAGTTTCTTGAAGGTTCTATAGTTTGTGTATGCCACCCGTCGCCAGGTTGTATATTCATTTTTTGGATTGTTTCTCCTAAGAGGTAAAATAGAGAAGGAATGTTTGCAATTTGTCTAATTTACTTGAAACTAAACTTGGTTATTACTCTTCCACAAATTATTTACAAAGGGTTATTCAAAATTCAATCAAAAATCAGGGTGTTAAAAGAATCTAAAAATGTTGTAGTTATGGTAAAATCGTTAGGGGAAATCTTATTCTAAAAAATCTACTGTAGGTATGGTAAGGTAACATATTATAATTTAAACATAACATTTTGCCACCCGTGCGAAGCCGGGGCGGGCCGCTAGTTTTCTATAAACCTACTTAACTATGGTAATTAATATTGGAACCGGCAGATAGTGTAAAACAAAGTTACTTTCCGCTTCTGTTTGCATATCCACTAACTACTCCTTAACCACGGAACAGATTTTTAAGCGGTTTTAACCATGAGTTACATAATAAATAGCTACCTGTAAATAGCTTCATATTTCTATTGTATCACTAATCGTTTATATTAGCTGTCATCATCAGCCGGAAGACGTTTACCGCTGAACAAAGGCCATTTGCATCCACCGGTTGCCTGCGACGCGAACAATGTCGTCGGTCCACCTAGTGGGAGGCTTGCCTACGCTGCGTCTTCCGGTTCGTGGTCGCCACTCGAGAACCCTTTCACCATTCGCCACCAGTCGCTATTCCCCAACGGTTATTGGTTCTTCGAGCGATGTGGCCTGCTCACTGTCACTTCAACTTGCATATTCTACGAGCTATGTCAGTGACCTTGGTTCTTCGGCGAATCTCCTCATTCTGAATTCTGTCGCACAAAGAAACTCCGAGCATAGCTCTCTCCATAGCTCGTTGTGTGACTCTGAGCTTGTCCAAAAGGCCATCTGTTAAAGACCACGTCTCAATGCCATATGTTATCACTGGCAACACACACTGGTTAAAACCTATGTCTTCAGGCACTGCGGAATTCCTGATGAGAAGATGTCACCTAGTTTCCCGAAGGCTGCCCATCCGAGTTTATTTAGTTTAGTTTTAGTTGGATTCTTCGGGCGACCTCTTTGTCGAAGTTGGACCGACCTGACTGCATAGTTTGTCCTAGGTATACGTCAGTGGTCAACAACTTCGAGTGTATCGTTCCCAACAACTACCGGTACGGGTGCAACATGGACATTAGTCATGATAAAGATGATTAGTCAGTAAATAAAGATGATTTGATTTGATCTTCGTCTTGTCCATGTTCATTTTAAGACCCACCTGTTGGGAAACGCTACTGAGGTCGCTGAGCATCGTATTGAGGTTCTTCAGCGACTCTACCATAATTACTATATCATCGGCAAAACGAAGGTGAGTGATGTATTGATTGTTTCCATTGATGTTGATGCCGAATCCGTACCAGTCCAAGAGCTTGAAAACGTCCTCCAATGTGTTTGTGAACAGTTTCGGAGAAATAACGTCTCCCTGTCTCACACCTCGCTGCACTGGGATTGGTTTCGTGCTCTCGTCCTGTAGTCGGATCGACATGGTGGCGTTGCTGTACTAACACTTCAACACTTCGATGTACCTATAGTCAATATTGCACCGCTGGAGGGACTGCAATACCGCCCAGGTCTCGATTGAATCTAAGGCTTTTTCGTAGTCCACAAACGCTAGACATAATGGCCGATTATACTCCTCGGTCTTCTGTATAATCTGGCGGAGCGTATTTATGTGTTCTACGGTGCTAAAGCCTTTCAGAACCCGGCTTGTTCGGGAGGCTGGAAGTCATCAAACTTGCGTTCGAGACGGTTCATAATGACTCTCGAAAAGAGCTTGTATACATGGCTCAGGAGTGAGATGGGTCTATAATTCTTCAAAAAGGTGTTGTCACCTTTTTTGAAGAATAGAACCACCACTCTCCTGTGCCATGCTTCTGGCGTAGTACCCTCGAGTAAGACGGAATTAAATAACTTCTGGAGGACTAAAAGTACCGGTTTTCCACCCGCTCTCAGAAGTTCTGTCGTGATTCCGTCTTCACTCGGCACCTTGTTGTTCTAAAGCTGTTTGAGAGCTATTCTAATCTCGTACAGGCTGATGTCTGGGATGTCCTCAGTTTAGTGTCAGGTTAGTTTGGCTCTGGTGTCCTGAACTGTTCTGGCAATGGGTTCCTGTGTTGAGGTGTATAACTGTCCGTAAAACCTCTCGAGCTCTCTCAATATCTCCGGTTTCGTTGAGATGACACTGCCGTCGTCGATCTTCAGCCTGGTCATTTGGCTGCGCCCAATAGACGAATTCTTTGCGAACACTTTAGAGCCTTGGTTCCGCTCAATCGAGTCCTTAATACATGCTGTATTATAGGAACGCAAGTCGAGACGCATGGATTTCGAGATTCGTCTATTGAGTTCAGCATGTTCTGACATATCAGCTGAATATTGCAGTCTCATCTCAGTCCGGGTTTCCATTAACTTAATGGTTTGATCGGAGAGCTTCTGAGGCTTATTACGGCGTGGGCTCTTAATGAACTTGGACCCCACTGCATGCGACAGTTTGCACCAACCCATTGTTTAACTCGTCCGCAGTTTCGCATTCAGCTAGGCACTGGAAGCGATTGTGTAGTTCGAGTTGTGTCTTCGGGGTTTCGGATTTGGGCGGTTCCCGAACGGAGCGTGGACTTCATCAGACGAGACCTCTCCAGCATTACATTGAGATTATTAGCTGTAGGTCTTCCTAAATATAAATAAATAAATATTTATGTATGGTTTATGTATATAAAAAATCTATTTACCAGTGCGAAGCTGGGGCGGGTCGCTAGTAAGTTTATGTATATAAAAAAACTATATACCAGTGCGATTCCGGGGCGGGTCGCAAGCAGTGTGTGGTTTTGAACAAATCTTAATTTAACGATGAGACTCTTGTAATTTGACTTACCGATATTTACGACGCCGTGGTTGGTCAACTCCCAACAACTATGCAAACGCAGTACGCTCAGCGAAGCGCTTTGCTTAGGCGAAAAATAACCGAGCGCTGCGTCAGTTACATGGTACGCTTGGAGGGAGAACTCGTACAAGGACGGTAGCAACTGCGCTACTGCGCCAACCTGTCAAAAGAAATTTACAACGATTTAATTTTATCGTAATACCATAGTTTAATGGAACCCCGTTAAGCTTACGACGAAACGAAACTAATTCTAAAGGCTACCACCGAAATAACACGTGAACAGAATTAGCACGGTAAATCGCAAAGGTAAACATTGCAATAAAAGTGTTTCGTTAAAATGCTCTCTAAATCCTACTACATAAGAAAATAATTTGCTCTGTATTGGAATGATTTGAAAACAGGTTTGAATACTTGTTGGCTTTATAGTTTTTGCGACGCACAGCTATTTCAATTGCTTGCGTAGCTGTTTGTTCTTGGAATAAAACAAAACCCCTATATTTTTATTTCTTATAATGTAGATTATAGTTTTGATTTGCAGACAACTAGTAAATATGTATTTGTTTACGTTATATTTCGTTGACGCCTTTAGCGGCATAAATGGTTTGATTAAGATTATACTTACAGCTTCATCAGCAATATTAATACAGTCAGTAAGCGTGAGAGAGACAATTCGTGGAGTTAAGCATGCCCACAAACCAGCCTCTGTTATTTCATTGCATCCAGTTAGTTCTAGCTCAAATAGGACCTAAAAGAGATAGCAAAGGTTTAAAACAGTTATTTTCCATATCACAATGGAAGCAATCTATTTTATTACAAACATTTCTCATATTTTTTTATTTTGCTGATGAATGTCATGTAAGATTCGTAATGATATTGTGGTTAGTTAGCTATTTCATCAGTAAAGCGATATTACCTGCAAATGGTCCAATATGGCTTCCAGACCTCGGTCAGTTATCGTGCATCCCTTCAAACTAATGGCGTGAACGTGATGAGCCGACAATGGAAACTGCCTTATAAATTCATTAATATCATCGTCGGAAGCCGAAACCAACACCACGCCACGGATACCTCTTCTGATTAGCGAGTTATAGAATCTCTGCATGCAGCACCCGGTCGCCGAGCGCAGGTCGCGGCAGTCGAGCGCCGCGAGCAGGCCGGTCCACCAGCGCGGCGACGAGTACAGCACGTCGCGCCACCGGGTGCACACTTGCGCGAGCGTACGTCGCTCGCTCGCGTTGAAGTAGAGGAAGAACTTGTCGAGGAACCTGAAGGGATGGTGCAGGTTGTGAATCTGCCCTTCGGAGTCGCTGGACGTTCGGGGTGTGGGTCCTTTGAACGTCCATTGAGTACGGCGGCGACTCCGAGGAGGACGGCGGCGGGGTTGCGACCCCCGTCCCCGTGAGCACCGTGACTGGTTCCCGGGGGGCTACAATGCGCCCCCCGACTGCGGGCTCAAGGCAAGGCACTGAGGGGCCCCTGGTGCAGATCCCACCGGAGAGTCCTGGGGTTCCCCTCTCATGTGCCGATGCGACAGCCGCGGGGGTTTTAGTGGGTAAGAATCCCACATACCCCGGTCGAGCCCCACAGCTCCCAGGGATCTTTGGAAGATTTCCCCCGCGTCAAAAAAAAAAACAAAAAAAAACGGTTGTGAATCTGCATACCCCTTAAACGGCCTACAGACGGCCCTAAAATCAGTGGCGATATCGGGACAGCGGTGGTGGGGATGAAATCGGCTACTACTCTACACACGACCCTACCAGTTAGTTAGTACAGAACCGACCGTGCAACAGACTGCTCGTTGATCCGAGATGCCGCCGACACTATCAAAACAGCAAAAAAAGGCATTGCCTTGGCACTTACTATGGTGCCAACAGGCGTGGGTTCGATTCCCACCAAGTGTCTGGGTGTTTTATCTATATTTTCTTCTGTTGGTCGGGTGTTCTATCTATCTATCCTTTTGAGGTTAATAGCTGCGACACAGTTTTTAACTAATGTAGCTATTATCGTACTTACTTATGTAAATGATAACATATGTTTTAGTTCCAATAAAATATGATTTGATTTAGATTTGATTTGATATAAGTATGTATTTACAAAAAAAAAGTATATAAATGTATTAGTATCAGTTGTCTGGTTTCCATAGTACAGGCTCTGTCTAGTTTGGGATCAGATGACCGTGTGTGAATTGTCCCAGGATATTATATTATATTATACCTTATTATACCCATTCATTCGTTCATTCTTCGCACAGAGCGGAGCGCCTGCACGTCGTATCGCCGCAGCACTCGAGCGCATACTGGGTAGAAATCAGTCCCGATTTCGCTACACACGTGCCGACAACGCTCCCTAGACGATAATCGTCCCTAAATCGGGAGCTCGCCCGAAGCGATTTCAGACCCGATTTCTAAACAATAAAAATTGGATACGATTTGCCTATACACGAGGGACGATTTAGGGTCCTCCCCACCACTGTCCCGATATCGCCACTGATTTTAGTGCCGTGTGTAGGCCGTTTTACATATATTGTGTGAGGTAAATAAGTACCTATAGATATTATATTAACTACTGCAGGAATATTTATATAGATTAAAAATGCAAATCAAAACAATTACTGAATTATATTACTTAGGAAATTAATTTACAACTGTATGGAAGCCGAGCGCAGAGTGTCCGATACAAAACATCGTGGATTTTTATAACGATCCTAAAACGGTTCGGTCTTGACACTTTTGCATCGCAGAGGGGATTCAGGTAAATCGCTGGCCGGCTGTAGAACAATAGAATAAGGGCGGCCCTTATCCATGCACTCGGCGTGTTGACCATACAGGTTAGATACGCTTGCGTCCATCTTGCGAGTGGGCGTGGTAGAGTTCATCCTTATCTACATCTATCTACATGGCCGCCTACTCGCGCCACCGGTCAATCGGATGTGATATAAATTCGCGTGATGTGGTGCATCGTTGTAGCGCAGGAATTTACGCGTTCGATTTGCTCGCTCGCTACAAACCTCTCTTCCAACACGAACTGCGACCAGGCGAGCGGGCGCGGCGCAGGGCGGCGGCGGCGCGGCACGCGGGGCGCGGCGGCCGGGCCGCACAGCGCGCTGGCGACCCGCTCGACGACGCCGGCTCCGGAACCGGGCGAGCGCCGCCGCCCTCGGAGCCCCAGCCCCGTGATCCGCCGCGACAGCTCGGCGGACGCGCGCTCCACCACGCCCTGCGCCGACACCGACGACATCTTCACTTTCACGCGCCGGATGGCGTCCGCCGGCCGCCCGACGCCCGCGCCCTCCTCGCAGCCCGCCACCGCGCTACTGCGATGTCAATACAAATAAACTGGGGCTGTAGCTGAGTGGTCATTCTACAATATGGAACGCTAGAGACTATCTGGAAGACAGATGAAGAATGATATACCTCTTTATTCAGCCACATGAAGAGATATGTTATTCCCATACATTTGTTTTATATTCTCTTGCATTCCATATTGTAGAATGACAACTTGGCTAAGAGAGCTGGTATATAAATAAAATAAAATTCAATTTTAAAATAAAGCTTTAACATACATAAGTAGGTAAAAATGTTATAAAACTTGGAAGTCACAATATTTGCCCCACCACAGAATCAAAATACACTACCTTAAACATTTTAGCAGTCCATATAAACTCAAACCTTTTTAATTTGGTGTCAGTTGTCTAATTTCCATAGTACAGGCTCTGCCTAGTTTTGGGATCAGATGACCATGTGTGGATTGTCCCAGAATATATTCTCATACCTACTGAATATATATAAAAAATCAGTTGGGCCATTTTGGAGGAGTGTGACCACGAACACTGTAGCATGAGGTTTTTACATTTTAGAAAGAAGAAGAAGATAGATAATAATATACCATAATAACCATTCTTAAAAGAAAATTAATGCATATGTGGTTACACAAACACATGGGTGGGTAGGTGTGCTGGTACAAACTAGTCAACTCAAGTGTGGAGAAACAAGTGAGTTTTGTTTAAATAAACATGAATTACTTGTATATCTAAAATTTTAAAGATAAAGCAAAGATAGCTATTATTACTCAAACTAATGTAACATTTATTATTATACCCACTTTATGTAGCCTTAGAGATGCAGCACGAAGCCAATTGCTATACAAACCAGCACTTGTGAGATTAAATCAAACAAGACAAAAGAGACAAGACCTAATTCAGTGGTCTGTTAAATGTAAATCAATTTATTTTATTCCATTTTAACCTGTAGAGAGCAACAGCTTTGTTTAGTCAGTTTGTTAGTAGTTAAGACAATATGGGCAGATGAGATTATCTATTAAAATGAATATGTACACAACAAATAACCTTTCCCCCACCCCCACTAAATAACTCCCTACCACCCCCTAACTAACTGACTCCCTTTTTAAGTTGGTTAAAAAGTGTTAGCGATAACCCATGAGGATTGTCATGAGAATTGTTATTGTCATAATATTATAAAATTTGTATTTATAGTGTTAGAAAACCTCTGAGTACCTTGCGGGTATTAATCAGGGTCACAATATAATTAATAGGCATATTCCAATACAAAATTCTTTATTATGCATAGGCCTCACGGGGTTTCTTACATATTGTCATTTTTTCATAACTACCACCAAATCATATCACGGCCTCCACTAACAAAATCCGGCTAGACACTCAGCACGCTTGTCTTTTTTCAATATAACATGTAATATGTATTTTTTAAGAAAATCTCATATTTTTCCTGAAATTTACCAGTAATGTGAATTCCCCTTACAAATCAGTTTTTTTTTATTTTTTTTAACACTTTGTATAGCCAGCAAGACTGCTTTGCTAATTTTGTAAATTTTCTTTGCCACCAGCACTTTTGGGAGCAATAAAAACCATAGTATGACCCATAATTTTTCCTGTTTGGCTACACCTTACATGAAAACATTAGTTCATTTTTTGACAGGCTTTTTGGTCTAGTGGTAAGACACCCTGGCCGCTACCAGATGGGTCGTGGGTTCGGGTCCAAGGCAGTGTCTGGGTGTTATTTATCTATTTAAGTTAGTATTTATAAAATTACAAAAAAATAGTATATAAATATTAGTAACATTTGTCTGGTTTTCATAGTACAGGCTCTGCCTCGTTTAGGATCAGGCGACCGTGTGTGTGGATTATCCTAAGATAATTTTACAAGACTTGTAAAATTTACTAGTCTAGTCTACTACAAATTTATGTGATAATTCTTAGAATAAAGAAATAAAAAAAAATCGATTGTATTCCAATTTACCTTTATGTAATTTTCTAGATTTATGGACACCATCATGGCAAACTAATATTTCTAATTTATTTCACTCATACACAATCACAAATTCATATATTAAGTGCCCGTAAATCTATCTGAACTGGAAATGCAAAAAAGGAAATAATAAAAGTATTGACACAAAGCAAAGAGCGAGCTTAAAACTGTTGGAGTTGATAGTTATAGAAACTCTTTAATTAACAAAAAAGTAAACATAGACATAGACAGTAACAATTAGTGTCTTGACTTGTGAAAAAATATCTGTCAGTTCGTGAAGTAAAACAAAATAGCAAGACTGTGATTTCGATAAAAAATTCTAAAACATCCGCGTAATTAATTCTAAATAATAAAAGTGTGTTAGTATATTATTTCGTAACTGCGTGTGCTCTGCGATTTAAAGATAGGATTCTGGTAAGATCTTTAAATCATATCAGGTTACGGACCTGCACTACGAAAATGGAAGGTATTACAGGAAAGATTCAGATCGGCCTCCTAGATGGAAAAAACTGGGACACCTGGAAATACAAAGCCTTATGCTTACTACGCACCGTACCGTCGGCCCTAGAAGTAGTTGAAGGATCGTTCCAGGAACCCACTCATCCACCTACCGGATGCGGCGATGCTGAACTGGCGGCTTATCAACAAAAGAAAGATAAGTTTGATAAAGCTGATGCCAGTGCTATCCTAATACTTACCACCAATATGCAAGAAGACACACTTCGAAAAGTTATGCGGTTCACTAAAGTACGTGATGTCTGGTTAGAGCTCCACAGGCTGTTCGACGGAACAAATGAGGATAAAACCTACAACCTGTGTATGAGTTTCTTTAGCTTTAAGAAGGATCAAGCAGACGACATAGCCACCCACATGTCAAAATTAAAGAACATCTGGACTGAACTGAATCAAGAACTCAAGAAGGACAGTAACCAAGAGCTACCCGAACTGCTACTTGTTTGTAAAATACTGGACACGCTTGACGATTCATACTTCAGCTTCAGAAGTAGTTGGCTCCTCCTGCCCAAATCCAATCGTACCGTAGAAAACCTAACCAGTCATCTCTGCGCATTTGAAAGGGCACTGCAAGGTAACGACGCACCCTCGCATCAATCGGAAGCCCTGGTTTCGAATACGGAGAAGAAGAAGGACAAGAAGCTTAAATGCAACTACTGCCTAGGTATTGGCCACAGAGTACGCAACTGTCAAAAATGGATCCGTGACGGTAGACCTCCTAAGAGCCAAAATCCGACAAAGACAGCAACGCCTTCAACTTCAAAGACCGCTAACTTGTTACTCATGTCTTTAGAAGACAACGAAATCTTCACAGTTTCACGGGATAACGAGAACTGGTACATCGATAATGGCGCAACAAGCCACGTCACCAACAGAGCTGACATTTTCCAAACATACGAACATTTCAATGAGAACTACACTGTTACAACGGCCGCTGGTAATGAAGTCCGTGCCAAAGGCAAAGGAACAGTACAGCTCAGAGGATATGTTAACGGGAAAGAAATCGACATCGGCCTGCAAGACGTCTGGTACGTTCCGGCCATAAGCAAGAACCTCTTCTCCGTACTCGCACTTCACGACCGAGTCCCGAATAGCACCTTTTCATCCAGGACAACTGAATGCAACGTCATTGTCAACGGGAAAGTATGCTTAATAGGGAAGAGACAAAAACAAGGTGGCTTATATCGACTGGAAGTAAAACCCGTACTGCCAGAAACACCACCCGAAGTCTTTGCAACTACAGCAACGATGCAACTGTACCACGAGAGACTCGCTCACCAAAATAAAAGACACGTAAGAGCGACGATCCAACGGGAACTAGGTCTAAACCTGCCGATGGATAAAGAGACCTGTGAAGGCTGCATCTTTGGAAAGGCGCATCGACTTAAATTCGGTACAAGAACCCGAGCTACCGCGCCCGGAGAAATTGTACACACCGACGTTTGTGGACCGTTTCAATCTAGCTTCACAAACTATCAGTACTACGTTTTGTTTAAAGACGACTTTACTGGCTACCGTATGGTGTACTTTATACGGAAGAAGTCCGAGGTCAAAGACAAGATAGTTTTGATGATCGCTCAAACTAAAACAGTCGGACACACCATAAAATGCCTTTTGAGTGATAACGGCGGCGAATTTGATAATGCGTCCATAAAAAGTGTTTTAGACACTCATGGAATAGTACAGCGACTCGTCACCCCGTATACACCGGAACAAAACGGAGTAAGCGAAAGGGAGAACAGAACCCTAGTTGAGACAGGCAGATCGATGATGTATGCTCATGAGCCATTACCACAAGTGCTTTGGGCAGAGCTCATTAATACCGCGGCATACATTCTGAACAGAACAGGTCCCACAAGTTCAGATAAGAAATCTCCGTATGAACTTTGGTATGGAAAGAAACCTATTATTAAACATCTCCGAATAATAGGCTCAACCGCATACGTCCATATCCCAAAGCAGAAGCGTAAAAAACTCGACAAAAAGGCGATAAAAGGTCGACTTATTGGGTACGATGAAGATTGCTACCGTATCTGGGTCACAGACGGAAAACACTCGACGCTCGTCCGCTCTCGTGACGTAATCTTCGATGAGAAACCTCTTCCGATCTGTAATAGTGAAATTCCTGAAACAGAAGTTGAGACAAGAGAATACCCGATTTCCATAACGCAAAATGCGAACTTAGAAAGAGAAGTTGCAGCTCCAGAGCAAACTCACGTTCACGAGGGAGATACACCCGAGCCAATCTCCAACGACCATGATCATGTTCTCGAGGGAGAAGAATCGGATCAAGTCCTCCATGAAGACCATGACCATGAAGACGAAACGACAGTTCCAGAAGAATTTTATGACGCTGAACCACCGCCAACCGGCTATAATCTTAGAGATCGCTCACTGATTCGACGTCCTGAGAGACTAAGAGATTACGTCTGTATCACTGAAACATTCCCAAATAATTTCGCAGACGCTATGAAAAGGGACGATCGCGAAGAATGGCAAAGGGCAATGGATAGCGAAGTGAAATCCTTCGAAGACCTGAACGTTTGGACGCCGTGTGCACTGCCAAAAGGACGTAAAGCACTTCCTTGCAAATGGGTTTTACGGATCAAACGAAATCCAGATGGCACGATCGACAAATACAAAGCTCGACTTGTCGTAAAAGGGTACAGACAAAGGAAAGGAGTAGACTATGACCAGACCTTCAGTCCTGTGGCACGCCTAGCTACTGTCCGAGCACTAATCAGCGTCAGTGCGCAGGAAAACTTGCATCTGGTCCAATTCGACGTTTGCACAGCCTTTCTCAATGGAAAGCTCGAGGAAGAAATATACGTTCAACCGCCAGAAGGGTACAACCTCACGGAAGGAACGTCTACGTCTACCGTCTTCAAGCTTAACCGTAGCCTGTATGGACTTAAACAAGCACCAAGGTGCTGGAACTCTTGCTTTCAAGAGATCCTATTGGATATGAGCTTCAGACAGTCCGAAGCTGATTGCTGCTTATATTCAAGAGAAGTAAACGGAAAGAAACTACTGATCACGTTGTACGTCGATGACGGATTAGTAGCTGCCACTGATGAAGACACGGCTAACGCCTTCTTAGAAGATTTGAAGAAAAGACTGCGCATAACGACGAAACCTGCGACTTATTATCTTGGTCTTCAAATCCATCGAGGAAAGGATGGCTCCATCTTCATCAACCAAGAGGCATACGCGAAAAAGGTGTTAGACCGCTTTCATATGAGTGACTGCAATTCCGTATCCACACCAATTGAGAGAGAGACTCTTCAAGAAGGGAAAGAAAAAACGGAAGATTCCTGTTTCCCATATAGAGAAGCTGTTGGTGCTCTGGCATACTTAATGGTTGGTACTCGACCCGACATAGCTAATGCCATCGGAGTTGTTTCAAGAAAGTTGGAGAAACCTGCAAAGACAGATTGGCTCAAGGTAAAACGTATCTTGCGCTACATCAAAGGTACCATTTCGGATGGGATCTCCTATAAAGCTGGTTTCAAACCTGGAATCCTAGAAGGATTTAGCGACGCCGACCACGGAGGTGATCCAGAAACTGGACGTTCCACGACGGGAGTGATCTGTCGATATTCTGGAGGCACAGTGTCGTGGATCAGCCAGCGACAAACATCGGTTGCTATCTCCACCACAGAAGCTGAAATTGTGGCAGCCAGTGAAGCCGGCAGAGAACTAATGTGGCTTGCTAGAATATACCAGGCATTGACTACAATTGTGGACGTACCGGTTCTGCATGTGGACAATGAAGCTGCTGTTCGTCTTGCTCACAACCCCGAGTTTCACAAGAGAACGAAGCATATCCGGCTCAGACATTTCTTCGTCAGAGAATTGGTAACTGAGGGCATCTGCAACGTTGTAAGGATCGGAACAAAGGATCAAGTCGCAGACATCCTCACTAAAGCACTACCTCGTCCGTCATATGCAGTTCTACGCCAGGCGCTAGGATTGTCTACTATGTAAATGTTTAGGGAAAGTGTTGGAGTTGATAGTTATAGAAACTCTTTAATTAACAAAAAAGTAAACATAGACATAGACAGTAACAATTAGTGTCTTGACTTGTGAAAAAATATCTGTCAGTTCGTGAAGTAAAACAAAATAGCAAGACTGTGATTTCGATAAAAAATTCTAAAACATCCGCGTAATTAATTCTAAATAATAAAAGTGTGTTAGTATATTATTTCGTAACTGCGTGTGCTCTGCGATTTAAAGATAGGATTCTGGTAAGATCTTTAAATCATATCAAAAACCATAGAGAATAGTAAGCTTATAACTAAGAACCAGTGTTGCAAAAGTGTAAAATTTCAAATCGGCCGTCCAGTTAAAAATATAGAGAAATCAGGGGATTTTTGTATTCGGACTTGAGTTTAGGGAGAAAATCTTCCAATGATTGCAACACCTTGCTCTATGGTTCAGTTAATAATTAAAATAGACTCGGTCTTAAAAACCTGAGAACGTCACAAAATAACCTAAAATAACGAATCCACAGACGTATTAGGGATGCTACGCATCAGACGGTGAACTGCCCTAGAGGAAAAATCACATTACGGATTTGCAGTAATAGAACATGACGTCTGTTTTTTTTTTAATTTATACGCTCATATCACGTGCCGTGGGCCAGAACTTTTCGCCTAATCTTTAAAAAAAATGGAAGCTAGCCTTTTAAGCCGCTTTACTTTTTATATTCCTATTCCATTTTTCTTTAATATTTCTAATATTTCATATTCAGGCTAAAAAAAATAAAATATACATATTAATTTAAATTACTTTTATTATTTATTAAAAAAAAATACAAAAGAAGATTCATACTCTGGTCAGGATGCGACTCTCCGGGTAGTTTTTCCTTAATTCATTTGTTTGATAAACAGTCTCCATTTATAATAGCGGCTAGTTATTATATATTATTAAAGAATGGGTTAATGTCATGGTCGAGATGTGGCTTGTCACAGCTTTTTAGAGATATGTTTGTTTGTCCGATAAATTGGCATTGTTAACAGCATCAAAGGGACCATCGCAGATGTACAAATTCCAACTGAAACAAAAGAGTGAAATGCTTTAGTATTTTGTATGACACACACAATTACCAAAAACAGAAGAGAAGAGAACCTAGTGCAGAAGTGAATAATTCCGGTTAATTATTATTCTATCTTATTTTTACAGTAATAAGTTTTCAGCAGTTGCAGCTTTATTAGCCTGGCCTAATAGTATGGAACTGTCCTACTACAGCACAAAATGTGCATCAGCTGTAGAGAAGTAAATGAGGACAAATTAGGTACAACAATGTATAGATACAAGACAACTGTGTTAAATTTATAAAACTAATGTTATAAATGTTAATTCATATAGTACATGATGTAGTGGATTATAAGTTAAATTAGGTAGCATTAATTAGCATTATTATCATGAAAAGTATGAGAAAATATTCGTAACAAGGTACTTACCATTGTGGTCAGTGTGCATTGTCTAAGGAGTGCATTTGTTGATTTCGTAAGCCAAAAATAACGTAGGGTAGGCTTCAACACGAAGATGAGGCCTCACTGGTATGAGGCAATGAACTTTTCGGTGAAGAATATCCTTTCACAGTTCATGTTTATATGTTACAGTCCTGCATAGTACAATCTTGGGGAAAAACATTAAATTGATTGCTGTCCTTACTCCTACAAGCACAATTCACGACACAGTTGTTTTAAAACGTAATGCAAGTTGTAATCAAGATTTGACACAATCATTAAGTACAAAATTGAAAAAAATTACAATGAACAACGAACTTGGTAAAATCACAATGGCGTCCACATAGTTTTCTGTCTTAATAAAATAAAATATGGCGTCTATATTACAGACGACAAAGGAATGAAATATGAAGGAGGGAGGAGGGAAACTGTCAAAATGGATAGTTACAATATGGCTACTATTGCGAGGAATGGAAGTACCGAGATTTATAGCCGTGAACGAATCAAACACAAACAGAGACCGCCAATTTTTCTGGAATACGAAATAAATCAAACTCCTAATACTTTTTCTTTGTTGTATATAATAGTGTATTCTAACTAACGTTTAACTTTAGACTGATTTAGTTTGCATTTCGTTTGTGATAGCCATGGAATTTCTGGAAGCTATGCCGGTAACATTTAAAGAAATTACTCCAACTTACAATATACCAGAAAAATGGAAGGAAATAATATTAAATACTGGTAAATTAATGCAGTATTTACCGTTAAGCATTGGCAATGCTTTACGGTAAACACTGCTATTTTAAGTCACATAACTCGCTATTTGTTATGAATTATATTTTTTATTTTAGGCGGCACCCACAGTACTTTGCAAGATATCAAACTACCACAAAAGGCTGGTGGTTATTGGTATAAGGATTCAAATAAAGTATACACAAGAAACCGCCTTATTTTTTGGTAATGCAAATAATATAATTTATTATTTGAAATGTTCATGTGGTTCAATGTTTTTGATGTTGGGACTCACCCATATATTATTATTAAATATTTTATTCCTAATACAATTACCATAATTGTATTCACTGATTTGTAATTATCTTTTAGGCAAACAACATCAGATGCAATAGAATTGTCGGAAGCTTCATTAGACATTAACCTTTCATCATGTAACTTGAGGTGTAAGGTAGCACCTGGCACACCACCACTGAGTGGTATAAGTGTTTATGAGAGAAGCTTCTCCCGGGATGTTGTTGTATTGGCTGCTACAGTGTCATCAGTACACAGGCTTATTTTTCCACACCCATCTTTGTTAGATAAAAAGGTATGTTATTAAACTTATTTCCTAAGAGGGTGTTAACTTACTAGGGTTCTGTCTTCTGATTATAAAGAAGATTTGTTCTTTGTTATTTCGTCATCATCATCAGCAGCCGAAAGACATACACTGTTGAACAAAGCCCTCCCCTTTACTTAGAAGGGAGGGGTTGCCATAATCCACATGCTTGGCAGGTGGCTTGGGGATCACAGTATAGGTGGTAGGTTCTTCTTATTTTCCTTTAGAAACGCCTCTACAAACACCCAACGGGTGGAGATGGGTTGGTGCTATTCTAACCCGGACACCCCACAGGCATTCCGTTATCTAGTGCAAAAATATTTTTATTAACTGTAATTAAATGTAAACATGCAAAGAAATGTAAGCAAACCTATGGTCAGTAAATAAAGTTGATTTGATTTGAAGGAAAAGTGCCATAACATTTTAATCAAGGAACATGTTTTCTCATAAAACAATATCACTGATTTACAAAATTTTTACTCATTTTCTACCTCAGGCCACATGGTTAGACCTTTATTATATATTGATATGATATTTGTATTGTTGTACATACAGTACTTGTACAAGCTGGTGTGTAATATATTTTAGTTTATAACAATGTTAAACGGGTGTATGTTTTCTTCCAGTCAACATTTGGGTCACTGAGCAGTTCTTCACTGTCCATTTTCCATGACACAAGTGCTATAAATAACCCAAATAACTACTACATTCTTAATCAGTATTCAAATGCAAGTAAGTGTTGATATTTAATTGGTTTGCTCTAATTATAACTGTTAAAACTGTAAAAAAAATGTTAATGTTAAATTCAGTAAACATTACTATGTATATTATATGGACTGATAACTTTGACACTTCATGGGCAGTTCATATTTTTGGCCTACACATATAGGAATTCTCCTGTGGGCCTGCTGTGTGCCTAAACTAACTGGTGCAGTCCTTTTATCATGTCTCATGATAAAAGGATTGATAAAAATTCAAAATCCTGGGCTATTTGCCCTGACTGAATGAGTTTATGGTTTTATGATGTACAAAATCATATTAATTAACAGTCATAAATATACACATAAAAAGAGAATAATTTGGTACAATTACAGAGATTGTGTATTGGTAAATTCCTATTAAAACCTTACAGACATGACTTCTTTCCATCCATCTCCCACCAATGCCTTTGTGGAATCTATTGAAAGTATTAAGTATGTATCTGAATCAGTCCTAACTGTGGTCATACAGTTTTTTACTTTCAAATACTGTGTGCTTGTGTTGTTAAGTACACATCGCACTAAACCAATAATATTTATTTTATATCCATCTCTTATGAGTAAGTGCTTCACACTCTGTTTTCTTCAGCTACCGGTGTTGCACACACATGTGCCTCCATTTTGCGCGAAAATGGCGAAGCAGTGTTTGCGCTCGCGTTTGGCCACAGTGGGGAGGGTGGTCTACTGTTAGTGAAGCTCCCAGTCACTGGATCAGCTGTGACAACTGTATTGAAGCGAGAATCTGCAGTGCCAAGATTTTTATCAGGCATCACTGGAGCTTTGAGGTAATGTATGAGATAAGTTTATGCCCATGTTAATCAAACAAGGTCTGAATCAGTGGTCTTTTGAAAAGATTCTGTCATCAACTAGACAGGTACCATGCAGTTCAGTGATAAGTGAAGCAATACTACTGAAGAAGAATTAGTTATTTATAATTTCACCAGCTTTATAAAAGTGTTATTTATAAGTTTATCTACATTCATATCGTAATATTCAAATTATGAACTTCCGCACACCTCAACTTCCTTTGATTCATAATTCATTTAACACCTACATAATTGACCATGTCTAGGAGATAACCTGTATACCATTCCTTCAATCCTTCAGGCTGGAATGCAGTTATAATATGTTTCATAGACATAGCTTAATTGTGGCTTGACTGAGTCTTTCACATACATCCAACATCTATTGCCATATTGCCATTGCCTACTAGAGTGATTTTTAAATTTAGCTCATTTGTAAAGGGGTCTGCCCAGTATACTGGACCAAACGTTGATCGTACTATGTACGTAACATGCACGGAAAGGAAACTACTACTGTGTATTCAAAATGCCTGCATTGTGTCCAGAACCCAGACAGTACCAAAATTTAAATAATACACTATAAACAAACGGCTTTAACTACACACACAGACAGACCATATAGACAGTATTAGCTACATTGTAGCGCGCGTAGCGGAACGGAAATATCTCCGGCCATGGAGAATTCATCCTTTAAATTTTGACAGGAACGTGCATGGCACGGCCGGATACGCGACGCTCTAGTGGGTATTGCATAAACACAAGTTTGTGACAAGGTCCTGTCATGTGGGCAGACAGTTTTATTGTTATCTATTAATTTCAGTTTTATTGTTAGTAGTTGTAGTTGTGTTTTATTGTCGTCTTTTATTCTACAGAGGCAAGAGCATTGATGGCGTGGAAACTTATGGAGTAGTACTGACCAACGGGCTTGCGGTCGCTATATGTGGTGACACGTGCCTCCGTGCATGGAACTGCGACGAGGGCGGCGCCCCTGTTGCCGTGTCCACACCGCTCTCGCAGACATTAATCAGGCCTAAACCACCACGTAAGCAAGAGTCCAAATAAATATCAATTGTGTATATTTAATTCATATAGGATTTTTTTTATAAAATCTACTGTTTTCAGCACATGGACACATGCTGCAACGGACCATTGGATCGGACGGCAGTGCCATACTAGTTGCATATCTATCATTCCCTAATGAGTGTGAATTCGTTGTGATAAAAATGCATAATGATGGAACAGGAGTTGTCAAGTTTTCACATATTAGTCGTATTTTTGGTCCTCAGGTAAATATGCACATATTTATGTTATGTCTGTTTTGTGGAAGATGCATGTATTCAGCTTTATTTTGTTTCAGTTGGACCTGTTAGATTATGCTATTGGTTACGGTGACGGAGGTAATGTTATATGGGCCTTGTGGAGTCAACCAGACGGAGAAACAGTCATAACCAGTATGTATTTACTTTGAGAATAATGAAATATCCTACCATATTTTTTAAATCTATGTATATAAAAATGAATCGCCGAAATGTATGTACGCGCATTGCATCCGAACGACGCACCAAAAAGGATAATTCCTTTTTTGGACTTGTCATTGTCAGAAGTAATATGCGGTAACAGCTCAGTGGGCGAGCGCTTGCCTTGGAAACAAGGTGCGCAGGTTCGAACCCCGGCTCGCACCTCTGATTTCTTCAATGAATCATGTGCGAATCGTCTTTGTGCGATTGTTACTAGCTTTCGGTGAAGGAAAAACATCGTGATGAAACCTGCATGTCTGAGAAAGCCTAACTAGCTCTCGAATGACGTGTGAAGCACACACACACACACACACACACGCACACACATTCACTCACTCACTCACTCACACACTCACACTCACTCACTCACCCACCCACCCACTCACCCACTCGCCCTCTCGTCCACTCGCCCACTCCCCCGCTCGCCCACTCGCCCTCTCACCCTCTCGTCCACTCGCCCACTCCCCCGCTCGCCCACTCGCCCTCTCACCCTCTCGTCCACTCGCCCACTCCCCCGCTCGCCCACTCGCCCTCTCACCCCCTCGTCCACTCGCCCACTCCCCCGCTCGCCCACTCGCCCTCTCGCCCACTCGCCCACTCGCCCACTCGCCCACTCACCCTCTCGCCCACTCACTCACTCACTCACTGACGGCGTCACATGAGCGCTTTCATAACCTTAACAAATTTAACGTCAACGACTAACGCTTAAAGTCTAACGCATAACGTCTAACGCGTTAAATGATAACATTTTTGGAAGTCGCATAAGAAGTTTCACTTCAAAAAAGTCGAATCAAACGACGGGGCTTGCCATGCATCAAAAGGGGTGCTCACTGTTATAGAAACTAGTACATTTGTAGGGTTAGACGAGATCCTAACTTATAGATGGCCCGATGTGAATATGTACTAGTATGTGAAAATTATTACAGTTAACAGAATAAATTTAAATATAACTGCTATGCGCGCGCATGGGAATAGACGTGTGTTACAAGTTACAGGCGTAACGCCTCATATCCTTTTATCTAACGCTACATAAAACAATGGGATATAATGTTTTGTTGTATGTCAGGTGTGTGTGTCGGTGCCGAGGCTCAGTGGCGAGGGGTAGCAGCGCGCGACGCGGCCCCAGCACTCCCCCCGCTGTCCTCACACCAGCAGTACCGCGACCGCCTGCTGGCGCCCGCGCTCTTCCCGCCCGCCGTCATAAGGAAGGCGCTCGTCGTGAGTACACTACTACCAGACATAGGTCGCTGGCGCAGCTCCAGCACTCCCCCCGCTGTCCTCACACCAGCAGTACCGCGACCGCCTGCTGGCGCCCGCGCTCTTCCCGCCCGCCGTCATAAGGAAGGCGCTCGTCGTGAGTACACTACTACCAGACATAGGTCGCTGGCGCACCTCCAGCACTCCCCCCGCTGTCCTCACACCAGCAGTACCGCGACCGCCTGCTGGCGCCCGCGCTCTTCCCGCCCGCCGTCATAAGGAAGGCGCTCGTCGTGAGTACACTACTACCAGACATAGGTCGCTGGCGCACCTCCAGCACTCCCCCCGCTGTCCTCACACCAGCAGTACCGCGACCGCCTGCTGGCGCCCGCGCTCTTCCCGCCCGCCGTCATAAGGAAGGCGCTCGTCGTGAGTACACTACTACCAGACATAGGTCGCTGGCGCACCTCCAGCACTCCCCCCGCTGTCCTCACACCAGCAGTACCGCGACCGCCTGCTGGCGCCCGCGCTCTTCCCGCCCGCCGTCATAAGGAAGGCGCTCGTCGTGAGTACACTACTACCAGACATAGGTCGCTGGCGCACCTCCAGCACTCCCCCCGCTGTCCTCACACCAGCAGTACCGCGACCGCCTGCTGGCGCCCGCGCTCTTCCCGCCCGCCGTCATAAGGAAGGCGCTCGTCGTGAGTACACTACTACCAGACATAGGTCGCTGGCGCACCTCCAGCACTCCCCCCGCTGTCCTCACACCAGCAGTACCGCGACCGCCTGCTGGCGCCCGCGCTCTTCCCGCCCGCCGTCATAAGGAAGGCGCTCGTCGTGAGTACACTACTACCAGACATAGGTCGCTGGCGCACCTCCAGCACTCCCCCCGCTGTCCTCACACCAGCAGTACCGCGACCGCCTGCTGGCGCCCGCGCTCTTCCCGCCCGCCGTCATAAGGAAGGCGCTCGTCGTGAGTACACTACTACCAGACATAGGTCGCTGGCGCACCTCCAGCACTCCCCCCGCTGTCCTCACACCAGCAGTACCGCGACCGCCTGCTGGCGCCCGCGCTCTTCCCGCCCGCCGTCATAAGGAAGGCGCTCGTCGTGAGTACACTACTACCAGACATAGGTCGCTGGCGCACCTCCAGCACTCCCCCCGCTGTCCTCACACCAGCAGTACCGCGACCGCCTGCTGGCGCCCGCGCTCTTCCCGCCCGCCGTCATAAGGAAGGCGCTCGTCGTGAGTACACTACTACCAGACATAGGTCGCTGGCGCACCTCCAGCACTCCCCCCGCTGTCCTCACACCAGCAGTACCGCGACCGCCTGCTGGCGCCCGCGCTCTTCCCGCCCGCCGTCATAAGGAAGGCGCTCGTCGTGAGTACACTACTACCAGACATAGGTCGCTGGCGCACCTCCAGCACTCCCCCCGCTGTCCTCACACCAGCAGTACCGCGACCGCCTGCTGGCGCCCGCGCTCTTCCCGCCCGCCGTCATAAGGAAGGCGCTCGTCGTGAGTACACTACTACCAGACATAGGTCGCTGGCGCACCTCCAGCACTCCCCCCGCTGTCCTCACACCAGCAGTACCGCGACCGCCTGCTGGCGCCCGCGCTCTTCCCGCCCGCCGTCATAAGGAAGGCGCTCGTCGTGAGTACACTACTACCAGACATAGGTCACTGGCGCACCTCCAGCACTCCCCCCGCTGTCCTCACACCAGCAGTACCGCGACCGCCTGCTGGCGCCCGCGCTCTTCCCGCCCGCCGTCATAAGGAAGGCGCTAGTCGTGAGTACACTACTACCAGACATAGGTCGCTGGCGCACCTCCAGCACTCCCCCCGCTGTCCTCACACCAGCAGTACCGCGACCGCCTGCTGGCGCCCGCGCTCTTCCCGCCCGCCGTCATAAGGAAGGCGCTCGTCGTGAGTACACTACTACCAGACATAGGTCGCTGGCGCACCTCCAGCACTCCCCCCGCTGTCCTCACACCAGCAGTACCGCGACCGCCTGCTGGCGCCCGCGCTCTTCCCGCCCGCCGTCATAAGGAAGGCGCTCGTCGTGAGTACACTACTACCAGACATAGGTCGCTGGCGCACCTCCAGCACTCCCCCCGCTGTCCTCACACCAGCAGTACCGCGACCGCCTGCTGGCGCCCGCGCTCTTCCCGCCCGCCGTCATAAGGAAGGCGCTCGTCGTGAGTACACTACTACCAGACATAGGTCGCTGGCGCACCTCCAGCACTCCCCCCGCTGTCCTCACACCAGCAGTACCGCGACCGCCTGCTGGCGCCCGCGCTCTTCCCGCCCGCCGTCATAAGGAAGGCGCTCGTCGTGAGTACACTACTACCAGACATAAGTCGTTGGTGCAGCGTGGCGTGACTGTCTCTTAAGATAATAAACAGATAATTATTTGGATTGTGATAAACTTCTAATACAAATTGTACTTTTATCGCTCACGATAGCAAGTGAATTTCTAAAATATGCTTTCGAAGACAATAATATATCTTATCAGTCTACAGTATTCCACTGTTGGGCAAATGCCTCCCTTCCGTGTATCCATTTCCCCCTATTTTTGGTATTAATTTCCACAAAACGCTTGCAGCTCATCGCACCGTCGTTTCTTCGGTCTACAGCGACGTTGTAATACCCTGGAGTCCACTCTGTAGTCACTAATCATAATAAAATCACGTATATAACAAATAAGTTGACAATATCCGGTGCCAGATATACAACCGCACGTGGGGCAGCAGCGAGGCTGTGCCGGAGGGCGAGCTGGGCGAGGCGGCGGTGGGCGCGGTGCAGGCGCGCCTGAGACACCTCACCGCACGCAGCGCCGCGCCCGACCATGCACAACTAATGCACAAGTCAGTTCACACTCGATACTATACTGTAGCGGGACCCTGTGGGATTCATACCCATTGAAGCCAACGTGGCTGTCGCATGGGCGCACGCGATGGGTGACCTGGCTTCTTTGGTCGGATCTGTACCACCTTCCAACCTGCCGTTGTTGGAGGCCCGTTCTTTAACCTGTCATGGTTCTCACAGTTCACAGGCCGTCCCTGTGAGAACAATCTTGCCTCCCTCCTCGGAGTTGACACAAGAGTGCTAATTTTTGACGCGGGGGAAACTTCCAAAGATCCCCGGGAGCTGTGGGGCTCGACCGGGGTATGTGGGATTCTTAACCTCTAAAACCCCCGCGGCTGTCGCATCGGCACATGAGAGGAAGGACCCCAGGCCTCTACGGTGGGGTCGGTGGGATCTGCACCAGGGGCCCCTCAGTGGGCCGGGTGTGGGCCTTAGGCTAACGTAGTACAGGAGCAACTATCGAATCCGAAGGACGCTCCTGTATTTAAATAATGTAATACATGTTTTCTATTGTATTTTTATTTCAAATTACATATTATTTTAGATGCTGGTCAGACTTATATAGCTGGTGCATGCAGTATATGGAAAGTTTGCAGAAACCACTCGGTCTCATGGTTTCGAAACAAGTAAGTTGTGTAACAGAAGCGATAGTGTTCTCAAACTACAAACAATGTGGTGATGCATTGATATAAACTTGTGTTTCAGGAACCTGATGTTGAGAGTGGTTGGTGGTGTGCAGTGATCCGTCGCGCTGGGATATCCTTGATCTGCGAGTTGGAGCCGCTCGAACGGATGATGCTTTCACCAGATTTGTCTTTACTAGATACTGAAAATGGTATGTTTTATTAGGAGCATAAAACATGTTTTTTTTTCTTTAGTTTGCCACGTGTCATTACTTTCCAGAACCTGATCCTTATTATCGTCGTCGTTGTAGGTAAGAATCCCACATACCCCGGTTGACCATCACAGGTTCCGTGGACCTTTTGAAGGTGTCCCTTGCTTAACAAAAAAGATGACACCGGTAAATCTGCAGACTGAAGACATATATTTTTAATACAATTTAGTAGCTAGCATGACCAAATCGACGTATGGCTTTTCGTCCACTACAATATTACAAGATTTACTTAGTTTTGGATGAGATGTATGACTGTGTATGGAAAGGTCAAGGATATTATTACTTGTCCGATGTGAACGTAAGTAAAAGCGTAGACTTCTTCACAATTGATAGATTTGATAGTGGCCCATTCCGGCGTCGCTCGGGTGGTTTTTTTTTTTTTTTTTTCTGGTAGCACATATAGCCTATGTTACTCAGGGATAATGTAGCATTCTAATGGTGAAAGAATTTTTGAAATCGGTTCAGTAGTTTTTGGATATATTCGTAAAAAACATAAAAAAATACAAATCTTTCTTCTATATATCATTAGTGTTGAAGTGTAGATGTAGATAGATAGCGCACACGTACAATTAATTGATTTTTTACTTTTACCTGAGTGGGGTTCGTAGGCTTGTAGTAGTGTTGGCAAGAACCGCGGACGTCCCCCGCCACCCTCGCAGCCCCTTCGGTGTTCCTTACTTTATATAGAAGCTCCGTCATATGATTGGTGCAGGGTCATTGTCTGCGGGCGCGCTGCGTGTAGTAGTGGCGGGTGCACGGTGGGAGCGCGCGGTCACGGAGCGCGGCGCCGCTGAACTGGAGCGGCGGCTGTTCGCGGCCGCCGCGCCGCAACACCGCCTGCTGCCGCGGCTGCTGCACCTGCTGCTGCACCCGCAACAACGGCACGACCACCACGGACACCCGCCGACGGTAATGTACCACACACAACTGACACCGCCTGCTGCCGCGGCTGCTGCACCTGCTGCTGCACCCGCAACAACGGCACGACCACCACGGACACCCGCCGACGGTAATGTACCACACACAACTGACACCGCCTGCTGCCGCGGCTGCTGCACCTGCTGCTGCACCCGCAACAACGGCACGACCACCACGGACACCCGCCGACGGTAATGTACCACACACAACTGACACCGCCTGCTGCCGCGGCTGCTGCACCTGCTGCTGCACCCGCAACAACGGCACGACCACCACGGACACCCGCCGACGGTAATGTACCACACACAACTGACACCGCCTGCTGCCGCGGCTGCTGCACCTGCTGCTGCACCCGCAACAACGGCACGACCACCACGGACACCCGCCGACGGTAATGTACCACACACAACTGACACCGCCTGCTGCCGCGGCTGCTGCACCTGCTGCTGCACCCGCAACAACGGCACGACCACCACGGACACCCGCCGACGGTAATGTACCACACACAACTGACACCGCCTGCTGCCGCGGCTGCTGCACCTGCTGCTGCACCCGCAACAACGGCACGACCACCACGGACACCCGCCGACGGTAATGTACCACACACAACTGACACCGCCTGCTGCCGCGGCTGCTGCACCTGCTGCTGCACCCGCAACAACAGCACGACCACCACGGACACCCGCCGCCGGTAATGTACCACACACAACTGACACCGCCTGCTGCCGCGGCTGCTGCACCTGCTGCTGCACCCGCAACAACAGCACGACCACCACGGACACCCGCCGCCGGTAATGTACCACACACAACTGACACCGCCTGCTGCCGCGGCTGCTGCACCTGCTGCTGCACCCGCAACAACAGCACGACCACCACGGACACCCGCCGCCGGTAATGTACCACACACAACTGACACCGCCTGCTGCCGCGGCTGCTGCACCTGCTGCTGCACCCGCAACAACAGCACGACCACCACGGACACCCGCCGCCGGTAATGTACCACACACAACTGACACCGCCTGCTGCCGCGGCTGCTGCACCTGCTGCTGCACCCGCAACAACAGCACGACCACCACGGACACCCGCCGCCGGTAATGTACCACACACAACTGACACCGCCTGCTGCCGCGGCTGCTGCACCTGCTGCTGCACCCGCAACAACAGCACGACCACCACGGACACCCGCCGCCGGTAATGTACCACACACAACTGACACCGCCTGCTGCCGCGGCTGCTGCACCTGCTGCTGCACCCGCAACAACAGCACGACCACCACGGACACCCGCCGCCGGTAATGTACCACACACAACTGACACCGCCTGCTGCCGCGGCTGCTGCACCTGCTGCTGCACCCGCAACAATAGCACGACCACCACGGACACCCGCCGCCGGTAATATACCATACACCACTGCTGCACACCACTATTCTTTGTCGCGGAGAAAACTCCTCGAGAACCATCATCACCGCTATCCGGTGGGCCGGCAGGCCGGCTTATGTGCGATTCATACCGCACTAAAACCTCTTAACTGACTAACTAATATCTCTTCTTCTTTTCGTGTCGCCAGATAAAATTACCGAGATGTTAATGTCATAGTGGAAAGATTGGCAAGAAGATCTAGAGCTGATTGCTAGAGGTGACACAGGTCTTGGAGGCAGATTTGGTGTTATATAATGATTTAACAAGTAATATTTATTTTCAGACCTTGACACCAGAGCAAATTGACGATCTTACATCGATTCTGGAGCCAATTAAAGACTTACAGAGTGCTGTTCTAGAACTAAACGACGCGCTAAGATTGGATGTGCCCGAAATTGACACAAGCAAAAGTGAGTAAAAGTTAAGACTGTTATTTCATAAAGGTTCAAACGTAAAATCCAAACTTATTGTGTTGTAGATGATGAAGAAGAAAATGCCGAATATGACACCTTGTTTGCTAGCGATCTTGGTGTAGCTGTAGTGACAGAAGCTATTCGTCAAATGGCTGAAATGCGGTAAGTCTATGCTATGATTTATCTCCATTTTTAACCTCCGACCAAAAACGAGGGGTTATAAGTTTGACGCCTATGTCCGGAAGTCTGTATGTATGTCTGTCTGTGGCATCGTAGCGGTCCAACCAGTAAACGGATTTGAATGCGGTTTTTTATTTATTTGAAAGCTAGTTTAAGCGAGATGGTTCTTAGCCAGGTTTCATGAAAATCGGTCCAGCCGTTTGAAGACCGTCAGCTCTTTTCCGAGTCAAGGTAGGGATATTTTATATATAATAGACATTTATCTAGTAGTCTGAAAGATCTGAAATTTAGAACATACTAGCTGACCCGTGCAGCTCCGCCCGCGCTTTAATTACATTTTCCTCCCCTTTTCTCCCTACTCCCTTGATTTATCTCTCTCCTTCTCTCTTTCTTATAAAAAAATCTAATTCTATGCTCTTTCTCTCCCCTCCCGCATCGGTCCCCGTCACACTTCCCCTCTTCCTCTCCCCGTTGTCCTCTCTGAACCCTCTCCCTCCTCTCTCTTCTCCCAACTTGCTCCCTCCCCCCCCCCCCTTGCTCCACCTATCTCCTGCGATCACTCACTCCATCACCCTCCCCTCTCCCTCTCTTGCACCCTCCTCTCGTTCTATATATCCTCGTCAATCATGGTATCAGCGGCATAAAATATACTTTATAACCTATTCTCAGACCTACCCGCAAAATTTCATACATATCGGTTCACCCATCTATTTAAAGACCTTGCCTTATGTTGCTTAACCTTAACCTAGCGGCATGAAATATACTTTACGACCTATTCTCAGACCTACCCGAAATGCACACAAAATTTCATACAAATCAGTTCACCCATCAATTTAATGACCTGGCCTTATGTTGCTTAACCTAGCGGTATGAAATATACTTTATGACCTATTCTCAGACCTACCCGATATGCACAAAAAAAATCATACAAATTGATTCACCCATCTATTTAATGACCTTACCTAACGTTGCTTAACCTTAACCTACCGGGATAAAAGTATCCTATGTCCGTTTCCTGGTTCTAAGCTACCTCCCCACCAATTTTCATATAAATCGGTTCAGCCGTTCTTGAGTTATAAATAGTGTAACTAACACGACTTTCTTTTATATATATAGATTAAAGTTCTATAGTGATTGTATGTTCAATTTCACCGATAGATGGCGCTGTTCATAATGTAAATCACGCTAACATCGTAAATTACTGTCTAATGATAGTCGATAATGAAAGTTCTAAGTTTTTCGCCTTGAGCTCGTCGCTACTTCTGCCGTTAAGGCTAGAGCGCTTTAAGAGCTCGCCTCCTATTGTCCGGTGAAGCTGTAATGGCCATCTGCGGCCAACAGCGTCTATCATTCCAAAAAAGAAAAAAAAAGTTTTTCGCATCTTTTATTGTTGCGACTGTAATACAATACCTATACACTACCTGGACTTGAGGAGTTTCATTAAAATTTCATGAACCCCCCTGAGCCCTGACCTTGAAGCGTTTTTTGGGAGCGCTGTTCATTGTGTGTAGTGTGAATTGTAGTTGTACATTTTATTGCGTTAGATTAAATAATTTCGAGTCATTTTAGGTCTTTCTTTTACCTAAGTAAAAATTTTGCAATTTCGTATTCTCAATTTCTACCTACCTATACAAATGTAGCCTTGGTGGTGCAGCGGACCAAACCGCTGGCTTTTAAATGAAATGATATTTTTCCCTTGCCTATTTCTTTCCTAATCTAGTTTGGACTCGCTCGGGATTTACAGATTTTAACTTTTCAAAGTTATAATGTCATATTGCTATCAGCCAAGTACTTAGAACAATACAGAAATCTAATGAAAATGTCCTGGGTGTACCGGACCGGCTTACCCCTTACAAAAATTGACCCTTCGCCACTGCCATATCTTATGCAAACTAAATGTCTGCTCAGTCCCTATTGTATATAGCGTAATAATACATATCTTAATGATTAACTGATCAGTTTATAATTACCCTATTCACATACAAAGGAAATTACGTGGTAATATGTGCAAGTAATGTTTCACTGCTTAGCCCCTATGAAACATAGCGTGATGTTTTATATACCACTTTATACCCCTACTTCTACACAACACATCAGTGAAAGTCCTATCAAAATCCGTCCACGGGTTTTCAAACGATACCTGGACAAACAGAACGACAGACAGACAGACAATAATTCCAAAAAAAATTGTTTTGGCCACTATGTCGATAGTATAGTATCCCCACATAGAAATTTTGGAAAAATATTCAATGTACGGAAAAAGTGCTCTCTGAGTTTTATTATAGTATAGATGTAAATCCGATGATCTATTCTATACTTATAATAAAACTGTAACAGGTCCAATTCTGTACATTGAAGATATTTTGAAAATTATGTTTGGAGGGCATTCTATAACCGATACTAAAGCCAAAATGTTTTTTTTTTTGTCCGTCTGTCTGTCTGTCTGTATCTCGGCTGAGCATCACGCCGAAATTACTGGATGGATTGAAACGAAACTTGGCATAATTTGAGTTAATACTCCGAGGTAGGACATAGGATACTTTTTATCCCGACAATCGGCACGGTTCCCTTGGGAGAAGGGACTAAAGTCAAAATGTGTACTTGGTTATACGCTTGCTCCGATTTTAACAATTTTTCATAGACAGTTGTTAACAATGTTTGGAAATCGATCAGGTTAAGCAACGTTAGGTAAGGTCATTAAATAGATGGGTGACCGTTTAACGCCATTTGAACTAAACGTCTTCGTGCTTCGGAGGGCAAGTACAAAGTGGGTCCAAGTTTTTAACAGACTTTAAAAAAGGAGGTTTTGTATTCTATGCGAATGTATATTATTGAATGTTTAGTTAACGTAAACACAGCGCGGGCGGAGCTGCGTGGGTCAGCTAGTACTAAATAAAATTTTAACTTTCACCAGGGTCTGATGATAATCAGCAAGAAGGTGGTAACAGGATCTCAGCCCCAATAAACGTAGACCTATCGAGTTTGGGCTCGTTGGATAGATCTCGACGACTAGTTGCTAGAAAAATGGTGATCAGGGTCTGATGATGGAGCAGGAAGGTGGTCACTGGATATCTGCACCAATAAACGTAGAACCACGGAGTTTGGGCCCGTTAGGTAGGTCTCGACGAGCAGTTGCTAGAAAAATGGTCACCAGGATCTGATGATGGTACAGGAAGGTGGTCACGGGATCTCTGCACCAATAAACGTAGAACCACCGAGTTTGGGCTCGTTAGGTAGGTCTCGACGAGTAGTTGCTAGAAAACTGGTGACCAGGTTCTGATGATGGAGCAGGAAGGTGGTCACGGGATCTCTGCATTAAGAAACATAGACTGACCGAATTTGGATTCGTTGGATAGGTTGCTGCAAGTAGTAGGTAGAAAAATGTTGATCAAAGTCTGATAATAGCACAGGAAAGTCATTTTAAGAGTTCGTTTACTTATGTCGGGGTTTTAAAAAAAAAATTAAATTTATACTTATTGATATCTTAATGCTAGTAACATTGTATTTAGTAGGTATTTCATAAAAATAACAAAAGATACCTTTCTTTTTGTTCTCGATTGTGAACATAAACTATATGGACGCCTCTATGCGTCGGCTTAAATAGCTAAATTAATAGAGGGGTGGAAATTGCGAGAACTTGGTAGTATGTACTTTGTCTAGAATATACGCGAGCCACTACAATAGGGGCGACATTTCCAGACGTAAACGAACAGTACAGTAGTTACATACCTAAGTACTTGCTGAATTTGAGGGAACAACTTTCTATTGCCAATTCTAGATTTTTCTATACGGATCGATAGTAGATCCATAAAATAACAATGCATTTTGTGGTCATTGCAATTAAGTAATAACTAACCGATTAATTAGCACTTTAATGTGCCGGTCGTAACACTACCCCCCTCTGAGTTATGCTCGTCCCGAGCATCATTAGCTCCATGATAACGTGCTACTCTGTCCAGGTGAACTATCTTTGGTTTGCCTCGTGATCTATTCTTGATGCGATAGAGTGCCGTCGTTAATCCTTGTAATAACAGTAAAGGGTCCTTCCCAGCGGGCTTTAAGATTCGGAGACTTCCCTTTATTGCGAAGTGGATTGTGAAACCATACTAACGTCTTGTGGCTGCTTCGTGTGGTGGATCAACCCCTTCCCTTCAATATGGTTGAGGGGAGTGATGGCTGCTGCTCGAGTCAACTGGTGCGCGTTGGTGTTGCTTGTTGTATTTTCGTCGTATTTTTTTTTCTATCTCTTATTTCGTCTTAGAGATATTTTGTAGTATAAGTTTCGATTTTACATTTACTGTACCCATAATTTACTGTACATAAATACTATACAGTTATTATTTGTTAAAATTTTCGGGAAATAAAGGCTTTATTATTATTATTATTTCGTCTTATGAACGGCAGGATACGCTGTCGCCGATGCTGATCTAATTGTAACAAGCCAACGTTGTTTAAAAAGAAAGTGAAAAAATGACAACCCCACTGCGTTTCTTGTCGGATCTTCTCAGTTGAGGCCGCGTTGTGAACCGGTAGCTTATTAAAAATAAATTGACAGCGCGACGTTGCCGCTCCGTCGTCAGTTTTGTTAGCAAGCATCAATAGTATAAATACGCGTCTACAAATCTGTGTTGTCCTCTGTTGGCAATAGGCTATACTATATGATTGCTTAGGTGTCGCGTGGTCCGTGGTGCGGTGGCGGCTCTGGGCGCGTGGCGAGGCGCGGGTGGCGTGCCGGGCGCCGGGCACTGCGCCGTGCACTGGCAGGCCTACCGCGCGCTGCTGTGGCTGCGAGGCTGCCCGCTGCACGTCACGTGAGCACTATACACTACACTACACTAGTGCCGGGCGCCGGGCATTGCGCCGTGCACTGGCAGGCCTACCGCGCGCTGCTGTGGCTGCGAGGCTGCCCGCTGCACGTCACGTGAGCACTATACACTACACTACACTAGTGCCGGGCGCCGGGCATTGCGCCGTGCACTGGCAGGCCTACCGCGCGCTGCTGTGGCTGCGAGGCTGCCCGCTGCACGTCACGTGAGCACTATACACTACACTACACTAGTGCCGGGCGCCGGGCATTGCGCCGTGCACTGGCAGGCCTACCGCGCGCTGCTGTGGCTGCGAGGCTGCCCGCTGCACGTCACGTGAGCACTATACACTACACTACACTAGTGCCGGGCGCCGGGCATTGCGCCGTGCACTGGCAGGCCTACCGCGCGCTGCTGTGGCTGCGAGGCTGCCCGCTGCACGTCACGTGAGCACTATACACTACACTACACTAGTGCCGGGCGCCGGGCATTGCGCCGTGCACTGGCAGGCCTACCGCGCGCTGCTGTGGCTGCGAGGCTGCCCGCTGCACGTCACGTGAGCACTATACACTACACTACACTAGTGCCGGGCGCCGGGCATTGCGCCGTGCACTGGCAGGCCTACCGCGCGCTGCTGTGGCTGCGAGGCTGCCCGCTGCACGTCACGTGAGCACTATACACTACACTACACTAGTGCCGGGCGCCGGGCATTGCGCCGTGCACTGGCAGGCCTACCGCGCGCTGCTGTGGCTGCGAGGCTGCCCGCTGCACGTCACGTGAGCACTATACACTACACTACACTAGTGCCGGGCGCCGGGCATTGCGCCGTGCACTGGCAGGCCTACCGCGCGCTGCTGTGGCTGCGAGGCTGCCCGCTGCACGTCACGTGAGCACTATACACTACACTACACTAGTGCCGGGCGCCGGGCATTGCGCCGTGCACTGGCAGGCCTACCGCGCGCTGCTGTGGCTGCGAGGCTGCCCGCTGCACGTCACGTGAGCACTATACACTACACTACACTAGTGCCGGGCGCCGGGCATTGCGCCGTGCACTGGCAGGCCTACCGCGCGCTGCTGTGGCTGCGCGGCTGCCCGCTGCACGTCACGTGACACTACGCTGGTGAAATCAATGGGTTTTATAGTAGCTTTGTGTTTGTTTGGGTGATAGGAGCCGCGGTTCGTCCGAGTCGTTCCGGCTGAAGCTGAGCGCGCTGGGTGGCAGTGCTCGGTCGCTAGCCCGCGGGGGCGGCGGCGGTGTGGGGGGCGCGGGGTGCGGGGGCGTGGTGCACGCGTACGTGCGGGGCGCGGGGGGGTCGCGCGCGCGCTCGCAGCTGGCGGCCGCGCGCGCGCCCCTCGCCTGCCACCTGGCTCTGCCGCTGCTGGCGTACCACCTCGCACACCAACTGTATCCTTTACTGTACCACTGTACTTTGTTGTGTGCACGTTGGCTGTAAATGGCGTACTTATAATGAGAATTTTAATTTGATAGTAGTCGTCAAAAGTGCATTGCTGACACATATTTACTATAAGTTCTTATGTTTTCACAAAATATTTCAGTTCTGATTTACGTAATTTGAAACACCGATTGGCGTCAGATGATGTGACTGGTGTTTTCAGTTATAATAATATGTACAATGGTTACTTCGTAAGAAAATGCAGCCAAATGACGTCACACTAAGTCAGTGAGCTTTTTTGCGCCAACGTACTAGTCAACTTTTGATTCACAATATGTAAATAAATACACTAGGTGAAAAATAATTATGCAAATTCCCTATTAGGTCCGGTAACCAGCGGAACGCACTTCGACCTAGTTGGATCCATTGTGCATGCACTAGTCTGCTCTTACTCTGTTGCAGTTCCCTAATATACGCCATGATTCCGCCAACTTGGAGCTGTACATAAACCTCAAGTGTAGGATAGGCTTTTTATAAACGATCTGTCTTGCAAGAGCGTCGCAGCCATATAGCCTGCATATGTACGTACGCGCTTTTTCGGCTTCACAAAACCTGTAAATATCTACATTACTTAGCCTCATTCTGTGTAGGTGCTCATTAGTTCCGAAATGTCCCGTGAGCTAGGCACCAATTAGGCTCCTACTAGGTGCCCAACTGGTGATCTATATTAATTTACAAACAGCATAGAGCTAGAATACCGTCTGTTTTCTAGCCAACGCTTTCCTGCGGATCTATTGTTCCCATTAATACTTATGTTTTTGAACTTCTTAATTCTTTAATAGATAAACTTGTTTGTATATGTGTAACTAAGCTTAACGGATATCACTTAAGAAATACAAAAATAGTTTTCTGAACAAAATAATAGCTGGGCCGTAAGTGGCGGTTTTGAATTTGGCTGGTGGCTGGCGACAATCGATCAGCCAAAACTTGTACAGAGCTATGTCGTCATGCTGGAACCGTGGTGCGAATGGAACGCCTGCTCACGTAAGTTATTAGCAATTAGATATTTTTTGCAGGTTATCAGAAACAGGTGTCAATGACTAAGAATTAGTTTAAAACAATTTCATTTACTGCATTTTGTGAATTTCAATCTAAAACGCAATCCTGCATGCAGGCAAAACGACAATAATGGATTAAAAAGGCCACTAGTTTATTAATCATCATCATCATGTCAGCCACAAGACGTCCACTGCTGAACATAGGCCTCCCCCATATACTTCCATTGCGACCGATGTTGTGCCGCCTGTATCCAACGGCTCCCTGCCACCTTGACGAGGTCGTCTGTCCATCTACCGACCGACGGGGGGCCGACCGACACTGCGCTTCCCAGTCCTTGGTCGCCACTCGAGAACCTTTCTTCCCCACCGGTTGTCAGTTCCCCGGACTATGTGACCTACCCGTTGCCACTTCAACTTACTAACTACTAGAGCTATGTTGGTTACTTTACTCCTTCTACGGATTTCCTCGTTCCGGATTTTATCACGTAAAAACACTCCGAGCATAGCCCTTTCCATAGCACGTTGATCTACTTTGAGCTTTTTTACTAGTTTATTAGCAGTGAGAAATTACAGCGGTGGCTGGAAACAAAAGCAAGGAAATGGGCTCACATTTCTTTTCTTTTCTGTTAGTTATAAGTTACCCTAAGTTCACTTATAGAGCATGTTGTGACACCTTAAAAAATTGTGCATTTAATTAATTTTCTGTGTATTTTGTAATTTAAGTGTGCTAATGTAACAATTACTGGTTGTCCTAATAAATAAAATAGCTGCCTGTACATCGACTCTTAATATAGAAATGACAACATTAGGCACAAATACAAAACCAATCATAGTGTTATTTATTTGCGGTCTTTAGAGTAGTTATGGTGCTTTGCATCTTTTATCGTCCGATCCTTCGAGATTAAAACGGCCTACACACACCCCTAAAATCAGTGGCGATATCGGGATAGCGGTGGTGGGGATGAAATCGGCTACTACTCTACACACGTCCCTACCAGTTAGTACATAACCGACCGTGTAACCAGGGCCGGACTTAGAGGGCCAGGGCCCCTAGGCACTTGGCATTTGAGGGCCCCTCCCCATCTCAGAATTCCATTTTGGTTTAGCAAATTAAAAGCACTAGTACATAAAATATTTTTAATAAAAATTGAACCGACTTTTGTAACACTAAAAAGTATAAATAAAATAATTAAAAAAAAAAACGACTTCAAAGTAAATGTTGGTTATAGGGCAAAAATAAAAAGAATAAGTTAAAATATTATATATTGTTCATTTTATTTTCGCTATTCACAATGGAGATTTTGACAAGTTTAGTTTATTCTCAAATATTCAAATTTCTTTTTCTTAATATTTGACAACACCTGCCCTTAAACTAAACTTCAATAATTATGAGATACCTGCCCTTAAGCTAATTATGAGTAACATACATAGCATACATGTTTGTAATAAACAAGCAGATACCACAGCATAACGTCAATTTCTAAACAATATTGGCAAACTATTATACTAAATAGTTCTAACAGACATTCGTTTTATTTTATACATCTCACACCTAACTGTGGCAAAAACATATCAAATTTCACTTTTGATAATGGTTTGGTCAACATGTCGGCAAGCATCTTATCAGTAGAAAGGTACACTACTTTTATCAAATTCTTATTAATAATTTCTCTGATAAAATGATGCCTAACATCAATATGTTTGGTTCGTGCATGAAACGCTCATCGTTCAAAGAGAGTTTTTGTGCTGACTGATTGTCATTGAACAACGTAGTTACATAATCTAAATGCAAACATTCCTTAAGAAAACTACGTATAAACAATGCTTCTTTGCAAGCGTCGGAAAGCCCCATGTACTCTGCTTCCGTGCTAGAGACAGCGACTGTTCTCTGTTTTCGACTCTCCCAGGAGACAACAGAGCTACCAATTTTAAATATGTACCCCGTATACGATCTCCTGTCTACTTCACAGCTTGCCCAATCAGCATCTACATATCCATGAACATCAAGACCGGATTTTTCATAAATTAAACCTAAATTAATGCTGCCTTTTAAATACCTGAGCACGCGCTTAGCAGCGATCCAGTGCTCTTCAGAATAATATTCATTAAACTGGCTCAAGAAACTCACAGCGTGCGCAATGTCAGGCCGCGTACAAACAGCTATGTGCATGAGGCAGCCAATCAGATTTCTGTACTCACAGTTTTCTGATTTCTTTGCGGATCTTGTAAGTTTCAGACCTACTTCCATTGGTGTACATACTGGCTTACAGTTCTCCATCTTGAATCTACTTAGAACACTATTTATATAATCACGCTGATTAATAGTTACTTTCCCATCTTCTTTACTGATTCTCATACCAAGAAATTCATTTACGAGACCTAAGTCTTTAATATCGAATTCTTTTCGTAACTGGTCCTTAATTTCCTTCTTTTCATTAACCGAAGACGTGAATAAAAGTATATCATCGACATAAATTGCCAATATAGCCAGCCTATCACGCTGACGCCTGAAATAAACACATGGCTCTACAGACGACTTTTCAAAATGCATTTTTCCTGTGAGAACCTCGTTCACTTTGTCATACCAGCATTTTGCTGCCTGTTTTAGTCCATAGACAGATTTATTCAGTTTGTAGAACTTATTCTCCTGTCCCTTTATGATAAAACCTTCTGGTTGTTCCATAAATACTTCTTCACGTAGTATAAATACTTCTTCTCCATTCAAAAACGCTGTTTTCACATCTAACTGATCAATTTCTAAATTATATTCAGCAGAAATAGCGAACAGCATCCTTAACGTAGAATATCGAACCACAGGTGCAAAAGTTTCTTGATAATCAATCCCGAATTTCTGAGTGAAACCTTTTGCGACCAGACGAGCTTTATACTTCAACAATTCTCCACTAAGACCTCTCTTCTTTTTGAAAATCCACTTGCATTTAACAGCCTTTTTACCTTGATTTAAGTCAGTTAGGGTCCAGCATTTGTTTTTAATAAATGAATCATACTCATCTTGCATAGCTTTACGCCAGTGTTTACTATCTGTACCATTCAATGCCTGCTGCACCGTCAATGGTTCATCTCCTTCACAGCAAGATACAAACAACATGAAGCCGGACTCGCTATCTTCATTCGCACTTGTGAACTCAGGAGCACTTGAGTCATCCGATTGCAGGGTGGACTCTCCTGGAACATAAGTTACATCCGAGCGATCATCTGAACTAAAAGAGGTTGAGCTCTGTACAGTGTCATTAGATAAATATATTTCTTGCCTTCTGCTCCGTTTATCACTCTGATTTGTAATTGGTGGTATCAATGACTGATTTAATATGTCATCAGATTTATTTTCTGCATCAGGCTGAGCAGCTGCAAGCTCCCCATTATCTAATGGCACTGACGTGGACACAGATTGTTGAGACACAGTGTCAGTACTGTTATTTGTGACAGTACTTGGGACCATCTCAAATAAACATTGATTATCATCATATGACATATTATTACAACTCAATGAACTATCTGAAATGAATTTGTTTTCAAAGAAAACCACATCCCTCGACTTTATGCATGTTGTGGGCTGCTTTGGGTCTATAAGCCTATAGCCCTTGCTCTCTTCACAGTAGCCTACAAATATGTAGGGCTTACTTTTAGCATCCAATTTCTTTCTTTGAAATTGAAGTGCATATGCCACACAACCAAATATTCTTAAATGACTTATATTTACCTTTTTCCCCACTCCATTTCTCCTCTGGAGTACTTCCCATGACAGCCTTCGTTGGAGTTCTATTCTTTATGTAAGCAGCAGTTTGGACTGCCTCCGCCCAAAACTGCTTGTTCAGACCAGCGTCCTGCAGCATGCATCTTGCCTTCTCCATTATCGTCCTGTTCGCCCTCTCGCTGGTTCCATTCTGAGAAGGTGAATGTGCGATTGTAGTTTGGTGAATAATGCCGTGCTGGCTCAGGAAGGCCTGAAACTGATTATTTACATATTCACGACCATTGTCACTACGAAGAATTTTTATCTTTTTCCCTGTTTGATTTTCTACTAGAGACTTAAATATTTTAAATTTTTCAAATACTTCACTTTTCGCTCTTAGAAAATAAACAAAAGTCTTTCGTGTACAGTCGTCAACAAACGTAATATAATATTTCCTTCCTCCTAAAGAACTCTGTGACATAGGCCCGCACAGATCACTGTGTATCAATCCTAAGACTTCATTGGACCTACTTTGGGACTTTCTGGGAAATGGAAGCCTAGACAGCTTTCCTTCAGCGCAAGGTACACACGTCTTAAAATCAGAATTATTATAATTAATACCTGTGACCATACCTTGTTTCAAAACATACATGCTCCTGGAGTTAAGATGAGCAAGCCTCCGATGCCATGTTTCTTGTGAAACATTTCCTCCAGCCGTGACATTCAAAGCTGACTCCTTCGGTCCTACCTTGGATGTACTTGGAATTTCTGTTGTCTCCTGTGACGTCTCTCCCTTTGAGGATACGGACAAGGGAAGCACGACACTTTCAGACGATGACAAAGCATTACATGTAAAAGAATTTACTGTGTTAAGTTGGTACACATTATTTACAATGCTCCCGGTAGCTATCACTACATTGCCATTGTATACTTTACAACATTTTGCATCAAACTTAACTTTAAAGCCTTTCCTAGTCATTGCACTAACTGAAAGTAAATTCGCTTTAAGGTTTGGTACAAAATAAACCCCACTTACAGTCTTTACACAGCCTTGTAACTCCAACCGTATGTTACCTTGTCCTACTGCTGACAGTCTCTCACCGTTTGCCACGCTCACCGTTATTGGCTTGATTTGAACAAAATCAATAAAAGCATTCCTATTGTTCGACATATGATTACTAGCCGCAGAGTCAATGAACCAGGAGTCACTGTCCATCTCAACTGAAAGCGCCGTCAGGATGGCCTCTTCTTTCTTGAACTGCGGTCTCTGTGACTTTTTCTTCATCTCTGGGCAGTTTCTCATCATGTGACCAGCTTTTTTGCATCTAAAGCATTTGAATACTTTTTTCGTAGCCACCAGTGCTGTGACTGTCTCTGATTTTTCATTTCGCCGTTGACTTTCTTGTAGCAATTTGCTTCTCACCAACTCACTTGACAGACGTGTATTGTTGTTCTCCAGTGTCATGATTAAGGGATCAAATTCTGATGGCAATCCATTTAACATGAGAACCGCAACAAAGTCATCATCAAGACCAGCGCCTATGTCGCTGAGTTGTTGTGCGATTTCTGTGATTTTTGATAAATATACGTCCATATTCATACATTCATCACTCAGCTTTATTGCAAACAAGCTCCTAAGAAGGCTCAATCGTCGGCACAACCCTTTGTCCTCGAAAGCAGCGCTTAGGTTATTCCATGCCTCATACGCCGTTTTAGCATTTCGAACGTGAGTATATACCGATGGATGGACCGCCAGGCAAATTTTTGCAAGCGCCTTCATGTCGCCCTTATCTCCTGGCTTACCTTCCTTTTCAACATGGCTGTACAAATCTTCGTGGATTAATATCATTTTGAGTGCAAATTTCCATGAATTATAATCCCGGATCCCGCGTAGCCGTTGTACCGGGATCCGACAGGTGCTCTCGTCCGCCGACGCCATGGCACACGAAGATTTCTCGAAAAATCCAATCTCCAACGAAATGGTGCCCCCGTGGATCGTCGCTTAACAGATTTTCTTTGTTGAGCGCGAAACCTAAAAATATAAGCAAATTATTAATTTATAGCAATCCTGGGCCCATAACCTGTTGGTTATAGGGCAAAAATAAAAAGAATAAGTTAAAATATTATATATTGTTCATTTTATTTTCGCTATTCACAATGGAGATTTTGACAAGTTTAGTTTATTCTCAAATATTCAAATTTCTTTTTCTTAATATTTGACAACAGTAAATTATCTAAAAAGCATAAAATAACGAAAATATATTGAAGTCGGTGCTAGCACATCATGTTAACTAACACTAGCACCAGCTGACACGTGGACAAACCTACATACATACATACATACACTCATAAAATTTGGTAAATTTGTTTAGAAGCCCACATAGACTAACATATATTAATATTACGCATTGTTATCAATATTACATACATACGCGTCGAATAGAGAACCTTCTTTTTGAAGTCGGTTAAAAAAAAATTATTGAAGTTGGTGTTACCATACCCACTGTGTATATTTAGCACCAACTTCAATAATATTTTAATTATTTTATACTTTTTAGTGATATTGAAGTCAGGACGTACAGTACGAGAGCACGAAACCAATCCCATTGCAGCGGGGTGTGAGACAGGGAGACGTCATTTCTCCGAAACTGTTCACAACCGCATTGGAGGACGTTTTCATGCTCTTAGACTGGAATGGATTCGGCATCAACTTCAATGGCAAATACATCACTCACCTGCGTTTTGCCGATGATATACCTAGCCATTATGGCAGAGTCGCTGGAGGACCTCAATACGATGCTCAGTGACCTCAGTAGCGTTTCCCAACAGATGGGTCTTAAAATGAACCATGGACAAGGCGAAGATCATGTCTAATGGCCATGTTACACCCGTACCGGTAGTTGTTGGGAACGATAAACTCGGAAGTTGTTGACCACTACGTCGTATACCTAGGACAAACTATCTAGTTAGGTCGGTCTAACTTGGACAAAGAGGTCGCCCGAAGAAACCAAATCGGATGGGCAGCGTTCGGGAAACTACGCGAAATCTTCTGGCCCTAAATACCGCAGTGCCTGAAGACGAAGGTTTTTAACCAGTGTGTGTTGCCAGTGATGACATATGGTACTGAGATATGGTCTCTAACTGTTAACTGGCCTTCTAAAGAAGCTAAGAGTCACACAACAAGCTATGGAGAGAACGAGCTATGCTCGGAGTTTCTTTGCGCGACAGTATCCGCAATGAGGAGATTCCCCGAAGAACCAAGGACAAGGATAGCTCTTAAAATCTGCAAGTTGAAGTGGCAATGGGCAGGCCACATCGCTCGGACAACTGATAATCGTTGGGGAAGAAAGGTTCTCGAGTGTCGATCACGAACCGGAAGACGCAGCGTAGGTAGGTCTACCCAGTGCCAGATTAAGCCAGCGTGGGGCCCGTAGCAAATCATATATTTGGTATTAAGTTTAGCGGTATAAAGTGGCAGGCATATGCTAATTCCTAGGGTACGCACCTACGTGCGAGGCCCCCCAAGGCACGGGGTCCGTAGCATTTGCAGACTCCTGCTATATGGCTAATCCGGCGCTAGGCATCTCACTAGGTCACAAGGTGGACAGTGACATTGTGCGCCTCGCAGGTCCGGTGAATGCAAATAGCCTATTTTCGTTTTTTTGTGGCATTCCAAGGGGGAGGCCTGTGTTCAGCAGTGGAAGTCCGGCTGGTGATGATGATGATGATGCCGTTACCAAAGATTGATACAGTATAACAATAGTACTCAGGTCGATGTTGACAGATTGAAGGGACTTGTTAACTTTATTGAACCTTTCTAAGAGGTATCAAAAAGCAAGTTTCGATCGAGGATAATAAATGAATTTATTAGGACCTGAAACTTCATCATCGGCAATTATCTGAGGAGCTGCCATGACCTCATCCCAGGAAGAACATAGACTTCGGCAGGCGTCAGCTCGAGCATGCCGTCTTGTCTGAGAAAGACTCTTGACTGTAAAATTTGGTTTCAGTTGCGACAGCAAAATTTCCCATCTGTGTGCTGATGCCGAAAAAACTACCTGCGAGCTGCTTGGCCTAATCGGCAATTAGCCACCTAGAGAAGTACTACTACACACATCAAAAGTGTCTAGGGATCAACATATATTTTTGCAATAACTTTTCTCCTGATTGATATTAATTAAAATTTTCTTTAAGGATTCATCAAATAAAGTGTTTTCGTTTGTCACAGTAACGATAAACCAAGTCACCTTTGCATTAATAAAGAAATTTGCCATTTTCCTAATAAAGGGATTTTTGACATTTGAACCACTAACACAAAAGTTCCAAAAAAAGACTGAAATAACAGTTTTCTTTAAAATTTTATTGGGTAACTTAAACAATTAATAATCCGTGTTTCTACCGCGAACACTAACAACACAAGAACATCGGTTTGGCATACTCAAAATGAGTTCATCCAAATCACGCTGTGGAATGGCCGCCCATGTTCGTTGCAACAACAAAAAAAGGTCTTCTTGCGACTGGATACCCTCCATATTCGGCAGAGCTCTTCTCTGTAGCATATCCCATGCATGCTCAATCGGGTTCAAGTCTGGCGACTGAGCAGGCCAGGGCAGGACATTGATGTTAGCTGCGGCGAGAGTCTGTCTTACAACTCTTGCGGTGTGCGGTCGTGCATTATCATGCATTAACTGAAATAAGGGACCGATTTGCACTTGTAGAGGAACGATGACGTCTGATACAATCGTCTCAGCATAAATTTGAGCGTTGAGGTTGCCTCTGATCCAAATCAACTCAGTTCTTCCGCCGATCCAAATACCCGCCCATACCATGATGGTTCCACCACTATAAGGATGGACTTCCTGGCAGGATTTTAATCGCTGTTGGCGTCCAGGGGTTCTCCAGTGTCGTATACGTCTTGTATCCGGTCTCATACCAAAACGAGACTCATCAGAAAAGCACACGAAACGCCATTGTTCTTCTGCCCAATTTCTGTGTTCAAGAGCCCATTGATATCGAATCCTACGATTGTGCATTGCTATAGGTGGTACCCGTAGCGGTCTTCGGGAATGAAGGTTCACTTCATGCAAGCGGTTTCTGACTGTTTGGTCGCTAATTAAGTTCCCTGAAGAGTGATGAAGCCTCACGGCTAACATCATGGCAGTTATTGTTGGAGCTCTTCGAGTTAAGATTTGAATATATCGGTCTTGTCTCCGTGTGGTGCAGCGATACCGTCCTCCATGGCGCTCAGCCACGGTACCAGTGCTTCGGTAACGTGTCCAAAGTCGACTGATAACACTCTGACTTGTATTCAGAGCTAAAGCCACAGTACGTTGCCGGGAACCAGCTTCTATCATTCCCACGGCTCTGAGCATTTCTTCCCTGCTTAAATGACGTCGCCGCTCCATAATAACGTTGGTTTTAATCAGTAGTAGGGAAACAGTAGCACTAATAATGTCTTCAATGCGTTGTATGTTTTTATAGGGAAAATATTGACAGCTGATTTTCATCTTTTACTCGAATTTGATTCACAGTTCCTGATTCAAATTATGAAATGCACCAAAAAGGATCCATATAAATTTATAAAATCATAAATGTATTACAAAGCCACATCTCAATCTCAAGAAATCCGCTTAAAAATGCTTGATCCCTAGACACTTTTGATGTGTGTAGTAGTAGTAGTCGTTCTGAGAGTAGTTCTGAGTTGTGATTTTTACAATGCACATGGCATTGTAAGTATTTTTACCTACTGCCAGGTAAAAGTACGCGAGTGCTAGTAAGATGAACAACCGTAACTCAATTCATTCTTAGGTGACGTTTGTTTGTTTGACAATTTAATAGACAAGTGCCAAAGTAAGAGCACTAAAGATCACCAACTTGGCCTAGCACATGAAGGCCTAGCACGACTTGTAGTCTTGACAGATCGGTGTGCAGAACGACGTAGTTTTCAATACCGAAACGTCATTTCTACAAACAAAAATGTGAAATACTACGATATAGTGGCGGCGTTATACTCACACTTATCTGCAAACATTTGCACATCGTGCTACGCCAGCTTGAATGAGTACCTAATATCGTTTCAAGACTTAAGAATATTTTTATTAAAGTTTTTTGATAAGGCAATGCAGGTTTTTGGGTTTGTGTGCAGGTTCCGCCCCTGGCACTGAGGCCCCTAGACTGGCTGGGCCCCTAGGCCCGGGCCTTGTAGGCCTAGGCGGAAATATGGCTCTGCGTGCAACAGACTGCTCGTTGATCCGAGATGCCTCCGAGACTATCAAAACAGCAAAAAATAGGCATTGCCTTGGCACTTACTATGGTGCCACCTAACCAGAGACGAAAAAGGAAGACCTGGGTAAAAACTGGTTGATGAAACGTCATGAACTAAGCCACATGAACGTGATGAGAAATTTAGAAGTAGCTGATTTCAGAAACTTTTTAGGAATGGATTTTGAGTGTTTATTTATTTATTTATTTAAGATACACCAGCGGCACAACACGATACAATTACAATAAAAAAATACAAGAAAAAGTCTTAGTCTAGGTGCAATGCCATTACAGGCGTATACAACACTCAAAGAAAGGAAGTTGTCATTTAAGTTTTTTTTTGTTTATATATATATATAGAATTTACATAAATCAGTTAAAAACCAGTAAATTATAATTAATCGTAGATTTCTCAATATGGTGACACCGTTATTACAAAAACAGGATACCATAACGTAGCGCCCGCACGTCGTATCGCCGCAGCACTCGAGCGCATACTGCGTAGAAATGAGTCCCGATTTCGCTATACACGTGCCGACAACGCTCCCTAGACGATAATCGTCCATAAATCGTGAGCTCGCCCGAAGCCATTTTAGAATTTAGGGTAAACAATAAAATCGGGTTACGATTTGCCTATACACGAGGTGATTTAGGGTACGATTTAGGGTCCTCCCCACCACTGTCCCGATATCGCCACTGATTTTAGGGCTGTGTGTAGGCCGTTTTTATTTATTTATTTATTTAGCCTTCTGTAATATTCTTCATTAAAATTAGTATATATATATATCTCATTAAATTAAAATTCATACAACTTCATTAAATTATTATAAAACATGCATTACATTAAATTGTTATAAATTAATTTTAGTTTTTTTTATTTAAGTATATTATTATTACTATTTTTCATATTACAGTTCATCCCATTGTTGGGCAAAGGCCTCCCCCATCTGTTTCCACATTTTGCGGTTGGTACTTAGTCTCATCCATGACTTTTTGAATTTATTTAATTCATCTTTCCAGCGTATTCGTGGCCTTCCTACTGGTCTCACGAGGTAACGTGGGCACCATGTTGTTGTTACTTGGGTCCATCGCTCGTCTGACTGTCTCATAACATGACCCGCCCAATCCCACTTAAGTTTCTTCGCCTGTCGTATAACATCCAAAGCTCCAGTTCTCTGTCTCAAGTCCTTATTTGAGATCTTATCTATTCGTCTACTTCCAATGATACTTCTTTCCATTTTTCGCTGTGTAATTTTGAGTTGTTTTGTTTGGCTTATTGTTAACGCCCAAGTTTGTGCTCCGTACGTGAGTATAGGGAGAATGCAACTGTTAAATGCCTTCTTTTTTGTCTTTAATGTTATTTTCCTATTCTTAAATATGAATTTCAGGGACCAAAACCTTTTCCAAGCGTTTGATACTCTACGACTTATTTCTTCGTTTTGGCAATCGTTAAAAGAGAATATTTTCCCAAGGTATACATATTTATCAACTCTCTCGATTGTTATATTCTCTATTTGGATATTATACGACTCTGATGAATTTGACAGGGTTTTGGTTTTGCTAATATTTATCTTCAGACCGACATCATTACAGACTCTATTAAGCTCTGATACCAGGGTTTGCATTCCTTGTGGAGACGTCTCGAACAATATTATGTCGTCAGCAAAACGTAGATTGGCCAGTTGTCGTCCATTTACACATATTCCGTATTTCTCCCATTGGGTATGTCTCAGTGCGTATTCTAATACGGAATTAAAGAGTTTGGGAGAGATCGGATCTCCTTGTTTTACTCCCCTGCTAATTTTAAATGGGTCACCAATCCTTACCAGTTTGATGCGTCCAAAACTGTTTGCATATATGCTTTGGAGCATACATATGAGATCATTGGGTACACCGTCTTGGTATAGAGCTTTCCAAAGGTGTTCATGACTGATAGAGTCGAACGCCTTGCGAAAATCTATGAACGTAATATAAATTGTCTGTGGGTATTCATTTACTTTCTCAAATATCTGTTGCACACTGTGTAAGTGGTCGCAAGTGGAAAAACCTTTGCGAAATCCTGCCTGCTCTGGTGGTTGGTTCTCATCTAATGTGCGAGTAATTCGATTCAGAATAATTTTGGAAAATACTTTATATAATATCGATGTCATACTAATAGGTCTGTAATTTTCAATGTTTGCAGCATCTCCTTTCTTGTAGAGTAGTTTTATTGTTGATATACGCCATTGCTTTGGTACATACTTGTACCTTAGGATTGCATTGTAAAGTTTTTCTAGAGCTGGTAGTAGGGGCTCTATACTTAGTTTCAGTAGTTCTGCGCTTATTTTGTCAGTTCCTGCAGATTTCCCATTTTTCAGTGACATGATAGCGAATTCAATTTCTTCTTTAAGAATAGGTAGAGTCGGTTCATTTTCGTGTGTTAACATTGCCTGATCCCATGGGATAATGTCTCTATCTTGAGGGTTGTTGTCATAGAGCGTAGTGTAGAATAAAGTAGCTTCTTCCAAAATATCTTGTCTACTTATTGCGGTGGCTGTATTCTTTTTAGTACGCATTATATTTGTTATCCATGTATCTTCTTTTTGTAATTCTCTTTCCGCTTTTATAACTGATCCCGTTTGCTCTACATGATTTCTGATTATTATATTTTCATAGTTTCTGATGTCTTTCCTAATCATTATTTTTGTTATTTTATTGAGGTCGGTAAGCTCTTTTCTCCGTTTGGCGTTTTTATTAGTTTCATTTTGTAGTAGGCTTCTTTGTTCTATTTTTTCCTTTGTAGCCATTGTTAATATATCAGTTTTCCTATTCTTCGACTTGGCAAGATGGTTGTTGCTGATCTGTTGTATACTAGTTTCGAGCTTATTATAATAAACTTGTAGGTCTAACCAAGATTCAAGCTTTTGTTGATTGTAAGGTTTTATTTGGTTTTGTAGTTCTTCTGTATATATGGCAATTAAGCCTTCATCAGATGGAGCTGTAAAAATACATGTTTCTGGGATATATCTTTTTCTCTTTGGCGTTTTTAACTTTAATTCTCCCCTTAATAATCTGTGATCTGAGTAGAACTGAAATTTGTTTACGATCTCTACATTTGTAAAGCGTGTTTTATTTTATGCTAGTATAAAGTCTATTTCTTCAGTTGTCTTGTTATCGGGTGAGATCCAAGTCCATTTACGGTTCTTACGTTTTCGAAAGTAGGTATTTATAATTTTGAGATTGTTCTCGTTTACGAATTGGATAGTTTTATGGCCATTTCTGTTTCTAATTCCTGTACCAAATTTACCTATAATGTGTTTTTCGTGTGACTGCTGTGTACCTATTCTACTATTGAAATCTCCAATTATTATTAGAGTTCCTTCAGTTTCTTCTTCTACGGTTTTACTTAACAAGTTATAGAAGTTATCTATTTCTTCTTCTTCAGCCATATTTGTAGGTGAGTGAATTTGAATGATCGTAAGGATTTCTGTGTCTGAAATTTGTAATTTCAGTATGGCTATCCGTTCAGAGATTCCTTTAAATAGTTTTATATTATTTTTGTAGTTGCTGTGGACACAGAAGCCAACTCCGAATTTTCCCTGTGTTTGTCCATAGTTGTAGAACACATATTGTTGAAATTGTACAATTTTTTCTTCTTTTTTTCGGGTTTCACATAACCCTAGTACATCCCATTTTATATTCTGTAAAGCGTTCTCCAGTTCTGTCATTCTTTCTTTGTTTTGTAGAGTTCTAGTGTTTAATGTTGCTATTTTGATGGTGTTATTGTTTTTCTTGCATAATATTTTATTTTCTTCTATTTTGTTTGATGGGGGGTTGTAGTCTATATTTCTCACGGTGACAGGCCGGCTTGAGAAATCAATGTTTTCATTATTTTTATATGTATTATTTGGTAGAGTAGGCTGCGCAGATGTGATTATAGGGAGGCCGATTACTTGCTATTTTTTCATTTGAGTGTTAGTTCTATGTTCTGAATCCCTGTTTGATTGCTGCATAAATTGTCTCATATCACCAGTGGTTATTTTATTTTTCTTATTTGGTTGGGTTTCCGTTATTGGTGGAGATAATATTTTTTGTACCGCTCTTGTGGTATCTCTATTTAGAGGTGAAATTTGCCTCGGCCTTTTATTGTTAATCTTATTTTGATTATCTTCCGATTGTTTACTGTTCAAAATAATTATTTTATCATATTTTAATATGACATTCTTCCCTTCCGCTCTCTCCTTCTGTAGTTGTTCTTGTAAGGTTTTTCGAATTTGTAGTACTTTTGGAGGATAGTCTTCTTTTATGTATATGTTCATTTCTTGTAAACTATTTTTCTTCTTTAATATTTTTATTTTAAGTCCAAATGTTTTAAGAGTTACCTTAATTGGCCTGACTTTCCCATCCTCTTTCCTTCCCATTCTTCGTACAAACTCTAAATCCATGTTATTGCAGTTGATATTCATGTTGTCTCTAATTATGGAAACAATTATTTCTTCTAAGTTTTCATAGGATTTCTCTTCCTCAAAAACCCCAAAGAATATGAGGTTTTTAATGCGAATTTGTTTTTCAATTGCCGATATTCTTTTTTCTTGTTCTTCACTGGTAATGTGCATTTTGTTAATTTCTTCCTGAACTTCGTTGAACTTTTTATCTATGTTTGAATTAATGTTAGATGTAATTCTTCTTTCCATGTTGCTTAACATTTCTGTAAGTTGTTTCATATCCACACTCATTCTTTCTGATTTTTGTAGATTTGTGTGTTAAGTACAAAAATAATTATTCGTATTACAATGTCGTAATAATTATATCCCTACTGGTGCCCTCTAGCTGTTTCGGTGGCAATCTTCTGGTATATTTGTTATTATGATACCGGTGCTGCCCTCTGCCAACGCTAAGTCGTAGTTCTTCGCCTCAACTAACTTAATCGATGAAAGTGTCTACCTGTTTTGGTGGTTTAGATAGCTGTCAATAGATAGCGCTGTTATTTGTTAAGGTTTTTGTCGTATGATTTTCAGTAATATGTTTATGTTGGAATTGAATTTTACAGCACTAAAACCATATAAATCATCACTGGGAATAGTTAGAAAGCACTTTCTTAATGTTTATCTTCTTTTTTAGCCAGTAAATTGCACTGATGTCATGATGTGTTGATGATAACAGTCCGTGTTTATCGTTTGTTGAACTGTAGTTAACTTTGCACTATTATTGGTTATTCACTATATTTTCACTTATGTCCCCAGTCTTGCACACCGTAAAGTATATATAACCCTTAAATATGACTTTAAACTATTTAAATAACACAGGAGATATTACAGCGCAGGCCTTACGTCTACCCGCAAAAAATAGGCATTGCCTTGGCACTTACTATGGTGCCACCTAACCAGAGACGAAAAAGGAAGACCTGGGTAAAAACTGGTTGATGAAACGTCATGAACTAAGCCACATGAACGTGATGAGAAATTTAGAAGTAGCTGATTTCAGAAACTTTTTAGAAATGGATTTTGAGTGTTTATTTATTTATTTATTTAAGATACACCAGCGGCACAACACGATACAATTACAATAAAAAAATACAAGAAAAAGTCTTAGTCTAGGTGCAATGCCATTACAGGCGTATACAACACTTAAAGAAAGGAAGTTGTCATTTAAGTTTTTTTTTGTTTTTATATATATATATATAGAATTTACATAAATCAGTTAAAAACCAGTAAATTAATTAATCGTAGATTTCTCAATATGGTGACACCGTTATTACAAAAACAGGATACCATAACGTAGCGCCCGCACGTCGTATCGCCGCAGCACTCGAGCGCATACTGCGTAGAAATGAGTCCCGATTTCGCTATACACGTGCCGACAACGCTCCCTAGACGATAATCGTCCCTAAATCGTGAGCTCGCCCGAAGCGATTTTAGAATTTAGGGTAAACAATAAAATCGGGTTACGATTTGCCTATACACGAGGTGATTTAGGGTACGATTTAGGGTCCTCCCCACCACTGTCCCGATATCGCCACTGATTTTAGGGCTGTGTGTAGGCCGTTTAATATTTGTCGATTACGAATGTCTTAAAATTATTGTATGAAACGATTTATTTTCTAGGTCAGTTTATCCTCGGATTAGCATTGCTTGACATAGAGGACCCTGAAAATGCATACACAGCATTTTGCAAAGCAGCGAAGGGCGTTAGTACGGAACCTTTCTTGAGGCAGCTGGTGGCGGCTCCAGACGCTCGCCTCACACAACATCAGGCACTCGTGCTGTACTATATGAAGGTAAATATAATCAGAAATGTGCATGCTAGTGTAATAGTTAGGACTGAAGCGGTTAATATTGTGTTTGTTGTTGACAGGTTATAAAACTATTTGAAATACACGACGCCGGTGCCTGCGTCGTACGTCTTGCGGAGACCGCAATCAGCATCGCCGATAAGGACGATCCCAATTTGGTGAGTTGTACTTTATTTCAATAAAAATTGTTCTATTCAGCCATTGATCTAATATTTATAGTAAATTAAATTTGCGAGTTCATAATCGAACGAAAAGACAAAAGTTGTCTTATGATTTCTGATTATGTTCTTAATTTCTAGCACGGTTTCTCGAGTTGTAACCGTTATGTGCACCATTTACAATACTGCAAGCCGGTCGCCGCCGCGCTGGCCACCAAATCTTTGATGGATCTTGTATGGCTTGCATCCAGCATCATGTTGCATAATAATGATGCAAGATATCCTGCGCGCAGGCCTTGGTATTTGGAACCAGAATTTGAAATAAGAATACACGCGACCACTTTGCGGTCTAACTTTTGTGGTGATCGTTTTTCGACTCGTTACACTAAAGAACAATGGGAAAATTTGTATGGACCCCGTCCCCATTAGTGTAGCACTGTGTCATATGTGGAAAAATAGATAATATTCTGAATAACAGATTACTGAAAGAAAGTATGAAAGAATTAATGTATGAATGTGGGAAAATATATTTTAATTCTTAATTATTTTTATATTACACTGCTCTCTAGGATTAATATTTTATGATTAAAATCATGTTATTACATTTTAAAACAACAAAGTAATCATAAGATATTACAAATTAATAAGTATACGTATGGTTCAGTACAGTAATAATCAGTATCAGCCAATAAGTGGTCAACACAAGAAACAACAAGAAAGAAGTTACAAGATGATATTAACAAGTGCAGCAACAACTGCCTGCATTGTTTAAACATGAACAAATAAGTAGTCATACTAATAAAAAATGAAATAGGTATATTGACTACTTGAGTGCGTGTGAGTGCACAATAGTTGTCAAAGCGGCAACGCGGGCACCCGCCGGCCACCGAACACGCTCATAGTTCTCACCTTAACCTGCCTCCATCACATTTATGGTGCCGCGCCGTAAGTAGAGGACTGCTCACAGCAGCAGCAGACTAAGTATCACTGCGACACGTCGCAGCGACATGATGCTGAGGTCATGAATGACCGTAGACGGTTGCAGCAGACGGCAGACAGCCAATAAACGCAGTATTTTGTTGTGTTGTTGTTATTTGACGTATGGGGGGTCCCGTTTGGTTGGCACTACTGATCTGCAGTCGGACGACACGTCGTCTGCTATGTTGCGACGTGTAGTCGGGCGACGTGTTGAACGCTGCCGAAGGTATTTCAAAGAAATACATATAAACCAGTAGTGTCACAGCGACACGTCGTTTGCTACTGCTGTGTGCAGTCCGCTACGGACCGGCACCGTTATTTTCCGTATTTCCTTCGCTAATAGTGTAGTACCATTATTTATTCTGTGGTATTAGTGCAGTCTGGCACTATTCTCGGTTATAGTTATTATTTATTTGCGTGTAATTGAGTGCTCAAACAATATTTCGCAGTAAAAATAATTTATCTTTATGGATAAATAACTTTTTTCCGTTATTATTCACACATTTGCTGCCATACAATGAAATGATGTATTTTTTACGCTCTTTCATTTCATATATGTGAAAAAGTGCTACAAGGGTGGGGACGCTTTTACCCATTGTTCTTTCTGCAGGTCGATGTGTTTAGTAAAAATATTTGATCGACGCCAAGGTGATGCTAGATTGAGGATTGCTTATTGCATAGAAAAGGCTAGCGGGCCGCAGGTTGAGTATGACTGGTCTATACTGTAACAAGTCCAATTCAATACATTGAAGATAATTATTTTGAAAAATAGTTTTGGAAGGCATAATACTGAAACCAAAACTGTATTTTTTGGAATTTTTGTCTGTCTGTATGTATCATGGCTGCGGAATACGCCGAAACTACTGAATGGATTCAAATGAAGTCGGCCTTAATGTTTTGTGCACTCGTGTTGCGGCAGGCGATGTTCCAGTGGGTGGTGTTCAAGTGGCACCTGGCCGGCGGGCGCACGGAGCGCGCGCTCGCGGCCGCCGCCGCCAACCCCGCGCCGCACGCGCGGGCCTCCGCCGCCGCCGCGCTGCTCACCACGCTCGGTAACACATACAGTAGTGACACCTGGCCGGCGGGCGCACGGAGCGCGCTACTCACCACGCTCGGTAACACATACAGTAGTCACACCTGGCCGGCGGGCGCACGGAGCGCGCTGCTCACCACGCTCGGTAACACATACAGTAGTGACACCTGGCCGGCGGGCGCACGGAGCGCGCTACTCACCACGCTCGGTAACACATACAGTAGTCACACCTGGCCGGCGGGCGCACGGAGCGCGCTGCTCACCACGCTCGGTAACACATACAGTAGTCACACCTGGCCGGCGGGCGCACGGAGCGCGCTACTCACCACGCTCGGTAACACATACAGTAGTCACACCTGGCCGGCGGGCGCACGGAGCGCGCTGCTCACCACGCTCGGTAACACATACAGTAGTCACACCTGGCCGGCGGGCGCACGGAGCGCGCTGCTCACCACGCTCGGTAACACATACAGTAGTCACACCTGGCCGGCGGGCGCACGGAGCGCGCTGCTCACCACGCTCGGTAACACATACAGTAGTCACACCTGGCCGGCGGGCGCACGGAGCGCGCGCTCGCGGCCGCCGCCGCCAACCCCGCGCCGCACGCGCGGGCCTCCGCCGCCGCCGCGCTGCTCACCACGCTCGGTAACACATACAGTAGTCACACCTGGCCGGCGGGCGCACGGAGCGCGCTGCTCACCACGCTCGGTAACACATACAGTAGTCACACCTGGCCGGCGGGCGCACGGAGCGCGCGCTCGCGGCCGCCGCCGCCAACCCCGCGCCGCACGCGCGGGCCTCCGCCGCCGCCGCGCTGCTCACCACGCTCGGTAACACATACAGTAGTCACACCTGGCCGGCGGGCGCACGGAGCGCGCTGCTCACCACGCTCGGTAACACATACAGTAGTCACACCTGGCCGGCGGGCGCACGGAGCGCGCTGCTCACCACGCTCGGTAACCACACACGCGCACATACAGTATTCACAACGGATCTTTGTGTGTCTGAAGTTGGCTGCAAAACGCTGCGCAGTAGCTATTTTTGTGTTTTTTGCCCGAATGCCCCAGGCGGAGGGTTTTGTTTTTCTAGAGTATGTGTATGTCTATTTCTTTGGTACGGCCTACAGCCTAAACGGGGTGATGGACAGTGACTTACAATATCTCGTTAGATTCGTCTTAGTTGTGGGAGTGACATAGGCTATATTTTTCAGCCATTTGTAGTTCAATGTGGGTATCAAAGGAAAGGTCTTAACGAGACGAGTTGAAATATATATACGTATGTATATGTATTTATAATGTAATTTAGGACCATTTTGTTTGTCCGCAGTCGGGCTTTTTATGCTGTTATAATTTATATTTGTGTATTGAAAACTCACGACTATAGTTGCGCAATGGTTTTTCCAAACCAACAAACTTCAGACACACACAAGATCCGTTGTGAGTACTGTACAGTCGCTGCAAACGTAGACACTATTTTGTTAGGTTGTGGTCTCCTATAGACGTCATCGGCTGCCTACGCGACTTACGCCGTACGCGACATCACGATGCTTACTATAGACATGTACAAATGTGGTCTCTTTGTCACACTGACGTCGGCATGTGGACGTTCGTAGTCGGCTTTGAACGCTTTGCGCCGCGTCTCTAGTTATTTCGATCCGTTGCAACGTACAACGGACACCATAGCCTTACGAAACGACACACCATCATAGGAAACCGAGTTGTGTCCGGTAGTGACGATCGAATACTTTGTTACCGACACGGCACAACATAACAGGAAACCGAGTTACTAACAGCTAATTTCAGATTTTCTTTGTATGACCATTTTGATTTATCAAATGATTTGCTAGGGATGTCCTTTACGGAAACCAAACCGTACTTCAGGAGACAACGTGATCACTGCTTTTAACTAGTACTCTACTGTCGCACTTATTATATTAGTTAAGAGTTAATGATCATTAATCCAGTGCTTGAAATCGGATAGTGAGTAAAAATATCGACTATCCCGTACTCGATAGTGGAAAATAAGCATAAACGCCTCAGACGTTCGAAATATAAATTTTAAAAAGTGACTTAATTAGAATTGAAGTTAATTGGCGTTTGTGAGTGCGTCGGTTTGTGTATTAGATATAAGAGTGCGTTTGCACGGTGCAGCGTCGCGGCGCGAGTTGGGTGCGTTGGTATCGTGCGCGGCGCTAGCGGCCGACGCGGAACGCGCAGCCGCCGCTCGCGCAAAGCTACACGACGCTGCGGAACATAATCCATACTACGACTTCCTCTACGCACTGCACATCTCACGGCACCACTACAGAAAAGGTACGCTCACAAATACCATCGAGTGTGCCAAATGTGAATAAAGGCACGCGTGATCCTCACGATTTCAACTTGACGTTATGGTAATTGTAATTTTCCTAAATCGACCATTAAATAAACATTTTAGATGTATTGAGATGTTTTGTTATTTAGAAATTAGTATTTGTTTTAGACTAATAAATATCTTTTTTATAGCTACTATTATCTTGTTAAAAGCGCAACGTGGTCCTTCGAGCCGGATAAAACAATAACGTTAGTGTCTTGAAAACTGCGTCATGTTTGACATCCAGAAGCTTATAGATAAAAGTGGAGTCAACACTCTTAATACCTAAGTAAAGAAGACTAGCCGAATGTTCTTTTTCTAAATACATAAATAAGATACAGACAACACATATGACTGTCTCGTTCTTATGTGTATAGTTAGAAAGAGAACTTTAGACCACAGTCGTCTTTACACAAGTATTTAGAGTGTTGCCTCCACTTTTATTTTTAAGCTTCTTGTTTCGTCTCCGTGATGCATTGCGGGTGGACTAGCCTTCGTTGGTCCACCTGTAAGTCTTCCTTTTTGAGGTTGTATCGACCTTTTGTTAATTCATTGCTTATTTACCGCTCTTCAAAGGAGTGAAGTGGAATTTATGTCTTTCCAACTCCTCCTATGTACATTTTTAATTAAATTTGTTGCGGGTTCAGGCAAGACAATTTAGCGTTCCCCTGGGACTCGTTGTGGGTCAAAACTCGGTGTCTTCAGTGGTGACAACTGTAGGTCCTGGCTTACAGGAGTAACAGTGGTGGGATTAGTCCCAAAAAACCTTTCTGTTTGCCAATGTAAGTCTTGCAACTTGTATGTGTGTGCGGCAGCGGCGGCGGTGATGTACGAGCGCGCGGCTCGCTGCGGCGCGGCGGGCGCGGGGGGTGGTGGGGGCAGCGCGGGCGCGGCGCGGCGTCGCTGGCTGGCCGCCGCGCTCACGTGCCTGCGGCTCGCGCACCCCGACCACGCCTTCCTCACGCGGCCCGCACACCAGCCCAACAACTTGCAGGTTCGTGTCACACGTACACGACCAGTGGCGTGCACTTCATACACCCAATAACTTCAATTTTTGCCGGCAAAGAGCAGCGCGGCTTCTTTGTCAATCCATATAAATAAAAAATACCGGTCAAATGCGAGTCGGACTCGCGCACCGAGGGTTCCATACCATCTTTGGACGTATTAAAGTAATTTTACTATTCATGTAACACCTCAGATAGCAAAAAAACCAAACCGCAAAACTAAGTTTGTTTGTCGAGGTTTTTTAGGATTACTAGAAAACTACTTAGAAAGATCATCAGTTTAAGTATCAGCCAAAAACTGCGTCACATAAGCCAAAATAAAAATCTGTTTTGAGATGTGCAAATGCAGCCCTTTCATATGATACCCCACTTGATATAGTAGTCTCACTTTAAAATTTTGAAGACCCATTTCTACCCCCATTATATTATTTTTTTCAATATAAAAATATAAAAAAAGTAAAAGAAAAAATATTTTTTTTTCATTTGCGATGGGGTTGGGTAAGTAAGATCTAAAACTATTCCAAGTTTCAAATCAATAGCATCAGTGCTTCCTGAAATATATAGAGTTGTGTTGTGACAGACAGACAGACAGACGAAGTCAGACCATAAGGGTTCCTTTTTTACCTTTTAGGTATGGAACCCTAAAAAATGCGCGATTGCAGCGCTGCACCCGCGCGTCAGCTCATCGATCGACTAGTGACTGTCTGTGCGCACGTAGTCTTTGTTCAAGAATTTGTCGAGAGGTTGAATATCGTTTTAATAGTCATACTAGGGGCAGCTCAAGACCGATCAAAATGGAAAAAAATCATAACATTTTATGCCCGCCGTTACAAGGTTACCTTGTTAAATTTTGATGAAGTTGAATTTTGTGCATTCGTTCGTTCGTTGTCGTGTGTGGACGTGTTCATTGCCTATCTTATTTCTCTAAGCTTATATCAGTGCTTATGTACATTTAAAAATGTCGCAATTACCAATTATTCATGTTGCATCAAACCCGGAATTAAACACTGTAGCTGGAAGTGATAAAATTACACACAGAAAGCGTAAACAACCGGATTGTGATTGTACTCAAGCTTTAACTGCAATACAGAATGAACTAAAACATACCCTCAATGATTTTCTTCAAGAGTTTAGTTCTAGATTTGAAAAGATTGATGATAAGTTAAATCATATTACTAGTGATCTGGACTCATTTAGAACCGAAATAAAGAGAGATAGATATTACTTCACTTCAAAAGGATTATCATCTTGTAAAAAAGCAAGTTAAGGATCTGTCCAGCGATGTATCAGCAATTCAAACATCAACTCAATTCATATCGACTCAATATGATGACATGAAGAAAAATTTTAATATATTGGACACTCGCACAAAGAATATGGAGAATATGGTTTATGAGGAGAAAAGTACAAAATTGGATGCCAGGATTGACCATCTAGAACAACAGGCGAGACAATACAATTTGGAGATCTCTAATGTACCCGAAAAACGGGGCGAAAACTTGCTCACTATACTGAATACTTTAGGAGTGCAGATCGGATGCCCTATATCTCCCAACGATGTCATCTCCATTCATCGCGTGCCTCATGCTTATCAACAAGATAATAAACCCAAAAATATAATTGTCAAATTCACGACACGCATATTACGTGACAACATTTTAGCTGCTTATCGCTTGAAAAAGGGTGTATCCACTGAACAGTTGGGGATAGCGGGAAAATCGAATGCAGTATTCATCAATGAACACCTCACATTAAAAAATAAACATCTCTTTCGTGATGCTCGGGCTGCTGCTAAGGAACATAGTTACAAGTTTGTGTGGGTCAAACATGCGACAATACTGGTACGCCACTCTGAAAATACTCCTATATTCGCTATTCGTTCTAATTCAGATCTTGGTAAAATCAAGTGAAGTAAATAAGCCTTATCATAGAACTTTTGGATTAAGTTTAACTATTCCGTACCACTGTATTTTTAAAATATCCTTTGTTACGCTATTTTTTTGCATATGTCTGTTTTGTAATATCATAAATTTTATTCTTAAATGTCTCGTAAAGGTAATTTTTGCACTTGTACAACCCTCTAGTATATTTATATCGAACAGTATGAAAATATTACTTAGTTTTGTTCCTCTATGTCTACGCCATGCTAACATTACAACATTCTACGTATTAAATATCTATATGCATTGCTATTACCCCTGTCTGATTTGTAACTCAATATACCCCACAGATACGATAATCAGTTTGTTATATAAAAATGTACCTATACACAAATGCGATTTTCTAAATTAAACCATGCACAACTATTTACACTTAAGCCGACACATTCGATCCGGTAATCACTAAAAACATATCTGTGTATTATCAAAACTGTCGGGGTATTAAATCTAAACTCAGAACGTTTTATATGAACACGTTAGCACAGGACTACAACTTAATCGTCTTAACGGAGACTTGGTTAACCCCTCACATCGCTGATAGCGAATATATAGATAACAGGTACATAGTCCATAGATGCGATCGTGATCTTGCTTCGTGTGGTCGGGCCGCGGGCGGCGGCGTACTGATCGCTGCGCGCCGCGAGCTACGCTCTGTACGTGCAACCCTTCCTGTGCCTGCATTCTTGCCCCCACTCGTGGACTGCCTTCTTATTGAGTTGCCCAATGAACGCGGTAAATTTGTCCTACTATGCGTTGTTTATGTTCCACCGAATCAACAGGCAGCAGTATACGACCCATTACTAGATTACTTGCAAGATATTATATGTACTGGTCGCTATGAGTCATACTTTATACTAGGTATTTTAATTTGCCTGATTTGAACTGGTGTTCAGATACGAACATGCCTTTGGATATGTTTAATATTTCCCCTGCTAGTAAAAGTTTTTTGAATTTTCTGAACGTTTTAGACGCAAATCAACAAAATTTTTTTAAAAATGATTCTGGTCGCACCTTAGATTTACTTATTACTAATCATCACATTGAATGTTCATTATCCCCATGTCCGTTAGTTAACATTAACAGTTATCATCCTCCATTCCAAGCCCTAATACCATTTACAGCAAAAACCAACCAAGGTTTAACCAGACTGCATACTCCTCGTTACTGCTTTAAGAAGGGAGATTATATAAAGATAAATGAGGAAATTGCAAAAATAAATTGGCTTGACATTCTCGGCAATTGTAATGCCACCGATGCTGTCACCAAGTTTTATGAAATTATATATGGTATTATTAAACTATATGTGCCAGTTGTAAATTCTATGAAATCGAATAATTTCCCTAATTGGTTCTCGCCGTCCTTGATAAGAACATATAATGCTAAAAACAAGTATTGGGTGAGGTGGAAAAAAATTAATAATAAATCTGATTATCATTTATTTTCTTTATATAGAGAAAAATTTAAACATGACTGCGAAGTGTGCTTTGCAAAGTATATGAACAGGGTTGAAGAAGGTATTAAGCAAGATATCAAATACTTCTGGAGCTATATTTCTAGTAAAAAAAGTAAATCCTCTATTCCGTCAAATATTTCATATTTAGATAAAACTACAAGTGACCCTCTTGAAATCTGCTCCTCCTTTTCTAAGTATTTTCAATCTGTATACGAGCCAAGTACGTTTCTATCGGATGATTGGTTTAGGAGTGGTGACCTAAAAGAGTCCGGCCGGGTGTTCCTTTAAATAAAAAACTGGATATGGAATACTACGGAATTATATTAGCATCATCCTTATTATTAGGGCCACAATGGTTACTTAATACGAATTACAATTTTCACATGTTATGTGTTTGCTCTACAAAACCGGACTGGCTGTCCTGGGAAAGAATTGTATAGACGACACCGTACCTACACATCCATGTACGTGCACTTACATAGAGTGTACGCGTGTGTCCCTACACCATTCCTCCCTTAAGAAAAAAAATTACACTGACTATGATAATTATTGCCAAAAATATCATTACTACTTTACACATTTATCAAATAACAACAAAGTTACGTTACATACATGAAAAGTTAGCGCATGCTTTATACACACCAGGCATACTTGTCTTATTTTATCATTACACTTATTTAAGTTCATAGTGATACCGTAAGTATTAAATCGTTCAAAAACCAACCTTAAATGTTCCTTATGTAGGTCCATATTTGGACTGGCTATGATGACGTCATCAAGAAAATTGAAAAGAAAGTCTAGGCCCTGTAATACGGTATTATTCATAAATCGCTGGAATGTCTGTGCTGCGTTTCGTAAACCGAACGTCATTCGCGGAAATTCAAAAAGCCCAAAAGGGGTGATGATCGCAGTTTTCTCTATGTCCTCTGGAGTGACACTAATACAATGGTAGGCTCTATTTATATCTAATTTTGAAAATACACTTTTATTAGCCAAAACGTAAGTAAAATCATGCAACCTTGGAATTGGGTATCTGTCAGGTTTTGTAATCGCGTTTAAACGACGATAATCGCCACATGGTCGTAACTCACCGTTTTTCTTTGGGACTATATGTAACGGGCTGGCCCAAGCACTTTTAGAAGGCCTACAGATACCTAATTCCTGCATAATTCGAAATTCTTCTTTGACTTTATTATATCTATCAGGTGGTAATGGACGTGCGCGAGCGTAGACGGGTGGTCCCGTCGTCTCAATGTAATGCAATACATTATGCGTAGGAGTTTCCCTGAATGACGCTGGTTTCGTAATTTCGGGATACATAGATAACAAATCGTAATACGGGTGGTCCTCTATAATAGAATTAACTGATGAATGTTCAACCTTAACTATTGATGCTAATACATTTAAATCAGTAACTTGATCTATAAGCTTACCTCGACTTACATCTACCAATATTTTATGGCCCGCTAAAAAATCAGCACCTAGTATGGGCTGCTTAATGTCCGCTATTATAAACTCCCAACGGTACGGCCTTCGAAGTCTTAAGTCTAAAACAAGCGATTTTACGCCATAAGTAGTAATCTCGGTACCGTTGGCAGCATATAATTTATAGTCCGAACACTTTATATTTTTAAAAAGTCTTTTGTTTACCGGTATGATAGACACGTTGGCTCCCGTGTCGACAAGGAAACGCATTCCAGTATTGTAGTCCGTAACTGACAGGCGGCTGCAGGGTACCACGGCACAGACCTCCGCCGTAGGTTGTGCCTCACCAACTAGTTTTCCGACCTCGACTGACTGGCACCTTCCTTTCCGGCACCGTCCCTGGACTTCCACGCACAAGGCGGTACGCACCTGTGGGCACGATGTCGATAGCGAAAATGATAGCTGCAAAGCCACTCAGGAGAACCTGGAGTGCGACGTCTTGATGTAGATCTTGAAAAACGCCTCGGGTCACGCGAATTGTATCGTGATCTCGATCTGTTGCGCCCTAAATTGGATAATTTAACGTTAATTTTTGCGATCTCTGCTGTCAGTTGCGCTAGGTCTGGTGCATTAGGTGTCTGAGCCTTCTGGGTCACTTCGGAAATTTGGGAAACCCTGGGACCTCGGCGACGTTGTCTGCGATCACTGCCAAATTATTGAGTCCTTTTGTCTCTGAAACGGCCAACACGGCCCGTAACGTCGTCGGAAGATGACCCTGCCACAGCACCCTTAACGTGTCATCAGGAATCTTGTCACGCGCTAGGTCTCTCATACGGTGAAGGAGTTGTGAGGGTTTTTGGTCCCCTAGCTCCATCTCTCCGATGAGTTTCTCAATCTGTCTATTTGTAGAGTCTTCAAAAAGCACCAACATTTTCGTCTTAAGCGCCTTGAATTTCTCAGAATCCGGTGGTTTAGCCAAAAAATCGGAAAGTTGTACTATGACATCCTTCGGTAATTTCGCGACGACCATATCGAATTTTGCATCGTCGCTTAACTTCTGTGGACCCAGGATAGCCTCCACGCGGATAAACCAAACCCGTGCTTGGTCCACCCAAAATTCCGGAATACGCGATGCGACTGTTACGGCCATAATATCCGAGGATTGCATTTGTTGCACGTTCGGCACACTAGTATTCATTTTGACGAGTTATAGTCACTTATTAGGCAGACACTAGAAAAAGTTCAAAGTTCACGATTGTCTACAAAAATCACTGTGGTCCTTAATATCACGTCGGTGTCATCACTTTAGGAGTGGTGACCTAAAAGAGTCCGGCCGGGTGTTCCTTTAAATAAAAAACTGGATATGGAATACTACGGAATTATATTAGCATCATCCTTATTATTAGGGCCACAATGGTTACTTAATACGAATTACAATTTTCACATGTTATGTGTTTGCTCTACAAAACCGGACTGGCTGTCCTGGGAAAGAATTGTATAGACGACACCGTACCTACACATCCATGTACGTGCACTTACATTGAGTGTACGCGTGTGTCCCTACAATTGGATTCCTCTATTGGATGATGCTGCTACTGATTGTAATATTCATACTCATATAATACCAGTAGGCACAATAAAAAAGGAATTAAAAGCTTTAAACGCAAATAAAGGACCCGGGCCTGACCATATACCCCCTGCCTTTTTTATAAACACTGCCAATACTATTGCGACCCCGCTACATATAATATTTAACAGGTGTATCAAGGAGGGAGTATTCCCATCTCAGTGGAAACTGGCCAATATTATACCTGTGTACAAGGAGGGTGATATTCACGATGTTCGTAACTATTGCCCTATCTCCATTTTATCTGTTTTGTCCAAGCTGTTTGAAAGATTAGTACATAATATCGTTTATCCTTTGCTTCAGAATGTCATTATACAGGAACAACATGGTTTTGTACGTAAACGTTCAACTCTCACTAATCTTTTGATTTTCACAAATGACCTTTTTGAAAATATGGACAAACGTATACAAGTTGATGTAATTTACACTGATTTCAAAAAGGCATTTGATAAAGTTGATCATAAATTATTATTGCAAAAACTAGCGTACAATGGTATACGAGGGGACTTATTGCGTTGGTTTGCTTCATATGTATCAAATAGAACACAGAGGGTAGTGGTGAATGGATACCAATCTGAACCTTTTATTGTCACATCTGGAGTGCCACAGGGCTCTATCTTAGGGCCCCTGCTATTTGTTATATACATAAATGACATTAAAGACTGTTTCCATTATTGTAACTTCCTACTTTATGCTGATGACTTAAAAATTTACCATCCTATAAAAAGTGTTCTTGACTGTAATAATCTCCAACATGATCTAGATCGAATTTCAAATTACTGCTCCGATAGTAAATTACACCTAAATATTAATAAATGTAAAAAAATAATAATTTCTAAAAAAATTAATAATGTACACAATGACTATAAATTAAATAATATTATATTAGAGGAAGTTAAATTCATTCGTGATCTTGGAGTCACCTTAGACCATAAATTACATTTAGATATACATATTGATAATATTGTAAAAAAAGCTTATAAGATGTATGGATTTATCATGCGTTCCTGTAAGGACTTTAAACGTCTGCAAAGCTACATTTACATTTTCATGTCACTGGTACGTCCGCAATTAGAATATGTTGTCAGCATATGGAATCCTCTTTATGATAAGTACACAAATGTGATAGAGAAGGTTCAGCGAAAGTACTTAAGATCCGCCATATACCGTTGTCACCATCGCTATATAAAAGATTACGATCGCATTCTGGATTTATGTGGCCTGAATTCACTCAAATCTAGGAGGCTACTTTTGGATACCATGGTGCTGCATGGACTTTGTCATAATAAATTTGATTGCATTGCCCTTAACAATAAATTATCTTATGCAGTACCACACAATAAACAACGCGCTGTACGTCTTCATAGACTATTTGCTATGGGTACCAGTCGCTCTAACGCTGGTATTCGTGCTCCAATAAAACGTATTGTGCATGATTACAATGAAAAATTTTCATCACTTGATATTATTCACCTGTCAAGATCTGAATACAAGAGGGTTGTTATTGAAGTTTTAGGGACATAGTTATTGTTTTATCTACTTCAGTGTGTAATTGTTACAACTTGTGCAATTTATCAATTTATAGTGCTGTTCTTTTTAAGTACATGTTTAAACCACACACAGCAACGTATAACTTTTTAAGTAAGTTGAGAATAACGCTGTGAGTAATGCAATTATTGTATTTGTGTTCATGTGTATATTGTTAAGCTACGACCTATTGTATTACTGTTTGTTATTCCATGATTATAAATAAAAAATAAAAAAATGAAGTGTCAAATGTGATGTATTAAATTGGGCCTACTTTAAATGTACAACACTATGATGCTTGAACGAACCGACAGCCGAGCGGCTCTTTGCGGCAAGTTTAAAGTCGCACTAACATTTTGCCTACCCTTTTTGGTTCTCGCGGGGGTAACCTTCAGTAGGTCCATATACCTATACCAATACAGTACAATAAGTCCATATATGGGATTCTTACCCACTAAAATAATCATATTTTTGTATTAAATTTACAATTAATAGCAATATTTTCAATTTTTAAAATAGAGTTTGAATTTCGTTCCAAAACGACGGCCGGTGCATGGCGCCATGTTGTGACGTCACTACGGCGGTGTAAATAAACATCTGTCTAGGTATAAAAGTTAAAAGTGAATCATTGTATGAAAGAAAAAAGTTGAGATGACAGTTTGACAGTTGTTTATTTACACAGGATTGACGTCATTCACTCTGAGCAGTGTTTATTACAAAATGGCGATTAGCTGTATTTGAGTAATTTATTTGCTTAAATATCACGAAAATCTCTCTACTATTATGAAAATGAGATGCATTTTTGGAATCAGTGCAATCTGTTCTAATATTTAAAACCACAGATTTATTGGTATTGCGTTGCAGTCATCATGCCTATTATGATATGTGCTTTGATTATATATACGTCTAGATACCTATTAGTCTTGTAACGTTACGTTAATAAGCATAACAACCTCATTATTCGTGTGTGCGTGCAGGCCTCGTTGTACACTCGCGTCATCTGTGGTTGTGTGCGTGTTTGGGGATCTCCAGTTATAAATATTTTTCCCATAAATAGCCATAGTGTTACCGAAATAAAATAAAATAAAACAAAATATAACAAAATAAAACAAAATAAAACAAAATTAAACAAAATAAAACAAAAAAGATTTGATTTGATTTGAAAAGAATTTAATTGAATTGAAATTAAATTCAATTAAATTAAATGGCGTGTCCCTTACCAACAGGTGAACGTCTTATTTGCCTCATGACCAGGAAGAAAAAATACTTCTAAGTACTTACATAAGTATATAAAAGTAATTAATTTATCAAAAAAATAAATTAAAATTATTATAATTGATTTATTTCATGTTTTGGTCACTAACTACCTACGTATTAAGTTTCATTGAAAACATTTTTGTCAAAAGAAAAATTACCCCAGACTTAAGATATATTCCCCCAATACCAGTCTAGTCGGACAATGTACAAATTGTCGTAAAAAACAATCGAGTTTTTATAATAATCCCTCACAGAATCTTAAGACTTATGAATGGAAAATTACGTTAGGATCTTTATTAATTTTACTTAGTTAATATTTTCACGATTTGATTACACAATTCGGCAAAAAGTTTTTTTTTTGCGAGCACAAACCATCGGTAGAGTTCAAGTGATACTAAACAACCAAGTATACCAATTTGATGTTTTGGTATACTTGATATTGTCAAGTGTTTGAACATCGAACACGCTATCTAGACGTATATATAATCAAAGGATATGTGTATATTTTGTAAAAGCCCATTTGTGTGCGACTTGCAATTACCTTGCTATACAGTTCTATGGACGTAGCTAACTAACTACCTTTGCAGGTAATCGGACCAGAAGAGTTGGCAGCGGAATTGCGTGAGGAGGACCCCGATTCGATGAACCCAATACAGCAAGCATTACATAGTAAGCGAAGCACACTTTTCCGCATTATTTTATACGTAGGTACAGATTTTAATTTGTTGGAGGGTACATAACGTTTATCTATTTTATTTCAGAAGGTGAAAACATAGACTTCGACATTCTGTACCCAAAACTGATGGAGGCCGATCCCGAAACACTTCTAGCTGTGACAAAAAGAACTATTAGCACGGGCCAATTCCTGCCGCACTGGTTTTTGCAGCGGTATATGGTGTGTATAAATTATTTCTAAAAATATTGAAAACTTTATATTATTCTTTTCTGTATATTTCTCCGTATTATCAAATCCATCAGATCAAAATGACAGATTCTTATGCATGAATTTCCGTGTCGATCTGACGCATACTGTATGTATATATGCGTCGAATACAGAACCTCTTTTTTTTAGGTACGTTAAAAATAGAAAATAAAAACATTTTCAGAGTTCTACCTCCCAAACTGTCAAGTGTGTCAAGCAAGTAAGTAATGTGTTGTTCAGGAATTGGACGGCGCGGGGTTGGTGCGAGCACTGCTGGCCGGAGGACGCAGCGCCGAGGCGGCGCGCGCGTGTTGTGCGGCCCTGCGCGCCGCCGCCCTCGCGCTGCCCACCCTGCGGCCCGCGCCCGCCGCCGCGCCCCTCGCCGCCGCCGACCGCCTGCTGGCCGAGCTCGCGCACCACGCCGCCGACCCCTACCTGCGCCAGGTGCGTGCCCACCGCCCACCCTGCGGCCCGCGCCCGCCGCCGCGCCCCTCGCCGCCGCCGACCGCCTGCTGGCCGAGCTCGCGCACCACGCCGCCGACCCCTACCTGCGCCAGGTGCGTGCCCACCGCCCACCCTGCGGCCCGCGCCCGCCGCCGCCGACCGCCTGCTGGCCGAGCTCGCGCACCACGCCGCCGACCCCTACCTGCGCCAGGTGCGTGCCCACCGCCCACCCTGCGGCCCGCGCCCGCCGCCGCGCCCCTCGCCGCCGCCGACCGCCTGCTGGCCGAGCTCGCGCACCACGCCGCCGACCCCTACCTGCGCCAGGTGCGTGCCCACCGCCCACCCTGCGGCCCGCGCCCGCCGCCGCGCCCCTCGCCGCCGCCGACCGCCTGCTGGCCGAGCTCGCGCACCACGCCGCCGACCCCTACCTGCGCCAGGTGCGTGCCCACCGCCCACCCTGCGGCCCGCGCCCGCCGCCGCCGACCGCCTGCTGGCCGAGCTCGCGCACCACGCCGCCGACCCCTACCTGCGCCAGGTGCGTGCCCACCGCCCACCCTGCGGCCCGCGCCCGCCGCCGCGCCCCTCGCCGCCGCCGACCGCCTGCTGGCCGAGCTCGCGCACCACGCCGCCGACCCCTACCTGCGCCAGGTGCGTGCCCACCGCCCACCCTGCGGCCCGCGCCCGCCGCCGCCGACCGCCTGCTGGCCGAGCTCGCGCACCACGCCGCCGACCCCTACCTGCGCCAGGTGCGTGCCCACCGCCCACCCTGCGGCCCGCGCCCGCCGCCGCGCCCCTCGCCGCCGCCGACCGCCTGCTGGCCGAGCTCGCGCACCACGCCGCCGACCCCTACCTGCGCCAGGTGCGTGCCCACCGCCCACCCTGCGGCCCGCGCCCGCCGCCGCGCCCCTCGCCGCCGCCGACCGCCTGCTGGCCGAGCTCGCGCACCACGCCGCCGACCCCTACCTGCGCCAGGTGCGTGCCCACCGCCCACCCTGCGGCCCGCGCCCGCCGCCGCCGACCGCCTGCTGGCCGAGCTCGCGCACCACGCCGCCGACCCCTACCTGCGCCAGGTGCGTGCCCACCGCCCACCCTGCGGCCCGCGCCCGCCGCCGCGCCCCTCGCCGCCGCCGACCGCCTGCTGGCCGAGCTCGCGCACCACGCCGCCGACCCCTACCTGCGCCAGGTGCGTGCCCACCGCCCACCCTGCGGCCCGCGCCCGCCGCCGCCGACCGCCTGCTGGCCGAGCTCGCGCACCACGCCGCCGACCCCTACCTGCGCCAGGTGCGTGCCCACCGCCCACCCTGCGGCCCGCGCCCGCCGCCGCGCCCCTCGCCGCCGCCGACCGCCTGCTGGCCGAGCTCGCGCACCACGCCGCCGACCCCTACCTGCGCCAGGTGCGTGCCCACCGCCCACCCTGCGGCCCGCGCCCGCCGCCGCGCCCCTCGCCGCCGCCGACCGCCTGCTGGCCGAGCTCGCGCACCACGCCGCCGACCCCTACCTGCGCCAGGTGCGTGCCCACCGCCCACCCTGCGGCCCGCGCCCGCCGCCGCGCCCCTCGCCGCCGCCGACCGCCTGCTGGCCGAGCTCGCGCACCACGCCGCCGACCCCTACCTGCGCCAGGTGCGTGCCCACCGCCCACCCTGCGGCCCGCGCCCGCCGCCGCGCCCCTCGCCGCCGCCGACCGCCTGCTGGCCGAGCTCGCGCACCACGGATCGGGAGCTAGAGCCTGAGAGCAACATCGCACACAACTTTCCCGATTCGGCCTGTACACTATTACTAGACAGTGGGTGGTTACAACACTTGTGTTGGTGGCCGTACCAAATGCCACACACGCCTCAAACACACACTTGTGCAAAAAGGCGTGACCGCGATTACACCTGGTGGTAAATGATGATGTTGATCATGTTGATGTAAAAAATACAGAATAATGATCATGAAGAATCAAGCATTAGTCCCTCAACCGCCAGCACAGCGACTCTTCACAAATCACTGGTAACCTTATTCACCGCGGGATCGCTGTGCCCTACGCCTCTACCTCTCTTACCCATTCCTTTTTTTTTCAGGTTCACGACGAGTTGAATGCGCTCGTGGAGGAATATATGAAACTTGTCATTCGGAGTTCAGAGGATATGAAGCTCGTCGGTGTCGAGCGTACGAATGTTTATTGATTTTAAAAATGAATTAATGAAACGAGATTGTTTGGATGTTCGATTTATTAATAAAAAACAATACAAATATTATTTTTTTCGGGAATTGTTTATCCGTCACCAAATTAAAATAACATAATATCACATAAACCTCACTTCACCTCGCCTTTAGAAATACCTACTTCCATTGTTTAAATACCTTAGACCCGTATTGATATAATTAAGGGACTAGCTTATTATAAAATGACAGTATTCTAAGCTAAACATACTTTTGTTTGCTGTTGAATATATAAAATTACGGGATTGTCTTTGATGTGCTTAATATTGACTAGAAGAAAATAAACAAATTCATGCCTCCATTTAAAGCTTATTCTAGTATTAACTAAAACATGAATCAATAAAGAAATCGTATACATAAATGTCAATGTTAAATTCTTAACACGAAGATTACGTCAATCTTACTCAGATCAAGAATCACAAGGTCTTTTTGTGTTAAGTAACAGAGCAAACATCCACAGCATAACAATGTTTGATTAATGTAGTTACAATATAATTGCAAAAAATATGTACCCAATAACCTACTCGGTTTTTACCAGACTGCACCAAAAAAAGGGCTATGTTTTTATAACTAAATAGTTTGGTTTGAGCCCTATGCACATGCGTAAAAAATGCTACCTGCTGCTGCTTGGAGCAGACTAATTGTGATGGGACGAACTAATTAAGACTAACTTGGTTGAGAAACGTAGTACATATTTCCGATAAGACTGCACTTTTTTATGCAAATCTTTTATTTAAGAATACATACTTGCTATTGCAGACTGCAGAAGATATAAATAATTATGGTCAAAGTAGCACAGTACCTTAAAATTATACCCTACATAACCTTGTTAACCCTCAAATAAATGTAAGTATCACATTATCTATAACCTCGTAAAATTAAATAAATAAATAAATCACAATATGTAAGTAGGACCTAAAATATCGTAAATACTTAATTTATTCAACCTTGTTGTATATTGCATGGATTATAAAACTTGTTTATGTTTTTGCATGTTGTAAACAATGTCTTCTCAAGGCATTAGCTATTATAGTATTACATTAGCTAATGTTTTGCCATTCTAACTCTCATGATGGTCAATACTAAACGAACAAGTTTTTCATAAATGAGGAACATTAGTGCTGCTGTCATAACTGTCTGTAATAACTTTGCTTCCAATCCACGGAAGACAACTAAAGGTTTAGATTTCATATCCCTTAACAAGGGCTTCAAACTAGTTCCAGCTCGTAGTCTCGATTGTATCATTTGTAATGGATATGTCAAGGTAGTTGCTACTGCTTTAGCAATAGCACCTAATAGAAAGGATGTAAAAGTATCAAATTGTCCTCGAGATATTAGCTTTCTTTTCAATTGCTCATAGACCATGAACTGAATGGCTGGGTTAGACACCAGTAACAGGGAGGGTACTGTACCAGACCACAAACCCTTGGCACCTTCCTTTTTGAATATGTCGGATAGCCCTTCAAAAATAGTATTGTATGAATTTTTTTCTAGTTTCACTCTAGTGTTAACTACCCATAGGGGAGTTGTAGCAAGGACGTTTATACTGCCTGCTATAATCCCAAACATCAAATCTTTCAGAGCTGAAACATCTTTAGCTGCTAACTTACGTAAACCATGGAATGTATAAAAATATACAAAGTTTGATACTGACAGTGATTGCAACACTGGTAATAAACCTCTGTATAAAGATTCCAAACCTTCTTCATTTGCAAGTTTTAAAAGCAGTTCAAATGATGAACCCTGTAACTTGTTTGAATCTTCAACTGAAACAAAAATACAAATCATTGAAATATAAAAGTATTAATAATAGTTTTAAAATAAATCAAAAAGCTATGGCCAATATTAAACTTGATCAACCAATCTCATATATTAAATTAAGACATGAGCTAACATATATTTTATGTACCTTGTAATCTTGACCTCAATGTATCTAATGGGTAAAATACTGCCATGCCCACTACACTGCCCTGTAAAACAAAATAATTATTAACACAATCGGCATTATGTCATATACCTGACTGAAGGGCCAGGTGGTGAATCACTAGTGCAAGGGACTGTCCAGTCCAGATGGATAATGTTTAAAAGTGTCTGATCAGCTTTGACCCAGCATGGGGGTAGATGGAGAATTTACTGCACTTAAGATTTCATAGGTATCTATTATCTCGTGCGATGGACAGTGCAATCCAACTATGTATGAGAAGTTGAGTCATTTATCTCGTCGCTAAGTTGCAAATGTTTTAAAAATATCTATAGATTATTTCAATACAGGACGTAATATAAAAATCTTGTAAATAATAAGTACATACCGTAGCTCCTGCCATAGCATGCACCAAAGTTTCATAGCTAAATAGCGATGGTGGCATCGTAAGAATGTTGGTCACAAATACTCAGATTCGTAGACTAATCTTTGACCCCGTGTGATTTTTACCAATTTAGCCCAGCAAAAATACGATATTTCTTTATTGCTGAATTGATGTTTATTTGCGAAAAGCTACAAAATATAAGTTTTACGTTGTTAATGTTATGCTTCACATTTAACCAATTCACAGCACCTTTTTTATCGATGCAATGCATAAATAGTAAATACCGCAAAACATTAAAAAATAAATATCGAAAGACTAAAATTATTTTCCATGATTGGCCATCAGTCAGGCCCACAGATCATAGTAATTGGTCAGGCCATCATTGCAGTGTTGCCAACTCTCAAAAATTTATCCCCCTAAGCTCCAATCAAAAACCCCTGAAACCACCACAATTTCTAGATTCCCCCTAAAAAAATGTTTATTATAAAATAAATAATTAGATATTTTTAAATAAATAATACATTAAAAATGATAAAATATAAACAATCAATAAATAATTTCATTCAGCAAATATTCAGAACCGTCGGAAAGTCCCGTATCCGAATCCGAGAGAAAAGATTCCGAAGCTGTCCTTCAAACGTTATTCACAAATCCGTAATCGAAAAGTATTGACAGTTCGATTCGATAACAAGACGATAATTCACGGAAACTCAACAAGAATATTATGTTTTTATACAAATACAGTTTACAAAAGACTACAACAACCATAATTATAGACACTCACTTATATAAAGAATATTCGCGACTCGCGTAACTAGTAAAATTAAATTGAGAATTTTATTATGGTGCATTCACACTACGCCAACAAACTATTCATTCACTAAACATCCAAATAGGATCAATAGAGGCAAAGGAACGCAGCTGGGTTTGTTTGGTAATCTATACATAGAAAAGCAGTAATCGATGGTTAGCTTTCGCCAAAACATCCTTAAAAAACCAACGAATCCCATCCGTTTGCCCGGTGTGTACATTCCTTCCTCCAAGGTGTGTACACGGCACTAAAGGAAAAAATGACTAAGCGTTTACGACGCAAGTTTAGAAGAAAATTCGCAAAAATGTCATGTCAATAAAACACATTCCTATAAATGACTAATTAAGCCGCAATATATAAATTATGTTATTGCCTATATGATATGTTACAAAATACATTAAAATTTCAATAATAAACATTTATTTAACCACTTTAAAACTTTCTACCACTATAATCTCTTTTTCTACCATTTTATAACGGTCTCCGTAAACACACTCATATCGAATTCGTAAACTCCCTTTCCGATAGGAACTGTGAATAGCGTTTGACAACCCGTCGGATCATAATTCGACATGTCATCTGACTTTCCGATCCGAAACGGAATGTTCCCGACATTTGTGAATGCAGAAAACCCATTTTTCCAATAATCTTTATTTATAAATAATCGAAAACTTCAACTAGATACATTTGCCCACTGTTTATTACTTAGTTAATTGAAGTTAAAAAAATCCCTAAAAATAACCCTAAGAAATTAACACCCCTAAAAAAATCCCATCCCACATTTTTCCCCCTAAATTTGGGGGGAAAACCCCTAAGTTGGCAACCCTGCATGCCTCATTGTAGGGATGTTAAAAAATAATTGATTTTTATTTAAATCAGTTATTATTTTCTAATAATCGATTGTTTGCTATCGATTTTTATAGTAATAATAATCGATTTTTAGTAAATCGATTATACAGGGTGTAAGGGACATCGTACCGAAAACCGATACCAGTACATGATTCTGAACTTCAACACTAGAGTGTTGAAATTTTTCATCGGATTTTTCATGAATTTCCAAAAAATAATCTACTTTTTTAAAAAAAAAATAGTATAATATCTTTATTGGTATATTAATAAAGCATAATTTTAATTTATAAACAATAAATTACTTATTTGTGGAAAATTTATTTCATTATTTATTTATTTATGCTCTACGCACTAAAACAGTACATGAAAAAAGCGCGGGAACTCTTGAACTGATTAGGCGCGATTTTTTTGATCCGATTTTTAAAAATATTTTTTATTATAAATAAGACGATCAGTAGGCTATTGTATATAATATTTTATTTAGTTTAGCATTAGTGTATATATTTCTTCATATTAGTGGTAAGTTTCTTAAATTTATATTAGTTTCTAATGGAGCCTCCAGACCCGGGGGGCACGGCCCCCCCGGCGTCTTATTACGTAACCATATCAAATGAATCTGGTATGGAAACGGACAGTTCCACCCTCAGTCAAAATAGAAAGCTAAAGCGCAGCCGGCTTACTAAAGTGTGTAAGCATTGTAACAAAAAAAAAGAGGAAGCATATTAATAACGAAACTATACATTCATTATCAGATTGTAACTGCACAGATCATGATCAGACAAATAAAAAAGCTATTCATGAATTCTCTACCAACCCAGTGATGCCTTCTGAGACTTCAGCAGGGACTGCTGTCTCTTCCTCTAAAGCCTCAGAGGTCTCCAGGGTCGCTGAATCCTCACATCCACCTCTAGTAAGCCGTAAATTATACACTTCTTCAGATGCAGCTCCATTCATAGTACATGTCCAAAAAATACAAACTTCTGATAACGATGGTACTATTCTTCACCCCGTGACTTTCGGAAAATTCTTAAAAAAAAATTCATTTCAAAAGATTATCAATGGTAGTGTAAAGAAAATTCGCAGGAACAGAGTTTCACTGGCATTTGAACATTTTGATAGTGCTAATGCTTTTCTTTCCCATGAGAGTATAGCCTCTAATCAATTCAGAGCATTTATTCCATCATTTAATATTACCCGCATGGGTGTAATTCGTGGAGTTCCGGCGGACTGGACAATTAACGAGGTTAAACAAAATATCACTGTGCCTATGGGCTGCGGAGAAATCCTTAAAGTGAGAAGAATTAATTATAAAGTTATTGTGGATGGTAATCCAATATGGAAACCAACACAGACGGTGATTTTAACTTTTGATGGACAAGTTTTACCGAAACGCATATTTATGTGCTATAATGCTTTACCTGTCGAATTATATACATTCCCAACAATACAATGCTTTAATTGCTGTAGGTATGGACACACAAAATTGCAATGCCGATCTAAACCAAAATGCTTCCGATGTGGTCAGGGCCATTCTGGTGCTACTTGTACTGTTGAGGAGGATCATGCATGTTGCTGTATGTGTTCTGGTTATCACTTTGCAACTAATAAAACTTGTCCTGAATTTATTAGGCAAAAAGAAATTAAATCATCCATGGCCAAAAACTGTATTTCATACTCTGAAGCCGCGAAATTACATCCTGCATCATACAAGTTATATTCTGAGGTATTAAGGCATCAAAGTGACAGCCAAACTAAAAATGTTTACGCCAATAGCAACGAACAAAATCACAATATTCCAACTAGGACACAATACCCTAACAGTTTATCACATTCATATAATAAAACTGTATTTTTGAAACCACGATCACTTCCAAAATCTGTTAAGGGATATGATCGGTCTGCCCACGAAGCCCTTACAAAAGATTATAGTTTTACTCCATCATCAAACGGTTACGCGTTAAATAATAGTAATGATTCCCAAGATGTTAGGATACAACAATCACTGCCCGATATTATCGCAGCATTAATAAACGCACTTTCACAGTTCAACTTAATACCACCGTCCAACGTTGCCACAGTCATCGAGTCTGTTTTAAATATCTCTTCTCTCAATGGATCAACAACTCCAAACAATACTTCAGTGGAACTGCCGAAGCGCAGTCAGTAAAAAAAGTGACTTAATTTATATGATTAATAAACATAATCCTTCTGTTATATGTCTTTCTGAAACATGGTTAAAATCAGAATCCAACTTTAGGATTCCTGGTTTTTCTTGTCTCAGGGAAGATAGACATGACGGATATGGCGGTGTTGCCATTCTTGTAAATAATTCTTGCACATATTCTTCCTTCCCACTTCCATCTCACAGAGATGATATTAGTATAATTTCAGCTTGTGTAAATAATTTGTACATATTAAATGTATATATTTCTCAGTGGCGTGCAGTCCATATAGGCAAAAAGTGTTTGCCTACCCTGTGATTTCAAATATCTCTATTACATGATAACAAAAATAATTTAAGTGCACAATAACATTTTGTTTTGAATTATATCATTATTATAAATAAACAAATTCGCGCGACATGTTTGAATGAAATAAATCAGCTGAGCGCTCCGCGTCAAAGCGGGCGAGCGCGCAGCAAGTGCAATGAACTATTCCTAAGTACGCGGAAATTTAAAGTTCGCGCGTTCGAGCCGCGAGGCCCGATCAAAAAGGCAAAATCTTTATTTGCACACATTCAAACGAAAAGTTACTCACACCTGTAGGCACGCCGACCATGCGAACAGAATAAATGTCACGCACACATGCAAACATGATACTCTAAGATAGGCATAAGATAGGCACTGTCTTTTCGGTGACAGTCGATCCCTGATTGGTCGATCCAATATACTCTTTTAGATGAGTCAACCAATAAGGAGCCCGATGCGTCGAACGAACGCAATACGTTATACTACAAATTATAAAATACCTAGTTTGTTCAAACTTCAATATTTTATAATGACATCCATTTTTTGTTGGTTTTTATTTTCATTTATACGATTGTTTTCGTTCGGTGCAGTATGTTCGAAAAAGTGACTACTCCGTGTATTATTATTTTATTAGTGTTTCCAAATTAAAAAACTTATAGTAAATGGAAGTGGTAACGTGTGTTCGATGTTCTGGCCAAGTGTGTATAGAAAAATTAAAAAATCACGCATTTTCGTCCCTTTCTTACGAAATTACAAGAAAAATAATTGAAGATGGCCGTTGTATGCCGAATTTGGAATTAATTCAGGTCAAAGGTAAAGTCACGCGAAAATTTAATAATAAAGAATATAAATAAGAATACCTACTCGTAAATATCTATTCATTTTGCAACTGATTGCAGTCACTTTTTTGTTTGTACGCGTACCAATAAGCAATCGGGTCTTTATCAAGGCCACTTCGTGTATCCTTAAATTAATTTGTCTATAAAATCAGTTAATTTTTGGATATTTGAGGTGGCATATTTACAATCATCTTAGTGTGTGTGTACATGTGTGTAACTCGCAGTCTCTCTCATATTGGTAAGATTTTTTACTCTACTACAAGAATAGAAGGGTTATGTTTTTAGAGTGTGTATGTATGTCTGGTACTTCCTACGTACTCATTAGTAGTGGAAGTGAAATAGAATATGTATTTAAAAAAAACAGTAGGTATTAGTTACTCAACAAACAATTAAGTAGGTATGTTTCTTTTGTGTTCACATCATTAAATTAAAGTCAATTTAGTTTTGCCTACCCTGTCATATAACCCAGTGCACGCCACTGATATTTCTCGTCCGTCTGTAGATAGTTTTAGTGAATTAAGAAATATTTTAAGAATTTTACCTAAACCATCCATAATTGTGGGAGATTTTAACTGCCACCACCAAATATGGGGTAGTTCAGTTTCCAATAGTTATGGTGACGATCTGTTGGAGATTTTAGATACATTTAATTTATGCCTACTTAATACCGGTACCCCCACACGAAGAACTAATCCGAATGAAAATGTTAGCTTCTTCTCTATCATGGGAAGTATTATCTTCTTCTTTTGGTAGTGACCACTTTCCAATAGTTATATCTTTTCCTTCTTCTAAATCTATAAAACATATTAAGAAACCGCGAATGAAATATAAATTAAGAAATGCTGATTGGGATAATTATAAACATAAAGTAGAAGATAATGTTTCCCAGTTACCAACAAATATTAGTGGCAATGAAAATTCATGTGCACAGATGTTTACTGACACCCTAATAAATGTAGCGGATGAAGTTTTCCCAACAAAAAAACCGGTAGGTTCCATTCCTTCACCACCATGGTGGGACGATGAATGTTCAAATGCAGTAAAAGCAAGGAAAGAAGCTGAGAAAGTGTACTGTGAAGCTATGACTACGGAAAATTTTGAAATCCTCACTGAAGTCATGGCCAATACCAAAAATCTATTAAAGCAAAAAAAGTCTGATGGTTGGAAAACCTTTTGTTCATCAATTTCTCCTTCAACTCCTCCTTCTACAGTATGGCAAAATATTAAAAGATTTAAATGTGGTGTAATTAATCCTCCCACTTCGATTCTACCCCCTGCGTTATCAGAACCTTTTCTAGACCATATTGCCCCTGCTAGCGTTAAAGAATTCCATGACAAGGTTTCACCCCTACCTGCAAATGAATGTCGTCTTTCTTCCTGTGAGAAAGATCTTCATTCGCCGTTTTCGCTTGCAGAATTAAAAGGCGTTTTGTCATGTGTGAAAGACTCTGCCCCTGGGGTAGATGGAATCCCTTATTCTTTTTTGACTAACCTTAATGATGTTACTCTATCATATTATCTGGACATAATTAATTCAGTCATGAGTTCTGGTAATATACCTGATTCATGGAGAACTCAAGCAATAATTCCCTTCCTTAAACCCAATAAACCTTCCTCAGATGTATCTTCTTATCGACCAATAGCCTTATCTTCGGTTCTATTAAAAGTGGCAGAACATTTATTAAAGAATCGTTTGGAGTGGTTTATCGAAAACGCAAATAAACTTTCACCTTTCCGAAAAGGAAAAGGTACTATAGACAGTATTGCAGTACTTACAACAGATATTCGTATAGCATTAACTCAGAATAAATGTGTATTAGCGGCATTTTTAGACATTACGTCCGCTTACGATAATGTGATAATATCAATATTAAAAACAAAACTACAACAGTTAAATGTTCCACATATATTTGTTAATTTTATCATAAATATTTTATCAGAGAGATATATTCAGTTGACACTTGATGACGGTATAACCACGTCCAGAACAATTTACAAAGGTCTGCCTCAAGGATCAGTACTTAGCCCGATATTGTACAACATTTACACATACGATCTAGAGCCAACCTGTTCATTACAGACAGATTCTACATCAGTGAATGTTCTACAATATGCAGATGATCTGTTAATATATGTTAGCGATAGTTCAGTTAACAGTGCGTCCTACAAGCTAAATTCAACTTTGAGCTTGCTGAAGGAATGGCTTAACAGCAATGGTCTGGAATTATTTGTTTTAAAGAGTAATATCGTACTGTTTTCCAGAATGCGCATGCCACCACCGGTATCTGTTTATTATAACAATTATTTACTACCTGTTAAAAGTCAAGCCAAATTTTTGGGAGTAATTTTGGATTCAAAGTTATCAGGCACACCGCATTTTGACCAGCTCGTGGTCAAATGTGAAGGTTTTAAAAAATTAGATCTAATTCAATCTAAATGTTTGAGAATAGTGACTGGCGCCATGGCTTCTAGCCCTATAAATGCTTTGCAAGCTGAATGTTGTGATCCTCCATTAATGTTGCGTCGGCAGTATTTATCAGATAGGTTTCTATTCCGTTGCTCACAATTTTATAACCATCCTAATTCATGTAGGTTGAATGAGTTACATGAATACATATCTACATCTCCTTATTGGAAAAATAAATCTCATCCTTGCTTAGTAAAGAGTTTTGCAAAATACCGCTCCCTTTCAGCACCGGTGCTTATTTTTTCTTGTGTTCCGTTATTTAAAAACAACTTTCAATCCCTCATAGACTCTCCGGCAGTAAAGTGTGACTTACTTTCAAATAAAAACAGTGATCCTAATATTGAATTTAAACAATTAGTTGATAAAACTTGGCCTGATTGGCATCATATTTTTACGGATGCTTCTAAACAAACACCTGACAGCTGTGTTGGCGTAGGAGTTTATCATCCACAATATAATATAGTACAGAAAATTAAATTACCTTCTGAATCATCTGTCTTTTCAGGTGAATGTTTTGGTATTTATAAGGCTTTAGAGTACATAAACATTTTCAAACTTCGTAATACAGTAATTTTTACAGATTCTCTGAGTGCACTACAAGCACTTTTGAGATTTCCTTTTAAATCTAAAATTCATTTCCACATAGTTTATGATATTCGTAATTTATTGTATAAATGTAAAACAGAACATTTATCAGTGATTGTTGCGTGGATTCCGGGACACAGTGGTATATATGAAAATGAAAAAGTAGATATACTGGCGAAAGAGGCTTGCTCTTCTGGTGATATCGTTCCCTTCAAAAATTACTCTCACGATTTTTTATCATTGGCAAAGATTTACCTTCGAGACTCATGGAATGAACTTTGGTCAGAAACCTGTAAGCTAAAAGGAAAACATTATTACCAAATACAAAGTTTCATACCCGTGAAACCTTGGTTCTTCCAATTTCAGTACAGCAAGTTATCAACCACCATTATCACTCGTATCAGACTGGGGCACACATGTGTCCCAGCTCATCTTTTTAGACTTCGTATAATAAATAGCCCTAACTGTGACTGTGGGGCGGAAGTGAGTGATATAAATCATATATTTTTTTCCTGTCCAAACTACAACCGTACCTCCTTTTTTAAGTCATTATTCTCCCTCAAAATACCTTTTCCTACATCCATCATCACATTACTTTGTACAAATGATGTAAATATTTATAACGCAATAGATTTGTTTATTACTGTAAATAGTTTAAACATTTAATATCGCTTAATATTTCGATTACTATCCTAAGTATTTCTACTTTTCTTGTATATAGATTTTTTATTTATCAGATACCTATATCCTCTTGATCTATCCTTTGTGAAATATTCCAATTTTCCTCAGTCACCTGTTTTTATAATTTTGGTTCCCTCGTTTTTAAAATAGCAACACTAACAAAACTTTGACATTGGCTAAATACACAAGTGTGAAGCCAGAAGCAAGAAAAAAAAAACAGTACATAGGAAATTAATTAATAGGAAATTAACTAATATTATTTTAGAAAATTAGCAATGTAATTTGAGAAATAAATATTATTTCGCATATATTCATTACATGCTCGAAAATTAATAAGTCGGTCATTTTTCATTTTCCATATAAATAGTTTCTGTAATGTTGTAACCATGAAGCTATTATGGTTGTAACGGACATTATTTGACATCTTATAATTTTTTTTTCGGTACGATGTCCCTTACACCCGTTATAAATTACGTGTTTAAATCGATTTTCAGAAAATATTCGTATCTATGCGACGGATGTGAAAATCTTGCAGTAAGTTTCAATTTTATAAACTATGCCATCTATGCGCATTGGATGAAAAATCTCGAATTAAGTTAAGTTCATACGTATGTTCATTAAATAAAAACGGCGCCGTCTGTAGGCATGTATGTATGCGTGTAAAGTAGTTTCAGTGCAGTGTGACCAGATTTAGCAGAATTCTGCTATTTCAGCGGAATTGAACCCTCATTTTATGGTTTAGCAGATTATGTCGCAAAATATAATTTTATTGCAGTTTTTAGCAGAATCTAATGAACTTGAGCAGAAATTTACCAGAATACGGTAATTAAACAATATTGAATAGTTGCTTAAAACACGTAATAAAATACACACATCAAAAGTGTCTAGGGATCAAGCATTTTTGGGCAAAAAAATGGGCAGAAGAACAATGGCGTTTCGTGTGCTTTTCTGATGAGTCTCGTTTTGGTATGAGACCGGATACAAGACGTATACGACACTGGAGAACCCCTGGACGCCAACAGCGATTAAAATCCTGCCAGGAAGTCCATCCTTATAGTGGTGGAACCATCATGGTATGGGCGGGTATTTGGATCGGCGGAAGAACTGAGTTGATTTGGATCAGAGGCAACCTCAACGCTCAAATTTATGCTGAGACGATTGTATCAGACGTCATCGTTCCTCTACAAGTGCAAATCGGTCCCTTATTTCAGTTAATGCATGATAATGCACGACCGCACACCGCAAGAGTTGTAAGACAGACTCTCGCCGCAGCTAACATCAATGTCCTGCCCTGGCCTGCTCAGTCGCCAGACTTGAACCCGATTGAGCATGCATGGGATATGCTACAGAGAAGAGCTCTGCCGAATATGGAGGGTATCCAGTCGCAAGAAGACCTTTTTTTGTTGTTGCAACGAACATGGGCGGCCATTCCACAGCGTGATTTGGATGAACTCATTTTGAGTATGCCAAACCGATGTTCTTGTGTTGTTAGTGTTCGCGGTAGAAACACGGATTATTAATTGTTTAAGTTACTCAATAAAATTTTAAAGAAAACTGTTATTTCAGTCTTTTTTTCGAACTTTTGTGTTAGTGGTTCAAATGTCAAAAATCCCTTTATTAGGAAAATGGCAAATTTCTTTATTAATGCAAAGGTGACTTGGTTTATCGTTACTGTGACAAACGAAAACACTTTATTTGATGAATCCTTAAAGAAAATTTTAATTAATATCAATCAGGAGAAAAGTTATTGCAAAAATATATGTTGATCCCTAGACACTTTTGATGTGTGTATAAATCCAATTTCTATATTTACGTATAATTATTCTTCATCTCAAGATGCAAGGCCAGAAATCACACAACATTCCTGCAACGTATTTGTCATTTTAAAAAAAATTAAAACTTCGTGTTAATGTAAAAATGCGTTTTTTTTTTTTTGGGAATGATAGATGCTGTTGGCCGCAGAAGGTCATTACAGCTTCACCGGACAATAGGAGGCGAGCGCTTAAAGCGCTCTAGCCTTAACGGCAGGAGTAGCGACGAGCTCAAGGGCACCTCAGGGAGGCACGGCCTCGGCTTGGGCTGTCGCTTAAGAGAGGGCTGAGTTTACCACCGGTTCACAACGCGCCCCCACTGAGAAGAACCGGCAAGAAACTCAGTGGGGTGATGCACGTCGTTGAGGTCGCATACGTACGACCCTTCGGCCTCGCCGGCGAGACCGGTGTCTAATAGCTAGTGTAGCATACGGTTGTCGGGGAGGGTTCGGCGCATCCCAGTCCAATAGGACCGTCATGGGGTCAGGAGGGTCGAGCAGTACGTGCCGTGGTCTGCGGCGCGAGTCAGAAGGACTAGGGGCGTAATCGGCCTCAATTTCTTGTTTTATATTCAACTTTAGCCAGTACGATGTATAAACCTGATTTAGTATCATGGGCTAATATCTAATTTATAAATAAAACTCATACCAATATTTATATATTTATTTAATGGATATGTACTTAAATAGATGAATAACATCCAGTTTTTTGCATTTCGCATGTCATCATCATCATCATCACCAGCCGGAAGACGTCCACTGCTGAACAAAGGCCTCCCCCTTAGACCGCCACAATGAACGACAATTTGCTATTTGCATCCACCGGTTTCCTGCGACGCGAACAATGTCGTCGGTCCACCTAGTGGGAGGCCTGCCTACGCTGCGTCTTCCGGTTCGTGGTCGCCACTCGAGAACCTTTCTTCCCCAACGGTTATCGGTTCTTCGAGCGATGTGGCCGGCCCACTGCCACTTCAACTTGCATATTCTACGAGCTATTTCGGTGACTTTGGTTCTTCGGCGAATCTCCTCATTCCGGATTCTGTCGCGCAAAGAAACTCCGAGCATAGCTCTCTCCATAGCTCGTTGTGTGACTCTGAGCTTCTCCAAAAGGCCAGCTGTTAGAGACCACGTCTCAGTACCATATGTCATTACTGGCAACACACACTGGTTAAAAACCTTTGTCTTCAAGCACTGCGGAATTTCTGATGAGAAGATGTCACGTAGTTTCCCGAACGCTGCCCATCCGAGTTGGATTCTTCGGGCGACCTCTTTGTCGAAGTTGGACCGACCTAACTGGATAGTTTGTTCTAGGTATACGCAGTGGTCAACAACTTCGAGTGTAACGTTCCCAACAACTACCGGTACGGGTGCAACATGGACATTAGACATGATTTTCGTCTTGTCCATGTTCATTTTAAGACCCACCTGTTGGGAAACGCTACTGAGGTCGCTGAGCATTGTATTGAGGTCCTCCAGCGATTCTGCCATAATGACTATATCATCGGCAAAACGAAGGTGAGTGATGTATTCGCCATTGATGTTGATGCCGAATCCGTACCAGTCCAAGAGCTTGAAAACGTCCTCCAATGCGTTCGTGAACAGTTTCGGAGAAATAACGTCTCCCTGTCTCACGCCCCGCTGCAATGGGATTGGTTTCGTGCTCTCGTCCTGTAGTCGGATCGACATGGTGGCGTTGCTGTACAAACACTTCAACACTTCGATGTACCTATAGTCAATGTGACACCGCTGGAGGGACTGCAATACCGCCCAGGTCTCGATTGAATCAAAGGCTTTCTCGTAGTCCACAAACGCTAGACATAATGGCCGATTATACTCCTCGTCTTCTGTATAATCTGGCGGATCGTATGTATGTGGTCTACGGTGCTAAAGCCTTTTCGGAACCCGGCTTGTTCGGGAGGCTGGAAGTCATCAAACCTGCGTTCGAGACGGTTCGTAATGACTCTCGAAAACAGCTTGTATACATGGCTCAGGAGTGAGATGGGTCTATAATTCTTCAATAAGGTGTTATCACCTTTTTTGAAGAAAAGAACCACCACACTCCCGTGCCATGCTTCTGGCGTAGTACCCTCGAGTAAGACAGAATTAAATAACTTCTGGAGGACTAAAAGTACCGGTTTTCCACCCGCTCTCAGAAGTTCTGTTGTGATTCCGTCTTCACCCGGCGCCTTGTTGTTCTTAAGCTGTTCGAGAGCCATTCTAATCTCGTACAGGCTGATGTCTGGGATGTCCTCAGTGTAGTGTCGGGTTAATTTGGCTCTGGTGTCCTGAGCTGTTCTGGCAATGGGTTCCTGTGTTGAGGTGTATAACTGTCCGTAAAACCTCTCGAGCTCTCTCAATATCTCCGGTTTCGATGAGATGACACTGCCGTCGTCGATCTTCAGCCTGGTCATATGGCTGCGCCCAATAGACGAATTCTTTGCGAACACTTTAGAGCCTTGGTTCCGCTCAATTGCGTCCTTAATACATGCTGTATTATAGGAACGCAAGTCGTGACGCATGGATTTCGAGATTCGTCTATTGAGTTCAGCATATTCTGACATATCAGCTGAAGATTGCAGTCTCATCTCAGTCCGGGTTTCCATTAACTTAATGGTTTGATTGGAGAGCTTCTGAGGTTTATTACGGCGTGGGGTCTTAAAGAACTTGAACCCCACTGCATGGACAGTTTGCACCAACCCATTGTTTAACTCGTCCGCAGTTTCGCATTCGGCTAGGCACTGAAAGCGATTGTGTAGTTCGAGTTGAAAATCTTTGGGGTTTCGGATTTGGGCGGTTCCCGGACGGAGCATGGACTTCATCAGACGAGACCTCTCAAGCTTGACATTGATATTCAATGTGCCTCTAACAATGCGGTGATCGCTACCGGTTTTCACCCTGCCGATCACGGAGGCATCAATATAAAATATGCTTCTTGGTCGTCATGATGAAGTCGATCTCGTTTTTGGTTGAACCATCGGGGCTTATCCACGTCCACTTCCTGGATGGTCGCTTCTTGAAGAAGGAGTTCATCGCAAAGAGTCCCTCCTTCTCCATGAAATCGACCAGCCGCTGGCCCCTTTGGTTCCGCTGCCCGTACCCATATGACCCCACTCTCAACTCATCGCCATTCCGTGTGCCCACCTTTGCGTTGAAATCCCCCATAACAACGGTGAAGTGTGTTTTGGAGGTATGTATGGCTTCTGATATCTCCTCATACATAGCCTCTACTTCATCGTCAGGGTGTGCCGAGGTCGGCGCGTAAACCTGTATAACCTTCAACGAATACCGACTGGTTATTCTGAGTATAAGGTACGCTACCCTACTCTACACACTATCGACCTTAATCACGTTGTTAACAAGGGACTTACGGACGAGAAACCCGACACCACCCTGGGATTTCCGGTGTCCTTCCCGGAAGAAGAGCATGTTGCCAGAATCAAGGGTTATCGTATCCTGTCCCTCTCGCCGGATTTCAGATAATGCCAAGATTTCCCAACGCAACTTGCTCAATTCTTCCTCCAGCTCGACAATCTTCTCATTGGTCCTCATCGTGCGGATGTTGTGTGTTGCCAGGGCCAAAGTTCGGTGGGGGTGGTAGCGGGGCATCTGCCGGAGATTCTTAGCACCCCCTGCTCGACCGTTACCCCGCCTGCTACCAAGGCGAGGAATAGAGGAGCCGCCGGGGACTGGGGGCCGTATGCAATTAGTGTCTATCATTGTTTGGGGGGGGGGGGGGGCGTTTGCCATAATCCCCACGCTTGGCAGGCGTCTTGGGGATCGCAGTTTTTGTGAAGAGATGGAATTAAAACAGAAGACGCTGCTGCCCGTCTTCTGAATTCCCTTAGTCGCCTCTTACGTACACCCAAAGGGAAGAGATGGGTGGGTGCTATTCTTACCCGGACACCCCACGGGCATTTCGCATGTACTTTTAAATAATACAAAAAAAAAAAAACGATTTTTTCGCAGAAATCGATTATTTATTTTTATTAAAATCGATTTTTGAGAAATCGATTAATATTGAATAACGTAAAATCGATTTTTATTTAATCGATTCTTTTCCATTAATCTTACATCCCTATCTCAATGGTTGGTCTGGTTGAGTAACTATGGCAGCTATCATCTATAAGATTGACAGTACGATCAGGGTTACCAACTTAAGGGTTTTACCCCTAGACTTAGGAAAAAAATGTTTCTAGTGGTTTTCTTAGTGGGTTCTTAGGGGTATTGTGAATATATAAACCTATACAAAATATTTTAACTGCATACCTATCAAATTACTTGAAAAAAAAATGATGCCGTTATATTATCTGAGTAAATAGAATGGAGATAGTATCGTGTCGGTTCCCGGAACAAATTTTTCGTCACTTTTGCGGGGTGCGAGAGGAGAAGTAAACACACACAGATACAATTTCACGCACACTCTTGCAAATGTATAATGCAAATTCTTCATGTTTCTATGAATCCACAATATAATAAACTCCCAACACATTCAAAAAAATACGCACACAAATAAGAATTCATCGTTCCTACACATTTTATTGCACGTCAATAGACGTAAATTGTAGTAATGTGGTGCGTGCAAAGTCCGATAAATAATGAACGGCTTCAACGAATGGAATGTTCTCTAGAATCTAATGATTAAATATGGAGATTATTGTATTCATTTTGTAAACCAAACAAGTAATGCATTTCAATTAGTTAGTATTATAGAAGTACATCATTATTTACTTGTGTTTAAGGGGATTTTTTCAAAAGATTGCAACACCTTGCTTTACTTTATGGTTCTATTCAGTATCCTATAATCTGTGTTCTATTCTATCATTAAAATAGGATCGGTCGGTCTATCGGCCACATCTCTAAGCTGTCTAACTAAACCACAGACGTATTAGGGATGCTACGCACACAGATGTACGCATAACTAAACATAGTAGAAAGAAAGAAAAGAAACCATACATTTATTTTTAATTATAAATCTAAGAAAGAATTAATATAAAACATTAACAATTAAAATAAAATATAAAACAATTAACATAAATACATACCAAATATATTTAAATTACATCCTCTTGGATACATACAAACAAAATAAACATTCGACATACGTTTCTACAATTATATCAGTAATTTCTTTATTTTTATTAAGCAAAATAGTTTATAAGATGAAAGTTTTTATGGCCGAAGACAATGTATGTGCTCAAAATTTGTTAAAGCTTGTGTCTCATGGCAATGCCATAATAGCTGAAATTCTAAGACTAAAAGATCACAAGCCGACCGTCTATCTGTAAGTTAATATTTAAACATGTACTTATTTAAACATTAATCAAAACTTTCCTACTTTACTAGGAATTAGATTTTTGAGTAAATATTGTTTGCAATTTTCATTCCTTATGCCATATGTACAATGTTCCCTTAATATGATTTATCAGTTTTGATAGCAAGGAGATTCAGCAGAAATACCAAGATGTTATCACAGATTTTAGCTATTTTAAAGTATCCGAGAGTCAAGAAAAGAAAATTAATACAAACCCAGTAAGTGATCACAACACATGTTGTATATGGTATTAATATAGCCTTATGTTAATCCATAAGGCTAAGAGTAGTTTAATATTTTACTATTATTATTGCTCTTATTTTTGCAGAAATTACAAGACTTGGATGATGAACTCAAAGAAAAATATTCAGAACTTGTTACAAGATTTTATTTACTTTTTGAAAATATTTATCAGTACATTGTTGATCTAAACTCATTTGTAGATCAGTTGAATGATAATACATTTATACAACAAAACATTGACACTGTGATGAAAGATGTGGAAGGAAAACAGCTTTTGGTGAGTTCTGATAGCCAAATTTCACACATTGTTTAATGTTATGAATTGAATTATCTGTGCACAAGAAAATCAACTATTGAAAAAATATTTATAATTATGCTATATTTGTAGTGTGAGATCCTGTACTTATATGGAGCTATGCTATTGTTATGTGACTTGTACATTCCTGGTACCATGAGAGAGAGACTTCTTGTTGCATTTTATCGCTACAGTACAAGTCAATCACAGTCCAATATTGATGATGTGTGCAAACTTTTACGAGATACAGGCTATGAGCAGCGCAGTGGAAAAAGACCAGCTGATTACCCAGTAGAATACTTTAGGTAAAAAACCCTTATTGCTGTAAAGGAAGGTTTATAATGATTAAATAAATTAATTTTAAAAATGTAACAATATGGAAATTCAGTAAAGTTTTCATTTTCAGTCGTATTTATATTAGACCAGCCTATATTGAGAAAGTTATAGGAAAACTTCGATCTGAAGATATTTACAATCAATTGGCTGTTTATACAATACCAGAGCACCAGGCATCAGCTTTGGCCACACAAGCCAGTATGCTTGCTGTTTGCCTCTATTTTGCACCACACTACCTGCATACAGATTCATCTAAAATGAGAGAAATAGTTGATAAGTTTTTCCCCAGCAATTGGGTCATACCAATATACATGGGTGTTACGTTGAATATCGTTGATTATTGGGAAAACTTTAAAGCCGCCAAGTCAGCTCTTAGTAACACATGTAATAGTAAAATGGTCAAAGAGGTATTTGCAAAAAGAGGTAGTTCTGTACCTGTACTAACAGCAAAAATTCATCAGTTGCTAAAAGAGGGAACTCTGACAGATGACTTTGTTTTGGATAACATAAATAAAATATTGAATCTACTGTTAAATTCAAATCTTGTTATACGATGGCTGCTCTTACACAATACTGATGTCACTTTTTATGATCATAATAAAAAGAGTAAACAACTTAAAGAACTTGTCTTAAAGGAATCTAATTACAATCCATTAAAAATATTGGAACTTTTGATAAGTACTGCAGAACTGGAATTAAAAGTCAGGGAAATATTAAACAAATTATTAGAGAATCAAAATGCCACATGGAACATGAACAAATCATTAGCTGTTGAGGCTGTGAACAGCCTCGCTGAACTGTTCTCTGGTACAAAACCAGTAACCAAGGTGGAAGAGAATGAACAATTAAAACGATGGTTTGCTAATATTGCCAAGCAAATAACATCTTTAGGTGAACCTATTTCACCAAAATCCATAAAGAAAGTCACACAGATCATTCAAGCTCTTGATGAAGTAGAAGAATTCCATGGAATAAAGAGTACCTCTACTATTGTACAATATCTTAATGAGAGCAAGGAAGCCCTGAAAAATCTTTTAAGGACTGCTTCACTAAAAGAAGATTCACTAGTGACATTAGAAACTGTTGCCGATGTCAGTTATGCATGGTGCACTATAGACACATATACAACATTTATGCAAGATAGCATTAAGGAGAATCCAGCTGTGACCAGCAGATTGAGAGCTTTATTTCTTAAGTTAGCAAGTGCTATGGAAATACCTTTACTAAGAATTAACCAGGCTCATAGTGATGACTTAGTGTCAGTTTCTCAATATTATAGTAATGAATTGATTAAGTACATTCAAAAAGTTTTACAAATCATTCCAGAAATGGTATTTAGTATTGTAGAAAAAATAATTGACTTGCAGACATGGACTATCAAAGAAGTACCCACAAGGCTAGAGAAAGACAAATTGAGGGATTATGCTCAGTTAGAACACCGAATGGAGGTTGCAAAACTGACTCATTCCGCATCAACATTCACTACAGGTTTGTTCATAAGGGCCAAAATAAACACACACACACACACACCCAAAAACACTATACGACGTCGCATTGTGACACGTTGCGATGCGTTGTCTTGTGAAAATCTACGGCGCGGCGACCGGCGGTGGTACAAGTCGCGTCACGTAAAAAGAACGCTAGCGGTCAAGCTGCGCATTAGGCGATTTATCGGTCTATTTGGTGGTATGAGGTGCGGCGCGGGGCAGGCGGGTCACGCGCCGCATGCTTGCAGGAGCGCTATTGGTTCGTCAGTTGAGCTTTGCTTCCCGCGCTGTGTCCACGTTACGTTCGTTCTCAATATATCATCGCGCACAAAAGTTTTTAATTACGAAATGGAAGAGTTAGAAAAAATATTTATGATGTAGGTATATTTTGTTTTATGAAGAGAGAGGCTGATAATAAATCAGTAGATAATTTAAAACCATGTATTAAACGGACCGTAGAGGCAACAAAATGTGATGATGATGGTGATTTTGACTCAGATGATGGTAAAGGCTCAAGCGACGACAGCGATGACGATGAAATGACCACCTCTAGCACAATAACTGCTTACTGGAAAGACCCCAACTATTACCAAGGACTACTATATAGACCCCATTACTTTAATTTTATTATTTTTGACTTACTTTATTTTTTTGTATATGTACTAAATTAGCTTATACAGTTTACACTGAATAAAACATGTTATAATTTCCATTCGATATTCTATCTAATATATTATTATTTTTAATGTTCCAACCAATAACCGATATACGATGCTTGTCGTGACGTGAAGGCTTAGTACTTTCGTGCGCGAGTATACCCATGCGCAGACACACCCCCTTCCCTTTCTTTCAGCGTTCTTTTTACATGACGCGAACTGTACCTAGCTACGATGCACGACAAGGACCTCTTGTCGTGAAAATTGAAGTTGCAATCCTGCGCCGGTTCCGCATTTGTGCAATAAAAAGGAGTTAAGGAACGGTATTTTTTTGTCAATTTTGATTATCAGCCAAAAATACATGGCATAACCCAAAATAAAAATCTGTTTTGCGATGAACAAATGAAGCCCTTTCATATGATACCCCACTGGATATAGTGCTCTCACTTTGAACTTTTGATGACCCATTTCGAAAAACAATTAAAAAAAAACTAAAACTAAAAATATAAATTTTTAATTTGTGATGAGTTTGAGTAAGCAAGATCTAAAACTATTCCAAGTTTCAAAACGATAGCGTCAGTGTTTCCTGAAATATATAAAAGTGACAGACAGACAGACAAAGTCTCACCATAAGGGTTCTTTTTTAACCTTTTAGGTATGGAACCCTAAAAATGAAGCACGAAATTGATGAAGATCAGTTTATATCGATATTGGACAAGTCACTGTGCATGCTGTGACTTGTTACCACCACTTGACTGATGGCTTTTGAGGTACTTCATAACTTCACACGTCAATTATTCTTACCGAGGAATGAAGAAAATGCATTTGATGCAGTTTTTAATCAAATGTATAAATGTATGTTTCTTGAAGCTAAATGATATTCAGTTAACGCGTAGATCCTGTATATTTAAATGATTAAACTAGTTATCTTGGAGAGGTAAAGGTAAGGTCACATAGTCAATTATGACCCAAGTTAATTCTTCACGCACGTTTGTACATAGGCGGACTTAATGCCTTAGACTTATGTGCCTTAGAATTACGATCAACGATAGATGTACGATCAAATTCGGATAATTAGTAAATTTTTAAAGTAATATTGGTAAATCGTTAGATGTCTTGTCTTTTCAGGAATCTTAGATATGCGGTCTACATTAGTGGGTGTTATAAGAGTGGATCCGGCTGAATTACTTGAGGACGGATTGTTGAAAGAGCTGGATAGGCATATTAGTAAGAAATTTACAGAATTTTTAGAACCACAAGGAAAGAAGTATCAACCATCAACTAGTAACCTTGTCGCTCGACTCCAAAAATTAGCTGAAAGCATGGATGGTTATAGAAGATCATTAGAATACATTCAAGACTACATTAATATTCATGGCTTACGAATTTGGCAAAAACAGGTAGGTTATTTAAAAGTGTTTTTGAGGGTTCACTTAGTTGGGGATATATAGACAAGCGGTGTCGTGAGACGTGACGTATAGAAGAAATAAACCGTAAACTTCAACAGCGTCTAAATTGTCTTATCATGCATACGTTCTATATTTGGTACCTTTATTTACGTGGGGGAACCTTCGAAAGGTGCCGGGACCTATGGGGGTCAACCGGGTACGTTCTTACCCACTAAAACCCCCTCGGCTGTCGCATCGCTCCTCGGAGGGACCTGCACCAGGTGCACCACAGTGCCTTGTCTTTGAGCCCGCTGCCGGACAGCCCCTCGGGAACCTGTCACGCTGCTCACGAGTCTGGGGATCGCAACCCTGCAGACGTCGTCCGCGGAATCGCAATAAAAACCAAACAATATCTTTAAATCCCAAACAATAACACCGTAATTTGTTCTGTATGCACGCATTGAATACCATCGGCTTAGTGGCGCCAACTGGTGGCATAAATTTTCCAGAACACCCTCATTGTTTACCTTTCACTCGAAGTACTTGTACCAGATAACAGGCTAGATGATGAATTTTTTTACTCCGACGACACGTATTTTTTTTTGTCGATTAAAAAAAATGACGAAGATATAGTGCATGAAAAGCCGCGTGACATCACGCCGGTAGGTATACAATTTTTACTGAGGCGTGACGTCACGAGCCTCCACTCCCGAACGTTGACGCCCTAATTAATATAATATAAATAATAATATTTTTTTTTATTTAACTTTGTGCACTTACAGCCTTATTAATAAACTATGATTAGCGTCAGAACAACTTTACTCCAAGACTTACGCAAAGATTAGGCAATTATGGTATTAATAAACTAGTAGTAAGGACGGAGTTAACTAATCAAAATGTAGTCCCGGAGTAAAAGTTACTCCGCGGAGCCCCATGGTTTAACGTTTGAGTAAGCATAGATTTGTATTGTATTTCTAACTTCCATTGAGATAATTATATATACTAAACATAACCTAATTGTATAAACCTCGCAATATCCCTTTTGAAGACCTTGAAGACGAGTTTAAATATAAATATAGATTTACACGCTCAACTGCATATTACATTATTGAAATGGTAGAATGATTTGGCTGGAGATGCAGTAGGCTTTATACCACCTCACTTGAAAGTTTTAGCTGCAAAAAGGACTTGGGCTCGTGGAGAGGTAAATAAACTGTCTCAATAAACTAAACTATTAGGCTAGTTATGTAGGCTACAGCCGGATTGTACGAGTAAGCTTCGTACATTGTCTTTTTTCTGCAATGTATGCATTTTTGCGTTCACACGCTTCTTTCGTGTGAATATATTTTTAGTACTAATAAAGTATTCAACCAAGCTGCACGCGTTCTTCATTGACATGACATATTGACAAAATAACTACTGTGTGAGGTTTATTAATAAATAACCCACACAGTGTTTGGTCCTTCGCCTATGGACCTCGCGCGAACGTGGATAACAGTTTACAGTGACATTGACATTCTTTGCAAAAAATATTGACAGTTTTTATAAATTTTTCGTGACATTATTTGACAGTTTCTTGCATTTTTTATGACATTTTGACATATCGCAGCTTAATTAAAAAGTGACATTTTGCATATTAATTAAAGTGACATTTTGCAGAGTAAATTAAAGTGACATTTTTGATCGATAGTGATTAATTTTTGCATATCAGTGACATATTTTTTATGACAATTTATGACATCGCGAGGTACTTTTGCATATTATTTTTGACATTTTGCATATAATTTTTTGACATTGCATTTAGTGAGTGACAGTGAAGTGTTTTATTCTTCTGACATTCGGGAAGGATTCCTGGAGGAATCTGACTGGACACACTTCGTGGATTTTGCAGCGTAAGGTTTCTGTCACGAGACCAGCTACAGTTGACAAGTAAGATCGTTTCAATTTATTACTGACAATGGAAGCTATCATAATTCGTCAGAAGGAAATTATCAAAGCAATCGAACAAATTAACATCAATTTTAAGAAAGATCCTGTTAGTCGCAAGACTTCGGATTATATTAGCAAAAAATTAGAACTGCTTGATAAGTTATTCAGCGACTTTCAATTCAATCACGAACAATTGCAAACTTATACTGACAAATCTCATGAATATTTTGTAAAAAATATGTACGAGCAATTGAAAGATTATTATGACAGTACAAGGGGTTTGATAGCATTGTACCCTAACACGGGAGAGTCAAGTAGCAGACAAGCTCGTGGTACACAGCCTGATCAAAAAGTATTAGAGCTTATACATCAGCAGAAAACGAATTTTCGTGCATTACAGAGAATTATACAAAAGTGTAAGATTGATGACATTTCTGACAAATGGGAGATTGAGGATAAATTACGAAATATACAGTCTCGTTGGAATAATATTGACAGCTTACACTGGCAAATTGACAATGTCTTGGAAGGTTCTGATGATACTTACGAAGACGAATATAACCAGCATGAAAATATGTTCGAAGACATAAAGAAGGCTTTAAATAAAAAGCTTTTGTCTACAGCACACATGCAGCAGGCTACTCCTCAAATAGAGATACCTACTTTTTCGGGCAATTATACACTATGGCCCACATTCCTTGACTTGTTTAGCGAAACTATCCATAATAACAATAACTTATCCAAGTCTCAGAAAATGCAGCATCTTAAAGGCAAGATACGAGGGGAGCCTGAAAAGCTTATTCAGCACTTGCATATTTCGTCGGAAAATTATGACACCGCCTGGAAGATCATCAACCAACGCTATAATAACCACCAATTATTATTCACAAAACAGATCGAAGTTTTTCTTAATCAGCCTAATCTTCAAAAGCAATCATCTTTTGAGTTGAAAAGACTACATGACATTAGCACGGAATCTATTAATGCAGTGCAAAACTTAGGGGTTGATACCTCTTCATGGGGACCTCTACTTGTGCATCTGATCAGCAAAAAATTAGATCCTGACACCTTATGTGACTATCAGCAGGCGAGAATATCTCCGAGAGAATTACCGACATTTCAGGAGCTTATGACATTTTTGGAGACAAAATTCACGGCGCTGGAGCCTATTAGCAGGAAATCTGAGGCATCATTCACTAAAAAGCCTACAAGTACATCTAATCAATCACCTGTAAGAAAAGAAAATTATAAAACATACAATTATAATTATTCTAAACCGACTTATAATCGTGCATATCATACAAGTTTCTCATGCTCAAAATGCCCACTCTGCAGTATAAATCACGCTCTATTCCAGTGCAAGAAATTTGAGAATATGAGTTCCCGTGAGAAACAAAGTGCCCTGTTAAAGTACAACACATGCAATAATTGTCTCTACGTGCATGAGCGTAACGTTTGCAATTCCACTAAACGTTGCAAAAAGTGTAACCAAACACATAATACTTTGTTACATGACATATTGAATTCGAGTACATCATCGCCTCGGCAACAATACCCGGTACAGAAAAGCGTCACCCACGTGCAAAGTGATGATGACGAAATATTATTGACGACTGTTATACTGCAAGTACGTGCAAGAGATGGTACATTTTTGACAATGAGAGGACTTTTGGACCAAGGTTCCCAATCTACTCTTATAACAGAAGATGCAGTACAGCGCTTAGGATTGCAACGCCAGCATTTTAATGCTTCCGTTTCAGGAGTTGGCACTCTATCGAACAGAAGCAAGGGCAAGGTCGAACTGACATGCAAATCAAGTTATGACAACTACGAATTTACCACTGACGCCTTGATAATGGCAAAAGTAGTCAACAGTCTTCCGAGTCAAACATTCCAAAAGAAAAACTACGTGCATTTACAAAAGATCCAATTAGCCGACCCAAACTATAATATAAAAAATAAAATTGACATTTTATTCGATGCAAAGGTCTACTCTGACATATTGATGGATGGTCTACTGAGAGGACTTCCAGACCAACCAATTGCACAGCAAACAAAATTAGGATGGATATTGTCAGGAAGCGTGACAAAAACATTTAACTGCCATGTGGTTATCAACAACCAGGATGACATTAGTAGGTTTTGGGACATGGAGGACATCAATGACAATAATGACAGTGAGTTGACAAGGGATGAGCAGTTCTGTGAGGACTACTATGCCTCCACAACAAGAAGACTACCTAATGGAAAATACGAGGTATGCCTGCCGATGAAACCACACTTTGAGCAATATCTCGGGACTTCGAAAGGCAAAGCAGTTGCACAATTTAAGTCGCTAGAGCAAAAGTTTGACAAAAATAAGCAGCTACATCAAGAATATAGCAACTTTATGCGAGAATACATTGAATTAGGGCATATGAAGGAATGTGACAAAAATTCGAAGCAAATCAGCTGTTATTTACCCCATCATGGAGTTCAAAAGCAAGAATCAACGACAACAAAATTGAGGATAGTATATAATGCCTCGTCAAAAACTTCTACTGGTTACAGCCTTAACGATTTAATGGAAGCTGGCCCAAAACTGCAAAAAGACATACTAGAGCTATTAATACAATGGCGGTCAAATATGTTTACTCAGCAGATTGTGAGAAAATGTACAGAATGATTTTATTGCATAGCGATGATCAGAATTTACAAAAGATCGTATGGAGGGAAAACAAGAGTGACATGATTCGTGAGTACCAATTATGCACACTCACTTACGGAATGAAGGCAGCTCCTTATCTGGCAATGAGAACTATGCAGCAGTTAGCTCGTGATGAGACAGCAAACTTTCCCCTAGCAGCGAAATATTTAGAAAATAATTTCTACGTTGACGATTTACTAGCAGGGAATCATACGAAATCTGAGGATAACGCTGCAGACTGTGCAATAAGAGGAATGACCTTTGAACAGCTTCAGAATCACTCTATTTGGTGGGAAGGCCCTCACTGGTTGAAGAAAGACGACCTTGACATCCAAAACCCAAAAATTGAAACACCGAAAATCGAGTGTAAAAAACAAAAGGAATCGAACGTCGTCCAGTTAAATAGACCACAATTAATTACTGGACTATTAGATAAACACAGTACAATGACACGTGCCTTGAGAGTATTATGTTGGGTATCGCGTTTCATAACAAACGTACGCGATAAAGACCAAGCTATCAAGTGCAATTATTTAACTACTGCAGAAATGGAAAGGGCTCGAGTGTCTATCATAAAAACAATACAGTTGGAATATTTTGATGAGGATATTTCAAGATTGACAAAAGATAAGAAAATTAGTACAAAAAGCAGCATTTTGAAATTGAACCCGTTTATTGACAAATATGGCATATTGAGAGTTGGAGGGAGATTACATCATTCAAACTTGACATATGACTCGAAGCATCCTATATTAATTCCACGTGATTCACATTTGACACACCTTCTTATAAATGAAGCACATAAAGCAACGTTGCATGGTGGACCATCATTGACATTGACATACTTACGAGATAAATATTGGATTATTGGAGGAATGACAGTTGTTAAGAAACAAATACGCCAATGTATTACATGTCGGAGATTTAGTGCAAGTAATCAATTCCAGCAAATGGCAAATTTACCTGAATCCAGAGTGACACCGTCAAGGCCATTCACCCATACAGGCGTAGACTTCACTGGATATGTTGACATTAAAGCGAACAAAGGAAGAGGAATAAAAGTGACAAAAGGCTATATTGCAGTTTTCGTGTGCTTTAGCACCAAGGCCATTCACTTAGAATTGGTGTCTGACCTATCCACACCATCATTTTTAGCAGCGTTTAAACGCATGTGTTCGAGAAGAGGTGTACCTAAACATGTGTATTCAGACAATGGTACTAACTTCGTTGGAGCTTCAAGAATATTAAGGAAAGAATATCAAACGGGAATGACAATGGTTAACAAGGAATTTTTGGATGACATTAGCAATATGGGTGTAACGTGGCATTTTAACGCGCCTCTCTGGCCAAGCGCTGGTGGCTTATGGGAAGCAGCAGTTAAGAGTGTTAAACACCACTTAAAACGAATTATTGGAGAACAAAAACTGACATTTGAAGAATTCTATAGCTTATTAACCTATATTGAGGGATGTTTGAATTCAAGGCCACTGTACAGACTGACAGAAAATATAGAAGACGGTTACCTGACACCCGGACATTTTTTGATTGGTGCACCTTTGACATCAGCACCTTTGACAGGCACCGATCAAAATATGTCATTGACAAACCGATGGCAAATGATTGAAAGAATGCAAAAATCATTTTGGAGAAAATGGTCTACAGATTACTTACAGCAATTGCACGCCAGATATAAGTGGAATCATCCAACAAAAAATCTCGAAGTCAATGACATAGTACTTGTGAATGAAGACCACTTACCACCATCAAAATGGGCTATGGCAAAGGTCCATGAACTACATCCTGGAAGAGATGGTCATGTACGAGTCGTTACACTAAAAACTCTAAACGGCTTCACAAAACGACCTATCATTAAATTGACTCCTTTACTAAAAGAAGACTCTAAACCTATGACATCTATTGACAGTACCAATGACACCCAGACAAGGACTAGGAGAGCTCAGAGAAGAAAACCTAATTGTCTAGTTACAATGCTGTTGCTATTGTTGGCCTTCATAACGCCTTCATATCAGCAAACAAACGTGACAAGCATACCAAAAAATAACACACTTTATTTTGACAAAATCGCTGATCTTCGTATTATTCAAGATCAATGGAAAATGGTATTATTCTACAATATGACAACCTACTGGGAAAGCGTGAGCAATATCGAACTTTATTTAAAACACCTGACAGAAATGTGTAAACAGGAGGAAAAATACACACCGATTGTTTCACAGTTGGAGCACGAATTGACAGAACTTAAACACTACAACAATATTATGACTATGACAAACAACCAATTAAGAAGATCAAAACGTGGACTAATAAATGGTATTGGCTACGCCGGAAATTACTTATTTGGAATTCTAGATGACAGATTTGCAGAGAGATACGAAAGCGATATAGAAGCAGTGAAAAAGAACGAAAATCATTTGTTCACAATGTTAAAAAATCAGACGTCCATAATAGAGGCAGAAAATAATATTCTCAGAAGAAATGAAGCAATTATGACAAAACAATTTACGTTTATCAACGAACGTTTTAAAAATATGTCTTCTCAGATCGGCACTTTAAATAAAATAATTAATTCATTTGACATCGTGACTACCTCATTATCGGCTAACATTATTCTCTCAAACATAAGACGAATCCAAGAAACATTAATTGACACTATAACTGACATATACCATGGAAAGGTTGACATTCACTTATTATCGCCAAATCAACTTCAAGATCAGCTAAGCTTAATATCAAGCCAAATTCATGAAGAATTGACAATTCCAGTTGATGACGTCAGAGACCTATATCAACTTCTCAAAATTCATGCAAGAATAACAAACAAATACCTGATCATGGAGGTCAAAATACCTTTGTTGTATCGGGACATATTTGAACTTGACAAAATCATACCTCTACCATGGATTAACGGAGATAAAGCTCTTTACAGCATTCCAGCAGCGAACTACATCGCTTTTAATATAAAAAGAGACATTGTTATGCCTATGACTGAAACTGACATGCAAACGTGCCTGAAGGTTAAGCATGATAAGATATTATGTTATGAAAACCACCCTATTTATAACATAAACATCGAGAAGTCTATTTGCAATATTCAATTAACAAAAACTACAAACAAGTATAAACAAAGTTACTGCAAGTCCGAGATAAAACCGTGTGTCGACACTTGGATCAAATTACAGCATCACGGCGCGTGGCTATACTCGTGTTGCCAGGAATGCACCGTGCGCATTTTATGTACACCTGGTTTTGTCACCAAGCAATTAACTGGGAACGGAGTTATCACTATAGCAAACGGATGCATGGTGAAAGGAGATAAGTTTACAATTCATGCACAGTATGACTACGAGAATAAATTGTATTTACATCAAAACTTAGATACACCATACATTACGCAGTCAAAATCGCCTTTGAATGACATAATAAACACGTCGGTATCTGACATAATTATAACCAACATTGAGAATCATGAGAAAGTCTACGATGACATAGCACAGCAAGTTGCCGTGCTGAAGTCGCAAGATTTGGAACAAATTAAAGACTCAAGCTCGCACAAGATGGCAATGTATATTCTGCTAGCAATGATCCTAGTAGCTATGGCAGGCTACGGCACCTACAAGGCGTGGAGACAGAGGTTCAGCGGCAATCGGTGTCGTGCACAGATGCACGCCACACCCGATGACAGCGCAGCGGCGTCTGCAACAGCCGTCGAGATGGGTTCAACGCTGAGTGTAGATAGGGCTACGTCACCAACGTTTACTAGAGTACACTTTGAGAACTTACCTGAACCTTAGTGCAGTGCAGTGCAGTGCTAATCTTTATATTTTATTGTTACTTTTTACATTTTAGAAGTCTTTTTGCTTTACATTATTTTTAATTTACCTTTTTACTTTTACAATTTTATATTTGCAATTTATATTTTTTATGACAATGTTTATGCAATTCAAATTGTTTACTTGACATACATTTCTTAGTTGTTTATATACATTATTGTTAAGCCTATTCTTTAACTTTTGACAGTGGCAGTATGTACGAGTAAGCTAAGCTTCGTACATTGTCTTTTTTCTGCAATGTATGCATTTTTGCATTCACACGCTTCTTTCGTGTGAATATACATATTTTTAGTACTAATAAAGTATTCAACCAAGCTGCACGCGTTCTTCATTCAAAATTCAAAAAATTCAAAATTGTTTATTTTCAACCATTTTTGACAATGTTCTTAAAATAGTACAAGGTTTAGAGCCTCCTATTAAGCATAAAAATACTTGTATCAGGAAACTCCTCTCTTCCATAGCCAGCGACACTTAAAATTGAAATAAACGTGCATTTACACATTTTTACTTAGTTTCTATGTTGTTATGGTTTAAATATATATATGTAAGTATAATATATAAGTGTGTGTGCGTGTTTGTGTGTGTGTATGTGTGTGTGTGTGTGTGTGTGTGTGTGTGTGTGTGTGCGCGTTTGTGTGTTTATTTTATTATTTCCAATATTGTTTCTATTTGCTCATATGTCATGCTATTTAGCCACCCACATAATATTTTCTTACAGTCATATTTTCTCGTTTGATATATTTTTAAAATTCTGTTTATTTTATTATAAATAAAGGAAGATTTCTTTTCATACTGCTGTGATGCGAAAGCAGTTTTCACACGTTTAGATCGAGCAACAATGTCCGATCTTCTTCTATTTAGTAAGTTTCGATCAAACGTTAAAGTTCTGTGTAGTCTGAGTACAGAGTGTAATATATATATCTTTCTAACAGACATTAGGCCACTGAAATTATATAAATCAACGGTGGGAAACCTGTATGGCTTAAAATACATAACCTTAAGGAGGGACCTCTGCGACCTTTCGAGCTCCAAGAATTTTGTTTTGGACGCTCCGCCCCATATTGGAATACAATAACTCAATATAGGCTGAGCCAAGGATATGTAAATTTTATCAATCAGTTCTTTGGATGCTATATGTCGTAGAGTTTTAAATATATAAATAAGTTTTCTGATTCTATCACTTATTAATTCGACATGGGAGTGCCAGGATAATCTTTGGTCTACACTTATTCCTAAATATTTAACTTTATCTACTTTATGAATCAAAGGACAGTCACAACTTGTATTACGAGGCGAACCACATTCATGAATCCTAATACCAAATTCCGAGCCTGGCTGGGAAGAGTTGTAAATAGAAAAGCAGACATAATTGGACTTTATAGTATTTAGAGTAAGAAGGTTGTTCTTTAACCATACAGATATTACCTCCAGACCAAGTTCAGCCTTCTCATGCACGGCTTCCCATGTATCGCCGCTAAAAACAACTGCTGTGTCATCTGCATAGGATATAACATGTCCTGATTCTATATTCATATTACAAAGGTCATTAATGTAAATTAAAAATAGCGTTGGGCCGAGTACGCTTCCTTGTGGAACGCCAAAAGAGATCTTAGCCTCTTGTCCAACAAAATTACCTACTTTTACAAGTTGCGTACGATTTTCTAAATAACTTTTTAGAAGAGCAAGAGACTTATCTCTGAATCCAATTTTCTCTAACTTTTGAATAAGAGTGGGAATAGAAATGGTATCGAACGCTTTTTTTAAATCTAAGAAAGCAGTCATACATTTCTTACCACTGTCCAGTGCATCAACTATATGTGATGTTAGCTTTAAGATAGCATCCTCAGTTGACATATTTTTTCTAAAACCGAATTGCGACTTCGATAAAATATCATATTTGTCCAAATAAGACAGTATTCTCGTGTTGAGCAATTTTTCTAGAATTTTTGAGACAGCGGGAAGAACAGAGATTGGACGGTAATTGTTTATATCATCGTTATTTCCACTCTTATACACAGGAGTCACAATAGATTTCTTAAGTGCGTCAGGAAATATCCCTTGATTAAAACATAGGTTAACTAGATTAGTGATAATTGGAACTAATTCATTTTTAGCTTGCTTTAAAAATTTTGTAGGTATATTATCCCAGCCAGGAGCACTGTTGGAATTAAGATTCATGAGTACTTGTTCAACCTCAGTAGGGTCTGTTTCTAATAAAACAAATGAAGTTAGTTTGGTCCCTGACGGATATGAATTTGAGTTAGAAAGATTTACATTACATCTAAGAATGTTTTCAGCTAAAGATCTCCCTACACTAATAAAGTAATTATTAATCTGGTTAACAGAATCTATTGGATTTGGAGTACAATTTAACAAATTAATATTCGAAGTATTTTTCTTTTTGTATTGTGTTATCTCGTTTATGGACTTCCAGAGAGTTTTGTTATTTTGAGTTGAGGTAGCTAGTATTTCGCGTTCATATTTACGTTTAAGTTTTTTAATTAAATTATTACAATAATTCCGATATTTACAATAAGTTATTCTAAGTATTTCGTTACTAGGATCGAGTTTCATCTTTTTTTGCATATGGTTCCTATTTTTTATACATCGCAATACACCTTCTGTCATCCAAGGTTTAATCATTTTATTTGAACGGGAGATCGGAGTGATTATAGTATTTTCGGAAAGAGATTCATTAATTTTTGTAATGAGTAGGTTTGAGATAATATTTGGGTTAGTCATAGAAAGCAACTCTGACAGGTTTTTGGTTCGCAAATTAACGTATGCTTTTTCAAAATCAACTGTTTTCTTAGTTTTAGAAGAATGTGTAAACTTCGGTATATTAGATAAGCTTAGTAGAATCATACGATGGTCTGTAATTGTTGTGTTTAGAACACCAATAAACGCTGATATGTTTTTACTATCTATTTTTATAATAAAGTGGTCTAAACAATTTAGTTCCCTAGTGGGAAGGTTGTGACCTGGTAGTAGGCCAAACGTTGATAACGCATTAAGGTATTTTTGTCGGTTATTACATTCAAAGGAAGGTTCTATGGTTCTTGGTGCTAAATTAATATTTATATCTCCAGTTATAATTATATTTTTACGGGATTTAATTTTTTCGAGGTGTGTACATAAAGAATTTATAAAAGGTTCTGCATTTAAGTTTGATGGCGAGCGGTAAATACCGAGGATAGTGTAACCAGAGGCAGATATTTGGATACAAGAAGCATGGTGTAATGATATCTCTTCAACTTTGCATATATGCATATCATTTACATATGCTACCACACCATCATTTTGATTGAGATTTTTATTTGTGCAGTACGAGTTGTAGTTTTGTAAATACGGAATTGTTTTATTAGGGTTCAGTCGGCATTCTGTAAGTATAATTATATCTATTTGGAAATCAAACTGTAACAGACTTAACTTTATTTCATCGAAATTACTGTAGACACTTCGAATATTTTGTGAGATTATATTTAGTTTCGAGTCATTTATATGATAATATTTTTTTAAGTCATCTATGGTACATTGTACAGAAGTAGCTATCTCTAGTTTATCCAATGCTTGTATTGTGTTTAGTGTGTTAGTCATAATTAATGGTTTTAAGTGACATCCTAGTCCTTATCATTACCATTACTATCTGTGATACGTATAAAGTGTATATATAAACTGCATGGAGAGTAGTTTTAAAGATAATATGTTTTTTATACAATGTACGAGTTATTATAGTAGGTAATTGAATTTTATATATTAGGAATACGTAAAAAAATTTTGTTATTTTTGTATATCTATTTGTATATAAGTAGATTATATATGGGTGTGTGTTTTTAGCTACTGTAAAATTACATAAAGGGTAACAGTATTTGCAGTTGATGAGACATGCTAGTGTATATGAGTAAATGTTATATGTAATGAGATGTTTGAAGTTTATGTGTGAACTGTGGCTTAATAAATATATTGATGTGTTAGTTATGATATGTAGAAGTGATTGTAATATGTCGTGTATGTCTAGTAAGTTATAGTGATATCTTATATTACAATTTGTAGAAACTATCTTTATAAAAACAACATTTAAGTAATATGAGCTTAACCTAATAATAAACAAAGGATTTGCGAGTAGAGTATATAAACAACAAATCTTATAGTTAATTTCCAGAAACATAAATAGAAGTAGTCATGTTTGTTGCAGTAATTGATTTATCTGCGACTCAGTTCGGATCGTTATGATGGGAGAGTTTTCATCTTTTCTGATGTATACTTTGCCATAAGCAGTCCAACAGTATTTAAATTTCTTAGATTTCACAAGGTCGCGTGCAAGAAAGTGTAGTCTGGCGCCTTTAGCAGTCAGTTGTTCGGAGATAAATACCGGAGTGTCTTCAGCCATACGGCAGCCTAAGTGTTTAGCACATAATTTTTGTTTGTGTTTCACGTTAAAAGCCTTACATAGCTTTAATAGATCAGCCTTCAGTAGAGTGGACGAAGTCTCGACTACAATGGGTGTATTAAGTGTGCCATCTTTTTTTCCCCGCACTCTGTAGATGTCTTTAAGATCCGACTTCGTCATATTACTGCCGATATTTTTAGCCAAGGACATAACCATCTCAATCAGATCTTCTTTTGTTTCATGAGGCTTTTTTGGTACGTTTTACATTTCAAAATTTGATTTTCTGTTTGACATCTGCATATCTTCTATTTTTGTTTCTAATATAGTTATGTATTTCCGATCTTCTTTTTTCTGGCATTCTAATTCCTCAATTTTTTTCTTAAGCATATCGTTTTGTTCAGTAAGAAAAGTAATGGAATTTTGAATATCATGATTTGTTTGTTGAATTTCCTTGAGTACGGGAGTAATCTTTCGAATTTCTTGTTCTTGTGTTGAAAATAAAGTCGAAATCATAGACTTTATCTCTCTTTTAAATTCTTTTAATTCTGTAGTATACTCATCATCCCTTCTCCTCTTGTAACGTGAGCTTGCAAAATTCGGCGGCGTGTAGTTGCATTTATTCCCAGTTTGATTTATTTCCGAATCGGATATCGATTTGTCTAGCGAAGTGTTCATTGTACTAGGAGATAATAGAACTTGAGAAGCCTTTGACTTATGATTGGTAAACAGTATCAATATGGAGCGTCCCTTAGACAATGCAAATGGTCAGAGGCTTAGGGTAGGCGGAGCTTGTAATTTGCAGTTGCATCCAATTAGATAAGCGGGGGGCGTGGTCTCCTATTAAAAGGCGTATCTTGCCCGTGCGCAGGTAAAGGGGTTACACTGTAGCTGTTGCGAATCGAGCTTCTACACCACTTTTTATTTTTTCTATATTCCTAGTCCAAGACAGATTTGAATCACTCACTTTAGATTCCGTTGTTGTACCAGGATTGCAGCACTTATGTAGATTTAAAGCTTGAAACTCCTTGCCTTTTATGTTGACCTATTTTTGTAATAATTTAATACTTTTATTAAATGTATTTTAATTTATCAAAACTAATTTCAATACGGTCTTATTACACGTCTGCACCTTGCGGCGGTCCGGGGGAAGAGGATTCATTGACATGACATATTGACAAAATAACTACTGTGTGAGGTTTATTACTAAATAAACCACACACGGATGATTCAGAAATAACTTAGAACAGATTTTAAAACTAATTTTTATTAATTTAAATTACATTTTTAATATCTAATTTAAATATGTAGTGACCGCTTCGATGTTAGAAGCTAAGTGAAGAGCCGATTCCGTCGCTATGGGTCCATACAATGGATCTAGTTGTGCGCCGTCAGCTGGTTTTCGGTACACATGCTGGATGCGTCCATACAATAGCCCTTCTGTTCTTGGATAGGTTGCATTGTCAGCAAGTTTTGCATTACACGCGCCGGCTCGTGCTTGAGGCCCACCGTGGTTTCTGCTCTTACACGCGTTTTTTGAGGTGCACTGTAGTTTCTTGTTAGGGACGGTGTGTAACAGGCTAGATCCCCGGCCTACTTGTTATATACTTTCTTGATTTATAGATAATATTCTGCTAATAAAAAAACACAAATTCTAAAACCACTATCTTGAATTCAACAAGAGAAATACAGAATATTATGATGTAAGAGAAATATAGAATATTATGATGTAAGATAAATATAGAGTGAAAGTTGTGATTGTCAAATAAAAGTGTCAAATATCAAAATTTACTTAACTGCCAGTGTCTTTTTAGTCATTTTGTTCATTTTTTTTATTTTTAATTTCAGTGGGTTGCCATAATATACACCTTAGTCTCAGTGTAAGAATTGTATTGTTAGTCCGAACCTACTTCGTATTTATTAATACCGTTATTAAGACGTAGCTATTCCGTGACTAGTCTAGAATTAACTACTTCCGATGTAGCTTTGGAGTAAGAGAAAAATAAGCGATTTTTATTAATAAGACAGTTATAGTACAAGGCGGACTTAATGCCTTAGGCATTTTCTAACAGTCTACCTTAGGGTAGTGCAGAAATATTGTGTCATGTCCAATATTTTTAACACGCTTTTATTAGCTTGATCTGTATGTATGTATGTAACTATGTATGTATGATGGTAATGGAATCTTGCGATGCAATTTTGACCCACTTCTACACGTCCAAAATATTTGAAATTTTGCACATGTATCAAGGACCAGTGACAATAAAATAATATGGTATCATCGAGCTGATCTGATGCTGGGGCTCGAAGGTGGATAAGAGAACCCTTGGATGGCTACTAGTAAACACATCGAGTGTGGGCTCATTTGATTTGTTTTAAAGAGTACTTTTCACTTTGACCATTAATGAGGACCTGATGATGGAACTGGAAGGTGGGTGACGGAACCCTGGATTGGCTACTAGTAAACACATCAAGTGTGCAGGTAGTCGACGTAGATCACACCCTTTGAGTCCCAAAAGCCGACAGCTTTCTCATGTCCAATACTTCGTGCAAGATATGACCCACGCGGTCTTTTGAGATGCCTACTGTCTCATACGAGATCGTGGATTTTTGTCACGCTATCCTCCGTGGTAGCCGTTTTCGGGGCACCTGGGCGTGGCTCATCAAAAACCGACGTGCGACCACGTTGAAACTCATTAACCAATTTTTAACGGTCGCCATCGAAGAAGAGTCACCGTACACTGCATCCAAGTGTTCTTTGATTTCGCTGCGCGATTTCCCTTCCAAAAACAAGAATCGAATCACTGACCGATATTGCTCTTTTTCCATTTTTCTGAAATCCGCGGACAAGCTTGCTTCCACACGCGGTCAAAACAGAACTACGCCTCCGATTCGGCTGAAATTTTGACAGTAGCTGTCTACGAGAATGTTCTAAGCGATAAAAAATTGATCTTGCGATAGTGGTGCTATCTGGCGGTGAGGCTAAGTACTTATCGGACCGCTCTCGTAAAAACGTGGGGCGCCTTTTTTGAATAACAGCTTAACATTTCTGTCAAATTTCAAGAACTCTAAGTATTTGTATTCACATGACAATCATTTGTAAATTTTGTAATCATTTACAGAGAAAAGGCGCCCCACGCCTTTACACATAAATATAATCCATAAATTACAAGCACGGGGTAGAAAGAAAGAACGGTTTCGATAATTTATTTATTGCTTTTTAGTGCAGTAGTCCTTATAAAAGCGTGTATTTTTAGTTTTTTAAACTTGTAATTTTTTGATAATCTAACTGACTGACTAATTAGAATCATTATTTTTTACCCAGTCATCATCCCCACTAAAATAAAAATATAATGCTTAAATACAAAATACAAATATATTTATTCATATTAAATGGAGTACAAAATTAGATCTAGTACATGTATACAAATTTATGTCCATTCCATTTAGCCTATAATAGGCATGTGAATATAATGGTGAAGTTAACAATTTTTTAATTTAATAAATCAAGTTCATATGTCAATATCATAATACAGTGTCATTATTGAGTAATATAATACAAATTTCAAAAAATATGTCATAATATTTAATTTTTATGTATCGATGTCATTTTTTATTGTTATTGACTACAACTGCTTTTTATTGTATTTGTCTAAACAAGTCATTTGTTATAGATATCAGTGATTATACATGACAGCGTGGCTAAAGAAATCAGCCTGCGTAAAGGCGTCGCGTTATACAGCCCATCTGCTGGCTTTATGGGGAGCCTGGCTAGACAGATACCACAATTACTTGATGCCAGGTAGATCCCATAATTACTATCTTTTATTTATCTACAAGACATGAGTACATACTAAAAAAATTGTATATCAGCTAGAAATTCTTGAAATGTACTATTGCGGACACGAACGGTGTACCGGTCGTAAATCGTTTGAACAACGATACGTGCGCTTACCCCGCCCGCACGTATTTTGGGCCGGCTCGTGCAAGCGATTATCGCCCTAAAGGTGATACACCGTCCGTGACCGCGAGAGTACATTGGTTTGTTTAAGCCCAGCTTGTGACCGCACCTGGTGGACCTCGTCTGGTGATAATTGGTCATACAATGTAGATGGCCTAGTCTAAAAGCATAAGCTTATTAGCAACACAGGGAGCTTGTGTTACTGAAAGCATAAATTCTAGCTTATGGCGCCCGTACTTTTTTTTTGACGCGTGGGAAGCCTTCCAAAGGTTCCCGGGAGCTGTGGGGCTCGACCGGGGTATGTGGGATTCTTACCCACTAAAACCCCCGTGGCTGTCGGGGACGGGGGTCGCAACCCCGCCGCCGTCCTCCTCGGAGTCGCAGCCGTACTCAATGGACGTCCTAGGGCCCACACCCTGAACGTCCAGCAACTCCGAAGGATGGCGCTCATACCCAAAGCAACTCCTCATAATAACATTGTTATCAAGATCCGATGGGGCCACTGCGGCCAATCTAAACCTAATTGGCGGGAGATATTATAGTGCGCAAGTTCTACCGCATAAACAGGTGCATACCCTTGCTTTTCTCTTACAATCCTATGGGATGGTAAACAGACACGACTTTTTGATGCCGATCCAAGGCACGAATCTTATTCTACTATTAATACAATAAGGTGATCAGACTGTATTGTCTAATTCAGAACAACTACACAAAGCAACCGTGACCGTCAGATGACCGGAATAATATTAAAAAAAACCCTAATTTGTTGCTCCCCGCAGGACTTAAAACAGCTATCTCCGGTTTGTCATTCAAAATACAAAGGCAACAACAATACTCATAGAGCTCGTAATATAACTCCCTGTAACGTATGAAAAATCCCTCACAAAGGTGGCGTTTATGGGCTATGATCTACGTTTAATAGATTACTTGTACATATTGGGTATATTTTGTTTATTCTATTTTACAGAATTTGTACATATGTTGGCGTATGCGCAGCTTGGTATGACGTGAAGACTCAAAATGAAATCATAAATACAAAAACATTCGCTAAATTAAATGATGCTATAGGCGTTATAGGTCTTCATGGCTTAGACACATTATATGGTTATATGATAATGAACCAAATGCAGCATATTCAAGATGTGTTTAGAAACAGTCAAGATAAGACAATCTTCTGGAGTGTCAATTCAGATTTCAAAGACATTGAACCAATAATTGCTAAGGGATATAAAACATTCCAGCAGTTGACTGATATACTTGTGTTAATAGGAACACTGCAGATTGTACGAAGGCATATTGCATACCAGTTGAACACTACTTGTAAATTTGATTCTGCACTACTAGAAGCGTCATTGCGGACTATGAATGAGTAAGTGCATGACTTATTTGACGTCCTCCTAAATCCTTTCTATGACAGAAGATGCCCAAAGGGCTCCGTCATGTCGATGTCTCGTTGATAGACATCTCATCAACGACGACGTCGATGTCTATTACGAATTACGAGTTTTGATAGTATTTCACACACACTTGAACTGAAATAAATTCACAGTAGAACCCTAGAAATATGAAGTTACTTCAAATGTGTGTGTGTGAAATACCCGTGATCCGGGCTATGCTAGTTTTTCTTGGAATCTTTCTCAAAAAGGGATAGTGTTTTTTATAATAAATAGGTCAAATATGTTACTGTTTACGTTTTAATGTATTACTGTTTCAGATCTTTAATAAACGAATTAAAAATATCAGCCCATGCACAAACAAAACCTAAAGTGTCTTCAGCCCTAATGCAACATCTAGAAGAGTACTTAGTAAGATGTGGAATATATGAGCCGTTCGATAAAATTTATGTCAAAAATGCACAGGAATTATTGAACCCTGACATGGGTCGCATAATGGTCATACTTTTAATTTCACAAATATCTCGGCTCCAAATATGTTACACAACAGGTAGGTTCAGTCATTTCCACGATACACATTTTTTTGTGTGTGTGTGTGTGTATAAATGGAAACAGCTAAAAAAACAACTTCCTGTGTTATGTAAATTTAAACCCTGCAAGCAGTTGTGACGCTAATAGACAAGGCTTTTGTGTTTTACCACAGTATATAATGATACATACAGGAGTTGATGCATTATCAACAAACGGTTCTAATAGTTAGTCACAAAGATAAGCATTGTTATTGCTATAGGCTGAGCTGTAACAGCTCAGTGGGCGAGCGCTTGCGCACCTCTGATTTATTTAATTAATCATGTGCGAATCGTCTTTGTGCGATTGTTACTAGCTTTCGGTGAAGGAAAACATCGTGATGAAACCTGCATGTCTGAGGAAGCCTAACTAGCTTTCGAAAGACGTGTGAAGTCCGCCAACCCGCACTTGGCCAGCGTGGTGGACTATGGCCTAAGCCCCTTCAACTTGAAGGGAGGCCCGTGCCCAGCAGTGGGACATAAACAAGGGCTGGTATTATTATATTTATTATTATTATTGCTATAGGAGCTCATCGACTAACTAAATAGCGAATAATAAATATCCTGTATGTAACGGCGCGGCGTTTGTCTCCGTGAGAGTGGTGGTATCTAATAGTTTTATCTATCTTTATAAAATAAACACACGAAATATAAAGCTTTCCCATACGTAACATGTAAAAAAGGAACCCATAAGGTACTTCGTCTGTCTGTCTGTCACACATATATTTATTTCATGAACCAATTTGAAACTTAGAATAGTTTTAGATCTTAAGTACTTAACCAACCTCATTGCAAAAGAAAAAAACATTTTTTGTTTCCTTAGACCCTTACTGCCGAACCTACAAACGTCAATTAAAGTTAATGATCATTACCATTTTTTGAAATCTGATTATTTCGATACTCGTAGCTCATTAATACTTAATACGCAGATAGTGAGTCGACATATCAATTATCTCGTGTTCAATAATCGAAATTAATCATAAATGGCTTCCACAGTCGAAATAAATAGATTTCAAAAATTGACTTAATTAGAATTAAAGTTAATTGGCGTTTGTGAGTGCGGCAGTTAGACAGGAATGACTATGTGGAATATTAATTTTATAACTACTAGAATATCAATTGGTATGATACAATTACATGCTTGCTTATTTTCTGCCCACCAATGCTGAGGCTGAAGGATTAATTCACTTTTTTTTTAGGTGAACTAATATCTAGAAAACTTGGAGAAAATATTGATGGATATCCATTACTAGTGGGTATATATACACTTTTACGACAGTGTAAAACAGAAAGTGTTGATATTTTCATTGACTTCTTATGCACATATGCAAGGTTGGTTTCTAGTGCCTTGTAAACTTTTTTATCGATACCTGCCTATAATTAATGTTTCTTTCTTTCAGATTAAAATCACTGGAAATACCCAACGATGTTGCCAGCATAGTTAGGATTCTGCAATTGTTTTGTGAATTATTTCATTATCCTTTTGATAAACTTGAAGACAAACTTCCCTTGATATTACTTACACATACTCTCCAAAAATAGGTAATGTGTAATTTATTTGCGAAAGGGACATTCTGCGGCATAGTCCTTTATTTTAACACAATAAATGTGATCTATCATATAGGTAAATACTAATATATAATATAACGAAAATGCATATTTTTTTTACTTGATCACATCCAATGTAGTAGAGAGAGACATAAGTAAGAAGTATAAATTTAAAAATCCCCCGACATAGGTTAACAAACTCTTAAAATGACTTACCTGTGCTATTATCAGGCCCTGATCAGTATCTGTCTAACTACTCGTCAAAATTTAACCATAGATATATAGTTTGGTGGGTCCTACATTTAATGGAGCCGAGTTCCTGTTGCCACCTATCTGCTTGCTCCCATCACCAGACCCTGCTCACCATTTTTCTGCCAACTTCTCGTCGAGCCCTATACAACGAGCCCAAACTCGTCGGGTCTACGTTTATTGGTGCAGAGATCCTTTGGACACCTTCCTGCTCCATCATCAGATCCTGATCACTATTTTTCTAGCAACTACAAGTCGAGACCTACCCAACGAGCACAAACTCAGTGGGTCTACGTTTAACGGTGCAGAGATCCCGTGACCACCTTCCTGCTCCATCATCAGATCCTGATCACCATTTTACTAGCTACTGCTCGTCGAGACCTACCTAACGAGTTCAAACTCGGTGGGTCTACGTTTATTGATGCAGATCCCGTGACCACCTTCCTGCTCCATCATCAGACCCTGTTCACTATTTTTATAGCAACTACACGTCGAGACCTATCCAACGAGCCCAAACTCGATGGGGCTAAGTTTATTGGAACCGACATCCTGTTACCACCTTCTTGCTGATCATTATCAGACCCTGGTGAAGGTTACCATTTTATTTAGTATCATCGGATTTACATAAGTTCTAGATTTCAGGTCTCTCGGACTAATAAAAGTACTTAATGAAAAATGTCTATTGTATACAAAATATCCCTACCTCGACTCTGAAAAGAGCTGATGGTCTTCAAACGGCTGGACCTATTTTCATGATACATAGCTAAGAACCATCTCACTTAAATCATCTTTCAAATAAAAAAACCGCATTCAAATCCGTTCACTGGTTGGACCGCTACGATGCCACAGACAGATAGACAGACTTCCGGACATAGGCGTCAAACTTATAACTCCCCTCGTTTTTGGTCGGGAGTTAAAAAGCGGTAGATACGTTACCTACTAGGTATCGACGATTACAAGTGGCGCAGCACTCGTACATAATAACATTGATTGTTTTTACGTCAGTTTTTACAGTAACATCTATACTTATAATAAAACTGTAACAGGTCTTTTGCCCTCTAACTCGACTTTGGACGACGGAGGCACCGTGCCGCCTGTTATCCCGCTGTGCGGCAATTTCATGCCTGAAATTCGTATAACGTAACGAGAAGTCCGGCGAGAATTACTCTCTCTGGACGTCCATAAGTCGAGCGGGCCCGATGTCATACCGGCAGTGGTGTTAAAGCAGTGTGCTCCTGAGCTATGTCCCGCATTGACGCGTCTATTTGCGCTTTCGCACTCCGCAGGCCAAGTTCCGTCTTCTTGGAAGACTGCCTATGTTCACCCTGTGCCTAAAAAGGGCTATAGATCGGACCCATCAAACTACAGGCCGATCGCTATTATCTCTCCCTGTTCTATAAGGTGATGGAGCGTGTGACAAACACGCAGCTCCTTGGTTACCTAGAGAGTCACTTGTTGAGCGACCATCAATATGGTTTTCGACACGGCCGTTCAACTGGTGACCTTCTTGTGTACCTCACTCACCGATGAGTTCTTGCAAGTAGAGTCAACCTAGATGTGGCGAAGGCGTTTGATAGCTTATTGTCCAACAGATGCATTAGAGCCGTAGTCGATGGCAGTTGCTCTGATAGCATGGATATTAATGCTGGCGTCCCACAAGGATCCGTGCTGTCTCCGACGCTGTTCCTTTTGCATATTATATTTTTTATTACTTGCTATCTATCGATGGCATTCATTGCTATGCAGATGACAGTACCGTTGATTCCTATTACTCGGGCCGTGCCAATATCCCTCGTTCCGTTGTGGAAGAAAGCCGTGGACGTCTTGTGTCCGAAATCGAGAATACACTCGACAAGATCTCTGACTGGGTACGACTTAATTTAGTCCAATTTAACCCAACTAAAACACAAGTCTGTGCGTTCACCACTAAGTACGAAAACCCTTAGAGTTTAGAGCAATGCTCTAAGACGAAAACCCCGTTCGTTGTGATAACTCAATTCCAGAACACATCCCTCAGTATTTCAAAGAGCATCGGGATCTTAGGTGTCAATATATCCTTTGATGTACAGTTCCGAGACCACCTTGAGGACAAGGTCAAGCTGGCATCTAGAAAGCTAGGTGTGCTTAATAGGGCGAAGCAGTACTTCACTTCGCGCCAAAGATTGTTACTTTATAAGTCGCAAGTTCGGCAGCATATGGAGTACTGCTGTTACCGTAGACAGAATATAATACAGACATATACCAAGCGTGCCGCCGATAAGGACAGAAAAATAAGTACATACTAAATTTAGAGTTGCCACTTAAGGGAAATTTTACCCTTTGTGTAAAGCAAATACGGAGGTTGTTGTAAATTATATTTTCTTTCCTAACCAAAAACCACTTTTTTGACACAACATTTACTTTTCTTACATTATATCGTCTTATCTATGACAGTCTGCAAAAAGTACGAAAGTGATTGTTATAATAATATCCTCCTAGCCGAAACGACCACAGCGGCCAATCTTTCACAAGATCAGCCATGTACGCAGGAGATATTATAGTGCACAAGTGCTTGCGTAGACACAAGTGCACTCTCTCTTCCTTTATATAATAGGTACCTCTCATAATCCGATGGGACGGAAGACCAACACTACTGGGGAGAAGTTAAGCGCAGGACCGACTTTTTACATGCCCATCCGACGCATGTGTGGCGTATCTCGGATCACGGTTTCGGAACGCCAAAGGGGCTGTCAAAAAGATGACAGCGCGCTAGTATCTATGAATTATTACGATTACTCCACTGTATTATAAGTTGTTCTCTCTCAATTTGATTATAAGTGTTTATTACCAAAGCTCGGTGTTTTAATTTGACGGACAGGAGTCGGGCATACGTCCTATCGCAAATCCCGACACATGGATCATCGTACTTTACAGACAATCAGGTCATCGGCCTGCATTGTCCTAGCCAGTAAGGAACAACTACTCAAATTTGTTGCCCTTCGCAGGATTCGAACCCACGACGGAGGCTACAAAGTGAATGTACACTTAATATCATATATGCTGTAGCTAAGATCTATTCCACATTGTTCACCTGGGTGATATCACGTGGTGATTAAAGTGGCTAAGAGCTGTAGATAATTATTAGCCTCATACAAAAAAGTTAAGAGATAAAAACAATAATATGCTATTTCCCAGAGAGGTAGGCAAAAATTGGCTTTCTTATAACTTAATATAATACATACTATGGCCATTTACCGGGTAAGTTTTAGTAAATTTCTCCAATATACAAATCTATAGTACTAGTATCTTGGGACAATCTACGCTTGACCAATGACCACCTGATCTCAATCTACGCAGATCCTTTAGTAAGGTAACCAGATAAATGATTACAAATACTTGTAAACTGTATAAATACATATTTAAATAGATAAATAAAACCCAGACAATGGTTCGGAATCGAACCCATGTCCTATTGGGCTTCGGCCAGGTCCCTCAGATTGTCGAACAGCCGTACATCGCCGCCGTCCGCGGCATGTACTGCTCGACCCACCCGACCCGATGTCCGTCCTCCTGGACCATGACGCAACACCAACACCGACAACGATGTCAAGAGTCGTAAACACATCAACAAACAGACACCGGTCTCACCGGCGAGGCCGAAGGGATCCGTACGCATGCAACCTCGACATGCATCCCCTCGCTGAGTTTCTTGCCGGTTCTTCTCAGCGGGGGCGCGTTGTGAACCGGTGGTAAACTCATTTTCTCTAAGCGGCAGCCCAAGCCGAGGCCGTGCCTCCCTGAAGTGCCCTTGTGCTAGTCGCTACCCAAACCTTTCTGGCTGGAGCGCTTTAAGCGCTCGTCCTCTTGTCCGGTGAAACAGTACTATTCCTACAAAAAAAAAAAGTGATGATCAATAAAGCAAAGTGACTATCAAGCTTCAGTTGTCCACCAAACTTTGATGTCTACTGAAAGTGTGTTTGGTATTTATTGGTGATTCAAGTTACGCAATGCCAAATGAATCATTTGATAGTTATTTAATAGTCACTTTGCTTTATTGATCATCACTTTAGTTGTCAAACGAGATAGGTACATAATAGGGGGGCAAATGAAACAAACTATTCAACGTCGGTACTATTTATTTATAATTCAGACAAATTTACCAATAAATTGTAACCAACAACATACATACATATATTTAAACAACATGCATATAGTAAAAGCACGATTAAATGTACAGTGACCATTGTGCCTATAAATAACGAATGAATACGTCCTGCGCAGCCTTGGACGAATTACTTGAGCGCTTACGTTATTTCTGAATATTTAAGCATTCGGGAACTTTTAGCAACCTAATTAATTCTTTTTGTTGCTGCTATCCACAGTATACAAATATCCATATTTTCAGGAAATCATAAAATTAATTCGGGAAATCTGAGAAATTCTTCGATGCACCCAGCATGTGGGATCGTGTATGATGCACTTAATAATAATTTACCACTTATTTATGGTAGTCTCTCTTTTATACACTGGCAACACTGACAATGGCGATCAATAAACTGAAAATTTTAGGTTATCGATGAAAAACAAGAATTTATCGATCTTACACGTAACTTTCAAGTAAAATAGTAACTAATTTAGAGCAATAAGATCTAAATAAGTCGTTTACATGTATTAGTTTCTAAATGTAATCTCTAAATTGGCCATAATAATACACGTTTACCTGTGAAACGATACTCCACTAATTTTACGTTCACTGTCACTTTTACAGCCTATAATACTGCACTGCACGATTCTTATAGGATTTCCACAACACACAGTAATGTCACAGTTAGTTTTTTATTGAATATTAAGTTATTTATTTAATATTAAATCCACGGTAAAATTGTCACGGAGCAAAGTGGGAGCAAACGTCAAATTTGTTTCGCACCCACGGCGCGGAAAAATCGAACACATGCTGAGGGACAAAAAATCATATACACTGTTTCTTTCTATCATACGTAACCTACATAAACGCATTCTTTTCTTGCGTGAATGAGAAAGAAAGTGTCCAGCCCTCTATTGTTTTCTTCCTCTAAGGCTGTTACCTATGGGCGGGAGCGCCTGAATACCAGATTGGAAAACTTGACTCGGTGCAGAGATGAGCCATCAGGATTGGACGATCCTGAACTTTCAAACGCATCGATATACTATAAACAAGATAAGCAGTCACGAACAAAATGACACCAAAAATGTGGTCGCGGTTACATATACTTACACAACTATACAGGTACCTAGAAATTGTAGAAAATAGTTTTAAATAATTCGGAACGTCGGACTAATAGAAACCTTCACATGTAGTGAATAAGTCTATAGGCCGACCGTTTAACTCGCGAATCGCCTGCGCGGTAAGAAGGGAGCGGGGGCGGGTAACGCTACACACGGAGTCAATAATCCAAAGATTTATCTCGAGATAGACATTGTTGGTAAAGAATAAAATAATAAGTATCTTTTTTTTAAGTTTTACAAATATTTTATAATAGCTTCATAGGTACAAAATCATAAAACAATAATTAACTCCGTTTAAGAAATATTTAACCACAGATAATTTTTTTATAGGACTATTCGTCACTAATATTCATATCGATTCATGATCTTGTTTTCTGGCTTTAAAAAAGGAATATACATTGTATGCTATTTGTTTAGCTTGCTTGTTAATTTTGTTCGCAAAACTGGAAGAGCGATTCATCTTGAGATTTATCTTGGCAGTCGTATACCTTGTGCGTTTATCTTCAAGCGTCCGTAACAAAAACACCAACCGCGCGCTGCGAGCACAGCCAGCGCACTGCCGCATTTGACGTAGGTAAGCTCTCTGCTCCGCGCACCCCTTTCACCCATCCGCTAACATCTCCCCTCGCTCCCTTCTACCCCCTCAGGCGATTCGCGAGTTAAACGGTCGGCCTATAATTCTGTATGCAATAATGTTGGCACATAAAACCTTTACATCGGAGACAAAGAAAAATCAATAAAATCTCCAATGCGATACGAAAAAAAGTAGTTGTTTTGACTAAACAAAAATATATTAATTTAAAAGAAAATCTTAACTACTATAAAATAAGGTTCAAAACAATTGCAGACAATTTGGCACTTACTAAGTTTTGGAACAGAAATGTATGCTTCCATTGTGTGTGTACTGACTTACCAACTTATCAGTGCTGGTGGCAAAAATGAGAACTAACTTTTTTATTATGGTAATGACGTGTAGTCTGACAGTTTCGTATAGACAGTGGCGACACGCCTATCGGCAACATTAATTTTGTCAGTCTCGGCATGGCGGTTGCGAACTACTAGCGGAGAAAATATCAATTATATAATTTTAATTCCGTATTATAATGATATCTTACTATATTTGTTATTTAAACTAGTAGTAATAAGAATGAAACGAAAAAAAATATCTCCATCTGCAATTTTAGTATTACGATAGACAGACAATAATTCCAAAAAAAATTGTTTTGGCCTCTATGTCGATAGTATAGTATCGCCACATAGAAATTTTGGAAAAATATTCAATGTGTATAGATATATTATGTAAATAAATGTAAAGTCAAATTCAAATCGCACAGCTATTTGACTATATGCATGTTCCGGTTCTAAACCTAAGTACCTATTACACAAGACTCCTGTAAATAATTGTGAATACAGCATCAGTCTATTCTATAGTTTAGTAGAAATGAAATAAAAGATTCTTAATGTCTGGTCAGATGTGATAGTGACTAATTTATATTAATTAGGGATAGATAAGAGATAAACTATGTATAATTTTGGCGTGCAAGTTCAGGGTTAAATTGAGAATTATACTTTGCTTTAACCCTAGTATCTTTTTCCACTACAGTATTTGTCACAGGTTTATGTAAACCGTGTAGTAATAATTCTGTTCTATATTTTTCATGTTGTTCACGTTTCAGGCGTAATTCTCTAAGTTTTTTTAATTTCGCATCTTTATCATAACCTTTACTTTTTGTAGTTTTGCTTTTCAGCTGACTTGCTGCTAATGCTGATAAGTCAGTGTTTTTCACAGGCTTACGATGTGAACTGACTTTGTTGTTATGAAGATACTTTTTGAATGCATTTATTGGATCAAGCATTTGCTTCTTTTTCCATGATACTTCTCCATCTTTTATATCCAAATCCTTAGTTTTAGGTTTACCATCTTCATCTTTCAGTACTAATTTCTCATATGTATCTTTAATTTCCCCAGTACGTGAATATCTTGATGTCTCTGGAGGGACTTCATACCAGTTCTTTTTACCAAGAGCCTCATTTGTGTCCTGTCCAAGATATGTTAAATAGCCAATCTTCTTCTCATATTCTTCTTTCTTTTCTATAACTTCCCTATCATGTTCTATGTTTGTTGTTTTGACTGCATTTTCATAATCTGTAAACAAATTTATGTGCGTAGTGGGTGTTTTACATTCAGTAGTTTCCACTATACCATTTTTCTGTAAATGTTCTTTGCTTTTGTGTTTCAATATATTAAGGCGAGCTTCCCGGTCTGCTTTCTCAATTCTTACTTGTTCCTCCTTTTCCTTAGCTGCAGCTTCTGCTTCATCTTTCCTCACCCGAGCTATATTCTCCTTTGTCCTTACATGCCACCTGAAATTAATTTTAATGAATTCAGTAGGGCAAAACAAAATATGTATGTATAGAAAATTTAGCTCATGTCTATTGAGATGCGAACCTTTTCTTGGGTAAGATATTCATTTCGAAAAATGATTAAATCGAAAAATTTCTGGATTAATTTCACGTCAATTGATATTCTTCAACTTGTTGTAAATCCTGTGCCTGTACTGTAAATGCGTAGCGTAGCATCCGTCTGTCTGTGACTGTAAATAAATAATGACCGATTTTTGACTTTGACATTACTATCGAGCTTTTTTTTTAACATTTATTTTATGGCTCTGGGTACTGGCCCTTTTAAGCCTTTCAGAAACTATCGAACTGAAACGACAGTGTTGCCACCTCGGTATCGGATCTCGTAGCTTGACTCCTAAAGGAGATACAACTGGAGATAGCATGATGCGCTAACCCCTCTGCCAAATTTTGTTCATATGTTCATTCATTCTTTATTTGTGTGCGTATCTTTTTGAATGTGTTGCGAGTTTATTATAGTGTGGGTATGCGTGAAATTGTATCTGTGTGTTTACTTCGCCTCCTACACCCCGCAAAAGTGCCACGAAAAATTTGTTTGGCGAATCGACATGATACTAGCTCCATTCTAATTACTGTGTGAGCTTGACGTATTGAAAAAGGTATAGATCTAAGATTTCTAATACCTGCAAAAGTGGCTAAAAGTAGCTAAATCAAATACTTCAAAAAAAGCATTTTATGTAGGTACCTACGGGAGATAATTAAAAGGTTTAATTACTATTGTCTATTTTTCGTACAAAATAAACTAAACTATAGACATGGTTTTTATATTTCACGAAATTGACCAAACTATCCGTTTTCACTCATACATATGACTACATACATAATCTTTTTATAGTTACCGCTAGACGCACTGATGTGAATTGTATGAATAAAAACTCAATGTTGTTTGTTTTCTTAAACTAATAAAACACGCACTGGACCTCTTGTTAAGGTCCAAGTTTTGGGTTGTACAATTCCGAAAAGGTCTCGTTGGCTCTTACTGATGCCGCCGTATTCATTCTACTTTTTAGAACAAAGTACCAGAAAACTGCCCACATCGAATGTAATATTATTCTATGTCCATATTAATCTATGCGGTAACAGCTCAGTGGGCGAGCGCTTGCCTTGGAAACAAGGTGCGCAGGTTCGAACCCCGGCTCGCACCTCTGATTTCTTCAATGAATCATGTGCGAATCGTCTTTGTGCGATTGTTACTAGCTTTCGGTGAAGGAAAACATCGTGAGGAATCCTGCATGTCTGACAAAGCCTAACTAGCTCTCGAATGACGTGTGAAGTGCACCAAACCGCACTTGGCCAGCGTGGTGGACTATGGGCTAAGCCCCCTCATCTTCGTCGTCGCCCTCGAATGGTTTCGCTCGTATTTATTTGAACGCAAACAAAGGGTTCAAATAGGTGAATATTTTAGTGATTATGAATACGTAAAATTTGGTGTCCCTCAGGGGAGTATTTTAGGTCCCACGCTCTTCCTGGTATACATAAATGACCTTTGCTCGATCAATCTCCATAATGGACGCATTTTCACTTTCGCAGATGACACTGCTGTCATTTTTCAGGCTAACTCGTGGAGTGGGGTCACTTCTGTAGCTCAGGAAGGCCTCAAACATATTAGCCGCTGGTTACTAAATAATTTACTTACTGTTAATAGTCTCAAGACAAAATTCATGGCCTTTAGATTAAAAGAGCGAACCGCACCTAACGAACCCTTAAAAATAAAATTACATACTTGTCATATAGGTGAAAACACTCAATGTCAGTGTGCCTATCTTGAACAAGTACAGGTTATTAAATATTTAGGTATTTTAATTGATCAACGCCTTTCATGGACAAATCAGATTGACGCTCTGTCAATACGGCTGAGAAAGCTCTCTCACATCTTTAAAAAACTAAGCCGTGTTGCCAGTACTGATCTTCTAAAAATTGTATATCAAAGTCTATGTGAATCGATATTGAAATATTGTATAGTAGTATGGGGAGGGACAAACAAAACACATCTAATTAAAATAGAACGAGCACAACGAGCTATTCTAAAAATAGCTTACAGGAAACCATGGCGTTATTCTACTGATATGCTTTACGTCGATTGCAACCATCCTCGGGTACGGCAACTATTTATCATATCTACAATCTTAAAGTTCCATAAACATGCTAAGGACTTAGTTCGTGAAACCCATAGAAAGCTAAATTGGGATCGTCCGAAAACGAATACATCTTTTGCACAAAGATATTTTAAATTTGTGGGACCTTTCCTTTATTCAAAGTTATATTTCTTCAATAACTGTATCCTCGAAATGACAAGATTTAAGTGTAGGTGTACTGCTTACAAATGGCTTTATACAAAAAACTATGACGATACGGAAAGTTTATTAGAAATTCTTGTTTAATTTATTGCAAATAAGGTAACATGTGCAGCAGAGTGTAGTATAATGTATAGTTGTTAACTTTACTATGTATTATAGATACGGGAATTTCAAAAAATTAATATATGTACTAAATTATTTAATTTTCTTTTTACAGGTCTAATTGTTTTGGCAGTTTGCTCATGATATTTCTACATTTATTTACATAAGTACTATCTATATTGGGAAGACACTGGCCTCCACGACACAGGGTATCCTAGTGTGGAGACCAGTGATCTATTAAAAGGTTAGAACTAAGTAATATGTACTTGAATGTTGTATATTTTTACCTGTTGTACTAATTCTTGAGATAAATAAATATCTTTATCTTATCTTATCTTATCTCTTGAGGGGAGGCCCGTGCCCAGCAGTGGGACATAAACAAGGGCTGGTATTATTATTATATTTATTACCACTATTCTAGTTACCACCAGACTATTCACACTCGAACGCACATATTTAGTAATGATGGAGCATATTTATGGGTATAGGTTCAGAAAGGAGAGCTTGATTTAAGGTTAGCTAAACTTTTTAGCTACTGATTTATTTTTTTGGTGGCTAACAAGTTCCAAAAAGTGCCTAGATCTAGCTAAAGTGGCAACACTGTGAAACGAGTTTCCTTTCCAAGGTATTACTTTTCTTTATGGAGTCTCCGCTCCTCCGTAATAGAATAGGCTTATTACACTCGTGATTACACCGTCCTAAATAGACATGCGCGAAATAAATCATTTAAATGAAAGGTGATATATATATCCGTTCCTGGAAGAGATATATATCAATCTTATATATCACTAGCTGACCCGTGCAGTTCCGCCCGCGCTTTTATTACATTTTGCTCCCCTTTTCTCCCTCCTCCCTAGATTTATCTCTCTCCATATCTCTCTCTCTCTTATAAAAAAAATCTAATTATATGCTCTTTCTCTCCTCTCTCTTTCCCCCTCCCGCTTCGGTTTCCGTCACACTCCCCCTCTTCCTACCCTGTTATCCCCTCTCTGAACCCTCTCCCCCTCTCTGAACCCTCTCCCCCTCTCTCTTTTACGAACTTGCTCCTTCTCACTCCCCCCTTACTCCACCTAACTCCCCCGATCCCTCACCCCATCGCCCCCTTCTCGAATCCCCTCTCCCTCTTTCTCCTCTCGTGCACCCTCCTCTCGTTCTATATATCCTCATAAATCATGGTATCAGCGGCATTAAATATACTTTATGACCTATTCTCAGACCTCCCCGATATGCACACATAATTTCATACATATCGGTTCACCCATCTATTTAATGACCTTGCCTTATGTAGCTTAACCTTAACCTAGCGGTATGAAATATACTGTATGACCTATTCTCAGACCTACCCGATATGCACACTTTCATACAAATCGGTTCACCCATCCATTTAATGACCTTACCTAACGTTGCTTAACCTTAACCTACCGAGATAAAAAGTCCCCAAAATCTAAGTATCCTATGTCCGTTTACTGGTTCTAAGCTACCTCCCCACCAATTTTCAGCCGAATCGGTTAGGCCGTTCTTGAGTTATAAATAGTGTAACTAACACGACTTTCTTTGATATAATATATAGATTAAAGTTCTATAGTTATTGTATGTTCAATTTCACCGATAGATGGCGCTGTTCATAATGTAAATCACGCTAACATCGTAAATTACTGTCTAATGATATTCGATAATGAAAGTTCTAAGTTTTCCGCATCTTTTATTGTTGTGACTGTAATACATACATAATCTAGTTTGGATCCGCTCGGGATTTACAGATTTTAACTTTTCAAAGATATAATGTCATATTGCTATCAGCAAAGTACTTAGAACAATACAGAAATCTAATGAAAATGTCCTGGGTGTACCGGACCGGCTTACCCCTTACAAAAATTGACCCTTCGCCAATGGCATATCTTATGCAAAATAAATGTCTGCTCAGTCCCTATTGTATATAGCGTAATAATACATATCTTAATGATTAACTGATCAGTCTATAATTACCCTATTCACATACAAAGGAAATTACGTGGTAATATGTGCAAGTAATGTTTCACTGCTTAGCCCCTATGAAACATAGCGTGATGTTTTATATACCAACTTACACCTTGACTTCTACACAACACATCAGTGAAAGTCCTATCAAAATCCATCCACGGGTTTTCAAATGATACCTGGACGAACAGAACGACAGACAGACAGACAATAATACCAAAAAAAATTGTTTTGGCCTCTATGTCGATAGTATAGTACCCCCTATTCTGTTGTTCTGTACATAGAAATTTTGGAAAAATATTCAATGTACAGAAAAAGTGCTCTTTGAGTTTTATTATCTTATATATCATTATATCACCAATATATCAGTTGCTCGGAAGATACGATTTCATTATAAATCTATTAACTCTTTATATCTGAAGTTCTTCCGTTGATCGAAAGATATAATTTCAATGGGATTTGTTAAGTTTATTTAGTTAATGTACTAGCTTTATAATTCAGTTCATTACAAAGTTATTATTATTATTCATTTCTTTAAATATGCAATACACGCACAGAAAACAACAAGTTCCGATATTGTATTGTTTTAATTATTTGTTATAACGTAATAATAATGCTGTGTAGAGGGTAGTTAGTGCGTATTTTGTCAAAATATTGGATATTTTCGAACTGAAATGGGCACGGGTGATTTTTTGGTTTGTTTGTTTACTTTTGGTATATTTTCATTATTATTTGTAATGTAATTGTTGTAAATACGTCGTAATTTCATCATAACGATAAAAACTCGAAGATAAATTCATAAAATCCAATATAATTATCGAAAATTATAAATGCTGTGACGTCATAACGCGTAATAACATCCGCTGAAAAAAAATGTTGATGTTATTTCGATTTTTTGGCAGATTTTTGTTCAAAACTAGTATGAAAAGGAGTTTGGATGCAAAGAATGGTTCTTTCTTAGTGCCTGAGTCAATATTCTACCCTCAAAATCGAGATCAAAAATAGGTAAAATCAGCTTTGCCAAAAAAACCTATTTTAGACTTTCCCTTTGAAAAACCGATATTTATAACTCTAAAAAAGCATACACTGCATATAGCTAATACTTGTCTCAGTAGAACTCTGTTTACAGAACGCAAATTGGTTATGTGGTTGTGTTTATATAATGCTTGTAATTTAATATCACGGCGCGCCGACGACATTCATAAACAATTAGGCATTCACAAGAGGTGCGCGCGCGATAAGCGGCCGTGCTTGAAGAGTTAAAAGTGTTGGCAAGCAGTGGCGTGCACAGAAAGCAGCCAAAAATACCTTCGAGTTGTTTATGCTTCATGCTAATTGTTCGTGTTCCAGCACAAATATCCTTAAATTAAAGTACCTACTCATGCAACAGCTCTTTTATTTTGCCAATAATTGCTAAAACCGGATCCGGTGAACGTTAAATGATGCCGGATCCGGCAAATTACCGGATCCGGTTTTCCGGATTGCAATCCCTAGACAATGCCCTCCGCTCTCACTCAATGTGTGAATCATCATTGAGGTCGGGATTAATATATGGCCTAAATATTTGAAATGATATGATAACATAAGTATATAATGATGTACTTATATAATACTAACTAATTTAAATGCGCTACTTGTTTGATTTACAAAATAAATACAATAATCTCCTTATTGAATTATTAGATTCTTTAAAACATTCCATTCTTTGAACCCGTTCATTATTTATCGGTCTTAGCACGCACCACATCACTACAATTTACGTCTGTGAACGTGCAATAAAATGTGTAGGAACGATGAATTCTTTATTTGTATGCGTATCTTTTTGAATGTGTTGCGAGTTTATTATAATGTGTGTTTATAGAAACATGAAGAGTTTACATTAGACATTTCCAAGAGTGTGGGTGAAATTGTATCCTTGTGTGTTTACTTTGCCTCCCGCACCCCGCAAAGTGCCACGAATTTGTTCGGGGAATCGACGCGATACTAACTCCATTTTATTTACTCTGAGGATATTCTATAAAAGATTTGGCAGTATGGAGAAATTCCTTCGCCTGTCCTGTATAAGGACGAATAAACTATCATAATTATCTATGGAATAATGGACGTAAAGAAGCTACGCAAAGGGTACTTTACAAAATATTTCTAATATTTTATTGAAATATTATCGTATTGTCGTTATAAGGCATCAAATATACAATTAATATGAAAGTTTCTGTTTCTTGATTTTGTTTCTGCAAAGTTTTGAACACTGTTTGCGCCTAATGAATACAATCTAGGTTATTCTTGTCTTGAGCATTAGTGTTTGAATATCTATTATAAAGTGTAAACAACAAAAAAATGGAAGCGGTCAAAGAGCCCCCGCTTCACAATACTTCAATAGATGATATGAAAGCATCTGTTAAGATTGATGAAGGCGGCGAAGACCCTGTAGTGTCAACTCAAACGGATGTATGTCACAAATCTAATGGTGTCGCCGAGTCGGTGGAACCTGGCGATAATACTATGGAATCTAGCACCGCGTTATTACAGGATGACTCGGGAACTGCTAGTTCAGAAGTAGTTGACAGTGTTGGCATGAGTGCAACTGAGGTCACTGCAGTTCCTTCAGTATCCAATGAAACAAGTATCCCTAGTATAGAACATGTTGAAGAAGAATTACAAGAAAACTCTAGCTCTGGTGAGCCAACAGTTAAAGCAGAGATTACTGATATAATCGTTGATGATATTGGAAGCACTGTTACTGTTCAAGAAGTTTTAGTAGAGGAATCTGCAGTTAATGATAATATAACCGAATCATCAACTACTGATAGAGTTACATTCCAGACAGAAGTTTTAATTGAGACCAATGCTAATGATCCTGGAGAAAATATATTAGAAGAGACTAAAGTTAATGACCAGGACACTGTTAACATCCTTGGTGAATTGAGACATAATATTGAATTAAATGAGGCTCTGCGCTCATCTGACGTTGCAGATAATGTGGAAAATAATAATTGTACTGTCAGACAGGAAGTATTTAATAAAGAGGAGTTGATTGACATATTAGAAGGCAATAGTGAAGATACAGCTAAAAATATAATACCAGAAGAGTTACATAATTTACCTGCTGATAAGATCTTAGAAACACAGATTGCATTAAAACAGCTTTCAAGGTTAAAAACAAAGCCTAATAAGAAGCCCAGACATGTTGAAAGGATACCAAAGAAGAGAAAGTGCGAAAAAAGTGTGACACAGCAAGAAACAGTACAAAGTCCAGTAGTTAGTAAAGAAAAAAGTATAGTTAAAGTGTTGGTACAAGAATGGGAAGATGATGAACCTGCAGAAGATGAACAGACAACTAAATTGCTAGAGGATAGTGAAAATTTGTTGAAGAACACCAATGAACTTATGGAAACACAAGAATCTGTGACAAATCAGGAAGAAGTATCAGAGAGAACCTCTGTTGATTCAGCTATAACTGATGACAAAAATCCCACTTTTAATAAAACTAGTGATGAGAATTTGCCCCAAAGAAGACTTGGCAGAGTTATAAAGAAGAAAATAATTTACGATCCAGACAATCCTGATACATTTACAAAAAGCAAATCTGTTCCAAAAGTGAAGGAACTGGGAACAGAAAAAGACCAGATACCAATAAAAAAAATTAAATCTGAGCTACCTGTTCAACGGTCAGGTTCTAAATCACCCATCTCTAAATTACAGTGGAAGAAGCCCTCTCCTAAAAATTGTAAACAAAATAAGCGATTGACAGAAATTGACAGACTACTGATGGATGAGGGAGCTGTCAATATGATTTGTCAACTAACTCCTGAAGCACCAAAGGGTAAAAAAAATATGAAAACCAAAGCAGAATTTATAAAGAGAATACAGAGTTCAACACCAGATACAAAGGAAATGAAATTTAGAGAAAGAAAAAAGGATTCTAAGTATGAGGAAGGGGAAGCAAAGAGAATACTAGGCGGCAAACAAAGATCTTCACTAAGTAGTTCCGTAAAGTCCCCATCAGTGTCTGAAGATTTTGAAGCACATAGTGCCGATGATTCTATTATTTATCGACGCCATTCTTCTAGTTCCTATTCCAGCTCGTGCATGAGCCCTCGGCGATTGAGTGATGTTGAAGTGGCTGGGCATACAAACACTCTTAACTCGCAGGCTCAAGGCATTCAAAGCCAAGCTAGTAATGAGGGTGGCAATGACAGGCCTTCAGTAGATGTGTTCATGTCAGATAGCAAAGACTCAATAAAAGCTAACACTATAAATAGGGATGATTGCTTATCAATAAAAGAAAAATTGAACTCAAAACTAAATCTTGCCCTAAATAAAAGAAAACGTGAAAATTTGAAGTCTGATAAACCACCTAAAATCAAGAAAATAATTAAGGCAGAAGATATGACTGGAGTTGAGTGCAAAGAATTAAAACTATTATCAGTGATCTTTGATGACAAGCTAGCAGAAATATGCATTAGGAAATCAGGATCCAAAAACATAGAGGTAAGTTGTTTTTTTTTGTTCATTATTGGCAAATTAAATTTAGTCTTAAATTTCAAATGCACTTAACATACAATTTTAGGATTCCACATGAAATAAAAACTAGTAACTACGTTAAAAAAAACAATATTCTTATTTTGGTTTAAATTTGGCCATCTCCCCCCTACAGCTTTATAACAAAATACGCCATACCCATTACAACCAATCACAGCACAGTCTAATTACCTTAAGGCTACAATGTCTCATATCATAATTATCGAATTCCATCATAGGGAGCCATGTCCATAAATAATTTAAGAAAAACTAGAGTAGTTATAAATATTGGTGTTTGGGTTTATTGGGTTTTAATATTAATTATACAATAAAATACCTATCAATATGTAGGTATATATACAGGTTGTTACAAAATACCCAGTAAAAAATATAATTAATTATCAAAGCCAAAAATTTTGTCAACCCTAGTAAGCTCAGTCAGGGAACCAGATTATTTAACAGAAAGGCCTACATACCTATTTTACCTAATAATTGTCTACTTTAATAGTTTTTCTATTTTTCATTCTTACATGTTTGCTACCTCAATACAAGGATATCATACTCAAACAACACAATACAAAAAAAATATGTTGTCAATTTCATATCTGCTGACGTTTATTATAAAAAAGTAAGTGTTCGTTTAGGTTGTTTCACTAGGTTAAGTGTCGGTTGCGGCGACTAGGGCACGTCTAGCACCCGTAACCGCCGCGGTAGGGACTTCTCCCTCGTAAGTGACGTGTGCTCCTTCTGTGCAGGTAGCACCCGTCCCACGCACCCCTAAATGCGTACCGTATGCTGGGTACGACGCACGGTGTCTTGAACCACGACTTCAATGAAACACTATTTTTCCTTTTCTTCCTTGGTCTTCCAGATTTCGGATGTTACCATTTAGACGGTTAGGCTGCGACTGCCTCGGTCTTTTTTTTTTTTGGGAATGATAGACGCTGTTGGCCGCAGATGGCCATTACAGCTTCACCGGACAATAGGAGGCGAGCGCTTAAAGCGCTCTAGCCTTAACGGCAGAAGTAGCGACGAGCTCAAGGGCACCTCAGGGAGGCACGACCTCGGCTTGGGCTGTCGCTTGAGAGAGGGCTGAGTTTACCACCGGTTCACAACGCGCCCCCACTGAGAAGAACCGGCAAGAAACTCAGTGGGGTGATGCACGTCGTTGAGGTCGCATGCGTACGACCCTTCGGCCTCGCCGGCGAGACCGGTGTCTGATAGCTAGTGTAGCATACGGTTGTCGGGGAGGGTTCGGCGCATCCCGGTCCAATAGGACCGTCATGGGGTCAGGAGGGTCGAGCAGTACGTGCCGTGGTCTGCGGCGCGAGTCAGAAGGACTAGGGGCGTAATCGGCGGCGGCGCGGATTAAACTGTTCGCGTGACGGGACGCGGATTCAAAGTACGAGTTTCGTTTTTAGGTATTATATTATGGTTTCGCAACTCCAGGACAAAGCGTGTATTTTGCATGGGGATCAATAATATATCATGTAAGTTTTTTCTATATTGTGGGATAAAAATAAACGTATATAATATAACAATAACTATATTATATTAGCCAGATAAAAGAAACTTCTAAATGGTTAGCATCATTGTTGTGTAAAACTGTATCTGTCATCAGATCTGGAATGATTCTACCAGACTAATTACAGATCAATGGATCCGAGTAGATTCCAGTTAATGTATGTAAAGTACTTTACCATTATTAGCAAGCAAAATAGCTGTTGCCTGCTCCAGTTTTTGGTTTGAAACAAAGATCAAAATTCATGTAGATCTCCGAATAGGAAATGAATAGGACAAAGGATAAATAAAATTAAATCTGTAGGTATGCTTATATTTTTTTAGAAAATAAATATACTAACAATCAAATAGCATTAAACGGTCACCCATCTATGTAATGACCTTGCCTAAAGTTGCTTAACCTGATCAATTGCCAAACATTGATAACAACTGTCTATGAGTGACTCCTTATTTTTTATTATAATTATAATGAAGAAAAAAAATGGGAACAATATGGAAGCATATCCTTTCGATTAAAAAAATAATTTTCCAAATAGGTTCGTAAACGACAGAGTTCTGAGGTAACAAACATAAAAAATATATATATATAAACTACATACAAGCGAATTGATAACCTCCTCTTTATTTTGAAGTCGGTTAAAAATGGATGAAATGGGGCCACGCGTATAACGAATTCAAAATTTTGACTTTCATCCCCTCTCCCAATGGATCCGTGCTAAATTACGAGATAAAAAGTATCCTATGTATGAACTCAAATCATGCCAAGTTTCATTTGAATCAATTCAATAGTTTCGGCGTGATGCGCGGCCATGATACAGACAGGCAGGCAAATATGAAAAAAATGCTAATAATAGTAGAATGCCCTCAAAAAATAATTTTCAGAATATCTTCAATGTACAGAATTGGACCTGTTGCAGTTTTATTATAAGCATAAATAGATAGCCCAGTTACAGTGATTTTATAAACAGTAAATATTTTTTGAATACTTAAGGTAGGTTTCACACAGACACTCCTAGGCTACCAAGCTTGGTAGACAAGATATTAAAATGGGGTGCTTCACAGTGGGGACACAATAATGTAAGGGAAAACAACATACTTATTCTTTGCTCACTTGTCATCTCCACACCTGCCTAGCATGATGTTCTACTCATGGTTGATTGGTTAGATACTTCAGTCATGCACACGCAAGGTCAACAATATAGTATTGTTAAGTTAGAGCATAAGTTAACATCATTAACGAGGTCTGCACTCAAATCTCAATGCAGTCCACCACCACCTTGAGACTGAAAAGCCGCACTTGCTTTTCTTGACGGAAACGCAGATTAGATGTCCATCAGATGCGGCGTACCTCGACTACCCAGGGTATTCATTAGAGCATAATTTCCACCAGCGTGCCGGAGTCTGTGTGTACGTCCGCAATGACATCTGCTGCCAGCGTCTCCGTCAACTCGAGGACCCCACATTCTCTACAATGTGGATGTTAGTAGACACTGGTATAGATAAAATTGTCTATACTTGTGTCTATAGATCACATAGCGGTGACCTGGAGACAACTCGTCTTTTTGACCACCTTAGTGAGGCCGCTGATGAGGCCCTGCATCGGTACCCTGATGCGCAGCTGGTCGCTCTGGGGGACTTTAATGCCTATCACCAGGACTGGCTGTTCCCATACCAGAGGACTGACCATGCTGGGAGAGAAGCGCGGAACTTTGCGCTGTCGCTAGGGCTTTCCCAGTAGGTAATGCAAGCGACTAGGATACCTGATGTTGTTGGTCATACAGCCAATTGTCTAGACCTTCTGCTGACAACTGATCCAGACAGGTATGATGTAATAGTTTCCTCACCTTTAGGAACCTCGGATCATTGTCTGGTGAAATCTGTATCGACCTTTTCTCCACCTGACTGCGATATTCGTGGTGTGCGGCGATTGTGGCGATACAAGTCAGCAGATTGGGATGAGATGCGGCATTTCTTTGCATCTTATCCTTGGTGGCAGGTCTGCTTCTCTTCCGAAGATCCGTCGAGTTGCGCGGATGCTATAACCGACGTGGTACATCAAGGAATGGAATAATTTATCCCTTTCGCTGATGTACCTGTCGGTGGGAAAGCTCGCCCATGGTTCAACGCTGAATGTGCTCAAGCTGAAAAGAGCAAACATTCGGCGTATCTTTCCTGGGTTGAAGCTCGTGACCGCAAAGCTCCGGATATTAGCAATAAGAAGAGAGCCTTTAACCAAGCCGCTAAGTTCTACAAGAAGGCGTTAAAGAAGGCTCGTTTCGGCCACGTCAACCACATTGGCTCAAAGCTTGCTGCCCAGCCATCTGGCAGTAGAGCTTTCTGGTCTCTTGCCAAATTAGTCGAAACGAACTTTTGTCGGCCTTCACTGCCTCCGCAATTTTTTTTTTTTTGGGACTAATCCCACCACTCATTCCCACCACTGTTACTTAAGCCAGGATCTACAGTGGTCACCACTGAAGACACCAAGGTTTGACCCTCGGCGAGTCCCAGGGAAACGCTAAATTGTCTTGGAACCCGCAACAAATTTAATTAAAAAGGTAGATAGGAGGAGTTGGAAATACATATATTCCACTTCCCTCCTTTGCAAAGCGGGAGACAAGCAAATAATAAACGGTCGATACAACCTTAAAAAGAAGACTCTTACAGGCGGACCAACGAAGGCTAGTCCACCCGTAAGGCACCACAGATTCTGCTAATATTTTATAGGGGCCTATTTGATTTTTCAAACTTGTTTCCAATAATAGGTATGGCAAAAACGTTTGAACGCACGGAAGTTCTCCTTAGTCGCCACAAGGTCCATGTAATATACGACTCCAGATGTCACAACCAAACTGTCTAGCATTAGGCTACGCTCATGTTGCCAGAGACTGCACTCCCAAAGTATATGATGGGCAGTTTGTTCGTACTCATTATTTATCGTAGAACACTGACAGAGAGGCGAAGGCACTAGATTAAAGGAAAATAGTTTACTCTTAAAGTTGCCATGCCCCGTCAAGAATTGTGCGTCACAGTGGTCCACCTCTATCCACGCTCTAGCAAGGCGTTCACGCACATTCGGGAAAAATAAGTACAAATGACGTCCCTTCGAAGTCGAATCCCATCTGCTTTGCCATTCAGTTAGAAGGTCTTCATTAACTACCAATTGAGAATTAAACAAACGCGAGATCTTGGCGCGGTCACGTGTTGGTAGGAATTCAGTATTCATATTATCACGAGTGGAATAATACATAGCCGCACGTCTCTGTACCTCTAAGTCAACCGGAAGTACGCCCGCGAGTACTGGTAACGCTTCAGTACTGACCGTTCGGTATGCCTTACACAAAAATATCAACGCCAGACGTTGACTTTGAAGCAAATTACGGCGTGCCGCCCCTATCGTAGCCTTGTCAGCCCAGACAGGGGCACCGTAGCACATACAGCCCAGATAAGTGGCTACGTATATAATTTTCAACGTGTTGAACGAAAGTCCCCAAGTCGATGTCGATATTCTTGTAAGGGCATAGAAGTTACGTTTGGCTTTTTCTCCAACGGTTCTTATGTGCTCAATAAACGAGAAGTTACGTTCCAATAAACCAAGGTAACAGACTGAGTTTTTCTTTTTAACAGTCGTGCCGTTGAACTTTATCCGCGGTGGGCCTACCAGACTACCTTTTAATAAAAGATGATACGTTTTTTCCGGTGCAAAACTAAGCCGGTTACGTTTACCCCATTCGGATATTAAATTTAGGCAAGTTTCCGCCGAGTTTTCAAGACCTGATCTAGTGTTCGATTGTATTAAAAGAAGACCATCATCCGCGTATCCTGTTAAGGAGCACCCAGGTGGGAGGGGTATTTCTAAGAAATCATCAAAACCAAGATTCCATAGATACGGGCTCAAAACAGACCCTTGTTGGCAGCCTATCGTTAGCGGTTTAGTTACGGAATGGTGACCAAGTTTAAGTTTAGTCGTTCCCTGAGAAAAATACGAGCAAATAATTAAAAAAATGTTTGCATAACATCCGCGAGATTTGAGTTTGAGAAGTAACATCGGCCACCATGCGTTGTCAAAAGAACCGGATATATCAAGAAATATCCCAAGCACGTACTTGAATTCGGAATGACTTACAGTTGCTCTAACCGAAATGGCCGCGTCGATAGTCGATTTTCCGGGTGTAAAACCGAATTGCCTCTGGTTAAACGTAGGACCACCCGGCAACAAGCGTGGGACTATAAGTCGTTCTAAGAGCTTTCCAAGCGCTGGCAGTAACGTAATAGGGCGATATGATTTCGGGTCGTCGGGGGGTTTGTCCCCTTTTTTGGGTATAATCCGAATAAACCCGCGTCTCCATACCCACGGAAAAACGCCTTCCGCTATACATCGATTAAAAACGGTTAACATTGAGTCGCCTGCAGACCTACACGCTTCTTTAATCATTTTATTAGATATTTTATCTTCACCGGAGGCTTTATTTAAAGGCAAAGCTCGTACGACGTTCTGGAATTCAATAATCGATGGTGTCGGATGACGGTGAGAGAGGTGGCTCTGCAGCCCACGCTCTTATTTGGCGATGATAATCGTTGTCGCTTTCTGTGTCATCGTCAGGGATGAGCGTATCGAGTAACGCTGCCTCCGCTAGTAAAGCCTGATGGAACTCTAGCTCATACGGCAGGAGAGAAAGCAGGTTTATTTGCATCTCTCTTTGCCCATAATTCGTGTTTAGACACTGGCAGTGCTATTCCACCACAACTGCCTCATTGCGGTTCGTCAATGGCGGAAGTCCGCATTACAAATAAGGAGGTAATGAGAGCACTGTGTCGTCTAGATGTGAATAAAGCTAGTGGACCTGACGGTATTCCAGCAATAGTACTTAAGGCATGTGCACCCGAGTTGTCTCCGGTATTGACACGTTTGTACCGTCTCTCATTTAAGACTGGAATAGTGCTCAAGTCCTGGAAGCTCGCTAACGTGCAACGCGTGCCCAAAAAGGGCAGTCGTGCCGATCCAGCCAACTATAGGCCGATTTCAATAACCTCCATACTCTGTAAGACTATGGAGCGTATATTGAACTCGCGCCTCTTGGCATACCTAGAACAGAATGATGTCCTCAACGACCGACAGTACGGATTTCGCCGAAATCGGTCGACGGGAGACCTTCTAGTGTATGTCACTCACTTATGGGGCGAGGCCCTCGAGAAAAATGGGGAAGCGCTCGCTGTTTCCCTGGATGTCTCGAAGGCCTTCGACAGGGTCTGGCACGCTAGCCTTTTAAACAAGCTGCCAGCGTACGGCATATCCCCGGTCTGATCGGCTGGATAAAGGACTTCCTGAGTGAACGGTCTCTCCGAGTGGTTGTTGACGGTTGCACATCGGAGCCGTTGACGACTAATACCGGAGTTCCTCAGGGGTCCGTTCTCTCCGCAACTCTCTTCCTGCTGCATATTAACGATCTGCTGTTGTCCGGTATCTATGGGTATGCAGATGACAGCACTATTGTGGAGAGATATATGCCGAGAGCAGTCTGAAAGAGCCATGGTGGAGCGCGCGAATCTCACACTTCAGGCAGTCTCCGAATGGGGTGATGCTAATCTTGTGAGATTCAATGCCACCAATACTCAAGCCGTGTCTATTCACCGCGAAAAGGAGTCCGTTCACCTTGGCTCCTACTTTTCAGTTGAAATTTCCTCAAACCTCAACTTTGGGCGGTTCATTGAGTCCAAAGCCAAGGTAGCTGCAAGGAAGCTAGGTGTCCTTTCAAAGGTCCGCCGGTACTTCACACCGGGGCAACTTTTGATGCTATATAAAGCACAAGTCCGGTCGTGTGTGGAGTACTGTAGTCACATATGGGCTGGTGCTGCTAAATGTCATCTTGCAGCTTTGGACTCAGTGGAGAGGCGTGCTAAGAGGCTTATTGGTGACGCAGAGTTAGTAGCGGCCAATTTACAAAGCCTAGAGCACAGGCGCAGAGTAGCCAGCATCTCGGTATTTTACAGGATGCATTTTGGAGAGTGTGCACAGGAATTGCATGACTTGATTCCACCATCTCCCTTTCATCATCGGACGACGAGACGCGCGGCACGTACACACCCTTATGTGGTGAAAGTGCCTTCAGTCCGGACTTAGCGGTTTGCTTCTTCATTTATAATAAGGACAGCTAAGGACTGGAACAGTTTGCCTGCGTCGGTTTTCCCGCCCGATTATAATGTGGGTGTCTTTAAGACTAGAGAGAATAGGCTTTTAATAAGCTAGTGTGTTTTGCCATCCTCGATTGCGTCGCCGCTTTCCATCAGGTGGGACTGCAGTCAAGCACTAGCTTATAAGTGTTAAAAAAAAAACATAAGTAATGTAATAATATGTAGATATATATTAATGGAAAGTCCAGTTACTGGACTCCAGTGATAAAACAATGATGACGATGATGTGAGGGATGGGGTTTAACCAACAAACTTTCAATTTTCTTTTATAGGTAGTAAAAGAATTAGAAAAGGTCCTGACATTTGTTGCATCAAAAAAAGACATATCAGTTACATTGATAACATCTGAATGTGGAACACTTTGTTCAGATCTCGATTTAAGATCACTTATAAACAGTGATGTAGAAAAGAGGGCAAACCATGCATATGACACTGCTGAATCTATCAGGTGAGTGACATTTATTAAACATAGAAAACAACTGACATCCGTTGGATAGCATAAATCATGGTTTTATACATGAGTGCCTTGCATCAAGATAGCCAAGGTGGACCACATGGATGGATCCTTAAGCTACAATGAATATTAGGTAATTTAATTTTTATATTTACAATAACTCCAAAGGTAATGCTTGATCAAAGGTAATAATAAATATTAAAGTATGTAAATATGTGTGGCCGATAAATAATGCAAATTCTATCTATATAATAATGCAATCTATTGTTAAAGTTATTAATAATGTGTTTCATATAAAAAAGTATAATCCAATACTTTCAGGTGCCTGTTGCAAGCCATGCAGCATCACAGCAAATTACTATGTGCCGGTGTGAGTGGTAGGTGTTCAGGAGTGGGACTTGCAATGGTTGGTTTATGTGACGTCACGCTGGCTTCAGACCGAGCTAGCTTCTCCATTAGTCAGAAATCTCACACTGGTACAGCAGCTGTAGTGCCCGGTATAGCAGTGTTCAGTGCTTACCATCTTTTGTCACAATCTCTGGTAAGTTTATCTTTTCATAATTTTCCTTTTTTGGGTAGTTTACGGCTTGGTTGATACAGATAAAGGCTGGCTGCCCAGCACTAGGGATATGGGAAGATCGAAAAAGTATTAATATTTGTATGAGGATGGCATTGGTCCCTTTTGGTGCTGGCAAAGTGATTAATAAAACTCTGACACAAAGTCCTTTCCTTGTGTTGTTAATAATTTCGTGCATGTGTTTAACGTGAGGTGGGATTGCTGTCTAGCACTAGCTCATATAAAGAAAAAGAAAAATGTTTATTAAATCTTGTATTGAATTACATAAATGCCTAAAAACATGAGAAACACTTGTCATACAATATGTTAATCTTACTTGTTTCAGTTAAACGATTTAGTTGTATTTGGACGCCGGCTATCAGCTTCTGAAGCTCTACAAGGCGGCCTAGTGAGTCGCACACTTTGGCCTGAGAGATTCTATGAGCAGGTTCGCGCTATCGCCAAAGACATTACAACGCAATCAATGCAAGTAAGTAATTATTGTAGTTACATAATTTTTATTACCGTTTGTTAGTTCTACTGAGTTTTTTTGGGCCATGTTTTGGTGTGATGGCTTTTCTAAATCAATATATTGTTAATATTCTTCGTAACTGTCCTCATCTCTGACTCGTTGACAATACGCTTTCCACCCTTTGCCCTCATAAAGTAGTTCAGTAATATGTGTGTTCGGTACACCGCCGTTGTGAACGCATATGTGGTGTCTGGGGCATTGGCACGACTGATATAATGCATAGAGATCAGAGTTATAGTTTCCGCAAAATTCACCAGTCATACATAGGGGCAGATATGTGCATTGATATATGCGAACATTAGTGTCATCTTGAGAAGCCCATTTCCAATAGTTTGGTTCTTGACAGCGGCATTTGAATGTAATCGTTGGAGGCACGAGTTGAATGTTCAAATGATGTTTTTCTTCAAGTTCGTCGGGGTTCATTCGTTCGTAAGACGTGACCACGGTTAGAGCTTTGTCATCGGCAGCACACTCTGGCCAGTCGTTAATTGGTTGACAAAACTGAAAAAAAATTAGTTACATGCATTTATGTACTTACTAAAACATTTATATAAAACCTTCGGTTGAACCCGGGCTATAAAAGTGTCTACAAAATGGGAACAACAGCCGCGCAGCAGTCAGCAGCGTCGAAGATTAATAGTAATTTGAGTGATTACTCTGTAGATTCGGGAACGTCAATTTACTCTTTTGGTTTTGCTAACGTCTGTAGGCAGCGGTAACTTATCAATCAAACTTACACCTGCGCAAATTACAGCAGTCGGACTGGGAAAGTACTTTCGCTTTACAGAAGATTTCAACCAAATGCCTTAAGGATACCAACGATTAATTAGAGAAGTCGTTGCACTAGCGGTAGAAAGAAAAAAATCACTGCTTCCTATAGGATCGGTGTGCCGTCACTATAGTGACGGCACACCGATACTTGTGAAACATAGGTAGGGTTGCCAGATACAGCGTAATCGATTGAAAAAAATCTGGGACAAATGGATGAGGGTAAAACTGTAGTAATTCGTTTACTTCGTTCTCTCTCGTCTTGTTAACAGTCCTATGAGTTATACCGAACCGATGAGTTAAATTCGCGTGAATGCGTAAATTATACTCCAAAGGACGGATGAAAAGTAGAGCTCGGGTGGCGGGTGGTCTTTAGCCCCAACTCCACGCTTTAAGCTCCTGGCGGGCGTAGGCCTGGTGTGCTAAGCTAATCGTTACTTTGTGAATAAAAACTAGTACCTATTAAGGAATTCCGAGACCGTACAGCGTACTGGACACGGGACCGTACAAAAAATTCCGGGACAACCCCGAATTTCCCCCTCTAGTCGCAGTAGTCCGGTTGTTAGTCCGGTTGACCGAACTAGTGCAACTTTTCAGTAGCAGTAGTTCGGTTGAAATATATCACCGGACTACTGATACTCTTTAGTAGCAGTAGTTCGGTTGAAATATATCACCGGACTACTGATACTCTTTAGTAGCAGTAGTCCGGTTGTTAGTCCGGTTGATTGGACTAGTGCAAATTTTCAGTAGCAGTAGTTCGGTTGAAATATAGCACCGGACTACTGATACTCTTTAGTAGCAACAGTTCGTTTTGTAATATTAAGAATAAAATTGTACAATACACTTTGTTACTTTATTATTATTTTAAAATAAATTAATAGTTTAAAAAACTAAAAATACACGCTTTTATAAGGACTACTGCACTAAAAAGCAATAAACAAATTATCTAAACAGTTCTTTCTTTCTTTATAACTCTGCGTGGGGCGCTTTTTCTCTGTAAATGATTACAAATTATTGTCATGTGAAGACAAATACTTAGCATTCTTGAAAGTGACAGTTCAGAAAAAGAGCCCCACGCTTTTACACATAAATAAGTATAATCCATAAATTACAAACACGGGGTAGAAAGAAAGAAAGAACTGTTTAGATTATTTATTTATTGCTTTTTAGTGCAGTAGTTTTTTTTTAGTTTATTAATTTATTTTATACTTTTTAGTCTTAGAAATAGTCGCCTAAACTACGAAAAAAATTAGCCCAAGTATTGATTTATTCGTAGCTTGAATCGTAGGCGGGTTGTGGCAAAACATATTTTTACTAGACTAGATATTACGCGGAGGTATCTGATTGATTTAGCGAAGTTTAACAAATTACTACGTATTTACCCTTTAAACAGTCGCAAGTACGCTAAAAGTCAATAGCTTCACAAGTAGTATTCAAAGGTTCCGTTACCAATCTTCCGGTTGCATCAACAGATCCACGTTATTAGGCAAAGTGAATATAACTTCTTAATACAAATCAAATGAGTCCAAGCTCAATGGGTTTACTAGTAATCATTCCAGGGTTCCGTTAACCACCTACTTGTTCCATCATCAGGTCCTCATTAATAGTCAATGTGCAAAGAACTCTTTAAAACAAATCATATGAGCCTAAACTCGATTAGTTTACTAGTAGCCATCCAAGGGTTCCCTTATCCACCTTCGAGCCCCAGCATCAGATCAGCTCGATGATACCATATTATTGTATTGTCACCGGTTCTCGATGCATGTGCAAAATTTCAAATGTTTTGGACGTGTAGAAGTGGGTCAAAATTGCATCGCAAGATTCCATTACCATCATACATACATAGTTACATACATAATTACATACAGGTCAAGCTAATATAAAAGCGTGTTAATGAACACACAGGAGTTGCATAATCTTGTGCCTTATCTTGTGTGAGCATATGAATGTAGGTTAGAGCTAACATGTTTATAGAAGAAGTACCAGGGAATCATAGGACATAAGGAGAATAGGACATAAGGAAGAGTCCTCAAGTCTTGATATCCAGAGCAAGTCTGGCTTACTGGTTTTGATTGGTGTCGCGTATTAAGAGGTGAGGGCCGAGAGGGTAAAGGATGTATCAAGAGGCGAAATATCCTTGTATCTTGTGCTTCCCTGGTACTTCTGCTATAAATAATATGTTAGCTACTACTCAATAGGTACCACATCCTCAGTAGGTATATCCTGAGCGATGTTAAAAATCACATTGGATTGGAGATGGACTTAAAGACTCTTCCTTATGCTTCCCCGGTACGTCTACTATAAACATGTTAGCTCTAAACTACATTCCTACATATGCTCACACAAGATAAGGCACAAGATTATGCAACTCCTGTGTGTTCACTTTAAAATAACAATAAAGTAACAAAGTGTATTGTACAATTTTATTCTTAATATTACAAACCGAACTGTTGCTACTAAAGAGTATCAGTAGTCCGGTTCTATATTTCAACCGAACTACTCCTACTGAAAAGTTGCACTAGTCAAATCAACCGGACTAACAACCGGACTACTGCTACTAAAGAGTATCAGTAGTCCGGTGATATATTTCAACCGAACTACTGCTACTGAAAAGTTGCACTAGTCCGGTCAACCGGACTAACAACCGGACTACTGCTACTAGAGGAATTTCCCGGCCATCTGGCAACCCTAGAAACGATCCTTATCGACTGGCTAAAGCTTAAATTATATTTCGTAAAAAAATATCGTAGTAATGATGAACATATAGAGTAGCGTTACCTGCAAGCGAACCCTGTTGTTGATTTGAGCGAGGTTGTGGGGGGTGGCGGGCGCCGCGTCGCACCGTCGCCGGCGGGTGCAGCGGCACAGGCGCACGTGCGCAGGCGCAGCCCACGCGCGCGACACTAGCGCGGAGCACGCCTGCCGGACGCCGCACGACGGCAGGCTGCGCTCGCTCTCCTCCTTAGTGTGTTGAATGCAGAGAGATTAAAGGCTTTAAAAAACATTTTCCTTCACAGTTTTCCTCTGTCTACAACTGTCACCTATAATAATACATTCTTTAGTAAATATACAACATTTATATGAAAATGGACTGTAGCTTATTCAGTCATTTTGTTATAGTGAGAAATAACATTAAATTAGGCAGATTTATTTCCGATTAGAGTGTACACTCGCAGAATAACTTATTCATCATTATCGTCATTATCATCACCAGCCGGGAGGCGTTTACTGTTTAACAATTGCCTATTTGCATCCACCGGTTGCCTGTGACTCGCACAATGTCGTCGGTCCGACTTGGTGGAGGCCTGCCTACGCTGCGTCTTTCTCGAAAACCTTTCTGCCCTATTGGTTGTCGGTTCTTCGAGCGACGTGGCCTGTACATTGCCACTACATCTTGCAGATTGTGAACGCTATGTCGGTGACTAGTTCTTCGGCGAATCTTCTCATTCCGGATTTTATCGCGCAAAGAAACTCCGAGCATAGCTCTCTCTCTCTCTCTCGTTGTGTAACCCTGAGCTTCTCTAAAAGGCTAGCAGTAGGTAAGGGACCACGTTTCAGTACCATTTGTCAACACTGGCAACACACTGATTAAAAACCTTAATCTTTAGGCACTGCGGTATTTCGGACGAGAAAATATCGCGTTGTTTCCCGAACGCTTCCCATCTGAGTTGGATGGCTCGGGCGACCTCCTTGTTGAAGTTGAACCGATCTAACTGGGCAGTTTGTCTTAGGTAGACATAGTGGTCAACAACTTCGAGTGTATCGATCCTTCGTCTTGTCCATGTTCATTTTAAGACAGACCTGTTGCGAAACGCTACTGAGGTCCTTGAGCATCGTATTGAAGTCCTCCAGCGACTCTGCTATAATGACTGTATTATCGGCAAATCGAAGTTGAATTCGCTGTTGATACCTCAATTCCAGTTCATCGAATCATTTCCAGTTCAAGAGGCATAATACGTCATTATACGTCCCGCTATGCGTTCATGAACAGTTTCGGAGAAACTTTTAAATAAGTTTTATAAAGACCATTTTGCTCGCTATAGCTAGTCTATTTCTAAGTAGTTTGCATAATTTCGCACTTGATGAGCTTATGTTGGCCCGTGGACGCTTGATCAGAACTACTTTTCCTACAACTGCTAATTAAGCCAAGCATGATTAATTCGATACCGTAGATGCTACGCACCACAACGTGTGGTATTTAGACCAAACAGTGGCCATGACCGTGTAATGCGCATACCCCTCATATAAACACCTTTTGGTTTTGGTGTAAACAGATTCATCTAGAGCATCAAAATCTGTTCGCACGTCTCGTTGTATTTCATCACAGATTGCATAGAATATTAATGATTTAATGATAGAGTAAGGAACTAACGCACTGCTAAATATTCTGCCTCAAAGCAATAGTGTGTAGACATTGCTGTACTACGATACGAATTTTACATAGTGGGTGAAATTACTAGCTTATGTGGGTAAATTAGTATCTCAGATTATAAGCAGAAGTGCAATACTGCCATTCGCGGCGATCTCATTGGGCAAACACTTTGCTGTCGTATGGTCATTAAGTTGTATTAAAAAACATGTATGCACAAACTACTTTTATAGTTTAGCCACGCTTCTCCGGTTCATGGCTGGCTAAACACATAAAGACGATCTACATACCGTACAAGATATGGATATGAATGAGCCGCCAAAATTAATATTATGATGCGCGGTCGGATATTATAATATTATATGTTCCGTAATATTCAGACAAATTGGAGCTTAAGGACTGGTGGTGTGCTGGACTTGATACACTGTAATTATTCCTCGTCACGTTCCTGATGTTCTGTCCTAATGCCTTGTCCTGCCTTCTCAATTTTACTAATTACTAAATCAAACGAAGTTTTAAGTAAATGTAACCACTACTCACTAGACCATAATAATATAGTACTGGGTCTTCATGTTCATCACCCACTGTCACATAAGTGCACAAAAGTAGTAGCAGAAGTATGTTAAACCACATTGGTAATTTAATTATTACTGTATGAACATAATTAATTGCGAACTCAAATTTAAACTCTGATGGGCTGCCTGCGACCTATATCGATAAGATAACCTTGTAATCATATTCCTTTTCATAGTGCAATGTTTCTTCTGCAATACGTAAAGCATTATTGTTTTTTCTTTAAACTAGCCTCACCAGTTTTAAAAGGTTTGAAAAGATATTACGACTGACTTCATCAGATCAGACTGTTGATAATTTTTTATTCATTCATATAGTTATACATTTTTGCCCTGTAGTGCGGTTTCTTTTTTGTACTTTTCAAAAATTTCTGCTGCTAGTTTCACTGCTAAATTTCTGCTGCTAGTTTCACTGCTAAATTTAAAGCACTATCATCAAATCATCATAACAATATTGAATTGACATATATTGAAATGTTTCTATAGTTACGTATTATACTTATTGTGTTTTCAATTAATAAAATGTTGTTAACTACGCTTAGATAAATAAATTTTATTTCAGAGTATTCTACTAAATAAATAAAAAAATATGGCAATAAATAAAAAGTAATTGTTGATTTGATAAATAGAGTTGATATTTTGAAATTAGTCTTTTAAATTGTGTTTCCAATTAATAAAATACGGTTAGCTACACTTCTACACATATAATTGTATGTTGTTTCAGAATATTCTACTAAAGAAGCAATTGTTGAATTTGAAGAAGAGTGGATCCGAAAGTACATTCCTGTCGTGCTTGGAGAAGGAACGTGACCTACTCGTTGAATACTGGTCCTCTGTCGAGGGACAAGAGTTGTTGCGTACTGTATACAACACTTCGTAAAGTTCGCTTTATTTCAACTATATATTTTATATGTAGTTAATATTAAAAGAAAATTATTTTGAATTTCGATCATTTAAATTTCAGTCTCGGGGATAAGGATGATGCGGTCCAATTTTTAATGGCGAATTTATTTAAACAATGACACAGATTGTAAATTTTATATCAATTTGATATTCACAACCATAGGGTTTTGATGGGGGTAGTTTTATTAGTGATGTACATAAATATTTCTGGAGGATTAATAAATTAGAATAGTTGGAATAATTTGTCAAACTGACATCAAAATTATTCGGAAACAATATTTAATTTGGTAGAAAGAAAACATGTAAGACTGCTGACACCGAGAGAATGCGTTGAAAGTGGCTCTGTTGCTTCGTTAGAAGTAACGCTATGGTTGGTCTGATTTACAGATGAAGCAGTTTTAGTTATTAGGTGTTAGATTTTAGTCATAGATTATGTTATGTTATAGATGGAAATTGTTTACGTCTTTGTTTTAGATTATATGAGTTTATAAATGTGTGTGTGTGTGTAGCTTATTACAGCCAAAGTTTACTACGAAAATGTATGTGTTATGCACGGAGTATACATAAAGATGTCATTACCAGCGATGTGCTACTCTAACATACATATATATAGATAGATGGCGGCCGACCGAAAAGCGATCGAAAGGGAAAAAGCCCACGCCCCCTTACGATCTGTCTTTGTTGGAGTAATTTTGTTCTGTGGTCTTTGACACTACAGTGACCACACGACCAATAGTTGTTGTCGTCTGTTTCTACCAGATGATGTATATTTTAATAGGGGGTTCTTGTTAAGATAATTTTTCTATGACTCATAATATTTTAATATTGACAGTAAGTTCAGACATAAAGTATATTTTTTTAGTAATTTATGAGATCATTCCAGGTGTAAGACATATTATTATGCAGATTCCTTGTCGTCTCGCGTACGACAGTTCCCGCCCACTTATAATTTTTCTATCCGATATTGAATATTCAATCGTAAAAGTGTCATTACCGCACACATTAAATCCACTATCTCTACCCTGTGGATAATCACTCTGTTGTTGGCAAAATCATCGACTTTAATCGATGGAGGCCATGTTTTTTTTTTAAAGTGAAGTGAATACTCAATATTACTATATTCCGCTTCAAATAAACTTGTAAACAATTAAAAATTCATTAGCGCTTCAATAACTACATAACGCCTACTTAATTTGGCGTAGCAGCAAAAACAATGTTGTATTACCAAGCCTTTATTTCCGCCATAAGTTCCGTTCCGTTTGTCTAAAGTCGAGGCCTTGGTTTAGCAGTGAACGTCCTTCGGCTGCTGCATATTATGATGAAGCCGTTTTTGCTTCAGCGTTGCATTGTCAAATTTACGGCAAGCGTCTTTCGACCACGTGGTAATCGCGTTTAAGTTTATTTAAAATAGAGCTTACGTACGTTAGATTTTAGCCATATCACGTCGACATTGTGGCGCTAGTGGACGTTAAATAACGTTAAAATAAAATATTTTGAAATTGGTATCAGCCCACATCTGAATAAGCAATAAAAAAAAATACTGATGAGGAGGATATTGAGAAAAATTGCGTATTGGTCTTACTACGACGTACCTACGTACGTACTTACGAGCTATTATATCCCATAGTGTAAATAATTTATTGAAATCCACACTACATATGTGAGGAAATAATGACTCATTAACGGATTGAATTAACTTTCGGTTGGTAGTACTTTGTGTATCCTCCGTGTAAAAGAAAAAAATCCTTAGAATATATTTGGCAGACCATTATTAAATACAACTTACATTAACTTCAATTTCTTATCTACCAATTACTATCAGATTATATACACCTTATTAAATTGTATTAATAGAATCCTGTATACTTTGTTCAATCCTAAGGCATGCGCTGTATTAAGCAAGGTCAGGCGCAAGACAAACACGTGAGTCTCTTGTTTCTTTACTATCTATGTAAATCAGGGGTTCCCAACCTTTTTTACATCACGCTCCCCTTGGACCACAAATGATATTGTCATGCTCCCTTTTACATTTTCGGATAATTATTATAGGTTTTTCTTTTGAAATCGTCAGGCCAGGGGGCCCCGGTTGGGAAGCCCTGATGTAGATGATGCTACGTTCCGCGAATTGTGCGGCAAAAGATTGAACACTTGCGTGATCTCCCTGAACGCAGCGCATGTAGGTAAGTAAAGCATTATCATTTTAGCGTATTAGTGATAAATTATTTTTATTTGACATAAAGTGCCTTTCATAATAGTGTATTCCATTTAATTTAGATTAATATGTATACATAATATACTTCACATTAAGTACCTATCAATTATGAATGAATAAAAAAATAAATGGATAGTAAATACTTGCTTATATTGTAAGTCACGTATATCTTCTATTCTATACCTACTATAAAACAAAGTCGCTTTCCGCGTCTGTCTGTCTGTATATCCCTAAACCACGCAAATATTTAAACGCTTTTGACTGTCAGTAAGATAATTATTCACTGAAAGTCTGTGTGTATAGACACTATATATACACCCGAGCAAAGCCGAAGCGGGTCGCTAGCTAAATAATATGGTTAATATGGCTATTATAATATGTGTGGATATCATACCAAATAAAGAACAATGGCAAAACCATTGTTAATGAAATTCCTATGCGTCTAGAAATGTCATCATTACAAATACATATGTAATATTTTCCTAAGTTGTTTCAAGTTCTACTGGACTACTGTCTATAATTCAAAAATAATAATAATTATATAAGTTAATATTATAAAATGGTGAGTCGTTGATAATAAGAAAAAGTTAAAACAGGTTTATTGAGGTATCCGGATCTTGTTAATTGTTTAGCTCGAGAAAACGGACTCCGATATATCGATTTACCTGGCTTAGTTTGATAAACAACGAAAATCACTTAATGTACTTTGCTACTGAGATTCATCAACACATGGCATTAATAAGTGAACCTTATTACAAAATTCTTAAGGAATTCAATCTCTATATTTTAAGATTATTTTCATTAGTAGACGCAACAAAAAAATCAAAAATTTGTATGGAAGTTTGCCATTGTCCTTTTGAACCTTTGACATGACCATATTGCATAATTTATGCGCACAAACACTATGGTACAAAATTTAATATTTGTATGGTACTTGAATGCCTAAGGATGATTATTGACAGTTGGCGCTATCCAATAAAACAGCTATCTTGGTTAGGATACATACATTTACATTTGTTGGCGCCGGCCAAAATACACTACAATTAGGTGTACATTTGTGAGACATCGTTACAAACGTATAAGCTATCAGGAAAAATAATTTACAGATAATAAAATTGTGAAATTTAAAATTGGGTGATTATAAGTGTAAATAAATATGAAATGTGAATGATGATATAAAGTTGTATAACAAAGAACGAGACAACGTGGTGGGACAGGTCAATAAAAAAAACATTAAAGATCGCATATCTAACGTATTTACAACACACTTTCACAGTGTGTCTATCTTTTTGGTAACATTTTCAGCACCTAGGTTGATGTTGTCATAACGGTTATTTTTTATTCCGTTACTGAGCATTTAGATGTTTTGCGAGTCGCAACGAGAAATAGTTGACGTGTCCGTACGTGCCACTTACGCTAATTGACCAATAGAAAAAAAAAACGATTAATGGAGAATGCGATCGCGGCTGCGCGCCGCACTTTTATAAATTAGGCGTAAAAATATATGTATGTAGCATCGGCGGCTGTGAGCCCGTCCGTATCATCCCTGGCACGACGAGCACGATGCTATTAGTGAAGTTGGTGCACTAGTTATGACCATTTGCATGTGTAGCGTATACCTACACATATTAGTTAAAATTGAGTGGTTACAACTGCAATAAATTATGTTATTTTTATTACCTTGACACATTTGGTCACATTTTACTGCAGAGGACAATTAAATGTACTCTAAACCACAGAAATCTAAATCAAAAGAATAGAACTCGTGTATTGTTGAACAGCAACTTCTAGTATCGGAACGCGTGTCGCCGCCACAACTACTATACGAATTTCACAGCACTCAAATTTAATTCGAAAATTGAATTTAAGTTTATTTACTCAAACCAATCGCTCAGAAGCACTCGCTAAATTACCACTGGAAGTGCTCTTTTGTTTATTACGCATTATACATTAGTACGGCGGCCGCGGCCCAAGAACGCCAGCAGTTGATAGACGACAGTCTCTACACACATGCACACACATGTGTGGCGCCAAGCTGTTACGATTTCTATTCTTCTATATAGATTTCTGTGTATACACTAGATGTAATAATTAAATTAATTGATGTTTATCCAGTAATTCTACCCGACTGCCCCAGAAAGAGGGATAATTTTTTCGAGTGTATTTTCTGTATGTTTATTTCTTTGTGGCCTAAACGGCATGGTGTTAGATTCGTCTTAATTGTGGCAGTGACTGGTTATTTTTTTAAAAATGCATTCACTTTGTTCGCAGTCGGGTTATTTATTTTGTTTACGGGATTCATTGTTAACGAATATGCATTTTAGGAATATTACTTTATAAGAAAATAACCAAATGATATTCTTGCGAGCTATACTTTCAATATTGTAATACAGATGAGTTTGATAGTTTTTCATTTCATAGTACGTATCTTGGTTTACAAAATTGTAAGATAAAAGTTAAGTTCATTTACTATATATTCTGGGTTAAATAGTTATAGGACACAAAATTGTCACATCTTAAATATGTGTAAATTATATAACTAAGTTGTAATCAGTATTTTTCATTTACCTTCCTAGGAATAGATTAAATACGGGGTACGTAGTGTACCCCGTAAGGATTATGGGGTCGCGATTGAATCTATTTCATTAATAAAGACAAAATTAGGTAAATAAATTCAAAATATGAACTTATAAAGAAATTTATTAAAACTTCATACTCGCTCTGCTACATTAGAAATTATAGGCTTAGGCCTAGATTTGAACAATAACTTCTTCTTGACGATTGCCTTCACTTTATACTCTGTTTTGTCGCCAATAATGACCTTCTCAATGACAGCCATTGGTTGCTCCATTTTTACTTCTTTTCCATTCAAAACGTGGTGGCCAAGAACAATGACGGGATGTTTGTTTCTGTTATAATAATGTAGGTCTCCGACTACCGTAGCGCCGGTGACGCCCTCTTTCTTCATTTGAATAACACCCTGCAGCTCGACTATGGCCCATTCCGGAATACCTGCTTCGTTTTCACTGAAATAACAAATTAAGGATGTCTAAACTAATTAATGTAGTTTCTAAAAAGTAAAAAATAAAAGAATATAATTGAGTTTAATAATTTATTTTTAAAACAAGAACAGTTGTTTCCGTGTAGACAAAATTAAAGATAACTGTCGTAGTAATATTAAATCATTCAGATAGTGGGCGGGCTTTTACCAATTATATAATCGCATAAGTGTTTATAGTTCAGTTCGATCTCATTGGCCCGCGGGGCTAGTCATTGCTTTCAGCGCCAGCGAGCCAGCGTGGCGTCTAGTAGCGGAACTTCTTGAAGAGCGGGTGCTTGCAGTGCGCGTTGGCGCGGCGTTGCTCGAGGTAGAGCGCGTCGTCGCCGCCCGCCAGCGAGCCGAGCGCCCCCCCGCGCCGCGCCACGCCCGCGCCGCTCCCCTCCCTCTCCTCCTCGCACTCCGTCTCCGACGCCGCCAGCACCTGCCGACAACCGAGAGCTCATCTATATGCTGTTCCATATTATATACAATAATCTCGCTAGATCTTAATGCGCATCGCTAATGAGACTTGATATGACGCGCTTTTTGAATCTCACTAGAAGCAACGGCACGTAGAATTTGCTTAGGGATTTGAGAACATCAATGGGCTGGTAGATTGCAGGTATGTTATAAAAGCCCATCAAAGTTATGGATACTTTAGCATCCTGCCACTTGGCAGGTTAAATGGTGTGAACCATCGCAGTCGAAAAACGAAAAGTTTAATCAATGGATTAAGGTTACTAATATAAACTTTTCGACGGCAGAAACCCAGGGGTATCCGTAATTTTCTAATAATACAAGTAGTATTATGTCGGTTTCTGCTTTGATTCATCTTCAAATGAAGAAAATAATACTATTTAGATTCTGGTACTCTCACAACATCTAAGTAGGCCTACAATATGTAGGCCCATGACTCTCAAGTCTATCTTCTGTGAAGAAACCGTTTATCATCATCAGCAGCCGGAAAACGTCCACTACTGAACATAGGGGGAGGCCCTTAGAACGCCACAATGAAAGACAATTTGCTATTTGCATCCACCAACGCGCACAATGTGTTCTGTCCACCTAGTGAGAGGCCTGCCTACGCTGCGCTTCCAGTCCGTCGTCGCCACTCGAGAACCTTTCTTTCCCAACGGTTATCAGTTCTCCGAGCGATGTGGCATGCCTATTGCCACTTCAACTTGCAGCTTCTGAGCTATGTCGGTGACCTTAGTTCTTAGGCGAATCTCCAAATTTCGGATTCTATCGCGCAAAGAAGCTCCGAGCATAGCTCTCTCCATTGCTCATTATGTGACTCTGAGCTTCTTTAAAAGGCCAGCAGTTAAGGACCACGTCTCAGTACCATCATCGTCATCACTGGCAACACACGTCGGTTAAAAACCTTCGTCTTCAGGCACTGCGGTATTTCGGACGAGATTTCGCTTAGTTTCCCGAACGATGCCCATCCGAGTTGGATTCTTCGGGCAACCTCTTTGTCGAAGTTGGACCAACCTAACTGGATAGTTTGTCCTAGGTATACATAGTGATCTACAACTTCGAGTGTATCGTTCCCTACAACTACTGGTACGGGTGCATCATGGACATTGGACATCATTTTCGTCTTGTCCATATTCATTTTAAGACCCACCTGTTGGGAAACGCTACTGAGGTCGCTGAGCATCGTATTGAGGTCCCCCAGCGATTCTGCCATAATAACTATATAATCGGCAAAGCGAAGGTGAGTGATGTATTCGCCATTGACGTTGATTCCGAATCCGTTCCAGTCCAAGAGCTTGAAAGCGTCCTCCAATGCGTTCGTGAACAGTTTTGGGGAAATAACGTCTCCCTGTCTCACACCTCGCTGCAATCGGATTGGTTTTGTGCTCTCGTCCTGTAATCGGATCGACATGGTGGCGTTGCTGTACAAACACCTAACACTTCGATATATCTATAGTCAATGTGGCACCGCTGGAGGGACTGCAATACCGCCCAGGTCTCAATTGAATCCGCAAACGCTAGACATAATGGCCGATTATACTCCTCGGTCTTCTTCATAATCTGGCGGAGAGTATGAATGTGGTCTACGGTACTAAAGCCTTTTCGGAACCCGGCTTATTCGTGAGGCTGGAAATCATCAAAGCTGCGCTCGAGACGGTTCGTAATGGCTCAGGAGTGAGATAGGTCTATAATTCTTCAATAAGGTGTTGTCACCTTTTTTGAAGAAAAGCACTACCACACTCATGTGCCATGCTTCTGGCGTAGTAGCCTCGAGTAAGACGGAATTGAATAACTTCTGGAGGACTAAAAGTATCGGTTTTCCACCCGCTCTCAGAAGTTCTGTTGTGATTCCGTCCCCCGCCTTGTTGTTTTTATGCTGTTTGAGAGCCATTCTAATCTCGTACAAGCTGATGTCTGGGATGCCCTCAGTGTACTGTCGGGTTAGTTGGGCTCTGGTGTCCTGAGCTGTTCGGGCAATGGGTTTTCGTGTCGAGGTGTACAACTGTTCGTAAAACTTCTCGAGCTCTCTCAATATCTCCGGTTTCATGACACTGCAGTCGTCGATCTTCAGCTTGGTCACTTGGCTTAGCCCAACAGACGAATTCTTTGCAAAGACTTTAGAGCCTTGGTTCCGCTCAATTGCGTCCTTAATACATGCTGTATTATAGGAACGCAATTCGTGTCGCATGGATTTCGAGATTCGTACGAGAAAGGTAATGGTTTCTTATACGATTCGTATAAGAAACCATTAAATTAAGTTAAATCGAGAACGGTTATATTTTAATAACTGTTTAAGACACACCAATACCCCATCTCCCATCCTCGGCCTTTGCCCGGTTTTGTGCCGGTTAATTTTAATTTAGGAACCGCTAGGCATCGTTCCAATCTAGTATTATTAGCCCCCAGATATACCCCGAAAACAATGCTCACCTGTTGTAGCAGCATACCCTGTTCTTCTCGTGTACCATAAAACATATCCGGCTCCTGATCCATTCCTTTTAATTCTGTAATTACCTGCGAAATATAATCAACATTATACAATGTTCCGTAATTTAAAACCAATGAAATGTTTAAAGTTATTAATCTTACTTTGTAACTGTAACCTTGGTTGACAAGAAACCGCTGTCGTTTTCGACTGTACGCCATTTCTAAAGTGTCTTGTGACACTAATGTATAGAAGAAGGCGTTATATTCTTCAGCTAGAGCACCTTTTTTGGCTCTCAATATACGACCTAAAAATAACAATACACTGTAGATAGAATAAACGGTCATGCGATATTGTATACTGTATCATTGTATGACTGGTTAAACTGCTAGTTTACTTCAGAAACATCAGCTGGACAAACATTGTGAGGCACTGTCAGTCCTTGCCAAGGACTGACAGTGCCTTTACGTGCCCTCCGAGACGCTCAGTTTAAATGTCACCCATCCAAGGAGTCCTTGGATGGGTGACATTTAAACTGAGCGTCGCCGTGCTTCGGAGGGCACGTAAAGCGTCCCGGTTGTTGTCATCTAGACACCAGTCGCTCAGTCAAGTCAGAGGCCTAAGGGCAGCTTGAGTACGTACCTAAACGTTGAGCCTCCTGTCGTCTCGAACCACCATGCGAAGATATCTGAATCAATACGTTAGCTTCGGGCAAGTCGAAACTCGTATCGGCCACTTTACTGACGAATATCGTGTTCACTTTGGGGTTGAATTTGAAGTTTTGCAATATCTGTATTCTCTCGCTCTGTGATGTGGGCCCATAGATGTAGGGTTTGTTCATTTTGACGGCGTAATGCCGAAGAGCGAACACGTTATCTGAAAACACTATGGTCTTGTCGCCTCGCCGTTCGTGATATCTAATAAGGAATTGGCACGCGCGGAACTTTGATGGATTCATCACGTATAGCAACATCTTTTTGTTTATTCTGTAAAAAAAGGAAACAAATATTTGCTGTATACATACATTAAATACGTTAACTTATATTTCGGCCGGTCAGTGAACTATCCGATTTTCTCTGCGCTCGCGCTTCCCCATACTTCCGTACACATATTCTTCTGAGCACTCTATAGTTTTGCCTATTACCATGCAGATTTCGTTATCGGAAAGTTTTTTTTTTGCATTTTTCAGAACTTTTAGATGAATATCTGTATGTAGTTTTCGGCTTTAGGGTATACAAAAAATTAATGTTGTATAACGTTTGAGTCTGTTTTGTTTGTAGTCGGTTTTTATTAATTTTATAATTGATACTTGTTGATGCTATAGTGTTTCCCCGTGGGGTGTCCGGGTACGAATAGCACCTTCCTATCTTTTCCCGTTAAGTGTCCTACTTGGCGACTAAGTGAAAATTAGAAGACTGGCAACAGCGTCTTCTGTGGGATATTCAATTACACGTTACTGCGATCCCCAAGATGCCTGCCAAGCGTGGGGATTCTGACCCCACGCTCCCTTAGGGAGGAGGCCTATGTTCAGCAGTGGATATCCTCCGACTGATGATGATAATAGTAATTGTATGTATATAATTATTTCCTAATATACATGGTGTAAGGGACATCGTACCGAAAACTGATACCAGGGATCCAGTACATGATTCTGAACATTTGAAATTTGAGTTGAAATTTTTCATCGGCATTTTCATGAATTTAAAAAAAAAACACTAGTTTTAAATAAAATTAGTATAATATCATTATTGGTAAAATAATAAAGCATAATTTTATTTTAAAAACAATTAATTATTTGTGTTTTTATTTTATTTTTATTTATTTATTTATTCTTTATTCACAAAAACAGTACATAGGCAATTAATTAATAGGCAATTAACTATTATTATTTTAGAAAATTAACAATAATTTGAGAAGTCAATATTATTCCGCATATATTCATTACATGCTCGAAAATTAATAAGTCAGTCATTTGTCATTTTAAATATAAATGGTTTCTGTAATGTTGTAACGGACATTATTTGACATCTAATAAAAAAAAATTCGGTACGATGTCCCTTACACCTGTTATATAATCCTTCTGTACTCCTCCTTAACGGCTGGACTGATTGTATGAAATATTGTGTGTATAGTTCCTGGATAGTTTGTTTTCAAACAATTGGACTCGGTAGGTGGTGCTGCAATCGGGGTATAGTATTTTTATTTTCAGGGTATGACGCATATACTACTAGCGGGCCCGGCAACCCGCTAGTAGTATATAATGGCACGTACTTCTGTATGAGGTACTCCCTGTAGAACTCCGGCGTCATGGGGCACCAGACCTCGGCGCACTGCACGCGGGCGATGAACCCGGCGGCCTGCAGCTCCAGCCAGTTGGCCTCGTACAGCTTGGGCCCGATCAGGAAGTTCAGGTCCGCGATCTTGTCGTCCTCGCGCAGCAGCGTCGCGGTCAGACCTGTACCACACGCATACAAACAAATTATTACTTATTATTTTCGACGGACCGAGCTTTGCTGTACAATGTTCACGTGAAGACGAGGACGAGGCGGCGGCGAAACAGGGTTTTTTTATATGTGGTGGCAAGCAAGCGTGCGGCCCGCCTGATGGTAAGCAGTCACCGCAGCCTATAGACACTAGCAATGCCAGAAGAATCACTAGCGCGTTGCCGCCCCTAATACGTTACATATAAAGTCTTTGTGTCCGGTAATTTCACCAGCTACAGTGCCCTTCACGCCGGAACACAGCCATGCTTACACACTGCTGCTTGGCGGCAGAATATCTGACACTGCGGTGGTACCTACCTGGACAGTAGACGGTTGCTTGCACAAGGAACCTACCATCTAGTAAAAGAAAAGAAAGGTGCCAGTAAAGGCACAAAAAAGAAATTGGCAAATTGAAATTGGTGGCAGAAATTGCTTGTAGTGATAAGACCGCCATTTGTACATTCTATGTTTTAGTTCTAAGTATATATCTATCTATACTATAATAAAACAGTAGAATTCAAAAGTATGTTACCTCATCACGGGAAAACGGCTGAATGCATATTAATCCAATTAATATAGTGAAATAGGTGTTATTCCAACTTAGAAGATAGATTATATTGTATCAAAATCAGTCAAGTAGATTAGGAGCTACAGCATGACCCTCCTATTGTAGGCAGCCGCAAACAAACAAGTGGTCAAGGTTAGCTGGATATATTTAAGAATGTAACGCATTAGGCTGGACTGGGATTTGAATAGACTGGACAAGCGGGCGAAGCCGCTGGCACTGCTAGTTGTAAATATCATCTTGGTGTACAATAACGGGCGGGCCCGTTGGTCTAGTGGTTAGTGACCCTGTCTGCTAACCAACAGGTCGTGGGTTCGATTCCCACCAAGTGTCTGGGTATTTTATCTATATAAGTATGTATTTACAAAAAAAAAGTATATAAGTATTAGTATCAGTTGTCTGGTTTCCATAGTACAGACTGTGCCTAGTTTGGGATCAGATGACCGTGTGTGAATTGTCCCAGGATATTATTATTATTAATAAAGAGTATTCTATTCTAAAAGGGGGTGGAGAAGGGGACGGAGTTGTAGGTAGTGGAGGAGGTGGTAAGGAGAGTGCGTCTCACCCAGCTTGGCGTGCGAGTGCACGATGGTGAGCACGCGGCGGAACATCTTGGCGGGGATGGTGTGCACCTCGTCCAGCACCACCAGCCCCCACTCCTGCGCCTGCAGCCACTTCATGGTCTGCTCGGCCTCCCACGAGCGGCGCTGCCCGTGCGTGATCATGGAGTACGTGGTCACCAGGATGCCCGCGCCCATCGGCTTGTCCTTCGCTTCAGACGTAAACCTGAGTGTATTTCATTTTATTTATATAGTGTACTAGCGACGTGCACCGACTTCGCTCGGGTGTAATTTGGAAAGTTTATACAGGTGGATTTTGATGATTGATTGTATTATTATGACAGGTACTTTAACCGTTGTAGTTACAGAAAAACGTTACTAGGAGACCATCTATAACTTTTTGAGATATTCTGAACTGCATTCACAGATTTTGGAAAATTGTAGTCAGCAAAAAAATGCCGAAATACCAATAACTATTTTTTTGCGTCAATCGATCGTATTTCATGTAGGGATCAAAAGACTTTATGGGACGGTTTATGGTATGAGTGCTAGAAATGACAGAAATCGCAAAAAAAAAAACTGTTCCCATACATTATGTACGGAAAAACGATTAAACTTCTAAAACATAAGTCTAAACATACATAGTCATACTTTGAATTTGCTTCAAAAAATTTCAGGAAATTTTCATGTTTGTGCTGAGAAAATTCTAGATTTTTAAATCCAATTTAACTAACTTCTTGTTAATTATCTTATTGTGACCATTTTTCGAGACGTTATCATAATCTAGCACAAATAAAATATCTATGTAGCAGACAATGGAATATAATAGAACCTGCATATCATGCTGTCGTCGGCGGTGGACCAGCACTTGAACTGCTGCTTCCACTGCTCGACGGAGACCCCGGAGTTGCAGAGCACGAGCGCGCGCTTGCGCACCGTGCACACGGCCGTCACGCCCACCAGCGACTTGCCCGCGCCGCACGGCAGCACGATCACGCCCGACCTGACCACACAAGCTTTGGAATCATCGTCATCAGCCGAAACGTCCACTACTGTACAAAGCCCCCCCCCCCCTTTGAAGGGAGAAGTTCCTTCCCGCGCTTCGCAGGCGTCTTGGGGATCGCAGTATACATAGGTAGTAGTTAATCCAATAGAAAGACGCTGCTGCCCGTATTCTTATTTTCCCTTAGTCGCCTCTTACGCGGACCCGAGATGGGAGGGAGATACTCGTACTACAGTCAATATAATGCGTGCACAGAAAGCAGGCAAAAATATCTTCGAGTTGTTTATTCTTTATGCTAATTGTTCGTGTCCCCGCGCAAATATCCTTAAATTAATCAACATTATCAACTTATCCATTTACATAAAAAAAATACGTTAATTCATGTCCGAACTAAGATTTTTTAAAATTAAGATTGTTTAGAGAAATCCTAGGATAGGCAAAGTATTTTTGTCAGTATGGAGCCGCTGAATGGACTTATTAATGTTTTGAAATGCAAATTAATATGTCTATAGTATTTGCTTGCTTACTGATATTTGAAATGGTATACTAATATACTTAAAATACCATACACAAAACTGCAGGCAATATAATCTTCCAATCAGCATAAAACTGCCGATTGGATCACGTAGAACTGACCGTGTGTGGGGGTTGGTAGGACATACTTGACGGAACAATCGAAATTCAATTATTTTGGCTTGATCAAACCGATTGGACCGTGTATGGCGATCGCGATCTTCATTTCAGATGAGTTGATTATGTAATATCAATAACAAATATAATTTAAAAAAAAAAAACATCCCACGCGTGCGATCCTTTACAATGAAATTCCTGTGCCATTATCAGACGCTGATCAATAGGAATCTATGACCAACTACTCGTCAAGATTTAACCATCGATTTAAAATTCGGTGAGTCATACATTTAATGGAGCAGAGTTCCTGCTCTCATCACCGGACTCTGATCATCATTTTACATACTACTCGTCGCAACCTATCCAACTAGTCCAAATTCGGCAGATCTACGATTATTTGTGCAGAGACCCTGTTGTGACCACCTTCCTGCCCCATCATCCGACCCTGATCACCATTTTACTAGCAAATACTCGTCAAGACCTACGCAGCGAGCCCAAAGTCCAATATAGTGCAGAGATCCTGTGACCACCTTTTCCTGCTCCATTATCCCTGGCAAAGGTTACCAGTATTACCACATATTCTTGATTATCACTGGTTATTCACATGTACGAAATTTCGCACGACTACGCCCAACCTGGTGGGTTATTCACAACTGTCAGAAATTTCCATAGCCCAATACGATGAAAACATTTTCGTTGACATCTTTTATCCTATTTACGAATCCATCATCGAAGTGTTTTGTAAATTTTATTTCATAAAAAACAATCGGATTTGTACAAAGCGTTTACAAGAAATCAAACTATACATTTTCATCGTATATGGATACGAAAATTTCAGTCATACTAACGAACGCAATTGTAACGTACCTAGCTCTACCGTTACCAAACATTTTTCTAAGGCTTTTCTCTTGGTACGGTCGCAGTACAGCGGTGGGTTTCAGATCAATGTTGATGTCAGGATTGACAACGTCGTTGCGAAAGTCGTATTCCGCGAGCAGAGGATGTTCAAGTTCGATGCAACGCTTTTGTATAATCTGCAAGATAAATTCTTTTTTTAGCAAACAATGGCGTTTTTTACTTACAAATGTACAAAATTTTAACATTCCTATAGTAATTAATCTCTCGCCGGCCAACCCGTGATCGCGTTATTGTGGAGGAGGAGTCAATTGAATAATACAAACTATATGCCACTGACGAAACCCAGGGATGAGTTTTAATGATGCTGAATGTAGATACCTATACACTATATAAAATTATTATAGTGTTACAGACATCACTCACGCAACCATAAATATTATTATTAGCTATATTAATTTACCCCTTTTGTATACCTGATTATGTGCGTATCGCTATTGTCAACAGTATAACATCATATTAAGTACTCTTTGGCTGTCGTTATGTATTTTTTGCATCTAAGTATTCGAGTGGCATTCTTGGGATAGCGGGCCCGCAGCCGGGCCCGCAGACTGAATCTGTACGCGTAGGGCGACACATGTGATCATAATAAATAGAGATATAATTACATCACTTTTGTAATGGATAAACTATTTTCATTTCCACCGGCCCCTTCACACCTCAGAAGTGGGATTTGGAAAATGCTACGCCCTATTTAGTGATATTAATTAAAATATAGTAAATCAGAAGATATTGACTTCCGTCGACGACCCGAAAGACAAACGATTTTGTTCTCGTTTAAACACAGACAGTAATGGACCACAAATCATAAAACTCAAGAAATATCGTGTGTTACATCATATGGAAACAAAGCTACCCAACCAACTACCCAAATATGATCCGGAGAAGTTAACCACAACCGTGAAAGGATGGCTGCACAAGGTCGACCAAGGGGGAGATATTTATGACCGACACGAACGAGACTAAACATTTTATATTATAATGAAGACCTGCGAGGATACCTGATAGGCTGCGAGGAGCAACGAGAGAGTGACACGTCAAACCAGAAGACTACGACATTAACTGCGATAACTAGAAAGAAAATAAATGTTAACGGTTTACCGAATATGTAGACCGACCACCTAAAAAAAATCTGAATCAGCAAAAACACGAAAACGAAACAATACGGAAATATTTCCATGAAAACATATCACTACTAAACAAATGCATCCGGGAACTCATTAGAAAATTACCAGACGAATTACCAAAACTCAAGGCATTTATTTCCTTCAACAACGGACAGCAAAATTGTGGAACAGTAAGCGACCGTTGACGTGGAACTACAAACAATCCGTCACCGTCACCGAAGACTTCGCCGAAGAACAAGTCATCATGTATGTATCCAGGTCTGTCGGGTGAGGAGATGCCGGCAGAGTCAGCGTCGAGCCACACAATCGCGCCGCCTGTGGAAAAACCTGCGGGTGTCCACGTGCGATCATATCACAGTCAGCGCAACAAACAATTCGAGGTACACGTATTTATTTCATTTGTAACGCGTCATATGAATTCGAAAAAAATAGCTCCGTATCTACCTGAAAAGTAATCAATCGATTTTGCAATTAGCTATTTTGCTCTAAAATTAATATAAGCGAACTTTCTGGGCAATATTAATTTCCATGTCATAACATGTAGGCTTAGATGAACATGTAGGTAAAGGACAATTTTGAGATTCTTATTACAGTGTTACCTATTTCGCTAAAGTCTTATATCACTTAATTGGCAAATCATGATGCAAATTACATCGCAACGTTATTCCAAAAATAAGTCACGTCCTATTTACAAATCAGGGATTAAATGTAAACTTTACAAGTTACAGACCAGTACCTTAGCCCGTTATTTCTAAGAGATTTTAGATTGCTTTTTTTGTATTCCTGTATACTTAGGCCTCTGAATAATGACAAAAAGCTGTAAACCGCGTATCGCATAATACTTACAAAACTAACAAACATTAGGATCCAATCACGTTAGATATTCCTTGTTAATATAAAAGGGTTCGTAATATTTAGATACTTACAACTCTTTAGTACAATCGTATCGGGAATACCTACCTACGTTACACTATGACTACTACTATTATGTATTCTGTGACCATGATTAGTAATACGTAGTATCTTAGCCCGACAATTGATTTCCATGAGAAAAAAAATGGAAAATTTAATGGGGCTAATATATTACACGAAAAGTAAACACACTCGAGTTCAAAGATAACACTAACCTCATTATATAGACAACCTGCTGGTGTGCGTAATTTTAATATTATTCTTTAATAACAAGAAGAAACGTTTCAAGCTGATTAGGTATAATTGGTTTTAGGCTTTTACTCCCTAATTGTGTTGCAATCTCTTTATGTACCTAGTCTATTTGAGATCATTGGAAGAGCATTATTATGTCCACTGTCTTACTAGAGTTACTGACTTACTAGAGATAATAATAAGTCAGTGGGAAAATGTAAAACTAGTTCAAAGCAGCTAGCCCATTAATAATAAGGATATCCTGGGACAACCTACGCGCGGTCTTCTGATTCCAAACGTCCCATTAAAACTTCCATCAATTGCCAGTTATATTATCTATAAAAATATACAGAAATTTATTCGAAAATGCAGAACCCATCGCGGCTATGGATCTTCTAAAATATTATCGTTTATTTAGTGATGAGATTATAATGTTCAAAATACATACCAATATTTATTAGAAGAACAGAGAGAGAGAAGAAGACAGAAAGGATGTAAAACTATGCTCCTTGGCGTCTCAAGACAGGGATCGAATGACCACATTCATAAAGGATTAAGAAATATGATATCAGCCTGGCAATGATTTACAAATTATACCTAACTAATTAGGTACATAAAGTCGGAACCCCGTTTTAGGTGTCTCTTACTATATGTTTACAAATAATGTATGTTAAATGTACTCCACGGCACGGCGTGTACTTTACTTGTATATTTTAAGGAACTAGCAGTATAGAAGAAAAAATGTACCTATTTAATTTGAAAGCTGTCTCAGGGCCAACAAGACCGAACGGACGAAGGGAGACATCGATATACTATACCAACAAGATTAGCTGTCACGAACAAAATGACATCGAAAATGTGGTCGCGATTACATATACCTACACAACTATACACGTACACGCAAAACAATAATATGTTTATATAAAAAGATGACTTACATACTATAAAATAAGGTTCAATAATAATTGCAGACAATTGAGCGACAGCCGTCTCCGTAGCTCTTATTTTTTGGTATAGTATATCGATGAAGGGAGATAACGATTTTTACGACAAAAAAAGGTCTCAACGCTATGACGGAAAGTTATTGCACTTGGATGGGATGGCAGGCTAATAAGGTTCAATTTTAAGAAACACTACACCGGTATCCATCCATATTAATATTAGTATGAACGCATGAACATTATATCGGTGCCAGTATTTTCAAATTCTTCATAACTAAAATTAGACCGTGATGATCAAATCAAATCAAATCTTTTATTGCTTGCTAAGTGTACATTTATATCTTAATAATAATACACTATACTTATGACTTAGCACCTTTTAAAGGTGTAGCAATTGTATTGTGATTTCAGCGACTTATTACAAAATACCAATAAAAATATAATAATAATAAAAACTAAAAGATCATTGTTTCAACTGTAACCTCCATCAGTTGACCATGATAAATGCTCGAAAGTCCTCAACAATAACATACCAATATCTACGAGTACAAACAAACACATTTAAGACTTAAAAGCCTAACAATGTTAATTGTTAACATACTAGAATGAGATGAAACGAAATAAATAACAGCCTTACAAAAAAATACGACTATTTAAGCCATTTGGCTCCCGAAACAAAATAATTATATCAAAGCAATATCTAGTTAAGCTATGCTACGTGATACGGCTAAACTAGATTTGCATGAATAAAACATCAACATAAAAGTAATATCTAGCTTAGCTATGCTGTGTGCTACGGCTAACCTAGATCTGTGTGATTAATATCTAGATTAGCTATGCTGTGTGATACGGCAAATCTAGATCTGTGTGAGTAATATCTAGCTTAGCTATGCTGTGTGATACGGCTAACCTAGATCTGTGTGACTAAAACATCAATATATAATAACAACTAATACATAAATAGCGAAGAAACGTCTAGCTCAGCTATGCTGTGTGATACGGCTGACCTAGATTAAAATATCGATATCTTAAAAAAATAAAGATCTAAATAAAAAATAAAATAAAAAAAATAAGAAAAGTAATATCTAGATTAGCTATGCTGTGTGATACGGCTAATCTAGATCTGTGTGAGTAATATCTAGCTTAGCTATGCTGTGTGATACGGCTAACCTAGATCTGTGTGATTAATATCTAGTTTAGCTATGCTGTGTGATACGGCTAAACTAGATCTGTGTGAGTAATATCTAGCTTAGCTATGCTGTGTGATACGGCTAAGTTAGATCTGTGTGACCAAAACAGCAATATCTAATAATAACTAAAACGTCAACATCTAAGTAATATCTAGCTTAGCTATGCTGTGTGATACGGCTAATCTAGATCTGTGCGATTAAAATATCCTAAATAAATATGTAAATAGATTGTTTAGGTACTGTGTGATTCCGATAACCTCGATCGATGTAAATAAATTTTCGCAACTTACTGTGTAATATCTATTTGAAATAATAATCATTTTACGGATTTTAACGCGATCTAGTATAAAACCTTATACCTTTATGAAACCTCTAAATTCAAATTCGGCTCGGTTGGATAATTAACTAATTTGAATAACCGAATAAGCACGTTTATTTATTTATTAAGGATCGCCAATATAACATAGCTTATGAAAAAATATATACTTAGTAGAATATGAGCACAGAACACAAGTTAAATATTGTAATAATTAAAGGTTACTACGAGATGCACAATTGTAAGTGCGATAACAACCAAGTAAGTAAATAAAATACTATATAAACAACAAAAAAAAATTAAAGACAAATTAATTGGAAGAAACGAAGAGATAATTTATAATGAAATCACAAACATGGACAAATATCTTAAATTAAAATTATTGAGTCTATAGCATAATAGTATATAGTATAAATAAAAAAATAGACACACATATATAGTCAAGGAAATGTCATATAGTGTCTGCTAAATGACTCATCAAAGATTTACGAAACTTAGCCATACTAAGTATGGGAAACACACTAAATATTTATGCCGATATCATCAGCTGCAGACTTATGTAAAATAGTACCTCTTATTTTATTTAAACAAACGACTGATAGGCGAATTGAGACCTAGATTGGAGTAATAATTGCAAACATAAAATAAAGGATATTTTTTTTGCCTTAGGATATTTTACGGGCTATGAAAATTAGTCTTGGAAACTAGCTGTGGGCTATCCAGTTTATCATTAAATTAACTAACTTGTGTAAAAACATTAACCCTTAGAGATTTCTACGAGTAGATAAGGGATTCATATTAGAAGTGCGAGCACAAACATTATTAATTTGTAGTCTGAGTCACAAGAAAAAATGTCGAAAGCTTTGCTACAGTTATTTACCCCACTTCATTATTGCTCAAACGTTTTGGAGAAACCACTAGGTACTCGAAATCAATTATGAGCATGATAATAAAGCCTGTGGGACTGGGAGAATACAACACTTGATGTTCGACAAAAAAAAAACCACTCTATAGGAGTGGAGTACCAAAACGATGGCGCCAACGGGCCCAAGCTCAAAAAAGAAAAAAAACAGGAACAGAAAAAAAACACTGATAGCCTGATAGCGATTTCTAACAAATGAGCCCACAATATTTGTTTTAGTGGAAAAAAAAGAAATTACTGCGTAATTTTTTGTTACAGATAATATTCAATCCAAGTGGTGCGAATCGACAAATAACCGCCGCGCCGTGAGACACAGCGATGACAGGATGGCCGAATGTTACAGACATCACTCACGCAACCATAAATATTATTATTAGCTATATTAATTTACCCCTTTTGTATACCTGATTATGTGCGTATCGCTATTGTCAACAGTATAACATCATATTAAGTACTCTTTGGCTGTCGTTATGTATTTTTTGCATCTAAGTATTCGAGTGGCATTCTTGGGATAGCGGGCCCGCAGCCGGGCCCGCAGACTGAATCTGTACGCGTAGGGCGACACATGTGATCATAATAAATAGAGATATAATTACATCACTTTTGTAATGGATAAACTATTTTCATTTCCACCGGCCCCTTCACAATAGTAAATAATTATTATAGTTGGTTACTTATTATAAAAGGCAAAGTAAAGAAGAAATTCATCTATTCTATCTCTCTGTGCTGCTTAAATTGATACCCATTCAATTCTTTATGAATACAATAGCAGCCATATGCACATACATTAGAAATTATACTTAATTTGGTTGTGTAGTAGTGTTTACTTAGTGGTTTAAAATTTTCATGCAAGTATCATATAACAATCTTTCTTCTTTTACGATACTGTTTACATACATAATAGTAGCGAAAGTACATGTATATGCTTGTGACCTCTATTTTGTCCGGATCGACTTCAAACGCGACCGCAGTGTTGGCGGTGATGTCCGTGGCCTCGTCGTCATCGTCGTCCTTGTCCAGCTGTTGGTAGAATTGGCTGATGTCATCCGGCACGCTGCCGTTGGCCGCTGGCTTTTCCGCCACGTCACCTACATCGTGGAAATCTAATATTAACACACTTTACGCCTTTCTTTCAGTAACAAGTATCACTGAATATTAAGGCAACACTAAACACATATGAAGTCATTATCCGCATAGACACGCGTAACATTGTAATTTCTCTACTATATTCAATAAGCAATGTAAACCAGGTTTTTTTTTACATTTTTTTAAACTGGAACAATGTCATTTTCCTTGCTAATGTTATACAATAATGGGCTTTTAAACGGGCTACAAAAAATGCATCTTGCTGGATACTTATAGCTTAAGAAATATTTGCTCTTGCTGCAATATAATTGCGCAATAAATTGCCGAATATATTCCAGCAACTGCACTGCCAAGCAACTGAGTTCGTACACGTGGGGCAACATTGAAATTATATTTGTCTTAAAAGAGGTGTAACAATTTGTCGTAGAATGGCAGAACGGGTGGGAGAAATTTGGGAAACATTGTATACATGGCCTCTGATATAGTTGGGGTACCTGGTTTTGATGCAGCGGGTTTGTTAGGCAGCGCGGAGGCGAGCAGGTCGTCGTCACCGTCGCGTCGCAGCCGACACTGCTGCACCACAGGATCCTTTAGTAGTTTCTGAAGTACCTCCACATGTTTACTTTCCACTAGATACCTGGAATACCACATTCCATTAAAATCTTTTTTTTATTCAACTTGGTGACGATAAAAGCAAGACGTTCGCCTAATGCCTTTCAAATATGATTGGCATCGCGACTGCGGCAACTTCGCTCGTTGTTTACGATTTATGTACTACCAGCAGAGTAAACACAAAATGACAGATTCGGCCAGGTTTTTATTATTTATTTTGCTATCTATTTTTGATAAAACATAATTTTTAGTTAATTATATATCTGAAATTATTACATCGTACATTTTGTTGATGATGGGAAAAGATAAGTTAACCATCGAAAACGACTGGAGCAACATTGTGCGGAAATTGAATTTAAAAAAAGATAATTAGGACGGCCCATTAATTTTATTTACTAATAATATGGTTAAATTATCCTAATTTTACATTAATTTATCTCAGATAAATATTCATTTATATTTATTACTTTATATTTGTATTCTTGGTGTTAAATTAACAGATCATGTTCGAAACACCATTCTGCGCTCCAAAACACAGATCACCGACGTAGCACGAAGAGCTGCAAGTCTGAAGTGGGACTGGGCAGGTCATGTCTGCCGCATGTCGGACGAGCAGTGGGCCCACAGAGCGACATTTTGGAGCCCCGATACAGCGACGCGAAAACGCGGCAGGCCTCGGAAAAGATGGCGCGACGACCTAGATGCCTTCCTTGCAGATTGGCCGATAGAGGCGGGTAATAGACCAAGATGGAGGGACAGGAGGGAGGCCTTTGCCCAGCGGTGGGACAGAACAGGCTGACATAATAATTTATTACTTTTATTTTTGTTCTATGTTCAATTATCGGGCGTTAGCAGTGATGCTTATTCAAATTCAAATGATAAATGCCACGTTGCTATAAGCGGCGTAGAGGGTTGATTTTAATTTGCCATTAGAAAAGTAGTTAAAACGATTGTATGTTATTTTTTTGCACACCCTACTCATCCCGTTTGAAGTTGACACGCAATGCGAAACAGAATGGCATGGCGGTCACATTCTTAGTTGAAATAGTAAATCTCTTGAGGTTAGTAATTTCACTAGTTACAATACCCTACACAACTCGTGCGCTCGAGTCAACTCGTGCGCGGGTGCTGCTTGGGGGGTCTGATCTGACTGGTCCGACTACTATCCCTTTGACCTTTTAGTTTGTTGTACTTTCGTCGTATTTTTTTTCTGTCTTATTTGATCTTTTGAACGGCAAGACACACTGTCGCTCTGATCTAATTGTAACATGACACACTATTTAAAAAAAAAGTAAAAAAAATGACAAACCCGCTGAGTTTCTAGCCGGATCTTTTCAATTGAGGCCGCGTTGTGATCCGGTGGTACCTTTCGAAAGTGCTAGCGTTAAGCCTACTTGTAATAAACTATTTTTGACTTTTTTTTTGACAACGACACAAATAGTTGTTTGTTAAAGTACAATATTATTTTCTACGCAACATAGTGAGACGAGCCTTATTCTGATGGCAAGCAACACGCCTGTTCTAGACTATTATTTTTTATTGATTCAGATATTTTATTGGGTTCATCCTGTTAAAGATAGCACTTGATCAAATTGGCATTGCACCTATATACTTGTTAAAAACACAACCCCACAACAAAAAGACATAAACATGAATGCAAATGTTTGCCCTGCATAGACTACAGGTAAGCAATGACAAAAGCACTAAAGTTGAGATAGCCTAACCCACAAAATTTTATAATGGGTGTAAGGGACATCGTACCGAAAACCGATACCAGGGATCCAGTACATGATTCTGAACATTCTAGTGTTGAAATTATTCATCGAATTTTTAATGAATTTCTAAAAAAAATCCCACTTTTTTTAGTAAAATTAGGATAACATCATTATTGGTATAATAATAAAGCCTAAATTCAATTTAAAAACAATAAATTACTTATTTGTGCAAAATTAGCAATCATCAGCAGCCGAAAAGTCCACTGCTGAACAAAGGTCTCTCGATTAGAAGGGAGGGGTTGCCATAATCTCCACGTTTGGCGGCTTGACTGAAATTAGCAATGTAATTTGAAAAATAAATATTATTCCGCTCGTATTCATTACGTGCTCAAAAATTAACAAGTTAGTCATTTGTCATTTTCCATATAAATGGTTTCTGTAATGTTGTAACAAACAAATGAGAAATCTTATAAAAAAAGTTTTCGGTACGTAGTCCCTTACACCCTGTATAGCAGCCGGGTTTATTAACCAATACATACCTATTAGCTAATAAAATAGATTGAAGGGCCCATTGGTCTAATGACTAGTGGTCACATTTTCGCCGCTGCTAACAGATTGTGGATTTTAATCCCAGCCTAGATTGTGTACATGAATATTGTCTATTTGTCTTGTGTATCTATATAAATATGTATTTACAAAAAAAAAAGTATATATGCAATTTTTATCATTGGTCTAGTTGCCATGGTACAGGTTCTGCCCAGTTTGGGATCAGCAGGGCTATTGTGTATCTTTAGCCACCCAAGTGACTATCAAGCAATGGCGTGCACACACTTTTTAACAGGGTAGGCAAAAAGGCAAATTTCTTTGATTATGTACTCTATTTTGATCATTCCGAGAAGTCTTAGGGTAGGCAAAGTCTGTATGGACTGCACGCCACTGCTATCCAGCTACAGTTGTCCACTGAACTTTAATATCAACTGAAAGTGTTTTTGTATTGGTATTTATTGGTCACTCAAGTTAGGCAATACTGAATTAATCATTTGACAGTTATTTGGTGGTCACTTGTTATAGTGATCATCACTTTAGTTGTCAAACTAGATACGTAATAGGGAGGCTGATTTCTTTGCCATTGCGATATCACTACATAATATAAAACAAAGTCACTTCCTGCTGTCTGCCTGTCCCTATGTATGCTTAGATCTTTAAAACTACGCAACGGATTTTGGTGTGGTTTTTCTTAATAGTCATTCAAGAGGAAGGTTTATATGTATAATACATGTATACATAATATTATGTAGTAGACTACTATATAGTAGAGAGAGGCACACTGATAATTTCAGAGGTTTCTAATGTGATGTCGTAAATAAACACATTTTTTTGAGCGTATATTGCAAACGCTGGCTGAACCCTACGAGATAGATCAAAATAATGTACTATTAGTATTGTACACCTAAACAAGGTCTACAAAAAATTCCACGATGGTATATGTTTATCTCTTAGGTATAACCCACAATAACCATTTTTTATCCTTTACTTTTTATGAGACTTAATGGCTTATTTACGAAGCGATTTTAAGCAATACAGCATTAATCCTTATTCAATCCTTATTCAATTAAGTATAAATACATTTTCACCACCCGTGCAAAGCCGGGGCGGGCGGCTATTTTTAAATATTTCATTGTTATAATGTTTTACCTGTTATGTTTAAGAACCAGCTTCACTTTTCCATAAGACAGTGTACATAGCTGTATGAACTCTATGATGCCGGCCGGCACGGCACACTTGCTAAGCCTCTGCAGATATTCAACGATGTCACCGGTTTGTAAGCCAACCGACACCGCGGCGTAAAGGCTGTAGGCTGTCAACTTGTATTCATGAATGTGTTGCGGCCTGAAAGTAAGGCAGTTAGCGTTGTTTTAATTACGGATATATTTTATTTGTTGCTGTGGTGTTAAAATGGCTTGGTCTATTTGACACATGAGAAAGCTAAGTGGAACAGATAGCAATGTTATCTAGGTTGTATCCAGCCAATAGCTGACTCACGCAGATCAGCTCGCGCTTTTTTTTTGGGTTGACGCACAATTTTTTGTCTTCTAAACAACCCCTGTCTTAGGGCGAACAAAACGAATATTATTCAAACAGGTCAAGCCTTTTCTGAGTTTTAGCGAGACTAATGGACTGCTAGCTACTCATTTTCATATATTATATAGATAAGTCAACACCAAAGCAGGATATATTATAGTGCAAGTGTTTGCTCAGGCACAGGCGCATCACAATCTGATGGGACGGAAGACCGACACGACCAGGGAGAGAGTTCAGGCGCAGGGCCGTCTTTATCTTTACATGCCCATCCGACCCATGGATCATCCTATTTTTCAGATAACTAGGTGATCGTCCCGTATTGTCCTAGCGAGCAAGGAACAACTAACAAAAAGTTGTTAATCCTCGGTTGATTGACCCCGTGACCTCTAGTTTGCAAAGCGAGCGGTTTCCCGCTGCGCTGCAGAGGCGAAACAGATATACAACTGGCAAATAGATAGATGGATATACACCTGTACCTTGGCCTAAGTGGAAAGTTGTCTTCGGAGTCGCTGGACGTCCAGGGTGTGGGCCCTAGAACGTCCATTGAGTACGGCGGCGGGGTTGCGACCCCCGTCCCCGTGAGCACCGTGAATGGTTCCCGGGGGGCTACAATGCGCCCCCCGTCGGCGGGCCCAAAGGCAAGGCACTGAGGGGCCCCTGGTGCTGATCCCACCGGAGAGACCAGGGTCCCCTCTCATGTGCCGATGCGACAGCCGCGGGGGTTTTAGTGGGTAAGAATCCCACATACCCCAGTCAAGCCCCACGGCTCCCGGGGATCTCTTGAAGATACCAAAAAGTGGAAAGTTGTGGAATAAACACCCAACATTTCTCGCAAACTAAAAATAGTTGTATGTTCATATTTTAATTCATGTATGCAAATACGCACCGACACACCGGTTCAGCTATAGCAATTAAAAAGTCGTGTGCATGTTTGTAAACTGGTGAAAATGCTTCTAAAAATATGTGACCATTAGGCGCCACCCACAAAGGTCGACTGGCATTGTCAGGCTTCAAGGCCATTTGACTTCTGTAAACAATAAAAAAAAGTATCACTACTAGTTATAATGAAACTATGTTTGAGCCTGTCTGAATTTTTGGATTGTTCACACGAAAACATTTTTCAAGTCATTACACTTAGTGTCGCCGCACACGGGCCACCGGCCACAGCCACAATCGAAGCCGCTAGAAGCGGCTACAAAAGAAGCTGACGCGCACGACAGCCACTTGTAGTCCATGTTGGACACTTGTGGTCGGTGGCCGCTACTTTTTTTAACTCGACCTTGCAGTGAAATGAAGGGATAGAGGGGTGGGGAATCGCGCGAGTGGCTTGTGTCGGCGTTTTGTGGCCGAGCCGACCACTAGAGGCAAGCAGTGGCAATTTGTGGCGTTTGGCGACCACCGGCGTTTACAGTGTTTCGTGAGTCCATACAAAATGTATGAAAACAGGAAATAGGTTGGTGGCTGCGTTTTGTGGTTGTGGCCGGTGGCCCGTGTGCGGCGACACTTAATCTAGTACAAATAGTAAATCGATGCATGAAAACAACAAAATCAACTAGAATTAAATTCCTAAAATATAAAGTACATACTGATATGGAATTATATTTACTAGATATAAGCAGGAAATTCACCTAATTGTAAGCAAGAGGAGGAGGCTCTTGGACGTGTGTTCCGTCCTACACACCCCGGCCACAGTGCCAAATAAGGTCATGTTTATGGCAGTAGACTGTACAGATGTGTACTACTTGGTATGTGAGAGGAAAAAAATAGTACCTTATTATTTCACGAGTTATAAAGGATTTCTTGTGGCCGGGCTACAACGTGTTCGTCCCAGCCCGGCCACGCCTAGATCACCATAAATCCACTTTTCTCATACATGAATCATGTCAGAGATTAATGTACGCCTAGGTTCCTTATAGTACGCCTTTTATTTGCTACAAAAAAGCCTTTATACCAATTTAATAACCACTTAAATTTTGTGACTCCAAATCCTGCCATAAATATCACAGCAATAAAGCTTAACATAACAGCTTATTGCCTAGTCAATTATGGTAGGCGCCTAGTTAGGTGTTCATAGTTCATTGTTTTCAAACTAATATTTCAACTTACTTCTAAACAAAAACAATTTCGATAGCTCTATTATTTATTGTAACTATATTTAAATATATCTAGTAAGATAAAAGTGTGATAAGAAAAACAATCTATGTTTGATTTTCAATCTTCTCTCATTATTCCTAACTACCTACAATTTATTATCATTTAAACTATATTCGAATCCAATGTTTGTTTAGAAGCAAGTTGTAAATCAATATAATCTAAATTTTAGTTTTAGTAATAAATACCTAATGAACTACGAACACCGAACTAGACGCCTACAATAATTGACTAGGTAATAAGTTGTTAAGTCAAGCTTTATTGCTGTGATATTTATGGCAGGATTTGAAGTCACAAAATTGAAGTGGGTATTAAATTGGTACAAAGGCTTTTTTGTAACAAATAAAAGGCGTACTATATGGTACACTAGGCGTAAATTAATCTCTGACATGATTAATGTATGAGAATAGTGGATTAATGGAGATTTAGGCGTGGCCGGGCTGGCACGAACACGTTGTAGCCCAGCCACAAGAAATCCTTTATATCTCGTGAAATAATAAGGTACTATTTTTTTCCTCTCGTGTACCAAGTAGCACACATCCGTACAGTCTACTGCCATAACCATGACCTTATTTGACACTGTGGCTGGGCTAGGACGGAACACACCTCTTGGACTCAGTAATTCTACTGGCTGCAGTGCTCTTTATATTAGAACAAAACAATATTTACAAATCAATATAAAGTGACACTACTGAAGTACTAACTTCTCTGGACAGTCCCATGCACAAATTACCTAATACCTAGTCTAAAGATTTATTAAAAATAAATATATATGTTATTATAAATATATAACCAATTAGCTATTGAGGAAGAGATGCGAAGTGTAGATATGACTATGGGTATTTAGTTATAATATGTATTTACTTGTATGTATCACAATTTGTTTTGTTGATAAAGAAGTTTGTTCTAACCTGTAGTCTTTGGCACCAAATTCATCTTCAGGCACCTGGTCATTTTTCTCAGCATCTTGCATCGCTGCTCCAGGCACACCGACATTTTCTGTATTCTCATCATCTACAAGGTCTATAGTCGTATCTTCTTCTACTTTCTTTTTCTTTCCTACAACAAGAAGGCGTTATGGTCTATCCACAGGGTGGTTAGTTTTAACAAGTCCAGACTAGGACAATAATATGTATAAAACTAAAATCATCCTAAATAGATTTGTCATTATATAACTTTGGGCTCTGTGGCGTGTCTAGGAGGAGTGCAATGCCCCAGCAGTGGACTGATGTAGGCTCATTATGATAATGATGATATTATTGGCATAGCTAGACTTTAACTTTTGCAATTATACATTTATTAGCCTTTATCTGTATATTGTACATGTGTAAAGTGCAAGCATTGTGCTGTATCATCATTTATGCCGAGATGCAATATTGCAACGATTTCACTTGGTTATCAGTAAAATTCAACAAGTTATAATAAATAGCTCTGTGCAGCAACCGGAAACCAGGCCATAGCACAAGTATGTATGAATACAAGATAATATTGTAATGTTAAATTTACCAACATTTATACTACCCATCAACTTGAAATTTAGCAATTATTTATGGGATCTATCATCACTTGTTAATCATGGTGATAAGGTTTCATCATGATGATGAAAATATTTTTCAGTTATTTAGTTTATAAAGTACTTACCTGATCTATCATTGCCTGATTTAGAATCATACTTCTTGAATTTCTTAGGAGGTCCCATGATTATTTATTAATAATGGAATTCAGGTTTGGAATCAACTATACCTTAAAACCAAAAACCACAGTTATCAAACATAACCAAATATGTAAAAACTAAAACTAATTTGTAATATTGTTGACTTACTTTTGACTTTGTAACTTATTCTTGTTACCAAGAGTTCCGTGTAGTAAAGCTTGAACACATTATGTATTAAAATTTAGTAAAAAATTCTATTAGTAGATATACAAATTTCAGATGGGTATGTAATAAAACATTCAGAGTAGGTAGGCCTAAGATCTTTTGTCAAGCCAAACAAGGGTACTATATTGAAATCAAACTACTTTTATGTATTTCATCGTTGTTTATTTTGAGATTTTACTATCCCAACATTACCCCGCAATAAAATCTGTAAGTGGTTTGATTTCAATGTGTAATATTCGCGTAAATAAAAGACAACATTAAGAGTACTATATCCAATCACTAAGGTTCTATGTAGTACCTCTATTACCTCAATATATCTATGTAGATTTGAAGAGTGGTCCAATCTCATATTATGAATAAAACAGTACTTGTAGTGAAGATGAAGATCGTTATTAGTTATCGTGAATTTATCATCAAGTAATCAACAGTGGTTATTACTATGCCACTCTTCATTTTCACAGCGCAATCTAAATAACTAACTTTAAAAATCAAAAAGGACCCGGCTGACACATTAAAATTATTATTCAAAAATCTTTAAAAAAAAAATAGAACCGACTTCAATATCACTGAAAAGTATAAAATAATTTAAATAAGTATTATTGAAGTTGGTTACCTGCTGTGTATATTTGGCATTATTTTGGTATTATTTTAAACTTTTTAGTGATATTTTCATATATAAAGATTGAAACATCGATAACCGTAAAATTATCTAGGTAGGTTATGATCACATTATCGTCTACATAGTTTTACATAATTCATGTTTCTTCAGAAAAAAATATCCGGTCGTAATGAAATTTGCATGGAAACATCATAGTAGTTTACTCTCTCGAATAAAAAAAGAATCATCGAAATCGGTTCATAATTGTCAGAGCAATGTAATGGAGAACATCAGTTTTATGGTTTTTACCAGATAAATTCCTCCACATCGTTCATGGTCCTCCAGGAAGTTCTTATCCGGTTGTAATAAAATTCATACAGATTCAATACAGTGGTTTCTTCTTTCGAATAAAAAAAGAATCATTGAAATTGGTAAATATTTGCCAGAGTTGTGACTATTTTTGTCCGACCGAGCGAGTCCGAGCGACTAAAACGTCATCTATATAGGCTTTCTTGCAGCTCTCAGTGCGCAGTCACCATTCTTGTTTTTTCAGGAACTACTTATTACTAAGCAATAATTTTTTTATGGGACCCAATTAACGGATTAAAGAATGGATGGAAGAAAGATTTTTTCAAATCGGTTCATAATTGCCAGAGTTATACGCGAACATACATAAAAAAAAAGAAAAAAAAAATATATACAGACGAATTGAGAACCTCCTCCTTTTTTGAAGTCGGTTAAAAATGAATAGTAATGGAATTATTATTGTGCAGGATGCAGGAAGTAGGGGCAGTTGGGTGCAGAAGTATGTACATAGATGATAATATACTGTATGTACTAACCTTTTAATGATGTACATAATTCAAACTCATTTACTGTTTTTAATTTGCAAGTTAAACGTAGGCCAATAGGACAGAATTATTACTTTTTATAAATGAATGTAATTTTTTCTGTAACGTATGTAAAATCTTTACCTTCGCCGATTATAAAAATAAGATGAACGATTAAATTGTGATCAAAATAAAATAAATGGCCGCATCTATTATAATGATCAGTGTTGCCAGCAGACAGTTTAAGAATGGGCCGAAAGCAGTGCTGGCAGGGGCCGATTTTAGGCAGTAAAGGCCGAAGTACGACTTTCCATTGACTTCCGTCGAATTGAGGGGTGGGAAGGGGTTGGGGGAGGGGTAACCTCCCCCCCCTTAAAGGAAAAGTGTCGGCGCCCCCCATTTTCGATTTTTTTATTCTGAGGAAATTTTCCTCATTTTATGAATAATTAATAATCATATATTAATATGTATATCAAGGGTTCGCCCCTTGTTTTTTGGGGAAAGGGGCGAGCCCTCCCCATCAGAAACGGTACTAGAAAACGGGAAAAAAGAGAAGTAATACAAAAAAAGAACATCGAAAATTTTCGTTTTTCTGTTTTACAAGACCCCGTCCTTCATCTTTAATTTTTAATCTTTATTGTTTAGAACGTATGACTTATGTCTATTTCTGTTTTTATAAAGTGCTATGCTTTTAGAATAGGAATTGGTCAACCGAACCAATGATTTCGATGGATTGGCTGTCGGAGGTTTAAAGGCCGATGAAAGGCCGATGGCAGCCAAAGGCCGACATAGTTTCAAAAAGGCCGAGAATCGGCCCCCCAGGGGCCGATCTGGCAACACTGATAATGATTGATTGCACAGACTAATAAGGTGATATTGATTGATTCAACCATAGAGTAAGTAAAGCATGGTGTGTGGGAGTGTGGAGGGGTGTTGCATTCATTTTAATATTTTTCCCCTAAACTCAAATCATTGAGACAAATGTTCCAATCACAAATCACAATGATGAGAAATTAATTTCTCCACGCCTATTTCGAAATTGAATTTGGCAGAGTCTATTTTAATGATCGAGTATGGCTCAATCATGTTATCTTTCTAGTTACTCTGAGTTGTATCTACATATGAAATGAATTGAATCAGAAATTATATCTACGTAATATTTTTGATTATTATTATAAATACTTATTTCCAGGATTGACAGGTACGAAAACATGAATCAGGATAACATGACATGGGGGTTTTACCCCTAGATTTTGGAAAAAACTGTTTGAACCGGTTTTCTTAGGGTTTCATATTTTAGGGGTATCTCGGGGTATTTTGAATACAAAAAATATCTACAAATTCAGGTTTTTTTTCAAATGCTTGCAACACTTTGCTTTACTCTATGGTTCAATCTCTCTCTAGGAAACACTGTGAGGGTCAACGGGTTCAATCATTAAAATAGGATCGGCTTTCAATTTGGATAAATATATTTGTTTTTATAACTTTAACAAACAATAATAAACAAAAACACTGGTTTATTTAAGAGGTTCAGAGGAAGTTTAAATCAATAAATCATTTCTTCATCTGTGTTAAACCAATGAAAAATTTGTTCTAGTACACCAGTTTGTGTCAGAGGAAGAACTTATAACATTCAACATGCAAGGTTAGTTTAATAGTTTTCATTTACACCTAAGATAACAATAAAATATCCAGCTAAAGACAACAGTCATGTGGTCCAGTCAATATACAATGTACTGGGGTCTACATACAATATACAAAATCTGTGCTAATATTTATATACATATCCCACAACCTCCACTCATAGTACTAGGACTGAGCTAAAACAGTGTTCTTTCTAGTTGAAACAAGACGTTGCTTATATGTATAAAATATACTTGAAATGTACAAAAAAGGGACCCAATTTATAATATTTTACGTGAGATGTAATCACCATTATGCAGTGCAAATATTGACCTAGTATTCTGAAATTTTGGGACAGTTGTTTATATAATATACTCTTTGTAGTGATATTTCTTTTTAATACAATATAGAGTCCCTTGGTTACCAATCTTAGTAAGCCGCTGTTGATTTGTAGACATACAATATAATACATGTCGTAATAATTTTACTCAAGTTTATTATTTAATAGATAGTGGCTGGTGACTCCACTGCAACAAACTCTGTTGGAAATATATGTATTAAAGGTTATGGCCCTTATAAACGTTATTTAATAAAAAATGAGTCACGTAAATATTCAGCCATTAAAAAGAGAAAATTACGACACATGGCGCATTCAAGCAAAAGCATTACTAATGAAATTAGACTTATGGAAATATATTACAGAAGAAATAAAAAAGCCTGCTTGTGTTGGTGAGGACTTAAATAAATATACCGAAAAAGATTGGTTGGCGTTAGCTGAATTATTTTTGATAATCGCCCCAAGTGAATTAAAACAAGTAAAAAACTGTAAGACTTGCAAGGATGTCTGGGATACACTGGAAGGTATCTACCACAGCAAAGGACCTGCACGAAAGGCAAGCCTATAAAAGAATTGATTTTAAGGAAAATGAAAGATGATGAAAACATAGTTGATCATTTAAATAAATTTATGGACATCGTAGATAAGCTCGCTGAAATGGACATAATAATTAACAAAGATCTACTTAGCATCATGATGCTTTATAGTTTACCTCAATCATTCGAAAACTCTCGCATTGCAATTGAATCCAGGGATGAACTACCAGACTCAGATAATTTAAAGATAAAAATCAGTTCAGAAGAAACATGCCTGAATACAAATAATAATAAAGAAAAAGTGAGTATGTGGTGCCTTGACAGCGGATGCACATCACACATGACACATGAATTAAGTAGAAAGATTTAAAAATCTCGAAAAGAATGATAGCAAATTTTTGAAGTTAGCTTCCGAGAACTGTGCAGCACAAATTGAAGGTTGTGGTCTGGCAAAGCTCAATATTAAAGGAAGACCAGATCTACAATTAGCCGAAGCTTTGTATGTACCATCATTGACTACAAATCTAATGTCAGTAGGAAAAATGACTGACAAAGCTGCAACAGTTTTATTTAAACAGAACTTCGCAACTATGAAGCGTAACGGCGAAATACTGTTTAGAGCAGAAAGAAAAGAAGATGATTTGAATTATGTCAAAGAAGACATAAAAGAAAAGGCAAACTTTTGCGAAGCAAATGAAATGCTAGAATGGCATAGAAAATTAGCTCATCTCAATGAGGGACAAATGCGAATAGCTCTAGATAAGAATAAGATGGAAGGTTTGAACTTCAATAAAAATGACACGGTTAGAGACTGTGAAGTATGTGCTAAAAGCAAAGCAACTAAACTACCATTTGATATTAATAAAAATGAAGTAAGAACGACTGAAAAACTACAAATAGTTCATACCGATGTATGTGGTAGGACCACAGGTGAGACAAGTATCAAAAGGAGGTTCGAAATACTTCATCACTTTTACTGATGACTATTCAAGATATACACGAGTATAAACAATGAAGAAAAAGAATGAAGCCATATCAAGATTTAAAGAATTTAAAAACGAGACTGAGCGTTATACTAAACAAAAGATAGTACATCTTCAAAGTGACAATGGTACGGAATATATAAATTGCGAATTTGAAAAATACCTTAGAGATAATGGAATCGAGAGAAGATGGTTTGGCAGAAAGAAAGAACAGAATGTTGCTTGATAAAGCTGTGAGCTAGATGTATGTTAATTGATGCCAATATGAAGGAAGAGTTTTGCACTGAAGCCATTTGTACAGCTAATTACTTGGCAAACCGTAGTCCTTGCAGCAGCATTGATAATGCAACACCATTCGAAAAATGGGTAAATAGAGTACCATCTGTAAGGCTTTTCCATATTTTTGGTACTAAAGCGTTTGTACTGAGAAAAGGGAAAAGAAACGGAAAATTTGAAGCCAGAGCAATTGTTGGTATATTTATAAGATATTCAGAAAATCATAAGGCGTATCGGATTTATAATCCGAAATCAGGAAAAGTATTGATTAGTAGAGATGTGAAAGTACTGAATAAAAAATGTACTATGAAAAATAAGAAAAAAAAAATTGAACCGACTTCAATAACACTAAAAAGTATAAAATAATTTAAATATTAAAGAAGTTGGTGTTAGCGTACCTGCTGTGTATACCTATTTGGCACCAACTTCAATAATATTTAAATTATTTTATACTTTTTAGTGTTATTGAAGTCCGTTCAATTTTTTTTTAAAATATTTTATTTTATACTAGTGATATTTTCATACATTGATTGAACCATCGAAGACGGTAAAATGATCTAGGTAGGTTATGACATCATTATGATTTCACATTATCGTCTACATACTTTTACATAATTCATGTTTTTTCAGAAACTCAGAAACAATTTATCCGATCGTAATGAAATTGGCATGGAATCATCATAGTAGTTTACTCTCTCGAATAAAAAAATAATCATCGAAATCGGTTCATATTTGTCAGAGAAATGTAAAGGAGAACATCAGTTTTATGGTTTTTACCAGATAAATTCCTCCATATCATTCATGGTCCTCCAGGAAGTTCTTATCTGGTTGTGATAAAATTCATACAGGTTCATTACAATGGTTTCTTCTTTCGAATAAAAAAAGAATCATTGAAATTGGTAAATATTTGCCAGAGTTATGACCATTTTTGTCCTTAATAAAATCTTTTTAAAAACAATTTGAACCGACTTCAATATCACTGAAAAGTATAAAATAATTTAAATATTATTGAAGTTGGTGTTAGCGTACCTGCTGTGTATATTTGGCACCAACTTCAATAATATTTAAATTATTTTATACTTTTCAGTGATATTGAAGTCAGTTCAATTTTTTTTAAAAAGATTTTATTTTAAACTTTTTAGTGATATTTTCATATATAAAGATTGAACCATCGAAAACAGTAAAATTATCTAGGTAGGTTATGATCACATTATCGTCTACATAGTTTTACATAATTCATGTTTCTTCAGAAACTCAGAACCTATTTATCCGGTCGTAATGAAATTTGCATGGAATCATCATAGTAGTTTACTCTCTCGAATAAAAAAAGAATCATCGCAATCAGTTCATAATTGTCAGAGCAATGTAATGGAGAACATCAGTTTTATGGTTTTTACCAGATAAACTCCTCCACATCGTTCATGTTCCTCCAGGAAGTTCTTATCCGGTTGTAATAAAATTCATACAGATTTAATAAAGTGGTTTCTTCTTTCGATTAAAAAAAGAATCATTGAAATTGGTAAATATTTGCCAGAGTTATGACCATTTTTGTCCTTAAAAAGCGACATAAAGTCATCGATATAGGCTTTCCTGCAGCTCTCAGTGCGCAGTCACCATTCTTGTTTTTCAGGAACTACTTATTACTACGCAATAATTTTTTTATGGGACCCAATCAATGGATTGAAGAATGGATGGAAGAAAGATTTTTTCATATCGGTTCATAATTGATAGAGTTATGCGCGAACATACATAAAAAAAAAATATATATACAGACGAATTGAGAACCTCCTCCTTTTTGAAGTCTGTTAAAAAGCGTCATAAAGTCATCTATATAGGCTTTCTTGCAGCTTTCCTGCGCAGTCAACATTCTTGTTTTTTCAGGAACTACTAAGCAATATTTTTTTTATGGGACCCAATTAACGGATTAAAAAGAATGGATGGAAGAAAGATTTTTTCAAATCGGTTCATAATTGCCAGAGTTATGCGCGAACATACAAAGAAAAAAAAATTATACCGACGAATTGAGAACCTCCTCCTTTTTTGAAGTCGGTTAAAAATGAGACAAATGAAGAACAAAAACAAGAAAAGGTTGATGAAAATGATATAGAAGTTTCCAGAAGAAGAAAAGGAAGACTTAAATAGTAATGAAATTAATGAATTAGAACCAGAAATAAATGTTGATGAAATATTCGTTGACGCAACTACGGAAACTCATGAAACAGACAAATGAAGATAGACAAGAAATGTGTAGAGATCATGAAATTGAAGAGACGACTTCAAGTAATGAAAAGCGACAGAGGAAACCACCAGAGTGGCATAAAGATTATGAGATGGATATTGAACAATCATTTCTCTGTGAGATAGATGAGAATAGTGATGAAACATGGAGGCAGACCTTTTAACCAAGGCTTTGCCACAGTCAAGGTTATCAAAACAACTGAAGCTGCTGGGGGGTAACTCAGACCTGTATCCAGACCCCTAGGTCATCGTGAGGGGGAGTGTTGTATATAAATATACTCTTTGTAGTGATATTTTTTTTAATACAATATAGAGTTCCTTGGTTACCGATCTTAGTTACCCGCTGTTGATTTGTAGACGTAAAATAAAATACATGTCGTAATAATTTTACTCAAGTTTACTATTTAATAGATAGTGACTGGTGACTCCACTGCAACAAACTGTTGGAAATATATATATTAAAACAGTACATGTGTAACTGGACATAGGACCAGGTGAAAAATTATTCCGTATATCCCAGTCACGGGTTGCCTGACAACCCGTTATTTTTGAAATTGACTATACTTTTTGCTGGACTTGAGGTCCTATAAGCTTCATGCTTGAGGTGTTGTGTATAATCAGCTGAAAAATACCCTTAGAAATACATGGTCAAATGTCTATTGAAAAAAAAATTATGTCATGTCATTACAGTGAGCTGCATATGCAAATAGGTTGTTACAACCTTTAAAGGCACTTTACACTTATTATACCATTGCTAAGTGAACCTTGAACTGAAAAATATTAGTATAAATTTATTTGTTTTGTGGTAAAAATTGTTTTGAACAAAGCTTGAACAAATTTCAACAAATTATGAAATACAGTTACTCAATGTTAATCATGCTAAATGTACAGAATAGTACAGTAGGTTCTATTGTTATCTATATTTTGTGCACTGAGCACACACAAAACATTTTAGTCAGTGGGAAGTTAAATTAAATTAAAATAATATTATATAAAACTTCTAGCTGGTTTGCTACTGTGTTATAATAATGAAGGGTATGTTAAAAATATAGTCCATTTCCATTTTATTTTTAATTAGTTTATTTTAAATATCTTTTGCTTTGTCATAACTTTAGGTAGTAGGAGAGACAGATCAAGATCACCAATCAAGGTTGATAGTGTTGGCCGCAGGCGTGAAAGCAAAAACCCAGATGCCAGTAGAACCACGGTAGATGCTGCAAATAATATGTCTAATAGTGTCATGAGTCAGATGATGATGACTAACATGTATACACAAGGTATGATGTCAGTTTTAACTTATTTATTTATTAAGGCAGGACTTCTCAACCCCTAGGTCCTAGGGCCTACAACACGGCCTGAACATTTTAGCTATGGTTCAGGGGAGGTGTGTTGTAAAAAGGTTGGGAACCCCTGTATTAAGACAAACATAATAATATGTATTATATTAGCTTAAAAGTGCCTGTCAAAACCATGCTATGAATGTAAAATTTGGTACAATAGCAGAACAGTCTAGTGGGCATTACTTTTTTCATGATAATGCGTAAAGCCCTTTACATCCACTCTATCAACTATTAATTAATTATTAGACTTAAAAATAGTCTAAACGGGGATAATAATGGCATTTTTAATATTTGTATCGTAGGTAGGTTGGTTGTTGTTTATTTGTCAATTTTGCATACATAATCTCCATAGGTGTTAGATAGGATTTAAGTATAAGTACACTACATGCACCCTGTAAGGGCGTTTGCAAGTCAGTGCGTTTAATTTTACATTATTATAAATACTAATTCTATATCCAAATATTTCATTCGTCAGCATTAATTCAATTATAATTTGTCAATTAACAATATTCTTATAAATAGTAAAGTAAATATAGGTAGTGATATATATTAAGGGGTTCTGTTACCCACCTTCCAGGTCTAACATCAGGACCTCATTAGTGATAGACTATAGACATATGAATTGAACTGGTTAGGACAAATCTAATGAGTCCAATACAACAGGTTTACTAGTGACTATTCCAGGGTTCTGTAACCCACCTTCTACTTCATCTTCAGGTCTTTAGTCAAAGTGAAAAGAACTCGTTAAGACAACTCTAGTGAGCCCAAACTCAATAGATTTACAAGCAGCTATTTCAGGGTTCATAGTCAATAGAACTGTTTGAGAAAAATCAAATGAGCCCATACTCGATGCGTTTACTAGTAGCATTTCCAGGGTTCTGTCACCCACCTTCCAGTTCCATCATCAGTTCCGCATTATTGGTCAAAGTGTAGTCTCCGTGGCGCAGTAGGAAACCGCTTGCTTTGCAAACTGGAGGTCGCGGGTTCGATTCCTGCAGGGGGCAACAACTTTTGTGTAGTTGTTCCTTACTGGCTAGGACAATGCAGGCCGATCACCTGATTGTCTGTAAAGTAAGGCATGTATGAAAAGGCAGGCATGGAAAAAGTCGGTCCTGCGCCTAACCTCTCCCCGGTCGTGTCGGTCATCCGTCCCATCGGATTGTGAGAGGTATTAAGAAAGAGAGAGTACACTTGTGTGTACGCAAGCGCTTGTGCACTACAATATCTCCCGCGTAGATGGCTGATCTTGTGAAAGATTGGCCGCTGATATCGTAACGGCCAGGAGGACATTATTGGTCAAAACTCTTTAGGATAAGTCTAATTAGCCTAAATTCGATGAGGTCACTATAGTAGCCATCCAAATATCCACCCCTTTCCTTATCCACCTTCGAGTTCCAACACAGAGCAACCACAAACACCGTGACATGAGCTACAAGCTGTGACAGAAGATTAGTATTATTAGGGTTCCATACCTAAAAGGTAAAAAAGGAACCCTTATGGTCTGACTTCGTCTCTGTCTGTCTGTCACAAACCTATATATTTCAGGAACCACTGATGCTATCAATTTGAAACTTGGAATAGTTTTAGATCTTAATTACCCAGCCCCATCGCAAATGAAAAAAACATTTTTTTTCTTTTAATTTTTTTATAATGGGGGTCGAAATGGGTCATCAAAATTTCAAAGTGAGACTACTATATTGAGAGGGGTATCATATGAAAGGGCTTTATATGCACATCTCAAAACAGATTTTTATTTTGGTTTATGTCACGCAGTTTTTGGCTGATAATCAAAAATGTCAAAAAAAATACCGTTCCCCCCCCTTATCTCCGAAGTTTGTGGAGGGAAAAATCTGAAATAATTATGGGTAATACATGTCTATATATATATTACAGGAAAAATAAAACGATTATTCTAAATAGTAGCTTTTTAGTAAGTAATCCTACAAACCTCGACAAACTTATTTTAGCGGTTTGGTTCTTTTGCTATCTGAGGTGTTAAATTCATTGTAAAATAACTTTAATATGAGTACGTTCAAGGATGGTATGGAACCCTCGGTGCGCGAGTGACGACTCGCACTTGACCGGCATTTTATAAATAGTATAAATTCCAATAAGATTCTAATTATTGCTGTTTATTACTTTTTTAATGCTCTACTATGTGGACAGACGACATTGTGCACGTCGCAGGTAACCGGTGGATGCAAATAGCTAATTGTCGTTCATTGTGGCGTACGAAGGGGGAGGCCTATGTTCAGCAGTGGACGTCTTCCGGCTGGTGATGATGAATATGATCAATATTATCAAAATTTAACAGTTACCTTTTTTTTTCATTGTGGGATTTATTCTTAAGGATGAGATTTATTTTAGGAAACATGATGCTAGGTGGCATGTACCCAAACATGATGATGCAGGGAATGATGGGTGGTGGTATGGTGCCTTCTACTGGAATGGAGATGATTTCCGGAACAGGCATGGAACTGCTGCCCCAAACATCAATGGATATTGCTTCTATTGGTGGACAAACTATTGCACCTACTGCAGCCACCACCTCTATGGACATGACAATGATGGGTGGAATGATGATGGATCCATCTATGATGGGAATATATCCCAGTATGGGAACTGAGATAGCTGCTGTTCCGGAAAAGAAAGAAATTGTTTTGAAATATTGCAAGCTAATTCCCGCTGACTCTGGGACACCGCAACCCCCTCGTCGAGCTAAACCGCCCGGTTGTAGGACTATTTTTGTCGGTGGTTTGCCTGACAGCATTAGAGAAAGTACAGTCAGAGAAATATTTGAGACTTTTGGAAGAATAAACACATTGAGACTGTCAAAGAGAAACTTCTGTCACATTCGTTTCGATAGAGAAGATAGTGTAGATGCAGCAATGACAATATCCGGATATCGTATTAAACTGACAAGTAGTAAGGATAAAGATAAAGATGATAAGGAAGATGATGATAATTCCCATTCCACGTCAGGCTGGTTACACGTAGACTATGCTTTGGTAGGTAATTTATTTTATCAAATATCAAAATATGGAGTACCTACTAAAAGAATAATAACTTGAAAGGAAAAATATCAAGTTAAAAATGTAACATGATCTCCTTTTTTTATAGAGTAGAGATGATCAGAATGATTTTGAACGACGCCAAAGGCAAGCTTTGCGTGCCCAACAAGCACAGTTGGAACAATTAGATTCCCAGCAAGAAGTTTCATGTCGCAGCGTATCCTCTGCATCTTACAGAAGATCGCCTTCTCCAGTGCGAATACAACCATTTTCAAATGCAGCTATAACTCAACTATCTGAAAAGATAAAAAATGAAGAACAATTTTCAAGTACACTGCCAGTGAGTATTTAAAACATATAGAACAAATGTTTGTGAAACCCTATCGTTATGTAAACTCACAATTATAATTTACAGACATTACTCGTGTGGTTGGAACGCGGAGAATGTTCTAAAAAGAACGCGAACCAGTTCTATTCTATGATCCAAGCAACAAATTCACACATACGTCGATTGTTCAACGAAAAAATGCAGGCTGAAGAAGAGCTACAGGAATGTCGGGAGAGGGTTAAGACTCACATTTCAAATGTCATAGAGCAACGTAAGTAGTACTTACTCGAACGAATTACTTTCTCATTCAAAATCTGTTGGTGACATTTTAATTTGATAAAATTTGCCTACCTCGCGATTCATCCACATTTGTGTCCAAAGCAAAATGTCTATAAGGTAAGCATTTTGGTCATATGTTTTCATTTTTATGGAAGTAAAGTCTCCAGTTAAAAGAACCTATAGGAGTGCAGAATGCTCTATTATCACGCTGATACTATAGGTGTTGGTAATATGTAATGGTTTTTAAATGGTCACTCACAATGGTCGCACGCTGGTCGCAACCCGGTACAAACCTGTCCGATATTAAACAATGGATCAGCCGTGTTCAGCAGACATCTTCAGAGCCCTGAGTATACATTACCAATGCAAAAATTCAGGAGCAAACGCGCCACGCGTTTTGGATGTTGTGACAATTTATTTTTATGACTTTATTTTAACTAGTGTAGTGTACGACAAATTTCTGGATAAAAATAAATTGTCAAAACATTAAAAGGTTTGAGGGACCTGTTACGTGGGAGACGCTGTATTAAGACCAGTTGATCGAGGGAACGTGAATTAAGTCGGGCTAAAAGGTGATGATGTTTTTGTTATGAAAATAAATTGATTAAAAATAATCGAAAGTTTATGTTCCATCGATAAAATGGTCTTAGTAAAGTGAATATTTTACGGTACATCGTACCGCGGATCATCGCGTGCTCAGCAGTTGGCAGTCAGTACTAGCTGCGTGTCACTGCGCCATAACTGGCTACAGTTTTGAGGGTCGAGGACTACCTATCGAGAATGTACCACGGTATGTTTAGTCTAACCAAAAGAAACGTATGCTCTTAACGTAATCATTTGTGAACCTCAGTGGAACAGGTGGCGAAAGTGTTTATAGCAGCTGCACATCAGCGCGTCTGGGATCACTTCACTAAACCTCAAAGGAAGAACATCGAAACGTGGCAGAAAATGACACAGGTACACACATTCCTATTATAAAAAAATTGTGTCATTGACACAGCTTAACAAAACAGGATGTAGTGCATTTTCTGCAGTTCACACGAGTTATTATGTAGGTATTTAAGTTTTAAAGAGCTAGTAATTATAGAACTCAAGGAACTTGAGCCCGCAATGTGTTCCAGCGAGGTTTCTGGGGAAAATGGTTTGTTTATTATGATAATATATAAATTTAGGAGATCGTGAAGACGGCTGATATCAGGTAAAACCGTAAAATTGTTGACAATGTATAACCTGACATGTTATTGTACATTTTAAATACAACATCGCGAATTCGCGAGATAGATTAATTAGGGATATAGTAAGTATAAAGAGTTATATTTTTAGGAGTTTAATTCCCTGAAAGAAGAATTCCAAGAGAAGTTTGAATGTGATGACACCGACTTCAATGGATTTAACAACAGGCATACACAGAACATATCTAATAACGAAGATATTCAACAACTGAAGGTATTGTAGTTTTTAAAGTCTCATACGGCTACAGCGACAGATAACTATAGTAAAGTAGTTCTAATTTTATTTTCCTTAATGTCTTTGAATTTGGTGCTGCTTGCCACAACAGGCCTGCCCTAAATCCCAAATTATGTATACAACACAGATGGTTTTGGTCAACTTCAGAATGAGAGTTTGTTTTAATAATGAAGAATAAGTCTAAAAGATTTAATATAAAAGAAAAACTTCTGAAATAAATTGAGAAATGAATTCATGTGGTTGATGTTTCTAGCGCGAGAACGAAAGCCTCCAATTTCAACTAGAAGCTTATAAGAACGAAGTCGATGTTATAAAGGCTGACGCCCAGAAAGAAATGGAGAAATTCAAGGCACAATTCATAGCTCGTCAAGCTTTGCAAAATGCTTTGGAAAAAAATGTGAGTCTCTTTTAGAATGTTATTATTTTAACTGCTTTTAATAACGGCTTATTAACGGTTTCCCTACCTTATGATGATTGACGTTAAGTTTATAATAGTTGATCCAAAGGTTGATCAAGGCAAATATAAAAATCTTTTCAATAGCGCCGAAATTTCAAGGTTACAGATCATCACCAGCCGGAAGACGTCCACTGCTGAACATAGGCCTCCCCCTTCGAACGCCACAATGACCGACAATTGGCTATTTGCATCCACCGGTTACCTGCGACGCGCACAATGTCGTCTGTCCACCTAGTGGGAGGCCTACCTACGCTGCGTCTTCCGGTTCGTGGTCGCCACTCGAGAACCTTTCTTCCCCAGCGGTTATCGGTTCGCCGAGCGATGTGGCCTGCCCATTGCCACTTCAACTTGCAGATTTTAAGAGCTATGTCGGTGACCTTGGTTCTTCGGCGAATCTCCTCATTTCGGATTCTGTCGCGCAAAGAAACTCCGAGCATAGCTCTCTCCATAGCTCGTTGTGTGACTCTGAGCTTATCCAAAAGGCCAACAGTTAGGGACCACGTCTCAGTACCATATGTCATCACTGGCAACACACACTGGTTAAAAACCTTCGTCTTTAGGCACTGCGGTATTTTGGACGAGAAGATTTCGCGTAGTTTCCCGAACGCTGCCCATCCGAGTTGGATTCTTCGGCCGACCTCTTTGTCGAAGTTGGACCGACCTACCTGAATAGTTTGTCCTAGGTATACATAGTGGTCAACAACTTCGAGTGTATCGTTCCCAACAATTACCGGTACGGGTGCAACATGGACATTAGACATGATCTTCGTCTTGTCCATGTTCATTTTAAGACCCACCTGTTGGGAAACGCTACTGAGGTCGCTGAGCATCGTATTGAGGTCCTCCAGCGACTCTGCCATAATGACTATATCATCGGCAAAACGAAGGTGAGTGATGTATTCGCCATTGATATTGATGCCGAATCCGTTCCAGTCCAAGAGCTTGAAAACGTCCTCCAATGCGTTTGTGAACAGTTTCGGAGAAATAACGTCTCCCTGTCTCACACCACGCTGCAATGGGATTGGTTTCGTGCTCTCGTCCTGTAGTCGGATCGACATGGTGGCGTTGCTGTACAAACACTTCAACACTTCGATGTACCTATAGTCAATGTGGCACCGCTGGAGAGATTGCAATACTGCCCAGGTCTCGATTGAATCAAAGGCTTTCTCGTAGTCCACAAACGCTAGACATAATGGCCGATTATACTCCTCGGTCTTCTGTATAATCTGGCGGAGCGTATGTATGTGGTCTACGGTGCTAAAGCCTTTTCGGAACCCGGCTTGTTCGGGAGGCTGGAAGTCATCAAACCTGCGTTCGAGACGGTTCGTAATGACTCTCGAAAACAGCTTGTATACATGGCTCAGGAGTGAGATAGGTCTATAATTCTTCAATAAAGTCTTATCACCTTTTTTGAAGAAAAGAACCACCACACTCCTGTGCTATGCTTCTGGCGTTGTACCCTCGAGTAAGACGGAATTAAATAACTTCTGGAGGACTAAAAGTACCGGTTTTCCACCCGCTCTCAGAAGTTCTGATGTGATTCCGTCTTCACCCGGCGCCTTGTTATTCTTGAGCTGTTTGAGAGCCAAGGTTACAGATGTCGACTTTTAATTAAAAATAGAAAAATAGCTAGTCTCATATAAAAAAGTACTATTATATAAGTACACAAATACTAAAATAAATACTTTACCACTTAATAATCTTTTAAGCCACCTTTGCCATCGCCTGTCGTGAAGCCTCCACCTCCGCCTCCATTACCAGAGGATTTGGATTCCGAAGTGCATTTGAAGGAAGCTGTCGAAGCGGGATGCGGTGAGGCCAAACTGATTGGCGTAATGTCGGCGTTCCTTCAAGTAAGGCTTACAACATAGTAGTATTTTTTATACAACGTATACAGATTGATGATATAATCACCTGCAAACATTTAATGTGACAGAATATTAATCACAACGAAGAGTATTTAATACTATTTGCTGGCAGGCGTTTTGCTAATCTTTAAGCGAGTGTCTCCTTATTGCCGATCATCAAAATATCTTAGAGACATTCATTGCTTCTATAAGCATTTTCAAGCCAATGTTCAGCTGTGGGTGTATTCAGGCTAATGATGATTTCAGGTGCATCCTCAAGGAGCTAGTCTCGACTACGTGGTGTCGTATGTTCGTGCGATTTTCCCGCACGTGTCCCAAGCAACGATCCATCATGTGCTCCAGAAGCACTGCGACGTGTTTAGTCGCACGACTAGCGGAGTTGGTGCTAACATAGAGCACCGCTGGTCGTTCGCAGCGTTCAACAAACAAGAATCTAGCGCTTAACTACTTCACAAGTAGTCAACAATACCACAGAGGTTTAGGACAAAGACACTTAACTACTTAGGAAAAGACTGGCCGGCCAAAGCAAGCTTCATCACAAAACTTATTATATGTGTAATAAGTCGGAAACGTGCGCTCTAAGAGGACAAAAATATTTTTGAAGGAACTGCTTAATTTCGTGTTGCAATATTGCAATCTCACTATGCTGTAATGACTGAATGAGACCACAGTTAATATTCATATGTCTTGTATATTTACTGAGGAATACAATAAATATGGCAGTTGCAGAATGTATGTGCGAATAATAGATTCTGAAAACAGTGTTTATACCAATTTAGTTACTGAGAAATTAAAGTCGCCGCAATTAAGCAAATAACTATTCCTCGTCTGGAATTATGAGGAGCTTAATGGTACAAGTGGGTGATGTAAGATCCAAGTCTGCTGTGCACGCCTGGACGGACTCTATGGAGGTACTGGCTTGGCTAAGCGATCATCCGGCTCGAAGGACCATATCTCCAGTCCAGCCCCAAATGAATCTATATTTTATGAATACAATATGATATATTCATCCGGTCGGTGTTTCGCCATCTACCATAACCGTGGTGGTGGTCGCCTAGTTAATTTGAGTGTAAAAATATGTATATAGAACATTTTGAACAACGCATAGTTTTAAGTGTGATGACGTATTTTTTTAAATGTCTACGTTTAAGTAGTATAGAAACATACATAAATGGGAAAGTAAAAGTTCTAACTTTTAATTTCCACCTAAGTATTATTAGTAAGTAATATTAATATGGAATCCATAACTGCATTTTTTTAAAGTTTCGCAGCGCAACTGCTCAACTACAAAATGTGTAAATAAGTACATTCAATAACCTAGTTCCTAAATGTATTTTTTTTATTGTAGTTTTAATTTATTTCATGCAAATTGAATACACAATTATGTCACAAATATGTTTTTTTTTTAAAGTTTTTCTTTAAAAGGTATGAGAGATCACATAGGTCTCTCGTGACTTATATAGGTTCAGGAGGCTATACAAATAACGCAAATATTGATTGCTACCCAATTTTGTTGATAACCTGAGTGGACTTATCATGTGTATAAATTAGTATAGAGTGTACCTTACCAAAATTTTAGTGACGTGGGTTGTTGTAATTAGTAAATCTGTAATGTGGATAAGTTTCCCAATCCACACTTTCTGGAGGTTTGATCGTAAAGACAATCAAATATTACAGATAAACGTGGGCATCAGTACTACCATGGATAAATGAACTAAAGGATAAACAACCTCTATACATTCGAGCGTACCTCGAAGTTTTGCAAAAAAAATCCTTAGATTCAGGGTGCGCCACTGTGCACTGATCCTTAGAATTTGCCCATAATTTCCGCAAGCGCTAGTATAGCAGATAAATTAGAAAGAATACCAGTTTTATCAAGATTAACAATAGATGGCGATATTTTAAAAATAGCGTTTACACCCAAGGTCACATCATATAAAATGTACTTGTAATCAAACACTCAATCGGGGGATATACGCGCATCATTTGCGCGCGAGTGGAGAGTACATCGGGTGGACTTATCAGTCATACCTACGCCTATAAACGCACAGGCCAAACGGCTGAACCGAGAAACATGATATTTGGACAGTAGATTCCAGTTATGATGTATGACTCCAGAAAGGATTTTTGGAAATTCTAATTTATCATATTTTTCTAATGTATCATATTTTTTCGAATATATTTTTTGAAGTGAATCTTCTTAGGCGACTTCCAAAAATGTTATCACTTAACGCGTTAGACGTGTGGTTCGGTGTGGTTCTTCGTTGACTTCGTGTTGACTTCGTTGACTTCGTGTTGACTTCGTGTTGACTTCGTGTTGACTTCGTTGACTTCGTTGACTTCGTGTTGACTTCGTTGACTTCGTTGACTTCGTTGACTTCGTTGACTTCGTTGACTTCGTTGACTACGTTGACTACGTTGACTTCGTTGACTTCGTTGACTACGTTGACTTCGTTGACTTCGTTGACTTCGTTGACTTCGTTGACTTCGTTGACTTCGTTGACTTCGTTGACTTCGTTGACTTCGTTGACTTCGTTGACTTCGTTGACTTCGTTGACTTCGTTGACTTCGTTGACTTCGTTGACTTCGTTGACTTCGTTGACTTCGTTGACTTCGTGACAGTCTTCAGTCATTCCGTCATTCCGTCATTCAGTGTCATTCAGTGTCGTTCAGTGTCGATCAGTGTCGATCAGTGTCGTTCAGTGTCGTTCAGTGTCGTTCAGTCGCGGGGAGGTGGAATAGAAAGAGACAGAGCGAGAATGAAGTTTCAGTTCTTCCGCGCGGAGGGACTCCACGCACGCATATTTTTTTTAAATTACATTATCACATACATTAATTTCGAATGTATCATAGGTATAAAAACATTCCAACCAAATACGGTCTACGTTTATCGGTGCAGAGATCCCGTGACCACCTTCCTGCACCATAATCAGACCCTGATCACCATTTTTCTAGCAACTGCTCGTCGAGACCTACCTAACGAGCCCGAACTCGGTGGGTCTACGGTTATTGGTGCAGAGATCCCGTGACCACCTTCCTGCTCCATCATCAGACCCTGATCACCACTTTTCTAGTAACTACTCGTCGAGACTTACCCAACGAGCCCAAACTCGGTGGGTCTACGTTTATTGGTGCAGAGATGCCGTGACCACCTTCCTGCTCCATAATCAGACCCTGATCACCATTTTTCTAGCAACTGTTCATCGAGACCTACCTATCAAGCCCAAACTCGGTGGGCCTACCTTTATTGGTGAAGAGATCCCGTGACCACCTTCTTACTCCATCATCAGACCCTGATCACCATTTTTTTAGCAACTCATCGTCAAGACCTATTCAACGAGCCCAAACTAGACGGGTCTACGTTTATCGGGGCCGAGATCCTGTTACCACCTTCTTACTGATCATCATCAGACCTTGGTGAAGGTTACCATTTTATTTAGTATCATCGGATTTACAAATTATGTTCTAAATTTCAGATCTCTCGGACTAATAGAAGTAATGGAAAATGTCTATTGTATACAAAATATCCCTACCTCGAGTCGGAAAAGAGTGACCACACTACATCGATATACTATCTAAACGTTTAGATAGTATATCGATGGACCACTAGGTCACTCACTCACCCATAAGAAAATATAGCGCGACCGCCGAGCGCAGGTATGAAAAGCGAGGTACTGGCTTTGATTATATATACGTCTAGATACCTAATAGTCTTGTAACGTTACGTTAATAAGCATAACAACCTCATAATTCGTGTGTGCGTGCAGGCCTCGTTGTACACTCGCGTCATCTGTGGTTGTGTGCGTGTTTGGGGATCTCCAGTTATAAATATTTTTCCCATAAATAGCGATAGCGTTGTGGATTGATATGTACTGTGTAAATGTGTAATTCCTTTTTTTTTAAATATAATGTATAGGTGTTTGATGTCCAAATAAAATAAAATAAAATAAAATAAAATAAAATAAAATAAAATAAAATGAAATGAAATGAAATGAAATGAAATGAAATGAAATGAAATGAAATGAAATAAAATAAAATAAAATAAAATAAAATAAAATAAAATAAAATAAAATAAAATAAAATAAAATAAAATAAAATAAAATAAAATAAAATAAAATAAAATAAAATAAAATAAAATAAAATAAAATAAAATAAAATAAAATAAAATAAAATAAAATAAAATAAAATAAAATAAAATAAAATAAAATAAAATAAAATAAAATAAAATAAAATAAAATAAAATAAAATAAAATAAAATAAAATAAAATAAAATAAAATAAAATAAAATACATTAAAATAAAATAAAATAAAATAAAATAAAATAAAATAAAATAAAATAAAATAAAATAAAATAAAATAAAATAAAATAAAATAAAATAAAATAAAATAAAATAAAATAAAATAAAATAAAATAAAATAAAATAAAATAAAATAAAATAAAATAAAATAAAATAAAATAAAATAAAATAAAATAAAATAAAAATTAAGTTAAAAGAAAAATAAATAAAATAAAATAACATAAAATAAAATAACATAAAATAAAATAAAAATTATGTTAAAAGAAAAATAAAAAAAATAAAAAAAATAAAAAATAATAAAAAAATTGATTTGATTTGAATTGAATTGAAATTAAATGGCGTGTCCCTTACCATCAGGTGAACGTCTTATTTGCCTCATGACCAGGAAGAAAAAATACTTCTAAGTACCTATATAAAAGTAATTAATTTATCAAAAAAATAAATTAAAATTATTATAATTGATTTATTTTATGTTTTGGTCATTAACTACGTATTAAGTTTCATTGAATTCATTTTTGTCAAAAGAAAAATTACCCCAGACTTAAGATATATTCCCCCATTATTACCTAGCCACACCAGTCTAGTCGGACAATGTACACATTGTCGTAAAAAACAATCGAGTTTTTATAATAATCCCTCACAGAATCTTAAGACTTATGAATGGAAAATTAAGTTAGGATCGATATTAATTTTACTTAGTTAATATTTTCACGATTTGATTACACAATTCGGCAAAAAGTTTTTTTTTTGCGAGCACAAACCATCGGTAGAGTTCAAGTGATACTAAACAACCAAGTATACCAATTTGATGTTTTGGTATACTTGATATTGTCAAGTGTTTAAACATCGAACACGCTATCTAGACGTATATATAATCAAAGGGTACTGGTATAACGAGGTATGAGCTTGCCTTCTGTACGCACCGCCGGCCGGCCGCCGCCGTCGGTCGCGTCGCCGGCGCCGCCCGGTCGCCCGGCGAAATTCACCCGCATTTCCGCTGTGAGTGGCAGGCAGATCGTGACATGCTTCATACATTTTTGTTTGTACATTTGTTCCATTGGTCCGGAGCGCTTCGCTCGTAGCGAAATGTTCGTGGCCGGGCGGTCATGTGCCGATGCGACAGCCGCTTAGTTTTAATTTGGCGGGCCTCTTGGTCTAATGGTTAGTCACCCTGGCTGCTACCGATAGGTCTTGGGTTCGATTACCGACCACCATATGTCTGGGTGTTTTATCTAGTTCATCATCATCATCAGCAGCCGAAACTTCCACGAGGCGAGACCTTTGTTTAGCACAAAGGCGTCGCCCTTAGAAGGGAGGGGTTGCTATAATCCCCACGTTTTGCAGACGGCTTGGGGATCGCAGTATAGGTGGTAGGTAATCTAATAAAAAGACGCTGCTGCCCATTTTCTTATTTTCCCTTAGTCGCCTTTTAAGGACACAAAACGGTTTTTTCAAGTATCAGAAACATTAAATTAAATACATATGTATATAATTTTATAAGATTATGAATAGTTCCGCAAACTCGATCTCAAGTTTTAGTCAATTAGTATTTTAGTTATTTGTAAATAAATGTACTAGATGGCGCTGATTTTCCAATATAAATGTAAAATTTGTGTAAATTCTACAAAATTGAGACTCTTAGTGCCATCTATGCACAAATTGAGAACTAAAAAACGTGGTACGCTGTTTTCTATGGAGGTTGTTTATCCTTTAGTTCATTCATCCATGGTACTACTTATCATCAGTAGGGCCCGGATATTAAAAATGACAAAATAAATGGCGACTATAGTTGTATCTGTATGTAACGGCTGGCAGGCTCATTCTATAAGCTTCATGGGCAGGCTTGCCAACCATTTAAGCAGAGGATGTAATATATACGTTTAAGAAGTTACCCCCATATCAAATCAAAATAGCCGTAAAACATTTTCTTAAAGGTAAAAACTGACAAACTGACAGCCTACGGCTTAGTTTATTTTTTAACACAAGGTAATATCTAATTATTACCCGTGGGGTGTCCGGGTATGAATAGCACCCTCCCATCTCCTCCCGTTGGGTGTATGTAAGAGGCGACTATGGGAAAACAAGAAGACGGGCAGCAGCGTCTTTCTATGAAATTACCTACCACCTATACTGCGATCTCCAAGCCGCCTGCCAAGCGTGGAGATTATGGCAACACCTCCCTTCTGGGGGAGGCCTTTGTTCAGCAGTGGATGTCTCCGCTGCTGATGATGATGAAGAATTAATTATTAAAAAGCCCTAAACTATTGCAATCAGACTCAAATGAATATAAGTATGACGATTTCCAGAAGCTTTAGCTATTATTTTCTATCGAGTCACGTATTTTAAGAAATACTCCTAAAATATTTTACCCCCCCCCCCCCCCCCTAAAGATATTTCCCTAAATCTAGGGGGGAAACCCTCAAGTAGTCCAAGTGGCTGAGGACGTAAGTTCCGACTGCGTTGCGTGCGTAGCACGACGTATACCTAGCCATTACTTCCCAGAATTTGATCCTTACTAGCGACACTGGTGTAATAATACAGGCTGATATTTCTTTTTGCCCGACTGCCCCAAAAGGAGGGTTATGTTTTTCGAGTGTAGGTATGTATTTGTTTGGCACGGCCTACAGCCTAAATGGCTTGATGGATTTCGACTTATAGTATGTATTCATCAGATTCGTCTCAGTTGTGGGAGTGACATAGGCCATATATTTAAAAAACAATATGGCTGCCGTCACTCGCCATTTTGTATACTTCCAAAAACATAATTATAGGTATCAAATGAAAGGTGTTAACGAGACGGAGTTGAAATGTATATTACATACATGTGTATAAGTATGGATACTGAAATTTATGTCCATTTAGTTTGTTCGCAGTTGGGTTTATTATGCTTTTATATGTGTTCAAAATCAACTGGTTCGATTCCTGGCTAGGAAGTCCAATGATGCAGTTTTAGTTTTCATCAAAATCGGGCCCGTAAACGCCTTGGGTATTTTTCGCCAATCCTTATAGGTTTCGGATTTGGCCATTCGAGCCTACTTGAAAGTTTCACCTGTATAGGCACACCGGCTGTGGTGCCAACACGAGCGATAAGCTCGCTCTACGAGGGTATTTTGAATCTCTAACTGCCGGTCCCAATATCCTATCGATCCCTAAATATCAAGTCATCGATATCCCGCGATAAACCTCCGAAATGGAGCCAACGTCTCTCGTTCTATATATTATCCTCGTTAATCATGGTATCTGGGATTCTTACCCACTTAAACCCCTGCGGCTGTCTCATCGCCATATAAGAGAGGGGACCTGGGCCCTCCAGTGGGATTAGCACCAAATACCTACCCCTCAGTGCGCATTATACACCTGGCAACCTGGCACCGTGATCACGGGGATGGTGCTCGCAACCCCGTCACCGTCCTCCTCGGAGTCGCCGCCGTCACCTGTCTATGTAATGACCTTGCCTAAAGTTGCTAAACCTAGCGGCATGAAATACAGGGTGGCCAGAACAGTGACGTCATAAAATTTTTTTTTAGGTGCCTCGTATTGAGAGGTATCTGAATCACCCCTATGTATGTTCTACGATTTTTCGTAGTTTTCGAGTTACGATTTTATTTATGAATTTTTGCAAAATTGCGACCGGATCAGTTTGAAACATTTCTAAAAAAGAAAGTAGAAGATTTCTTCGAATTTTTTTCTTGCAGGGAAAATCTCTATGAACTGTACATTTATGCATAAAATAAACAGCCTCATAACTTTAATGGAAGTTACTACAAAATTGATTGGTTTTATGACGTCACTGTTCTGGCCACCCTGTATACTTTACGACCTATTCTCAGACCTACCCGATATGTACACAAAATTTCATACAAATCGATTCACCCATCTATTTAATGACCTTGAATCTGGTATGAATAACGTTCACAGCTTCTTGTCATTAGTGTAAATATTAGTGAAGTTTATGTTATATTGAAGAAGGGACAAATTCATGCTAACAACAATTTATTTATAGTTTATTATTTCTCATAAAAACTAAAGGATAAAAATGGTTATTGTGGGTTATCCCTAAGAGATAAAACATATACCATCGCGAGCTATTTTTGTAGAACTTGTTAAGATATCTACAATATTGTAGTACATTATTTTAATCTATCTCGTAGGGTTTAGCCAGCGTTTGCAATGTAAGCTCAAAAAAAATTCTTTATTTACGACATCACATCAGAAACCTCTAAAATTATTAGTGTTTCTTTACTATATTATGCATGTATTATACATATAAACCTTCCTCTTGAATCACTCTATCTATTAAGAAAAACCGCATCAAAATCCATTGCGTAGTTGTAAAGATCTAAGCATACATAGGGACAGACAGACGCCGCGGAGATCTTTGTTTTATAATATGTATAGATATAGATATTGTCACTGTTAAGTTTCAGCTGTAGTACCTATACCTTACTGTATACCATTATGAAGTAAAGATCATCCGATCTACACTAGGAATAAATAAAAATCGTTATTAATTATTGGTAGGTCATAATTTAATGCAGTTTTCTTTTATTATTAAACATTTGCTTCTGCTTTTACTTATTAATATGACAAATGGAATATTGTTGATCTAGATTAAATATCTATTCTGTGAACCTATTTTAAACAACTTTTATATTCCCATCAACCAGCCCGTCACTTTGTACAATTTTTTAAATAGTAGATATTTGACTCAACTTGTGATACAAATAAAAACACACTACCCTTTATTATGTGAAGGTACTTGATTTTATACATCTAAAAGTAATAATCAAATATGCAGAAGGACAGAGAATAAAAATGTCTTATAGTTAGTTGCTATCTTGAATAGAATATTGTAGCTACTAGATCATTTATTTGGCGTAAAGCCACTGTCTTGTCACATTATAACTTATGGGTATTTGTATCATAAATAACTTTTAATTTATATTACATATACACACATAGTTTCATTTGGGATAAACATATTATTCTTTGTTATACAAAAGAGGTTTCTAAAACATTTAAGCATTTACTCTTACAAGCAATCTATAAATGTTTAAAATATTATAAATAATTAATAATTATACTATAACTGTCTTTCAATAAACTGTGTATGGTCATATTTTAATAGCTGTATCGAAACCAAACAAATATATAAAAACAAATTAAAGTAAATATTATAATTACTTAGTAATTTCATTAATTTGAACATTAAATTGTAAATGATTCAGTCCGTATAAATGGCCGCGCTTCAACGCAGTCTGTGCAATACATACAACAAATTTTTGATAACGATACAAACAAAGGAGACGCATCGCAACAATATTTATTATTATGACGAATCAAACAAGGTACATGTCATTGAGAAGATCGTTGGTAGCATTTCCTTTGCTTGTATGGAGCCACACATGGATGATCAGTGAATACACATTCAAGCTTTCACATACGTATGGTCATCAATCATCATTATTCATTAAGCACTCTAAAGTTCGATCACGAGTAGATAGAAGGTTTGTAAATAAACTAGCTTCTAATATAAAATATTGAGGTAATAAGTTCTAATAACCACTTCAAATAACACGAAAACGATTGCCACTTTAATATGGGGTTTTACCCGTCCTCAGTCAATTTTACGATGCAACTCGGCAGCAAAAACTAACAGTGTAGGCGTTATGTAGCTTATGTACCGTTCATTTGAAGTGGATTGTACGTACTAGAGGGAAAAATACAACCAAATTATTTCAAACAGGATTTAGATTTCCGCGGCACACGTATTTACTACCAGCGGACATAGACTCGAAAATTATTAGCAGCTTGTTCGAAATAATGTAGCTTTGATGTGTCCTCTAGAACGTAGTTAATACCTCAATGCTATAATACGCCGCGCGTTAAAGCATCAGTCCTCAACCCGGCTAATATTTTAAATCGATAAGCAAATACTTAAATGCTTAGGAGGAATAATCAACATAATTTGGCTGAGCTGAAGCGTTTTACCATGATCCGATCTTATCAATCATCTCTCGAAAGTTGGTCACAGAAATGTATGAAGTTTATCTGATACTCGGGTAGACACTATGAAAGGATCTACGTATTTTATACAATTTCTTTGTCCCCAATATCACTAAACTTTTGCCATGTTTGTAATAGATTCTTGATTAGTCCTCCGAACATTAATAGCAAAGGTGGTTCAATAATGAGTGTTACCTAAATGGATATCAATTACGTAATCTACCTTCTCGTGACGGACTTCATCATACACTTAAATCAGTTTTATAATTACAATAAAATAAATTGCTGCCATGACTTCATAGCCTTGCGAATATGTGTAAAACAATTTTGTGTTTTTTTTTCTGGTTATTTTCTTTTACTGTGTAATACCGGCAAGTGTTAGGCGTTAGACCCGTAAGTATAATAAAATAAAATGTATTTAATAAATATGCAAGAATATATAAAGATTACCATCGATTCAGATGTGAATCATTTTGGGATGTAGGTACTTCTATTCACAAATTATGGACTAAAACTTATGGTATATACATATTTCGATCTGTTTGCATTATGACAAATTCACAAAGTTGCATACGTATCGCGAAACGTAAAATTCTCAAAATGGCATATTTTAGAATGGACTAGTTGACAGTAAGGTAAAAATCCTTACAATTTATTTAACCTGTAAATATTAAAAATGAACTAAATTTGTTTATTTATTCATTGATAATTGATCATTGATAATTTTGAGAAATAAATAACTTAAAAAAAAATATATATATATATACAGACGAATTGAGAACCTCCTTCTTTTTTTTAAGTCGGTTAAAAACACAGCTCCGGGACACGTGACATAAAACACCAATGACGGCACCTCACATTGCTTTAAAGGTACGCGTCCATTGGAACGCGCCGGACGCACCCCGCACTCACGGCACGTAACGGATTTTAGTTTGCTTTGTATTGACGCGTACCTTTAGGCGGTCTGTAAAGTAATTTTCACTCATAATATTATATAGAGTGTGCACCAATGATATTTGTATATAATATCATTGGTGTGCACTCATTTTCCCATGACCATGGCAATCAGAAGCGGTTCCGTTTTGAAAATTTAAATTCGTTTATAAAAAATACTTCGTATAAAATGATGAAGTATGTGTTGTAATGTTTATATTTTGCTAAACCAGACCATGAGGCATACATTATTAATAGCCAATTTATCTTAAAACAGTCAACAAGCCTATTGTTGAGTTCTTGTATTGAGAACTTTTTGACAAGGCTTGATTATATGTTATTTTATTTATAATAATTATAAGTATGCATATTAATTATTTATTATTATATTTAGTGTTATTTATTATTTAGAAATCCGATATATAGATACTTTCATAATTTAGATACCTGAAGTTATCCCAGAGAAGAGGAAAATGTTGTGACATTTTAATAGGCCACTAGATGTTTCAGTTAAGAAGTTTAATGACGACATAACTTCGTACATAGAGATGTACTGTAGATTTTGTTTATTTTATCAAGTTATTATGACATATAAAATCGAAACAATCCGACCAATTATTAAAAACTATCAATTCACTCCACCACGAACTGTACACTATTTATAAATTTTATACTATAAAAAGAATTATTTTTTACTTATTACATAAAATTTTCTATTCAAGTTAACTTACAAGGAAGAATAAAACTCAATTTTCCTATTATTACACAAAGAAAATGGCACATTATACCATAATATCTATAAATATAATCATTTTATGGGTTGTAAAAATCGTGCCATATCTTTTCGTTATTGACTCAAATTATCTTAGTTTTACTAATGTAGAACTTAGTACATTAGTACCTATTTTCGTGTTGATTATTGTCACAGAACACTTCGCTATGGCAATAAGTGTCATACTGAGCTGTTAAAAGTGGCCTATTAAAATTAAAACCGATTAGTTAGCCTTGGATGTTCTGCTTGTAGTAGCAGAATCATCATAAAACGATGGAGCCATAAACTAAAATTGAACCTGAACTCATATACCATATACGCCGTCCATATATTTCCAGGCCAGGCATCCCTATAAAAAACATATTCTCACAGTTTTACGTTGGTTGGATCCGGGTAAGGGTACACTAAAGATACCCATTTCCCTGATGAGTGCAACGGGTAAAGCAAGGCACACTAATCCTGTACTAGGATGGAATATAAAGCCCGGACGGCAACGAAACTTCTAACACGGATATGTATGTACAGCGCTTTAATAATACTTTATCTGAGCGCTCTACACGATGGTTTTATGCATTTAACAGCAAAGATGGAAAAAAAATTGTACAATACTGAATAATGTATGTTATACGGCGACACAACATTAAATGCTAGAAAATTATACCAATTGATTCTCTTAATGATTTGGATTAACTACTTACGGGTCTGCACTCTACAAAAAAAACTTCGAACAATAATAATTATAGATTATTTGTTTGTTTTTACTTACCGCAATTTTTTTTCTATGTGTGAATTTACCGTCTTTGGACGTTTCTAGATTGAGAAATTGTCATAATACAACTTAAAAATAGTACTTTGTGTTTATTCTAAAATCAAAGTAGATGATAAACCATTTACAAGTTCTGTCTATGATAGTATGGCACAGTATGAAAAGAGACTCAAAAAAAAACGATAATTCTTAGGGCGATTTCAAATAAACAGTTATAAATTTGAAATCGCGAAATTTTCAACTTTAGAGCAAATTAAATAATGTCGTTTTTAACTTATTCGTTATTTAAATTTCTTTAATATCATTAGTATTTTTGTTCAGTAGTCAGTACCTATATTATCATAATCGACAAACCACCTCTATAACTTAACCAACTTCACTTCACCAAGGAGCGTATTCGAAAACCCAATACGAAGATCGGAGATTAGACTTTAAAATGTGTTAGGGCTGTCAGTATTTTATGAATGTATTTTTTTTATGTTTTATAAGCATTATGATATGTGTATTAATTGGAAAAAAAATAACCTACATTTATTTTGGGAATTCTAATTATATTCTTAATATAAATTATCTATTAATCAGTCACATTAAACTATTTTTTTTTCGGATTTCGAAGTCTATATAAATGAAATTCTACTGCATCAGTACCTTTAAAATAATGTGAACATAGTACAACCACAATATGTCCTGCACATAAAATATCCTTTTGTTTTTGCTAAAAATAAAAATTTCCTTTTAAATAAAAATGTTTATACATTTTCTGGTGCGTGTTGTGGTTTCACAACTACTCGACATCTGTACTATTTCTTTTATATTTCATAAAATAAATATTATTTAACTTGAATTTCATCAACAAAATTCTTGTGACACTCCTAAAAATGAGTAAAACAACAGTTATTGTGGGCACCGTGCCCACAGGGGTGGATCCGCGCTTGCATTTGGAATAATTAATAGAACCCAGAAAGGAACAAAAAAAGCGCTGACCGTTTTTGGGTCCATTTATCATACTGTGCATGGTACTAAACATATGTAGGTAATGACCGACTCGTTAAACGTCATTAAATAACCACTAACGAACCATATTCTGCATACGAGTTAGTTATGATTACTTGGAGCGCACGCCGCGACTTCAAGTTATGCAGGATAGAGTTCACAGGGCTTATAAGTAACAAGCAGCTAGTTTAAAACTAATACAATCAATAATCTTCATTTAATGTCTATGTTCTAGTGAGATTTCTATTTATCTGCAGTTTATATATCAGTCGCTATCAATAGATAATTATTGTCAGCAAGACGACATCATCACTAGTCGAATACAGACATACAAGGACTACGGACAGAAGCTGGAAGCGAGTACAGCAAGTAATATCGAGCATATTTCAACATAAATATGGAATGTAGCAAACACTCAATCGAAAAGACCCCCGGATTCTGGCGTTCGGCCACGATTAATCTAACATTAAATTAGAGACAATATTTACAATAAAATAGTAACTATATGCGTCGTAAATCAACAATCCTCGCGTCCACCGTACTGATATGCATCCTCTCACCGTACGGTTACGAATAAATATAAAAGTTGTTTAAACACAGACCGATAGCCGCCGGTAAGAAATCATAACTTTACAAATTACGTCACTTAAACATGATACCGTACACTAGACAGCGGGACGGGCGGGCGGCGCGGGCGGCGCGGCCCCGCTGCGTCTCAGTCTTGGGTCCCGCGGCGCGCTCGCGGCCGCCGCCCCGCGTGAATAAATAGCTCGTCTACGCCGGGTCCGGGCGGCGGGCCCGGTACTGGAATGTATGCGTGGTGCGGCGGGTGGTCACGCGTCGGGCGGCGGCGCGGCGCGGCGCGGCACCATCACGCAGGGCGGCGCCGCGCACGCGCAGCCGGCCGCCGGCCGCGCGCCCATGCGCACCCACCACCGCGTCGCCTTCTGCAGCAGCCCGTCCTTCTTGCCGGCGCTGCCGCCCGCGCCCCCGCCCCCGCCCGCGCGCCGCGCCTCGCCCTCCGCCCCCTCGGCGCCCTCGCCGCCCGCCGCCCACGCGGGCACGTCGCTCACGCACTTGTTCGGCGGCGGCTGGAAGCTGCTTCTCGTCAGCTCGGCTTGCTGCGGACCACACCGCCGGGCTCAGACTCGCGGGCTTTTATATAACTATCCGCCCGTCTCCCGTGTCGGGCGGCCGACCCGTTCGTGCCGCCCCGGGGTCGACCGACCGCCTCGAGACCTGCACGCGTATGGTGGCGGATAACATACGGGAGCGGTCGCTACGGCTCTGCTCGTGTCGGTTGGCCCGTTGATCATATTAATTTCATTATTGAAAACGAAATGAGACGTGTTGAGCACGTATTGTACATTGTGAGATTCAAAATAAAAGTTCAAACAACAGCTAGATATATTAATAATATCCTCAAGACCAGTACGGCCAGTGATCAACCATTGACAAATTCAACAAACTGTACGTAGTTTGTTGTTGTTTGTTTGTTAGTCAGCTGGATAGTAAAGCACATCGAGCTATAGAAGGAAACAATTGGCTTATTTCAGCTTCGTAGAGCGTCGTCCCTGTCACTCAGTCCATTATGTGACATTATGTTTTGCCACTGTTAGTGCGTTAGTGCCATGGATTTAGTATTTTTGTCACTTTGGTTAGTGCTCCGCGCGACAGAGACGGCGTTCTACGAAGCAGCACTAGCCGATCATCTCCCTCGTTAGCTCGATGTACGTTATTTACTGTCGACTACTGTACAAGATATTATACTCGTAATTTCGCAAACACGGCGATATCTCTTACATTACTCTCACAATATGATTCAACGGAGACCAACGCGACCCGGGAGAAATTAGTCATAGGTAGGACCGACTTTACTAACTCATTCAACACATTGATGTTAGTTTTTTCAGACAATCAGGCTGTATTTATTTGTTGCTCCTCGCAGGATTCGAACCAGCGACATTAGGGTTGCAAGCAAGCTACTCCGCTGCGCTACGGAAGCTACAGGTCATTGAGATTGTTATTGCAAAATCCCCATTTATAAGAAAAAAGTTAACAATTACAAGTGTATCCATCAACGCTGAAAGTTGATCAAGCGTCCGTGACCGTGACTGTACTTAAAGTAATTAGAAGTAGGTGTAACTGCCGCACTCACAAACGTCAATCCTCATATACTTAGTATTTTTTAATCTGATTATTTCGACTTTAATGTGGGATTTTTACCCAAAACCTCCTTGGTGGCGTTCATTGACGCTGTGGATAGACACTGGACAATCAGTCCAAATTTCGCCAGTAACTCCAGCGCGAATAGCAGGGCAGCCCTGCTATTCTCTAAACAACAAAACCTCGAGTTCCACGCTGCGGGCAGCGGCGAGTTGCGTTTTAGTTTTCAGTAACTTTTTTACGTAGCACTACCGCCACGAGAATTTACGGTTTTTTAGTAGAACTACTTAAAGTCGAATGGTTTTAAGTCAGTTCGACGTTCAGCCGGAATGCGACAGTAAATATGGATTTGAACAGCATTAAGCTCAAAGTTGTATTCAAGGTTGATTCGACGTCGAGCTCGCCGGCGAGTACAGCCACGGTAGTATACGTTAGAGAATATCATAGTAGCTTGTTAGAGCTTATACTCGAGGTGGAGGTGGGGGGGGAATGTTGCACCATGGACTAAATAGATTGAATTAGTGATAAATAACACTACCTAATTGACGGGCCTGTTGGTCTAGTGATTAGATACCTTGGCCGCTACCCAATAGGTCGTGGGTTCGATTCCCACCAAGTGTCTAAAAGTATTAGTTGTCTGGTTTCCATAGCACAGATTCTGCCTAGTTGGGGATCGAAGGACCGTGTGTAGATTATCGTTGAATATTATTATTATATTAATTGACGCGTGTGAATGCGGCGGCGGTTAGATTGTAAGAGCGTGCTTACCTGATAAGGGACTCGTAACTGTAGGTGTACGTCTGGGCCGTACTCGCCGTCGGGCAGTTGTATGGTGGGAGGTAAGCCCAGGCGCTCGGCGGCGGCGGCGGAGCGCGCGCGCGTCTCCTGCTCCACCATCTCCTGCAGCCGGCCCACCATGGCCTGCAACGTCTGTTGCTTCTCCCATTCCCTGCAAACGACAACACTACATTCTAAACCTTATTATACACCACAAGTTGATTTTAAATACACAGCCTAAAGTCGAAAACATACTATACCGACGTGTCGTATTATGGCGCGTTTGAAGCATATCGGTAAAGATACATAATTAGGGAGTGTCGTGTCGCAGCGCGGAGCCTTTTTTTTGTTTTCGCGGGGCAACCGGATTATTTGGGATTCTTACCCACTAAAACATCACATGATGTCCCCTACACCAGGGCTCTTCGGTGGGATCAGCACCAGGGGGCTCCTGGCCTTGCCTTTGAGGCTCAAGGTATGAACCCGCCGCCGCCGTTATAGCCCCCGGGAACCAAACACGGTGCTCACGGCAACGAGGTTCCCAACCACGCCGCCGTCCTCTTCAGAGTCGCCGTACTCGATGGACGTCCTAGGGACCACACCCCGAACGTCGAGCAACTTCAAAGAGCGCGGCGGGCGCCCTAATTATGTGTATTGTAACCGATATGCTTCTGTCACAACTCTACAGAATAGTAGGTATGTTTGAGACATAGTAGTTTATTTATTCAACTTAGCGACAAGCAAGACGTTCGCCTGACTATAGACAGGTGCATTGCACCGCTGCGTGTCACCGGGGACAATAGTTATTAAGCCTCTTGAGCCTGATAATTTCCCCAGGTACGGTGCCCTTCGCATCGCTGTCGCTTCACAGTCTCGACTGCAAAGTGAACTTATTCCAACGGCAGTCAGCTTAGCTTATGATCAATTTTCTTATAAATTCATAATATAGCTTTTCTAATGTGTATTGTATAGAAAAGCTTAATTCTCTGTCGAATCAAATGGGACGTCTAGAACGAGTTTAAAGTTAACATATACGATCAAAGCTTTTTCACCATATATTTCAAGCGAGCGCCTCTAGCGGTAACTACCAAAAACGAGTAAAATGTACCAGCGAAAATGGAAAGTTTGAATTTGATTTTTGTGAGAGTATAGCACCTTCCCAAACTAAAATTTATAGATATGTAATTTTTTTTAACTTAATATAACTTAGTTCTTGAATGCCTGATCAAAACCGGCGATGCAATCAGGGATGGTAGATTTGTACGATATCTAGGATGCAATGATTGATTTTATTCGTCTTAGGCTCTAAAAGTCCGAAAAAGTGACTAAACATTCAATAATTTTAAAGGTCATTTAAAAAAAGAAATAAATTCAGCTAAAATTTCGCGTACAGTGCGATCCAAATTTAAAGACAGACGTGAAGTTAGGCTCAAATCGTTGCGCAGTAACTAATTTAAGGTATCAGCGGGGTAATGGTTGTCGATTGTCAACTTAACTGTACATGCGCGAAGACGCAATGCACGAACTTCACAGAGCCGCCTTTTAGTTTGAATCGAACTATAATAATTATAAGAAAGGACCATGCCCATTTGTGCCCCAGAAATGCCCAGATAAAGTATATTACAAGATTGCTCTAATAAATAAAAAACTAGAATTATGTTGTTAATATTAAATCATATGAAGCACTGGATAAAAAAAAAATAAGACATTCTGTTGACATTGCAGTACCAGTGTATCTAACCAAATTGTTTTCACATACATATTGACACTATACAATGGAGACAGACTAGATAATTCCAAATAACTGACATGTTTAACTGATAACATACAGATAAGTATATAAAAGAACACTGATCTGGCTTAGCTTATGTGATGATGATCATGAAGTTCCTAGTGAAAAACTAATAGCAATGTTGTCTGTAAACGATAAAATGTATAAAAAACCAGTAGGAAGTTATCATGTTTAATGTCCAATATCTTTTGAACCGGTGCTTTATATGACATTAAATCTAGTTATCATATAAATACTGTTAAATAGTTATCATATGACATAGAGCTGCAATTTGGGCATTGCATGGCATTTCTGACTTTCAGCTCTATACTAATATGGGCATGGTCCTTTGGTTTACATAAAGGGGGTTGTCAAATTCTGGTTTCGGTGTCTGTCCATAATACAACCGATGCAATATTTATAACAGAATTTAAAGTAAGTAACTAAGTGACTAATGATATTAATATTATTAGTAGGTACGACTGAATTTAAAATCAGCCTTGACGCTTCCAACTACTAAGATTATGTGTATGATATGGTGGTAAGCTGACTTTCTTAGCTTAATAATTACTGAATCTCATATCCAGTTAATCGCTATTGGGTAAACGAGCAGTTGGTTAAACAACGACGGGCAGTCAGCATATTCGGGTGGCCGTTTAGTGGCATTTGAACAGAACGTCTCCGTGCTTTGGAGGGCGCCACTTACTATAAGTTAGAAAAAAAAAAGATTACTAGTGATTGATCATCACTCACAATGTGGAATGGTGATGTCTGTGGTCGTGCCGTAGGCGCGGTCCCCCCGGCGCGCCCAGCCGCTCCATGCCCGCGCACCCCGGCACTTGTACCGAGAGCATCTGCAAATCACAACACACTACTCTCACTTATGTTGTTATCCTCAGCGTTAACACTGTTATCATATATAAACCATCTTAACCAATTTGAGTCAACCTATTAAAAAAATATTTTGATTGTGCAATAATTAATCAAACGATAAACCAAATATATCAGTAAATACCTAGAGCTTTAAATTCAATCAAATTCAAATTAGATAAAAAGTTTCTCAATCAAATATTTTTTTAACAGACTTCAAAAAAGGAGGAGGTATTCGACTGTTATATTTTTTATACGTAGGTATGTGTGCGGTATTGTAAAGGTTACACTAGACGTAACACCCCCTTCGGAGTCGCTGGACGCTCGGGGTGTGGGCCCCTTGAGCGTCCATTGAGTACGGCGGCGACTCCGAGGAGGACGGCGGCGGGGTTGCGACCCCCGTCCCCGTGAGCACCGTGACAGGTTCCCGGGGGGCTACAATGCGCCCCCCGGCGGCGGGCTCAAAGGCAAGGCACTGAGGGGCCCCTGGTGCAGATCCCACCGGAGAGCCCTGGGGTCTCCCCTCTCATGTGCCGATGCGACAGCCGCGGGGGTTTTAGTGGGTAAGAATCCCACATACCCCGGTCGAGCCCCACAGCTCCCGGGGATCTTTCGAAGATTTCCCCCGCGTCAAAAAAAAAAAAAAAAAAGACGTAACACCCCAGCATCCGATCCACATTGCTTAACTGGAGGAGCTGATTTTAGCATCAACAGTACTAATCACCTCACCATGGGGTAGGCAAGTAAAAGGCTTGCACAACGCGCCGGCGCGCCCCACCGTCACTGCGCCCACGACTCGCTATCACCGCGTTTACGTCACGCTGACTCGGAGTCAAATTGGATAGAATTTTTTTATTAGTATTTGTTTGACATCTAGTCATTCTAGCCGTACACTATGCAATCGTGAGCCATTAACGAGTTGTCACTTGTCACCGTGACGACGTAAGCGACACTGACCGGCGATGCCGATCTACTTCCTAGGTCCTACTTCCTTCCTTTCTACATCACTGTTCTAGAGGCCAAGACTAAGTAAGAAGTAGGTTTACTTATATCACTTCAGTAAAAGTAAGTGTTTTACACTTACTATATTTTTACTGATGAACGATAAAATCAGAGTACCTAGGCATTAGGGAGGATAAAATAGTTTTTTTTTTTTTTATATTATTTTTTCTTAGATAGGTATTTGTAAATTTTAAGTTTTACTACTGTACCTAATCCAAAAAAAATATGTTTTGTTGTTGATTAAGTTATTACAAAATTATGGTTAGTGCAATGTATCAATTCAAATCAATTAAACTATCACATTTAAGATGACCCAGTTCATAGCTGTCAACTTAAGTAACATATTTAAGTTCTTTATAAATTGTGCATAATTTGTTAAATATTACAATTAAAATTTGTTGCACCAGCAGAGGTTGGATATAATTAAATTAAGTTTGTGGTTTATAAATATTGTGACAAAGAATCTTTGTGTGCCTGATAATTGAAACTATAAATAAGAAAAATTGTGAAAGTTTAGAGAAAAAACATCTCTGTGTAGAGTAGAGAACCTTCCAAAATCTGTTATTGCAGATCAGAATATCACAAAATTCAAATCCACCCTGTATACACACATCAAAAGTGTCTAGGGATCAACATATATTTTTGCAATAACTTTTCTCCTGATTGATATTAATTAAAATTTTCTTTAAGGATTCATCAAATAAAGTGTTTTCGTTTGTCACAGTAACGATAAACCAAGTCACCTTTGCATTAATAAAGAAATTTGCCATTTTCCTAATAAAGGGATTTTTGACATTTGAACCACTAACACAAAAGTTCGAAAAAAAGACTGAAATAACAGTTTTCTTTAAAATTTTATTGGGTAACTTAAACAATTAATAATCCGTGTTTCTACCGCGAACACTAACAACACAAGAACATCGGTTTGGCATACTCAAAATGAGTTCATCCAAATCACGCTGTGGAATGGCCGCCCATGTTCGTTGCAACAACAAAAAAAGGTCTTCTTGCGACTGGATACCCTCCATATTCGGCAGAGCTCTTCTCTGTAGCATATCCCATGCATGCTCAATCGGGTTCAAGTCTGGCGACTGAGCAGGCCAGGGCAGGACATTGATGTTAGCTGCGGCGAGAGTCTGTCTTACAACTCTTGCGGTGTGCGGTCGTGCATTATCATGCATTAACTGAAATAAGGGACCGATTTGCACTTGTAGAGGAACGATGACGTCTGATACAATCGTCTCAGCATAAATTTGAGCGTTACGGGTACCACCTATAGCAATGCACAATCGTAGGATTCGATATCAATGGGCTCTTGAACACAGAAATTGGGCAGAAGAACAATGGCGTTTCGTGTGCTTTTCTGATGAGTCTCGTTTTGGTATGAGACCGGATACAAGACGTATACGACACTGGAGAACCCCTGGACGCCAACAGCGATTAAAATCCTGCCAGGAAGTCCATCCTTATAGTGGTGGAACCATCATGGTATGGGCGGGTATTTGGATCGGCGGAAGAACTGAGTTGATTTGGATCAGAGGCAACCTCAACGCTCAAATTTATGCTGAGACGATTGTATCAGACGTCATCGTTCCTCTACAAGTGCAAATCGGTCCCTTATTTTAGTTAATGCATGATAATGCACGACCGCACACCGCAAGAGTTGTAAGACAGACTCTCGCCGCAGCTAACATCAATGTCCTGCCCTGGCCTGCTCAGTCGCCAGACTTGAACCCGATTGAGCATGCATGGGATATGCTACAGAGAAGAGCTCTGCCGAATATGGAGGGTATCCAGTCGCAAGAAGACCTTTTTTTGTTGTTGCAACGAACATGGGCGGCCATTCCACAGCGTGATTTGGATGAACTCATTTTGAGTATGCCAAACCGATGTTCTTGTGTTGTTAGTGTTCGCGGTAGAAACACGGATTATTAATTGTTTAAGTTACCCAATAAAATTTTAAAGAAAACTGTTATTTCAGTCTTTTTTTCGAACTTTTGTGTTAGTGGTTCAAATGTCAAAAATCCCTTTATTAGGAAAATGGCAAATTTCTTTATTAATGCAAAGGTGACTTGGTTTATCGTTACTGTGACAAACGAAAACACTTTATTTGATGAATCCTTAAAGAAAATTTTAATTAATATCAATCAGGAGAAAAGTTATTGCAAAAATATATGTTGATCCCTAGACACTTTTGATGTGTGTATATCGCTAGGTCCGTTTAAGGTTGCGTTCCTACTAAGTCGTCATGTTCTTTTATCGTTTTAAGACTGTCGTGCTAGCCGTTCACATTAAGTTTAGAGAACAAACATCCCTGTGTAGAGTAAGGAACCTGGAGCTCTACCACCGGTTTTAATCATACTATTAAGAGGGAAAGAGACACATGATATACACAGTTTATAGTTCCGTTTCTTTATCTCGCGAAAATAGGATTACAATAATACTGCTCGAATGGTAAACCCCCAGGTAGTGTAGATAGATACTTGTTTTTCCATTTCACATGTTTATAAAAATAATGACAATATAATATCCTGGGACCAATGATAAAGTAAAAATATCATTGCCTGAGGCAGATGGACAGATGGACATCCAATCCTAATCTAGGTAGAGCCAGAGTCCCTACTCCATAACCAGACAACTGATAGAAATAATTATTTCTTTTTTGGCTCAATACATACCTGCACAAAAAGATAATGACACCTAAAAACAGGACAAACATACATATGCACGGAAATCTTTGCCTTGTGTGGGAATAAAACCTATAACCACAAAACCAGTGATCCTGTCAATTTTATATAATATTTAGCTACATAATATAATGTATATGCATACAGAAAAATTTATTATTAAATTATTCTATAGGTAATCATATTCGGGTACCCTAACCGCTACTTTATGTATTATAATCTCTACACAAAAAATAAGGAATTGTTACCCTTACAGAGTCAATTTGACCACAGCACAGGTATAATATAATATGTGGGATATAATAATACACAGAAGAAAAGGTATACAGGCTGTTAAAAAACCAGTGTCTGACTTATATGGTGAATATTCACATTGCACACAGGAAAAATATTTTTAAGATATTTAACAAATGAGATTATGTTTTTTTTTTATATTTACGAGAATACTACACATATTTTTTTTGACAATTCCACACACAGTCATCTGATCCCAAAGTAGGCAGAGCCTGTATTATGGAAACCAGATAAGTGATACTAATACTTATTTTTTTTTAATATATACTTAAATTGATAAATAGCACTTGGCAAGAATCGAACTCATGACCTATTGGGTAGCAGCCAGGGTGTCTAACCACTGGGCCAACAGGCCCGTCAAATAAAACTACTTTTACGGATCTGTAAAAATAGTTTTATTTCAAAATGAGTTACAAACATATAATTGTATTGCAACATCAAATAATACCATCAACGATTGGACAGGAGTTTATTTAAACTCTGTATACACCTTACATAAACCATACCTTACATAAACCCCATGTAGTATAAAAAATGTGTTGTATTATGAAAGTTTGGTTTTATCCTTAGGCCTTAAGGCCTGGTTAAACCAAATGCATATGCAATACATATCTCAAATTAATTAGTTTGTTTTCAATAATAAATCTATTCTGATGGTAATGTTTGAGTTTGGTTGAATATATTGGCTATTAGAATAGTAAACATATGATTATAACTTGATGGTAATAATTATATAAGTTTATAACAATATTTGGTAGGTATTTAAAACTTTATAATTAGGTCTGTTCTATCATATTTAGCCTTTGTAATGATATTAATTAGATTATAAATTGTCACAATTGTAGGTACAGACTGTATGCTGTAGTTAACCTTCTGCTATAGGGCACTGATAATATTGTATGATGTTATCGATAAAGAAATGTAATTTGTAAGGATAATATTAAAATGACATTAAGCACACACAAAGAAAATTGTAATTTGATCTTTACAACATGCACAGTTATCACATAGAGAAATTAAATACTGTGGTCTGTGATTACTATAATTTTTCATAAAATAGGTACCTACTGTTAGTGATGATCATATAGTAAAGACGTGCACATATTATTGAGTTGGCATGTCACGACTCTGATATGGCAAGAGGTGATTACGGAACTGTCTGTCATGAAAATTTATTTAAATTCACACAAACAACGTCTGGGTGTGACGTCGCTATCGGCGCGCCTCTTATCACTTGGCACGCTCCCGCCGTCTCGCGGCCATACGAGTCGCCGCGGGCCTCATTCGCTTCCAGTATAAACATTTTTCTATTCCACTCATAAACCTACGAGGTATATTTACTGTTGTTTATGATTTTTTTTAGTTGAAATTAAGCACTAATAAACTGTATGTTACACAAATTCTGACATCGGATTTTTAATTATTTATAGTTAAAATTAAGTCCACGTTCCACAATATATAAGCACTACAAACTTACTATTTGCAACAGTGTCGTCCACAATTCTTGTAGGTTTTTCACCTATGGATGACAGATAGTGATGTGCTTGAATCCAATTTCGATGGCACAGTAATCGAGTCACTTGTGAATCAATGGCAAATAGATTTTGTTTTTAAATTACACTACACACAGTCACTAACATTCGCATTTGTATTGTTTGTTGAAGCCGTAAATATTTCAAACAATACAATCACAGGGCACTAAGAGATTAGCGCACTGACAATAATTAACTATCATTCACTAATAAATAAAATATGTTATTCAAGGCATTTAACACTATAAAAATAAAATTATTTATGAAATAAGGATAACGTATAAATTCCACTATAGTGTGTTTTGTGATAGAGTTTTTTAACTCGTTTTTTCATATTGGCAGGAAAACGCCTGCCATCGAGCGAGTCTTGTTATTCAATGACGCGGACGGACGCGCGCGGTGCGCGGTGTTCGCAGTCGCGTTGCGGGGAATACGGGAGGGCGGGCGGTGCACCGGCTGCCCCGATGTGATCGCACACTACCAAACCGCAGTGTGTAACATTTCTCACACACATTGAAATAATCTGTCTAGTTATCTTTGTGTGCTCAATCAGTACTTCAGACCGGTAGGTGCGATGCGATAAATACGATGTAGCTTGTAGTAGTGTGAGAAGTTTATTATAGTGAGCATAGCGTGTATGTGCACATGATTCCGCACACACGTACGGGAAGCTCGATTGCTGCTACCGTCGTTATAGTTGTTATATGCACACCTATAACGTTGTATAGTGAGCGATGACGCGTTTGTCGGCTCGCGAGACGAGACTGTTGGCATTGCTCAATGATCGAGTTGTAGTCATAGAGTGGTACGTAACCAATCATAATTCGGAAGATGCACATGATCATTTTTCGCAATTTTCATGTCTCTTTTTGCTGTACTGTTATATTGATTTCGCTCTCGATCCGGAATAAGGGTTGGTAGAGCTGACATAGTACTGACTGGTGCAGGCAAATTTCTCCTGATCGATACAGTCACAGCAGCCTATCTGTGACACTATCATTCATCTGAGTAGGAGCCTACATAAGTACTTATACCTACTGTCGCACTAGGTAATGGTAATAATTCAATTCTTGAAAACGGATTTTTTCGACACTCGAAGCACTTTATATATTCTCTGTTGTGAGAAGAGATATCGAATTACCTTGTGCTCAGTTATGGAACATAAGCATAAACGACTCCGGGAGTCAAAATAATCAGAATTAAATAAATCGTTAAATCAGAATTAACAGTAACTGACGATTGTGGATGCGGCAGTTACTTTCTTTTCCAATCCTAGTAGTCCCATAAAACAGAAGATCGACACGTGAAACTATCTCGGAGAAATCAACCGCAGGAGAGACTATTACATGATTAACTTAGGTACCTACTTTTTATACAATACAGTCAATGGTTTTTACGCAATGAGCGATAATTGAACAGTCTGTATTGTCGGGTCGGGTTTAGAGTTAGTGAAAACGTTCAAACTGACCGTTTTTCTTTATATATTTCACACCAGCGCCTCAGCGCTAAAAAGTCTATACTAATAATTGAGAGATGAGATAATGACTCATTACTCATTAATGACGAACGGATATAATTATCCGATCATTTCAGCCCAGAGTCATCTCAGAGCGAGGCAGTAAACACCAGAACAAACGATCTCTGCATATTCCACGCCTTTAATAATTAGATAGTATGAAACCACATCCGGTTGTTTTTAAAATAATAACTAAGTAAGTATGTATACCTAACACTCATGATTACTTGAAGTAAGAAAATCATATCAACATGGTGATATTGCTGATTGTAAATGTTAAAACTATAAGGGAAGCTCATATCACCTCTGCGTACCCATAACTATTCCAATCGGCTACTCTTCGACGTCTTCTTAACGACCAATTATAGAGCTCGTCTATCTAGTGACTTATGATGAGTTATCGCCTGATAACATGATTATTATCGTAAGGATATGATTGCAGTTACAATGCTGCACATTCTAGGCAACCTTAACCATATTTGTATCAACCACCAACCTATTCACTTGCTATTCACGCAGTTGCTTTCTCTGCCGACTCTACCAGAGCCATGTAACCGTTTCACACAACAATAAACAAAGGTGAAGTGTGTATGTTTCTCTCTGTTTCTCCATGTTCCCACGCATACCTACTTATTAAATAACCGGGTATATAGGCCGTGATAAACGATCTAAATACTATGTTCATTTGTTTTAATGGATTAGGCTGAGGCCCCATTAGTGCGTTGCGTTGCGTCGCGTCGCGTCGCTTTGTCGCAACGGATCAACGCATTGTATGCCACACCTGCATTACGTCGACGCGCGACATAGCAACGCAAGAGGGCGACGCATACTTAGTTTACTTCTCAAACAGTGGAGCACTGTCCGTCGTCGCACCGGAGCCGGAGCTCCGACCGCGCAGCGCCCTCCCGCTTCGTGTCTTGTCCGTTGATCCGATGAAACGTCGCTCGCGAGGATGCAGCGCATTAATGTGGCATGTCGTAAAAATATATCAGGTCAGGAGTTTTTTTCTGACGCGGGGGAAATCTTGCAAAGATCCCCGAGAGCTGTGGGGCTCGACCGGGGCATGTGGGATTCTTACCCACTAAAACCCCCGCGGCTGTCGCATCGGCACATGAGAGGGGGGACGCCAGGGCTCTCCGGTGGGATCTGCACCACGGGCCCCTCAGTGCCTTGCCTTTGAGCCCGCCGCCGGGGGGCGCATTGCAGCCCCCCGGGAACCAGTCACGGTGCTCACGGGGACGGGGGTCGCAACCCCGCCGCCGTCCTCCTCGGAGTCGCCGCCGTTCTCAATGGACGTTCAAAGGGCCCACGCCCCGAACGTCCAGCGACTCCGAAGGGTACCTAGACACCCTACCGCTACCCAATTTTGCCGTGTACGAATATGGATTTAGGGTGGGGGGTCATGACCCCTATGACCCCCCCTCTCGGATCGCCACTGAGTGAACGTCTTGCTTGTGTCGTCACTAGGTCGAATAAAAAAAAGTAAATAACTCATCGAGCATTTTCTGACCTTGTGAGAGCATTTAACATTTTGTATTCACGTTGATATTATTGGTGCAGGTTAAAGGTGCGCGTCCATTGGCACGCGCCGGACGCATCGCACGCACGGCACGCAACGGATTTTAGTTTGCTTTCTATGATTTTGACGGCCCGCATCGGAAAATGCCGGCGCGGATAATGGACGCAGCGCTATGTAAAATCATATGCGTCCGGCGCGTGCCAATGGACGCGCACCTTTAATATTATCTAGTGTCTGGGTGATAATATGTATTTATCATCAATTGTTATCTTTTTTTATGGGTAAGTATAAAATTATCAGTAAGTACTTACTTTTACATGGCGAAAATTACTTTTACATGGTGAAAATAGCGTTTCAAGAAATTAAATAATTTATCGAGTAAGTATTTTAATTTTCAAATCGAGCTTTTTTTTATTTTTTTTTTATTTATTATTTATTATTATCACATATACATATGTTTACGCACAAATACACCACACAAACCATCGTGGGTTTAACGGTGGTATAATTAGCCGCAATCTCGGTACAATTTAACATATTTTTATTTAAGTATCTTATACAATTTTTTATTTATACAATCTTTCTGTATCTTATAAACCTAGGAAATGTTCCTTTAACACGCTTCTTAAATTCTTAGCATTTAGTGCACTGCATACTTTGACGGGTAAGCTATTCAGGATAGACGGCAACATATATTCCCACGTCCGTACCCCATAGACATTGTTATATTTAGGTAGCTTATAGGTAGGTAAGTAAGACAGGCATCGTAGCGACGTCGGCCTTACATGTTTATGTAGGCTTTTTACATTGTGGTAGTTATCGCTTAGTACGCAAATACGGACCTTGTTGAACACATTTACAATTTGACAATATTTAAATAAACCTGCTTCATCACCTTTAAATTGTAGTTTTACTATTTTGGGTACAATTGTTTTTAGAATACTAAGTTGTAACTTGTAAATGCTATCAACATAAGTCTTGTACGTATTTCCGTAACAACTCGTTATTAATTTGTTGAATTATATTAGTATTCATCCCTATCGGTTCATTCATTTTGGGCTCAGCTGGGTGTTAAAATTAAATTCATTAATCTACGGGTAGGTGCTCCCACTAGTACAATATTTATGATTGACACTATTGGACGCGTTAACGTAGACTAATTAGATTCTAGAGCTTAGGATCTCTCACTTTAAAAGTCAAAATTTTTCTAGTCCTGCATATTTTGAATGCGTATACTTATGGCATTCTTAAAACATTATAATTTTTTCAAGGTAAGTATATTCTATTTCCAAGTTCAAACATTTTTAATGAGTCGTTAATCGTCAACATGGGTTATTATATAAAAAAAAAATTAAACCAGCTATTTCTCTCCTCAGCCACAGCAGTAGCATCACCACCGCCTAAGTTTCTCTCGGCCTTTGTATCCTCTGAAGGTCACCAACATCGACAAGGGAGCGTTAAAAACCACTTTGGAAATAATGTTTTAAAGTAATGTGAAAGAGCTACCACGATAATTGTACGCGTGATTCTGCGATGAGCTAACGCAAAGTTTCTAAGAAATATAATGATATCTTTGCTTGATCGGCAATCCCATTGTGACGTAGTCACCGATGTTGAAATTGTTTCGCTGGCACAAAGAATTTGCACATGTCTAGCACATCGTTGTGCTGGCATCAAACGTACGAAACTGCTCAGTGACTCTACCTATTTTTATTCAACATAAGCTAGTGATTGACTGCAGAAACACCTGATGGAAAGAGGCGACGCGATCGTAGATGGTAAAACATACTAGATTATTAAAAACCACATTGTTTCTTCACTCTAGCCTTGAAGACACCAACGTTATAATCGGGCGGGAAAACCGATGTAGGCAAACTGTTCCAATCCTTAGCTGTCCTTATTATAAACAAAGAATCAAATCATTTAGTTTGGACGGAAGACACTATAGATAAAATATAGATCTTATAGTAGGAACTCAAGACCAATCTCAGGTTTAGTTATTTGACTACAGTATGCTAGGAGCGAGATGGAGGTAGGTACTTCCCAAGTCCAGCAGTTCTAATTTTTCACTTCGCCCTATCTCTCTTTAAATTGTCTATTATATTCGTTTAGTTTTCGGCAACGATTCATTTACCAACCCGGGAGTTTGACTATTTCTCTTAATTTTTTTTTTTGTTCTGTTTTCATATACACAGTAAGTATGTAATCAGTAGGTAAGTATAATAAAATGATGTAATAGAAGAAAGAAGAAAAATCATTTATTGGTATACACCATGGAAATACAAAAAAGAACAAGCAATAGGTAAAATATACTTAAAATGTAACATAATACTTCCACGGGACATGCCAAATGGCCAACAGCTCAGCTTATGTTAGGTGCTATTACACCTAACGCTGATTTTCAGCTGCAGCCCGGGAGTAACGGAAGCTTATAGATATAACATCTTCTGTATATTACAAAAAATAATTAATACCTACCTATGGACAGTAAAATAATAAGTTTAAAAGTAGGTACACCTGTGGGCAGAATCACCGCACAACTAAAGACTACAGCTAAATATATAAATTAATATACAAAAGGAAAAAAAACTAACAGGTTATGAATACTGTAGGCATGCAACAGAAGGCAGATACAGTCCAAGACCAAACAAACTTACAATAGCACAAGCTGAAGATAATGATATAGAGCTATTAAACATCTAATAAGAAATTGCTAGCTGCGAACACTACGAAATATTAAGATTATAGAATAGCAAAGTTACCTCGTATATTTTCATATTCTTTTTGATGAGATAGTAAGAAAATTTTAACTTGTCTTTTAAAGGTTACAATATTATTACAGTCCTTAATTGGGGGAGGAATGTTGTTCCACACTTTGTTGCCGCGTAACGGAAAAGAACAATGTATAGAACCGGTAGGTACGTATTGTTTATTTCAAAATCAGTCAGTATATGTCTCTAATTATACGATAAGCCAGAACATTTATTTATTTAACACATTATCGAAATGAAATTATCGTTAAATAATGTGGTATGACAGTACGAGTACATATTCCTAGGTACGGCAAGATGGGACAATTTAATAATAGGGTAGTGTAATTACTACTAGTACTAAAATTTTAGAAATGCGTGTACCAGAACCACTAAATCCCTGAATTGTTAATTTCATACTTGCTACTGAATATAATTGAAGTACTTATTATGCCACTCGATTAATAATTAGCGACAATACTGAGCTGCTACAACTAATTGTAATTGATTTTTAAATTTCGGTAATCTGTAACAGAAAAATGGCTAGCGTCCAGCATTTTCTCATAAACTACTGAATAGAGCTGTACTTCAAGTAGAGCTCTAATCACTGAATAGAGCTGTACGTACTTCAAGTACAGATCAGTACATAGATAAGTATTAGATTAAATTCGGATCCAAGTTCGAAAATCGTTTGAAAGAATACCGCGATCGATCTGAACCCGACGGAGGTATCAGAAGTAAAATATTATACTTAGGGCTCCCACACATAACTGCGAACTCGCATCGCATCGCAAATATCTGCGAGAAACAAATGAATTTTTATAAAAATTCATTTGTTTCTCGCAGATATTTGCGATGCGATGCGAGTTCGCAGTTATGTGTGGGAAGCCTTAGTAAAATAAATAAATATTAATAATGTAGTCCAAGATCCGGCCGGCGGCCAATCTTTTTTTTAACGCGATTAGCCAACTATGCAGGAAATTACAAGTGCTTGTGCAGGTGCACTCTTTCTTCCTTTATTTTCTCAATCCGATGGGATGGAAGACCGATACGACCGAGGAGAGATTAGGTGCAGGAACGACATTTTACATGCCCATCCGATGCATAAATCATCTTACTTTTCAGACATTCAGGTGATCGGCTTATCCTAACTGGTATGGAAAAGTAAGTTGTTTGTCCCAGCGGGTTTTGAAATCGTGACCTCCAGTTTGGAAAGTGAGCGGTTTTCCTCTTTGCCATGCACAATGGTATTAAATCCCTACTAATGCGCGCCAAAAATTGTGACTCATGTACTTAATTAAAATTAAATAAACTTGTTCCAGGTATCAAAATTATTGAAAAAGATACTCTTCGCCTCCTTGGTTCTCCTGTATTGGACGAATCAGTGCCATCGTTTTTAGATGAAAAAATTCAAAATTTTAGTGAGGTTTCGGATCGTCTTCTCAAAATTAATACACATGTGGCTTTTATTATTTTACGTTATTGTTTATTCGTTCCAAAATTTACGTATTACTTACGATGTTGTCCTTTTTGGAAAAATAAAGTTTATTTACAAAAAATAGATAACATCATAAGGGATACGCTCACCGCTATTTTAAATACCCCACTGGATGACCGTTCTTGGGCTCAGGCTTCTCTTCCTATACGGATGGGAGGCCTGGGCATACGCAAAATTTCTAGCGTTTCCCTCCCTGCATTTTTATCTTCGGCCCATGCTAACGACAAGCTAGTTCGGGAGATTTTAGGACCATCTATTTGCTTTTCAGATATAGCTTGTTTGGCCGAAGGTAAAAATGCATGGTCTCAGGCCTGCCCTAGCAATAGCCTGCCCACAATTCTATCCTCGCATAGACAATGGGACGAGCCCCTGTGTGAGTTGGTAAGGGAAAATCTTCTCAATACCGCCGCCAACTCTACGGAGCGTGCCCGTCTTCTTGCTGTCTGTGTCTGGGAATCTGGATTGTGGTTGCAGGCTCTTCCCTCTTCCAACATTGGTACGCTCCTGGATTCCACTTCTTTTAGACTGGCCGCATGCCTACGGCTGGGTACCATGTGCTTTGTGCCACATCGCTGCCGCTGTGGTGAGTATGTTGACCAGCTTGGACACCACGGGCTCTCTTGTCTTCGTAGTGCGGGAAGGTTTTCGCGGCACTCCAGTCTTAATGACATCATCCGTAGGGCTCCTAACACCGCTAACGTTTCTGTAGTTTTATAGCCTTGTGGCCTTTCACGTAGCGATGGTAAGAGACCAGACGGAATGACTCTCATCCCATGGAAGATGGGTCGGCCCTTGGTATGGGATGCAACATGCGTCGATACCTTGGCACCGTCCCATCTTTCAGAAAGTTCTGGCAGAGCTGGAGCTGCCGCCGAGTCTGCTGAATGCCTCAAACGCCGCAAATATAGTAGCCTCGATCGCGGCTATATGTTTGAGCCGTTTGGGGTTGAGACATTGGGTCCGTGGGGTCCTGGCGCTCATCGCCTTTTTTGCGATTTGTCGAGAAGGCTAGTTGAGTCAACAGGGGACCAGAGGGCTGGCACATACCTTGCGCAGCATATAAGCTAGACCATCCAGCGGGGTAACGCTGCCAGCCTTCTGGGCACATTACCAGGCGATAGCGATGTGGTACCAACATAATTATAGTAACTTATTTTTTATTTTTTTTATTTTTTTGCTCGTATTTACAGGTACATATTATCTTTTCTGTTTTCTTTTATTATATAAACTTAATTAATGTATATAAACTTAATTAAAATATTTTCTCATACCTATAGGTATAGTTAAGGTATGATCCTTTCCATATTACACTTTACTTTTGTACAGTACATACATACATATAATCACGCCTCTTTCCCGTAGGGTTAGGCAGAGACCACTTCTTTGCACTTGCTACGATCCTTACATACTTGTTTTGTTTGTAACAGTACTTGGTGCATTTTCTAAATAAGCATGAAGTTAAAGACATTTTACTTGATTTTCAAAGGCACACGTCACGTTCGTTTCATTTCACAGACGCGTGACTTACTGGTAGTTAGTTGGGTGAATTTCGTTGTTTCACTTTTCGTGCGCTAATGGCATGTCTATTGTACTTAATATCTATGTCTATTCTAATATCATTAGCCATGGAGGGTACATATAATAGTAAATAGGTCTGGAAGGACATGGACTCACGGGGCTGGCGGCGGCGGCTGCGGCGGCGGCGTGACGGCGGCGCAGGTGCGGACGGGCCAGGGCGCCCGCAGCCGCACACAGCAACACTGCGGCGCCCACGCATGCGCCCGCCCACCACCACTCTGGAAACATTGTCCACAAATACGCGTTACGCATATTATATATGTATCTACATCGATACAGTATTTAAACTAGATAAACATTCACTAACAAAATGACATCTAAAATGTGGTCGCGGACTTTGACCAGCACAGTTGCTGGTGGCGGAAACGAGAACTAACGGTATTATTATGAAAATGACGTGCAGTTTGACAGTTTCGTATAGACAGTACGGACAGTCCTATCCGTAAAATATTTTTTTCAGCCTGTGGCTTGAAAAGAAATAGCAACACAACAGTCTCGGGGGCGCTATTTCTGTGTACCACTTTTCAGGCCGTAATACCTAGTCTACTTTAAATAATATCGATGCGTAGGTATATGTACAATATCTAGAATATGATTGACACGTGTTGAAACTATATTTTACAGGATCTGCTGTAAGCCAGGGCAGCAACCCAGGACCATTACAGTTTATAATTATGATGAATGATCTGCCGAAGGTTGTCAAAGACGCAAAATGCCTACTTTTTGCTGATGATCTGAAGCTGTACCTAGATATCACGAGTGCTGATGACTGAAAAGATGCAGAATGACATAGATGCAGCTATGGTGAGATGGTGTAAACATAAACTATTTTTCAAAAAATAAAAACAGACTTCAAAGTAAATTATCTAAAAAGCATAAAATAACGTAAATATATTGAAGTCGGTGCTAGTACATCATGTTAACTAAGACTAGCACGAGCTGACACCGACTTCAATATATTTTCGTTATTTTATGCTTTTTAGATAATTTACTTTGAAGTCGGTTTTTATTTTTTGAAAAATAGTTTATTTAACCCTTTTTAGTGACTTTTATTTTAGCAAAGTAGGTATCAGCACTATCACGCAACTCAAACGTCTACGTTACAGTAACTTAGTAAAAATATAAAAAGCGTATATCTCTTAAACTACTGAACTGATTTTGATAAAACTTATACTCTACCCTAAGTTGAAAAATACTCTAACTACTGTAAAAAGAATTTTCGAAATCGGACTTGTAGTTTCTGAGAAATCCGCGGACAAACCTACATACATACATACATACACTCATAAAATTTGGTAAATTTGTTTAGAAGCCCACATAGACTAACATATATTAATATTACGCATTTTTATTAATATTACATACATACGCGTCGAATAGAGAACCTTCTTTTTGAAGCCGGTTAAAAATAGCTTAGAATTTAATATCTTGAACTGCGTAGCTATTACTTTCTCTCGTTTACATAAACCTAAGGGGTCGTCCATTATAATTATGTGATGTTTTTTTGGAACGTTTTAACCCCTCCTGGTGGTATGTGGTGAGGTTTTAAACTACCCCCCTACCCAAAATCACGTGTATTTTTTTTGTACAAACTATATTGACATTTTTGGAATGTTATCTTTAAATACAGGTAACTGATTAAATGTTGGGAAGTCGTTGTCCCCCCCCCCCTTTCGAGCCTCACGTGATTAATCGACGCCCCCTAACTTATGAAATTGAAATGAAACCAATAAGTAGAGTCACAGCAGTTAGGGATTTAGGGGTAACTAACAACACAACAACGTTAACACTGAGTTGACGTTTCGAGATCACCTTGATAAGATATGCAAAAAGCTTTTAGATATTTAGGTTTCCTGCTTCGTACAGTTCGTGGTTTCACAAGTATGAAAGCAATGATAGCTTTAAACAGTGCGCTAGTCAGGAGTCAACTTGAATGTAACGCAGCCATTTGGGCTCCTCATGAGGCAAAGTATATAATAATGCGTGAAAGAGTACAGAATAAATTTGTGAGATTTTTATATATGAGACAGTATGGGGTGTACCCGTTTTATCCACTAACATATCCAACCTTATTTATCATAGGTATGGTTGGATCCAGCGAATTAAGTGTAAGGGGGGATGCCTCATGCTAGTCTTATATCTTTTTAAGATCATGATGGGCAAGGTGGAAAACGGTGACATGCTGCGACAGATAGAACTGGGTGTCCCGGACAAGTACGTGTGGCGAAGACGGCGTCCGCAACCGCTACCGGTACGCGCGGTACCGACACCAGTGTTCCCAACTCTCAAAAATGTATCCCCCTAAACTCCAATAAAAAACCCCTAAATACACCACAATTTCTAGAGATTCCCCCTAAAAAAAAAATTGTTTATTAAATAAATGATTAAATATTTTTAAATAAATAATACATTAAAAATGATAAAATATCATTAAACGAACAATAAATTTTAAGCTATCAGTAAATAATTTCATTCAGAAACACCATATTTTTAAATTCTTTATTTATAAATGATCGAAAACTTCAACTAGAGACATTTGCCCACTGTTTATTACTTAGTTAATTGAAGTTATAAAAATCCCTAAAAATACCCCTAAGAATATAACACCCCTAAAAAAATCCCATCGCACATTTTTTCCCCCTAAATTTGGGGGGAAAACCCCTAGGTTGGGAACCCTGACCGACACTCGCACTAAATTACTAAAAGAGTCGCCTCAATCTCATTGCGAAAGAAACTGATTTATTTCACTGTACTCTGAGTGAATTCACAAGGATGGCTACATATATTATTAGTTATACATTGTGAACGCTACCAACGAATAAACTATTTTAAAGAAAAATAAAAACCGACTTCAAAGTAAATTATCTAAAAAGCATAAAATAACGAAAATATTATTGAAGTTGGTGTTAGCGTACCTGCTGTGTATATTCCGCACCAACTTCAATAATATTTTCGTTATTTTATGCTTTTTAGATAATTTACTTTGAAGTCGGTTTTTATTTTTCTTTAAAATAGTTTATTTAACACTTTTTAGTGACTTATTTTACCAAGATAGGTATCAGCACTATCACGCAACTCGAACGTCTACATTACAGTAACTTACTGAAAACATAAAAAGTTTATATCTCTTAAACTACTGGACCGATTTTGATGAAACTTATACTGTACCCTAAGTTGAAAGATACTCTAACTATTGCAAAAAGAATTTTCGAAATCGGACTTGTAGTTTCTGAGAAATCCGCGGACAAACCTACATACATACATACATACATACATACATACATACATACATACATACATACATACATACATACATACACTCGTGAAATTTGGTAAATTCGTTTAGAAGCCCACATAGACTAACATATATGAATATTACGCATTTTTATTAATATTACATACATACGCGTCGAATACAGAACCTCCTTTTTTGAAGTCGGTTAAAAAACGATGTGTGGTGTTCATAGCCGGTTGTAATTACTATTTAAAAAACGATCATCACGCTTGGTAAAGTGAGTCCATAGATGGGTCACCGTTTATTGGCATTTGAACTGAGCGTCTCTGTGGTTCAAAGGTCGAGTAAAATGTCGGTCTTGGTTGTTGTCATCTAACAGCCGAAGTCGGTGACAAGATTTACTTTTACATCTACATACCTATAAAAGCCATATGCCCGGGAAATCCCGTCGGATCATGGCCTCTAACATCGCTAAAACTTGAATTTTCAAAACTCGCACTAAATAAGGAACTCCTTTAAAAAAAATGTTTTTATAAGTTATCTCTCAGTTAGACAGTGTTTTATTTATTTATTATTTATACCAGTACCTATCTGCGAGGCTTTTTTTTTTTTTTTTTTTTTTTTTTTATACTACCAAGGTGGCAAGCAAGCGTACGGCCCGCCCGATGGCAAGCAGCCACCGCAGCCTACAGACGCCAGCAACACCAGAAGAATCACTAGCGCGTTGCCGACCCTTAAGACATCAGATGTTAAGTCTTTGTGTCCGGTAATTTCACCAGCTACAGCGCCCTTCACGCCGGAACACAGCAATGCTTACACACTGCTGCTTGGCGGCAGAATATCTGACACTGCGGTGGTACCTACCTGGACGGTTCCTTGCACAAGGAACCTACCACCTAGTAAAACCACCACCTTTCTCTGCTTGAGTAGCTTAGGGTAATACGGTGACAAGTAGAGATCGCGCGTGCGCGTTTCACGTGTTAGCATGATTCGGATCGGGATCATCCGCCGTTCAGTGGTTAGATATTTCTCCCTATCTTTACCTACTTCTACATGTGTATGTAAATATTACTGCAATCCATCCTGTGTCAATATCAATACAATAATGGAACGTGATTTGTGTTGCTCAGTTGTTGCTCGTTGCTCTACAAGTTCTAAAATCAACATCATCATCAGTAGCTGAAAGACGTCCACTGTTGGGCAAAGGCCATAATCCCCATGCTTGGCAGGTGACTTGGGGATCGTAGTATAGGTGGTAAGTAATCCAACAGAAAGACACTGGTGCCCGTCTTCTTGTTTTCCCTTGTTTCCCTTAGTCGCCTCTTACGATATATAACGGGAGGCGATGGGTCGTATGGTGGGTGAAAATCAACATGCCTCACAATAAAAAGCGTCGAGTTTAATTGCATCGCAAAAACACTTCGACGAAGACACGTCGAGGTAGGGTCCTGACTGCTCCAGAGAGTAGTCTGTGGAGCAATCGGGTCTGTGGTGTTACTCACCAATATTCCGCCACAAGCTGCCTTGCGGTTTGGGGTAAACAATGCCAAGTGATAATTTCTCGCGGTGGGCAGGGAAAAAAAGCAAATACTACAATTATGAACAACCATATTATATACCGACATCCAACCCTGATACCTCAGTTAGGTTCTGCGATCCCGGCTACAGACGATTCCTCCCAATCCCAAAGGTTTTTATTTAATGTAATTCTCCCTACATACAGTTTATTGAGAAACACATACAAAGTACCTATGAAGCCGGATAGTCGGCTTTACCGACTATTCGCCGACTAGTAGGCCGACTATAACTATAATAATTTAAATTTATATTAGTACTCGTATGTATGCATTGGGGATCGCGAGCAAAACTAAATTTGTTCATCGAGCTTTTATAAGGATTACTATAAAACTGTACCTACTGCTTAAAAATAAAATTTTAAGTTTATTGTAAACATAGATTGAAATGTATCATCCATAATTATTACATTTTTCCCTCCACAAACTTCGCAGATAGGCTACTGCCTATTATTAACGGTATTTATTTTGACGTTTTTGATTACGAGTGGGGTATCATATAAAAGGGCTTCATTTGCACAGCTCTAAACAGCTTTTATTTTGGTTTTTGTTCTTAGACTATAGAATACTATATGATCGAAGTTTATGTCACGTAGTTTTTGGCTGATAGTCTCACTTTGAAATTTTGAAGACCCATTTCGACCCCTAATATTTTTTTCATTTGCGATGAGGTTGGGTAGATTAAAGATTAAATCGGTAAGATCTAAAACTATTTTAAGTTTCAAATCGATAGCATCAGTTGTTGCTGAAATATATAGGTGTGACAGACAGATGAAGTCAGACCATAAGGGTTCCTTTTACCCGACTACTTACCAACCGGAGTGAGGGTTATGATTTTAACAAGAATGTATATATGTATGTATGTTCATCTGTTCATCTTCTAATGTACTTAACATAATTTGGCAAGTAGGGTGTCGTTAGAAGCGTCTTGATTGTCCGCTGGTTATAGTCTATATAATATCACATTATTAGACTACGATTTTATCCGTAGTTGGGTTTTAGTTTGTAAAACTTATTACTTGTTACCTTTTAGGTATGGAACCCTAAAAATATGTATATTGTTTCGTTTCAAATTGTTGTTAAAGCGTAACATCAATCGTAGACATAAAGTTCTCAACCTGGGAGTTTAATTGCTAGGTATATTAAGACTTCTATTTTAAAGCGGTTGTTTGTGGTCTTTCGTTTAGTGTCAGAGTTGTTCAAGCTGCCCTTTGACTTGCCTTAACGACTGTTGACTAGATGACAGTAACTGAATTTTTACATACCTACTCTCCGAAGCACGGAAATGTCACTGATCGGTTGCCTATCTACGGACTAACCTTGCCTGACCCACGAACCTGTATTAGAACTGGACAGCGCAGTCTACTAAAGAACACGAGCCGAATGAGAGGTCCGAAAGTAGTAGTTTATCTCTGTCTAATAGGGTGTCCACGCATTACTATGTGGAAGGATTCTTTTTCTCACTTCTAAGGTCTTTTGGCGACGGATCGGGTCACAACGAGCGGTGCCACATCGGTGCTCCTGCGTGACCTCTGTCAATCTGAATGTTGCGAGGCGGACTGCATGAGACGATTTTTGCGTTCAGCGGGGCTATTGCGTATCTCCTTTGACAACTAAAGTGATGAATTCCAAAGCTAAGTGGCTATCAAATAACTGTCAAATAACGCATCCGGTATTGCCGAACTTGAGTGACCAACTGAAATGATTATTTTAATATTACATATAAGATCTGCTGTACTTACCACAATTAAGACATTAAATTATTTGAATTTGTGGTAATACCTAGCTACCGTTTTCTTCCGGATATCTATATTTCATTTCCAAATTCAGGTTGAGTTAACGTTTGTATGGAAACCATCAGCTGAGACGACCGACGCGACGCCATACATAACAATGGTCACCATACTTTTGCAGTACAACGCGACACCGGTTACTTGCTACGACAATGTCGACAATCACACAACAGCGCAGTGTTGCTACCCTCATAATGATAAATTGTTACTAATATTATTGTTAATAAAAGTATTACATGTTGTTCGTGTGCTAATTTATGATATTACATTTCATCGTCTTAGATATATTATATTTCGATGTTTTATTACACGAAAAACTTATAAGCAAATGTAATCAACTTTTAAGAAATCTACCTAACACTACTAAAAGAATCATATTTTGCGTTGGCAACTTACTGAACAAGAAGGCAGACAAGGACACACATCTACTTTTAAGCTATCTCACTCGGCTCGTTTTTCTACTTCGACTTGTCTCAACGAAAACAAACCTTAAGAATGTCGTCTAAAGTTTAAATTAGTGATATTAATACATTTAAGTGATCTATCCAGTTTTTACGAAGTAAATATAAATCCGTGGCCTGACCTCGCTTAACTTACTAATCGTTTGCCGAACAGTGTTACATCTGTCTATGAGCGTCTCTGATGAACTAGCTATGATTTGCTGTGGTTTTTTGCACCATTTATTTTATTTTATTTTGAAACAAAATCCACAGCTCATAAAATAACACAATTAGAACATATTACCTATACAAAAAGCCAAGAACGGATTTACATTTTTTAGCTAATTAATATAAAACAGTCAGAGAAATCATGTGAAAAGGTACTTAATGAACAAAAGGTATAGGTAATTAAATAGTGTGGGTATATGTAGAAGTGTGTGTGTAGCAGTGTGTTTGAGTAGATGTATTTATGTATGTGTGTGTGTGCTCATGTGGGTATATGTATAAAGCTGCATGTGGAAATAGAACAACAACATAATACATAGGTGTGTAAGTATGTAAGTAAGTATATATTTAATTTTAATCTTTATAAAAAAATGTGCGTGCGTGGAGTCCCTCCGCGCGGAAGAAGTGAAACTTCATTCTCGCTCAGTCGATCGGTCGGTCGGTCGGTCGGTCCCTCACACTCACTCACACACGCACACACACACACACACACACACACACACACACACACACACACACACTAACTCAACTCAACTCAACTGAACTCAACTGAACTGAACTGAACTGAACTCAACTCTGAACTCAACTCTGAACTCAACTCTGAACTCAACTCTGAACTCAACTCTGAACTCAACTCTGAACTCAACTCTGAACTCAACTCTGAACTCAACTCTGAACTCAACTCTGAACTCAACTCTGAACTCAACTCTGAACTCAACTCTGAACTCAACTCTGAACTCCACTCTGAACTCACTCTGAACTCACTCTGAACTCCACTCTGAACTCCACTCTGAACTCCACTCTGAACTCCACTCTGAACTCCACTCTGAACTCCACTCTGAACTCCACTCTGAACTCCACTCTGAACTCCACTCTGAACTCCACTCTGAACTTCACTCTGAACTCCACTCTGAACTCCACTCTGAACTCCACTCTGAACTCCACTCTGAACTCCACTCTGAACTCCACTCTGAACTCCACTCTGAACTCCACTCTGAACTCCACTCTGAACTCCACTCTGAACTCCACTCTGAACTCCACTCTGAACTCCACTGTGAACTCCACTGTGAACTCCACTGTGAACTCCACTGTGAACTCCACTCTGAACTCCATTGTGAACTCCACTCTGAACTCCACTGTGAACTCCACTCTGAACTCCACTGTGAACTCCACTCTGAACTCCACTGTGAACTCCACTCTGAACTCCACTGTAAACTCCACTCTGAACTCCACTCTGAACTCCACTCTGAACTCCACTCTGAACTCCACTCTGAACTCCACTTTGAACTCCACTTTGAACTCCACTCTGAACTCTCCTCCAAAAAAAGGAGGAGGTTATCATTCGGTTGAATGTTTTTTTTTTTTTATGTTTGTTACCTCAGAACTCTGTCGTTTACGAACCGATTTGGAAAATTATTTTTTTAATTGAAAGGATATGCTTCCAGATTGGTCCCATTTTTTTCAAAATCAAGTTCTGATGATGGAAACCATGAGTAACTGAGGGAACTCCTTAAATATTATAGGCATACATATAGCGTTTTTGGTATTTTTAGAAACTAGTCAAGCATTTTCATTCAGAAAGTATCATTTGGTGAAGTGGATTTGATGAAGAAGGCCATAGATGGCCACCGGAACTCTGTAATAAAATTAACAATCCATCCTATCCTAGCCGTGCCTACTAAACGTAGAACTACCGAATTTGGACTCGATGGATAGTTCTCGACAAGTAGTTGTTAGAAAAATGGAGATCAGGATCTGATGGTGGAGCAGGACGGTTGTCACGGGATCTCTGCATCAATAAACGTAGATCCGCCGAGTTTGGGCTCGTTGAGTAGCTCTCGATGAGTAGTTGCTAGAAAAATGGTGATCAGCGTCTGATGATGGAGCAGGAAGGTCGTCACGGTATCTCGGCACCAACAAACGTAGACTTACCGAATTTGGACTCGTTGGATAAGTCTCGACGAGTAGTTGCTAGAAAAATAGAGATCAGGGTCTGATGGTGGAGCAGGACGGTTGTCACGGGATCTCTGCATCAATAAACGTAGATCCGCCGAGTTTGGGCTCGTTGAGTAGCTCTCGATGAGTAGTTGCTAGAAAAATGGTGATCAGCGTCTGATGATGGAGCAGGAAGGTCGTCACGGTATCTCGGCACCAACAAACGTAGACTTACCGAATTTGGACTCGTTGGATAAGTCTCGACGAGTAGTTGCTAGAAAAATGGAGATCAGGGTCTGATGATGGAGCAGGAAGGTCGTCACGGGATCACTGCACCAATAAACGTAGATCTGCCGAGTTTGGGCTCGTTGGGTAGCTCTCGATGAGTAGTTGCTAGAAAAATGGTGATCAACGTCTGACGATGGAGCAAGAAGGTGGACACGGATTCTCGGCACAAATAAATGTAGACCCACCAAGCTTGCAGTCCATGGTTCTCGAGAACTACGAGTATAACACCTAGATATCTTCGGTTTATGGCAATTGGTTAGTTTTATTAAGATATTGTCACATGTACTTTTTTTTTTATTTTTGCTTAAGCTTATATTTTAGTGATGGTCCATAGTTGTTATGTAGTGGGTGTTTAAGTTCTTAAAACAAGGGAACCACTAAAAAGAATAAAATAAAAATAGTTTTTACAAAAAAAAGAACCGCCTTCAAAATGCAACTAAAAAGCCTGAAATAATTTCTAAGAATTAGTGGTTTTTTTACATCTACATTGTTGGACTTGGACTACAACATATTATAAATACATATTACTATCGAAGTCGGCGCCTAACGTCTAGCAAATACTTACAAGGGCAGTAGGTACCTAAATGTTTTCCAGTTTGGCGCCGTCTTTGATGTAATATGTATTTATAATATGTTGTAGTCCAAGTCCAACAATGTAGATGTAAAAAACCACTAATTCTTAGAAATTATTTCAGGCTTTTTAGTTGCATTTTAAAGGCGGTTCTTTTTTTTGTAAAAAATTTTTTTATAATATTTCGTAGCTCGCACGTAGCATATTCGTAGTCATGTAGTCTAATCGTAGCCTGTATAATACTAACGCCTTACAGTGACGAAAATATAATCTTTACATTTTACGTTTGTTGGACGTATTTTTACGACTGGTTTGAGTTAATGCAATTGTGCATTATGTGCCATTCTATTTTTGCATGACAGTTTGTTTGCGTGGTGTGGCTAAATTTAGCAGAGCTTAATCGGAATATTTGCTTACGATCGACCGATGTAAATACGTGACTTATACGTTTTCATCGTAACTAAATGTATAGCTACTACCATATCTGTTTTTTTGTGGACAGAAAATGAAATAAAGTCAAAGTCAAAATTATTTATATCAAATAGGCTTTTGATAGTCATTTTTTAAAAAACTACCACCGGATCACAACGCGGCCTCAACTGAGAAGATCCGGCAAGAAACTCAGCGGGCTTGTATTTTTTTAACTTTTTTAAAACATTTTTTGTCTTGTTACAATTGGATCAACATCAGTGATAGTGTGTCCTGCCGTTCGAAAGATAAAACAAGAGAGAAAAGAAAAAAAGAATTACGACAAAATTACAACAAACTAAAAGGCCAAAGGGATAGAAGTCGGACCAGTCCCCCCAAACAGCACCCGCGCACGAGTTGACTTGAGCAGTAGCCAATAAAATCTTCTATTACGAATTACGCCTTACAATAACACTTTAGAATAGTTTTTTTTCACTAGGTAGGTACATCACAACGGTAATCCCCTTTAAAAAGACAAGCCTCTTGGGCTTGTTTTTTACCCGACTACGGAACGGAGGGAGGGTTATGATTTTAACAAGAATGTATGTATATACATATGTATGTTCATCTGTTCCCGCATATCTTCTATTGACAAGTAGGGTGTCGTTAGAAGCGTCTTGATTGTCCGCTGGTTATAGGCTATATAATATCACATTATTAGACTGCGATTTTATCCGTAGTTGGGTTTTAGTTTTTAAAACTTATTACTGGCAGCGTAGGCAGGCCTACCACTAGGTGGACCGACGACATTGTTCGCGTCGCAGGCAACCGGTGGATGCAAATAGCAAATTGTCGTTCATTGTGGCGGTCTAAGGGGGAGGCCTTTGTTCAGCAGTGGACGTCTTCCGGCTGGTGATGATGACTTGTTTCTTTATAAAATATGTTTTAATGATCTTTATTTGTATGTAGCATCATTATCATCCTCCTCCCCCTCGCCTAAATGCAAGAACTATTTTGTATTGAGTTACTTTCGTGCCACTAATTCGAGAATTCGGGTCCTGTGATCTGTAACATATTAACCTACATTATATTGACTGGCCCTGTTCTCCTGTGTCAAGTGGTTAGACACCCTGGTTGCTACCCAATAGATCGTGGGTTTGATTCTCACCAGTGTGTGGATGTTATTTATCTAAGTACATAAAGGCCCATTTACACGATGCCAGTTTCTTGCCTGTTCCATCTATCTATATATACAGGGTGTAAGGGACATCGTACCGAAAACTGATACCAGGGCTCCAGTACATGATTCTGAACACTCTAGTGTTGAAATTCTTCATCGGCTTTTTCATGAATTTCCAAAAAAAAAACGACTTTTTTTAAATAAAATTAGTATAATAGCATTATTGGTATAATAATAAAGCACAATTTTAATTTAAAAACAATAAATTACTTACTTGTGGAAAATTTATTTAATTATTTATTTATTTATTCTTTATGCACTAAAACAGTACATAGGCAAATAATTAATAGGCAATTAACTATTATTATTTTAGAAAATTAGCAATGTAATTTGAGAAATAAATATTATTTCACATATATTCATTATATGCTCGAAAATTAATAAGTCAGTCATTTTTCATTTTCCATATAAATAGTTTATGTAATGTTGTAACTGACATTATTTGACATCTTATAAATTTTTTTTCGGTACGATGTCCCTTACACCCGTTATAAAAGGATGAGTCCTGACTGACTGATTGACAGACAACGCACAGCCTAAACCGCTGAGAGGGTGGGGTGTTTCATAGTGAAATAAGTCAGAAATGATGGGTACTCCACGCCCTCAACGGATCTAGCACGACTTTTCCTGTAACCCAGTATACATGTGACAGACAGACAGACAGACGAAGTACCGCCGTAAGGGCTCCTTTTTTACCTTTTAGGTATGGAAACCTAAAAACATACTGAGTGGATTATGGTGTCATTCGGCATAGTGTTCTTGGATGCTTTAAAAAGACAACTACACGTATTTTATTTTATTATTTGGAAAAATATTCCCGTTGTATTAACAAATTTCACTGTTTGACCTTAAGTTTCCTCCCAAGTTTAAAAGATCATGGGAAAATATTTTATATTTAATTTTAGATTTTTATTTGGACTGCCTCGGTGACGATGGGCGCCAGTACGACCTTTGATCGCTTGGACCTGATTTTGATTCCCAAGTCGTGCAAAATGTTATCGAGTTGAGTTTCTTTTGTCGGTATTTCTTCATTAACTACCTTTGCGCGAACGAAGTCGCGGGGGACTGCTAGTACAATAATATTGAAGCAATAAATGCCTTGCATCGTCTGAACAACATGTCACATTCTTGCTCTACTGGGCAAGATGTGCATGTTTTTTAAGTAGTAACAGTTACTTACAATTCTTGAAGGTCAAATATTAAGCTTCAATTATTGTGTTCAATTATTGCTCTTGTATGTACAAGAAAATGGCATCATGTAAATCAGTCTTTAGTATTGAAAGTTTATAAGAAAATATTTGTCACAAATTCTGTAAGTACCTACTCGATAAGGTTACGTTAATACGCCGAATCGTGTGATAACAACTGGAAGTCGCATAATGTACGGACAATACAGACATGACGCAGATGCAGGCGTGCGTCACGCGCAGTGCTGGGTGACCGCGAGCCGGATGTTGAAGCAACCACGGGCGCGCTGTTACCGTGTCCGGCGGTGGTTTAAGTCAAAACAAACGGCATGTGGCCGCGCGTACTCGACAAAAATTCGACATCGCTTGCCCAAGAATGCACCGTGCGGTTATTTATAGAGTTTGCGGAGGAGCGCGGGGGCGGCGGCGTCGTCTGGTGTCGGTCTGCCGGGGCCTGCCGCGCATCACCGAAATAGCTTCTCCAGCTGGCGGTACCTGGCCACGTGGCGGCGCGGACTCCGCCGGCCTCGAATACAACGTTACCTGGTCCCCGTCACCAGCCCTTTTGCCATGTCTGTCAGCGCTGTTCTACGTTATCGAAAACGTATTCAATTTAAATACAAAAGGGTCATTTGTAAAGATAGATTAGTGGGTAAACTTGTAATTGGGGCCCCAAAATCATTTAGTTAATTGCATAACATTATAGTAAGTACGTTATTTGTTATTAATTGTTAGTAAAAAAATCATAGGTTATATTAAAATACCTTAAAGGTCCGAGGCGGACCTTTAAGGTATTTTAACCTACTAGCTACCTACTAGTTTGTAATGGTTAATAACTATCTAACATTATCATACGAGTCTGTAAGATGTAAGTATTTATTTCCCTATAAATTATGTTACGAGTATTCCGTGACAGCTGTATTATGTATAAGTATTCTAAGACTGTCTTTGTAAGCGGTATATTTGTAGAATTAAATATTATAATGTTTCAAAATTAGTAAATTAGGTACTTAATTGCGGTGACATTAAGTGTGGTGACATGCAAATAACATTGAAATTAAAATAATAATTTCAATGTTATTTGCACTGATTTAATAGATCGCGGAGTTTAATTTTGTTTAACGTAAGGGACGTTAAACAAAATTAAACTCCGTTTTGATCTTGAGGAGAGGCCCTTGCCCAACAGTGTCCCATAGCTTACCACGCTGGCCTAGTGCGGGGTGGGGAGTTAAATTACATAGGTACTATTATTGGAGCAATGATTATTTGTGTTTTACAATGTCGCATGATCATTTTAAGTGGCAGGCCAGAACTTGTACATAAAAGTGTGTATTTGGTGCAAAGTTCTAAACCATATTTGATATTGGGGGTGTTTAGGGCGTGGGTGGAGGCTGTCGGGACGTCTAGACGCAGCGTAATTAGGAAGGTGAGCGCGTAGGCAGAGTCGACGGTGCGGCCGCGCCTAGCCGCCCAGCCGCCCTGCCGCCCGTCGCGTTGCGTCACACTAATTAATAGTGATTGTTGAATTACGCATAGTGGGTTCTAATACATTTACCGCGGGCTTTTTAATTTGATTAATTGCGAATACAAAGCTTTAAGGTGGGTTTAGACCAAACGAACGAAGAGCTAGAGCTAGAACAAGAGCATTCTTTCTTGATCTTTATGTGTAAACGAAAACTCGTATTCAGCGTTTACGTATAACGAACAAAGAGCTAGAGCTAGAACACAAGAACGCTTTGAAGAGACCGCTCAGGGGAGCGAGCACGTCCGAACACGCAAGAACGCTCTAAGCAACTGTTCGCGCGCTCTAGCGCCGTTTACATCTAGCGAGCGAGCATTCATAGAATATTCCATAGAATCTTTGCGAACGCACTAAGAACAACGAAACAATGCTCTACGCCTGTTTACACTAAAAGAATTTGATATAGTGGGGATAGAATGAGCATTCGCTCGTCTGATGTAAATCGACCTTAAGAAATTCACTAAGCCACTTTCGCAGCCAAACGGAGAAAGTTCCGATTGGCTCTACCATAAGACGCCTATTTTGCTTCCTCGAAGGCATATCCTAGTCGATATTAAAGAATCATGACTTCAGCTTTGGAAAGAATGCGAACTATTTATTGGTCTCCCTCGCTACGGCGTCCGTCAACTTTATTATTAGTTTCGGGAGTCTCTCCTCAATACTGCGGTTTATAGTGTTAGAATGTAGATTTTATTTTTATTTTAATGCTTCTCTATTTACATACACAATAACTAAATATTTACAGTTGGTTTACAAATATACTTGAACTAAGTAAAAAACTTACTCCAAGGTGTCGTCGCCGCATTGGGAGAGAAGGGTACCCAAAAGATTGGCGGCGTTACCTCTATGTATGGCAAAGCTTATACGCCGGCAGAAAAAATGTTAATAAAATAGGCCAAGCCACTTTAGGACCTATTTCAATATCACTATAATTATTATTGTATCATCAAATCGATTCAAAGTCTCAGTTCTTGTAACGCGCACGCAACATAAAACACGGAGCACTTTAGTAGAGTAAAGGGAATTTTATTTGTCTGTACGCTTGCTATTATATCGGTCTGTGCCCCCGAAATGGTTCAATGACGTGTCGCGCGAATTTCATCTTGTTTATCTCACTATTTTTGCTACGTACCTACACACGTATGTAGTTGTAATTATTATACCTGTTCATGTGTGTGTAAAATACTCTTTTTACCTACATGAGATTTATGCAAACCATGAACGTAATATGGATGCAATTGACACGATTATTCTGTACCAACTATCCGTCCGTATTCCGTCAGGTAAATGTAGAATTGGGTCAATTATAACGCATGATAAAGCATTTCATAGTCCAGACACGGTCGCAGCCAGAGATTTTCGGGGATGGTAAACTTGATTTATATAAGTTCATAATGTTTACACAATTATTCCAAGTTCCTGTTTTACTATAGCATGTCTTCAACATCCTTTCCTTCCTGAATGCTTATAGGTCCATTTATCCAGTGTTGTCTAGTCCCATTTATCGGACAAAGTCCAAGACGCACTTGTGGTCAGTCCATGTATAGGTACAATACGTTTCTAGGAAAATACATAATGCATTTTTTTTTTGCCTTTATTTGTAAATTGGAAAAGTTTATGATAGATACGTTTTGGCTGATACTTGCTCCGATAACGGGCTTTAATTTTTTATGACCTATATACTTATCGATTTTGTCTGGTTGGCGTTACATGATATGGTTAATTGCAAGATAGAACATACATACTCGTAATGTTGAAATAAACGTACACTGCTAGAACTTAATTTTTTTGTCTTTTTTGTCAGAAATTCAGAAAATAAACATCGCAGTATTATTTCCAGTTTTATTTTGTATTAGATCATTGATATGGGTTAAGTTGCAAGGCCATATAAAGTGACACGGTTTGAGATAACGCACAACAGCGATCGCGAAAACAAATAGTCCCTAAGAATTATTTTCATAATTGGTTTATAGGTAAGTACATAAATCTGTACACTAATCTACTATTAGAGATTACAGAAGATGTGTACGAGTGTCATTGTCATTGGAACGCCACGAATGACGCGAGCACAAAGGTCGGTCTAGCGGAGGATGTCAACGTCTAGTAATGGTCGTTTTCCTCCGGGATGACGCCGCGTGCTGGGACTAATACTAGTTGTTTGTCAACGTCTAGTGGTGCCACGGGTAGGACGCTATAAATAAATAAGCAGGACGCTTCGTCATCGCCATCAGCTCACGCGAACGCGACGCGAAAACAATTGCCACTGTCTATGCGAATGCACTGCCGCTTCGATCTTATTCAACCACGTAAATGTATCAGGATGAATGACGATATAGAATGCAGTGTGATTGTGTGTATCGTAACTTTAGTTACATTTGTTGTTGACACGTTTTTAGACTCGCCTGGCTGCTTTTATCGAGATTACATGCGCAGTACTTATAAAAATCCGCATTTTATTAATGTTTTTTTGGCTACATTTTATTAAATGCCGTACAATTAAATAAATAAAATGTTTTTCGCTATTACTTTATAGTATTATACAGAATGTAAAAAAACATGTGTCCGATCCGTGAGGGTCTTATTCAGCGTATCAATCTAATTTTTTTTTTAATTTTTACCAGAAATACAAGATCAGATTAGTTTTTCTGGAACAAAGTAGGAAAAAAATGAGATATTCAACAAATGAGTTACGTAACGTACATGTATTTCTATTGATACACTGAATAACACCCTCACGGATTGGACACGTGTTTTTTCACATTCTGTATATTACTAAAATTAAATTATACTAATAAGTATAGAAAACGTTAAAATATTAAAGATGATTAAGTATATTTTTCAGAAACTTATAGTTATGGATGATGTAAACGTAGTAGGTATTACAAATTATGTAAGTAATTAGATTCGTTAGTAGATAGAGTAAATGATTTATTTTAACACAAGACTGCAAGGTGATGTTATTAGCATGTAGCAAATAGGTCAGACAGTTTATGCATATGGTAATACCCGGCTAAAGGTGGCCACCTGTATGTAAATTAACGTACAATTCTATGCACGTTTGTTAGTCGACAAATAGCAGGTTATTTCTATCGACCCTCGGTTCTCCAACAATATATCCTAAGTAAATACAACATTGTTTCAAACCATGTCTTGAGCACACGCGTTCGCGATTAATTTGTGGGTAAAAGCAGATAAAATTAAAACAATCTGTTACATGTAAGTAAAATAATATTGGGGGAAAATTAAGTGCTTTTGACTTAATGTAAGTAATGGTAGATAAAATAAATAAAATCAGCAAAAAGACGTAAGTATAAAAAACTCCTATACTTACAAGATAAAGAGTCATACACGATTGACGGGCCTGGTTACGCTAGCGGAAGGGTGGACTGTGGGGTTAAATTATAAAGCCTTAACAGATCACAAATAAGGCACCTAATAGGTGCACTCACGGGACATTTTGGCACCAACGAGCATCTACACAGAATGAGGCTAAGTACTGGTGACATTTGCAGATTCTGCGAAGATGAAAAAGAGTCAATGCGACACATATTGTGTAGCTGCGACGCTCTTGCGAGACGTAGGTTGAGTCATTTGGGAGTAGCCTATCCTACGCCAAATGATTATGTACAGCTCCAAGCTGGCGCGATCGTTGCGTACCTGAGGGAGCTCTTCGATACGCCAGCAACAGAGTAAGGGCTAGGGCATGCACAATGGATCCAACTGGGTCGAAGTGCGTTCCGGGGATACCGGGCCCAAATTTATAGCCACCAAGAATAGAATAGAATAGAATAGACGGGCCTGGTTGACACCCTGGCCACTACCCAATAGGTCACGGTTTGATTATCACCAAGTAGGGTGTACTGGGTGTTTTATCTATTTAAGTATATTTACAAATAAACTATTTTTGAAAAAATAAAAACCGACTTCAAAGTAAATTATCTAAAAATCATAAAATAACGAAAATATATTGAAGTCGGTGCTAGCACATCATGCTAACTAAGACTAGCACGAGCTGACACCGACTTCAATAAATTTTCGTTATTTTATGATTTTTAGATAATTTACTTTGAATTCGGTTTTTATTTTTTCAAAAATAGTTTATTTAACACTTTTTAGTGACTTATTTTAGCGCAAAAATAGGTATCAGCACCGTCACGCAACTTGAACGTCTAGGTTACAGTAACTTACTTACTGAAAACATAAAAAGTTTATATTTCTTAAACTACAGGACCGATTTGGATGAAACTTGTACTCTACCCTAAGTTGAAAAATAAACTAACTATTGCAAAAAGAATTTTTGAAATCGGACCTGTAGTTTCTGAGAAATCCGTGGACAAACCTACATACATACATATATACATACATACATACACTCATAAAATTTGGTAAATTTGTTTAGAAGCCCATATAGATTAACATATATTAATATTACGCATTTTTATTAATATTACATACATACGCGTCGAATAGAGAACCTTCTTTTTGAAGCCGGTTACCAAAAAAACGATTTTTGTATCATATTCTGGTTTCCATAGTACAGGCTCGGTCTATTCCACTTTGATCACCTGAATTCACCTGGGTGATATCACCTGGGTGATTAAAGTGGAACAATTTATTCCACTTTGATCACCTCGGAATCAAATCACCTGGGTGATTTGAGCTGGGTGATTTGAATGGAATTAATTAGTCTACTTTGATCACCTTGGAATCAAATCACCTGGGTGAATAGTAGCGACTACGATTTTTATTTTTTATTTTGTGTCTTTAAATCACCCGACCGATGAATCAAACTCGGATGGGCAGCGTTCGAGAAACTATATACTTACCTGATATCTTCTCTTCCGAAATTCCGCAGTGCCTGAATGCGATTTTCTTTAACTAGTGTGTGTTTTTTATTGATATTGATAAAATGGCTGTCAAGATTTCCATTATTTAGAGCTAAGTAAGAGATAAGCAGCTACAGCATCATTCCAATACCAAAAACACGCTTGCATATCCGTCAATTATTTTGGAGCTACGATGCAACAAACAATATACAGACTGACATAGCTGTTAAACGTTTTACATCTCTATTTTTAACCCGGTTGTTTTTGGGTCAAGCTAAATATCAAAGATAAGTTAAAAAGCTTAAATGTGACTGCGGAAAAAATAAAAAGCGCAATATTCTTATTTTACTGAATCCTAATCAACACATATTTTAGTACAGTAGTGTTCAGGTTATAGCCGTAGTCATATCACTGTACCTAGAGAGGCAACCTAAATATATTTAATTAGGTAGGTTAAGTACCTACTCTATAATTAAGACGGCTGGCGACTACGGCATAATTAACCTGCACATTAGGTACAGACCTACTATATGTGTTGATTGATACCTTCATGATACAGAGGGAAACACCTCGCTTTGCCAGCCGAAGGCTAATGAACACTTCTATAAAATAATACTTTAATTTTACTCGAATTAGCAGCAGTTGCGTTAAATCAACACAATATAGGGATGCATCAACGTGACATATAGGTCACTCACGGCTGTATCGTTTCTCGAAGGGATTAAACGTGTTTTGACTGATTTAAGCTGGACTTGCGAGTGCAATCAATTTGGATGGGACGAACGTGTATATGGACTTAGAAAATGTATCATACCTATTTCATTACTATTATTAATTTAGAAATTATTTTCAAATACAATCATTGCGTTACCCACAAAAAATTGAGGTATATGATAATGAATTGCGTGACGGTAATCCAACGATAATACAATATACTGCCACATATGTTACAAAACTTATAAAAGGTATGAAGACTGGAAATTCTCCCGGACATAATGGTCTTAGTGTTGAACACTTACGCTATGTGCGTCCTCATCTACTCGTAACTAGGGTATTAGCCCTTCTGAATTCACTGTGTGTGAGTCCCTTATATTTTCTAGAAGAAATGATGAGAAAGTACCTGTACCTGTGATTAAAAACAAAACTGGGGACGTGTCTGAGAGGAGGAAAGCTGTTGTCAGAGTTTTCAGACTGCCTTAAGGCCTCTGACTTAGCTTGACGACTGCTGTCTAGATGACAATAGCCAGACCCGACCTTTAACGTGCCCTCCGAAGCACGGAGACGCTCAGTTCAAATGCCACTAAACGGTCACCCATCTAAGGACTGACCTTGCCTGACGTTGCTTACATACCTAACTGATCGTTTCCTAGATCGTTACCTAACGTATCATTGGTTACAACTAGCTATGAGCGCCTTCAGTCGCGCCAGTCTCCGTAAGGGTAGAAGGAAGGTCCGGAAGGTCGAATTATGTGGAATATTTACCCACACGTACGTCTCATTATCGACGTGTATCTCTGGCAACTATCACCGCTAAAGTATTTCATAGTTTGCCTAATTCACGACTCGGAAATGTCTTATACCTGCATGATAATCAGTTTGACTTTAAACAAGGACTATCAACAAAGGCTGCAATTCTGGGTCTAAATCAGGTTGTCTAATACTACTCAGAACGAAATACTCCAATTTATGCCTGCTTCTTGGACCTGTCCCGGACATTTGACCTTGTTTCCTATGATATTCTTTAGATAAAGTTACACTAAGACTACACTAGTTAAGATATCTATCCACCTATCCTATCCTATGAGATCATTTGGATCTTTAAATATTGGTATGCGCACCAGGTCATCTTTGTCAGGTGGATGGGACTCTTGTCGGATCCTTATATACTAGATTGTGTGGTAAGGCAGGGAGGATTGTTCTCGCCTAATCTTTTTAATGTGTATATAACTTCACTAATAGAGGAGCTCAGAGGCCAACGTGTCGGATTCTATGTGGACATCGTCTGCGTAAATAATCTAAGCTTTGCCGATGATATGGTGCTATTCTGTTAGTGGATTACGGCAACTGTAGGCGATTTGCGAATCGTATACGTTGCTAAACATGATTTGGTTTAAAATGCTAAGAGTACAAGCTCTTTGAGGCTGCTAAAATAAACACCAACAGCTGTGCCACCGATAAGTCTAAACTAGAGGTACTCCCTCTGAATAGACTACAACAATTTAAATATCTAGGATATCTGCTGACTGATGAACTGAAAGATGATGTAGATATAGAATGTGAACGTATGTAGAGCGTTGTCCGTGAGAGGATCTCACTAAGAGTGAACATGCTTGCCCTTGCCTGTAGGACAACGACAAGTTAAAATTACTCTTTTTAAGGCTTAATGTACGTCGTTCTTCACTAGCAGCCTATGGATAAAATATATTTACTTATGTATTTTATATTTTTTGTTAACACAATAACATTACGGGAAAACGGAAATATACGAAAAAATAGTACAAAGGCACAGCTTATTTAAAGATATTTCTCAATATTCGTATAACGCTCTGCAAATACACTACGAGTAGAATAATGCGTTCCGTGTGCTGATGGGTCTGCCTCGATTTTGGAGTGCTTACATGCAGAAGCCAGAGTGGATTGCTTTTGTGGCAGCGGTCAAAAGAGATGTGCTTACTTGCTCTGTAAAGAGTTCGGGCCAGCCGGAACGCGGTGATAGCAGGCTTGACTCTTTCTACATGAATCATTGTACAGGATGCAAGTAGAAAGGATTGAGCATAACCGTATGTATTAGGATAACTAACACTTAGTTTTAAGCTTTTACTAAGATTCTTTGTAATGATATTTTCTTATATGGGTCTTCAATACCTGACAGTAAATGAATTATTTAGACTTACTGCTATTTATCAAAACCGTAAGTTAGGACTCTCGAAAACAGCTTGGAGTGAGTGAGATACGTCTATAATTCGTCAATAAGATGTTATCACTTTTTTACTAAAAGCATTACTACACTCCTTTGCCATGCTTCTGGCGTAGTAAGTACCCACCCCGGAATTATATAACTTTTGGAGGACTAAAAGTAGCGTTTTTCGACCCCCTCTCAGAAGTTCTGTTGTGATTTCGTCTTCACCACAACAAGGCGGCCAGCCTTTTTGTTCTTAAGCTGTTTGATGGTCATTTTAATCTCGTGCAGGCTGATGTCTGGGTTGTCCTCAGTTTAATAGAAACGAATAATACCTATGTGTCTATCTGAATAGTGATGGAATGTTTTTTCTCAGTTAACTACTTACTATACAGTCCTACCTTATGGCCATGACAAGTTAATTTATCCATTTTGTTATGCATAGGTACATGGACGTACCTAACATGTGCACTGTAAGCGTGTTTGCAAGTCAGTTCGACATTTTCGAACGAAGAATTAAAATAAGTTGAGATATTATTGGTATTGCTATAAGGGGTCGTGCATTAATCACGTGATGTTTTTTAGCAACTTTTTAACCCCTCCCCCCCTCCTGGTTATATGTGGTGAGGTTTTTATACTACCTAAATCACCCCCTATCCAAAATCACGTGTATTTTTTTGTAAAAAAATTCAATATAGATTATATTGAAATTTTCGGAATATTATCTTTAAATACAGGTACATAACTGATTAAATGTTGAAGGGGAAGTCGTTGCCGGCAACGGTGAGTCAAGGCCACGTGCCGCTGTTTGGTTTCGAAATCGTGCATTCAACGAAAAGTAAATACACGTGATGTCTCATTATACCCCTCATTATAACCTCCTGGTGATATTTCGTGATTTTTTCGGAACCCCTCCCCCCCCCTTTCGAGCCTCACGTGATTAATGGACGACCCCTAAGGTATTGCGTGTATTGACTTTTATTTTGGGATTTTTATATTCTTTTTGGACTATGTATGAGTTATGATGTATTTGAAGCATTGGTCAGTCACCTTCTTCGACTGACTGTTCAGGGTGGGATGTCAGGCAAAGTTAATACAAAATTTGTAATTTGTTATTTATATACGTAAGTGTGTGTAAATCCACTACATGGGTCACAACTTTTGGCGTACATTAGGGATGTAACATAGTTTTGGTTTTGGTTTGGTTTGGTTTTGGTTTGGTTTTCATTGTTCACAATATTACAAAAGTCAACCCTGTTAAAAAAAAATCCTCGGTCCTTTTGAACGTTTTCCCCGACAAACAAGAACAGACCACGTGATAATGGGTTGATATAGCCAGTTCTAACCTGGACGTTCGGGGTGTGGGCTCTCTGACGTCAATTGAGTACGGTGGCGATTCCAAGGAGGACGACGGTGGGGTTGCGACGCGTGAGCACTGTGACTGGTTCCCGGGGGGTTACAATCCCCTGTCGGCGGGCTCAAACGCAAGGCACTGAGCGGCTCCTGGTGCAGATCCCACCGGAGAGCACAGGTATCCCCTCTCATGTGCCGATGCAACAGCCGAGGAGTTTTAGTGGGCAAGAATCCCACATACCTCGCCCGAGCCCCACAGCTCCCTCCCCGGGAGCCTTTTGAAGTCTTTTTGAAGTATTCCCCGCGTGAAAAAGGCAGTTGTCACTGATTGGCAAACGATCAGTTCCTTAAGAAGCGTCAGGCAACGTCTATCCAGAGATGGATGACCGTTTAGTGGCATATGAAATAAGCGTTGCAGTGCTTCGGAGGGCACATAAATATTTAGTCCTGGGATTTGTTAAGCCAACTCAGAGTCAGAGGCTTTATGAAAACCAAGTGACAAACAACCTAACCTAATGGGTTGATTTTTCAATTCAACTTCAAACAAGTTACACTAACTACTACAGGTGGGAATCAGAGCCCTAAATCCTACGATTGCGGCCGCGTACGTGTGCATATTTTCCCGTCATTTTTGCGTTCGCGCGGCGCAAACGCGGTCTCGATTGTTTTCGTCGTGTTTCTCCGGTTATTTCGGGCGCGCGCGGCGGCGCGGCGGTGCAAGCCACTCGCGCACTTTACGTTGTCCACAAATGTTGTCACTATGTACAACGCTTGATATTTAAGCATACCTACCTATATTGTGTTGTTTTGACCTTTAATAACAAAAAGGTACGGAAATTTTACACTATTTACGAAACGTCCACTGCGAAAGTTGCGCATAAGCAAAAAAAGCCAAAGAGCTAAAAGTAAGGGCAAAATATGGTCATTTTTAGGGTTCCATACCTAAAAGGTTAAAAAGGAACCCTTATGGTCTGACTTCGTCTGTCTGTCTGTCTGTCTGTCACACCTGTATATATTTCAGGAACCACTGATGCAATCGATTTGAAACTTGGAATAGTTTTAGATCTTACTTACCCAACCCCATCGCAAATAAAAAAATGTATATTTTTTCTATTACTTTTTTTATAATGGGGGTCGAAATGGGTCATCAAAATTTCAAAGTGAGACTACTATACCGAGTGGGGTATCATATGAAAGGGCTTCATTTGCACATCGCAAAACTGATTTTTATTTTGGTTTATGTCACGTGGTTTTTGACTGATAAACAAAAATGTAAAAAAAATACTGTTATCCCTTATCTCCGAAGTTTGCGGAGGGAAAAATCTGAAATAATTATGAATAATACATGTTTATCTATATTTTACAGGAAAAATAAAATTTTTCCTGTAAAATATAGATAAACATGTGAAATATAGATAAACACATGATTTTTCTAAGTTGTACAGTTTTTTAGTAATCCTAATAAAACCTCAACCAACAAACTTAGTTATGCGGTTTGTTTTTTTTTGCTACCTGAGGTGTTACATGAATAGTAAAATTACTTTAATACGTCCAAAGATGGTATGGAAGCCTCGGTGCGCGTGTCCGACTCGCACTTGACTGGATTTTTTTTTAAAAATCGTGATTTGCTAACGATAAGTTCAAGTAACATGTTATAGATCTTATTCTGCCTCAAAGCAGTGGTGTATAAACAAAGCTGTAAAGGTCCTTGAATATTATTGGGCTTATTCTCCTCAGATGACAAGCCTTTTATGAATAACAGCTTAACATTTCTGTCGAATTTCAAGAAGGCAAAGTATTTTTATTCACATGACAATAATTTGTAATCATTTACAGAGAAAAAGCGCCCCACGCTTTTGCACTTAAATATAATGCTTAATTACAAACACAGCGCGGAAAGAAATAACGGGTTCGATAATTTATTTATTGCAGCGTACCTTATAAAAGCGTGTGTTTTTAGTTTTTTCATCTATTAATTTATTCGCATTACAAACTCATCAACGTAGAGCCTAAACTATCGGAGCTAGAACAGTAGGTTTCTTTAGGCTATACCTTCAACCTTTAAGAGTGTAAAATAGGGGTTGAAAGTTTGTATGGGGTAGGCGACAAAACATTTTAATTGAAGTTTAGTACACAGACTCTATAATAAACATAATGAAGCACTTGTTTCAGCATTTATCTAAATTCATCGGTTAAGGATGTGAAATAGGGGTTGCAAGTTTGTTTGATAATCTAGTACTAATAATTATTATAGAGATTCCTCTTTGGCGTGACTTAAATGTATTTTTGCTTTAAGTACATTATAATCTACACGTAAAATAAAAGTTATTTTAAATAGAACTAGATAGTCGCTAGATACTAAATAGGTACTTAAACTATAACAACACAAGATAATGGACTTATGTGTTTGTGCTCCTAAACAAAAATTATCACAAATGAAGTGAAGAAAATATGTACCTTCCTAATCAATAGAATAGTCCCTACATTAAAGAAATATGTAGTTTACATAGATAATACTATCAGTATGTGTACTTACTTGTCACTGTTTCAATGAGTAATGAACTCGATTATGGACCGACAATTGTTAGTATCTCAGTCTCTCAACGCGAAACACTGGACCCACTATAGGGGTAGTGGCGGACGCAGGTCGTCGGCTGAGGCCGGGCTCGGCCGACGGCCCCACGACCCACTTCCTCCCTACACCCCGCGTGCGGGGTCCTCCCCCTCCCCACACCCCTTTATCACTGTGATAACAAGTCGACGCGGCTTCTGCACCTTTCGACAAACTCAACCTCGCTGCGCAATCAGCGAACCTGTGTTGACGGTATACAAACTTCGTATCTTTAGTAGGCAAAATACATACATGTAGAGGCTCTATCCTAGACTAGAGTTCGCGAGAAATAACAATTCCAAGAATTTGACGTCACTGCTAATGTATTGTACTGCTGTGACCCGCGTCGCGAGTGGGGCTACCACTTTTTTACTCGTGTCACATATGAACTAAGATTAATCTCAAGTAGTTTAGAAAACCTGTCTCGACTAATACAATTCAAACGATATTCGAAATGCATAATTCACACGAGCTGTAATAGTGCATATGGCTGACCTTTTTATGCGAATATGTAATCGTGCGGCGCGGTGCTCGTGCGCCAAAGTTTATCACTAACAGCCGGTTAAGGACCCCCGTAGACGAGAACCTGTCACTTCGTCGCCTATGGTTAGTGTTGATGGTGAGTACCTATAGCTGCGGTGGCCGATGGTAATGCGCCAAAGGCTATGGTGTCGCGGTCGGGCAGGCGGCTGCGTCTGGCGGCGGCGCGTCGCGTTCGTCGACCTGCCGTCTCAAGGCCGCTCTTACACGTGCCAGCCGTGCCACCGGGCGCTTCCTGCCGCCGCCATAACAAACCTCTCCCGTCCCACACCCTCGCCCATCCTACCCGTCGGCACTAAACGAGCACCCACTATCGCGCACGCAAATTGCCGAATCCTTGTTCTCAGAAAATATCCTTTTCTACCATTAAAAGGTTTTAATATATCCCGAGATTTTTCGAGAGAGAAACCCTTGAAAATGTAACCTTTCAAATGGAACTGGAAATCCAAGAATATCTAGGTAAATTATGTAAGATTTTCACTTAAAATTCACTTATACCTACCGTTTAGCTGAGTTTATAAATTAAATGTATTAGGTAAGTATGTAATTTTTTACTTATTTACGTTACCTAAAAATTGTTTTTAATGTAGAGTTGACTATGAGCATTTTATTTTTCTTTTCCTTGTGCATAAGTAAGAGAGCGTAAAGAGGTAATAACCTATTTAATATAAGTATAGGTAATACTACTACTACTGTGACCTTTACATCTATTACAGACGAGACTGTCCGAAGATATTGTTATTATCGATGGCAAGCAGACACATCAATCAGGAGCAATGCTAATAACGTAAGTGTGTAACACAGATAGCGGACATAATATACCTACTGCCACTGGTATAGGTACAAGTACCTCCGAGATGTTTGCTAAATTTGGGATCGCTCCGAGACTGTAGGTGCGCGCGTCTGCGCGAGTGTCTTACAAATTATTGCAAGTATGTAAGTACCTGATGCTATGGAATTTCGTTGCACCAAAACTGAGTTGGTCTGTTATGTACTTTGGGAGTGTATTTTCTGGGAACTACGAACATATCGATATGATAGAATGCGTAGTAGCGAAGAAATGTTATTGTCGTACAAATGTTGGAAATAAAACAGGACAAGATTTCCCTGTTGCTTTCTGGTGGGTTAAGGGTTGTTGTAGTGATCTGTGTTATTTATTGCTTGTCTCCGGCTCCGCAAGGGTAGTAGAATTTATGCTCACAACTCCTCCTATTTGCTTTACCAATAAAATTTGTAGCGGGATAAGTAAGACAATTTAACGTTTACCCCCGGGTCTTGTAGCTTTTATAGAATTCACAGGATTAGACCTTATTAAAATAATTTTGTTCCAAAACCTGTAGAACAAATAGCAGCTGACTGACTGACTGACTGATTCATCAACGTACAGGCCAAACCGCTGGACCTAGAACGCTGAAGTTTGGGCAGTAGGCAATTTTTTATGATGTAAGCATCCACTAAGAAAGGGTTTTAAAAATTCCACTCACTCACTCACTCCTAAAGTGGTCAAATTGGGTTGGAAAAAATAATAGCGGGCGTAGCCGCAAGGAATTGTTAGTTCGTTTATATTTTACAAACAGTAGATACATACATTTAAGCGAGATATCATATTTTATACAACGTAAGTTATAATAATAATATACTAAGTTATCAATATATACTTTTAGACATTTGCGTTCCATTATCAAACTTTATTTTATTTAAGGTAGATCGCGTTAATTCCTGATTAAAATAAAGTTTGACTAAGTTATCAAATCATAGTGGCTTAATACAAATTGAACCAATTACGTAAATTAATGTTAGCATTCCGGACAAGAGCAGTCCGTGTATAGAGGGCTCTAGATTGAAGGGCGGGAGAGCGACGAGTTCAAGGTCACCTCAGGGTTGCACGGCCTCTACTTGATCAGTCACTTAGAGAGGACTGAATTTATAAACGAATCACAATGAGCTCACTTTTTGAAAACGCGTTTAAAAACCAGAGTGGAGATGCACGCCAAGGTTGCATACGTACAACTATTCCGCCTTACTGAAGTGAACGGTGGGCTATTTAAGTACTAGAATTTGATACAAGTGCATTAGAAATAGATGAGCAAATTTTTCATTACTTGTTATCAATGTAACATAAGATCTTTCATTTGACACCCTCATTGATGTTTTTGGAAACAAAAAATATAAATAGACGGCCCATGGCCACCATATTATATTTATATAGTATCATAAGTCGAAATCAAAATTTTATTTTTATTTTATTTTTGTAAGTCGAAATCCATCGAGCCGATTAGGCTGTTGGTCGTGCGAAAGAAATAGACATACATGCCTACATGCTTTCGAAAATCCCCATTTATCGGGACGGTCGGGTAAAAAAATAAAGGATAGTAAGTACATACCCAACCCATGTTTTAAAACCTTAACACCTGGTAGAGAACATGAGTTGGGAACACACACAAGGTTGCAGACAACCGGAACTGATATTTTTTGACATTTAGCTAGCCGCTGCGATACCATCGCGGTAATTTATTCATGAGTTGTTAAAGTGCTTTGTGTCTTGCCTGACGAGGCACTGCTTAACAGCAGAAGGTAAATGTTAAACGTGAGCCACTGTGATTTTGGATCGGTCATGCTCGCCATCGAAAAGTCTTTGCTTGTGGCGGCTTCGTGTGGCGGGTCACCCCCTTCCCTCCAATATGGTTGAGTGATGGCTGCTGCTCGAGTCAACTCGTGCGCGGGTGCTGCTTGGGGGGACTGGTCCGACTACTATCCCTTTGGCATTTTAGTTTGTTGTTTTCGTCGTATTTTTTATTTTATTTGTAATTTTGAACGGCAGGACACACTGTCGCTGGTGCTGATCTAATTGTAAAAAGACAAAATTTGTTTAAAAAAAAATGTGAAAAAATGACAAGCCCGCTGAGTTTCTTGCCGGATCTTCTCAGTTGAGGCCGCGTTGTGATCCGGTGGTAGCTTTTAAAAAATTGAAAAAAATTGATCAAAATTGCCTATTAAGCCTGTTTGAAATAAAAAATTTGAATTTTGGAATTTTAGTAGACTTTCTTAGCTTCATAGAGACTTTACAAGCTATTATCGAGAGTGATTTCAAAACATGAGTAATGAATTAATTTATTTATTTAATAGATATATTGGGATTGATGATATTACAAAATAATATTATTTATTTATATTCGAGACTTCCTTTTTCACACTAAGCATAACGACCTGGATGCATAGCAAATCCGAAAAAAACTAAGCTAAGCTTCTGTCTTGTCTGTCACACGAGCATAATATCCTACTATACTTACTAATATTATCAATTTGGAAATAGTTGAAAAAAAAAATCTTTTCCATGGGTCCATGGAAAAGATTTTTTTCGAGTTGTGTGATAGTTTCGCCAGTATTCGGAGAGTTATAATTTTGAATATTAGTGACTAGCATTTATTTACTTCACGACCATATTTCTACATATTCCATATGATGATGCACCGTTTCTACCCAGAAATATCAAATCATCGGTATTAATATCGAATAAAATTTTATGAAACTGTTTCAATTTAATTTTATTTACTTATTTAATTTACTACAGTTTTTATGATTCCATGTAGGTAGCCTCCGTGGCGCAGTGTGAAACCGCTTACTTTGCAAACCGGTGGTCGGGGGACGAATCCCGTGGGGAGTACGGGGAGGTCCATCACCTGATTGTCTGTAAAGTAAGATGATCCATGTGTCGGATGGGCATGTTAAAACTCGATCCAACGCCTGATTTCTCCACGGTCGTGTCGGTTTTCCGTCCCATTGGATTGTTAGAGGTTAAAGGTAGAGAGAGTGCACATATGTCTACGCAAGCGTTTATGCACTGTACTATAATATCTCCCGCGTAGATGGCTGATCTGGCGAAAGATTGGCCGCCAGGCCGTATCGGCCAGGAGGTTATTAATACCATTGGTGATGAATGGAACGCATCATGCTAACCACTCGAGTTAGGATTATTTTGAGTCCTTAGTGTGACTTAACTTTTTTTTGGTTAATGATAGCGAATGATACCTACTGTCACACGGTGTTAGAAAGCATCTTTTGTAATTATGTTGTTTGAGAAGAATTTTCCTAGAATTCCAGGCTTTCCATAGGCTGTGGTTTTTCCAGCACTTACGAGTACATATTACAGTAAGTAGTTACTGCCACACTCTATCTGTTAAAGCATACGCATCGATCTTATGCAGATCAGTCATTTCTCCCTAATACCTGTCCCAATTCATTCATTCAGTGTCATACTTTCGATCCATCCAATACTTCCTTTCCATCTCTCATCAAGAAAACAACCATCTCGGTACATTACGTTGCTGACCAAAGCTTAATAAGCAATTAAAATAAATACATGAACTTATCAATAAGTGAAGTGTTTTACCAGGACGCCCGCTGTGAGTACCCTTTTACCTCCTTCCTTACTCATCCGATTGTGCATTAATATTTGAGAATTGTGGCCTAAGTAATCATCAAACAGTCCATTTAATAGCACTATCGAAGGAATTTACCATTTACACCAACACTATCATTGAGCCATTTTCTCATATCTTATCATCGATATAATTTTGAAACTAGGTAAACATTCATTAAGACATCTTAAATGTGGTCGAGGGGGTCGCAGACTTATTTGTGCTGATGGCGGAAACGAGAACTAACGGTTTATTATGATAATGACGTGTAGTTTGACAGTTCCATATAGATAGTACCGACACTCCTATCGGCAAAAATATTTTTGTCAGCTTGTGCCTTGAAAATATAGCGACACAAGGGCGCTATTTCTGTGCGCCACTTTTCAGACCGTAACAGCTAATCTAGTTTAAATATTATATCCACGTCTCTTATTATATATTTTATATTGAAGTCTATATATAACTTGTCTGTATATACCTACTTTGTGCAAGAGACCGTCCACATAACTAATGTCCCCATCCTTCCATCTACGGTGTCGATTATTCTCCAGCCAACTCCATATCGGCAGGAAATTTTTTATTATTCATAATAATAATTGCCGTTGGCGGTGAATCAAAAATATGTGCCTAGAAAATAACGAGGGAGGAGAAGAAAAATACAATGTTTTTTAGGCCCGACAAATACTCGTCTTTAAGTAACATAGTGGCACTGATTCAAAACTCAAAAATAGTTTATTTCAAATGGCTTAACTAGCACTTAAATCAAAGGCTTAACTAGCACTTTTGAAAGGTCATGATTTTTTTTTAAAAGAAGCTACCACCGGATCACAACGCGGCCTCAACTGAGAAGATCCGGCAAGAAACTCAGCGGGCTTGTCAAATTATCCCTTTTTTTTTAAACAGTGATTGTTGGTAAAATTTTAAGTAAATGGTTATCAGATGCTGTGAAGAACAGCAAAAGATAAAAGTTCGTTTCCACCTACAATAAATGTTTCAAAAAAGACGTCGTCATTAACACATGTTTTTATAAAAGATTACCCTCACTTCCTATATGACATTCTTAAACATAAGATATGCTTTTCAATTAATTAAGTCTTATAGCGATCATCGTCCTAATTAGCGAATCACACTACTAAATACGCCTATACGGCATTACTTGCATGCGTCGGGTTCCTTATCGCCGCTTAATTGCCACTTTGACCTGTCTGTTCGATATGTCGTTCAATGTTTATAATTCCGAGAAACGCGATTCAATTGTTTTGTCTTTGTTCATATCGCGTCTTATTCGATACCTACGCAAATAAACAAGTGTTTGTGATGTTCTGTTCCAAGTACGCCTTGCTCAGTGGTTGCGCAGAGTTCGGTGAGAGGCGTTATAGGGGAGGCAGGGTGATGCGAGAGCGAGGGATGCCTGCGAGAGCGGCGGAACGTTCGCCCTGATAACCCACATCCGCGCCCCGTTGCTGCCGCCGACACCGTACCCATTCCAACGCTACTACCTACCTGAACTTACTGTATACTCTCTAAGATACCTTGAACCTCAATTATGTAACATATTCTCAATCTATACTCTTTATTTCGTAATCACATTGTTTTATATACAAAACATTTTCAGTACTTTCACTCTAGAGGAGGTCCGTATTGATTTTCTGGAACTAAGCAAAGGATCTCTACAAGTCTGTTAGAGAAACAGGATTTGTAGAAATGTCATCATTTGAGTGTCTTAAATGTATTTGGTAAAATATATTTGGGGTTAAATAATACAGCAATAATGCGAAGTACTTAATACTTACCGGCGTAAAATTTTCATTTGATTTAAAACGAAAGTCTATTATTTCCCCATAATGCTTACCTAATTGAAAATAGCGTCTCGTAAATATTTATGTAACATACAGCCATTGTTTATTTAGTTTCAGCTGATAATAACGTTATCACTGTTATCAGTTCAACACACCCGCGCACACTGGGCGACTCCAATCCGATGTCTGGATGATATGATGCGGTGCGTCTCTTGCAATTACAAATTAGTAGTGAATACGGTTAATACATCGGGTGATGAATGAAGCGGACCAGCGCAGAGGCAGGTGTCACGTGGGTCAGCGAGAATGCGGTGCAGGTAGGCGCGCGGGGCGCGGGTGTACTGACCGGAGTGCGCGGGCGACTCGGGTGGCTCGGGCGGCGGCGACGACGACTCGGTGGTGTTGGGTGGCGCGCTCGCGCAGGCGGCCGCCGACGGCGCATCTTCCGCGGCGCGGGCGGAGGGCGGCGGCGGCGCGCCGACGCCGGACGGGCCGGGGGGAGGCGCGCAGAGCGCGACCAGCCGCAGCAGCGCCACGCACCACCAGAGCACGGCGGCCAGCGCGCGGGCAGCGCGCCCGACGCGGCCCGGGGCCCTCTCGCGACCGAAATACGCGCACCGTTCACTCGTGAACCGGCGAGCTCGCTCCGTCACCCGGCTATTCGTGCGGCGTCGGGACGGCTGACGAGGCGACGCGGGTGCGCGCGCGCGTCCACACGGCGACTGGGGCGCCGCTCCCGAGAGCGTACGACCGCACCCGAACACTATTTCGGGAGCGACGCTCCGCGCCGCTGCCGCCGCCCGCCCGCCGCACGCTGCCAATTTTACGCGAAATTGCGGGCGGGCGGTGATGCGATATGTACCACACCACGGCCACCTGCATCCGCGTTACCGGTGCGCTGCTCAATAGCATACTGCTGGGATTTGCCTTTTTCATTGAGAGGGCTTTTTTTGCAAGGTGGTGGTGAGGGAGCACGCACCCGCCACCGCGGGCGCTCGTCACGTGTGCCACCCGTCAACTCAAAATAGTCGACGGCAAACGTGCTGCTGGCCCATGTCAATAGATACAATGTCGCAGCTATTGGCAAGGAAACAGAGACTCGCACTATCTCACTGTCTCGCGCTCTCTGTGTTGTGAATTCTTATGCATGGTTTATATTTAGACGTAAAATTATTTCTGATATAGATAGGTGTTTGACATTACGTTGAACTCTCATACGTCGGGAAGCTCCACCTGTATAAATATTCTGTCGCACAGAAGTAAATGTACGATGCATTAATTTACGAATCTTGCAAGTAGTATATGTACTTTTTAAATTTTTGTAAACGCATCTTCGAAATAATTCAAAATATAGATCAAAATTTAGAAGGTAATGAGAAATTCCATGTATAGTTTCCGTTAATTCTAGGTACTACATTTATACCTACGACGCACATTCCATTGTTATATTTAAAGTAATCAAAGATCAAGCGATAGCATTTTAATTTATGACAAGAATATTATTGTATACTTTATGTACGTACTTTGTGTCTTGCCTGACGAGGCACTACTTACTACTACCTACTAGCAGAAATTAAATGTGAGCCACTGGGATTTCGGATTGATCATTCTCGACATTCAAAGGTCTATGCTGCTTGTGGCGGCTTCGTGTGGTCTGTCCCCCACTTCACTCCAATATGGTTGAGGGGAGAGATGGCTGCTGCTCGACTCATACTCGTTCACGGGTGTTGCTTGTTCTGGTCCGACTCCTATCCCTTTAACCTTTTGGTTTTTTGAATTTCCCTAGTTTCTTTTTAGTTTTATCTTTTGATCGGCAAAACACACTGTCGCTAATGAAATGATTGTAATAAGAAAAACATAGTTTTAAGTAAAGGTAAAAATGACAAGTCCGTTCAGTTTCTTGCCAGATTTTCTCAGTTGAGACCACGTTGTGATCTTGTGGTACTCTTTTAAAACTGTAACCGTGACCTTAGATGGATATTTACAGCTAGGCCTATTAGAAAAAAAAATACATTTGACTAGTGTTTAAGCCCAAGTTGCTAATAGGCTTAAAATTAGTTATAAAAAATGAAATTAATCAAAGTTGATATTGAAACTACAAAGGATAAACACATTTCTTTATTTACATAATAACTAAATATTTACAGTTTATTTACAAATATACTTAAACTAAGTAAAAAACTTTCTCCAAGTTTTCGCCGCACTGGGAGGGAAGGGTACCTAAAAGAATGGCGGCATTACCACTTTGTATAGCCAAGCTACCAGCAGCAAAAGCCAGCGTCAGCATTGGCAGAAAAAGCTACCAGCTCGGCGGTCTCCTGAGACTTCGATAAGTTTGGATGAAATTTCTTTCACCAAACAGTGCGCCTCATGAGACTAAGGTCACATGGTCTCCCCCGCAAAGGGCACACATATGTAGCTGGAATCTACGGCTGCATACTTGCGCCGCTTTGCATCACTAGCGGTCGCCACAGCCGCCTTCTACCGCCTACAAGCTGCCGGGGTGTGAGACACAGCAAGTGTATTGACACATGTCGCATCCCACACCAACGGCTTTCCATGTTGCCATGATATTAAAGTGATACCATCAGGCCTCTTGCCATCATCTCGTGTAATACCGACTGGTACGGCAGGAACACCGGCAGAGACAAGCCCCCTGCGAATAATATCATTAAGGGTGGAATTTCGCGACATACGACCAGCGCTACGTGAGTATCTTTTACACATAAAACAATAAACAATACTTAACTTGTAAATGAGTTTTCTTCAAGCAAACCCTTAAGTGAGAGATTATAAATACGAGTAATAAACTGAGGACAGCATCAAATGTAGATAGAACAAGACATAAAACAAAAAATATAAGAAATAAATACTTAATTTTCTCTTTTTAGTTATTTATTCATGATAAAACAAATGGTTACAAATATTGATACAAAATTAACAACGAGAAAAATCATGGTGATTTATGTATCACTGCTTCACTCGCTAGCATGTTTAAATTAACAGCTCTTATAACACCTCTCAGCTAACTTATAACACCTCTCGTTTTTGGTCGGGGGTTAAAAATCTAAGTACTTTTTCGTTCGCGGTCGGTTTGTTATGGTTTCGTAACTTATACTTGTTAATATCCCGTGATGTTTTACAACCAGGCAAGGGTCTCTTCTCCTCGTTATGAGAAATGAGTGGCTAGGGATTAGGCCATATTCAGCCACTTCGGAGTCGCTGGACGTTCGGGGTGTGGGCCCTAGGATGTCCATTGAGTACGGCGGCGACTCCGAGGAGGACGGCGGCGGGGTTGCGACCCCTGTCCCCGTGAGCACCGTGACTGGTTCCCGGGGGCTACAATGCGCCCCCCGGCGGCGGGCTCAAAGGCGAGGCCCTTGGTGCAGATCGTTTTGTTCAATTTACATGTAACTTTTGGTGTACAATAAATTGTATTTATTATTATCCCACCGGAGAGACCTGGGTCCTGGGGTTTTTAACCGACTACAAAAAAGGAGGAGGTTCTCAATTCGTCTGTATATATATATATATATATTTATTTATGTTCGCGCATAACTCTGTCAATAATGAACCGATTTGAAAAAATCTTTCTTCCATCCATTTTTCAATCCATTGATTGGGTCCCATAAAAAAATTATTGCTTAGTAATAAGTAGTTCCTGAAAAAACAAGAATGGTGACTGCGCACTGAGAGCTGCAGGAAAGCCTATATCGATGACTTTATGTCGCTTTTTAAGGACAAAAATGGTCATAACTCTGCCAAATATTTACCAATTTCAATTATTATTTTTTTATTCGAAAGAAGAAACCACTGTAATGAATCTGTATGAATTTTATTACAACCGGATAAGAACTTCCTGGAGGACCATGAACTATGTGGAGGAATTTATCTGGTAAAAACCATAAAACTGATGTTCTCCATTACATTGCTCTGACAATTATGAACCGATTGCGATGATTCTTTTTTTATTCGAGAGAGTAAACTGCTATGATGATTCCATGCAAATTTCCTTACGACCGGATATTTTTTTGTTGGTGTTAGCTTACCGGCTGTGTATATTTGGCACCGACTTCAATAATATTTAAATTATTTTATACTTTTCAGTGATATTGAAGTCGGTTCAATTTTTTTTAAAAACATTTTATAGTGGGTAAGAATCCACATACCCTGGTCTAGCCCCAAAGCTCCGGGACCTTCCGAGAGTTTCCTCCGCGTCAAAAAAAGGGGCCATATTCAGCCAAGCAAGGCAAGTCCAGTGGGTTTAAAAAGGCCACTTTCGGTGAATCATAATATGAATAAGTTACGGTTTAATTTTTCTTCGTATGGTAGCATTAACACCAAACATGAGTCTGCTAATTAGTGCTAATAAATGGCCATTTTTCAAAAACCGGTAGAATTGTAAAGGATATGCTTGAAATTCAAAACATGAATTGCTTTTAGGTGAAGGTGTGCATAATGTGGCCTTTTTAGCCCCGCAGATTAGAGGATTAGATACACCGGTTGAATAAATTCTGAGTCATGCCATGTTTAAGTTACTTACCTCACGATGTGTTTTGCACTGTTAGCGAAATCTTTACCTGGCACAGGTGTGGCAAGGATGCCCCTTAGCAACTAGGCTACCAGCGCTTATTCAAATACATACTTATGAAATAACAAGAACAATCTCTATTTTCTTGTTTAATATTATGTTGCTTTCAAGTCAAGTATTGTATAATGTTGTCTTTTACTTACGCGAATATTACACATTGAAATCAAACTACTTTTATGGATTTTATAGAGGTTTATTTTAGATTCTACAATCCCGACACGTTTCGAATGCTTTGCAGCACCCATCAAAGCAGAAGCACCCATGGTCACGGGAGGACTGAGATGTTGAACGTCCTTATATCACACTTATGCCGGTGTACCCTCAGGTCTTTTTAGTTATTATTGTTGGTCCGATCTACGCAGTAAGAACTTACAGTATCTTGAGGCCGTGCAGTGTTTTGCTTGGTATTGGATTTAATTGTATTTAAATATAATTAAATACGCCAGAAGCATGGCACAGGAGTGCGGTGGTTCTTTTCTTCAAAAAAGGTGATAACACTTTATTGAAGAATTATAGACCCATCTCACTCCTGAGCCATGTATACAAGCTGTTTTCGAGAGTCATTACGAACCGTCTCGAACGCAGGTTTGATGACTTCCAGCCTCCGGAACAAGCCGGGTTCCGCAAAGGCTTTAGCACCGTAGACCACATACATACGCTCCGCCAGATTATACACAAGACCGAGGAGTATAATCGGCCATTATGTCTAGCGTTTGTAGACTACGAGAAAGCCTTTGATTCAATCGAGACCTGGGCGGTATTGCAGTCCCTCCAGCGGTGCCACATTGACTATAGGTACTTCGAAGTGTTGAAGTGTTTGTACAGCAACGCCACCATGTCGATCCGATTCCAGGACGAGAGCACGAAACCGATCCCATTGCAGCGAGGTGTGAGACAGGGAGATGTTATTTCTCCGAAACTGTTTTCAAACGCATTGGAGGACGTTTTTAAGCTCTTGGACTGGAACGGATTCGGCATCAACATCAATGGTGAATACATCACTCATCTTCGTTTTGTCGACGATATAGTCATTATGGCAGAGTCGCTGGAGGACCTCAATACGATGCTCAGCGACCTCAGTAGCGTTTCCCAACAGGTGGGTCTTAAAATGAACATGGACAAGACGAAGATCATGTCTAATGTCCATGTTGCACCCGTACCGGTAGTCGTTGGGAACGATACACTCGAAGTTGTTGACCACTATGTTTACCTTGGGCAGATTGTCCAGTTAGGTCGGTCCAACTTCGACAGAGAGGTCGCCCGAAGAATCCAACTCGGATGGGCAGCATTCGGGAAACTACGTGACATCTTCTCATCTGATATTCCGCAGTGCCTGAAGACAAAGGTTTTTAACCAGTGTGTGTTGCCAGTGATGACATATGGTACTGAGACGTGGTCTGAAACCGCTGGCCTTTTAGAAAAGCTCAGAGTCACACAACGAGCTATGGAGAGAGCTATGCTCGGAGTTTCTTTGCGCGACAGAATCCGCAATGAGGAGATTCGCCGAAGAACCAACGTCACCGACATAGCTCTTAGAATCTGCAAGTTGACGTGGCAATGGGCAGGCCACATCGCTCGAAGAACCGATAACCGTTGGGGAAGAGAGGTTCTCGAGTGGCGACCACGAACCGGAAGACGCAGCGTAGGTAGGCGTCCCACTAGGTGGACAGACGACATTGTGTGCGTCGCAGGTAACCGGTGGATGCAAATCGCCAATTGTCGTTCAATGTGGCGTTCCAAGGGGGAGGCCTATGTTCAGCAGTGGACGTCTTCCGGCTGGTGATGATGATGATGATGATGATGAAATATAATTAAATCCAATACCAAGCAAAACATCAATAAAGTAATCAAATCACCAATAAATTTATTACTCGTACATTCGTTTTGCACAAAGAGATTAAATATAAAGGTCATAGAGCGGCAATTGTTTTTTTTTTACCGGTGGTAATCTCATATTCTTTAAGCAGCAGCCCAAGCCGATGCCGTGCCTCCCTGAGGTGCCCTTGTGCTAGTCGCTACCCCAATCCTTTTGGCTGGAGTGCTTTTAGCGCTTGCCCTCTTGTCCGGTAAAGCTTTCATGGTCATTTGCGGCCAACAGTACTACAGCTACAAAAAAATGTTTTTTTTTTTATACAAGAACTAATAACAATACTTAATAACTTTGTCGGTTTAGTAGAGCATATTTTTACTGAATTATTACACGTGTAACAAGTTTTTAATTAAAGTTTTTCTCGCTAATACCGGTCTACTTCTAAGTAGTTACGCCTTTAGTTTTGTAACATTCGTCGAAGCTCCTTTAAAATTGAATTCTAGTCTCCATGTTGCAACGGCAAAGCGCTTGCTTTGAAGACCGCAGGACTTGGGTTGAAATTGTGGGGTTGTGTAATTAGCGCAAAGTTGCTACTCCCCGCGCAATTGCCTTTACTAGTAGAACAATACAAGGCAATCACTAGTAAGATTATCTGATGGGAATGTAAAATGTTGATCCAGCACCTGTTCTCTCCCCGGTCGTGTCGGTTTTCTGACCGACTGGACAAATTGGCCTGGAGGACATGCTTTAAACTGAATAAGATTGGCTGATTCATTTATTGATATGCAAAAACATACTCTGAACATTTTCATCTGTAGATTATCTATAGCATACTGTTATGAGATATTTCGTCGCCCCACGTTTTTACACATAAATATAATCCATAAATTACAAAAACATACTCTGAACATTTTCATCTGTAGATTATCTATAGCATACTGTTATGAGATATTTCGTCGCCCCACGTTTTTAACCGACTTCAAAAAAGGAGGAGGTTCTCAATTCGTCTGTATATATTTTTTTTTTTTTTTTTTTTATGTATGTTCGCGCATAACTCTGGCAATTATTAACCGATTTGAAAAAATCTTTCTTTCATCCATTCTTCAATCCATTGATTGGGTCCCATAAAAAAATTATTGCTTAGTAATAAGTAGTTCCTAAAAAAACAAGAATGGTGACTGCGCACTGAGAGTTGCAAGAAAGCCTATATAGATGACGTTTTAGTCGCTCGGACTCGCTCGGTCGGACAAAAATGGTCATAACTCTGGCAAATATTTACCAATTTCAATGATTCTTTTTTTATTCGAAAGAAGAAACCACTGTATTGAATCTGTATGAATTTTATTACAACCGGATAAGAACTTCCTGGAGGACCATGAACGATGTGGAGGAATTTATCTGGTAAAAACCATAAAACTGATGTTCTCCATTACATTGCTCTGACAATTATGAACCGATTTCGATGATTCTTTTTTTATTCGAGAGAGTAAACTACTATGATGTTTCCATGCAAATTTCATTACGACCGGATATTATTTTCTGAAGAAACATGAATTATGTAAAACTATGTAGACGATAATGTGATCATAACCTACCTAGATAATTTTACGGTTTTCGATGGTTCAATCTTTATATATGAAAATATCACTAAAAAGTTTAAAATAAAATCTTTTTAAAAAAAAATTGAACCGACTTCAATATCACTGAAAAGTATAAAATAATTTAAATATTATTGAAGTTGGTGCCAAATATACACAGCAGGTACGCTAACACCAACTTCAATAATATTTAAATTATTTTATACTTTTCAGTGATATTGAAGTCGGTTCAATTTTTTTTTAAAAAGATTTTATTACACATAAATATAATCCATAAATTACAAACACGAGGTAGAAAGGAAGAAAGCACGGTTTAGATAATTTATTTATAGCTTTTTAGTTCAGTAGTCCTTATAAAAGCGTGTATTTTTAGTTTTTTAAACTACATATTAATTTATTTTATACTTTTTAGTCTTAGAAATATTCGCCTAAACTACGAATAAAATTAGCCCAAGTATTGATTTGTTCGTAGCTTGAATCGTAGGCAAAACATATTTTTACTAGACTAGATATCACGCGTAGGTATCTGATTGAGTTAGCGAAGTTTAAGAAATTTACCCTTTAACACGTTGAGTGCGGTGCCATTTTCAGCGGAATTTCAGCCAGTGCGTTAGAGACCTATTAGAACTCATAACCAAGCTTCACTGTAGTGCGTATGAGACCTTTTTTTTTTTTATTTATTTTTTTTTTGACGCGGGGGAAATCTTCGAAAGATCCCCGGGAGCTGTGGGGCTCGACCGGGGTATGTGGGATTTTTACCCACTAAAACCCCCGCGGCTGTCGCATCGGCACATGAGAGGGGAGACCCCAGGGCTCTCCGGTGGGATCTGCACCAGGGGCCCCTCAGTGCCTTGCCTTTGAGCCCGCCGCCGGGGGGCGCATTGTAGCCCCCCGGGAACCTGTCCCGGTGCTCACGGGGACGGGGGTCGCAACCCCGCCGCCGTCCTCCTCGGAGTCGCCGCCGTACTCAATGGACGCTCAAGGGGCCCACACCCCGAGCGTCCAGCGACTCCGAAGTGTGCGTATGAGACCTAAACCATCTCCTAAAATATAGTATTTTAAAAAAACTCATATCTCTATCAAAAAATAAGATACAAGCAATTTTCTTTTTGTAAATAATAGAAAATTAACTATTCTACCTCAAGTTTGCTACGCATGGGGATATGACAAGTGAGTTATGAGATATAACGAAAAAAAAAATAGGGTATCGATTGGATTGCGTATCGCAACTAAATATAGGTAAGTTTGGGTAGTGACTAGTGAAGGGAATTAAAATAAAACCCCAGTTCTCGATAGCTTTACTTTTATTGTAGTAATCATTTAGACATAGTAATTTAAAATATATTTAACTCTTCCTATTTTTTTTCTTTCTCGCGTTATTTATACACTTTTTTTACCTGTATTTTATTTTTTTGCCACCCGCGGCAATCCCACTCATTACGAGCGTCATAAAAACTTAACCACTCAACCGATTTGCATTCTGTAAATATGGTTTTGATGATAAATGTACTATCTAATAGGTGACATATATAAATATAATATTATATGAAATATTAATATCTTTTTACAAAGGGAGAGTAAAAAATAGAAGAGTTTTTAGGTGGGTTTTGGTCAAGGCCAATTTTTCCTATTCTTGGTTTGATATTGAGGGTAGAATATCCCTACACTAAGAAGGAACTATATTTTGCACTAAATCTCTTAATTATACTAGTTTCAAATAAATCCGACTCATTTATATTGATTGTGATTAGTTTCCTCATAACTGACAAGTGTTATTTTGTAATCCAGCTATAAATCACGTATAAGTATATCACAGGTAAGTAATTACTTATATAAGCGCGTATTTTTTCACACGAAGTGACAGGTACACGTTATCGTACACGTAATTGTGTTTCATTGTGGAGTCCAAATAAATTTTTCTTATTCTTATCGAGCATCGATGTCATCGACAGTTGAACAACACTGAGCGAGAGTGAATGGCACCCGCAATGCCCGCGCGCCGTTCCTTGCGTCTACGAGGCCTGTATTTTAGGAGTTGGAAAAGATCTACTCACGCAACAGATGTATATCATTACAACTCAGTGCGTTAGGGACCTCATCGATCTCCAATTGTGTTTATTACATTACTAGCTGACCCACGCAGCTCCGCCCGTGCTGTGTTTACGTTAATTAAACTTTCACTAATATTCTATTCTATTCTATTGGTGGCTATAAATTGGGCCCAGTAACCACCGGAACGCAGTTCAACCCAGTTGGATCCATTGTGCATAGCCTACCCCTTACTCTGTTTCTGGCGTGTTGAAGAGTTCCCTCAGGTACGCAACGATTGCGCCAGCTTGGAGCTGTGCATAATCATCTGGTGTAGGATAAGCTACTCCCAGATGACTCAACCTACGTCTCGCAAGAGCGTCGCAGCCACACAAAATGTGTCGCATTGACTCTTTTTCACCTTTACAAAATCTGCAAGTATCAGTAGTACTTAGCCTCATTCACTAATATAATTTCGCATAGAATACAAAACCTCCTTTTTTAAAGTCGGTTAAAAACTTAGACCCACTTTGTACTTGTCCTCCACGGAGACGTTTAGTTCAAATGGCGTTAAACGGTCACCTATCTATTTAATGATCCCGTATAAGACGGGCCCGTTGGTCTAGTGGTCAGTCACCCTGCCTGCTAACCGATGGGTCGTGGGTTCGATTCCCGCCAAGTGTCTGGGCGTTGTTTATCTATTTAAGTATGTATTTACAAAAAAAAAAGTATATAACTATTAGTATCAGTTGTCTGGTTTCCATAGTACAGGCTCTGCCTAGTTTGGGATCGGATGACCGTGTGTGGATTGTCCCAAGATATTATTATTATTAATAATCATCTTTGACAAATTGAGTCCATAAGTGCAGTAGTTTTTCTATAAATTACATAAAATAATAATCATCAATCAATGACCTTACCTAACGTTGCTTAACCCAATCGATTACAAAACCTTGATAACAACTCTCTATGAGTGTTCCCTTACTAATATTTATTTTATTATAAAGAAAAATTGATAAAATCTGACCAAGCGTATAACCAAGTACCCATTTTGACTTTAATCCCCTCTCCCAAAAGAACCGTGCTAGATTACGGGATAAAAAGTATCCTAAGTCCTACCTCGTAGTAAGATCTCAAATCATGCCAAGTTTCATTTGAATCCATTCAGTAGTTTAGGCGTGATGCTCAGCCGTGATACAGACAGATAGACAGACAGACAGACAGACAAAAATTAAAAAAAATACATTTTCGGCCTCACTATCGGTTATAGAATGCCCTCCAAAAATAATTTTCAAAATATCTTCAATGTACAGAATTGGACCTGTTACAGTTTTATTATATGTATATAGATTAAATCAAACTCGCAGCTGGAAGTAGGTATGTATATTTGTCTCTGTCAAACACATAGAAATAACAAAGTTACGACCTCCCGCACAGACGTGGAGAACACGATTTTCGGCGCCGCACCAGCTGAAAGTCACGCTAGAGATCGATTAGATCTCCTAACGCACTCAACGTGTTAAACAGTCGAAAGTACGCTAAAAGTCAATAGTTTCACAAGTAGTATTAAAGGGATATCTAATGGTATAACTGGTATTAACTAGTACCACCTATACCATTACAGGTATAAATGGGACAACATAGTACCATTTATACCATTAATGGTATAATTCAATGGTATAACTGGTCCGAAGCCGTTCGGTGGCTTACCAACCTTCCGGGTCCATCAATGTCCACGTTATTAGGCAAAGTAAATATAACTACTTAATACAAATCAAATGAGTCCAAGCTACTAGTAAACCCATCGAGGTTTACTAGTAATCATTCCATGGTTCCGTCAACCACCTTTCATTTCCATCATCAACCCTGATTATTGGGCCAAGTAAATATAACTCTTTATCTTTAATACGAATCAAATGAGCTTAAACTCGATGAGTTTACTAGTAGCCGTTCCAGGGTTCCGTCACCAACCTTCCTGTTCTATCAACAGGCCCTCAGTAATGGTCAAAGTGAAAAGAACTCTTTAAGACAAATCAAATGAGCCCATATTCGATGTGTTTACTAGTAGCTAATCCAGGGTTCCGTCACCCACCTTCCTGTTCCATCATCGGGTCCTCATTAATGGTCAAAGTGAAAAGAACTCTTTAAAACAAATCAAATGAGCCGAAACTCGATGTGTTAAATAGTAGCCATTCCAGGGTTCCGTCACCCACCTTCCTGTTCCATCATCAGGTCCTCATTAATGGTCAAAGTGAAAAGAACTCTTTAAAACAAATCAAATGAGTCCAAACTCGATGTGTTTACTATAAGTAGCCCTTCCAGGGTTCTGTTACCCACCTTTCAGTTCCATCATCAGGTCCTCATTAATGGTCAATGTGAAAATAACTCTTTAAAACAAATCAAATGAGTCCAAACTCGATGTGTTTACTATAAGTAGCCCTTCCAGGGTTCTGTTACCCACCTTTCAGTTCCATCATCAGGCCCTCATTAATGGTCAATGTGAAAATAACTCTTTAAAACAAATCAAATGAGCCCAAATTCAATTAGTTTACTAGTAGCCATCCAAGGGTTCCCTTATCCACCTTCGAGCCCCAGCATCAGATCAGCTCGATGATACTATATTATTGTATTGTCACCGGTCATTGATACATGTGCAAAATTTCAAAGGTTTTGGACGTGTAGAAGTGGGTCAAAATTGCATCGCAAGATTCCATTACCATCATACATACAAAGTTACATACATACATACATACAGGTCAAGCTAATAAAAGCGTGTTAATAAGATAACTTTACAAATTGACATTTAAAAACTATTTCCGTTTTTATGTTAATCCAATTTTGTTATTTACATAACCATTATATTATTTAAATTCTTTGAATACGCATGTTATTTTAGCCATTGTAAAACCAGCACGCACTATGAGATTGACTATTCGCCATTACTGACATTTATCGGTTCTATCTAAGAATACAACCTAAGAGCATGTCTTTTCTCAAACTACTGTTGTTAAATCATGCAATGCATACCTTAATTGAATGGTAAAGAACAACTTAGTAAAAATGTCGCCTATTTCGGTCAATATTTTATACATTTTATTGGGAATTAGCCTGCATACGTAATCACATAAATTTTGTTTAGAGACACGGAGTGGGTTGTGGTGAAAACTAATCGAGTTATTTTAGCTGCGTATAGTTCTACAGTAAATAGAAATCGGGGGCGGGGAGGCCCGTGCCCAGCAGTGGGACATAAACCAGGGCTGGTATTATTTTAAGGGTTAAAAAATTTAAAGATATACAAATCCTCCGTCCTCACTTTTGGTTAATAAGTTTCCCAGAACGCTGGCAGCATAGCCACGCTGGATGCTAATTTGTTGGCTGAAATAAATGCCAGCGTTCTGGTCTCCAGTTCCATCAAGTCACCTACTTCAAAATGTTTTGGAACACCTGGTGGGCTCTCGGCCTAATAATGTCCTCCTGGCCGATTCGATCACAGTGACCAATCTTTTTTACAATATCAACCATCAACGAGGGAGACTGCTGCTGCTTGCGAAGACACAAATGTACACTCTATTCCTTAAACACTCTCACAATCCGATGTGACGGAAGAGTGACCGGGGTGAAATAAGGCGCCGGACCGACTTTTTACATGCCCATCTCGCGAACGGACTATCTTACTTTCTAGACAGTTAGATGATCAGCCTGCATTGTCCTAACCAGAACACAAAGCTGTTGCTCCCCGTACGATTTGAGCCCGCACCACGGAGGCTCCACCCTAAACGATATAATATGTAAACTATTCCCACGCGTTCATACTTTTGAGGTACTCTGCACTCTGCAGCGACAGCCTCCGGAACGGACGTTTCCGGAAGATGTGACAAAGAGAGAGTACCGACACGTGCAGCCTCCCATAGAAGGGGTCATCCCATCTTCCAAAGAACCAGAGGCATACCGTCGAGTGTCTTTCCATCGTCACGACTTAGGCCGCACGGCTCTAAAATAATAATTATTATGTCCTGGGACCATCAAAACACAATTTTGATCTCAAATTAGTCAGAGCATGTATAATGATACAAATACGAATATATATTCGTTTTTGTAAATACACACTCATATACTCGTAGATAAATAACACCCAGATGCACTAGAGTAACGGGCCTATATATATTTAGATTTTTTTTACTACGTTCAAACCGGCCCGATAAATATAGCCACCATGTTGACAGAAGCAAGCCTCTTTAGCTGAGACCGGCGACCGACGTGTCGGGCTGCTGTTCCCGCACTTGTGCAACAAGATAATCCGTGACATCTGAGCGAGCCTGCCAACATTATAGACAAGAGTATAGAGCAATGCACGGAGCTTCTAAACTTAGGCAAACGGCGATCCGAAATGCAGTAGAATCGAGCAGAGTGAGTCCCCAATAGGTCATGCGTAGGTTCGATTCCCCTCTAGTGTCTGGGTATTTTATATATTTAAGTACCATGGGGCCTTGGTCTCATGAGATGCACGGTTTGGTGAAAGGAATTTTCTTCCAAACTTATCGAAGTCTCAGGAGACCGTCGGGCCGGTAGCTTTTTCTGCCTACGTATAAGCTTGGCCTTATAACACCAGCCTTTGTTAATGTCCCACTGCTGGGCACGGGCCTCCCTTCAAGATGAAGGGGCTTAGGCCATAGTCCACCACGCTGGCCAAGTGCGGGTTGGCGGACTTCACACGCCATTCGAACGCTAGTTAGGCTTTCTCAGACATGCAGGTTTCCTCACGATGTTTTCCTTCACCGAAAGCTAGTAACAAACGCACAAAGACGATTCGCACATGATTAATTAAAGAAATCAGAGGTGCGAGCCGGGGTTCGAACCTGCGCACCTTGTTTCCAAGGCAAGCGCTCGCCCACTGAGCTGTTACGGCTTCAGCTTGGCCTTATAAAGAGGTAATGCCGCCAGTCTTTTAGGTACCCTTCCTTCCCAGTGCGGCGACAACTTGGAGGAAGTTTTTTACTTAGTTTATGTATATTTGTAAATAAACTGTAAATATTTAGTTTATTATGTAAATAAAAAAGCGTGTTAAAAAGCATATATGCTTCTTCGTTTAAGTATGTATTTACAAAAAAAAAGTAAGCATATAAGTATTAGTATATGTTTCCATAGTACTGGCTCTGTCTAGATAAGGATGATTGTAAAAAAAAGAGTTCCAAGGTTTGTTGACGGTAACGCATGTAGTCGTAGACTTAACTCTCATCTAGAGGCTGCGAGAAGGCATGCAAAGTCTGCGGAAGCTGAATCTACTAATAACAAAACGAAAAAACTAATATTACGTAACGAGACTTCTTTTCGAGAAGGTTTTCGTATGTATCAAAAGAGGACAGCATACTCGTAAGTGTCAAAAAATATTACGGCAGGGGGCAAAACGGAAAAAGTAGGAACTTCGTAAACATAAGATTCAACTTCGTACACCAAGTTCTTCAGTGTGATTTCTATGTACACACATCAAAAGTGTCTAGGGATCAAGCATTTTTAAGCGGATTTCTTGAGATTGAGATGTGGCTTTGTAATAAATTTATGATTTTATAAATTTATATGGATCCTTTTTGGTGCATTTCATAATTTGAATCAGGAACTGTGAATCAAATTCGAGTAAAAGATGAAAATCAGCTGTCAATATTTTCCCTATAAAAACATACAACGCATTGAAGACATTATTAGTGCTACTGTTTCCCTACTACTGATTAAAACCAACGTTATTATGGAGCGGCGACGTCATTTAAGCAGGGAAGAAATGCTCAGAGCCGTGGGAATGATAGAAGCTGGTTCCCGGCAACGTACTGTGGCTTTAGCTCTGAATACAAGTCAGAGTGTTATCAGTCGACTTTGGACACGTTACCGAAGCACTGGTACCGTGGCTGAGCGCCATGGAGGACGGTATCGCTGCACCACACGGAGACAAGACCGATATATTCAAATCTTAACTCGAAGAGCTCCAACAATAACTGCCATGATGTTAGCCGTGAGGCTTCATCACTCTTCAGGGAACTTAATTAGCGACCAAACAGTCAGAAACCGCTTGCATGAAGTGAACCTTCATTCCCGAAGACCGCTACGGGTACCACCTATAGCAATGCACAATCGTAGGATTCGATATCAATGGGCTCTTGAACACAGAAATTGGGCAGAAGAACAATGGCGTTTCGTGTGCTTTTCTGATGAGTCTCGTTTTGGTATGAGACCGGATACAAGACGTATACGACACTGGAGAACCCCTGGACGCCAACAGCGATTAAAATCCTGCCAGGAAGTCCATCCTTATAGTGGTGGAACCATCATGGTATGGGCGGGTATTTGGATCGGCGGAAGAACTGAGTTGCAAATCGGTCCCTTATTTCAGTTAATGCATGATAATGCACGACCGCACACCGCAAGAGTTGTAAGACAGACTCTCGCCGCAGCTAACATCAATGTCCTGCCCTGGCCTGCTCAGTCGCCAGACTTGAACCCGATTGAGCATGCATGGGATATGCTACAGAGAAGAGCTCTGCCGAATATGGAGGGTATCCAGTCGCAAGAAGACCTTTTTTTGTTGTTGCAACGAACATGGGCGGCCATTCCACAGCGTGATTTGGATGAACTCATTTTGAGTATGCCAAACCGATGTTCTTGTGTTGTTAGTGTTCGCGGTAGAAACACGGATTATTAATTGTTTAAGTTACCCAATAAAATTTTAAAGAAAACTGTTATTTCAGTCTTTTTTTCGAACTTTTGTGTTAGTGGTTCAAATGTCAAAAATCCCTTTATTAGGAAAATGGCAAATTTCTTTATTAATGCAAAGGTGACTTGGTTTATCGTTACTGTGACAAACGAAAACACTTTATTTGATGAATCCTTAAAGAAAATTTTAATTAATATCAATCAGGAGAAAAGTTATTGCAAAAATATATGTTGATCCCTAGACACTTTTGATGTGTGTATGTTACATCTCAGAATTTTCACATCTTTATTCATCGCTTTTTGACGACTTTTGCAGGCGAATTAACAGCCTGAGAAATATAATAAGTTTGTTTGTTCTTATTTCAATTTCTTAGTACTAATCACCATAAAATATAAACTCTACACTTTTCTTTAAGTATTGTCACTTAGAATAGAATAGAATACTCTTTATTTGCACACCAAAGTAAAACATACAGAAAACTTAGAAAATAACTTAAATTACGTACAAATGGCGGTCTTATCGCTAATAGCGATTTCTTCCAGACAACCAAAACTTTAAAAAGAAGAAACTAAACTCGTATTTGGGTAGCTAGTGGTGTACATACTTTGCAACATACCTTAAATTGTACATCTTATACACATTATATATATATAGTTACGTATATTTTATACGTAGTTATATATTACAATATCTAATAGTAATTAATATATACCTCAAAAAAAGAGTAAAAACAGTCTATCAGGAATTTATAGGCTCAGATAATGGTCTTTGACCATTTCTTTAAAACACATGCAGCAAGGATTGAGCACTTCTTATTGAAACAGGCTATGCATTCCACAAACGAACAGCTTGTACGGAAAAGGATTACACTTTATAGTTGGCTTTATTATTTTTGCCTCATTTTCCCCGTTATGTGAAGGTTCGCATTTCAATACAGTGCATCTGAATGGCTCTTATTACCTGATAAACCTATCAAGTTCCGGTTGAATAACAGCGCAGTTATGTAAATCATAAATGTAATCACTTCTTGTCCCAAATAAAAATAAAAACTACCGGTCAAGTGCGAGTTGGACTCACGCACCGAGGTTTCCATACGTATGTACGTATATAGGTATGTATTAAAGTAATTTTACTATTTATGTACCTCAGATAGAAAAAACAAACAATCCGCAAAACTAAGTTTGTTTGTCGAGGTTTTTTTAGGATTACTAAAAACTGTATTACTCAGAAAAATCATTTTATTGTTCCTATAAAATATAGATAGATACGTACTACCCATAATTATTTCAGATTTTTCCCCCACAATCTTTGGAGTAAGGGGATGATATTTTTTGTCAATTTTGATTATCAGCCAAAAACTGCGTGACATAAAACAAAATAAAAATCTGTTTTGAGATGTGCAAATGAAGCCCTTTCATACCCTACTCGATATAGTAGTCTAACTTTGAAATTTTGATGACCCATTTCGACTCCCATTATAAAAAAGTAAAATATTTTTTGTTTTTTTTTTTTCATTTGCGATGATTTTAGTAAGTAAGATCTAAAACTATTCCAAGTGTTAAATCGATAGGAAATATATAGGTGTGACAGACAGACATACAGACATACAGACGAAATCAGACCATAAGGTTTCATTTTTTACTTTTGCACTCACAGTAAGTAGTTCAATCTATTTTCGTTCGTTAGCATGTATTCAGTAAATAACAATGTATTTTTTCCTCTTCATGTTTTGTATAAAATACTTTCTTTTTTTATGTACTTACTTCGTTCTGCTTACAATGGATTTGACGTCTAATTAAGAATCATCTACCGTTCTATCTAATTACTTTTTTTTTTTTTTTTACTTTTTTTTACTTTTTTTAGGTATGGAACCTTCAAAAACCATAATGGAAAGACTACAATATACGAATCATACATTTTCTTTTCTGGATAAAGGAGATGTTCCATTTTGGGCCAACACTATGTACACTACATGGAAAAATAGGAAAAACATAGGAGAGTTTCATAAAAATACTTATAAATTAATTTGAAGCAGAGTACAATTGTACAAAAATGCTTACTTTTGCTGTTATTTAGTATGTCCACCCTGTTTTTAGGGCAGCCATGACAGTTGCGTTTGACGTTGGTTTACTACTTGACAGTTAATGCTATAGTTGACATTTCGTAATAGATTATTTACGCGTGGAGTATATAATGTATTTCGGAGTTTTTAGTGATTATTTATGTTTGCGGACATTCATTGACTGTTTCTTTCTTGACCCGGGGCTTTATTGTATTGATTATCGCCTGTGATTTGGATTGGAATCCGCAACAAGTTCAATCGCAGGTATAGTCAGTTGTCAAAATGACATTTTAGTTACGTATTTCCGATCCATCATATTATTGTGGGGTGTTGCTATAGTAGTATTATATTCTCTTTGGTGTTGCTCTCCTTGACTAAGATATCTTAAATGTACAGTAAAACGAAGCAATATTAAAAAAAGGTAACATTACAAAACAGTTACTATAGTGAATAGTTATATATACATACTAGCTGACCCACGCAGCTCCGCCTGCGCTATTTTTACGTTAACTAAACTTTTAATAACAGACATTCGCATCGAATACATAACCTCCTTTTTTATAGTCGGTTAAAAACTGGGACCCACTTTTTACTTGCTCCCCGAAGCACGGACCCGTTTAGTTCAAATGGTGTTAAACGGTCACCCATCTATTTAATGACCTTACCTAACGTTGCTTAACCCGATCGATTACAAAACCTTGATAACAACTCTCTATGAGTGTTCTCTTACTAATATTTATTATATTATAGCGAAAAATTGATAAAATCGGACCAAGCGTATAACCCAATACCCATTTTGATTTTAATCCCCTCTCCCAAAAGAACCATGCTAGATTACGGGATAAAAATTATCCTATGTCCTACCTCGTAGTAAGATCTCAAATCATGCCAAGTTCCATTGGAATCCATTCAGTAGTTTCGGCGTGATGCGCAGCCGTGATACAGACAGACAGACAGACAGACAGACAGACAAAAATTAAAAAAATTACATTTTCGGCCTCAGTATCGGATAAAGAATGCCCTCCAAATATAATTTACAAAATATCTTCAATGTACAGAATTGGACCTGTTACAGTTTTATTATAAGTATAGATAGTGTACATGGTGTTGGCCCAGGCTCCATACATTTCTGGAACAACTCCTTTTAATGTAATTATTAAATCCTCACCTTGTCGGAATAGATAACCGTCAATATGCAGACAGATGAATGTGAGAAAGAAAGTTTGCATCGGTGCAATGTGCAAGGCATGTGACATCGCAGGCTGCAGCGCTGGTCTGGCGGGGCGGGGCGGGGTTCGCGGGAGGGTCACTGCACTGAGGTTGCGATGCACTTGAACATGCGACCGCTTCGTGCCGCGCCTAACCCCCGCTAAGAGCGTTTTGACAACAATTCTTGATCGAACAGCGTTTTAACCAAACATTGTAACACGTCAATACATTTAGAAGTGACAACAATTCGATAAAGCTGTGTGACATTTTCTGATTCACATACATATATATAATAGCCACACGACACGACGGTGTCTTAATCAAAAATACTAATAGGTCTGGTAATTCTTTATCAGATATATTATAAGACTAGCTGACCCACGCAGCTCCGCCCGCGCTGTGTTTACGTTCACTAAACTTTCAATAATATACATTCGCATAGAATACAAAACCTCCTTTTTTAAAGTCGGTTAAAAACTTGGACCCACTTTGTACTTGCCCTCTGAAGCACGGAGACGTTTATTTCAAATGGCGTTAAACGGTCACCCATCTAGTTAATGACCTCACCTAACGTTGCTTAACCTGATCGATTTCCAAACATTGTTAACAACTTTCTATGAGTATTCCCTTACTAATATTTATTATATTATAAAGAAAAAGTGATAAAATCGGACCAAGCGTATAACCAAGTACCCATTTTGACTTTAAACCCCTCTCCCAAAAGAACCGTGCTAGATTACGGGATAAAAAGTATCCTATGTCCTACCTCGTAGTAAGATCTCTAATCATGCCAAGTTTCATTTGAATCCATTCAGTAGTTTCGGCGTGATGTTCAGCCGAGATACAGACAGACAGACAGACAGACAGACAGACAGACAGACAGACAGACAGACAGACAAAAATTTAAAAAAATACATTTTCGGCCTCAGTATCGGTTATAGAATGCCCTCCAAATATAATTTTCAAAATATCTTCAATGTACAGAATTGGACCTGTTACAGTTTTATTATAAGTACTAGCTGACCACGCAGCTCCGCCTGCGCTATTTTTACGTTAACTAAACTTTTAATAACAGACATTCGCATCGAATACATAACCTCCTTCTTTATAGTCGGTTAAAAACTGGGACCCACTTTTTACTTGCTCTCCGAAGCACGGACCCGTTTAGTTCAAATGGCGTTAAACGGTCACCCATCTATTTAATGACCTTTTTTTTTTTAACGTGGGGAAATCCATTACGGATACCCGCACCGCCACGGGGGTAGCAGTGCGGGTTATGTCGGACTACTGACAGCTTGTCAGCTACCGACTAAAACCCCACGGTGTCCTCAACCCGCTGTTTTGACGGGCCCCGGGAACGTACTTGGTATTCGTCCGGGTCCCATCAGCGGCCGCTCGCCTTCCGGCGAGCCCTTCCTCGTCCACGGGTGTAAAGCCCACGGACCTGTCTGCGGGTGTAAAAGGCCCGCAGACTCACAACCGGGTGGCGTGCCCGGACACACCGGCACGCCATCCTCCGCGAGGGCGATAAATCGCTGTGCGCAGGCAGCAGTTCCCCCGTTTCCGCTGCCCGCACTTCCTCGCTACGGGGGCATCAGGTCGGCGTGGGCCCGCCTTCTGCGCCCGGGCCTCCTCCTGCATCGCGGGTCAGCTAGAGGATCGCTTTCCCTGGCCCGCTCCGCTGCCTCCTTCTGCGGAATGACGCACTCGCAGATGGAGACCACCGCCGATCTATTTAATGACCTTACCTAACGTTGCTTAACCCGATCGATTACAAAACCTTGATAACAACTCTCTATGTTCTCTATTGAGTGTTCCCTTACTAATATTTATTATATTATAAAGAAATATTGATAAAATCGGACCAAGTGTATAACCAAGTACCTATTTTGACTTTAATCCCCTCTCCCAAAAGAACCGTGCTAGATTACGGGATAAAAAGTATCCTATGTCCTACCTCGTAGAAAGATCTCAAATCATGCCAAGTTTCATTTGAATCCATTCAGTAGTTTCAGCGTGATGCTCAGCCGTGATACAGACAGACAGACAGACAGACAGACAGACAGAAAGACAGACAGACAGACAGACAAAAATTAAAAAAATTACATTTTCGGCTTCAGTATCGGTTATAGAATGCCCTCCAAATATAATTTTCAAAATATCTTCAATGTACAGAATTGGACCTGTTACAGTTTTATTATAAGTATAGATAGATGTAAGTATTAAAAAGAAATTGTGACAAAAGAAGTCAAGCTCGCTGTGTTTCTTGCTGGATTCTTTCATTACGATCCGACGTTTTATATTAGATCCACTAATCCTCTTTGACGATCCGGTTGTACTCGTATGTAGTTTGTATAATATAATGATTTTGTATACGAGCCTCGGTGAAGCTTATCTTATATGTGTATATAAAAATGAATAGCTAACGGACAGCTACTACTTTTTTCTCGTATTTTCGCTTAATCTCAGAAATGACTTGAATAATTTTTGTTTTGTTCGCTCTAATCCAGGGGTGGTTTGAAAGATAAAAGCACGGACGAAGCTGAGCGGGTTAGGTAGTACATAATAAAGAAATTATGACCTTTATTGTGTCAGAATATATATTTGTGAATATATTTGACGGTAGAAATTAATTAATTATTATAACTGTATTTCTGTTATCGTAAAATTTTAAGTTTTCAAACGCCGCCGCCGCGCGCTTGTCAATTAGTACGTGTAGTATACTCCCACCGGTTACTTTAAATTTTCATTAACACTGGCTAGCTGCGCTGCCGCTGCGCCACTGCCGGCGCCCCGGCGGCGATCGGAATGACGGCGAGACGATGCTAGACACCCGCTCCGCCACCTCCACGGGAATCTAAATACCAAGACTGATGACTCTTACATTACATTTCACACCTCGCCCTTGTGTATAACTAAAGTTACAAAAGTTGAATTCGTACCTAATATAAATTATCACTTTGCCTTTCTTCAGTCTACCCGGTCATCGCAGTACATTGATTCCGTATCCTGCAAGCACGGTTTATTTTCTAGGATTGAAGTACCTCATCCATCTATATAAAGAAGGATATCCTGAGGGACTGACTAACCTACAAACGCACAGCCCAAACGGCTAAACCTAGAAATGTGAAATTTGAAAAGTAAATTCCTCATAGGACGCATGACCCCAACTAAGAAAAGTTTTGGAAATTCAACCGTTAAGGGGTTAAAGAGGTTGTCTTTGCATGTGTGGATCATATTATTTTGCAGGTTTTATTGATTCGAAGCTTACTGAAAAGACTTGGAATCAAATAAGTAATCAAAAAATAAATAAGTCTTTCGTCGTATTTCCAATCTAAACCTTTCTATGGTAAAAAATTGTAACACTGTCCGATGGCTTGGAAATCACCATTGATGGTGGTGGTGGTTATGTTTATAAAACAGGGTGGTAAAATTTATATTAAAGATTGATTTAAAACATACATATAGGCTTTTCAAGTAAGATAATTAATTAAAAGACGTGTTTTACGAAATTTCAAAAACAATTCTTAGGGATTTCAGAGATTAATGAACTTTATAAGGAGACATATTATTACACCGTTATTTTGTGTGTGTTTATTATTATTTTTATTATAAAAATGCTCTTGGAATACGTGATTTTGATTATTTAAAAAATCTACCCCATAATGGTTATTACGGGGTTAAAAGTTCTCTCAAAATAAAATCTTACAGTTAGTAACGATGGCATGCGATGTTAAGGATTGTGACACATTTAATTTTAGTGGTCAATGGTCTCAAAACTTATAGAGAAGTGAATGTATAGATTATACAACCCTTAGGGTGCACTTGGGGTTATCTTTCTATGGAGAAAAATTGTTACTGTTCAATTGATTGGGAGTTTAGTAGTAGTGTAGTTGAAAATGTTATTTGTTGGCACAACACTACGCCAGCCGTGATACCGGGTGGCGCCCATCACTAGGCGGTGCTTGCGCATAGAGACACACCTTTCGAGCGTTAAACTATTGATGTGGGACTCGAAGTTCTTCAAGCGCTCATCAAGTGTTAGGCCTAAATACCTGATTTCCTTCGTTCGCGCTACTGAAACACAGTCACACCCGGACGAAATTCCTAAGTCACACATGTGTATCCTAAGATCTGTACAACCTAAGATTACCTAAGATAACCTTATCCTAAGATAAAGGAATCTGTTTTATGATATTAGTAATTACAATGAAAAATACTTTCCAGCTGATGGTTGCACACTAGACAGTCACATAAACAGTTAAAATAACACACTGTTTTGGCCTCTGTAATTAAATCACACGTACTAGGTACAATTTAAAAAAAAGTAGTAATGTACAGTAACATTACTACTTCTTATTTATCATAACAGTTATAGTCTTATGAAACTATACATACGACTTCATGTTGACGCGTTGATGTCTTTTGCTCTGCTGAATATTACCAGAAGTAAATTATGGAAGTAGTGTAAATGTAAACATGAATTATTTATTAAAAAATGATTTATTTTTGTATTCATACACTAATTGTTTCTATCCTTACACACTATCGCTAATGTCGATTCATTTGTAACAAAACATTGTTTAAAAAAAGTGAAAAAATGACAAGCCCGCTGAGTTTCTTGCCGGATCTTCTCAGTTGAGGCCGCGTTGGGATCCGGTGGTAGCTTTTAAAAAAATGACCATTCAAAAGTGACTTTGACTTAACAAGCTACAAGTCGTCATAATCATTTCCAACAGCTGTTTGTATTGTGCGATTGGTCATAATATAAGTGCCTACATAAAACTGCTCTCGAAGGTATGTCGTATTGAAACCGCAAGCAAGCTGCATATTACAAAGAAGAAACCATGCGGTGCTACTGTAGCTATGTGTCGTCGGTATAATAACCAGGTCTGCCACAGCGCGCAGCGCTAACCTGTTCAGCTTTTCAAACCGCTGACCACTGTTTCGTATTGCACCTATGCTTTAGTCTATTTAAGCTTTATAACATAATAAACTATCACTTAGTAATAAAATATATAAAGATTTAAAAATAAATTTAAAATTTAAATTCAAAAGAGAATCTTTACAATTTCGTAATATCTACATAATTATGTATGTCTGTGCATCCATCAGGCATCTGCAGTCATTTATCATAATAAGTTCCATTTTTCGTGGCTACTACTTAATAATTTAGTTCTTTCTTCTATGTTTGACGGGCCCGTTGGTCTAGTGGTTAGACACCCTGGCTGCTACCCGATGGGTCGTGGGTTCGATTCCCACCAAGTGCCTGGGTGTAATTTATCTGTTTAAGTATGTAATTACAAAAAATATATGTATATAAGTATTAGTATCAGTTGTCTGGTTTCCATAGTACAGGCTCTGCCTAGTTTGGGGTTGGATAACCGTGTGTGGATTGTCCCAAGGTATTATATTATTATTTATCTTTATTTATTTGTTAAAAGTATTAATAATTATGATATGTACTAAGTTTTTGTGTGTCCAAATTTTGAACATTTGGATTTGGACCAAATATATAATCCAAAATGTTATATGAAAATAACAAACCGGAAACGGATGCATTATTTTGTAGGAAATAATACTGATAATATTAATAATAGGATAATACTAATAAAAATATTCTAGGACAATCTACACACGACTGATACTAATAGTCATACATACATTTATTATTTGTAATATATATATTTTTTTGTAAATACATACATTAAATAGATTAAACACGCAGACATTTGGTAGGAATAGAACCCACGACTTATTGGGTACCGGCCAGGGCGTTTAACCACTAGACTGGCATATTATTTTATATTCTTTTTATTAATTTAGCATTAAATATTTCTACTGTCACTAATACTACTTCGGGATATTTCACTTTAAATTGGTAGACATTTTTCTCACATAAAAATGTACTGAATTATAGTCAGCCTAATTTTTGGATGACCAATTATATTCAATGAATTTATTACAATAATTATAACCATATACGATTTTTTTGAAAAACCAATAAATAATGTTGTCTTTTACTTACGCGAATACACATTGAAATCAAACTACTTCAAAAATAAACCGCGATAAACTCCATAAAAGTAGTTTGATTTCTAAACCAATAAAATACATACCTACCAGACAGCGGTATTTGAAGCTTAGTTAAATATCTTGACAATACATGGTGAGTTTTCTATTTTACATAAACCATACCAAATCGGATTGTCGCTTTCAATAAATAAAGAGTAAAGATCAATTACTTTAACGTAATATCTTCTAGAATTAACAGTGGCGTGCACTGAAAGCAGGCAAAAATATCTGTGAGTTGTTTATGCTTTATGCTATTTGTTCGTGTTCCAGCACAAATATCCTTAAATTAACCAATATTACCAACATATCCATTTACATAAAAAATACGTTAATTCATGTCTAAACTAAGATTTTTTTAAAAATTAAAACTGTTTATAGAAATCCTAGGGTAGCCAAAGTATTTTTGTCAGTATGGAGCCACTGAATAAACTTATTAATGTTTTCAAACGCAAATACACATTGAAATCAAACTACTTCAAAAACGCAAATTAATATGTCTATAGTATTGGCTTGCTTTTATGGATATTTGAAATAGTATAATATCATACATAAAATAGGTGAAACAAGCCGAAGACATTTTTTTGCCTACCCTCTGTGCACGCCACTGAGAATTAATAAGATCATCTTGCTTCTCTTAGACAGCATTTTTTAGTGTTTATACCAAGTGAAAAACTGCATCTAAGCGTTCGTTGCAGCCATCTTACCTCCGTGTCGCTGTGCCCCGCGCCCGGCTGAAAGCCGGCCTGAAAGCACCTTTGTCTCCTGTCGCCTTGCAGGTACGCTCATTTTGTGAAGTGTTATGCCTACCTTCTATCTACATTAAAAAGATACTATAAGACATTCCATTGCTCCATAATACTTGTGTATTATATTCGGTGAATATTAGACTACTTTTAAACTTACTGCGCACCCACAAACGTCAATTAGCGTTAAATTCATGTAGCCAAAGATATTTATCTAGTTAGGATTAGACCGGCTTTAACGAGCAAAACTTTCATCAAAAACTTGTTACACGTGTAATAAGCCAGTAGTAACGTGCATACGCTCACTCTAAACCGAAAAATATTTTTTAAGGAAATATGCCTAATTTCGTGTAGTGATATTACAAATCTCATTACAATAAAATTACTGAACGCAACTACAGTTTGTTCATAATGTATTTTGTATATTTATTGAAGAATTTACTAGAGGTGGCAGTTGCGAAAAGTGATAATAGATTTGTTATAGAAAACATCCCATAGGCCGCTATGGTTTACATATTAAATCACTTTGAATTTAGCATTTTTTTAAGTCGATACGATGCGCGGAAGTCCTGTATTTATTTAAGAAACAAATCTTATCTTACACCACTGTAGATCCTTGCTTACAGAAGTAACAGTGGTGGGATTAGTCGCAAACTAATCTTATGTTGCATTTAATTTGAACATTTATTTACACAGCTGTAATTAAAAAAATATGAATTTAACATCAAATACACTAAAAGAGCATCATAATGTAATGACTAACAGCAGTAACTGCTTACAATGACCACTGTGTGAGTTATAATTAAAAATATAACATATGTATAATGTATATCTCGTACCGCAAAAAGATTTAATTATAACTAAAACATTTGTTTTAAGTTTATTATCTTTGTAACATACTACGAGATGGGTATACATCGTTCGTGGGAAAAATGTAGAGTACTTTGACCGAATAGGAGGTGTAGCCTTTGTTAGTATAAAGTTTATAGTCGGTACGGAGTCGGCAGTGTCGTGTAATCAATCCGACTTATCTGTTAACGTGGAGCGTCGACCCCGGCGGCGGCCGGCGCAGACGGCGCACCGCGCTCAGCGCGTCGTCTGCACCTCGCTTATCACTGGGGATACCACGTAAAACTTACTAATATTTTACTAATATTTCCCCAATACTGGATTAATATAGATACATTTGTAATAAGGTGCACAAAAGAGCCTCCTAGCATAGCGCAATATTTTTTGGAAGATCTTGCTATCGGATCTATTAAGACGTGAATAACTAGGTAATTTACAGGAAAGGCAGAATCTTCTTCTTCAGTTGCTACCCAATTTTAAACATACCTACACCGAACTGGAAATTACAATTGAGTTAAATGTCACAATGTGTGGACTTCTCGTGCAAAGCTCAGAAGAAGCACTGATAAATGGAAATTATTAAAAATATTTAGTTTGTCCCTAGCTGAACTCTGCCACCCTCCGCACTAGCTTTTCAAATCATCTCATTAATGTGCGTGACAGAAGTGCGTTAGTGGTTAGTCGTGTTCTAAAGGATATCCTATCTAATACCTACTTCCTCCCGGAGATAAAGCAGAGATGCATAAGACAAATCATAAATCGACATCATTCACGATTTGATTGCTAAAAGTGATACGATCATTCGTATTAAATTTAAATGCCTCGCGGATCACAAGAGGTATAAAATATTACTACTTAATAAAAGAATGTATTTTCATTGGGTATATTGCACGACAATCGCTGTTATCGTCCGACCAGCCTGCAATGTTCCGCTTTGTTCTCGACTGTTCGCTAACATCTTTTATCCACAGAGACATGCATGTTAATTGACAGTGCTAATGACACATCTACAAGTATCTTAGTGGTGTTAATATTCTTAATAGATTTGAAAGAATAAGAAATTTTATTGTGTATTCCTTTATTAGGTAAATGACTTTATATATTTTGCTAAACTTGTTTCTAGTTCTTAAAAATCAGACTGATACTATACTGATGACTGACTGATATAATTACTGAATTTTAGAGACGAGTCGTGATATTGCAGTACGTTTCATGATTATTATGTTACTCGTGTACCTAGTTGTGTTTTATTTCAACACTAGCTGACCCGCGCAGCTCCACCCGCGCTTTAATTACATTTTGCTCCCCTTTTCTCCCTACTCCCTTGATTTATCTCTCTCCATCTCTCTCTCTCTTATAAGAAAAATCTAATTCTATGCTCTTTCTCTCCCCTCCCGCTTCGGTCCCCGTCACACTTTCCCTCTTCCTCTCCCCGTTGTCCTCTCTGAACCCTCTCCCTCCTCTCTCTCCTCCCAACTTGCTCCCTCTCACTCCCCCCCCCCCCCCTTGCTCCACCTAACTTTCCGATCACTCACTCCGTCACCCTCCCCTCTCCCTCTCTTGCACCCTCCTCTCGTTCTATATATCCTCGTCAATCATGGTATCAGTGGCATAAAATATACTTTATAACCTATTATCAGACCTACCCGCAAAATTTCATACATATCGGTTCACCCATCTATTTAAAGACCTTGCCTTATATTGCTTAACGTTAACCTAGCGGCATGAAATATACTTTACGAACTATTCTCAGACCTACCCGAAATGCACACAAAATTTCATACAAATCAGTTCACCCATCAATTTACTGACGTGGCCTTATGTTGCTTAACCTTAACCTAGCGGTATGAAATATACTTTATGACCTATTCTCAACCTACCCGATATGCACAAAAAAAAACATATAAATCGGTTCACCCATCTATTTAATGACCTTACCTAACGTTGCTTAACCTTAACCAACCGGGATAAAAAGTCCTATATCCTATGTCCGTTTCCTGGTTCTAAGCTACCTCCCCACCAATTTTCAGCCAAATCGGTTCAGCCGTTCTTGAGTTATAAATAGTGTAACTAACACGACTTTCTTATGTATTTATAGACTAGCTGACCCGTGCAGCTCTCGCCTGCGCTTTTGCCTACATTAAAAATGCTTCGATGTCCAAAGGAGGTGGATATTTCTGGGCCAAGATAATTCTGTGGTCGAAAAAGATGAGATAAGGTTTAAAAAAAGGGCAATTTTTTTCAATATCTATTGGCAAGAAATCAACACATTTATTAATCTTGGAAATGAGATAACTGAGAAATACGTTTTAGTCACAATACAAACATAATCGATTATCGATAATCAATAAATGTGAATTAGTTAAGTACAAAAATTGGGCTATCTAGGGAATTAGCCAGAATTAATTTAATCAAACAAATTAAATCCCCATAAAAGGAACCTATTAAATAGTTCTAAAACCTAATATTCAAGAAGTTCAAGTCAGATACCTGCTATAGGAAAAAATCTACTCGCATTTAGGAATCGATTAAGTGCTGTGATCGATTCCGTATTTTTAGTCTATGCTGACATCTGATTCTGTCTGACAGTGACAACTCGCGACTGCACGATACTCTATGCTGTGGAATGAATAACTTGATTTGTTTTGGGCATTTTTGTGTTTTGATTGTGATTCATTGATAATAATCCTTTGTTTGTACAGAGATCATACGCTAAATGTATATTAAAGTGAATTATAAGAAACCAAGCACATAAAAAAGTCAATAACACTCCAAACATCCGCTGATAAAAATGTCCACCATCACTTATTAAAACTCTTATAACTCAGCTCTCAGGTTGGTTACCTCACTGGGATTTTTAGTAATGGTTTATTAATGTATTAGCCTATAACTATTACCATTTTCATCTAATTCGATCTTATTTTTACCCAGGCCCTAGATTGTATGAAAGCGTTTCTGTTTCCTTTTCTCGCCTTCTCATTCTTCATCTCGGAAAAAAAGGGGGATCTTTTTCCCATTTGTTTCCCAATTTTTTCTCCTCCTTTAATTTATTGAAGTGAAACTTCTTATGCGACGTCCAAAAATGTTATCACATAACGCGTCAAACGTTAAATGAAGCACCTTAACGCGTTAAGTGATAGGTGTTAAACGATAGGCGATAGGCGTAAATTTGTTAAGGTTATGAAAGCGCTCATGTGACGCCGTCACTGAGTGAGTGGGTGAGTGGGTTTCGGTGGGGTTCGGTGGGGTTCGGTGGGGTTCGGTGGGGTTCGGTGGGGTTCGGTGGGGTTCGGTGGGTTTCGGTGGGTTTCGGTGGGGTTCGGTGGGGTTCGGTGGGGTTCGGTGGGGTTCGGTGGGGTTCGGTGGGGTTCGGTGGGGTACGGTGGGGTTCGGTGGGGTTCGGTGGGGTTCGGTGGGGTTCGGTGGGTTTCGGGGTACTGGCATCACCTCCTCGAGTGCCCGGCCCATTGTAATTCCCGAGGATTCGTTCGGAGGAAGGACAATGGGCTTGGGACGGTGTACCCTGGGCACCGGGTAATATCTCTCCACTCTTCGGGGTGGACAGCTGTTGCTCGGTGGCGAACGAAGCCTTAGGGTGGGTAGTGGGGGGGGACGGGGGTAGGGGACCGAAAGGTCAGCCGGGGCGAGGGTGGGAGTCGCGGGGGGGAGCGCTGAAGGTACCTCTCTGCTTTCAGAGAGGACTGGAGGTGGAATGCGACTGGGGTATTTACGCATAGGGACGGGGAGGGGGTTCGTGTGGGGTTTGTCTTTGGGGAGTGTGTGAATGTGTGCGTGATTGTGGGTGTGTTCTAGCCGGCGTTGAGAGGCAGGCCGGCTCTGCCTAACGGGGAAAGTACTGCGCGAGTACCCTGAAACGCGGGGGGGCTAAACCCCGCCACTAGCAGCCAAAGGGACCAAACCCTTCAAAGGAACAGGAGAAATTATGGACAAGGTTAGTTTAAAGAGTTTACCCCAGGAGGGTACCGGCAAGGCCGGAGAATCCCTCCCAGAACCAGCTGCTGCTTCGGCAGGAGAAGGTTCTGGCTGCCCCTCGTATTCTGGGGGGGGCAAAAACTGCCTTGCGTCTGCGGACGCGCCTCTTGTAAGAGGCGAGGAAGGAAGCGGGAAAGGACCTAGGAAGACCGGAAGTGAGGTTCTTAGTAGTGGTAGTGAGGCAACCGTTGTAAGCGGAAAGCCTGTGAAGGAGGCCAAGAAGTTGAGGCCGAAGGCCTTACGGAAGGCGAAAGATGTTAAGGAGGTTGTGGCGGCAGAGTCTGACTCTGCTGACACCGTTCCAACCTCTGCGAGGAAGCTTTGGCGGGACTCGGCGCAGAAGCGTAACCGATCCCAGTCGACGAATGCCGGGGCCGATTCAGCCTCCAGTGCTGATGAGGACTGTCCGGCACCAAAAGTGCCGGCCGCCAGAAGTGGCCGAGGTCGAGTGTCTGCTGGCTTAAAGCCGGCACAAACTCGCGACCTAAAGGGTCGCTTTTTGAAGCGCCCAGGCACGCCGCCTCCCAGTGAGGCTGTAATGGACCAGGATGAGTCCGATGTATCCATCGGCTCCATGGTGTCAGCGGCGAGCTTTGCTGAAGTGGCAAAAGCGCGTCCTGACCCTAGGATGAAGAGGCAGGCCGAAGACCAGGTCAACAAGAGAGCGGCAGAGGCTCAGGTCAGGAGAGCGGAGGTGGGCGTTGACCCCTCTGCACCCACCAGCGCCCCATCTTTGGCGAGCTTGCAAAAGCTGGTCGATGAGGAGATGGGCATTGTGCTGGATGTTGCAGCCAAGAGCGGCAACCTTAAGGGCACGTTCGTGCGGGTGCTTAAGGATGCCGCCAATTCAACTAGGGCGGCGATGTCGCTGATCCGGGAACGGACGGTCCCGACGGAAGTGGCTATTCTGCAGGCCGAAGTCAAGCGCCTGCAGACTGAGCTAACCGAGGCTCGTCGGGCTGCGGTGGCGAAACCACCTCCGCAACCGGTCCCTGAAGTGGCCAGGCAGGAAAGGGAGGAGCTGCTGCGGGAGGTGATGGTCCAAGTCGGGACCATGCTGAACGCTCGTCTCGAGGCATACGAGGACCGCCTCCTCCCGGAGAAGCGTCTCCGTCCGCCGCTTGCTGCGGATACCCGGAATATCACCCGGGCTGATGCGGTGGATCGGGCTCCTGTCGTTGGCCCCCCTAAAGGGAAAGCGGCTACGGCACCAAAGCCAGGACCGTCAAAGAGGTGTGAGGTAGCTGAGCGGCCGTCTAGGGCCCAGCAGCTCTCCAAGGAGAAACCTGGGCCGTCTAAGAGGGCCCCTAAGGAAGCTCCACCAGTAGCACCATCCGCCGACCGGAGAATATCTGACACCCAGATAGAGTCCGCGGAAGGTTGGACAGAAGTGGTTCGCCGTAAAAAGCGAAAAAATAAAAAGAAAAGTGGGGGGGCTGGGCAGCCGACGCCAAAGGTGCCTGGGACACCCAATAAAAAAAAGAGGAAGCGGAAGAGGAGGAAACGCTGGCTCCGAAATCCAAGCTCGGCTGCGGTTGTAATTACGCTGCAGCCTGGTGCGGAAGAGCTATGCTGGGGTGCTGGCCGAGGCCCAGCAAAAGATTAATATTGCCGACCTTGCCATCGATGGTCTCCACTGTAGGCAGGCGGCGACTGGTGCCCGAGTGCTGGAGGTCCCGGGGGCTACGAGCGGCCCGAAAGCTGACGCGCTGGCCGAGAAGTTGCGGCAGGCGCTGAGCCCCGACGACGTGCGAGTCGCGAGACCCATAAAATGTGTGGGTCTCCGTGTGTCGGAGCTCGATGACTCTGTGTCTGCCGCAGAGGTCATCGCGGCGGTTGCTCGTGCAGGCGGATGTCCTCAAGAGGAGATCAAGTGCGGGCCCATTCGCCGAGAGGGACGAGGAATCGGATCCGCTTGGATCCGATGCCCCGTGGCCGCCGCCAAAAAGGTGGTAGAAAAAGGCCAGGTAACGGTGGGCTGGGATATGGCGCGAGTAGTACTCTTGCAGCCTAAACCAGACCGCTGTTACCGTTGCCTGCAGTTAGGGCATGTGGGAGCCCGCTGCTCGTCTGAGGTGGACCACAACGGAGAATGTCACCGTTGTGGTCAACTCGGACATAAGGCAAGAGACTGTGCTGCTGCGCCCCGTTGTTCGGTGTGTGCAGCGGCAAATAAGCAAGCGGACCACTTAGCGGGCAGCAAAAAGTGCCCAGCTAAGAAGGTTAGAGGCACGGCGAAGGTCATCCCAAGACCTGCGCCGGTGCCTCAAGAAGTAGAGATGGCACCCGTCGATGGACCTCAGTCGTCTCCGTAAAATGCTGCAGGGCAACCTCAACCACTCCGCTGGTGCGCAAGATCTCTTGCTGCAGACCATGGCGGAGTGGTTGATTGATGTCGCAGTGGTCGCGGAGCCCTACTTTGTCCCTGACCGGTCCAACTGGTCGGGGGACGTTACGGGTACCGTGGCTATCGTGGGGACGGCTGACCTGTCCATCCGGGACAGAGGCCGGGGCTATGTGGTGGTGGAGTGGGCTGGTGTCGCGATCGTCGGTGTTTATTTCTCCCCTAATCGGATCTTGGCCGATTTCGAGGTCTTCCTCGACGAGGTTGGGGCGGCGGTGAGACGTGTCTCGCCGCTGCCGGTATTCGTGATGGGAGACCTCAACGCCAAATCAACGGCGTGGGGGGGAGTCGCCACCGACGCGCGCGGCGATGTTGTGGAGGAGTGGCTGGCTGTTCATGGCCTCTCCATAGTGAACCGAGGGTCTGTCCACACATGCGTGCGGCAGTGGGGAGGGTCCATCGTGGACGTAACGTTCGCTTCCCCCGCTGTCGCTGCGCAGGTCAGCGAGTGGCAGGTACTCGAGGGGGTGGAGACACTGTCGGATCACCGATACATTCGGTTTGACGTCTCCGCCCCGAGAGGGCCTATGAACAGCCAGCGGCTCAGAGGACGGAACTACTTCCCGAGATGGAGCCAAAGTCGCCTGGACCCAGATGCCCTCAAAGAGGCGTCCATTGTCCAGGCGTGGCTCGCTCCGCCCCGGGAAGTACGGGTCGACACGGAGGCACAGTGGTTCCGAGGGGCAATGACAAGTGTCTGCGACTCTGCCATGCCCCGCACCGGGCACATACCCCGGAAGCGGGCGGTGTATTGGTGGTCGGTGGAGATCGCGGACTTACGTCGGGCCTGCGTCGCAAAGCGCCGCGATTATTTGCGGCAACGCAGGCGCCGTCCTCGGAACCTGGAGGAGGAAGGCCGGCTGCATGACGTCCTGCAAGCAACGAGGGATAGTCTGCGGCTGGCCATATACAGTGCCAAGGAGAGTGGCCGGGAGGAAATGCTGGCGGGGCTCGATCGAGATCCATGGGGTCGTCCGTACCGGTCCGCGCGCAATCTGCTGCGCGGCCAGACGGCCCCTATTACTGAGTCCCTACAGCCCAACCTCCTGGTCGAAGTTGTGTCGGCCCTGTTTCCAGACAGCCCGGTCCACGCGCCACCGCAGATGTTCGAGCCTCGAGACCAAAATGAAGCTGCTGCCGACGTTCCAGTGATTACAGCTGATGAGTTCGGCGCAGCAGTCTCGAGGCTCAGGGCAAAGAAGAAGGCCCCAGGGCCTGATGGAGTGCCCGGTCGGGTCTGGGTTCAGGCCCTAGATGAGTTGGAGGGACGTTTTCGGGGACTGCTCGACGCCTGTCTGGTGTCCGGGCAGTTCCCGAGAATCTGGAAGGAGGGCAGACTCGTTCTCCTTCAGAAGGAAGGTCGCCCCCGCGACTCGCCGTCGGCCTATAGGCCCATCGTGCTGCTGGACGAGGCGGGCAAGCTCTTTGAGCGGGTCCTCGCTGCCCGAATCGTCCGGCACCTAGAGGATGTTGGTCCGGGGCTCTCTGACGCGCAATACGGATTCCGGGGGGGTCGGTCGACGATAGACGCGATCCTCCGCGTCAAGGCCCTCTCGGATGAGGCAGTGTCGCAGGGCGGTGTGCTGTTGGCGGTGTCTATTGACATTGCCAACGCCTTCAATACACTGCCCTTCGGATGCGTGTCGGAGGCCCTGCAGTACCACGGGGTCCCGGCTTATTTGCGGCGAGTCGTGGGGGCGTACTTCGAGGACCGGAGTGTCGTCTGCGTCGACGGTGACGGTCGCCTTTTGCGCCGTCAAGTAGTGTGCGGTGTTCCGCAGGGCTCGGTGTTGGGCCCTCTCCTGTGGAACATCGGGTACGACTGGGTGCTCCGCGGCCATTTACACCGCGGGCTCCAGCTCGTATGCTACGCGGACGACACTCTGGTCTGTGCGCAGGGAGTCAGCTTCGGCGAGGCAGCCACTCTGGCTGAGACCGGTGTGGAGGAAGTGGTCGACAGGATCCGACGGTTGGGCCTTGAGGTGGCCCTGGACAAGACCGAGGTCCTGTGTTTTTACGGACCTCGGAGGAGGCCGCCTTCAGGGGCCGGAATAGCCGTCGGAGGTGTTACGGTCGGGGTCGGGACACAGATGAAGTATCTGGGTCTCGTCCTCGACCCGAAGTGGAGGTTCGTCGACCACTTCAAGGGTCTAGCGCCGAAGCTGATTCGGACTGCGGGAGCCCTGTCGCGGCTCTTGCCGAACTTGGGCGGCCCGAGTGCTAGTTGCCGTCGCTTGTACACCGGGGTGGTGAAATCCATGGCCCTGTACGGCGCGCCAGTGTGGGCGGAAGCCCTGACTGCCCAAACTAAGACCCTGCTGCGGAGAGCGCAGAGGGTCATGGCAGTCAGGGTGATACGCGGATACCGCACCATATCGTGCGAGGCCGCGTGCGCGCTGGCAGGGGTACCACCCTGGGACGTGGAGGCGGAGGTGCTGACCGCGGTCTACCGGCAGCGCGCAGAAGCGCGTAGCCGGGGCGGAGCACCTCCCGCTGAAGTCCAGCGATGGCGACAGGAGGCACAAGAGGCCGCCTTCGCAAAGTGGGAGGATCGGCTGGCGGAACCAACCGCCGGCCATCTGACCATAGCGGCGGTGCGCCCGGTCCTAAAGGACTGGGTGCACCGTAAGTTCGGCACGATCACCTTCCGGCTCGTGCAGATCCTGTCGGGGCACGGTTGCTTCGGCAGGTATCTGCACAAGATTGCCGGAAGGGAGGCGACCCCGGGCTGCCACGACTGTGGCTGCGCCGAAGATACGGCGCAGCACACACTCGAGGCTTGCCCGGCGTGGGCGGCGGAGCGCAGCTTGCTGCGCGCCGCGGTTGGGGCCGATCTGTCGCTGCCCGCCGTGATTCAATCCATGGTGAGCAGCGAGAGGTCGTGGTCGGCGGTGGTCTCCTTCTGCGAGTGCGTTATGTCGCAGAAGGAGGCAGCGGAGCGGGCCAGGGAGAGCGATCCCCTCGCTGACCCGCGACGCAGGAGGAGGCCCGGGCGCAGAAGGCGGGCCAACGCCGACCTGATGCCCCCGTAGCGAGGTAGTGCGGGCAGCGGAAACGGGGGAACTGCTGCCTGCGCACTGCGATTTTTCGCCCTCGCGGAGGATGGCGTGCCGGTGTGTCCGGGCACGCCACCTGGTTGTGAGTCTGCGGGCCTTTTACACCCGCAGACAGGTCCGTGGGCTTTACACCCGCGGACGAGGAAGGGCTCGCCGGAAGGCGAGCGGCCGCTGACGGGACCCGGACGAGTACCATGTACGTTCCCGGGGCCCGTCGACACAGCGGGTTGAGGACACCGTGGGGTTTTAGTCGGTAGCTGACAGTCTGTCAGTAGTCCGACATAACCCGCACCGCTACCCCCGTGGTGGTGCGGGTATCCGTAATGGATTTCCCCACGTTAAAAAAAAAAAAAAAAAAAAAAAAAAGGGTTCGGTGGGTTTCGGTGGGTTTCGGTGGGTTTCGGTGGGTTTCGGTGGGGTTCGGTGGGGTTCGGTGGGGTTCGGTGGGGTTCGGTGGGTTTCGGTGGGTTTCGGTGGGTTTCGGTGGGTTTCGGTGGGTTTCGGTTGGGTTCGGTTGGGTTCGGTTGGGTTCGGTTGGGTTCGGTTGAGTTCGGGGTACTGGCATCACCTCCTCGAGTGCCCGGCCCATTGTAATTCCCGAGGATTCGTTCGGAGGAAGGACAATGGGCTTGGGACGGTGTACCCTGGGCACCGGGTAATATCTCTCCACTCCTCGGGGTGGACAGCTGTTGCTCGGTGGCGAAGCCTTAGGTGGGGGCGCCGAACTGCTGTTCCCGGTACGGGGGTACCGGTTGAGCGGCAGCGAGGCGCGGGAGGGTGTAGGGCCGAAAGGCCACGTAGGGCGGGGGCGCCGCTGCCGCTGTTCCCGATGGATACGCACGTCGGTTGAGCGCGGTGGTGGTGCAGGGGGGAGTCGGGCCGCAAGGCCTTAGGGCGGGGGCACCGCAGCAACCGTGCTGTCAGGGTATGGGACCTGGCAGACGGCAGTACCTGGGGTATGGGACCCGGTAGCTCGGTGCAATTGGGGGGGTAGGGCCGAAAGGCTTCAGGGTGTGTTGTCACTGTGGTTGCCTCTGGTACTTCTCTGTTGAGCAGAGTGGACTGGTGGGCACCGCAAGTGACACCGGGGGGGAAAGCCTGCAAAGGCTCCGGCTTGGCCGGCGTTGTGGGTTTGGCGCAAGCCGAACGGCCGCTGGCGGGAACCGGAAGTAGTACAACGTACGTTCCCGGGGCCCGCCACTATAGCGGAGGTGCTGGAAGGCCCGATGGTGGTTTAGTCGGTAAGAGTCCGACATAACCCGCGCATGGTAGGCGTCGCGCGTGGTATCCTATGAGGATTCCACCATTACTAAAAAAAAAAAAAAAAAGGGTTCGGTTGAGTTCGGTTGAGTTGAGTTGAGTTAGTGTGTGTGTGTGTGTGTGTGTGTGTGTGTGTGAGTGAGTGAGTGAGGGACCGACCGACCGACCGACCGATCGACTGAGCGAGAATGAAGTTTCACTTCTTCCGCGCGGAGGGACTCCACGCACGCACATTTTTTTCCTCCTAGATGCTTATCTATAATCTAATCAGCGGGACACCGCTTACTTTGCAGGAGGTCACAGGTTCAAATCCCGCTGTTTCATACCTACTGGTCATGTCAATGATGGACCTATCAGCTTTTTGTCTGGGGAGTAGAGAATAAAATGTGTTAAATTTTATATTTTTAAGTGGTCATTAACTTCTTATATATTTTTGTATACTTACCAACCTATCTTTTGAATTTTAAGATTTACTTCAATGATGTCGTTTTAAATTATTATCATAAATCACATTCAACATAGTACCTATCTACAGAGGTTTCAGATTTCATAGAACCATTATATTTTTTAACACTATGACGCCATCAATAAATTGAAAACACCACCTTGTGTAAAATAGTAAAAGCAAAAAATCTAAATATAGAAATTGTTTAAAAATAACTACTTATTTAAAAAATAATGCTAAAAAATATAAAATAATAAAAGAATCACGCGTCGGACTCGAAGTCGGGACCTACTGAGCTGGCAAGACGCTTCCGTAACCACTTGGCCACGAATCACATAAGATACATTGCGAAATACCATATCTTATACAAACTAAATGTCTGCTCAGTCCCTATTGTATATAGCGTAATAATACATATCTTAATGATTAACTGATCAGTCTATAATTACCCTATTCACATACAAAGGAAATTACGTGGTAATATGTGCAAGTAATGTTTCACTGCTTAGCCCCTATGAAACATAGCGTGATGTTTTATATACCAATTTATACCCTGACTTCTATACAACACATTAGTGAAAGTCCTATCAAAATCCATCCACGGGTTTTCAGATGATACCTGGACGAACAGAACGACAGACAGACAATAATTCCAAAAAAAATTGTATTGGCCTCTATGTCGATAGTATAGTATACCCCCACATAGAATTTTTTGAAAAATATTCAATGTACAGAAAAAGTGCTCTTTGAGTTTTATTATAGTACTAGCTGACCCACGCAGCTCCGCCTGCGCTATTTTTACGTTAACTAAACTTTTAATAACAGACATTCGCATCGAATACATAACCTCCTTTTTTATAGTCGGTTAAAAACTGGGACCCACTTTTTACTTGCTCTCCGAAGCACGGACCCGTTTAGTTCAAATGGCGTTAAACGGTCACCCATCTATTTAATGACCTTACCTAACGTTGCTTAACCCGATCGATGACAAAACCTTGATAACAACTCTCTATGAGTGTTCACTTACTAATATTTATTATATTATAAAGAGAAATTGATAAAATCGGACCAAGCGTATAACCAAGAACCGTGCTGGATTACGGGATAAAAAGTATCCTATGTCCTACCTCGTAGTAAGACCTCAAATCATGCCAAGTTTCATTTGAATTCATTCAGTAGTTTCGGCGTGATGCTCAGCCGTGATACAGACAGACAGACAGAAAGACAGACAGACAAAAATTAAAAAATTACATTTTCGGCCTCAGTATCGGTTATAGAATGCCCTCCAAATATAATTTTCAAAATATATTCAATGTACAGAATTGGACCTGTTACAGTTTTATTATAAGTATAGATAGATAGATGAGCAATATTGATTCTAAAGAAAAATAACGGTTCCTTCATGAGTCGTGATACCTACTTACATTAAATCAAATCGAAATTGCTTGCAAAGCAATAGCTCATGAAAAAGCTAGAGCGAGATTTCTTAGTACGTCTACGTATTGGTGAAAGAAAATTATAGGTCAAGACCTATAATTTACCACCAATACGTAGACATATTCGTAGACATGCTTTTTTTGCCATAGCATAGATTACGAAAAGCTTTAGCTCATCAGTTCTTCTGTACAAAGATTAGTTGCAACAACACTGCTATGAGATTGTTTTTTAACTTAACTAGGTGTTGCCCCGTGGTTTCACCGAGCGTCCAACCGTTTATTTTCTTTTTGACAGCACCAATAGAACGTAACTGCGTCATGTTACGCAAAAGTTCACTTTTAAAAGTTCACTTAACGTTAACTTCACTTTAAGTGAACTTTTAAAAGTGAACTTTTGCGTAACATGACGCAGTTACGTTCTATTGGTGCTGTCAAAAAGAAAATAAACGGTTGGACGCTCTATAAAAAGTCTTACATAACAGGTCGAGTTTTTTTTAAACATTGTTATTTACAATTTTATTCACCCTTGACCTAACAAATCTCAAGTATGTCTGTCTGTATTAATGGTATGACTATTTAAAAAAAAAAGATTGTATCTGAAATACAAAACCATACCATTGTAACCACTTTAAAAGCTCTTAGCGCTATAGGAATAGGTCGAATTAGCTTTACTCATAGGATTTTTTTCGCCCAGAGTGGCTTTAGCTATGCAGCGAAGGAATAAAAAAGTGACAATATAACAATAATTAATAATTATAATGCAAATCAAAAATTGTTTGAATAAAATAGGCGCGGAAACGCTCACCTATTACTTGACGTGACGTCACTCCTTAGTATTTTCACAATTTCCTGTCTGTACAAGTTTTTTTACTACTTATAATGTAGTAATTGACTGTAGTCCCACCTGATGGAAAGCGGCGATGCAATAGAGGATCACACTAGCTTATTAAAAGCCAATTCAGTAGGTAGTAGTTTAATTATTTACGTAGTAGCTATTTCCATATTGGTGCTATTCTTATCCAGACACCCCTCACAGGTATCATTTTAGAATATTTTTAAAATATAGGTACTATTTTTAAAAATGATAATTTCCCATTATAAATTTCAAGCAAGTTTCCAAATAGATTTATTCAAAATAAACTTAATAATATAAGTTCGTTAACTAGGTTTACATATTATAAAGATTAACTTTCGCACTTATGTATACATTACCTATGTAACAAAAACCCTGTCTAAAAAATCGGTCGGTGGTCTAAAAATACCACTTTCGGTGAAGTTACGGTTTAATTTTTCTTCGTATGGCGGCATTAACAGTAAATATGAGTCTGCTAATTAGTGCTAATCAATGAATTGAGTATGATTCACCTAAAAAGTGTGACCATTTTTAAAAAAAATAGTAGAATCGTTAAGGATATGCTTGAAATTCAAAACATGAATTACTTTTTGGTGAATCTGTTCGATCACGGGGGTATTTTTCGGCGTAATTGTAATTATACTAGCAATACGAATTCGATCTTGTATCGTATATATATATATATACATAATGCGTATATAATAATATATCTAAGTGCGTCGGGTTGAATACGCGATGCACCTTTGTGGTTTAATCGCAACTCGATGCCAGCCGGCGACGACCGCAGCCGGTAAAAAAAATAAACTTGCAACTTCCTGCTCAACGAACGACCATCGCTCGATTCTGTTACTACTTAGTTACTTTGTACGTACTTATGTATGTATTGACTTCAAACAAAAAATAATAGGAAAATACAGGACGCAGCCAGTGAAAAAAACAGTCACAGTCCAAGTAATTGAAGCTATTTAAAGTAATACCAAATCACAAAATTGTTAATAATATAGTTGAAATTTTATATCAAACTGCTGTTTATGTGTAGTCGAAGCTGTTTGTTTCTACTTTATTATTTACTAGCTGACCCACGCAGCTCCGCCTGCACTATTTTTACGTTAACTAAACTTTTAATAACAGACATTCGCATCGAATACATAATCTCCTTTTTTATAGTCGGTTAAAACTGGGACCCACTTTTTACTTGCTCTCCGAACCACGGACCCGTTTAGTTCAAATGGCGTTAAACGGTCACCCATCTATTTAATGACCTTACCTAACGTTGCTTAACCCGATCGATTACAAAACCTTGATAACAACTCTCTATGAGTGTTCCCTTACTAGTATTTATTATATTATAAAGAAAAAATGATAAAATCGGACCAAGCGTATAACCAAGTACCCATTATGACTTTAATCCCCTCTCCCAAAAGAACCGTGCTAGATTACGGGATAAAAAGTATCCTATGTCCTACCTCGTAGTAAGATCTCAAATCATGCCAAGTTTCATTTGAATCCATTCAGTAGTTTCGGCGTGATGCTCAGCCGTGATACACACAGACAGACAGACAGACAGACAGACAGACAGACAGACAGACAGACAGACAGACAGACAGACAGACAGACAGACAGACAGACAGACAGACAGACAGACAGACAGACAGACAGACAGACAGACAGACAGACAGACAGACAGACAGACAGACAGACAGACAGACAGACAGACAGACAGACAGACAGACAGACAGACAGACAGACAGACAGACAGACAGACAGACAGACAGACAGACAGACAGACAGACAGACAGACAGACAGACAGACAGACAGACAGACAGACAGACAGACAGACAGACAGACAGACAGACAGACAGACAGACAGACAGACAGACAGACAGACAGACAGACAGACAGACAGACAGACAGACAGACAGACAGACAGACAGACAGACAGACAGACAGACAGACAGACAGACAGACAGACAGACAGACAGACAGACAGACAGACAGACAGACAGACAGACAGACAGACAGACAGACAGACAGACAGACAGACAGACAGACAGACAGACAGACAGACAGACAGACAGACAGACAGACAGACAGACAGACAGACAGACAGACAGACAGACAGACAGACAGACAGACAGACAGACAGACAGACAGACAGACAGACAGACAGACAGACAGACAGACAGACAGACAGACAGACAGACAGACAGACAGACAGACAGACAGACAGACAGACAGACAGACAGACAGACAGACAGACAGACAGACAGACAGACAGACAGACAGACAGACAGACAGACAGACAGACAGACAGACAGACAGACAGACAGACAGACAGACAGACAGACAGACAGACAGACAGACAGACAGACAGACAGACAGACAGACAGACAGACAGACAGACAGACAGACAGACAGACAGACAGACAGACAGACAGACAGACAGACAGACAGACAGACAGACAGACAGACAGACAGACAGACAGACAGACAGACAAAAATAAAAAAAATTACATTTTCGGCCTCAGTATCGGTTATAGAATGCCCTCGAAATATAATTTTCAGAATATCTTCAATGTACAGAATTGGACCTGTTACAGTTTTATTATAAGTATAGATGCTGTACTGTACTACCCGTGGGGTGTCCGGGTAAGAATAGCACCCTCTCCTCCCGTTGGGTGTCCGTAAGAGGCGACTAAGGGATAACAAGAAGACGGGCAGCAGCATCTTTCTATTGGATTACCTACTTTTTATACTGCGATCCCCAAGACATGCCATGCATCGGGATTATGTCAACCCCTCCTTTTTAAGGAGAGGCCTTTGTACAGCAGTAGACGTATTTCTACTGATGATGATTTATACTGTGGTCATTATTTTGCGATTTGGTATTACTTTAATTGACTTCACTTTATAGAACCATGCGCCTTGTCTGTTCTTAATCTTTTGGTTCAGTCTACCTGATCTTTGATAAGACACTCTGGCTGTTACCCAAAAGTTCGTGGGTTGTATTCCTAATCTGGACAAGCGGTCTAAGTTTAGGAACATAACTCTTTTGTGTCTGGGTGTTATATAAGTACCTACATAGGTATGTGTTTAGACAATAAATACTGGTCAAATGCGAGTTGGACTCGCGCACCGAGGGTTCCATACCTTTTTTGGACTTATCAACGTTATTATCTTTTTTTTAAACATAGAGTTTAATGTAGGCTGGTAGGCCTATCTTTTTTTTTGTAATTTTTGATTTTCAAGCAAAAACTACGTCACATAAAACAATTGGCGGGAATCGAACCCACGACCCATCGGTTAGCAGGCAGGGTGTCTGACCACTAGACCAACGGGCCCGTCTAAAACTATTCCAAGTTTCAAATCGATAGCGTCAGTGGTTCCTGAAATACACACATCAAAAGTGTCTAGGGATCAACATATATTTTTGCAATAACTTTTCTCCTGATTGATATTAATTAAAATTTTCTTTAAGGATTCATCAAATAAAGTGTTTTCGTTTGTCACAGTAACGATAAACCAAGTCACCTTTGCATTAATAAAGAAATTTGCCATTTTCCTAATAAAGGGATTTTTGACATTTGAACCACTAACACAAAAGTTCGAAAAAAAGACTGAAATAACAGTTTTCTTTAAAATTTTATTGGGTAACTTAAACAATTAATAATCCGTGTTTCTACCGCGAACACTAACAACACAAGAACATCGGTTTGGCATACTCAAAATTAGTTCATCCAAATCACGCTGTGGAATGGCCGCCCATGTTCGTTGCAACAACAAAAAAAGGTCTTCTTGCGACTGGATACCCTCCATATTCGGCAGAGCTCTTCTCTGTAGCATATCCCATGCATGCTCAATCGGGTTCAAGTCTGGCGACTGAGCAGGCCAGGGCAGGACATTGATGTTAGCTGCGGCGAGAGTCTGTCTTACAACTCTTGCGGTGTGCGGTCGTGCATTATCATGCATTAACTGAAATAAGGGACCGATTTGCACTTGTAGAGGAACGATGACGTCTGATACAATCGTCTCAGCATAAATTTGAGCGTTGAGGTTGCCTCTGATCCAAATCAACTCAGTTCTTCCGCCGATCCAAATACCCGCCCATACCATGATGGTTCCACCACTATAAGGATGGACTTCCTGGCAGGATTTTAATCGCTGTTGGCCTCCAGGGGTTCTCCAGTGTCGTATACGTCTTGTATCCGGTCTCATACCAAAACGAGACTCATCAGAAAAGCACACGAAACGCCATTGTTCTTCTGCCCATTTTTTTGCCCAAAAATGCTTGATCCCTAGACACTTTTGATGTGTGTATATAGGTGTGACAGACAGACAGACAGACAAATGAAGTCTCACCATAAGAGTTCCTTTTTTCCTTTTAGGTATGGAACCCTAAAAAAGGATAATTATCTATATCTATAAAAATCAATGCCACTTTTCGTTGTAATTTCATAACTCAAGAACGGACTCACCTATCTAAATCAAATGTTTAGGCTTTGTTCGGACTATTTAGTAGATGGTTTATGTGAAGTTTGCACAAAATCGGTAGAGCGGTTCTTCATTTATCACATTTTTTGTAACAAATTAATTCAATAAATGGCGGATCATTTTGTACATGGGGATTTTGCTGTCAAATTGAACCTTTTATCAGAAATAAAACTTTTTTTTAGTGTTGACAGTAAAAGCATGGTGTTATGTCATTCATGCGGTCATTTTATTTTGGACGTGCTTCGAATAAAGCAAATTGTCAGCGATAATTATTACTTTGTGTTTATATTTTTTGTTCAAATGTAATGTAATAATAATAATAATATCTTGGGACAATCCACACACAATGACACAATCACCACAATGTAATGTATATAATGTGTGCGTGTACTTTTCTCAAAAACTGAGAAGCGAGCCGTCGATGTTTCATATCGTTTACAGGCTTTATTTGAATTAAATTGTCAAAAGCATTTACACAAACGGAAGTTTTGAACTGTTGAAGTGATTAACATGTATGCATGTGTGTTTCTTCATTTGAAAAAACATATTGTGTACCACTATTAATGTAGCAATTTGTTTTTAATTTGATTTATTCTTTTTTAATTGAAGGAAAAATGCAATTTTTTGTTTGAATAAATGAATTTGATGTTCCAATTAAATGTTTTTAATATTTCACTTTATATGTGGCGAAGCACGTACCGGGCCGCTAGTATTCTATATATTTATTTGTTTAAGCCTACGGGCTCTGCCTGTTTGAGATTGGATTGAATATTTAAGTTATTAAAATCCTATGTAACTATGATGTAATGTACCTACCTAGTTACACAGGTTTTTATAACTAGCACGTACTTTATATTTCATTGAAACAGCTGTAAAGAATAGCTAGATAATGTTAGCAAAAACCATAATCGGTTATGGTCAACAAGAAAATGTCGACATTCATATCAAAACATCACGATTTCTCGCGGTAATACCGCGAGAAATCTGAAAATGCTGGTGTTATGTACTGGCCACCTTAATAAAGTTTGGACGAGATTGCCTTAAAAGCGCGGTAATTGAAGTATGAAATTCAATTTTCTGGTAAATTATGTTACAAAAACACCAATAGAGTTTAATATAGATTTAAAAACGAAGCGTTCTAACGTTGGTAGTGCAACGTCCGAGTGGTAGAGGTCAGACTCAGACTGCAGTACTCTGTATGTGTTCGTTCGGGCGATGCACCATGCGCCTGTGTGCGTGAGCAGTGGCCGCGGCGCAGCCTCCATGCGTCTGCGGCCTGTCTAGACACCTTCCCCGCCCGCAGCCCACGCCCCGTGACACCCCGTCCGCTGTTGCGGTTAGGAGAGCTTGGTAACACCACAGACTATAAATCGAAACAGTAGTCCAACGGAGCCGCCTAGAGAAGACAATAACGCGAGCCGTTAGGGGCAAGAAGTGGGTAGGGCGTGCCCCCGAGTTGCATACAGTGCCCGTATTTGTACCTCGGGACACTACTCTCAGGCCTAACGTGTATTAGTTGACTTAATTTTTACACAACATTTCAAATGTTTGAAACAACATAATGCTGTTGTGAGAAATTGCAGGTTAGAATCCCGCATAAATTAATAACAGCAATTGTATTAGTTTCATATACAAAGTTTCTAGAGGTGTTAATTATTAAAACAAATGACGTCCATTATCAAAGCTCTACGTGTGAATCGGTCAAGACAATACACGCATATAAGCGAATAATATTTAAATTATGTTATACTTTGTATGTTATCAAAGTCGGTTTATTTTTCTTTTTAAATATTTTCATAAATAAAGATTGAAACGTCGAAGTCGGTAAAATGATCTCGGTCGGTTATGATCATATTATCGTCTACATAGTTTTACATCAACTTCCTTAAGAAAATATTTTTCCTGGTGAAATTTATTACTTTTAATAATAAATAAAACAAATACATTAAAAATATACAGTCAGAAGCTCCTCCTTTTTTGAAGTCGGTTAAAAATAAAAGTTAATAAACACTAAATTATAAAATTATCGTTTTGAAATTACGAGTAGAATAAACTGTGAAGCCGTTGGCGTTGAGTGCAGTGTTTTGCGGCGTTAGTTTTTATACGCAAACATAAAAGGCATTGGAGCACTGTTTGTATTATATCCGCTGTGGTAACATTCACATTTGGTCAAAGGTTTTAATCTAATCGCATTGTGGTTAACGTTGTTATAAGTCGACGTAAATAAATGTATACCATTAGTCATTCTAAAAAACTGTCGTTGCAATCGGCAAAGGTGACTGCTAACATATTTTTTTATTTTTAGTTTTATCTCAAGCGTGTAATATTTAATCAACCTTGACGAAATGTTTTTAGCAGAGGTTTTTGATATTATGAAATGGTTGGTACACTAGTTCTTTTTGTACGAATTTACGATGTAGTACATACGGTATTTAGTACCTATATAACAAACGTTTTCAGACGGCCAATGCTAAGTTTGTTTAACCTGTGAAATTTACTCATACAATATACTAATATAAAATGGCATACATGTACTACATAACTGCATAAGTCAAAGGTATTCGTACATTGAACCGACATTCGTACAAATACATTTTAGAAAACTTGTTTGACTGAATTCGCTGCAGACGTCGAGGTCTGCAGCATTCAGATTTCTTATTGTTATGACCTAGACTGTTTAATATCAAACACCTATTCGGATGCATTTATTGAATAAATTGTTGATGGTATTCTCAGTTTTATTTGCCAGTTTCATCATTATTATTAAATAACTAGCTGACCCACGCAGCTCCACCCGCGCTGTGTTTACGTTAACTAAACTTTCACTAATATACATTCGCATAGAATACAAAACCTCCTTTTTTAAAGTCGGTTAAAAACTTGGACCCACTTTGTACTTGCCCTCCGAAGCACGGAGACGTTTAGTTCAAATGGCGTTAAACGGCCACCCATCTATTTAATGACCTTACCTCACGTTGCTTAACCTGATCGATTTCCAAACATTGTTAATAACTGTCTATGGTTGTTCCCTTACAAATATTTATTATAATTATAATGAAAAATTGTTAAAATCGGAGCAAGCGTATAACCAAGTACACATTTTGAATTTAGTCCCCTCTCCCAAGGGAACCGTGCCGAATGTCGGGATAAAAAGTATCCTATGTCCTACCTCGGAGTAATAACTCAAATCATACCAAGTTTCGTTTCAATCCATCCAGTAGTTTCGGCGTGATGCTCAGCCGAGATACAGACAGACAGACAGACAGACTGACAGACAAAAATAAAAAAAATTACATTTTTGGCTTTAGTATCGGTTATAGAATGCCCTCCAAACATAATTTTCAAAATATCTTCAATGTACAGAATTGGACCTGTTACAGTTTTATTATAAGTATAGATTCCAAGAATAAATAGGTACCTAGTTATTTTGTGATGACTCATACTGATTACTCATTAAATCGGGTTAGTAAAATATAATTATTTAGATATTATCCTGTTGTTTTTAGAATGATCAATTTTGAATAACACTGAGTTATAGGTAGGTTTTAGTTAGTAGCATAAATAGAAAACACATCTGTACATTTATTTACTAGCCAGACGATCGCCTTATACAGAACGTAAAAAAACACGTGTCCGATCCGCGAGGGTGTTATTCAGTGTATCAATACAAACACATGTATATAACTTATTTGTTAAAAAACTCAATTTTTTTTTTCAAATTTGTACCAAAAATACAAGATCAGATTCGTTTTTCTGGAACAAAGTAGGAAAAAAAATATGAGATATTCAACAAATGAGTTATATACATGTGTTTATATTGATACACTGAATAAGACCCTCAAGGATCGGACACGTGTTTTTTTACACCCTGTATATTTATATCTAATTTCCAGAAAGAACATTTCAGGAATTCTAAAATCCATTTAAAGAGCATCTACATACGTATGTATGTATGTAGGTGTATATATTCCTTTATTATCATGCTCTACGGGGTGCCACAGTGCAGACGACAACAAAAAAAGATGAAGTGGACAGCGAATGAGATTAGTCTCTAGCTTACGTCTGGGGCAGTTGTTAAAATTGGTTGTAAAAAGTAATAGTTTTGTAGACTAGTAGATATATACACCTACCTATCTGTTTGTCTCGTCAAATTTATCATGACACAATTATCAGACATGTTTATCCAAATTGCGATCATAAATTTTGATAATTTATTTATCAGGTTTTTCAGCTGGTGTTTTAATCAGGGTCCTGGAACCATCTGTTTGAGCAGTATTATTGTAACTGCGTGTATCTGCGTCTCTTTTCCTCATAAAAGTAAGCTTAATTTAACATTGCCATAAGAGCTAGTGGTAGGATCTGGTCCGACTACTATCCCATAATATTGACTGGTTTATTTATGAAGAGATCGTACATTTAAGTAATTAATGGATTATTATCCTGACAACATATTAGAGACGCCATCATGATATAGATAATTTCGAACAAAAGAAGTTCTAATAATACTAGAAGACTATCTACGATTCGACGTAAAAGTTTTTTTATTTATTTGTTTATTCAAATAATAATAAATACAATGAAATACTATAACTACTTAAAACAAATACTTACTTACAATAAATAATAATAAACATACTTACAATAAATGTAGAAAATTAGGCCCATGTGGCATGGTACCCAAAATGCTGGCAGCATTTCCTCGATGTATGGAAATAGAAATTCGCTGAGCGAGAAAATGGCCAGCTCCCGGATCCCCTGTGATGTTGACCAGCCGTTTTGATAGTAAATTAAACAAACAATGGGCAGAAGGACCCCATGGACCCAGGGTCTCGACTCCCAAGGGCATAAAAATATATTCGGAACCGATGACCCTGTATTTGTGTTTTTTAATTAATTCGGCCGCCCGCGCCGCAGCACCAGCTCTCTTACTAGTGTCCTGGACATGCGAAGGAGCCAGTGTGTCAACACAAGTGGCATCCCACACCAGCACCCGACCCATGCTCCAGGGCACGAGAGTCATACCGTCTGGCCTCTTGCCATCATCACGCACGATACCTTGCGGCTCCAAAATGGCCGGTACGTTAATGGTGGCAAGAGCCCGACGAATGATGTCGTTTAGGGCTGCATGACGGGAGAAGCGGCCGGCGCTCCTAGCGCAAGAAAGTCCATGGTGTCCCAGCCGGTCGACATCGGTACCACATGGGCATTTATGTGGAGTGCAGACGTCGGCTCCGAGACGCAAACTTACAGCTATACGAAGAGTGTTAGGGTCGAGGCAGTTTCCCGTATTCGGACATGGATACGCCTACGAAAGTTTTTTTTAAATTATATTGGCTGTGTTGTTTCTCTAGTACCCAACGTACTAGAGAAACAACACAGCCAATATATACATAATAATATAATAATAATATCTTGGGACAATTCACACACGGTCATCCGATCCCAAACTAGGCAGAGCCTGTACTATGGAAACCAGACAACTGATACTGTGTCGGCGCGGCCGCTAAGCAATATAGCGGAGCGCGCCTCCACTAGCGGGGAAGAGGATAGCTAGTATATATATATATATGGAACGAAGAAAACGCCTGTAGGTCGGCCTATCCGTGCCGCACTAAAAGTACATGTAAGACAACCCTCGATCGGGCACTTGCCTGTGGTGGTTTGCGCAGAGGCGTCCCGGGTTGCGCGGCTCTTAAGCTGGGTCTTCTTGTTCCGGCGGCCTTCGATAGTAGCGGAGTATGACTATCACACGCGGACAGCCGTTAGTACGCGGCTGTATCAAGACTATAGTAGGCGGGGAACGTTATTCGACGGAACGTTCTGCAGCGGTGTATGGTAGCCACGACCGGCGAGGGCGGTTCACAGACTGCTTGACAGCAGCTTTCTTTTTCGTGCGGTGACGGCTATGACAGACCGTACAGGTGTTGAAAAGTATGAGGTGGAAATAAAGGAGTTAGGTTAACAACCTAAAGTGCCACAAACAAGTGGCGCGGACATTGCCCCCGGTCTAAAAACCATCGGTTTTTACGAAACATTCAAAAGGGAGAAGGTTAGCGGTATGCGGTTTAAGAAAAATGAGAAGCGGTGTTAACCGGGGAGCAGGAGAAAACTTATTGAGTAGGTAAAACACACAGGCGGACGACTGGACGTTTGTACACGCCAGTCGCCGTCTTCACCGAAGCAACTCTACTGATGCCGTCTTTGCCTGGGTATGTAGCAACGACAACACCAAGGGGCCAGGATAGCGGAGGAAGGTTATCAGTTATAATAAGAACTATAGAACCTATCACTATTGGGTTTGCGGGTGTATTCCATTTGCTTCTAGACTGCAATAAATGGAGATATTCTGCTTTCCATCGTTTGGAAAATGACTGAACCATTTGATCTAGCAAATTGAAACGTTTAATCAAATTAGTAGGTTCATCATTAACATTACAAGCGGGTATATGTTTAAGCGGTACAGACATTAAAAATGCGCGGGAGTTAATGCAGTGGGCTCAGAGGGATCCTCACTCAATAACGTAAGCGGGCGTGAATTAATAACAAATTCGATCTGTGTGACCACTGTCAGCATCTCTTCGTATGTAAGTAACTGGGTACCAATGGCTCTGTGAAGATGAGTTTTAAATGCTTTAACGTAAATTTCATATTGGCCTCCAAAATGAGGACTTCGCGGTGGATTCAACTTCCAAAGTATGCGGTTAGCGGACAATTCATCTGAGAAAGATTGATTAAATTCATCCGAAGTGACAAACGTATTAACATCAGATAATGCATTTTTTGCACCGATAAAGTTTTTCCCATTATCGGAGTATATAACCGAAACAGTTCCACGGCGGGCGAGAAACCGTTTGAACGCGGATAAAAATGACTTGGTGCTTAAGTCAGTGGTGAGTTCAACGTGCACTGCACGTACCACCATACACACAAAAATGCAGAGGTACGCTTTGATCGAGCGTACTCCACGTTTTCTGTACGGGATTATAGATATGGGGCCAGCATAATCCACAGCAGTGTGGGTGAACGCTTTAGATTCGTTCACACGGCACGCGGGTAGGTCTCCCATCATTGGGAAGGTAGGTTTGGGCTTAACCTTAAAACACACGTTACATTTATGAATAACCGATCGGACGATATTACGACACGAAAGGATCCAGTACTTTTGTCTTAGAATTGACATTAACGCGAGCGGGCCTGTATGGCAATTCTTACGATGGTAATGAGTAATGATCAACTCAACTATGCGGTCTTTGCGCGGTAATAAAATCGGATGTTGTTGATCGTATGAAAGATTGGCGTTGCGGAGTCTGCCGCCAACTCGTACTAGACCATCCGAATCTATGAATGGCACGAGTCGTTGTATCGCGCGAGAGCAGCGGTCATTATTATTTATAGCTTTTATAATGTCGGGAAAATAAAATGATTGTAAGGCTCTTAGAATTTTAATTTCGGCGAAATTGAGATCGTCCGACGAAAAACTATTAGCATGCGGGAGTCTCTTTATAAAGCGATAGATTAAAACGACTGCGCGCAGGAGCAGCAGCCATGTAGAAACGCGGGAGGAGAGGTTTAGCAATACGCTGAAATTCTCCTGAACAGCATGAGTAGCGGTAAGAGACGTTAGAGCCTTTGATTCGGGCAAATTCGAATCTAAATTAGCGCGGTCGATTGACATTATTGGCCAATCATTGGCATCAAGGGATAACCAAGCGGGCCCAGTGAACCACAGCGGGTGATCCAGTAGCTGAGCGGGCGTGAGTCCTCTGGACAAGCAATCACTGGGATTCTGTGATCCAGGGACGTGAAAGAAATGAACTGCGGGGATAGATTCGATAACCTTAGTTATTCGAGTTGCAACAAAAGTTTTAAATCTATGCGGTGAAGCATGTATCCATTGCAACGCTACCATAGAGTCAGATAAACAAAATATATCATCTATAGGATGGCGGTCTACCATATGTATCAATTATACGACGAACAAGTTTCGCCATTAATAGACAGGCACACAACTCTAGACGAGCAATGGAGACCGTTTTAAGCGGGGCCACTTTTGATTTGGCACAAACTAAGCGGGTAACCGGAGGCGTGTTAGGGTCGGTTTGCGTTCGAATATAAATGACAGAGCCATACGCCTTTTCGCTGGCATCAGAGAAAGCCACAATCTGAAGTTTTGAATTTTGAAAAACACCTAGGTGGCGTGTAAAGCGCAAATTCTGTACACACGGTAGTTCACGTGTATAGTTTTGCCATATGCGAACTATATCTGACGGCGGTTGCTCATCCCAATCGAGCTTTAAAACATGAAGTTTTTGTAAAATTAATTTAGCGTATAGAATAACTGGAGCTATAAGACCAAGTACATCATACTGGCGGGCAATCAATGACAACATATTGCGTTTGGTGACAGGACGATTGTCAATATTTACAGTAAACATGAACTCGTCACCGCTTGGTGACCACTGAAGCCCTAAAACCTTAATGTTCGTTTGTGACTGTGAGTCGGGATGCTCAAAGTTAATGACAGCGCTATGGCGGTCCGTCATTCGTAGAGAAGCAACAAGGTCAGGCGAGTTACTGCACCATTTGACTAGCTCAAAACCCCCGGCCTTGAGCAATTCGCGGAGATCGTCACGGAGACGTAAACCGTCAGACAACGATGGCATGGAGTAGCATACGTCGTCCATATACATGTTATTCTCTATCACCTCAGCGGCGAGCGGGAAGCGAGCGCGCTCTTCGGCGCATAGCTGACGTAGTACTCTCATGGCAAGAAAGGGACTACTACGTAAACCAAAACAAACGCGGTTAAATTGATAAGAGTCGAGAGGTAACGAGGGGTCAAAACGATATAAAAACTTTTGATATTTACGATCATCATAATTTATTAAAATTTGAAGATACATCTGTTTGATGTCCGAGGTAAAAGCAATTTCATAAAGACGAAAATCTAAGAGAATTGTAAAGAGATCGTTCTGTAAATTATCACCAGAGTGCAAAATATCGTTCAGTGATAATCCTGAGTTAGTTTTAGCACTCGCATCCATAACCATACGCCATTTTGTACTAGTTTTATCTAACCTGACGATGGCATGGTGCGGTATATAATAGCCTGACTTACGATCAGGAACGCGGGAAATATATCCCTTTTGGATGTATTCTTTTATGATCGCGTCATATTCAACGCGTAGCTGCGATGAAGCGGTAAGTTTTCGTTCTAAGTTCATAAAACGCTTTTGAGCGGTGGCAAAAGAATCGCCGAGGGTGGTAGCGGGATCGTGAGAGAATGGCAGTGCTACAGAACAGCGCCCTGACGAATCGCGAGAGAAGTTATTAACGAAAATCTTTTCGTTCTCAAGAGAGGTTGCACTCAAGGCAGGGGTGTGCTGAACTTCCTCGAGTTGCCAGAATTTCTGGAGCACGGAGTCCAGACGCGGTTCCTCTACCATACAGCAGAGGGAAATACAAGCGGCGGAATTGTCAAACGAGACAGTTTTACCGGTATGGCCTAAGTCTTGCGACGCGGTATGACAAGGGTCATTAAAAGCGGTATGATAAGAGTCATTAGAAGCGGTTAGACAAGGGTCATGCGGAGTAGGTACAGTGGGAGCGTTCCCAATAACTATATAACCGAATATGGTTTCGAATGCGGTGGGAGTACCAGGTGGACCAGAGACGCGCCCTGATAGCAAAATGTCAGAAAAGAGAGAGGCCCCGATGAGGATTTCTACCTCAGAAGGCGAGGAGAGACTTGTATCTCCCAGAGGCAGGCATTTCAGATACGACAAACATGAAATGTCAACCTGAACTGGAGGTAAGTTGTCCGTAATGCGGTCAATAATAAACGCGTTGAGTGAAATAAAATTATTATTAAAACGAGAGGTCAGAATCGTGGACGTTACGCCTTTGATATGGTTACTAGACGAACCTATACCTTTCACAATGCTATTAGATACCTTTTCAAAATTTAAATTAAGCTTAGTACAGCATTTTGAAGTTATAAAATTACTTTGTGAAGCGCAATCAATTAATGCACGAACGACATGACGCTGACCAACAGAATCAGTCGCGTCAACTTGCACGGTTCCTAATAAACAGGTGCTATTTTGTGAAAATATAGCAGGAGGTTGAATATTGCATAACGAAATATTTTGTTGCTCGGATAAACGAACATGATCCGTCAGCTGACCAGAGGAGGCAGCGCGGGCAGCGGGAGCCATCCGATGCGGCAGCGGTGGCGCAGCGATGGCTATAGCGGGCGCGCAAGATTGCTGCGTGCGGGCGATGTTATCACTAGGCGAGTGGTGACAGTCACGTTCTAACGATGCCTTGCGGCATAGCAGCGAATGATGTTTACATCCACAATGACGGCAATTAAATTTAGAGTTGCATCGACTCATATTATGCGTAACACTTAAACAATTCGTGCAACCTTTATTTTGTTTAATGAAATTCAATTTATCATCAACAGAAAGTTTATTAAATGCGGGACATCGATATAATGTAAAATGACTATTTTGTTTACAAAAGGGACAATTAGTTGTTAAGGACGTAACAAAGGATTGCGTAGGTTTTATTTGTGCGGGTTTGTATGCATCGCTGTAACGGCTATGAGACGTAGGCATAGTCCGTTCTAGAACTTTACTTTGTTCACGGATGAATAAAATAAGATCACCGTAAGTAGGCATAGATGTACCTCGCTTAGACATCTCAAAATGACGTGCTGTGTTTGGATCAATTTTCTTTAACGCAAGCTGCAAAAGAATAAAATCAGACAAGTTATCCAGCTTAAGCGACTTCAAGCTTGACACAGCCGTGCAGAATTTTTCTAGAAATAACTCAAGGTTCTTATTTGTTGCGGTATTAAAACTTTTAAAATCAACCAATTGATCAAAATATGCGGAGGCTAAACTACGCTTGTCATTGTATTTATCGACGAGCGTTTGCCATATGTCGCGGTAATTGTCACCGTTCGGAACAATTCCAGAACAAACCGAAAGAGCCCGACCAGACAATTTATTTATTAAATACTGCACCCGGTCATGATCGGTGAGATCAGGATTTTCATGAATCATCCTTTTAAAAGATTCGAAAAATATCGGCCATCTAATGGGATCACCACTAAACGTCATTAATTCTAGTTCGGGTAAACGAATGGATTTACGTTGCGGTAAAACTAGAGAACCAGAGGTTTCAGCATTATTGACGGTTGGTTGAAGTTTATCATGAACAAACTTACAGCGGCAGTACATATCTTCAAAAGCATTTGTACTTTGGTAATTTACCACGTACGTAGAGTCAATAGTCAATTCGACAATATTTAAGTTGTCTACAATTTCGTTGAATTCAGTACGTAAACTTTCTATAGTTGTCATACTATATAAGAATAATTCCTTCTCAGAATCGTCTTGGAAGGCATTCAATGAGTATTGGTACACAGTTTGCAAACGAGAAAATATGGCGTCACGTTTGCCAATTAATGTTAGACGTTTTATTTCAGAAGTATCGAGCGTTTTAGCATCCTCAAATACTTCCTTATTTTTATTTTGAGAAGCCATTTTAAAGAATTTGTTTATAAATGGACGTTTATATGAAAGTCCGACTTAGTGCCTGCAACATGCAACGATGTACAGAATGAACAAATATGGCGGAAATCGCTGAAATATATATTTTATAAAGCGATTTTATGCAGTCTAGAATAATGGAATACGTTAAATATTGCGGGAATAAGTATATTGAGATACTAAATATGCGGTAACCGATATAAATCGATTGAAAAGGGGAATTTAAAACCATACGAATTTTCGATCCGGCTCGAACGGACCACAAAGAATGTGTCGGCGCGGCCGCTAAGCAATATAGCGGAGCGCGCCTCCACTAGCGGGGAAGAGGATAGCTAGTATATATATATATATGGAACGAAGAAAACGCCTGTAGGTCGGCCTATCCGTGCCGCACTAAAAGTACATGTAAGACAACCCTCGATCGGGCACTTGCCTGTGGTGGTTTGCGCAGAGGCGTCCCGGGTTGCGCGGCTCTTAAGCTGGGTCTTCTTGTTCCGGCGGCCTTCGATAGTAGCGGAGTATGACTATCACACGCGGACAGCCGTTAGTACGCGGCTGTATCAAGACTATAGTAGGCGGGGAACGTTATTCGACGGAACGTTCTGCAGCGGTGTATGGTAGCCACGACCGGCGAGGGCGGTTCACAGACTGCTTGACAGCAGCTTTCTTTTTCGTGCGGTGACGGCTATGACAGACCGTACAGGTGTTGAAAAGTATGAGGTGGAAATAAAGGAGTTAGGTTAACAACCTAAAGTGCCACAAACAAGTGGCGCGGACAGATACTAATACTTATATACTTTTTTTTTGTAAATACATACTTAAATAGATAAACAACACCCAGACACTTGGCGGGAATCGAACCCACGACCCATCGGTTAGCAGGCAGGGTGTCTGACCACTAGACCAACGGGCCCGTCAAATATAATTATAAATTTCAGTTCGATACATTAAATCAATGTATCGAACTGAAATTTTTGGGTCCACAGATTAGATATTAGTAGCTAGGTTGAGTCTTACGAGTAGATCAGTGGGCGTCTCGTCTAGTCGGCTATGCAACTCGGCGGATAAGGCAGCATTGGCCGACGACGGACGTCAGAAGCATTAATACAATGTTGCGGTGCAGCTCTGTTCATGTAGTGGGCAGCTATAAATAGAACCGAAGGTACCGTGACCATCTGCTCAGGGCAAGTATGCTGGCGATCAGGATTACACCCGACAAATAATGATTTCTGATATTTTCGCGAATATTTCATATTGAAATTAAACTAACTGTACAAGATACTGTAATCATCTGCGTAGATCGGACTAAAAATAATCATTAAAAGATCTGAGGGTACCCTGAGACAATTATGACGTATGGAGAGCTACCATCTCAGTCCGCCCGTGACCAAGAATGCTATAAGGTGTTCGAAACGTCGGAATATTGAAATGAAAAATAAACCGCGATGTTATAATCGGTAAAGTTAGTTTCATTTTAGGGTAAGGCCGCAAAAATTGTCAAATATATCACAAAAGTAACAACAGATTTTGTGTTACCGTTACACAAATGTTACCCAAAAGTAACACATCATTTGGGTAAAGATATTTTCATAATGGTTAAAATAAATACGATTTTAAACGATGTACTTGCGTACCTATCTTTAATAATGAAATAGAAAAAAAACTATAACACAAATAGGATGATTTTGAATTAGTTCTTTATAGGCGGAAACAACTTTTACTATGAGGAAAACTTTGTAACTCGACAAGAAAATCAGCTGTTGGTAGTACCATTCAAAACGATATAGGTACACCTATTCTATGGCATTAGCGAAAACCTGTTAAATCTAATAGTTATACTTGTACCTAAATAACTTCACTTTTTTATCTTTTTGTATATTTAGCAATTTTTAATCTTTTACGTACTTTTTGAATTTTATCGATATCTTCTATGTCTTTATGCAGCATTAACGGTATTGTCTATAAAAAAAATGGACAATTATTAAGTATATATGCACATGAATAAATTATATTTCAATAGAAGAAATCAATTGACCGCTAGATTACATTACTAAAGCATAGTTACATTACTAAAACATACTAAATTAGTATGGTGCTAAATAGCCTTTCGTGCAATTTTAACTTGCACTTGGCAGGTTTTCACAGTTAAAAAGTAGTTAACTAAGTACTGCATTTATCATAACTACAAAATCACACTCGGACACATTACTTTCAATAATCAGTCCAAATGCCACTATGCATGCGGCTTTATAGATATTTTGTGTAACGTAACACATACTTCTGTGTTACAATAACATAAATTCAAAATAAAAGTGACACAAATGCAACACAAAAGCAAATTTTTTTACAACAATTTCATGTTATATTTTGGATATTTATTACAATTAGGCACTAATGGGCCATTTTAAGTATACTTTTGATCTCATACCTAATAAATATAATACAATAACATTAAAATATCTGTTTCTTACCTCAGAAATTACAAAAATATATTTTTTTTTGTCACACAAACAATAACGTAACGTGGACTTTAGGCTCCTTCATTGGCGAAACAATAGAGCTGCCTTGTTTTTTTAAATTTTTTAGATAACTGTGATGCCGTATTAATACGGTGTTTTGCACTTTGGCTCGTTAAATAGTAGCATTGTGGTAAAAATTCGTCACACAAAAGAAATCGTAACACAAAAAAAAGCCATTGTTTTATTTTTAAGCCATTGTTTTTTAAATCAAGTCAGTTCAAGGATTTTCGCAACAATATTATTCTTATAGCAGGAGACTATCATCTATTCTTCGACGGTATAAATATAATTCAGATATAATCTTAAACTGATTGAATATTTTAACCATAAGATGCTGAAAAAAAAAACGACAATAATGTCACACAAGCAATTGACAATTTTGTCGGCCTTACCCTTTAACATTCGACAAACTTCACCACATTTATGTTATAGTATTGTATTCTCTCTCTGAGCGGTAACAGCTCAGTGGGCGAGCGCTTGCCTTGGAAACAAGGTGCGCAGGTTCGAACCCCGGATCGCACCTCTGATTTCTTTAATGAATCATGTGCGAATCGTCTTTGTGCGATGATTACTAGCTTTCGGTGAAGGAAAACATCGTGAGAAAACCTGCATATCTGAGAAAGCCGAACTAGCTCTCGAATGAAGTGTGAACCCGCCAACCCGCACTTGGCCAGCGTGGTGGACTATAAACTAAGCCACCTCATCTTAAGGGGAGGCCCGTGGCCAACAGCGGGACAAAAGAGGGCTGGTATTAATATTTATTATTATTGTATTCTACATTAAATGACTCATATTTTCGGGACTTGTTATGGCTTATTTGTTGTCAGTATGGTGTGAAGAACTATAGAGCTCGCAGCCGTCATTACGTTAACGATCAATAAAAACAGGTAGCCACTCGTTCTTACATACCAAACCGACAGGTAGAGTTCCGTAAACAACATTTATTATTAATTAAACAATATATATATGTCGGGATATGGAAGAACCAAGAAGGCTGGTTTACTCGGAGGCCAGTACCGCGAGTAGACGTCAGGCGGCGTGACTTGCGCGTGCTAACAAAACTCAGGGGCCGGCCGGCGCGATCGCCATATTTGGGTGAAAACGGTCGCCGTCGCTGGATGCTTTCCGCAGTCCCCTCTGGATTGTGGTCTTTAGAGTAAACCGTTGTTACAAATGTGATCTGAGAATAAACGACTGTATAATCTTTCAAGTCATCGTTTGTTATTGGGGAACCTGGGGTCAATACCCGGGTCAGGGATCTGATGTTCCGTGATACGCCAGGAATCAGGGGGTGATGGCCATCTGCCGACATATATGTACCTATTTACTCGATGACAACTATCACATTCATATTTTATATACCTAATAAGTGCCAAAGTTGGTAATATATATCTCTCATGTTATACTATCTGCCTTCGGTAAAATTATCTATTAGATCTTTTCAGAAGGGCTGAAGATACCGCAACATAGATTTTGAAGATGTGGCCTTATTAATTATAATTAAGATATTATCTGATATTCAATAACAGGCAAGTATTTACTTTGTTTTATTATTTTGCATAACAGTAACAAGAACATATAACGCATGTTACATGCTGTGCTGACATGAACTTATGTAAATTTTACTTACGAGTATGTAGCGAAAGATTTGAAATACTTGAAGATATTTGCAACCGTAGTTTCAAAATTCATTAATTCTATAGTATTTTTCCATTCTTAAAGGGATATAACTGTCATATCATTATAGTAGTTTTTGCAACGTTCATCTCATAACGTTGATATACGCGAAATAAGGCAAATTGCTTGTTGTGTTGTAACTAAAATACTTTGCGGTACAATTTATGTATATATTTTTCTTATATTTCACAAACACATAAGTACTGTCCTACCGAACAAGTAACTACGCAGACAGCATAAAATAAAATACCCAATAACTGTGGATCTAGACTAAACGAAGAAAGATGTACCTGCGACGTGGGTGATTCAATGAAAAAGTCACAGACGGCTATTAATTCGAAATTACGTCACGTAATCGTCGATTGTGTCGGGAGCCACGTTTGGGCTTGTCTGAATATATATGTGAAAGCGGTCGGTTGCCTTGTGACCTCCTGGAACAGACGTCTAGACACATACTTATAGTCTAGATACGTGGACGATAAATAGGTGGGCTTTCCCCTCGCCGCAAAAAACCTGACTATCATAAACATGCGTCACAGTATTGCAACAAGAAATAAAACAACCCATTTTAACCAAATCTAATTGGAACGATTACACAATAGTCGCCACCATTTCGGTACAATGAAATCCTGTCTAGACAGATCGCCGCTTTTGGAGAAATGAAACTAGAAACTGAATATTGTAACAGAAATAAAGTAATTGATTTCGTTTTGAGGTGAGTCACCTTAGATTTAGAGCAGGTTAATATGATCTATGTTTGGTGATGTACAATTGTATATATACCTATTTATGTTCGATAACTATACTAGTAGCGATTTTTGCAGTACCTTAAAGAACTAAAACAACATTGTATAAGTATAGAACAATTTGTTGCAACACTTGTAAGTGTTGCAACAGAAAATAATTATAGTCGGTAGGTACGAGTGCGCACTGGTTGGCCCAGCGACCCGTGGCCTCGTCTGCCTTGGATATGTCCCATACATATATACCTACTCGAAGATATAGGTTTCTTCTGACATATTGACGACGACGTACAAAAATAGGTCTCCTTATATTAATATAGTAACACAGTCATTCGTAATAAATTGCATTAAACTTAGGGTGACTATAAATTTGCAGCGCGGCTGCAACGCGACTGCAACGCTGCTGCAGTGCTGCTTTGTAAATCCATATAAGTAAATAAAAAATACCGGTCAAGTGTGAGTCAGACTCGCTCACCGAGGGTTCCATACCATCTTTGGGCGTATTAAAGTTATTTTACTATTGTTACACCTCAGATAGCCAAAAAACAAACCATTTGTCATGGTTTTTTAAGGTTTGTAGCAGTAACAGTTCAATGGGCGAGCGCTTGCCTTGGAAATAAGGTGCGCAGTGCGTAACTAGTTTTCGAATGACGTGTGAAGTACGCCAACCCGCACTTGGCCAGCGTGGTAGACTACGGCCTATGCCCCCACATCTTGAGGAGAGGCCTGTGCCCAGCAGTGGGACAAAAACAAGGGCTGGTATTATTATTATTACTAAATAACTTTACTATTTAGAAAGATCATTTGATTTTCCTTTAAAATATAGATAGACATGTATTACCCATAATTATTTCAGACTTTTCCCTCCACAAACTTAGGAGATAAGGGGGTGGGGGAACGATTTTTTTTTCATTATTGATTATAAGCCAAAAACTACATGACATAAACCAAAATAAAAAACTGTTTTGAAATATGCAAATGAAGACCTTTCAAATGATACCCCAATCAATATTAAGTAGTCTCACTTTGAAATTTTGAGACCCCATTTCGGCCCCCAAAAAAGTAAAAGAAAAAAATATTTTATTCAACTACGGGTAAGTAAGATCTAAAACTATTCCAAGATTCAAATCGATAGCACCAGTGGTTCCTGAAATATATAGGTGTGGCAGACAGACAGAAATACAGACAGACAGACGAAGTCACACCAGAAGGTAAAATGGAACCCTTAGGCAGCGCGGCTTAAGGGTATTTCATATTCATATTCATTTATTGCTTTATGTAGGTACACAAGTTGTTATAATGATTGTTTGATCCATATATAAACCCTGTAAGGGCACAGCAACTTCTTATAAACTATACGTCTACTATAAGGCACAAACTACGTTATATTACTTTAACAAATTTGGAGCGCGGCCGCAGCACTGCAGTCGTGCTGCAAATTTGAAGTCACACTTGAATGCGTCTGTGAAGAGTTCGTACAAAGCGTGTAAGTATTTCGGGTATTGTTTTATTTAACTCAGTATCACTTTATTTTATTCGCCGGCACCTGCGAAAACAAATGTAGGTAGCTAATTTCAGTTGAGAAGCGTTATGATGTGTATCGCTTGAATGTACGTGTTTGTACTTATAACACTTACGCAAATAAATTAAATACATAGATCAAGTTTTGCGCAAAATGTATAACTTCGCTGCAGACTTTGATCAACAAATTAATGAGGATTGCAGATATTTTTTTAGCGTTTTACTAAGTGGTGTGCGGGTTTTATTATTGTCCTCCAGACCAGACGTGGCGTAATCTCGACCTTGGCAGATGACGCGCAATTGTCGTGCTGTATTCAACGAATTGCGTGATTTTATCCTTATTTTGTTGTGGTTTGGACAAGTGCACGAAACAGTTTAATGTGAAATGAAAAGAATATCCTGGAAGTCTGGGACACGCGTTAATCTGACCTTAAATACACTAAGCGCTACAAAGCACAAAAGACAAAGCCTGCTGCATGTTAAGTAAATTTTTTATACACGACCGACCGACCAACGGGTAGCAGCCACGATATCTAACAACTAGACCAAAAGGCCCATCTCATTTGGTGTAGGTACAGATGCACCCTTAATTTTTTTACAGTAATATTATTATTATGCTTACATCATGAAAGGTGTTAAGAGGCTTGCGTGAAGGCGAGAGCGAACGTGTAGAAACCGTTTTTTGACGGACCAACAACTGTTGAAAATTATAAAATATAACTTATACTACTTATACCTACCTATATTGTTTACTAGGTGGTAGGTTCTTTGTGTATGGAACCGTCCAGGTAGGTACCACCGCAGTGTCGGATATTCTGCCGCCAAGCGTCAGTGTGTAAGCATTTCTGTGTTCCGGCGTGAAGAGCATTGTAGCTGGTTAAATTACCGGACACAAAGACTTAATATCTAATGTCTTAAGGGTCGGCCACGCGTTAGAGATTCTTCTGGTGTTGCTAGCGTCTGTAGGCTGCGGTGACTGCTTACCATCAGGCGGGCCGCATGCTTGCTTGCAACCTTGGTATAAAAAAATAAATATAAATACTTACTTAGTAGTTGACCGCGGCAGATGCAGGAAGTATTGCAAAAATATGAAAAGGATTTATTGATTGAATAGTAAAATATAAGGCGGAAAGAACGTCCCAGTAATGTAATGAATTAATTAAAATATCATCTATACTAGCATGGCTACAGACAAATCAACATTACATACATATAATGAGTAATCTATGAGTAGGTATGGGACTCTTTTTTGGGTCACTATCGCGTTGAAACGAATTGGATTTATTTGTAAATGAAGATTTAGTTATTATTAGTATACTTTTTTGTCTAAAATTTTTCACAAAATTGTTCACTCGTAAGATTGTAAATTATGCTGCGCTGCAGTAATGTGTTACTCAGGCAGGAGTAGGTAGCGGGCGAGCGGCCCCGGCCCGATGGCCGCGCTGGTATTAAAAATTCGTCTGCGGCCTGTCTAGACGCGGTTTGTTTGCATAGTGACGTACCGTCGCAAACATCTAGTTAACTTATGCACCTTGCTACGTATGTATATAATCACATCATGTTTTTTTTTAGCAATACTCACCTGTTTTTTATCAGTGTGTGTTGCCATGTCAGTGATGACATATGGTTCTGAGACGTGGTTTTTATCAGAAGCTCAAAGTCACACAACGAGCTAATGAGAGAGCTATGCTCGAAGTTTCTTTGCACGATTTAATCCGGAATGAGATTCACCGAAGAACTAAATCACCGACATAGCACTCAGAATTTGCAAATTGAAAAGACACATCGCTAGAAGAACCGATGACCGGTAGGTAAGAAGAAAGGTTCTCGAGTGGCGACCACGAACCGGAAGACCTCCTACCCTACCTAATAATTGTCGTTCATTATGGCATCCGCCTATGTTGAGCAGCGGTTGTATTCCGGCTGGTGATGATGATGATGACTCACTTTACTTCTTGCAGTCAAGTAAATATGTATCTAAAATAGTATTATTGCAAGTGACTATAAATATACTACAGTTATTTAATTATATGTAACTATCTATCTATATCTAATGCCTGATCTGATAGTCACATTCTAGTTATTTTGTATGTGTATACGAAGGTACATACTTCATATTGCAATTATACAAATTGTACATACTTTATACACAGGTATTATGTAGGTATACCAAATATTGACTTCTGTTCGATAATGAAAAATGTCTATTTCGTCAGACATCAGCGAATTAACGTCAATTTGGTCTAATAGAGAGTGCATCAACCTCGAAATTTTGCATCGTGGTTGTTATTTTTAGTTCTGAGCTGTTGCTATTGGTAGGTGGATTTCTTTTCTATGCAGTTATTTATAACTCAGTTTAGTCTGTAATCTTTATAGTATAGCTAGTAGAATAAACAGAATTGATGTCTGCCGTCAACTTCGATGTATCGATATTTCCATAAAGTAGGTACATGTTTATTGAGACATTAGAAGAATCCTAAAATATTGTGGCTCTAGAATTGTTATTATAAATTTATCCTTATGAATATTTATATCAATATTAGCTGCAGAAATATGGTTTGGCTAGTATTTTATAATGCCCCATTAAGCGTTTATAAACACATCATTATTACCAGATATAATATTTTTATATTTTTAGATCCGCTGCATGTTGTTTTTTATTTTCCTATGTTATCATAAATTTATAAATACATACACAAACCAAAATACAAAAATTTTAACACGAACGTTCACGTTTCATTCTACCTGACTTTTACCTCATTCGCTTTTAATTTGCAGACTTTAAAACCTGGACTACAGAATTTTATGAATGAGATATTGAGGGATGACAGCATTCTACAAACACCTATATTATTCGTCTATCAAAAGACGACCTGTATTTAATATTAAAAAAAAAAGATATTTTGTAACTTACATTAACATTCCCACCAACTGTCTGGGTGTCCCACTGTTATTTATCTATTTAAGTATGTATTTACAACAAAAAATGTATGTAAGTATTATTAGGTATCAGTTTTTTTTAAAGAGCAGTTAATGTTAACAAGTATCTTACGACTCTACACCGACCATTATAAAATATAAAGAACACGAAGTAGACTATCTGGACTGGAAACTCAAGGTGCGACTAAACTTTCAACATTTTAAATTCCATTACCGTTGAAACATTGAAATTCATAAGTAGGTATCCTACACAGGTTTGCCCGCATTTCAAGATACTGCACTAATACTTGGGTATACGGTTTATATCGTCTGTCAAGATTTGTGTGTGATCGCTCATTACCGTTTTAAGTTAATTTGAAATCTGTATGCATTGTATACGATATGAATCTCCAGACAAGATTAAATTTTATTTTTATTCCTAGTGTCGAGCACGGCGACGTTTGCAAAAAAATATAAATCATTCGGTGCAAAATATATGGTGTGCCAATCATTATAATATTCAGTGCACATTTGGCTTGCTTTTTGTGCTATAGACTGTAGACAAATAACAAGCGCATATGTGCCGCTAAGTCGAGACGGATGGCACGTCTAGACACGCCATTCATGAGGCTCTATCTCCAGACTGATCTCGAACGTCGTGAGCAAAAAACGCAGTCTTGAAGAGATGCAGAAAAACTTAGCCGTCAATTTACAGATCTGCAATTCGTTCGATGAGTGCTGTCTGTTTTACTTGATGCTACAGTGCGGCGCCGCGGCTTTACGGAGGTGCGCCCGCGCTGTCTTTATTGAGCGCCCTTTGCTGTACCACTGTACAAATAATATCCTGCGCTATACACACGCAATACATCCTACCAGTCTGGAAAGGTCTATGGTACTGAGTATAGTGGAGAAGGGTTATTTATTTAGTTAAAAACGAATTGGTGTAAGTACCAGCGCTGTGTTGCAGAAGTGTCACAACGCAGCATTTAGCTGAGTGGTAGCCTTGTTTCACACAGTCTGCGTGCATTAGTTATAGGACCTAGTTAGTAATGATATAGTTTATAATTTTTTTTATGTACTTAATTTAGTTTTAAGCATCGCTCTCTCTGTATGAAATAAAGTTTATTATCTATCTCTATCTTATCTACATTGTCCCATAGAACCGTCATTCGGCTTGACTTACGTTGACGTTTCAGTTTATCCGCGTGGCAGAAGACCAGTTTGATGGGAAGATCGAGTACGCTCAAAACCAAAAAGTGTGGCGAATTTTATTTATTGATTTATAAATTTATGTACACACATACATGATTAGAGAAGTATTAGGAGAATACAGGTACAAAGGCAGAGCTTATTTCTATAGAAATCTCTTCCAGCACGCCCAGGAGAGAAACGGTATTAATATCAGACTGAACCCATGTTCAGTCATCTATGTGGTCACAATTGTTAGCATTGAGAAATCGAATAAGAAGGAAGGAAGAACCAGTTCGTGCGCATTCACGCATCACTTTTCATCAACCACATCACCAACTCAAAGCTCGTGCAGTGACCTGCGGCTTCTCTTGTCCGCTTCCTTGTAACTTTTATGATTCATTTTAATTATAAACTACTTTCATTTTCCAATGTAATATCTCTGTAATGCTAGTTAATTTATAGATATATTTAAGGTGGTAGATTTACAAACATAGAACAAAAGTGGCTCTATCTAAACCGTGTTTTTTGCCTACCCTGTCATTAAATTCTGATTATTCCTAACCTGTTTATACTGTACTATTTTATTTCAATTACGCATACCACGCATGCCTCCTCTAATAGGAGGTGGCATATCACGTAGAATTTATTCTAACCAAATTTATACTTACCCGTCGATTGCAAAGGACACGTATCTCTTTATTCTTCCAATTTCCGAGTGCATGTGCCCGTGTTATAGTCGCTTAGTGTCTGACAGGTGGTAGGTATGTGGGGTGGTCGGTGGGTCGCTACACCTTGTGGTAGAACTGGTCGGTGGGGGTGGCGCGGGGTGCGGGGCGCGGGCTCATCGACCTCACAGCGGCCGCGGCGCACGCGCATCCATGGCGGCGCGCCAGAGAGTCCGAGTCGCGAAAAAAAGCGTCTAACCCAATTTTCGGTGGCCGTCTGGCGCTATCTCTCCCTTACTTAGCGAGTCGGGCGCACGTGTGCGGCTATGGTACTTATTGCTAGGTACGTGTTGGTAGCGCGTGCGCGCCGACCGATCGCCTTTGAGTAAGCGGTTAGATACGCTCGTGTCACAGTTTTCTTCATCCAAATTGTTTGTGAATGACATACCACAGATAATTTTGTCCTTACTGCTTTTATAAAGTTGTGAGGTGTACGTTCACTGAGTAATTTTGCCTTATTCAGCTTAATTCAGTTTTATGTTTACAACTAATCATACAACCATTACACAATAATCTAGAAAGTCCGACAAAGGTTTTGTCAGTTCAAGAATAACCGCTCTTTTACGCAGCCTTGATACTACGGTAATACACCTGAATTCACAAAAATGACATTATAAATTGCAGTTCAAAATACAACAATTATGTTAACATTGTAAATATAAAACCGTAATTGGAATATGAATGCAATATTCCCGGTATAGAGCATGATTACAATGCAGTACAATGAAAAAGATAAAAGAACCTAACATTCACATCATGTTATAAGTCATTTTATAACTGTTAAAATATGAATAGAGTATCTATCAAAAATAATTTATCTCTAACGAGCCTGCGAGAGTTGCCCGCGGCTCTGACCGCATTACGTTGCGTTGCGACTGACCCGAACATCCCGTGCACCGGGGATCAGTCGGAAATGATGTATTTATAAATATAGTATATAATTGATAATCCGTCGCCATTCATAATAAATAAAACGAGTTAACTCCACGTCACATTCATCAACTGCTTCCGGTAGGTATAATCAAACAGTTATCATGAAAAATTATATTAATTTTGATAACGAATGTTCAAAGAGATATTTGTAACTGATGTCTCAATATTAATCTTTAAAGTTTTATCACAAAATTTTATGCAAGATAAGGGTATGAATGTTAGTTTTCATTTCGTGTACCTACTTGAGCTATGGATTAAGTACCCAATAATTTATATATGTACTTGCTTGCTTATTATTTAAATACCCGAATATACATCAAGAACACCATTTATCGTTGCCGTATATGCACGCAGTGAGTTATGTGGTATATAATCTAGCCTTGAACTCTTTATAAAGCTGACTTGATTCTATCAGCCATAGATATATTAGTTTAAAAATTATCTAATGATCTATCTCGATGAATTTCATAATGTGTAAAATACTATTTGCTAATTCGTCATACTTACTGCGACCTTCGACTCATCAGTCTTAGTTTATTTAGTGACAATGCTATACAAATTTTTCATACACATGTCTGGTAATCCTGAAGAGGCAAACACGCGTGACCTACGGAGTATCCGAGCATTTCACATTAGCGAAGTTAGAACAGAGGACCAGATATTCACCATCATCAGCCGGAGGACGTCTACTACGGGACATAAAACCTCATTCGTAGAGAGGTTTGCCATAATCCTCACGCTTTGCAGGCTTCTCGGGGATCGCAGTATACGAGGAGATGGGCGCCGCTGCCCATCTTCTAATTTATGCCTCCTACGACAGGTGGAGATAGGTGGGTGCTAGTCTTCCGGACTGAATATTGACTATATAATATTTTGGAAAATAGATCCATTCCGTCTTTAATTTCCTAAGGTAAAAATACTAGGTTCCTTATGCAAGATACCGTCCAGTGTCCAGGTTGGTACGGTGGTACCTGGCATTATCAAATATTTGATATAAATCATCAGTACCTATCTTTCACTGCTGTAGTTTGGTTTGAATGGCACAGTAACTGTAGAAATTATTAGAAACTAGATGACCCGCGCAGCATCGCCCACGCTTTCCCGACACTTGCTGGAATTATCAGTATTCTTAACACTTACACAAAACATTGTCAAATCATATACCTATCTAAACCTTCCTCATGAATCACTTTATCTTTTGGTAACAACCACATGAAAATCCATTCAGCAGTTTTTGAGCTTATCGCGAACAGATGGACAGACGCAGCACAGGACTTTGATTTATAATATGTTAAGACAACTACTATACATGGGTGTACGTATACATGGATAATCATTAGGTTGCATTAAAAAAAATAAGCTCTAAGTTATTTTAAACAAGATGTTACCAGCAAATCCGGTTGCGCAGTTTTTTAATGTACCTAGTCTCGTATCTCTTTATTATGCACATTATTATCTTGTCATCGTTCATAGCCAGTTGTAATCTCTGTTCGGAGAACGAGCCGTTGGTTTAACAACGTCAGGCAAGAGATGGGTGACCGTTTAGTAGAATTTGAGCGTCTCAGAGTTTTGGGGGGCACGTAAGAAGTCAATCGCGGTTGCCGTTATCTAGATAGCAGTCATCAGAGACCAAAACGCAGCTTGAACCACTAACTAGATAGACCATTCGATAAAAGAAAAAATTATCTTGTCATCAGAAGGTCTTGAGGAGGAGGAGTTTTTGACTTTTTGAATTCTGTATGGTTTTATGTAATTTAAGAACATTTTCTTTGTGTGCATTCGGGACTTTTGTGCATTTATAATTTATACATACAATACAATACAATACAAGTACTCTTTATTGCACACAAAAGAAATATACATTTGAAATTAAAACAATTAAAAACAGTGAACAACAAGGCGGACTTATCGCTAAAGCGATCTCTTCCAGTCAACCTTGGGGTACAGGACAGAGCATTCTTATACATAATAAATAATAATAATAATAATATCTTGGGACAATCCACACACGGTCATCCGATCCCAAACTAGGCAGAGCCTGTACTTTGGAAACCAGACAACTGATACTAACACTTATATACTTTTTTTTGTAAATACATACTTAAATAGATAAACAACACCCAGACGCCTGGCGGGAATCGAACCCACGACCCATCGGTTAGCAGGCAGGGTGTCTGACCACTAGACCAACGGGCCCGTCATAATCATAATCATTAACAACTCGGTTAAACGTTTTTTTTAAAGAATATTTTAGTATTATTATTGTTCCATTATGCAGTTTGCATTGAAATGCAACTTGAGCTGATGGATTAACGTTGTAATACCTGTTACATAGATAAGGTAGATACGAGTGAACTGATAATGATAAATGATAAGCATTTACGTAGTGTGCATGAAGTGCAGACGCGATCGCCGCTGATATGACTTGCTGATATGTCTTGTGGTACTTACTTATGTACTTATGTATACCTACTCTTACATAATAATGTATCTATGCACGTAAGAATACATTACCCATGATCACATTCGTTATAAGTAGGGACTGAATTAAATGTAAAACCATATTTTTATTATAAATATTTTCGTTGTTTATATTATTCTTTATTTCAATGTTTAGTCCAACCATATTATTACAAAATATATAAAAATGAATGTTTATCTGTCTGTATGTCCTTTATAGAATCGTAAACTATGCATTTGATCATGTCATGATATTCAGCAAAGTGTTGTGCATGAGCCCAAGAAGGTTTCAGAGTAAAAAGAGCGCGCGGGGAGCTGTGCGAGTCAGCTAGTTACAAAATATATATATTTTTATAAAAAAAGATGAGTAATAACTGTAATGGTACCAAGCTAAGTACCTACGGTGCCGCGGAGGTTAATTATAAAAAAGTTGTTCATACTGGGTAGGAAGAATTGGCGATTGTGCGAAGTATTTAATTTTCTGTAGTTGTGCCATCTCACGGTCGCACGTTGCTGCAGCCAGCTATCGCATCAATTTTACATTTCCCGTATTTAACTATCTCATCAATGCATCATCAAAAATCAATACCGTGGATCGCGGGCCAGCAGTGTGCAAGTTCAATCCTGTGATGTTGAAAGATCGTTCAGTCTCTATAAAGAATTATTTTGAGCAAACAAAACGAGTTTTAATTTGGAAAATATAACAAGAGTATATTATTATTCTTACCCGGGGTACCCGGAGGACACCCCGCGGGTAGGGTAAACGGAGAGACATACAAATTGCCTGCATTACATACTTCCTTGCTTCTTTATTGATTGTAATCACATCATACAAAGGATATTTTTTGTCCGTCTGGGGACCGCTTTAATATTACAACAAATTGGACGTTTCATAATCAACTCACATTACTTGTGGCAATTGCAGAATAAATTCGCAATAATAGGCACTTGTCTATCTAACTGTATATTTGTCACATGAAAATGGTGTTAGCTTAGTTGATTACGCGATCTGAGAGAATAACAAAATGAGCTTCGGACCAGTTAGACCATTGAATTATACCATTAATGGTACAAATGGTACCTACTAAGTTGTACCTGTACCCTTTATACCTGTAATGGATATATGGGTATTATAGGTGGTACTAGTTAGTAGGTACCAGTTTTACCATTAGATAATTACATCATGGTATAAATGGTCTTTACTTGTCCCATCTATACACTTAACAGTACACGTAGGATAGATTGATACCATTTATATCATTGGATTATACCATTATTGTAATAAACTACTTTATGGATTTAAAGGTCAGTCAAGGATGACCTTATTTAAAGAGAAAGTGAAGGCTGCAGAAATGAAGAACTTGTGTTATCTATATTATCTATGTATATAACTGTAGGGTCTCCGGTAGAAGGTGATGCTGGCCTTTATTATTGGGGTTTCGGTTGTCATTGTTCGGATTATTCTGATAATTCAATTGCTTGTTACTTTTAGTGATCCTTGAAGGTAGTTTTGCATTTTTTTTATTTTATTTTATAAGCCTACTGTGTCCCATAGATGAGCAAAGGCCTCCTCTTTTTCCTTCCATGCCCTTGTCCGGTGAAGCTGTAATGGCCATCTGCGGCCAACAGTACTACTCATACAAAAAAAAAAAAAAAACCTTCCATGACTCGATCCTGAGCAATACTTGGCCACGCTAGACCCGCAAAGGCGTCTATGTTGTCCCTCCAGCGTCGCCTTGGTCTACCCCGTCTTCGTCGACCGTTGCGGGGTATCCAGAACGTGGCATTTCTAGCCCACCTCTGCGGATTCATTCTTGCGACATGGCCTGCCCACTCCCACTTCAGCTTTGCTGACTTTTCCCCGACATCCTTTATCTGGGTAATAGAGCGCAGAGTGGTGTTTCTAACTCGGTCTGTTCGCTTAACACCAAGTATGCCACCAAGTAAGGTCAAAGGGCAATGGAGCGCACTCCATTGCCCTTTGACAGACCTTTAGTTTGTACTTTGGTTTTGCATAAATAATAATTATTGAATGTACACACATCAAAAGTGTCTAGGGATCAAGCATTTTTAAGTGGATTTCTTGAGATTGAGATGTGGCTTTGTAATAAATTTATGATTTTATAAATTTATATGGATCCTTTTTGGTGCATTTCATAATTTGAATCAGGAACTGTGAATCAAATTCGAGTAAAAGATGAAAATCAGCTGTCAATATTTTCCCTATAAAAACATACAACGCATTGAAGACATTATTAGTGCTACTGTTTCCCTACTACTGATTAAAACCAACGTTATTATGGAGCGGCGACGTCATTTAAGCAGGGAAGAAATGCTCAGAGCCGTGGGAATGATAGAAGCTGGTTCCCGGCAACGTACTGTGGCTTTAGCTCTGAATACAAGTCAGAGTGTTATCAGTCGACTTTGGACACGTTACCGAAGCACTGGTACCGTGGCTGAGCGCCATGGAGGACGGTATCGCTGCACCACACGGAGACAAGACCGATATATTCAAATCTTAACTCGAAGAGCTCCAACAATAACTGCCATGATGTTAGCCGTGAGGCTTCATCACTCTTCAGGGAACTTAATTAGCGACCAAACAGTCAGAAACCACTTGCATGAAGTGAACCTTCATTCCCGAAGACCGCTACGGGTACCACCTATAGCAATGCACAATCGTAGGATTCGATATCAATGGGCTCTTGAACACAGAAATTGGGCAGAAGAACAATGGCGTTTCGTGTGCTTTTCTGATGAGTCTCGTTTTGGTATGAGACCGGATACAAGACGTATACGACACTGGAGAACCCCTGGACGCCAACAGCGATTAAAATCCTGCCAGGAAGTCCATCCTTATAGTGGTGGAACCATCATGGTATGGGCGGGTATTTGGATCGGCGGAAGAACTGAGTTGATTTGGATCAGAGGCAACCTCAACGCTCAAATTTATGCTGAGACGATTGTATCAGACGTCATCGTTCCTCTACAAGTGCAAATCGGTCCCTTATTTCAGTTAATGCATGATAATGCACGACCGCACACCGCAAGAGTTGTAAGACAGACTCTCGCCGCAGCTAACATCAATGTCCTGCCCTGGCCTGCTCAGTCGCCAGAATTGAACCCGATTGAGCATGCATGGGATATGCTACAGAGAAGAGCTCTGCCGAATATGGAGGGTATCCAGTCGCAAGAAGACCTTTTTTTGTTGTTGCAACGAACATGGGCGGCCATTCCACAGCGTGATTTGGATGAACTCATTTTGAGTATGCCAAACCGATGTTCTTGTGTTGTTAGTGTTCGCGGTAGAAACACGGATTATTAATTGTTTAAGTTACCCAATAAAATTTTAAAGAAAACTGTTATTTCAGTCTTTTTTTCGAACTTTTGTGTTAGTGGTTCAAATGTCAAAAATCCCTTTATTAGGAAAATGGCAAATTTCTTTATTAATGCAAAGGTGACTTGGTTTATCGTTACTGTGACAAACGAAAACACTTTATTTGATGAATCCTTAAAGAAAATTTTAATTAATATCAATCAGGAGAAAAGTTATTGCAAAAATATATGTTGATCCCTAGACACTTTTGATGTGTGTATTTACTACCCAACTTGAAACTACTAAAATAAAAACTACTAAAATAATTATGTAATAAACTATGTCTAATTTCTTTATGTATCTTATTTATCTGTCTATATATTTTATTCGTTCGTATCGTATTCTTATATTATATTAAATCCACTTAAAAGAAACCATAAAACGTACTTCAATGTTTGGAAATAGCATTCAGATTTTCTAGATACATATAACTAAAATAGTGAATAGGAATGGACTTCGACTGGAAATAGCGATTTGGGTCTACTCACAGACTGCCCATGTCCCTCTTTGAGCCTTAGACGCCTTCCTCCGGATCCGGTGTGTAGCACTCACAGTTTTAATGTCCTTGACAAAATTTATTTGGTTCGTGGGTTTTCCGTAAAACGCTTGAAAACGTACGTCACGCGGTACTAAAGTCGAGTTTTCGCGACGCGGAAATCCTACCGGCTGCGCCAGTCAAGTTCTCTGGGAGCCGAAGGATCTTTTAAAAAACAATTGTATTAATTTAAATACGTTTATTCTCTACAAGAGCGTGTCTAAGACTAACTTAAAATGCTACTTAAATCTAGGGCCTGAACATCAGACCACCGCGGAGCGGATGGGCTTATCTCGCCGGATGGGCTCGCCGTCTCCGACTCAGCGTTTTGCGTGGTCTTAGTTATTGGAAGTTGAGAGACGTTTGTCGATTCAGCGTTTTGGTGTGGTCTATATTCTTAGAAGATTGAACGCTGACGCGAGTTATTGGTAGAGTCGACAGACGTAACTAATGTATTTTAAGTATATTCAGAATACCCCCTAAAAATACGCTTCAAAGTATCATATTATTATAAGATAACCCCCCGAGTATTTGTTTTCTTCCTTAAATCTAGGGGAAAAACTCCCAAGTTGGTAGCCCTGGCCCCGCGGCCAATCGCGTCGTTCGTTTGCGCGACGATCGCGTCGCGTTCTATTAGGACACTATTTTTTTCGTTCGCGCGAACTTGCTATGGTCGCGCCGTTCGTTCGCGCGATCATTGCGTATTCGCTTTTAGTTAGGACACTCCCTATGATATATATAAGTAGCCAAGTTGTGGTCAAGCGCAAACCTATTTATTATAAAAAAAAAAGTAGCAGGGATCATGAGAATATATGATTAATGGAGGATTAGGATAAGCGGTTAATTTTGGTGCATAATATTGTAAAATTGTTACATTCGTTTATTAAAGTATTATGTAAAAGTTGGTCTCTGAATACATCTTACCCACCCCGACTACAGTTTTTAAAAAAACACACACACAAAAGACTTGAAAGAAAATCAATTAAAATCACCTCCTATTATGTCGTAGTACCCAGCAGGGTTCACAATAAACTCCTATAAATTTATTTGTACTCCATAATTCCAAATCATTCCGAAATGAAATAAATGCTTTAGCATGTGTTGCTTACTATCAGGCAAACGTTAAATAAAATACAAAGCTGGTATTCTTTATCTGTTGTCGTCGGCGTAAATGCCATAAAATCAAGTAAATACTTGTGCTGATATGTACCCAGAACTCGTTAATTATTTTATCTCTCATTGTACAATCGCACCAATGACCTAGACAGAGTTACCACGTCTGTCTGGCGTATAATTGTCTGCTATGTAATTAAACTCTATCTACGAAATTGTACCTACGTAATTGTGAGCTGGCTGTCCGCGTCACGAAATACCCACAAGGTTTAGTTGCACGTTGCACTAATTTCTATCTGAGTAATACGGAATGAAAATAAGTTTGAACACCTATTTTCTATACATAAGTAGTAGAATAAATAAATACAGCAGCATAACGGCTCTACAACACCTAGCCTTTATAAAGTACTAGATGACCTGGGCAACCTGGGCTCTTTTTACGTTTTTGCATGCCCACATAGACTTACAATGACTTAGTGTTATGTGAATATGACGCATTTTTAATAGTATTCGATATAAACGCGTCGAATACATTACCTCCTTTTTCGATGTTGGTTAAAAACTGGGACCCACTTTTTATTTGCCCTTCGAAGCACGGAAACGCTTAGATTAAATGGCATTAAATGGTCATCCATCTATCTAATGGCCTTGTCAAACGTTGCTTAACCTAGCGGCATGAAATATACTTTACAACCTATTCTCAGACTCATATCGGATAGCGATATGCACACAAAATTTCATACAAATTGGTTCAGCCGTTTCGAAAGAGTTTGGTAACAAACACCGTGACACTAGAATTTTATATATGTCGAAATGTATTAAGGTTTTACTTTCATCGAATACCATCCGACTATAGATAAATTGATGAAAGATAAATGAACGTAGTTTATGCTGATTATACGATGGTCATATTAAAACTGTTACGCAACTCACAATTAAAACCAGATATAAGAACTATTATAACTTCAGCAAATTAATTAGTTATTGCTTTTAAAAAAAATCTTAAATAAAGATAAGTATTTTTTATTTATTCCCACAAACCAGTAGGTATGCTGCTTAAAATGGTGGTTACTAGTGTGCCTTGTACCTGGTTTTCGACGTATTGTTGGAAACTTTCAATGCTTCTTCTGGCTCAGTTAAGCCTCTTAACAAATTGTTGATATTTGTGAAAAGCAAAGTAAGTCGATGGTGAATAGAAAAGAAAAGGAAAACGCTAGAACAGGTTTGAAATTAGAATAGGTCACGAGCTCCACTTTTTCTGGGGCTTTACTATGAACTCTTATAGCGAAAAGTGACCCGTGTACTTACCATGAGCGCACTTTTTAGCATGCCACCCAGCTATTACGTCACACAAACAGGTGAGTGGTCACGTGACAATATTATTGTCACGCTAGAAGTCAATTATCGTTTTTTTTTGTACTGATAGACGCTGTTGGCCGCAGATGGCCATTACAGCTTCACCGGACAAAAGGAGGCGAGCGCTTATAGCACTCTAGCCTTAATGGCAGAAGTAGCGACGAGCTCAAGGGCACCTCATGGAGGCACGGCCTCGGCTTGGGCTGTCGCTTAAGAGAGGGCTGATTATACCACCGGTTAACAACGCGCCCCCACTTAGAAGAACCGGCAAGAAACTCAGCGGGGTGATGCTCGGACGGATGATGGGACCCTTCGGCCTCGCCGGCGAGACCGGTGTCTGATAAGGTCAGTTATCGTGTTAAACTGCCCCGCTATAAGAGATCATGGTAAGGCCCCAGAACACTAAAATTCTTTTGTCTTTCTCGGTCGCCGCTCGCGAACTTACTTAACGACTTGAGAACACGGGGCAGACAAACTGTTGTGTACTAGCAGCATTGACTATGCTTTGTTTTTGTAGGTGCAAAGTGCAGACATGATATCTTGAAGAAAAAAATATCTAAGTTTCTCGCAACTATAGGTATTGTTGTAGTTCTGTACCTTTCAAGTCTCATGCGGTGAACTTTTGTTGTTTACGGTTCGTAACAATGAACCCATGTTTTGTCTTCTGTTGTAATGTATGTACTCTCGCGGTCACAAGCGGTGTACCATATTTAGGACGATAATCGCTTGCAAGAGCCGGCCCAAAATACGTGCGGACGGGGTAAGCGCACATAACGTCGTTCAAACGATTTTGATTGAAAACTGGTACACCGTTCGTGTCCGCGATAGTACCTCGTAAACAACGTGACCGCCCATGGTTGAAGTTCAGTAACATTTGTTTGTACCAATTAACACAAGTCTAGTCTAGTCTGACGCGAGTACTACTTATTATATCCACCATCTTATTAGACTTGAAGTCTAGTGAAATGACATACTTACCTATCACTTTTATATTCCACACTAGCTGACCCGCGCAGATTCACCCGCGCTTTTATTAACTAAATTAAAAAGGAAATTATAAATAAAATAAATTCGCCCTCTTCCTCTTGCACTCGCTCTTGCTCTCGCTCCAGCACTTACTTCCTCTTCCGCTCCCACTCGCGCCCCCACTCACTAAGGCTGCCTGTCCACCGGAGCGGAGCGAGGCAGCGGAGCGGAGAAACGGTGAAATATTAACCAATAAGATTGCACAAAAAAGAGGAGCGGAGATTTTGTGCAATCTTATTGGTTAATACACACATCAAAAGTGTCTAGGGATCAAGCATTTTTAAGCGGATTTCTTGAGATTGAGATGTGGCTTTGTAATAAATTTATGATTTTATAAATTTATATGGATCCTTTTTGGTGCATTTCATAATTTGAATCAGGAACTGTGAATCAAATTCGAGTAAAAGATGAAAATCAGCTGTCAATATTTTCCCTATAAAAACATACAACGCATTGAAGACATTATTAGTGCTACTGTTTCCCTACTACTGATTAAAACCAACGTTATTATGGAGCGGCGACGTCATTTAAGCAGGGAAGAAATGCTCAGAGCCGTGGGAATGATAGAAGCTGGTTCCCGGCAACGTACTGTGGCTTTAGCTCTGAATACAAGTCAGAGTGTTATCAGTCGACTTTGGACACGTTACCGAAGCACTGGTACCGTGGCTGAGCGCCATGGAGGACGGTATCGCAGCACCACACGGAGACAAGACCGATATATTCAAATCTTAACTCGAAGAGCTCCAACAATAACTGCCATGATGTTAGCCGTGAGGCTTCATCACTCTTCAGGGAACTTAATTAGCGACCAAACAGTCAGAAACCGCTTGCATGAAGTGAACCTTCATTCCCGAAGACCGCTACGGGTACCACCTATAGCAATACACAATCGTAGGATTCGATATCAATGGGCTCTTGAACACAGAAATTGGGCAGAAGAACAATGGCGTTTCGTGTGCTTTTCTGATGAGTCTCGTTTTGGTATGAGACCGGATACAAGACGTATACGACACTGGAGAACCCCTGGACGCCAACAGCGATTAAAATCCTGCCAGGAAGTCCATCCTTATAGTGGTGGAACCATCATGGTATGGGCGGGTATTTGGATCGGCGGAAGAACTGAGTTGATTTGGATCAGAGGCAACCTCAACGCTCAAATTTATGCTGAGACGATTGTATCAGACGTCATCGTTCCTCTACAAGTGCAAATCGGTCCCTTATTTCAGTTAATGCATGATAATGCACGACCGCACACCGCAAGAGTTGTAAGACAGACTCTCGCCGCAGCTAACATCAATGTCCTGCCCTGGCCTGCTCAGTCGCCAGACTTGAACCCGATTGAGCATGCATGGGATATGCTACAGAGAAGAGCTCTGCCGAATATGGAGGGTATCCAGTCGCAAGAAGACCTTTTTTTGTTGTTGCAACGAACATGGGCGGCCATTCCACAGCGTGATTTGGATGAACTCATTTTGAGTATGCCAAACCGATGTTCTTGTGTTGTTAGTGTTCGCGGTAGAAACACGGATTATTAATTGTTTAAGTTACCCAATAAAATTTTAAAGAAAACTGTTATTTCAGTCTTTTTTTCGAACTTTTGTGTTAGTGGTTCAAATGTCAAAAATCCCTTTATTAGGAAAATGGCAAATTTCTTTATTAATGCAAAGGTGACTTGGTTTATCGTTACTGTGACAAACGAAAACACTTTATTTGATGAATCCTTAAAGAAAATTTTAATTAATATCAATCAGGAGAAAAGTTATTGCAAAAATATATGTTGATCCCTAGACACTTTTGATGTGTGTAGTTAGATATATCAATATAATAATGCAGAACATAGTGCAAATTCCCCGTGACTTCGCTAACGTCATCCCCAAATTCGATGGTGACGAAAAATTGCTTAATCTGTTTATTAGAAAGTGTGAGTATGTGATACGCTGCTGTAGAGTAGAAGGAAATGAACAACAGGATCTATACGTTTTTCACATTATAACATCGAGATTAACAGGTAGAGCAGCGGCACTTATTAGCGAGCGACAAGACTTAGAAACCTGGCCAGAATTAAAACGAGCATTTGAACAACATTTCGGAGATCCCCGTTCAGAGGAATGTATTGCAATAGAGTTAGAGACATTAAAAATAAATAATGGCGAGTCATATCTCGATTTTTGTAATAGGATTCAACATGTAAAAAGCACATTGATTGCCAAGGTCAATTTAATCAATGACGAAAATCTTCGCACCAGTAAAATAATAATATATGACAACATGTCAATGAATGTGTTTTTATATAACTTACCAGAAGAGTTGCTTCGCATTGTGCGACTTAAAGGCTCAAATTCATTGGAAAATGCCCTAAGTACAGTGCTCGAAGAAGTGAACTTCATGTACCAATATAATTCTAAAAATAAGATGCTTCGTTCACAAAATCAGTTACTACCAAAGGCTCCAGCTGTAACCCAAAACCCTTTTATAGAGAAATTTGGAATGAAGCCTTTCTTTACATTAAATCCGCAAAATCAACATAACTTTAAATTCGGTGTTCCCCAAAATAACCCTGGTTCTTCAAACCTGCACCAACCACAGTCTAACTTTAAATTCGGTGTACCATCCGGTAAACAAATTAACTTACCTCCTTCACGACCCCATCAATTCGGGTATAAGCCCCAGCTTCCCCAACAGTTCGGCTACCGACCTCAGTTTAACCAAGGTCAGCAGCAATTTGGTTACAAACCCTCATTTAATCAAAATCCACCTCAATTTGGCTATCGACCTCAGTTTAACCAAGGTCAGCAACAATTTGGCTATCGCCCACCTTTAACCCAAGGCCAACAACAGTTCGGCTACCACCCTCCACAACGGTTAGCACCTCAGATATCCACTGACGTAAGCATGCGCACCGCTCCGATGAAAGCTCAAGGATTTGGAGTAAATGAACTCTATAACCTAAACGAAAACGAAATTTGTGAATCAGAAAATCCTGAAACTGACTATGACCACGACTACAGCAATAACGATTATATTGACAACGTCGAAACTTACGAGACTAATACTGAGCAAGAGGACCAAGATCCAGGTATCCTCGGTATCGAAAATTTTCACATGAGTGCCTCCGACAGACCCCTGAAATAATAAAACTTAATTACAATACGCTAAAATTACCACACATATTTATACCCGAAATCAACTCTAAATTTATGATCGATACTGGAAGTTCCAGATCGTTTATTGGCCCCAAAAAGGCTAATGAATATTTTCAAAACTTTAAACACTACGAACCATTTGAAGTTGTTAGCACTCACGCATCCAGCCGACATAACGAAGTAATAGTCATACCCTTATTCCCTACTTTTAACAGTAATGAAACACATAAGTTTTTCATTTATAACGTGGACGGCTGCTACGACGGACTTATCGGAAGTGACCTTCTTAAACTACTGGACGCTAAAATTGACATGAAAAATCAAATTTTATACACCCAATCGTCAGCTATACCTATCATTTACAATCCTAGCAATGAAATTAAATTAGCTCCACGTTGTGAACAAAGAGTTAGATTACCGACTGAACTAGAAAATGGCGATGCTATTCTAAACTACAAACTATTCTGTAAAGGTATTAGAATGCCTACCGCTTTAGTTAGATGTGAAGACGGCTACGCGACTACGATAATTCAGAATACTCTAGATGAAGAGATGACTTTAACAGTTACGCGACCTTTTAAAGTGACTAGATATGACGGCGAGAAATGTGACTTAAACAAATTAGATGACCAAAACGACTTAGACATTGACCAAATACTAACTGAAAATATTAACAAGCTCCGTTTAGATCACATGAACCCTGAGGAAAAAGACTCTATTAGAACACTTTGCCTACAATACAAAGACATTTTTTACACTGAAAAATTACCGTTGACCTTCACCAACGAAGTCAAACATCACATTCGTACACGAAACGAAGACCCGATCTTTATTCGACCATATAGACAACCCCAAGTGATCAACGACGAAATCAATAGACAAGTAGATAAAATGCTACAAGACAATATAGTACAAGAATCATACTCGCCCTGGAGTGCGCCTGTGCACCTAGTGCCAAAGAAATCAGATGCTAGTAACGAAAGGAAATACCGACTTGTTATAGACTACCGAAAACTGAACGAAATCACTGTCGACGACAAGTACCCATTACCCAATATTACAGAACTATTTGACAAATTAGGACGCAGCTGCTACTTCACTACCCTTGACCTTGCCAGCGGCTATCATCAAATAGAGGTTGCGAAAGAGGACAGACAGAAAACCGCATTCAGTACAAACTCAGGTCACTACGAATTTTCCCGTATGCCATTCGGACTTAAAACAGCACCGGCAACATTTCAAAGAACTATAGATAATGTACTACGTGGATTGCAAGGGATCCACTGTTTAGTGTATTTAGATGATATAATTATATATTCATCTAGTTTACAAGAGCACATAACTAAATTACGAACTATTTTTGACAGACTAAGACAGACTAATTTGAAAATACAGTTGGACAAATCTGAGTTTCTTAGAAAAGAGGTCTTATACCTAGGACACACAATAACTAGCGATGGTTTAAAACCTAACAACGACAAAATTAAAGCTATTTTAGAGTATCCCCTACCCCGCACTACGACAGAAATAAAGAGCTTCTTAGGTCTAATCGGCTACTATCGTAAATTCATAAAGGATTTCGCAAAAATTACTCAACCAATGACAGCCCGATTGAGGCAAAAGCGCTCAATGCCCGTGGATGATGAAAAATACATAGCATCCTTTAATAAATGTAAAGAATTACTCATAAACGCCCCAATATTGCAATACCCAGATCCCGAAAAACCTTACGTACTGACAACAGATGCTTCGGACTTTGCTCTTGGAGCAGTTCTTTCACAAGGCCCAGTTGGTGCTGACAAACCCGTAGCATACGCCAGTAGAACGCTGAATGATGCTGAAACGCGCTACAGCGTTACTGAAAAGGAATTACTTGCGATAGTATGGGCAGTGAAACATTTTCGCCCCTACCTCTATGGTAAGAAATTCTTAATAGTAACTGACCACCAGCCTCTAGCCTGGCTGAACTCCTTAAAAGAAACGAATAGCAGGTTAACACGTTGGCGACTACGATTATCTGAATATGACTTCGATATAATCCATAAGAAGGGTAAGCTTAACGCCAACGCGGATGCGCTATCACGAATCCGAACTAATGCATTAGGTAATGATGACAATATTTCCACACAAGTTAATATCGATACGAGCGAAAATAAAAATAGGGAAATAAAACAGTTGACAAAAGAAATACAAAATTTAGGTAAAGAACGAAAGAAAATAATAGCCCAACCAGATCAAATAATATCTCTTATATCAGACGATGAAGAGGAAATAGTTATCTCAGATTCGGAAAAATCTGTTAGATGTCGTTCCCCATATTCAATACCGTGCCCTTCAAGTTCAACTTTAACAGCTTCTGAAAATTCCTCTAGCACTGAAACAGCTCATTCAGGGCAAGATACTGAATCCAAAGGTATACCAATTTTACAAGAGGCCATAGACACAAAACCCAATCAGATATTAGTCTACTCCTGGTCAATTGATAGATTAACCGTTAAAAATTTATCTAGAGAAAAGCAAAAGATTCTAGAAGTGCACTTACCGCTAAACCGACCGGATCTCGTGAAACAATTTCTAAAAGAATACATAAGGAATAATATAAAATATTTTATTTACTTCGAGGAAAAACAGCATAGGAAACAGTTTACGCAAATGGTAATATACTTATTTAAAAAGGAATCTGTGCAATTTTTAGAGTGTACCAAAAGAGTAGTGTTTATAGAAGATGAATTAGAACAGAAAGAAATTGTCGGTAAATACCACACTGGGAAAACTTGTCATCGTGGCATTAGAGAGACCTTAGCTCACATCAAGCGCACATATTTTTGGCATAATATGGAGCAAACTATTTCCAGCTTTATAAATTCGTGCGAAACATGCAAACGAATGAAATACGACCGAAAACCATTGAAACCCAAACTTCAACTGACACATACTCAGTCGAAGCCCTTAGAAGAAATTTTCATAGATCTTTTCTCCATTGAAGGACGTTATTATTTAACAATAATTGATGCCTTCAGTAAAGTTGGTCAAGCTTTTGAAATTCCTAACAGATCTACTCCGGAGGTAGTAAGAGCCCTCATTAAATATTTCTCATTCTATGGTGTACCCCGAAAAATCAGTTCCGATCCCGGTTCTGAATTCAATAATGCTCTCTTAAAAGAACTTCTAGCCCTTTATAAAGTAGAGCTCCACATTGGAACCCCTAACAATCCTAATTCCATGGGTGTTATAGAGAGATTCCATTCCACTATAATAGAGATCTACAGGTTAGCTAAATATGAACACAAGTATACTGATGCTGCTACCGTAATGACTTACGCTATAATGGCCTATAATCATTCCATACATTCTACTACCGGCTTTACCCCCTTAGAAGTTTTATTAGGACATACGGACTCTAGAAATGTATTTAATATCGAATTTGAAAAACAATATATGCAACAACTAGTTAAAGAGCATGCAAAGAGAACTAAGTTTCTATACGAACATTTAGCAGAACAAGCCACTAAACAGAAAGAGAAAATAATAGAGAAAAGAGGTGGAGAAACAGAGTTTGAAGTAAACCCTGGCGACACAATATTCGCGAAAGAAGTTAATAAGAGAATTAGTAAAGATAAACCGCGTTTCCAAAAGGCTATAGTTTCTGATGAAATCGATAGAAACGTAGTTCCTATTCAAGTAAAGAACCGTCACACTAAGGTTCCATTAAAAAATGTTAAACGCCCTTCACAGGCACCTCCACATCCTCCTGGCAGTAGCCATGGTGACTCAACTGCAGGCCCTTCAACTTCAAGCGCTAGATAAAAATCCTGGAATCCTGCTTGTGAAAAATGGTGTTGCAGTAATCAGTAGAGACAAATGGGTAATTGCAAAAGTGTTAGACTTAAAGCCCTTAGAAGAAGAGCTAACGTTTAACCTTCAGCGACTCTCTGATTTAGATAAGTTAGTTAAGATTAATTTTAATAAGAATTTTACTGATAATTTAATAGATATAAGAAGTCAATTAGAGTACATAAAAAATATAACTATAAATAAATTTAATCAAATCATCCCAACTGTCCGAGTTAAACGAGGTCTTCTTAACCCATTAGGTTCACTTGTTAAAATGATCACTGGAAATCTTGATAATGACGATGCCATTAAATACGATAAGTTAATTAACGACATTAAGTCTCAGCAAAACCACAGTAACAGAAAAGTAACGGTGATTACCGAAATGGTGCAAATCTTGACAAACTCTACATTCATAATGAACAACAATCTCGTTCAAATTAATAGAAAAATTGAAATGATAGCTAAAGATCTCGAAGATATAGAACATTTAGGTATTCAGTTTCTAAGTACATATAATTTAATGATACATAACTTTCAGATTATGTATACCCAAATAAACGAGATAGAAACTAGTTTATCATTTAGTAGGTTAGGAATATTACATCGATCTATAATAGAGTCGAATAAGCTGCTTTACGCTCTTGAGAATATTAATAGATCAGAAAAGTTAGTTTATACACCCAACTTAGGGAACTTAGTTAAGATAGAGCAAACTATTACATTAAAAGCTTATTTAAAGGAAAACCAAATCACTTACCTGTTGGAAATACCTCTGATTGAAAAAGATACTTATAACTATTATAAATTAACTCCCTTACCTGTACGATCCCGTAGTTCCACCGTAGTCATAATACCCAAGTACCCTTACCTCTTAGCGAAAGGGTTGAAAACTAGACAGCTCACTCATCCATGCCAAGAAGTAGACGAGTCCAGCTTCCTCTGCACTGATGATGGAATACTCCAGTTTAGTCACGATCCATGCATCACCGAGTTGATGACGTATGCTGAAAACGTTACGTCATGCACTCAGATCCCAATAACCATTGAGAAGGTCAGAGTCCAGTTCCTGCAAAATAATATATGGATTCTCTATAGTAGAGATGAAGAGTTACTTACAAGAACATGCAACGACGAACTATTCCGCTACAGGATTAAAGGCACATACATACTTACCTTAGACGACCCCTGCGAGGTGAACATCCGGAATATCACACTAAAAATACACCAGATATATACGGAAAATATAACATATCCAAAGTTATCAATCGTAAACTTGCCTTCGCTCTTCCCACATGATGACATCAAACCTCCATCACCTGTAAACCTGGAAGGCGTTGATCTGGACGACCTGAAGCTCCTGTCATTGGCGCTGAAGAAAAGTTTTAGTGATAACGAAAATAGTGAAAGTGAAAAGGCATTTATTGAAGTGCGTAGTATAAGCGTTTGGACTCTTGGCGTTTATGTCCTGATCTTTGTAATACTCTGTTACCTAGTTTATAAGTATAATTCAAATTTAATGTCAAAGTTATGCTTTCGAAGTTCTCAAAAAAATGATAACTTCGAACTTGAGGAGGGAGGAGTTACGTCTGTCGACTCTACCAATAACTCGCGTCAGCGTTCAATCTTCTAAGAATATAGACCACACCAAAACGCTGAATCGACAAACGTCTCTCAACTTCCAATAACTAAGACCACGCAAAACGCTGAGTCGGAGACGGCGAGCCCATCCGGCGAGATAAGCCCATCCGCTCCGCGGTGGTCTGATGTTCAGGCCCTAGATTTAAGTAGCATTTTAAGTTAGTCTTAGACACGCTCTTGTAGAGAATAAACGTATTTAAATTAATACAATTGTTTTTTAAAAGATCCTTCGGCTCCCAGAGAACTTGACTCATTAGTCACCTATGAAATAAATAAAAACATGTATTTATATTCCAATAATCAACAATAGTCTAACTCACGGCCCCTTTGTAGTCCACCATCACGGTGCTCACGGGGACGGGGGTAGCAGCCCCGCCATCGTCCTCCTCGGAGTCGCCGCCGTACTCAATGGACTTCTAGGGCCAACATCCCAAACCTCCGGGGGAAACCTTCAATAGGTCCCTTGGATCTGGGGGGTCAACCAAGGTATGTGGGATTCTTACTCACCAATACCCCGCGGACCCCTCAGTTCTTTGCGTCCGCCACCGGGGTTAATTAATTTATTTATTTTATTTGACACACCAACAACGAACACATCAATCACTCACAAAAAAAATAAGTCAAGTCCATAGGTATCTGATATGCACGCCTATTCTAGATATGTACAAAATTTGCCATGATAAATTGTCACACATAGAAAATACACAAAGAAAATTGAAATATGATTTAAATTAATTATATTGTAATGTTCTGATAAGGTAAGAAAAATATTTAGAAAAAATAAAAACAATGCTAAAAATCTAAATTGAATTACGTTAAATGAATTTTACATTAATAACATATAATTATTGAAATATAATAAATAAATGCAACAAACCCAATTTATAAATTCAGGGGTTCACATTTTAGTCTCCCGGGAACCTGGGGAAGCTCTGGTAACCCTCACCCCACTCTCTCGACGCGACGCGATCATCGCGCGATTTCAGTTAGGACACTTGTTCCACGCCAGTATGTTTGAGATTTCGTTCGCGCGAACACAGTTCGCGCGAATGAAATCTCAAACATACTTTGTTCGCGCGACCGCCAGTTAGGACACTCGTTCGACGTCCATATGTTTGAGATTCATTCGCGCGATGGTCGCGTCGTTCGTTCGCGCGATGATCGCGTATTCGCTTTTAGTTAGGACATATTCTAATGATTCCTAAACCAGCGAGCGACGCGCCGGGCCATTTCTCATTGGTCGGCGCGCAGTGCTGTCACACAACGCGTTCGGATACTAGGGTGAAAACCGTGCTGGCGCTTTACCACGACCTACGCGTCCAGGGAGTCGTCGGCGTTCGGATACATCCGCTATAAAACTATTTTTTTTAAATGACAGACCATGAACCATATCTACCAGTTGGTGGTTGTAGCGCGCTTGGATTAACTTTGTTATGTGGTCACGGGCCACCTCCAGCGGGTAGTGCAAACGAAACCACCTCCAGCGGGTAGCGCAAACGTAATTGTGACCACAAGTGATACGATTTGTAACACATTCTGCTTTGCCAAAACAAATTCTGATTCAATAAAATCAGGACGTGAGTATTGGCGATTTATAAAGCGTGTGGCCAATACCGGTGGCGTGTTGCGAATTATGAGTCGCGAGCAGTATACTAAGTTGCTAGTGGCCGCCAGTTACCACGCGTGCCGCCAGCCACCGGTCTTTCTGGCTCATAAGTGCGGAGCTTTAGGGATTGCTCTCCGCTGTTTCAAACACACTGCTGTTTGGCGGCAGAATATCTGACACTGCGGTGGTATCCTACCTGGGCGATCCTTACAGCAATGTTTTCCATACTATATTAAAACGAGAAAAATCTAAGTAATTAAATCATCAATAAAATATACTTACTTATTAAATTAAAATGTCTGCGATTTAAGAATTTTTTCGTTCATATATTTTTTGCCCAGATCTAACATTAAAACTTTTATGTCTACCTGTCCAAAATAATTCTACTTAAAAAACATGAAAAAGTGCCTGAACACAAAACTCACAACGTGTGTATAGTTATCGATCAAAGTAGGCTTTTGTACAGCGATATTCAATTCCCGCAGGTTAATGTTTATTGGTAGGTATATAATAGTAATGTATTAGTAATCTCGGAACCAAACCAAACTAATTAAAATTGATTTTTCACAGTTCTTTAAACAATGAGTGTCTGATACTTGATAAGATGTCAGTCTGTGGCTTAAAAACTGTAATGTTTATTACTATTAATGAAATGCGAATCAAGATTTTTATAAAAACGACGACATTACGACAAGGAAATCATAGATGCTGGTGTATGGCTATATAGATAGTTGGTTTCATGTAGGTAACATTAGCATAGCCAGCATAGCTAAGTAGGTACCATTATCGTTTGCAACTATTGTTGTCTGTCTATTGTGCTTCTCTGAACGTCATTATATAATAAAAGTAAAACCATTATTTCGTCCCACGGGCATATTTTATTAAAAACTCGTAGATCAGATTAAATCAAAAAACATTTGACCAAGATTTTAACGAATGACAAAAGGCTCTAGTATTGGGCTTTTCCTGTTGCATAAGACTTATGCAGAAACAAAGCTTCGCTAGTCTATTCATAACTTTTATGGTAATCAACGCATTAGCCACCGTGTCTCGTGGTACAAGGTCGTCGTGCAGTGTTTATGGTTACCGTTGATTGTCGTCGAGTGCATCGCTATATTGCAACAATACCGTTCGAAATGATAAACTAGTGATCGAAACAGAGTGCATGGTTGCCGGGTGGTGAGGTGCGGGGGGCGCGGGCCTCGGGACGGCCGCCCGTCTAGACGCTACGTCACTCGGCCTCGCGATACCGCGCGCCGGTAAACAACAGTGTGCACTGACCGAATATGGCACCCAGCACGCCGGAGCGCTCCCGGTCGCCCGGTCCGGCCCATCGCACAAACGCACCTCCCGACACCCAGGTGCGGTCACAGCCAACGATTTGGGGGGGGGGGTCATAGTTGACGTGCCCGTTGGTCTAATGGTAATTTTTTTTTTTTTTTTTTTTTTTTTTTTTTTTTTTTTTTTTTTTTTTTTTTTTTTTGGGAATGATAGACGCTGTTAACCGCAGATGGCTATTGCAGCTTCACCGGACAATAGGAGGCGAGCGCTTGAAGCGCTCTAGCCTTTACGGCAGAAGTAGCGACGAGCACAAGGGCACCTCAGGGAGGCACGGCCTCGGCTTGGGCTGTCGCTTAAGAGAGGGCTGAGTTTACCACCGGTTCACAACGCGCCCCCACTGAGAAGAACCGGCAAGAAACTCAGTGGGGTAGAAACTCAGTGGGGTGGTCTAATGCCCTGGCCGTTAGCTAATACGTCGTGGGTTCGATTCCCACCTTGGGTCTGAGTGTTTCAAGTGCGTAACCTATTTTGGGTAAAATAGTTTAGAAGTTTTAAAGCAACAAGTTAAGTTTGTCAATTTGACGAGAATGAGTTTGAGATTTTTGGGTGGGGGGGGTCATGACCCCTACGACCCCCCCACTCTGACCGCCAGCTGATGTCCATCATAAAGCACACATGTTCCTAACATATGGCGCTCATGCGTCTCTATCCATTGTAACCTTTACGCTTCCCGAATGTCATTTATTTACAGAAAAACAATCACTGTTTTTCTTGTGAACGGTGAATGAATGCATGCCGTACGCGTGTACTAGAATCCATTGAAGCATCCAAAGTATGCATTACTAATGACATCCTCAAGCGATACAAAAGCGAGTCGTTATGCGACCGCACATTTTAGGCGGTTGAATCTTTTTACTATTTATTCAAAGTAGTGGTCAAAAGAGAAAAACATTGTTGTTGTAAATCTTTAAGGATTATTTTTAGAAAAAGTTAAATCTGGCTGACATCATCTTGAATTTTTCATCCTAATTAGGTATATTCTAGTGTATGTAGCTGTATGTATTTATCTAATTAAGAGAAATAGGTAAGTGTTTGCTTTATAATGTAGTATGTAGGTAGAAAATGCAACGGCCTGCCAGATAGTTTTCTCCGTACCCTCAAATATTCATATTTAACTGTTGACTGACCATTGCGTGGATCGGACGTGTCCGCCGCACCTTAATAAGCTAATTCGTGTGTCTGCCTCCGAAAAGACTACTATCGTGACTTTGTGAACCCGTGAAGTGCTTCTAGTTTAGTGTGCCTGAAGACCAGCAGAGCCACCCATCCAGTGAAGAGGAATTTACCTATACCACGTGCCGGTAATGTACCACGCATGACCTTGACTTGACCCTTTTTCTTTGTTTTCCCTCTCGCAATTTTATTTTGTATTTACACCCTTTTTACGCCCAGCACACTTCCCCGCGACACGTCTTGGTAGCAGAGCGTGGTTCCCAAATCCATTTTTCGAGTAATTTTTTCGACTTTGCATAGTCTAAACACCTGTGAAGTTCCCCCTACAGTTTATTCCGATCAAAACGATTGTTTACCTAAGTGTCTTGCCCATTTAAATTAGTTATTTCTCCATATCTTTTGTATCTCCATATAGTTCATTTATTAAATATCTGGCAGAATTGTTCGTACCTAAATATCCTATAAGTATAGATAACAAGTGCTATCCCCAGTACTTCGTGTGACCGACACATTCCTTTTTGAGCGATCGAGACGCAATTCGCCTACACACGGATCGGTTTCGCGCGGTGTTAATGAATGAATGCAGCTTTATTGAACGGTGTTTTGCATAAAAATATAATAGAAGTTAGCGTGTCCCCTACCGTTTGTTCCCCTTACCTGTTCGATCGAAAACCCAAACTAGTTGGTTGATACTGAGTGCCTATTTTGTGAGTTATAATGTCTGTATCAAACCCAAGTGTTTCGCCTGTAATAGTACGTCCCATTATATCCGTGAATGCCCGGACTTTCTTCGTCAATCACCTAGAGATCGTTCGGTGTTTGCAAGGGAGAATAGACTTTGTTATCGATGCCTCGATAGACATCCTATTTCTTCGTGTAAGCGGCAATACCGCTGCCGCTCTTGCACCCGTACTTCCCACCATACCTTGTTATGCTTCAACGCTAATGCTTCGGATCGTGATTCCCCGTCGCGTCGCCACGCGAACGTACCGTGCGCGCCGTTACCTTTGATAACAGACTGGTCCGTGTGCCATCCTCACCGCCTCGCACGGGCGGGCAAGCCTCCTCGACCTATAATAAATATCGGCGCTCCCCGCCGCCGTCTCCACGCGCTTCTTCTATGCCTTTTCAATCGCGTAATGTATCTCCCGCGCCTAATGACCAATTTTTAGATCGCCGCTCTCTTACTCCTCCCCGTGACCAATATTATATTAAACATAGAATAATAACGCCTATAAACCGAGAACATGCACGCACAGTGAGGCAAGTAAAACCAAGCCAGAATGGCTTGGTATCGAACAGCCCGCGTCAGTGCTTATAGTCGAGTCGTAGCGCTGGTAGCTCCCGATATTTTATTTTAAAATGATGGTTTGTGGAATAAATGGAAATCACAGTACATCGAAAAAAAATAAGAAACGTTTGTAACATAACATTTCACCTGCAAGTATTACGTTTAAACTAATATTTTAACGTACAACAATCGCCAAAGTGAAAACAATAATTTTAAATTTCAACAGAGGACATTATATCAAAATGTTGCCAATAAAAGGAAATTTGTTTAGTAAGAAAAGATTTATTTAATTACTTGATGATCCGCACGCACTTACGTTTTCAAATTACATTAAACGGTCACCCATTCATGTAATGACCTTGTCTAACGTTGCTTAACCTAGCGATATGAAATATACTTTCCGACCTATTCACATACCTACCAAGTATCATCATCATCATCATCATCAGCCGGAAGACGTCCACTGCTGAACATAGGCCTCCCCCTTAGAACGCCACAATGAACGACAATTGGCTATTTGCATCCACCGGTTACCTGCGACGCGCACAATGTCGTCTGTCCACCTAGTGGGAGGCCTGCCAACGCTGCGTCTTCCGGTTCGTGGTCGCCACTCGAGAACCTTTCTTCCCCAACGGTTATCGGTTCTTCGAGCGATGTGGCCTGCCCATTGCCACTTCAACTTGCAGATTCTGAGAGCTATGTCGGTGACCTTAGTTCTTCGGCGAATCTCCACATTTCGGATTCTGTCGCGCAAAGAAACTCCGAGCATAGCTCTCTCCATGGCTCGTTGTGTGACTCTGAACTTTTCTAAAAGGCCAGCCGTTAGAGACCACGTCTCAGTACCATATGTCATCACTGGCAACACACACTGGTTAAAAACCTTCGTCTTCAGGCACTGCGGTATTTTGGACGAGAAGATATCGCGTAGTTTCCCGAACGCTGCCCATCCGAGTTGGATTCTTCGGGCGACCTCTTTGTCAAAGTTGGACCGACCTAACTGGACAGTTTGTCCTAGGTATACGTAGTGGTCAACAACTTCGAGTGTATCGTTCCCAACAACTACCGGTACGGGTGCAACATGGACATTAGACATGATCTTCGTCTTGTCCATGTTCATTTTAAGACCCACCTGTTGGGAAACGCTACTGAGGTCGCTGAGCATCGTATTGAGGTCCTCCAGCGACTCTGCCATAATGACTATATCGTCGGCAAAACGAAGGTGAGTGATGTATTCGCCATTGATGTTGATGCCGAATCCGTACCAGTCCAAGAGCTTGAAAACGTCCTCCAATGCGTTTGAGAACAGTTTCGGAGAAATAACGTCTCCCTGTCTCACACCTCGCTGCAATGGGATTGGTTTCGTGCTCTCTTCCTGTAGTCGGATCGACATGGTGGCGTTGCTGTACAAACACTTCAACACTTCGATGTACCTATAGTCAATGTGGCACCGCTGGAGGGACTGCAATACCGCCCAGGTCTCGATTGAATCGAAGGCTTTTTCGTAGTCCACAAACGCTAGACATAATGGCCGATTATACTCCTCGGTCTTCTGTATAATCTGGCGGAGCGTATGTATGTGGTCTACGGTGCTAAAGCCTTTTCGGAACCCGGCTTGTTCGGGAGGCTGGAAGTCATCAAACCTGCGTTCGAGACGGTTCGTAATGACTCTCGAAAACAGCTTGTATACATGGCTCAGGAGTGAGATGGGTCTATAATTCTTCAATAAAGTGTTATCACCTTTTTTGAAGAAGAGAACCACCACACTCCTGTGCCATGCTTCTGGCGTAGTACCCTCGAGTAAGACGGAATTAAATAACTTCTGGAGGACTAAAAGTACCGGTTTTCCACCCGCTCTCAGAAGTTCTGTTGTGATTCCGTCTTCACCCGGCGCCTTGTTGTTCTTAAGCTGTTTGAGAGCCATTCTAATCTCGTACAAGCTGATGTCTGGGATGTCCTCAGTGTAGTGTCGGGTTAGTTGGGCTCTGGTGTCCTGAGCTGTTCGGGCAATGGGTTTTCGTGTCGAGGTGTACAACTGTCCGTAGAACCTCTCGAGCTCTCTCAATATCTCCGACTTTGATGAGATGACACTGCCGTCGTCGATCTTCAGCTTGGTCACTTGGCTTTGCCCAATAGACGAATTCTTTGCAAACACTTTAGAGCCTTGGTTCCGCTCAATTGCGTCCTTAATACATGCTGTATTATAGGAACGCAAGTCGTGTCGCATGGATTTCGAGATTCGTCTATTGAGTTCAGCATATTCCGACATATCAGCTGAAGATTGCAGTCTCATCTCAGTTCGGGTTTCCATTAACTTAATGGTTTGATTGGAGAGCTTCTGAGGCTTATTACGGCGTGGGGTCTTAAAGAACTTGGACCCCACTGCATGGACAGTTTGCACCAACCCATTGTTTAACTCGTCCGCAGTTTCGCATTCGGCTAGGCACTGGAAGCGATTGTGTAGTTCGAGTTGAAAGTCTTCGGGGTTTTGGATTTGGGCGGTTCCCGGGCGGAGCGTGGACTTCATCAGACGGGACCTCTCAAGCTTGACATTGATATTCAATGTGCCTCTAACAATGCGGTGATCGCTACCGGTTTTCACCCTGCCGATCACGGAGACATCATCGAATATATGCTTGTTGGTCGTCATGATGAAGTCGATCTCATTTTTGGTTGAACCATCGGGGCTTATCCACGTCCACTTCCTGGATGGTCGCTTCTTGAAGAAGGAGTTCATCACAAAGAGTCCCTCCTTCTCCATGAAGTCGACCAGCCGCTGGCCCCTTTGGTTCCGCTGTCCGTACCCATATGACCCCACTTTCAACTCATCGCCATTCCGTGTGCCCACCTTCGCGTTGAAGTCCCCCATAACAACGGTGAAGTGTGTTTTGGAGGTATGTATGGCTTCTGCTATCTCCTCATACATAGCCTCTACTTCATCGTCAGGGTGTGCCGAGGTCGGCGCGTAAACCTGTATAACCTTCAACGAATACCGGCTGGTTATTCTGAGTATAAGGTACGCTACCCTGCTCGACACACTATCGACCTTTATAACGTTGTTAATGAGGGACTTACGGACGAGAAACCCAACACCACCCTGAGATTTTCGGTCTCCTTCCCGGAAGAAGAGCAAGTTTCCGGAATCAAGGGTTATCGTATCCTGACCCTCTCGTCGGATTTCAGATAATCCCAAGATATCCCAACGTAACTTGCTCAATTCTTCCTCCAGCTCGATAATCTTCTCGTCAGTCCTAAGCGTGCGGACTGACGAGAAGTATAAACCAAGTATAAACATTAAAAAATCATAAGAATCGCTCGAGCTGATTCGGAGGAGTGCGACCACAAACACTGTGACACGAGATTTATAAATAGTAGATTTGTTATTTCAGATTTATATCTTTTAATTTAAAAAGTATTTACTTACTGACAGCAATAATAGTAGTTTATTCTAAAAATTATATAATGACCTCAGGAAGAAGCAATTCCAATTTCCGTAATTTTAGGGAAAATCTGATTCCACTAACAACATTATTTGCTCACTTGTGTGCCTGTCGCTGAGCGTCAATACGCGTGACTTACGCCTACATCTATGCTATTGTGCCTCAAACGAGACAGTTTTTTCGTATGAAACTATCATTCTAGGCGTTATTATTCTAAGATATTAAACCTTCCCGGAATGACGATCGGCCTAACGAATAGCTAGATATTGAGACCTCCCTCCCCCTGCCCCATGTGAATATTTCCCCGAGCTCCCTAGTGCTTTTACCTACTGCGGTTATTCATGTGAAAACTTCCTTTGGCTATTTTATCCAAGTACGCGCCTTATTAGATACCGGTTCCCAAGGTTGTATACTTACCATTGACCTAGTGTCTATGCGGTTGAATACTATTATGCACCCCTCCCCTGCACCTGTTCGTGGCATTGGTAATGTTCAAACTGTTAACTCCCGCGGAATTGTTCCCTTTTGTTTTAAAGCTGTGAATTCTAATTAACCTGTGATTTCGACTACTGCGATTGTGGTCGACGTGATTGCCGGTACCCATCCGGAAATAGAAATTCCTAAGCGCGTCGTGTCCTCGACTGGAAATCTACCTCTAAGTGACCCATCGTTTTTCTTACCACAGTCTATTGACGCCTTACTTGGTGCGGATGTATGACCCCTGCGGATAGATAGCTCCTGTTGTGTTTAAGGCCAATTCATTTATCCAGCATCTGTGGTTATCTGGTCTCACCTGGCACCAACCTTTAGACAACGACCTCGCTGCGGAATGGGAATCATTTACCCAAGACCTTAGTCGTGTTAGCGAACTATTTATTCCCCGACATATAATTCCCCGTGACTCCACCTCACTTTCCCTTCATGGGTTTTGTGATGCTTCTGAATCTGGTTATGCCGCTGCAGTATATCTACGTGCAGCACACCCTTCTGGATCCTGCTCTGTCCATCTTGTTATGGCTAAAACTAAAGTTGCCCCTGTTCGGACCCGTTTAACAATTCCTAAACTAGAGTTGCTAGGAGCTACGCTCCTTTCCAAATTACTCCATCTCGTCGCCTTCTGCCTTCAGAAAACGATAGTGCTGGAATCTATACATGCCTGGACAGATAGCAGAATAGTACTTACATGGATAAGTACTCCTATCCATCACCTTCAAACTTTCGAAGCTAACCGTGTTTCCCAAATTATTAATTCAGGAATCCCTACCCAGTGGAGACATGTTCCTGGACATATTAACCCTAGCGACTGTGCATCCCGTGGTCTTATAATGTCTCGATTAATAAATCACCCCCTCTGGTTGTCACCTGATTGGTTGAAGCAGCCCCCAGCCTGTTGGCCTCCTACCCTGAATAATGCGACTCCTTCCAACCTCCCCGGGCTTCGTTGCTATTTAACATCTTCCGTACCTAATGTAGATTCCTCCTTCCTAACTGACCGGTATAGTTCGTTTAGTAAATTAGTTAATGTAACTGCCTTCATTCTTCGATTCGTCTATAACTTGTGGAACCGGGACTCCCCTAGAAATTCCCCTTTTATAACGCCCGATGAACGACGAGATGCTCTCCTATTTCTAGTGAAGCGTGTACAGTTCCAATCCTTCTCCGACGAATTGGATCGTCTGCATCGTGGTGAACGTATCAACAATTCCCTGAGACAACTAAATTTATTTTTGGATGACCAAGGCCTTATTAGAGTAGGTGGTCGCCTGCGAAATTCCGATCTATCCTTTGATGCACGCCATCCTCTCCTTCTAACTAAAAGTGGTAATTTTGTTTACCTCCTTATATCCCACTATCATCGAGAAAATACTCACGCCGGCGCCAACGCCCTTCTTGCACTATTAAATCGTGAGTTTTGGATTTTGTCCGCTCGCAGAGCTATACAATATGTTATTTTTAAATGCCTGCCTTATTACCGGCTGAAAGCAGCTGTTTCACAGCCTCCTATGGGTGACCTACCCAAGGATCGCGTCACCGCTGCGCGACCATTTGCCCGAGTGGGTACCGATTTCGCCGGTCCCTTTTATACTAAAATCCAAGCCTTTCGTAATCGAAAAATAGTAAAGAGATACCTATGTGTATTTGTGTGCCTTTCAACTAAAGCTGTACACCTCGAAGTTGTATCTGATTTAACTATCGCGACCTTTACCCGTTTCGTTTCCCGCCGTGGTTTACCTAGTCTTAATCGTTCTGATTGCGGTAGAAATTACATCGGGGCGAGTAATTACCTAAAGGACCTCGAATCCTTCCTTCAGTTGAATTCCTCGGCTATCGGCTCAGAGTTATCAAAACGTAATATCAATTGGGTTTTCGATCCTCCCGTATGCCCACATTGGGGTGGCATATTTGAAGCTGCAGTTAAGTCAGCGAAATCACACCTTAAGCGTGTTGTCGGTGAAACTCCCCTTACCTTTGAACAACTAACAACAATTTTCGCGAAGATCGAATCCGTTTTGAATTCCCGTCCCTTGTGCCCTGTTTTCCCGGATCCGAATGACTTTGAAATTCTGACCTTTGGGCATTTTCTAATAGGTCAGCCGCTCACAGCCCTTCCTGAGTACCCATATAAGGACGTGAAAATGAATCGTCTCTCCCAGTTCCAGTTGCTACAGCAAATCACCCAACTCTTTTGGTCCCGTTGGCACTTAGAATACCTAAATACCTTGCAGATAAGACAAAAGTGGATCTCCCCTATGAACCCTCCTAGTGTTGGCGAATTAGTGCTTATTAAGGAGGATAATCTACCTCCTTTGGAATGGCGTCGTGGACGGATTGCCTGTTTGTACCCTGGAAAGGATAGTGTTGTCCGCGTAGTAGATGTCCAGACTCCTACTGGCATTCTCAAGCGATCCATTACCAAACTGGTGCGTCTCCCCATCGACAATCCCTCTACGTAAACATTAGACCATGTTTAGAGCGGGCAATGTGTTTGCTTTATAATGTAGTATGTAGGTAGAAAATGCAACGGCCTGCCAGATAGTTTTCTCCGTACCCCATATTCATATTTAACTGTTGACTGACCATTGCGTGGATCGGACGTGTCCGCCGCACCTTAATAAGCTAATTTATGTGTCTGCCTCCGAAAAGACTACTATCGTGACTTTGTGAACCCGTGAAGTGCTTCTAGTTTAGTGTGCCTGAAGACCAGCAGAGCCACCCATCCAGTGAAGAGGAATTTACCTATATCACGTGCCGGTAATGTACCACGCATGACCTTGACTTGACCCTTTTTCTTTGTTTTCCCTCTCGCAATTTTATTTTGTATTTACACCCTTTTTACGCCCAGCACACTTCCCCGCGACAGTAAGTATGTTTTATTAAACCTCGACGATACCACAATCCTTAAAATGTATTTCATTTATTAAAGTAATATTTTTGTGTCATAAATCTTCTTGCTCAGTGATATTTTCTGTAAATAACATTTATAAGTTCGCTAATAAAACTATAAGATTACCTAATAAATACCACTAAATCAGAATGATGTAAGAATCATTTATTATTGTTAGGAATGATTGGTAACTCAAAATAGTAAGGTTGGGTGTATTACCTACATGAACAATACTCGCAATTCGACTTATGCATCAAAATAAGCAGGATATAATATTAGTTCCAATGCACTTGATACAGTTTGCTGAGCATACGGCCTATGATTAGTTAGCGACCCTTTTGTAGAGTAACCAGTGAGTTCCAATTCGCAATGCGCAGGTAATGTATTGTAAATTCAATGAGTTCAAAGAGAAATCATAGAATGAGGGACGATTTGATGAAATCCATCGCGTGATTTCATTGGACATAATAATATAGATAACCACTAAGTACGTACATATTGTTGTTCTGGTTTTAACTAGATTTACTATCATTACGTATCATTCCCAAAATATACGAGCGGTGCTTATCTTCAATTTCTGTCGGCTTGTATTATGTCGTAGTCTGTCTCGGTTGCCTTCAGTCCAAAAATCTTGCACTTTTGGTCTGATATTATCGTGTACTTTTAAGTTGATATTTCTTTGATACTTATTCTTAAGTACTTGATCAGCCATCATGTTTTTTAAATAACTACCTATATACCCTGTGCCTTTTGTGGCATAACGCCATCCGTAAGTTAAGTACTTACATTACATCAACCATCAAGGCTAGTCGGCTACTCATAGATCCGGTTGAGATAGGTACTTTGATACTTCGGAGTCGCTGGACGTTCGGGGTGTGGGCCCTTAGGACGTCCATTGAGTACGGCGGCGACTCCGAGGCGGCGGGGTTGCGACCCCCGTCCCCGTGAGCACCGTAACTGGTTCCCGGGGGGCTACAATGCGCCCCCCGGTGGCGGGCAAAAAAAAAAAAAAAAAAAAAAAAAAAAAAAAAAAAAAAAAAAAAAAAAAAAAAAGGTAAGAATACCACTCCGGTTGACACTCCCGACAGAGTCACACAGAGAAACACCTGTTCTTAAAGAATACAACTGTATACAGATAATAGGTATAAGACGTTTTCGTGAATTTACATCCCGACGACCAGTAATTGTAGACAATATCGAGGTCGACAAGGTGTTCAAAGTCCGTTTAACTTTGAGTGATGGACGACTCTACATAGGTAAGTATTTGTTGAAAAATATGATTGAAGGAGATGGATTTTCTAGGGTCCCTACTGCAAGGGGTCGCTTAGGCAAGTAGGTGCAACCGTAGTATCAGATGTTCTGTCACCAAACAGCAGTATGTAAACATTGTAGTGTTCTGTTGTGTGGGGAATAGTAGTTGGTGAAATTACCGGAGACCTAATATTGAATGTCTCGGGTGACGTTGGTCACCCGAGACATGCAGTGCAGTCCAGCTGTATATAGGCCGGCGTATCTGCTTACCATCAGGCGAACGTCTCGCTTGTCTCATCAAAAAGTGGAATTAAAAAAAGATGAGTTAGGTATTTAAAAAGTGATTGATCGCTTACAGAGGTCTATTATAATAATGATCTATAGTAGGTATTCAGATTTGTACGGCTATTGGTTGATTGCAAAGATACTTTAGTAAAAGTAGACCAGACACAGAAAGAGGGTGTAGAATGGTAATGATATTCATAGACTCAATAAATTTATTTACGTATTCATAGCCGGAACATCAATCTTACTTACCGCGGCGAGGTGACGTGATCGTCTGCATTGCCTTTCACGTTGGCTAACAATCGCGTGCGCCGTCTGGCTAGAGTCTGATACTGGGAACTACGTCAGTTGAGCATGATGTTGCTATTTTTTAATGACCTAAACATAATTCCCTCTCACTAGCTGTCTAATTTTCGTTTTGTCTGGCATGTTTATCTTGTATTGTATACGTATAAAAAAATAAAAAGTGGTTAAGTGCAGTAATTTTTGTGTGATTTGTTTTAATAAGTACAAGTCACTCTATGTTGTTTTTACTCCGTAAGTATACTGTAGGGTTACTCTGGAAACTAAGGTCAATTTCAATCGAATCGAATTTTAAATTATACCAATCGAGTGGCAGTCTGCGCTGGATTGCAGACATTGCAGATAGTATGTCTCTTCATTCTCCTTAGATAAACAACACAAGAAATATGAAACTTTAAAAAACTATAACCTGGCTACACAAAAAAAAATGTAGCCTATGTCAGATATTTAACGATTCGATTGACACTTCATTCATCAAAATCGAATGAGCAGTTTAGGTCCTTTTTTAGGGTTCCATACCTAAAAGGTAAAAAAGGAACCCTTATGGTCTGACTTCGTTTGTCTGTCTGTCACACCTATATATTTCAGGAACCACTGATGCTATCGATTTGAAACTTGGAATAGTTTTAGATCTTACTAATCCGACCCCATCGCAAATGAAAAAAAAAAATTTTTAATTTACTTTTTTTATAATTTGGGTCGAAATGGGTCAAAAATTTTAAAGTGAGACGGGGTATCTTTTGAAAGGGCTTCATTTGCACATCTCAAAACATATTTTTATTTTGGTTTATGTCACGCAGTTTTTGGCTGATAATCAAAAATGTCAAAAAAATACCGTTCCTCCTCCCTTATCTCCGAAGTTTATGGAGGGAAAAATCTGAAATAATTATGAGTAATACATGTTTATCTATATTTTACAGGAAAAATAAAATGATCTCTCTAAGTAGTATAGCTTTTTAGTAATCCTAAAAAAACCTCGACAAACAAACTTAGTTTTGCGGTTTGGCTTTTTTTCTACCTGAGGTGTTTAATGAATAGTAAAATTACTTTAATACGTCCAAAGATGGTATGGAACCCTCGGTGCGCGGGTTCAACTCGCACTTGACCGGTATTTTTTATTTTTTGTTTTTGACGCGGGGGAAATCTTCGAAAGATCCCCGGGAGCTTTGTTCAGCAGACTTTTATCGGCTACCGAACTAGGCGATACCTGTGTATGTACTATGTATGTACTATCGCGGACACGAATGTATGGACACACTCAAACTCACGCGGACACAATCAAAATCGTTTGAACGACGTTACGCACGACGCACGTTTTGGCCGGCTCGTGCAAGGGCTTGTCGTCTTAAAGGTAATATACCGCTTGTGACCGCATGAGTAAAATCCGGATTATTCAATGACGTGTTAGGATCATGCCTTTTAGTAAATTTAAGTAGGACCTAATTTAAGCGTGGAATTTATCAGTGGAAATTTGATAAACGCTCTTTTTCTTTTTGTTAAAAATGTTTATATGTAGCAAGTTTCTTCATTTGAATCATAGATAAAACGCCATTGTGGTGATAGATTTGACATTTGTCACAGACAAAATTAAATGTTATCATCTGCTCGCGGCTCCAAGTGATAAAATGTCATGTTTATATTTCAATGCGCGTCATTCAATTGATAACTTTTTGTCGGTACCTATATATCTGATTATTACTTGTTCTTTTAAATTTAAGTAAGTAAATATTAAGTATAAAAAATCTATTTATATACAATGCGAAAACGAGCTGGCGTAACATCTCTTAGAATTTGATAACGAAATGTAATTTAATCGAGATTGGACTGGATTATTCTAGGACATTATTAGATTCCCCCACCGACATCTATCTATGTACATCAACATTATAAAGTAGACACATCTAGCATTTTAAGTCCATCCGGAGATATGATATAAGATATGATAATTTTAACAAATGGTAAGTGATATAAGTACTTATACCCTAGTGAAAATAATTCTAAACCTATGCACTAGGTATACTGACGGGCCTGTCAGTTGATCTAGTGGTTAGAGACCCTGGCCACCCAATAGATCGTGGGTTCTATTCCCACCAAATGTCTGGGTGTTATTATTATATACGTACCTATATAATCAAAGCGTATAAGTATATATAAACAAAAAGTATGTATGGATTGATGATCAGTATAGGATCTATGTAGTCGTTCGAATTACGAACTGTAATCTTAGAATGATTTTACCATAACAACTAAAAATATCGTAAGTTATATTACATCTCATCACTATCGTTACGCTAACTCATCATAATGTGCACACCATAACATATTTGTGAGCAGTTAAGTACTATAAATGATCGCACAATTAGAGATAAAAGAAGTTCTTCGCATTAATAACGCGTCGTGGTCAATTTAACATTCACATTACCTTGCGCGGCGTCCACAGAGCCAGTGCACCACACCTGTCTAGACGTTCTCACTGCGACATAAAATAAGAGGCCCTCCACACTGTTCCTTTCCTGCGGCATGTTACTTACTGCGTTTCACAAATTGCCAATTTTTCAACTAGAAATGGCCGAATGTTTTTAAGTTCTGTCAGCGAAATAAGGCCGTATTACCTATACAGATTATTTATTCTGCTTTTCTATTTCAAAAGTTCTAATGGAAATAAATATAATAATATGTAGGTCAATTACCAAGATCATCTAAGGCTAATCGTTCAGAGTTCAACATGCGTTAAAATAACAATACCACATGTAGGTATTGTACGTCATTGCGACCGCGACGTGACGTTACCGCACTTTTCGTGTGGTTAATCCCTAAGCCACAAGGTTGAGCACTACGATGCCAACTGCCAACTGGAAATAATACATAAAATCGTCGTAATACATTTGTTTGGATAGGCTACTTATTTTAATATGGGACATCCATGAAAGTTATGTCGATTAATTATATTACCCAATACAGAATCGTACAAAATCGATAGAAAAAAAATGCGTAGCTTGAAGCGTAACGTATGTATATGTGTGTATGTGAAAGTTACTTGAAGGTTTAGTAACAATTTAAGTAAGCAAAATTCTTATCAAATTGATTATTTCTTAATATTGTCTTTTATTTACGCGAATACTACACTTTGTAATTAAACTATTTATACGGAGTATACTCGTAATATAAACCGCGATATATTCCATAAAAAATATATATATATACAGACGAATTGAGAACCTCCTCCTTTTTTGAAGTCGGTTAAAAATAGTTAACTGGGGGGGTTAACTTGGGGGACCATTAAACAAAGTGCAGGCAGATTTTCCTCTAAGAGAAAGGGCAGGTGAAATGAACTATTTAAAGTTATAATATAACAGTTAATATGTAAGTGATAAGTAGTGGTGGGTTTGATCTGTCACAAGCGCAAATGTCGATAAATACGGTATAGTGCCTATTGTCGTGTACCTGATATTTGTATTTTGATGTTTTAAAAAATTGACGTTAGCGTCTACGACACAGGGTGAACATATTATACTATTCTTATCTAAGGTGTAAACTAATGTAGACGTTATCGACCATGCTGTTTATTGTACAATTTTTGTTTTTCAATAAATATCTTATGTTCTTACGCCTACGGTTCTTACTTGAAAATAAGCATTCTATAGTACTGATTTGTATTCTGTGCTTTCATGGTTTGAATTTGTCAACCTAGCTTTTTAATTGTCCAATTGAATACAAAATGTTGCCATTTTACCTAGTTTTAGGTCAGACGGAATATTTCATGCTGACAACACGTTATTATTTACCCTTGATTAGTTAAGTCGCTCTTGGGGCTCGCACACATAACTGCAAATTCGCGTCGCATCGCAAATATCTGCGAGAAACAAATGAATTTTTGTATTTAAATGCATTTGTTTCTCGCAGATATTTGCGATGCGATGCGAATTCGCAGTTATGTGCGGGAGCCCTAATGCAACGTTTTTAAGTAGAAAATATAAAACCGCTTATTAAGGAGTTAAGTAGTTATTAGTTAATTAGTTGCTGAGACGGTGATTAGATGATTTTTATAAGTAAGGCTGTAAGTGAATACGCGACAGTAGGTACCAGTAAACATTGTGAGACGATCTAAAGTGTCATGGTCAAATGATGTCCAAGATTAGTCATACTAAAGTAAAGGAAGCGTGCCGTGGCCCTGGCCAAGATAGCGCTACATACATTCATTCGCGTTCACTAACCAAACGCAGCGATCAATATGTATAAGGATGTCGCTACCAGTCGCAATAGAAAATAGAATAAATAAAAATGAATATTCAAATTATAATATATAAATAGCCAACTTTTACTAGAAGAAGAAGAAATAAGTGTCTGAGATAAACGTAACCGAAAAGCGTGCGTTCCGGATATATGTATAACGGGTGTAAGGGAGGGACATCGTACCGAATTTTTTTTTATAAGATGTCAAATAATGTCCGTTACAACATTACAATTTATATGGAAAATTCATGGAAAATTACAAATGACTGACTTATTAATTTTCGAGTATGTAATGAACACAGTTTTAAACTAGCACAGGCATTGACGTACAGTTTGTAAGTTTAAACGCATTTTTTGTGAAAATAAAGATTTATTTAAAAAAAAAAAATATATATATGCGGAATAATATTTATTTCGCAAATTACATTGCTAATTTTCTAAAATAGTAATAAGTAATTGCCTATTAATTAATTGCCTATGTACTGTTTTAGTGCATAAAGAATAAATAAATAATTAAATAAATTTTCCATAAATAAGTAATTTATTGTTTTTAAATTAGAATTATGCTTTATTATTATACCAATAATGTTATTATACTAATTTTATTTAAAGAAAGTGTATTTTTTTTTTTGGAAATTCATGAAAAAGCCGATGAAAAATTTCAACACTAGTGTTCAGAATCATGTACTGGATCCCTGGTATCGGTTTCCGGTACGATGTCCCTTATACCCCGTATAAAGTGGTGTCATGTTAGCAGGCTGCATTAGTTACCTATGTAATAGTGTGAATAAAAATAAGAAACAGCGAGTATCATCTCGTGCATGAGCAAAAATAACCTCATGGACGACTGATCAATAAACAAACACTAAACAATACAGGATACCCGTGGGGTGTCCGGGTAAGAATAGCACCCTCCCATCTCCTTCCGTTGGGTGTCTGTAAGAGGCGACTATACTACTACTACTACTACTACTACTACTAACTATAGGTTAAAATCAACGATTAAGTCATCGATATCCCGCGATATACCTAAAACCCTGACAAACTGTCATTTGAACAACCAACAGTAAGATTTTGTTCGGCTTGGGATCCTGTGATAAATATAATTAAATCCAATATCAATCAAAACACTGCACGGCCTCAAGATACTGTAAGCTCTTACTGCGTAGATCGGACCAACAACTAAGAAGACCTGAGGGTACACCGGCATAATTGTGACATAAGGACGTTCAACATCTCAGTCCTCCCGTGACCATGGGTGCTGCAAAGCTTTCGAAACGTCGGGATAGTAAAAACAAAAAATAAACCGCGATAAAATCCGTAAAAGTAGTTTTGATTTCAATGTGTAATATTCGCGTAAGTAAAAGACAACATTATGTTATTATTGAAACGGAAATATGTTATAATAGCTATCGATGGTAACTATTTTAACGTATAGTAAGGGATCGATAGGATAGACCGGCAGTAAGGGAAAACCAGAAGACGGGCAGCAGCATCTTTCTATACTGCGAACCCCAAGACGCCTGCCAAGCTTGGGGATTAGGCAACCCCTCCCTTCTAAAGCCCTTTGTTCAGCTGTGGACGTCTTTTGGCTGCTGATGATGAACACAGGCGCATACACCTAGCCAGACAGGAGTAAAGTATTCCGAATCGAATTAATCATGTTTTACTCCGATAAAGAACCCAACATGGGATAAAATATATATGTTGGAGGCTTAAGAGGCATACACTAATAGTATTGCGATTTGTATACAATGTAGACAAAATTATCTTAATGTTCGTGAAAACATAATCAAAATACATATATTGTGTAGTAAGTGAATAAATATACGATTTAGAAGAGTAGGGATATGAGACTAGAGATTATTAAATATATCGTTAATTATGATTATATTTATCAAAATTATAATAGTAGAATATGGATCTGAGACCAACCCTGAATATACACGCGACGCTACGCACGTCGCTTACGAAGGTTTCTACGGTAGGTGACAATTATAATGAGCTAAAAATATATACAATCGCGTGCGAACTAAGTAATCAGGTATTTGTGACAAATTGTAAGAGCTCATTAAATTTTGTAGCACGACTAATTTCGATACAATGTAGCTTAACCGTAAATTACCATCCTCATTATTCGTATTATTCGTTAATATAATACTAAACGTAATAAACACTTTCATTGATATAATAAAGTTTGTATTGACAAACATGAAATGAAATAGAATTAATTATGTATTTCAAAAAGGCTTAAGTATTTAAAAGTGCAAACCTTTTGAATGGTCAATATTTTTTAAAGCTACCACCGGTTGACAACGCGGCTCAACTCAGCGGGATTGTCTTTTTTTTCCTTTTTATTAAAATAGTGTTTTTATTATTACAACTCTATATACTTAACTAAGTCGCTTTCCGCGTCTGTTTGTCTATATATCCGGTAACTCTTGGACTTTTAGGCGACTTTCACCATCAGTTAGATATTTTTTTACTGAAAGTTTATATATACCATACATATACCCGTGTGCAGCCAAGGCACGCAAGTGACGCAAGTAATACAACAAATATCCTCCTGATTCCTCCTGGCCGATACGACCACTGCAGCCAATCTTTTACAAGATCAGCCATCTTCCGACCAGGGAGATATGATAAATGCAAAGTGTATGCGTAGATTCTAGTTTCTCTCTTCTGTGTTATTAGAAATATTAAAGTAAAGAGACGTACCAATACTTATATTATTCATAATCTAACTAAAGAATCTCGTTCAATGTAATGTTCCAATTGATTTACAATGGAACATTGTACTACCATTGTTCTAAGTGTTTATAAAAAAAAATCTAAAAGGAAACAAAAGTAGATAAACGCAAGTGTCTTAAAGCGAGAATAAATCGTTATTGCGAGAAACAAAGGTCTGAACAATAAATCTACGGTCTCGGCCCGTAGCTACCTTTGTCTGGAACATCTACTTCCGGTCTCCATTGCGGCGTCGCTTTCGCCCTCGCCGGGCGGCGCGACGCGACGCGTAGCCGTCTAGTCAGACGTCACGGCTCGCTGCCTGAGAAAAATGTGTCTACTGACATAATACTATCAACGAAATAGCCGTAGAATTTAGCCCGTTATTAGGAAATAAGTACAATGTATAAAATAATGTCATCCTAGCCGATACTACTAACACTGCTAATTTGTTTAGAAGATCAACCCTTTACGCGCGAGATATTACAGTGCACAAGTGCTCTCTCTATTTTACTCTTACAATCCGATGGGACGGAAGACCTACACGACCGGAGAGAGGTCAAGCGCAAGACGGACTTTTTGCACGCCCATCCGACGCATGGATAATCTTAGTTTCTAGGCAATCAGGTGATCGTCCTGCATTGCCCTAGTCAGTAAGAAACAACTTTAAAAAGTGGTTGCTCTCGGCAGGATTTGAACCCGTGACCTCAGATTCGCAAAGTGGTTACAAGATGAAGAAGGAACATTATGAATATGAAGATACCTATGATAGAGACCATGATCGATTAAACTGATAGAAATTGCCAATAAACTTGCAGTTGAAGACAGATGAGGATAATAAGTACCACCAAACAAGTAATGAGCGCACTAGATCAATCACACATCTCTGCATTGTTAGCAAAAGGAACGAAACAAAGGTCAGCACATCTCTATGTGTGGAGGTGCTAAACTATGTTTGCTAGATTTACCAATATTTAGTCTAAATCTGTGTAAATAAATTCATGTTTCAGATCATAATCTTACAAATAAACATAACTAGGTAAACAGCACCTGGTTGTTCTAGTTTGAATCGCAAATGACAAAAACGTGCTCGCTTTCGTAAACAACTCCATAAACCTCTCGCACCGCTATTAACAGTAAAATTCCATTTAAGTAAAACTACGAGGTAAAAAATCCGACGGCCGTCATCACGAACGCCGTGCAATTAAGTCACGTGAATGCGAATACGCTTGCGACACATGGTAGGCGCCAGACGTCTAGACGGCCCGTCGCGTCACCTGAAGGCTCTTCAGGAAGGCCGCCGAAATTCCTCTCTCCACCGCCGCCGTCACCTCCCTGTGATACTTAGCAACGTGCGTAGGTATATTAAACGGTAGTTCACGCGTTGATCAAACACCATTAGGCATTTAATCATCTATATTTGGACAGGCCCATTCTTATTAGTCTAGTCTAGTGGTTAGTCACTCTGGCCGCATGTAGCCTCCGTGTCGCAGTGGGACACCGCTTGCTTTGCAAACCGGAGGTCGCGGGTTCGAACCCCGCTGGGAGCAACAACATTGTGTAGTTTTAAAACTACTCTGACTTTTCGTATGCTTTGCAGCACCCATGGTCACGGGCGCACTGACTTTTTGGTAGTTGTTCCTTACTGGCTAGGACAATGCAGGCCAGTCAGACAGACATTGCACCTGATTGTCTGTAAAGTAAGATGATCCATGCATTGGATGGGCATGCTTAATGTCGGTCCTGGACCTGACCTCTCTCCGATCGTGTCGGTCTTCCGTCCTATCGGATTGTGAGAGGTAAAAGGAAGAGAGAGTGCACTTGTATCTACGCAAGCACTTGTGCACTATAATATCTCCCGCGTAGGTAGGCTGTGTTCGTATCGGCCAGGAGGACATTATTATTATTTAATAGGTCATGGGTTTGATTCCCACCCAGAACAAACATTTAATGTTTATGAAAATGTCTATTTATCTTGTGTATATAGGTATATTTACATAAGTTGTCCAGATTACCAATTTTACTATAGTACAGTAATAATAATATAAAATAATAATCTGGGACAATCCACACACGGTCATCTGATCCCAAACTAGGCAGAGCCTGTACTATGGAAACCAGACAACTGATACTAATACATATATACTTTTTTTTTCGTAAATACATACTTATATAGATAAAACACCCAGACACCTGGTGGGAATCGAACCCACGACCTATTGGTCAGCGGGTAGGGTGTCTAACCACTAGACCAACAGGCCCGTCAAAGCACCAGCTTCGACTAGTTTCGGATGACCGTCACAGTACAAGCTTCGACTAGTTTCGGATGACCGTGTATAGATTGTCCCAGGACTTAAATCAAACTACTTTTACGGATTATATCGCGGTTTATTTTTGATTTTACTATCCCGACGTTTCGAATGCTTTGCAGCACCCATGGTAACGGGAGGACTGAGATGTTGAACGTCCTTATGTCACAATTATGCCGGTGTACCCTCAGGTCTTCTTAGTTATTATTGTTGGTCCAATCTACGCAGTAAGAGCTTACAGTATCTTGAAGCCGTGCAGTGATTTGCTCGATATTGGATTTAATTATATTTATCACAGGATCTCAAGCCGGTGGCAACACCCAACCATCTTCTCTATTGAAATTCCGTAATCCTTAAAATAATAAGTAAGTATCGATAAGTAATTTATCCGTAAAAGTAGTCTGATTTCAATGTGTAATATTCGCGTAAGTAAAAGACAACATTTTGTCCCAGGATATTAACGACTACTATTTACGAATGCCGGGGTTAACTGTGGTAGTTATATATCATTGTTATTACATATTGACAACCCACACACGGCCGTAAGATACCAAATTAGGTAGAGTCTGTACCATAGTAACCAGACTGATACACAAACATATAGATACACATACATAGGAAATTAACACTGAGAGATAAGAAACGTGTATACATACAAATGTCAATCCTGGGTGGTAATCAGGTTCGTGACCTTTTGGGCAGCAGCCAGAGTATCTAACGGCTACAGTAGGTAACTAGTGAGTCAAAGTAAACTTATTTTTAAAATATATACTTATACTGGGTGAACCGGAAAGGGTATATCAAGCCAAAAGGTATGTAAAGTATTGATAGTAAAGACCTCAAAAAATATGTCAAATAGGCACGGCAAAAATTAATATTTTGGATTAAATAGGTACAAAATTTATTTATATAGTCAAACAACCCTGTGTTATCCAGCGTACTCCTACGGAGTTACTGTCTTTTGAATTGATTGCGAGCCTACCTTGTTTATTTAAAAAACATCAATTTTCGGTTAAATAACAAATACAATTTTGAGCTGCACTATGACTGTTAACTTTTTTCATTATTTTCTTTCACAAATCGAGTGCTTGTGGCTTACACAATGCGTCATTACTGGCTTGATACCACATTTCTTGGACACCCTGTATAGCGAAAAAGGAGCAGCTAGGTATTTTTTATCAGCCCCGTACTATACATGTACCTACTGTGTAAGTTAAGTTAATATTAAGTATATAATATTATTACATTTGTAAATCAGCGGTATATCGTTCGTTGTTATTATTTATCAATTTAATTGTCACAAGTTCATAGTGTGATATAAGACAGTGATGATTTTAATATAAACTATTTTTAGAAAATTATAAAGCCGACTTCAAAGAAACAAAAGGATTTGAATATATTTTCGTTACGTTATGTTTTTTTGACCCACGGGGTGTCCGGCCCCATCTCCTCCCGTTGGGTGTCCGTAAAGTCCGAGACTAATGGAAAACATGAAGACGAGCAGCAGCGTCTTTCTATTACCTACTGCCTATACTGCGATCCCCATGACGCCTGCCTAGGCTTCTGCTGATGATGATGTTGATGAATGCTTTTTAGGTAATTTTCTTCAGTCATTTTTTAAAGTCGTCTGAAAAGTAATTTTTTATTTTTTCTAAAAATAGTTTATTTTTCAGTTTTTAGCGACTTTTATGTTATCAAGATATCAGCTACCAAACTACAACTATTAAGCAACTTGAAAGAGCGGTACGATAGAGTAACTTAATAAAAACATAAACAGTCCATATCTTTTAAACTACTGAACAGGTTTTAATGAAACTTCTACTCTTCCCTAAGTTACAAGTACAACATACATACAAACACTCCTGTGGTGGTTTATAAATATACAGGATGGAATTTTGTAATGCCACCTGAAGGGGAAGTACTCTTAATACTGTAGATAGAAAATTTTACTCAAAGAAAACATTCCTTTATTTTTTAAATGAAAGAAAACTGCATTCGAAGATTTTTAAAAATTCGCTTGCTGCACCCGGTAATCGATCCGACTAAAATCTCTAAAAGTTGCAGCCTGTACTTTTATTGCATTGATCGTTAGGGTCAATTATAAGGATGAAATCTCTCTAACAAACTTCATAAATTAAATGGAAGGAAAACAATGAAATCTTAAATTATTCATTCAATGGATCAAGTTAAAGCACTTTTACTCAAAGATCCAACTGTTTACTTATGTTATTAATTAATAATTATCATTGACGTCATTTATCCATTACAAAACATTACAAAACACGTGCAAATTGCAATCGTCTTATCTAAATAGTAATACGTCATTTTAATGGATAAATGACGTCAATGATAATTATTAATTAATAACATCAAGTAAACAGATGGATCTTTGAGTAAAAGCGCTTTAACTTGATCCATTGAATGAATAATTTAAGATTTCATTGTTTTCCTTTCATTTAATTTATGAAGTTGTTTAGAGAGATTTCATCCTTATAATTGACCCTAACGATCGATGCAATAAAAGTACAGGGTGCAACTTTTAGAGATTTTAGCCGGTTCGATTACCGGGTGCGGCAAGCGATTTTTTAAAAGTCTTCGAATGCAGTTGTCTTTGATTATATATACGTCTAGATAGCGTGTTCGATGTTCAAACACTTGACAATATCAAGTATACCAAAACATCAAATTGGTATACTTGGTTGTTTAGTATCACTTGAACTCTACCGATGGTTTGTGCTCGCAAAAAAAAAACTTTTTGCCGAATTGTGTAATCAAATCGTGAAAATATTAACTAAGTAAAATTAATAAAGATCCTAACTTAATTTTCCATTCATAAGTCTTAAGATTCTGTGAGGGATTATTATAAAAACTCGATTGTTTTTTACGACAATTTGTACATTGTCCGACTAGACTGGTGTGGCTAGGTAATAATGGGGGAATATATCTTAAGTCTGGGGTAATTTTTCTTTTGACAAAAATGAATTCAATGAAACTTAATACGTGACCAAAACATGAAATAAATCAATTATAATAATTTTAATTTATTTTTTTGATAAATTAATTACTTTTATATAGGTAGGGCTTAGAAGTATTTTTTCTTCCTGGTCATGAGGCAAATAAGACGTTCACCTGATGGTAAGGGACTCGCCATTTAATTTAATTTCAATTCATTTAAATTCTTTTCAAATCTTTTATTTTATTTTATTTTATTTTATTTTATTTTATTTTATTTTATTTTATTTTATTTTATTTTATTTTATTTTATTTTATTTTATTTTATTTTATTTTATTTTATTTTATTTTATTTTATTTTATTTTATTTTATTTTATTTTATTTTATTTTATTTTATTTTATTTTATTTTATTTTATTTTATTTTATTTTATTTTATTTTATTTTATTTTATTTTATTTTATTTTATTTTATTTTATTTTATTTTATTTTATTTTATTTTATTTTATTTTATTTTATTTTATTTTATTTTATTTTATTTTATTTTATTTTATTTTATTTTATTTTATTTTATTTTATTTTATTTTATTTTATTTTATTTTATTTTATTTTATTTTATTTTATTTTATTTTATTTTATTTTATTTTATTTTATTTTATTTTATTTTATTTTATTTTATTTTATTTTATTTTATTTTATTTTATTTTATTTTATTTTATTTTATTTTATTTTATTTTATTTTATTTTATTTTATTTTATTTTATTTTATTTTATTTTATTTTATTTTATTTTATTTTATTTTATTTTATTTTATTTTATTTTATTTTATTTTATTTTATTTTATTTTATTTTATTTCATTTTATTTTATTTTATTTCGATAACGCTATGGCTATTTATGGGAAAAATATTTATAACTGGAGATCCCCAAACACGCACACAACCACAGATGACGCGAGTGTACAACGAGGCCTGCACGCACACACGAATAATGAGGTTGTTATGCTTATTAACGTAACGTTACAAGACTATTAGGTATCTAGACGTATATATAATCAAAGGCAGTTGTCTTTCTTTTAAAAAATAAAGGAATGTTTTCTTTGAGTAAAATTTTCTATCTACAGTATTAAGAGTAATTCCCCTTCAGGTGGCATTACAAAATTCCACCCTGTATACGCGTCGAATACAGAACCTCCTTTTTTGAAGTCTTTTCAAAATATTTTCACACCACCTACTCGATAATGTTGCATTATGTGCTTAGAGGAGATACCACTGGAGAGAGCATGATGCGCTAACCCCCTCTGCCAAATTTTTGGTCATATGGTCAGGTCATTCTTTATTTGTGTCACATTCAAAAATACACGCATTTTTGAATGTGTTGCGAGTTTATTATAGTGTGGGTATGCGTGAAAGTGTATCTGTGTGTGTTTACTTCGCCTCCCGCACCCCGCAAAAGTGCCACGAAAATTTTTTTCGGGGAATCGACGCGATACTAACTCCTTTGGTACTTTCTCTGAGATTATGTGTCATATAACCTTACCATAAAGTAGCTCATTATATCCCTATAGCCTAGCCATTGAGTATAACTCAATGAGTCTAGCCGGGTAATAATGTTGTACTAAACTCCCTTGGGTAATAATGTGATTTGAATTTCGAACGTCAAATAAAAGTTTTATCACAGAGACTCTTTAGAGTATATATACAATACTCTCTAAGTAAGTAGAGATATGCACGAAAAAAAATAGATTTGAAAATCTAACCGAGCGCGAGGAGCCGAACCAAGAAGCTTATAGAGCCGAACCCGCCGAACCTTGTTCTAGGTTCCAGAAAAGAAAAAATAGATACAAATAAGGCAAAGGCGCCTTAGGCGTTAACGCTGCAAATTGGTGTGTTGAGATTATTTTAATCCTAGCAGTATTTTTATTTTGTCTCGCAGCAGGTGTGGGGGCGAACGCTGCAAATCGGAGTGTTGATATTATTTTATTTCTAGCAGTATTTAATAATAAATACATTTTTCACACCACCTGCTCGATAATGTCGCATTATATGTCATATAAAGATGACATAAAATGCCTCATTATATCCCTATAGTCTAGCTGGGTAATAATGTTGTACTAAACTCCCTTGGGTAATAATGTGATATGAATTTCGAACGTCAAACGAAAATTCCTCAACACTTTTACCACAGGTATATATTACTACTCTAAGCAGAGACCTGCACGAAAAACAAAACATTTGAAAATCGAACCGGGCGCGACGAGCACAACACAGTGTTCTAGAAAAGAAAATGAAATAGATGTTAACGCTGCAAATCACTATATTGACGGTCTTGGTGGTCTAGTGGTTAGACACGCTGGCCGCTACCCAATAGGTCGTGGGTTCGATTCCCACCAAGTGTCTGGGTGCTATTTAACTATTTAATTAATATTAGCTATCTGGTTTCCATAGTACAGGCTCTGCCTAGTTTGGGATCAGATTACCGTGTGTGGATTGTCCCAAAATATTGTTATTATTTTAATTCTAGCAATATTTGTATTTTATTACCTCGCAGTAGGTGTGAAAAGTAGTGTATTCACCTCGGGGATAAAGGTGTCTTTGTCTTGGGCGAGCTTAAATCCCTCGCTGTACTCAGGATTCTAGTATCAACTCAATCGCTACGCTCGGGAGTTAGATCTATACTCACCTCGCTGCGCTCGGGAGTTCCTAGAATCCTTCATTATGCTCGCGATTCAATTTAACATAAGACACTGCTTTATCCCCTTGATGCATTAACTACTATTATTAGGCATTCATAAAATTTATGAGATCTGATTAAAACTCAAAGAGCTCATCCTACCCAGCGCCAGAAGTCCGATGGCAAACAGTTACAGGGTTATTTTTCAAAATAATTATAACCTGTTAGGGGTCTCAATGTTCTTCTCTACATTTGTTTTACCACTTTTAATAATTCATATTTTTTGGCGGTAGCTCTAAATGGCAAATTCTTTACGCAGCTGCGCAGTAGCAAAAGTGACGGTTAAACAAACAGTGTGACCGCGCAATTTTAATTTACAGCAAACAATTTGAATTATTTTATTGATGATAAAATATTATATTGTAGAAAAAAGACTGAAATAATAAAATTTCTTTAATTTACATGAATACTGAATTGAAATATTACGGATTATATTGCGATATATTATTTGTTAAATTATATAATTACCATAAATATAACATTAAACTAGTTGACAAATAAATGTATTCTATCGACAAATAATTTTATCTTAGATTTTTTTTACGTTTCCGTCGTCGAAGCGTCGGTCAGGAAAGTAAAAACATTCATTTAAAATAAATAGAATAGAATAGAATACTCTTTATTTGCACACCAAAGTAAAACATACAGAAAACTTAGAAAATAACTGAAATAATAAAATTAAAATAATAAAATTTATAGAACTAACATTATTTACAGGTTACTAGTATTTTTAAATTAACCATGATAGAAAACAGTAGGAGACTGACATTTAGGAGAGTGGTGAGCCGCATTGCAGTTGCAGGTAGTAAAACTAACGTATGAAATAAATAATGTGCTTACCTAGATATAAGTAAGTATAAGTACTCGTAAGTGTATTAGTAAGTATGCCTTACCGGTCACTGTTAGACATGCACCATCTCTGCCTATCTTTAAAGATCGTTTGAAAATATTTTATTTGTCCCAATGATTTTATATTGATATTAGCCGGCTGCATTTATTTATTTATTAATAATAATAAGCCCGCAGGGCAGCTTGTGGCGAGCTGTTGGTGCGTAACGACACCACGGACCCGAGTGTAGTAATGGCAAGTGACCCCGGCCTTTTGCAATAGCCCAGTGTTCAGGTCACCAAATGCTTACTTAAAAAAATCTATAAATCTTTTCACATACTTACAATAGTCCCTACAACTGCCAAAGTCAACTGCTGTTTATATCTTATTTTCAGCAGTTGATTTTGGCAGGCGTGTTCCATTTCATTAATAAAATAAAATAAAATAAAATAAAATAAAATAAAATAAAATAAAATAAAATAAAATAAAATAAAATAAAATAAAATAAAAGATTTGATTGGATTTGATTTGATTTGATTTGAAAAGAGTTTAATTGAATTGAAATTAAATTAAATTAAATGGCGTGTCCCTTACCATCAGGTGAACGTCTTATTTGCCTCATGACCAGGAAGAAAAAATACTTCTAAGTACTTACCTATATAAAAGTAATTAATTTATCAAAAAAATAAATTAAATTTTTTATAATTGATTTATTTCATGTGTTGGTCACTAACTACGTATTAAGTTTCATTGAATTCATTTTTGTCAAAAGAAAAATTACCCCAGACTTAAGATATATTCCCTCATTATTACCTAGCCACACCAGTCTAGTCGGACAATGTACAAATTGTCGTAAAAAACAATCGAGTTTTTATAATAATCCCTCACAGAATCTTAAGACTTATGAATGGAAAATTAAGTTAGGATCTTTATTAATTTTACTTAGTTAATATTTTCACGATTTGATTACACAATTCGGCAAAAAGTTTTTTTTTGCGAGCACAAACCATCGGTAGAGTTCAAGTGATACTAAACAACCAAGTATACCAATTTGATGTTTTGGTATACTTGATATTGTCAAGTGTTTGAACATCGAACACGCTATCTAGACGTATATATAATCAAAGCCTATATATTATTTTGCTGTTACGTATTTTATTGTATGTAGTGTTTGCTTTATAATGTAGTATGTAGGTAGAAAATGCAACGGCCTGCCAGATAGTTTTCTCCGTACCCTCAAATATTCATATTTAACTGGTGCTGTCACTTTTTTTCCCCTTGCCCCGTACTGTTGACTGACCATTGCGTGGATCGGACGTGTCCGCCGCACCTTAATAAGTTAATTCGTGTGTGCCTCCGAAAAGACTATTACTGTTGTGACCTAATGAACTTTGTGAAGCGCTTCTAGTTTAGTGTGCCTGAAGACCAGCAGAGCCACCATCCAGTGAAGAGGAATTTACCTACACCAAGTGCCGGTAATGTACCACGCATGACCTTGACTTGACGCTCTTTCTTTGTTTCCCCTCTCGCAGTTTTATTTTGTATTTACACCCTTTTTACGCCCAGCACACTTCCCCCCCCACGTTTTGGTAGCAGAGCGTGGTTCGCAAATCCATTTTTCGAGTAATTTTTTCGACTTTGCATAGTCTAAACACCTACCTACTGTGAAGTTCCCCCTACAGTTTATTCCGATCAAAACGATTGTTTACCTAAGTGTCTTGCCCATTTAAATTAGTTATTTCTCCATATCTTTTGTATCTCCATATAGTTCATTTGTTAAATATCTGGCAGAATTGTTCGTACCTAAATATCCTATAAGTATAGACTGTGGTATAGATAACAAGTGCTATCGCCAGTACTTCGTGTCACCGACACATTCCTTTCTGAGCGATCGAGACGCAATTCGCCTACACTCGGATCGGTTTCGCGCGGTGTTAATGAATGAATGCAGCTATTGTGTTTTGCATAAAAACATAATAGAAGTTAACGTGTCCCCTACCGTTTGTTCCCTTTACCTGTTCGATCGAAAACCCAAACTAGTTTGTTGATACTGGGTGCCTATTTTGTTAGTTATAATGACGGATAATGATCACGATACTAGTAATAATGCCTTATACACTGACACGGCTGAGTACCGTGAAGCGATGGGAACCCTAAAGTTCGTCAGTGAGTGGGTTGATGACACCCATCGTGAGCTAGATTCCCTGTCCCTTGCCAGATCCAGAGTGCGTCTTGCGGAAGTTCGTGATTATCAAAATCCTCTTCGTGTTCGAAATTACTAGGCGGTCTTGATCCCACTATATATACACAAGAAAACGAATATGTTAAACAACAAATGCGCTCAACTCGAACCAAGCTTGACGACTTAAAGGTTCGTTACGATGAATTGTGTGTACCCAACCCTTAGCCGCGGATGTGTTAAACACTAGTTATCCAGTAAAAGTGTCTCCCTATCCCGTGTTAGAACCCCCTATGAGTAAACTTGAGTAAACCCAGACTTACCCATACCCTATTTTGATGGCCGGCCTGAATCCTGGATAAGCTTTAAGGATCAGTTTGATAGTGTAGTCGATTCGCAAAGTAACCTCACTCCTACCTTGAAATTGCATTACTTGGTAGGGGCTTTAGCGGACGAACCGCGTCGATTGATACAACATTTAAAGATTGAAAGCGGTAATTAGCGTACGGCTCGTGACCTGTTAGCGCGAAGATATCACAATATTCGAATGTTATCCGATGCGCATATCGCGCAGATCTTGTCCCTTCCTGTGATCTCCCCTAATCTAATTGGCCTGCGCATTTCATTTCTTAACCCCCTCCTAACTGCTTATCGTTGCTTAGAACGTTTAGAACTGCCCGTTACTTACTGGTCGTACATATTAGTACACATTTGCCTAGGGAAACTGCCTGCTGAGTTAAAATCCCGCTTTGAGCGCAGATACGGTGACCTTGTACCAGGCAAACTCCCTACCTTCGATGAGCTGATTAGCTTCTTAGAGGATGAGTGTCGTCATTACGATAATGTCGGAAATGCCTTTGTTGTTGATGCGTTTGCTACCGGTGCGCGCCGTTACCTTTGATAACAGACTGGTCCGTGTGCCATCCTCGCCGCCTCGCACGGACGGGCAAACCTCCTCGACCTGTAATAAATATTGGCGCTCCCCGCCGCTGTCTCCGCGCGCATCTTCTATGCCTTTTCAATCGCGTAATGTATCTCCCGCGCCTAATGACCAATTTTTAGATCGCCGCTCTCTTACTCGTCCCCGTGACCAATATTATATTAAACCTTCCCGGAATGACGATCGGCCTATTCTATTCTATTCTTGGTGGCTGTAAAATCGGGCCCGGTAACCACCGGAACGCACTTCGACTCAGTTGGATCCATTGTGCATGCCCTAGCCCTTACTCTGTTGCTGACGTGTCGAAGAGTTCCCTTAGGTACGCAACGATTGCGCCAGCTTGCAGCTGTACATAATCATCTGGTGTGGGGTAGGCCACTCCCAGATGACTCAACCTACGTCTCGCAAGAGCGTCGCAGCCGCACAATATGTGTTGCATTGACTCCTTTTCACCTTCGCAGAATCTGCAAGTATCGACAGTACTTAGCCTCATTCTGTGGAGGTGTTCATTGGTACCAAAATGTCCCGTAAGTGCACCTATTAGGTGCCTTATTTGTGATCTGCTTAGGTTTAATATAAATTATTAAACCTAAGCAGATCACAAATAACCCCACAGTCCACCCTTGTGCTAGAGAACGCTTTGGAGTGGTTTAGGCCTGACGCTGCCCTCCATTCCTTCATGTGTTCGTTCCTAGCATGTGCATATAATGCTTGGTGATATGTTCCATACGGAATCTCTACAAATGGTTCGGGGCCAACCAAATGTCTCTGTGAGCCGGCCCTCGCTAGTCTGTCTGCCTTCTCATTACCCTCGACGCCTTCGTGTCCAGGTTCCCAGATAAGGCTGACGCTGTTGTGTCTTCCCAGGTTATTCAAACCTGTAACACCTTCTTTAACCAGTTTGGAGACAACTCGGAAGGAGTTTAGAGCCTTCAGAGCTGCCTGACTGTCACTGAGAATGTAAATGGTTTTACCTTTGACATTTCTCCTCTGCATTTCTTTAATGCTGGCAATTATGGCATAAGTTTCCGCTTGGAACACCGACGCATAATGCCCCATGCTGTGACTGATACTGCAGTCCTTGGAATAAATCCCTGCCCCTGTACCTGACTCCATTTTAGAACCGTCAGTGTACCATATGAGGTGAGTTCCACCAACCGGTTTGAGTCCCCGCGTCCACTCTTCCCTTGATGGTATGTGTACTCGGTACCTCTTATTAAACATGTGCACTGGATTTATTTTATCACAGGGCATGTCCATTAGATCATCCAATTCCTCCACGGGATCAAATAAAGTGTGTTTTGTACAGGGCTTGTTGCGATTCCAATCTCCTGCTTTTGCAAGTCTGTATAGCGACTTCCTTGCCTCTGTTTGTATATAAGTGTGTAGTGGGGTTAGTCCCAGTATCCACTCAAGAGCCAGTGTAGGCGTGGTTTTGAAGGTACCTGTAATTGCCATGCAAACTACTCTTTGTACCTTCCTTACAGAATCCTTGCAGATCTTTAGTTTAGTCCTGGGCCACCATACAGCGCTGCCATATGTAAGAATAGGCCTCACCATCGTACTATATAACCAATATATTACCTTTGGTTTGAGTCCCCAGGTTTTGCCATAAGCAGAACGGCACAAATTGAAGACTCGTAAGGCCTTTTTTGTTATATTTTCAACATGACTATGCCACGTTAGTTTCCTATCGAGAGTTACCCCCAGATATTTAACTTCCGTAGCCCATTTTAGTTTAGTGCCGTACATTTCTAGTTCACGATCGGCCTAACGAATAGCTAGATATTGAGACCTCCCTCCCCCCGCCCCATATGAATATTTCCCCGAGCTCCCTAGTGCTAAAAGCACTAGGGAGCTCGGGGAAATATTCACTGCGGTTATTCATACTTATTCCTACTTAGTCCTACTGCGGTTATTCATGTGAAAACTTCCTTTGGCTATTTTATCGAAGTACGCGCCTTATTAGATACCGGTTCCCAAGGTTGTATCCTTACCACTGACTTAGTGTCTATGCGTTTGAATACTACTATGCACCCCTCCCCAGCACCTGTTCGTGGCATTGGTAATGTTCAAACTGTTAACTCCCGCGGTATTGTTCCCTTTTGTTTTAAACCTGTGAATTCTAATTACCCTGTAATTTCGACTACTGCGATAGTGGTCGACGTGATCCGGAAATAGAAATTTCTAAGCGCGTCGTGTCCTCGACTGGAAATCTACCTCTAAGTGACCCATCGTTTTTCTTACCACAGTCTATTGACGCCTTACTTGGTGCGGATGTTATGCCAGGATTGCCGAGTCTTACCTAATAGGCTTTCTGCCTTATCTACCATCTTTGGATTTTGTATATCCGGTCCGGTACCTGGTCGTTTCCCAGATGCACATGCCACTATGACCGGGGTGTCTCTGTCTCAAATAGTGGAGAAGTTTTGGAAAGTCGAAGAATCCCCTCAACTACTTCAACCTAACCCGCATGGGAGACGGTCAATTTATGGTTCGACTCCTCTTCTTAACTAACCGCCCCCCTTTAGGTGATTCAAGAACTACAGCCCTTAGATGTTTTTATAATTTAGAAAAGCGCTTACAAGTTAACCCTATATTGCGTGAAAAATATATAGCCTTCAAGAGAGAATACCTCGACCTAAATAGGCATGATGACTGTAACACAATACCAATAAATCTGTGGTTTTAAATATTAGAACAGATTGCACTGATTCCAAAAATGCATCTCATTTTCATAATAATAGAGAGATTTTCGTGATATTTAAGCAAATAAATTAATTAAATACAGCTAATCGCCATTTTGTAATAAACGCTGCTCAGAGTGAATGACGTCAATCCTGTGTAACTAAACAACTGTCAAACTGTCATCTCGACTTTTTCTTTCATACAAGATGTTTATTTTACACCGCCGTAGTGACGTCACAACATGGCGCCATGCACCGGCCATCGTTTTGGAACGAAATTCGAACTCTATTTTAAAAATTTAAAATATTGCTATTATTTGTAAATTTAATACAAAAATATGATTATTTTCGGCAATAGTAGACCCGTAAGTACATTATAGAGTATTTTTTCAAAATTAGTCATCATGCCTATTATATGTCTTTATCTTCGGTTAAGCCCGAAACTGAGCATTATTCCATCCCTCACCATGGTGTGTTTAAAAGCGGTAGAGATAAAATTAGAGTTGTGTTTAATGGTAGTAGCCCTACCTCCTCTGGTGTTTCGCTTAATCAATGTTTACATTCTAGCCCTAAGTTGCAGCGTGATATTACCCAAATTCTCTTAAATTTTCGTAGGCATGAGGTAGTGTTCGTGACCGATATAAAAATGATGTTCCGTATGAGTTCAGTCCATCCCGAAGACAGGCGGTACCAGTTAGTGTTGTGGCGCGCACACCCTTCACAACCGCTTCAAACCTATGAATTAAATACCACTACTTACGGGCTACGCTCAAGTCCCTATATTGCAATTCGTGTCCTTCTCGAGCTAGCCGAGCAAGAGTGTGCCTCATTCCCCAGAGCTGCGGCTGTATTGCAGACCGATGTATTTGTTGATGACTGCTTGACCGGAACAGATTCCCTAACTTCTGCTCGCCAGTTAAAAACCGAGCTAGAAGGTATTATGGCCTCCGGCGGCTTCGAACTTCGAAAATGGATTAGTAATAAACCTGAGCTTCTAGACAACCTACACCCCGATCACCTCCAGTTGCCTCACCTGTTCCAAGATTCTGCTAACCCCCAGACTATTTCGGTATTAGGTATTCAGTATAGCCCTACAAGTGATTCGTTCGCCTACAATTTTACCTTTAAGCCCTCCGCAAATATTACCAAACGCCAATTCTTATCTTTAATTGCGCGGATGTATGACCCCTGCGGATGGATAGCTCCTGTTGTGTTTAAGGCCAAGTCATTTATCCAGCATCTGTGGTTATCTGGTCTCACCTGGGACCAACCTTTAGACAACGCCCTCGCTGCGGAATGGGAATCATTTACCCAAGACCTTAGTCGTGTTAGCGAACTATCTATTCCCCGACATATAATTCCCCGTGACCCCACCTCACTTTCCCTTCATGGGTTTTGTGATGCTTCTCTAGTCTTATTCGTTCTGATTGCGGTAAAAATGACATCGGAGCGAGTAATTACCTAAAGGACCTCGAATCCTTCCTTCAGTTGAATTCCTCGGCTATCGGCTCAGAGTTATCAAAACGTAATATCAATTGGGTTTTCGATCCTCCCGTATGCCCACATTGGGGTGGCATATTTGAAGCTGCAGTTAAGTCAGCGAAATCACACCTTAAGCGTGTTGTCGGTGAAACTCCCCTTACCTTTGAACAACTAACAACAATTTTCGCGAAGATCGCATCCGTTTTGAATTCCCGTCCCTTGTGCCCTGTTTCCCCGGATCCGAATGACTTTGAAATTCTGACCCCTGGGCATTTTCTAATAGGTCAACCGCTCACAGCCCTTCCTGAGTACCCATATAAGGACGTGAAAATGAATTGTCTCTCCCAGTTCCAGTTGCTACAGCAAATCACCCAACACTTTTGGTCCCATTGGCACTTAGAATACCTAAATACCTTGCAGATAAGACAAAAGTGGACCTCCCCTATGAACCCTCCTAGTGTCGGCGAATTAGTGCTTATCAAGGAGGATAATCTACCTCCTTTGGAATGGCGTCGTGGACGGATTGCCTGTTTGTACCCTGGAAAGGATAGTGTGGTCCGCGTAGTAGATGTCCAGACTCCTACTGGCATTCTCAAGCGATCCATTACCAAACTGGTGCGTCTCCCCATCGACAATCCCTCTACGTAAACATTAGACCATGTTTAGAGCGGGCAATGTGTTTGCTTTATAATGTAGTATGTAGGTAGAAAATGCAACGGCCTGCTAGATAGTTTTCTACGTACCCTCAAATATTCATATTTTACTGGTGCTGTCCCTTTTTTTCCCCTTGCCCCGTACTGTTGACTGACCATTGCGTGGATCGGACGTGTCCGCCGCACCTTAATAAGTTAATTCGTGTGTGCCTCCGAAAAGACTATTACTGTTGTGACCTATTGAACTTTGTGAAGCGCTTCTAGTTTAGTGTGCCTGAAGACCAGCAGAGCCACCCATCCAGTGAAGAGGAATTTACCTACACCAAGTGCCGGTAATGTACCACGCATGACCTTGACTTGACCCTCTTTCTTTGTTTCCCCTCTCGCAATTTTATTTTGTATTTACACCCTTTTTACGCCCAGCACACTTCCCCGCGACATGTAAATATGTATTTTTTTCTTTTTTCGATAATGGTTTGTACGTATAAACAACCCCGCCTTGCAGTTCCTCTCCATCCATAGGTTGCCTGGTAGAGATCACTTTTAGTGATAAGGTCGCCCATGGTTTCATTCTATTTTACTGTTTTTTTTTGTCTTGTATTTTTCTATAATGATGGAACAATAAAGTATTATCTATCCATCTTTCTATCTATATACTTTTAAACTTTCGCGTTCCAATATATTATTTTAATCGACCACGGCTGATGTAACCCAGCCGAAACGTCAAGCCAAAATATGTAGAAGGTAAATCGCGCTAATTCCCGATTGAAATAAAGTAACATACCTATACATTTTTACGTAAGATAATATACACCAATGATATAACCATAGATATGGATAATGTGCGCCAAAAATTATGACTCATGTCAGGAAATAAAATATTTTCTCATATATAGATAAGGTATGATATACTTTTCTTATTATTTACTTTTGTACAGTACTTTTTGCATACCTATACATTTTTACGTAAGATAATATACACCAATGATATAACCATAGATATGGATAATGTGCGTCAAAAATTATGACTCATGTCAGGAAATAAAATATTTTCTCATATATAGATAAGGTATGATATACTTTTCTTATTATTTACTTTTGTACAGTACTTTTTGCATACCTATACATTTTTACGTAAGATAATATACACCAATGATATAACCATAGATATGGATAATGTGCGTCAAAAATTATGACTCATGTCAGGAAATAAAATATTTTCTCATATATAGATAAGGTATGATATACTTTTCTTATTATTTACTTTTGTACAGTACTTTTTGTATTTTCGAAATACGCATGAAGACATTTTACTTGATTTTCAAAATCACACGTTACGTCGTTCGTTACATTTTACTGACGCGTGACTTACTGCTAGTTCACCCGATTTGGGTGAATTACGCTGTTTCACTTTTCGTGCACTAATGAATGATATACCTATTGTATAAAATATCATTGAGATAGACGTTTTACATACAGTTTTATGGGTAACACCGTACAGACCGTGGCAGTCATGATTTCATGATAACATTTTATTTATTGCATCATTGTTTCACTGGTAGGTAGGTACATGTCTGGCTACATTTAATCTTTAGTCTGTACATACGTAATAATTACCTATCTGTCTGGTTAATGATAAGTTGGTTGTCTGGCAAATGATAAGTATAATATTATTTAGGTAATTATGTATAGCAGACATAAAACTCAGGTATTTTTTCAGAGTTTTACACAGTTACATCTCTCTATATATTCTTGTATGATAAGGTTTTAGGGAAAAACGTAAATGTAACGTAGCCAATGATGTTTTTTTATTCAAATCAAATCTAAAATCTTTATTTTCAAATAGGCTTAACGCTAGCACTTTTGAATGGTAATTTTTTTAAAAGCTACCACCGGATCGCAACGCGGCCTCAACTGAGAAGATCCGGCAGGAAACTCAGCGGGCTTGTCATTTTTTCACTTTTTTTAATCATTGTTTTGTTACAATTGAATCGACATTAGCGATAGTGTGTCCTGCCGTTCGAAACATAACGCAAGGGAGAACAGAACTAAAAGGCCAAAGGCCTATTGAAAAATATCATAGTTATACACCCACGAATGTAGAGCTACTTGGATTTTTGCCAACTAGTTATGACAGGCCTGTTGGTCTAGTGGTTAGACACCCTGGCTGCTACCCAATAGGTTGTAGGTTGGAGCCACCAAGTGCCAAGGTGTTTTTAGGGTTCCATACCTAAAAGGTAAAAAAGGAACCCTTATAGTGAAACTGCGTCTGTCTGTCTGTCACTCCAATATATTTCAGGTACCACTGATGCTATCGATTTATAACTTGGAATAGTTTTGGATCTTACTTACCCAACTTAATCGCAAGTGATTTTTTTTTCTGTTTATTTTCAATGGGGTTCGAAATGGGGCGTCAAAACTGCAAAGTGAGACTACTATATCATATGAAGAGTGGGATATCATATGAAAAGGCTTCATTTGCACATTTCAAAATGGATTTTAATTTTGGCTTATGTCACGTAGTTTTTGGCTTATAATAAAAAATATGAAAATACTACCGTTATAGGGCGTTAAGTGATATAACTACATCAAGTGTATATTCAAAACAGATTTATTTTACCTCAAGCAGTTTTTGACTTATTAATAAAAAATGTCAAAAATACCGTTCTCCCATGGGACTCCCTTATCTTCGAAGTTTGTTGGGGAACAAATCTGAAATAATTACAGGTGTTTATTTATTGTTTATGCAAATATTACAGGTAATATAAAGCGCCTCTTCTAAGTAGTACAATTTTTTTGGAAAAATACAAAATCATTGTAAAACAAACTCAGTTGTTAGACGAATATTATATGTACTACTGAAAAACTAACGTACTATACGTTAAAAGAAGGACTTAACAACTTGACTGCTGTCTAGATAACCACAACTGGTACCGAATTTTACGTACCCTCCGAAGCATGGAGACGCAGTTCAAATACTACATAACGGTTCCCTATTTGACCTTGACCTTGCCCGACGTTGCTTAACATACTAATTACATTTTCCGAATATAACTGCCAATGAGCGTCGCCTATGCTGTATAGGACCTGTTCTTTGTTTTTTATTATTTAATGTTAAATATGTGTAGTGGTTAGTTAGCTGTAACAGCTCAGTGGGCGAGCGCTTGCCTTGGAAACTAGGTGCGCAGGTTCGATCCCCGGCTCGCACCTCTGATTTCTTTAATCATGTGCGAATCGTCTTTGTGCGATTGTTACTAGCTTTCGGTGAAGGAAAACAACGTGAGGAAACCTGCATGTCTGAGAAAGCCTAACTAACTTTCGAATGACGTGTGAAGTACGCCAACCCGCACTTGGCCAGCGTGGTGGACTATGGCCTAAGCCCCTTCATCTTGAAGGGAGGCCCGTTCCCAGCAGTGGGACATAAACAAGGGCTGGTATTATTATTATTATTATTATTATGTGTAGTGGTAGGTTAGTAGGTTACATTAGATTAGTTAGGTATATTAGTCAAAGTCAAAGTCAAAATATCTTTATTATGTATAGGCCCCACGGAGGCACTTACACCAAAATCATTTTTACAAACTACCGGACTATATTAGATTAGAACATAATACCTCAAAGGGACATAATAATTTTGATTAATTGTTATGAATATGATACATATGAGTGTCTTATTATTACAGTTATGTGTATACAAGTACAGTTATCCCAGATCGGAGTTTTTGGGTGATAATCTGTCAAGCCTTGCAGAAGATAAGTATCTGTTATCTAATACACAATGAAAATCTTGCCAATAATTCTCATACACAAAATATATTTCATCCGGTGTGTTATCTTTATTGTAGTATAGGTACTTATAAGTACATATCCTATTAATTTCTTCGGTAAAAAATTGGGGTAACCATCATAGATTGATCAGAATTTTTGTATTAGCACATAATAATAAAATACAGTAGTATTTAGTAATAGTTAATATGTAAAATACTAGCAGTATAGGGCGCGCCCTATAACTAGAATATAACCTAAACCATATATGTATGTACTTGTATTAAATAAATAATGTCCATATCCGTGGGCAGATATTAAATTTATACTATCATGAATAAAATGCTCCAATGCAATATATTTCCATACGTAATGACAGGTGGTATTGGCCTCATTAGCGAGTAGACAGACCATATCATAACAAAACAAACATTTGCCCAGACAAGCTGAAACAGTGTGCAAACGAAGCGTATCAAGTGGTATCGTCGCCGGCAGATAACGTGGCGTGGTACCGACATGGAGATAATCGCGCTATCTCGCGACACATTTATATTGCGTGATTGTGTGCTATACTATATACATACACGTTTATTTATACTATACATATTCACGAGTAGATGAATATAGCCGTATGTATTGTCATAATTTTACATTTGATAGGTTTATAGACGGCAGGTTCCTTCTGCAAGATGCCGTCTAGTCACAAGTAAAGTGATTTCTCATAGAAAGAACTCTATGCTCTCATAGTATGTGTAAGAGCTGTATGTGTGTGTGTGTGTGTGTGTGTGTGTGGGGGGGGGGGGGGGGGGGGATGGTGTATGTGTGTGTGTGTGTATGTGTGCTATCTATCTATAAACCATTAATATTATTATTATATCTGCCCTGTCGGAGGTGGACAACTAAACAAAACAGGACATATTTTCCAATCAGTCACTGATCTTATCAAGACATATTACGAGTATCAACTACACTGTCTTTATTTAATTTTATTGCACACCTTGACTATCCGAGTGTTTCTATACAAATAAGTACCTAATAATAATCATGACATTTAGTCATAAATAATCTACTGTTTAACACGTACTTTGCACCATTCATTAATCAATACGTTCCATCCATCAAACTCGACATTCAATCGAAAATGTCCAAATGAACAATAAGCGAGCGTGTCTGTTGTGTTGTGTTACATTACATTTAATTGATAATAATCTAAACACACTATGTCGACGTGACACCGGGTCGCGGTTACAAAGTGCGCAGTTCATTTGTGAAGCGTGATAAAGTCACTTTAGTTAGCCTGTCAATTAAATCATAAATACGATCAAAAACTATCATGTTATCTGAATTATTATGGAGCTATAACTGCGGCTCGCTATGATGGCTTGACGTTTGTCATTTTTTCAGTTGCTGGTTCGTGGAATTTGACAACTGCAGAAAGAAATTCCAAGATTTGGCTACAATTTGGTATTGTTCCTTCAAACGTAGATGACAGTTTTTCTGAAGAAGCGCGGAGAATGGAACTTCGAGGGACAGAGTCGGATTTCAGGCTGGCCATCAAAGAGTGTCCGTGTCGTAGAGTAGATGTTAAAAAGCGCGCGACGCGACGTGCAAAAATTGTCTGTGTCATCGTAGCTCAGAAACGATTAGACGGATTTTAATTAAATTATTTTATGTTTGGTAAAATAAGTTTAGCTATTTATTAAGAGATTGTGAGATTGTTTATTAAGAGGTTTTATTTTTTGACGCTTTTTTTTTGTGCTCAGTACGACTGAAAACACACAAAGCACGATTTGCAGTCCTATTTACCATCTGCTATTTTAACACCTATTAATCCTAAGAACTTTCTGTTTAACAACCTGTGTGTAAAATAATAGTCAAGTGCGAGTCGGACTCGCGCACCGACGATTCCGTACCTTTGTACGTATAAAAGTTTGTTTGCTATTCACCTCAAGTATCAAAACAGACCAAACCATAACCAAGCCTAACTAAGATTTTGATGATATCTAAAACTCTTATTTTAATAACGTTTTGTTTTCTGTAAACATTTATTAACTGTAATTATTTCTGATTTTTTCCTCCACAAACTTCTGATTTATTCCTTCTACAATTTTTTTAAATATAATTAAAAAATGCAGCAAATAAGCTCTTTTACATGAAACCCCATTTGATATAATAGTCTCATTTTGGAATTTGGCCTATTCATTTCGGCCCGTATATTAAAAAAAATAACTTGCGACGAGGTTGGATAAGCAAGTTTTAAATCTATTCCAAATTTCAAATTGATTACATCAGTACTTCCTGAAATATATCTAGTGCATGTGTGTGACAGAGACAGACGAAGTCGCACCATACCTAAGGGCTCCCACACATAACTGCGAATTGGCATCGCATCGCAAATATCTGCGAGAATCAAATGCATTTTCAATACAAAAATTCATTTGTTTCTCGCAGATATTTGCCCTATTTTTTTAACCTTTTAGATACGGAACCCGTAAAACAAAGAAAGTATTCAAAGTTAGATGAGAAATATAGTGTGGTGTGGTGTTCCTTACTCATGGAAATGGGCGAAATAAATAAATAACCCTAAAACTTAACTCAGCACTGACTTTCCTATCCCCCCGCATTAACTAGGTACCTACTGCAAAATCTGCCATAATAGGCTATGGGAGTATATGATGGGCTACCGCAATGCGGTTAAGTATTGCCCAGGACAAGATTGTAAAGATGCCATTTATAGATGTTATAGACTTATCCATTTTTCAGCCACAAATTAAACATAGTCATTGATCATTTATTAAAAGAAGTGACCCATTCAATTTTAGGCGAGCCTACTTTATATGACACAGAATTTTCTTTTAGGGGTGTGATTTAGGCTACGTCGAAGTAAGTACCTACTCCTTTCATAAATATACCCTTATTTTAAATTGATTGATATCAGTCTAGTTCGGTAACCGGGGCATCGACTTTTTCACTGACTAGATAGATAGGTCCCCCGGCTAGACGGCTGGGTTGGGAACTAATTGGTATCAACGGATGGATTTGACAATACTTAACCCGTTTACCACTGGTGGAGTTTTAATTAGTACTAAGTATTTTGCTATATACGAGTATGTTATATCTAATGTATTCTAAGTATTCTATGTCGTCGACTACCGTGATGGTTCAAAAGTGCAGTCGGCCAAATGTTTTTTTTTAGAGTTACCGTGGGGTGTTCAGATAAGAATGCAAGATTGCAAACCGAAGGTTGCGGGTTCAAATCCTTATTGGCTAGCACAATACAGGCCGATTGCCTGAATAGCAAGATAACCTGAAAGTATGCGTCGCATGGCCATGTAAAAAGTTGGTTAGGATATCACCGATAAATACATAGTCTTATCCGTAGCGTTCCTCTGCGACAATTTAGTTTTCATATTCCTTCGATGATATTTTAGAAAAGCTGTCACGCCATGGCTGGATTTTAGTATTACCGAATCATTTATTTTAAAACGTGTTTTTGACGTCTTTTGGAAATTCCCTAGTTGTTGAGCTGAAAATTATATTTTAGAGGTAATCATATTGATTAGCAAAAAATACAGTTTAACTATTAGATCGATATAGATCTATATAGATCGATGTATTGACAATAAAAATACAGATATGAATACCGGCAATGATATAAATCAGCATACAAATACTTTTAAGAATATTCACGATGGTAGTAATCGCACTAAATAGTTGTGTGATGTAGGTATATTTTCCAAAAAGAGTTTATAAATTTTATTAAGTATATTGTAAATTATTATTAAATTATTATATATTGTAAATAAATGATATCTGCGAAAGCATATTATAATTTATTATATATTATAATTACAAATATATGAACCTACTATATTAAAATTATTAGATACATTATATAATTATTCAACGAGTGAAATAAAATTAACCACACTATGAGTCAGTTCATGTCGACGTATGCTATAATGAAGTCTAGCGTTATCTTGCTGGTAACTACATGACATACATAATTAGTATATTTATATACGTTCTCTATTAACGGATATTTCCATCAAAATGTTAGGTATAATACCTACAGAGTTGTACCACGTTATCGCAACACATGGGTGCAGACTGTTCACAACGTACGGTTCATTTTGGGGTTAACGTACTGTTATGTAGTCTACTATACAAGAAAACTTTTACAACCTACCTATGGCAAATTTGCTTAATTTCCGCTATACTAAGTGTCCTGATATGGGTAAGTATATTAAGTAAAAAGCATATAGTATTGATTGCGACTATTCCGTGCTAACAATACGACAAAAAATCATACGGTTCGTTCAGTTATATTTATTTCTTATTACAGTTAGATCTCACAGTCTTTTCATAGCCCACTGTGTACAGTGGGATATTTTTCTTACTTAATTTAATGCTCAATCACAAACCTACTTGATGTTAAGTAGTGATGTAGCCATGCATGGAAGCACACTCAGTTGTTAATAAAACAAGAAATACTCGTAGGACACTGTGTCAGAGGTGTCACTGTATACGCAGCAAAAGGAACGAACGATGGTCCCTTGATCTTCATAGACCTTTGGCAATACTTTAAAAATAAATAAATAGTTTAAAAAGCGCCCCACGCTTTTACACATAAATATAATCCATACATTACAAATACGAGGTAGAAAGAAAGAAAGCACGGTTTAGATAATTTATTTATAGATTTTTAGTGCAGTAGTCCTTATAAAAGCGTGTATTTTTAGTTTTTTAAACTATTTATTTATTTTATACTTTTTAGTCTTAGAAATATTCGCCTAAACTACGAATAAAATTAGCCCAAGTATTGATTTGTTCGTAGCTTGAATCGTAGGCAAGTTGTGGCAAAACATATTTTAACTAGACTAGATATTACGCGTAGGTATCTGATTGAGCTAGCGAAGTTTAAGAAAGCACTACGTATTTACCCTTTAAACACTCGTAAGTACGCCAAAAGTCAATAGTTTCACAAGTGGTATTCAATGGATATCTAATGGTATAACTGGTATTAACTAGTACCACCTATACCATTACAGGTTTAAATGGGACAACTTAGTACCATTTATACCATTAATTGTATAATTCAATGGTATAACTGGTCCGAAGCCGTTCAGTGGCTTACCAACCTTCCGGGTCCATCAATGTCCACGTTATTAGGCAAAGTAAATATAACTCCTTAATACAAATCAAATGACTCCAAGCTGCTAGTAAACCCATCGACGTTTACTAGTAATCATTCCATGGTTCCGTCAACCACCTTTCATTTCCATCATCAACCCTGATTATTGGGCAAAGTAAATAGTACTCTTTAATACGAATCAAATGAGGTTAAACTAGATGAATTTACTAGTAGCCGTTCCAGGGTTCTGTCACCAACCTTCCTGTTCTATCATCAAGCCCGGACGACCATTACCACCATTACCATTACTGATAATGGTCAAAGTGAAAAGAACTCTTTAAGATAAATCAAATGAGTCCAAATTCGATGTGTTTACTATTAGCCATTCCAAGGTTCCGTTACCCACCTACCTGCTCCATCATCAGGTCCTCATTATTGGTCAAAGTGAAAAGAACTCTTTAAAACAAACCAAATGAGTCCAAACTCGATGTGTTTACTAGTAGCCATTCCAAGGTTCCGTTACCCACCTTCCTGTTCCATCATCAGGTCCTCATTATTGGTCAAAGTGAAAAGAACTCTTTAAAACAAACCAAATGAGTCCAAACTCGATGTGTTTACTAGTAGCCATTCCAAGGTTCCGTTACCCACCTTCCTGTTCCATCATCAGGTCCTCATTATTGGTCAAAGTAAAAAAAACTCTTTAAAACAAATCAAACGAGTCCAAACTCGATGTGTTTACTAGTACCCATTCCAGGGTTCCATCACCCACCTTCCTGTTCCATCATCAGGTCCTCATTAATGGTCAAAGTGAAATGAACTCTTTAAAACAAATCAAATGAGTCCAAATTGGATGTGTTTACTAGTAGCCATCCAAGGGTTCCCTTATCCACCTTCGAGCCCCAGCATCAGATCAGCTCGATGATACCATATTATTGTATTGTCACCGGTCCTTGATACATGTGCAAAATTTCAAATGTTTTGGACGTGTAGAAGTGGGTCAAAATTGCATCGCAAGATTCCATTACCATCATACATACATAGTTACATACATACATACATACAGGTCAAGCTAATAAAAGCGTGTTAAAAAAAAGGAAACTACGGCACAAGGTGGCGTTATTTTGCTACGATAATGTGGTATAAGAGCGAAAAAAAATAAAAAGATTTAAAAATCTATGGTTGTGGTATGGGTTTATTTTTCAAGTACTTTTATTAGGTAACTTTCGCCGGCAGAGAACAGTGAAGAGAGACAGACACATGTAGTATTCATTAATATATCCAAGATATACTGTTGGTGAAGAGAGCAGAGATGAACTACTTACCACATAATTTATGTAAGAACAAGTAAATAATTTAAAAGTACAAGTGAACTAAATGGACTCAATTTTCGTTACAAATAAATAAACGTCTATATTTCATAAATACGTCGTCGACGCGTTCTAATATTCGATTTAACACTTATAGATGTTTTTATAAAAATGATATGTTTAAAAAAAATGTATTTCCTACAAAACGATATGCTAAGAACCATAAGAGATAGGTACGTTTAAGAAGAATCTTACGACGCGGCGACGCCCCAAATAACAAAATTCATCAAATCGTGTTGACACACGACAAACGCAACCCTCCTTCTGGTACAGTCGTGTACAATCCTTTATAGAGAACTGCAGTACGTGCATAGCTACAGTTCGTCGCCATTGTCGCGATATAGGACAACCTGCATGCGCAGTCACGCACGGCCCAGACAATCGAAATGTGCTATCTCTACATTTTGCCGCAATGAGGTCACCCCGTTTCCTATTCAAATCTCGGTGTATACATATCAATGACAGCTGTATTGTCACGAGGCTCTGTGATGATAAACATCGCAACTGTTCACTTATCAGTCTGCAAGATACCTATTTGGGGTTTTAGTTTGTAACAGGAAATTCTTTTGCTCCGTCACGCAATGATGTGTAATATGTACTTTTTTTTTCGAGGTGGAAACCTTCAAAACGTCCCCGGGAGCTGTGGCTCGAGCGGGGTATGTGGGATTCTTACCCACTAAAACCCCCGCGGCTGTCGCATTGGAACATGAGAGGGACCCCTGGGCTCTCCGAGGGATCTGCCCAAGGGGCCCCTCACTGCCTTGCCTTTGAGCCCGCCGCCATTGCAGCCCCCCGGGAACCCGTCACGGTGCTTACGGGGACGGGGGTCGCATCCCCGCCACCGTCCTCCTCGGAGTTGCCACCGTACTCAATGGACGTCCTAGGGCCCACATATAGGGGATATGTACTTAACCCAACCATACCACACATTTGTTTGATATAAAGAGCATACATACATTGTGTTGATGCGGTAACAGCTCAGTGGGCGAGCGCTTGCCTTGGAAACAAGGTGCGCAGATTCGAAACCCGACTCGCACCTCTTTCTTCTTTAATTAATCATGTGCGAATCGTCTTTGTGCGATTGTTACTAGCTTTCAGTGAAGGAAAACATCGCGATAAAACCTGCATGTCTGAGAAAGCCTAATTAGCTTTCGAATAACGTGTGAAGTCCGGTAACCTGCATTGGCCGGCATGGTGGACTATGGCCTAAGCCCACTCCACTTGAGGAGAGGCCCGTGTCGAACAGTGGGACGTAAACTAGTATAAGTTTAAGAGCATACATACAATACATTTAATCCCCGACGAAAAAATAAGGGGTTTTGTGAGATTGACGCTTGTATCTGTATTCTGTTATTTTGTCTGCTCGTAGGTTGGTTTCAATTTAAAAGATATTTTCATCGTAAAATGTATTTGATTAAAATTAGTTTTCTCTGTCAAAGGATTATCAAGGGATGTCAGGGGCGAGGGTCATAGGATTTTTAAACGATTAGCGATTTCGTAGCTGTATTGAAGCTGCTTTGCGTTTTTACTACGCACGTTGTAGCAATTGCTTCCATGCTGTTCTGTTCCTATTGCGTTTTACCAATACACTGCATTTGATTGTGATATCAAAATAGCTTATTTTAACAACAGCTGACTGTCACGGCCAGTGTTCATTGGACATAACCACTTATTAAAGTTCCACTTGACATTATTCAAATTATTGTAACGATTTCATTGTTTGTTAACTTCTAGCAAATTAATAATAATTGGTCACTACTTTTTATACGAGACTCTAACGTCTTTACCCTGATATGTAGATTATGCAATAATTGCTATAAGTGCCCCATATAGCACTTTTCGGTCGCAGAATCATAAAAGCAGTAACACGTCGCATAGTTTCGTAACTGTTACGAAACATAGTTACTGTGTGGGGTTTGGTCTCTATGTGTGGTAACAGTTGACAAAGCTGAAGATCGATGACGGCAGTGTCATCTCATCGAAACCGGAGATATTGAGAGAGCTTGAGAGATTTTACGGACAGTTATACACCTCAACACGGGAACCCATTGCTAGAACAGCTCAGGATACCAGAGCCAAACTAACCCAACACTACACTGAGGACATCCCAGACATCAGCCTGTACGAGATTAGAATGGCTCTCAAACAGCTCAAGAATAACAAGGCGCCGGGTGAAGACGGAATCACATCAGAACTTCTGAGAGCGGGTGGAAAACCGTTACTTTTAGTCCTCCAGAAGTTATTTAATTCCGTCTTACTCGCGGGTACAACGCCAGAAGCATGGCACAGGAGTGTGGTGGTTATTTTCTTCAAAAAAGGTGATAACACTTTATTGAAGAATTATAGACCTATCTCACTCCTGAGCCATGTATACAAGCTGTTTTCGAGAGTCATTACGAACCGTCTCGAACGCAGGTTTGATGACTTCCAGCCTCCCGAACAAGCCGGGTTCCGAAAAGGCTTTAGCACCGTAGACCACATACATACTCTCCGCCAGAAGACCGAGGAGTATAATCGGCCATTATGTCTAGCGTTTGTGGACTACGAGAAAGCCTTTGATTCAATCGAGACCTGGGCGGTATTGCAGTCCCTCCAGCGGTGCCACATTGACTATAGGTACATCGAAGTGTTGAAGTGTATATACAGCAACGCCACCATGTCGATCCGACTACAGGACGAGAGTACTAAACCAATCCGATTGCAGAAAGGCGTGAGACAGGGAGACGTCATTTCTCCGAAACTGTTCACGAACGCATTGGAGGACGTTTTCAAGCTCTTGAACTGGTACGGATTCGGCATCAACATCAATGGCGAATACATCACTCACCTTCGTTTTGCCGATGATATAGTCATTATGGCAGAGTCGCTGGAGGACCTCAATACGATGCTCAGCGACCTCAGTAGCGTTTCCCAACAAGTGGGTCTTAAAATGAACATGGACAAGACGAAGATCATGTCTAATGTCCATGTTGCACCCATACCTGTAGTTGTTGGGAACGATACACTCGAAGTTGTTGACCGCTACGTATACCTAGGACAAACTATTCAGTTAGGTCGGTCCAACTTCGACAAAGAGGTCGCCCGAAGAATCCAACTCGGATGGGCAGCGTTCGGGAAACTACGCGAAATCTTCTCGTCCAAAATACCGCAGTGCCTGAAAACGAAGGTTTTTAACCAGTGTGTGTTGCCAGTGATGACATATGGTACTGAGACGTGGTCCCTAACTGTTGGCCTTCTAGATAAGCTCAGAGTCACACAACGAGCTATGGAGAGAGCTATGCTCGGAGTTTCTTTGCGCGACAGAATCCGGAATGAGGAGATTCGCCGAAGAACCAAGGTCACCGACATAGCTCTTAAAATCTGCAAGTTGAAGTGGCAATGGGCAGGCCACATCGCTCGGCGAACCGATAACCGCTGGGGAAGAAAGGTTCTTGAGTGGCGACCACGAACCGGAAGACGCAGCGTAGGTAGGCCTCCCACTAGGTGGACAGACGACATTGTGCGCGTCGCAGGTAACCGGTGGATGCAAATAGCCAATTGTCGTTCATTGTGGCGTTCGAAGGGGGAGGCCTATGTTCAGCAGTGGACGTCTTCCGGCTGGTGATGATGATGATGATGATGTGTGGTAACAGTTCCCACACAATGTGACCAGAAAATTTTTAGTTACTATGTGTAGTCTTTGTGTTCATAAAAATAGTGTAAATAAAGTGGAATAGCAAAGGTACCTTAGCTATTCCACTTTATTTACACTATTTTTATTCAAATTACGAGCTTACAGAATCTTTGCTTTAGCTAGACTGCCCACTTCACCCATATTACTACCCAACGAACATTTGTTTTCGGAAGAAATTAGAAATATGTAGAGGTGAGTAGCAATGTTGGAACCTGCGTTGCGTAACAAATAAAAAAAAACATAATTGGAATTTGCACTAACTTCTTACCTTATCCTATCATTCGAATGACGTGAAAAATCCACAAATTCGTATGACGTATATTATCTATAGGTAGGAATCGGTCCGCTTCGTTTTGGAGTGAGCGTGCGTTTCTGCTCCCCTTCCGTACTTCAGGCGTTGAAGCGACTCTGGCTAGGACCAAACGGAGTGCCAAGTTTCTGCAAAGCGACGATAAAGATCACCGGATAACTTATAGTGCGATAAGTGTTCCACATAACCCAGCCTTCACGGAAGTTTTCCCCCTACAGTCAAAAAAATATTGCTCATATTACTTAGTACAGAGTTATGTGTGTAAATAAAAAAAACTCTAGATGAATTAAGAGCGTCCTCTCTTTGATGTCGGTTAAAAAGCAATTAAGCAATATAATTAATGAACTACCCTAGGGAGTGCCAAAGAAACTGCCACCAGCCAGTTTTTCTGGCATGTTTAGTTTCTAGCATGGCCCTGACAGCCGATGAGAAATGTTGCCGAAAATATATAAATCATGGAATGAGCTCTCCGTTCCTTCCTTTGAAGATAAATATTTTCATTTGTTTTAAATTTATTAATATACACAATATATATTTATTTTCATTAATATTCCTTTTTTAATGAAAATAAAAAAAAACTACTTACCATGGTAATGGTGCTCCCACACAGCAGTTATATAACGTATAATATTGTGTAACACGATAACATTTTATAACAGTGTGTAACATTTTGTTACAACATGTTAAGAATGTTATATGTTATAAACGCTAACACACTGGTTCAACTCGTTGTATAACATCTTATGAGATTCTGTAACCATCAGTTTGGGTCTGCCTTTCGAGGAAGCTGATAGTGGATGATGTAATACAACAAAAGTAATAATTTGTTATACTTATCACGTTGTAATTAGTTATATAACATTTTGTGACGTGAAGTTGTTTAACATCACTAACAATTTATAACTTTTGTTACAAATTGTTAAAAAAATCAGATAACAAATGTTATGAAACATTCTCTAACGTTATATATCTGCTGTGTGGGAGCACCTTATGGTCGGCGCTAACTTACAAAGCCTCATAGTGTAGAAAGCCTCTCGGTATTCTACTACAGGGTACATTTAGAAGTGTGTGCCCAGGAATTACATACTTGAATTGATTCCACCTTGCTCCTTATTTTCATTTTGTGGATTGTGGATTAATAACTTGTATGCGCTTCCATTTAACCTAAACATAGAATTTAGATTTGCTAAAGACTGACTAAAAAGGATTTTGTAGAGCTTATTGATATACTTTAACAGGTTACTCGTCACTATGTACCTAAGTGAAATCTGTTTTTCCCCTGTTTTATTTAATCTCCAAGATTTTAATATATGTGTTTTTTTTTTCAAGGTTAATAAACAGTTAAATAAATATTGTTTATTGCAACTTTTATTGGATTTTATATACCAACTATAATAATATAGCAATGTGTAGCGTGTGACGATCTAGGTGGTGAATGCGGATTGCAGTAGCACGGCTGCGCGGCGGCATTTGTGCGTAGGGTTATCATCCGTTATATATATGTACTTTCCGCAATTGACATGCATTTTGAGTTTTCACAAGCATGCTGTCGGAATTGATGAGTCCCAATTTAGGTCCAATTGGGTCACGCATGAAAAATTTGAAACATTTCCTGTGAATACTTTTCACTTTATATTCACAAAAAATGATTTGACTTTTTCCTTGTGCTTGTCCCACTGTTGGGCAAAAACCTCCCCTCAAGATGAAGGGGCTTAGGCCATAGACCACCACCCTGGCCAAGTGCGAGTTGGCAATGTGCGGGTTCAGAATGATAATGTCTGAGCCCACTTAAATACTTCAATATCTCTTTCTCAAAAGCTGCGCTTAGGCGTTCTAGTCAGGCATCCCTGCAATTTGAAAATTGAGCTTGGTCTACCGGTCGCCGCGTCGAGCGCGGCTGCTGAGTCACGCGCGCGCTGTCTGGCGGCCGCGACGCGAACTAGGCCCGCGCCCTCGCCCCGACCTTGTCTCGACACGGATTTATTGATGCGTCACCGCGAGACACGCCGCGCGTCAAGAGGTATACTCACGTGTTCTGTTTTACCTGCATTTTCTACATTACACCGAACGTACCACACCAACTATTGGACTCTCCAACAGCCAATAGTTTGAGTGTTAGTGATAGAGTAACTCTACTGGCCGGAGTGCATGGATTCATGAAAATATCTTGAATTTATTGCAACTGCTTCAAATAGTAATTATTTTAAATTGCCAGGAGATATTTTTAAAAGATTTTATTTATATTTTTATTATAGGTAAGTCAAGTACGTGACATAAAGTTATTTAAAAAATATTTCAAAAATGAAGCCCATTCATTTAGGATTCTCCCCACAGTAGACTCACTTTGAAATTTCGACTACCCCTTTCGGCACCCATCCATTTTATGACCTTACCTAACGTTGCTTAACCCGATTGATTACAAAACCTTGATAACAACTCTCTATGAGTGTTCCCTTACTAATATTTATTATATTATAAAGAAAAGTTGATAAAATCGGACCAAGCGTATAACCAAGTACCCGTTTTGACTTTAATCCCCTCTCCCAAAAGAACCGTGCTAGATTACGGGATAAAAAGTATCCTATGTCCTACCTCGTAGTAAGATCTCAAATCATGCCAAGTTTCATTTGAATCCATTCAGTAGTTTCGGCGTGATGCTCAGCCGTGATACAGACAGACAGACAGACAGACAAAAATTAAAAAATCACATTTTCGGCCTCAGTGTCCGTTATAGAATGCCATCCAAATATAATTTTCAAAATATCTTCAATGTACAGAATTGGACCTGTTACAGTTTTATTATAAGTATAGATCAAATTAAATTTATTTTACTTGCGTAATATTAACCACATGTGTTAGTAGGCAGACATTATAAAAATCGTATTGCCGTTTACCCTAATAGCATGCAACTAATATATGTGATGAGGCTCACCATCACATCATCACCAACAATATTTAAAATTATTCCAAACTAGCAGTGCCTGTGGGTTCGCTCGCAGCCAGCAATGTTGAATTATTTAAGACCACATTTTTGTATGCGGCTGCCTACAATAGGCCCTTCTATTGTAGGCAGCCGCAAGCTGTATCTCATGATCTACTTGACCGATTTTGATAAAATAAGTTGGGATAATACCTACTTCACTATATAAATTGCATTAGCCGTTTTCCCGGAATCAGGTAACAAACGGGCAGACAGACAGACAGATATTTAAAAGATAGTCAATATGTGTTATATTGCTTATTTCTAGCCTATTTTGATGAAAAATAATCAATGTACAGAATTTTCGTACTGTTTGATTAAATTAATAGATTTTAAACCGGTATCGTAAGTAGGTAGTTTTTTATTGTTACAGAAATTCTCGGGTGTGATAGACAGACAGACGAACTATTTTTAGGTACGGAACCCAAAAAATTGTATTTACAATTAAATACTAGGTGGCAGGTCCCTTGAGCAAGGGACCGTCCAGGTAGATAGTACCGCAGTGACAGATATTCTGCCGCCAAAAAGCAGTGTGTAAACATTGCTTTGTTCCGCTGTGAAGGGCACAGTAGCTGGTGAAATTACTGGACACAGGAGACACTAATACTAAGTAAGTAATGTTTCCGGTGACAAGGGGTAGTGCAATGCAAATGTCTATAGGCAGGCGTGTCCACCACCATCAGGCGAAGGTCTTGCTTGTCTCGTCACTAGTTTGAATAAAAAAAACAATATAAGGCCGTAGAATGGTAGTAGGCCTCCTGACGGCGTACTACGCAGAATTACGTGCGCGCTCGCACGGCGGAACCGATTCAAGTAGCGGTCCGCCAATTTGTTCCACATAGGATTACACATAGGAACTATTAAATAGCGATTATTTAAATAATGTTGCGCTTGTTACTACAGGTATTAACTGCCGCACTTACAAACGGCAATTAGAGTTAATGGTCATTAATATAGTTCTTGAAATAGGATTATTTTACACTCGCAGCAAATTAATACTTTATACTTTGATAGTGAGCACCCGCAGCCAAAAGTAATATAATAATAATAATATCAACCCGTGTATAAGTCCCACTGTTGGGCACGGGCCTCCCCTCAAGATTAGGGGGCTTAGGCCATAGTCCACCACGCCGGCCAAGTGCGTGTTGGTGGACTTCACACGTCATTCGAGAGCTATAATTAGGCTTTTTCAGACATGCAGGTTTCCTCACGATGTTTTCCTTCACCGAAAGCTAGTAACAATCGCACAAAGATGATTCGCACATGATTCATTAAAGAAATGAGAGGTTCAAGCCGGGGTTCGAAACTGCGCACCTTGTTTCCAAGGCAACCCACTAAGCTGTTACCGCATTCTCAAAAGCCAAAAGTAATATAACCCTTATAAATTCATCGTCTATACGTGTCCACCTGTCCCCACAAAAATCAAAATAATTCTAATTATATATTCAGACTTCTGTGATCTGTCCTGTCGTGTGCAAGTCTTAGGCTTATAACTCTACGGCTCTACCATTTCACCATTGATTTTTTGTCGCAATGTGTGAACCACCATATAAATGTGCACCTAATTCACAAATTGGTGTGGCTATAAATAAATTTGGCAATGTACATTTTCGATAATCAAGGAATATTTGTAGTTTAAATAAACCATAAACTTTGTGGTAGTCTATTGATATTACGACTTGATCGATGCCGATTAAACTAAATTTCTTTAAAAAAATACATTCAACCCTGTACATTCGTTTGTTAGATAAGATGTTACAGACAGACAGACTTCAGGCTTTTTAAATAACATCCCTCCCTATTGCGTCAGCTGATATTGTACATATTATTATCAATTTCTAAATACCACTAAGACATTTCACAGAGGATATAATAATGTAGTATTGAAACTAGTTTTATAACACGCGAAGAGTGCTAGGACCGTGGCGGCGAGACGTGTGGTAGGTGTCAGACGTCTAGACGAGACGTCTCGCGTCATTCTGAATGCTCTTTATAATACTCAACACTATAATACAGTATTTAATACCTACATAGGGTTTAGGCACACCTCGCCTTGCATCTGAATGATTGTTCCACTCCACAAAAAATTTTTGTTTGTCACTAGTAGGAACTAGTGAGGAAAAACTACATACATACCACATGCATGGCGGGCCTAAAAAGGCCACTTTGAGCAATTCGCCTAAATGATGTCATATTCCATATTGACAGCAGATGCTTAGCAATGCCTCTAAATTTTCGTAAAATGGTCACATTATCTAAGTGAATCGTACTCAAATATTTTCATATCAGACTCCAAAGAGTCACTCATATTTGGGGTTAATGCTGCCATACGAAAAAAAAATAAACCGATTAAAATTTTAACTTACCGGTTTTATTTTATCTTCGTTTTTTAATATTTTATGAAGGTTATCGGCATAAATTTGTGCCCTATAAACTTGTTCATAGTTATTTAAACTTGAAACTATTCAATTTATTGTGATTAGTGATGAAAAAGTAATCAATGATTTTTGTTATTTTTAGCTGGCAACAAGTACGTAATCATGTTTTTTAGGTGACGGGGAATTGTCTTGTCATAATATTCTGTATTGGTAAAAAATTATAATATTTTTTTAGGAATGGAAAGGCAAGCAGTGCCGAAGCTCAGTGAAACATATAGCTTAAGTTCTTTGAGCGCAGCTTGGAGTTTAAATAACTGTGGCAACATGACACAAGCAGATGGCGCCACAATTACCACGCGACCACAGCGACGCGAGGACAAGCAAGCAGTATCACATACAACGCGATAGATGGCGACACCTCCGATCCTGAATCTCGCAAGCGAAGTTTCTCCAACTTGGAGTATATATACGACATCCCGACGACAACTGTCGGGGGCTTCGGCCCTGGCCGAGCATCACACCTCGCTCGGTCGGAGGATCCTCCCTTTAGCGCCGCCGTAACTTCGCCAAATCTGGTGACCCCGACGTGATATTGACGCAGCCTTCGGATCGGACAACAGCACAGCTTCGCCATCGTTCTCTCCCCATAGCAGCAACTCTCCAGCTTCAACCAGCGAGTCACAAGCCAGCCAGTATCCCGGCCTCATCGGACGACCACCGCATGCAGCTACAGAATGCAAGCCTGGTCAACCTTCGGCCACAACTTGGCACAGCACCCCTGCACTACGGCCGGTCCTTGTAAGAAGAGCGATTTCTCTCACCGGTACGACTAGCAGCCACCAGCCATACGCACTGCACACCTTGACTCACTAAGGACGACGCAGCATCAGCCCCGACTCACTGGGACTACGCACCGCAGTTCCGACTCACTGGAACTGCATCCACTGGCACTGGCATAGCGACTGGAGCGCAAGGACGAGCTGGCATATGAAGACAGTTGATCGACTTCCAGTCTTCGGGGGGGAGTGATGTGGCAACATGACACAAGCAGATGGCGCCACAATTACCACGCGACCACAGCGACGCGAGGACAAGCAAGCAGTATCACATACAACGCGATAGATGGCGACACCTCCGATCCTGAATCTCGCAAGCGAAGTTTCTCCAACTTGGAGTATATATACGACATCCCGACGACAACTGTCGGGGGCTTCGGCCCTGGCCGAGCATCACACCTCGCTCGGTCGGAGGATCCTCCCTTTAGCGCCGCCGTAACTTCGCCAAATAACAATACTATTGCTGTATTACTGCTTGGTGAAGGGCTGTGTTTACGCTTCTGTAGGAGATACTTTGTGTAGATGTCTGACTCGCTCAATGTTGAGGGGTATGGCACAACATAAACACCAAAGGATTGATCCATTGTGAGTACATTATTTTATATCAGTCACATTTGTACTAGGTATGATAGATATAATTTTATCGATATTTACATTTTGTTTCCAGTGTGTCAGCAAATAGGTACAAAAGCTAGCTTATTAAATTGATTTCAAATAATCATTAATAATATATTCCGTAAAAGTAATTATATTTCAATACATGATTATTCCTATTTCCTTGCCAGCTGCTTACTGCTGAATTAAAATTCCTTAAGTGTTAGGTGTATCTCTGCTGTATTACCTGAAATAAGGATGTACATGTCAGTACATTAAACTTGAAATAAGGCAGATGAATTAAATTGCTTTTTTCTTATTATACAGCCCCCATTATAATAATTAAAATCACAACTTATAATTACTATTCCTGACTTTTCCTTATTTTAGTTATTGACGAGAAGCAAGACCTTTGCCTGATGGCGCGGGACTGCCACTCGTCAGCTGAGACATTAGCTATTAAGTCTCTTGAGCCTGGTGATTTCACTAACTACACTGCCCTTCACTGGAACACAGCAATGTTTATATAAAAATGAGCATTGCTGATATTTGACACTAATGTGTTACCTACCTGAAGAGTCTGATGTAGGTACATCTTGTACATCTTGTACTTTTACTAGATAGTCTCTTGACTATCTAGTATAAGTAATAGGGGTCTTGTTTGGATAAATACACATCCATACTAACCTAAAAACCTTCTTAATTTTCAGAATAGTGGAGTAAGGAGTTTTTCCAGGACTTCAATGGATGATGGCTCCACAATAAATAAATGAATCATGCTTTGGTCCACCATGGCTTGCATCAGCTTAAAATATTAGTCCGAGCTACATTCCTGAAAAGTTTAAATCTTTATCTTAATAAAAAAATATATAATAGGTGTTTTGTGTTTTATTATTATAGTTACATCTCCAGTATTCCTGTAAGGTTGATTGTGTCCACTTTACAAAATATTTCAGTAAGGAAACATCTTGAGGAAACTTGTCTGTCCTCAATTAGGTATTTGTTGTTTTGAGATGTTTGCTTGGTGCATCGCAGCGTGTACTCCTATTTGATACATAGTGCAGACCGAAAATGAAAATGAAAGATGACCTAACTTTAGTATGGTAGGTATGTATTTCGAAGTGCGTAGGTTTGGTGGTAAAATGTTATTACACAAAACAATGAATATTCACTTACCTTAGACACTGTATTTATTCCAACTTGGTGAGATGGTAGATAAGGCTTCAGCTCCTGTAGCGTCATACACATCCTTATTCACTCAGAACAATTAATTAAAAACTCAGGTTCCAACACTGTAACGTTTCTTAAAAACTACGTCTATTTTCGAAGAGTTTCTACTTTGCTAACGATGTAAAATGCTCTCCATAACACAAGCATACATTAAAAAGTTTTCCTAGAGGTCTAAACATGACAATACTCCTTATTTTTGAAGAAAAACTACGTTACGAACTCTTAGGTGTTCGATATGAATTGTAAGAAGTTAGTTTATAGTAACTTCTAATCATTCGGCTATTTGACGTAAAAGCAATTCGTATTTATTGGACCATTTTACGAATATCCATAGAAAATTGTCAAATAAGTGTCAAATAGATGAACTTTCTAATTTGAGTCATACGCAGATGAGGATTTGTATGTGACCATTTTACGCTTTGACATCTAAATCATACTAGGCACATATTATGATTCGCCGAAAGTGGCCTTTTTAGCCCCCATGTTTGCTATGTGATTTTAGCAACGTCGTCAAAAAGTTAAATAATATGTAAGTGATATAACCACCCAGGGAAAAACAATTTACCTATTATCCAATTTTGTGTTATGAGAGAATTTAAACAGTATGGATGGGGAGACCTGGTGACCTGTATGACAGGCTAACCTAGTTCAGGCACCAGTCTCCTCAATACAAAGAAAAAAAAACTAGCTGTGGGGTGACCGGGTAAGAATATCACCCACCTTTCTCCTTGGGTGTCCTAAGAGGCGACTAAGAGAAAATAAGAAGAAGGGCAGCAGCATCTCTTTATTCATCATCATCATCATCAGCCGGAAGACGAAGACGTGCACTGCTGAACATAGGCCTCTCCCTTAGAACGCCACAATGAACGACAATTGGCTATTTGCATCCACCGGTTACCTGCGACGCGCACAATGTTGTCTGTCCATCTTTTTATAACGATTTGTTATTTTATACAACGCCAAAAAAGGAGCTAAAAAAATTCTTAGAAAAGACACAAAGAGTGTTGCCACAGCAAATATTATTTTTTTTTATTTTTATTTTTTTTATTTATTAGAAACCAACAGCGTTATAACAAAATATAAATTAAGCTATATCTTACTAATAAGTAAGGCCAATAACAAGTTTCCCTAAATTTACCATAAGTTAATGAGCGTTGGTACATATGACAAAGAATATAATTTGGAAAAAATCGTTGAAAATACAATACTAAAGCACAACGATTGTATTATTACAGTTCAGTTTATGCCTATCTATTGCTCACATTACAAAAGAAAAAAAAAATTAATTTAGTTATTTCTTAACATGCTAATAACGCGTTTTTTAAATAAGTGTTTTGTACAAGCAAATATATCAATATCGCTAAACGATTTATTATATGTACGTGCAATTCGGGAAAGCACTGAGTTCATAGAATAATTAGTATGATGGAAGTGTACAACAAGTAGTGATGTGTGACGAGTGCGAGTCAAATTCCTTTGACTTTTCTTTTTAGGGTTCCCCCTATAAGCAACTTTGGACACCAATTCAGAGCAGTCTAAGTTACTATGTACGATATCGTACAGCAGACACATATCTAATACGGTGCGCCTCTGTTCTAGTGTTAGAAGATTATGTTCCAAGCAGCTATCTTCGTACGAGTCTGAGGACTTACGGCTCACGAAGCTTAGATGGTTTATAAAAGTCTTTGAATTTGTTCTAAACGGTGTTTGTAAATTACATATTGAGGTGACCAAATAGAGCTCGCATACTCGAGAACACTCCTCACGAAAGCAAAGTAAACCACCTTAAGAGCACCTGTATCTGAAAATGGTTTGCAAACTCAACGCCAAGGTTTTTATACGCTTTATTTGTAACATGACTTATATACTTATACTTACTACACCATCTTTTGATCGAAGTATACTCCTAAATCGCGTATAACTTTAGTTCTATTAATAGACTTTCCTTCAAAAGTATAGCTGTACGTAATAGGTTTGGTTTTACATGAAAATGTAATGCACTGGCATTTTTTTATATTTACTGATATATTATTCTTTGTGTAGTAATCAAATAAGCGATCAAGATCCTCTTGCATTAGTAGACACTCGTGTAACGAACTACTTTTCAAAAATATTTTTTTGTCGTCTGCAAACATAAGATAGTTTGAGTGTTTGATAGAGGCTGTTATATCATACAAATAGACGCAGTATAATAATGGTCCCAAATGCGAGCCCTGAGGGACTCCAGTTGGTACATTAATGAAGTCAGATCGGTATCCACCTAGGATAACTGCTTGAGAGCGACATGATAGGTATGATTGCACCCAACGAAGCAAATCTCCGTGTATTCCGAGCGCTTGTAATTTATCTAGCAAGATGTTGTGGTCTACACGATCGAACACTTTTTCGATGTCGGTATATATCACATCAACCTGACCACCTTTGTCCATATCCAAAAGAACCTGATTAGAAAAACATGCAAGATTAGTCGTGGTGGAACGATTTTTGACGAAGCCGTGTTGTGTATCTGGTATCTGTTGAGATAATACGGGGTAAATTTCATTGTAAACGATCTTTTCTAGCAACTTAGCTAAAATATTCAACATAGATATACCCCTATAATTCTCAATTTCTGTTTTAGACCCCTTTTTATGAATGGGTATGATATGTGCCGATTTCCATTTGGAGGGAAAAATTCCTTCTCGTAAAGAGCGATTAAAGATTATACATACGGGCAAAGCTAAAGACCTAGCGCATGAAGACCAGAAAATGGCCGGGATACCATCACTACCACCACCTTTGTTTATGTTTAAATTCTCTAAAAGACCTCCCACGATATCACTATTGGTTTGAATATTTGACAGCGCGTGTACTCCAGTAATATGATTATCATTCGTCAATCTGCTTCGTGTAATAGGAACACCAAAGACACTCTTAAAGAAGTCGTTAAAAGCGTTACATATTTCATTACCATTAGAAAACTTCTTGCCTCCCAAACTCAAAGTTTTAGGGTAAGAGGATCCTCCCCGTAAGGCACAAAGGACCAGAATTTCATAAGGTCTTTATTTACATTTTTTTCGCATTTTGATGTAAAATTTTTAAAACAGACTTTTTGAACACGTCGTTCTCGTGCACGCAACAATAAAAATTCATCATAATCCTAGTGGTTACCGTACTTTTTCCAACGCATGTGCGCCTTAGCTTTTTCTTTAATAATTCTTATCAATGTAGGAGTGTACCACTTAGGATACGAGCGGAAGTCAGAATTTTGTACAGGAATATAAATTTGTATACAATATTCAATTATTTTATAGAATTCCTCAACAGCTTCATCAATAGTACCAAGTAGAAGAGAACTCCAGTCCTGTTCATAGAATATAAATAAATAATAAACTTATACTCGTACTTACTTACCTAATGTTGCTTAATCAAAATTAATTAGGTAAAGGCTTTTAAGAAATATTTTGATATTCAGTTTTCATATACAAGACTGCCACTTCTTCGTTAGGGATGTTAATTGATTTCCATCGCATTTGATTTTTTATAACACATACCATTTAAATACGTCAATCTGTTGTTCGCTTACTTCTTTCAAAACTTCACATATTGTGGGTTTTCTCTATCTTTTTGTAAAGATCAATGTTTATAAAAAACATAGGTATAGAACTTAAAAAGGCCTGGTAAAGCCGCAGTGAGTCGCTCGCTAGTAAGAATAACATAAAATTCTGATTCACATATACCTACCTATCGATAGTCATAAAGACACTGAAACATGAAACACCCCGGGGTCAATCGCTACACGTGACTAAAACAGGTTACGCAATCCGGAACATTGTTAATTTACTACACGCAAACTTAAGAGCAAACATAATTATATACCTATATTACCTACTCACAATAGCAAAGTTACGACAAAAGCGTCGATATGTTTTCCTTCCTCGTTGTTATGAAACAAAAGCTAAATGCGGTATTAAGGAAGTGTGGAGGGAAATTCTATTTCAAATAACTTTAGGCAATACAACTAAGTTTATGGTAGGTACATTTATCTACGTTATATTATTTTATGTTTCGAACTAGCTGACCCACGCAGCTCCGCCTGCGCTATTTTTACGTTAACTAAACTTTTAATAACAGACATTCGCATCGAATACATAACCTCCTTTTTTATAGTCGGTTAAAAACTGGGACCCACTTTTTACTTGCTCTCCGAAGCACGGACCCGTTTAGTTCAAATGGCTTAAAACGGTCACCCATCTATTTAATGACCTTACCTAACGTTGCTTAACCCGATCGATTACAAAACCTTGATAACAACTCTCTATGAGTGTTCCCTTACTAATATTTATTATATTATAAAGAAAAATTGATAAAATCGGACCAAGCGTATAACCAAGTACCCATTTTGACTTTAATCCCCTCTCCCAAAAGAACCGTGCTAGATTACGGGATAAAAAGTATCCTATGTCCTACCTCGTAGTAAGATCTCAAATCATGCCAAGTTTCATTTGAATCCATTCAGTAGTTTCGGCGTGATGCGCAGCCGTGATACAGACAGACAGACAGACAAAAATTTAAAAAATTACATTTTCGGCCTCAGTATCGGTTATAGAATGCCCTCCAAATATAATTTTCAAAATATCTTCAATGTACAGAATTGGACCTGTTACAGTTTTATTATAATACTAGCTGACCCACGCAGCTCCGCCTGCGCTATTTTTACGTTAACTAAACTTTTAATAACACATTCGCATTGAATACATAACCTCCTTTTTTATAGTCGGTTAAAAACCGGCACCCACTTTTTACTTGCTCTCCGAAGCACGGACCCGTTTAGTTCAAATGGCGTTAAACGGTCACCCATCTATTTATTAACCTTACCTAACGTTGCTTAACCCGATCGATTACAAAACCTTGATAACAACTCTCTATGAGTGTTCCCTTACTAATATTTATTATATTATAAAGAAAAATTGATAAAATCGGACCAAGCGTATAACCAAGTACCCGTTTTGACTTTAATCCCCTCTCCCAAAAGAACCGTGCTAGATTACGGGATAAAAAGTATCCTATGTCCTACCTCGTAGTAAGATCTCAAATCATGCCAAGTTTCATTTGAATCCATTCAGTAGTTTCGGCGTGATGCTCAGCCGTGATACAGACAGACAGACAGACAGACAGACAGACAGACAGACAAAAATTAAAAAAAATACATTTTCGCCCTCAGTATCGGTTATAGAATGCCCTCCAAATATAATTTTCAAAATATCTTCAATGTACAGAATTGGACCTGTTACAGTTTTATTATAAGTATAGATAATTATAATATAAGTATAGATTGAACGAACAAGTATGTTTATAAAAGCACAATACACATAATATTTTACTTATACGTTATCAACACGTATTTTTATGAACTCTATATAACATATATGGATATTTTTTTAAGTTTTCATTGGCATAGCGAACCTCCTCCTTTTTTTGAAGTTGGTTAAAAATGGAGTCTGACAGCCGCACGAACCTGTATTATAACTGGACAGCGCAGTCTACTAAAGATCACGAGCCGAATGAGAGGTCCAAAAGTAGTAGTGTATCTCTGTCTAATGGGGTGTCCACGCATTACTATGTGGAAGGATTCTTTTTCTCACTTCTAAGGTCTTTTGGCGGCTGATCGGGTCACAACGGGCGGTGCCAAATCGGTCGGTGCCCCTGCGTGACCTCCGTCAATCTGAATGTTGTGAGGCGCATGAGACGATTTTTGCGTTCAAATCGTAATTTTGGTGACATAATACTAATTATAATTAATAATAATAATATCCTGGGACAATTCACACACGGTCATCTGATCCCAAACTAGGCAGAGCCTGTACTATGGAAACCAGACAACTGATACTAATACATATATACTTTTTTTTTTGTAAATACATACTTATATAGATAAAACACCCAGACACTTGGTGGGAATCGAACCCACGACCTGTTGGGTAGCAGACAGGGTCACTAACCATTAAACCAACGGGCCCGTCATTATTATTTGTATTGTATAATTGGATGGAATTTAGTCACAAGTCATGAAATTACTATGTATTAAGCAATTATTAATTTTGAGAATCTGTTGCAATCAATTTATTTGAATTTAGACTCTTATTTTACTTATTTCAATATTACATATAAGATCTACTTACCACAATTAAGACAATAAATTATTTGAATTGGTCGTAATACCTAGCTACCGTTTTCTACCGGATATCTGTATTTCATTCCAAAATTCAGGTTGAGTTAACCAACGTTTGTATGGAAACCATCACCCGAGACGACCGCGACGCCATACATAACAATGGTCACCCTACTCTAACAGTACACCGCGACACCAGATTACTTACTACGACAATGTCGACAATCACACAACAGCTCAGTGCTGCTACCTTCATAATGATAAATTGTTACTAATATTATTGTTAATAAAAGTATTGCATGTTGTTCGTGTGCTAATTTATAATATTACATTTCATCGTCCTAGATTTATTATATTTCGATGTTTTATTACACGAAAAACTTATAAGCAAATGTAATCAACTTTTAAGAAATCTACCTAACACTACTAAAAAGAATCATATTTTGCGTTGGCAACTTACTTGACAAGAAGGCAGACAAGGACACACATCTACTTTTGTGCTATCTCACTCGGCTCGTTTTTCTACTTCGACTTGTGTCAATGAAAAACAAACCTTAAGAATGTAGCATAAAGTTTAAATTAGTGATATTATTATATTATTATATTTAAGTGATCTATCCAGTTTTTACGAAGTAAATATAAAATCCGTGGACAGCCGCCATGTAATTTTTTTAAATAAAACATTGTAGATGTCACAACCACAACTAAAACGAATCGAAATACAAAGTCCAACAAGGTTGTAGTCTGTGCCAAAGAAGTAGACACTGACATACATAATATACATACATACGGATATACGTATGTATAAGGAGAGTCATCACCATCATCATCATCATCAGCCGGAAGACGTCCACTGCTGAACATAGGCCTCCCCCTTAGAACGCCACAATGAACGACAATTGGCTATTTGCATCCATCGGTTACCTGCGACGCGTACAATGGTGTCTGTCCACCTATCGGGAGGCCTGCCAACGCTGCGCTTCCGGTTTGTGGTCGCCACTCGAGAACCTTTCTTCCCCAGCGGTTATCGGTTCTTCGAGCGATGTGGCCTGCCCATTGCCACTTCAACTTGCAGATTCTGAGAGCTATGTCGGTGACCTTAGTTCTTCGGCGGATCTCCACATTTCGGATTCTGTCGCGCAAAGAAACTCCGAGCATAGCTCTCTCCATGGCTCGTTGTGTGACTCTGAACTTTTCTAAAAGGCCAGCCGTTAGAGACCATATCTCAGTACCATAAGTCATCACTGGCAACACACACTGGTTAAAAACCTTCGTCTTCAGGCACTGCGGTATTTTGGACGAGAAGATATCGCGTAGTTTCCCGAACGCTGCCCATCCGAGTTGGATTCTTCGGGCTTACGGAGAGTACGAATGTATTTATATTTTTTTCGAGTCGTTACGATGTACATACACTCGAAAGAAATATAAATACATGCATACCTTCTGGGGCACTAATTGCCCCCTTGCAAGAACAGTATTGGCACCACGGAAATCTAGTTAACACGGAATTTCAATTAGGGTTACGGTTCGTTTGGTGCAGAACGTTTACAACTATCAAATCTCCACGTCTGTTGTTCTTCATAAGCAGATCAAGTTTTAATTCCAAACATCTATCTCATCCATCGCTCAGTTTTAGGAATCGTAAAAACTTCAAACGAGATGGATATTGCCGGTTCGCTTGCGACTGTACTGCGACCGAGCGCTCATCGTACGTCGATGTACAAACTTTGCAATAACGAGTGCATCCACGACGTCAATGTACGGATTATTCGAGAACAGTGAATTGTTGTAAAGTGGGGGGTGTGGAAGGGTGCGCGGTGCATTCGATGCACCGCGCTTTGCAATGCACCCGGGCCATCGCCCGGCGCGCCCCCGCTGGCCAATGCCACCGATTTCACTCAGCGCTTACGAAATCTTTGTAAATTGCGGAGAAATTTTTAGAATGTTATCAATCATACATACCGCCAAATGACGGGTTGGTTATTTTTTTTTGTATTTAACTTAGGAACGGAACACGTAATACGTTTGCCTCACTGTAAGCGACACGACAGCTGCACTGCACTGTCGCTCGTCACCCGAGACTTACTACCACATCTGCCGCACCTACAAACGTGAATTATATTTAATTATCATTAATCATTTTTTTAAATCGGATTTTTTATTTCGTAACTAGAAGCCAATTAAATACGCAGATAGTGAGTACTTAGATATATCAATTAACTCGTATTTAATAATCGAAAATAAAGGAAACCGACAGTCGAAAAAAATATGATTTTAAAAACTGTGACGTAATTAGAATTTTTATTTAAGGGTAAGGCTGAGGCCCCATTAGTGCGTTGCGTTGCGTTGCGTCGCATTGTCGCAACGGATCAACGCATTGTATGCCACACCTGCGTTACGTCGACACACGACATCGCAACCACAAAATACTGAGAGTACAGAAGGCAAGCTTCATACAACGGGCGTTCGAACAACGCACACATAGACAGCGCTCACAGACACAATATCTCGTTATATCTCGGTTTAGTGTGAGTGAATTATTTTAGTTATTATTAGTTTTTATTTCCGTTCTTCCAGCTTTATTCTCAATAATCAATCAAATAACTAGATACGAGTGCCACTATCACGATAGTTTTTTCGCATAAGCCAGAGTTGATGACCCTTGTGCGACCGCCGAGCGTAGGTATGAAAAGCAAGGTACATACATGAGCTTGCCTTCTGTACTCTCAATATTTTGTGTCGTAGTATGCGTAGCCCTCTTGCGTTGGCAAGAGGGCTACGCATACTAAGGGTGAGGCCCCATTAGAGCGCTGCGTTGCGTTGCGTCGCGTTGTCGCAACAGATCAAGACATTGTATGCCCCATCTGCGTTTCGTCGACGCACGACATCGCAACGCAAGAGGGCGACGCATTCTTAGTTTACTCCTCAAGCAATGGAACACTGTCCGTCGTCGTACCAGAGCTCCGACAGCGCAGCGCATCACCCTCCCTCCCGCTTCGTCTCTTGTCCGTAGATACAAAGAGACTTCTTGTGCGACGAGGCAACGCATTAATGTGACATGTTGTAAAAAATATAGCTATGTAAAACGTCACAGCGTTATCGCTGCGACGGCGACGACGGGATGCGACGCAACGCAATGCGACCCCTCAGCCTAAACTGGAGACTGCAACGGGTGTGCGTCGCCCTCTTGCGTTGCGATGTAATACGTTGACGTAACGCAGGTGTGGCATACAATGTTGTGTTGATTCGTTGCGACGACGCAACGCAACGCACTAATGGGGCCTCAGCCTAACTGGTTGAATTAACGGACTAAGGAAATATTTGAATGACGATCGGCAATTCAGTGCACCAGTCTATAGGCTGCCGAGTCGCTTACCATCAGGCAACTGTCTCCCTTGTTTCGTTACCAAGTTGAACAAAAAATATATTCACCAATCACGCATAATCTTTCTTCAATAATTCATATACCCGGCCTTTGGAACCACGCAGGATTTAAAATTCTTACTTAGTACGAATGATAACAAGCTTAGGTCTATATCTTTATTTCATATTTGAGTGAGTTGTGTACACAAATTGTGAAACGCGAGGCCACCGACCCCGCATGTGACGGGACTCGGAACATTGTTGAAACTGCATTCAAACATTTGTGCATGTTTCACGAAGCCCGCGATGCAAATCTGCTTGTGAATAATATTAATGCGGTAATAACCTCTTTTATGTGCATATGAAATATTCCGCGATAAATAAAATCGTATTGACTGTCGTTTGCGAAATGTATACGTAACTAATAAGTACTTACCTGCATCCGTGTATTAACATAATAAGAATCGAGTAGTCTCGAAAGAACGGAGACAGATAATAATAATATTCTTCACACACGGGCATCAGATCCCAAACTAGGCAGAGCCTCTACTATGGAAACCAGACAACTATTACTTAATTACTTTTTTTTGTACATACATACTTAAATTTTGTAAATACATCTTCTATACTTACTTACTTAAAATAAAACTGTAACAGGTCCAATTCTGTAATTTGAAGATATTTTGAAAATTATTTTAGGAGAGCATCCTATAACCGATACTGAAGCCAAAACTATTTTTTTAATTCTTGTCTGTCTGTCTGTATTATGACCGCCTATCACGGCGAAACTACTTAATGGATACTTACTACGAGGTAGGACATAGGATACTTTTTATCCCGTAATCCAGCAAGGTTCTTTTGGGAGCGGGGATAAAGTCAAAATGTATACTTAGTTATACGCGTGGTCCAATTTTATACATTTTTTATTAGAATGAAGTATAATAAACTAGCTGACCAGCGCAGCTCCGCCCGCGTTTTTATTGAATCTAAACCATTCTCGAATCCCCTTGAACACACACAAAAAATTTCATCAACATCGGTCCAGCCGTTTAGGAGGAGTTCAGTGACATACACACGTATAGTAGAATTATATATATAAAGATAATATTAAGGAAACACTCATAGACAGTTGTTTTCAATGTTTTTCATACAAAGTTGGGTGACCTTTTAATGCCATTTGAACTAAGCGTCTCCGTGCTTTGGAGGGAAAGTAAAAAGTGGGTCCCGGTTTTTAATCGACTTTAAAAAAGGACGTTATGTATTCAACGCAAATGTATGCTATTAAAAATTTTGTTAACGTAAAAAGAGCGCGGGCGGAGCTGCGTGGGTCGGCTAGTACCTACTTAAATAATTAGATAAATAACACCCAGATACTTGGTGTTAATCGAACGACCTATTAGGTCTCTACCACCAGACCAACAGGCCCGTCAAAATGACAAATGCTGTATGCAGTTAATTTAGAGGAAATTGAATTGTTGTATGTTTCTAGTAAACCAACAGAGCTTATTTATGATTTTCCTTCAATCAGTAATTTCAAAAAAGTTTATGAATATAAAGTGCAAATCTCTAAAGGGAAAAAAAACAAATTCTGTCTATTTACATTTATTTATTATATTACTTTATATAATACACAATGGATTTTAATGCAGTTTTACAGTCATGTAGAGACATTCTTCTGAAAGTTTTAGTTTTAAGCACAAAGTTGAAAAATCTCAAAAATGCCTGTTATTTTTTAATAACATTCAATTTTATATCATGTACTAGCGAGCAGCTCCGGCTTCTCAAAAGTGTATGTATAGTTTTTATTCTTTTTATACATATACTATAACCTACAGTGACAAATTGTCTGATGGTGTGAAAACCGCTTAAAATCTGTTGTGTGGTTTAGGATAAGTTAGCGGATATATAGACAGACAGACGTGGAAAGCGACTTCGTTTTATACTATGTAATGATGAAATGATAAAGTAAGTATAATAGTATTATCAGTCAAGTGATTCAAAAAAAAGCGCTGCGGTTTGTGAAACTATTGGGGTCACCAAGCATCACATGCGATGGCAGTGCACTGCAAGAGGTCATAGAAAACCTAGGTGTCCAATATAAATAATATATACATTAGATACAGTACGAAGAAACGGCTATAATCGCAGCCCAACAAAAATTGCTACAATAACTCGTTACTGCTAGCTGCCTAGTGTAACTTAATATGAGCTTCTGGAGCGGCGCCTATTCTAAGCGATGCGGCACAGAAGTAGATAGCTATTGTATATGTAGTATATACTTATATATGTTGTGCTAAGTGTTTCACAAAATGGAAAAAAAAAATATTTAGCGTTGGTAGAGCGGTAAGATGGAAGCCCTGTTGTTCAGCGGAGTGTGGAAATTTGTGCAGGCCCGGATGCGGGTTAAAACACCAGTCATGTAGCTGCACCGACAGACCGCCCCGCGCGCCGCACCGCTTACCTCCCTCCTCCCTCTAACAGATGCATTTTGGTTTCTGCATTCTTTTACATATAAAGCCGGCCATTACCCTTTCGGACACGGACAATAATATGTATGTTTTTATTTTTGATGCAAAATGGAGGTGTATTATAAAGATTGACGCGTTTCTGACGGTTTGTGGATCTTTCTGACTGATTTGATACATGACGTCATTCAAGCCAAATTTATCGACGAGACCCTGTCAGTTTACGGATCTAGCGAGCATTACTTGCGAAACCGATCCGATTCGGAGACAGAGATTACAGGAAAGCTGCTCATTTCTATTATAAGTATACACGTATGAAGGCTTCGGCCGAGGTTTTCAAGATGACTTTGCTAATAAGTGTCTACACAACTGCAAACTACCACTCCGGTATTCGTGCCGCCTTTGTATCGCAGGTACTACCCTCAACCAACACACTTATTAACGATATAAAACGGGTTCAACGGTAGTCTCTCAGTCGCCATCATAGCGATACCTCATAGTGCACAGGCAACTACCCCCTCAGAATCCAACATCAGCCGGAGGTGGCGGTACTTGACTGCTATTTCTGTAAGTTGGAGATACTCCCCCAGTCTGGCTTCTTCCATTTTAATCGAGCGATACGAGCCTTTTTTTTGTTGTCAGGAAGGAACCTTCAAAAGGTAGTCTCCGTAGAGGGCTGAGGTTGGGTTACGTGGGGTTTTTATCCACCTAAAACCTCCCCTGTTGGCTACAATCGATGTTTTGAAGGGATTCTGGATACTCCGTTTGAACCTCTATACGTATCCTATACAGTAGTACCTATGTAATACTTAAATGTACCTACCTATGTAATATCTAATATATGGTCGAATTCTTCTTTGATATTTATTAACAAAAAAATCCCACTACGGATTTGGCAATCTAATATTACAGAATATGAATTCTGAGAAATTGGCAATTTACCAGGCTCAGTTTTTCGCAAGGTAATAAAATAATTACGTAGCTTATTGCGATTGTCTGTGTTTACTTACGAAGGTAATTGTCATTATTAATTTCAATGACTTACAGAAATACACTTGTCAGGTGTCATGTTTGTTGCCTTTTGTTGTTCGCGGAGCCTTTGTTTAGTTGAGTAGGCCCAACGGTCCACCTTGAGATGTCCTGTGTGCCCCTGGTACCTTCTAAATGACTCAGACTTATTTACGAGCGAAGAATAATTGCCAATATGACTCGCTGGTAGAATGACAAATAACCATTTAAGGCCTTTTTCAAGATATATTCATGTCCACTTGGTGCACAGTTTTATGACCGGATAAGTAGATAGTAAGGAAGGGTTTCAGATTAAAATTGCTTACTAAAGGTACATAAGAAAAATAACTATACCTTTATACACATCTGTTGTCATCATCAACAAAAAGCCTCCCCCTGAGAAGGAGGGGTTGTCATTATCCCCACGCTTGGTAGGTGTCTTGGGGATCGCAGTATCGGTGGTAGATAATCCAATAGAAAGACGCTGCTGCCCGTCTTCTTGTTTTCCCTTAGCCGCCTTCTACGCACACCCAACGGAAGGAGATGGGAGGGTGCTGTTCTTACCCGGACACCCCACGGGCATGGCTGTTGCATTATTTTCATAAACACCTGTTTCCTATGATAATATAGCCAGTAGGTTATAAAGTAAGGACAGGTAGGATTAGAATCGTAATGTGTAAACCAAACATAATCAACAAGTCTATGGTAGAGAAGAGAAGAGATACCAAGTTTAGCCTGTCCAAAAGCCTGATTATTAACTATTGTGAAACAAATAATGCTATGCTATGGATGACACTGGCACAATGGCGAAAAATTGATGACCATGTACTTAATAATAAGAACGGACATATTCAGTTATTTTACTAAAACATGCAATTTAAACTTGGCAATTTTACCGGAAGAACTAACGTGTATCTCGTTATGCAGTAGGCGCTAATAACTAATCTGGTAATAAACTTAAAATTATAAATGCACAAAAAGCCCAACTGCTAACAAACCAAATGGTCTTAAATTACATTATACATACATAAAACGTATACACATGTATATGGAATGTTAAAAGAATTGAAGGTGTACAGAAAAGATTTCTAAGATATATTCAGTATCGTTCTAAAACATTCATATCTAACTATGAAAACCGTTGTAAAAAATTTCATGTTCTTCCACTACATGAAAGAAGACGCATCGCCGATCTAGCTTATCTTCTGAACATTGAGCAACGTTGTATCGATTGTCCTGAGCTGTCGGGCAAAATAGGATTATGCACACATTCTGCACAAGAAAACCACAATTACTACATGCAAGTACCTAAAGTTAATTCTAACTATCGACAAATTTCTTATTAGATCTAGCAAATATTTTAACACAGTAGCACAAGATTTAAATCTAGATTTATTTAATACAAGTATTACTGCACTTAAAAAAAAATGAGCTATGTCTTTTTCCAGTCGTAGATGCGAGTGTTATAATACCGCTTAATTATTACTATTCTGTACCGCTGTTAGTAGTCTTCATCACTGTTATTTAACTCACTCACTCACACTCACTGTCACTGTTGTTGTTGTTGTTGTTGTAGAGATAAGTCTCTATCTGCGAAAACTTTTAATTGGCCTTCTGTTACTTTCCACTCTGTATACCTTGTACTAGCTGTAAGTTTTCTGAATTTAAAAATAAAATAAAATAAATATATATATTTCAAGTCGTCTCGTTAAGATCTGTCATTTGATACCCATATCGATGTTTTTCGAAGTAAAAAAAATACAATACGTCGGCTGTTAGCCGCCATATTTTTTTGGGCAATATATATGGCCTAATGTCACTCCTACAACTTAGGCCAATACATTATAACTCGCAGCGTCCATCAAGCCGTTTAGGGTGTAGGCCGTGCCAGAGAAATAGACATACTTACATACATACTCTCGAAAAACATAATCCTTTTCCTGGGGCATTCGGGCTATTATATCCTAGTCATATTTTGAAAAAAGTAGTACTTAAATAAATAATAATAAATAATATCCTGGGACAATTCACACACGGTCATCTGATCCCAAACTAGGCAGAGCCTGTACTATGGAAACCAGACAACTGATACTAATACATATATACTTTTTTTTTGTAAATACATACTTATAAAGATAAAACACCCAGACACTTGGTGGGAATCGAACCCACGACCTGTTGGGTAGCAGACAGGGTCACTAACCACTAGACCAACGGGCCCGTTAGTGTCTTATTTTAGTTTTTATTTATGGATCCAAAAGCTTAAAATGTGCCTGAGGAATCGTTATGGTCTATCCACTTGACAACAAACTTCTGACATTATGTATTCTGTGCTTCTGACTGCAAGTGCGTATTGTTCTTTCTGTCTTTAGTTTAGTCGTATAGATATATAGACATTGTACTTACTTAGTCATATAATCAATGTAATTTGAATGTTATTTATTGTAAATCGTCGCGTGCATACTTGTCACAAAAAGTGGTCAATGTTATTGGGTGCATATCGGCCGTGGTCACCGCCGCGGCCCGCCACCCGGCCCGGCGGCGGCCGCGGCAATCGAGACATCGACGGTCGTCCTTGCGACGACATCGGTCGTCTCATCGTGCTTCGATCGTTTTACTCAAGTATTCACCAATCCAATTTTTACTATGAGTATAGAAACTGACCTCACTAGGTTAGGTTGATCGCAGGTATTCTCTTCGGAGGCCCTGGACGTTTGGGACGTGGGCCCTAGACGTCTATCGAGTACGGCGGCGACTCCGAGGAGGACGGTGGCGGGGTTGCGACCCTCAAAAACTAAGACTAAAAAGGTAAGGCACTAACTGCCAAACCTACAAACAACTAAAAATCAATTATAGTTAATGATCATTAAACCAATTTTTGAAATCGGTTTACTTCGACAATCCAAGCCAATTAATACTTAATACGCAGATAGTGAGTAAATATCAGTGAGCTGTTATTACTACGGTAAAGATATCATTTATCTCGTTTTCAATAATCGATAATAATCATAAACGGTTACGACAATCGAAATAAATAATTTTTAAAAGTGAATTAACTAGAATTAAAGTTAACTGGCGTTTGTGAGTGCGACAGCAAGAGACACCTGATGCGGATCCCATTGTTTCCCCAACGTCAGTAAGAAAGTTCGCAGTTATTAAATTAAAGAGTAAAAAGTTGCTTGCCGAAGTCCAAACTCAAGGTATGCCAACGAAATATGGAGCGCAGTATTCTTGGTGTCAAATTAACGGATCATATTTGAAACACCATACTGCACTCCAAAATATAGATCACCGACGTAGCACAAAGAGCTGCAAGTCTGAAATGGGACTGGGCAGGTCATGTCTGCCACATGTCGGACGAGCAGTGGGCTCAATCACAGAGCGACATTTTGGAGCCGCGAAAACGCGGCAGGCCTCGAAAAAGATGGCGCGACGACCTGGATGCCTTCCTTGTAGATTGGCCGATAGAGGCGGGTGATAGATCAAGATGGAAGGAAATGAGGGAGGCCTTTGCCCAGCAGTGGAACAGAACAGGCTGACATAATAAAAATAATAAAAAAATGCTTTCCAGACAGCCAAGCTCTTGTCCTATACAATCCCACTGCTGGGCCCCCCTTTTCGATTCTCTACTATGGATAAATTTTGTTACTCCAATCGCCCGCAGCCCGGTGCACAGCTAACCCGGTATTATTATGCAGTGTAAATTATTAAATGCTATGTCGTAATATGGATATGTCAAATGGTATTATTATTATAGTGTGTGCATTGAAGTTGTATACATTGAGGTACCTACCTCTATTGTTGTAAATAAATAAAATGCGACTGCAGTGTTGCGCATGCCCTCCGAGTGACTGATGTTTGCAGAAAGGTCGCGGTCTCCGGGCGAGGACGCGGTGCAGCGCCGACGCCCTTGCCGGCGCGGACTCTCGGTGCATGCACCCCGTGCAGCCAGCCAGCCAGTGCACACGCGAACAGCAGTATAACCTTGTTTAAACACTCAAGATGGTTCATTTAAAATCGCTTTGATGTACTCCAATTACCACAGTCCAGTATGCACGTACAAGGATTTATTATAAGTATAGTTACATGTTTTTTGTGCTAAATACGAGTATAATGCACATTTTAACACAATAGTTGAAATAAAACTAGACAGTATGATTGAGCTTCTAGGTTTAACGTGACTAATTTTTTATCGAAGAACACAGAGGTCACATTATACCTACACACAAATGCGACGGACAGCCAGACCAAGCGCAGATAGACAAAGAACCAGATATTATATCCCTTTTTTTGCTTTCTTTGTCTGTGATGACGAGTGGAGTAATATAGCTGTCCACGGGCTGACGTGGCGCTGCAAACGATCTTTAATAATAATAAAATAATAATACCAGCCCTTGTTTATGTCCCACTGCTGGACACGGGACTCCCCTCACGATGAGGGGGCTTAGGCCATAGTCCACCACGCTGGCCAAGTGCGGGTTGGCGGACTTCACACGTCATTCGAGAGTTAGTTAGGCTTTCTCAGACATGCAGGATTCCTCACGATGTTTTCCTTCACCGAAAGCTAGTAACAATCGCACAAAGACGACTCGCACATGATTCATTGAAGAAGTCAGAGGTGCGAGCCGGGGTTCCAACCTGCGCACCCTGTTTCCAAGGCAAGCGCTCAGCCACTGAGCTGTTACCGCTTGAAACGATCTCTAATGTTGTCTTTTATTACGCGAATCTCAAACTATACTTTTACGGATTATATCGCGGGTTATTTTAGATTTTACTTTGCCGACGTTCCGAATGCTTTACAGCACCCATGGCCACGGGAAGACGGAGATGTTGAAAGTCCATATGTCACAACTAGCTGACCCGCGCATCTCCACCCGTGCTCTTTTTACGTTGAATGCATGACCTCCTTTTCTTGGCGGGTCACCCCCTTCCCTCCAATATGGTTGAGAGGAGTGATGTCTGCTGCTCAAGTCAACTCGTGTGCGGGTGCTGCTTGGGAGGACTGGTCCGACTACTATCTCTTTGGCCTTTTAGTTTGTTGTATTTTTTTTTGTTTTTTTTTTCTTTCTCTGGTTTTATCCTTCGTACGGCGAACACACTGTTGCTGATGCTGATCAAATTGTAACAAGACAAAAACTGATTTTAAAAAAGTGAATAAATGACAAGTCCGCTGAGTTTCTTGCCAGATCTTTTCAGTAGAGGCCGCATTGTGATCCGGTGGTAGCTTTTAAAAAAAATTACCGTTCAAAGAGTGTCAAAGTGAGCGTTAAGCCTAATTGAAATACTTACATATTTTTGAATTTGAATTCAGTTACAAACTAGGACTGTGTTTACTTGCCCTCTGAAGCACGGAGACATTAAACGGTCACCCATCTATGTCATGACCTTGCGTTGCGTAACCTGACCGATTGCAAAACATTGATTAACCGTCTATGAGTGTCTCCTTATTATTATTTATTGTAATGAAAAAATGGATAAAATCGGACCACGCGTATAACCAAGTAAACATATTGACTTTAATCCACTCTCCCAAAGGAACCATGCTGATTTATGAAATAAATAGTAGATATTTATCCTATGTCCTACCTTGTAGTATTAACTCAAATTATGCCAAGTTTCATTTGAATCCATTCAGTAGTTTCGGCCTGGTGCAGAATGTGGCCAAGCAGAATTTCTTCATCCACAATAGGTAGCCAGATGTAAAGCAATGTTTTTGTTCCGCATACTCCTTTGGTATGTTTTTCTCAGCTAGCCTCTTTTTCACAATTTCAATGCAGTCCACCACAGGTAGGCATGTAAATAGGGACTGGACATTAGAACTGACCATAGTTTCATTGTCATTATAATAATAATAATAAACTTTATTTATTTCACACAGAGAGAGCGATGCTTAAAACAAAATTACATAAAAAAATAAAATTATAACTACGATCATTGATCTCTAAGTAGAAAATATTCAATCAATCAATCAATTAAGCCCTTTATCCTGAACTTCATTTTAACTTATCTTATTTTCTATAAACTTATAATAAAACTGTAACAGGTCCAATTCTGTACATTGAAGATATTTTGAAAATTATGTTTGGAGGGCATTCTATAACCGATACTAAAGCCAAAAATGTATTATATTTTATTTTTGTCTGTTTGTCTGTCTGTCTGTCTGTCTGTCTGTCTGTCTGTCTGTCTGTCTGTCTGTCTGTCTGTCTGTCTGTCTGTCTGATTCTCGGCTGAGCATCACGCCGAAACTACTGAATGGATTCAAATGAAACTTGGCATGATTTGAGATCTTACTACGAGGTAGGACATAGGATACTTTTTATCCCGTAATCTAGCACGGTTCTTTAGGGAGAGGGGATTAAAGTCAAAATGGGTACTTGGTTATACGCTTGGTCCAATTTTATCAATTTTTCTTTATAATATAATAAATATTAGTAAGGGAACACTCATAGAGAGTTGTTATCAAGGTTTTGTAATCGATCAGGTTAAGCAACGTTAGGTAAGGTCATTAAATAGATGGGTGACCGTTTAACGGCATTTGAACTAAACGGGTCCGTGCTTCAGAGAGCAAGTAAAAAGTGGGTCCCAGTTTTTAACCGACTATAAAAAAGGAGGTTATGTATTCGATGCGAATGTCTGAAAAGTTTAGTTAACGTTAAAATAGCGCAGGTGGAGCTGCGTGGGTCAGCTAGTTTATAATATATCTCTAAGTTCAGTGTGCCTCCTGGCAATGGCCTCCTCTAACAACTTCTACTGTTTCTGTCTTTAGCTACCCTTCTCCAAGTAGAAAATATTACACCAAAAAAAATATTCAACGTAGTTTACCTTATGGTATACGAATTTTTTTTTTATTTATTATCATACAAACAACTATATACATATACTTAGCCATATTTGGCCGATAAACGTACAACTTACAAATGGCGTCTTGCCGAGCGGCTTTTACGCAAAAGCAACGCGGGCGTTGTATCTAGCTCGGGCTTGCATACCCGCGATCCGCCCCAGACGCCCCGCGCATGATTGCGCCTGTTTCTAGACGGCTTCGTCGATTGACCGTTTAAATTTATAGGCTGTGGTTATTCTTACTATTTCCTCAGCTTACAGTGGCAAAAAGTGTAGTATGAGGACGCAATTAATATCGGCGCTGGTCCCCTAAGTTTCCTCATATGTGGCTTCGACGCTTCACGTCCCCCGCCCAACCTTGGCACGTCGCGGCGTGATGCTGCATTTTAATTACTTATTGGCTTACGCACATACACCCAGACAGGGAAAACATTATTTTTTAATTCTCTTTTTAAGTTTTATTTTTACATAACTATGCTACCGCAAATTAATGAAGACGAATTATTCTGACAGGATAAATATCTCTCAATATTATTTCTATGTCTCTATACAATATGTTCGCTTAGGTGCATAATACATACTTTTGGCGGGCCCGTTGGTCTAGTGGTTAGACACCTTGACCGCTGACCAATAAGTCGTGGGTTCGATTCCCACCAAGTATCTGGGTGTTTTATCTTTATAAGTATGTATTTACAAAAAAAAAGTATATAAGTATTTGTATCAGTTGTCTGGTTTCCATAGTACAGGCTGTGCCTAGTTTGGGATCAGATGACCGTGTGTGGATTGTCCCAGAATATTATTATTTATCTTCACGGGTTATATACCCGGGTATTTTAGAGGCTTATTATTATTATTATTTTATTAATATTATTTATGAATATGTATAAGTTTTAGGTTGTAAAGAGGCGCAAGTATACAACCCTAGGTTCCAGATATATATTTGCGCCCTTGCGGTGGAGACCATGGTCTCATGGGACGCACGGTTTGGTGAAAGAAATTTCATCTTAAAACTTATCGAAGTCTCAGGAGACGTAGTACGGCGACAACAGAGGAAGTTTTTCACTTTGTTTAAATATAGAAACTGTCATCATCATCATCATCATCATCATCATCAGCCGGAAGACGTCCACTGCTGAACATAGGCCTCTCCTTAGAACGCCACAATGAAGGACAATTGGCTATTTGCATCCACCGGTTACCTGCGACGCGCACAATGTCGTCTGTCCACCTAGTGGGAGGCCTGCCAACGCTGCGTCTTCCGGTTCGTGGTTATCGGTTCTTCGAGCGATAACTTATAGGTTTAAAACTTTAAAAGTTGCTAATTTTAAATTTGTGTAGCACACATTGAGTTAGTATGTACATACGCACCTAGATACATAATATACTTCAATGGTAGCACATTGATTATTCATCAGCTCTTTAAATTCCCGTTATTTGGCTTACCCCAGCAAGTCAGCATGCATGATTGTATTAAAGTGCTTAGTAATTCTGAATGGGGATATAAACAGTGAGTTGGAAGGGACTTTGAGATATACTGCCTGCCTGGATAGTCCACTCGTCCGCACCGCACGTGCGAATCGCTACATAAGTCGTGTGCCAAACATAACACGTCCAACAATTTGATGTCAACGACTTCTTGAACCCTCGCTTCACGAATTTAATTCACAATAAGTATCGTCACTTTTGTATGCGTCCCCGCACAATACCTATTCAGATTTATTGAGGAGCCGAATCGGTAATCGACATCTGTCCGGTCGGTTCGGTCGACCTTCATTATTAATGCATTGCAAAAGGATAATTTTTTTTAACAGTAGGTTTATAAGTACGATATGACACATTGTGTATAGCTGTTGATGTACTTCAAATTTATTCAGCTCATTGAGTATGTCCTATCGATTTAATGAGAGTGCATGTAGCCGAAACGAATTTATATTTGTCGGAAACACGTTTAACATTCTTTTTTTTTAAACTTTACATGATCATCAGAACACAGAAACACAATCTCACCCATGCACCCTAGAATAACACACGAGGAAACTACCGGCATAAAGTCTCGAATACGCACTGAAGCCCTACCTACCTACCTAGAGTGGCCTCCACCTGCCCCTTACAGCCACCCCTGACCGACCGCTTCCTATCTCGACCTTCTATCAACCTAGTAACCAAACCCACCGGAGGTTATACTGCAACCACTAGATAAATGGACTACACGAGCCAGAGAGAACAACTCATTGCACAACTACTCAACATGAAATCTCACAGGAAACTATCACAATCTAAACCAACAGCTGCAGTACGTTAGCTCACCAACACCGATCTTCACCATAGACTCTCTTTTTTGTTTTACGGATCCCTGTTTCCATATTTGTGAACTGTAACAATCACTGTAACCGTCTTACCCAGCGAACCTCACATAAAGACCACAACAGACACTAACGCACACACATATAGACACACACTACTGTAACAATCTTGCCCAGCTGGTCCCTCAAAGAGGCCACTGTAACCGTCTTGCCCAGTGAACCTCACTTAAGGACCACAACATACACACACACACACACACAGACACACACTGGTGTAACAATCTTGCCCAGCTGGTCCCTCAAGGAGGCCACTGTAACAGTCTTGCCCAGCGAACCTCACTTAAGGACCACAACACACACACACACACATACACACACTGGTGTAACAATCTTGCCCAGCTGGTCCCTCAAGGAGGCCACGTCTTGCCCAGCGAACCTCACATAAGGACCATAACACACACACACTTAACCCCTCAAGCCCGTGTGGTTCCAAAAGGAACAATGCGCGTGTTCTTTTAGGACCCAGCCGGGATTGAAGCCTTAACAAATAATCCCACACCAACTAAGGCTTCCCTTTGATCATCTCATATGACAGCGTGGACTTGATACCCTGACATCTTGCTATATCATCATCTCGTATGATGACATAACCCTCCACACACACAGTGATGTTCGACCTCATGCAAACCACCACTGGCTAAGGCGTCCCTTCGACCAGCTGTTTGTCATATCATATGACAGCGTGGACCGGACAACCTGGCACCTCATCATGTCATCATCTCGTATGATGACTTCACCCTCCGCACACACAGTGATGTTCGACCTCATGCAAACCACCACTGGCTAAGGCGTCCCTTCGACCAGCTGTTTGTCATCTCATATGACAGCGTGGACCGGACAACCTGGCACCTCATCATGTCATCATCTCGTATGATGACTTCACCCTCCGCACACACAGTGATGTTCGACCTCATGCAAACCACCACTGGCTAAGGCGTCCCTTCGACCAGCTGTTTGTCATATCATATGACAGCGTGGACCGGACAACCTGGCACCTCATCATGTCATCATCTCGTATGATGACTTCACCCTCCGCACACACAGTGATGTTCGACCTCATGCAAACCACCACTGGCTAAGGCGTCCCTTCGACCAGCTGTTTGTCATCTCATATGACAGCGTGGACCGGACAACCTGGCACCTCATCATGTCATCATCTCGTATGATGACTTCACCCTCCGCACACACAGTGATGTTCGACCTCATGCAAACCACCACTGGCTAAGGCGTCCCTTCGACTAGTTGTCATCTCATATGACAGCGTGGACCTGACACCCTGGCACCTCATCATGTCATCATCTCGTATGATGACTTCACCCTCCGCACACATAGTGATGTTCGACCTCATGCAAACCACCACTGGCTAAGGCGTCCCTTCGACCAGCTGTTTGTCATCTCATATGACAGCGTGGACCGGACAACCTGGCACCTCATCATGTCATCATCTCGTATGATGACTTCACCCTCCGCACACACAGTGATGTTCGACCTCATGCAAACCACCACTGGCTAAGGCGTCCCTTCGACTAGTTGTCATCTCATATGACAGCGTGGACCTGACACCCTGGCACCTCATCATGTCATCATCTCGTATGATGACTTCACCCTCCGCACACACAGTGATGTTCGACCTCATGCAAACCACCACTGGCTAAGGCGTCCCTTCGACTAGTTGTCATCTCATATGACAGCGTGGACCTGACACCCTGGCACCTCATCATGTCATCATCTCGTATGATGACATAACCCTCCGCACACACAGTGATGTTCGACCTCATGCAAACCACCACTGGCTAAGGCGTCCCTTCGACTAGTTGTCATCTCATATGACAGCGTGGACCTGACACCCTGGCACCTCATCATGTCATCATCTCGTATGATGACATGATCCTTCACGCACACAGTGATATTTGACCACATCCAATACAAGCAACCCTGTACGAGACCACCGACCAGACCGTCACGACATCCCAAAGTAGATCACTCAGGACAAATCACTCCCTTCGGGGTCACCGCATCAACTATCTCAAGATCCCACACTACTACTCGCAATACTCTCTACGGGATCATCACTCTGACTGTCACATGATCCCAAACTAGACTACTCGCAATACAAACTACTCTCTACGAGATCACCACGCTGACTCTCACGAGATCCCAAGCTATATACGACTCACAGCACGAACTACTCTGTAGACTAGACTGTGTTCAGTCTACAAAGTACTTAGCTCTCAATATCCACCGATCGTTTCCCGAATAACTGAACGTAGACTCTCGTCCGGATCCTCACGCTGGACTCAATGCTACACCTCACTGATTCACTAGGAAATATCACGATAGACTCTCCATTATAATTTACGATCATCATCAAACATAACCATACTACTTTTCCAACCATCACACTTGTTATGTCATTGTCAACCAATCACCCGAACTAGTGTCATGGCGTCACGTCAAACATGACAGTTGACATCTCGTAATAAAGACGTGCACGGCATATTTAAGTAAATCCACATCCAATTAAAACCCACGTATCGGTTATGTATGCATTTAACAATGCAGTCTCCGTATGTAGGTATTGAAAAGTAACTGAAAGAAGCCTACACAGATGATAATAAGATACAGATTTAGAAAAATACATTGACTACGTCACGCGTCAGGTACGGATCGTAGCCAGAATCAGATTTTTTGACCGGACTGATCGATGTTAGTATACAATATTTGGATAGAAACAATTTTTTTTTTGTGACCCACATTACTTCCAACATACTTAAATATCATGAAAATTTCAAGCACTGTAAATATTAAAATCTATACTTAATTATTATATTAAGGCAGCACTTTTGGTATAATAATAAAGCATAATTTCAATTTTAAAACAATAATTTACTTACTGATTTGTGCAAAATTAGCAATGTAATTTGAAAAATAAATATTATTCCGCACGCATTCATTACATGTTCAAAAATTAATAAGTTAGTCATTTGGCATATTTCAGGAACCGCTGACGCTATCTATTTGAAACTTGGAATAGTTTTAAGTCTTACTTACCCAACATCAAATGAAAAAAAATCGCAAATGGAAACAATATATTTTTTTCCTTTTTTTTTTAATGATGGACCCCCAATGGGTCACCAAAATTTCTAAGTGAGACTACTATTGCAATCAATCTATTCTTACGGATTATATCGCGATTTATTTTATTTTTCCCCTTAAAAAAAATTAAAAAAAAAAAAAAATAAAAAAAAAAAAATAAAAAAAAAAATCGCGATATAATCCGTAAGAATAGATTGATTGCAATGTCTAGTATTCGCGTAAATAAAAGACAACATTATGAGACTACTATATTGTGAGGTATCATATGAAAGGGCTTCATTTACACATCCCAAATGATTTTTTATTTCTTACTTTTTAGCTGCTAATCAAAACTGTAAAAAAAATACTGTTCGGAAGTTTGTTGACGAAAAAATCTGAAATAATTATGGGTAATACATAAGTATACTATCTATATTTTACAGGAAAATTAGAACGATATTATTAATTTGTAAGTAGTAATTTTTTTTTAATAATCCTATAAAAACCTCGACAAATAAACTTAGTTTTGCGGTTTGGTTTTTATGCTATCTACGGTGTTAGACGAATAGTAAAGTAACTTTAATATGTCCAAAGAAGGGGTAGAACCCTTGATGTGCGAATCCGACTCGCATTAACCGGTAATTATTTTTAATGTATAATCAGAGTTAGGGTGTACTTGACCTTGGTCAAAGTGACCCGTCATTGAGAAGCATTCGATCCAAATTGCACGGTGTCAGGCGGCTGCAGTCGACCTCACATGGTCGCCATGCTGTCTAGAGGACGGCAGGTCAGTTCACCTAGGTATCAATTTGCGCTAATGGGAGACACGATTACGTAGTCATTGGGTTCTATGTTAAGGTACTTACCTACTTTGGAAATATTTTTACAGTATCGAATATTCAAACGGCTTGATGATATTTGGCATTTGCGAGTTTTTTCCTCGACCTATGATAAAACTCGGTTTCCTTTTGTTTTTCTTGTATCATCGGACGACGAGACGCACAGCGCATACGACTAAATGATTTGGTTCTTCGTTAGTAATAAGGACAGCTAAGGACGAAAAAATATGAGATATTCAACAAATGAGTTACAATATAGGATGTGTTGATACACTGAATAAGACCCTCACGGATCGGACATATGTTTTTTTGCATTCTGTATATATCACCATATACCCTCTTTTCTTTACAAGATCAAAATCGTAGGAATAGGGTTATAAATATATCATGTTCAACCCAACCAATTGTCTTTGGCTGGCCACCGGTCAACCATTACTCCTGTGTTCATACATTAATTGCTACGATTTTGATCTTGTAAAAAAACAGGGTATATGGTGATATATACAGAATGCAAAAAAACATATGTCCGATCCGTGAGGGTTTTATTCAGTGTATCAACACATCCTATATTGTAACTCATTTGTTGAATATCACATATTTTTTCCTACTTTGTACCAGAAAAACGAATATGATCTTGTATTTCTGGTAAAAATTAGAAAATAAAAATGAGATGATTAACAAATGAGTTATATACATGTGTTTGTAACGATACACTGAATAAGACCCTCACGGATCTCACATGTTTTTATAATCTGTTTTTAAGGGACTAACATCATAAAATATCTGATGAGTAAATACCTCACTAATGATAACAATATGACTCTAAACAGCTCTTGACCTGCTTTTTATATCTAATATAATATATACCTGCGTTCCATTTTAAGCAGTTTCCACTATAGAAATATATAACCACAAGTTACATGGTGTCATAGATTTTTTTTAACTTTACTTATGTAAACAGCATTCGTAAACACCTTCTCAGATTCCCAACAAACATCCTACTTTTGAGCATACTTGAGTGTAATTAATACACATCTGCCCACTATTTCCGGGCAAATACGTACTGGTAATGCCCACCTTACAAAGTGGCTTACTCAAAAACAAAGAAAACAGAACAGCCATAGCCATACGTAGTTATTTAATATTCTTTCAAACTGCCCAGGCATCCATTAGATTTTCTGTCAGTTTTGCTACGATCAATATCATCAACACAAATCAACATGGTTTATCCGACCTCTAATATCTCTAATACCTCTGAGGATAATATCATAACAAATGACGGTAATACCTATTGTCTAATGATGCCTTAAAGTAAGCAAGTGGATGCCGTTACATGGATGCAGTCGGCCCCGCGTAGCCGCCAAGCTGTCTGTGGTCTAGAGGACACACGGTCACCTCGCCCATCCACTGATATTAGAACTCACGTAGACATACATTGAAACAATGCAAGTAGTTATTAAGCCGCTGCTCCACTGCGGCGCACGGCAGTGCTGTACGTTGACTTAGCATCGCTATGTATGCAATTGGTAGTGGTAACGTCCACAGCAACCCACGGACTCGCTACGCATGAATCTTTGGGTACACGCGTGTTGATCGAAAATATCACTCACGCAGCTGAACCCTATTTTTACCGGGGGAAACCTTCAAAAGGTCCTCGGGAGCTGTGGGGCTCAACCGGGGTATGTGGGATTTTTAGCCAATAAAACCACCGCGGCTGTCGCATCGACATATGAGATGAGGCACTCTCCGGATCTGGACCAGGAGCCCCTCAAAGTAAGCCTTTGAGCCCGCCGCTGGGAACCAGACACGGTGATCATGGGGACGAGGGGTCGCAATCCCGCCGCCGTCCTCCTCAGCCGCCGTACCCAATGGACGCCCTAGGGCTCACACCCTGAACGTCTAACACAGCTCAACCTCTTACCCGCTGTACACGGTTAAAAATACAAAGTATTAGTATAAGTTGTCTGGTTTCCATAGTACAGGCTCTGCCTAATTTGGGATTTGGGATTGTTATTATTTATTTATGTGATGTGTTACGTGCCTTAGAGGATCTTGCTGATTGATGAATCCTTTCATTGCGACTTGAATAACCTCCTAGTAGACACAAAGAGATCTATCGATAAGTCATCAACAGTCATAGACATAATGTTGATTCATAGAGTCATAGATATTTTGATGTCTATAAGTAAACAATATATAGTTGTACAATGTACGAGTATGAGCGGTAACAGCTCAGTGGGCAACTGCTTGCCTTGGAAACAAGGTGCGCAGGTTCGAACCCCGGCTCGCACCTCTGATTTCTTTAATTAATCATGTGCGAATCGTCTTTGTGCGATTGTTACTAGCTTTCGATGCAGAAAAACATCGTGAGGAAACCTGCATGTCTGAGAAAGTCTAACTAGCTTTCGAATGACGTGTGAAGTCTGCCAACCCGCACTTAGCCAGCGTGGTGGACTACGGCCTAAGCCCCCTCATCTTGAGGGGAGGCCCGTGCCCAACAGTGGGACTTATACAAGGGCTGGTATTATTATTAATGTACAGTTATAATTTGGTCGTTTTATTAATGTCAATATCATACTGAATTACTGACGCAGTCTGCGTAGTCAGCTCTAGAACTCGTCTCTTAGTCCCACTCAATTCAATTCAATTCAATTTTATTTATTTGCTTAAATGTGGTAAATACAAGGATGGTACATTAAATACATATTGAGCGTCGCACATTTGCCATTAAATAGCATGCAAAATAGGTACAAATTTAAGTGATTATAAATTGAACAATATTAACCAGAGAATGTCAATTAAATACCATGTCAACTAAAAAATGTCAATTATTAATGAATTAAAACAAAAACGTCATTTATATATTAATTATGACAAATACCATTGATATTATTACTAACAATCCAAGAACTCCTTGTATAAAAATAATACTATAACAGCCATTTTTTTACAATATTAACCAGAAAATGTCAATTATAATACATTAATTAAAATAAATACCATGTCAACAACTCAGGAGTTATCAGAATATACATACGTCAAGATGTTAAATAGTATTTTGTCTGGATATTAAATTATACTGTACTTACTTAAGTATGTATTATGTATTAATTTTTACTAATTATTGACGGGCCTGTTGGTCTAGTGGTAAGACGCCCAGACCGCTACCCAATAGACCGTGCCGTGCATGATTCCCACAAGTGTCAGGGTGTTTATCTATCTAGGTATATATTTGCAAAAAAAAAGTATAATATAAGTATTAGTATCAGCCCCCCTAGTTAATGTAACATTCTACAATCGCTATCGCTAATAGAAAGTATAAAAATGTATGAGAATGACATATGCCAACGAAAAGTCACGTGACAAGTTATAGGGAATTGACACCGTTAGCGAATGAAGAAATAGATTCGCTATGAAGCGATTGCATCTTGTCTAGGCCCTCAGTTGTATGGTTTCAACGACTGATTTTGACAGTACAAGTACGTCCCTCGGCAGTCGCTTACATTAAGTTACATTTCACCAACTAGTCATTTAAATAAAAATGTAGCTTCATTTACAAGCTAGTTTCTTTAAATATTTTTCATTGTTCCGTAACCCTTGTCGGTTATACGTACCTACGTAATACTTAATAACTTCCTCATATAATTATATGATCAGCATTTAAATGGGCAGGCCACATCGCTCGAAGAACCGATAACCGTTGGGGAAGAAAGGTTCTCGAGTGGCGACCACGAACCGGAAGACGCAGCGTTGGCAGGCCTCCCACTAGGTGGACAGACGACATTGTGCGCGTCGCAGGTAACCGGTGGATGCAAATAGCCAATTGTCGTTCATTGTGGCGTTCTAAGGGGGAGGCCTATGTTCAGCAGTGGACGTCTTCCGGCTGATGATGATGATGATGATTTAAATGTTATACTAGCAAGGCAATCATGCGTTTAATCTCATCATCATCAGCAGCCGCAAGACGTCCACCGCTGAACAAAGGCCTCCCCCTTAGAAGGGAGGGGTTGCCATAATCCCCACGCTTGGCAGGGGTTTGGTGATCGCAGTATAGATGGTAGGTAATCCAATAGAAAGACGCTGCTGGCCGTCTTCCTGTTTTCCCTTAGTCGCCTCCTACGGACACCCAACGGGAGGAGATGGGAGGGTGCTATTTATAGCGGCTATAAATAGCTATAATATAGCCTGACATCCCACGGGTAATCTGAGCCATCAGATTAAAAGTACCCATGGGATGTCGCTCGCGTTCGTAGCGGTAGTTGTTTGCCAAATCAACTACCGCTGCAAACGCGAGCAACCATGAGCATCATAATTTATGTCACATGGTCAGCTAATGACAGACAGAAGAAAATGCGAAAACGGAGCTGTAGTACCGTAAATAATATTAATAATATCTTGGGACAATCCACACACGGTCATCTGATCCCAAACTAGGCAGAGTCTGTACTATGGAAACCAGACAACTGATACTAATACTTGTATACATTTTTTTTGTAAATACATACTTAAATAGATAAATAACACCCAGACACTTGGTGGGAATCGAACCCACGACCCATCGGTTAGCGGACAGGATGTCTAACCACTAGACCAACGGGCCCGTCAAATGACACACATAGTTATCTACTATAGTACTTACAAAACATCTAATTGAAGATTCTTTAAGTTCAGCTCCAATGGAGGTGCATAAGGTGAAATGCCCTGCCAGCATCAGACTGAATAAGCTTTTTAACATTCAGTAGGTATCGAAGAACATGGAGATTCTGTTCTGTATTCAAGATATATAAAATGTAGATTGTAAAAAGTATCGTTTCTTTACTCGCTGTAAATGTTTGGTAGCAATTGCTTTGTAAAAAAATATTCTTTAGCTAAGTACAAAAGTCTCAGCTTTTCGAGCTAAAAGAAATTTTCCAAGTTGGCCAACGAGAAAACTCTGTCCAAAGTTATGAAATAAATGAAACCATTGATACGTCAAGTACCTACTTCATGAAAGGTTATCACAAACTTTTGTTTGCCACTTCGCACTTTTGAACTTGTACAAAACATTAACTTTTATTTGAAAAACAAATACTTAGAAAGAAACAATTTGTTTTTAACAATATTTCGTAATGCGTTCATATTTCTTAAGTTTTTTTTATTAAAGACTGAAGGATACTTGGCGGCCTTGATGGGCCCATTGGTCTAGTGGTTAGACACCCTGGCTGCTACCCAATGGGTCGTGGGTACGATTCCCACCAAGTGTCTGGGTGTTATTAAAAAAAATCTATATAAGTATTAGTATCAGTTGTCTGGTTTCCATAGTACAGGCTCTGCCTAGTTTGGGATCAGATGACCGTGTGTGGATTGTCCCAAGATATTATTATATTATTATACTGTACCTATACTGTTATTCAAATGTCAGTAGCTTCCACAACACGCTAGTAAATATTATGCTAATGTTTAAATCAGTTAAATACCAAACATAAATAGTGCCACGTCAACCCGCCGTCAAAATATAATCGTATCGTCTTATCATATTAACGACTTTTTGGTCCTTCGAGCCCGGTAGAAAATAAAATATCATTAGAAACAACATCAAAAAGGACAGGACAGATTGTGTGTTTTTGTAAAGCCAGATATTAGCAGCCATAATATCAGTATCATAATCAGAATCAGAAATCACTTGGTGTGATGAAACAGAGGACCAATAACTATACGCAAACATACCTATTTGGGCAAGCAAACGACAGCAGCACCGAATGATAGAAAGAAATCTCCTCTATCGAATTACGAGTGCCGTGTAAATAAGTAAGTGGCTGCGTTGCTGCTATCTACCTAAAAGGTCGTGGGTTCGATTTCCACCTAGAACAAATATTTGTGTACTATCACGGACACGAACGCTGTACCAGTTTTCAATGAAAATCGTTTGAACGACGGGCGGGATAAGCGCTTCCGTGCGCGCATTCTTCACGTATTTTGGGCCGGCTCGTTCAAGCGACTATCTCAAAGGCGACTATAGTCCTAAAGGTGGTACACCATTTGTGACCGCGAGAGTACATGGATATCTCTGTTTGCCCTGTATATCCACTACTTGTGTATTGTTTTTTCGACCATAAGAGTCTGGGTATTATTTATCTACATATGTATGTATTTATTTAAGTATTTTCAAAAAATATAGTTCTACTTGTGGATCTCATGATTAGTTTAGATTATTAATAAATAACTTAGTAACATTATTAACCTTGGGTACAACTGATTTAAGCTCAAAAGCTCTTAATAATTTGTGATTTTTACGCGAATATTACACATAGAAATAAAGCTAATTTTACGATAATATCAGTAAAATTAGTTTTAGTTCAATTAATATTAAAAGCTCGTTAGCCTACCTATATAAAATCCGAAAGTTAAGTAATAATTAAGTAGCCCGTTATATAACATACACAATTATTAACCTACTTGTTAAAGTATGCCAATAACGTCACTATGCCATTAGGGCGAATACCTGCCCTGTACACAATATGTCTAAAAGTCTTCGTAGATGAAGGAATTTTGTTCACATTCATAGAGTATTTGGAATTGTGTCACATAACGCAGACGTTCGGTATTTATAGGTACTTAAATTTTAGTTCTCCACGAACAAAAGCCCCCCGTCTGCGCAGGCTTTAACATGACTAGACGCTGTTGCGTGTATTTTCCACGACTTTCAGCTTCATTTATCGGGTGTCGAGACGGGAAGCGAGGGGGTGGGAGGGGGTCGCGATGACGCTAGGCTCTGGGGTCAGACGGCGGCGTTCAAGGTTAAGGCCGCACGAGCTCCACACACGCCCTAAATTTCTCATTTAACTAATATATTTATAGGCAGGTGCATCAATTTAAAATAATATATTAACACCTAATAAATGTGAACAAGACTCATTTTAGATGCGTTCATTCTCGGGTGTTATTACTAGGAGATAATTTCTATTTAGTAGATTCCTTGTGCAAGGAACCGTCCAGGTAGGTACAGTAGCAGTGTTTGATAGTCTGCCGCCAAGAAGCAGTGTGTAAACATTGCTGTGTTCCGTTGTGAAGGGCACTGTAGCTGGTGAAGTTACCAGAGACAAGAGACTTAATGTTTTTAGGTTCAGCAACGCGTTAGCCAGTTCTTTTGGTATTGCTAGCGGTAGCATAGGCTGCGCTGACTGCTTACCTACTATCAGGCTGGCCGCATGCATATTTGCCACCTTAGCGGTATAAAAAATAGTAATATATACCCTGTTTTTCTTTTCAAGATCAAAATTGGAACAATAAGTGTATAAACACAGCCGGTGGCCAAAGACGAAGAGGTAGGGTTGATTATGTCATAATTGAACTCTTGATTTACAGTAGAATATTATCTGCTACTGCTGTAGACCTGGGCGGTCCCTTGCATAAGGGACCTACCACTTTGTAAAAACACCGACGTCAAAAAGCAGTAATAAATAACGAAAATGTATTGAAGTCAATGCTAATAACCTACCATGCTTACCACCGAATTCAATATAAGTACATATTTTCATTAATTTTTTTACGCTGTTTTGTGTAATTTATGTTACCCACGTATCAGAAGTAAATTAATTGCATTTACTTAGAATTTATTTAAAAAGCAAAAACCGAAAAGTTGCAAGTATTAGCCGTGTCCCTAGATATAAAAGCAGCTTTTGACAACGCATGGTGGCCAGCATTATTCAATGGTCTCAGAACAATAAAATGTCCTAAAAATATATTCAATCTAAAAAAAAAATTATACTATGGATAGAAAAGTTATATTAGATTACGGAGATTCAAGGGCAACCAAGATAATGACAAAAGGATGCATACAAGGATCCGTTTGTGGACCTACGTTTTGGAATATAATCCTCAATGATCTGCTAAATACGGAATTACCTTCTGGATCACATTTACAAGCCTTTGCTGACGACGTGCTTCTTATTGTAAAAGGTAAAACTGTGGAAGAAATAGAAAACAAAACGAATGCATGTCTAAAAATAATTACTGAATGGGGAAAAGGAGTAAAGCTGGACTTTGGATCCGAAAAAACACAAGCAATTTCGTTTACGACCCAAATCAAAAACTGTAATATAAGTAGTAACGGTTATAGTATTCCAATTCTTAAAGAAATTAAACTATTAGGTGCTGTTATAGATGAGCGGTTAACCTTCATAGCACATAGTAGATACATTGTTAATAAAGCTACTAAAACTTTTAACCTCCTATGCAAATTTGTAAAACCGACTTGGGGCGTGCATCCTCAAAATGTTGAGATCATTTATAAACAAGTAATACAGCCCATGATTACGTATGCGGCTGGAATTTGGGGTGACGCTACCCGTTTTTACTGAGTTAGAAAAAAATTACGCTGTTTTCAAAGATAATTTGCAATTCGGGCTATTCGAGCTTTTAGGACAGTTTCGGCCAATGCATCAATCGCACTTGCTCAGTTCATACCACTGCACTTAGCTATAAGAGAGGTACAGCTCCTACATGACGTTAAAGAATCTGAAGTGACCCCTGATCAACCGACAAACATTCGCCTTAAGAAACCTGTTACTAATATCCAGAGATTACACCCGGCATATCGTCATAAAATCACATACTTTGAAGCCAGCAACGAACATGAGGTTAATTTACACACTTTGAACAGTTCATTCCGTATTTTTACTGACGGAAGTAAGCTAGAGAGCGGACAAGTTGCAGCCGAATGGAGCAAACATTTCCAAAAAGATAAAACTGTGTAAGACCTGCTCCGTGTTTATGGCTGAACTCCGAGCTATTGAAGCAGCATTAATATGGATAATAAATAACAATATTAAAGATTCTACTATTATTCTTACAGACAGCCTTTCGTCACTTAAAGCTATCCAAGACATAAACAATTCTGATCCAACCGTTAACTCAATTCACCATCTTCTATATCACTTAAAAAATCTGACCATTATTAAATTTGCATGGGTACGTGCCCATATCGGAATTATGGGAAATGAAGCCGCTGACGTAGCAGCCAAGCAAGAGTGCTGCCACTATGAGGACTGCTACTGAGATGTATTTATTTCCCTCATCCCACGCCAAACGATTTCTAAGGGACAATACTCTACAAGAATGGCAGAAAGAATACGAAGATAGCCCTCAGGGTGGGGAGACAAAAATATGATTCAAAGATATCAACTCTATAAAGGAATACAGAAAACATTTTCCAATAACATTTGAACTAACACAGATATTAACCGGTCATGCTTACCATCGTTCCTTTCTCCACCGCATAAAACGAGCTTCCACTAACACTTGCCCTTGCGACGATACCTCTGTTCAGGATACCAAACATTTACTGCAACAATGTCCCATCTTCTCACAAACTAGATACGCACATGAGTCTTTATGCCAGTTTCAAAACGTACAGCCATACAACCAAAGTAGTCTAATTAAAAGTTCTCATACAATCGCATCATTCATTGAACATGTAACACATTTAATAAACAAGCTCAAACAAATAAACGGAACTTAATAATTATAGCTCTATTTAATAACGTTCCCTGTATCCATTAGCAGGGTTCACCACAGAAGTGTGATGTCATAAATTAGAATAGAAATTACGCACAGGAATGTCTAACTAGTAAGATTTCTGAAAACATCTAGCTATGTGCTAATTTTAAGTTACTTACACCTTTGTATATTTTTTTTTTCTCTTTTTTAGTTTATGATACGTAATTTTTTGTAAAACCTGTTTCACTTGTATTACCAATTTTGTAAAATCTAAATAAATAAAAATTGACTCAAAAAAAAAAGTACGTGAGCTGTATCAAATCCCGACAACCCTTTCTGTTCGTAAAGTCAAAAAATGACGAGCTAAATGCGAGGCACTATTATTATTAATTAAAAGTCTCCGAATGATTACGAAACTTTCACGCAACTCGAAGGGCTTTGCTAGAGTAACTAACTGGAAACATAAACAGTCCATGTCTATATTTGAAATACTTTAACGATTTCGATGAGACTTATAAAATAACTTACTAGAAACATAAACTGTCCATATCTTTAAATTACTCAACCGATTTCGATGATACTTTACCTTAATTTGAAAGATACTAAAACTATTATAAAAAGAATTACCGCAGTCGGACTTGTAGTTTCTAAAAAAATACGTGGAGAAACCGACATACTTACACGCATGTGGTACATTTGTTTAGACACCTACATAGATTAACATATTATTTGAATATTATGAGCATTTTCATTTATATTGTGTTCATATTCTTAACCGTCGATACGGAACCTCCTTTTTAAAGCGGTTAAATACAGTTAAAACATTTATCACATGCACTTCTTAAGAATAATGCATTAACAAAATTGCCGCACCTTCATAAATTGGGTATTTTAACTGTGATTTTATTGTCATATCAAATATGAGATTGTCGCTTACATTATTAAGAACCTAGCACCCGTTACTTTCCAATTGTTTACAACATTATCTGCAAAACATAAATATTTAAAAAATGTTTATTTTTTACAAATCAGGAAGTTTTGGAATTGGTTGATGAAAAAAGAGAAGTTTTAAGATCAATTGAGAATAGGAGAGGAAAGATGATTGGTCACTTGATACGTCACGACACCTTCTTTAAAACGATAGTGGAAGGTAAAATAGAAGGGAGAAGGGGAAGATGAAGACCAAGGCGAAGTTTCATGAAGCAGATAGTAGAAAAAGTGGGTGGACTGTCGTACCAGAAGGTCAAAATAAAGGCACATAATAGATCGGATTGGATATTGCTTCACTGACAAGAGCACAGCTCTTAAATTGAAGAAGAAGAGTTTATTTTTTACACTATAAAAGCCAGTGCTTGATCGCTATCTTATCGGATTGTAAACGGTGACTCAATCACGGAGGGTAGTGCATTAGTTTATTAACAACGTAGAGTCGTCAATATACGTAGTTTATATCTCTAATACTTTCTATCGAGGTTTATACCCAATTTATGAAAAGACATACTATAAGCAACTGAAACAAACTAGATTTAATACAAGTCTAGGTTTAAACATGGTTGAAATACGTCTTTGGCTGTTTCGGTGCGTTTACGTATGCAAGGAAGCGATTGCAGGAAGGATTTGGGTAGCCCGTTTATGTCGCAGCGATAGTCTCACATGCCCCCGACATGACCATAGCCTTAGTCTACGGCACCATATCTTCTGAGGTGACGTACTCACTACGACATTGCGAGGAACTGGTAATGCAGTCATTGTTACTTGTTGGGAATAACAATAGATACTCTGAATAATAAGTGCCTGCGACTCATAATGCAGTCATATTCTTTTATATTAATCTGTTTATGTATAACGTACTGAATGCTTAATAGTTTAAACTGATATACAAAGTATAAGGCGAGTCATATATTAGACTTCGTATACTGATAATTATGCAGGTACACAGTTGTTTGAATTTCGTAGACTACGGGCTCTTTTTCTCTATATACAGAGAGAGGCAAACAAGTAAATAAATGTAATGAAAGGAAGCGCTTTATATATGCTTCGAATTTTTTACTTAATGTTAATCCTCCTCAAAGGTGTCGCCGCACTGGGAGGGAAGGGTACCTAAAAGACTGGTGGCATTACCCCTTTGTATAGCCAAGCTTATACGTTGGCAGAAAAAGCTACCAGGTCTCCTGAGACTTCGATAAGTTTGGATGAAATTTCTTTCACCAAACCGTGCGCCTCATGAGACCAAGGCCCCATGGTCTCCACCGCAAAGGGCGCAAATACAAAACTCGAACCTAGAGCTGAATATTTGCGCCGCTTTGCATCACTAGCGGTCGCCGCAGCCCCTCCAGCCGCCCTGCAAGTGGCCGGGGTGTGGGACGCAGCAAGTGTGTCGACACATGGTGCATCCCACACCAACGGCTTTCCATGTTGTCGTGGTACTAAAGTAACACCATCAGGCCGCTTGCCATCATCTCGTGTAATGCCGACTGGTTCCAGTACGGCAGGGACACCGGCAGTGACAAGCCCCCTGCGAATAATATAATTAAGGGCGGCAGGGCGTGACATACGGCCAGCGCTACGCGAGCATACCTACTATTTATATAATTCCATAGCCACTTCTCGCCTTTAGACGTGTATCAGATGTGTATCAAATTAATCTATCAAGTATTCAGCACGTTAAAAGCCAAGCCACTCTCATCGACGTTGGGTTTTTCCTAAACTTTTTCGGAAACTATTTACAGAGTCTGACAAAGGCACAAAGATCTAAATAAATTAAAATGAATGATGACAGTAATCATATCAATGCGGGTATGAGCAACTTGACTACAGCAGACTGTCAGACGTCGGAGCCGACGTGTCGAAGCAGGAAACGTGGCTTAATTGTGAAAGGCACCGCCACCGCCGCCCGCCCGCAGCGTTCGCAGCGCCGCCGGCCGCGACACCGCCCGCCCGTTACGCAAACCATAACAAGCACGCATTCAATAAAAATCACACTTATACACTTGCATGAACTCAAATTTGTTTTTTCGTAGGTCTCCCTTCACACATACTTAATGTATTGACGAACAGCTATTACATTTCCATATTATGTAAATAACTGGATTTCATAAAATAATGATGACATGGTAAGTTTAACTTAGCATAGTAACTTACAAGAATAAACTGAATTATTAACTTCTGTTAGTTCTGATATTTAATAAAGGTACTATAGATAGAAACATAGAAATCGTGTGTGATATCCTGCCAGTTTATTTAGATTTAGATATGTTTTATTTAGATTACTTTCTTAACATACAGTGATGCAGTCAGGTCAGGATTTTTCGCAATGCAGGATTAGGTAATCCTAATATTCATAATAGGTATATACATCTGTCTAGTACGAAATTGAGGCTATTTTCTTTTAATTTTGTGATTCATTACATTACTAGTGACACATTGTGAAGCACTAAAACGGTTCTATACCTTGTATACGCATTCTTTATAAAAAAAAACTGTATGGTGGTAAAAACCAGGCAAAATCTGCATTCAAAATATTTCAGTGTAATTCAGAAGAAGGAAACGACTAAGAAGAGAAGATTTAACACCATACAAACAGGTCTATGACTAATAAGGTCACCGTAAAAAATTAATACCTCTTATATTAATCACAATAATTAAATACCAATATAAGCATTATCATATCAGGATTTCTTTGATTTTTTAGCGAATCGTGAGTCAGTTGTGAACCGGCCGACGGATATGACTCCTTCCTCCGCGCTATCGGCTGGCACTCTTGTTAAATTAAAATGGATGAGGTTTAAAGTGGAGCGGCCATAACTAACGGTTGGCGCGTCGACGCGACGTCTGCGCGTGATTATTAGTTTGCTGCGCGGTAGAAAATAGGACGCGGCTGACGGTTGGGGTCGCGCTCCCTCGCGCCCATCTGTGATTACGGAACAACCCAAATATCGTAGAGCTGCAGCTGCCAGCGATAATATAGATCGTAGCCTCCGTTGCGAAGAGCGAACCACTTGACTTCTAGACTGGAGACCACTTATTCAAATTCTATGGTGGTAGGTAGTTGTTCCTTACTGCTTAGGATAAAACAGGCCTGATCACCTGATTGTCTTCAAATTATTAGAGTCGTATGTATCTACATAGAAAGTTAGTTCTTCTCAGTGGGGGCGCGTTGTGAACCGGTGGTAAACTCAGCCCTCTCTTAAGCGACAGCCCAAGCCGAGGCCGTGCCTCCCTGAGGTGCCCTTGAGTTCGTCGCTACTTCTGCCGTTAAGGCTAGAGTGCTTTAAGCGCTCGCCTCCTATTGTCCGGTGAAGCTGTAATGGCCATCTGCGGCCAACAGCGTCTATCATTCACAAAAAAATAAATAAAAAAAACACAGAAAGTTAATCCTAAATCTGATGTCGTCTACTGTCCTATCGAAGTGTGAGAGAAAAGGTATAGAGAGTTCAACTGTGTCTGCGCAAGCACTTGTGCACTAAATATCTCAGCGCATATAAATATGAACTTTCAAAGAAAGTTCGTGGTAAACCTTATTATCATACATAGGGTTGCATACAAAAGACCTGTTGAATGACCACCAAAGAAATGAATCAGCAGAATAAACGGACTGGCTAGCAGGGACCAGGGACTGAACGTGCACATTTTAAGCCAACAATAATTGTCCAGCAGGCCATCGCGGCTAATGCTTGGTGATTTTTTGATATTGAAGCTATGGTAACCATAATAATTTATTTAATTTCAATGCTATGGTAACAATATTGGACCAAACGTTGTATACTCTATAAACAGCCCAATATTGCAATTACTGCTGTTTAATCTATACTTATAATAAAACTGTAACAGGTCCAATTCTGTACATTGAAGATATTTTGAAAATTATGTTTGGAGGGCATTCTATAACCGATACTAAAGCCAAAAATGTATTTTTTTTTATTTTTGTCTGTCTGTCTGTCTGTCTGTCTGTCTGTATCTCGGCTGAGCATCACGCCGAAACTACTGGATGGATTGAAATGAAACTTGGCATGATTTGAGTTAATACTCCGAGGTAGGTCATAGGATACTTTTTATACCGACATTCGGCACGGTTCCCTTGGGAAAGGGGACTAAAGTCAAAATGTGTACTCGGTTATACGCTTGCTCCAATTTTAACAATTTTTCATTATAACTATAATAAATATTTGTCACTCATAGACAGTTGTTAACAATGTTTGGAAATCGATCAGGTTAAGCAACGTTAGGTAAGGTCATTAAATAGATGGGTGACCGTTTAACGCCATTTGAACTAAACTTCTCCGTGCTTCGGAGGGTAAGTACAAAGTGGGTCCAAGTTTTTAACCGACTTTAAAAAAGGAGGTTTTGTATTCCATTGCGAATGTATATTATTGAAAGTTTAGTTAACGTAAACACAGCGCGGGCGGAGCTGCGTGGGTCAGCTAGTAAATATATAATGGTACTAGGAATACAAATAACAGCATAAGCGCCGGCAGCAGGGTGCAAGAATATACATGGATATCTTTGTTATTAAGTTACTGTTTGAATATAAACCGAAAGTGTCTAGGTTGCTGTCCAAATTTGAATTACATTTATTTACATAATATACCTATATGTATAATTCTATATTTTATATTAGTTAATAGTATAATGTGTAGATGTAGTTGCATCCCCCTGAATGTAATCCTGGCGGCATCCATGAATAACAGGTAAAGTAGATACCTACTTACATATCTACTATCATCTGTAATATATAAAAATCTCGTGTGGCTCAACCAATTATTATGATTTTTTTATGTAAGTGCATATATTTGGTAGGTATGAGAATAGGTTGTAAAGTATATTTCATACAGTTAGGTGTTATAAAAATAAGACCGGGCGAAGCTGCCCGAGTTAACTAGTCAACCTATGAAAATCAATAATGCCCGGTACTCACGACAACGATATAACGTAGCGATCTGACTGCGCAGACCGTTTGTGCAGTTTTATCTAACGTGTGTACGAAAATTATCTCAGATTCTCATTCGATAAATGCGATAAATCGTTGCGATCATGAAGCTATTTAGCTTCATGGTTGCGATCGCGTTTGCACAGTTTTTTCGTAGTGTGTGGACGGAAGTAGGATCAATCGTTCAGTTCGTTCACAACCCTTTCTGTAGGTGCGGATGACATGTTTCTCGTCTGAGTTTCAGATGCGAACTGACCATAGATAATACACTATATACTTAAGAATAGATAGGTCACTCTAGTTCATCTTTTTATAAACTAATTTTACCCTCGCCTAAAGATGGCGTAACTTTACAAGAATCCAAAATGTGCCAACAGATGGCGTTTTTTTTAAATAATCACTTTACGTATAGGTAAATGAAGCATGAATATTTGTAAGGAACATGAGGCAAACCAAAGATATATTTATTGTAAAAGTTTATTTCGTAACCAATAACTTTATTCAACATATCTGAAGCACAATCGTACTCTATTAATTATATAGTCCAATCCCCTTGAGTTTCTTGTTTCAGTACAGCTTTGCATTAAATTTTTCCAATTCAAGCCATTGTGGTTAAGGACAATGATGTAGTGGACCTGAAATAGTTCACGAGTAGTATAAATATTATTATATATAAATACTTGTGCTAGGTTCATAATGACTTGTTTGTTTTAGCTTTTTTAAATAAGTACATACCTACATTAGTAGATAAATAACACCCAGACACAGAACAAACAGAATTCTTCAAAAACATATTTGTAAATAAACTGTAAATATTTAGTTTCAATAAAATGTATAAAAGCTGTTTATCTTCAATGAAACAAGTCATTTTGAAAAAATGACATAACAACTTAGGTTACCATAGTAACCGCCAAAGGCAATTTACAATAGTACCTATACGGTAACCTCCTTGAGTAAAACCATAGTGTTTTATTAGGCATCCGTTGAGGCCGGCTGTTGCATAGGTTTTAGGCCATCTGCGGCTAACAGTACTACTCCTACAAAAAAAAAGCATAGGTTTTATTCTTAGAGGAGATACCACTAATTACTCTGAGGTTTTATTACATTATGGAAGTTTACTAAAAATATACGAAATTTATAAGATTTACTCAAATAAATTGAAGATATACAATAACAATATTAAACTAATTAAATAAAAATATATAAACTGCATTTTTAACGCCATCTAGGCAATATATAGTAGAATCTTAAAATTTAGTTCCTTCCCTGGCCTGAAGGTGTGCTAGTTTCCATACATTAAAATTTTGTCAGCTGTTTTAAGGAGAGTGCCACTGGCATGGAATTGACGATCGACGGCATCGATATACTATACCAACAAGATTAGCTGTCACGAACAAAATGACATCGAAAATGTGATCGCGGTTACATATACCTACACAACTATACACGTACACGCAAAACAATAATATGTTCATATATAAAAAGATGACTTACATACTATAAAATAAGGTTCAATAATAATTGCAGACAATTGAGCGGCAGCCGTCTCCGTAGCTCTTATTTTCTTATTTTCGTGACCACTTTTCGGGTCGTGACAGCAAATCTAGTTGGTATAGTATATCGATGATCGACGGAGATATAGTAGACGTGTAGACACTCCAAGGGCGTTCGATTGACTGCGCAAACCGTAGACAGAATATAATACAGACATATACCAAGCGTGCCGCCGATAAGGACAGAAAAATAAGTACATACTAAATTTAGAGTTGCCACGTAAGGGAAATTTTACCCTTTGTGTAAAGCAAATACGGAGGTTGTTGTAAATTATATTTTCTTTTCTAACCAAAAACCACTTTTTTGACACAACATTTACTTTTCTTACATTATATCGTCTTAATATATGACAGTCTGCAAAAAGTACGAAAGTGATTGTTATAATAATGTCCTCCTAGCCGAAACGACCACAGCGGCCAATCTTTCACAAGATCAGCCATGTACGCAAGAGATATTATAGTGCACAAGTGCTTGCGTAGACACAAGTGCACTCTCTCTTCCTTTATATAATAGGTACCTCTCATAATCCGATGGGACGGAAGACCGACACGACTGGGGAGAAGTTAAGCGCAGGACCGACTTTTTACATGCCCATCCGACGCATGTGTGGCGTATCTCGGATCACGGTTTCGGAACGCCAAAGGGGTTGTCAAAAAGATGACAGCGCGCTAGTATCTATGATAGAGACATGTTTTAATTATTACGATTACTCCACTGTATTATAAGTTGTTCTCTCTCAATTTGATTATAAGTGTTTATTACCAAAGCTCGGTGTTTTAATTTGACGGACAGGAGTCGGGCATACGTCCTATCGCAAATCCCGACACATGGATCATCTTACTTTACAGACAATCAGGTCATCGGCCTGCATTGTCCTAGCCAGTAAGGAACAACTACTCAAATTTGTTGCCCTTCGCAGGATTCGAACCCACGACGGAGGCTACAAAGTGAATGTACACTTAATATCATATATGCTGTAGCTAAGGTCTATTCCACATTGTTCACCTGGGTGATATCACGTGGTGATTAAAGTGGCTAAGAGCTGTAGATAATTATTAGCCTTATACAAAAAAGTTAAGAGATAAAAACAATAATATGCTATTTCCCAGAGAGGTAGGCAAAAATTGGCTTTCTTATAACTTAATATAATACATACTATGGCCATTTACCGGGTAAGTTTTAGTAAATTTCTCCAATATACAAATCTATAGTACTAGTATCTTGGGACAATCTACGCTTGACCAATGACCAACTGATCTCAATCTACGCAGATCCTTTAGTAAGGTAACCAGATAAATGATTACAAATACTTGTAAACTGTATTTGTATGTATTTATACATATTTAAATAGATAAATAACACCCAGACAATTGTTCGGAATCCTTCGGAATCGAATCCGTGTCCTATTGGGCAGCGGCCAGGTCCCTCAGATCGTCGAACAGCCGTACATCGCCGCCGTCCGCGGCATGTACTGCTCAACCCACCCGACCCGATGTCCGTCCTCCTGGACCATGACACAACACCGACAACGATGTCAAGAGTCGTAAACACATCAACACACAAACACCGGTCTCGCCGGCGAGGCCGAAGGGATCCGTACGCATGCGACCTCGACATGCATCCCTCGCTGAGTTTCTTGCCGGTTCTTCTCAGCGGGGGCGCGTTGTGAACCGGTGGTAAACTCATTTTCTCTAAGCGGCAGCCCAAGCCGAGGCCGTGCCTCCCTGAGGTGCCCTTGTGCTAGTCGCTACCCAAACCTTTCTGGCTGGAGCGCTTTAAGCGCTCGCCCTCTTGTCCGGTGAAACAGTACTATTCCTAAAAAAAAAAAAGTGATGATCAATAAAGCAAAGTGACTATCAAGCTTCAGTTGTCCACCAAACTTTGATGTCTACTGAAAGTGTGTTTGGTATTTATTGGTGATTCAAGTTAGGCAATACCAAATGAATCATTTGATAGTTATTTAATAGTCACTTTGCTTTATTGATCATCACTTTAGTTGTCAAACGAGATAGGTACATAATAGGGGGGAAAATGAAACAAACTATTCAACGTCGGTACTATTTATTTATAATTCAGACAAATTTACCAATAAATTGTAACCTACAACATACATACATATATTTAAACAACATGCATATAGTAAAAGCACGATTAAATGTACAATGACCATTGTGCCTATAAATAACGAATGAATACGTCCTGCGCAGCCTTGGACGAATTACTTGAGCACTTACGTTATTTCTGAATATTTAAGCATTCGGGAATAACTTTTAGCAACCTAATTAATTCTTTTTGTTGCTGCTATCCACAGTATACAAATATCCATATTTTCAGGAAATCATAAAAATTAATTCGGGAAATCTGAGAAATTCTTCGATGCACCCAGCATGTGGGATAGTGTATGATGCACTTAATAATAATTTACCACTTATTTATGGTAGTCTCTCTTTTATACACTGGCAACACTGATAATGGCGATCAATAAACTGAAAATTTTAGGTTATGGATGAAAAACAAGAATTTATCGATCATACACGTAACTTTCAAGTAAAATAGTAACTAATTTAGAGCAATAAGATCTAAATAAGTCGTTTACATGTATTAGTTTCTAAATATAATCTCTAAATTGGCCATAATAATTCACGTTTACCTGTGAAACGATACTCCACTAATTTTACGTTCACTGTCACTTTTACAGCCTATAATACTGCACTGCACGATTCTTATAGGATTTCCACAACACACAGTAATGTCACAGTTAGTTTTTTATTGAATTTTAAGTTATTTATATAATATTAAATCCACGATAAAATTGTCACGGAGCAAAGTGGGAGGAAACGTCAAATTTGTTTCGCACCCAGGGCGCGGAAAAATCGAACACATGCTGAGGGACAAAAAATCATATACACTGTTTCTTTCTATCACACGTAACCTACATAAACGCATTCTTTTCTTGCGTGAATGAGAAAGAAAGTGTCCAGCCCTCTATTGTTTTCTTCCTCTAAGGCGCAAACGGTCTGCGCAGTCAGATCGCTACGTTATATCGTTGTGATGTGTATCTACCGGGCATAACTTACAATAAATCAGTACCTAATTAATTTTACTTTTGACACTGAAAGACAAATGAAATCATATAATAAAATATAATAAATTAATAGTTTAAAAACCTAAAAAATACAAGCTTTTATAAATAATAATAATACCAGCCCTGGTTTATGTCCCACTACTGGGCACGGGCCTCCCCTCAACATGAGGGGGCTTTTATAAATGTGCTACACTAAAAAGCAACAAATAATTGATCAAAGCCGTTCTCTCTGTCTACACTGTGATGTAAGTAAGCATAATATTTAAGTGGTGAGGCGCTTTTTCTCTGTAAACGATTAAACATTATTGATAGTAAAAATACGTAGCAAGTACGGTGTATTCTAACACTGCTACCACTACTACTCCATGTGTTTACTAGTAGCCATTCCAGGGGTTCCGTCACCCACCTTCTCCAGTTCCATCATCAGGTCCTCATTAATGGTCAAAGTGAATACAACTCTTCAAAACCATTCAAACGAGTTTAATAGTAGCCATCCAAGGGTTCCTTATCCAACCTCGAGTTCCATCATCAGATCAGCTCGATGATACCAAATTATTGTATTGTCACGGGTCCTTGACACATGTGCAAAACTTCAAATAATTCGGACGTGTAAAAGTAGGTGAAAATTGAGTCGCAAGATTCCATTACAAGCATACATAGATACTTACGAGTACATACATATAGGTGAAGCTAACAAAAGCGTGACTCTTACATGTTAATTATATGTATCTAACAGATGCTTGCATATACCGCTATTTAAATAGATACTACAATAAAGAAAAAAATAAATACACGTATAGCATTAACAATAAAATTTTATTTTAGGAATAGCTACAATAAATTCAACTAACAATTAACTTGTTTATAATTATCACCGTCTGGTCGAGTTGGCACTAAAACATGTTGTGCTACTCGATGCAACACCTGTACACTAGCCAAACTAAAAACTTTCCTGGGACAAGATTTCTAAAGAAAATACAATGTTGTAACTAGTTCTATTTTTTTTTATTTAGTTCATATTGATCTCATCCCACGAGGTGTCTGGGTATGAATCCCACCTCCCTCATCTCCTCCGGTTCGGTGTCTGGGTATGAATCCCACCTCCCTCATCTCCTCCGGTTCGGTGTCTGGGTATGAATCCCACCTCCCTCATCTCCTCCCGTTCGGTGTCTGGGTATGAATCCCACCACCCTCATCTCCTCTCGTTCGGTGTCTGGGTATGAATCCCACCTCCCTCATCTTCTCCCGTTCGGTGTCTGGGTATGAATCCCACCTCCCTCATCTCCTCCCGTTCGGTGTCGTAAGCGGCGACTAACGGAAAACAAGAAGACGTTCGGTAGCGTCTTTCTATTGGATTATCTATCCTCTGTTCAGCGATCCGCAAGTCGTCTGCCAAGTGTGGGAATTACGGGAACCCCTCCTTTTTAAGGGAGAGGCTTTTGTTTATAATGGTGATCACATCTCATGACATCTCATAAGTGGCTATTCAGCCGTGGATAGTAGTAAAACGCATATGATTATTAGTGGCCTATAATACACTCTGAAGACAGTGTTATGGAAATTTTGAGCTTAATGTAGGTACTTCATGCTCTCCTTCGGAGTCGCTGGAAGTTCGGGGTGTGGGCCCTTATAACGTCCATTGAGTACGGCGGTGACTCCGAGGAGGACTGCGGCGGGGTTGCGACCCCCGTCCCCGTGAGCACCATGTCAGGTTCCCGGGGTAGCCCCCCGGGAATGCGCCCCCCAGCGGCGGGCTCAAAGTCAAGGAACTGAGGGGCCCCTGGTGCAGATCTCACCGGAGAGACCTGGTCATGTGATGACCTCCTCTCATGTGCCGATGCGACAGCCGCGGGGGTTTTAATGGGTAAGGATCCCACATACCCCGGTCAAGCCCCACAGCTCCCGGGGATCTTTTGAAGACTTCCCACTCGCCAAAAAAAGGTACTTCATGCTCTAACACAGGCCAATTTTCCTGTAAAGAAGAAGTATTTATGCATATATAATACTTTCTTTCTATTTTACGTAGTCTGTGGAGCTAATGTATTTCTACTAGTGTTTTTGTAATATAAATAAAGCAATACCTACTTAAATAAAGCACGATATAAACTGTTCAAAGTAGTGAGTATATAGGCGTCAAGATATATAAATTTCCATAATGCAATTCGTCTAGACTAGACAAAGTGCGCTCGCCAGCGCGCGGCGAAACGAGCCACCGTCTGGAGGTGAATCGAGACGTAATGCACTGGGTATTGAGAGTACGCACCTATACCACATTTATATATTATATATCTTGTGTTTATATGCTTGTTTTATTGTTACCCGATATACTCCTCTGTGTAAGAGACCACCGAGAGGCCCTAAGACCAACTCTAATAGTGGTATAATATTATTACAATATTACTATGACACGAGTAGATACGTCATTATTTATATATGCCACTTTCCATCAAGAAAGGAAGATTAATATATTACTGTTGTTAGAGGTAGTGCTAGGTCAGAAATATGCCGTTGGAAAGAGCAACTCTGCTATGTTCCAATGTGCACCGAGACTTAGGAGTGGGTGAAATTACTAGTCTCAAGAAACAGTAATTGATATTTCAGGCGTATCGTCCTTTTTATCAGACTATCATCTAGGTCTTTTTCACTATAATATGTAAGTGTTTAATATAGTTACTAATGCAATATAAAAGTATATAAGTATTAGTATCAGTTGTCTGGTTTCCATAGTACAGGCTCTGCCTAGTTTGGGATCAGATGACCGTGTGTGAATTGTCCCTAGATATTATTATTATTATCTATACTTATAATAAAACTGTAACAGGTCCAATTCTGTACATTGAAGATATTTTGAAAATTATTTTTGGAGGGCTTTCTATAACCGATACTGAGGCTGAAAATGTATTTTTTTTAATTTTTGTCTGTCTGTCTATCTGTCTGTCTGTCTGTCTGTCTGTATCACGGCTGAGCATCACGCCGAAACTACTGAATGGATTCAAATGAAACTTGGCATGATTTGAGATCTTACTACGAGGTAGGGCATAGGATACTTTTTGTTCCGTAATCTAGCACGGTTCTTTTGGGAGAGGGGATTAAACTCAAAACGGGTACTTGGTTATACGCTTGGTCCGATTTTATCAATTTTTCTATAAAATATAATAAATATTAGTAAGGGAACACTCATAGAGAGTTGTTATCAAGGTATTGTAATCGATCGGGTTAAGCAACGTTAGGTAAGGTCATTAAATAGATGGGTGACCGTTTAACGCCATTTGAACTAAACGGGTCCGTGCTTCGGAGAGCAAGTAAAAAATGGGTACCAGTTTTTAACCGACTATAAAAAATGAGGTTATGTATTCGATGCGAATGTCTGTTATTCAATGTTTAGTTAACGTAAAAATAGCGCAGGCGGAGCTGCGTGGGTCAGCTAGTTATTAATATACCTATTACTCATATTTTTTAGATTTCTTTTTACGATCACGAATGCCTCATTGATGTAAAGATCAACTACGAACTATCAACTAGGGTTATTTGAAATTTGGAGCAAGTATTACAGAACAGCTGTCACGTACTAGTGTGCTCTAGAAATGGCTCTGGCTGAATCGCATTAAGCGCTCGCCATCTTACCCGGTGAAGCTGTTATGGTCATCTGTGACCAACAGCATACTACTCATACAAACAAACAAAAAATGGCAGTAGTATCGATCGACCGACACCATCAACAACAGTTAATAATTTGTCGATGCGTACCTACCGTTGGGTGTCCGGGTAAGAACAGCACCCATCCATCTCCTCCCGTTGGGTGTCCGTAAAAGGCGACTAAGGAAAAACAAGAAGACGGGCAGCAGCGTCTTTTTATTAGATTATCTACCACCTATACTGCGATCCCCAGGACGCCTGCCAAGCGTGGGGATTATGGCAACCCCTCCCTTCTAAGGGGGAGGCCTCTGTTCACCAGTATACGTTTCGGCTGCTGATGATGATGATGATAACCGTTGCCAAACACTTTCGGAGAAATACGCGTGAAAATTTGTGACGAGTAAAAATTAAACAATCAAATTTTCACAATCCGTAAATCTAATGACTGACCTTTTTTCCCCATGATATAACGATAAAATTCCTACATAATAGTTAGAGTGCAAGGTTTTTGCAGCTGGTTATATAACTGTCTCTTAACAGTTCCCCCTATTCTATCCTAATAGGATCCCGATGAACAGGGTCTATAAATTTAAATATTTACAGCATTTGGTTGGTACAGTGAATCACAAAGATGACCTAGACATGGAAAGGGAACGCAGAGCATTGTCGGTGCGATCGAATATTTTGGCCCGTAGTGTACGTTTTCCCGTAGTACAACAAAAGTCAAGAGTTTATTGGTTACTTTATTGTTTAAGTTCACCCAAAAGACCTACAAACAAATCTTTGCGAAATCAATATATTAATTTATTTAGGGCGTTTTTGCAGTTGCCTCGTTATTGTAGCGGTTCAGCGATGTTTACAGAAGCAGGCAGTGATGGTTTTGACGCAGAATGGCGGAAAAAAGGCAGGCTCTGTTGAACAGGCTGCACGGCAGCTCCAACAGCATCCTGCATATTTCCCGTGCGCAAAAAACGCGTTTTGACGTATAGTTGCGGAAACCAGCCTGTTATACCAATTCCAATCCTGCGTGCGATAGCAGCGCAAGCCGATAGACAACACATCAAGGAAATGGTCAATCAGACGAAGGTATTATTATTAAGTACCTACGAACATAAAATAAGTTATATTGTTATTAACACATAGGAACTAATTGATGTCTTTGAGTAAAGTTTTATAAATAAAATAATGAATAAATAAAAGCCTTAACCACCCTCTCTATAAAATACATTTATTATCCTTTGCTGAATAGCTGAAAATAATTATCCTATTTGACACTGCTAAGGGTAATGCTCACGTTGCTGTAAAGTATGCATCGACTAAATGATAACATTGCATGTATTTTTACATTAGGTGACGTCAAAAGGCTGTTTGTCTAGTCTAGACGTGGAGTGAACAAGTGACGGAGGACAACAGACGAACCGTGGCGATCGTCTGGAGGTGAGACGAAGGCCTCTCAGTTGCTTTTTACGACCAAATGCATTTTCGACCGTCTAGCCGACTCACTCGTAGACGGCTATAAATTTAAGAAACTTTTAACGTGCAGTATTTTCTAATTTACTTTATTAAGAATATCTATCTATATCTATACTATATTATAAAGAGGTAGGCCTTTTTTGCGTGACTGACTCAACACCGCAGAGCCGAAACTACCAAAGCTAAGACTACAAAATTTTAACAGGAGGTTCATTTTATGGCTTAACCAATCAATAAGAAAGGATTTTTGGAAATTCGGACTCTAAGGGTGTGAAATAGGGGTTGAAAGTTTGTATGGGAAGGGTGTAAAAACATTGTCTTTTAACTTGAAATTTTGCACTTAGACTCTTTAACGAAAATAATAAAACACGTGTATGAGCATTTTTCATAATTCGTCAGTTAAGGGTGTAATATGAACTAAAAGAACTACGCCTTTTTCGCGTGACTGACTCATCAACGCAGAGCCGAAACTACCGAAGCTAAAACTACACAATTTGGACAGGAGGTTCATTTTATAGCCTAGAGAACCAATAAGAAAGGATTTTTGGAAAATCGAACTCTAAGGGTGTAAAATAAGGGTTAAAAGTGAGTGTAAAAACATTGTATTTTGACTTGAATTTGCGTACTTAGACTCTTTACTAAAAATAATCAAACACGTGTATCAGCATTTATCATAATTCGTTAGTTAAGGGTGTAAATAAACTAATAATATTATAAAGAGGTGGGCCTGTTTTGCGTGGGTGACTCAACACCGCAGAGATGAAACTGCCGAAGCTAGGACTACAAAATTTGGACAGGAGGTTCATTTTATGGATTTACCAATCAATAAGAAAGGATTTTTGGAAATTCGAACTCTAAGGGTGTGAAATAGGGGTTGAGAGTTTGTATGGGATGGGTGTAAAAACAATGTCTTTTGACTTGAAATTTTGTAATTAGACTCTTTAATAAAAATAATAAGATACGTGTATCAGCGTTTTTCAGAATTCGTTCAATTCGTCAGTTAAGGGTGTATAATAGGGAATGAAAGTATGTGTGTTAAAAAACATTTTGTACCTATCTGTCTATTGACCTGCAATTTAACACGCATACTATTTCTGTTTTTATGAAAATTCATCACTTAAGGCTTTAAAATAAGAATTGAACCTTTGTATGGTGATTTTTTTTTGTTCATTGATTTAATGTATGTATTAGATACATATGAACCACACATACTCTTAATTTAAAAGCACCTTCATCTGAATTAAATTAAGGGATAAGATTTGTATTGTATGATAGGATACCCATACCAGCTAACAGTAAGGAATATAAAATAATTGATACGGTTGTGGTGGATACGCGTGGTTTAGACACGGAAGACACAATTCATTAGAGTTTTTTAAACCAATTACAGTTTTTGAATTTATCAATACGTCAAGACTTCCACCTGATAGCCTCAAAATATAGCTAAGAAGAAGAAGAAGAAAAGCATTTATTTGCCCAACACTTATGTAACACAAATATAAAAATAACAAAATATCACATCTTCAGTAATTGTGTGTGGACAAACAGGGCTCTGCCTCAGCATATTGCTGCACTATAGTGTATACAGCGCAGCGCTGGTATTCTGGCAGTACCTAAAACTGGCATCACGGAATGCCAATAATAAACAAAAAATAAAAGAAAGATCAATCAAATATAACAGCTAATTTTAGGGTAGAACAAAGATATACAATAGATACTAAAGTGTAGGTAACGAACGTGAGTGATTTGTGCATTTGAAAATTAAGTAAAATCATCATACGTACGTATCATACGTATTTAGAAAATGCATAAAGTACTGTACATTAGATAATAAGAAAGGGACATCATATCATAACTATAAATGAAAAAATATTTTAATTATAGGTCACAATTGTTGGCATACATTAGTAGGGTTATCATATCTATGGTTTCTAATATATTGGGTTAATAATTTTAAACATAACTTATAAACAAACTATACACATATTAGTACCAAACCATTACAGTTATAAATGAACTAGCTGACCCACGCAGCTCCGCCCGCGCTGTGTTTACGTTTACTAAACTTTCAATAATATACATTCGCATAGAATACAAAACCTCCTTTTTTAAAGTCGGTTAAAAACTTGGACCCACTTTGTGCTTGCCCTCCGAGGCACGGAAACGTTTAGTTCAAATGGCGTTAAACGGTCACCCATCTATTTAATGACCTTACCTAACGTTGCTTAACCTGATCGATTTCCAAACATTGTTAACAACTGTCTATGAGTGTTCCCTTACAAATATTTATTATAATTATAAAGAAAAAATGATAAAATCGAACCAAGCGTATAACCAAGTACCCATTTTGACTTTAATCCCCTCTCCCAAAAGAACCGTGCTAGATTACGGGATAAAAAGTATCCTATGTCCTACCTCGTAGTAAGATCTCAAATCATGCCAAGTTTCGTTTCAATCCATCCAGTAGTTTCGGCGTGATGCTCAGCCGAGATACAGACAGACAGACAGACAGACAGAAAGACAGACAGACAGACAGACAGACAGACAAAAATTCAAAAAATTACATTTTCGGCCTCAGTATCGGTTATAGAATGCCCTCCAAATATAATTTTCAAAATATCTTCAATGTACAGAATTGGACCTGTTACAGTTTTATTATAAGTATAGATATGGTGCTACGCTATGCTATACTAATAATATATAATGGTAAGTGGTCATGATAAGATAAAACCTATGAACAAACTGACTATATTTTATGGGCATGAAGTATAAATAAATAAATACCTATTGTAAGTTTTGCTTCGAAAGCAAGTAATGTTTTTTTAGTGCAATTTTAAAGGTTTTTATAGATTTTATTGCATGGATTGGCGGTGGCAAATGCACACAGCACACCTGAATGAGCCCCTGAATGCCATGGATCTGTGTGTGGGATTGGTTAACACAAAGTACACAGTTAAGTTATGATAATCTTCAGTCCCTTAGAAGCAAAAGAGTTTTTAGAGTTCCAGTACCCAAGGTGAATTCAGTATTTGCGCAGCGTTTTTCACACTTTCTAGCACCTTACATTTATAACAAAATAACACCTAAATGTGACGTATCAAATAATACATTAAAAGATGCTAAACTTAAATTTAAACAATGTTTATTGCAGCTTGCCTATAGTGAAACTGAAAACTTATTAAAAATAGTGCGTTAAGCATGGTCTACAAATGATATACCTATAAATATATATAAGTAAAATATTAATTTCATTTTCATTAATTTTCATTTTCATTTATGTCCGTACTCGTGATATGTGATAGATAATGATTGCGAACAAAGAACATTCCTAGCGGAAACTACGAATAATAATGACAGATAGAAGATTGACACAAACACACCCATGCGCGCTCACATACGCACACATAAACACACACACATACACACATACACACACACACACGCACACACCCACACACACACGCTAAACGAATACTCACTGGCTCATATTGTAGAATTGTCCAAATTGTACCTATTTTAGTAGTCCTTTATATTATTTTAGTAGTTATAGTATTTTAGTAGTCCTATTTTAGTATTCAGAAATTCTGCCCAGCACAGAATCGTTCTGACCAAACTTAAATCTACTGTAATCTCTGGTTTTTATTGGTGTTCACGATACAAGCTGTGCTTAGTGTGAGGGCCATAGGTAATTAAATAAAGTTAATCGTATCTAAGTACTGCACTATGTAAAACATGAAACATCTTTTTGTTAATATTTCTGTGTACTTATGGTAAATAAAAGAATTATTATTATAAAGGTACAAGCTCTTCTCGGCTGTTTAGAGTGTGCTTCTGCCCAATCTAATCTTACATGAAGGTATTTTGGGGTTTTCGTATTAATTATTCCAAAGAGAAGAGTTGCCAGATGTAGCTTTCCGCGTGCATTTTTAAAAGATTTGAGGCATTTAGATATGATGTAACATCCGAGCGAGGAGTAACGTGGAAACAGTAGCGAGCGCATGCGTTTTGGACCCGTTGTTCATTTGTGCCTCGTTCGTTGTTGTGCCTTTCAGTTCTCTTAAGTAAACAAGGACTGTACACAACGTCACATTAATTGAGCTTGGAAAGAACTAAAGATTCACACAGCTGTATTCTGACTTCTTCACTAATATAAGGTCGTATTTTGTATAATAATTTTAAGCGATAAAAACAATTACGTACAGCTTCACTAATATGCTTTTCGAAGTGCAGACTGCTGTCCATAATCAAACCACCAACAGCTAAGGTATCCAAATATTATAATTAGATGAAAAAATTTAATCCCCTTAACATGTGCATATGTGCAATGGGGTAAGATTACAGTTTAGATTATAAAAAGTAATATTATCGAAACCATTATCCTCATTGGACCAGCTTGGTCACACTATGCACATTTCTCGTATCCCTTTAATGCCTACAGACAGACCTTTAGTGTCAGCAATTTCCGGTGAAAATTCTCATATTATTACTATAGTATATACAGTATAGTAGTTCTCATATTATTACTATAACTATAGTATATACTATATACATACTATACTATATTTCAAAGTCAAACCACAAAATATTTTTTGTTGGAGTCGATCTACGAGAAGAATGTTTTTCCCATGGACAGTTATATGGTTGGTCTCTATAGAGCAGGACATGCTAAAAACCAATACACCTTGATGAACACTAATTGGAATATAAAAAGTCGTGTACCTATTCAGTAATTTTACTTTAATGATTTTGTCCTTCTTCATGTACAAAAACTATAGGTTGATTTAATTCAAATTTTGGACTAGGATTATAGAATAATTTTATGAAAGTAGTTGGTGTCTGAAATAACAACAGTGCAATGGGCGAGCGCTTGCCTTGGAAACAAGGTGTGCTGGTTCGAACCCCGGCTCAAACCTCTGATTTCTTTATTTAATCACCGATAGCTGGTAACAATCACACAATGACGATTCGCGTCATCATACCAGTTTTCGGTGAAAAAAAACATCGTGAGGAAACCTGCATGTCTGAGAAAGTAGCTTTCGAATGACGTGTGAAGTCATCCAACCCGCACTTGACCAGCGTGGTGGACTATGGCCTAAGCTTCTACATTTGTAGACGAGGCCCGTGTCCAACAGTGGGACAAAAACAAGGGCTGGTAATGAAAATAGGTTTCTATGGAGTAACCTAAAGTTTCTTGAACGTTCTATAGTTTGTGTGTGCTACCTTTCGGCAAGTTGTAGGTATATTAATTTTTTGGATAGTTTCTCTTGGCAAAATAGAGAAGGAAAGTTTGCAATTTGTCCAATTTACATGAAACTTAGCTAATACTTTTGGTTAATACTCTACAACAAATTGTTTACAATGCGTTATTTAAAATTCAATTTATAAGGGTGTTAAAAGAAATCCAAAAATGTTGTAGTTATGGCAAAATTGCTAGGGGAAATTTTATTCTACGAAAATCTACTGTAGGTAAGGTAAGGTATTATTCTTTAAACATATTATAATCTAAACATAACATTTTGCCACCCGTGCGAAGCCGGGGCGGGCCGCTAGTAATTTAATAAAGTAAGTAGTTGTAAAAAGGGTATTACTAATTTATTTATTCATTTTTTTTTATATACAACTTGTCAAATAATTAAATAGTAAAAAACCGATCAAGTGCGAGTCGGACTTGCGCACCAAGGGTTCCATACCTTCTATGTGTCGGAGTCATTCACTGTGTTTATATTTGTCTCTTCTGTTGCTAATTGCTAGGTCATCAGATTTTCCATTAATGTCAAATTGCTAGGTAGGATAGGTTGCTAGGTCGTCAAATTGCCTGTGATCAAAATGTCTTCGACACCCTCCATACTCCCCGGACCTCGCTTCTAGAAGAAGAAGGTAGTCCAAATCGCCCTCAAAGATTTGATTCATTCTCGCTCCCACAATTTCTTCAGCAAAGAAATCAATGTACCTACGAAATAGCAAAAGTACATAGGTATAGCAATGGATGTAAGTACCTACCACTTTGATTGATTAAATACTAGGTATATCACATTACATTACCTTCTAATTTATTAATGAATAGTATAATTTCCTGCGTCAGCAGTTTTTCGCCCGATTATAATGTGGCTGTCTTCAAGGCTAGAGTGAATAGGCTTTTAATAAGCTAGTGAGCTTTACCATCCCAGATCGCGTCACCGCTTTCTTTTTTCAGGTCGGACTGCAGTCAAGCACTGGTTTATATTATGAAAAAAAAATCTTTCATGTTATTTTTCCATATAAAACGTCAATTTCATAGGTAACCTAATAATGAAGAAATTTAGAAATAATAATATACGGTGGAATTAACTTCAACTGTTCAAAAAGTTATTCTACGTGTTGAATATGATCCTCGCCCTATTAACCAATTAGGAATGTCCTTTGCATAAGATCGTCACTTAACTCGATCGAAGGCTTAAGGGCAATTAGCGGGTACACTCTGGGAACAGACGGACGGTAATATTAATTATTGTCGTGTACGCAGAGGGCGCGGGGCGCGCCGGCAGCCCAGCGTCTAGACAGCCCCCGCCCATGCACCCCGTGCCAGCCTACGTGCACCGCAAACGCACCCCTTTGTAACCATTCCTACCTTGCGAGTTCAAGTCTATTAATAAACTCTACAATTCAGATGTATTAAAAAGCAGGAACGTGTGTGCAGCCATCTGATATGTAGGTACTAAAGCTAGGACGGAAAAATCAGAAAAAAAATATCAATGAGATTGAATCCGGGTCGTGTCCTTACAAACACGTGAGTATCTAAAATATATACACTGTCCTGTTTATACATTATATACGATTCTCTGTTGCATCATGGTCAGATCACAGTTGTTGCAACTTTTTTTTTAGCTTGAAAATCCTTCGTTAGGTCCCCGGGACCCTGTGAGGGGTCTACTAAAACTCACGCGGATGTCGCATTCCACACACAAGAGGGGGGTGGGTTCCTGGGTTCCTGGGTTCTCCGGTGGGATCTGCACCAGGTACCTCCCAGTGCCTTTCAGCCTGCCACTGAGGGGCGGGCTGAATGGCCCCCGGAAACCTGCCACGGTGCTCACAGGGATGAAAGTCGACGCCGCCGTCCTCCCTGGAGTCGTCGCTGAACTCGATGGACGTCTAGGGCCCACAACCCAAACGTCCGGTGACCACGAAGATTGCCTTTTATTTAGAGCCCTAGGAGCGGGGCTGGGGAGCGAGACGTTAGGCCGACACCTTCGTCGCAGTGCGGGATTAGTCTCCTTCTATATCCCATAACTGTCTTACAGAAGGTGGAGTTGGTGCAACCTTTTTTTGTTAATCTTACCGAACCAACCTTCTTAACACACGCCAGGCAAGGTTAATTTTAAAATAATAATAACTTTTGATTTTATTACATTTTTTACCCTATTCAATTTTATCATATCGTTTTTCTATCGATTCATCTTTTTTTTAATACTATTATAATTTCCTGGGACAATCCACACACGGTCATTTGATTCGAAACTAGACAAAGCCTGTACTATAGTGACCAGACATCTAATACAATACTTATGCAAAACATTCAAATTTGCTCTACATGGCTAACTATTTGTTTGTCCACCTAGCCCTTCTTTGTCGTCCGATTTATGGGAATTTAGAGCAATAAGTATGGTATTATTACCCATTTATATTTAATTTTTGAAGTAAGAAATAACAATGGACTGATACAATGGAATAACTTTATTCAATAAGTATAATGTAAGAGAGCTACCTGTAATAACAGTCAGACACATTCTTTACTCCTATACTGGGAGAACATACTTAGATTGATAATAGTCATGGTGGTTTATAGTATACTGCTGCCCCATTTGGAATCGGGTGAATTCGATTACAGTTGTGACTAGAATGTGCGAACCGTATTATAATGAACTGCTTAAAGATATGAATATATAATCGAGATGAATTATCTACTGGAAGTCTGGAATACCTACGCAGTTGGGTTCGGCGGCCTACAACTTGACCAAAGCGTTCTGGAGTATATAACAACTGGAGTAATTCAGAAACACATGAAATATCCTAGTCACTTCCCAATGATATATTCTCTTGACATTTTAATCCATTTCGTTCACGTCGCGTGCGTGCGACCGAAGACTGAGCAATGTCATTGCTTTTAAACATTTTTTAATTAAGGCACATTGTAATCTACGCATTATTAGCATTGAGAATGGATCAGCCAGTTGCGTGCATTATATAGTCTGTGTTTATATTGAACTAGCGTCTAGACGCGGGGGCGGACGCGCGTAGAGGTTAGATAGGTACGCGGGCCCTTTCCTTTCGCGACCCTACAGTGCGACTGTAGACTGAACTGGGTCACACACACACACAAACTCACATTCATTCTACAGAAACACCGTATTGGTATTGTATAGGTCAAATTAAAGCATATTTTTTAACCGACTTTCTTTTCCTTTTTTTGTGTCTAGTTAACTTACCTGCTTAATAAGTTACAGTAGAAAAACAATTTAGTCTGGTAATAAAAGGTATTGTTTAGATATTCAGAGCAATGATTATTCAACAAAGGGCTAGTACTCCATACTAGTTATATAGAAAAATATACGATTATATACATATATCTTATAACTTTGAATCCCGGCTCAGGCTATAAAAGTAAATCATTTAATATATAGAAGTACTTAATTATACATATTTTATGTATATGTTTATCCTTCCGTCGTCGGGCAAACCAGGCCAGCCCAGGCTGTTAGGCTACAGGGCGTCAAGACCCTCATCCTCTGTCTGGGGTAAATAGGTAGGTAAAAGACGATACTGTCTGCCAACACGACCGATGTCTAACTACTCGTAACAGCCGTATCCGGTCGCTATTTTCATAAAATTATACGTGTGGCACTTTCTGGCAGGACCATGGTGACTGATCTTAATTCTGATTGAACAGGCATTTAGTCGCTAATTAGTCGAAATTAGTCGTAAAATTGAGAATTAGTCGGTCCGTGGTTTAAAAGTTATAGGGGTACCCCGGTGGCCCTGCCAGGGAGGACTCTTTCTGGCAGGGCCACCGCTAGATCTCGACAACCAAAGCACCCCACGAAAATCTAACGACGCTCAGATTTAGTCGCAAATTAGTCGAAATTAGTCGTAAAATTTGAGAATTAGTCGGTCAGTGGTTTAAAAGTTATAGGGGTACCCTGGTGGCCCTGCCAGAAAGAGTCCTCCCTGGCAGGGCCACCACTATATCTCGACAATCAAAGCACCTTGCGGAAATCTGCCGGCACGTAGATTTAGTCGTTAATTAATCGAAATTAGTCGTGAAATTGCAGATTTAGTCGTATCTTGGTTAAAAAGATATAAAGCATTGTTTTTTATTAGGAGTAGTCTAAGAGTCAGAGTGGATTACTTTTCGAAAGAATGCATAAACACGAAAAAGTTATTTTAATATCCTGATGGAAAAAAATAAATATTGTTCCGCACGAACAAGTAATTTTTTTTGTGCATGTAATGTATTCATTACATGCTCAATAAAATCTTTTAAAAAAAAAATTGAACCGACTTCAATATCACAGAAAAGTATAAAATAGTTTAAATATTATTGAAGTTGGTGTTAGCTTACCGGCTGTGTATATTTGGCACCAACTTCAATAATATTTAAATTATTTTATACTTTTCAGTGATATTGAAATCGGTTAATTTTTTTTTTAAAAAGATTTTATTTTAAACTTTTTAGTGATATTTTCATATATAAAGATTGAACCATCGAAAACCGTAAAATTGTCTAGGTAGATTATGATCACATTATCGTCTACATAGTTTTACATAATTCATGTTTCTTCAGAAAAAAATATCCGGTCGTAATGAAATTTGCATGGAATCAGCATAGCAGTTTACTCTCTCGAATAAAAAAAGAATCATCGCAATCGGTTCATAATTGTCAGAGCAATGTAATGGAGAACATCAGTTTTATGGTTTTTACCAGATAAATTCCTCCACATCGTTCATGGTACTCCAGGAAGTTCTTATCCGGTTGTAATAAAATTCGTACAGATTTAATACAGTGGTTTCTTCTTTCGAATAAAAAAAGAATCATTGAAATTGGTAAATATTTGGCAGAGTTATGACCATTTTTGTCCTTAAAAAGCGACATAAAGTCATCGATATAGGCTTTCCTGCAGCTCTCAGTGCGCAGTCACCATTCTTGTTTTTTCAGGAACTACTTATTACTAAGCAATAATTTTTTTATGGGACAAAATCAATGGATTCAAGAATGGATGGAAGAAAGATTTTTTCAAATCGGTTCATAATTGCCAGAGTTATGCGCGAACATACATAAAAAAAAATATATATACAGACGAATTGAGAACCTCCTCCTTTTTTGAAGTCGGTTAAAAATTAAAAAGTTAGTCATTTGCCATTTTCCATATACATGGTTTCTGTAATGTTGTAACGGACAGTATGAGAAATCTTATATAAAAGTTTTCAGTACGTAGTCCCTTACATCCTGTATATAAGTACTTAACACTCACAAAAGTAAGAAGAATCTCACGATACTTCCTATTTCGTTATTAAAATCCTTCAAGTTATTTAGGCAAAACTTCTTGCCAAAGAAACAGAAATACATACCTACATGTCTTTAAAAACCAATTACCCTCTTTCTGGGGCAGTCAGGTAGTAATAATATGACACCGTCTGCCGACAGGTCCGACTTCTGACCGACATTATGGCAGACATAGCCGTTTCCGGTAGCTATTTTATTGGCTCATAAAATAAAACTTGAGCACAATTATTTCTTATAGGTCGGCCTTCTTCGTTTGTTTTTGATATCGATTCAATAGAACGGTCATAAAACGTCGACAGATATGTGACTAACATTATTGTTTATGTGCTATTGAGATAAGTGCCACCACGTTTCATTTTTTACGTCCAGAAAATATTAGGTATAGTGATAAATTACTTCGGTGAAAGAAATGGGTTTTCAGACATGTTTATAAATAGGGACCGGATTTATATGTAAATACATATTTTTAATTGCAATAGTTTTTGCTCAGTATGTTGTTTTCTTCATGAATCATGACATTTAGAATGAGAAAATGCAATTTTCATTTTCCATATTTTGGCATATTTAAATAATAAGTCCATATTTTTACAAAAATGAATATATTTCTGTGAAAAGGGTAGCAAATAGATGTATCCGAAACAAAGTACTTAGGAAAAGCGTAGGTAAATTACAAAAAAAAAACATACGGGGTAGGAACAATTTGCGAATGAGCAAAATATTTATTATTCTGTAGACGTGTCATGTCGCAGTCACGGGTCGTTACAGTAAACTTTCGGCGCTAAATTCAGCACCTATTCACCTACTACTTTCCCGGTATTCACCTTATAAATACACCATTAAAAAATCACTGTCGCGAGTAGCGGTCCGTCAGAATCGAACCCGCGACCTCCGGTTTGCAAAGCAAGCGGTTTCCCACTGCGCCGCTGAGGCTACAACAGCAGGCCAGTCACATACTGCGATGTTGAAAGATTATTCAGCCAGTACGCCAGTACCAAGCCTTACCAAACAGTACGACCTTTAATTTTCATCCATCCATTCGTTAGTCGTACAAATTTAAACATGTCTTTTTTGCATTGGGGGTAACAAAACATGAGATCCGGGTACTGCAACAATACAAACACTGAAAAGAACTGCCATATACCTGAAACTTATGGTTATTTTTAACTCCATAGTTTTCCATATTTTCCCATATATTCGTTTATTATCGTTTTTTTAGTCCATATTATATGTACATATTTTGGAATTTTAAATACATATAAATCCGGTCCCTATTTATAAATGTCTTTTTTAGGGTTCCATACCTAAAAGGTATGGAACCCTTATGGTGTGACTTCGTCTGTCTGTCTGTCTGTCACAAACCTACATATTTCAGGAACCACTGATGCTATCAATTTGAAACTTGGAATAGTTTTAGATCTTCATTACCCAACCCCATCGCAAATGAAGAAAATATATTTTGTCTTTTACTTTTTTTATAATGGGGGTCGAAATGGGTCATCAAAATTTCAAAGTGAGACTCCAATATTGAGTGGGGTATCATATGAAAGGTCTTCATTTGCACATCTCAAAACAGATTTTTATTTTGGATTATGTCATGTAGTTTTCGGCTGAGAATAAAAAATGTCAAAAAGATTACCGTTCCCCCCTCCCCCCCCCTTATCTCCAATGTTTGTGGAGGGAAAAATCTGAAATAATTATGGGTAATACATGTCTGTCTATATTTTACAGGAAAAATAAAATGTTCTTGATCTTTCTAAATAGTACAGTTTTTTAGTAATCCTAAAAAAACCTCGACAAACAAACTTCGTTTTGAGGTATGGTTTTTTTGCTATCTGAGGCGTTAGACGAATAGTAAAATAACTTTGATACGTCAAAAGAAGATATGAAATCCTCGGTGCGGGAGCCCGACTAGCACTTGACTGGTTTTTAAAGTATAATTTAGTTACACATTACGAAGTCCTCGCACTTTAACTTCATTAACAAAGAAACAATCGATAACAACCGAACTAATAGATACTACGATCAACAACCAATGGGGATAAAATCACTATGCCGACAAGATAGTATATCTCAACATCACATAAAAAACTTCAAAAATACGGACAACAATTTATAAAATTTAACTTTTATAAACTTTCACTTTTATATACTTACTACAAACTGCTACAAACAAAATCGTAAATATTTCGTAATCCTATAATCTGTGAACATATGGTATTTTTATTACACCTCGCCGAAAGACAGGCAAAGGTACTCATACCTTATAGCCTTGTTTATTTTTGCCACAGTTACATCACAATTCGCCAACGAGTCGAGGTAGGGATATTTTGTATACAATAGACATTTTTCATTACTTCTATTAGTCTGAATGATCTGAAATATAGAACATATGTAAATCCGATGATACTGAATAAAATGGTAAACATCACCAGGGTCTGATCTCGGCCCAAATAAACGTCGACCCATCGAGTTTAGACTCGTTGGATAGATCTCGGCGAGTAGTTGCTAGAAAAATGATGATCAGGGTCTGATGATGGAGCAGGAAGGTGGTCACGGGATCTCTGCACCAATAAACGTAGAACCACTGACTTTGGGCTCGTTAGGTAGGTCTCGACGAGTAGTTGCTAGAAAAATGGTGATCAGGGTCTGATGATGGAGCAGGAAGGTGGTCACGGGATCTCTGCACCAATAAACGTAAACCCACCGAGTTTGGGCTCGTTAGGTAGGTCTCGACGAGTAGTTACTACAAAAATGGTGATCAGTCTGATGATGGACAGGAAGGTGGTCACGGGATCTCTGCACTAATAAACATAGACCCACCGCATTTGGATTCGTTGGATAGGTTGTTGCGAGTAGTAGGTAGAAAAACTTTGATCAGAGTCTGGTGATAGGAGCAAGCAGGAAGGTGGCAACAGGAATTCGGCTCTATTAAATGTAGGACCCACCGAATTATAAATCTATAGTTAAATCTTGACGAGTAGTTGAACAGATACTGATCAGGGTCTGATAATAGCACAGGAAAGTCATTTTAAGAGTTCGTTTACCTATTAAATTTATACTTGTAGTACAGTTACTAAAGTACAAATAAAAGTAAAGCATACCGTAATAATTCTGTTCTATATTGAAAGTCAAATTACAAGAACCATCTTACATACACTTTAATGGTTGCCTAGCAACCTTAACAAATATTTATTTTGGTTAAAACATTCCATGGTTATTTTATATAGAGGCTATTAGGGCTCCCACACATAACAGCGATGCGATGCGATGTGGCGCCGCATCGCAGGAATTTGTATGGAAATATTTCATTTGTTTCTCGCAGATATTTGCGATGCGATGCGAATTCGCAATTATGTGTGGGAGCCCTTATATCATATGGAAGGGCTTTATTTGCACATTTTAAAGCTGATTTTTATTTTGGTTTTTATTAAGTATGTACTTAGTTATTGGTTTTTTTATACGACCAAGGTGGCAAGCAAGCGTACGGCCCGCCTGATGGTAAGCAGTCACCGCAGCCTATAGACGCTAGCAGAACCAGAAGAATAAGTAGCGCGTTGCCGACCCTTAAGACATTAGATGTTAAGTCTTTGTGTCCGGTAATTTCACCAGCTTAAAATTAAAAATGTTAAAAACATTAAATAAAAAATACCGTTCTCCCCCACTTATCTCCGAAGTTAATGGAGGGAAAAATCTGAAATCATTATGGGTAATACATGTCTAAATGTACAGGGTGAAGGACCATTGAGCCATTGCCAAATAAAATTATGGAAATCCAATGATATTTTACTAAAGATATAATAACAAATACAAATATACTGTGTACACCTTCTGCTTACACAACCTATCAGCGGTAACACATGCGGTAAAAAGAGTATACTTACACAATTTGAACTTAAAAAATAATGATTTGTAATACATCATTCAAAGAAAATGTATGCATCACTCAGTGCGTCACAAGTGCAACGCTAACTGAAAAATAACAGCACACGTCTGAGATCAGTCTGAAATGTTTGTATAGGTCTAATATATGTTATTAATGGCGTCTAGACTTCGTTTAACACGAGCTTGATTCTGTAGGTACACACTCATACCTGCCTAGTGTTAACTTTGGTAGAAGGTCGCCCAGGTCAGTCCGGGTGTAAACTTGCTAAATCAGTTTTCCAACATATTGTTCAATACTCAATAATTAGTTCAAAACCATTTTAGGTGTTTTCGCTTGTTAATAAATTGCAAGAGATTTTCCACTTTGACTTTTGTTCTTAAGTAGAGATGGATATTTTACTAATGCATGGAATTATCTAAAATACGTTTTAATCCAAAGTTTGTAGTAACTGTTAGCACTTGACTTTCACTTTAATATATCTCAGGTAGGTATACGACTGTGGCAGGACCAATCAGGGCATGTACTACCACCTCTATTAGCAGTATTATTATCATCTCACTTGACATGAGGTAGACACGTCAAAATGCGTAGTCTATAGCTCTGTCACTTTCTATCGAGAATGTAAGGTGACAATAATATTGCTATTAGAGGTGATGATACAGGCCCAGGTATCTAACATTAAGGACGGGAAAACATTATCTATCTTCGAATATATAGAAATCTCTTGTCACGGTGTTAGTGGTTGCACTCTTCCGAAACGGTTCAACCGATTTTTATGACTTTTTTATGTATATTCGGTAGGTATGAGAATAGGTCGTAAAGTATATTTCATACGGGTAGGTTAAGCAACATTAGGCAAGTTCATTACATACTTAGATGGGTGGCCGTTTAGTGTCATTTGATCTATGCGTTTACGTGCTTCGGAGGGCAAGTACGAGACCCGGATTATAATCGACTTCAAAAAAAGGAGGTTATGTATTCGACGCATTATGTATCTAATACCTACTATTAAAAATGCGTAATATTCACATAATCCAGTCTTTTAGGTACCCTTCCCTCCCAGTGCGGCGACAACTTGGAGGAAGTTTTTTACCTAGTTTAAGTATATGTATTTATAAATCTAATATATAAAATTCTCGTGTCACAGTTTTCGTTGCCATACTCCTCCGAAACGGCTTGACCGATTTTGATGAAATTTTTTGTGCTTATCCGGTATCTATGAGAATCGGCCAACATCTATTTTTCATCCCCCTAAATGTTAGGGGTAGTCCACCACTAAATTTTTAATTTTTATTTTTTAGACAAAATTTTTAATTTCTATTTTTTTATGATACAACATACAAAAATACATACAATCCTCAATTTTCACCCTTCTACGATAAACCCTTATTTTTTAATTATTTATATGGCAAAACAACGTTTGCCGGGTCAGCTAGTAAACTGTAAATATTTAGTTTCAATAAATATCATTTTCTTAGAATTACATTTTACTGTAGTGCAATTTTAAATTATGATATAATATGTATATGGCGCAATTTTCTGGGCTGGGTTTAACTCCGGACTTAAAATTTCAACTTGTTCAAAAGCATCATCTAGAAATTTGGACACATTATAAACAAGACATAAAGCACTGTTTGAACCCTATCCTTCGGCCTAAGGCCGGGTTTTATACGAGTATACGTCAGATTTTTGTTGGTCTAGTGGTTAGACACCACCCAACCCAATAGGTCGTGGGTTCGATTCCCACTAACAGTCTTATTACGTTGTTTGTCCGACTCGTAGGTCCAATGTTTAAAGTTCAAAAAGAATAATGGCTCTAACACCTTCCAATAGCCGGCTCACACTATCTGATGAAAAAATCGGACGTATATTCCCGGCCTAAATGTACTTACCTACTTGCTATTTGATGCCAATGCTAGATACCAATAGATACAATAGGCTATAAACACTAGAAGTCATGCAATGCCAACAGCATTTACCATTCCTTTGTTATGAAGAAACAGTGCGAATAAAACATTTACACTGCAAACTGTCTGCCCTTCCGTCGCCCTTTGTCTGTCTGTCTAGTCTATCACTACATTCAAGGCGTTTGCCTGAGCCTGAACACATAGCATACCTACTATGTAAACCGATCAAAATATAATGTACTTAATTAAAATTAAATACAAATTAATCTCCAGAAGTCGTAGTTTTCAGTCTTTGTTTCTACTTTGTAGATTGCTTACCCAATTAATATTGTATGAACAAGGTGACCGTGGCGGAATTAGGTTTAAGAAAAAAAATAAAAAAGATGCCGATAAATTAGACATTTCAAGGAAAGAGTGAAAAAGGAGACTGCGCCATAGTCTCATTCTCACATCTAACTTAATCTGCTTCAGCCTTGTCACTAGGTATTAAGATGATAACATCGATATAATATATTTTATATTTAACGCCAAAATAGGCATTCTTAACCGAAAAAATCCTTACATCATTGCCTCCACCGTGATTGCGTCATTAGCAACATGTAAATTTCAGGTAGTAAAATAAGCCTTGAGTAGGTACTCTTGCTACTACTAAGGTTCTATCATAGTCTTGGGTTCGTTTTAAATTTTGGGTGTATAATACACCTCTCAACATTTATAACGTGAAAAGGGGTAATTCTATTAGCATATAAATAGAGGTCATAAGTTGTTTTATGTCTTCACTAGTTGGCCTCAGCATTAATTTTAGAAGACATAAAGAAATCTTAATGTACTCACATCAAAAAGTGGATCATGAAAAATAAGTTAACTCCTAGATGAAAAGTCAAGCTACATATCTAAGTTTCTTACCGGATCTTTTCAGTTGTGACCTTCTAGATCAGTGATTCCCAAAGTGGTATATATCGACCCCTAGGGGTCTATGACAACCTGCATAGGGTCTACGTCAACGAAAAAAAATTTGGGGGTCCATGAAATGAAAATTCGGGTCCACGATAGTGGATGTCAACACATACACTGATAGTACCTATTTACTTACATCATACTATCTTATAATATCAAGACATATACATTATTTATAAAATTACCTATGAATTAAAAAATTTATTATATATGGCATATGTTCGTTTTATTATGAATCAAGAAATCTACGAAGAACTGCTCTTCGCAAGAACTTTGATAACCGACACTAAAGGTGAATCAATATTTCATGTTTTAAATTTTAAAGGATTACTTCATTGAAAAAGCAATTCCTTTATCAAATATAATATCAGTAGCTAGCTGGGGTGAAGGTAAGTAGGGGGTCTACCCAACACGGAAAAACATGGCAAGTGGTCTACGACACAAAAAAGTTTGGGGAACTCTGTTCTAGATGGAAGCGTATTAGCTTATAAACACAAAGAAAAGGCTACATAAGATATCGTATCGATATTATGCCGCCAACAAAGTACTACTACAACTAGCTGGTAGCCTGGGTCCCTTTTGCAAGGAACCTTCCAGGTAGGTACCACCGCACTGTCAGATATTTTGCCGCCAAGCAGCAGTATGTATGTATTGCTGTGTTCCGGTGTAAAGGGCACTGTAGCTGGTGAAATTACCGCACACAAGGGACTTAATAACTAATGTCTCGGGTGACAATTGGCAGTGCGATGCAGCTGTATATAGGCAGGCATATCGCTTACCAGCAGGCGAACGTCTTGCTTGTCTCCTCAGTGGCTTGAATAAAAAAGAAAGGGACAAACATACGTCCTTTAGCTGCCATGATAGCACAACAACTTTAACCGCCGCACTCACAAACCCCTATTAACTTTAATTCTAATTAGTCACTTTATAAAATCTATCTATTTCGACTGTCGGAAGCCTTATATGATTAAATTCGACTATTGAATACGGGATAATTGTTATCTCTACTCACTATCAGCGTATTAAGTATTAATCGGCTTCGAGTGACGAAATAATCAGATTTCAAAAAATGGATTAATCATCATTAACTTTAATTGAAGTTTGAAGTTTCGGCAGTAAGTATACAACGTGGTAATAAAATAACGCAAAGCCTCAGACACACCAATTTTAATAAATACTAATAATACCAGCCCTGGTTTATGTCCCACTGCTGGGCAAGGGCCTCCCCTCAAGATGAGGGGGCTTAGGCCGTAGTGCACCACGCTGGCCAAGTGCGGGTTGGCAGAATTCACACGTCATTCGAAAGCTATTTAGTCTTTCTCAGACATGCAGGTTTCATCACGATGTTTTCCTTCACCGAAAGCTAGTAACAATCGCACAAAGACGTAACCATTATTTATTTTCATAAATTATTGTCAAAGATTCCAAGCCGCCTTCCAAGCGTGGGGACTATGGCGAACCCTCCCTTCTAAGGGGGAGGCCTATTTGTTCAGCAATGGACATCTATGGGCTGCTAATGATGATAATGAATGATGGTTGTCAAAGATATGATTATTTTTAACTCCCGACGAAATGAGGGGTGTTATAAGTTTGCCGCCTACGTCTGTCTGCTGTGTGACTGTTTATCTGTCTGTGGCATAGTAGCTTTCTAAGTAGGGGACGGATTTGAATGCAGTTTTTTTTTATTTAACAGTTAGTTTAATAATAATTACCTATTCCATCCATTTGTTCGTAACTCTACACCAATGATATTTAGTAAAATATCATTGCTCTACACTCATTGCGTGCGTGTCGTATACAGGTATATGTTCTTTTCGTCTTTGGCTGCTGTGTTCATTTTTTTATTGTTCTGAATTCGATTTTGTAAAAAAAAAACAGGTTATAAAGTACTTTGGTACGCAGTAGTAGTAGTTTAGTAAAATCAGAGTGAAGTATATAGTTTAGTAGTTTAAGGAAAATAACGGACTTTAAATTACGTTAACTATTACCGTCAAAATACCCCAAAGAGTGTAGCACTGTCGCCAAGCATTGTCCGGTGAAGCTGTAATGGCCATCTGCGGCCAACAGCGTCTCTCATTCCCCAAAAAAAAAGCACTGTCGCCATAAATGTATTCAATAGCTGTTTAACAGTTATTTTGTATGTTCAATAAACATAACATTTTAAAAGTTAACGGACTTGTCTGTACGAGTACTTTCAAGAAAAATTCCTTGACATAAAAAGCGGCACATAAACTGTTGCCATAGTTATTAGGGGCCGTAGGTCACTCCTATTGACCTCGCTACACAGAGTGAGGCTTCTCACTCGCGTAAATGCTGTATATAAAAGTAATATGGTTGAGAAACTTTATAGGCTGTCTGGTCTAGACGTCCCGCCAATGTCTCGGTCGGTCGACATAATACGTCTCTAACGAAAGTTTGAATTTGTAATAGACGCTGTTCAGTAAATACTTATACACCGCCAGACGTTAGGTAACGAAACTACTTTATTACTACTTATTTAGCTGCGATGGAAGTATTTCAAGTTTTAACAAAGTAGGTATTTGAATTATCTGGAATGAGGAATAATGCTGACTGATAGTTTTGGAAGAAAACTTTTAACCGACTTATAAAAAGGTCCTCAATTAACACATTTGTATTTTCTTGGTTATATGTGACCATCTCTGATATATCCTAACTGAAATATTCCTTTTCAAGGTTCCATACCTAAAAGGTAAAATAGGAAACCTTTTCGTGGGACTCCGTCTAGACAGACGGAGTCCAAAGACAGACGTCTTTCGCGTATATTTTCACTATTCATATATTTCAGCAACTACTAATGCTATTGATTTAAAGTTTGAAAGGGTTTAAAAATTGCTAACCCAACCTCATTGCAATTTTTTTAATAGGAGACGAAATCGGGCTTCGAAATATGGAAATAGGACAACTTCATCGAGTATACCCACCATATGAATGAAAATCTTGCACCTATACAAATAATACATAAGTTAAAAAGACGAGTAGGTACTGGTAAATGGCTAAATGGTCCTTGTCATAAAGTAAAACATAAAACATTTTTTGAAACATGTAAAACAACATTTAAAAAAATCATTTTAAAAAAAAATTGAACCGACTTCAATATCACTGAAAAGTATAAAATAATTTAAATATTATTGAAATTGGTGTTAGCGTACCTGCTGTGTATATTTGGCACCAACTTCAATAATATTTAAATTATTTTATACTTTTCAGTGATATTGAAGTCGGTTCAATTTTTTTTTTAAATGATTTTATTTTAACCTTTTTAGTGATATTTTCATATATAAAGATTGAACCATCGAAAACCGTAAAATTATCTAGGTAGGTTATGATCACATTATCGTCTACATAGTTTTACATAATTCATGTTTCTTCAGAAAATAATATCCGGTCGTAATGAAATTTGCATGGAAACATCATAGTAGTTTACTCTCTCGAATAAAAAAAGAATCATCGAAATCGGTTCATAATTATCAGAGCAATGTAATGGAGAACATCAGTTTTGTGGTTTTTACCAGATAAATTCCTCCACATCGTTCATGGTCCTCCAGGAAGTTCTTATCCGGTTGTAATAAAATTCATATAGATTCAATACAGTGGTTTCTTCTTTCGAATAAAAAAAGAATCATTGAAATTGGTAAATATTTGCCAGAGTTATGACCATTTTTGTCCGACCGAGCGAGTCCGAGCGACTAAAACGTCATCTATATAGGCTTTCTTGCAACTCTCAGTGCGCAGTCACCATTCTTGTTTTTTTAGGAACTACTTATTACTAAGCAATAATTTTTTTATGGGACCCAATCAATGGATTGAAGAATGGATGGAAGAAAGATTTTTTCAAATCGGTTAATAATTGCCAGAGTTATGCGCGAACATACATAAAAAAAAAAAAAAAAATATATATATACAGACGAATTGAGAACCTCCTCCTTTTTTGAAGTCGGTTAAAAAGTATAAACCTATAAGTATACAACGAAGATATAATTGAAATCAATTCAGTGGTAAACTAGTTCTCAGTAGGTCGGTCCCATGTACCTACCAGCGACCGTCCATGTAGGCACCACCGCAGTGTCAGATATACCTACTACCACCAAGCAGCAATGTGTAAACATTGTTGTATTCCGGTTTTAAGGGCACTGTTTGAACAGACTTACCCACATTTTAGCAAATAAATAAATCATGACATTTATTGAAACAAAATATTTACAGTTTATTTACAAACATGTACACTTAAACTAGGTAAAAAACTTCCTCGAAGTTGTCGCCGCACTGGGAGGGAAGGGTACCTAAAAGACTGGCGGCATTAAGTACCCCTTTGTATGGCCAAGATTATACGTTGGCAGAAAAAATAAATAAATTGATTTGATTTGATTTGTCTAATATCCGATGTCTCGGGTATCGAACGGCAGTGCAGTGATTGCACCTGGCGTTTACAACAGTATTACTGTTCTGATGGCATTCATGTCGCTTACCATCGGGCGAAGGTCTTGCTTGTCTCGTCACCGAGATAAATAAAAATAATATATATGCAAATTCGAAAAATGAGCGTGATGAAGCATAGTTAAGTTGTGTTGAGTGTTTAAAATTCATGGAAACCGCATTCTTTGAAATGCGCAGATATGCGTAAATACTGTGACTAAGAATACTTAAATCTAAAGTTAAATCATTGGGTTTAAACCTCGCTTTGAATTATAAAATCGTTTAAAAAGGATAATTTAACCGTTTGATCGATTCCTGCTCCTAAGCAACAGAATGCATATTATAAGGAAGCATTAGACTCCATTCTTAGTACCCTCTGGCCTTTCATCGAACGTCCATCGATACGGCACTGTTCAATCCGTTGTTTGTTTTTAATTAAAATGGAAACGGCAGCACCAGGATCAGTTAATATTGGAGGTCGACATGAGCCATCCACAGACCCTGTCAAGGCTCAGGGCATCCTGTACTTACCTATAACTTTGTCCTATATTTATATAACTATTACAATCTTTTCACTCAGAAGTTGTCCCGAAAAATTACAGGCCGCATCTTGAGACCTCGTACCGTGCCAACATTTTTAGATTTTATGTAGATGGATAAGCACATACTTACAAAAAAGCTGTTGGAAGTACAATAACAGAAACTTCTTTGCAGGAATTCCGTTGTCAAGAAGGAAAAGACGGCTGCTAAGCTGTGGCCACAAACATGGGGCTTCTACAGCAAGGTTCAAGAGATCCAAGAAGAAGAAGCACAAAAAATAGGTAAACTATCATTCATTAAATTTCTAAAGATAAATTGTTAATACTTACAATTACGACGTGCCTACATTACGTACCTAGTTACCTACTTATAAAAAAATGTTTAAGATCATTATTAAGTTAGCAAGCTCAAAATCAACCATAATTAAGGTCTCATCATGGCGAGATGTATGCATGCCCTTTATAAGATTTAACACGTCGAATCTCACCACCGTATTATTTTTATTACGTCGCGATACTTTTCGTTCTAAATCTACTATGTTTATTTATTTATTGTTTTCAGGAATGACAGTAGAAGAGTATCGGGCAGCGGTACAGTCTCACAGCAGCCAATCAGAACCTCACAAATATCCTGTCACGGTAGACCCTTCTCCAAAGCCGTTGCCACTTACGTCATCCGGTATTTAAAAGTTTAGACTTTACCTTCATAACACGTCATACTCTAGTTAAGAAACTAACCAACTATGGTTTAGGACTGCATTAAAAAAATAGTAGTAAATAGAACCAAATTTAAGTAGTGCCTACCTATACAATAAATATCAATGAAAGTAAAATAAAGTCTTTTATCCTATCAAGCTCAGAGCAAAGGTGTCATTATATATGTACTTATACAGGGTGTCCCAGAAATGGGGTATCAGGCCGGTTATGACGCATTGTGTCACCCTCAAGCAATCAATTTGTGAAAAAATTTTTAGTGCGGTGACCTCAAAATTTTCTTCGTTATTTAATCGAAAATTTATGAATTTCTGATTAAACAGGGCAGGCACGCAATCAATAAAAAACAGTGGCTCCATAGAAGTAGGCACAAGGACACAGGGTTGCTTAGGAACAGTTTTAGGACGATATAAATATTTTTTTATGTTATCCAAAATATAAATTATTGCCGTATTTGACATATTTTCCGGAGTCTTTAGTATCAATACTATACATACCCTTCGGCTTGATATACCCTTTCTGGGACACCCAGTATATAAGTCTTTCGTTGTTTTATCACTTGAGACCTAAATCGTAATTAGTTTCTTATAAAGGGCGCGACGCGACGCCGACGTAGCGACTTGCTTAGCTAGCGACTCCGGGTAGGTATATAATTTAGATAGGACCACCAACTAGATATCAGTCTGCAAGTCATAAAGGAGGTCAACAGTTCCTTAAACAAGATGTAGGTACATTTACTGAGAACTTACAGCTCTAGAGCTCTACCTACCAAAATAGAACGGTGTAGAAAATATATAGTGTTTGCACATAGATTAAGATTTTAGTATAGTTAAAGATTTAATGGCATGTGCCCAGACACATGCCTCAAAATAAGTTTGGCTATTTAATGAAAAAAGTAAATAGCCCTAATTGTGAAACATGTGGAGTTGTAGAGGATGTACCTATACCACTTATTAGTGGAGTGTGTCCGTCATAAAAGAGAGAGAGAGAACTTAATCATCGAATTAAATATTAATTGTTTGGATATTGGAGCTTTCCAAAGTATTATGACTGAGCCAACTAGTCCTAATGCGCTTCAAATTTACAAATATGTTTATAGAATATGTACCTAATGGTTAAGTTTTGTCTCTCTTAAGATTAGGCTATGATGGGGCTGGCATGATTGTAAACAAAGTCTCGAAAAAAGTAAAGAGTAAAAAAAATCTCTACCTACAATCTCCAATTTTATAAAAAGTCTAGTTTTAAGTTTTACCTGTGGTTTTACATCAATTTTTGACGTGATGAAATTTTACGTAAGAAGATTTTAAATGTCTATAATAGTGATATTAAAATCGCCGGTAATAAAAATTACCTATTATTTTTAAAATTGGCTTTGTCATATAAAAAACAGTAAGTACCTAATACAAGTGAGACCTTCTACAGGAATGATTGGACGACGCGCGCTGTGTCCTCTGGAGCGGTACGGGCGTCTGGTGAAGACCGACCGAGATTACCCGACACGCCCCCCATTACGACCCGGACAAATTTACGACCCTTACAAGCAGACGATTGTGTTCTTAGGGTGCGTATGTATAAATCTACGTAAGTTTTGAGTCAGCAGAAACACTAAACCAGAGATTATAGACCTGAAGTTAGATAATTTTGCTCGTAAATCCAAAGATGTTATATTTGTTACATAAATCAAGAAAACTTGTTCATATCTCAGTATGAGGCGGTTAATGTTTGGCGCTAACGAGTCTATTGTATAATCGAAGATTTGATGTTATGAATGAATGTATTATGTATGGTGTACCTACATGAAAATACCTGTGGGATGCCTGGGTACGTATAGCACCGACCACCGACCCATCTCCACCCGTTCGGTGTCGTAAGAGGCGACAAAGGGAAACAAAAAGACGGGCAGCAGCGTCTTTCTATTGGATTACCTAACACCTGTACTGCGATCCCCAAAACGCCTACCAAGCATGAGTAATATGGCTAGCACTCCCTCTCTTCTCATGAAAAATTAATTAAAACTAAATAATTTCTTTGAGCCATCAATGATTACGAATAAATAAAATGAAAATAACATTTGGACATGAGTCGTATTACTACGGTATTTTTAAATATATTGCCACTTATTGCTACAGGTCAAAGTCATTTTTTTTTATTTTAAATAGGCTTAACGCTCACTTTTGAATGGTCATTTTTTTTAAAAGCTACCACCGGATCACAACGCGGCCTCAACTGAGAAGATCCGGCAAGAAACTCAGCGGGCTTATCAATTTTTCACTTTTTTTAAACATTGTTTTGTTACAAATGAATCAACATTAGCGATAGTGTGTCCTGCCGTTCGAAACATAAAACAAGGGAGAAAAGAAAAAACAATATATTACGACAAAAATTACAACAAACTAAAAGGCCAAAGGGATAGTAGTCGGACCAGTCCCCCCAAGCAGCACCCGCGCACGAGTTGACTCGAGCAGACTTGAAATTGGCCTGTTTTAATGATATGGAGTCGCATGTTAACACAAGTTCCTATTACTTCCGCAGTATTCAATACTCTACGTATCTCGGAGTTCCTAAATGATATATCTGCTACATCACAATACATTAAATTTTATTGTTTCTAGAAGCGTTGAAGGTGATCCTATATCGTATAAGCTACCTCCATCGCGATGCGAGGTGACAGATGAAATGTGGGCTCGCCCGCAACAACTCACAGTGTCTCCACTTTGCTGGGATAACTTGCAGAAAGTGATGCGCGAAAGTGAACAACTTCAGTCCGTCATATAATGAAGAATTGAAGTATAATTAAACAAAAACACGGCACATGCCTTGCTTCGTCATTTATAATAAGTACAGCTTAGCAACGGCGTCAGTACCCAGCATTTATTTATGGGTGGAGCAAACTTATAAAAAATAGATAATTAGTAGGAATTTAAAGTTATTTTTTATTAACTGACCTTCCCTTCCTTATTGCAATAAGGCACCAATAATGTCTTGAGGAGTTCTGATCTTGTTACCTTCGACTGACGATATTTTGTATACCACAGACTTCCCAGTCGTTATCGGCGCCGTAAGACGCGTCGCCGCTTTTCTGCCTAAAGCACCCTTAGTAATTTTGTATCATCAGCAGCCGAAGACGCCCTAAGAAGGGAGGGGTTGCCATAATCTCCACACTTGGCAGGCGTCTTGGGGATCAGATTTTTGTATACTGAAAATCTATAGATAACGTCACAAGTGGATGTTATTTACTGACTTTATTAACCGGCTTCAAAAAGAAGGTTCTCTATTCGACGCGTATGTATGTAATATTGATAAAAATGCGTAATATAAATATATGTTAGTCTATGTGGGCTTCTAAACAAATTTACCAAATGTTATGAGTGTATGTATGTATGTATGTATGTAGGTAGGTATGTATGTAGGTTTGTCCACGGATTTCTCAGAAACTACAAGTCCGATTTTGAAAATTCTTTTAGCAATAGTTAGAGTATTTTTCATTTCAACTTAGGGTAGAGTACAAGTTTCATCAAAATCGGTCCAGTAGTTTAAGAGATATAAACTTTTTATGTTTTCAGTAAGTTACTGTAACGTAGACGTTCGAGTTGCGTGATAGTACTAGTTTATATACTGTGGTGATAGTGCTGATACCTATTTTGGTAAATAAATCACTAAAAAGTGTTAAATAAACTATTTAAAAAAAAAAACGACTTCAAAGTAAATTATCTGAAAAACATAAAATAACGAAAATATATTGAAGTCGGTGTCAGCTGGTGCTATTGTTAGTTAACATGATTAGCTAGCACCGACTTCAATATATTTTCGTTATTTTATGCTTTTCAGATAATTTACTTTGAAGACGGTTTTTATTTTTTTTTAAATAGTTTATTTAACAGTTTTTAGTGACTTATTTTACCAAAATAGGTATCAGCACTATAACGCAACTCGAACGTCTACGTTACAGTAACTTACTGAAAACATAAAAAGTTTATATCTCTTAAACTACTAGACCGATTTTGATGAAACTTGTACTCTACCCTAAGTTGAAAAATACTCTAACTATTGCAAAAAGAATTTTCAAAATCGGACTTGTAGTTTCTGAGAAATCCGTGGACAAACCTACATACATACATACATACATACATACATACCTACATACCTACATACATACATACATACATACATACATACATACACTCATAAAATTTGGTAAATTTGTTTAGAAGCCCACATAGACTAACATATATTAATATTACGCATTTTTATCAATATTACATACATACGCGTCGAATAGAGAACCTTCTTTTTGAAGCCGGTTAAAAAGCATAAAATAACGAAAATATATTGAAGTCGGTGTCAGCTGGTGCTAGTGTTAGTTAACATGATGTGCTAGCACCGACTTCAATATATTTTCGTTATTTTATGCTTTTTAGATAATTTACTATGAAGTCGGTTTTTTTTTTAAATAGTTTATCTTCTATAAGTAGGTACTATAATAAAACTCAAAGAGCACTTTTTTTGTACATTGAATATTTTTCCAAAATTTCTATGTGGGGATAACTATCGACATAGAGGCCAAAACAATTTTTTTTGGAATTATTGTCTGTCTGTCTGTCTGTCGTTCTGTTTGTCCAGGTATCATTTGAAAACCCGTGGATGGATTTTGATAGGACTTTCACTGATGTGTTGTGTAAAAGTCAAGGTATAAATTGGTATATAAAACATCACGCTATGTTTCATAGGGGCTAAGCAGTGAAACATTACTTGCACATATTATCACGTAATTTCCTTTGTATGTGAAAAGGGGAATTATAGACTGATCAGTTAATCATTAAGATATGTATTATTACGCTATATACAATAGGGACTGAGCAGACATTTAGTTTGCATAAGATATGGCAGTGGCGAAGGGTCAATCTTTGTAAGGGGTAAGCCGGTCCGGTACACCCAGGACATTTTAATTAGATTTCTGTATTGTTCTAAGTACTTTGCTGATAGCAATATGACATTATATCTTTGATAAGTATTAATCTGTAAATCCCGAGCGAGTCCAAACTAGATTAGGAAAGAAATAGGCAAGGGAAAAATACCATTTCAAAAGCGAGCGTCCGCTGCACCACCAAGGCTACATTTATATAGGTAGGTAGAAATTGAGAATACGAAATTGCTAAATTTTTACTTAGGTAAAAGACCTAATATGACTCGACATTATCTAACGCAATAAAATGTACAAATAAAATTCACACTACACACAATGAACAGCACTCCCAAAAAACGCTTCAAGGTCAGGGTTCAGGGGGTGTTCATAAAATTTTAATGAAACTCCCCAAGTCCAGGTAGTGTATAGGTATTGTATTACAGTCGCAACAATAAAAGATGCAAAAAACTTAGAACTTTAATTATCGAATATCATTAGACAGTATAATTTACGATGTTAGCATGATTTACATTATGAACAGCGCCATCTATCGGTGAAATTGAACATACAATCACTATAGACCCTATAACCCAAGAACGGCCTAACCGATTCGGCTGAAAATTGGTGGGGAGGTAGCTAAGAACCAGAAAACGGACATAGGATACTTTTTATCCAGGTAGGTTAAGGTTAAGCAACGTTAGGTAAGGTCATTAAATAGATGGGTGAACCGATTTGTATGAAAGTGTGCATATAGGGTAGGTCTGAGAATAGGTCATACAGTATATTTCATACCGTTAAGGTTAAGCAACATAAGGCAAGGTCATTAAATAGATGGGTGAACCGATTTGTATGAAATTTTGTGTGCATATCGGGTAGGTCTGAGAATAGGCCGTAAAGTATATTTCATGCCACTAGGTTAAGGTTAAGCAACATAAGGAAAGGTCATTAAATAGATGGGTGAACCGATATGTATGAAATTTTGTGTGTATATCGGGGAGGTCTGAGAATAGGTCATAAAGTATGTTTAATGCCGCTGATACCATGATTGACGAGGATATATACATAGAACGAGAGGAGGGTGCAAGAGAGGAGAAAGAGGGAGAGGGGATTCCAGGAGGGGGTGATGGGGTGAGGGATCGGGGCAGTTAGGTGGAGTAAGGGGGGAGTGAGAAGGAGCAAGTTCGTAGAAGAGAGAGGGGGAGAGGGTTCAGAGAGGGGACAACATGGAGAGGAAGAGGGGGAGTGTGACGGAAACCGAAGCGGGAGGGGGAAAGAGAGAGGAGAGAAGGAGCATATAATTAGATTTTTTTTATAAGAGAGAGAGATTTGGAGAGAGATAAATCTAGGGAGCAGGGAGAAAAGGGGAGCAAAATGTAACAAAAGCGCGGGCGGTGCTGCGCGGGTCAGCTAGTTGATAATAAAATAATGGAATTCGTAAGAAATAAGAATAACAAATCTTGGATAAAATTATTTTTATTTTGCATTTAAATCATCACACTTTTACATATTTATTAGTATGTATGACTGGTGGTAACTGTAACACGATGTTCTCTGGTAGAATTTCCAACATCACTGCTTCATCTTTATCAATCCAATGGAAGTCAGCCAAATACTGTGAAACAAGAGTAGAAATTACTTTTAACAATGAGTTAATCTTACTTTAGAAATGCTCGAAACTCTGAATGATCCACGTATCTATTCCTAACTATGATTATTATAATAAGTACTAATTGTGGTTAGGAATGGAAACCATAACGAAAAAAAATTGCGACTTTCTTACTCACTTACTAATGTTAGCCAATAAAGAAAAATTAATTATTTTCTTAAAGAAAACATCGTGACGTCATAAAAACATCCAAAGTTTTTGAAAAAAATCATAATCAAGTTTGGAAATATTTTTATAACATTCCCGATGAATAGAGATTATCATTTGTCAAATTGGGACGCAAATTTTTAAATGAAACCTGAGTTTAATTATGTTACGGGAATTATGGTTGTGAGATAAAGTATTTAGTTTTCTTTTCATTCACCTTTATCGGCACGATACGGAGTCCAACATTCATACTGCCTGGCTGTAGCTTTCTCTTCGTTGCCGGTTCGGATAACACCTAAAATCATAATTAGGTAAATAGCTGATGTTTAGGCGACAAGACAAGCTGCTCGTCCGCACTGAACTGCCTCCTCACCCAAGACATTGTTATTAAATCTCTTGTGCCCGATAATTTCCTTCAAGTTTTTCTCTCTCTGACCTGCTGGAAGAGATTTCTTATGATATAAGACGCGCCTCTGTACCTGTTTAAAGCTATAACTTGTCTGTATTATATGTCTCTATGTACATAAATAAATAAATATTTTTTGCCAGCTAAAGTGCCCTTCACACCAAAATAGCAACGTTTAAGCATTCCTTTTTAGCGGCAGAATATCTGCATACATCTAAATGGTATACATAGGATAAATTTTGGAGCAATCGTAGATATACCCTGTTTTTCTTTAAAAGATCAAAAATGGAACAATAAAATGAACACAGGAGTGATAGCTGACCGATGGCCAGCCAAAAAGGGCCAGTAGGTCTGTGTTCATAAATTTACTGTTAAAATTTTGATCTAGTAAAGAAAAACAAGGTATATATCAAAACTTGATTCCTCTATTGCCAATTTATCATTAGACGATCAGACGCCCAGAGTATCTTGAGAGACCCATATATCATGGACATATTGTTAGTCCCGACTAATATGTGGTTCAACACTGTTTTAAAATATCATAACTATTTACAATACTATATTGACTCACAGGTTTACTGCCAGGATAATTTATAATTTTCCAATATTTCGGCGCTGTTGCAAGCGCCATAATCACGGGATAACTGTAAGATGCGGGTGAGTGATTTCCAATCAAGTTCGAGTTCCAGTTGTAGTCGTAGCAAAACACTCAGAAATACAGGTTTGTCTGTTTCTAAATTATTCTTCTTGCATCATACAGTTATCCCGTGATCATAACGCTTGCAACAGCGCCGAAATGTCGGAAGATGATCTTCCTGGCATTAATGTGGTTTGCTTCATCGAGCATACCGCGTACAGCGAGGGACTGGAATAGCATAGGTAAACACAAGCGTAAGTTTTTCTGTCCGATTTTAATGTACGTATCTTCAAGCCTAGACAGGGAATAGCTAGAGCTCTTAACCATTCCCGACTGTATCCCCGATTTCCTTCGGATTGCAATTAGGCAAAAAATAAATATAATCAAGTTAAATTATACTGTGAATCATCATCAGCCGGTAGAAGTCCACTGCTTAACAAGGAGAATTCCTCTCCATCAGAACGCCACAATAATCGATATAATATTCAAACTAGATTAGGTGTCACGGTCCTAAAAATGACACACGGAAATAGCGCCCTTGTGTCGCTATTTCTTTTCAAGCCACAGCCTGACAAAATTATTTTTGCCGATAGGAGTGTCGCTACCCGTCTATATGAAACTGTCAAACTACACGTCATCATCATAATAAAACCGTTAGTTCACGTTACCGCCACCAGCACAGATAAGTTCGCGACCTCCGCGACCACATTTTAGATGTCATTTTGTTAGTGAATTTTTATCTAGTTTATATTTTATATCGATGGCCACAATGAACGACAGTTTGTGATTTGCATCCACGGTATGTAGGTTGTTATTATAATATGTCTATTATACTCGGCAATAAGCTTTCATTGTTATTGTGAACCTTTTGTGAACCAGGAATAAACAGGTCATTACACGAAGTCGTTGTTTCATTACATTCTCCACCAATATCAATCCACCGTTTACCTGCGACTTTTAAAACCGACTGCCGGTTCGTGGTCCCCACTCGAAAACCTTTCATCCCCATCGGTTATCAGTTCTGCGAGGGATGTGGTCTATTATAATAATAATATTCTGGGACAATTCCACACACGGTCATCTGATCCCAAACTAGGCAGAGCGTGTACTATGGAAACCAGAAAACTGATACTAATACTTATATACTTTTTTTTTGTAAATACATACTTAAATAGATAAATAACACACAGACAGTTGGCGGGAACCGAAACCACGACCTATCGGGTAGCAGCCAGGGTGTCTAACCACTAGACCAACAGGCCCGTCACCCCACATTAGTTCAAATACACAGTGATTGTTACCTCATTTTGCGGTTTCTTTTCCATGATCCATAGTGATGTTTCATCTTGGAACACGACCGCGTCTCTCGCGGGGTGGGCGGTAATGGAAGCGACGGCAGACTTGCGCGATAACCATTCGGGCGGAAGAGCCGCGCCCGGCCATTCGGTGAACTTCTTATTCCTTAAATCATATTCTACTATCTGTAATCATAAATAATAAGAACCTGGTCAAGGGGGAGAGACGAAGAATGCGAAACTAGATCTCAGGTTGTCGATATGAAAAATTATCAAATCCTTCTAAAAGCAGAGAAAGATTAAAGGACGCGTTTGTCTAAGGCTGTCGTGTTAAAGAAATAATGAAATCCCTGGGAAGGCGGAGAAAGATAAAGAATGCGAATATCTAGGGCTGTCGACTTAAATAAATAATGAGATCCCTGTGAAGGCGGAGAGAGATAAAAGAGGCGAGTATCTAGTTCTTGTGAAGGTGGAGAAAGATAAAGAATGCGAATATCGAAGGCTGTCGACTTAAATAATTAATGAGATCCCTGTCAAGGCGAAGAGAGATGAACGATGCGAATATCTATTTCTTGTGAATGCGAATATTTCGGGCTGTCGACTTAATAAAATAATAGGATTCTTGTAAAAGCGGAAAAAAAAATAAAGAATGTAGATGTATTGTCAACAGTGACATAAAAAAACACTGAGATTTTCGTTAAGGCGGAGAAAGATAAAGGATGCGATGTCTGGATCTCTCACACGACGATGTCGACATAAAGATATATCATTAAGGTAATTATTGTAGGTACAGACAGGCGTTTATACTCAGAGAGTATTGGCTAAGAACCTTGATTAACTCCTCAAAAGGCTCGCGTCAGATGGCTGGATCAAGGGCCAGATAGAGAACGCAGTCCTCCTGCAGACACACATACAACACAATTTCTCTCTAGAGCTTTAACCACCATTAGCTAGAACCTTATTCCTATTGGTAGTGCGACCAACCTGCAGGTTGGAGGCACTTCAATTTTGATCGGTATTTGCTGTGCTCTACATCTATATCTATACATATTATAAAACAAAGTTGCTCCCGCTGTCTGTCTGTCCCTATGTATGCTTAGATGTTTAAAACTACGCAACGGATTTTGATGCGGTTTTTTTTAATAGATAGAGTAATTCAGGAGGAAAGTTTATATGTATACACATGTAAACACTGATAAATTTAGGTTTCTAATGTGATGTCGCAAATAAACACATTTATTTGCGCTTACATTACAAACGCTGGCTGAACCCTACAAGATAGATCAAAATAATGTACTACAATATTGTACACCTTAACAAGGTCTACAAAAAAGTCCGCAATGGTATATGTTTATCTTTTAGGGATAACCCACAATAAACATTTTTTGTCCTTTACTTTTTATGAGAAATAATTAACTATTAATAAATTGTTGTTAGCATGAATTTGTCCCTTCTTCAATATAACGGTAAACTTCACTAATATTTACACCAATGAAAAAATAGCTGTGAACGTTGTTCATACTGCTAGGTTAAGGTTAAGCAACATAAGGCAAGGTCATTACATGGATGGGTGAACCGATTTCTATGAAATTTTGTGTGCATATTAGGTAGGTCTGAGAATAGGTCGTAAAGTATATTTCATGCCGCTAGGTTAAGCAACGTTAGGCAAGGTTAGGATTACATATATGGGTGACGGCGGCGACTCATGGTGCCAGGTTTAAGGGGGCCAGAATGCGCACCGCGGGGTATTTGGTGCAGATCCTACTGGAGGGCCCAGGCCCCCCTCTTATGTGGCGATGCGACAGCTGCAGAGGTTTAAGTGGGTAAGAACCCCAAATACAATGATTGACGAGGATATAATTATTATAGAACGAGAGGAGGGTGTAAGAGAGAGGGAGAGGGGAGGTTCGAGGTTCGAGAATCGAGGAGGGGGTGATGGGGTGAGGGATTGGGGGATTAAGATGGAGCAAGGGGGGAGTGACGGGGAATGAGGGGGAGCAAGGTGGGAGAAGAGAAAGGGGGTCGGGGTTCAGATAGGCAACTACGGGGAGAGGAAGAGGGGGAGTGTGACGGGGACCGAAGAGGGAGGGGGAAAGAGAGAGCAGAGAGAGCATAGGATTAGATTTTTCTTATAAGAGAGAGATGGGGAGTGAAATAAATCGAGGGAGGAGGGAGAAAAAGGGAGCAAAATATAATAAAAGCGCGGGCGGAGCTGCACGGGTCAGCTAGTACTATAATAAAACTCAAAGAGCACTTTTTCTGTACATTGAATATTTTTTCAAAAATTTCTATGTGGGGATACTATACTATCGACATAGAAGCCAAAACAATTTTTTTTGGAATTATTGTCTGTCTGTCTGTCGTTTTGTTCGTCCAGGTATCATTTGAAAACCCGTGGATGGATTCTAATAGGACTTTCACTGATGTGTTGTGTAGAAGTAGGGGTATAAATTGGTATATAAAACATCACGCTACGTTTCATAGGGGCTAAGCAGTGAAACATTACTCGCACATATTACCACGTAATTTCCTTTGTATGTGAATAGGGTAATTATAAACTGATCAGTTAATCATTAAGATATCTATTATTACGCTATATACAATAGGGACTGAGCAGACATTTAGTTTGCATAAGATATGGCAGTGGCGAAGGGTCAATTTTTGTAAGGGGTAAGCCGGTCCGGTACACCCAGGACATTTTCATTAGATTTCTGTCTTGTTCTAAGTACTTTGCTGATAGCAATATGACATTATATCTTTGAAAAGTTAAAATCTGTAAATCCCGAGCGAGTCCAAACTAGATTAGGAAAGAAATAGGCAAGGGAAAAATACCATTTCATTTCATTTAAAAGCCAGCGGTTAGGTCCGCTGCACCACCAAGGCTACATTTGTATAGGTAGGTAGAAATTGAAAATACGAAATTGCTAAATTTTTACTTAGGTAAATGACCTAAAATGACTCGAAATGATCTAACGCAATAAAATGTACAACTACAATTCACACTACACACAATGAACAGCGCTCCCAAAAAACGCTTCAAGGTCAGGGCTCAGGGCGGGGGGGGGGTAGGTTTCATGAAATTTTAATGAAACTCCCCAAGTCCAGGTAGTGTATAGGTATTGTTATACGTAGTGTTAAATCCTCTAGCGTGATGGGTGAACCGATCGATATGTATGAAATTTTGTGTGCATATCGGGTAAGTCTGAGAATATGTATATTTTATGCCGCTGATAACATGATTGACGAGGATATATAGAACGAGAGGAGGGTGCAAGAGAGGAGAGAGACTGAGAGGGGATTTGAGGAAGGGGTGATGGGGTGAGGGATCGGGGGAGTTAGATGGAGAAGAGAGAGGGAAATGGTTCAGAGAAGGGATAACGGGGAGAGGAAGAGGGGGAGAATGACGAGGACCGAAGTGGGAGGGAAAGAGAGACGAACAAAATGTAATAAAAGCGCGGGCCGAGCTGCGCGGGCCAGCTAGTTTTATATTAAACCAATCAATTACCTTTTGATCTACATAAGTGATAATGAGGTTCTCCTGTTGGCTGTCCACCGTCAATGCCGATGGAACACATTGATACTTAGGCAATGCGACATAGAACTCAAATTTCTTTGCGTTTTGCGTCCACACTGCTACAGCACCCTGCGTGTCGGCCGCTACTAAATACGTAGTTCCCGTTACACACGGTTTAGAAATGTACAGATGTAATAATGTGTCCGTTTTGAAATCTGTAAAATAAAAAATAACTTCGTCAGCAGCTGATACACGTCCACTGCTGTACAAAGCCCCCCCCCCCCCCCCCCTTAGAAGAGAGGGGTTGCCATAATCCACACGCTGGGCAGGCGTCTTGGAAATCACAGTGTATGTGGTAGGAAATCCAATAGACGCTGCTGCCCGTCTTCTTGTTTTCCCTTAGTCACCTCCTACGGACACCCAACGGGGAGAGATAGGAGGGTGCTTGCTATTATCCCTTTGGCTTTTTAGTTTGTTGTATGTACTTTCGTCGTATTTTATTAGTTTTTTCTGTCTTATTTGATCTTTTGAACGGCAAGACACACTGTCGCTCTGATCTAATTGTACCATGACACATCGTTAAAAAAAAAGTGATAAAATGACAAGCCTGCTGAGTTTCTTGCCGGATCTTCTCAGTTGAGGCCGCGTTGTGATCCGGTGGTAGCTTTTTTAAAAAAAAATACATGACCTTTCAAAAGTGCTAGCGTTAAGCCTATTTGAAATAAACTTTTTTTGAGTTTATTCTTACCCGTACACCCCACGGGAATACAATGGTTTTTGATAGATAATTATAGAAAATACACTACACGCAAGGAAGTATAAAACAGCCCCGCGGCAGTGTAGAGGTGACGTGAAGCCATAAGATAGTATATAGTACGTGTTGCGTTCTTGTCCCCAACTATTTAGTCGTTTCACATCTAAACAAAAAGCAATCCTTACATTTGTGCAACGGGATGGTGTGGGCGAGCGTAGCGCCGGCGGTTGGGTCAACTTGCAGAGCCAGCAACGCGGCGGCTGCGGGCCGGTGCACCACCAACAGCTCAGAGTCAGGAGAGAACGCAGCATGTGTGCACCCACCCGCCGATATGCCACTCACGCGTAACTTCGACACCGATATGGCGTTCTGTTCCTCGTCCTGTCGCATTTAAACACACTATACAGGTATTCAAATGAATGTGAATGAACAAATACGAAACTATAAGCAATAACAAAAAATACGCAAAGGAGTCTCGGTTCAGATTTTGATGAACACTAAAAGTGAATTCATTGGTTATTGAAAAATTTATATTTGTAGGCAGGCATTGAACTCGCTGGTTTTAATCACATACTATACGTATCTCGAAAAATAATACTAACTATATCATTATGCCACCAACCGATAGTGTCGCTAATAAGGATAAACGTCAAAGTTTGGGAACTAATGACAGTGGCAAACTCAATGCAAATCCCACATTTAGTTTAAGCTTCACAAAGTTATGTTCTAATTTAAATTTTGAACGATATTATTAATTGGTTATATTACTGATTCTGAAAAAACTACATACTCACGAGAGTTTTAGGGTATATATAATCAAAGTTGTAGATTAGATGTTTCAAACAAAATCTTTAAAGTTGGTACATACATTCTCCAATTTCAGCATCCGAATATTACTAGCTGTCGAATAAAAAACAATCTCTCCATTTGGTGATATTTCACAGCATGTTATCTGCTTCTTGCCTTTTGTTTGTATTGATAATAATTTCACTGGCTTCTCAGTGAGCTTCAAACTCTGATTCTGCAAGCGTTGCTTGTTTGCCTGATTTATAACATCTATACTTGAATCCTCTTCTATTTTATTATTTTCTATCTGATTGCTATTATCTTGTTTTGTGTCAATGTTTGTAACAAATATGTTATTTCCACTGTCTGTGGTTGCATATGACCCTAATTTCCATACTTCTAGATGGTTACTATATCTGTAGGAAGAAATAGTATTTTAACAAAATTTGCTTAAACTTATTTTTTTTTAAATACTACTTTACAACCTTTATACAGCAACTCAGAATTCACAATCTATACCAAAGTAGGAACTAATAATGCAATGGAACTAAACTGTTTAAGCTTGGAAATATATCTTTCATAATAGAAAGTCAGTTAATTGTACACTACCTCATGAGTAAAAGCTTCTTTCTACAAGATACTGACGATCGGGGCGCTGGGATCATTGGTGGCACTCTCATCACCCACTTGGGAGGGTAGCTTGAAAATGTGAGGTAGCCATCAACACCAACTGATATCAATTTTTCATTGCATATAACAAGACCTCTGTAACATAAACATTTGAAGGATTTTAAATCAATGTAAAATGTTAATATTACTAGGATATAATAATCTTTGTATTGGATATCAATAACGTTATTTAATTATTATTTTAGTTATCAAAAGAGACATGACATGATCTATTGTGAGAACCAGAAGTACATACTTACTATGTGGAAAAGAAAAAATATATGAAATAGATTAAAAAAATTACAAGCCCACTGAGTTTCTTGTTGGATCATCTCAGTTGAGGTCCCATTGTAATCCAGTAATTTTTCTTCATAAAATATGACAATTCGAAAGTGCTAATTTTGGCCTATTTGAAATAAACAATTTCATTTTAATTTTTTCATGTTCTATCAACCACTAGCACAGTAAATCCCATAAAGCGCCCTACTCACTAGTTGCTTCTTAAGCACATATCTTAAAATAATAATAAAAGTAAAACAACATCACAGTATAATATTCTGGGAAAACCAATACACAGTCTTCTAATTCAAATTGGGCAGAGCCTGTACTATGTCAGTTAACTGATGTACATAGATATACACACCAGACAAACAGACATATTCACACTCAAATGGTTGCCCTGGCAGGAACCCAGCCCCAGCCTTTTGGACAAATGTTAGAGTATTTTTCTACTTATTACTATGGCCGTTGGCTGGTAAAAGTAGGTCTATACATATATATAACATACATATTTTGACGGACCCGTTGGTCTAGTGGTCAGACACCCTGCCTGCTAACCGATGGGTCGTGGGTTCGATTCCCGCCAAGTGTCTGGGTGTTGTTTATCTATTTAAGAATGTATTTACAAAAAAAAAGTATATAAGTATTAGTATCAGTTGTCTGGTTTCCATAGTACAGGCTCTGCCTAGTTTGGGATCGGATGACCGTGTGTGGATTGTCCCAAGATATTATTATTATATTATATTGGTAAACTATAACAGCTTCATGCTTTCATCTTTTTCATAATCAAAATCTCATAAATAAATTCTAATAATAAATACATTTGCATTTAGTACCTGACATCATGTTGATGTATATTTCTCTGAACATTTTTTACCCATTGTGCTTCACTTTGTTTTTCAGTGTTCTTACGTACTTTGATAAAGTTCATTATGACTGGATCTACACCACTACAGAACAAACTTTCCTCATCATCAGACACTCCTATAGAAAGTACATCAGCCTTGTGAGTTGGGTATGATTCAATCTGAAATTTAAAAATAAACATTATCAAATCTCTTTATGCCACACACAGGTTATTTTATAGGATACAAGAATATACATTCCTTATGGTTTAATATTAATTACCTGATCACCAAGAGTGCTATCCCAAAATATAAGTCGGCCAAGACTGTCCCCAGACACTACAGTGTTATCAGAAAGCACTGCAAGGCTCCAAACAATGACATCTCTACCACGCCTACTAACAGACATGCGGTTTATGGCATATCCAGTCTCAGCATTCCACACCCTGATCGTATTTACTGAACCTATAAAAAGTTAAAATATTATGTTTATTTATATTGTTATCTATTACTATACATTATTAATTACATATTAGTAAGAATATTTTAGTTTACAATAATCATTTACCTGTCACAAGAGTTTTTCCATTCTTATTAAATTTACAGCACAATATGCGTCCTTCTTGTTTATCAAATAACTTTTTATAGACTAAGTCATTATTCTCTACACTGTACAAGTTTACATAGCCTTGCTCAGTGCCAATTGCCACTACTGTATTATCGTGGTTCACATCAAGGCACCACGCTGCATAGCCAGTGAGCAACACTGTGGTCTTCAAAAATAGTTTATCCAGATCCCACTCGATTAACGCGCCGCCGAGACCAGTCGATAGCAGCCTATCGTTCACCCATCCAAGTGCCTCGACTGATCCGTTTTCTACTCCAGGCAGAAACTTCAGCAAGTACGGAGCAAAGTTCAAGTCCCATATTTCAATAGATGCATCACCCCTTCAAACAATATATCAAATGTAGGCGCAATTAAATAAATAAATCAACGTTAACAACACTAAACAACAAAAAACTAACCTTGCCAAAGCGAGTTGTTTACTTGTTTTATTCAATGCAATACAATTAATAGGTTGAGGTTTCGGACTATAATAACGGACTCTATGTACTTTACTTGCCATTATTTACTATTATAATATATATACACCACACAATATTTATTAGCACAAGTCAAGCATGTAATTATAAATAAGTTAACTTAAAACTAACCTATAAATTTTTGTTTGACGTCAGTGCGTCTGACTTAGAACGTCAAGATCCGTACGTTTCAAGTAACGCAAAATGGATTTAATTCGCGGCCGCCATCGCGGTGGAAGCGTCTGCGAACGAATCAAGTAAAGTGAGAAACCAAAAATTGGGTTTCTCACTTTACTTGAAGGAGTTAGTATCGATTGAAAAATTGAGTTCGCGACCGCTACCACCAAGCTGGCGGCCGGGTGGCTGCTCAGCGGCCGCTATCTCATAAATCTATACTGTGATCCTAAAGGCTTAATCTGTTGTAAAAAAAAGCGAACTGTGTGTGTGCGTGGGTCTTCGTGACTTCGCGAGTGAAGATTTAGGCTGGCGTTTGGGCTGGCAGTCGCGCGAATGTGGTCGTGCAAATGCGGTCGTGTGAACAGAATTCGCGCGACCACCAGTTAGGACACTCATTCGACGTCCATAAGTTTGACTTGTTTGAGATTCATTCGCGCGATGGTCGTGTCGGTCGTTCGCGCGATCGCGTTTAGTTAGGACACTCCCGTCTGTGGAGTGAAGTAATTAGTGACAGACAGACATGTCAGTTGTCAGATGTGTTAGCTCAGTCATGTCATTTATGTCAATTGGTAAAAAAACAAGTATTCTAATCGCGAAGCAAAGCAAGTCCTTTCTGAAGAATTAATTCTACTGTTCATCATTTGCATACCACGATAAACTTCAGTGATTCATAATGGGAGACGGTCAGAGTGAAAACAAACCGTTACTACGAGATGGTAAGTACTGTGTAATACTTGTGTGTGTTGTTTTGTCAGCCGATGATTTAGCTAAATACATAATAGTTATTGTTCCTAAACATTACATTAGGATGTTGCTTACATATCGCAACGTAGTCAGCAAGAATACCTTTGTTGTGCAATGGATTTTCTTGTTATTACATGACTTGTTACGTCTAACATCGTGCCTAACACGTAAGTTATATATTTTTCTATGACAGAAGAGGTGAACGTCAGTACTATATCTCCAATTGGTCCTGACGAACTGCCTCCGCCATACCAGCAAGCGGGAATGCCTATGGTAACATGTCGCGTGTGCCAGGCTATGATCGACATATCAGGAAAAAGGGAACAACATGTAGTCAAATGTTCAGACTGCAATGAAGCAACGGTATGTTCTTGATAATAATATAAATATACAGTGACTATCCACATTTGGCCATCTGCAGGGCTATTGCATATCTTTAGCCACCCTATAGAGTGTCCAACCGTTTATTTTCTTTTTGACAGCAGCAATAGAATGTAACTGCGTCATGTTACATACAGTTACGTTCTATTGGTGCTGTCAAAAAGAAAATAAACGGTTGGATATATTATAGTGACTATCAAGCTTCAGTTGTCAACTGAGCTTTGATGTCAACTGAAAGTGTTTTAGTATTGGTATTTATTGGTCACACAAGTTAGGAATGGTGATGGTCAATTGCTATAGTGATCATCACTTTAGTTGTCAAACGAGATATGTAATAGGGGGGCTGATCCCATCTAGGCAGATGCTGTACTATGGTAACCAGAAAACTGATACAAATATACTTTTTTGTTCTACACTTATACATACATAGACATAACACTCTGACATGAACAAACAGATGTTCATATACCTACTAAACAATGTTGTTCACATATTTCATGTTGTCATTTGTTTATGTTTTATTATTGGGGTCTTACTGCTGCACTCAGATATCAATTAACTTTAATCGCAATTAAGTCATTTCTTGTAATCTATTTATTTCGACTCTCCGAGTCTCTTATGATTATATTAATTACGAGATTATTGATATATCTACTCACTATCTGTGTATTAAGTACTATTTGGCTTCGAAAGCCGAAATAATCGATTTACAAAATATGACTTAATCACAATAAACTATAATTGACGTTTGTAGGTGCGGCAGTTATTCTCAATTGAAAATTACAATTCTTTATCAGCATTATCTGTTATTGATAACTTCATTGGCTTTTTTTTGGTAATGTTAGTTAATTTCTTTTGTATCTTTAGCTTATAGTGATCAACTTAAATGTAGTTTATTGTTCCAGCCAATAAGAAATGCTCCACCAGGAAAGAAATATGTCCGTTGCCCGTGCAACTGTTTGTTAATCTGCAAATCGTCATCTCAGCGTATTGCATGTCCCCGAGCGGACTGCAAAAGGATTATTAACTTGGCACCATCGCCTGTGACTCCACCTGTGCCAACCCTGCCTGGAATGTGCCGTGTCATCTGTGCCCACTGCCAGGACACATTTTTGGTAAATATTCTTTTTTATAAATATTTGACTATTAGATAGTCAAATATTCACTATCTAATACTCAAACATTCTAATCCATTCAGAGAGAATACCTATGAAAAAAAAAACAAGAGAAGTCAACACTATTAATACTCACACACACTGAAGATAGCATTAATATAGGTATTATATTGGTTTTATTTTAGATAGATAGATATATAGATGATTTCTTGAATGTTAATAGGAATGAGATACCAAACAACAGGTTTTTATAAAATGACATGATAATTTAGTAAGGTTAACAAACAGTATTACATAACACCTTGATGTATTATTGAATGTGCTAGCTGTAGTTGAAATTTTTAAGAAATTAAAAAAAAACAGTGAAACAGGGAACACATTAAAACAGATTGAGCAAAATCATTATTAAACCATGCAGTGATCTCATTGTTCATGGTTAATTCAATTATTTAAATTAAACTGATGCTTACTTCCTTACTTTATATTTTACTTCACTGATTACATTGTCCCACAACCTCCTGTTAGGTAGCAGCCAGGCTGTCTAACCACTGTTGATGAGAACAGGTCTGTAAAAAAATATATTTCAAATGCCATGTCAGGTAGACTCTTTTGTTCACATGGGGGAAAACCTTTATAAGATCTCCAGGACCCAGTGGGGCCAGGGTATGTAGGATTCTTATATACTAAAGCCCTGCGGCCTTGGAGTCGTCGCCGTGCACGATGGACATCTAGGGAGGCCTAGGAAATTCTCAAAATAGTATTAAAAACAGCAATGACATTATTTGTCTAACATGCAGAAAACACATAAAATTGCAATTATATTTACAAATAATTTGAAATAACAACATGTGAACAAATTTATGTGACCTTAATTGCACTAGAACAATAATACATTGATGATTGTAGAGATATCCTTGCAATCTACAAACGACTTATTCCAATGTCATTAAACTTTGAGCTAGTTATTAATTTTACTAAACAATGTTCTCTGATTTCTAGTATCAGCTATTGAAGAACGCTCCGGTGCGATGCCCGCACTGCCGCAAGGTGTCGTCAGTGGGCGCGCGCATGGCCCGGGTCCGAGGTACAATATTTGCCGTGCTGGCATTCATTTTCTTGGCGATCGCTCTGGGCGTCACTCTAGGAACATTGTCCGCTGCTAAAACTCATGGAGGCGGAATCTACGTCGCTTATGTTGGAGCATTTTTGATCGCCTTCATATTAGCCAGCCGAGCCGTTTACTACTTCGCAATGAAAGTGAGTACAATCGAGGGTCCAATGTAAATACCACAATGTATCTTGTTTTGTGATAAATTTATATGACTAGTAAATATAATTGTATACAAAATTCTCAATTCCATAATATAATGTTATTGTTATTAGAAATCGAGCTGTTTAGCACACTTAACTATCACAACATAGAGCCTGGTTTTTTTTTATGTAACGCAACAAATTTGAGTAGATTTATTTATGAATGGAAAATATCATTTTGAAAGCATTCAAATATTCATACAGAACATTTTTTTGTAATAAATAAAGAATCGCTTTTGTTTTACATTCAAGTGTAGGCTATTGTTTATATACACTCCATCCCAAATAAGCTTGAACGCGATTACAAGTTCGTTTGCGGCTCAATAGCTACATATCGCATACATTGTCAACTAGGCGCGTCAGCAAAAACAACTTTGTATTACCAACCTTTTTTGCTGCCGCGTTAACGGTCAAATATACAGCGGGGGTGTTTTATGACTGCATAATAAAGTTGTAATCGCGTTCAAGGTTATTTGGTTTGGAGTATGCATATACTAGCTGTCCAGCACAACTCCGCCCGCGTAATTTTCTTGCGCAACTTTCTTATTTCTTTTTTTGCGTAATAACGTTCTCGTGACAATAACAAATACAACAACAAAAAAGAATTAGCGATCTTGGTCCAGCCGTTCACGCGTGATGCCGTGACCAAGGGAAATAGGGATTCATTTTTATATGTATAAGAAGATATGTACTCTCACGGTCACGAACGGTGTATCACCTTTAGGACTCTAATCGCTTCCATGAGCCGGCCCAAAACGTGCGGGTGGGGTAAGCGCACGTGTCGTCTTTCAAAGGATTTTGATTCAAAACTGGTACAGCATTCGTGACCACGAAAGTACATCTAACGCATAATAGGTTCAGCGCATTTATAGATATCGGCTAATAGGTAAAAACATCCTGAAATTCCTTCAGGAATATTGTACCTATACCCTTGTGTATTTGTACCACAACAGTAATATATTCCATGAGATTAATTGTTATCTAAATTTAATTTTATTGTTTTGATGTAGGTTAAAAAAACAATTTAAAATTAGAAAATAAATTTCCTAATGCGACATTAAATGGAAGAGTAATAGGTTTGGCCATTTTATATATTAGGTATACTTATTATGCTCCTCTAAACATGGACAGGGCTGCTAATGGGGATGATGGCTGGGTTAAAAAAAAAATCTAATTAGTCCGTCAGTTAGATTATCAAAAAATATTTGGCACGTATTTTTTTATTTAACAAATCAATAAAAATTGCCAAAGATATAGAGCGTCTAAGTTCGGGAGTGGGGGCTTTTGATGTCACGCCTCAGTAAAAATTGTATACTAGCGTGACGTTACGCGACATTTCGAAGCACTATATCTTCGTCATTTTTTGTTTAAACGACAAAAAAAAATACGTTTCCAATATTTTTTGAAAATCTAAATGACGGACTAAACTTTTTTTTTGGTCATTTGGCCTATTATGCACGATGATGATTGCTTCGTTGTACAATTTTATTCCCGGAGGGTCCACTTCTAATTCATTTCTTCGGAATCATGCTTATGCTAACACGGTAGAATCGGCTCTTTTGGGTGCTGAACATAAAATATACAAACTAGGTACGCGAAGAAACTTGTTCCACTAAGCGGATAGCCGAGAGTGGGAGACTGCGCATGACTCCAATTTCTTCAAATAAGTTATACAGCATAATATGAAAAAAAAATACAACGTGTTAGCGAATTAACGCAAAACATAAAACTATTTTGTTTCTTATCGAGAGCATAATTGATTAAACTATTTTTTTAATATAGCTTAATTTTTACTGTTTCTACACACATCAAAAGTGTCTAGGGATCAACATATATTTTTGCAATAACTTTTCTCCTGATTGATATTAATTAAAATTTTCTTTAAGGATTCATCAAATAAAGTGTTTTCGTTTGTCACAGTAACGATAAACCAAGTCACCTTTGCATTAATAAAGAAATTTGCCATTTTCCTAATAAAGGGATTTTTGACATTTGAACCACTAACACAAAAGTTCGAAAAAAAGACTGAAATAACAGTTTTCTTTAAAATTTTATTGGGTAACTTAAACAATTAATAATCCGTGTTTCTACCGCGAACACTAACAACACAAGAACATCGGTTTGGCATACTCAAAATGAGTTCATCCAAATCACGCTGTGGAATGGCCGCCCATGTTCGTTGCAACAACAAAAAAAGGTCTTCTTGCGACTGGATACCCTCCATATTCGGCAGAGCTCTTCTCTGTAGCATATCCCATGCATGCTCAATCGGGTTCAAGTCTGGCGACTGAGCAGGCCAGGGCAGGACATTGATGTTAGCTGCGGCGAGAGTCTGTCTTACAACTCTTGCGGTGTGCGGTCGTGCATTATCATGCATTAACTGAAATAAGGGACCGATTTGCACTTGTAGAGGAACGATGACGTCTGATACAATCGTCTCAGCATAAATTTGAGCGTTGAGGTTGCCTCTGATCCAAATCAACTCAGTTCTTCCGCCGATCCAAATACCCGCCCATACCATGATGGTTCCACCACTATAAGGATGGACTTCCTGGCAGGATTTTAATCGCTGTTGGCGTCCAGGGGTTCTCCAGTGTCGTATACGTCTTGTATCCGGTCTCATACCAAAACGAGACTCATCAGAAAAGCACACGAAACGCCATTGTTCTTCTGCCCATTTTTTTGCCCAAAAATGCTTGATCCCTAGACACTTTTGATGTGTGTATTTATTTATCATGCCGAGTCTAAAAGAACAGGCGGTCTACCCAATACGGAAGCGGTAAGGGGTTTTAACCTCCAGCGAGCGTATACCACTAGGACATAATGAGTGTAGACACATAATTATAATAGTTATGTTATGATAAAGAAAGACCAATATCTTTGAGGATAAATTATGAAAATAAATAATAGTATGCTAGATTATTTTATAAAAATCTATACACACGTTGTGTTTGATATAAATAGGGTATACATATTTGTACATATATGTATGTGTACAAATAATAGATCGATGAGATAAATGCCATTCACTGCCGCTCTGATATCTGCGACAAGCTCTCCACGACAAGGCGGCTTAGTGGAACATTAGTATAATAGGAAATGAATCGAACGCGTCTCTCGTCAGTCGCTCACTAGATGAACGGCGAACTATGTTTACCATTAACACTGACCTAGTTTGAGTCGTGACAACCGGCGCGGCGACGGCCCGAAAACATAACTATAATTATTATCTAAAGAAGTGTGTGACAATTTACTTGATCGCACCTTTATATATTATAATATATTCGTTATAAATCAAAGGTAAATCTAAAATAATGTTCTGACATACGGAAGCAAAGACCGATAAAATGTCTGTGGCTTAAGACTTAGGTAACCTTGCTAACGATTTTGTAGATGAGCATAGCTTTCATTAAAGTAATTTGATATCTTATACATACCTATATATTAAAAGTATGTGGTTAAGAAGCCAAGCTATGCTGTAGCGGAAATGTTTTATTATTTTATATATTGATGTCTTTTATACATAAAGAAATTAGGAAATGTGTCACAATAATAATATGTAAATGAACTCTAAAACAGTTTATAGATTACTTCTTAGGTGGGTAGATTTGTTTATAAATTATTTTCTTTATCTAAAACATTGTTATTAAATTTATATTCTATGAATACGGTATCCCGGAATTTAGTAGATCTAATTTAAATATCTCATACTCATTATACCCAATTATCGAATATGAATTTAAAAAGCCCGAATTATTTTCGGTGGTCTCTACTATAAAATATTGCATATACTTACATAATATAACCATACCTTACTAATATGTGTATACAAAATTTTAATTTATAGACTGGTTTCACGCATGGTAATTTGAATTTCAAGTATTGATCTTTGTTAGCCTCCAAATCATCGGATGGCATTGAACCTAATAATAAAATCTCAATGTAAACTAGTGGATTCCATAGAAGCAATAGATGACATGTACAATATACTTACCTATAATTTGCTCGTAGTTGCATTGATATTTGTTTTTTTTTTTTAATTCAACGCAACAGGAAAGTAGTAGAGCTAGCAGGCAAATATGTGTATTGTGTAATTGTATAGTTTAACAATAATAATCAAACATTCTGTAAATTTAAGTCTAAGTTATGTGAGCTTTGCTTTCATGGTAACATAAAAAAAATATAAAAAATTATAGTACCAATATGTAACAATATTAACATGGTACCTATGATACTTTATTATTGGTGATTTCGTGATATGTTTAGCTATTTACACGTGTATTTTTTGTAGTTTTAAGTAAATAAACTGTACCAATCGACATCTAATCTCAAGTTTTCTTCGCCGTTTCTCCTTCATACAAATAATTAAGGCTAAGTTTATATGGCCGCGAGTTGCCGCGCGGTTGGGGCATTCAAATGATGGTATATGTACCGTGCGGCAGTCTGGCATAACATTGCTTGACAATGGGCGTGGAGGAAGCAATTTGCTTATGGATTTTATACCGAAGGCTGAGAGATCGCAGAATAAGTCAAAGACTATACTGGGTGCATCTTATTTTAAGTGAAATACTTTCTTCAAGCCTGTTAATAACTTTATATCCCAACCTGAGACTACATGAAGTTTTTTTTAACTATTTCAGGATGTCGATTGCATCCTTTGATTCCTTTCGTCGATTAGTAAATCTATAGGTACTATGTCGTCTTCGCCACCTCATCTCCATTTTTCCTGCATCTATGCGTCTGTCCGTCTCAAAACGCGCGGATCAACTCAGGGGGGTGCAACTCCCATACATTGGTGGTTATTAAAATGCAAATAGAATCTACTGCCATCTATGTTACGGTGTCCGAAAATATAGTTTTATCTAAACTCCGATAGAAGGAGCTAGTGTGTAATTATAACTCGCAAGTAAAGTTTAACAGTAGATGCGTTTATATCCAGAGAATATTTGCGAAGATTGATGGTTTTTTTTTCAAATTTATTTAATTATTTTTCGTTATTGGGACATCGATATACTATACCAACTAGATTTGCTGTCACGACCCGAAAAGTGGTCACGAAAATAAGAGCTACGGAGACGGCTGTCGCTCAATTGTCTGCTATTATTATTGAACCTTATTTATTTATCTTTTTATATGAACATATTATTGTTTTGCGTGTACGTGTATAGTTGTGTAGGTATATGTAACCGCGACCACATTTTCGATGTCATTTTGTTCGTGACAGCTAATCTTGTTGGTATAGTATATCGATGTATTGGGATATTGGTATTTTGTTATTTAATTTTCGAAAGTCTATTACCAATCTCCAGTTTTTTGTTTTACCGTCAGACTTTTTGGGAACTAATAAAACTGGACTAGACCATTCGCTCCTAGTCGGTTCAATGATACCATCAGCAAGCATTTTCTTCACCTGTTTTTCCAGTTCGTCCCTTTGTGAAAATGGTAATCTATACTGTTTTATATATACGGGATCCGAATGTGGCTTTAACTGTATACTGTGGTCATAAACATTAGTAGTAGTTAATTTATCTCCTGGCAGTTGAAAAATATCGGAAAATTTTGCGCAAATGTTTTGTATTGACGTGCGTTCTTCTTTGTTTAAATGATCAAACTTTAAAAATGAAAACATTTTTCTTACTCTATCCCCGTCAATATTATCAGATTTTTCAAAATTGCAAATATTATAATCAGCTAAATATTCCATTTCCGGTCTAAAATAATTAAGATACACTGGGGTATCACGCGTATTCAGCAATAAAATTCTAGTTTTTCCCTGAATTGGTTTACAAATGCTTCCGGCTATAAATACTCCCTGGCATATTTCTTTCGGAATTACTACACATTCTTCCTGTAAAGCACTGTCTATTGTAAATATTTTTTCACACCTCGGTGGAATGCTTAAATAACTTTTATTGCCTAAAGAACCTCTACTCATGTCTAAAATTACATTTTCCTGCTGATTCTCTAAAGTTAAGGTATTTTTTTCAAAATCTAAAATAGCTTTATATTTGTATAGAAAATCTCTACCAATTAAACCATCTTGTACACATGGCAATGATTTCATTACATAAAATTTGTGTTCAAATTCCTGACCATTTAAAACTAATGTAAAGTACACATAGCCATCGGTTTGCACTTTGCCCCCGATACCTTGTATTGTAATGCATTCCTCATGCATGGGAATGTTCCACTGCATTACAGTTTCACGTTTCAACGCTGACAATGATGCACCAGAATCGACAAGCAGATTATATTTCGCGCCTTCAACTAAGCATTCCACTGAGTTGTTGTATTCACATGCCAAAATAAAATTAGGATCGAAAAACTCTATAGGCTCATTATTTTGGATATTGTCATTTTCATGGTTAGCGGATTCCACTAAATGCACATTATGACGAATGTGGCGAGACCTACCTCTAAAATTACCTCTTGTATTGAACCTATTTCCCTTGTGATAAGTATTTTGTACCTTATACGTACTGGACTGCTGTAAATTCTGACGACTAGGGTTGCCGAAGTACTCTTGGCTCCCTCTAGCACGGCGATAGCCTCGTTGTTGGTGCGGATACCTATGACCTTGAAAATAACGACTACTGTAACTACTTACTCGACCTCGCTGACTTAAAAACACGGAAACTTCAGGTTCCGGACGGGTCGACGAAAGCTCTTCATCCATAGCTGCTCTTATCGCGTCCTTTAAATTTGAGTAGTTCCTAGCTGAAATGATAACACTTAAATTCCTATCACGCAGACCGTCGGCAAACCGTTTTACCGCAAGCTTCTCATTTATAGGTTTTAAAATTTTATAAGCATCTTGATCTCCGTCGGCCTGTGAAATAGTTAGGTCTACGAATAATTGTTCCATATTAATAATGAATAATAATAATAATGAATAATGTTACCATATTCATCTATTGACCTTGAATGTTGTTTTGCCCTAATAAGTTCGGAATGGACTGCTGAGCTTGATTTTTTAGATAGTAAATTATTTTTCATATCCTTAATGAGATCCTCGCAATTGGCGTAGGATTGCGACAACCGCAACTTAGCACTTTGCGATAGTCGCGTCTTTAAAATAAACTTAATTAATGATGGCCTACTCAGTATCAATCATCGAACTGTATAACTCAATAGAATCTATCAGGTTTTTAGTGACATCTTCCTCTCCAGTCATTACCGGCAAGAGGGTCACGGCCGTTTTAATGTCAAATTTCTCCATATTGGTGTTTCCCTGTTTAACACTACTATTACTTTTACAAAAATCTTCTACCTTAGAAAATAAATTTTCAATTCTTAAAGATATTTCTTTAATAGTTAATATGTCCTTTCCTTTTATTTCACCTTTTATTATCTTATTATCTAAAAATTCTGAACATGTCAGATACTGCTTATATATATTATTTGCTTCACAAAGCTGTTCATTTAATATTTTATTTGTTCTCCTATTTTTACTCAATTTAAAAAGATTTTCCTTTAACTGTTTTATTTTTTCGTAAGTGTACTCTAATTCTTCAATCATTACAAATATATCTTAATTAATTTATATTAAAAAAACTATATAATTAATAATCATATTAACTGATAGTGCGTACTATTAAAGGTATACGAGTTACACGTAAATTGTATAAATGTATACTTAACTAGGTAAAAAAAATAAGAAACATGACAGAGAAACATAATATAAAATAAAAAGTCACTAAACCACTGCAAGTTACCGTTTTGCACGAATTGTCCTTTACACCTCCTCGTTAGCTCCTTGCACGCGTTTTCCACGTCCGAAGGAACGCCGAAACACTGCTCTGCTTTCTATTTCTCTTCTAATTAAACTTGTATGGTACTTGATATAAAGTTTATGTATGGCATACAAAACTCCAGCCAATGCTATCACCACCAGAATCCACAGTAAAATTTCCGTAGTATTTGATGCATTTCTGTCTAATATTTTTGTTGACGAATTATTATCCCCTGCACCGGCCGCTTGCGCTATAATAACCTCTTCTTGTTTGGAATTCTTGGTACCCATGTCTTTTTTTTTTTCACTATAAAACACCGAAGTCCGCTGTGATGACAGTCACGTTATAGTCCATTACATGTTTGCATTAATATTTTTTTTTTTGGACACGCACGTTTCTTCATTGAATTTATCACCCGATGCGCGGTGTCAAATTGCGCGCGCGGCAGTCCATCCTACTGGCAGCGGTCGCCATGTAGGGACGCGATATTAAATGAGACAATGGATTAAGTACGACACGTCTTTATTGGTAAGAGACATCCGATCGAAGCCGACACAAAACAATGTACATGCTTATTATAAGGTGCAATCCCTATACACATACATAAACACGTATACATCCCGTACAGAAGTTTTGAAAACTGTTGCTATGTACGATTCAATGTAAATATTTCTTTCTTAGCAATGCAGCGCCATCTAGCGAGCTAAACGTATAACTCGTTAAGCAACGCCATCTAGCAAACAGACCTTCAAATTATAAAATTGAAAACTTGAGTTGCGCATCTATCTCAGTATGATAAGTATCATCTATGGATCAACTGAACAGTTCAATCATGCAGGTCCGTAGAACTTGAACCGCGTGGTTCAAGTTTTGTCCCGATTTGTCCCGCGCCCAAGATATTGAACCGGTTCAATATCTTGGGCGCGTGACAAATCGGGCCGCGCGTTGCCGCACGGTTGCCGCACGGATAATCACTGTTTATTTAAATATTGTTCCGCGCGGTCATATAAACGTAGCCTAATTATTTAAAATCAAAAAACAATGTATGTAAATGTATGTATTTTATTAACGTAGGTAAGTAAGTATGTATTTTTTTTAACCGACTTCAAAAAAGGAGGAGGTTCTCAATTCGTCTGTATATATATATATATATTTTTTTTTTATGTATGTTCGCGCATAACTCTGTCAATTATGAACCGATTTGAAAAAATCTTTCTTCCATCCATTCTTCAATCCATTGATTGGGTCCCATAAAAAAATTATTGCGTAGTAATAAGTAGTTCCTGAAAAACAAGAATGGTGACTGCGCACTGAGAGCTGCAGGAAAGCCTATATCGATGACTTTATGTCGCTTTTTAAGGACAAAAATGGTCATAACTCTGGCAAATATTTACCAATTTCAATGATTCTTTTTTTATTCGAAAGAAGAAACCACTTTATTAAATCTGTATGAATTTTATTACAACCGGATAAGAACTTCCTGAAGGAACATGAACGATGTGGAGGAATTTATCTGGTAAAAACTATAAAACTGATGTTCTCCATTACATTGCTCTGACAATTATGAACCGATTGCGATGATTCTTTTTTTATTCGAGAGAGTAAACTACTATGATGATTCCATGCAAATTTCATTACGACCGGATAAATAGGTTCTGAGTTTCTGAAGAAATATGAATTATGTAAAACTATGTAGACGATAATGTGATCATAACCTATCTGGATAATTTTACGGTTTTCGATGGTTCAATCTTTATATATGAAAATATCACTAAAAAGTTTAAAATAAAATCTTTTTAAAAAAAAATTGAACCGACTTCAATATCACTGAAAAGTATAAAATAATTTAAATATTATTGAAGTTGGTGCCAAATATACACAGCCGGTAAGCTAACACCAACTTCAATAATATTTAAATTATTTTATAATTTTCAGTGATATTGAAGTCGGTTCAATTTTTTTTTAAAAAGATTTTATTTATTTGACGAGCCCGTTAGTCTAGTGGTTAGATATCTTGGCTGCTACCCGATGGGTCTTGGGCTCGATTCCCACCAAGTGTTTGGGTGATATTTATCTATTTCAGTATGTATTAACAAAAAAAAGTACATAAGTATCAGTACCTATCAGTTGTCTGATTTCCTAGTGGCTCTGCCTAGTTTGGGATCGGATGACCGTGTGTGGATTGTCCCAAGATATTATTATTATTAACAAAATAATGTTATATGCATACACTGTCTTAGAGGATATCGAAGTTAAAAGTATACCTACTGACTTATGCTTAGCTTTCTCTTGCTGCCTTAGAGGAGATACCACTGGAGATAGCATGATGCGCTAACCCCTCTGCCAAATTTTGTTCATATGGTCAGGTCATTCTTTATTTGTGTGTGTATCTTTTTAATTGTGTTGCGAGTTTATTATAGTGTGTGTATGCGTGAAATTGTATCTGTGTGTGTTTACTTCGCCTCCCGCACCCCGCAAAAGTGCCACGAAAAATTTGTACGGCGAATCGACGCGATACTAGCTCCATTCTAATTACTCTGAGCTTGCTGCTGAACTTATGTGATGTTCAAACGCTATTTTTACGTTAACTAAACTTTTAATAACAGACATTAGCATCGAATACATAACCTCCTTTTTTATAGTCGGTTTAAGTCGGATTTTAGCGCGTGGAACTTTGATTTTAGTTTCTCACTTTTCAGCGTCCATGGTCACGTGGGGACTGCGGTTTGATCTTCTCATCGTCCTCTTATATTTATTACTAGCTGACCCACGCAGCTCCGCTCGCGCTGTGTTTACGTTTACTAAACTTTCAATAATATACATTCGCATAGAATACAAAACCTCCTTTTTTAAAGTCGGTTAAAAACTTGGAACCACTTTGTACTTGCCCTCCGAAGCACGGAGACGTTTAGTTCAAATGGCGTTAAACGGTCACCCATCTATTTAATGACCTTACCTAACGTTGCTTAACCCGATGATTACAAAACCTTGATAGCAACTCTCTATGAGTGTTCCCTTACTAATATTTATTATATTATAAAGAAAAAATTATAAAATCGGACCAAGCGTATAACCAAGTACCCATTTTGACATTAATCCCCTATCCCAAAAGAACCGTGCTAGATTACGGGATAAAAAGTATCCTATGTCCTACCTCGTAGTAAGATCTCAAATCATGCCAAGTTTCATTTGAATCCATTCAGTAGTTTCGGCGTGATGCTCAGCCGTGATACAGACAGACAGACAAAAATAAAAAAAAATACATTTTCGGCCTCAGTATCGGTTATAGAATGCCCTCCAAATATAATTTTCAAAATATCTTCAATGTACAGAATTGGACCTGTTACAGTTTTATTATAAGTATAGATTAGTATTTGGTTCGATCGCGAATACGAACTTAGGTACGCTCTCGTGAGGTGGTATCAGTGCTGTCGGGCGCGGGCGGGCGCTTGCCAGGGGCATTACAGCAGTCTGCTAGCCTCTAGGGCACAGGCACATTAAGATACAATAAGATACCTAAAAGCTTAACTTACACTTTATTGTATTGTTTGTCTTGCTATAAAATAAGTTTAGGGGGTGCAAAATTAAGATCCTGAGTCAGGATCTTAATTTTGCCTTGCTGGACCTTGTAGGACCTTGCAGGACCACCTGTACCCTTACAAATAAAAAAAAAACAAATTGGTCCAAGCGTCTTGTAATCGGGGAACATCTATAAAAAAAGATTTAGAACCGTCTCCTTTTTCTAAGTCGGTTAAATTGTAGGTATATACTTACTTACCTATGAAGTAATAAATATACATATAAGGTTAAATACATAGAAGACAAATTTCCTACCAAATAGCCTTTATTCAATAATGCATACGCATGCATTCCCCTATGATCATGTCTACCTACCCCATCTCGTGATTAACTGCCGAACCTAAAAACGTCAATTATAGTTAATGGTGATTAATCCATTTTTTGAAATCTGATTATTTCGATAATTGAAGCCCATTAATACTTAATACTCAGATAGTGAGTAGAGATATCAATTATCTAGTGTTCAGGAATCGAAATTAATCATAAATCGACTCGACAGTCGAAATAAATAGATTAAAAAAAAGACCTAATTAGAATTAAAGTAAATTGGCGTTTGTGAGTGCGGTAGTAAGTGTCCCAGAATACAGTACCACACAGTACGCTTGATCCTTTTGTAGTCTTTAGGGAAATCGAAAAATAAACAGGTAATAACACACTTATAGGCGGGCCCGTTGGTCTAGTGGTTAGATACCCTGTCCGCTAACCGTTGGGTCGTGGGTTCGATTCCCACCAAGTGTCTGGGTGTTATTTATCTATTTAAGTCTGTATTTACAAAAAAAAATGTATATAAGTATTAGTATCAGTCGTCTGGTTTCCATAGTACAGGCTCTGCCTATTTTGGGATCAGATGACCGTGTGTGGATTGTCCCAAGTATTATTATTATATATTTCATGGTTGAATAATGCAATATGTGGACATTTTCTAGGCAATTATAAAAAAAAAACTTTCTCCAAAACTTATTTATTTTTAGAGATATGAATGAAAAACCAAAATGGTGATCAAGTGTCCCCACGTCTCCTTTAGTCATCACGAGGACACCTACCGGGGTATGAGTTTAGGCCTAAGTAGGTAGGTACTGTTGGCCGCAAATGGTCATGACTGACAGATGTATCATACAAGAGGGGCGGACTCATGGTGGCACGACCTCAACTTGAGGTCGTTTGTTGTCCGTGGTACCACTGGTCACTGGGGGTACCTACTACGTACGGACAACTCCGTGGTACCACCAGAGATAAATGGCTTTACACCTGGTACCCGGTGGTCTAGCGGTATAGTCCGGTGACCGGATCAAAACACGCTGAAAAGATCCGGGGGTCTAGTACGAGTTCCGGTAGTTTACAAGCTCGATCAAACTGACAGTTTTCTCCATACGTTTCACACCAGCGCCCCTAGCGGTAACTATTAAAAACTGACAGTTTGATCGAGCTCGTAAACTATCGGAACCCGTACTAGACCCCCCCGGCAAGAAACTCAATAGGTCACATGTATTCGACCTTTCGGCCGCGCCAACGAGGCTATGTTTGTTGTGTGCGACATTCTTGTGCATAGTTGGAGTAAGGTGGTAGGCCGTACCTACCACTCTACGATACCACTGGAGATAGCATGATGCGCTAACCCCTCTGCCAAATTTTGTTCATATGTTCAGGTCATTCTTTATTTGTGTGCGTATCTTTTTGAATGTGTTGCGAGTTTATTATAGTGTGGGTATGCGTGAAATTGTATCTGTGTATGTTTACTTCGCCTCCCGCATCCCGCAAAAGTGCCACGACAAATTTGTTTGGCGAATCGACGCGATACTAGCTCCATTTTAATTACTCTGAGCTCTACGTATGTATTCCGAACCTTGTGATAGCCGACGCGTTAACATTACTATATTCTGGTGTAAAGAACACTGTAGCTGGTGAAATTACAAGAGCTCATTCTCGCGTGACGAGCAGCAGTGCAGTTGAAGTGTCCATAGACATGCGTGGCGAGCAGACTGCTTGACTCATTGGTTTAAAAAAATTTGCTGTTTAGTGATTAATAAAGCGCAGTCAGCAGTATTTTATATTTATGTTTTGTTGTCAGAATTGCAATACCACGGTAATTTCACCAGATACTTACACTGGAACAACAATGCTTACAGATTTCTGCTTGGCGGCTTAATATGATACTGTGGTCGTGGTAGTCTACCTGGCAGTCCCTTACCCAAGGGAGCAACCACCTAAGTTATCAGATCTTGTCAAAGATTTAATTTAATGGTTATCACAATAAAGCTGCTTTTGAGAACAAACAAAAATGTATTTGCAATAAAAAAAAACAAATCCTGTACGTTCACATTCTGTTACGTTACAAAATTGATGTTAAATAAATTATGTATCTACTTCAGTTTTATACAAATATCAATTTTTTTTTATTTATTTTAACCATAAACTTCGTCAGATCAGAATTTCACTCTAAACACGACTATAGAGCGTCCAACCGTTTATTTTCTTTTTGACAGCACCAATAGAACGTAACTGCGTCATCTTACGCAAAAGTTCACTTTTAAAAGTGAACTTCACTTTAAGTGAACTTTTAAAAGTGAACTTTTGCGTAACATGACGCAGTTACGTTCTATTGGTGCTGTCAAAAAGAAAATAAACGGTTGACAGCACCAATAGAACGTAACTGCGTCATGTTACGCAAAAGTTCACTTTTAAAAGTTAACTTTTAAAAGTGAACTTCACTTTAAGTGAACTTTTAAAAGTGAACTTTTGCGTAACATGACGCAGTTACGTTCTATTGGTGCTGTCAAAAAGAAAATAAACGGTTGGATCTATTATAGACGAATAAATTATGTAGGATATATTAATAAAAAAATATACTTACCTAACATTGATATCAATGTATCATAGATTGATATACAATAGTGACTGAATAATATTGATCTTAATTTCCTAAGTATATTATAACTACGTATGAGAACTACGTAGAAACATATAAAGAGAAGGAATGTCTTTTGTCACAATAAGCAAAGTACGGTCGCACTCGTAAACGTCAATTAACGTTAGGTGATTTACATTTATCCATTTTTTCATCAGATTATTTACTCTCGGAGCCGTTTCTTACCCATAAGTCTTGTAAAGGTACGCGTCCATTGGCACGCGCCGGACGCACCGCACGCACGGCACGCAACGGATTTTAGTTTACTTTGTATGATTTTACATAGCGCTGCGTCCGATGCTTTCGGCGCGGATAATGGACGCGTACCTTTATAGTACGAGATAATCGATATCTCTAATCAATACAAGAGTAGGTAAGTATAAAGTATTAATTAGAATCGAGTGTCGAAATAATCCGATTTTTAGAACTGGATTAAGTAGTAATAATTAAAACTAATTGACGTTTGTAAATGAGGCTGTAATACCGATATAAGTAAGTAAATGCGTTAAATGTGCTATACATTATTAAGACGTATTGTTAGATAAAAACATAATTTAGACGTATTGTTAAATAAAAACAAAATAAGAAACTAAAAACCTAGTTATCATAGGTACCGGCTACTTACTGGTTTATGTATAAAAAAAAAAACAAAGGTACAGGGTCTATCACCATCTGTTCGAGCAATATTATTGTAATATTATTTTTGCGAGAGAAAGGAACGGACCTATAAACTGTGTGAGAATATCTGCGTCACTTTCCTTCATAAAAATAAAATTAATCTAAGATTGCCATAAGAGCTGGTGGCAGGAGCCCCTGGTGGTGATCCACCTAACCAAAAAACCTGGCTCCGTTTTTATGAGGCCGCGCCGCCGCCGCATTGCGTTGTTTGTCTCGCCACTTAAGTATCCTGAGACTATCAATTCAAATCGGACAGACGGGAATTTTGACAGAAAAAAAAATCCAATCTGTCCGATGATCGAACTACTAATCGTACTTGGAATAAACGATTCAATACTATTACTTACGAGACTTACTGCCATGATGCATTTATTATCATTTTGATTTATTCTTTTAGGTGGAACCCGGTGATACGAATAAATAAAAATAGTGCGCTGGACTCGGTAAAACGAAGTGATACGTCAATGTGTTTCGTTGTGATTTCCCATCGAGTTCGAGTTCCAGTAGTAGTCGTAGCTTGAGAAAGGGGCTAGACAGTTTTGTATTCTTAATCCACCTTCAGTTATCCCGTGATCATGACGCTTGCAACAGCGCCGAAATATCGGAAAATGATAATAAATCATCCTGGCACTAAACCCGTCAGTCAAAATCGTATTGTAAATCGCCATGAAAGTTTAAAACAGTGTTCATTTTCATTTCACCAAATGTTTTTTAATCATGTCGTAGGTACATCCTGAGAGTACATCGATATAATATACTTAACTAAAGAAGTGTCTAATCTGTCTAGTGTCTAATCTAAAATGTGGTCACGGGGGTCGCAGAAGTCTGCGACCCCGCCCCGTGACCACATTTTAGATGTCATTTTGAGTCAATATTTATTAAGATAAGTATCTGTGCTGGTGGCGGAAACGTGAAATAACGGTTTTAATAAGATAATGACGTGTATTTTGACAATTTCATATAGACAGTAGCAACACTCCTATCGGCAAAAATTATTTTGTCAGCCTGTGGCATCGATGTATATCGATGGCATGTGGCTTGTAAAGAAATAGCGACACTAGGGCGCTATTTCTGTGTGCCGCTTTTCGGACCGTAACACCTAATCTAGTTTAAATATTATATCGATGATGTAGTCAATACAAGCTAGCGCTTGACTGCAATCACACCTGATGGAAAGCGGCGATGCAATCGATGATGGTAAAAAGTTTTGTTTATTATAATTAAAAACATGAATAAATACTGACTTATCGATGTCATTATTTTATTTCTGTGTTTATCGATTTTCGTCTTATAGGACCATCAAAGTTTAAGGTGTCCGCTTTGCCCGGACTTCCCCTAATGCAAACAATGACAGCAAAAACAATTTTCGTCGTCAAAAATTGTTTTCAAGTTTAGTTATTTAAAATGTATAACTTACTGACTTTGCTAATACATCTGTACCTAAGTACTCTATACTGATAGTTACTGTCTTTAAAAGTTGGCGGTGCGTCGTCAAGGAGCTATGCTTTTATAGGTACGACCTATAGATAAGTAAGTATAGTTATTTGAAATAATGCCGTGCCAAGTGAGAATTTGGAACTCCGTATGTTAAAAAAGTACAAATAAAAGTTATTTGTATGTTTAATGTGATTTGTTGTAGGTGTCCTTGTGTTGGTAGCCAGACACGTAGCCGGAGGCGTCGACGACATCTTTTCTGCCGGCGATGCCCTTTCCCTTGCCGGTTTCATCGAATCGCTGTTTGTGGCAGCCCGTGTATTTACTCGTGTCCGTCAATCGGTCGACGGTTGCGGCGGCTGCGGGCGATTTGGTCACCTGGAATAAAAATATCATGACTCCAATGTAGGCTATTGCAAATTCGGTTTGCCCCAATGTTATTATTTTGATCTCTTCAGTTAGTGCAGGAGAAACTACGAATAAGGGCCGAGCACAGTTGATACTAATGCTAGAATTGTCTACACCATTTCTAAGAGACGTCGACGTCGCTCGGTTCTATGTTCCGCTGATATTTATGTGTATTTGGGTATTTAGTCTGATAAACGCTCTCATTTTTCCGCTTGCAAATGCAAATAAGTGAAAATCTGTGAGGCATATGACTGTAATTTTCAACATAGGAACGTCGTGTAGGTATTGTACATATTAAATGGTTTTCTATTTTGAAAGCAGCGTGTTTTAATTTATGTCACTGACAGACGTTATATCTAATAATCTATGTACATATATTGAAATACTTAAATCAAAATACATACTTACTTAAATCTCGGATGTGAAATACTTAAATCATCATAAGTACCTACTTAGCATGTACTTAGCTACTTATAGTTATCTTTTTTTTATCTACCACATTTTCATTCACGGCTGCTTCATCACTTATCTACCAGTAAGTGGATTAAGGTCAAGCATAATTGAAATTTGGTGAAAAAACCTCTAAAAACAGTACCTATGATGATATCTACAAACCTAAACTGTTTTTAACGCATCATCATCATCACCAGCCGGAAGACGTCCACTGCTGAACATAGACCTCCCCCTTCGTACGCCACAATCTACCGGTTACCTGCGACACGCACAATGTCGTCTGTCCACCTAGTGGGAGGCCTACCTACACTCCGTCTTCCGGTTCGTGGTCTCCACTCGAGAACTTTCCCCAACGGTTATCGGTTCTCTGAGCGTTGTGGCCGGCCCATTGCCACATCAAGTTGCAGATTTTAAAAGCTATGTCGGAGAGCTTGGTCCTTTGGCCAATCAATTACGGATTCTGTCGCGCAAAGAAACTCCGAGCATAGCTCTCTCCATAGCTCGTTGTGTGACTCTGAGCTTCTCTAAAAGGCCAGCAGTTATGGACCACGTCATCACTGGCAGAGGCAACACACACTGGTTAAAAACCTTCATCTTCAGGCACTGCGGTATTTCGGACGAGAAGAATTCTTTTATTTTCCGAACGCTGTCCATCCGAGTTGGATTCTTCGGGTGACCACTTTGTTGAAGTTGGACCGACCTAACTGGATAGCTTGTCCTAGGTATAAGTAGTGGTCAACATCTTCGAGTGTATCGTTACAGGTGTAACATGGACATTGTCTTGTCCGAGTTCATTTTAAGACCCACCTGCTGGGAAACGCTACTGAGGTCGCTGAGCATCGTATTGAGGTCCTCCAACGACTCTGCCATTATGACTATATCATCGGCAAAACGAAGGTCAATATGGCACCGCTGGAGGGACTGCAATACTGCCCAGGTCTTGATTAACTCGAAGGCTTTTTCGTAGTCCACAAACGTTAGACTTAATGGCCGATTATACTCCTCGGTCTTCTGTATAATCTGGCGGAGTGTATGTATGTGGTCTACAGTGCTAAAGCCTTTTCGGTACCCGCAACGCATACACCGTGTAAATTATTATTTTATAAATAGGTTAAGCAACCGTCACTGTCGATCGATCTTTTAAATTCGTTCCTGTTGTTTCTCATATAAACATTAATAGACTTATAACTCTTCCGTGCTTACACACATATGTAATATCGACGTTGCGTCTGGTGTAAAAATAGCAACAGATACTTACGTGTGATGAAAAACCTGGTTGCCCACATGTTGTAAGTTTCTTCTTTATCTCGTCGAGCTCTACCTTTTTGCTCTTGGCCAAATCATCAAGGAATTTCTGGTAATCTTCGATGCCGACCTTCAGGGACTTCAGCTTCTTGAAATGGATGGCAGTGTCTGTAGTGGTAATCTTCTTTCCATCGATCACTTTTGCCTGCTTCATCCATTTGTCACTTTGCGACAGTGTGATATTTTTGCCGTCAGATTTCGGGTCTCCGAACTTCGAAAACGCTTTAAACGCGTCCTGGAATGAAAAGATCTAAGTTTAAGTTTCTATAGATGATGGTACCTACTTTCTTGTATCCTGTTGGGTTACAATATTCTGAACACTTGTTTAAGGCATGAATTTGGTCTGCAAATGGGTGGTATGAGCAATGATAGGTATTGGGTATGAGTAAAAGGAGCAGAACTAGCTAGAAAATGACATTTTCTGACTGATTCAAGTACGGGATCAGTCAATATTTACCTATAGGTACCCTGTTTTTCTTTAAAAGATCAAAATCGTAGCAATAAATGTATGAACACAGGGGTGATGGCCGACCGGTTGCCAGCCAAAAACAATTGGTAGAGTTGAACATTAGATATTGAACTGGTTTTGGAATCTTTTAGAGATAATCAAGTTAGCAGTGAATATTTTACTTGTAAGTACATTAAAATTCACAAATAGTCAAATACCTATTATGGATTTATTCGAAACAATTAGGTATTTTATTAAAGTTGGCACGTACGTAACGTTTATTTAGTAGTTTACTACAACTCGTCCGTAAGGTAGGTATGTACATGTGGAATTTCCTTGAACTACTTCCTTGTGAAAATTCATCAAGGTCGGTTCAGACGTTTACACATGAAAATGTAAAAACTTCAAAGGCAGATACTTTTGCAGTTTTAATATTAAATTACCTAGGTTATGTATGTTATAGTGAATCTCGCTGTATTGTCTTATTTACAAAATTACAGATGCCAATACAAACTGGCGGTCTCTACCACCGTCTATATCACCAGTATACTTTACTTAAATTTCGGATTCTATACCCACCATCCCTTCCCTTCATCATGAGGGAGGCCCGTGTCCAAAAGTGGGACAAAACACAAGATGTTATTATATTATACCCTTAATATGAGTTTAGTAAGCGATAACTCATACGGTACTCTCATTTTCCTTCCTTAATCATTTTCGACAGTTTCCGCTAAAAGAGCTCGCGCTGCAGTAGGTAATTAAGTATTTGTCTTATGTATGTACCTATGTAGAAACAAAATGAAAGTATATCGTTTTCGTTAGTTAGGCGTCGATATAATAAGTATCGATGTAGGTAGGTAACTATCTAAGTGGTACTAGGATTTCTTACGGGTAGGTTTGTGCCGACCAAATAGACTCTCATGTATCTTATTTACTTTAAGAAATAGCTTTACCTTAAATGGAATAACGTTTTCATCGCCTTTGTTTGGTGTTCCATTGGCTGCACCCGGCGCGTTCCCGTTTTCCAGTTTGACATCCTTTATCTCCTGTGCTACCTGTTCGACAGCTGCCGCTTGTGCTTCGTCCGCCATTTTTATGTTCTGAAAACAACAATATCTTTGTCAGGTAAGTAAGGAAGAACTTATATGACGAAGAATGAAGATTCGGTTTGAATGAATTTTCTCCACCTAGTTTCTATATCTTTTTTTAGATTTTGTAATATCACTATAGTAATTATCGAAAATAGCCTGTTGACACTTAACGACTAGCCTATTTAAATCGTTCCGAGTTAGGTATTAAGTCATAGAGTAGGCCACTCTAGTAGCATTTTTTATTAACATTTTTGATTGCAATCCAACATAACCTCATTTGACTAACCGTTTTTGAGGTTTTGGCCAACGAAAATGCAATTGGGTATGTTTGTAGTGCTCTATTTATTTAATAAATAAATAGGCTTAGGGACCATAGTCAGTACCTTTTGCTGCGCGTATAGTGAAACCACTCATCAGTCAGAAGACTAAACGTCTTCAGTCAGAAGACTAAGGTTTCACTATAGGTACTGTGCTGAGCAAGGGCCTCCTTATATCGCCACAATCAACGACTGTTAGCTATTTTATTTGCACCCATAGGTTTTCCGCGACTTTTACAATGTCTTCTATCTAGACCTGAGGGCCTAGACAAGATGCAATCGCTTCATAGCGATTCTTCTTGTTCTTGCTTAGTTCTTCATTCGCTATAATTTTTCAATTCCCTATAATTTGTCCTATGATTTTTCCATGCCCTATGTCATTCTCATACATTTTTATAAGTACTTTCTATTCGCTTTTACGCTTTTAAAATGTTACATTGTCTAGATGGCCTGGCTACGCTGCGCCTTACGGTTCGTGATCGCCACTCGAGAACCTTTCTTCCCTTAGAGAATTCTCTAAGTTTCCCCATCGGTTGCCGGTTCATCCAATCCATCGGTTCTTCGAGCACTGTGACCTGCCCGCCCATTGCCATTTAAACTTCCAAATCCTGAGTGTTATGTCGGTAACTCTGGTTCTTTGGCGAATTTCCTCATTCGGGATTCCGTCGCGTAAAGAAACTCCGAGCATGCTCTCTCCATAGCTCGTTGTGTGACGGAGCTTCTCCAAAAGGTCAGGAGTTAAACACCGCGCCTCAGTCCCATAAGTCATCTCTGGCAATGGCGAAACCACTAACACAAGACGATTTTCTTCATTTGGGTAATAACTATGATAAGTAAAGAAATATCCAAATATGACATTATAATATATATTTTTATTATTTACTTACCTTAATTTAAATTAATTTAGGTCTAAAGTATTTTTTTTATGTGCGTAAATGAGCTAGATAGCTCTACGTAAATAACGTCACTCTATTTACCATGGTTACGGTAACTGTCAAGGGCAATTAACGCATGACATCAACATTATTAATTGTAGTGGCTACGAACTATACGATAAAAAAAAATTATATTTCAAAAATGTGTCAAATAGCCACTGTAAGTAGATCTCTTGTGGAGATCTTAAAAATACCCGAAGACATTTTACCTACCGCAATGTTAAAGCTACTAAGAATTAGTATTATTACTAGCATGGATGAAAGTATCATGGATTCATCCATGCTAATATACAATTTTACTCTCATACAACTTATTATAACTTTTCAGTTATAAATAAATATCTGTGTACCTACTTACTCTACTCAGAATATTTTTTTGATAACATATCAAAAAAGAATCTGAGTAGAGACTCTACGGTGATACGGTTCTCCACCTTAAGTTTACAGTAGGTGTACCATTCTGACTGACCCGGATCCTGGACCCGAACATTTATCTTCCTGTTTTGAAATTTTAGTGTAAAAATGTATCCTCTCTCTACTTGCGCGTATCCACGGCAACACCTCATTCCGTTATGTACCTACCTACCACCATCTACTTACTACTATATGTACTTATACAAAAAAATGGAAGTTTAACATCAGCGCCCATTTTGAGTGTTTTCGCAGTTTGGTGGGTTCTCCGAAGTTTCAGTAGGTACTTACTATATATAGTACTTGTTTTTATATATAAAAACACATATTTTAAAATTATTTTTCAATGTCACCTCCTGTCTATGCGATGTAAGTAAGTAGTATATAATTATTAATTAGTAGTGTAGTAAGTATTAGTGTAGTAGTATTAGTAATGATTAGTAGTGTAAATTACACCACTAAATTCCAAAATAATAAATATTACCAAATCACCTTTGTAAAAGATATTATACGTTCAAAGTGATCAAACAACAACTGTCGGGGTCGGGGATGATGTCATACAAAAATATCCAAACATTGTCTATAAGTATCGCGGCATATCGTAGGATAACGCGATTCAAAGCAGCTCACGTTTGAGCGCTAAATGTGGCCATTACATCATTGACCTTGCCGACTAAATGATTTGCCACAAACTTGCTGTAAACATCAGCTGAGATTCTCAACTCTTACAAATATTACAGGTAACCTCGGATGGATAAAATACCTCCCACGACAACGTGTGTAGGCAGACAACTGCAATAGTATCATACACTTAATAGATTTTAAACCATATAAGTACAAAGAAGGAAATGATTCAAATCCTGGCTTGGGGATCTCAATTGGCCTTGGAAGTCGTTCTAATTCTGAAGACAATGTAAATAATTCGTTTATCTAAATTGCATGTTTATAACAAACTGTATACACCTACCTACGTATACATATACGATGCTGTGGGTGCTCGCTCTGACAAATTAGATCTAAACTAATTGATCTGACCTACAGATCAAGGGTTTCTACAATTATTCTGTACAGGAATCGATGAATAAATCTGACCTATTTTGGGACCTCTGTGTTGTATTATTAGCGGAGACTGAGGAAGTGTTCCCACAAAGACAAGAGACGAAAAGAGCAGAACAGTACCTTTTTTTATATATATTGGATAGGTATTTTGGCTCTTCATAATGCCGCCGCGCCGGGCAGAATTATTCTGGAGAACTCAAATGTTCAGGAAAGAACGCTAGATTGAAATTTATGACGTATAGCGTACAGCTTGTAACCTTTAGCCTTACAACCTGTGATGTTATTTTAATACAAAGTTACTGATGCACGCATTCACTCACTGATTATTAAATAAAGCAAGATACTTTTCAAAGCTTTAGAAAAATATATCGGTGTTTAGAAAGCGGAAATATTCATAAAGAAAATATACGTTAGTCCTCCTCAGACTGGAAGTAGCATGTTAAGAACCTCTAGTAAATAGTAGTTTAGGCAGGACAGCGGTTATTAGTGGAAAAATTAAATCTGAACAAAAAATTGCCAAGGTATAAAATAGTTAATTGTAGAAGAAAGCCGAAATGTTGTATAGGAGGATAGAGTTAATAAAGACCTCAGTTCAACTCTTACAAAATACGTTAATACGATTTTATTAATACAAAACAAATTCAAATAGATACGTAATGCCGCTGTAGGTACTTACTTACTTAGGTACTCTCAATGCATATTGCTCTACATTTTATTATTTCCTAATAAAGTGACTAGGCTAAGTAGAAAAAAGCTTTTCCGTAATTTGCAAAGCAGCCAAACCCTACAAATTTATTTGACCCAGATGTAGAGTTACTGAAAGCTTGACTCTACCTGAGATCTGCTTTATTAAAGCCAAAGCGTTGCGATACTAGGTTTATAATATGAAATGTTATTGATATGATTAGGGTAATTAGCTTTGTTATAGAAGCCTTTGAACATATCTTCAGCGCCATTGAAATGAAACAAAGTCAATAACTTAGTGCATCGGAGCTAATAGTTTAAAGTGACGATACTTAGTTGCTTACTACCTACTTGCTTAACTTTATTGACGTTCATCCAACAAAGCAAGTGCATTAAGAACTCACGATTCAAACTACCATCAAACCTCAATAGAGCTATTAAAGAATAACTTTAAATGGAATCCTTTGATGGATAGTAATCAACACGCATGTCAGCTAGAGTGATTGCTAAAAGGCGCACTGCGTACATCATTCAACATTACAAGGTCGAGGAATACCTATTTGCAACACAAACACTAAAGGTACATAGCTTTTAACAACAAGGGACTATTCGTATCATAAGTAGGTATAAAGGCCTTTTCATATTTTATTCAATGTTTGCGTATACGCTACGTCTAGATATGCGGTTATGTAATGCAATGTATATTTTAGCCATTGAGATATAATTAACTTAGTACATTATATCTCAATGCTTTTAGCAGATATACCGAGCACAAAAATATACTCGTAGTCATAGTGTAAGTCGCAGTCAGCGGCATAACACTTCTCTGACCCGCTTCTGGCTTTAACCCATATTATAAACAGTCCCGGTCATCGCTCTGAACGGTAAACAAACGCGAGATCTGCTGGCTTTCCAATAAGTTGATTCCCTAAACACTAGACAGTATAATCGTAACGATTTTAGATTGCATTTGCATTAGTCTTTTTTTTTGGCAAAATTTCCACAAGCCTCGATAAGACAGTAATGACTTATAGTTATCTAATCTAATCGTTTTTATGTTTTGTCACAGAATACATATAATAATGGTTTTGTAATGTCCGAAAATAGTTACTTGACTGGGCTAGGGTGGTCTTTCTATACACCGACAATTATAATACATTCGCCTATGTATTTATGTGTTACGTACATACAAGATTAGCTGCGAGCATTCTGGGACTGCATCTATCATTATTATGAGCTCTAAGTTGACATGAGCTTACCTAATCGAACGTAGAGGCACGTACTGTCCAAGGAATAATGGCGTAACTATTACCGTCCCCTTGAGAATGAGTCATCAACGAAAATAAAATTGGGTCATAAAAAAACCTGCCCTATTACCTATAACAACGTGCCAATTTTGTGAGTTCTAACACCCTTCTTTCGTATAGATTCCCAGTTGCGTGACTAACAGAAGTTAATTCTAGGTACCCCGCAGAAAATGGAAATGAGATTTAAATAGCAGTCAATAATAGAATCTACAAACAAGACATGGTGTATATAAACCTGCATAAGTATGTAGGTAATGATTTTAGAATAGATAAGTATCTGTATTTAACCCCCCCCCCCCTCCTGGTGATATGTGGTGAGGTTTTAAACAACCCCCCCCCCCCCCACCCAAAATCACGTGTATTTTTTTGTACAAACTATTTTGAAATTTTCGGAATATTATCTTTAAATACAGGTACCTAAATTAAATGTTGAAGTCGTTGCCGGCAACGGTGAGTCAAGGTCACGTGCCGCTGTTTGGTTTAGAAATCGTGCATTCAACGAAAGATAAATACACGTAACGAAAGATAAATACACGTGATGTCTCATTATACCCCTCCCCCCTCCTGGTGATATTTCGTGATTTTTTCGGAACCCCTCTCCCCCCCTTTCGAGCCTCACGTGATTAATGGACGCCCCCTTACGATCTTACATCATTTCTTCAGCATCGCATAGTGGTAAGACCTATATTAACATTGGGGCATAATATGGTATAAAATCTTTTTTTTTTTTAAATGAACCGACTTCAATGTCACTGAAAAGTATAAAATAATTTAAATATTATTGAAGTTGGTGTTAGCTTACCGGCGGTGTATATTTGGCACCAACTTCAATAATATTTAAATTATTTTATACTTTTCAGTGATTTTGCGGTCGGTTCATTTAAAAAAAAAAGATTTTAGATATTTTAAACTTTTTAGTGATATTTTCATAATAAAGATTGAACCATCGAAGACCGTAAAATTATCTAGGTAGCTTATGATCACATTATCGTCTACATAGTTTTACATAATTCATGTTTCTTCAGAAAAAAGTATCCGGTCGTAATGAAATTTGCATGGAATCATCATAGTAGTTTACTCTCTCGAATAAAAAAAGAATCATCGAAATCGGTTCATAATTGTCAGAGCAATGTAATGGAGAACATCAGTTTTATGGTTTTTACCAGATAAATTCCTCCACATCGTTCATGTTCTCCAAGAAGTTCTTATCCGGTTATGATAAAATTCATACAGATTCAATACAGTGGTTTCTTCTTTCGAATAAAAAAAGAATCATTGAAATTGGTAAATATTTGCCAGAGTTATGACCATTTTTGTCCTTAAAAAGCGACATAAAGTCATCTATATAGGCTTTCCTGCAGCTTTCCTGCGCAGTCACCATTCTTGTTTTTTCAGGAACTATTTATTACTAAGCAATAATTTTTTTTATGGGACCCAATCAATGGATTGAAGAATGGATGGAAGAAAGATTTTTTCAAATCGGTTCATAATTGCCAGAGTTATGCGCGAACATACATAAAATATATATATATATATATACAGACGAATTGAGAACCTACTCCTTTTTTGAAGTCGTTTAAAAAACACGGCAATCAGCGCCAACGGCAACGTATCGGTGCGTTAAGTCTTTCTAACTATTAGGCAGTCGGGTCGCTTACCATTAGACGAATGTGTTGCTAGTCTCGTCACGAGGCTGATAAACCGGTCTACATAAGTCGTCAGCTGAGCTTGACATTTTGTACTTTACTTAATTGTCTCTACCAGCCTCCATAGTGCAGCGGTATCGGTGCTAGTAGCGTCGGCGCCGATACCGGCGTCTTTAAATCTGAATACACCCTTAGTTCGTCAAAAATGGAACAATAGTACAATAATATTTATCATGTCTTTAGTCATCTCGCTGCATTATTTTTACATTTAGACGTGACTTGTGACTCTAATGAGTTTTTACATTATTATACAAGATAAGTACCTACCTCAGACTTCGGCAATGATGTCACTAGGTATAATATTTGCCGGTGTGTTCGACAGTACAATATTATTGGTGATATACGATATATTGTTCACAATATGCGCATAATGATGTTAGGTAAATGCTGTATTTCACGTGCAGCGAAACAAACATTGTGTGGGAACTTGTCATTGCAACCTTATCCGTTTTCGAAGGACATGCGTAATGTTCAAATTGATATGGGCTTATCGCTGTTTGAACCAAAATATGTTTGTGAAACTTAGGCGTTAATTACTGAATAACAAACTATAATATTCTCTATTTACCTCAATAGAGGCAACGAATGGCAATAATGCAGGCGACCCGTTTTATGATAACTCGCCAAAGTCAAGTCCGAACGACAAGACCATTGAGCAGCCCCGGATCTACGAATTTTTCGAACCGGGGCAGAAACTTGATAGTGGCCCCCCTCCCTTCAGCGTTTAAGAAATTACTTAAAAAAAACTCAAATCTCAAATCGGCTTCACAAGTTCACTAGTGGTGTGGGCCTGTGTGGTGCCTTTGTCCAGCCGTGGACGTTTATCGGCTGCTGATGATATTATGATTTTGGCGCCCCCTAAAACTAAACTACCTACTTACTGCTTTCAGTTCGGACTAAGCGTTTGGCCTCTTAATTTTTAATAAGGACTAGCTAAGGACTGGAACAGTTTGCCTGCTACAGTTTTCCGTCCCGTTTATAATGTGGATCTCTTCCTGGCTAGAGTAAATAGGCTTTTAATAAGCTAATATGCTTTACCATCTTCGAGTGCGTCGCAGCTTGCGATCAGGTGGATGGGACTATACTTAGTCAAGCACTGTCTTATTTGAGAAAAAATAAATGCAAAAATAAACGATCAAAGAACACTACATTTTTCCGCTAAATTAGATAGATAAGGCCTTTGTTCTGAATGTACCTAAATAAGTAAAAATTTGATGCAGCAACCGCTTAACATTTACGTGGCAGATACCACAAATGGGGGTGGGGGGGATCGGGAAAGTGAGATGGCGTGCGAAAATCTAGACAGAATGTGCACGACCTTGCAAGTTTCTAAAGCATTTGTGTTTATAGCTAAATGTTGTTTTGCATAACACACTTTCCCTATTAACTACACTATCTCCTATATCTAGACATTGAAGTAGAACTTGATTTAGATAGGACTAGCACGAGATACCTACCTATATACCTCGATGTATATACCTATTTAAAAGTTTGCTCATAAGAAGACAAGTAAGTACCACTATCTATGTACATTTTTACAATTTTTTGTTTCGTATTTTTATTTGTACTTACCTACCCACTGTATTTTACTCAATTTAAACTAGTTCTAGTATTATTCACCTGATACTGCAGTGGATGGATGCGCACTAGCATAGTGACTATACAAGGAACAGGACTTTGCGGCAGAGAAAGCTGTAGGTAGGTGCACGGGTTGTAGGATATTGACAGTATTCTTGTCCGTGTGCGGTTAGCCTAAAAGATGGTCCCCAAGGGACTTACCACCATCAGTTTAAAAAAGTAGGTGAGTAATTACCTATTATTGTTCTTGTTTTAACGAGAGAAAGGGGAGTTATAAACGATGGGCCTGTTGGTCTAGTGGTTAGACACCCTGACCGCTACCCAACAGGTGGTGCGTTCAATTCCCAATCTGTCTGTGTTAATAATCTGTTAATAAAAAGTAAGTAAGTACTTATATAAGTAGGTGCTAGTATCAATTGTCCCAGAATATCGTCTGTAAAGCGTACTTACTAGTTAGTTTCCCCAGTCAAGCTTCTACAGTTTTGAGTGGAAGCTCCCGCTGAGCCCTACTTCCTACCTTATAGGACAACAAATAAATGCCTACGACAAGAAAAACTTGAGAGAAAAAATAGAAAATTAAAATGTACTTAAATTAATATAATTCATACAAATCGCCAAATGAACACACCAAGTCATTTGTATGTACATTCTTTCCTTGTTAATTTTATTTATTCTTGTTTTCTTCCGAGTAAGTTAGGTACTTAGGTACCTACTTACTTAAATTATAAAATAAATATAAGTGATATTATTATATAGCAGTAACAGCTCAAGGTGCGCAGGTTCGAACCTCGGCTCGCACCCCTAATTTCTTTAATTAATCATGTGCGAATCGTCTTTGTGCGATTTTAGCTTTCGGTGAAGGAAAACTTCCTGAGAAAACCTAACGAATGATTAGATTAATTGAGAAAGCCTGAGGAATGATTTGTGAAGTCACTTGGCCACCGTGATGGACCTAAGCCCCTTCATCGTGAGGGGAGGCCCGTGCTCAACAGTGGGATAAAACAAGTTCTCGTATTATTATAATTATTTAATTATATTAAGTAAGTAAGTACCTGTAAACAGTTCTCTTTCTAAATGATACCAAATTACATATTATATCATAATACAGTAAAAAAATATTTACAAACAGCTCTGCTATCACGAGAACCATTCTAGGTATATCACCTACACCGAGGTAGGATACATGTAATAAATAAAATTTACATACTTAAAGCAGATTTCAAAGCGAAGGGATACATAGATACGTTTTTGTACGGAGACGTGTTAACGCAGCAGACGTATAAGTAAAGAAATACTTGTGTAGGTATACTACACATTCGAAATAATCACGTAGCAGGTGATATCATCTTTAAACAAACATACATCTAAAACAGGATTTGAACGATCACCTCTTAATAGTTTTGCTAGAAATTTTCCATGATTAACTTGATAGGATATTTTATTATGTAGTCGCTTTTGGGAGTCAACTGGCTGTTGATTGTGCCAAGCAACGATTAAACTCGTTGATGTCATCGAAGGCGTATCACTACTGAATTAGGTAGGTATAATTATCTACAGTTTTATATACTTGTTGTAAAATACAGTGATAATGTTAATGATGCCTGTAAACATTCTGTTTGGAAAGTCGAAAATGTGGACGAGGTCGATGGTTTTATGTTTATGAGATGAAAGTTTATCCGAACCACGGATACTTACGTAAAACAATATGATTAGGTTGTTATGGCACTGTTTACGATGTTATTTTGGAATCAAGTATACGTGAAGGCTATATCTACTACCGTTACTGTTATCATTTGATATGATTATGGTTGCACGACGAATTTTGAGTGCGCCAATATCCAGATAACGTAGATATTATTATCAGCGCCTATGTTTTCAATATTTCGTAAGTAAATACATAAATTAATTACTCAATTATCGTTTTGGTGGCGTTCAATATCTTTCTTTTTAATTCTCGTTCATACAGTTATCTCTATAGGTACCTACCAATCTACTGATCTTGGGTCTTGAATACTACTTAGATCGATCCTGTCATTTAGGCTCTATCACAAAACTGAGAGGGAGCTGGAGTTAGATCTTAGGTAGGTACCCAGGCAACCTACTAATCCTACGTAGGTATGATATTAGTGATGATCATTCAGCGGCATGTAGCCTTACTTACAATAAACACACGAATTAAACTGCATTTTGAAAGTAAATAAAATTTTTATAAAAAAAAAAAAACCGACTTCAATAGACACCACACTAAAAAGTGAAAAATAACTTCAATATTATTGAAGTTGGTGCTGGTCAGTTGATTCTGGTGTTGGGGTAAGTATCGTGTTTTTTTTAGCACCAACTTCAAGAATATTGAAGTTATTTTTCACTTTTTAGTGTGGTGTCTATTGAAGTCGGTTTTTTTTTTTTTTATAAAAATTTTATTTTATTCTTTTTAGTCATATTCTCTTGAAAAGTCTTTATTCAACTATATACCGATTTGGATAAAAAGCTTTAATACCAACAGGTATAAATTTATTTTAATTAAAATCTCCAAACCCAACCACAGATCTAAAATTCGGTGGGTCCTACATTTCATGGAACAGAGTTCCTGTTAACATCATACTGTTTGCTCCCATCACCAGACTCTGAACATCATTTTTCTAGAAGATACTCGTCGAGGCCTACACAACGAGCCCAAACTCAGTGAGTCTACGTTTATTGGTGCAGAAATCCTGTGACCACCTTCCTGCTCCATCATCAGACCCTGGTGAAGGTTACCATTTTCTTAGTACCAGTTTTTTAGTATCAACGGATTTACATATGTTCTAAATTTCAGATCTTTCGGAGTAATAGAAGTAATTAAAAATGTCCATTGTATACGAAATATCCCTATGTCGACTTGGAAAAGAGCTGATGGTTTTCAAAGCTAAACCGATTTTCAAGAAACATCGCTAAGAACCATCTCCAATAAACCAGCATACGCCAATCTGTCCACTCGTTTGAGCGCTGCGATGCCACAGACAGTTATCAGACAGACAGACACGCCCCCCCCCCCCCCCAAACTAATAACACCTCGTTTTTGGTCGGGGGTCAACAAGAAACCATCAAATTCGGTACGATGATCTGGATGGCGTATGACCATTTTGTAGACGAAGACATCATCTATTTTATGGTTTCTCCCAGTTATATCTCCTTCCCATCACTCATGTTCTTCGAAAAAGTTCTTATCCGGTCTTGATGAAATTCATACCGAACCATCCTTATGGTTCATGATTTCGAATAAAAAACGAATCACTGAAATTGGTAAATATTTGTATGAGTTATAACCATTATTGATTAGAACATCATCTATTTTTAGGCGTTTTACCAGATAATTCTAACATTCCATTCATGTTTTCTCAGGAACTACTGGTTCATAAGGAATAAAAATTTTATGGGACCAACTTGATGGAATGTTCATTAGGTACAAAAAATAATCATCCAAATCGGTACATATTTGGCGGAATTATGAGTGAACATACATTAAAAAAAAAAAAAAAAAAAAAAAATACATACACGATGAATTGAGAACCTCCTCCTTTTTTGAAGTCGGTTAAAAAATAGCAGATATGCGTGAAAATTGGAAATGACACTAAATACTTAGTTTCTATTATTTCATAGTTAATTGATGATTTTCTGAGCGTATTAGGTACCCTTTAATTTTCAGCAGACGTGTCTGTTTCTAAAGTACTTATCTTACAACCGCGATATGGGGGTGGGCACCCCAATTTCTTTGTTTTGTTTCCGCAAGTGAACGTACATAGACCGTAGGCTAACGAAGCTATGCTTCAGTCAGTTTAGTACAATAAATTATTTTATTTTAAGCAATCAACGGTAAAATTAACCCAACTAGACGTGAAGAAAAGTAATATCAGAGAGGTCCCCTGGGATTTAATGATTTATTTATTTACGTACACAGGAGAACACCTCTTAGATGCGAGATCAAATCTCGATCCGTCAGTAAGAAAATACACTGTGATAAATTAAAAAGAACATAGTAATACATAATATGCTTAACAGACTCACATTAATCTGTCAGGATATGAATAAAATAAATGAGATCACATTAACAAACGTGCGCGGAACAAACGCAAGGCAGTGCGGTGCGCGTCTATCGCGGTTGTACCAATACTGTCGCGAGGAACGCCGCCGCGTAGGGGAACCTATGCATGTTGGTTGTATTGTAGAATCGAGATACTGCGACGCGCATGCGCTACAAATATCCTGTATCTACATAAAGCATCAAGCTATGTATAGTCTCTCAACAGTTTTGGCCTATCGTGTGCCCTCCCATGAATGAAGCAACCGAATCCGACGCTGCCCAAGTCCTATCCACGTGACCTATATTTCAACTACATTTATTTACGATCGCATAGATTAATAACGCATAGGTGAAACGTGTAAGTTTTACGCGGCTATCTCTAATCTATATTCCAATCGGAACTTCGGAATGGTAGTCTAGCAACTTTGTCATAATCATCATACTTCACCTACGCTACGTCAGTTCACTGCATACATACATAAACACCTCTCTCAAGGCATGTCGTTGCGCCCGATCTTTGGCTCTCCTCGTCCATACCCTACGCTCCACCTAGTCACAGGCATCAGCAGCTTCCTACTGCGTTACAAATATCACGTTCCAAGATTCATCTCAGATTTCTTTCCGATTGTAAAAAATCTAACTACCGATGTTCAGCCTTTTTGCTAATGCCAACACCGGCTCATTATTAGCAGCCGATAGACGTCCACTGCTGATCAAAGGCCTCCCCCTTAGAAGGGAGGGGTTGCCATAATCCCCACGCTTGGCAGGCAGCTTGGGGATCGCAGTATAGCTGGAAGATAAGTCCAACAGAAAGGCGCTGCTACCCGACGTTCTCGCTTAGTCTCCTCTTACGACACCCAACGAGCGGAGTTGGGGGGATGCAATTCTAACCCGGCACCCCACGGGGCAACACCGACTCACAGCCAGTTATAATCACTGTTCGATAAACGGTCAGTTGGCTAAGGAAAGTCAGACCATAAATGGGTGGTCCATAATGGGTCTACAAAGTCGATCCTGACTGTCGGTCGACATCTAGAAGCAGTCGATAAGCCAAGTCAGAGGCCGAGGTGTACTTGAACAACTGACGTTACACCAAGGGGTCCGCAGAACAAGCCCTTTGTTCCGTTCATGGGATTTAGACAGTGTAACGAAATCGAACCTTTTACTAGTTTCCACAAGAGGTTGGTGTCGAATGTATGTAGAAAACTGACAGTTTGGTCCACTTCATTATCTAGAATAGTCATAATAAACAAACATAGGTACTTAATTGGAATTGTCTATCTATCTATCTATCTTAACTACCCCGACGATTTCTCTAGCTACCAGAAACATTATCTAATCTAACGCTTCTCCTGACGGGGAGGAAAAGGCGGCAGAGGCCGAGGCCGGTTTAGGTAAAATAAAAACATTTAAGTAAATTAAATACTGTCCATATTTATTGTGTAAAGTAAATAGAATATAAATAAACATATAATAAAACATGTAATGTATACATTGATCACTGTATAAAGCTAAAAAAACATAAATAATCCGATTTGCATATCTGGCGATATTCAGTTTTTATCCATTAGCACAGAGTAGACACAAAACATGTTACCATATTATAAAATTTAACATCCCTAAATACCACACCCTCAATTCGCAGTAGGTATAGCATAGGAACCATTACATACCTACCAATCCTATTGGTAAAAAATTATATGTATGCAACTCATTTGTTGGATACCTAATTCATCTCCTAATTTGTACCCCCAGTGATCCAACAGGGTTTTTGTTACATATAGTATGCAGTGCAGTGCAAGCTAGTTTGCAAACTGTATTGTTCTCCAATATTTCCCATGTGTAAACATACCAATGTTTAGGTTAGGAAGAGCTACATGTGTTCATTTCATGTACATAATTACCATAATAAACATTATCTAAGCATACTAGGTATTTCATAAACAGTATGCGTATAACTGAATATTATCTTCTTTGAACTTAGATAACATATTTTTTTGTTGTCAGCCCCAGCAGTAGCCTAAATGCGATAGCAACAAAGCCGGATAGCCCGCTGATCTAAGATCTCACCCAGAGGACCAGATCACAACTAGTTATAAAGTACCTACTAACATAGCGTTAAGTTTTAGAATAGGTTACAATGGATCTTTGTTGTCCGATATTTTTAATAAATACATATTAAAAATTAAAGCAAAAATATGTTAGAATAACTGCTAATAAAAAAAAAATCACATAAAACAATATATCAACATACATAATGATGTTCGTGTGAGTAAAAATAAATATGTTATAATCACAGCAAAATAATAACAAATGAAACTAAGTTTCACAATAGTATTGTCATAAAGTTAACTAATACAATTTAACACGAAGTCGCAATGCCAAGATTATCATCGTATGATAGCGCATGCAAAGACATCGTCAAATACCAAGTTTACACACTTTCACGTGCTGTTATGGATCATTTCTTTAAATCGTAAATAAACGCTTATTACCTATTGGCTCGACGTTTCAACTGTGGTGCATCACTTGCACCAGCAATGAAGCTGGAAGAGTCTACTACAAAGGACAACCGCGTTAATTGCCGAATAATGTTTTAACATTAACGGACCATTGGCGATTTGAGAGGCTATCTTGTCTCAAATTATGTCAATCTTAATTCATTTTATGGGCCATTTACGACCCATAATAGCATTATGGTAATTGTGAACTGATTCAGTTTTTAATGGATTACTGTATGGATTAATCCATGGACATTTTGTAGACCATAAAATAAATAAATTACTTATAATCCGGTTCTTGTTTTGGTACTTAGATTCTGTCGAGTTTGACGTCAGTAACTTTACAATATAACCCTGCCATAACTGTGTTCTTATTTATTACGAATTTATATTACATTGGGTATATATTCACTATTCACAACTATTATATAATTGACCTATGCTTTGCACTTGTTCTACTGTAATTGGCTATTTATCTATACAGCATTATGATGGTACGAGAGACAACAAGTCCCCTAATTTCGGCAACACGACATCGGGTAGAGGTGGTGTTTTTTCAGTTCGCAGTGTCTCCAATTCTTTCTTAGACGTAACGCCAGATAGAACTAATAGAGTCTGGAATCCGCAGCGCACACCAAGCTCGATGTCTGTGTTACATCTAGAAGTAAAACAAATGCTAACGATTAACTCTAAATTAGACATTGAACTTGTTATTTTAATATATATTTGAAATTAAAATCCAGACGCAGATTCAGGAGTGCATTGGGTGCAATTGACCTTTATGTGCTCATGTGGTGGTAATTGTAAAAAAAAATGACAATATGTAAGTGCCGCCCTCGTGAGGCCTATGTACGAGGGATGCCTTTTAAGTTTTGTCGTTTGAAGAAAAAAACACAACTAGAACCTTATAGTACTTTTTATTTTATAGAGAGATGACCGGCGGGAGGGGCCGCCTGTTGAGTATCGAATGCGCAGTGTCATCCTCCTGTCGGCCTCATCACCATGTACAGCCATCTATATAAAGAATCGAAATGCAGAAGAACATCGAAAAGATTTTCCCGAGGCAGCAAACGCCATATGTAAGAATCATTACATGGACGACTATTTACAATCATTTGACACAATTGAACAAGCTATACGTACTGCATCTGATGTCGACCGCGTCCATCGGCAAGCAAATTTCCACCTACAGAAGTGGGCATCTAATAGACCAGAAGTACTGAGAGAAGTAGCACCGGAACAGACAGATGAAGCAAACGAAGTGAAGCTCCGAGATGGCTCATCGGTAGAAAGGACACTTGGACTCGTGTGGAGACCCGAAGAAGATCAGCTAGCCTTCAACCTTGACTTAAGAAGAGTACAACCAGAGATCGCTGAAGGGATGAAGCGCCCTACCAAACGAGAAGCTCTTCGAACCATAATGTCTTTGTTTGATCCCTTAGGTCTTGCTACTCCTGTAACCATGCCTGCGAAGCGCCTTCTGCAGGACACTTGGCGCCTGGGCGTCGGGTGGGACGACGAGTTTCCCGACGAGCTTCACAAGGCGTGGCTTGAGTGGTTGGGCCATGTAAAGCATCTGCGACTGTTCGCTATCGAACGGTGCTACCTGCGTTACGCCACTGCAGGTCTCCTAGAGCTGCATATATTTGTGGACGCGAGCGAGACCGCTTGCGTCGCCGCCGCCTACTGGCGGTCCGTCACCGAAGACTCCACTGCACACCTGTCCCTGGCCATGGCCAAGGGAAAGGTGGCTCCGATGAAGACGACGTCGATACCCCGCCTGGAGCTCCAGGCGGCCGTGCTGGGCTGCCGCCTAGCTCGCACCGTCGGGGCCGAGCACGATCTGAAGCCGGCGCGCAGAGTCTTTTGGACAGACTCGCGTACCGTGCTCGCCTGGCTCAGGGCCGGGCCACGCAGCTACAAGCCCTTCGTCGCCCACCGGGTGGCGGAGATAGAAGAGGACACAAAGGTCAGCGAGTGGCGCTGGCTACCAAGCGCGCTCAATGTCGCTCACGATGCCACTCGCGACACGCCGAGCGGCTTTAGCCGCGATCACCGCTGGTTCCGCGGCCCAGACTTCCTCTATCACACGGAGGAGTCGTGGCCGCGGGAGCCAGAGTCTGCAACGCCGCCGGTCTCCGGGGAGGAGCGCGTGACTATAACCACGCGCGGTTCTTCGCGCCTCACCGACGCGCTGCCCGAGGCCACCAGGTTCTCTTCCTGGTTGCGCTTTGTGCGAACGACGGGGAGGGTTCTCCAGTTCATCGAGTTGTGTCGCGCCAGGCGCGCCACCACCGCTGCGGGAATCGCCAAACGAACACGTCAATCTGAAAAGGACAACGCGTGGAAGCCGACGCCGACGACATCACGACGACGGTCTGTGTCACCACGCGCACCCCTGCCGCCTACATCTACATCAAAGTATGTTGCTCTAGACGCCCATCACTTGACGACGGCGGAGAAACTCTGGTGGAAGGCCGGTCAAGAAGAGAATTTTGGTAACGATCTGAACCGGCTGCGGAAAGACTTACCACTTGAACGAGAGAGCAAGCTACGAGGGCTAAGCCTTATGCTAGACAGTGAAGGCCTGATCAGGATAAAATCGCGCATTGACTCTGCCCTGCATCTACCTGAGGAGCAACGCAACCCAATAGTCCTTGAAGGAGGTAACGATTACACTCGGCTGTACATTGCTTGGATCCACAGACAGAATCACCACGCTGGAGCGGAGACAGTAGTCAATGAAGTACGCTCGCGTTTATGGGTGCTGCGCCTGAGACCGACGACACGAAGCATCGTGAGAAGCTGTACCAAATGTCGCATCCTACAGGGCAAACCAGCATCACCATCGACAGGCGACCATCCTAATACCAGATTAGCCCACCATAAACGCCCATTCACATATGTCGGTTTGGACTACTTTGGCCCATGCAGCGTGACCATAGGACGAAGACATGAGAAAAGATACGTCGCGCTCTTCACGTGCCTCACTACGCGCGCAATCCACTTGGAAGTTGCTGGGTCTCTAACCACTGATAGTGCGATAATGGCCCTAAGGAGAATGATGGCCCGGCGAGGATGCCCAAGCGAAATTCACAGCGATAACGGGACGAATCTCCGTGGAGCTGACGCCGAGCTTAAAAAGGCAGCGTATCAAGCTACGAGCGACGAGGCTACATCGCGAACCATCCGATGGCGCTACATTCCGCCTGGGTCACCCTTTATGGGTGGAGCATGGGAGAGACTTGTCCAAAGTGCAAGTCCTTGTAAAGAGAGCTCTAGCGGCAACACTGAACGAGAGACACCCAACTGAGGAAGTATTTACTACTCTGCTGCTGGAAGTGGAATACACGGTAAATAACAGACCGCTAACTCCTGTCTCTACATCGCCAGATGACCCGGAATCTCTCACACCTCTACACTTCATTCTCGGAGGCCCGGCGCGAGTGCCACTGCCGGGCAGCTTCGACAACTCGGACCTCAACGGAAGGCACAAGTGGCGACACTCTCAGCGCCTCGCAGACATATTTTGGGCGCGCTGGCTGCGCGAGTACACGCCCCTACTTCAACACCGGCGGGAGCCCCGAAGCAGAGGCAGGCACCCGCAAGTCGGCGACGTGGTCCTGCTGTTGGACGAGAATCTACCGCGCAACGCCTGGGTCCGAGGACGGGTCACCGATACGTTCCCGGGAAAAGACGGAATAGTTCGAGTGGTAGAGGTGGCGATCAAGACGGGAAAGTTCAAGAGGGCGGTCAAGAAAGTGGTCGTGCTAACAAGTGAATATGAACCCGGTTCACGGCGGGAGAATGTGCACGATACTTTATTATAATGTTATTCGGTGTAGACGGCCCCCTAAAATTATAAATCTGTTAAACGATGTATACTTAGTCTATGAAATAAAACAATAGCGAGGGGTGGCTGCGCGGGGGCATACAAGGGCGCCGGGACTAGCTCCCTCTCTTGGCCACCGGACACCGCGCTGGACGCACGCTACGCTCCCGAACAGCCGCCCGCCGCTTACGCATTTTTGAGAAAATACTGGTTTTATTTTGTTCCATACAAATAAAATTACATCAGGCTCAAGCAATAGAAAGGTCACTAGGTAGAATAGGTCGGGAACCAGGATCGATCCCTCACACTCTTGTTTTATCTTTCGAACGGTAGGACACTATCGCTGATGTCGATCCAATTGCAACAAGACAAACAATGTTTAAAAACAGTGAAAATATGACAAACCCGCTGAGTTTCTTGCCGGATCTTCTCAGTTGAGGCCGCGTTATGATCCGGTGGTAGCTTTTAAAAAATTGACCATTCAAAAGTGCTAACGCTAACTAAGCCTGTTTGAAATAAATATTTTTGACTTTGATACCGCAAACCTAGGCTATCGTGCCCACCACTAACCAAAATTTACCTAAAATACCCACCTCCATACATCCCTTAACAAAACTGGCGGAGGACTACATGAGGAAATAATTTTGAGTACCTTTTATCTATTATGGTAATAAAAAACCTCTTACCTATCACCAATCATCAATGTCCGAGCCGGATTGAGGCCACATGATTCCAGGTACTTCCTCACATAATCGTGAGGCTTTCCAAGCACCAATGCCTTTCTCTCGGAGCATGTCTCAACCGCTCTAACTAACGTCCCAGTACCAGGCACGACGATCGACCCTGGTTTAGGGAATCTCTCATCTGTATTAGTCGCTATGAATAAGCACTGCTCGGACGCGAGATAGGACGCCGCCTTCATGAATTTTGGGTAACTGACATGTTCGTCAAACCCAACAACAACCGCACCAACTTCGGGATCCAGGTCTGAAGACTTCATCGACTTGAAATCAGGTTTGACTTGATCTGGCTGTAAAGAAAAAAAAACCGATCAAGTGCGAGTCGGACTCGCGCACCGAGGGTTCCATACCATCTTTGGACGTATTAAAGTAATTTTACTATTCATGTAACACCTCAGATAGCAAAAAAACCAAACCGCAAAACTAAGTTTGTTTGTCGAGGTTTGTTTAGGATTACTAACTGTACTGTTTAGAAAGATCATTCTATTTTTCCTGTAAAATATAGATAGACATGCATAACACATAATTATTTCAGATTTTTCCCTCCACAAACTTCGGAGATAAGGGGGGGGGGGGAACGGTATTTTTTTTTACCTTTTTTATTATCAGCTAAAAACTACGTCACATAAGCCAAAATAAAAATCTGTTTTGAGATGTACAAATGAAGCACTTTCATATGATACCCCACTCGATATAGTAGTCTCACTTTGAAATTATGATGACCTATTTCGACCCCCATTATAAAAAAAGTAAAAGTAAAAAAATATTTTTTTCATTTGCGATATAAGTATGCGGGTAAAAAAGATCTAAAATTATTCCAAGTTTCAAATCGATAGCGTTAGCGGTTCACATAATGTTGTCTTTTACTTACGCGAATATTACACATTGAAATCAAACTACGGACGTATAAGGACGTTCAACATCTCAGTCCTCCCGTGACCATGGGTGCTGTAAAGCATTCGAAACGTCGGGATAGTAAAATCAAAAAATAAACCGCGATAAAATCCGTAAAAGTAGTTTGATTTCAAAGCGTTAGCGGTTCCTGAAATATATATGTTTGTGACAGACAGACAGACGAAGTCTCACCATAAGGGTTCCTTTTTTACCTTTTAGGTATGGAACCCTAAAAACATCTATTGGCCCCGGCGTAGAACGAAAGAAGTGTCTGCTACTGCCAAGAGGGAAGGTTAGCCAAAATTCAAACTATAGGGTTTGTAATTGCATTATTTAATCTTTCGGAAATGCCGACCAAACTGGGCCAAAAGACAATCTAACTCTACCCTGATATAGTACATAATAGATCGCCTTTTTTTTTCTTTTACTTTATGTCAGGGTTTTAGGTATTGCACAAATGTGCATAAGCGCAGACACAGGTGCACTGTCTTTCTTTCGCAATCCGACAGGACGAAAGACAGACACACAGTGTTCCATAACCCTTTATGTCGACATTTTGAGTAAGCTAAGCTAGCGACGCGTCATGAGACTCTAAACCACTAAGCGCTGGAGTAGAACACCAGACAGCCAATTCAGCATGATTGATGAGAAAATTACTTGAAATTTCATCAATTTTAGATATTTAACAATTGCAAACACTCGAGAGAATTTCTCGAAAAAAAAATTGTATAACTACTCAAAGCATATAAAATATTGTATATTAAGCTTTGCCGTATTTCCGAAACATAAGCTTAACATAAGCATAATAAATTTGTCGGGATATGGAAGAACCAAGAAGGCTGGTTTGCTCGGAGGCGAGTAACGCGAGTAGACGTCAGGCGGCGTCAATTATGCCAAATTTCATTCAAGCATTTTTATTTTTCTTTTGTCCATTGTTAATGGTATGTGCTACGTGCTTTACAAATATTAAAAATTACAAAAAAAACGGCTTCTAATTTCGTGGAGTCTCTGAGTAATGGTTTCGAAATTTTAACATTCATGACTCCTGAAATTAACCACAGCAGGAAGGCTACAAATGAAATGTTTGATCATAAAACTGGAAACCTTTCCATCATTGCGATCATATTAATAGGTACATTACATACACAATCTGATTACTAGTTCAAACAATGTCCAATTATTTTTATAATCTTCAGCGTGTAAAGGAATCATTTTATGTACACCGTAATGATGGCGGAATTTAATGTTTTTTTATTACTTAATCTGTTTTTATTACGCGAGGGAAATGTTTGATGGGGATCAACCAGGTTATGTGGGATTCTTATTAGCCACTAAATCCCCCACAGCTGTCGCATTGGCACCAGTAAGATATCTGCACTAGGAACCCTTTAGTGCCTTGGCCTTCTGAGTCCGGCGCCGGCGACAGAGAGCGCATTGCAGCCCCTCAGAAACCTGTCACGGTGCTCACGGGGACGGGGGCCGCAACCCCACCGCCGTCCTCCTCGGAGTCGCCGCCGTACTGAATAGACGATGTAATAAGTACTTACCCCAACGCCAATGTGCCTAATACCAACACCTTTCAATTCGTCACCTATTCCATTTGAACCCAATAGATACACTTTTTTCTTAAAACCAATTCCTTTGAGATAATGTGCCACTAAATAAGCAGTTGAAAGAATTTCATCCTGAAAATAAAAAAATACAATGTTTTAACTATTACAAATAATAATTCTTAATTAATCCAACACCCTTAGTAAAAGTATTGTTAGTTAAACAATTATAAATTTAAAATTTAAAAAAACCCTCTACATTAAACAAACTCTTATAATGTTGTCTTTTATTTACGCGAATACTAGACATTGTAATTAATCCATTCTTACATAATAAATTAAATAATTAAATTAAATCGCGATATGATCTGTAAGAATGGATTAATTACAAACTCTTTTTAAATACTTTCCTGTGCTATTATCAGACCTTGATCAGTATCTGTCTAACTAGTCGTCAAATTTAACTATAGATTTATAATTTGGTGGGTCCTACATTTAATGGAGCCGAGTTCCTGTTGTCATCATCCTGCTTGCTCCCATCACCAGACCACAAAATACTGAGAGTACAGAAGGCAAGCTATTATTTTTCACCAATGAATTTAGTGGAAATGTGTGAAATGTATAGAGAAAACTCTCACAATTTGGACAGTGCCACATATTTCTTAATTCAATATCAAACCTAATTTATCTTTATGTTAACCTTGTTGATGTGTTTTTTTATTTTTTAATAATATAAAATATGATTTCTGTGAGAGATAACAGTGGATATCATAGCCACTTATCAACTCCTAAAATCATTCTGTAGGTATTCATAAAGTAATGACTACATCAACACAGATAAAAAGTTGTTAAATCATGTAATAAGGAAACTGATATGCAACTCATCATCTCCAAAAGTGGATTCATATGTTGTGTAATTTTCTATGATTTCTGTATAATAGAGGACATAAATTTATTTGAGCTAGATTAACGGGTTAAGTGTGGACTCGAAAAACAGCCATGAAAATAAGAGCACACGTCTTATTTTAAAATATGTGCAAATGTTTTGAACTTATATTCCACAGGGTTTATTTAGAAATCCTTATTTAAATGCACTGTTTGGATTTTACTTTGTTCATACCCCATAGACTGAATTTTGAGCAAGTGTTCCGAGTTTACCAACCCACTCTTAAAAACAATGTTGCATGCAATACTGAAAGTAGATGTCAGTTAGTTGCATTGATTTAACAGTTCTGCCTTAACCAGTCTATCATAAAGAGTAGGATTCAGAGACGAAGGGGACTTAGGATTGCCACGAGTGCCATCCATACATAATACATTACCTGGTTTGCTATAAACCCCAACTGCTGTGCTTTGCTGGCAAACTCACTCCGAATTTTGGTAGAATTATTTGTTACGTAAAATATTTTCTTGCCCAACTTGCGAAAATAATTCATAGCTTCTGCTGAACCAGCAATAACATTATTATCGATCCACAGCACACCTAGAAACATTTTAATTTAGAAGTAAACACAGCATCAAATTAACAATTACTGAAGGAACAACTATTTCTAATAGAATTAGATTAAAAGGAGTGAGATATACTTAGATAATTACATAATTAAAGAACAATATTCTAAGGAAAATCAGATTGATGATTATGATACCTATTAGTTTTTTGTAACTAAAATTTGAACTTACTACACAGGTACCTGTGTAGTAAGTCCAGACCACCCATTTCACGTTTAGTAGGCATCCGGATTTATAATGTAAAAAGAAAAGTTTAACACACAAACTTACCGTCACAGTCAGTTAAAACAGTGTCAAAAGAGTTCAGAAAATCTTGAACTTGATCTTTCGTTGCCTCTTGAAGATTAAAAACAGCTGACTTAAACATTGTACCACTAGTTGAGAAATATATAGGCTGACTTGAAACTATACAATTGTGAGCACATTTAATAAAATGCTTGATTTTAGATTTAACGTAATGTGAGGAATACTTTATAGGCGGACACAAAGCTCTAAACATCCCCGTTTTCAGGTGCTTTAGCAGACTAAACCACGACTAAACTGTGTGTGACTAAAATAGTTTTTTCATTTTTTCGTCATTACATTAATAATGTGCTGCTGCCGGGCCGAGCCTCAGATTATAGGACGTAGACAGAATATAATACAGATTACAGACATATACCAAGCGTGCCGCCGATAAGGACAGAAAAATAAGTACATACTAAATTTAGAGTTGCCACGTAAGGGGAATTTTTACTGGGGCTGGCTTTTGTGACCCTTGTTGTAATATAAAGGAAGGATTCAAAATCATGTCAGAGATCAATATAATGAGTGCCGAGCTCCTTGCAATCTCAGAAGAAATATCATACGCCGATACTAGAGGACTTGAACATACAGTTATCCTGTCTGATAGCAAAAGTGCACTGCAGCATATAGCTCGATGCGCCTCTGGAAAAAGAGGTGCACCGATAGCTTATGAAATTCTTAGGAGACTAGTAAAACTTTTGCGCGAAGGAGTGTCTCTGCGATTGCAATGGGTTCCGGCACACGTTGGCGTAAGTGGTAACGAGGAGGCAGATAGTATTGCTCGACAAGCAATTGTGTCTGGGACAGAAATTTATGTGATTCCAGATTACTCAGAAGTATTATTAAAATATAAAATTAATAGTTTTGATCAGTGGAAAACCCTATACCATGAAATTTCAAATACTAAAGGGATTTGGTACAGAACCATACAAATGGATCCTCCTCGTGCACCTTGGTTTTTAAATGCTAAATTAAGTAGGGAATTAATTGTTATGGCTCACAGGCTTCGGTCCGGGCACATTCCTCTTAGCAACTTTAAATACCTGATGAAGAAGGTAAATTCTCCAAATTGTCCGCTTTGCGGCAAAATTGATGATATATATCATATTTTGATGGAGTGTGCCCGAAGCGAGGGTGTGAGAGTAAAAATGAAACAAAAATATAATTTAAACATATTGGAAATAGGAGTGTTTCAAAGTATCTTGTCGGAACCATTATCGGCTGCGTCAAAATTATTGTTTAATCTAGTTTTAAGCGTACTTAAAGATTAATTTGTAAAGAGGCATATAAGGTTACGATGGGTCTGACATAATCTCCCAGAGATTCAAAGACCCTAAATTAAAGAGAATAAAAAAAAAAAAAAAAATAATAAAAAAAAAAAAAAAAAAAAAAAAGGGAAATTTTACCCTTTGTAAATACGGAGCAATATACTACTTAGCAAATACGGAGGTTGTTGTAAATTATATTTTCTTTCCTAACCAAAAACCACTTTTTTGACACAACATTTACTTTTCTTACATTATATCGTCTTAATCTATGACAGTCTGCAAAAAGTACGAAAGTGATTGTTATAATAATGTCCTCCTAGCCGAAACGACCACAGCGGCCAATCTTTCACAAGATCAGCCATGTACGCAGGAGATATTATAGTGCACAAGTGCTTGCGTAGACACAAGTGCACTCTCTCTTCCTTTATATAATAGGTACCTCTCATAATCCGATGGGACGGAAGACCGACACGACTGGGGAGAAGTTAAGCGCAGGACCGACTTTTTACATGCCCATCCGACGCATGTGTGGCGTATCTCGGATCACGGTTTCGGAACGCCAAAGGGGCTGTCAAAAAGATGACAGCGCGCTAGTATCTATGGCAGAGACATGTTTTAATTATTACGTTTACTCCACTGTATTATAAGTTGTTCTCTCTCAATTTGATTCTAAGTGTTTATTACCAAAGCTCGGCGTTTTAATTTGACGGACAGGAGTAGGGCATACGTCCTATCGCAAATCCCGACACATGGATCATCTTACTTTACAGACAATCAGGTCATCGGCCTGCATTGTCCTAGCCAGTAAGGAACAACTACTCAAATTTGTTGCCCTTCGCAGGATTCGAACCCACGACGGAGGCTACAAAGTGAATGTACACTTAATATCATATATGCTGTAGCTAAGGTCTATTCCACATTGTTCACCTGGGTGATATCACGTGGTGATTAAAGTGGCTAAGAGCTGTAGATAATTATTAGCCTCATACAAAAAAAGTTAAGAGATAAAAACAATAATATGCTATTTCCCAGAGAGGTAGGCAAAAATTGGCTTTCTTATAACTTAATATAATACATACTATGGCCATTTACCGGGTAAGTTTTAGTAAATTTCTCCAATATACAAATCTATAGTTCTAGTATCTTGGGACAATCTACGCTTGACCAATGACGACCTGATCTCAATCTACGCAGATCCTTTAGTAAGGTCACCAGATAAATGATTACAAATACTTGTAAACTGTATAAATACATATTTAAATAGATAAGTAACACCCAGACAATTGTTCGGAATCCTTCGGAATCGAACCCATGTCCTATTGGGCAGCGGCCAGGTCCCTCAGATCGTCGAACAGCCGTACATCGCCGTCGTCCGCGGCATTTACTGCTCGACCCACCCGACCCGATGTCCGTCCTCCTGGACCATGACACAACACCAACACCAACACCGACAACGATATCAAGAGTCGTAAACACATCAACACACAGACACCGGTCTCGGCGGCGAGGCCGAAGGGATCCGTACGCATGCAACCCCTCGCTGAGTTTCTTGCCGGTTCTTCTCAGCGGGGGCGCGTTGTGAACCGGTGGTAAACTCATTTTCTCTAAGCGGCAGCCCAAGCAGAGGCCGTGCCTCCCTGAGGTGCCCTTGTGCTAGTCGCTACCCAAACCTTTCTGGCTGGAGCGCTTTAAGCGCTCGTCCTCTTGTCCGGTGAAACAGTACTATTCCTATAAAAAAAAAGTGATGATCAATAAAGCAAAGTGACTATCAAGCTTCAGTTGTCCACCAAACTTTGATGTCTACTGAAAGTGTGTTTGGTATTTATTGGTGATTCAAGTTAGGCAATGCCAAATGAATCATTTGATAGTTATTTAATAGTCACTTTGCTTTATTGATCATCACTTTAGTTGTCAAACGAGATAGGTACATAATAGGGGGGCAAATGAAACAAACTATTCAACGTCCGTACTATTTATTTATAATTCAGACAAATTTACCAATAAATTGTAACCAACAACATACATACATATAGTCAAGTCAAGTCAAAATATCTTTATTATGTATAGGCCCCACGGAGGCACTTACACAAAAATCATTTTTACAAACTACCACCGGATCGTAACGCGGCCGCTACTGAGAAGATCCGGCAAGAAACTCAGCGGGCTTGTCTTTTTTTGTCATTTTTAAAAAAAATAGTTTTACAAATTTTACTTATGTCAGCCTTAAACTTCTAAGCTTGCATGAGTTGAGCAGTTCATTTATTTAAACAACATGCATATAGTAAAAGCACGATTAAATGTACAATGACCATTGTGCCTATAAATAACGAATGAATACGTCCTGCGCAGCCTTCGACGAATTACTTGAGCGCTTACGTTATTTCTGAATATTTAAGCATTCGGGAATAACTTTTAGCAACCTAATTAATTCTTTTTGTTGCTGCTATCCACAGTATACAAATATCCATATTTTCAGGAAATCATAAAAATAAATTCGGGAAATCTGAGAAATTCTTCGATGCACCCAGCATGTGGGATCGTGTATGATGCACTTAATAATAATTTACCACTTATTTATGGTAGTCTCTCTTTTATACACTGGCAACACTGATAATGGCGTTCAATAAACTGAAAATTTTAGGTTATGGATGAAAAACAAGAATTTATCGATCTTACACGTAACTTTCAAGTAAAATAGTAACTAATTTAGAGCAATAAGATCTAAATAAGTCGTTTACATGTATTAGTTTCTAAATGTAATCTCTAAATTGGCCATAATAATTCACGTTTACCTGTGAAACGATACTCTACTAATTTTACGTTCACTGTCACTTTTACAGCCTATAATACTGCACTGCACGATTCTTATAGGATTTCCACAACACACAGTAATGTCACAGTTAGTTTTTTATTGAATTTTAAGTTATTTATTTAATATTAAAACCACGATAAAATTGTCACGGAGCAAACGTCAAATTTGTTTCGCACCCACGGCGCGGAAAAATCGAACACATGCTGAGGGACAAAAAATCATATACACTGTTTCTTTCTATCACACGTAACCTACATAAACGCATTCTTTTCTTGCGTGAATGAGAAAGAAAGTGTCCAGCCCTCTATTGTTTTCTTCCTCTAAGTTATAGGATATGGGCATTGGGCACAGACTACTCAGTAAGAACTAGATACTAGATATGGGCCGGGCAAAGAGGAGTAATAGACAATATTGTTCTGTGAAAGACTCAGAGCTTAGAGGAGATACCACTGGAGAGAGCATGATGCGCTAACCCCCTCTGCCAAATTTTTGGTCATATGGTCAGGTCATTCTTTATTTGTGTGCGTGTATTTTTGAATGTGTTGCGAGTTTATTATAGTGTGGGTATGCATGAAAGTGTATCTGTGTGTGTTTACTTCGCCTCCCGCACCCCGCAAAAGTGCCACGAAAAATTTGTTCGGGGAATCGACGCGATACTAACTCCTTTGGTACTTTCTCTGAGACTCAGAGTAATTAATTAGAATGCTAGTATCGCGTCGATTCCCCGAACAAATTTTTAATGGCACTTTTGCGGGGTGCGGGAGGCGAAGTAAACACACACAGATACAATTTCACGCATACCCACACTATAATAAACTCGCAACACATTCAAAAAGATACGCAAACAAATAAAGAATGACCTGAACATATGAACAAAGTTTGGCAGCTGAAGCTATTAGGGTCAAAATGGAGTCCACACTCCAAATACTTGACTGAGGCATACGCTATCCCTTTCATTGAGGTCCGATGTGTGTGGTCCATGTTATAATTGAAATTACCCGAGAAATGGATACCCTAATATAGAAATGCTTTACTTACACATAAAAAAAATGTTTTCCACCCGAAAACTTAAAATACGATGACAATCATGTCTAATAAAAAAATTTTTGGTACTGTTCTGCGAGTTCGATTAGAATAATGCTCTATTGTGTTTTCGCCAATTATACTCAAATGCAATTTTAATTACCGATTTTAAGGGTTCGTATTTTGTGGCAACACTGTCGCTTATTGTCAGCATGAAACTGTCTGTCATTTAAATCGATCAAACATTTAAATACCATAATTTCACGATAAAGTGAATTAAAATCATAAAAATGGTGATAAAATGTGCAGTACTTGGTTGCAAAAATATGTTGTATCCAGTATTTAATACCGAATATCACTCGTAAGTGCGAATTTGTTCAATAATTACCTAACGATGATCCCTGTGCATTATATACCATATTTTCGATCAGTTCTTCTTTCGATAGGCACATAACACGTTTTCAGTTCGTTTGTTAGTATTGGGTTTAAGTTTCTATTAATTTATACTTGAATTATTTAATTTTAAAATATTTCACATTGTTTTAATAGAGTAACCATGGTAAAGATTTTTTGAAGACTTTCCGTTTTGGGGATTTTTTTACCGCCACTTTATGATCAAAAAATAAACGGTGTATTTAGTTCAAAGGATTGATATTGAAAAAATATTGTATGTTCATTAATTTTACATGTGTGTAGGTATGTAGGTTAAGTTTAGGTACAGTTAGTTTTGTAACTTATTAGATACATAGTATTAAAATCATATTTATTCTTGTCGCCTCTTAGTCCTGTCGCGTCTAGTAGCCTCCGTTGCGTAGTGGGAAACCGCTTTCTTGCATACCGGGGGTCGCAGGTTCGAATCCTGCGGGGAGCAACAACTTTGTGTAGTTGTTCCTCACTGGCTAGGATAATGCAGGCCGGTCATCTGATTGTCTGTAAAGTAAGATGATCCATGCGTCGGATAGGCATGTAAAGTGCACTTGTGCACTTGTGTCTACGCAAGCATTTGTGCACTGGCTGATGGCTGATCTTGCGAAAGATTAGCCGCTGTGGTTGGATTGGCCGTATCGGCAAGAGTACCTATATCATTCCATAAATATACATACTGTTTTATTTACCCCTGGTCAATATTAATACATTTTTTATTTTCTTGTAGATTTCCTAAAAATATTGAGTGAAGGAATGTACCTATGACTATCCATTGTCCCATTGGAAAATAAATTTGATGAACCTGCAATGATCTGCAGTTTGTCCAGTGGAAACCTAAATTTACCGCGAATGTTTTTTCTTTCGTCTAATGTGTTGGTTAAAAGGTGTTTTAGTTGTTTGCATATAATGCAAATTGCAATACCTTGTGATTAATCGGAGATCGTTAAACGTACTGAATAAATGATTTTATAGTACAATTTTTTTTTTATCATAACTTCATATGCTTTTATTTTCACAACCATTAGCTTATTATTTATTTATCACTTGATTTTCTGTAAAGTAAGATGCTCCATGCAAGATTTTCTGTAAAGTAAGATGGGCACGTAAAATGTTGATCCTGCACCTGGTCTCTTCCCGGTCGTGTCGGTTTTTCATTCCATCGTATTTTGAGAGGTAAACGGAAGAGAGGGAGAGTGCAGTTGTGTCTACGCAAGCACTTGTGCACTATAATATATTTCGCGTAGACTGAGATCTTTCAAAATACCCACTGTGGTCGTATCGGCCAGAAGGAGGTCCTTATTTATTTATCATCTGTTTCCCTATCAATCACAGTTTGTTCTTCTTGTTCACAGTTCTTCCGTATTTGGGCTGCTCCAACTCCAACAAGCTCCTCCATAATCAGACTGATTAAGCAACTAGACATATTTAATCGGTTTAAACTTAAAGCATAAACAAGCCAAGTAAGTCGTATTATGCGACGAAGTTAAAAAGATGTCCTGATTTTTTATGAAACATCAAGGTTGCCCTCTTAGAAAGAGAGATCCGACCTGAATGAAAGGGATAGCGTTGACCTCAGGCATGTATTTGGGAGTGTTGCCTCCACTTTGACCTATACCTTCATGGTTAGCGCATCATGCTCTCTCCAAGGTGAAAGAGGATGTAATCAAAGAAAATGATTTAATCACAGACTACTCAGTAAGAACGATGCAATGAGTATATAATCACTATGTTTTAGAACTTAGAGAAAGAAACCAATAGAGAGCTGTATACTTTCTTTCTCATTCACACAAGAACAGAATGCGTTTATGTAGGTTACATGTGATAGAAAGAAACAGAGTATATGATTTTTTGTCCCTCAGCATCTGTTCGATTTTTCCGCGCCGTGGGTGCAAAACAAATTTGACGTTTGCTCCCACTTTGCTCCATGACAATTTTATCGTGGTTTTAATATTAAATAAATTACTTAAAATTCAATGAAAAACTAATTGTGACATTACTGTGTGTTGTGGAAATCTTATAAGAATGGTGCAGTGCAGTAGGCTGTAAAAGTGACAGTGAACGTAAAATTAGTGGAGTATCATTTCACAGGCAAACGTGAATTATTATGGCTAATTTAGAGATTACATTTAAAAACTAATATATGTAAACGACTTATTTAGATCTTATTGCTCTAAGTTAGTTACTATTTTACTTGAAAGTTACGTGATTGATAAATTCTTGTTTTTCACCCATAACCTAAAATTTTCAATTTCTTGCTTGACCGCCATAATCAGTGTTGCCAGTTTACAAAAGAGAGACTACCATAAATTAGTGGTAAATTATTATTAAGTGCACCTTACACGGTCCTACGTGCTGGGTGCAGCGCAGAATTTCTCAGATTAACCGAATTTATTTTTATAATTTTCCGAAGATATGGATATTTATATATTGTGGATAGCAGCAACAAATGGAATTAATTGGGTTCCAAAAAGTTATTCCCGAATATGTAGTCTACACATTGGTAACGAATATTTATTGAAAGGAAAAAAATAGGAACTTTCTTGTACCCAATGACGTTCCGAATATGGTAGCAGAAGTACAGGTAACCATGGAGGTTACCAGATATAACTAGAAACAGTCACCTACTAAATTTTATTCAAGATATGGCACTGACTGCTTAAATATTCAGTATTAACGTAAGCGCTCTAGGCATTCGTCCATGGCTGCACAGGACGTATACATTCGTTATAGGCACAATGGTCATTGTACATTTAATCGTACTATTGCTTTGCTATATGCAAGTTGTTTAAATATAACGGGTGTAAGGGACATCGTACCGAAAAAAAATTTCTAAAATAATAATAGTTAATTGCCTATGTACTGTTTAAGTGCATAAAGCATAAATAAATAAATAATTAAATAAATTTTCCACAAATAAGTAATTTATTGTTTTTAAATTACAATTATGCTTTATTATTATACCAATAATGATATTATACTAATTTTATTTAAAAAAAGTGTATTTTTTTTTGGAAATTCATGAAAAAGCCGATGAAAAATTTCTACACTACAGTGTTCAGAATCATGTACTGGAGCCCTGGTATCGGTTTTCGGTACGATGTCCCTTACACCCTGTATGTATGTATGTTGTTGGTTACAATCTTAGCTGTATGTATGTATGTTGTTGGTTAATTGTAACCAACACCTAACCTAACTGCCAGTGTCTTTTTATTCGACCAGGTCATTTAGTTCATTCTTTTTACTTTTAATATCAGTGGGTTACCATAACATACACCTTAATCTCATTGTAAGAATTGCATTAACCTTAGAGGAGATACCACTGGAGAGATCATGATGCGCTAACCCCTCTGCCAAATTTTGGTCATATGGTCAGGTCATTCTTTATTTGTGTGCGTAACTTTTTGAATGTGTTGCGAGTCTGAATCTGTGTGTGTTTACTTCGCCTCCCGCACCCCGCAAAAGTGCCACGAAAAATTTGTTCGGGGAATCGACGCGATACTAGCCCCATTCTAATTACTCTGAGGTTACAATTAATTGTTTTTGTCTAAATAATACGTCATTATTATGGGATTTCAGCTGTCATGTTTGACGTGACGCCATGACATTAGTTCGGGTTATTGGTTGACATTGACATATTCAACTGGACAGGTGTCATAATTGATCTTATAATGGAAAAGTGGCGAGGTTATGTTGTGCGATGTCTCAAAGGGAGTGATTTGTGCTGAGTGATCTAGTTTGGGGTGTCGTGACGGTCGGGTCGATGGTCTCGTACAGGGTCGCTTGTATTCTATGAGGTCTAACATACCTGTGTGTGTGAAGGGTCATGTCATCATACGAGATGAAGACATATTGAGATGCCAGGTTGTCTGGTCCACGCTGTGATATGAGATGACAACTACTAGAAGGGACGTCTTAGCTAGTGATGGTTTGCAGGAGGTCGAACATCACTGTGTGTTTGAGGGTCATGTCATCATACGAGATGATGACATGATGAGGTGCCACGTTATCAGGTTCACGCTGTCATATGAGATGATGACTGATCGAAGTGATGCTTTAGTCGTTGTGGGATTATTTGTTGTGTGGTTGTGTGTGAGTGTGTGTGTGTGTGTGTGTGTGTGTGGTCCTTAGTGAGGTTCGCTGGGTAAGACTGTTACAGTGGCCTCCTTGAGGGACCAGCTGGACAAGATTGTTACAGTAGTGTGTGAATGTGTGTTGTGGTCCATATGTGAGGTTCGCTGGGCAAGACGGTTACAGTGGACTCCTAGAGGGACCAGCTGGGCAAGATTGTTACAGTAGTGTGTGTATATGTGTGTATGTGTTAGTATGTGTTTTGGTCTTTATGTGAAGTTCGCTGGGTAAGACGGTTACAGTGATTGTTACAGTTTACAAACATGGAAACAGGGATCCGTAAGACAGAAGAGAGTCTATGGTGAAGATCGGTGTTGGTGAGCTAACGTACTGCAGCTGTTGGTTTAGATTGTGATAGTTTCCTGTGAGATTTCATGTTGAGTTGTTGTAATAGCTCAAGCTCAGTGTTATCAGATAATTCTTCTGATGAAACATACTCTCCAGGGTCTTCAACACTCAGGGAGATGACGTCGGATAATACAACAGACTTCGAGGACGCGGAGTCAAACCAACGAGCATGTTTTGCGAGCGCAAGCTGTGTCGGAGATGAACCAGTGACAGTACGAGAGGCTTTGAGCGGTCCCGAAGCCATTCACTGGAAAAACGCTATGAAAGATGAGTATCAATCTTTTATTGATAATAAGTGTTGGACATTAACTGACCCACCGAAACATCAAAAACCCATTAAATCTAAATGGATATTTAAGAAAAAGAAAGGTGCGAATGGAGAGCTTTTAAGATATAAAGCTCGCCTTGTAGCAAAGGGCTGTGCGCAGCGCTATGGCGTTGACTACGAGGAAACTTTCTCACCAGTGATCAGGTACTCTACGATTCGCATATTATTAGCAATTGCAGCTGAGAAGCAAATGGATATCGATCACATGGACGTGAAAACAGCTTTCCTTAATGGAGACCTAAAAGAGACTGTTTTCATAGACCAACCAGAAGGTTTTGAAATACAAGGCAATGAAGATAAAGTCTACAGATTGAATAAAGCGATTTATGGACTTAAGCAAGCTTCTAAATCTTGGTACGAAAAGATAGATAACGTGTTACGAAAGAAGTTAAAGTTCAAGAGATTATCTTCTGAGCCTTGCGTGTATTTCATCAATAATGGCGAAGAATTAGTTATTATTGGATTATATGTTGATGACATAATGTTGTTCTCAACAAAAAACTCACAAATGAAAAATATTGTGAAACAGAAACTCATGAAAGAGTTTGAAATGAAAGATTTAGGGCCAGCCAGTTACATACTCGGCATGCGTATCACAAAGCAAGGAGACAAGTTATTGCTTGATCAGTCTAATTACATTAAACAGATTTTAGCTCGTTTCAATATGACCGATTGCAAGGCAGCTCCGACTCCAATGGAAGTGGGATTGAAACTTGTAAAAGCCGAGAGTAAGGAAGAAAATTTAGAATATAGAAATTTAATCGGTTGTTTAATGTATGTTGCAGTGTGCTCAAGGCCCGATATCTGCTACGCGGTAAGCAAACTAAGTCAGTTCAACGAATGTTACAGTCAGCTTCATTGGAAAGCAGCGAAGCGTGTACTGCGGTACTTAAAAGGTACTTTAAATCATTCTCTTGTTTTTCGAAAGGGTGGCCTAGACATTCGTGGGTATATTGATGCCGACTGGGCTGCGTGCGAGATAGACCGTAGGTCGTATACGGGTTTTGTTTTTAAGATAGGGGAAAGTACGGTTTCTTGGGAAAGTAGAAAACAAAGAACGGTGGCACTTTCTAGCACTGAAGCCGAATATATGGCTCTCTCAGATTCTAGCAAAGAAGCTTTGTTTATTCGTACTTTAATGTTTGAATTATTTGGTAAACATTTTTGTGTAACCCTATATAATGACAATCAGTCAGCACATAAGTTGTGTCAGAACCCTATGTATCATGCACGTACAAAGCATATAGATGTGAGGCATCATTTTGTACGTGAAATAGTAAGAGACAAATTAGTTACTTTAGTGTACTTGTCAACTTCTGAAATGATAGCAGATATTTTAACTAAAGCTCTCACGAAGGATAAAACTGAGAAATTCATCAGTCAGCTAGGTTTGTCTTATATATAACTTTATTTAATTTTATATATAAGATTGAATTGTTTAACATTATTTTACACCTATCTGATTTGCTAACTTATTATACAGTTTTGTGATCTATTTAAATTGCTTTAGTTTAAGGGCTAGTGTTGGATATATTATAAACTAAAGACTTTTTAGATAGTTAAGTACTGGTCGCTTATTCGTGAGTGCGTTACTGTCATACCCCTATGGTCTGACGTCTGTCTTACGATGTGTGTTTAACGCAATGGTTCGGTTAATAAATTAATTTCATTTAACTTACACAATCTTTATTTTTCCGTCCATAACCCTTCAGAGTAGTTGTGAGATGAGTTGTCCTCTCTGGCTCGTGTAGTCCATTTATCTAGTGGTTGCAATCTACATTCCGGTGGGTATGGTTACTAGGTTGATAGAAGGTCGAGATCGGAAGCGGTCGGTCAGGGGTGGCTGTAAGGGGCAGGTAGAGGCCACTCTAGGTAGGTAGGTAGGTAGGGCTTTAGTGCCTACTCGAGACTTTATGCCGGTAGTTTCCTTGTGTGTTATTCTGGTGTGCATGGGTGAGATTGTGATTCTGTGTTTTGGCGATCATGCATTTTAAAAAAAAAAAGAATGTTACACATGTTCCCGACAAATATATAATACCGACGTTCAATAGTTTGTTTCATTTGCCCCCCTATTACGTACCTATCTCGTTTCAAAACTAAAGTAAGTGATGATCACTATAGCAAAGTGACCATCAAATCACTGTCAAATGTTTTATTTGGTATTGCATAACTTGAATGACCAAAATACCAAACACACTTTCAGTTGACATCAAAGTTCGGTGGACAACTGAAGCTTGATATTCACTTGGGTGGCTAAAGATAGCCACCCAAGTGAATATCAAGCAATAGCCCTGCTGGTAGGTAATAGCTGTATTTACTATTGGCTGATCGTGAGGAGGTTGTATGTTCATTGTTCCCCATCCCCAGATCCGTTAGTCTAGTGGTTAGATAGCCTGACCGCTGCCCAATAGGACATGGGTTCGATTCCCAACAATTGTCTGGGTGTTAATTATCTATTTAAATATGTATTTACAAACAGTTTATAAGTATTTGTAATCATTTATCTGGTTACTATACTAGAGCATCTGCGTAGTTTGAGATCAAGTGGTCATTGGTCTGCGTAGATTGTCTCAAGATATTAGTACCTACTGTAGATTTACATTAGTATATTGGAGAAATTACTAAAACTTACCCGTTGTATGGCCATAGTCAGTACGTATTATACGAGTATTAAGTTATAACCATAGATATAATTTTTTTCTATAACAAAGCCAACTTTTGCCTACCTCTCTGGGAAATAGCATTTTAAATCGTTTTTGTATCTTAACTTTTTTCTATGAGGCTAATAATTGTCTACAGCTCTTAGCTACAGATCTTAACTTTTTTGTATGTAGCTAATAATTGTCTACAGCTCTTAGCTACAGCATAAAGTATATTAGGTGTACAATCACTTTCGTACTTTTTGCAGATTATCATAGAGTATGACGATATAATGTAAGAAAACTAAATGTTGTGTCAAAAAAGTGTTTTTTGGTTACGAAAGAAAATATATTATTTACAGCAACCTCCGTATTTGCTATAAACAAAGGGTAAAATTTCCTGTACGTGGCAACTCCAAATTTAGTATGTACTTATTTTTCTGTCCTTATCGGCGGCACGCTTGCTAGACGTCTTGTTATATTCTGTCTACGTTTTAGAACGATGTAATTAATAGATAGGGCCGGGCCGAGTCCAGTCCAGGGCCCCGATCCTATTTCAATGATCAATGGTGGATGGAATGGAACCATAAATTAAATAAGGTGTTGCAATTCTTTTTAAAAAGAACCCTAAACTCTAGTCAGAATACCGCTAAAAGCCCACAAAAAACATTCTAGAGTAATTTTAATACTCTGCAAGATTTGAACAGAGCATATTACGAAGTTTATTTTTTTATACGATAAGTTACATATACAAGACAAGTTATAAAAAGGCCATGAGTAACATAACATCAGGCCAAATTAGTTAAAACATTTAATGTATTCATAATACCCCTAGAAATAACCCTAAAATATTTTACCCCTAAGAAAACCCCTTCAAACAGTTTTTCCTAAGTCTAGGGGTAAAACCCTTGAGTTGGTAACCCTGATTCATGTTTTTGTACTTGGAGCGTCGACAGAATATATAAGAAGACGTCTAGCTAGTGTGCCGTCTTTATGGACAGAAAATCAGTATTCATACACAAAACACACGTTATGGATATTTATTCAAATGCGGCTATTATGTACTTTAGACAATATTTCTTAATGCAATTCAATTTAAAAACACCAAAGTTAGATCGTGGCCGAAAAAACTTCAAAGTATACTGCACCGTCGGTGCGGTTTTTCTTCGAGTTCGTGACAAATGCTGAACACACGCTGAAGGACAAAAAATCATATGCTCTGTTTCTTTCTATCACATGTAATAAATATAAATGCATTATTTACTTGCGTGAATGAGAAAGAAAGTGTCGAGCTCTCTATTGGTTTCTTTCTCTAAGACTTGGAGTGATATGGGCATGAAGCTTATATATAGGTCCATGGAGGAAGTAGAAGTAAGAAAAGAACTGACTGACTGAGGGAGGGACATGAAGCTATAGGTCAAAATGGAGGCAACACTCCCAAATACATGCCTGAGGTCAACGCTATCCCTTTCATTGAGGTCGGATCTCTCTTTCTAAGAGGGCAACCTTGATGTTTCATGAAAAATTAGGACATCTTTTTAACTTCGTCGCATAATACGACTTACTTGGCTTGTTTATGCTTTAAGTTTAAACCGATTAAATATGTCTAGTTGCTTAATCAGTCTGATTATGGGTTGGAGCAGTCCAAATACGGAAGAACTGTGAACAAGAAGAACAAAATGTGATTGATACGGAAACAGATGATATAAGGACCTCCTTCTGGCCGATACGACCACAGTGGGTATTTTGAAAGATTAGCAGTCTACGCGAAATATATTATAGTGCACAAGTGCTTGCGTAGACACAACTGCACTCTCTCTCTCTCTCTCTCTCTCTCTCTCTCTCTTCCGTTTACCTCTCAAAATACGATGGGACGAAAAACCGACACGACCGGGGAGAGACCAGGTGCAGGATCAACATTTTACATGCTCATCTTACGCATGGAGCATCTTACTTTACAGACAATCAAGTGATAAATAAATAATAAGCTAATGGTTGTGTAAATAAAAGCATATGAAGTTATGATAAAAAAAAATATTGTACTATAAAATCATTTATTCAGTACGTTTAACGACGACGTACGATCTCCGATTAATCACAAGATATTGAATAGCAATTTGCATTATATGCAAACAACTAAAACACCTTTTAACCAACACATTAGACGAAAGAAAAAGCATTTGCAGTAAATTTAGGTTTAAATTGGACCAACTGCAGATCATTGCAGCTTCATAAAAAATATTTTCCAATGGGACAATGGATAGTCATAGGTACATTCCTTCACTCAATATTTTTAGGAAATCTATAAGAAAATAAAAAATGTATTAATATTGACCAGTAAAAAAACAGTATGTATATTTATGGAATGATATAGGTACTCTCGCCGATATGGCCAATCCAACCACAGCGGGTAATCTTTCGCAAGATCAGCCATCAGCCAGTGCACAAATGCTTGCGTAGACACAAGTGCATAAGTGCACTTTACATGCCTATCCGACGCATGGATCATCTTACTTTACAGACAATCAGATGACCGGCCTACATTATCCTAGCCAGTGAGGAACAACTACACAAAGTTTTTGCTCTCCGCAGGATTTGAACCTGCGACCCCCGGTATGCAAGCAAGCGGTTTCCCACCGCGCCACGGAGGCTACTAGACGCGACAGGACTAGGAGGCGACAAGAATAAAAAGATTTTAATAATATGTATCTAATAAGTTACAAAACTAACTGTACCTAAACTTAACCTACATACCTAAGTACACACTTGTAAAATTAATGAACATACAATATTTTTTCAATATCAATCCTTTGAACTAAAGTGGCGGTAAAAAAATCCCCAAAACGGAAAGACTTCAAAAAATCTTTACCATGGTTACTCTATTAAAACAATGTGAAATATTTTAAAATTAAATAATTAAAATTAAAGTACAAATTAATAGAAACTTAAACCCAATACTAACAAACGAACTGAAAACGTGTTATGTGCCTATCGAAAGAAGAACTGATCGAAAATATGGTGCGCGATGGTCGCGTCCTTTGAGTATTAAACCAAAAGGAGACGACACGCGCACTATTCGCTATGAGAAAAAGTCTGTCACTTTCTGCGCGGGGGACGAGGTAACTCACACAAATACTATCTACTACTAATGCATTCTTCGCCACGTCGCTACGCAGGCACACGACAATATTATCAAACACTAACATAATCTATACGCACACAAGTAAATTCACACACAGTGACAACACTGTCTGTACACGAGATGACGTCAATTTTAACACCGTGGCTACACGGTTATAAACCACAGGCACTAACTTGATAAAGTGGCTATGATTCCAGGAAAAATATCGATATGTCGATATTTTATGTTTACTAGTCTTGTGTACTACAAGAACGGTGAACGGTTAGGAACCGTTGCGCAATGCTCACCGAATAGATTCGGTAATCTTAATCGTACATCGGACACTTGCTGTTTTAGTTCAGCTTGAACGATGAACAAGCAACCGTACGAAGTACTACGTACGAAAGAGTCCGGTCCTCATCTTGCGGATGTTGTGTGTTGCCAGGGCCAAAGTTCGGTGGGGGTGGTAGCGGGGCATCTGCCGGAGATTCTTAGCACCCCCTACTGGACCGTTACCCCACCTGCTACCAAGACGAGGAATAGAGGAGCCGCCGGGGACTAGGGGCCATTTGCAAGTCGTGTCTGTCATTGTGTGTTTAGTGTGTTAGTTTAGGAATTTGCCATAATCCCCACGCTTGGCAGGCGTCTTGGGGATCGCAGTATATATGAAGAAATGAATCTCAAACAAAAGACGCTGCTGCCCGTCTTCTTGATTTCCCTTAGTCGCCTCTTACGATACACCCAACGGAAAGAGGTGGGGGATGCAATTCTAACCCGGCACCCCACGGGTATTTTATACTACATATACAAAATTCCTGTGACCAGTAAAAAAACCTCGCCCCCACACCATGTGATGATAATGATGATCGTTGTGTGATGATGTGATGATGATCTTCATCACCAAGATATGAACGAAGTTGATGATGTGTGATAATGATTTATCTTTTATTGTGTACTTATGTATACATGAAAAATACACGATATATTTATTTCAATTTGTAAATAAAATTCGTTTATTAATCGGTTGGTAAAAGTAAACAAGAAGACTAAGCTAGTGTAGAGGTTGAAAAAACGACGGATACATCGTTAACGATTGACAATGACGTCCACAACTAAAAACATTCTGTTTACGATATAAACTAGTCGAAAATTTTCTGTTTTTTTTTTATTTAATTTTTTTTCGGGGCTTTTGCTCTGGTGGAGTACACCAGCCCCATTTAGACTGTTTTATAAAACAGTTTATCGTGGACGATATACGGTCTTGTTTTGTCGAATGAAAATGCGTCGACGATAGACTTGTGTAGTACATGAGAGAACTATTCCTTTTCATTTTTAGTACAACACTCTTTTAGTACTTCGTCTTTCAGTATGTATTCGACTATTCGTAGTCTCTAGCTCTATAATAACTGGTCAGCTATTCCTATTCGTTTTTAGTACAACACTCTTTTAGTACTTCGTCTTTCAGTATGTATTCGACTATTCGTAGTCTCTAGCTCTATAATAACTGGTCATTTGGATTCATTTAGTACTTCGTCTTCCGCTCGAGATTTATTCGTAGTCTCTGGTTCTGCACGAACTGGTCCGATCAGTTACTCGTTGACACACTCAGAACGGGACTGAATGAGCGGGAATGATATGTACTAAAAGTACTAAAATAATAAATTATTACATTTAAAAGATTATACTAGTACGTAGCGCTCCGTTCAATGTCCGAGCAAAAACAAGCCTAGAAGATATGCATACCTATATGAATGTTAAAGAACATGAGGATTAGGTTATTATTGAATATTAATTATGTAACGTTTGTGATTTTAATAGTTTTAATATTATTGTTGTATGACGCAGTATGTAAACAAATAAAGCTAACAAAAAAAAAACAAGATAATTAAATGGCTGAAATGCGTGGGGTGGTGGCGTCTTCAATTCGAACAATGATGATGATATAGATGATGATGGTGATGATTATGATGATAGTTGTGTGACGAACGTGATGAAAATGTGAATGATGATGTTGAATGGTGATGAAGATATGAATGGTGATGATGGTGTGAAAGTTGTGAATGATGATGATGATGAATAGTGAAAATGTGTGATGATGGTGATAAACATATGAATAGTGTTGATGATGATGAATGGCGATGATGGTGTTTGATGATGATGATGAACGGTGATGAATATGTGAATGGTGATGTAGATGTGAATAATGATGATGTGTGATAATGCTGATGAAGATGTGAAAAATTATGATTATGATGAATGGTGATGATGGTGTGCAGAAGTACACATGAAAAATTACACGAAAATATACTGATTACAATTTGTAATTAAAGTCATTGATCTATCGATTAGTAAACGTAAACGAGAAGCCTACACTAGTTTCGTCGTTGACCAAACGACAACGACAACGATAGACAACGACGTCGACGATCAACGTCTACAGCTAAAAACATTCTGCTTACGATATAAACTGCTCGAAACTTTAGACTGTATTATAAACTAGTTTATCGTGGACGATAAACGGCCTCGTTTCGTCAACCGAAAATGCGTCGACGACCAATCCCTAGATGCGTGTTTACCGGACGCCGGAGTTCTAAACACACTGAAAGTTCAAATTAGTTTTTGTGTGTAGTACAAGAACCGTGAACAGTTAGGAACCATTCCGCAAGGCTGATTAACCACCAACCGTTAATCGTACATCGGACACTCGCTCTATTAATTCAGCTTGAACGATGTGCAAGAAACCGCTCGATGTACTAAGTATGGGTACACGACTATCAGATGCAAGTGGAAAACAGAACGATGAGAGGGGGAACCCCAGGGCTCTCCGGTGGGATCTGCACCAGGGGTTCCTCAATGCCTTGCCTTTGAGCCCGACGCCGGGGGGCGCATTGTAGCCTGCCGCCGGGGGGCGCATTGTAGCCCCCCGGGAACCAGTCACGGTGCTCACGGGGACGGGGGTTGCAACCCCGTCGCCTTCCTCAATGGATGTTCAAAGAGCCCACACCTCGAACGTCCAGCGACGTCCAGCGTCATATTCAGCTTTCATCTTTTGCCTTACTGGACACAGACCCAATGGAAATACATGATGTGATTAATTCGTTGAAATCTAGCAGTGCTCCAGGCTGGGACAATATACCTTCTAGTTTTTTAAAACTTGCCATAAACGAAGTTACTCCAATTATATGTCATCTGGTCAATCTATGCTTCAAACTGGGCGTATTTCCTGCAATGCTTAAGCAAGCTCTTATTACTCCGGTATACAAGAATGGTGACAAAAACGATGTTAACAACTATCGTCCTATTTCAGTACTATCTTCTATATCTAAGATAGTAGAAAAAGTAATGAACAAAAGATTAATCAATTATTTGAGTAAATATAACATTTTATCTGATTCGCAATTCGGTTTTAAGCAAAACAAGTCGACAGAGGATGCCGTCATAGCTTTAAGCTCACTAATAGCTTTAAGCTAACACATTTAGATAAAGGATACAAGAGTCTTGCTGTATTTCTAGATTTAAAAAAGGCATTTGACACCTTTTCTGTCCCCATTCTGGTGCAAAAGCTTGAGAACATAGGCATCAGGGGTACCCCCCTACTGCTTTTCAAAGACTATTTGAGTGGTCGGAAACAGAAAGTAAAAGTTGGACAATATGTCAGTGATGACACACATATATCTTACGGAGTGCCACAAGGCAGTGTGTTGGGCCCGACGCTGTTTTTGATTTATATCAACGGGCTGTGTAATTTACAAATTAAAGGTGCTAATATATTTTGCTATGCCGATGACACAGTCTTGGTTGTTAATGGTTCTTCATGGAATACTGAACGATCATAACGATACTGAACTGGCACTTATGCAGGTGGCTCATTGGTTAAGGATGAACCTTCTTTCGCTCAATAGTGAGAAGACTAACTATATATGTTTTTCGAAAAATATTCGTACCCAGCCTGCTACTAACTTTAGTATTCAATTACATACTTGTCATTATTCACCTGAAATAAATTGCAATTGCTCTACAATTAATAAAGTAGCTTCGACTAAATACCTAGGTGTAATGATTATCATGGCACAGTCATATAGATTTAGTTTCTACCAGAATAAGAAAGTTAATTTGGATTTTTAAAACATTAAGATATGTAGCCTCTGAATCACTTTTGAATAGAATATATTTAGCATTAGCTCAGTCTGTGTTAGGTTACTGTGTCTCTGTCTGGGGTGGGGCATCCAAAATAAAATTTTTGGAAGTGGAACGAGCTCAAAGGGCGCTCTTAAAAGTGATGTATTTTAAGCCGTACATGTACCCCACAAATGAGCTTTACATGGAAAGTAATTTATTGACCGTCAGAAAATTGTATATTTTATTTGTAGTACTGAAAAGGCATAAATCTGTAGTCTTTGATCCCAGTATTTTAACTAAAAGGAGGAAAGATATCGTTTTCACTATAGACAATGTCAAAACTGTTTTTGCTCAACGACAGTATATTAAACAATCGGCCCTCTTATATAATAAAGTTAATAAAATCTTAAACATCTATCCTATGGATACTCGTACTTGTAAATTAAGGATAACTAATTGGTTAAAATCTTTAACATATGAAGATACAGAAACATTATTACAATCATCTTCGTAATTTATATTGTAGTAAGTACCTAAATTAAAAATTAAAAATCATGAATTTGAATCATTCGTATGAGACGTTTTTGGATTATATTTATACTTATACATAGTTAAATATCAACACTCTCTCTCTCACACAACTACACACACGCACACACACACCTACACACAAACACACACACACATAGGCAAACATACATTCAGATACAGAATACAAAAAAAAACTTACCTTTTCTTTATTTTTTGTCTGTTAATGTTAATATTTACAATAACACACAATTTACTGCTAGGTTTATTGAAATGTATAAATACATATGGCTATGGGAGAGCGGAATCGTCTGGCACAGGTGTTACACTTAAAAGGCGATTCCAACCTTGTTTTGAAGTTTGTAATCTTTCTGGTTAATGAATAAAGATTTATTTATTATTTATTTATTATTTTGCTCGGACATTGAACGGAGCGCTACGTACTAGTATAATCTTTCAAATGTAAAAATTTATTATTTTAGTACTTTTAGTACATATAATTCCCGCTCATTCAGTCCCGTTCTATGTGGCAACGAGTAACTGATCGGACCAGTTCGTGCAGAACCAGAGACGAATAAATCTAGAGCGGAAGACGAAGTACTAAATTAATCCAAATGAATGATGTACTAAAAACGAATAGGAATAGCTTACCAGTTATTATCTGTAATAACTGGTCAGCTATTCCTATTCGTTCATAGAGCCAGAGACTACGAATACATACCGAAAGACGAAGTACTAAAAGAGTGTTGTACTAAAAATGAAAAGGAATAGTTCTCTCATGTACTACACAAGTCTATCGTCGACGATAAACTAGTAATATCGTCCTCGATAATCTAGTTTATAAAACAGTCTAAAGTTTCGACTAGTTTATATCGTAAACAGAATGTTTTTAGCTGTCGACGTCGTTGTCAATCGTTGACGATGCCTCCGTCGTTTTTTCAACCTCAAAACTAGTTTAGTCTTTTTGTTTACTTTTACCAACCGATTAATAAACGAATTTTATTTACAAATTGAAATAAATACATCGTGTATTTTTCATGTATACATAAGTACACATGAAAAGATAAATCATCATCACACATCATCAACTTCGTTCATATCTTGGTGATGAAGATCATCATCACACAACGATCATCATTATCATCACATGGTTTGGGGCTGGTCACAGGAATTTTGCATATATAGTTTAAAATACCCGTGGGGTGCCGGGTTAGAATTGCATCCCCCCATCTCTTCCCGTTGGGTGTATCGTAAGAGGCGACTAAGGGAAATCAAGAAGACTGGCAGCAGCGTCTTTTGTTTGAGATTCATCTCTTCATATATACTGCGATCCCCAAGACACCTGCCCCTGCGTGGGGATTATTGCAACTCCCCCCTAAACACACAATGACAGACACGACTTGCAAATGGGCCCCAGTCCCCGGCGGCTCCTCTATTCTTCGCCTTGATAGCAGGCGGGGTAACGGTCGAGCAGGGGGTGCTAAGAATCTCCGGCAGATGCCCCGCTACCACCCCTACCGAACTTTGGCCCTGGCAACACACAACATCCGCAAGATGAGGACCGGACTCTTTCGTACGTAGTACTTCGTACGGTTGCTTGTTCATCGTTCAAGCTGAACTAAAAGAACAAGTGTCCGATGTACGATTATGATTAGGGAATCGAATCTATTCGGTGAGCACTGCGCAACGGTTCCTAACCGTTCACCGTTCTTATAGTACACAAGACTACTAAACATAAAATATCGAAATATCGATATTTTTCCTGGAATCATAGCCACTTTATCAAGTTAGTGCCTGTGGTTTATAACCGTGTAGCCAGCGTGTAAGTAAACGAGGATAGTGCATGACACTATCGCTATTTTATTGTCGATGAGTTCCGATAATATTTTTGGTGAAAGTTAAATAGGTGTAAGGTATTTTTAGATTTAGGATCATAGGAAAAGAACCTTGGGTTGTCGTCAAAATCCGATTAATTAGGATAAGTCAGTATGGTTAAGTCTGAAACTTCAAGAAATACCTAAGCTGCATTCTTACTCTTATATTATGAAAAGTCTGCCTATAAACAACTTTGTGCAATAAAAAGAAATAAATATCTTTACTCATTCCTATGATAAAATTTTAACGGCCAAAAAGGGAAAAACATTTTGCTAAATATGTTGTATTTTTGACATAAGCTAACGTTGGTTAAGCAATGTCAAGTAAGGCCAATACATAGATAGCCGTCGTCTGGATTTTCTTGAACATTTGAACTGAGCTTCCCTGTGCTTCGGTCTCGGTTGTTGTAGACAGTAGTCGTTACCTTCGGAGTCGCTGGACGTACGGGGCGTGGGCCCTAGGACATCCATTAAGTATGGCAGTGACTCCGAGGAGGACGGCGCACTATGGACGGAAAAACGAAGTTCCCTTTCATAGGATTTTTTAAAAATAAATATTTTATTTGATAGTTTCAAGTATACAGTTTTGTCGAGTACATTAAAACATTGAATAAATTAGTAGTTACCGGGTTTTTTTTTTAATAATTTTACGGCTGAAATGCCAGATCACTATATTCGGCATTTCAGCCGTACAAATATTTACGTGAAACCCATGTATTTTAAGAACTTGTGTTAGCTACCTATATTCTTGCAAATATAAAATATCAGTCATTCATATCGCATTGTGTTGTGCATACGTATGAATATGTACGCTTTTCGTCAAGATCGTTAGTCATATAGGTTTGTTGTCTACAGGGCCGTCTTTACCAGGGGGTGCAAGGGGTGCGGTGCACCCGGGCGCAGGGCGCCCGGGGGCGCCTGCCGAGCGCTGAATATTTAGATATTTCATTGAACTTAACGCCATTGCACAGTTTCATATATTTGTTACGACGAATACGTATGCGCAAAATAAAATACTAAAAAAAAATAGTCATCAACAAAAATCATTGTTTTACCACAGGTTAGGTATTAGTTTTTACTTGTATTACGCTTTCGGCGCTTGTCACACCGCTCATGGTGTGCAAGCTAAAATGACTCTTATTAGTACACAAATAACAATTTTATTTCATACAAGACGCGCGCGGCAAAATCTCTAATCCAAAGAGAGTGTATATAACCTTTGACACATTGCCGCCCGGTCGCCCGCACTTGAAGCAAAATGATCTCTAAGTCAATAAAGTGTAAGTCGTAAATTCATTTGAAATGGGTGCGCGGCGCGGCACCTGTGCGTCTGTCATAGGCGAGTAATTGCGTCCTTTGACATAGCCGTCCGGGCACTCGCACTTAAAGAGAAATGATCTCTAAAAAATCACTACAATTAGGTGTAAGTTTATTTGAATACACAGCGCGGCACGCGGCGCCTTTGCAAGTGTCGGTCAGTGATTGATCTGATTTCTTCTTTTTAAGTAATTAAATTCGTTAGCTCATTTAATTTGCGACGACCGCCGAATTAGCACGGAAGATCTAGAAGAAAGGAGAATCTGGAGAAATTCATTAATTTATATGTATAGTGTAACCATAGTGTAAGTTGTAATTGTAAGTGCATGGAAATTCATGGAATAAATGGAATTTCTTCGTCATAAATAAGAGAAAAAATATCAAGGTAAGTCAATTTTATTTTTTAAGTGTTAGGTAGCATGCAGATCTCGACCATCCTCATCCAACTAATACCTAGGCGCCTACCGACTAGCTGTTCGTCGGTCCAGCGGTGGGCTGGAGGGGCGTCCGAAGCTACGTACGTTCGTTCGTTCGTGGACAGTGGTTTCCATTCGAGAACTCGTCGGTTAACATTAAAATACAATACATAGGTACAATACCGATACCTAAAAGTACTCATACCTAGCTAGAAAAATACATCATTATAAGTATAGAATCCAAAATTGATATAAAAATAAATGATTTAATTAAAATCTTTGCCAACTCAAAAGCAAGAAAAATTGAGTTTGTTTGATGTATGTGACGAAATTACGTGTTTGGGGGCGCCGAACACAGGAACTCCAATAAAATATTTGATTAAATTAATAAAGTGGTATATTTAATCTTCCACAATAGTTATTAAAATATATATAATCTTAGTATCTATCCATAAAGTCTATGCGTCTGTTCCCACCGATCTTAGGTAAGGGAAAGCCATCTCATGAAGCCGTGACGTCATGAGCTCGGTGTCCGATGCGCGGCAAATGTCCCACGGTCTAGGTATATGCTGACGAGGCATACTGGCTCGTAACAAGCAATTAAATAACAACATAAATGAGAGTTGGATTGCTGGTGTTTTTCGCCATTACAATCATCTCAATATAATTTGTTCTTATTCTTTTGGCTTGGCACCGACTTCAGTTCAGTAAGTACCAAGATAAGTTAGAAAAAGTCACACATTTTCGTCCTTGGAATTAAAAATTCTAATTATTTTTTTCGTTTTTTAGTGTTTGTTAATTTTTGTTTGAAGATTCTTTTTGAAGGCGGTTGAATATTTTTTTAAAAACGTTTTTTATTTGTATAATTGGGTTTAATTTGTATAATTAAAGTTTAATTTTCGTTTTGCATTTTAGAGAAATAAAGAAATTGACTATCAAAATTACGTGGATTGTGTTTTCTTGGTTGACACACAAATACAGGAAAAATATTAAAATAAAAAAGAATATCTAAACAAATCACAAAAAAAGAGAGTATCATAAATAAATATAAATAAAATGCATTAATTATGCATTGAGTAAATATGCATTTTTAATTGATTCATATCTTTTGAACGGGGAAGTTCGGTTTTTTAATAGGCTCGGCAACAATACCTAAAAGTTTCAGCTTTACAATCCTAGACAGAAAAAAGTTATGAGGAAAACTAATTCCATTTTCATACATTTGAAATATAGAAAGTCATTCTTTGATGGTATAGACTCGATAAAAAAACCGGTAACTACTCATTTATTCAATTTTTTAATGTACTTGACAAAACTGTATACTTGAAAGTATCAAATAAAATATTTCATTTTTAAATAATCCTATGAAAGGGAACCTCGTTTTTCCGTCCACTGTGCGGCGGCGGGGACCCTATCCCCGTGAACACCGTGTCTGGTTCCAGGGGGGCTATAATGCATCCCCCGGTGGCGGGCTCAAAGGCAAGATACTGACGGGCTGCTGGTGCAGATCCCACTGGAGAGCCCGGGTGTCTCCTTTCATGTGCCGATGCGTCAGCGATGCGATAGGTTTACTTGCGCTTGACCACAATCTCACATAATGGTAAGTGAAGATAAGATGTGGTCTAGGATGGACCGCGCTTACCCATAAGATGCCTGTTCAATCTAGACTTGAAAACACCCAAGTTATATTTATCAGGGAAAACGTTGTCCGGGAGGGTATTCCACAGCTTGGTCGTGCGCATGAGGAAAGAAGAAGCGAAACGCTTAGTTCGGCAAGTTGGAGTGTCAACGTTAAAGCGGTGGAGACCCTGCCGCCGCCTGGCAGTCCGGTAAAAGAAAGGGGATGGTCATGAGTGCCGCCAGAGTTACTTTCAGGGGGGTGCATCTGCATCTACACATTTTACTAATAACTTAAACTATAGAATTATACATGTATATGATGTAAATAAATGTAATGTCAAATTCAAAACACGCGGGTATTTGATTGAGTATGTTTCGCTAATCAAAAGCGTACTTATGTATTTTTTCTATGTATATTCTTCCGTGACAAGCAGGGTGCAAGGGGGTGCAAGTGCACCCCCTTGCACCCTGCTGCCAGCGCCCATGGGGATGGTGGTACAAGGTCAAAAAGTGCTTGAGCGCATTCACCGTGGAACAATCTGTAAAAAACCGATAAGCATGCAACTAGGTGACGATGATCCAATTGTTGCAGTTTTTCATTTGTTAGGTCATTATCGTCAATTATCCTGCGAGCGCCTCTGTCTAGCGAATCCAAAGAGTCAAGTTGATATTTGGCAGAGCCATCCCGCAGGTGAGAACAGTACTCCATGCAGGGTCGAACCTGAGCTTTGTAAAGATTCAACAGCTGTTCCTTTGTGAAATACCGCCTCACCTTATTCAAGATACCAAGTTTTTTAGCAGAGATTTTGACTTTTGACTCAATGGATCGTCCGAAATTAAGGTCGGAGGATAAATTGAGACCTAACAAATCTAGAGGATTGGATGTCAGTATAGATACACCACAAAAAGCAGGAGTATAGATGTATTCCAAAGAATTTATGATCATTTTATAAAATATATAAAAAGATTGAACCGACTTCAATAACACAAAAATGCATAAAATAATTTTAATATTATTGAAATTGGTGTTAGCGTACCTACGGAGTATACTTATTTGCATTTTTTTACATCATTCATGTTTCTTCAGGAACAATTTATCAGGACGTAATGAAATTTGCATGGAATCATTATAGTAGTTAACTTTCTCGAATAAAGAAAGAATAATCGAAATAGGTTCATATTTGAAGTTAGGCTCAATTTACACCAAGATGGCAGCGGCCGGCAGCGCACTTTCAGTGTGAAAGAAAGACATTTGCCAGAGTTATGACCATTTTTTCCTTAAAAACGACGAGTCTCATCCTTAAGGTGTTATTATAAATTTTTCTGACGCGACATTCTTGTTTTTTTAGGAACTACCTACTTATTCGTAAATCGCAATCGGTTTTAATGGGACCCGATCAGGGGATCGGCCTATCCGTACAAAAAATAATTTTTCATATCGGTCTATAATTGCCAGAGTTATGCGCGAACATACGTAAATGTAAATATATATATAGTCGAATTGAAAACCTCCTCCTTTTTTGAAGTCGGCTAAAAAGTGACACGGCATACGGTACACTACACAAACTCTTTTGGATATCTGATTAATAAATAGTCAGAATAACATACTGATAGTCGATATCGATATTTGATTATGAGCTGTCCCAGCGCTAACTTTGCTGCGGTGTGGCCAATGTATTTAAAAATAAATAAAAGTATTCGGAATAAAAGTGACGACCGTAAATATCTTATAATAATTAAGTACACCCAAACATAAACATACAGTTTCATAGAATCGATAATTTTTAAAGTGTTTAGTAAAGAAATATGTAGAAAAATCAAGTAAAGATACTGAATTTCAAACAGTAATCTTTAATTAATTAATTATGCATCTACAGAAATAAATGGTATTAACAATCATTTACGTGAAATAGAAGTCTTAAACTAATGTCAGTACATTCAACTTTTAAAATTACGCTCGTTACGCTTTTGTACGATTTAGTGGCAACACTTATTGATTAATAATATTTTTTAGTTTTTTGCAAATTTAGTGCATTAATTGACAATTTATAAACGAAATAATATTTACAGATGGAAAGTAACGTTATCCTTGGTTACACTAGATAAGTCTTATATTTTTTTACACGAAAACGCGCTGGCATTCGGCATTTTTAGCTTACGTCGTTCCGCGCGCACCGGGATTTGTTGAATGGCGTGGAACGCGGGTCAACTAGTTTTATATAACGGGTATGACCGGTGCTCTCGTACTTTGACAGAGGGGAACGCCTGACTGTGGCCTCTCCGGCATGAAGAAATAGGGTCAAAGTGGAAAAAACACTCCCAAATACATGACTGAGGTCAACGATATCCCTTTCATTGAGGTCGAATCTCCCTTTCTAAGAGGGTAACCTTGATGTTTCATGAAAAATCAGGACATCTTTTTAACTTCGTCGCTTAATACGACTTACTTGGCTTGTTTAAGCTTTAAGTTTAAACCGATTAAATATGTCTAGTTGCTTCCGTTTACCTCTCAAAATACGACGGGACGAAAAACCGACACGACCGTTGAGAGACCAGGCGCAGGACCAACATTTTACATACCTATCTGACGCATGGAGCATCTTACTTTACCGTAGAGGAGATACCACTGGAGATAGCATCATGCGCTAACCCCTCTGCCAAATTTTGTTCATATGGTCAGGTCATTCTTTATTTGTGTGCGTATCTTTTTGAATATGTTGCGAGTTTATTATAGTGTGGTTATGCGTGAAATTGTATCTGTGTGTGTTTACTTCGCCTCCCGCACCCCTCAAAAGTGCCACGAAAAATTTGTTCGGCAAATCGACGCGATACTAGCTCCATTCTAATTACTCTGAGTACTTTACAGACAATCAAGTAATAAATAAATAATAAGTTAATGGTTGTGAAAATAAAAGCATATGAAGTTATGATAAAAAGAAAATGTATTACAAGATCATTTATTCAGTACGTTTAACGATTTCTGATTAATCACAAGATATTGAATAGCAATTTCCATTATATGCAAACAACTAAAACACCTTGTAACCCACACATTAGACGATAGAAAAAGCATTTGCAGTAATTTAGGTTTCCATTGGACCAACTGCAGATCATTGCAGCTTCATAAAATTTCTTTTCGAATGGGACAATGGATAGTCATAATATTCCTTCGCTCAATATCTTTAGGAAATCTACAAGAAAATAAAAAATGTATTAATATTGACCACGGGTAAATAAAACAGTATATATATTGACAGGTGACAGGTATAGTGACAGGTTAAGAAATAGTGACATAAGGAAACGTCGTGGTATGAAAGAAGATGTTGTGACAAAAATTGAGGTATGCTGAGATGGTTTGGCCATGTCGAGAGAATGAATGAGGAACGATTGACGAAAATAGTTTATAAGGCGAGTGTGAATGAAAGTGTCGGAAGGGGTAGACTTAGGCGGACGTTTCAAGACCAAATCAGGGACGTCTTGAAAAAAGGCCAGGTCAAGAGTACCCTAAACCGAAGAGCATGTATGAAGGGAATAATGAAAGTGGACGAAGCGAAACAAGTATGTAAGGATCGTAGCAAGTGGAAAGAAGTGGTCTCTGCCTACCCCTACGGGGAAGAGGCGTGATTATATGTATATTTATAGAATGATATAGGTACTCTCGCCGATACGACCACAGCGGCCAATCTTTCGCAAGATCAGCCATCAGCCAGTGCACAAATGCTTGCGTAGCCACAAGTGCACTCTTTCTTCCTTTTACCTCTCACAGTTTAGTGATACGAAAGATCAACACGACCGGGGAGAGGTCAGGCGCAGGACCGACTTTTTATATGCCTATCCGACGCATGGATCATCTTACTTTACAGACAATCAGATGACCAGCCTGCATTGTCCTAGCCAGTAAGGAACAAATATACAAAGTTGTTGCTCCCCGCAGGATTCGAACCTGCGACCCCCGGTACGCAAGCAAGCAGTTTCCCACTGCGCCACGGAGGCTACTAGACGCGACAGGACTAGGAGGCGACAAGAATAAATATGATTTTAATAATATGTTTAAAACTACATACACACTTGAACATACAATATTTTTTCCATATCAATCCTTTGAAGTAAATACCTACATCGTATATTTTTTATCATAAAGTGGCGGTAAAAAAATCCCCAAAACGGAAAGTCTTCAAAAAATATTTACCATGGTTACTCTATGAAAACAATGTAAAATATTTTAAATTAGATAATTCAACTACCAATTAATAGAAAGTTAAACCCAATACTAACAAACGAACTGAAAACGTGTTATATGCCTATCGAAAGAAGAACTGATCGAAAATATGGTGCATAATCCAAAGGGATCATCGGTAGGTACATTATTGAACAAATCGGACTTACGAGTGATATTCGGTATCATCTAAGGGGTACAACATATTTTTGCAATTAAGTACTACACATTTTATCACCATTCTTATTAGTTTAATTCACTTTATCGTGAAATTATGGTATCTAAATGTTGGATCGATTTAAATGACAGACAGTTTCATGCTGACAATAAGCGCCAGTGTTGCCACAAAATACGAACCCTTAAAATCGGTATTTAAAATTGCATTTGAGTACAATTGGCGAAAACACAATATAGCATTATCCTAATCGTACTCGCAGAACAATACCAAAAAAAAAATTATTAGACATGATTGTCATCGTATTTTATGTTTTCGGGTGGAAAACAATCTTTTGATGTTGAAGTAGAGCATTTCTATTTAGGGTATCCATTTCTCGGGTAATTTAAATTATTACATGGACCACACATTGGACCACTTAGAAAGAGAGATCCGGCCTCAATGAAAGGGATAGCGTATGCCTCAATCAATTATTTGGAGTTTGGACTCCACTTTGACCCTATTTCTTCATGCTCTCCGGTTGGTTTAATACTCAAAGGTCGCGTCGTTCGTTCGCGCGAAGTTCGCGCGATGATCGCGTTTAGTTAGGACATCGCCTAAAACTGTTAAAGGTCATTGACGTCAGCTATTCTTATCTTATCTATGAATGACGTTTCGTTGTTTACATAGTTAGTTTTATGCATTAGTTTTATTTGTATTGGGACAGACCGTAGTGATTATATACTCATTGGGACAGACTTTCCAATACAATATTAATTTATAATTTAAATAGAAAAGTGAAAATAGTACCTATTTAATTATCTACCAACTCAACAGATCACCATGGAAACTGTTCTTGATACTGTTGAAGGACATATAAAAATTGTGCGATTTAATAAACCGAAAAAGAAAAATGCTATTGATAGTATTATGTACCAACGAATGGTGAATATATTGAATGATGCAGCATTAGATGATAATGTGTCTGTGCTAGTTCTGACCGGTACTGGAGACTTTTTCAGTAGTGGTAATGATTTTTCTATGGGTATTGATGACCTAACTATAAGCAGCCTACACAATGTACTGAAAAATTTCATTAACGCACTTATCACATTCCCAAAGTTATTAGTTGCTATTGTAAATGGACCAGCTGTAGGGATAGCTGCTACAACATTGGCCCTCTGTGATTTAGTATTTGCATCTGAGAATGTAAGTATAATTTTTATCAATATCTTGATTAAGAGTGATTGACCTAATTGTTTTTGATGTGTGATCCCACCTGATGGTAAGCAGTGTCAACATAGGAGTTATATACCTAGGGAGCAAATAATAAAGAATCTCTCTGTTTCCAGCACAGCAGTTTCATAGAGTGCACAGGCAACTAAAATATAATATTAAAATCAAAATACATTTATGGATTATATATCACGTTTATCACAGTTGTGAACACGTTCAGGATCACACCTGCCTTTATATCAGGTTTGATAAACCTCAAATGCTCACAAAAGAATACAGATTTCTACCAAGGATTATGTGTGAGGCAATTGAATGATCAAACGAACTTACCCTAAGTGAAGTTCGATCTTAATTATCCAGTCCTTGACGAGAAGATATTCCGTCACTAGTACCCCGTGGGTACGATCCGGCGACATCGCACAAGTTTCAGAGGTTAGAAAGAGAAAACAACAATATTATCTCTTTCGTATCCACCCCGCCTCAGCCGAGTGACAGCCACCTCATTATCTTTAGAGTAAAATGAAATACAGCAACATTGATTTAACAGGGTCATTAATGGGTAGGGAGGGACCTTATATCTTCTCGTCAAGGACTGGATAATTAAGATCGAACTTCACTTAGGGTAAGTTCGTTTGATCCTTCAATTATCCAGTCCTTGACTCCAAGATATTCCGTCACTAGTAGATGTTTAGAGATACAAAGTCAATGTTGCAATTAAAGAGAATAAAACAAAGTTAACTAAACTTGTTGCTTAAACTATTAGTTATAATAAAGCCAAATATATTTTGGAATTTTTTGCAGAATACATAAACACGTAGGTACGTATTAATTAATTTGATATAAGTAATTATGTTTTTATACATATTATTTGATGAATTAAACTTATTTAATATACAATGATTTAAAATTTTACATTAACATTATTGAACATGTAATCCCAAATAGCATAGTCATAGCCTGCTAATCGTGCAGACCATCTTGCGACCAATTTTCTAATAGTTTTAATAATAAAGGCGTTCTGGACAGCTGCGGAAGCCAGGGCTCGTCTCGTATTGTAAGTAATCAGATAGAAGTATCGATTGTGTTGTTAAATAATATCTCTCTTATACATCGTCCCATGGCTTGAGAAGACATATACTTATAATAATATACCTTTTATTTTGTTTGCTGTATAGCAAATAATATACCATATTTGGGACAATCCACACGCGGGCATTCGTCCCCAAATCAGGCAGAGCCTGCACCACGACAACCAGACTAACGATATCAATAGGTACTTATACCTTAAATACCTTTCCTTCCTGCAAAATATATCAACCCAAACAGACAAACTACACCCAGACAAGGTGGGAATCGAACCCACCACACATCGGGCAGCGGACAGGGTGTCAAGATGTGAGCCATGTCATGGAGAATAAAACTGAAAAGTTAATGTTGTTACCAGACAAGTGGGAAATTAATAGGTCTTTGAATGAATTGATGCAGATTTAAAATGGGTTAACATCTACAAATTCCGTACCTAAGGTTTAGTCTGTGTAAACCTTACAACACATTTGGTAAATTCTAATAGTTTAGTTAATGACAATTATTTGCATATTTTGTTTACTCTCTATGCAGAGAATTAAAGGTATAAATATGTAATTTTTTGGTTAGAATAATATTTTCTAAACTAATAAAATCAGTAACTTTATGTAATGTTTTTTAAGTAACTAAAGTTATTGTGACTAAGTAATCTAGTAATTAGATCCTATGCAATGTAGAACATAGCGAGGAAAGATTGGTTTCAATTTGCAGGTTCCTTGAAATAACCGTTTTTGCTTCTAATAATATTGCCAATTTTATTTGTGGATATCAAAGAAATAGCTAGTTGTAAATAACCATACAATATTCAAAAAACAATCTAGTCCAGAACTTGTTAAAGAAATAACGTAATTGTCATCATCAAATCAATGTTGTTTGTTTGAAACTAGACTTATGTTACCAGTAATGGGTGAATTAGGAGAGAATAACTTCAAAAGCTGATTGTTGTATGTGTTGTCTACGAAAATGTACCAGACTAACAAACATCCTGCTAGGGAAACATGTCGATGTAGTGAATCCAATGCATTCACTACTTGAATGCGTTGGATTTTGAGGAGGAAAGAAGATATTTATTCGAAGGAAATTACTGTATTGTCTCGAGAGATGTAAAGTGTGATACCAGGTTAAGACAGCTATAATAGGATAACTCCTAATCACGTTATCTACAGGTTAATAAAGGTTTATTAGCGTTTATAAAATAATCACAGCATTGGAAGATTTTTCCATGACATTTAGTGTCATGGAATAACATACTCTGCCCGGCAGAGTATAAAAAGAAAAAAACCCTGAGACTGCAGACAATATACAAAAGGTTGCAATATTTTTGTAATAGGAACGGAACACAAGCGGAAATATTACAATTGTGACTCATAATAATGTCTATAATAATAATAATGTAATGCCTGCTGGAATAACTTTCTTTAGAAATCAGCTGTGCCTTTGTATTAAGAATAGTATCTTGCCTTTATTCCTTCTATCTTTTATTGTTATTGTGTGTACATAAATGATAAAATAAATAAATAAATGTCCCCCTGGCTGATAGGACCACAGCGGCCGATCTTTTATCAAATCAGCCTACTACACGAGAGATATTATAGTGCACAAGTGCTTGCGTAGAAACAAGTGCACTCTATTTTCCTTTACTCTCACAATTCGTTAAGACGGAAGATCGACACGACTGGGGTGAGGTCTGGTGCAGGACTGACTTTTTACATGCCCATGCGACGCATGAATCATCTTGCCTGCATTGTCATAGCCAGCAAGGAACAACTACACAAAGTGGTTGCTCTCCACGGGATTTCAACCCGCGACCTCCGGTTTGCAAAGCAAGCGGTTTACCGCTGCGCTACGGAGGCTACAATAAGATTCATAAATAGAAAATAAAATAAAGGCCTCTTTGAGGTCAATATTTAATAAAAACCGCCTTTTTTAGTAATTTTGTTAGTGGTTATGGCGCTTGCTCGCCTTTTCTTTCTATAATCTCCATTTCCAACTCACTTTGAGGATCATGAATATGGCTAGGTAAATCTTTCCCCTTTCATAAAGATTAAATTTTAATACATGCCTCATTTCGATCCGTATCGCTAAAGAATAGTCTTGGAAAAAATTACATTTTTAGTTTCTTACCCTTGCATTAGGTTTAATATGAGGGTACCCCCCTAATTAAGTCAAATATTCACAATATTTTTTGGTTTAATATTATTGTTTTATTTATTTATTTATTCTTTATGCACAAAACAGTACATAGGCGGACTTAATGCCAGAATGCCTTTTAATTGTATTATACATAAATATATGTATTAATTATGTATACATAATTATTTTTTACACACGATCTCTCGTTCCGTGTCTGCATTTATCCTATTATTATTATATCAGCCTCAATAATATAATAAAGAATGAATATATATATGATGCAAATATGAATTTGTTAATATGTGCACCCCAATTCCAAATGTTATCCTATCCCAATATTAGCTAGGGTAATAAACTCTACTTATTCTGTGTGAATAAGAAAAGGCAGTGGTATTAGGTATACACACGAACGTCACTTTTTTTTTTTCTTTTTCTCCAGAGACTAAATCAATATAACAATGGATTACCATTACTTTTAGCACACTGTAGTGTAGTGTAGTGACGGAATATCTTGGAGTCAAGGACTGGATAATTGAAATCAAAAAACATCCTAATTTCAATTGAGAAAATGATTGAGTGTTACCACTGGCTTGGGATCCTGTGTGATAAATATAATTAAATCCATAACCAAGCAAAACACTGCACGGCCTCAAGATACTGTAAGCTCTTACTGTGTAGATCGGTCCAACAATAACAACTAAGAAGACAGGGGCATAATTGTGACATAAGGAAGTGCAACATTACAGGCCTCCCATAGTCACGACTATGGGTGCTGCAAAGCATTCGAAATGTCAGGATTTCAATGTGTAGTATATGCTTAAATAAAAGACAACATTCTGTAAAACTTAATTACTTAAATATTATTACTATTACAATACATTGAGCCTGCCAATAAGAATTAATGGGCTCCTTGGTGTACCTAGTGGTTAGGCACACTGGCTGCAATACAAACAAGTAATAAGTTTTAAAACTAAAACCCGACTACGGATAAAATCGCAGTCTAATAATGTGATATTATATAGCCTATAACCAGCGGACAATCAAGACGCTTCTAACAACACCCTACTTGTCAAATTATGTTAAGTAGATTAGAAGATATGCGGGAACAGATGAACATACATACATACATACATACTTACATACATACATACATTCTTGTTAAAATCATAACCCTTCCTCCGTTCCGTAGTCGGGTAAAAATGGGATTGATTTCCCCCAGAATAAACATTTGCTTTCTAATCAAAAGGACACAACCAAAACAACTCATAATCAATTGTCCATTGCCCCAGCAAGAAAATCGCTCCTAGAGAGAATTGAGTAACAAATAATTTTATTAGAGCATACTTCATCTGCTTTAAATGAGCGGCAAAAAAAAAATTGAGCGTTCTTTATAAACAATTGTTAATTGTAACGTCACAGTTATTTTTAAATTGTACCTTGCAATTAAATTTTGCTCAACACTGGTATCAACCTACCTATCATAATAGGGCTTTAAATGCACATTTCAAAACAGTTTCTTTTTGGTTTATCGTGTTTTTGGGCTTATAATTAAAAATGACAATAAATATACTGGTCCCCCCATATTTCCGCGAAGTTTATGAAGGGAAAAATCTTAAATATTTATTGGTAATAAATATTTATGTTAAGGACAGGAACAATAAAATGATGTTTCTAAGTAGTAAGTATTTTAGGTAATTAATGTTGGTAAAAAAACTTCACACTGCGACAAGCAAACTTAGTTTTATGTTTTTTGCTATCTGAGGTGTTAGACGAATAGCAATCACAGAGTACTTTTGATACTTCGATCATTAGTCTAATTTGTATATATAATCAAAGGTCTAAGTTTTGATAGCATTCTAACTTTGAAATGTCTAAAGAAGGTACCTACGCAACGAACCCCTTGGTGCGTGAGGCCAATAGGGATAATGACTGGATTAAAAAAAAATCTAATTAGTCCGTCAGTTAGATTATCAAAAAATATTGGACACGATTTTTTTTATTTAACAAATCAATAAATATTGCCAAAGATATAGAGCGTCTAAGTTCGGGAGTGCGGGCTTTTTACGTCACGCCTCAGTAAAAATTGTATACCGGAGTGACGTCACGCAACATTTCAAAGCACTATATCTTCGTCATTTTTTGCTTAATCGATCAAAGAAAAAAATACATGTCCAATATTTTTTGATAATCTAAAAGACGGACTAAAATATTTTTTTTAGTCATCTAGCCTATTCGCACATATAAATCTGTGATTCGCACAACCGTCTTTTTCTACGTATGAGAATAAGTTTTAAAAATATTGATAAGTATATAAATTATATTTAAGTAAGTACTTAAGTATTATTTCTTTTTGTTACAGTCTTACTTTTATACACCTTTCTCGAAACTGGGTCTTGTAGCAGAAGGCTGTTCAACATTTAGTTTTCCCAGGCTCATTGGGGAGAGAAAGGTACTGAATGCTTTGAAACATATTATTATTTTGTTAATAAAGCTAATCTAATCAATAATAATAATATAGTTCATAATAATATAGTTAATAATCCTAATTATTGCAGGCGATACAAATGTTAATATGTAATCACAAGATGTCTGCAAAGGAAGCTCTTGACTGTGGATTCATCAATTACATTTATAAACCTGAGGAAATACAAAGCAATGTTTGGGATAAAATAGTTCAAATGTCAAAACTGCCAGCTCGTTCCGTTTTGGTCACTAAAAAGTTAATAAGAGACCATGTAAAAGAAGAATTGTTGAAGACAAATATCAAGGAATTAAATGAACTACGTGAAATTTGGAATTCGGGATCAAGGAGTAAATTGTGATTAAGATAATATTAAACTAGTTTTTTTAATCTTTCACCATCATTAGGGAAGTTGGTCTACTCAACTCGTTGGGGGTGTTATTAGCAGGAGCTTATCTATACTTATAATAAAACTGTAACAGGTCCAATTCTGTACATTGAAGATATTTTGAAAATTATTTTTGGAGGGCATTCTATAACCGATACTGAGGCCGAAAATGATTTTTTTTTTTAATTTTTGTCTGTCTGTATCACGGCTGAGCATCACGCCGAAACTACTGAATGGATTCAAATGAAACTTGGCATGATTTGAGATCTTACTACGAGGTAGGACATAGGATACTTTTTATCCCGTAATCTAGCACGGTTCTTTAGGGAGAGGGGATTAAAGTCAAAATGGGTACTTGGTTATACGCTTGGTCAGATTTTATCAATTTTTCTTTATAATATAATAAATATTAGTAAGGGAACACTCATAGAGAGTTGTTACCAAGGTTTTGTAATCGATCGGGTTAAGCAACGTTAGGTAAGGTCATTAAATAGATGGGTGACCGTTTAACGCCATTTGAACTAAACGGGTCCGTGCTTCGGAGAGCAAGTAAAAAGTAGGTCCTAGTTTTTAACCGACTATAAAAAAGGAGGTTATGTATTCGATGCTAATGTCTGTTATTAAAAGTTTAGTTAACGTAAAAATAGCGCAGGCGGAGCTGCGTGGGTCAGCTAGTAAAGAAATAAGTGCCCAACTTTGAATATTTTACATACTTTATTCCATAACTTCTATTTTTTCTGATTTACTTAGTTTTTTCTTTCAAAGTAGAGGCCATGGTCATCAGACAGCAAAAAAAGTGCTTTTTAATTAATCATTCATGAAGTTCTAATTAGATATTTGTATTTTTGTACAGACTTGTAAATGTTTAAAGCTGCCCCGTAGTTGGGGCAGCCCTGAACACACCTGGGGCAGTTTTGAAATAGTATTTCTAAATGAAAAAACAACTTTAAACTTAGGGAAGAGTTTCATCAACATTCGTTCAGTAGTTTAAAAGATGTGCTGACATATCTTGGTGAAAAGAGTCACTAAAAATTATTATAGACTATTATTAGAAAAATTAAAAACCGACTGCATAGAAAATGACCTAAAAAGCATTAAATAACGAACATATATTGACAAGTATATCGTCGTAGGTAGGTATGAAAATTAAAAGAAAACTTAAAAAATATGCAAAAAGTCATTATTATTTTGTTTACTTAACACATTTATGTGTAATATTTTAGGTTTTGTACTTTTTGAGGTCTAATACAACTGTTTATTACTAATAACGTTTTTATTTTATTTTATTAAAAACTCCCCTTTGGATTCCTTACAATCGTTATGTCTTCTGTCAGTCAGTCCTTTTATAGATTTCCCTATAGGTATTTAGTCGGTCCCTCTAAGCAAACTGAACTTAATTCGTTACGTCATAAGTATCATCACGTAGGCCGCATGTAAAGTGGCACCTTAGTGGGGCATGTAAACAGCCTACGTGATTAAACGTGAAATATATATAACGTACCTATTATATTAAAATAATTACATATAAAATAATAAACTGCTTCCAATAATGTCTAGAAGTTCTAGTACAGCGTCAATATCAGAGTTATTTCGTCCTAAGAAACCTAAAGGCTTAAGATCAAGGGACCTGAGTAATACTCGACTATCTATGTTAAAAAAAGAAATACAAACGGATTTGCATATTATACCACTAAGTAAGTTAAAGTTCTAATCACAAAAACAGAAAATTACCTGGTAGGCAGTGGTTTATCTACTGACCACCAAGAGATTACAAAGACTGCGACACGACTGCTTATACACCTTCTGATCTCGGCTATAACAAACTTTTATTTTCTATTGGTTTGCTATGGTTTAGCTTACGGTTACGTAAATTTTTGACTCTCCACTTTTTTGAACCATCAGCAATTTACTTTATTTATAATCCAAACAGAACACAAGTATAATCTTTTTTTAAAAAAACACCCCACAGTTGGACGAACTCTTAAAATGACGCCATTATCATACCCTGATCAGTCAGATCTGTCTACTAAATTGAAGCTGAGTTCCTGTTACCACCTTCCTGCTCCACTATCACTATCACCAGACTCTGATATTTCTAAATCATATTTCTACGTACGTAGTAACTTATCCAATGAGTCCAAATTCGGTGCGGCTAAGTTAATTGGTGCAGAGATCCCGTGACCACCATCCTGCTCCATCATCAGACTATGATCACCATTTTTCTAACTACTCGTCGAGACCTATCCAATGAGCCCAGTGGGTCTATGTTTATTGGTGCTGAGATCCCGTGACCACCTTCCTGCTCCATCATCAGACTATGATCACTATTTTCTAGCAACTACTCGTCGAGACCTATCCAACGAGCCCAAACTTTATGCGTCTACGTTTATTCGGGCCGAGATTCAGTTACCACCTTCTTGCTGTTCATCAGACCCTGGTGAAGGTTACCATTTTATTTCCTATCATCGGATTTACATATGTTCTAAATTTCAGATCTTTCTGACTATGAAAAATGTCTGTTGTATACAAGATATCCCTATCTCGATTCGGAAAAGAGCTGATGATCTTTAAACGGCTTGACCGATTTTCATAAAACATAGCTAAGAACCATCTCGTGTAAATTAGCTTTAAAAAAATCGCATTCAAATCCCTTCACTGGTTGGAGGGCTACCATATGCCACATACAGACTGACTTCCGGACATAGTCAAACGTCAAACTTGTAACTCTCCTTGTTCTTGGTCTGGGGTTAAAAACAGATCTTATGTTCCTAGGTATTATACGCACACGCGTCGCGGTAGAGTCACCTACATTATTTGTATTTAACCTTTTATGAATTTCAGGAAAGGGAATCCTGAAGGGAATCCTCTTTCCTGAATTTCGTGGTTTTGTACATTGAGTTAAGTACTTAATATGATGGTTATGTACTCAACTGAACATAACCGAACTTAAATTAATGTAGGTACTTACTGGAACTTAAATATTTACTAAACGGTACATTTTAAAATTTAGGCAGTAGAAGTACCTAACTGCCGAACCTACAAACGTCAATTATAGTTAATATTTCGACACTCGAAGCCAATTAACGCTTAATACGCAGATAGCGAGTAGAGATATCAATTATCTCGTATTCAATAATCGAAAATAATCATAAACGTTTCCGACATTTGAAATAAATAGATTTTAAAAAGTGTCTTAATTAGAATTCAAGTTAATTGGCGTTTGTGAGTGCGGCAGTTAGTATTTTAGAGTATGAAGTTAAAAATTATTTAGAATTATTAGTTTGTGTTTGAAGTACCTAAGTATCGTACTACAGGGTTAAAGCAACGATTAAATTTCATTCTACAGAGGATTTATACGATCAACTGGAAACCGATCCAGTCAATGGTTTAACAAATGCTAAAGCACAAAGTTTGCTGGAATATTACGGACCGAACACTCTTACTCCTCCCACACAATATGGATGGCCGAAAGTGCTGTTTAGATCACTGTGCACTGGTTGGTAGATTACATACTAAGCCTATCTTTTAAAGTAATTATATCGACTCGGGGCTTATTTTCCATTATTTAGTACGAGGTAATCGATATCTCTGTCTACTCATTATCAGAGTAAGTATAAAGTAGGTATCAATATTTACGAGTGTCGAGCATTATGATTATTGACGTTGATATTAATGTAATGTAGATTGCCATACATAATTTTCATAATAGTGTCTGCCACTCTATCCAGGTGGAATATAAATAATTATGCTCTTTTCAAAACAGGGGTCATTAATTTGAAATGTGAGTTACGACCTAGTTTGTCCGCGATCCCCTTGAAGATGAGCAGCATTTCTAGCTTAATAACAATAGAAGAAAAACGTTACTATAGGTATCAGTTTCTTACGAACACCCAACGGAAGGAGATGGGAGTGTGCTATTCTTACGCGGACCCCGTATGGGTCTCCTTTCCTCCTGTCCATATCAATACCATATAACCCAGAAAAAACTAAATAGATCCCCTATTGATCATCTCTGTTGACGGGACGGGCAAAATATACAAATAGATCACACAGTTGATTCCAGCAAGGGATCCAAGTGGACGTGGACGTTGTACGACAAGTGGTGTACCTAGCTACTACGGATAAGAAAGAGTCACTGGTGATCTCGGGGTAACTGTAGTTACAAAACGCTATACTTACTCACCGCAAACACTTAAAGGTGGCGTTATTTAGCTATGACTGCGATCTTCTTCTATAAGGGAGTTACGTCCCAGGCGGGCTGTTCCGAAGCCTGTCAAGGAGGAGGTTCTGCCTGGCAATGTGTGAGTTTGTGTGCCAGGATATTTTTAAAAGGTTACTACATTTAAAGGTGTCTCCCGCTTTGCCAAGGATGGAAGTGGAAATTGTATTTACTATTCCTTCTGTTTTTTTTATTAAATTCGATGCGGATTCCAATACTATTTAGCGTTTCCCTTGATTCGCCAAGGGTCAAACCTCTATGTCTTCATTGGTGACCACTGTAGATTCTGGCTTCCAGGAGTCACAATAGTGGGAATGTGAGGTGGGATTAGTTCCATAAAAAGGCGGGCTGCTCCAATTTTGAGTGGGAGTTTGTGCTCTTATACACTCGCTTCAAATAAACTTGTAATGTAAACTTTACGAATTCGCCTGCACCTCAATAACTATAACGCCTAGCCTACATAGGTGTATTGTTAACTTGGCGTGGCAGTAAAAATAACTTTGTAGTAGGTAGGTACCAATCATACGATCGACAGTCATCCTTACCAACTTTTATAGCAGGGCAGTTTAACACGTGACCAGTGCTATAGATTTGTACCATGAGCGCACTAATAAATAATATTGTCACGAGACCATTCACCTGTTTGTGACACGTAATAGCTGGGTGACCTGCTAATTAGTGCGCTTATGGTAAGTGCACAGGTCCCTTTTTGTGTTAAACTGCCCTGCTTTATGAGTTCATGGTAAGGTCCCTGATCCCAAAACTAGTCAGAGCCAGTAGGTACTCATCATCAATCAGCAGCCAACAGACGTCCACTGCTGAACAAAGGCCTCCCCCTTAGAAGGGAGGGGCTGCCGTAATCCCCACGTTTGGCAGGCATCTTGGGAATCGATCTGGGTGGCCGTCTGTGAGAACTGAATGAGCATTTTTTGTAATTTTTTTCAGAGGGTGCTCACTTAATCTTCGCACGCACTCGCAGTAGGTATCATTATTTTGTGGTATAGGTGGTAAGTAATCCAATAGAAAGACGCTGCTGCCCGTCTTCTTGATTTCCTTTAGTCGTCTCTTACGGATACCCAATGGGAGGAGATGGGAGGGGCTGGACACCCCACGGCTAAACTGCGTCACCAATTTATTTCAGTGTAAGTAGTAATTTATATACATCAATGCTCAATGTATTGAATATTAATTAGGTACGGTGTCCCTGTAAAGTGTAAATCATCGCTATAGTAAATAGTCAAACACACGAATTATGTTACAATAACAAACGGCATAAATGAATAGCGGCATCCAGTCGTAATTTGGTTTTTTTTTTTCATTTCAGTAATTTTTTTATTTCATTGTAAGTTAACCCCTCGAAGACGGATGGAGTCCCGGGTTGAGGGGTTAAGTACTTACTTACTTACTTGTTTAAAAAAATATATACAGACGAATTGAGAACCTCCTCCTTTTTTGAAGTCGGTTAAAAACTAAAGAACCGGAATGAGTTTCTCATATTTTTGATTAATTTCAGGTTTTTCCATATTGGTGTGGTTGGGTGCTCTATTATGTTTGATTGCATACACAATAGAAGTCTCCACCAACGCAAACCCTACCCGTGATAACTTATATCTGGGTTGCGCATTGATTGCAGTCGACGTTATATGTGGCCTCTTCAGTTTCTATCAAAATTACAAAAGTTCCAAGGTTCTCAATCTTATTTATAATCCCTTCAACTGTACCCAATCATTATCCAATGTCAGGAGTGCAAAAAGCAACAGAATTAAAATTTAATTAGATTATACTATATTGGAATCAGTTTTCTAGACTAACGCTAATGTAAGCTAGACTAAAGGGAACCAAGGTTAAAAAAGACAAGGGCCGTTATTTTTCTAAATAGTATATATACTATCTCGGATGGATAATACGACAATAAATTACCTAAACTTCGTGTGCGGAATGACGTTTCCAGTCGAATGTCTACTATGTGATTAGAAAAAGTGATTGTGATTAAAGGAAAGAAAAGGGTGACTATTCGGTGTGATCGCGTCGAAACGAGTAAAGACCCGCGCTGTTGCCGCTTGTGTTTGGTTATTCCTCGTAGTCCGATTGATAGACCGATCATCGGACACAAAATTTATTTCCTAACTGTTCGATCGCGGAAGCCAGTCGGACAGACGGGAATTTTTACGGAAAACAAAATTCCCATCTGTCCGATGATCGAACTAGGAGTAAACGTTATTTTAATACGTCTTGCAGCGTAGGTCCCTATAGTTAATTCGAAAATATGTAAGGATTTATTTGGCAGTTTTAAAATATTCCAATGTCCGCTACATTGGAATATTATTATCAGATTTTTTATTAATTGTCGTATTGTATTCCCACATTGTATAAAGCTTTTTCAATTCTTAGGCAGTTATTTTTAAGGCATTGATAATTATCTGCCCATGTACTTAAACTATCCCCTACTCTGCCCTTGTACTATCTAATTTTTTACCACCTTTGTAACATATGGAGAGCAAATAAACGATTATGATTATGATTAACTACCTATAATTGGTTGTTAAACTTACCGCCTCCAATGAAAAAATGGCATAAATACTTATTGCAGATAATGAAGACTTTCAACAGCATGATACCAAATTACGCGAATTGCGTACGCGACGGTGTTTTTAATTCTGAAGCACATGTCCGAGACTTGGTTAAAGGCGACATCGTTCACGTCAAAGCTGGAGACGTTGTGCCGGCAGATATACGTATTATAGAAAGCAAGGGATTCAAAGTATGCTAATCTAGATAAATTGCTAGTCGCCATTATTCACATCTTGATTCTAACATCGTTATCATCGGTCGACCAGACGAAGTGATTACGTTGTGACAGTTCCATGCCATCCCATCAGTTCTGTTTGCTTCGTTTTAATTTATTAGGACTGGAAGACTTTCTACTTCGGTCTTCCCGTCCGATTATAATGTGGTGGGTGTCTTCAAAGTTAGAGAGAATAGGCTTTTAGTAAGCTCTTTCTCTATTCTCACTATTTAGTAGAAAATATAGACCTGATGCTTCGGACGCTAGAGTAGCTGCTACGTTTCTTCTTGTGGTATTATGGGAAATAATATAATTAGTATGGAGGAAAAACATCCTTATCATAGCATACTTAGGAGGTTTTGCCTTTTGGTTACCTAACATAGTCGAATACGAGTATAGTTGATAGGAATAATAATATTAACTATCAATGGTCTGTCACGCAATCACACATGATAGCAAGTGGAGATTCCGTCGCAGATGGTAAAAAAAACGTACTTACTGCTTTATAATAACAAAAGAACACTGCAGCGGAACCGTTGCCCTCACAAAAGTGATGAAGGCACTACAAGCGACTGTCCTTGAATCATTTGCAATACAGCCTTACCGTAGGAATGCATCGGCTATTCGACTCTCTTTCTCTCTTTCCAATTTAAGAGCTGTGCTCTTGTCGGTGAAGCAATTTTCAATCCGATTCTGTATGCCTTTATTTTGACCTCCTGATACGACATTCTTCCCACTTTTTCTACTACCTGCTTCATGAAACTTCGCCTTAGTTTTCCTCTTCCCCTTTTCTCTTCTATTTTACCTGCCACTATCGTTTAGGTGTCGTGTCGTATCAAGTGGCCAATCATCGTTCCTCTCCTATTCTCAATAGATAGGTAAATCTTAGATATAGGCTATTCGTCGAGCTTTATTTGTAGATTTTCTCCTTTAAGTTAGAAACAATTCGCCAGACGAATCAGCAGCTCTGATTATTTTTTTAGTGTGAGATCACGATCAACTTTTGGAAAAAATCTAGGTAGGTACCTACCTACCTAGATTTTTTCCAAAACACCTACGCAGATTACGTACATAGGTACCTACCTATGTACGTAATCTGCGTAACTAATATAATCGTCATATTTCCAGGTTGATAACTCGTCACTCACTGGCGAATGCGTGGCAGTCTCTCGAAGTAATACTGACGGAACACCGAATATATTGGAATCTGCTAATGTAGCTTTCTTTTCTACACAATGTGTCGAAGGATGGGCAGTAGGTAGTATCAACTTATTATGCTCTAGCCAACTGCTACGGCTTGCCTTGCCTTTTTACTATAGTTTTTTTACTATAGTTTAGTTGTTTCTAAGACAATCGACACTAGGTCATTTGATCCCTATGAAAACCAGACAACTGATATACCTACTAATATACTTATTTTTTTTTGTAAATAAGTACATAGGTACCTACTTAAATAGATAATTATCATCACGTCGATCGTTAGCACTTAGTAGAATAGGAAAACAGTCAAACGCTATGGTTTAGTTTCGTTTCAGTTAACATTTATGTTAGTTGAATTGCCCCCCAGTACAGTTTAATAGCGCCTCGAACTTGTCTTGACGAGCTCCCATATATCGGTGTTTTCTCGTGGACCCACTATTTTGTCCCACCAGTGGGTCCACGAGGGAGAACTATTTCTCGTGGACCCACTGTTGTTTATTAACATCCTATATATAGTTATAGCAAGGGTTGGGATAATAGTATGTTTGATTTCAATAATAGTATGAAATTATCATATGAATAAATAAATATCAACTATAATTTATTAAATGAAATCTATAATATCGGACATTTTAAACACCACATAATATTACACCAGAAGTACCAGGGCGGCATAAGATACAAGGAGGCCTCGCGCATTTTGCCATCCAGTAATAAGCTCTGGTATGAGTTGTATGTCCGGGAAGACTAGACAACAGACTAAGGGAAAACAAGAAGCAACGTCTTTCTATTGGATTATCCGTTCCAATTAGTCCGATTAGTAGTTCGATCATCAGACAGATGGGAAATTTTTTTTTTTTCGAAAATACTTCTACGATCGAACAGTTTGGAAGTAAATTTTGTGTAAATATTCCAAGTAGTTACACCGGCTGAATGTGGTAGCTCCAGACGGAATTTCAAAGGGCATCCACGAAATAGCGCGTAAAACCGCAAAATTGCGCATTCTTAAACATTATTACCAGAAGTACTAGGGCAACAGAGGACATAAAGAGGGATTCCCCTTTCGTGAGACATCTAGTTTTACCAAACTGTGACTGCTTCAATATTTATACCAGAAGTACCAGGGTAGCATAGGACATAAGGTGGTCTCATCATGAATGATGGTTAACTTCTTAATGGGACGTTTATAACGTGTTTATAACTTAGTAATGCCCTTTAAGAATGTAGTTGTAGTGAAACAATGGGTGTGGAAGCCTAAAAAACTATGAAACGATTTACACCGACCAGCGGAAGCACATATTTTTTGTCTGCCACTTGTCACTTCACTATGCGATAGATAAATTTTGACAATGCAAAAAGGTGCTATACATCTTTATTATACAGGAGGAACATTTAATAACCGTAGAGTGCAGTGGGTCCACGAGAAATAGTTCTCCCTCGTGGACCCACTGGTGGGACAAAATAGTGGGTCCACGAGAAAACACCCAAACCTATTGGGTAGCGGACAGGGTGTCTGTCTAACCACTAGGTCCAGCAGGCCCGTCGTATTAGTAACTTGTTTAGTACAAAAACCTTTCAGAATGAACGGTTTCCCGTACTATAGACACTGTTAAAGACTGATAGAAATCTATATTATAATTCTGCCGATATACTTACTAATAATAATAGATGACTTATGATTTATGAGAACATGTGGTAGGTATAGGTAGGTAAATACGTACTTGATTACCGGTGACGAACTTTTTTATGTAAAAGCTGGAATACTGACTAGTTTGCTAACATACGAATGAATGATGATATAAAATAGCTTAACTGACAATCTAAAGTTCTAAACTAACTGACGAAAACAGAAACCTGCGAACCAGGAAATAAACTTAATAGGGAAATTGACAACTTAGTTGAAACTGGCAAATAGGGAAATTGGCGAATTCAGAATCTGCCTAATGAGTAATCTGGCGAATTTATGAAATTGACGAGTAAGGAAACTGACCAGTGGTACGCTAACTCAATTTGTTTCTACTATCTGTTGTAAAACGATTCAAGTCAGATTATTATACAAGAATGTTGTATAAGGTCGTCATATTGAAATTCGCAGGTGTTGTAATATGTTGCGGAGATCTGACGGCGTTGGGTCGCGTGGCAGGGTTGGCAGCGCGCTTAACACCAGCGCCGTCGCCACTCGCGCGTGAGCTGCAACGCTTTATGAGGTGCATGTCTATCTGGGCCCTAGGGCTTGGACTGTTCATAGCCGGGGCATCCATAGCTCTTGGATATCCATTTATGCAGACCACTATTTTTGTGATAGGAATTATTGTCGCAAATATTCCTGAAGGTAATTGGATTAAGTATATACTCGATCGATTAAAAATATTCGTTTTTAGAATGGTACACCTACTAAACCCGCCACTAATTCCTAACACTGTTAGCCAACATCTGAAGTAGTTACCAGTGGCGACATCGAGTTTTAAAAATACATTGAAGGAGTTAGAATGAAAAAAAATGTGCGTGCGTGGAGTCCCTCCGCGCGGAAGAAGTGAAACTTCATTCTCGTTCAGTCGATCGGTCGGTCGGTCGGTTGGTCCCTCACTCACTCACACACACACACACACACACTAACTCAACTCAACTCAACTCAACCCAACCCCACTGAAACCGACTGAAACCGACTGAAACTGACTGAAACCCACTGAAACCCACTGAAACCAACTGAAACCCACTCACCCACTCACTCAGTGACGGCGTCACATGAGCGCTTTCATAACCTTAACTTTACGCCTATCGCCTATCGTTTAACACCTATCACTTAACGCGTTAAGCGATAACGCGTTAAGGTGATTCATTTAACGCTTAACGCGTTATGTAATAACATTTTTGGAAGTCGCATAAGAAGTTTCACTTCAAAAAGCATACTTTTCACCTTTGCAAACCATAAGACAGAATTACATGAGGGTGGATACCTGGGAAAGAAAGACTTATTGGTGGAGCAACGATGGCTGAGCCACCTACTTTGGTAGGTACTGCTAAGCACCACGGGCATTGATATAATCTATAAAGATCCGCAGTGTCCATATCTCACTAACATTTATTATGATGATAAGATAAATACCCTATATTATATCTACTTACACGAACAATACAATCAAAAACTTAAATCCAGAATGTATAATAAACAAAATTATGTAGGTAGCATGGTGGAAGCAATTTCTTCCAGACAACCATATGGGGAAGAAACAAAACGTTACAAAATATATGGGTAGCTGGTGGTGACTACTACAAATACATACACAACACATGGGATATACCTGCACTTAATAGCCTTGCCGTAAAGGGATTGTAGACAGACAGACAGACACATTGTGGACAGACGACATTGTGCGCGTCGCAGGTAACCGGTGGATGCAAATAGCCAATTGTCGTTCATTGTGGCGTTCTAAGGGGGAGGCCTATGATCAGCAGTGGACGTCTTCCGGCTGATGATGAAAGGTGTTGTAAATATGTTATAGGGCTCCAGCCGACTGTCACAGCGTCTTTGACGATAACAGCTCAACACATGGTGAAGAAAAATTGCCTAGTGAAGAATCTAGAAGCCGTAGAGGCTTTGGGCGCGTGTACGATAATATGTTCAGATAAGACTGGCACGCTCACAGAGAACAAAATGTGTGTGCAACACGTCTGGATGTGGAATAAAACATATTATGTACAAGATTCTGAATTCATAAGTATGTTTCATTAATAATAATATCTTGGGACAATCCACACACGGTCATCCGATCCCAAACTAGGCAGAGCCTGTACTATGGAAACCAGACAACTGATACTAATACTTATATACCTTTTTTTTGTAAATACATACTTAAATAGATAAACTACACCCAGACACTTGGCGGGAATCGAACCCACGACCCATCGGTTAGCAGGCAGGGTGTCTGACCACTAGACCAACGGGCCCGTCGTAAGTAATTAAATTAGTATCTATTTAGCTGACAGGAAGAAAACCTTTAAAGGTACCCTTTTTTAGTCCCACCTGCGAACCAGAAAGCGACGATGCAATCGATAATGGTAAAAGCACACTATCTTATTAGAAGCCAATTCACTCCAGCTTTGGATCCCTTGTTATGCATGTTGATTGGATAAGTATTTAATTATTTACACATGTACTTAGGTATGGACTGTATTGGATAGTATATCTCTATGTGTAAAAAATATATACTTACTTCGTTTTATTTAACTTCGTATTATAAGTTTGCAAGGATCAAAAGCTGTCTTTTAGAGATTTTTTAAAAGCGAGGACATTAAATTATGTTTGTTTTTTAATTTATTTATAGTGACCGGCAGTAAATTAATTTTCTTATATCATCATCATTAGCTGCCGAAACATGTCCACAGCTGAACAAAGGCCTCCCCCTTAGAAGCGAAGGGACGGCTGCGGGTACGATGCATCTGTCTATAGGCTAGCAGTGGTGTGTCGTTTATCATCGCGAATATCCTAATAAAAATAATAATAATAATAGGCCTATTGTCCTAGTAGTTGGTTAGACACGCTGGCCGTTACCTACCTACTGGGTCGTCGGTTCAATTCTCACCTAGGACAAACATGTCCATGAACATGTCTGTTTGCCTTGAGTAGGTATATATCTATGTATATAATGTGTTTATCAAGAAAAGTATGTCAGGATTTGTATCGGTTTTCTGGTTACCACAGTGGACTTCCCACCTATATACTTACCTAGAGGCTCTTTGGAAACAGGTGTGAATTACAAATGGTCAATTACTTACACACACCTTTTAATAATTAACACTTTTTGCAGGTGCTGTTCAAAATAACCAAGGTAATTCAAAACCTATTGTAAATTAATGCAATGTCTCTCTTATTAGAAATAAGTAGATATGTATGTAGGGGGTACAACCCGTGGGGTATCCGGGTAAGAATAGCACCCATCCATCTCTTCCCGCTGGGTGTCCGTAATAGGCGACTAAGGGAAAACAAGAAGACGGGCAGCAGCGTCTTTCGATTGGATTACCTACCTTTACTGCGATTCCTTAGCCACCTGCCAAGCGTGGGGATTATGGCAAGCCCTCACTTCTAAGAAGAAGAAGAAGAAGAAGAAAAGCATTTATTTGCCCAACACTTAGTAATTAAGGAAGGAGGCCTTACTAAGGAGGCCTTTGTTCAGAAGTGGACGTATTTTGGCTGCTGAAGACGTATGTAGGTATTGCCCACCATAGCTGCCTGCCATCAGGTGAATATTTTATTTCAAACATTTGAACTATTACCTAAATTTATGGCTACATAATAAATCCCTGCTATGGACCAAAGTAACCCAAGTAATTTTTTTACGATATTCAGTTTATGGTTTATAAATAATTCTAAGATCCTATTAGGTAAAATAGTAACTTAATTTTTTTTTACTATTACCTATCGACTATTTTTCAATTATAATTATTGGTTTGAGCTATACTATCAAACCCGCGGGGTGCCCGGGTAAGAATAGCACCCTCCCATCTCCTCCCGCTGGGTGTTTGTAAGAGGCGACTAAGGGAAGACAAGAACTTTCTATTGCATTACCTACAATTCCACCTATACTGCGATCCCCAAGACGACTGCTAAGCGTGGGGATTATAGCAAGCCCTCCCTTTTAAGAGGGAGGCCTTAGTTCAACAGTAGACGTCTTTCGGCTATTGATGATATTATCAAAATAGTAACTTATCTATCAATTTTTTTTTATCTTAAACTGATAATTGTAAAACTTTTACAAATAAATTAATTTTAATATTTAGTCCTCATGGCCTCAAAATACTTATAATGGCTTTTGTTTTTAGCTTTTACAGCTTTGAAAATATGTGGAGCGCTGTGTAGCAACGCCAGTGTAAAAAATGGAGGCGGTGTACACGGAGACGCGTCTGAAGCGGCCATCTTGAATTTCATTTTCAAACATGATGACCCTATTAGTATTAGGAAAAATTATCCCAAAATCGCGGAAATACCTTTTAACTCTACGAATAAGTATCAAGTGAGTCCTGTAGTATAAATTTCAAGTCAATACAATTTCAATTCTACCAATGGTGTAGCATGAGCGGCATTATCCTATCAGCATGAGCTGCAGCGTCACTCGATTCGTGAAATTCAAAATGTGTTTTGATTTGTCGGTAGGTTAGCGTGCATCTCGATACTGCATCATCTCGATACGTAGTGGTGATGAAGGGTGCACCGGAGTGTATTTTCTCCCGTTGTGCGACGGTGGCAGGAGATAAGAGAGATATTACTATGACAAATGAAATTAAACAAGCAGCTGAAAAAGTAACTGAAAGTTTAGCAAATACGGGTAAGTACAAAATATTCTTAAGTCGCCACCTACCACCAAAGGCGGCTTTACCTTTAGTGCAGGGTGTGAGGCGCACCCGGGCGCAGGCTATTATGCGGCCCCACGGAGCGGCGCCCCCTAAGACCTCCATTTTCCATTTTGACCGTGTGCCTATAGTAGAGGGCGCCAGGGATTGATTGCACACGGGCGCTACATGAGCTAGCTGGTGCTGCCTACGACATCCAATGGGAATACGTACGTACGTATCTATATGAAGATGATTTTCTTTAATGTGGCTGCTTGAGTCCATTCTTAGAATTAATGAAAGGGATACCCTGTATGGTGGGATGGTGGGTAGCCTTATTAGGTAGGGCCATAATTATCGTAACATGGAGGGCTGGAACGTCTGGACCAATGGTGTTTCTGGAGAGGATTTAAGTATGTCTAATACCTAAACCCTGTTTTTCTTTTTTCTTCTTCTGACTGTGTCATATTCAACCCTACGTGTTTATTCATTTATAATTTCGAATTTGATCTTGTAACGAAAAACAGGGTAGGTAAACCATGAGCTTATATGATTATTAGAATTTCACGATAACGATTTGATTTGAATCATTTCAATTTAAGGAGAAAGAATAATGGGATTTGCTGATCTTTTATTGGATCCAAAACAATACCCTCTCAACTTCTCGTTTGACACGGACGAGTTGAATTTTCCAATAGAGAAGTTACGTTTACTTGGCATAATGGGGCTTATGGATCCACCAAGAGGAGAGGTTAGTACATTTATGTTTAACCGTCCAGTCGCTTTTCAGCTAATATTTTAGTGCCACTACCGGCCAGTCCACGTCTTCTCTAGATCTAGGCGTCAAAATATGTATGCCCTATAAGTCTATAATATCTATCCTGAGACGTTAAATATCTATATTGATTAACGGACCATTCTTTATATTATACAAATAGTTTATACGATGATTACAGGCAAGTTTACTGGCCATGATATATACTTATGTATATATAAATCATTTATTTTGTAGATTATACCTAATTCGTAAACCTACTCGTATACTTATAAGATAATAAAAATTAGTATGTTGTTAAATAAGTACTCTAGTGGTCTAAGTGTAGCGTAGGTCGTATCAATCAGTGGCTGATTCAATCCTAGCATGTGACAAATCTTAGTGAGCACCACAGATTTGTTTCAGTCTCAGTATTTGCGCATGTGTAGTATAACTTTTTACAAACGCGCACGAAATAAAGGAGTAACTGTGTCCTAAAAAATAAATTGCCACATCGCACTGAGTAATGGTAGGTAAACCATTAGTACCTAAGTCAGTGACAGATCGGTAACTGTGTTGATTCGCGGTGAAAATATTAATTGGTATATTGACAGGCCGTATTGCAATACCTACCACGTTGAAGGTAGGTACCAATATAATTTGATACTTACTTATTATATTGTCTTTTACTTACGCGAATATTACACATTGAAATAAAACTATTACTTTTACGGATTATATCGCGGATTATTTTAGATTTTTTTTTAAATATTTTACTAGCCTGCTGTACTACCATATGTTAGAGGGGTTACAGACAAGATTGGCTACATCTTAAAGCGAGCTTCAATCAAAACTTATTTTAAGCCACCAAGGAAGATTAGTCAGTTTTTACCACCTGTCAAGTGCCATATACCTCTACAAGATGCAGGAGTTTATAAACTCGATTGTGACTGTGGACTCTCCTACATTGGGCAAACAAAGCGCGCAATAAAAACTCGCGTTAAAGAACACATAGCTGATGTGAAACACCGACGCTGTACGTAGTCTGCAGTATGTGAACACGTTCAGGATCGCACCCATCATTATATTAGATTTGATAATCCTCAAATCCTCGCAAAAGAACACCGATTCCTACCTAGGATGATTCGTGACGCTATTGAAATCAAAAAACATCCTAATTTCAATAGAGAAGATGGTTGGGTGTTACCACCGGGGATCCTGTGATCCAATATCAAGCAAAGCACTGCACGGCCTCAAGATAGGTACTGTAAGCTCTTACTGCGTAGATCGGACCAACAATAACAACTAAGAAGATCTGAAGGTAGGTACACCGTCATAATTGTGACAGAAGGACGTTCAACATCTCAGTCCTCCCGTGACCATGGGTGCTGCAAAGCATTCGAAACGTCGGGATAGTAAAATCTAAAATAAACCGCGATATAATCCGTAAAAGTAGTTTGATTTCAATACTTACTTATTTACCTATTCAGAGGCCGCGCTAGGGCTAAATAAAACGAAATGGAGCGGTTAAAGGTTACCAAGTTACGGCGATTTGATTTGTAATTCTTAATTAAATTATTTCCATATAACCTTGCTAATAGTCGATGCTGATGCAATGCTAATACTGATCATGCTATTTCTTTTTTTTCTAAACTGCGATAACATGGAACTTACGGTTTTCTTTTATTTAATATAGCATGTTAGAGAAATTTGATTCTTCTTCTTATTATTATTGACCCTCTCGATTGATGACAGGATGTTATTTTTTGCGGACTTCAGCCGGTTCGATTAACGAGTGTGGCAACAGAGTTTTCGAATTTTTTTCAATTTTTTTTTAGTTTATTTTTGCCCGAATGCCCCAGGAAGAGGATAGTGTCTTTCGAGAGTATGTATGTATGTCTTTTTCTTTGGTACGGTTTACAGCGTAACCGGCCGAATGGATTTTAACTTATAATGTGTCGTTAGATTAGTCGTAGTTGTGGGAGAGACCTAGGTTATATAATTTTTTCAAACAATTAAAATGGCCTCCGTCAGCCGTCATTTTATATTTTTTTACTTCCACAATCATCAATATCGGTATCAAATTAAAGCTCTTAATGAGACTAATTGAAATATATGTATATATATATATAGTACATGTTTAGCATGTATTATGTAATTTAAGTCCATTTTGTTTGTTCGTAGTAAGGCTTTTTATGCATTTATAATTTATACTTGTGAATAAAGGATGTTTCCTTTGAGTAAAATTTGCTATCTCCAGTAGGTATAGTACTTTCCATATGGGTAGGGTTACAAAATTCCACCATATATAGGTGGTACCTACTGGGTACCTACCCAGAAGCAATGGACTTGTAACTCGTCCATCTTCCCTAACGTGGTAGGCCTATTACCTAGTGATAACGGTGTTGTGTGTTAAGTGTATGTTCATGTATTCTTTGGAACTGAAACATTAGTCAACGTTACAGTTCCAAATATTAATAAACATGAGTTGAACACCACACCTAAATTAAAACCCCTACTTTTAATTGTAAATTAAAAGATTTACATTAAGTATATGTTAATGTAACATAGGTACTTTTAAATCGTGCCCAATAGTTTCCGCAATAGTCGTTTGCAATTTAGAGTAAAACTGAAAGTCTAACGGTTTTTTATTAGGATAGGAGGAAGGGACAGGTACCTGCTCTCGGTAACTAAGCCATGTTCACACCATCAGGTGCGTACAGCTATATGCCGCGTCCGTGAAGCTGGCGTGCGCGTCATGATGGTGACCGGCGACCACCCCGCCACAGCGAGAGCCGTCGCCCTTGACGTAGGGATCGCCACATCCCCCAAGTGCCACGTCTTGACTGGCACTGACCTCAGGAACATGACTCCAGATTTGCTGAACTGGACACTAGATAAACACTACGAAATAGGCACGTCAGAATTTTTTTATTAAGTCTTTGATCGACCATAGGAATAATAATAGACGAAGCGCACTGTAGGTACTCGTAAGTGAAGCCACTTGAGCATTCAGTTGTAACAAACAGAACATCGAGCATTCACCGGTTTTAAATTTGTTGAGCATAAAGCCAACCATCACTACGATCATTTTCACGATGATAAGTACTAGCGAACCCTCTCAAAAAAATATTTTTCCGCGGGACAATGACAGAATGGCTCGGCGCGATAAACAGCTCGAAGCAAACAGTTGCGAAAGAACGTACAGACGTCCTTTCGCTAGAATACTCTTGTTTATTTTTCTGCAATGTAACAGTCTCTAGAATGCTCAAGTATAAAGTAATACCATAAAATCGGTAATACTATCTACACCATAAAGTAATACCAAATCGCATAAAATGACCAACGTGTAAAAAACACGGTATGAACAAACAGGTCTTATCACACACACAAACAACCCATAATTTGTTTTTGTGTTTCAACCTTAGAATATTATTATTCTAAGGTTTCAACTGTTTTACTTATTTTTCTATTGTGCACTCCGTCTATTCCTATCATCCTAATAGTCTGCGATTCCTATGGTCAAAGCTTTAAATACACGAACGAGGATAAACTTCGTGGTAGGTATGTCCGTCACATTTATGAAAGTTATTTTTATAATCCGTTTATCACATATAGATAGTCACCGGATTTCCTATGGTGCAAATAATATATTTTTATAGCATTTCATTACCTTTAAACTGCGAGATAATTCATATGAGTAGGTGTAGAATTTTAATTGGTGCTGGTTCTTATATATTTAGTATTCGCAAGAACATCGCCAACACAAAAACTTCAGATAGTGGAGGCATGCCAACGGCAAGGTGGAGTGGTGGCTGTCACCGGAGATGGAGTGAATGATGCGCCCGCGCTACGGCAAGCAGACATTGGTATTTCCATGGGCATTACTGGATCACAGGTTCGTACATTTACGTCCCGTGACTCACTTCACATCTCTGCTTGTGGCGGGTCACCCCCTTCCCTCCAATATGGGAGTGATGGCTGCTGCTCGAGTCAACTTGTGCGCGGGTGCTGCTTGGGGGGACTGGTCCGACTACTATCCCTATGACCTTTTATTTTGTTGTATTTTCGTAGTATTTTCTTTCTTTCTCTAGTTTTATCTTTCGTACGGCAGGACACTGTCGCTGATGAAATTGTAACAACTCAAAAACTAAACTAATACGTACTTGCTTAATATTATTTTTTTGGTACACTTCGTGGGAATCGAACCCACGACCCATCGGGTAGCGGCCAGGGTGTCTAACCACTAGACCAACGGGCCCGTTAAATAATTTATTTACTCGCGCCCCAGGTATCAAAACAAACGGCAGATATAATTTTAATGGACGACAATTTCGCTACTATCGTCACTGGCATCGAAGAAGGTAGAAAAATATTCGACAATCTCAAGAGATCCGTGTGTTACATCCTGATATCAAATGTTCCGGAAATTGCGCCGGTCCTGATGTTTATTTTGTTTTCTATACCTTTGCCACTAGGTGATTATATTTATACTTTGTACTGTGTAACTGTGTGTGCTGTGCCTACGACGGTTAAAGGCTGACGTAACGCTCAATTAGCTAAATACCTATATGCTGATAACTGTTGTAGGTGTGATGACAATATTGTGCGTGGATCTGGGCACGGACATGTGGCCGGCGGTGTCGCTCGCGTATGAGGGCCCAGAGTCTGACGTCATGGCGCGCCCGCCTCGATCGCGCGACTCTCTCGTCTCACCGAAAATGCTAAGACTTGTTTATGGACATTTAGGTCTCATAGAATTTGCAGCTGGAATGTTTGCCTACTTCATTGTGATGGCGGAACACGGCTTCTATCCTAGCGAATTATTTGGTGAGAAGTAACTAAAATTATATTATTTCGTTAAAATTCATCTACTTACTTACCTAGTCTCGGCACAGGCGAATGGAAGCCAGACTTTCGGTAAGTATTTAGTTTACGTTTTATCAGACGGCCATAGCGATTAACAAGATTAAACTCTTCTCCTCTTTTCCATTCTTTTGTTGTGGACATCTCTACTGTCCAAACGCAGCGCTTCGTCGTATATCACTGAATGGTGGGTGATGCAGTCCTGGTAAAGCGCAACTAACCTATGTAATTTCTGTCATATCAGAGAAAATGCACTGCTAACAAGAAAGCAGTTAGTGGCCTTCAGGCGAGAGCTTTGGCAACTTTACTCAATTCGTACGTACGAAACCCTACACGAAGGTATGATATGTGGCGGTGTTCCTATTTTTTTAGCTATTGGTGCACCTCTTAACGCTAAGAATATGTGTATTCATTGTAGGATATACAGAATTTGGCAACATTGCAGTCAATTCGAGATTTCTTTGGTTATCATAGGCATAAGACAACGGTGGGACAACGAGGCAGTGAGTGACGTCACGGATTCCTTGGGTCAGGAATGGACGTATCGTGAACGTAAAGAGTTGGAGAGAGCCAGCCAAGCGGCGTACTTCGTGGCGGTCGTTATTATGCAGATGATGAATGGCGTCATATGCAAAACCAGATTTAATTCATTGTTTCATGTCGGTGAGAATTACGAGCACTAGATTAGGTACTCGTTTGGGGTTATGGCAAGCATAAACAAATACAACATGTAACTTGTAATAATATACATAGTTGCAAATTACAGAATATATAAAATATAATATATTTTATATATTCTGTAATTTGCAAAATTTAATTATTATGGTCATTTTCCAGGAATGAAAAATAGAATTCTGAACTTGGGACTTTTGTTTGAACTGTTGCTTGCATGCGCCATATGCTACATTCCCGGTGTTAATACTTTCCTAAGAACATATCCCCTGCGCTTGCGATGGTATTTACAATGGATATTTTTATCATGTTACGATATTTAAAGTAACGTAGTTCGTTTAATTTTTTTTCATTCCACCTGATGACGAGACAATCAAGACTTTCGCCAGATGGTAAGGGACACGCCTGCCTACAGACCGCTGCAATGTATCGCCGTTTGTCATCCGAGAAATAAGTTATTAAGTCTTGTGCCCAGTCATATCACCAGGTACAGTGCACACTATCTGACTCCTACCTGAACGCTCCCTTACACAAGCGACCTAGGGTTTGTACAAAATAATTATACCTATAGGTATCTATTTCAAGCATAATATATATTTTATGAATCCGATACCTACCAGAATAGTTGCAAATAGCATGAATACCACCCGTAGATTTTCAATATCTAGGTAAGTACCTACTCGTAAGACATATTCTCGAACTCGAACACTATACACGAAATTAACCGGCTTTTAAAAGCAGCTATTAAAATTTCGTTTACCCGTAGGATGTCCGGGTAAGAATAGCACCCTCCCATCTCCTCCTGCCGTTGGGTGTCCGTAACAGGCGACTAAGACAAAACAGGAAGACTGGCAGATTCTATTCATCCTATATTGCGATCGTCAAGTCGCCTCCCAAGCGTGGGATTATGGCAACCCCTCCCTACTAAGGGGGAGGGCTTTGTTCAGCAGTGGACTTCCTTCGGCTGCTGATGATTAAAATTTCGGGAAATTAAAACACAACTACAATTGGTACCTACATACATCAAGATTAGACGCAGACCAGCCACAGGTTTTGTCGTGAGTAAACATTGTTGCAGCTAAATGCATTTCAAACAGCTAACTAAACAAGATTGATCATTTTATGATTAATTTTCCATTATCTGTCGTTAGCGAGGACGGACCTGCTATTATAGATCCTATATTAATGAAATATATTTTTATCAACAGGTGGTTTTTAGCAACTCCATTCTGTATTTTAATGCTTGCATTTGATGAATGTAGGAAATATTGTATCAGAAGACAACTGTTTGGGGGCTGGTTCAATAGACTTACGTATTATTAACAATATGAAAAAATATACAACTATTCTAATTTTTGTATTATTTTAAATACCTACTCCTTTAACACCCTAACAGACCATGCGTATTTAAAATAAAATACTGAATTTACCTAATCTACCTACTTACGAAGATTTGACTATACTTACCTACTTATTATTTATTTTAATAACCTAGTGAGTACATTTATGTAAAAGACCCACAAGCTGTAACTCTAATTTCGTCAAATTAAAATGTGAGATTTGGGCATATAACATGATCTTCTAATTGGGGATTGGGATGACAGAGTTTGTGCGCTTATTTTGTTACGGGTTGTATGCAGTTAGGTATAACAGGTAGAGATGGCCCAAGAACAAAAAAAACAACGAGTTGCACTCCGGGAGTGTCGGCAGAAGTGAAAATTTGAATATTCAGATTCACATATAACTTACACATCAACAGGCTGGATGTTACTATTTTCTGTCTAGAATTTTTAGTACAACGTGTAATATAAATGAGCAAAACTAACTTGTTGATGATACCACGAGATAATAAGTAAAGTTAGCAGATGGCGCTGTTTTACACATCCCACATATTGAATAAATATTAAAAAAATAATATATAGTACTTATTATAGAACGTAAAGGACCTACCGAACCTTATTTTTAGTAGAATACGTGTGTGAGAGGTATTTGTGATTTTTGGTGAAAACTTCTTTAGCGGCGCTCTGCACTTTTTTTGATGAGGAATGAATGTTAAATTCGCGTCAAGACACGTGACCGTAGGATTCGTAGGCGGCGCAGGGCGCTTGCGCGAATGTTCGTGTGTGTTTGTGTTACAGCCCAAGGTTACAACGTGCCACGCGCATCCATGGATGGTGACTGCTGATGGCTCGACAGTCTATGTACCTAGTTAATGTAAAATAATTGTAATAGTTCTGAAGTGTTAAATTTTTAATGTAATATAAATTGTCATGTTTGTGTACGATAGCGCATATGAATATTATATTTTGCCACATTTATACTATAAACTTATTCGTTTAGGTCAAAATAATAGTACTGATTAGCCTTAGGCTAGATTGTAACTTTTATGGTGCTACCTCGTGGGAGCAGCATTAAGAAAAAAAAAAAAAAAACATTTATACTGATACATAAAGCAATTCGTGCAAAATTATTCTCTAACCATTCCAAAATATAAAAAATGCACAACGTTAATATTCAAGTTTTCACTTCTGCCGGCACTCCTGGAGTGCAACCCGTTGTTTTATTTTATTTACAGGTTGGCCATTATTAACTGCAAGCTGACTGAGAGGATTACACCTCGAAACAAAACAATGGAAGTTAATTCTTTTAAGTCCAATTTAGCTTAAAAAGTGACGCCATATTGTGATCGGTGACTTTTTTTTGCTGTCGCGGAGAATTCTTGAATAGTTCCCCGGGACCTGTCGGGGTTAACCGGGGTATGTGGAATTCTTACCCACAAAAACGCCCGCGGTTGTCGCATCGGCACATGGGACGGAGAACCTGAGCTCTCCGGTGGGATATGGACCAGAAACCCCTCTGCCTGGCCTTTGAGCCCGCTCCCGGGGAGCACATTATCCCCACCCCCCTCCCCCTTTAATGTGAACTCTAACGTATCAAAGACTTGTTCATGTAACTTACGAAAAAGTGCGGGCGGGGATGTGTATTAGTTTTTTATTCATTGTATAGGTAACCAAAGAACAGTAATGTATTTATGGAAAGATAAAGCCAAGTTGGGTTGACAAATAACATGAAAATGATAGACGCGCGAATATCCCTAAAATATAATTTTATTGGCATTTTCAATATACATTTGTTCCAACTAATATTCAGTCAGATAATTCAAAAAACATTATTTTATATAAGTACATACTTGTCTAAAACTAAACTTTCTGAGCAATAAACAATCAATTGAATCAGGTCTCTTAACATCACAATAAATTATACAACATCATAGTATAAATCGAGGACAATAACTAAATATTTGAAGATAACGAATACCATCTTTATGAAGAGTCATCAATACCAAGTGTCAGATAAGTAGCTGAATTATATACGGACAGTACCTACAGATACTTGATTATAGATAAATAAGAAAGTCATAAGAATAAAACTTAGATTTCCCTCGGTATGATGATATTTAAAGTTAGAAAAATAATTTAAAAACAAAGTCAAGTAAACTACAAAATATATAACGATAAATCAATTCTTAATTAAGTCAATCTTAATTAGGAATACCTACGCTCTTTCCTGCTCGATAAACTTCTCACGCAGAGCGGGCGTTTAATGTCTACAAAACAATCACTCAGGATTGAATTGTGCCTGTGAATACTCCCGTATTTATTTTTGCACACTCCGGCTCCAGATTGCGAATATTTGCGAGTGAAATAACGTTAGTGCAAAAGCAGCAAATACTAACAAACTTAATGTCACACAGCCATTTTATTGCAATATTGAAAAAGGATGTTATAAATTACACCACAATTATAATAAAGTACCTACCAAAGTAAAATAACTCCTGAATTTAAACAAAGCTGATATCATTAAACAAACTTTGATTAAGTCTCTGTTTGACATTATTTGTGAATAATATTTAATATGTAACTATTTATTTATTGCACAACTGATATGCAGTTACAAACTAAGACTACCTTAAAACTATACTTTTATGTAAGTACACGACCCTGTTAGAGCGTCGAAGAATAAATAGGTATAAGTACTTAAACTTAGTCAAAATTTGATTTATATTATAACGCATCACAAACAATATTACATTTTAAAAACAATCCATAATTATTTTTCTTATACTATTAATATACCTACCAGGCAAGTTTGATAGATTAACAGTTAAATAGATTCTATATAAGTAATATGTTTTTTCTTTATTACATGGTGTCTATGAAAGCGTCCACCTATTTTAATGAATAAAAAGACGGTAACCCTAGTAAGCAGACACAAAAAGAATTTTCGATAAATACATATCGGTTTTTAAGTTACAATTTTACAATTTTCGAGTATTATCATCATTATGTCGCATAAAAGTGGTTGGAACGTAAAGTAAAGATTTGAAATCACACAATGTTGTAGGTATATTTAAATTTATTCATCCGTTAACGAAATAATAGTGTTAAGGAACATTATGTCGCTGTTTTAGATAGTTTTAACGCATTTTCTATAAAAAATTGTTATTTTTTTTTGTTACTCCTGCTTTTATGCGAAATAATTATAATAACACTTGAAAATTTTAACGGCCATTACTTTAAAACGGACAAGATTTTTTTTAAATTCCTTTTGTAGGTAACTGTTCAAATGGGCACTGCCTATCCTTATAAACCACTCCAGAAGCAATTGCTAGTATTCGCCATACTGTAAGAAACACGTAGAAAATTCGGTCGCATCATATTGTATAAGATACTATTCCCGGTTAGCTTTAATAATAACCTCAATAAATTGACAATGTTAAAAAATAATAACTAAGAAATAATTAACGATATCATTTGTACTCAATAACAACTGACGCGTAGACGATGCAACGTGTTACACCGATTTCGATGCAACATGCTACGCCTACGACGACGTTGTAGCGTATAGATGTATCTCGGCCCGAGATCACAATTACTTACTTTTAATAGTCTTACGAATATTGAAATAGTAAAACACTACATTTTAATATATCGAAAAGGCTGAGACTGATTGATATGCAATTTATTTTCATTTATTTAAAAAGTATAATAATCCTTCAGATGGGATACTTGAAGTTAAAAATAAGTGTCCAAGTAACAGTTCCCAGTAAATGTTAATTTCCCTTGTTTATGTTATGTATGTTTTGTTTATGTGAAAAAGTATAATAATTAATAATTATCTGACTCTATTGACACTGATATGTAAATATGATAATTACTGATAAATATTCAGCACAAATCATATTGGTTTTGTACTGAGTGATGATATTTCTAAGACTACATAAATTAAGAAATAATTAATAGTGAACTACGTAATAAATAATTACTACCATGTTGGTGATTAGGAAGATTTCATTTTTTAAAATAGAAAAATGTGAAGATTAGTTATTTTATCCTGAAATATACAATATTGTAATAATACCTATTAAACGTTGTCTTTTATATAAAAAAGTAACAATCAAAAATCTTTATTAAGTTGCTGTGAGCTAATTTTACAGTGGTAAAAACCATTTCCAAACAACAGCATTAATCAAAATTATCAAACATGGACACCAGAAGCAGATTATGGTAACGGATACCTCTATATTTAGGGCTTTACAACTATTACACATTAAGCGAAGGAAGGGCGCCATCTTGAATGATGTACCATACCATAAGTTTTTTTTATGCTTTACAATTAATAACGTCACCTATTAGCATTTGTGTAGTATTATACGAATAGAGAAACCATCGCAGTTAGTCTTGAGTAAGCAATGTAAGGAACAGTGATGTGTGCCACGGATCAGTAAAATGCCGTCGTGTTTAGAATATTGACAAAAAATATAATAAGGAATATTATACCTTACTATATGAAAAATACATTTTAACTGTAATGTATTTCAATTATCTTAGTAATATTCTATAAAATTCTACCCCATAACCGTAGGAGACACTGTTAATATCATTGCTGTTACGACTAAGGGCTCCCACACATAACTGCGATGCGATGCGATGCGGCGCCGCATCGCAGGAATTTGTATGGAAATATTCATTTGTTTCTCGCAGATATTTGCGATGCGTTGCGAATTCGCAGTTATGTGTGGGAGCCCTAAGAGAAGTACGCTGACAAGGGACTGTCAAAAATATAGTAGTCTCGTTTTCTCTTAATGTTGTTTAATTTTACGCTTTCTACTGCATGTGAAACAACTTTTATCGTACATTGGTAGGGATATTTATCTATGATAAAATCTCATTGCAGTGTTACTTATAATTAAGAAACATTAATGAAAATTTAAAACCACTTTTCACAATAATTGATTCATGAGTCACCTAATCGTATCTTGGATGTTTTGTTTCATAAATCAATGCATGTGGCTCATTGTTTTATCTTTATATTACCTACATTCCATTACACTTACGCGTGTGTGGCCTTTTTTCTATTCAACTAACGATACGTTACGAGACGTGCGCCCTCCAAACGCTATCATGTGTATACTACTAAAGCTAAACCAATACTGCATGCACCTAATGTGAATAAGGTTTTCTGTATTAGTAGTTATTTCTGAATCGTGCCGCAAGGAACGCATTAACATTTGGCTGAATCCGCACATCCGCTATAGAGTGTCTAGCTTTGGTCAACGCCTCCTCACGACAAACTTCGTCTCGTAGGATGCACTCGATTATTTTAGCTACAATTGTCGACGGTGGAACGTGAGGATTCCCTGTAATCGAAACATCTGCTAGTACCACAATAATATAAAGTCATCCACCACCAATTTCGCGAATACATACATACAAAACAATAATAATTACAAGAAATAAAGTAGAATAATGAAATAAATTGAACATCACCAGATGAATAGACCAATCATAAGTTCCAAACTAAGCAAAGCCAGAAGAAATTAAGAAATGGATTTGAAAATTTATAAAGTAGGTAATTTAGCAACATTCTGCCACTACTAACTATGCTGTGGAATTTTCATAGTTATTATTTACGATTACACTAAAGGGCCTAATAAAGGGCTTAGTTAGACCGATAACAACTACTAGTAAATGAAACATCATTCTAACACACTATCAAAAAAGCAAAATATACAAAATTAAGCATTATTAGTTTAGGATTATTGATGTTAATGAAAATTAAATATTACACAAACATAATTTCATAATATTGTAAATACATAGTAAGTAATGAAATTATGTCATAGTAGGTACTTACTGAACAGCAATCTCAGGAACTTGATATGACCTGTGATAACTTGTGGAAACTGGTTTCATGAAACGGCATACTGGAGTGCAGTGGTCTGTTAGTAGTATTATTAGCATTGTTAGTTGGCATAATAATGAGTTAAAATCTGTACCAGTCAATGTCAAGGAACAATGTATTAAGTATATAGTTAGGAAAATTGTGTTATAACAAATTAGTTCCTGTCTGAGTCCCACTCATTGTTAATATACTTCATCCTCTTGTTTAAACCAAAATAAATTAATTAGTAAAGTTACTAAACACCCCAAAAGCCACAATTTTTTGTATATTACTCACCTGTCAACCCTCTGTATCCGAATATGCCACAATCATGCATGCGCATTGAGTGTTGTTCATTTTTTATAAACTGTTCAGTGCTGATTCCTTTGAGCTAAAAATGTATACATATTAATGATGGCTGCTGCTCGAGTCAACTCGTGCGCGGGTGCTGCTTGGGGGGACTGGTCCGACTACTATCCCTTTGGCTTTTTAGTTTGTTGTACTTTGTATTTTTTTATTTTTTTCTGTCTTATTTGATATTTTGAACGGCAAGACACACTGTCGCTCTGATCTAATTGTAACATGACACACTGTTTAAAAAAAAAAGTGATAAAATGACAAGCCCGCTGAGTTTCTTGCCGGATCTTCTCAGTTGAGGCCGCGTTGTGATCCGGTGGTAGCATCTTTAAAAAAAAAAACATGACCTTTCAAAAGTGCTAGCGTTAAGCCTATTTGAAATAAACTATTTTTGAGTTTGAGTTTATTATTTGATAAATTTGAAAAACTCAATTCTAGATATATAGATAGATACATACATTATTGCACACATTTTGTTGAACAATACACGAAGGCGGTCTTATCGCTCAAAGCGATCTCTTCCAGACAACCATTAAAAAAGGAGCTATACTAAAATAAAACTGCAGTGTAGTGCACAGTAATAATACAAAGTGTAAACAATGTAGCCAAACAATAAATAATATATTAACAACACATTATGCATATATTACGTATAAAAATTGTATTATATACTAATACATATTTATGTATTCTACTTTTAGTATACTTATACGTATTATGTATGTGTTGTTTTATTAGGTTTTGTTAAATAAACTTTTTCTTTCACTTCTTTTAGTAGTTGATAGGTTTCTTGTGCAAGTAATTACTACCTACAGGTAGGTAGATATTATACAGCACATTCTAGTATGATAGACACTAAGTATAAACTACAAGGCTAAAAAGACTAAACTTGGGTGATGAGTAGCTGTGCAATACAACTGCCTATGGGCAAGCATTTTGGTTACTATCAGGCAAAGATTGGCTTATAACTAATTTAAAAAAAAGTTTATTTTGTATGTTATACTAACTTTAGAAGGGACCAAAAATCTATCTGGAATCCTCTGTAGCTTCTGCTGTTTTTCACTAGGTCCAAATCCCAATGCTAGCAAGACAGACTCAGCATCCACCTTCCTAGCCCCCAACACATTTAAAACGGAACTGCTACTAGATCCACTGCCATCTGACTGCAAAAACAAATATAGTTATGTGATATAAAATAATTTATTGCTTTGATTAACAGTTTCTTAGAACTTATGATATTATTATGTTACCTGCAGTGAATGGTCTCGCAGTAGAGGATTTTTGTACCTTGGTGGATAAGTATCTGATTGGATGGAATGGTCTCTTTGTAACTTCTTAGTTGTTCCCCTTTGTGGTGTACTCGTTGACAAGCAACTGTCTAGTGACTTCCTTTTCCAAGTCTCTCTCGACTGTGGAACATCTAAGTTCTGGTCATCTTTGACCATTTCTGTGACTGGTTCAATAACTGTGATTTCTGTTACTGACTCTTCAGCTTTGCTTTCATCAGATGTTGTGTCACTTGACTTTAATATATCATCTGTCTTATCATTATCTGTGTTAGCTTCAACAGGAAGAGAATCCAGCCAACTTTGTACAGGGCTACTGCGTCTCATGTCGTCAATGACTCCACTGAGCCAACCTCTGACCTTTCTTTCAATGAATGTTGACACAGACTCATTAAAAGTATCTGTATAACATAAAAATTGTGAAAATTAATAATAAATGATAAATATATAAAAATCATAAAATTTTTAGAAATTGTAACACTGTGGCGCATTGGGAAACTGATCGCTTTGCGAAACAGGGGTCACAGGTTCGAATTCTTCAGGGAGCAACAATATTGTGTTATGTTCTTTAATTATAGGACAATGACTTTGCTGTTCAAGTACATGACTATGGTATTTCTGAGCACAAAGGAATTTTAGTTACATATCCAAATACAACGGTTACAAATAATCCGGCAGTATGGTAAAACAGAAAAGAGATTGTTTAATGATAAAAATATGACATCTTTAAGGGAAGAGTTAGGAAAAATAAACTGGGAAAATATATTTAGTGACGCTAAAAGTATAAATGAAAACTATGAAAAATTCTATAACATAATACAAAATATACTTAACAAACACATAGGTACCATAGAAAGTTATAAAATTAAATCATAAAAATAAAAAAAAACTGGCTGTCTAAAGGCTTAATTTCTTGTAAAATTAAACGAAACCTAAAAACATTTCTACTATATGACAAAAATACTATTTTGACAAAATATATGGTGTTGACAACTATGTGGAAAATAATAAAAGAACGCACAAATAAGACAACGGTAAAAACAAGGAAAAATTTAAAATTGAACATACAAAACACGATCAACGAAAATCTCGAAGTGGTTGCGAATGGGTTGAATGACTATTTTTTTTTTTTAAACGGATTCCGCAATAATAAATCGACGAGTCTAGCAGCACATAGATATGTAGGTACATCAGGTATTACAACAGATCAATAACAAGAAATATGCTATAGGAGTTCTTATCGATATTAGCAAAGCCTACGACAGTTTCCTATAAAATTCTACTAACCAAATTATATGAGATCGGAGATAATATAAATAAATTTTAGTATTGAGGAAAGTTACACATTAAATCATCCAGAATTTGATAAAACAGATTAAAACAATCCAAAGAAGGTTAAAGAATCATCAACTAAATATGATTCAGAGAAAGGCGCTGACTTTTCTGGGTCCAATTCAGATGGTATATAAGCCATCATCATCATCGGATATGAGTGACAGTAGCAATAACAATAAAATCAGCAATATTGCTGCTCCTAAAACATCAATGGCCACTCACAACCCATCTAAAGAACCCCAGATATCTGATGAGTTGGAATTAAGAAGTCCAAAATGGACTAGAAATCCAAGTAACTGGAAATAAAAATCGTGCAAAACTACTTAAAAATACAAGACAAGGAATTTCTAGGACAGGTACATATACATTACAAACAAAATGGAATACTAACAGTCAATATGGCTGTTATTTTTTCTTAGAAACCCATAAAATCTGCTCTATCCTTAGAAACCCATGAAAACTGACAATTACTAACATTTTTATACAGCTAATTTAGTTTTTGATAACTATGTCAAATTGGAATAAATAAGGGTTTTCTAGATTCGTTATTTTATTTATAACATTACTTTAATAAGAAGAACTATTGTAACATTTTTTCGTTACAGAGTAAAATTTAGTGATATCTCTTTGCTATTGCTATTTGTTTTTTAACATTCAATTAAGTATATAATAAAAAATGATTTTTAAATTCATTAATATTTTGCCTTTACGTCATTGTAACTTATGATTTTATTTCGTATTTCATGATTTTTCAATTTATTTTAGTAGAACAATGACCTAACTGTAAGTGCTCTGCATTTTGAAAAATCGCTAATATTAAATACAAGGTACTAGAAGAATAATATTTTAATAATCTTAAATTAAATATATCCAAGAATTAGTATGTTACAAATAAATTAATACTGACTTTCGAAAAAAAGTTGTTGAGTAAAGACTCAACTAGACTTTTAAATGCGTTATTCTCGAGTGCATGGTATTTGCACTTACGTCATTGTAATTCTAAAGGTGCGATAAATGGGTTAGCTCATATTTACATAACCGTGTGCAGTATGTAATAGAACATCATAACCATCAAACAGGGAAAATAGCCAATATCAGATCACGAAAGGCCGACGTACAAAAATCCATCCCTCAGGGGAGTGTACTCGGATGCATATTATTTTTGATCTACATTAACGATTTACCCAAAAACATAGACGCCATGAGCGTTTTATTCGCGGACGATATTTCTATAACCTTTCCACACGACAAAGTTTCTAATATTAATATTCAATTAGAAAAAATATATATCAACAAAAAAAATTGGCAAAAAGACCACAAGCTTGGAATAAATTTTCAAAAAACAAAATGCAATTTCATCCTCAACAAAAACCATCACTAAAAATTAAATTTACAAACGAAAATCATACACTACAATGCGTAGATACATATAAGTTACTCGGATTAATTATAGATACTTAACTTTACTTAATTGGAAAACTATCCAAGTTCACTTATGCATTGAGGGAACTAAAGAAATCCACATACTTGAAATCGGCTATTACTGCCTACCATGCTTATGCTCACTCCTGGCTCCGTTACGGATAAATACTATGGGGTAATGGCATAGATGTAACAAGTTTTTGTATGACAAAAAAAAGGGGGCGGATATTAACTAACATAGGGGGCGTCCATTAATCATGTGAGGGTCGAAAGGGAGGAGGGAGGGGCTCGGGAGGAGGGGTTCCGAAAAATACACGAAATATCACCAGGAGGGGGGGAGGGGTATAATGAGACATCACATGTATTTATTTTTCGTTGCACGATCTCTAAACCAAACAGCGGCACGTGGCCTTGACTCACCGTTGCCGGCAACGACTTCCCCTTCAACATTTAATCAGTTACCTGTATTTAAAGATAATAGTCTGAAAATTTCAATATAGGTAAGTAGTTTGTACAAAAAAAATACACGTGATTTTGGGTAAGGGGCGGGGATTATTTAAAACCTTGGATAGTTTAAAACCTCACCACATATCACCAGGAGGGGGGGAGGGGTTAAAAAGAAAGTTGCTAAAAAACATCACATGATTAATGAACGACCCCATACCAGTGACGGAAAGCAGACCACATTTTACAAAACTAGGGATCCTGACACACATCTATGTATATACTTGAAATAAGTCACTTTGTGAAAAATAATTATCTTTATTTCCAGAAAAACTCAGACCACTACATCCAACCCCGAAAAAACGTACAGAATAAGAAAAAACTAGCTGTACTATTCTCCAGTTTGAAACAAGTCCAATCCGGACCTCAAGCCATGGCAATAAAAACTTATGACAAACTACCTAATAATATAACAAGTATACAAGATTGCAAAGAATTTAAAAACAATTTAAAGCAATATTTATTACAGAAATGCTATTATAGTCTGAAAGAGTATTTCGAAGAAAAATCTTAATGAAATCTTGAGGAAAAAACAAAAAAAAACTTGATGAAAATAAATTCATGAAATGGCATAAATCCGATTGTGCTCTTATGATAATCTTATATTTTAATATTGTTATTTTTCTATTAATATTTTTGTCTCCTCTTACTATTACTGTTACCTACATTCTTCATTCAATATAATTAATTAATATTCTAAATAAAATTACATATAATTCTAAATAATAATAATATAAAATAAACTCAATTATAAAATTGCAGTGCCCTATAGAGTTTCATGTCGCTACTCTTACTAAATTATAACACCAATAAAATGAAAGCAATAAATACTTTGACTTGATTTGATACTGACAATTACCCTAATGTCTGAAAATTAATAAGATGATCTATGCACCGGATAGGGCATGTAAATGTTGATCCTGCGCCTGACCTCTCCCTGTCACTAATCCATCCCACTGGACTGTGAGCATAAAAGAGCACCTAATTCTCCTGTGTATATTGCTGATCTTTTAGTCTAAAGGACATTCTTATTATTTATATATCTATTCATAATTCAATAAATTTTAATGTTTTGCTAATATTATCATACCATGAGATCATCATCATAAATACATGCACCTTAAATAAATACATACACAATGTATGCTTAGGTATCGAAACTTACTAAATGTGGTTCAGTTAAAATAGCAGTATATTCATTTGATGATCAATGTGTATAGTATACATACATATATATTATGGGGTCGTCGGACAAATTAAGAAAGGCTTCTACAGTAATTTAGCTGGTGAAACCAACCTTGCTTGGAATCCATCTTCAGTTCAAGGTACCGCTGCATGCAATATGAGGAAGATTATGAATGTGGCGTGCAAGATGTGTGATGCCCACAATATTAAGAATATTTCCAAAACATTATATATATTCTATGTATTACGTACTTACATGATAATATGTTTCACCTTATTGTACCTAATTATTTTACTGTTAAGCGCACACTCAGAGAAATTAATAACATTATTTTAGAATTGTGCTGTTTTTATTGCAGGTAGTCAAATTATAAAACATTAATAAAATGAAGTCGGTTATTTTTAATAATAAATCTGCAATAATATTTATAATTAATTTTCCACTGGCACTGCACTCGCTTGCTTGTTGTTTGCTTGACTTTGGACGGCCGAGTCAGTTTTAATGATTTAACCATAAAGTTGGCATAGAGCAAGGCGCAAGGTGTTGCAAACATTTGAAAATTTTCCCCCTAAACTCAAGTCAGAAAGCCCCCATAAAATTAGTAGGTATCGCTAGAGTAATTTAAATAGGTACTCTGCAAGATTCGAACAGAGCTAGTATTCGGAATTTTATTTTTTTAGGAGACGATAATATATAAAAATGTGCGTGCGTGGAGTCCCTCCGCGCGGAAGAAGTGAAACTTCACTCTCGCTTTGTCTCTTTCTATCCCCCTTCCCTGCGACTGAACGACACTGAACGACTGGTTCGGTGTCGTTCGGTGTGGTTCGGTGTAGTTCGGTGTGTTTCCGTGTGGTTGGGTGTGGTTCGGTGTCGTTCGATGTCGTTCAGTGTCGGTCGGTGTCGTTCAGTGTCGTACAGTCGCAGGGAGGGGGAATAGAAAGAAACAGAGCGAGAGTGAAGCTTCACTTCTTCCGCGCGGAGGGACTCCACGCACATTTTTTTTTCACAAATCTAGCGGTAAAATAAGCTTGACCTCAAGTTCATAAACTTAATCAAATCCTGATTCATGTTATCTTGCATGTTATCGTATAATGGAAACTTAAGAGTTACGAACACGCGAATGATGCGAATTTATGCGATGATGGTACCAAAGCTTCTTGGATGGTACTGACTAAAGAACTGACGATTGGTACTGAAGGACTAGATTGCGGATTGATTGCGGACAAGACGACTGACTCAAAGGACTGACTGACTGACTTGCTGACTAAGGTCAGTCTTTTCGCTACATATACTTTATAGATTGATTGATTGATTAAACCATAGAGTAAAGCAAGTGTTGCAATCATTTGAAAATTTTCCCCATAAGCTCAAGTCAGAATAGGGTAAGGTGGTGCAAGAGCGCGCAGTGTACAAGAGTGCGCAGAGCCAATAACTAATCACATAATAACGTTACGCGGGGCCGGGTAGCTTCAGTTGAAAATTATTCAATAACATGTGGTATGAACCAGCAAAAAATATTTTCGTTTTGAATTCACGTACTGCAGATTTAGTGAGGAAAAAGTGTTTTTGCCCCTGTTGATCTAATTTTTATCGATATTCCAAAGAGGATTTAAACAAAGATTGAAGAGGTGATCTTTTGTTCTTTGTGTTGTTATATTAGGCTACTATCTAATTTCCTGTCACAGGCGTAGTTTCCTCATTGATTTGTATAGATAGCTGTGTTATCAATTTAAAGGTGTTTAGACTGAGTAGTGCAAGAGTGCGCAATGTCGATATGTGCAAGAGTGCGTGCGCACTCTTGTCCAATATTTTTTTTTAACTAAGTTACCATATATTTTTTAAGGCTAAAGTTAGTATAGTTTTTCAGTTCTTTATTTTTTTATCCTGTCAGAATGTCAAGGAGACCGAGAACGACGAAAAGAAAAAAACATCAAACCGATAATAAAGTAAGAAGTTCAATAGCTTATAGGATAGGAAAGGGACAAGTAGCAGCCCAACTAGGTATGTTTGAGTCTACGTTAAGAAAAATATTGTAAAAAGAAACTGTCTCCCAGTCCTTAGGTAGACATTCACCAAGGAAATGGAACTAGAGCTTCTTCAATAAATTTAAAATCTTGACAACACTTTTTGGAATATCTGCTAAAAATTTAAGGCGTTTGGCTTATCATTTACCTGAAAAGAATATTCAGGCACACAAAATATTTGATATGGAGGAGTCTAAATTTTCTACAGTTCCCAATAAACCACCAAAAGTTTCATCCACTAAGGGAAAATGATGAGTGCGATCAATGACTTTTTGCGCACTCTTGCACACCCGGCTGCGCACTCTTGGCCACACATACTGTGCAAGATTGCGCATTCAAGAGGTCGATTAAAAGTTCTATAGTTTCTAAATTACTGGACTTATGTTAATTAATAGCTTGTTTTTTAGTAGATGAACAACTATAGTTAATAAACACATTAAAAAATTATCTTTAAAATGTATTTTATTGGTTTTACAGCCTAAAATATCGAAACCGCGCACTCCTGCACCACCTTACCCTACCATAAAAGCCCCATGCCCTACCTGGATGGTCCCTTGCAGAAGGGACCTCCCGCTTGGTAAAATCTTCTGAAAAGTCAGTTGATCCATGCGACAGATGGGCAAAAAGTAGGTCCTGCCCTTTTTTTCCTGGTCATTAGTCTTCCATCCCATCGGATGGTGTGATTAGAGGAAGTAAATTTAACAACCTACCAGTGTCGGCGCTAGCGTTTATGCACTTATTTCCGGCGTAGTTGGCTGTTCTTGGCTGTCAAAAATTCACCACCTGTGGCTGTATCGGTTTCACGCTTACTTACCTACCTAATGATTAGGTACTCAACCGAATTGAAGTGGTTTTCCTATAAACAAGGCCGCAATATGACCGCTAAGCGAGAACAGGAAGACCGGCAGCAGCACCTTGCTTTTGGATTTATCTTCCACCTATACTGCGATACCTAAGCCGCCTGCCAAGCGTGGGGATTATGACCACCCCTCCCTTTTAAGGGGGAGGCCTTTGTTCAGCAGTGGACGTATTTCGGCTCCTAATGAACGTACCTACGGAGACTCGTGCCCGGATCATATCAGGCACCCAACCTGTCGACTGTATTATAATACAAAAACTGTGATGGTGAGTATATGTCAGCGTCACCTGCCTTGCATGCATGCTCTAACGTGTCAGCATGTAATAGGTACATATGCAAATTCATGGCCAGAAGACATTACCTATTTGAATTTTGACAGAGACTTGCAAGGCACGGCCGGATAGGTACGCGTTTCATACAAAAAATATTGAAGTATATATAAGTAAGTACTTACATAATTTGACCTCTGATACGTTAATAGCACGGTCATAGCTGGTCATGTGGGCAGACGCTTTTAAATCTTCACAGTAGACTTTTTATATTGTAGAAGCTAACTAGGTACCTACATACCTACGGGGCGCCCATCTGGGCGCTGAGGCTGGCCATTTGACGCCGTAGGAGAAAAATCTACAGTGTCCAGCGAAGGATGGCACCATCCAGAGTGGCGGAGGCGAGCCGGGGGCGTAAACGACACATCGCTCTCCCGACGTGGCGCGAGCGGCTCCAGCCGGAGCACATAGCGCGCAAACGCGTCGTTGAGGCATTCCTGCCGCATCTTGAAGACTGGATACAGCGACGGAGTGGACGACTCACGCAGATAATCATCGGTCACGGTTGTTTCTGTGATTATCTGCATAGGATCGGACGTGAAGCGACGACGAAATGCTTCCACTTTGACCAGTCTGACTTCACCCAACACACGATAGAGGCTTGTCCCGCGTGGTCGTTGGAGCGTCGATACCTGGTCGCAGTCATCGGATTGGACCTCTCCCTGGGCAGCGAAGTGTCGGCTATGCTGTCCGGGGATGCGGCGTGGGGAACGATGGCTGCCTTCTGCGAGACAGTCATGTCCCAGGAGGAGGCTGCGGGAAAGTGAACGCACTGATCCTGCTCCAGCAGTGTCAAGCGGCCGCCTAACGTCTCGCTCCTCAGTCCTGAGCTCGGGGCTATAAACAACATGCAACCTTCGGAGTCGCTGGACGTCCAAGGTGTGGGCCTTGAGACGGCTATTAAGTACGGTGGCGACTCCGTGGAGGACGGCGGCGGGGTTGCGACCCCCGTCCCCGTGAGTACCGTGATAGGTTCCCGGGGGGCTACAATGCGCCCCCCCGCGGCGGGCTCAAAGGCAAGGCACTGAGGGGCCCCTGGTGTAGATCCCACCGTAGAGCCCTGGGGTCCCCTCTCATTGCGCCGATGCGATAGCCGCGGGGGTTTTAGTAGGTGGGTGTGTGGGATTCTCGCACACAATCGAAAAAAAAGGTACTTACCTACTTTACCTTTGGTAGGTATGTAGGTAAGTATAATAAGTACCTAGGTAATTACAATGCTGTACTGATGATAATATATAAGAGACTAGGGACTATTCAAAACACACAACCTTTACAAATATTAGTAGATACTTACCCAACAAAGGAAAACATTGCAAGAAAAATATGGTTTATTATTAATTTCCACAGCATAACTTTTCTTTTTAGGCAACAGTAGGTACGAGTATATACAATACGTCCTTAGCTTAAAATTGGAATAAAACGGCGTAAATATTATAAATAAAGAATATTTATTTTTCTATAAACACAATATTCCTTTTAATATCATCAATGGCTCACATCATTATAAATCGCGGATCGCATTGGGCTTTCGTCAACGAAGTCGTGTGCATGGATGGAGAAGAGTTCAGCGGGCGAGCCGCGGGTCGACGCCGAGACGAATCGCCCAGCGCGCGCGGCTCCTTAGCTAAACAATTTGTGCATCGAGGTCAGGTAGATATTACTTTAATCGCTAAATCACATTTGGACACTAATATACATGTATAACTACGTTCAACAAGTGTCAATATTGAGCAGTACGAGGGGGGCCGCGGGTGCGCGCGGCGCGCAGCCTGCGTCACGCGGGCCCGTAGGCGCAGTCGCCGCGTCGCGCGCCCGCCGTCTCCTCGCCGGGCAGCACGGCGGCGCGCCGCCACTGGTCACGCACGCGCTCCACGTGCTGCAGCACGCGCACCACGTTCATGCCCGCCAGCTTGCGCACGTCCTCCTCGCTCCAGTCGGGGTCCCGCAGCAACTCGGCCAGCAGGTGCGGGTAGCGCGACACGTCCTCCAACCCCTCGGGGGGCGCGTCGATGCCGTCGTAGCCCGCGCCCAGCCCCACGTGCTCCACGCCGGCCACGCGCCGCACGTGGTTTATGTGCGCCACTACGTCCTCCAAAGTGGCCTTCTCTCCGCATGTCACTAGCTTCGCGTAAAAATTTATCATCACGACTCCCCCGTTCGCAGCGATCATACGAAGCAGTTCATCGGGCACGTTTCTACTCGAGTTGCAAAGTGCCGCGGCTCCCGAATGCGAAAAAACTACAGGCGCTTGTGACATTTCTAAGGCGTCGCGTGCCGTCTCTTCCCCGGCATGCGACAGATCCACTATCATACCGAGACGATTCATCTCACGCACGACCGCTCTCCCGAATTCGCTGAGACCTCCGGAGGTGCCGGCCGCCCGCGCCCACCTCGTGTCACACGTGTGTGTCACAGTAAGATACCGAGCTCCTAATTGATAGAATGCACGAAGTACGGCGAGCGAATCGCCGAGAGCGTGCCCACCTTCTACACCGATCAAAGAGGCAATACGGCCGTCCCGATGTGCATCCAGAAGCTCCGCCGCATCGGTGACTAATGCTAAATGTGCCGTGTTCAGCTCGACAATTCGCTTTATAACGTCCATTTGTTCAAGAGCCAGCTGAACAGCGTCACGATCTCGCGCTCCGCACGGTACGTACGCCGACCAGAACTGAGCGCCAACCTGGCCGAGTCTCAAGCGCGGGATATCAGTGTGCGACCAGCGCGACCGCGCCCACGGTTCAATTCCGTCTAGACCGGCACTCAAGTTGAAGTCACCTATTCTGTTGTGCAAAAATTTTCGAACGTTCCAGGCTAAGTCATTGTGGCCGTCGACGAGTGGCGAGTCTCGAAGCATTCTGCGGATAGTTGTGAGCCTTTGTTCTGGGGTGGCTCTTCCACCGCCTCCTAGTGCGAGAGGCAGAGCCAGAGCGGCGGCGAGCGCGGCCAGCACGACCAGCGCCGCTAGAGCAATGCGCCACCGCGGCCGGCGCGGTGTAGGCTTCTCGTCGGAACTGCCCGACGCCGATGCAGACAGTGAGTCAGGCGCCCAGCGCCCGCATCTTTCAGCCACGTCTGGGAGTGGTCCGGGAAACGTCATACCTTCTGGTACAGCAGCCTGTAACCCACACAAATAACAATTATTAAAACTCGATAAAGTCTGAAACGATCGGGACGGTTTTTCAAGATTATATATACAGTTATAAAGGTCCATAAATATACCTAGTAAGTACATTATGATAAAGAATTAAGAAGCCTGGGCGACGATGTGCGGTTGTTTTCTATTTTTAACAGGTTTGTTCGGATATGATAGAAATTAGAAGCTTCTTCAAAAAAATCTTGCCCAATTTTTGAAGCACATTACGTATTAGCAAGGAACAGCCGGAATAATCGAGGGAGACCAGCGGGCCTAAAAAGGCCATGTAGTGTATAGTCACCCTACCAATTGTTGACAGTATATTATAAGCTATGTAACGTCCGCCAGAGTGCAGTAATAAATTCATATCAGAACCTACAAGTATTTCTTAATTCGTCGCCCAACAACTCTCTTGCCACTGCAGCCACGTTAAGCATTTCATTCAAAATGCCCATCGACTGTTATTTATTTAAGTATAATATATATTACATATATATAAGAGGTCTTCGTTCAAGTAGGAGGCGATTCGATTTGGATATCAGTAAGTAATCCGTAGGCGGTGTGCGGTAGTTATCTGGACGTGCTCTAGTGAGCGTCCGGCGCTGAAGAGGCTCTGACTGACGAGGTCCGAGAACGGAGCGCCTAGATCTTTCAGAAGCATCGATCAAGACCACCGGGGAGGTATAAATTTCACGCATCCCGGCCTCCGGCTCTACTCTACGATTTTCGTAGATCATCATCATCATCAGGGTTGCCGTAGTCCCCACGCTTGGCAGAAGTCAGGGAGATCGCAGTATATGTGGTAGATAATCGAATAGAAAGACGTTGCTGCGCCCGTCTTCTTGTTTTCCCTTAGTCGCTTCTTACGTACCTACACCCAACTGGAAGAGATGGGAGGGTGCTATTCTTACCCGGACACACCACGGCTTCGTAGATACGAAATACCTAATAATACGTCATTTTCGATATAACAGCATCTGTGTATTTAAATTTAGATACGTCTGATACTTGCTTGCTACAACCACAACCCTCTCTCTGTCTTTATATCACGTGTCATGCTTCCTTATTAAATAATAATCTCGCAAATGCGAGACGTTTAGATAACAAGGATAACAATGGATTTGACTGACACATCTACATTATCGCATACCTACCATTATAAGCCTGCCTCCGTGGCGCAGTGCGAAACTGCTTGCTTTGCACACCGGAGGTCACGGGTTCGAATCCCGCGGCGAGCAACAACTTTGTGTTTCTTACTAGCTAGGAAAAAGTAGACCGATAACCTAATTGTCTATAAGTAAGATGATCCATGCGTCGGCTTGTGAGAGTAAAGGAAGAGAGAGTGCAATTGTGTCCACGCAAGCACTTTTGCACTATAATATTATCTCTCTCGTAGATGGCGGATTGGCCGCTGTTGTCGTATCGGCCAACAGGACATTTTTTTATTATAAGCGAGGATAGGAAAGTAAGTAGAAGTACCTATGTAGGTATGTACAGCAAGCATCAAAATACAAGCATCTAATAACTCATCTAAAGTGTAACCATACAGACGACCGTCGCGGGCAGTGGTGGAACTGAGTTCTTACAATATAGTCTGTGAGTTGTGGCATACCCGACTGATTGATGAAACCATTTGAAATTTGAAACTTGGAATACTTTTAGTAACAGTGAAAAAGGTGAGGTATCAAATGTCCATTGCCAAGCCAAGTGTGTATCTACCCTATAGGTAAAATAACAAAACAATTAAAAACACACAAAACATGTAACTACCTAGTTACATGTTTTGTGTGTTTTTAACTTAGTAGCAGGGGCGTAGCTACTGCCGTATCAGCCGTATCAATGATACGGGGCCCCCGCGCTACAGGGCCCCCGAACATGTGTAAGCAAAAATTCGTAAAATCCATGTTCTCGCATAATCTCTTAGGCTGTACCATCATTTGGGCCCCCCAAAAAGTTTTGATACGGGGCCCATCAAAGGCAAGCTACGCCACTGCTTAGTAGCCTTTTCCAGACATTGCAAATTATATAAAATTAAAATATTTAGCATGAAAAGGTATCTTTGCCTATTGTTTTGGTCTGCGATGTTTCTCTAATGCTCTACGAAACAAACCCACCGGCTTAAGCATGCACGTTTAACAAAACCCAACCGATATACAACAATGGGCCTACTTATAATATTGTTACCGTTGAGTAATTTTTGTACCGATTTAAGCAATGAATAGAATAGAATAGTTTATTTCAATTTAATATAGGAACACTTAGGCTACTACATTAACTTTAATAATACCTACTAGTACACAGCAGTTGCTCAAGTGTTTGGCGGAGCAACCGCAAGCCCTGTTCTAGGAACGAACCTGTGGTACAGGTACGAATACTGAATTTATTATTGGCTCTAATATTGTGACTCTTTCAGTTGGTTTGAAACTACAATTATTTGGTGTATAAGAGCCGAACTGGGAATGTGCGGGAAAATTACGGACCCGCTACTCTAGAAAGAGAGTGTTATATTTTCGAGTGAATTAGATCATCATCAGCCGATTGGCGTCCACTGTTGAACATAGGCCTCGTCCTTGGAACTCAAATAAACTATTTTTGAAAAAATAAAAACCGACTTCAAAGTAAATTATCTAAAAACCATAAAATAACGAAAATATATTGAAGTTGGTGCTAGCACATCATGTTAACTAAGACTAGCACACCGACTTCAATATACTTTCGTTATTTTATGGTTTTTAGATAATTTACATTGAAGACGGTTTTTATTTTTTCAAAAATAGTTAATTTAACACTTTTTAGTGACTTTTATTTTAGCAAAAAAAATAGGTATCAGCACAATCACGCAACTTGAACGTCTAGGTTACAGTAACTTACTGAAAAGTTTATATCTCTTAAACTACTGCACCGATTTTGATGAAACTTGTACTCTACCCTAAGTTGAAAAATACTCTAACTATTGCAAAAAGAATTTTCGAAATCGGACCTGTAGTTTCTGAGAAATCCGCGGGCAAATCTACATACATACATACATATATACATACATATATACATACATATATACATACATACATACCCTCGTAAAATTTGGTATATTTGTTTAGAAGCCCACATAGACTAACATATATCAATATTACGCATTTTTATTAATATTACATACATACGCGTCGAATAGAGAACCTTCTTTTTGAAGCCGGTTAAAAAACTTTGCGACTCGCGCATAACGTCAGTCCACTTAATGAGAGGCTTACCTACGCTTCGTCTTCCGGCTCGTGGTAGCCACTAGAGAACCTTTCTACCCTATTGGTTTTGGTTATCGGCTCGTATTCTGCCTTCCCATTAGTCATTCGTGATTTTATGTTGACTTAATTTCCCAGAATAATTGTAAGCATTCATATATCAGTCATACATATCAATCTCTATAAGCGGGACGATAATTTGCCGCGTGTCCAATTATGCAAGGGGCGCATGCGGGGGATATTGGGGGAAGGAAAGGGGCCGATCGGTGAGCCTGAATTGCTCCTGACCCATTTATGGTCGGAGTTCCGAGCTACCGGGAAGCTTACTTGTATGTAACAATTAAGTAAGTTTTTTTTTCTTTATTTCACACGTATGTACATAATATTGCCAATGTCAGAATTTTGTTATATCCGCGCTCCCCCTTTCTTCTTCTGTTATAATATTGTACATACATAAACTATTTCAGCAACCACTAATACTATCGATTTGGAATAGTTTTAAATATTGCATATCCAACCTCATCGCAAATAAAAACAATTTCTTTTTTGTTTTACTTTCTTTTTTATCCGCCCTGAAACATCTGAAATAATGATATCTAATAAATATGAATAAAATGATGTTTCCAAGTAAGTAGGTACAGTTTTAAAGAAATCCTTAAAAACTTAGACAACATATTATTTAGTTTTGCGGTTTGGTCTTTTAGCTATCCGAGGTGCAGTAAACTAACTCTAATGCGTTCAAAGAAGGTATGGAATTGGTGCGCGAGTCTTACTACTTACCCAGTTTTTAATTAACTTACTGATGAAACAAGGACACGCGCCTGAAGGTAAGCAAAACACCTGCCAACAGATAGCTTTATTGCACTCCTGCTCGATACCTACAGTGTCCTATTACATCGGAATACATTGTCGTAGCCGGTTCGGTATGCACCTGAACGGTCCCTTGCATAATTATCGTATGATTACATAATGCGAATTGCTCCTCTATACACCATCCCAGTGGATGTTTATCGCGGTGGATGTGTGTGGGCTAAGGCCTATTAGCGTATCCTACTATATTTTATGTAGGTACTAAAATATATTTATAAAACATTGTTTACAAAAGCACGTTGTTGTGCAAATACTTTAGTTCGGGGGCAAGGTGCGTACAGCGTACAGGGTGGAGCTGCATCGATTCGCTGCACGACAGACGACAGGTCGGCCGCGAGCTTTCGACCCGCGGCCCACGACTCACAGGCCACGACCCACGCGGCTATTACTCCCACTATAGGGTTGCTACATCTTTCTGAACAACAAAATTATTATGGCCTCAAGCCATCGATATGATATATAAACTAGATTTGGTGTCACGGTTCAAAAAGTGGTAGCGAGAAATAGCGCCCTTGCGTCGCTATTTCTTTACAAGCCACATCCTGATTAGATTTATTTTTGCCGATAGGAGTGTCGCTGCTGTCTATATGAAACTGTCAAACTGCAAGTCATTATCATTATAAAATCGTTAGTTCACGTTTCCGCCACCAGCACAGATAAGTTTGCAACCTCCGCGACCACATTTTAGATGTCATTTTGTTCGTGAATGTTTATCTAGTTTATATATTATATCGATGCCTCAAGCCGATGCCTCAAGCATTGAATTTTGCTTTAACAATTACTAAAAATGATTAATGATTTTATTTACATAATAACTAAATAATTACAGTTTATTTCCAAATACATATATTTAGATTAAGTAAAAAACTTTTTCAGCCAACGTATAAGCTTGGCCATACAAAGGGGTAATGCCGCCAGTCTTTTAGGTACCCTTCCCTCCCAGTGCGGCGACAACTTCGAGGAAGTTTTTTACCTAGTTTAAGTGTACATGTTTGTAAATAATCTGTAAATATTTTGTTTCAATAAATATTATATCTTTTAAGTAAAAAACTACCTCTAAATTGTAGCCGTAGTGAGAGGGAAGGGTACCTACCTAAACAACTGGCGGCGTTTCCTTTTCGTATGGTCAAGCTTATACTTTGGCAGTAAAAGCTACCAGCACGGCGGTCCCCTGAGACTTCGATAAGTTTGGAAGAAACGTCTTTCACTAAAACTAAATAACTCATCAAAATTTTCGAGGACAAGATCGGTACCTACTTACCTAAGTATGGAAGATACCTCTTTAGAATCCCTTGTGCAATCATATTTATACTACCGTATACGTATCCAAATTCGTTATTTTCTTATACCACGTAACAGAGACGCTGACAGGTAATATATCGTCACGTATAAAATGAGTGCGCATCGGAACCCTACCACCAACGACATAATGTTGCGTGAAATTTGCGCCTCTATTGTTACCTTACCTACAACTAGCCAGCGCGCAGCGGTCCGTGCCGCTTTTATAGACCAAGCCTGGATGTTTTATGGACCGCACGTAAATCACTCGGCACATAAAGATACCTATATATTTGCAGATTCTGTTTATTCATTTCTATTATTATTTACTTCACACGGTACGTGCATGAGTCACGGACGTTTGTCAATATCGTTATTTATTACAAGTTTACAACAGAAAGTTTGACAGTTTGATGAAACGGAAAGCTTTGCGGAAAGCGTTCTAGTTAACAGATACCTAGCTGTTCGCTGTCGGCTTAAGAAAATATAGCAATGAGAACTGCATACTTACCTACTTCATGTCAATTTCTATTGCGGAAGCGAGCTAAATTGATACTGTATTTGTTGGTCGTGCGTGTCCCCCAATTGAAGTTTTACTGCCACACTTACAAACCCCAATTAACTTTAATTCTAATTAATTCACTTTTTAATATCTATTTATTACGACTGTCGGTGTCGTTTATGATTAATTTCGATTATTGAACACGAGATAAGTGTTATATCTACTCACTATCAGCGTATTAAGTATTAATGGGTGTCGAGTGGCGAAATAATTCGATTACAAAAAATGAATTAATCAACATTAAGTTTAATTGACGTTTGTAGGTTCGGCAGTAAAACTTCAATAATTATGTATCAATTAAGATTTGGTACCATACTGTCGATTCTGGTGTTAACATAAGTACTTACCTGCTGTGTTTATTTAGCACCAACTTCAATAATATTTAAGTTATTTCTCACTTTTTAGTGTACTGTCTATTGAAATAGGTTTATTTTTATTTATAAAAAATATTATTTTATTATTTTTAGTCATATTCTCTTCAATAGTAGGTATTTATTTAACTATACCTAAACTTTATCACTAACAATAATCAATCAGAATCGGTAGGGTTGGGTATGACCATTTTTGAAGTCGAAGCTATCGTCTAGGTATATAGGTTTGTCAAGGTGTTGTCACTTAGAGGAAGAATCTTTTGTCATCATTCATGTTTCTATCGGAACTACTTGTCCGGTCGTGACAAAGTTTATAAGTAGGGACCGGATTTATATGTAAATACATATTTTCAATTTCAATAGTTATTGCTCAGTATGTTGTTTTCTACACGAATCATGACATAAATGTCATGAAACGAGAAAATGCAATTTTTATTTTCCATATTTTGCCGTATTTCAAGGATAAGTCTATATTTTTACAAAAATGAGTAATATTTCTGTAAAAAAGAGTAGCAAATGGATGTATACGAAACAAAATACGATACCGCGTAGGTAAATCACAAAAAAAGTTCATATGGGGTAGCAACAATTTGCGAATGAGCAAAATATTCCTTTTTCTGTAAACGTGGCATGACCTTGAATTTTGAAAAATTAATCAACAATTAATTTGGGAGCTACGATGCCATAGACATACATACAGGCAGACAGACATAGGCGACACACTTAAACATGCCAACAACTTGCATTGGGGTTTACAAAACATGAGATCCGTGTACTGCAATAATAGAAATACTTAAAAGAACTGCCATATACCTGAAACTTTTGGTTATTTGTAACTCCATATTTTGCCATATTTTCGCTTTTTTAGTCCATATTATATGTACATATTATGGATTTTTTAATACATATAAATCCGGTCCCTATTTATAAGGAATGATTGTAATAATTCACACTCTCGATTAAAATAAAAAACCGGTCAAGTGCGAGTCGGACTCGTGCACCGAGAGCTCCGTACCTTATTTGGATGAATTAAAGTTATTTTATTTATTTATTTAGCTTCATGTACAAAGTACTAGGCGGACTTGGGCATTTTTTAACAGTCTACGTTTGGGTAGTGAAGAAATATTTTGTGGTAAGTGCCAATTAGTGTAAAAGAAAAACTAAAGAATATAGATATCCCGGCACTGTCTTGTATGTTTTTTTTATATATTTTTGTATGTTTAAATGTATTATATAAGTATATAGTACTATATAAGTAATTATGTGAGCGTGCTGCTGCGACAGACGCGCTCACGTTTGCGCGTTTGCGCACGCGGACGGACGGGTGTCCACGGAAGACCAGCATTGTTGCACCATAGGTGCAATGACATATACTGAGTGGGCCGTTCACCCGTTCAACGACAGATAGCTTATAAGGTAAGTACCTATTATTAATTAAGAAGTTGTGTTGTTGAATAAATTCTTTTCTTTTTCTTTCTTTTTATATATTACTAGCTGACCCACGCAGCTCCGCCCGCGCTGTGTTTACGTTTACTAAACTTTCAATAATATACATTCGCATAGAATACAAAACCTCCTTTTTTAAAGTCGGTTAAAAACTTGGACCCACTTTGTAATTGCCCTCCAAAGCACGGAAACGTTTAGTTCAAATGGCGTTAAACGGTCACCCATCTATTTTGATGACCTTAGCTAACGTTGCTTAACCTGATCGATTTCCAAAAATTGTTAACAACTGTCTATGAGTGTTCCCTTGCAAATATTTATTATAATTATAAAGAAAAAATGATAAAATCGGACCAAGCGTATAACCAAGTACCCATTTTGACTTTAATCCTCTCTCCCAAAAGAACCGTGCTAGATTACGGGATAAAAAGTATCCTATGTCCTACCTCGTAGTAAGATCTCAAATCATGCCAAGTTTCGTTTCAATCCATCCAGTAGTTTCGGCGTGATGCTCAGCCGTGATACAGACAGACAGACAGACAGACAGACAAAAATTTAAAAAATTACATTTTCGGCCTCAGTATCGGTAATAGAATGCCCTCCAAATATAATTTTCAAAATATCTTCAATGTACAGAATTGGACCTATTACAGTTTTATTATAAGTATAGATTTAGACATAATTAAATAGGAATATAAATATATAGATATATGTAAGTAAGTATATACATTTTAATGGTTATTAACAAATAAGAAAGTGTTAACAATACTAATAAAATAATTATAAATGAAGAAGAATAAAGAATATCATTCTGCGAATGTATGACAAAGATGTTCGCGAGGCCTAACTTTGAAAGATAAGCGATTCTTAGCCATCCTGATTTCCTGAGTAAGTGCATTCTAGAGAAGAATAGATTGCACAAAAAAGGAAGTATGTATGAAGTAAGAACGATCAGATGGACATATAAGAAGAAGATTATGTGAGGAGTGGAGAGATTTAGTATGACTGGGACAGAGATACTGAAAATGAGAAGTGAGATAGGCAGGCGAAGTAGAAGAGTGAAGCAAAGAAAATAGTGAGTTCTTCGCTAATGGATAGGACACCATTTCAATAGAGCTTGATGTTCGGATACGTGGTCATATTTCCAAATATTATACATATATGCTGTGCCGGATTAAGCCAGCACGGGGCCCGTTGCATATATGAGCAAAGGGCCTTTGACCTCATCTTATTTACTTGATTATTTCTTTGCTATATGTATGTCATATAGTGTGCCCCCCGAGGCGCGGGGCCCGTAGCATTTGCTGACCTCTGCTATATGGCTAATCCGGCACTGCATATATCATATATGAAATTCATATGATATATGAAGCGTATACAGTTATTTATAATTCGATCCTATTTATTCAAAAGATTAGAGTTTAGATCTATATTCATACTGAGCACACATCAAGATAGCTCTGATCGATATCTCGATTAGACTATAGACAAGCCTGTTTCGAACAGTGCAAACAGCGAGTTAACTACAAGACAAGTCATTTACTAAAACAATCAAAGGAAAGTTTAAGGTTTGCACAAGCATTATTTTACTAATGTTGTCTTTTACTTACGCGAATATTACACATTAAAATCAAACTAACTACTTTTACTTTTTTCCGCGATAATATCCGCAGAAGTAAGTAAGTTACCTACATTTTACCTTCCACATTTTTTTGTATTATAAGCCAAAAATGTGACATAAACCAAAAGTGTTTTTTTTTCAAATGTTTAAATAACGTTGGGCCTTTTATATGATCCCACTCGATATAGTAGGTAGTCTCACTTTAAAACTATGGCACCCCATTTAAACCCCCTTTAAAAAAATTAAGATCAACAATACGTTTTTTAATTTGCAATGAGGCTGGGTAAGTAAGATTTAAAACCATTCTAAGTTTCAAGCCGATAGATAGCATCAGTGGGTTCTGACGATTTAGAAATGTTGACACTGGTTAGGGTTACGCTAATTTCATACGCTAATTTACGAAATAGTAACTCCCAGAAAGAACTAAATTAAAATTCACATAGATTCTATAAATGTTAATCTTACACTACCATTTATTTTACTAGGTAGGTGCTAACTGGCCATTTGACACCTAAATCCCTAACATACATAAATAGTATATTACTTAATTATTTTTTTTATTTTTTTATTTTTTTTGTATGAGTAGTACTGTTGGCCGCAGATGGCCATTACAGCTTCACCGGACAAGAGGGCGAGCGCTCTGAGCGCTCCAGCCCGGAAGTATATTACTTAAATGAAACTAATATTACGGATTATATCGCGATTTATTTTTGATTTTCATTACCCGACGTTATAACCGCGATATAATCCGTAGAATTAATTTTATTTCAATGTGTTCAATTCGCGTAAATATCAGAAATCATTATTAGTAAGTCTTGTACTAGCTGACCCACGCAGCTCCGCCCGCGCTGTGTTTACGTTAACTAAACTTTCAATAAATTACATTCGCATAGAATACAAAACCTCCTTTTTTAAAGTCTGTTAAAAACTTGGACCCACTTTGTGCTTGCCCTCCGAAGCACGGAGACGTTTAGTTCAATCATTTAACCCATCTATTTAATGACCTTACCTAACGTCGCTTAACCTGATCGATTTCCAAACATTGTTAACAACTGTCTATGAGTACTTATTCACTTACAAATCTATACTTATAATAAAACTGTAACAGGTCCAATTCTGTACATTGAAGATATTTTGAAAATTATATTTGGAGGGCATTCTATAACCGATACTGAGGCCGAAAATGTATTTTTTTTAAATTTTTGTCTGTCTGTCTGTCTGTATCACGGCTGAGCATCACGCCGAAACTACTGAATGGATTCAAATGAAACTTGGCATGATTTGAGATCTTACTACGAGGTAGGACATAGGATACTTTTTATCCCGTAATCTAGCACGGTTCTTTTGGGAGAGGGTATGAAAGTCAAAATGGGTAGTTGGTTATACGCTTGGTCCGATTTTATCAATTTTTCTTTATAATATAATAAATATCAGTAAGGTAACACTCATAGAGAGTTGTTATCAAGGTTTTGTAATCGATCGGGTTAAGCAACGTTAGGTAAGGTCATTAAATAGATGGGTGACCGTTTAACGCCATTTGGACTAAACGGGTCCGTGCTTCGGAGAGCAAGTAAAAAGTGGGTCCCAGTTTTTAACCGACTATAAAAAAGGAGGTTAAGTATTCGATGCGAATGTCTGTTATTAAAAGTTTAGTTAACGTAAAAATAGCGCAGGCGGAGCTGCGTGGGTCAGCTAGTATTTATTATAATTATAATGAAAAATTGTTAAAATCGGAGCAAGCGTATAACCAAGTACACATTTTGACTTTAGTCCCCTCTCCCAAGGGAACCGTGCCGAATGTAGGGATAAAAAGTATCCCATCAGCCAAGTTTCGTTTCAATCCATCCAGTAGTTTCGGCGTGATGCTCAGCCGAGACTAATGACACGTGACTACTGAGACGGACAGACAAAAAAAATGGCTTTAGTATCGATTATAGAATGCCCTCCAAACATAATTTTCAAAATATCTTCAATGTACAGAATTGGACCTGTTACAGTTTTATTTTAAGTAAGTATAGATATTACTATTCAAATATTTAAAGAACCTATCTATTTAAAGCACTCTCGGTTGACCGAATTTTTCAACTAGGTCATCCCTTAAAATTAGATGGTCCACGCGAACCCTCATGAGCAGGAGCACACGGCTGCTCTAATGTCTACAAAGATAGCTCTGATCGATATCTCGATATAGACAACCCTGTTTCGAACAGTGCTAACAGTGAATTAACTACTGGTAATAAGACAATACTATTACAATAATATTCTATTGCTTAACCGCGACCCCACCTCATGGTAAGGGATTGATGCAAGCGCGCTTAGAAGTGCACTAGCTTATTAACAAAACAAGGAAAGAGGACCCAGTGTCAGAGGTATCAATGTGTAAACAGCAGGAGACGAAAATAAGCAGCTGCCCAAACCCCAGGGCCCACCTTTCTGAATAAACCACCTTTCTTACCACGTCGATGTAAGAGTATTTGCACAGTCGACGCGCAGATGTTTAGAGTTTTCTCGCTTCAAACGAGATTTTATTTTAATCGCATCCAGGCAATATCATTGCATCCAGGTAAGTAAATCTTTGCACACATTCTCAAATTCAATAGCCCCGTAAAGGGCCGCTAGTACCGAAACAAATGCGCAGATTCATCGATGCTGTCGCTCATGTAATGTACGTACAGGGGGTTTTTATCAGAAACTCCTCAACAGTAGTATAAAGACGTCAATCAGATAGGTACCGATGAATACGAAAATTCCATACTACACGGACTCGCTTCGAACACGCTTTTCGCGCCTTTTTGTCATAAACTCATTTGGATTTGTGTATTTGTGGCTCTCTCCTTCTAAACAAAACGCGCGTTGTCTCCACGTAAAAATATTATGTGTAGTTAGGTTCTAAGCTATACTTACATCAACAGGATGCGCATAATATGATACTGCCAACGTCAAGCTTCCATAACAATTAAAATAAATAACTAAAGGCATAAAAGGGATTCAAGAAAATATTAAGTACATACTAAAAATAAAAAATGGCGGGGCAAGATCGCCGGTAATCCGTCATGATTAAGAGCGAGGTATTTAATGTTCTTCTTCCTTAGAACCTACCGTGTGCCTTAACTCGCTACCTTAATATAATCAGTGGCGGTCCGAGAGGGGGGCCGTAGGGGTCATGACCCCCCCCCCCCCCCACCCCAAATCTCAAACTCATTCACGTCAAATTGACATTCTTGCTTTAAAACGACTAAACAATTTTATCCAAAATAGGTTACGCACTTCAAACACTGTCGCAAGGTGGGAATCGAACCCACGACCTATCAGCTAGCGGCCAGGGCCCTAGACCAATGGGCCCGTCAACTATGACCCACCCCCCTCCCAAATCGTTGGCTGTGACCGCACCTGAATATAATTCATGACTAGGGACCGGACTTCATGTAAATAAGTACATATTTTTAATTTTAATAGTTTTTGCTCAGTAAGGACTTAAGTAAAAAAGAAAAAAAGGAAAATAATATTTTATTTACCGAAACATAGCTACGTACATACAAAAAGAACTAGTAAGTATACAAAAAAAAGAAGTTAACAATAAAAATTAACCAGTACAATACACAAAAAAAAAAACAACGAATAACATTAAAAATAAAATAAAGTTACCACTAAAAGAAATACTTAACGGAGCAATGGTACGCCGCATTTTCGGCAAATGAGGTCAGCCACTCAGCATTATTGCTGCACCGAAAATCACAATCCGGCCCAGCGCTGATTTTCAGGGCAAACCCCCGTGACATTCCGATGCCATTTCACCATTTTAATTTAATAGATATTGATAAATAAATAAAATAAAAAAAAATTGTTTTTTTATAATTATAAATATGTACTTACCAGTGGCGTGCAGTCCATATAGGCAAAAAGTGTTTGCCTACCCTGTGATTTTCCCAATCAGACATATCAATATAAAGTGTGCATAGTAATATTTCGTTTTCAATTATTTCACCATTGTAAATAAACAAAAGCACGCATAATGTTTGAAATCAATCACCTATGCGCGACGAACTTAACATAAATACACTGTACTATACCTATCTACTCATAAATGTAAAGATAGATTTTGCGCGCGGGCCACGCAAAGACACGATACGGCGTTGCCTCAATTTTCACACATTCAAACAGATTTCTTGCACACAGACTCACACCGATACACGCACCCATAAATAATCTGACATGTATAATAGAAGAAATATCACGCACACAGACAAAGGACAGAGACACAGAGAGACACTGCCTACCAAAAGTGACATTTCAATACAGTTTAGTCCCGTGAATTACCGACATGGGCATTTTTTTAAACGTCGCCTGGGCCTATAACAAGAGATAGATGGCGTTAACACAGAATTATTTATATTTTTGTTGACTCATTATTGCATAGCAGTGCTCATTTATTCAAAAAAACATCAGTAAGTACAAATAAATAGACTTACTTATGTTACAGTGTCAATACGTAAAAACAAAAAGACTGTTACCCTACGACTCAAGAGATCTAAGAAATTTGCTTTTTTTGCCTACCCTGATCAAAAAGTCTGTGCACGCCACTGGTACTTACATACTTATTTAATTATAATATATTACATTCTTAAAAAATATATATTGTGATATGATCTATCTTCTATATACTATAATAAAACTCAAAGAGCACTTTTTCTGTACATTGAATATTTTTCCAAAATTTACTATACTTTACTATTTACTATACTATCGACATAGAGGCCAAAACAATTTTTTTTTAATTATTGTCTGTCTGTCTGTCTGTCTGTCTGTCTGTCGTTCTGTTCGTCCAGGTATCATTTGAAAACCCGTGGATGGATTTTGATAGGACTTTCACTGATGTATTGTGTAGAAGTCAAGGTATAAGTTGGTATATAAAACATCACGCTATGTTTCATAGGGGCTAAGCAGTGAAACATTACTTGCACATATTGCCACGTAATTTCCTTTGTATGTGAATAGGGTAATTATAGACTGATCAGTTAATCATTAAGATATGTATTATTACGCTATATACAATAGGGACTGAGCAGACATTTAGTTTGCATAAGATATAGCATTGGCGAAGGGTCAATTTTTGTAAGGGGTAAGCCGGTCCGGTACACCCAGGACATTTTCATTAGATTTCTGTTCATAAAATTTTAATGAAACTCCCAAGGCCAGGTAGTGTACAGATAGGTATTGTAGTAATACAATACCTATCCGACTGTAAAGCACAGAACAATACTACAAGCTGTAAAGTCGCAACAATAAAAGATGCGAAAATCTTAGAACTTTCATTATCGAATATGATTAGACAGTAATTTACGATGCTAGCGTGATTTACATTATGAACAGCGCCATCTATCGGTGAAATTGAACAAACAATCACTATAGAACTTTAATCTATTATATCAAAGAAAGTCGTGTTAGTTACATTATTTATAACTCAAGAACGGCTTAACCGATTCAGCTGAAAATTGGTGGGGAGGTAGCTTAGAACCAGGAAACGGACATAGGATACTTTTTATCCCGGTAGGTTAAGGTTAAGCAACGTTAGGTAAGGTCATTAAATAGATGGGTGAACCGATTTGTATGAAAGTGTGCATATCGGGTAGGTCTGAGCATAGGTCATACAGTATATTTCATACCGCTAGGTTAAGGTTAAGCTACATAAGGCAAGGTCATTAAATAGATGGGTGAACCGATATGTATGAAATTTTGTGTGCATATCGGGGAGGTCTGAGAATAGGTCATAAAGTATATTTAATGCCGCTGATACCATGATTGACGAGGATATATAGAACGAGAGGAGGGTGCAAGAGAGGAGAAAGAAAATTCGAGGAGGGGGTGATGGGGTAAGGGATCGGGGGAGTTAGGTGGAGTAAGGGGGGAGTGAGAAGGAGCAAGTTCGTAGAAGAGAGAGGGGGAGAGGGTTCAGAGAGGGGATAACAGGGAGAGGAAGAGGGGGAGTGTGACGGAAACCGAAGCGGGAGGGGGAAAGAGAGAGGAGAGAAAGAGCATATAATTCGATTTTTTTTATAAGAGAGAGAGATATGGAGAGAAATAAATCTAGGGAGGACGGAGAAAAGGGGAGCAAAATGTAATAAAACCGGCGGAGCTGCACGGGGCAGCTAGTAATATAATAACTCAATACAAAAAAAATGAAAAGTTGAAGAAGTACTTAGTCCTAATCTTGGTAATAAAAATGTACAAAAAAATACATACACGACGAATTGAGAACCTCCTCCCTATTTGAAGTCGATTAAAAAGGAGCATACAAGCATGCCGCACTCCACCCATCATAACAAATTCCAAAACGCAGCCAACCTTACCTTTTGTTATGTAAGCCAAGAATAATTTGATGATAATACAATATAATATAAAATATAATAAAAATGTATATATATATATATATAAGATAAGATACTAAAAAGATACGAAAAAGTCAAAACATGTAGTAACTACTGTATTTTTGGTGGGGAATTAACAATTGTGTTTATCTCGTATTATTTTGAATAAGTTGGGTCTCCCTTTTGTTCATCCAATAAATATCTTTTTAAACTATATTTAAATGAATTAATAGTTTTTAGGTCTCTAATAGGTGGTGGAATATTGTTCCAGCACTGGGTAGCGGTAAGTAAGTATATTGTTTTCTTCACGAATCATGACATTTGGAATGAGATAATGCAATTTTTATTTTCCATATTTTCCCATATTTTGGCATATTTCAAAGATAAGTCCACATTTTTACAAAAATGAATAAGTACTTATATTTCTGTAAAAACGGATGAGCGTAAGGTAAATCAAACCAAGTTTACTAACCCCTCGGTTAGTAAACGTGAACTAACGATTTTATAATGATAATGACTTGTAGTTTGACAGTTTCATATAAGTAGACAGTAGCGACACTCCTATCGGCAAAAATAAATTTGTCAGGATGTGGCTTGTAAAGAAAAGCGACACAAGGGCGCTATTTCTCACTACCACTTTTTGAACCGTGACACCAAATCTAGTTTATATATTATACCTATCGATGGTTTTCTCACTGTAGAGATATTTTAAGGATCTAAAGTGAGTCAAATAGGCACCTTACGTAAAAATCACGAGTGTGGTGCAGTTTACAAAGTAATTGAAAAACGCTTCCGTTTTAAAGAAAACCAAAACAGTATGGGATATAATAATATCATGGGTGTAATATGTATAATAATTTCTGACCCGGTGAATGCAAATAGCCAGTTGTCGTTCATTGTGGCGGTGGAAGAAGGAGGCATTTGTTCAGCAGTGGACGCATTCCGGCTGATGATGATGAATGCGAGCGTTTCTGTTTCTTTTGTGAAAAATCTACACCCATTTTGGGACCCCATCAAAATTTGATATAAGGCAACGCCACTGATTTTTATTATACTTTCTATTAATTACATTGTCTAGAGGGCCTATGTACCTACTCTACTAAGGGAAAAGCGATGAGAGGTTGTGACTATTGAATACAGGTGCTTAATAACAATAACAATAGAAAAGGCACGCTAAGTAACGAAAATGTCAAAAACATTTGTATAGATACCATTTAGATACTGAAATCTATTTAATTCATGATCTCGTACTTCATTGCAGCCAAATACTCTACCTACTACTAGATACTTATAAAAACAATTGCTGCGATAAATCTTTTTACTGCTATAAAATTGAGTGCAGGCTGAATTGAGATGAAAAGGAAGGTGCGTCGTTTTGGGTAATGGCCCTGCGGAATGAACTCACACGTGTAAATTTTTATACCCTCGCGGCCTGCGTTTGTTAATAAAATGTTTAAATAAGACATTTTTGTGTACTTTATGTTTATGTTTAGTCGTTACGTTATTTTGTTTTAACTTTTATTTATAAAAGACATGTGCCTACCTAAAATTTCGTCATAAAAAATAACCATCTTTTTTATTTTATTCGTATAATAAGACTACACGGGCCTGGGCGGTTAATATTTTTCCCCTTATGACAAAAAGTGAATCCATAAAACCAATTTTTATTTTAATGATTTCGTCCTCCGGGTCAGTTTGTCAATATATTTTTTACCACTGACATGTGAAAATAAAGACATTAGTAGGTAAATCTTGTATAACTTTACATAGTATACAACAAACAGCGCAGCAGGAGGGACCGCAGCGCTGCGCTGTTTATTAATACGCTTCGATCTTTTAAACTACGCAACGGATTTTAATGCAGTTTTTAGCATTAGATAGCACTCTATCTATATCTCTATCGATATCACTTTAATAGGAAGGTGTATATGTAGTATAATACCCTTGCGAAACCGGGGTGGGTCACTAGTGTACTATGAAAAAATATACAGCAAACAAGCTATCGATACAAAAACATCTGTCGACTGTCGATATTAATTTGTAGTGTTCATCAAGTAAGAGCCGGTGTTTATACGTCATTCCAGTTGATCAGCTTGGAGGAACTTAAGTGTTGATTACTCAAGTTAGCCAATGACAAATTTTTAAGTGACAGGTATAAATAATGATCGTCACTTTGGTTTGCCAAACGAGGTGTACGTATAACCCCGCTGATCAGATTGATCATTATTTCCATAAACTGAAAAAAGCTTCGACAACAAACTTTATTTTTATATTTCCTAAAATTATCCCGTTAGTTAGCTCGAAATTAGAATAGTACTTAAATGAGATAGAACTGTTTATGATTTTGATTGTTTTATATTTTGTTTAAGTAAGGTAGGTTCGGGTAATACGGCCTGTCGGGTAATAAGGCCTAACCAACGATAATCCAAGATAAAATTGTTTGAATCAGTCAAGGTCACAAACATAGGTAGCTAACACTCAAAGATGGTGCTTCAAACTTGTCGCAACGCGATGGCTCGCGCGATGTCGCCAGTGCGGCGTTGTTCATTGTGGGAAGTGGTTACGCAACACGAATAACAAAAAATCATCCGTTACAAACGGAAGTATTTGTTTGAAATATTTCACATAATTATGTAGTTTTACATTATAGATTTCTATCATTTCATACTTTTATGACATAAGAAGTCTAAATTGTAATATCATGATTCGATTCATATTATTTTATTTTTCTTAACACATGTTGTCGGTGGTTATCAAGGCCTACAAAATTTTATCATAAGCCTTATTAGCCTCCTTTTTGCAACAGTATCACAGCTTTAGTTAGTATCTTTCTTAGTATCTTTTTTAAATGTTATCTGTTTTTTTAATTAAATTACAGGGGACCTCCAGTCATCAAAGACCTGTTTGTAATTTTTTATTCTTTTTTGTTTTTGTCAAAGACATCGAATCTCAAAGGTAGAAGTGGTGCTAAGCAGAAACAAGTGAGCTGGTACTGTCATGGTTGTGAAGAGGGTAAGATCTCGAGGAGTGCGTTGGTTTGTCAGCACTTTTAGTGTCCTGATGGCTGTTAATCATAGGAATTTTCTGCTTTCTTAAGACTTCATGTATGATTAATGCATATCTATGATTATTGATCTCAATTACCACATAATGTATATTTTGAATATTATAGCATGTTACAGCCTAGGCCTTATTACCCGACCATAGTATTAAAAGGCCTATAGATAGAGTTTAAAAAAAGGTTTGATGTTGCTTTTGTTTACGGAAAAAGTTGCCATTTTTTGTTTTTATTTTATAGTAATGGTTCTATAGGTATAGTTCACATTAAAGTTAGTTGATTTCGATTTATAGTTTTTATTTTATTTCAAATCTGCCTTAGCTAGGCCTTATTACCCGAACCTACCTTAGATAATAGCGTCAATGTAAAACAAATAAGCTGACATTGTATTCACATGCACAGCAAAATAAACAATAAACTAGTTAAAAGTTGTCAACGATTATTAGCACAGGTACTTAAAAACGCTTATCGCGCGAAACAAATGTGAATCACACACATCTCAAAAAAACCTACCTAATACTGTATTTTTATTTATTTTTGTCATTTCTTTATATTCTTCTGTTTCATTCTGTTATAAACAGGGTGTAAAGGACAATGTACGAAAAATTTTTTATAAGATTTCTCATATTGTCCTTTACAACATTACCTACAGAAACCATTTATATGGAAAATGACAAATGACTAACTTGTTAATTTTTGAGTATGTAAATGAATACGTGCGGAATAATATTTATTTTTCAAATTACATTGCTAATTTCAATCAAGCCACCTGCCAAACGTGCAGATTATGGCAACCCCTCCCTTCTAAGGGGGAGACCTTTGTTCAGCAGTGGACTTTTCGGCTGCTGATGATTGCTAATTTTGCACAAATAAGTAATTTATTGATTTAAAATGGAAATTAGGCTTTATAACACAATAATGATGTTATCCTAATTTTATTAAAAAAAGCGGCATTTTTTTTGGAAATTCATGAAAAAGCCGATGAAAAATTTCAATGCTATAATGTTCAGAATCATGTACTGGATCCCTGGTATCGGTTTTCGGTACGATGTCCCTTACACCCCGTATACTTACTTATAGCAAATTAGCTAAATAATGTAAATCCGTTTTGGCTGTTTCTTTAGCAAACACTGTAGGTATGTTGTAAATCCCAATTTATATTCAATCAAAATAAAAAAAATACATAATTTACTTTATTATATAATGTTTTTGTTCCATGATAAGACGATATCAAATGTACTATACTTTATGCTTATCGTGCAGCAGAAAATCTTGCAACATTATTAGAAAGAGAAAAAAGTATATTAAAATCTCTGAGATTAAAATAATGTATTTTTGTATGTTTAAAATGCATACTTTTCTTACAATCATCGATAAAATATGCTTACAATACAAGCAGCTCTTTGTATTGAATGTTAGGTATTTGAATTTGAGACAAGCCAAAGCCCTAATAATTTCACAGAGGTTATTAAATTTACTTGAAACCTATTGAGTTAAAAAACCTATTTAGTGCAAATCTATTAATTGAAGGTATCGGAATGTAAATCGGTATGTTACTGTCAAATAAACCAAAATGCAACACAAGATGAACAGGTGCATGAAGTCACTATAATTTGAGAATGAAAGGTTCCACCCACGGTTCCACCAATCAGACTAGATAAACACACACACAATGCGCAGTTGATTGACATAATACGGACATAGACACTACAAACAAACCAGCGTGGAGACAGTCCCTAGCGGACCGGAGCTACAGATCATGCGGGTCGAGGGCCGATGAGTCACAAGCACAAGCAGCGCAGGTCCAGCGTCAGGCATACGGTACACGTACGTGGGCGTGCGGCGAGGTGATAGCGCGACACAGGCAGGCGTGCGCCGCCGGTGCCACTTGGTAGTCCATGTAGTTGCCGTAGCCCATGTGGTCGCAGGTGCAGGCGCAGGTCTCGATGTGTCGCCGCAGCTCGAGCTCGAGCTCCCACGGCGGCTCCATGAGCGCGTGCAGGTGGGCGGGCGCGCGCCGCGGCGTGCCCGCGCCTCCGCGCGCTGCGAACGCGGCCCCGGGCCGGGCGCGGGCCGCACCTGCGCGACGCCACCTGCCGTCCCGCCCCCCGGCCGGCTCGCTCCACCATGCACCAGCTAGCGCGGCGCGGCGGCGGCGATGTGGCCCTCGCGGCGAGCCCGGGGCGCTGCGGCCTGAGAGCGGCGAGCCGCGGCGCGCGCGACTTGTCGCGTGTGGGCGCGCATAGCGTGTCGGACGCCCGCCGGCTGGGGAATGCCGTGCCGAGCTCGGCCGGGCGGCGGGCGGCAGGCCCGGGCGGCCCGGTCGCGCCGGCGCCCCGAGCTCCGCGGGACGCCCGCCCGCGCCGCGCCGCCCCCGCACTGCTCGCCTGCTAGCCCGCTGCGGCTCTCACCGGACACGTCTTTCAGATGCACAATCGTCAACCATCAATTAACTCGCCGACGTAGGTACATTAGTCGGAAATTGGATTGCAGATTACGAAGAAAATCGCTTCATGTTGGTTTACATTTATAACGATTGCCTCTTTACAGGATTGGTCTGAATTTAGATAGGTACATTTTTATTCGTTCACAAAATCAGTAAGTAGGTAGATAAACAGTAAAAACCGGAAACCATCAAAAAACAACATATAATTTTGCTGTTTTCTCTTATTATTACTTACCTACAATCAACCTACAATAGTGGACGGGTGAAACTCTGCCAGTTGGTCTATTCCACTTTGATCACCTGGGTGATATCACCTGGGTGATTAAAGTGGAACAATTTATTCCACTTTGATCACCTCGGAATCAAATCACCTGGGTGATATGAGCTGGGTGATTTGAGTGGAATTAATTATTCCACTTTGATCACCTAGGAAACAAATCACCTGGGTGATTTGAGCTGGGTGATTTGAGTGGAATAAATTAGTGGACTTTGATCACCTAGGAAACAAATCACCTGGGTGATTTGAGCTGGGTGATTTGAGTGGAATAAATTAGTGGACTTTGATCACCTCGGAATCAAATCACCTGGGTGATTTGAGCTGGGTGATTTGTGTGGAATAAATTAGTGGACTTTGATCACCTCGGAACCAAATCACCTGGGTGAACAGTGGCGACTACTATTTTTATTTTTCATTTTGTGTCTTTAAATCACCTACATTTGGATTTACAAAATTCAATGTTTAAGCATCGGTACCTACTTTTATAACTTTATCCTCACTAGCTAACCCGCGCAGTTTCGCTTGCGGTTAATTAGTACTTATAGATTGTTTTATAGGTTTCAAACAATCATTAGTAACGCATCCTGACGAAAGTTACCGCATAATCTTTAACCGACTTAAAAAAAGGAGGGGTCTCAATTCGTCTATATATACATTTTTTTTCCATGTATGTTCGCGCATAACTCTGGCAATTATGAACCAATTTGGAAAATTCTTACTACTTACAAATAAGTAGTAGTTTCTGAAAAAACAAGAATAGCGACTCAGAAAAAAATGGAGGAATGCCTAAAAGATGATGTTTTTATCGCTTTTTAAGGACAAAAATGGTTATAACTCTGGCAAATATTTACCAATTTCAATTATTCTTTTTTATTCACAAGAAGGAACTACTGTAATGAATCTGTATAAATTTTATCACAACCGGATTAGAACTTCATGGAGATCCATGGTTGATGTGTAGGAATTTATCTGGTAAAAACTATAAAACTGATGTTCTCCAATACATTACTCTGACAAATATGAACCGATTTCGATGATTCTTTTTTTATTCGAGAGAGTAAACTACTATGATGATTCCAAGCAAATTTCATTACGACTGGATAAATTGTTCCTGAAGAAATATGAATTATGGAAAAAGCTATGTCGACGATAATGTGATAACCTAGATAATTTTACCGTCTTCGATGGTTAAAAACATCGATATAATATATAAACTAGATTTGGTGTCACGGTTCTAAAAGTGGTAGCGAGAAATAGCGCCCTTGTGTCGTTATTTCTTTACAAGCCACATCCTGACAAATTTATTTTTGCCGATAGGAGTGTCGCTACTGTCTATATGAAAGTGTCAAACTACAAGTCATTATCATTCTAAAATCGTTAGTTCACGTTTCCGCCACCAGCACAGATAAGTTTGCAACCTCTGCGACTACATTTTAGATGTCATTTTGTTCGTGAATGTTTATCTAGTTTATATATTATATCGATGGTTAAAAAGTATAAAATAAAAGATTTAAAATAAATTGAACTCGAACACTTACTGCACGCATTGCAAAAAGATGCATCATTTTATACCATGTCCTTGAAAAAAAATGTTGATCAAGGAGAGTGCTCGTCTTCGTCTAAACGAAGTCCGGCTAGAATTAGAGATACATTTATAAATGACTGCCAAACAATACTTGTTGAAGGCCAACTATCGGTTGGTCATTTTCTAGAGAAGTTAAGATAATTTTTAAGCAATTTTAATTAAAAAGTTCCTCAATTTGACGCGTTCCATACGTACGCATATTAAATAAATATCTAGTAAAAATACGCAATGCACTTGCAGTACATGCGTACTAAGAAGGTGTGTCCACACAGAACAAAATAAATACGTATACTTTTAATTATTTGTTCTATGATTGGCCAATGTGATTGTGATATGTCTCAAAAACTAATATTTGTTAATTAACATCTTAAATATTTTTATAATAATAAATTGGTAGTTGCACTATTTGAGTTTGTATATTTCCATTATACTTAATTCTGAAAGCAGGTGATTTAAAGACACAAAATGAAAAATAAAAATAGTAGTCGCCACTGTTCACCCAGGTGATTTGATTCCGAGGTGATCAAAGTCCACTAATTTATTCCACTCAAATCACCCAGCTCAAATCACCCAGGTGATTTGATTCCGAGGTGATCAAAGTCCACTAATTTATTCCACTCAAATCACCCAGCTCAAATCACCCAGGTGATTTGTTTCCTAGGTGATCAAAGTCCACTAATTTATTCCACTCAAATCACCCAGCTCAAATCACCCAGGTGATTTGTTTCCTAGGTGATCAAAGTGGAATAATTAATTCCACTCAAATCACCCAGCTCAAATCACCCAGGTGATTTGATTCCGAGGTGATCAAAGTGGAATAAATTGTTCCACTTTAATCACCCAGGTGATATCACCCAGGTGATCAAAGTGGAATAGACCTGCCAGTTTGAACTTGAAGTAAAATTTTACTGCCGCACTCGAAATCATTATTTTATCTTCATCCTTAGTAAGTATATTTTGTGTTCAAAGCTTGGCAACGAGATAATGACTCACTGACTCGCTCTCTAAGTGAGGCAGTGAGGACCATATCCTATAAGTACTGAATATTTACTTAGGTAAGTACTTTAATTAAACACTCAAACTATTGTATTTTCCGCTATGGAATATTGTACTATTATATAATAATGAAAAATATGCCATGTTAAATACCGTAAAGACCATACCAATTATTTAGCTACAAGCATCGATATACTATAGTAAGTATTGTTTTGTATTGTTTTACCTAGGTACCATGTTTATACCATTATGGTATGCACGCCATCCAAAAGCTTGCTTGTGGCGGCTTCGTGTGGTGGGTCACCCTCCATTATGGTTTTAGTGCAGTGATGTCTGCTGCTCGAGAGTCGATTCATATTCGTGCGCGAGTGTTGCTGAAAACGGACCGGACTATGTCTAGTCGGACTACTTAGGATCTTTTTCTTCGTTTTACCATTTAAACTTTTTTGTTCTACCAATGAGTGTGTGTGTTACCAGTGATGACGGAGATGGCACGGAGACGTCTTTAAAAAACGGCCTTCTGGAGAAGCTCAGAGTCACACAACGAGCAATGACGAGGGCTATGCTCAAACTGCGAGCTTTGTGTGACAGAATCCAGAATGAGGAAGTTGAAGTGGCAATTGGCAGGCCACATCGCAGGCAACCGATGGATGCAAATGGCTAACTAATAGTTACCATATGAACGCCACAATGAATGATAGTTACTAACTATCGTTCATTGTGGCGTTCTAAGGAGAAGGCATTTGTTCAACTTGGCTGATGATCTTTCGAACGGTAAAACACACTATCGGATATGGTTCTAACAAGAAAAAACAGACTTGATAGATAACAAAGAAAAAAAATCAAGCCCGCTTTTTAAAGCTTCTCGCTACTCAGTTAGACGAACCAAAAAAAATACCATTAAATTAAAGATGGTTTTGGTGGTGGTGGTTTTAAGACTGCTAAAAGCCAATTTGAATAGAAATTAATAATTTCATTTTATATTTTGAAACCGAGCGTGTCGTGTCACAAACACCATTTTCCTAATAACTAAAAGTGTATTAAACCCTGCACATAATAATGATTGGAACGCTCCTAGATTCCATTTCTTTTAGACTAGCTGCGTGCCTACGACCGGGTACCATGTTCTTTGTACCCCATCGCTGCCGCTGTGGTGAGCATGTTGACCAGCTTGGACACCACGGGCTTTGCCTTCGTAGTGCAGGAAGCTTTTCGCGGCACTCCAGTCTTAATGACATCATCCGTAGGGCTCTTAACACCGCTAACGTTTCTGCAGTTTTAGAGCCTTGTGGCCTTTCACGTAGCGATGGTAAGATACCAGACGGAATGACTCTCATCCCATGGAAGATGGGTCAGCCCTTGGTATGGGATGCAACATGCGTCGATATCTTGGCACCGTCCCATCTTTCAGAAAGTTCTGGCAAGCTGGAGCTGCCGCTGCGTCAGCTGAAAGCCTCAAACGGCGCAAATATAGTAGCCTCGATCGAGGCTATATGTTTGTGCTGTTTGAGGTAGAGACATTGGGTCCGTGGGGTCCTAGCGCCCATCGCGTTTTTACTGATTTATCGAGAAGGCTAGTAGAGTCAACAGGGGACCAGAGGGCTGGCACGTACCTTGCTCAGCATATTAGCATTACCATCCAGTGGGGTAACGCTGCCAGTCTTCTGGGTACATTACCAGGCGACAGCGATGCACCAACCTATTTATTGTAATTTATTTGTTTTTTTTTGTTACTTGTGTACATATTATAATCTTTTTCTTTTTTTAATATGTATATAAATGTAAATGCTTACTGTATAAATAAATGTCCCTTTATATTTATGTAAAAAAAAAATATTTAACCCTATAAAATAAACTATGTTAACCAGCAGTAACATATACATATTCTATATGTATTGTATCGTCAATAGCAAGCTGTTTGTGTATGTTCATATTAAACTAAAGGGGTTAGAAAGTTAAATGTGAATACTGTGTTGTGGTTTTCGTAGTTCCCAAGTGGTGGCCCGACATTCTTAATATTACGTGTACAATACAAATATTGCTCATGTACCTACTTCTGGGTACAGACTGCCTTATAGATTTAGGTCAGTTTGCTTGGCAGACTGATTCAGAACGCAGGTAGCAACCAGGCGTAGATTGCATTGTACTTTAATAAACAAAGTTTGTAATTTTAATTTTAAATTCTTGCTCAAAGACATCGATATACTATACCAACTAGATTAGCTGTCACGAACAAAATGACATCGAAAATGTGGTCGCGGTTACAACTATACAGTATACACGTACACGCAAAACAATAATAATAATATGTTCATATAAAAACATAACTTACATACTATAAAATAAGGTTCAATAATAATTGCAGACAATTGAGCGACAGCCGTCTCCGTAGCTCTTATTTTCGTGACCACTTTTCGGGCCGTGACAGCAAATCTAGTTGGTATAGTATATCGATGCTCAAAGAGGTTAAATATAGAGCCTAACGGCCTTTGGGAACATTTTCACACAAAAAGTGTTTTGCACTTGCTACAAGTGCCACGTTAATAGGTGGCACTAATACATAGTACACTTTGGCTCCTACGTTTTGGTATGCATTGCCGCCTTCCGTCGACCGTCTTCAGTTGTTGGGGTTTGAAATTTCCTCCAACCTTAACTTTCAGCGGTTCATTGAGTCCAAAGCTGCAACTAAGCTACCGGGACAGCTTCTGATGTTGTATAAGCGCAAGTCCGATTATCGACACTCGACAGTTTGATTGAGCTCGTAAACTATCAAAACCCGTAGGTACTAGATACTTACTACGCAGAGCCTAGTATACCATGTGACTGTTTGAACATGGGACATACTTCTGTACTGAGCGGCCTGTAATAAACAGGGCGCTCAGTACAGAAGTAACATAGGCTAAATAGTACTAATTGAAGTACCTATGTACCTATAGATACCTACATATGTATAAGTTTTATGTATGTATGATGTAATTTAAGCCCATTTTGTTTGTTAGTAGTAGGGCTTTTTATGCTTTTACAATTTATACCTGTAATTAAGTATATCAATATCCTCATGATATTAACGGCGACAGACAATAATAATTTTTTGACGTGCCCATTGGTGTAGTGGTGGCTGTGCGGAATATCTTCGATTCCTACCGAACAAAACGGCACGTTTGTCCTCGTTCCGCTTAATCTGACGGGCCCCGGGAGCGTACTATCATACTCTTAAAGGTTACCTGGAAGAGATCGCTTTTAGCGATAAGGCCGCCCATTGTTACATTTTTTATTAATTTGTGTCTTATTCTTTTTGTATCTGTTTGTTTGTGCGCAATAAAGAATTATCTATCTATCTATCTCTTCTCGGACCTGTCAGCGATCGTCTGCCTTGCGGCGGTCTCTTCTTCGTTTGTGGGTGTAAAGATCCCGCAGACTTGTCCGTGGGTGTATAAAGCCCACGGTCACCTCCGTCAAAAGGTGTGCCCCGGGACACTGCGCCAATATCTACTACGTGAGGGCTATTGCTCCTTGTGTGCACCCACTCGTTTCCGCTGCCTGCACTCCCTTGCTACGGTATGAGGGCTCGTATACATTTTAAACACGATCCGACATCGTGTCGTTAAAATCTATCACTGTAAGGCTACATAGTGAAAGCTTGAAAAAATTGAGAGGATAAGTACGTGAGGCATGCTCGCTTTCATGCGTTGATTAATTTCCGTAGCCTACCTGACAATTTTTTTAAACTGTAATTACTTTTAAGGTTTCACAATTTAATGTTCGTTGTAGATTTTTACGATGCGACATCGTATCGTGTATATGTGTATGGAGCCCTAAGGTCTACATTGACCGCCCGCGCGGATCAGCGAAGGGATCACACACATCATGATCCGCTCCGCCTCCTTCTGCAACATGACACGTTCGCAGAAGGAAACCACCGCCTCCGGTTATAGTCAACCTGGGTGCTACCCGATAGGTCGTGGGTAAGACAAACTTTTGTGTGTATAACCGTGTAAATGTCTATAAAAGTACGTACTTATGTAAAAAAAATATAAATTGTTGATTATAGATAACACAGATAAAATGTTGTTATAGATTAATGTCTGCAAAAGAAATCTGCTCCGCGATTAAAAACATACGCGGGCGTACATTTTTTATTAGATCACTACTAAATAAAAAGCGGACTAGCGAATAGCAATAATAAATTACACGTGAAAGAAAACAGCATGAAGTTATAAAATGTTTGACATCTCAAATTGTGTTAACCTTCAGCTTTGTAATCCGTATTGTTGCTGTAAAACGTGGAAATGAAATGCTATTGGATAAATACTTAAACATAGTTTCTCCTTAAACCTGTGACCCGTCACTTGTTGCGTCGTTCGACATGTGTGTAGTTAAACCATTCGAAAGAAATTGTCTAGACTTTGAAATCCGCATCATTATGTTTTGTATTCTTCAAGAGAAATAAACGAACAAATTAACGATGACATCGCGGATCGACTGTTCTAGAATTTAAATTGTTAGAAATGATATAATATTCCCTTATTTTCCCCCAAGGATTTGATGAATTATTATTGTAGGTACTTAGATCCTTTTGGGCAAATATCTATTCTCCTGTATAAATCCTTTTGGGCAAGTATCTATATTCCTGTATAAATCCTTTTGGGCAAGTATCTATTCTCCTGTATAAATCCTTTTGGGCAAGTATCTATTCTCCTGTATAAATCCTTTTGGGCAAGTATCTATTCTCCTGTATAAATCCTTTTGGGCAAGTATCTATTCTCCTGTATAAATCCTTTTGGGCAAGTATCTATTCTCCTGTATAAATCCTTTTGGGCAAGTATCTATTCTCCTGTATAAATCCTTATGGGCAAGTATCTATTTTCCTGTATAAATCCTTTTGGGCAAGTATCTATTCTCCTGTATAAATCCTTTTGGGCAAGTATTTATTCTCCTCTATGGGCGTGGATGACCAAATCCGAAAGTATAAAAAATAGTGAAAATACTCAAATGAGTCACGGGCTCGATATAATAAACACTAAAACAGCATTACTGAATTTTAAAAAAATCTATAAAACTAGCAAGGAATCGAACCCGAAGGAGAAGAATCGAAGAAGGAGGCTTTTGGGGAAAAAACCACACCTGAAAACCATCCAATAGTGTCGCCGCTAGTACGAATCAAATTCTGAACCAGAATTTGTGTCAACAACCTACCACAAGTTTATACCTACCTATACTACAGACACAAGGAATTGAAGGGATGCCAAAAGAGTTTTAATTAATCTGCATAACAATACTATCCGATAAAATATGAAAATGATGCATAATAATGATAAATGCTTTCCGTACATGCCCCGCGAACAAGCAAATTACTGTTCAGAGAGCAAAACCTACACAATTGTCGATCATCACGGGTTTCATCAAAGGAATTAGAACACAGGTGGCCTGGAGCCGAGAGGCTGCGTGCGTGCGCAGCGCGCCTCGCGGAGGACACAAAGCTGCGAGCAAGCGGCGAGGCGCGCGGCAGTCGACATGAGGCGGGCGCGAAGCGTCACCGGGCCATTGCGGCGCGCCCACCCTGCCTCGGGCGCCACCTGGAACGTCCAGGTACACACATTCACACAACTTAACCCTTCAAACACGCGCCCGATCCTCTCCAAGTGCGGTTTATCTCATCAGCACGCCACCCGTACCTCCCAACTACTCCTTAAGTTTCAGTGTACAATAATCACCTCGCGAAATGATCGTTTTAAGCTGAAACTCAACAGTTGGCTGAGGACTTGTTGCACTAAACTCTTACTTATGAATAAGTTTAATATAGTTAAACCATCAATCAATCTCATAATTTCAATTATGTACTAACGCATCCATTAAAACCAATGAAGGAACATCGATATTAGCAAGACAGGCAGAAAAGATTAGTACATAACAATAAATTTCTCCCTCAATCTGTATTCTGATGTAATATTTTATGCTATATTCCACATATTTGTACGTACATACAGATATAAAAAATAATGCATAGAGTGGCGTGTATCCCATAAAGTAAGTTGATTTGTCGTTTATGACTATTTGCAGCAGTCACAACATCGTAATCGACTTAATCTACATTTGGGTAAATTGTTTGGGTAATATATCGTTTTATTAACCCTAGCGAGTAACAGAGATGAAAACAATTGTATTCGTGCCGAGTACGTGACACAACGCTATATAATATACCTAAATAAACAAGCAAACGCGTACTACCTACTATAGTAGATTTATCCTCAGTAGATCTCAATAAATATAGTTTTGTTAACGAGTTGATTCAAAAACCGCTTAAACACAAATTCATTTAAGTACACCAGTTTATTTTTTGTATGAATCCGAGTAATTAGAACGTTATTATTACATATATTCAAATCTTATTTTAAATTACTGTTTCAGTAGACATTTGCGCGCAAAGTAAATTATGTACGTGAAGTAACCTCCATAAATGGATTAGGTATATCAATTGATTTTAATCTATAATTTTAATTGATTTTACTAGGCTATTGAAATGTATAATTAATTGGATATTTTGGAATATTACCGAGTCAGTTATCAAATTTCGAAGCTACCCATGTATTTCATTGTGTACCTACTTACTGATTAAGTCTCGGTTCATTGAACAATTAAGTAGTTTACTTTATGAAAATTTTCAGGTGGTGAAAGGCAAGATGAGCTCTCAATGTCTGTGGCACGCGTGCCGAGCTCTGTCTGCAGGCTTGCTGCTCATGCTTCTTGGAGGTGCTATGGCTGTTATAGGTATGTGTATACATTCACAAGGTGTTAACAAATTAATGTTAAACCTGAAACTAGTTTATTCAGTATTTAGAGCAAAATTGATTAGGTACACTATAGTATTTAATATTTTTTACTACATTTCTTTCATATGAAAAGCAAAATGACTAAATTATAGCTCAAAGCACACGCGTACGTTCTACTCAGTACGGAGGCCTTAAGAGGTTATAAAGGTTAATTAACCTCCAGCGAGCGTGTCTAATAGACAAGCATGTAATGCTTTTACAGTTAAGGAACAAACAGAACGTGACAAATATTGAAAACCTCCTCATTTTTAAAGTCTTATAAATAATCCATAATATAATACGATTAAGTTGAAATAATCATTCTAGATTAATTTTGGAAAATATATTGTGTTGGTGTATCTGAAATTTGGCACTATTTTTATTAACCCTTTGTACCTATATGTTTTAGCCAAATTTACAATTAGAAGTATAATAATCTAATATCAACTTAACCTGATATCCTTTCAATTTTAAGTATCTAGGGGTCTCTAAGGTCTCTAGGGTCTCTAGTTTAGTGTATGTGATTGTAATCTATAGCAACTAACAAGCGTACTTGCCTACAATCATCCAAACGATGCAGGTATAGAGTGTGTATTATGATAATTGCTAATATCTTATAATATAATATTATTTTTTCACGAAAACCCAATACAAGCCTTTATCAAAATATTTTCAAGAAGTAATATTCTAGATTAACTAAAGTAGGCAGGCGAGCATTCTACCACTGAACTAAAAAGTAGTTCGGTGAAGGAAAACATCGTGAGGAAACCTGCATGTCTGAGAAAGCCTAACTAGCTTTCGAATGACGTGTGAAGTCCGCCAACCCGCACTTGGCCAGCGTAGTGGACTATGGCCTAAGCCCCTTCATCTTGAAGGGAGGCCCGTGCCCAGCAGTGGGACATAAACAAGGGCTGGTATTATTATTATATTATTATATATAACTAAAGTAGATAAATGAGTTTTACTATTTACTAACGCCGCTCCTGAAATTATTCGATATAGGTGTGTCTGATCCACTAATCCGCACATGGTCCGCGTGGTGATTATGGCCTCTTCATCTTTCACGATGAAAAGGAGAGGAGACCATCGACTAACAGTGGGACAGTACGGGTTGATATTATATATTACATTATACCCTCAGTAGTGTAGCGGAAACCGCTTGCTGTGCAAAGGGGAGGTTGCGAGTTCGAATCTCGCGGAAGCCACAACTTCGTGCGGATGTTCCTTACTTGCTAGGACAACGCAGACGGATCACCTAATTGTCTGGAAAGAAAGATGATCCATGCGTCGGTTAGGCATGTAAATGTCTGTCCTGGGTCTAACCTCTGCTCCGTCTGACCTCTCTTCCGTACCAACGAATTGTGAGGGTATAGCACTATTACTGCACTCTTGTGCACTATAATATCTTCCGCGTAGATGGCTGATGTTTAGAAAGATCGTTCTGTTCATATCGGCCAGCCGAACATTATTAGTATTACAATAAATAAATAACGAATAGATAGTTAGATGCATACATATTTGTTGATTCCAGGGTACTACGCTGACACGCTATCCGTGGCGCAGGAGGTGCGTGGCAACGCCACAGTGTCGGTGAAGGACGAAGCAAGGGGGTTTCATCTCAATAATTTGTCTTACGCTGGACCCATCGTCATGGGCTTCGGAGGTATGTTCATTATATAATTTTACTCGAAGAGAATTCTCGCACCTGTATCGTCTCGTTTTTGAAAATAATAAACAAAGTATGTAAAAACATCTCGAACGTGTAGGCTTCTGTAGTAATCATGTAATAAACGAAGGAATTAGATTTTTATGGTCAAGAAGAAAATTTATTATGGTTATTTTCTTTCTTTTTCAAAAAGCTTGGATAAAAATCCTTGGATCTAACTATAAATACTATTATATTTGTAAATTACTAATCTGGTGTTCTTTTTCCTAGGGTCAGTCTAAACACTTTCCCTTAGGTACCAATTAGCGTCCTTCGGAGTCGCTGGACGTTTGGGGTGTGGGCCCTTTGAGCGTCCATTGAGTACGGCGGCGACTCCGAGGAGGACGGCGGCGCGGCGGGGTTGCGACCCCCGTCCCCGTGAGTACCGTGTCAGGTTCCCGGGGGGCTACAATGCGCCCTCCGGCAGCGGGCTCAAAGGCAAGGCACTGAGGGGCCCCTGGTGCAGATCCCACCGGAGAGCTCTGGGGTCCCCCTCATGTGCCGATGCGACAGCCGCGGGGGTTTTAGTGGGTAAGAATCCCACATACCCCGGTCAAGCCCCACAGCTCCCGGGGATCTTTCGAAGATGTCACCCGCGTCAAAAAAAAGAAAAAAAAAGTGCCAATTAGCGTAGCGGCACAAAATAATGAGAGTAGTAGCGGTCTTTCCGGGCTTAACACACTCTCTTTCTTCTTTCTCTATCGTTGCGTTACATTTGGCGTAGGTACGTACTTTAAGCTTCTTGAAAAAGAATGTCGGTTACATTCTTTTTCAAAAAGCTCAAAGTAGCCGGTTTCCTATTCTAATACTGACTTCCGCGTTAACCAATCGCTATTGGCTATTTTATTAACCGGCTTCAAATAGAAGATTTTCTGTTCGACGCGTATGTATGTAATATTAATAATAATGTGTAATATTAATATATGTTACTCTATGTGGGCTTCTAATCAAATTTACCAAATTTTATCAGTGTATGTATGTAGGTTTGTCCGCGGATTTCTCAGAAACTACAAGTTCTATTTCAAAAATTATTTTTGCAATAGAGTATTTTTCAACTTATGGTAGAGTATAAGTTTCATCAATATCGGTCCAGTAGTTTAAGAGATATAAACTTAATGATTTCTGATACTTACGCGAATATTACACATTGAAATGAAACTAATTTTACGGATTATAAACCGCGATATAATCCGTAAAATTAGTTTCATTTCAAGATATAAACTTTTTATGTTTTCAGTAAGTTACTGTAACTAGACGTTCGAGTTGCGTGATAGTGCTGATACCTATTTTGCTAAAATGAAAGTCACTAAAAAGTGTTAAATAAACTATTTAAAAAAAAATCGACTTCAATGTAATTTATCTAAAAAGTATAAAATAACGAAAATATATTGAAGTCGGTGTCAGCTATGTGCTAGCACCGCATGCAAATAATGTCCGCAAATAATGTCCGTTACAACATAACAGAAACCGTTTATATGGAAAATGACAAATGACTGACTTATTAATTTTCGAGCATGAATATATGTGGAATAATATTTATTTCTCAAATGACATTGTTAATTTTCTAGCACATAGCTGACACCGACTTCGATATATTTCGGTTTTTTTTTAATAGTTTATTTACTTCGTATTGAATCGTAAATATGTTTAAACATTGTAAGAGTAAAAGTAAAAAAAATAGTGTCGATTGTCTGGATGTTATTTATCTATCATCAATATATTATATAAAATTTAAGTATATATTCACAAAAAAGTATAGGTACTTATTAAGTATCAGTGGTCTCGTTTCCATCGTACAGGCATGCCTAGTATAGCATAGTTTAGGATTACCGTGTATGGATTGTCCCAGAACTTTATTATTATTATTTATTTATTCCGCTCTTCAATATGAATGCACGAGAAACTTGATTCCTGACTTGTTAACAACGTATTAAAGACAGAGAAATTTGATGCAGGAAAAAGTTTGAGGCTTTTGAAGTAGGTCAACAAGCAGCGTGACCCCTCCGGTCTAATTGCAGACCACAGCTTTTATGTTTATTGCTTTTGTAAGAGGACGAATTCGACTGAATAGTGTGCAATACAGTTATGTTACGTAAGTATATAAGTAATGACGTGCGCACCCTGGATTATCAGCTTTAGACTTTCATCTAAATCTATCTTTACGAGTATCTTGGTGACCGACCAATCTTTCCAGTACGACTTACGCACTTTAACGTTACAAGGAAGACTGGAGTGCGAATTACAAACACACTCACACTCATATCATCTCATTTATGTAAAAATTCAAATTATAGAGATTAGGGAAGCCCGAACTTCAGATTATTGCATTTTGTATGGCAAGATACTGTATTTCTTTAACGTCAAATTATTGCTCGAGTGTTTTTTTTTTGGGAACCGGGACAAAAATCAAAATTTCGAGAAATTCGAATTAACGATGTTCATATTATTGAGAGTTGACTGTAGTCTATTTTAATAAGGAAATTCTTCTTACATCTTCATTGTGTCAACATGAATACTACGAGATTAATAACTCGTAGTATTCATGATGATGTTTGTCCCGGTCCCCAAAAAAAACACTCGAGCAATAATTTGACGTTAAAGAAATACAGTATCTTGCCACACAAAATGCAATAATTTGAAGTTCGGGCTTTCCTAATCTCTATAATTAGATTTTTTACATAAATGAGATGATATGAGTGTGAGTGTGTTTGTAATTCGCACTCCAGTCTTCCTTCTAACGTTAAGTGCGTTATGGTTAATGTTCCATGGTTTATGTTCTTAAAATGTATTCAATATTCGATGTTTTTTGTTCCTCCCTCATTGTTTTTTAAACTCCTGTTATTTTGAACTCTTGGTAATTTGAATTTTTTTTCTCCGTCCGTTGAGTTTCAAATTATAGAGTCGACTGTACTTGTACTTACTCGGCCGTACTCAGTTTACGTTTCCAATCAAGATCAAGTAGGTATAACGTGAGGCATATCGTTTACCTGCTTGTGTTCTCCAAATTAACGTATTACGTATGTGTACATAACTTACAAGGTCTCGTATCACTGTTGGTTTGCTGTCGCGTATAAATCATGCAGGATTTACCATTTAATTAATATAAAGTAGTTACTTTATTTTACTTATAAAGTAGTTAGCATAGTTATGCTATAAATTTATGAAGTTATTTCCGGTCCTAAACTGAGAAAACGTAGATTGAAATGATTTTATAGGTTAAGTTACAACATTTGCAGGTTTCATAGTGGTAGCGGCGTGCGTGATGACGTTCGAGGCTCGCGACAGCGCTGCTAAAGTGACGCCAGCTAGACCGCAGGCGCTGCCGCGGCCGCTGCCTCGCCGCGGGCCGGCCTGCGCCGCGCCCGCGCGCCTAGACCAGCTCGGGGTCTACCGCCTGCCACACATGCTGCCGCTGCCGCACGCTCTGCCCCTCGCACCTATATACAGGCACCGACACCCACATACAAGGTACCCCACACACAGATGTTTGTATTTATTGACGTTAATTGCTTAATTTTAGCCTGCCCTGTATTTTAGCTTCGAAATTCCCCTTCGTTACGCCCAACATAATCCGCTAAAATTATGTATGTAGATTCACTAATTTGCGCATATTACGCATTGAGCTGAACTTCTAGTGACTTTTGTACCGGCGTGATCAACAAATAGGTATATTGTTCACTAAACTGTCGTAGTCTTATTCAACAAGTTAAGACTAACGTGACTGGAAATTCTGCCTCGAACCGCTAATAAGTATTTATTGTTCCCCGTTTAAGTATTACAATCTACCTACCTCCCCGTAGAATTTCTTATATCCAATTGACAACAATATTAAGTATATACAAAGTGTTATGAAATAACGCAAAACCTAAAACTAGTTTATTCAGTATTGAGACGCAGATTGATTACATACTCAACTTTTTAATATTCGTTAATTTTACTATATTTTCAATTCTCTATTATGTTGTTACACAGGCGGTCTAGCAAATATGGAGGCAGTAAAAGGTTACTAATCCTAGAGAGCGTATATCAAACGCATAAATTCCAATGGTCGCGCATATAAACAAACAAAATAGTTACGACTTTAAAAGAAGACAACTATCATAACACAGAATAAATACTTATCAGTTTGCTAGATAAATTAAAAAAAGTGTGTCTCGCTCGCGCACCGATTCATAGGTTTACCTTTTTACATTAACACGCTGTATTTACTAAATATCAAAAGTATCACATCAACAAAACTTTATCTCCGTTACCTGTCTAGCACATAAGTCATGAAACACATGGGGTAGTGAATGAATATAACACAGAACTGGCGAAGAAAAGGGAAAAACTCGGGCTCGGTTCGGTTCAGCGCCAGACCTGCGTAGCGGTAGCGCACGTGCTACGATGCCCGTAGCGGCGCTACGACGCCCGCTACGCCGCTACGCTCTGTCCGTAGACGAACCACCGCAATCAGCCGTCAGGTGAATCACATCATTTATGTTCATTAATTAATATGTAATAGTATATCGATGTGTTCATTGCTTTTGTTTCTGTATAATCTGAACCTGCTTGCTCAGTTATTTGAAATCAGTAGTTAGCCTGTACTGTATGTACAAAATTGCTCTTGTGTGTACAAGAAAATGGCATCATGTAAATCAGTCTTTATACTATCTTTAATTTTCAATTCAGTAACGTGATATAAGACTTTCTCCATACGCGACAATAGTAAGCGACATGTCTATCTACGAGTATAGACAACTACTATGCCGCTTGTCACCCGCGACAATAGTTGTAAATTCCCTTTGAGCCCGGTAGCTGAAGGTGTAATTTCACCAGTTACAATGCCCTTCATACTGGAACACTGCAATATTTACTTACTGCTGGTTGGCGGGAGAAGATCTGATAATCTTATAATATATATTTTGTATATAAATACTGAAGAAGTTAATATAAAAAGTGATGACAGTTCTTGTGTGAAAAAACCATAAATTTAAGATTTTTCACTATATAGAAAAACCCCTAAAACCGCTCTATGGCCTATATTTAATCTGTTCGGGTCAAAGTCAAAATCATTTATTTCAAATAGGCTAGCACTTTTGAACGGTCAATATATTTTTGTAAAAAAGCTACCACCGGATCACAGCACGGCCTCAACTGAGAAGATCCGACAAGAAACTCAGAGGGCTTGTCATTTTGTCACTTTTTTTAAACAGTGTGTCATGTTACAATTAGATCAGAGCGACAGTGTGTCTTGCCGTTCAAAAGATCAAATAAGACAGAAAAAAATAATAAAATACGACGAAAATACAACAAACTAAAAAGCCAAAGGGATAGTAGTCGTACCATTCGTACCAAGCAGCACCCGCGCACGAGTTGACTCGAGCAGCAGCCATCATGGTATGTAGAGCTTGGAGACACAAGTATTCACGAATTGAATGTGTGGGCAGTGCCAGCGCAGTGGATTCAGAGTGCGGGTCGCAGTCGTCGCTAGCGCTGGACCTGCACGCGAGCGGCGCGTGCGCGGGCGTGACGCTGCGCGTGCGCGACAACACGCGGCGCCGCCCGCTCGCGCGACAGCAGCGGCTGCGAGACGACACACAACACCGTTAGTGCAATAACATTGCTATACTGGGTGTCCCGGAAAGGGTATATCAAGCCAAAGGGTTGATAGTAAAGACCCCGAAAAAGATGTCAAATACGGCAAAAAATTATATTTTAAATTACATAAAAAAAAATTTATATCGTCATAGAACTGTTTCTAAGCAACCCTGTGTCATCGTGCCTACTCCTATGTAGAGACTGCTTTTTATTGATTGCGTGCCTGGCTAATTTAATAAGAAATTCATTCATTTTCGGGTAAATAACCAAAAAAACTGTAACAGCTTAGTGGGCGAGCGCTTGCCTTGGAAACGAGGTGCGCAGGTTCGATCCCCGGCTCGCACCTCTGATTTCTTTAATCATGTGCGAATCGTCTTTGTGCGATTGTTACTAGCTTTCGGTGAAGGAAAACATCGTGAGGAAACCTGCATGTCTGAGAAAGCCTAACTAGCTTTCGAATGACGTGTGAAGTCCGCTAACCCGCACTTGGCCAGCGTGGTGGACTATGGCCTAAGCCCCTTCATCTTGAAGGGAGGCCCGTGCCCAGCAGTGGGACATAAACAAGGGCTGGTATTATTATTATTTATTATTAACCAAAAAAAAATGTTTACTCACTGCACTAAAACTGATGACTTTTTCCTTATATTCTTTCGAAAATTGATCGCTTGTGGGATACACAATAAGTCATCACCGGCTTGAGACCCCATTTCTGGGACACCCTGTATACCATCGATATAATTATATAAACTAGCTAAACATTCACGAACAAAATGACATCTAAAATGTGGTCGCGGAGATTGCAAACTTATCTGTGCTCGTGGCAGAAACGTTTGGCAGTTTCATATAGACAGTAGCGACACTTCTATGGGCAAAAATAATTTTGTCAGGCTGTGGCTTCTAAAGAAATAGGTCGCTATTTCTGTCTACCACTTTTTGGACCGTGACATCTAATCGTTTAATGCTTTAAACCAAAAAAAATAACGATCGATCTTTCAACTTATTGATTTTATCCTTACATAGCATAAAAAAATCGCTTTTAGCGTCTGCCTGTTTGTATATCCGCTAAGTCTTCGTAAACCACGCAAGGGATATTTAAGCAGTTTTCACCATCAGTTAGATATTTTTTCACTAAAAGTTTATTTATACCTATAAAAAATACAGGTCAAGTGCGAGTCGGGCTCGCTCACCGAGGGTTACATACCATCTTTGGATGTATTAAAGTAATTTTACTGGTCATGTAACGCCTCAGATAGCAAAAAAAAAACGTAAAACTAAGTTTGTTTGTAGAGGTTTTTTTAGGATTACTAAAAAACTGTACATACTACTTAGAAAGATCATTTTATTTTTCCTGTAAAATGTAGATAGACATGTATTACCCGTAATTATTTCAGATTAATTTATATAGGTAATATTGAACGGTATTTTTTGACATTTTTGATTATCAGCCAAAATCTACGTGACATAAACCAAAATAAAAATCTGTTTTGAGATGTGCAAATGAAACCCTTTCATATGACGCGATATAGTAAATTTAGTTTCAATTTGATAGCATTAGTAGTGTCACTTTGAAATTTTGATCACCTATTTCGAACCCCATTATACAAAAGTAAAAATAAAAATTTTTTTCATTTGCGATGCGGTTGGGTAAGTAAGATAAGAATAAAGAATAAGAATAAGAAAAATTTAGTTTCAATTTGATAGCATTAGTTGTTCCTGAAATATATAGGTGTGACAGACAGACGAAGTCAGACCATGGGGTTCCTTTTTAGGGTTCCATACCTAAAAGGTAAAAAAGGAACCCTTATGGTCTGACTTCGTCTGTCTGTCTGTCTGTCACACAGTGGTTCCTGAAATATATAGGATATTTCAGGAATCACTGATGCTATCAATTTGAAACTTGGAATAGTTTTAGATCTTAATTACCCAACGCCATCGCAAATGAAAAAAAAATATTTTTTTTCTTTTACTTTTTTATAATGGGGGTCGAAATGGGTCATCAAAATTTCAAAGTGAGACTACTATATTGAGTGGGGTATCATATGAAAGGGCTTCATTTGCACATCTCAAAACAGATTTTTATTCTGGTTTATGTCACGCAGTTTTTGGCTGATAATCAAAAATGTCAAAAAAAATATCGTTCCCCCTTATCTCCGAAGTTTGTAGAGGGAAAAATCTGTAATAATTATGGGTAATACATGTCTATCTATATTTTACAGGAAAAATAAAATAATTTTCTAAATAGTACAGTTTTTTAGTAATCCTAAAAAAACCTCCACAAACAAACTTAGTTTTGCGGTTTGCTTTTTTAGCTACCTGAGTATTAGAATAAATTACCTTAATACGTCCAAAGATGGTATGGATGGTGGCGATCAATATAACTTTCAACCATTAAATATGTGTTACATAAAATTAACATTATCATTGAACATAATAGCAGCGTTTTCCCTGAAAGAAAACGCATATTAAAATACTTACCTTATTCAAAGCTTATTATGAGAGCGGCACTTCCTGTTTCCCGTCGACTTTGCTCCTATTGGTCAACTTTCTTGTGATTTGACCGGAAATAGCATCACCATGGCAGGCGAGGGCAGCAAGGGTTTGTTAAATATGCCCGCTCGCCCCGCTTTTGTTCATTGTGTCGAAGAATTACCAGGCAGGATTAAAAGTTAAGCTTTGAATAAGGTAAGTATTTTAATATGCGTTTTCTTTCAGGGAAAACGCTGCTATTAAACTACTGTACCGTTATTCAAAGCTTATTATGAGACATGTTTGTTTTCGCCTGGTGATGCCAGTATACATGACGCCAATGTGATTGTGATACATAGATGTATTGTAATATCCATGTGTGAATTTTAAATAGAAATGCAATAAATTGCATACTTATATATCTACATAGTCTGCTACGAATTTCTTTTAGAAATGGGTAGCAAAGATAAGAGAACTGTATCTCAACCATTGGAATGGTCTCAACCATTGATTGGAATCAATGTTATGGGCAATTGATAATCAATAATTATTTATATGCGATGTACTTTTGACTTCGATTTTATAAAACTGTCTAAAATGTATTAAAGACCTCCAATTTCCAGGAGGTAGCTAGTATCAAAAACTTAACTATGCTTGTAGCGCATGATAGCTAACCATTTAAGCTAGATTATGATGGTAATTTTAGTCTTTTTAAACCAATCAACGGCAGCTATCGTAACTGGAATATACAAATAATTTGTTTTTGGTATTTAACGCTGATGCTTTAAGCGCAAAACAAATTTTATTTTAACGCTGCAGGCGTTGCAAGCAGGTGGTTTTCCGATTAACGCAATTCCAGGACGCGACTATGAATTACATCCTACCAGGTGCTGTTGTAATGTTTAGCTAAGCTACTGCATGAAAATTATCCTTGGACAGGAAATTCACTAAATCATATCTTATTTAAAAGACTTGAGGATTGACAAGTATAATCGATATAAGAACATATCGTGACAAGAAATTACCAGTAAAAAACTGGACTGATCAGTAGGACTGTACAATCGTCAGACAAATGAATTAGGCCAAATAATGTTAAATGACAATTGTTTACTTATGTTTATTATGTATTTATGTATGAATCTGCTATAAAACTGTCCAAAATGATGCCAATACTTTAAATTAGATTAGAAAAAGTCGGCACAGATTTTACAGACTAGGTTCTGGTACTATGTGAATTTCAATGTATATGTGTTTTAGATTGCAAAGTCAAGTCCTTTACATTTCCACTTTCAGGATCACGTTGTATGTTAATAGATAGTATGCCCACCTGTACGGTCAGCCAAAAATATGGTTTACCACCCTACGGTTGAAGTTCATATGCATATCATAAAACAACAAGGTTGATTTTCCCTTGCAATTATTCATACTGCTCTCTTTATCATTTATTGTAGAAACGTCAATACTTTGCCTTGTGTTCCTAGTTTAAATTTCTGACTGATATAAGGTAACCCTCACATTTGTCTAAAAATAGTTTTTATGGTGCAAGGCGAATTTTTAGCCAAATTTCGTCATACATTTCTATTTATCAGTTTAGCTTATATCAAGAGGTTAGATTGAAATAATCCTAATTTTCTTGCAAATAGTGCTCTTTATTTCTATTGTAAAAAGGTAGTAGGTATAGGTATAGTAGGTAGCAATTTGATTTTTTTTTTTCGCACTTAGGTATATAATAACTAGCTTTCGCCCGCAGCTCCACCCATATGAATGTCGGTTATAGCACCAAAAGGTAAGCAATGTCCTTCTCCGAAGTTCAAACAATATTTAAACCAAATTTCATCAAAATCGGTCCAGTGGTTCAGTCATGAAAGGTGGACAAACAACCTAACACACTTTCACATTTATAATACTAAAGTATGTATTAATAGGGATAGGAGTGAAAGAAGAATACGAGTAAGTCTTTCCAAAAACAACTTTATCCGTAATAAAATAAAAATACAATTAGGTATACATAACTATATTAAATACAATAAAGCAATACAATACAATTAATAAATAACTTATAAAAATTGCGAACGAACTAGTTGCTGGTAAATGAAAGAAATTTAACAGAAACCTTCAATAAAAAAAATGCAAAAATCTAAAATAGTCATATTAATAGCTCGTGTAACCGCCATTTGCGTCTATGACAGCTTGGAGACGGTCACCTATTGAACCCACAAGCCTTAAACAGACATCAGATCCGCGGGTTTCCTCCCATATCTCATCACAGTGCCGTTTTAGACCTTCCTTCGTTCTTTCGTAGCGGTTGGATACAGATCTCAGGGTTATTCCAATCGAAATTCAAGTGTTGTCTAGCAAAATTCAGTCAAGCAATTTTATGTGCGTCAGTCATAATATGTATTTTTTTTTTGCATAATGCCTGTAATGCAAACCCAAGTAAACATCAAACATTTCGGCAAAATGTTCAGTCGGTGTGAAACCATTATTTTCTTAAACGCGTCGCAAGCGCGGCCGCTTCGACGAAGATCATTTAAATTTCCTTCTTCGCCATCACGTGTAATCCAACGACGAACAACTTGTATCTAAAATTAAAGATTAACTAAATAAATGCTTATAGAAAAAAATAGAAAATGTATAATATTTATACTAAGGCACGGTGAACATAATAAAACTTACCGACACATTTAAAAATCTCACTAATATGAGGCCATTGTTATGTAGTGCAATTATACTCGCTCTTTTGGCTATTGATAAATTGCGAGGCATTTGCAAATTCGAGAAATAACAATGTAATCCATTTTTTTACTATTTTACATATAAATAAAAATGACAAATCTTGATAGTTGTCAGTGATATTTTCTTTTTTCAGTTAAAAAGAGGTTTTCACCTAAAAACAAGAACATAATGGAATCCTCACTGAAAGATGAAAAAAAAAGGTTATATTTGTTGAAAATCTTAGCTTATTTCATTGAAAATAAAGGTCAAAATAACATGTTTAACCCATGACTTCAGATGTTAGGCATTTCAGATAATAAAAAATACGTCATGATTGTGCATCTCTTTCATTATTAGAAATGTTCAACCTTGGTGTTATTTTGATTGCATAGGAAGATTTGTCAAAACTGGTAAACCACTTTCTAGGCCGACCGTACGTCTACTAAGACTAAGGTTGTGAGATATGAATCAAAACTCGTTCAAGAAACGAGTCTACTCCCCAGAATACTGCAGCGATTAAGTATGTGTTAACCCACAAAGTATGTTTACCTTATAACCATATACTCAAAGATTTAAACATAGATGATATTTTATGGTATACCTGCTCTGAAGTCCCGAAAATATTTATTGTAAATATTAATTTATGGACTTAGGTAAGTACTCAGTCTGTGCTACTATCTCAAAAAAAATGATCTGTCAATAGAATCTGTTTCTAAATGGATATTGAAAATAATCAATAAAATTTGATTTGTATTTGATTAATATTTCGTAGCGAATTTTATCTGGTATGTACATACTTATAATGTAATATCCGTAAGTGAATGGGTGAGACCCCCCCCCCCCGTCTTTGCGGAGGTAAAGGCAACTTTTTGCCATAAAATCGAAACTGCAAGGGATAATAATCAGGATTGCTAACATTTCTTTCGGTTACAAATGTCCTGACATTGATCGGAATTTAAATTACACGCTTTTGTCTACCAAAATTGTGTCAGGAGTGAATTTCTGGCTGATAAAAATGCATGCGATGCAGTGTTGCTACAATTTCGGGTAAGTGGTTTACTTACCATACAATACAATTGAGTTTTCTAATATTATGGAAACTCCTGGATAATTCTTTTAGGCATTATCATTGATTGCATTATGTTATTATAGGTCCTCAAAACTTCCAATGATTAATTGCTAAACAGCTATTATAATTGTAAGATTACATACTTTCATTTTTTGTAATGAGGTAATAGTATAGAAAAACAAATGTTGGTTTTCGAATAAACTTGAAGGAAAGACTAAAGATGCCAGGAATGGCACTAGGGGCGGCCCTTCCCTCCATTATTTGTAGGAGTTTTTTACAATATTCTGTACAAAACTTCGGTAGACTTATAGTAGTTTCTGCTTGGTGGGTCCTGATATACCAAGACTGCCAAGAGAGTGGATCAAGAGTAAGATCCAAGACGTGACTGCGAGCCATAATTATGCAATGAATCCTCATTAAGAAGTATACATATATTAATATACATATGTTAAATATTCATGTTCATACAATCACGTATGTGCTATTTGGAATAGCAAATATACATACATCCTTCATCTGTAAAGTAAATCTCTGTGTTCCATACCCCACGAGAGTGGGTCATATTCTGTGCAAGCTCTTCGAAACAGAGGTCAATAATAAGACGGACGATGTGCCAAGCGATGGCACTTATGTTAAAGTATCTAGGCTGAATTTATTTTTAAATAAGAGGTGAATGCAACTGTGCAGAGCAGCAATGCCATTATCCGTCCTGCAAAGGACTGTTTAATATCTCAGGCCAATCCACACTCATTCGTTTGATCCCAACCTAGACAGAGTCTGTACAATGGTAACCAGACAACTGATACAAAATACATATTTATATACTTTTCATACTTATATCGATAAACATCACACACTTGGTGGGAATAGAACCCGGCGATAGCAGCCCGAGAATCTCACCATTAGAGCAACGGGCCCGTCAAATTATTATGTTAAAATAGACTTAGCAAACAACTTTCAGACATTTTGAATGTCCCCGATATTCAAAATGATCCTGAAAATTAGGTACCTACGTGCTTTCTTCACGAGCTGCTACTTGTATACCATCCCTGCGAAGGAGGTTAAGTCTATGTGTACCAACCCTGCGGGGGTGAGAAATAAATTATTTAGTCCCTGCAAAGGACAATATCATCATCATCATCATTAGCAGCCGATATACGTCCACACCTGAATAAAGGCCTCTCCCTTAGAAGGGAGGGGCTTCCATAATCCCCACACTTGGCAGACGGCTTGGGGATCAATAAAGGACAATATGCTGATGGTGAAATAGACTTCAGCCAACCATTTTTAAATTAACTAGGTTGTCAAAATTGATTCCAAATCCAGATGAGCAACCATCTATGTACCATCCCTGCGAGGGGGGTTAAGTCTTTGTGTACCCACCCTGCGGGGGTGGGCAGTAAATTGCTCAGTCCCTGCAAAATAAAGTACGCGGATGGTGAAATAGACTTTCAGCCAACCATTTTCAAATTGACAAGGTTGTCAAAATGGATTCCAAAAACCAGATGTGCTCTCATGATGAGCAACAATATACATATATATATATATACCGTCCCCGCGAGGGAGGTTAATTATTTGTATACCCACCCAGCGAGGGTGGGGTATATTTTATGCGATGATACGATGAAGTGGACTTCATTATCTGAAAACCAGGTGTTTACCCTCTCGAGAAGCCACTGTACCTGTCCCCCCTTCTTTGGTTATTTATTTGTGTACCCAACCTGCGAGGGTGGATAATAACTTGTGCCATGGGATAGCACTATATACTTATTGTAACCATAATGGGTTAGCCAGATTTGTGAATTTCGTGTAGGGTAGAATATATATTGCCTACGCCATCGGCTTTCTTGAACACAAACATAATTGAACACTTTTATGAATCAAGGTGGAATATTAATCTTTTGGTTACCATGATAGCTTCTCTACGTTAATTGATACTCTCAGCAATGTGTCCTTTGAACAGTTTCTTATAAATATTTTTATTTATTTATTACTAAAATTGTATTTTATTTTACTATTTTACATAGAATATACATTAACGTAATTGTATTTAACTCGCAATTGTAATATTTTCACCTTCCGGCACACAGACCATATCTGTAATAAACTACTTAGCCCACGCAGGAAGATTACGAAAACTGTCCAGCAGGCTATTTTTTGTTTTAAGACACAATAAAAAAATAAAAATGGACGCAATGGTGCGTCTGTATAACTGGGATACTAATTAACTGAACTCACTTGTTTGCTGTCTTTCACGTTGATAATAGAGTCACTATTTCACTGTTCAGATTTTCGTAAATTGACAGTATTGCTACTGTCTGTATAATAATGTGGTTTAAAGAAATATTAATTCTGAAAAAAAGCTTAGAACTAACTGTAAGAAATGTATTATCATCGTAGGACTTTGCTACAAAATAATTCAGCAAATGTTTAAAACTGCGGGTAGATTGTAAAGAAAATAATTTGCATTATTAATATGATTTATGGGTCGTTTACTAAGAGTCGTTTTTATCCACTTAGAAATCTCGTACGTACAAATTACCAGCAATAAACTTTACGAATAATATCATTACTGCACAAGTATTAAAAACTAAGTTTCGAGTTTTCAAAATAAAATTGTCGGTAGACTGAATGGAAAATAATTATTTATAAAAATATTGCTTACATAGCCCAATTTACTTGCACTATATTGAAACCAGAAAATATTCATTAGTATAAACATTTCATTAGGAACAAAGAAACAAAACGAACGGCAAAAACCGTTAAAATGTTTTTACTCACTGTTTGCTTGGCTTCCAACTATTTGTAACAACTATTGTTGTTCACTATTTTATTCCTTTGGAATTATTTAGATTTGATTTGAATTCCATAAATAGTTGTAATATTGTAGCCTCGGACAGGTGTCCGTGACGGGAAATAAGACGCCAATGAACAAAAGCGGGGCGAGTGGGCATATTTAACAAACCCTTGCTGCCCTCGCCTGCCATGGTGATGCTATTTCCGGTCAAATCACAAGAAAGTTGACCAATAGGAGCAAAGTCGACGGGAAACAGGAAGTGCCGCTCTCATAATAAGCTTTGAATAACGGTACAGTAGTTTAATTTCAAATTATCCATTTTCACTTAAAATATTTTTTGCTGGCCGGCTGCCGACAGACCGAGGTCGAGTTCAGCCGAACAAACCCGAACGCGAGAAAGCTGCGCGCCAAACTCGAGTTCTTCTCAGTGGGGGTGCGTTATGAACCGGTGGTAAATTCAGCCCTCTCTTAAGCGACAGCCCAAGCCGAGGCCGTGCCTCCCTGAGGTGCTCTTGCGCTCGTCGCTACTTCTGCCGTTAAGGTTAGAGTGCTTTAAGCGCTCGCCTCCTATTGTCCGGTGAAGCTGTAATGGCCATCTGCGGCCAACAGCGTCTATCATTCCCAAAAAAAAAAGCCTAACTCGAGTCATTCATTTCAAGCCAAGCAGCGAACGACTTTACAGCATTCAAATTCACAGAACACTTCAAATTTCATTTGTTGTTTATTTCAAAAAAGTAAAATCTATATCTATATACATATTATAAAACAAAGTCGCTCCCGCTGTCTGTCTGTCCCTATGTATGCTTAGATCTTTAAAACTACGCAACGGATTTTGATGCGGTTTCTCTTAATAGATAGAGTGTTTCTTAAGGAAGGTTTATATGTATAATACATGCATAATATAGTAGAGAAACACTGATAATTTTAGAGGTTTCTAATGTGATGTCGTAAAAAAACACACTTTTTTGCGCTTACATTGCAAACGCTGGCTGAACCCTACGAGATAGATCAAAAGAATGTACTACAAGATTGTAAACTTTAACAAGGTCTACAAAAAATTCCGCGATGGTATATGTTTATCTCAAGGGTAACCCACAATAACCATTTTTTATCCTTTACTTTTTATGAGACTTACTTACTATTAATAAATTGTTGTTAGTATGAATTTGTCCCCTCTTCGATGTAATGTAAACTTCAATAATATTTACACTAATGACAAAAAAGCTGTGAACGTTGTTCATACTGCTAGGTCAAGGTTAAACAACATAAGGCAAGGTCATTAAATAGATGCGTGAACTGATTTGTATGAAATTTTGTGTGCATATCGGGTGGAATCTAAGAATAGGTTGTAAAGTATATTTCATGCCGCTAGGTTAAGCGGCAAGGTCATTACATAGATGGGTTAGATGGGTGACGGTGGCGACTCCAAGGAGGACGGTGACGGGGTTTCGAGCCCCATCCCCGTGATAACGATGCCAGGTTTCCGGGGGCTATAATGCGCACTGAGGGGTATTTGGTGCAGATCCCGCTGGAGGGCCCAGGTCCCTCTTCTTATGTGCCGATGCGACAGCCGCAGGGGTTTAAGTGGGTAAGAATCCCAGATACCATGATTGACGAGGTTATAAGTATAGAACGAGAGGAGGGTGTAAGAGAGGAGAGAGAGGGGGACGAGGGGGTGACGGGAGCAAGGTGGGAGAAGAGAGAGGTTCAGAGAGGGGACAACGGGGAGAGGAAGAGGGGGAGTGTGACGGGTACCAAAGCGGGGGAGGGGGAGAGAGAAGAGAGAGAGAGAGAGCATAGAATTAGACTTTTTTAAAGAGAGGTGGAGAGAGAAATAAATCAAGGGAAGGAGAAAAGGGTAGCAAAATAATAAAAGCGCGGGTGGAGCTGCGCGGGTCAGCTAGTATTTTATAAAACAAAACCCTACCGCGTTATAATAATTTTACAGCGCCATCGATTGGAGTAATGAGAACAAAATGTTTAATTTTGGGCAATGTTCATTCTAAGGAGCATGTTTATTTGCTGGCATATTAAAATTTCATAAATTTGTTTAACGATAGCTTAGTGATATTTTTAATTTAACAAATCCTCATTCAGTTGAAAATAATAATATCAATTAATGAATGGTAGATAATAGTTACAAAACTTTCATACGTGCAATGTTTTATGATAGGGACCGGTGTGGGACAGATTTAGAGATGTCGCTCCGGCGTATTGTAAAAGACGATATTTGTACAATGTTTTAACAATTTCAATGGATTAGAAAACGTTGCATTAATAAGCAATGGTTTACCGTAATAAGTAGTTGAACCGTATTTGGTTTATGTCACGTAGTTTTTGGCTGATATGTAATAAAAAATGACAAAAAACTACCGCTTCCCGCGTATCTCCGAAGTTTGTGGAGGAAAACATCTGCAATAATTATGGGCAGTACATGTCTATCTATATTTTAGAGGAAAAATAAAATGATCTTTCTAAGTAGGTAGTAGGTACAGATTTTTAGTAGATAATCCTAAAAAAACTGGATAAACAGCCTTGGTTTTGCGGTTTGTTTTTTTTTTTGCTATCTGAGGTGTTACATGAATAGTAAAATTAAAATTACTTTAATACGTCCAAAAATTGTATGGAACCCTCAGTGCGTGAGTCCAACTCGCACTTGACCGGTATTTTTTAACTTATAGGTAGTTATGGAACCCTAAAATATCTACTTATTCTAAAAAAATGCTTTTCGCGTCTGCCTGTATATATATCCGCCCTCTTGCCTTGAAGACACGCACATTATAATCGGATGGGAAAACCAACGCAGGCAAACCATTCCAGTCCTTAATAATACCAGCTCTTGTTTATGTCCCACTGCTGGGCACGGGCCTCCCTTCAAGATGAAGGGGATTAGGCCATAGTCCACCACGCTGGCCAAGTACGGGTTGGTTCCAGTCCTTAGCTGTACGTATTATAAATGAGGAAGCAGATCGCTTAGCCCGGACTAATGGAACATTCACAAAGTAAGGGTGCGTGACTGCCTTGCGTCTCGTCGTCCGATGATTGAAGGGAATTGAATTATCTTGTCGGTCCGATGAGAGAATCAAGTCATGTAATTCCTAAACTTTTTTATAACAATCCAATTGATGTAGAGATGTTTAATTTAATTTATTTTATTTACTATAGCAACTCCTGTTGAGAGCATCGACAACATCAACGACACAGACGAATCCAAATTCAGGTACTTATAGTGAAATTGTTATTTTCATATGTTTATACATTTTTACCAAATATTTATTTATGGAATCAAAAACTTTTTTTAGAGCTGACGATGGACTAAGTAAAAATAATATGGAAATGACCCACTTGTGTGTGGACCGAGAGATGCGTGCGAGTAGTGCACCGCCACCGGGTGTTCCAACACCACCGGCGTCACCGCGTCTGGAAGGGGCGCCGTGCCTGGTAGGGACACAATGCCTGACAGGGACGCAAGGCCTGACAGGTACACTGCAACTGCACGGGGTGCAGTGCGTGGCAGAGACGCCGCGTTTGGAAGGGACACCGCAACTAACAGGAACGCAGAACCTGGCAGAGGCGCGGTGCCTCGTAGAAGCGCCGTGCCTGTCACTGACGCCATGTCTCTCTCCAACCACCCCAACCGATACATGCATCACCGTAGAGCCCCATAAAGACTCAGAAGATCCTCCTCTCCTGGAATGAGAAATGGCCCCGTCTCGTTGCGAGACTAGTAATTCACCTGCGACCTCGGGCGACCTTTGTTGACAACTTTTTGTAATAACTATACAATTTAGTTATTGCACTTAGATACCTATATATGTGTATTGTAAGTGGCGTGAAACACATTCAAAACGAACTCACCTGCCGTGTTTTCGATGTGTCTTGATAATAACGGCGATATTTAATATCTATTTTTAGACCCATTGTTGTTTTATTATAAGTATTCGTAATTGATGTATGTATATATATAAGTAACAAGAATGTTCATTACTTAGGTATTCTTAAGATGGAATGAAGTCATAGTAATACTTTTGGATGTTGATCTTGTTATTTATTAAGGGACTTTATAGTATTGAAGTATCTTGCCAACCGTGGTTAGTCTGTCTGTAGCGCTTGTTAGAGAGTCTAAAGCTAGCGGGTTCTAAATAATTTGCAGGTTATATTTCTCTTTGTAAGCTACGTCAAAGCCCCGGTGAGAAATCAACGTTCTCAGTATGTTATATTTTTTTGCGTTACATAGAGTTTACCCAATTTAGAACGTGCCAAAATCAAAATGTGGATTCCCATAGTGGATAGGTACTTAAACCTAATAGACTTGAATGGTCATACGTTGCGTTCTCTAGTCTCTTACGGTACGTATAGTGTGATTGTAGATTCGGAATTAGTGCCAAATCACCGTCGCTTGGCAAAGTTCCCAGTAGGCTGGCAGCATTGCCCCGCTGGATGGCAATACTTCTTCACTATACCAGGTAACTGCTAGCCCTCATAGATAAGAATAGTATATACTGAAACCAGCCCTCTGGTACCCAGATGATTCAATCAGCCTTTTCGAAATATCTTTATACCAAAGATACCTATTGTCTCAACCCCAGAAGGCTCGAACCCCTATCGAGCTTACTGTATGAAAATTTGCATCGCTTGAGACATTCAGCGGTAGACGCGGCAGCTTCAGCCTTGACCGCAGGTTCCGAAAGATGCGACGTTGCCAAAGTATCGACGCAAGTTGCTTCCTATACCAAGGACCGTCCCACCTTCCAAGGAATGATCGTCATTCCGTCCGGCCTCTTACCACCTCTACGAAACAGGCCACATGGCTCTAAACAGCAGAAATGTTAGCGTTGGTAAGGGCTCTACAGATGATGTCTTTAAGGCTGAAATGACAAGAAAATCTGCCTGCGCTGTGTAGGCACGAGGGCCCGTAGTAACCAAACTGATCAACCATCTAACCACAGCGACAGCGATGGGGCACAAAGTGTAAAGCAAGAACTACACGCGCTTTCAGCAGGTGGTGCACTGATGATGGTGGTATACTGATGATGGTGGTACACTGATGATGGTGGTACACTGATGATGGTGGTACACTGATGATGGTGGTACACTGCCGTTCCTGATAGTGAGAATGAAATCTATCGATAGAGAACAACGCCGGTCGAAAGATCGATCGATCCGTCGATCTTCTACATAATGTCCGTCTAACGTCATAGAGGTACTTTCCAAGTACCCCGTTATTGTACGTAGGTACTTTAAGCACGTATTTAGTTCAGCCAGATAAACAAAGAGAACATTACATTAGCGTTCACATTAATAAAAACAATCTACGTTTAGATATTATGACAACTAACCCGGTATAAACAGATTTAAACTTAAAATTGAAAGACTGATAAAAGCGAATTTTGTATAAAAGTCACTAAAAAGTAATTAAAAGGTTTAACATGTAAAGAGTAGAACATAGTAAATTTAAAAAAAAAAAAAAAATTATGTCTTATTTTGTTGACACCATATAAAATCCTGTAACCACGTCCAAAATTATATATCAGATATGTGTATAGACTTGAGGTATATGGATTATGAATAACTCACCAATAACCCAACTAGGTAAGACCAAACTTGTTTTACCACCAAAATCAAATTCGCTATATAAACTATCACTTTAGATAAGTGTAGTAAGTTGTAAGTACCTACATTTTCACATTTTTCATTATTTTGTAAGTACCTTATTTTGTTGTAAGTCGTAAAATGATGGCTCAAAAATGTAATTTCTGTACTGACTGATCCGCGAAAGTACCTAATTGAATACATGTGTGGATTGTAAATAAATACACACATCAAAAGTGTCTAGGGATCAAGCATTTTTGGGCAAAAAAATGGGCAGAAGAACAATGGCGTTTCGTGTGCTTTTCTGATGAGTCTCGTTTTGGTATGAGACCGGATACAAGACGTATACGACACTGGAGAACCCCTGGACGCCAACAGCGATTAAAATCCTGCCAGGAAGTCCATCCTTATAGTGGTGGAACCATCATGGTATGGGCGGGTATTTGGATCGGCGGAAGAACTGAGTTGATTTGGATCAGAGGCAACCTCAACGCTCAAATTTATGCTGAGACGATTGTATCAGACGTCATCGTTCCTCTACAAGTGCAAATCGGTCCCTTATTTCAGTTAATGCATGATAATGCACGACCGCACACCGCAAGAGTTGTAAGACAGACTCTCGCCGCAGCTAACATCAATGTCCTGCCCTGGCCTGCTCAGTCGCCAGACTTGAACCCGATTGAGCATGCATGGGATATGCTACAGAGAAGAGCTCTGCCGAATATGGAGGGTATCCAGTCGCAAGAAGACCTTTTTTTGTTGTTGCAACGAACATTCCACAGCGTGATTTGGATGAACTCATTTTGAGTATGCCAAACCGATGTTCTTGTGTTGTTAGTGTTCGCGGTAGAAACACGGATTATTAATTGTTTAAGTTACCCAATAAAATTTTAAAGAAAACTGTTATTTCAGTCCTTTTTTCGAACTTTTGTGTTAGTGGTTCAAATGTCAAAAATCCCTTTATTAGGAAAATGGCAAATTTCTTTATTAATGCAAAGGTGACTTGGTTTATCGTTACTGTGACAAACGAAAACACTTTATTTGATGAATCCTTAAAGAAAATTTTAATTAATATCAATCAGGAGAAAAGTTATTGCAAAAATATATGTTGATCCCTAGACACTTTTGATGTGTGTATGTTTATAAGTATACAATTGTAGCAATTATACTCTAATTGTAGGAAATCTTATGTAAATAGGATATTTTGTAATCTAGTGTATGTAATCATCCAAATGGTTGTTGTGATGTCTATTAAAATTGTTAACTATTCAGATTATTTTATTGTTAAACTAGCTGACCCACGCAGCTCCGCCCGCGCTGTGTTTACGTTAACTAAACTTTCAATAATATACATTCGCTTATAATACAAAACCTCCTTTGTTAAAGTCGGTTAAAAACTTGGACCCACTTTGTACTTGTCCTCCGAAGCACGAAGACGTTTAGTTCAAATGGCGTTAAATGGTCACCCATCTATTTAATGACCTTACCTAACGTTGCTTAACCTGATCGATTTCCAAACATTGTTAATAACTGTCTATGAGTGTTTCCTGACAAATATTTATTATAATTATAATGAAAAATTGTTAAAATCGGCGCAAGCGTATAACCAACTACACATTTTGACTTTAGTCCCCTCTCCCAAGGGAACCGTGCCGAATGTCGGGATAAAAAGTATCCTATGTCCTACCTCGGAGTCAGTGGCGGACCTAGGGCGGTGCGAGCGGTGCGACCGCACCGGGCGCCATCATAGGGGGGGCGCCAAAATCATCCGACGAGCGACGACGCGACGACGCACATAGGGGTATTTTGCTAATCTATTCGGTCATAATTATTTTTTTCGATTTATTTACTTTTATTGATTTTTCTATAGGTGTACAGCTATAAAAGTGCTTTTGAATAAAAAGAAGATTATAAGGAGGTTCATTAGCGTACTTAGTAAAAAATAAAAATACAAAAATTATAATTTATATTTTGATTAAACTTGATATTTTTTTAATATCACTAACTTAATTATTATAACTATGACTCTTCATCATTTTCCTCAATTAAGGAAGTAATCTTGTTGCCGTGTGGTTTAACAAATCTCTAAGTTTCACTTGAGCTAATATTTCTGTGAAGAAACGAATTCTCAGGCGGATAGCAATCTTTTTTTCTTTTTGTAAGAGACTGTACCTGGGGTAGGTATATCTTTTTAGAGGCAATTCTAATAATTTCATATTGGCACCGAGAGAAATCAGCTTCTACAAAAATAGCAAGTGCACACAACAGGGTCAGATTCGCATTCTGAAGCTTTCTTAAGCTTTGTAGCTCTAGTTGGAGATTCGGTTATATGCCTTAATATATATGAAGCATATTTGTGTCCAGATGTATTTAGTTTTATTGGTGCAGCGTGCATTACATGCCTTCACCTATCGCGCTCCGTAATTCAGTTATTTCACTTAATTCTGTGAAAGATTTCGATGGTCGACCAGATCTCTGGTGTTTCACTATGGGTATTTCGAATGTTTTTTTTAACCAATCGTCATTACTTTGAAGAAAATGATTCTTTTCCGTTTGCTTTTTTCCATCTTTGCCTCAATTCTAAATTAATATAGGAGAAACTTTGTTTTAATTTTTTAATTCTTCATCAAAAAGTCTTCGCAAGACAACAAGTAATATTCCAAATATATCAACTTTTCTTAAAAATTGGGCAATTATTGCTTTTGCATTTTGTCGTACTTAGATATTTGCGGATTACTACTTTGAACACTGGAGCCACTTGACGAACCTAAAACCAAATAAAACGTGGTAAAGTGACATACAAATAAAGGTTACTTTTTTCTTTCGTTAGTTTTTCAATCTTAACTCAAATAACCGCAAATATGCGCAAGGTTTTTTGCCATTCATTTGTTGTAAGAACTATCAGCTAGCTAAAAAACATAAAAAAATAACTCGGACGGACCCTGAAGTACAACAAAACCCTTTTTATGTTTCAAAAAATGATCAAAAATGTATTAAATTTAAACCACTTTTAGAAAAAATAAAAATCAATATTTCAGTAATGCCTAATACAGTTTAATATAATAAAAATACGGGTCTTTACCTGCTTTATCTAAAACCATGACTATAACTTCAAAACATTCACTTGAAAAAATAATATTTAAAATTGAACTGAGAAAGTCAAACTGGGACGTCGAGAAAAATACATGCACTTGAGCGATGGTAAAGTTCCGACTAAAATCACTGTGCAGGCGCAACTGAGAAGAAAAAGGGGAGGATGGCCTATTCTTCTCTAATTATCTGTCAATAATAATAACTAGTTTTTTTGGACCTAAGGCAAGTTCTAAGAAATGGACTTTTGACCGGCTAGATTAGCAAAATACCCCTATGTGCGACGGTCGGGCGCGGCGAATTGTGTCTCAATACTCACGAAACATCCTCAGATCACCGGGCTATGAACAGTTGGATAGAAGCGTTGATGAGATTGAAGAATTTCAGCGGAAGACAAACATATACAAAAACAGATTGAAGATGAGAAATCGAGATGGGTCGCTATTCTCGAACGAAAGATGTCCAGTGTTCTTCTTGGAAAGCAATAATTTGGCGTTTAGAGGGAGCTCTGGATCTTAAATTTTATACACACCTAATAATGGCAACGTTTTTGGTCTTGTGCAACTACTAGGAAAATTTGATACTGTGATGTACCTCCGCCGTATTGTAAAGAAAGAGACTAATATGTGCATTATTTCAGCAAACACATTCAAAACGAATTAATTGATAAGTAGATACAATTGAGAATAAGTACATTGGTTACCCGTTTTCAACAATTGTCAAAGTTCAATGATACATGGTATTTTATATACGACTAGCTGACCCGCGCAGCTCCGCCCGCGCTTTAATTACATTTTGCTCCCCTTTTCTCCCTACTTCCTTGATTTATCTCTCTCCATCTCTCTTTCTTATAATAAAAATCTAATTCTATGCTATTTCTCTCCCCTCCCGCTTCGGTCCCCGTCACACTTCCCCTCTTCCTCTCCCCGTTGTCCTCTCTGAACCCTCTCCCTCCTCTCTCTTCTCCCAACTTACTCCCTCTCACTCCCCCCCCCCTGCTCCACCTAACTCCTCCGATCACTCACTCCATCACCCTCCCCTCTCCCTCTCTTGCACCCTCCTCTCGTTCTATATATCCTCGTCAATCATGGTATCAGCGGCATAAAATATACTTTATAACCTATTCTCAGACCTACCCGCAAAATTTCATACATATCGGTTCACCCGACTCTCGTGCACGTAACTCAGAGGTTCTCAGATTTTGTTGTGCAAGGCGTTGCGAACGTTCGACACTCGACTCTCGTGCGCGTACCTGAGAGTTTCTCTGATTTTGTTCAGCAAGGCGTTGTGAACGTTCAGGTGAAGATTCTCCCATACGACGTATTCTTGCTGCCCGTGCTTGAGAACTATGTTTAGAAAGTTGAGACCTGGCTCTCTTAGGCATTTTCAAATGTTTAAGAAAATGCTTATAGCGTGTAATATTCTAGCTGTGAAAAGAACTGTTGTTTAGCCCTGAAAAGAACTGTTGTTTAGCCCTGAAAAGAACTGTTGGTTAGCCCTGAAAAGAACTGTTGGTTATCCCTGAAAAAATCTGTTGGTTAGCCCTGAAAAAATCTGTTGGTTAGCTCTGAAAATAACTGTTGTTTAGCCCTGAAAAGAACTGTTGGTTAGCCCTGAAAAAAACTGTTGGTTATCCCTGAAAAAATCTGTTGGTTAGCCCTGAAAAAATCTGTTGGTTAGCCCTGAAAAGAACAGTTGATTAGCTCTGAGAAGAACTGTTGTTTAGCTCTGAGAAGAACTTTTGCGTAGGTGTAGTTTTAAGAAAGAAATCTAAAAAAAATCGCACGAAAATTATTTGAATTCGCGCACGACCGCTGCGTAGGGAGCCGACCTCGCGTCTGAGCCGCGCGGGTACCTTACTCATAGATCTAAACTCCCCTCCTGCATGCGGGACGGGGGTGCCCCCGTCTTGGTGACGCTCACTTCGCAACGGGCCGTGCAGCAGAAATCTTTTAATTTATAAGCAGTAATATTTTAATTTCGCCATAACTTCAAAACCAAATGTCCAATTTTAATCATTCAAAGACCAAATATTGTCTACATAAACTGTACTTAATGATGAAATAATTTATTTTGATAAGGATTAATAGCATGAGTAAAATAAATGCGTTTAAATGTAATCCAAACAAAATTCAAGATTTTTAAATAAAAATTGGTTATTGGGCCTCACTCGACATAGATACGCGCGTGTGTCGCGGACTTTTTTGTAGATATTTATAAGATCTACAATTAATTAGAACATTTTATGGTTCTATCTTTTATAGTTTAGGCAGCGCACGCAAATAAGTAACTTTTCTGGTTGATTTTTTACACCTTGTGTCCGAAAAACCCAAATATCTTACAGAACCCTATTTTTTTCCAAAATAAAATTTAGCTTATGTTACTCGTGGATAATGTAGCTTTTGAATGGTGAAATAATTTTAAAAAACGTTCCAGTAGTTTTTGAGCCTATTCATTACAACCAAACAAACAAAGTTTTCCTCTTTATAATATTAGTGTAGACATAAAAATAATTCCAGATATATCCATGTTGGAAAAAGGCTGTGCTGATTTGCAAATAATTTAACCGATGACGAAAAATGTGATAATATATCTGGACATGAATTGGTTGAAGAACTTGTGAGCCTGAATCCATTATTAAAAGATCTTCCATCAGCAGTTCTTCAACTTATACGAAGAAATGATTGATAAGATATTTTCCCTGATATTTGGACAGCGCACACACAATATTTGGACAAGATACGAAATCTTGCTTACTGTACCTACTTACCGCTGTTACTGTCGCCAAAGGAGAACGAAGATTCAGTAAATTAAAACTAATAAAAACTTACCTGCGGTCTACTATGTATCAACAAAGACTGTCAAGGGAGGACTGTGGGGTTAAATTAATGAACCTTAACAGATCACAAATAAAGCACCTAATAGGTGCACTCACGGGACATTTCGGTACCAATGAGCACCTTCACATAATGAGGCTAAGTATTATTGATACTTGCAGATTTTGTAAAGGTGAAAAAGAGTCAATGCGACACATATTGTGTGGCTGCGTCGCTCTTGCGAGACGTAGGTTGGGTCATCTGGGAGGAACCTATCCTACACCAGATGATTACGCACAGCTCCAAGCTGGAGCAATCGTTGCATAACTAAGGCAACTCTTCGACACGCCAGCAAAAAAGTAACGGCTAGGACATGCACAATGGATCCAACTGGGCCGATGAGCGTTCCGGTGGTTACCGGGCCCGATTTTTAGCCACCAACAATAGAATTGAACAAAATAAATAAAACTTGTTAATCATAAAATTTATTGTTATTATTTTATACATCGAATGTATGGTTATGGCGACTAAAACCGTGAGTGACAAATGTTAAATCGAGTACAGTTTTATATTTGAAGGGGCGCCACTTTTAGATCTCGCACCACTTAAAAATATAGATAGGACCGCCACTGCTCGGAGTATTAACTCAAATCATGCCAAGTTTCGTTTCAATCCATCCAGTAGTTTCGGCGTGATGCTCAGCCGAGATACAGACAGACAGACAGACAGACAGACAGACAAAAATAAAAATAAAAACATTTTTGGCTTTAGTATCGGTTATAGAATGCCCTCCAAACATAATTTTCAAAACATCTTCAATGTACAGAATTGGACCTGTTACAGTTTTATTATAAGTACTAGCTGACCCACGCAGCTCCGCATGCGCTATTTTTACGTTAACTAAACTTTTAATAACAGACATTCGCATCGAATACATAACCTCCTTTTTTATAGTCGGTTAAAAACTGGCCCACTTTTTACTTGCTCTCCGAAGCACGGACCCGTTTAGTTCAAATGGCGTTAAACGGTCACCCATCTATTAAATGACCTTACCTAACGTTGCTTAACCCGGATGATTACAAAACCTTGATAACAACTCTCTATGAGTGTTCCCTTACTAATATTTATTATAATTATGAAGAAAAATTGATAAAATCGGACCAAGCGTATAACCAAGTACCCATTTTGACTTTAATCCCCTCTCCCAAAAGAACCGTGCTAGATTACGGGATAAAAAGTATCCTATGTCCTACCTCGTAGTAAGATCTCAAATCATGCCAAGTTTCATTTGAATTCATTCAGTAGTTTCGGCGTGATGCTCAGCCGTGATACAGACAGACAGACAGAGAGACAAAAATTAAAAAAAATACATTTTCGGCCTCAGTATCGGTAATAGAATGCCCTCCAAATATAATTTTCAAAATATCTTCAATGTACAGAATTGGCCCTGTTACAGTTTTATTATAAGTATAGAATAGATAGATAGACTAAATCACGATAATTACACTTCTTTTACCTGTTTTATTATTGGCAATAGTTTTAGTCTAAGTAAGCCAATGATCAAGTGCGTCCAAGCTCTTGGACAGGAACGGATTCGGCATCAACATCAATGGCGAGTACATCACTCACCTTCGTTTTGCCGATGATATAGTCATTATGGCAGAGTCGCTGGAAGACCTCAATACGATGCTCAGCGACCTCAGTAGCGTTTCCCAACAGGTGGGTCTTAAAATGAACATGGACAAGACGAAGATCATGTCCAATGTCCATGTTACACCCGTACCGGTAGTTGTTGGGAACGATACACTCGAAGTTGTTGACCACTACGTATACCTAGGACAAACTATCCAGTTAGGTCGGTCCAACTTCGACGTCGAAGAGGTCGAACGAAGAATCCAACTCGGATAGGCAGCGTTCGGGAAACTACGCGATATCTTCTCGTCCGAAATACCGCAGTGCCTGAAGACGAAGGTTTTTAACCAGTGTGTGTTGCCAGTGATGACATATTAAGGTACTGAGACGTGGTCTCTAACGGCTGGCCTTTTAGAGAAGTTCAGAGTCACACAGCGAGCCATGGAGAGAGCTATGCTCGGAGTTTCTTTGCGTGACAGAATCCGAAATGTGGAGAACGCCGAAGAACCAAGGTGACCGACATAGCTCTCAGAATCTGAAAGTTGAAGTGGCAATGGGCAGGCCACATCGCTCGAAAAACTGATAACCGTTCGGGAAGAAAGGTTCTCGAGTGGTGACCACGAACCGGAAGACGCAGCGTTGGCAGGCCTCCCACTAGGTGGACAGACGACATTGTGCGCGTCACAGGTAACCGATGGATGCAAATAGCCAATTGGGTATTTGTTTTTTTGTGATAAATGGAAAGATCATATATAAGTTTTATAGTAAAACTATTTTTAGTTTTTTTTTATTCGCAATAAATCAAAAGTTATTTCAAAATAAAAAATATAATTTTTGAATTCAGTACCGGAAACACGCCGACAGCTCCTGAACAAACCCGAGCGGGTGTGACGTCATAATGTTAAAGCTATTTAATAACAGTACAGCGTCAACGGCTATTACACTTGACTAGACAATAATATTGAAAATTTATTGCTAAAAAACGACTCTGAACAACGCTGAACGTCACTGAAGGTCACTGAACGTCACTCAACGTCACTGAACGACACTGAACGACACTGAACGCCACTGACGTGACACTGAACGTCACTGACGTGACTGACGTGACACTGAACGTAACTGACGTGACACTGAACGTAAATGACGTGACACTGAACATAACTGACGTGACATTGAACGTCACTAACGTGACACTGAACGTCACTGACGTGACACTGAACGTAACTGACGTGACTGACGTGACACTGAACGTAACTGACGTGACACTGAACGTAACTGACGTGACACTGAACGTCACTGACGGGACACTGAACGTAACAGTGTCATTCAGTGTCGTTCAGTGACGTTCAGTGATGTTCAGTGTCGTTCAGTGTCGTTCAGTGTCATTCAGTGACGTTCAGTGACGTTCAGTGTCGTCGTTCAGTGTCGTTCAGTATCGTTCAGCGTCGTTCAGCGTCGTTTTTAGCAATACATTTTCAATATTATTGTCTAGTCACCTGTAATAGCCGTTAACGCTGTACTGTTATTAAATCGCTCTAACATTATGACGTCACACCTATATGGTGACCAATCTTGGCGCGTTTTTAGTCACGTGATTTTTCATCAATTTTTAATTGTTTATAATTAATAGAAAAATTATTTCTTTAACTTTTTTGCATTAAATATCAATATTATTAATAACTAGCTGACCCGCGCAGCTCCACCCGCGCTTTTATTACATTTTGCTCCCCTTTTCACCCTCCTCCCTTGATTTATTTCTCTCCATCTCTCTCTCTCTATATTATCCCCTCAAGCCCATGTGGTTCCAAAAGGAACAATGCGCGTTTTCTTTTAGGACCCAGCCGGGATTGAAGCCTTATAAGAAAAATGTAATTCTATGCTCTTTCTCTCCTCTCTCTTTCCCCCACCCGCATCGGTCCCCGTCACATTCCCCCTCTTCCTCTCCCCGTTGTCCCCTCTCTGAACCCTATCCCCCCCATCTCTCTCTCCCAACTTGCTCCATCTCACCCCCCCCCCCTTGCTCCACCTAACTCCTCCGATCCCTCACCCCCTCCTCGAATCCCTTCTCCCTCTCTGTCCTCTCTTGCACCCTCCTCTCATTCTATGTATCCGTCAATCATGGTATCAGCAGCATGAAATATACTTTACGACTTATTCTCAGACCTACCCTATATGCACACAACATTTCATACACATCCGTTCACCCATCTATTTAATTACCTTGCCTTATGTTGCTTAACCTTTACCTAGCGGCATGAAATATAATTAATGGCCTATTATTAGCCTACCCGATATACACATAAAATTTCATACAAATCGGTTCACCCATCTATTTAATGACCTTACCTAACGTTGCTTAACCTTAACCTACAGGTATAAAAAGTATCCTATGTCCGTCTCCTACTCCTAAGCTACTTCCCTACCAATTTTCAGCCAAATCGGTTGAGCCGTTCTTGAGTTATAAATAGTGTAATTAACACGACTTTCTTTTAAATATATAGATTAAAGTTCTATGGCGATTGTATGTTCAATTTCACCGATAGATGGCGCTGTTCATAATGTAAATCACGCTAACATCGTAAATTACTGTCTAATGATATTCGATAATGAAAGTTTTAAGTTTTTCGCATCTTTTATTGTTGCGACTGTAATACAATACCTACCTGGACTTGTGGAGTTTCATTAAAATTTCATGAATAATTTCATGATCTAGTTTGGACTCGCTCGGGATTTACAGATTTTAACTTTTCAAAGATATAATGTCATATTGCTATCAGCAACGTACTTAGAACAATTCGGAAATCTAATGAAAATTGTACAGGCTTACCCCTTACAAAAATTTACCTTTCGCCACTGCCATATCTTATTCAAACTAAATGTCTGCTCAGTCCCTATTGTATATAGCGTAATAATACATATCTTAATTAATGATTAACTGATCAGTCTATAATTACCCTATTCTCATACAAAGGAAATTACGAGGTAATATGTGCAAGTAATGTTTCACTGCTTAGCCCCTATGAAACATAGCGTGATGTTTTATATACCAATTTATACCTTGACTTCTATACAACACATCAGTGAAAGTCCTATCAAAATCCATCCACGGGTTTTCAAATGATACCTGGACAAACAGAACGACAGACAGACAGACAGACAGACAATAATTCCAAAAAAAATTGTTTTGGCTTCTATGTCGATAGTATAGTATCTCCACATAGAAATTTTGGAAAAATATTCAATGTACAGAAAAAGTGCTCTTTGAGTTTTATTATAGTATAGATAAAGTTTTAAAATAAATTAAAAATTTTTTTTTTTTTTGTTCAAATACCTAATTGTCGTTCATTGTGGCGTTCTAAGGGGGGGGCCTATGTTCAGCAGTGGACGTCTTACGGCTGATGATGATGATGAAGCCAATGATATTATACGTAAAAAGTAATAAACTATTTAAAAAAAAATAAAAACCGACTTCAAAGTAAGGCCCTTACTTTGAAGTCGGTTTTTATTTTTTTTACACATAACTGCGAATTCGCATCGCATCGCAAATATCTGCGAGAAATTAATAAATGTTTCAATACAAATTCCTGCGCATCGCATCGCAGTTATGTGTGGGAGTCCTTAATTATCTAAAAAGCATAAAATAACGAAAATATATTGAAGTCGGTGCAAATGATGTTAAATTAAGACTAGCACGAGCTGACACCGACTTCAATATATTTTCGTTCTTTTATGCTTTTTAGATAATTTACTTTGAAGTCGGTTTTTATTTTTTAAAAAATAGTTTATTTAACACTTTTTAGTGACGTTTATTTTAGCACAATAGGTATCAGCACTATCACGCAACTCGAACGTCTACGTTACAATAACTTACTGAAAACATAAAAAGTTTATATCTCTTAAACTACTGGACCGATTTGGATGAAACTTGTACTCTACCCTGAGTTGAAAAATATTCTAACTATTGCAAAAAGAATTTTCGAAATCGGACTTGTGGTTTCTGAGAAATCCGCAGACAAACCTACATACATACATACATACACTCATAAAATTTGGTAAATTTGTTTAGAAGCCCACATAGACTAACATATATTAATATTACGCATTTTTATTAATATTACATACATACGCGTCGAATAGAGAACCTACTTTTTGAAGCCGGTTAAAAAGAGGAAGTGAGCTATGAGTTATTGTTATAACCCCAGTAGTAGTTATAGTCGGTGTCAGCTCGTGCTAGTCTTAGTTAACATGATGTGCTAGCACCGACTTCAATATATTTTCGTTATTTTATGCTTTTTAGATAATTCACTTTGAAGTCGGTTGTTATTTTTATTAAAATAGTTTATTGTCAACACAACACAACAGTGCTTGCGTAAACAAAGGTGCCCCCTATCTTCCTTTATTCTCACAATCCCATGAGACGGAAGACCGACACGACTAGCAAAACGTTAGGCGCAGTTTTGCACTCATCCGATGCAAGCATTATTTTTTTAGACCATCAAATAGGCCTGTATTCTTCAGTAAGCAACTATCTAAAGTTGTTACACCTCACAGGATTCGAACCTATAACCTCCAGATTGTAATACAAGCAGTTTCCGTAGCGTCACAGGGACTGCACAACTGCTTAGACCTAAAATAAAAGGTGCTAACATCGAATAATTTTCTCTGTAAATATAAATAAAATTGAATAATTTAAAAATAACAGCCACTAGTCTCTACCGCATGTAGACAGCAGTAGCGCGAGCGTCCCATACCTGACAGAGTAGGCAAAGAAACAAATTTCTTAAAGCAAATACCTTATTATATTCAGAGAAGTAGTATGGTTATTGTCTGTATGTATGGAGTGCACGCTACTGAATTAGACCGAACTGTTATGACATGGCCACGGTAGCCAAACTTCTACAAGAGCCAAGACAAGAGATACAGTGCACAAGTGCTTGCGTAGGCACAATGTGCGTTTTCTCTTCCTTTAATCTCGCAATACGATGGCACCGAAGACCGACACGACCAGAGAGAGGGCAGGGGCTGGACGGACCATTTACATGCCCATCATCTTATATTAATACAATCAGATGATCAACCTGGACTGTCCTAAGCAGTAAGTAACAAACTACACGGTAGTTCCTTCCTCCAGGATTTGCACTTTGACAACAAAGCCTTCGAATTAAAAATTAAACGTCCTTCCTCTGCTCCACGCAGGCTACACACACACGCTTATTACATAAATTACTAGCTGACCGCTGACCGAAGAAATCAAAGGTGCGAGCCGGGGTTAGAACCTGCGCACCTTGTTTCCAAGGCAAGCGCTCGGCCACTGAGCTTTTATTGCTAAAGGCGTGTAAAACTAACAAATAACATAAGGTTTCCTACATGCCCATTCGAACACGATACACTACACGTACTCGTAAATCTGTGTCAGCATAACTAAAAACCAGTGTTAATCCGATCAGAGGCGTCACCATAGCGGATAATCCTTGCAATCCCGTTAATAGGCTCGGATATAAACTGAGCCGCGGCCTGGGGTGGTCAGCAGTCAGTCAGTGGAGTGGGCAGTCAAGCACACTACCGAGGACTGCTCACATAGCTACCCACCATAACATGTACAATCAAACAGAAAATTCTTATGATGGCGCTCATTTTGCAGCTTTCAAGTGAGTATCTTATGATAATTATGACTGTTTTACCTTTTTTACATTATATCGGGGTAAGTCTATTCTAGATTATCTAAAGAAATCTAGAAACTCAACCCATGCTCTTTGTTGAGTCGATTCCCTATTTTCAATCTTGTCACCTATACAGCCATTATTTGTGTTTTGCGTGTTTGCCAGTGCCTAGAATTTATTCAAACGGTGTGACTGCTCTGATCTGTCGCGGGGTAGATTATAACCTTAACCGTCTCACATTGAGGGAGAGAAGAGAGCCTTGCCTTACAGTAAAACAGTGCCCATCTCCGAGATTCCTAATTTCACGACTAAAAAAGTACTTTAAATGTAAATTGCCTTAGTACCATCTACATGCATCCACTGATCTTTAAAGACAGTAATTTCTTGTCCAGTGGTACAAATAGTAAAGGCACATCCGCGAATACACTAGCGAGAGCATTATGGTAACAGCCATAATACTAAATTTTTTAAGATGGTTCGATTTTGCTTGACTTGGGAGTTGCATAGGCTTGTATGTAGGCACGGCGACTCCGAGGAGGACGGCGGCGGGGTTGCGACCCCCGTCCCCGTGAGTACCGTGTCAGGTTCCCGGGGGGCTACAATGCGCCCCCCGGCGGCGGGCTCAAAGCCAAGGCACTGAGGGGCCCCTGGTGCAGATCCCACCGGAGAGCCCTTGGGTCCCCCCTCTCATGTGCCGATGCGACAGCCACGGGGGTTTTAGTGGGTAAGAATCCCACATACCCCGGTCGAGCCCCACAGCTCCCGAGGATCTTTGGAAGATTTCTCCCGCGTCAAAAAAAAAAAGGCTTGTATGTAGGCAATTGCCAATGGCTGGTAGAGCTTTTTGTTTGGCGTAAAATAAAACAACATTTACAAACTTTTATTAGATCTAGTGGAGCCAAAGAAGTGGAGCTTCTGGGCGCAGGTCTCACGGGTGAAGATCTAGCGATGGTACCGGAGCATTGGCTGTCGTACCCGGCGCCGCCGGCCAGCGCACACACAGCCCTGGCTCTGCTCTACATATTCTTCACCGCTGCTGCCTTAGTCGGCAACGGACTAGTCATCTTTATATTTTCTACGTTAGTATTTTTATACATTATGTTACATTAGTACTTTTAACAATTAATTTCTGAAAGGCCCTCGAGTGACGACCACAAACCGGAAAACCGACGACATAGAGCCGCAGGCAAAAGGAGGATGTAGTTGTAGATGGATATATTTAGTTAATATGGCGTTCTATGGGGGAGGCCTATGCTCTATATTATCGTCTTCTGGCCGATGATGATTTAATGTCTGTATAATGGATGCAATCGCCACCGCCTACTCAAAGATAATGCCAGGACAGTTGTAGCAATATCCCTTCACGCATCTATCTATACTTATAATAAAACTGTAACAGGTCCAATTTTGTACATTGAAGATATTTTGAAAATTATATTTGGAGGGCATTCTATAACCGATACTGAGGCCGAAAATGTATTTTTTTTAATTTTTGTCTGTCTGGCTGTCTGGCTGTCTGTCTGTATCACGGCTGAGCATCACGCCGAAACTACTGAATGGATTCAAATGAAACTTGGCATGATTTGAGATCTTACTACGAGGTAGGACATAGGATACTTTTTATCCCGTAATCTAGCATGGTTCTTTTGGGAGAGGGGATTAAAGTCAAAACGGGTACTTGGTTATACGCTTGGTCCGATTTTATCATTTTTCTTTATAATATAATAAATATTAGTAAGGGAGCACTCATAGAGAGTTGTTATCAAGGTTTTGTAATCGATCGGGTTAAGCAACGTTAGATAAGTAAGGCAACGGAATCAACGGAGTCAACGGAGTCAACGGAGTCGGCGGAGTCGGCGGTCACTCACTCACTTACTCACTCACTCACTCACTCACTCACTCACTCACTCACTATCCACTCACTATCCACTCACTATCCACTCACTATCCACTCACTATCCACTCACTATCCACTCACTATCCACTCACTATCCACTCACTATCCACTCACTATCCACTCACTATCCACTCACTATCCACTCACTATCCACTCACTATCCACTCACTATCCACCTCACTATCCACTCACTATCCACTCACTATCCACCTCACTATCCACTCACTATCCACCTCACTATCCACTCACTATCCACTCACTATCCACCTCACTATCCACTCACTATCCACTCACTATCCACTCACTATCCACTCACTATCCACTCACTATCCACTCACTATCCACTCAATATCCACTCACTATCCACTCACTATCCACTCACTATCCACTCACTATCCACTCACTATCCACTCACTATCCACTCACTATCCACTCACTATACACTCACCCACTCACCCACTCACTCAGTGACGGCGTCACATGAGCGCTTTCATAACCTTAACAAATTTACGCCTATCGCCTATCGTTTAACACCTATCACTTAACGCGTTAAGCGATAACGCGTTAAGGTGCTTCATTTAACGCTTGACGCGTTATGTGATAACATTTTTGGAAGTCGCATAAGAAGTTTCACTTCAAAAGGAGGTTATGTATTCGATGCGAATGTATGTTATTAAAAGTTTAGTTAACGTAAAAATAGCGCAGGCGGAGCTGCGTGGGTCAGCTAGTCTATAAATATAAAAATGAATGTTTGTCTGTATGTCCTTTATAGAATCGTAAACTATGCATTTGATCATATCATGATCTTCAGTAAAGTGTTGTGCATGAGCCCAAGAAGGTTTCTGAGTAAAAAGAGCGCGAGCGGAGCTGAGCGGGTCAGCTAGTTCTCTATAAAATTTGCGGTGAACTCATCGATATAGTGAACTGTATTAACACGTATTAACACGCATCAACAGTAAATCATCACAATATTTCGATAGCAATAATTATTTGTGTTCCAGAACAAAAAGCTTGAGAACTTCAAGCAACCTTCTAATCCTACAATTAGCTATTTTGGATTTTATTATGATGGCAAAAGCTCCTATATTCATTTACAACAGTGCCATGCGAGGATTCGCCAGCGGAACCCTCGGGTGCCAGATATTTGCACTGATGGGCGCTTACAGTGGTATTGGCGCTGGCATGACCAATGCATGTATCGCTTATGACAGGTAAGACGTATAACAATTTATGAAAACAACAAGGTGTTGGTGTTTTTCACGTGCTGACAAAATATATTCGTTAACCGTTCGTTAACAGCTGTGAGTACCTACCATAGACAAACGAATTGGGGTGGTCCCAACTGGTCCCCCAGCACACAGCTCACGGATACTACTTTTATCTGACTTCAGTCCCAATGACCCGTTTTCTAGAAAAACCAAAATGACAACTTGCCTTTTTACCGATCAGAGTATTAGCCTACTGTGGCAAAGTGTAAATAAGAAAAAAAATACCCCAAATTAAGTACTTCTAATTAGTTTTAGTAGAAATCAATAGAACACTTATTAACTTCATACCCCACATCTTTGAAGCCGTTGTGAATAGCTTTCATATTCTTTTTTATTTCATTGTTTTGGATTAAATGATGAAATGATGTTCACATACTTATAGGAGTGTTCTAGATGTAGGTAGATGTAAGTATTTAATAACATGATTTCCTTATTAGACATTCCACAATCACCCGCCCTTTGGACGGTCGTTTGTCGCGGGGCAAAGTCCTGTTGATGATAGCATTTGTTTGGATATACAGCACACCATGGGCCCTGTTGCCTTTATTTAGGATCTGGGGCCGGTATGTGCCAGGTTAGTACTTCTTTAAGATATTTTTCCTTGATGTATGCTAATTCTTGACTTTACTACGATCCCACCTGACTGGATGTTTATCATTTGGTTAGTACCTATATTACGTGATGTCAGAGTTGTTCAAGCTGCCTCTATGGCTCTAACTTAGCTCGGCTGCTGGGGACCGTGCCCTCCGAAAATGAGAGATCCTCAGCAGTCACCAACGGCTCCTCACTCAGTATCAACCTTATTCTCTGAATCGATATTATGTACCTCTGGCAACCACCTTCTTTTTCTTACATTTATCTTGCTGGAGCAGATATTATATAAGCATTAGTTACACAGAGGCACTTCATATGTGAATAGGTATTCTTTAACAAGTCTAAAGTGTCTATTTTGTAGTGACTTCCTATAATGCATTAGTTTTGAAGAGGCTAATTTGTGTAATATTTAATTGCAGAAGGCTACTTGACATCTTGTACCTTCGATTACTTGACGAATACATTCGACACAAAACTATTCGTAGCATGTATTTTCGCATGCAGCTACGTATTCCCAATGTCGATGATTATCTATTTCTACAGCGGAATTGTTAAGCAGGTCTTCGCCCACGAAGCCGCCTTGAGGTACATTACTAGCATACTATATTTGCCACAGCCAATGATATGCAGACAAAACAAAGACTATGTAAGTTTACAATTGACGGACCTATTGGTCTAATGGTTAGACACCCAGGCTGCTAATAGGTCGTGGGTTCGATCCCCACCTTTAGGTACCCCACCTCCCGTTTATCTATATAGGTATGTACTTACAAAAAGTATATAATTATTAGTATGTGTTATCTATCTGGTTTTAACGAAAGAGGCCTCGTGGCCGCTCACCAACACGTTGGTCACACCAAATCCGCCCCACCCTATTGCACTTCACGAAGCATTCCATGATGCCTCGACCTCGGGTCGTGATAAATATAAAACTATCGTCCATAGTAAGCTGTTATCTGCATCTGAAATAATATGTCATGACCCACAGCATTGAGGTATCGACACAAGGAGGAGGAGGATCTGGTTTCAATTGTACAGGCTCTGCCCAGTTTGGGATCAGATGACCGTGTGGGAATTGTCCCAAAATATTAAAATTATTTTTGTAAATCTTATTATTTGTAGACAAACATTGTAGTTTATTGTTTGTCTACATTGTTTTCACTTTCTATTATACTGTGCACTACACTGCAGTTTTATTTTATTATAGCTCCTTTTAAGGTTGTCTGGAAGTGATCGCTTTGAGCGATAAGACCGCCTTTGCTCACATTAATATTTATGTTATTGTTTCGTGTATTGTTCTACATAATGTGTGCAATAATGAGTTTATCTATCTAGATAGATAGATAGAGATAAATATTAATGAGAGCAAAGGCGGTCTTATCGCTCAAAGCGATCTCTTCCACATAGATATCTATCTTATTAAATTTCAGAGAACAAGCCAAAAAGATGAATGTAGAGTCTCTCCGGGCGAACCAGAATGCGGGCGCTGAATCCGCTGAAATCCGCATCGCTAAAGCAGCGCTCACAGTTTGCTTCTTGTTCGTTGCATCTTGGACGCCTTACGGCGTAATGGCACTGATAGGAGCTTTCGGAGATCCTAATCTTCTGACTCCAGGGGTAATCATTGTCATGGTGTCGCGACTAACTTAGTATAATCATATTACCTACTATGCCATCCATAATTTTTTAAACAGCTTGTTTTTACGTTATCTTGTGTAATTAGAGATGTGTTAGTTCAACTTGTAAATATACCTACATGATGGTGATATTTCTACAGGTGACAATGATACCGGCTGTGGCCTGCAAAGCTGTCGCCTGCATAGACCCGTGGGTTTATGCTATTAGTCATCCCAAGTATAGGTAAGCTACAAGTACTAATTTTTTATTTATTTCAGTGGCGACAATTGGGAATTAAAAGTCCCAATTGTCGCCACTGGTAACAACTGGGAATTTAATGTTTCATTCGTCACCACTGGCGACAAATGGGAATTTTTTTCCCGTTTGTCACCAGTGGGGACGTTGCCAGTGGTGACGACTGGGAATAATCGATTTTAAACTTACAAATGAACGCGAATAAGTATACATAAGTACCTACGCATGCTCCAAAAGTTTTGTCTATAACAATACGATTTATAGTACTTATTGAATGGGTCAATATGAGCTGAAATATCTCCGCTTTAACTTGAATTAAGGTAGCTAAGGCGTTAATTTTTATAAATAAAATATTGTAGAGGGTATCCCTAAACTATACAGGGTATAACCCTGTTTTTCAACCCTTACAATTGACTTTGGCTGGCCACCGGTCAGCTATTACCTCTGTGTTAATACATTTATTCTTCCATTTTTGATATTGTAAAGAAATATAAGCACCACCCATTATAATATTAATTTATATTTTCCAGACAAGAACTTCAACGTCGCATGCCTTGGCTCCAAATCAAGGAGCCAGATGACAGTACCTCGACTGCCACAAGCAACACTGTCAGTGCACCACCAGCAGTCCCTGCGTAAACATTATAATATTCCTAAGACGCTCAAAATGTGTTTTAGCACCATAATAATTTTCTAAGCTAATCTCCTCCTATACGACACTCGGTTCCTCCCATACGACTTTGGCTTGCCTTAAGGACAACGATTATGTTAAGTATAATATTATAGCATTACTTATGATATCACATTGTAAAACATGACATTAAAAAAATGGTGACATGAAAGTTATTTTTATTGTTAAGTTTCTACACACTTATTTATGTAATCCTAAGATTTTCAATTTGTATAAAATTATTCTTGGGAGGAGATCAAAAATTCCGAATTCATCTAAAAGAATTGATCCATGGACGAAGGAAACAAGGTCATTTACAAATTATGTTTTCGCCTAGGTCTCGTTAAAATAAGATAGACTGGATAAATCAGAGTAGGTATAGGTAAGTAGTATACCTGGTATTATGCTGGAAACGTTAGAAAATTTGACTTTACTGCGTGAAGTCATATTTTGTAGGTACTACAATCTATACTTATAATAAAACGGTAACAGGTCCAATTCTGTACATTGAAGATATTTTGAAAATTATGTTTGGAGGGCATTCTATAATACTTGGGAGAGGGGACTAAAGTCAAAATGTGTACTTGGTTATACGCTTGCTCCAATTTTAACAATTTTTCATTATAATTATAATAAATATTTGTAAGGGAACACTCATGTTCCCTTACAAATATTTATTATAATTATAATGAAGACAGTTGTTAACAATGTTTGGAAATCGATCAGGTTAAGCAACGTTAGGTAAGGTCATTAAATAGATGGGTGACCGTTTAACGCCATTTGAACTAAACGTCTCCGTGCTTCGTGTACAAAGTGGGTCCAAGTTTTTAACAGACTTTAAAAAAGGAGGTTTTGTATTCTATGCGAATGTATATTATTGAAAGTTTAGTTAACGTAAACACAGCGCGGGCGGAGCTGCGTGGGTCAGCTGGTCTTTTATAAGAAATGAGTGGGTGGGTACTTAATTAATAAATCCATAAACATTCATTTATATAATCAAAAAACCATTATTCGACATAAACTGTACTCCGTGCACTAGCGTACAAAAGTCTTACAGAATCACAATACCCGACATTTCGCCTAGAACCCGTTACAATAACATAAGGATCACCGGCACGTAAAATACGCTTGGCTTTGCAGTAATCCAATGCTGCAAGTATTCGTGATTCTACTTCAGATGCCCAACTAGGCTTGGCAACTTCAAAGTAATGCATAGCGCGAGCACCTCGCCAAAATCGTAACTGTCTCGCAGTATGACAAGTCCTAGTAACAGCTACTATAGGGCACGGTGGTCTTATATGGGACAGTATTTTTGCGGTCCGTCCGGAGTTCGTTAAACATATTATAACAACTGCATGCGATCGCATAGCAAGCTCTACTGCACTTACGCAGATAGCTTTAGTGGGATCCTCCAGGGGACTTTGCATCAACTCCAAATTACCATAAATACGTGGTTGCCAAGTTATGCGTTCAGCGTGTCGGCATATAACGGCTGCAGCTGCAAGACAATGTTCAGCCATTTTCACACTGTCAAAAGAGGACGCAAATTTCTTTAGGGGTGAATCATAATGTAGTTCGAGGAATAGTACATCTACGCCATCTAGAACTAGATTAGCAATATCTGAAACGCAAAGGGTTGGTATCTGTTCGTTGAGAACCGCTTTCAATATACACGGTTTCCCTATTTGGTTACATTTCGCTATAATCATTTTCTCAGCGATAAATATTTTCTCCACAGGTAAATCGGTACTCAAAACACAGCGATCGATGTATATTCCATCTGCTTCATTTAAAACTGTGTCAATGTTGTCTATCCCAATTACAGTCTCTATGCATGCAAACACAAGAATATGTTTTCCTTTTTCAGATAAAACATCTTTTACTGTTCGAATGTCATACGCATTTTGTGTGTTAGGGACTAATACACCATCCACATCAGCTCCAACAGCCCAAGCGATTTGTTCATCCATGTGTTCAAAGGGCTCTTGCGAACCATCACTGCAAGAAATTGAGTCCATACTGTCGCCCTTCCCGTTAATCGTATTATCAACATCACGGGGAGCTTGGGATATACGAACAGTCATTTTAGGACCAATTATACCACCAACAGCAACTAAGCAATCAAGAGAGTCGTCCCCGACTTCAGATACTAAGAGTTTTATTTTGTCAGGAGTTAAGCTATCAATAAATATTATATCACCTGATTCAAGATCTGTCAAATGATCATAACCAACATATAAACATTCAGCAGTCCCACTTTCACGCCAACTAGCATCTGTAGTCAATCTGATCGTTTCATTCTGTATCAGTTCGACAGTTGACTGAGGGCCGCTTTTTAAATCGCCCGTTACAATATCTGGACCTCTCACGTCTACTATAAGGGCCAAAGGATATACATACTCCAATTCAGCGCTATAATTATATACGGCTTGTCGTATACTTTGAACTATTTGTGAACAGGCATCAGGTTCTAGATCTCGCATATTTAAACGAGCCACAGTCATTCCAGACGCGATTAACCTTTGTATAGTAGCAGGGTCCCGATTATTTACTCCAATATCGCTCATGAGACCTGTTTGTAACTCTTCGAAAGGATTTTCATGAATATTTAAGCTACTATAATGTTTAGCTAACGTAGGCTGTGGTGAACTAAATTCCTTCTTTATTGGTAACGCTTCAAGTGGGATATGCCATGGCAACGCCATTGTATCAAAATGTTAATATTCCTTCTTTCTAAAACTATTAAAACATAATAACTCTATTTATAAAATTATTGTATAAATATTTTAAAGACGTAGTAAACTAGAAACTCGATAGACATGACAAATTAAAAATATATTGTTTGTCAACTGTCAATATATTTTTTCTTGAATTTCGTGAATTGCTTGTGTCAAGCAGGTAAGTTTAGTTTTAAGTAGGTGTTGGGTATACAGAGAAGCTAAGAAAACCACCACAGGCCGCGCTATAAATAGTATAGCCTCGGCATCTGATCACTTAAACAACTAACATATTAAACAAAAGAAAAGCATAAGTTATGTCTGGTTATGCCAGTCAGTGGCTTTGGCTTTGCATCCAGCGCGGTATCCAGTAAATAAGTACCTATCAGAAGTTCTGAAAGCTGCGCACCCACCGGCCGCCGCGCGATCTAAGGCCTCATTTACGGAGACGCGGGGGGTCGCACGTCGCGTGTGGCGGCGCGGCCCGCACTAAATTCAAATGTAGGGCGTTGTATGAGTGCGTTTACGGAGAAGCGATTTTACACGCGTTTGCTTGAAATGGAGCGTGTTTTACGGCGGAGCCCGCGGATGGCATCGTCACGTTCCACGCGGCGTTAATCGCGGCGGCGCACGCAGCGGCGATTCTCGATGAAGCGATGCCTGTGGCGGAACTTTCTGCCAGTCTATTTGGTAATCGTGCAACACAGACGTAGTCACCATCGCAATGGAGTATGATATGATCGATTTTTTTTTTAGAAGAGAATTGTATGTTTAAAAGTGAGTTGCACCGCCACTCTTCCCGCCCACGTCTCTATAAACAGCATCATATATTGCTATAAGTCTGTGTTTACGCGTGCGATGATACGTGCCGCTTCACGCGCCGCCGCTACGTAAACAATAACAAAGTCCGACGCGCCGCGAGACGCCACGCCACACGCGACGCGCGACGCCCCGCGTCTCCGTAAATGTGGCCTTAGCGTGCATGTGCACGTACTATGACGTCTAGAACTTAATGATGAGACATGGCAACAAACAGGCTACTATGCGTTTCAACTAAGAAGGTGGCCGCCATCTTGCCATTTCAAATATATAATTACTAAAAATGATGTTTCAACAAAAATATACCGCAAATGTCTTGTACATTACAATAAATAATCAAAACCGGGGCGAATTTTGCATTTTGTGTTAACTTTTCTGCCGGTACAAGAATCGTAAATATGAGTGAATTTCCGCAGTCGCGATCAGCGGCCACATTCTTAGTTGAAACGCATAGTACGTGGCATGGCTACGCTTGATTTGGAGTGTGGACTCCATTTTGACCTATAAGCTTCTTGGGCTACGCAGAGCGAGCGGAAAGGTAACGTCGAGCAGTAATGGCGTTGTATTCAATGGTCAAACCAAGTAAGTAAGTAAGTTCAGACACGCACGTATATTTTTTGCGCGTCAATACGCGCGTGCAGATCCCATGGGAGAGCCCTTCTCATGTGCTGATACGACAGCCCCACAGTGGCGGTCCAAGAGGGGGGGGGGGGGTCATAGGGTTCATGACCCATAGTAGCAGAGTATGCATGCATTACGTACTGTAGTAGTTTAATCTTCTTCTTCTATTCTATACTATAATAAAACTCAAAGAGCACTTTTTCTATACATTGAATATTTTTCCAAATTTTCTATGTGGGTACTATACTATCGACATAGAGGCCAAAACAATTTTTTTTGGAATTATTGTCTGTCTGTCTGTCTGTCTGTCGTTCTATTCGTCCAGGTATCATTTGACAACCCGTGGATGGATTTTGATAGGACTTTCACTGATGTGTTGTGTAGAAGTCAAGGTATAAATTGGTATATAAAACATCACGCTATGTTTCATAGGAGCTAAGCAGTGAAACATTACCTGCACATAGTACCACGTAATTTCCTTTATATGTGAATAGGGTAATTATAGACTGATCAGTTAATCATTAAGATATGTATTATTACGCTATATATACGATAGGGACTGAGCAGACATTTAGTTTGGATAAGATGGTTCATGAAATTTTAATGAAACTCCCCAAGTCCTGGTAGTGTATAGGTATTGTATTACAGTCGCAACAATAAAAGATGCGAAAAACTTAGAACTTTCATTAGCGAATATCATTAGACAGTAATTTACGATGTTAGCGTGATTAACATTATGAACAGCGCCATCTATCGGTGAAATTGAACATACAATCACCATAGAACTTTAATCTATATATTTAAAAGAAAGTCGTCATCTATTCTATACTTATAATAAAACTGTAACAGGTCCATTTCTGTACATTGAAGATATTTTGAAAATTATAATTGGAGGGCATTCTTTAACCGATACTAGAGCCGAAACTGTAATTTTTTTCATTTTTGTCTGTCTGTCTGTCTGTCTGTCTGTATCACGGCTGCGCATCACGCCGAAACTACTGGATGGATTTGAACGAAACTTGGCATGATTGGAGCTAATACCACGAGGAAGGACATAGGATACTTTTTATCCCGTAATTCAGCAAGATTCCCTTGGGAGAAGAGATTAAAGTCATTATGGTACTTGATTATACGCTTGCTCCGATTTTAACAATTTTTCATTATAATTATAATAAATATTTGTAAGGGAACACTCATAGACAGTTGTTAATAATGTTTGGAAATCGATCAGGTTAAGCAACGTTAGGTATGGTCATTAAATAGATGGGTGACCGTTTAACGCCATTTCAACTAAACGTCTCCGTGCTTCGGAGGGCAAGTACAAAGTGGGTCCAAGTTTTTAACTGACTTTAAAAAAGGAGGTTTTCTATGCGAATGTATATTATTGAAAGTTTAGTTAACGTAAACACAGCACGGGCGGAGCTGCGTGGGTCAGTTAGTCTATTATAAATATAAAAGAAAGTCGTGTTAGTTAGTTATACACTATTTATAACTCAAGAACGGCCTAACTGATTCGGCTGAAAATTGGTGGCGAGGTAGCTTAGAGCCAGGAAACGGACATAGGATACTTTTTATTCCGGTAGGTTAAGGTTAAGCAACGTTAGGTAAGGCATTAAATAGATGGGTGAACCGATTTGTATGAAAGTGTGCATATCGGGTAGGTCTGAGAATAGGTCATACAGTATATTTCATACCGCTAGGTTAAGGTTAAGCAACATAAGGCAAGGTCATTAAATAGATGGGTGAACCGATTTGTATGAAATTTTGTGTGCATATCGGTTAGGTCTGAGAATAGGCCGTAAAGTATATTTCATGCCACTAGGTTAAGGTTAAGCAACATAAGGAAAGGTTATTAAATAGATGGGTGAACCGATATGTATGAAATTTTGTGTGCATATCGAAGAGGTCTGAGAATAGGTCATAAAGTATATGTAATGCCGCTGATACCATGATTGACGAGGATATATAGAACGAGAGGAGGGTGCAAGAGAGGAGAAAGAGGGAGAGGGGATTCGAGGAGGGGGTGATGGGGTGAGGGATCGGGGGAGTTAGGTGGAGTAAGGGGGGAGTGAGAAGGAGCAAGTTCGTAGAAGAGAGGGGGAGAGGGTTCAGAGAGGGGACAACAGGGAGAGGAAGAGGGGGAGTGTGACGGAAACCGAAGCAGGAGGGGGAAAGAGAGAGGAGAGAAAGAGCATATAATTCGATTTTTTTTTATAAGAGAGAGAGAGATGGAGAGAAATAAATCTAGGGAGGAGTGAGAAAAGGGGAGAAAAATTTAATAAAAGCGGGGGCGGAGCTGCGCGGGTCAGCTAGTCATTTAAATAAATACCGTGTGAATTAGCAAAATTAAATTGATTTTTGCCTTTGTTGACGCGGCCTCAGACACTTATAGTGGCGCATCTTCTATACTTAGCGGGAAAATGTCTGGCTCGCTTAGAATATAGAAAAGACAACCGTATGTCTACCTATCTGTACTGCATTAAAATATTATGTAGACATATAATAGACATCCCTCAATAAAGCATTTGCCTTTGATGTTCTTAAGCAGGGCGTTGCTGGGCTTTGCAGCATTTGTTCTAGGCTGTCTTCTTTCGCAACGAATTATGTAATTATTTCGATATCATAGCGCAGTAAGCTGTTAGTAGCGTAGCATTTCCGTGCGTATTAGTTTCACACACTGAGTAGGTACTTTGGATATAGGGTAGGTTCACACGCCGCGCCGCTGCGTAGAAAGTTACGCGGGGAACGTCTCAGAGGCATGAACGTTTCAAATATCGGATAGGTTAGTAGCGGTTAGTAGTTAGCTCTTATATATATGGTAGTTAGTTAGTTTAGTGGCATCCATGATGACGACCGTGTCGATAAAGTGTACTTCGTGGTTGATCGTAAACTGCAGCTTTGGGTAGGTTGGAATGAGGACATTATGATGGCCTGTTGGTCTAGTACCTAGGTACTTAGAAACCTTAACCGCTACCCAATAGGCCGTGGGTCTAAATCCCACCCAGTGCAAACATTTGTAGCATAAATCAAATTCAAATCTTTTATTGCTTGCTAAGCCATTAAGGTAACTAAGCTTTCATTGCTAAACGTGCCTATTTTCTTTCTAGTGTCTGATTCTAGTGTCTGATTTTTAACCGGCTTCAAAAAGAAGGTTCTGTATTCGACGCGTATGTATGTAATATTAATAAAAATGCGTAATATCCACAACATTATTAGAAGGAAAAAGGGGAATAGGAAGACGAAGGCGAAGTCTGATGAAACAGGTAGTAGAAAAAGTGGGAGCAGTGTCGTAGTACCAGGAGGTCAAATTATAGGCATATTATAAAGATCGGAATGGGTATTGCGTTTTTCCGATGTGGGCCGTTTAGTGACAGTTTTATCAATGTGTGGGATAAATTTGAGTTTGGTATCAATGATTATACCCAAATCTCGAGTTTCCTTTACTTCTTGTAACTTATTACCATTATTATTGTAAGATGACGGAATAGGGGTAGATTTTCTTGTGAAACTTATAGTAGAACATTTATTCGTATTTAAAACCATATTATTATCACACCATGTATGGATACCGTCTATATCGCTTTGAACAAGAGCTACATCATCACAAGATGAAACTATTTTACAAATTTTAAGGTCATCTGCAAATAGCTCATAATTACAATAGTTTATATGACGAATTATGTCATTTATGTAAGTAATTAACAATAAAGGCCCCAGGTGCGAGCCCTGAGTAACCCCTGAGTCTGCAACGAAGCTAACCCTTAACCGAGGAATAACCCTTAATTACAACAGTTTGGATTCGATTTTTCAAATATGATTCAAACCAAGACAGCCATGAATACCATAGAATTCAAGCTTTCACGATCTAGCTTTGGTGTCTTTAAATTGAATTGCACTAAGAAATATTGTCTAAACTACATAATAGCCGCATTTGAATAAATGCCCATAACGTGTGTTTCGTGTACGAATGCTAATTTTCTGTCCTTAACGTCGGCACGCTAGCTAGATGTCTTGTCATATTCTGTCTACGTGTCGGGCGGACTCGAGGTCAGGCGTAATTTTTTTCAAATTATTGCAACACCTTGCTTTACTCTATGGTTCAATCAATCAATCATTTAAATAGACTCGGCCGTTTTGGCTTGACTGGCCCTACCATGAAGCTATTAGGGTCAAAGTGGAGGAAACACTCCCAAATACATGCCTGAGGTCAACGCTATCCCTTTCATTGAGGTCGGATCTCTCTTTCTAAGAGGGCAACCTTAATGTTTCATGAAAAATCAGGACATCTTTTTAACTTCGTCGCATAATACGACTTACTTGGCTTGTTTACCAAGTGTCTGGGTGTTTTATCTATATAAGTATGTATTTACAAAAAAAAAAGTATATAAGTATTAGTATCAGTTGTCTGGTTTCCATAGTACAGGCTCTGCCTAGTTTGGGATCAGATGACCGTGTGTGAATTGTCCCAGGATATTATTATATTATTATTATGCTTTAAGTTTAAACCGATTAAATATGTCTAGTTGCTTAATCAGTCTGATTATGGGTTGGAGCAGCCCAAATACGGAAGAACTGTGTACAAGAAGAACAAACTGTGATTGATAGGGAAACAGATGATAAATAAATAAGGACCTCCTTCTGGCCGATATGACCACAGTGGGTATTTTGAAAGATCTCAGTCTACGCAAAATATATTATAGTGCGCAAGTGCTTGCGTAGACACAACTGCACTCTCTCTCTCTCTCTTCCGTTTACCTCTCAAAATACGATGGGATGAAAAACCGACACGACCGGGGAGAGACCAGGTGCAGGATCAACATTTTACATGCCCATCTTACGCATGGAGCATCTTACTTTATAGAAAATCAAGGGATAAATAATAAGCTAATGGTTGTGAAAATAAAAGCATATGAAGTTATGATTAAAAAAAATATTGTGCTATAAAATCATTTATTCAGTACGTTTAACGATCTCCGATTAAACACAAGATACTGAATAGCAATTAGCATTATATGCAAACAACTAAAACACCTTTTAACCAACACATTAGACGATAGAAAAAGCATTCGCGGTAAATTTAGTTTTCCATTGGACCAACAGCAGATCATTGCAGCTTCATCAAATTTATTTTCCAATGGGACAATGGATAGTCATAGGTACATTCCTTCACTCAATATTTTTAGGAAATCTACAAGAAAATAAAAAATGTATTAATATTGACCAGGGGTAAATAAAACAGTATGTATATTTATGGAATGATATAGGTACTCTCGCCGATACGGCCAATCCAACCACAGCGGCTAATCTTTCGCAAGATCAGCCATCATCCAGTGCACAAATGCTTGCGTAGACACAAGTGCACAAGTGTACTTTACATGCCTATCCGACGCATGGATCATTTTACTTTACAGACAATGACCGGCCTGCATTATCCTAGCCAGTGAGGAACAACTACACATAGTTGTTGCTCCCCGCAGGATTCGAACCTGCAACCCCCGGTATGCAAGCAAGCGGTTTCCCACTGCGCCACGCAGGCTACTAGACGCGACAGGACTAGGAGGCGACAAGAATAAATATGATTTTAATAATATGTATCTAATAAGTTACAAAACTAACTGTACCTAAACTTAACCTACATACCTACACACTTGTAAAATTAATGAACATACAATATGTTTTCAATATCAATTCTTTGAACTAAATACATCGTTTATTTTTTGATCATAAAAGTGGCGGTAAAAAATCCCCAAAACGGAAAGTCTTCAAAAAATCTTTACCATGGTTACTCTATTAAAATAATGTGAAATATTTTAAAATTAAATAATTCAAGTACAAATTAATATAAACTTAAACCCAATACTAACAAACGAACTGAAAACGTGTTATGTGCCTATCGAAAGAAGAACTGATCGAAAATATGGTGCATAATGCACAGGGATCATCGGTAGGTAATTATTGAACAAAATCGCACTTACGAGTGATATTCGGTATTAAATACTGGATACAACATATTTTTGCAACCAAGTACTGCACATTTTATCACCATTTTTATGATTTTAATTCACTTTATCGTGAAATTATGGTATTTAAATGTTTGATCGATTTATATGACAGACAGTTTCATGCTGACAATAAGCGACAGTGTTGCCACAAAATACGAACCCTTAAAATCGGTAATTAAAATTGCATTTGAGTATAATTGGCGAAAACACAATAGAGCATTATTCTAATCGAACTCGCAGAACAGTACCAATAATTTTTTTATTAGACATGATTGTCATCGTATTTTAAGTTTTCGGGTGGAAAACATTCTTTTGATGTGTAAGTAAAGCATTTCTATATTAGGGTATCCATTTCTCGGGTAATTTCAATTATAACATGGACCACACATCGGACCTCAATGAAAGGGATAGCGTATGCCTCAATCAAGTATTTGGAGTTTGGGCTCCATTGTTGACCTACTAGCTTCATGGGCCCTACCTGTGACCTGCTGTTTGTGTGTGTGTGTGTGTGTGTGTGTGTGTGTGTGTGTGTGTGTGTGTGAGTGACCTGTCTGTGCCTCTCACGAACCTGTATTATAACTGGACAGCGCAGTCTGCTAAAGATCACGAGCCGAATGAGAGGTTCAAAAGTAGTAGTGTATCTCTGTCTAATAGGGTGTCCACGCATAACTATGTAGAAGGATTCTTTTTCTCACTTCTAAGGTCTTTTGGCGGCGGATCGGGTCACAACGGACGATGCCACATCGGTGCTCCTGCGTGACCTCCGTCAATCTGTCAATTTTTGCGTTCAGATCGTAATTTTGGTGACATAATACTAATCATAATTATTATTTGTATTGTATAATTGGATGGAATTTAATGGCAAGTCATGAAATTACTATGTATTAAAGCAATTATTAATTCTGAAAATTTGTTGCAATCAATAAATTTAAAGTCTTATTTTACTTATTTTAATATTACATCTGCTGTACTTACCATAATTAAGACAATAAATTACTTGAAATTGTGGTAATACCTAGGTACCGTTTTCTTCCGGATATCTGTATTTCATTCCCAAATTCAGGTTGAGTTAACCAACGTTTGTATGGAAACCAAAGTGAAACATTTTAAATCTATGATGGAAACCATCATCCGAGACGACTGACGCGACGCCATACATAACAATGGTCACCCTACTCTAACAGTACACCGCGACACCGGTTACTTACTACGACAATGTCGACAATCACTGAACAGCTTAGTGCTGCTAGCTTCATAATGTTAAATTGTTACTAATATTATTGTTAATAAAAGTATTGCATGTTGTTCGTGTGCTAATTTATGATATTACATTTCATCGTCCTAGATTTATTATATTTCGATGTTTTATTACACGAAAAACTTATAAGCAAATGTAATCAACTTTTAAGAAATCTACCGAACACTACTAAAAAGAATCATATTTGGCGTTGGCAACTTACTTGACAAGGGGCAGACAAGGACACACATCTACTTTTGTGCTATCTCACTCGGCTCGTTTTTCTACTTCGACTTGTGTCAACGAAAAACAAACCTTAAGAATGCAGAATAAAGTTTAAATTTGCGATATTAATATATTTAAGTGATCTATCCAGTTTTTACGAAGTAAATATAAATCCGTGGTGCCTCTGTGACCTGTGCAGTGCTGTGCTGGCTGCATCGATATCGATATACTGTATCGATGGCTGGCTGTCATGCTGTGTATAGTCATAGAGAAAAGTAATAGGTACTTGCAGGCAAAGAGGATTTAACACTACGTATAAGAGTCGGCACTCCCATACAAGCCCCTGAATCGAATCATGAACGTACTTTTCCTAACTTAACAAACATAAAATTTAATGGCTACCAGTTGGCAAACCTGCCATTTTTTTTAAATATTGTATACCACTAGGGCTTGCCACCCCTTAGTATGTTTGTCTATCGATATCGATGAAAATGAAATAACACAATATACAGGTGTGTTTATTGTTAAGTTTAATTCACGCAAAGTTACCTATGTACAATAACTATGTTTTCAAAATAAAATTAAGCAATTTTTACAAATAAAAATATAAAAAAATATTTATGATTTTTGAAGGCTTTTATGATCATTAATCTCAAAATTCGATTCAAAATGGAGTCGTCATACTAGATATGCTTATTTATATGCTGTATTAGTTATTCTTAATCCTGATAACACGTTGTGCCATATCTTTGTATGGATAAATCAACAAGTCTTCATTTCCAATTAACTTCACCCATCTGAAGAAAAAAGCATAATATTATAAAAGCACAAAAAACAACTACAAATAAAAACATACATACACACACCGAAAAATATAGCCCTCCTTCTGGGCTAGTCAGGCAAAAATATCGATATTTATGGACTTATCACTATATAATATGTACATCACTATTTATTTTGTTCAACAACTAAGTTTTATGAATAAATCATAATTCCTTACAAAACTTGCGATCGACTACTAAATAGGATTCAAAAGTAACTGCTACACCACAAGAAATATTTACATTTTTATATCGATTTATCATAAAATTTTACCTTGCCGGTCATGTGGAAATCTGGCCAAAAATATCTCAGAAAACCTTTTTGTGACTCGCCTAACACCACATATTTCACATTTTCTTAACGATTTACCACCCATAATATTAACACAACGCCCATTAACCCCTGGAGGCTCGTTGGTGCGCTCCGCATCATTATAACGCAAACTCGCTATTCCGTCAGAGACCGTTGGTGCTATATGCACCAAGGGTGCGGACACGTTTTGATACCGGTTTTTTACCGGTTTAACTGTCTCCATGTTTGGTTACTCTGAGATCTATGCTTAAAGGACTGTGTCTCCGATTTTATAAAGCCATCAGTCACTTGTCATTGTCACTTTTTAATTCATGAATTCAGCTGGCAAAAAAAAGAAAAAAGTGGGCGGTACCTGTCAGTGAATGTTTATTTGGCGGTCAGTGAATGTTTATTTTTTTAATGTAAACAGTATTTATTTCAGGTAAAGTGATTATAATTAGGTATGTTTATTGTTATAACGTAATAATAAACCAGTGTAGATGTTAGATAGTCCGTATTTTATCAAAAAAGTGGATATTTTCGAACTGAAATCTGACCCGGGTGATACTTTGTTTGTTTGTTTACTTTTGGAATATTTTCGGTATTACTTGTAATGTAGTTGTTGTAAATACATCGTAGTTACATCGTAACGATAATAACTCAAAGTTAAAGCCATAAAATCCAATCTAACAAAGGAATTTTTTTCATAATATGACGTCATGACGCGCGATGACGGCAGTTGTAAAAAATTTTGAGTTCATTGTTTTTTTTTTGGTAGTGTTTTGTTTAAAACCTGTATGAAAAGGAGTTTGGATGCAAAGAATGGATCTTTATTAGTGCCTGGGTCAATATTCTATCCTCAAAATCGAGATCAAAAATAGGTAAAATCAACATTGCCAAAAATTCATCAATTTTGACCTTTTACTTTAAAAAATCGATATTTATAACTCAAACAAAGGGTATAGTACGTAGCTAATAGTTTTATAAATAGAACACAGTTTACAGAACACAAATCGGATAAGTGGTTCAAATTACATAACATTCGTAAGTGGTTTGAAACTTGAGATCGCGGCGCGCGATAAGATATAAACAAAAACATGATATATGCGCGTAACAGCGCCGGGCCTCCAGGGGTTAAGGCCCATTAAGTAAATAATATTTTATAATATAATAACTTATTAGCCGCCAAAATTCAAACCAGAATAAAATTTTCAAATGTCAAGTTACATCCACAGGTTAGACAACAAAAAAAAATAACAAATTCGTATTATAATATAATACGTCCAAATTAAAACAGAACTTCATAGAGTTGGAGCCAATACGTATTAGCAGTCATTTTAATTTGGTAATTTTATATTGCCTACCTAATTACTGCCATTATTTCTAATAAGTACGTTCTTATCTCCATACAAATATCGGTTTCTAGGCAGTGTCGACGGCCTGCCTGCAGGCTTAACACGATTTGCCAAGACTTCGTAATCTTGACAGTTCGGTGTGGAGTATGACGTAGTTATCGACGTAGAAACGTCATTTTCGGTATTAGCTAAGTCGATAACTACGTCATACTCCACACCGAACTGTCAAGATTACGAAGTCTTGGCAAATCGTGCTAAGCCTGCTGCAAGGAGGTTTAAGATTCTTGGGTACCTGTATAGTTTTCAATAGTGGTGTGCCGATTCGATTATTTGACTAATCGATTCATCAATTATGCGATCGAATGTTATCGATCATTAAGCGATTATTAATCGATTTGTTCGATTACAAGTCTGAAATAAAACATTTCTTCAAATTGTCTAAAGATATGAAAAAAAACACAACTTAATCACTTAAATTAAAGATCAAACAGAACATAATCACTTAATAAAAAAACATAACGAAAGAAAGTAAACCATGAAATAGAAGTTAATCACTAATTTATTTTAAATAAATCAATATCTAAGTTAAAGATCAAACAGCACAAGTATTTTTATCGCTCTGGGTTCAAGTGTCAAATTACATTTTTTTCGCACGGGCTCGGACACTTCGGTTATATTCGATCTCGCGTGCCGGGCGGTAGAGTGTATAATAAAAACATAATTTTCGGGATTTCCCCTATAGTAGGTACAACAGATTACTAGTCAGTCATTCTCAGTCTCGACTCATTAGGTACTAAACTTTTTACTGGTGACTGGGAGCTCTGATTTATGTCCCACTGCTGGGCATGGGCGTCCCCTCAGAATGAGGGCTTAGGCCATAATTCACCACGCTGGCAAATAGGGTTACAATAACTTAAATTGTTTTATACCAATTATCAATTATCTAAATAATAATCGATTGACAACAATTATTTTCATAATCGTTAAAACGATTATTAATAATCGATACCGCACACCACTAGTTTTCATAGTGTGTTGTGTGCATTATATTCTCTTTGGTTATCTATTACATTCTCTTTGGTTGTGTGTTCTGCTTCTGTGAGTGCTTAGAGGAAGAAAACAATAGAGGGCTGGACACTTTCTTTCTCATTCACGCAAGAAAAGAATGCGTTTATGTAGGTTACGTGTGATAGAAAGAAACAGTGTATATGATTTTTTGTCCCTCAGCATGTGTTCGATTTTTCCGCGCCGTGGGTGCGAAACAAATTTGACGTTTGCTCCCACTTTGCTCCGTGACAATTTTATCGTGGTTTTAATATTAAATAAATAACTTAAAATTCAATAAAAAACTAACTGTGACATTACTGTTTGTTGTGGAAATCCTATAAGAATCGTGCAGTGCAGTATTATAGGCTGTAAAAGTGACAGTGAACGTAAAATTAGTGGAGTATCGTTTCACAGGTAAACGTGAATTATTATGGCCAATTTAGAGATTACATTTAGAAACTAATACATGTAAACGACTTATTTAGATCTTATTGCTCTAAATTAGTTACCATTTTACTTGAAAGTTACGTGTAAGATCGATAAATTCTTGTTTTTCATCCATAACCTAAAATTTTCAGTTTATTGATCGCCATTATCAGTGTTGCCAGTGTATAAAAGAGAGACTACCATAAATAAGTGGTAAATTATTATTAAGTGCATCATACACGATCCCACATGCTGGGTGCATCGAAGAATTTCTCAGATACCCCGAATTTATTTTTATGATTTCCTGAAAATATGGATATTTGGTATACTGTGGATAGCAGCAACAAAAAGAATTAATTAGGTTGCTAAAAGTTATTCCCGAATGCTTAAATATTCAGAAATAACGTAAGCGCTCAAGTAATTCGTCCAAGGCTGCGCAGGACGTATTCATTCGTTATTTATAGGCACAGTGGTCATTGTACATTTAATCGTGCTTTTACTATAATGTATGTTGTTGGTTACAATTTATTGGTAAATTTGTCTGAATTATAAATAAATAGTACCGACGTTGAATAGTTTGTTTCATTTGCCCCCCTATTATGTACCTATCTCGTTTGACAACTAAAGTGATGATCAATAAAGCAAACTGACTATTAACCCCTGGAGGCTCGTTGGTGCGCTCCGCATCATTATAACGCGAACTCGCTATTCCGTCAGAGACCGTTGGTGCTATATGCACCAAGGGTGCGGACACGTTTTGATACCGGTTTTTTACCGGTTTAACTGTATCCATGTTTGGTTACTCTGAGATCTATGCTTAAAGGACTGTGTCTCCGATTTTATAAAGCCATCAGTCACTTGTCATTGTCACTTTTTAAGTCATGAATTCAGCTGGCAAAATAAAGAAAAAAGTGGGCGGTACCTGTCAGTGAATGTTTATTTGGCGGTCAGTGAATGTTTATTTTTTTAATGTAAACAGTATTTATTTCAGGTAAAGTGATTATAATTAGGTATGTTTATTGTTATAACGTAATAATAAACCAGTGTAGATGTTAGATAGTCCGTATTTTATCAAAAAAGTGGATATTTTCGAACTGAAATCTGACCCGGGTGATACTTTGTTTGTTTGTTTACTTTTGGAATATTTTCGGTATTACTTGTAATGTAGTTGTTGTAAATACATCGTAGTTACATCGTAACGATAATAACTCAAAGTTAAAGCCATAAAATCCAATTTAACAAAGGAATTTTTTTCATAATATGACGTCATGACGCGCGATGACGGCAGTTGTAAAAAATTTTGAGTTCATTGTTTTTTTTTTGGTAGTGTTTTGTTTAAAACCTGTATGAAAAGGAGTTTGGATGCAAAGAATGGATCTTTATTAGTGCCTGGGTCAATATTCTATCCTCAAAATCGAGATCAAAAATAGGTAAAATCAACATTGCCAAAAATTCATCAATTTTGACCTTTTACTTTAAAAAATCGATATTTATAACTCAAACAAAGGGTATAGTACGTAGCTAATAGTTTTATAAATAGAACACAATTTACAGAACGCAAATCGGATAAGTGGTTCAAATTACATAACATTCGTAAGTGGTTTGAAACTTGAGATCGCGGCGCGCGATAAGATATAAACAAAAACATGATATATGCGCGTAACAGCGCCGGGCCTCCAGGGGTAATAACTATCAAATGATTCATTTGGCATTGCCTAACTTGAATCACCAATAAATACCAAACACACTTTCAGTAGACATCAAAGTTTGGTGGACAACTGAAGCTTGATAGTCACTTTGCTTTATTGATCATCACTTTTTTTTTTGTAGGAATAGTACTGTTTCACCGGACAAGAGGGCGAGCGCTTAAAGCGCTCCAGCCAGAAACGTTTGGGTAGCGACTAGCACAAGGGCACCTCAGGGAGGCACGGCCTCGGCTTGGCTGCCGCTTAGAGAAAATGAGTTTACCACCGGTTCACAACGCGCCCCCGCTGAGAAGAACCGGCAAGAAACTCAGCGAGGGGATGCATTTCGAGGTCGCATGCGTACGGATCCCTTTGGCCTCGCCGGCGAGACCGGTGTCTGTGTGTTGATGTGTTTACGACTCTTGACATCGTTGTCGGTGTTGGTGTTGGTGTTGTGTCATGGTCCAGGAGGACGGACATCGGGTTGGGTGGGTCGAGCAGTACATGCCGCGGACGGCGGCGATGTACGGCTGTTCGACGATCTGAGGGACCTGGCCGCTGCCCAATAGGACATGGGTTCGATTCCGAAGGATTCCGAACAATTGTCTGGGTGTTATTTATCTATTTAAATATGTATTTATACAGTTTACTGTAATCATTTATCTGGTTACCTTACTAAAGGATCTGCGTAGATTGAGATCAGGTGGTCATTGGTCAAGCGTAGATAGTCCCAAGATACTAGTACTATAGATTTGTATATTGGAGAAATTTACTAAAACTTACCCGGTAAATGGCCATAGTATGTATTATATTAAGTTGTATTATATTATTGTATGTATTATATTAAGAAAGCCAATTTTTGCCTACCTTTCTGGGAAATAGCATATTATTGTTTTTATCTAATAACTTTTTTGTATGAGGCTAATAATTATCTACAGCTCTTAGCCACTTTAATCACCACGTGATATCACCCAGGTGAACAATGTGGAATAGACCTTAGCTACAGCATATATGATATTAAGTGTACATTCACTTTGTAACCTCCGTCGTGGGTTCGAATCCTGCGAAGGGCAACAAATTTGAGTAGTTGTTCCTTACTGGCTAGGACAATGCAGGCCGATGACCTGATTGTCTGTAAAGTAAGATGATCCATGTGTCGGTATTTGCGATAGGACGTATGCCCGACTCCTGTCCGTCAAATTAAAACACCGAGCTTTGGTAATAAACACTTATAATCAAATTGACAGAGAACAACTTATAATACAGTGGAGTAATCGTAATAATTAAAACATGTCTCTGCCATAGATACTAGCGCGCTGTCATCTTTTTGACAGCCCCTTTGGCGTTCCGAAACCGTGATCCGAGATACGCCACACATGCGTCGGATGGGCATGTAAAAAGTCGGTCCTGCGCTTAACTTCTCCCCAGTCGTGTCGGTCTTCCGTCCCATCGGATTATGAGAGGTACCTATTATATAAAGGAAGAGAGAGTGCACTTGTGTCTACGTAAGCACTTGTGCACTATAATATCTCCTGCGTACATGGCTGATCTTGTGAAAGATTGGCCGCTGTGGTCGTTTCGGCTAGGAGGACAATATTATAACAATCACTTTCGTACTTTTTGCAGACTGTCATAGATTAAGACGATATAATGTAAGAAAAGTAAATGTTGTGTCAAAAAAGTGGTTTTTGGTTTGGAAAGAAAATATAATTTACAACCTCCGTATTTGCTTTACACAAAGGGTAAAATTTCCCTTACGTGGCAACTCTAAATTTAGTATGTACTTATTTTTCTGTCCTTATCGGCAGTGTTGCCAATTCAGTGTTTTTATAGCTAGATTTAGCTATAAATCAACTTCATCAGCTACAAAAAAATCGGTCTAGCTATTAAGCTATTTTTAACTACATTTTTTAGTTTATTTTGGTAAAAAGGAAAAGCCGACACCCCCTCCGAATTGTCTTCGACACTAGTGACCCTGGCCACACAACAAGAAGTTTACCACACGACTTCCAAGCACACGACTATCTAATGTTAAATCTCGTTCAATTTTCTCAAGCTCCTTTTTTTCTCTAACTCAAAATTTATAAATGTCGACCTTACATACATTCATTCATTCAGATGTGTTAATTATATTTAAATATTTATACATACAGTCATATACATTATACAGTCTGTATCCTGTAAAATATAGATAGACATATACAAGGTGTTATAACAAAATACCCCGTAAAAAATAAATAAAATGAATATTATTTTCACTGTTGTGAAAACCCAATTTCAGTAAAATTAAAGAGTAAACTACGCAAAATGTACCTACATTTCTACCTAATTCGTGGAATGACAAAAATTTTAAAAAACCTAACCTTATTAATAGGGTTGACAACATTTTTGGCTTTGATAATTAATTAATTTTTACGGGGTATTTTGTAACACGTTGTATTAATAATATAAAAAATAAAATAATCTTTCTAAATATGTAGTAAAGTTTTTTAGTAATCCTAAAAAAACCTCCACAAACAATCTTCGTTTTGTGTTTTTTTTTGCTATCCGAGGTGTTAGACGAATAGTAAAATAAACTATTTAAAAAAAAATAAAAACCGACTTCAAAGTAAATTATCTAAAAAGCATAAAATAACGAAAATATATTGAAGTCGGTGCTAGCACATAATTTTAACTAACACTAGCACCAGCTGACACCGACTTCAATATATTTTCGTTATTTTATGCTTTTTAGATAATTTACTTTGAAGTCGGTTTTTTTTTTTTTAAATAGTTTATTTAACACTTTTTAGTGCCTTTTTTACCAAAATAGGTATCAGCACTATCACGCAACTCGAACGTCTATGTTACAATAACTTACTGAAAACATAAAAAGTTTATATCTCTTAAACTATTGTACCGATTTTGATGAAACTTGTACTCTACCCTAAGTTGAAAAATCCTCTAACTATTGCAAAAAGAATTTTCAAGATCGGACTTGTAGTTTCTGAGAAATCCATACCTACATACATACATACCTACATACATACATACACTCATAAAATTTGGTAAATTTGTTTAGAAGCCCACATAGACTACTATATTAATATTACGCATTTTTATCAATATTACATACATACGCGTCGAATAGAGAACCTTCTTTTTGAAGCCGGTTAATAACTTTGCTATGTCCAAAGATGCTATGGAACCCTTGGTGCGCGAGTCCGACTCACACTTGACCGGTTTTTTTATGTTTAACTGATAAAAAGCCATTAAAACCTTTTGGCTATATTTTTTTTAAATATACAGCTATTTTTTAGCTTTTTTGCTATCTTTTAATCTGATCTGGCTATCTTTTAAAAATAGAGTTGGCAACACTGCTTATCGGCGGCACGCTTGGTATATGTCTGTATTATATTCTGTCTACGTGTGAGTGATTTAACTTTTTAATTAGGTACCTATCCAAGTTCGGAGTATAATGTAGTAATCAAAGAGAATATAACGCTACGGTAGTAATGTAAATCATAAGTTAGGTTTATATGTAATAGATGAGAATAAGGTATAGATTGTTAATAAATTCATTCAGTGCGCACCTATATAAATCTTACGCTGAACGTTAAGAAACCCACTGGAAAATATCTAACATGAAGATTGTTTGATTATTATCTGCATTATTTACATTATTTGAACAGTTCTCCACCATGGATAAACTAACAGTTATATCAGGAACCCTTTTTATGGCAGCTGATGTTTTTGCCATTGTAAGCCTTGCAATGCCTGATTGGATTATAACAGAAGTTGGAGGTAATTTTAAGCCTGTTATTAATTGTAATCCCAAATAAGCTACTCAATTTCAATGACTGCTTGATCGGTCTGTAAAATGATTGTCGAGAGACTCACACTCACACAACCATTATCAGTATAACACTGAATGAATATAAATACTCAAAACAGCTATTGCAATGTGAGGTGTGTGTTCCCTGTGGGGTGTCTGGGTAAGAATAGCACTCGGACAGGTGTCTATAAGATGCGACTAAGGGAAAACACGAAGACAGGCAGCAGTGTCTTTTTATTGGATTACCACAGCCTACTGCAATCTTCAAGATGCCTGCCAAACGTCTCTCTCCCTTCTAAGGGGAACTTTTGTCTGCTGATGATGATGATGTGTGCCTTGATAATATTGACCAAATAACAAATTATTATTAGGCAAATATTTTAAGTTTTATAAGAACTTTAATAAAATTTTATTTAAAAAATATTGTTTTGTATCATGTATGCATAATGCTTGTGACTGTAAAATAAATATGTACACTTTATTAGTGTTATACAACATTATGCCTTAATTTTAGGTGACACACGTCTTGGTCTGATGTGGTCATGTATAACATTGTATAACAGGCCTCAAGTGTGCTACACACCTGATCTACAACCTGAGTGGCTGCTTGCATTGATTTGTATATTTATTGGATGTATATGCATCACAACTACAGTTATTCTGTTGGCGTCCAGTCATTTCGACAGGAATGTGATACCCTATGCTCGATGGGTGGGATTTGCAGCAAGTAAGTATATTGTCAACTTATTTTGCCATTATTGTTATAATTAAAACTCTATATTTTTTTTAAATGTTGTAATGTTTTAATGTTGTTTCTGCCGACAAACTACTATGTAGTTTGGCAGAAGATGAAATATGTCAAATGTACTGTTCTTTTGTATACAATAAATAAAATAAAAAAATGTAGTTAAACTTTCAAATTAGTATAAAGACACTACAGAAGTCTCAAATTAGTGTAAAGACACTACAGAAGGTAAAGAGAAAAGATTTGTAATCAATGTTTTGTAAAAAATAAACAACAAAAACTACTGGACTGCAGTGGCGAAGAGTCCATACAAGCCGATTCCTACCGGGTTCCCTTTGAATTTTCGCATTCTATACGATAATTTAATATAGAAGCATAATGATGTGTTTTTATTAATTATTAAGCATAACATAAAAAAACGAATGCGTTTTCTATTTAAATGCCTACCTATTTTATAGGAAACAATGAATTCGGTTAAAAATTTAATTTGAATTTTACTTGTGCATACAACTATTAGGCCACAGACGTATTAGGGATGCTACGCATTATTAGGCGCACAAGTGCGCGCCGCGCGCGCCGCATCGCGCCGTAACGTAATGCCGAAAAATTTAATAGGAATCGACACACGAAAATACCTTGCAAATACATAATGTATAACTATAGATGCGATCCGATGATACAACGCAACGGGTAAGCCGCTAGACTTTGGATTGTGAGAGAGATAGACATACAAAACAATGCGGGCGGGAGCGAGATATATTAATCATGGATGTGCAAGTGATGAAAAGTAGTTTTGGTTCGCTCACGCACGCCTGCTATGGACATTATTGCTTTCATTCAACTTGCTCATTTCATTCCTTTATTATGATAAAAGTTATAACCTAATACCTAATTAGTTAATAATTATTATATTATATTATAATCAAACATTGAAATATTTTAACTAATTGATTGGAGTTGTTTATTGTGTACAAATAGTTATATGTAGTGAGCAATTGTGTATAGTATTGTGGTAGTGTGCAGTCTTAGACTAAAGTGCAGTATATTGCTTTCCGTTCAGGTAAGAATTTAGAAAATTTGTTTTTGTATGTCATAGAAAGTACAGGAGAAACGTAGGTAATTAATATTATGACGGGGTTATAGCCATAGACTGCTGCCTGACGGATTATTTTTCTACTAAGAAATATTTTAAAAGTTTAATTTTGAAAATAAAAAACATTTTATTCAGCTAGGCCATGGTTGCCCAGATAAGTTATAATTTACTGGATTTTTCAGTAACTAGAGTGCATACATCACATCACGTTTGAACAAGCTTACGTTATACATAATATTTAACAATTTTGTGCTGTACGTTCTTACCCGTGGGGTTTCGGACCCGACGACGGGTCGAAGACGGGCAGCAGCGTCTTTCTATTGGATTACCTATTACCGATACTGCGATCCTCAAGACACCTGCCAAGCGTGGGGATTATGACAACCCCTCCCTTTTAAAGGGAAGGCGTTTGTTTAGCAGTGGACGTGTTACGGTTGCAGATGATGATGATAACGTACTGGGCTGGCCCTACTATAATATAATAATAATATCCTGGGACAATCCACACACGGTCATCTGATCCCAAACTAGGCAGAGCCTGTACTATGGAAACCAGACAACTGATACTAATACATATATACTTTTTTTTGTAAATACATACATACTTATATAGATAAACCACCCAGACACTTGGTGGGAATCGAATCCACGACCTGTTGGATAGTAGACAGGGTCACTAACCACTAGACCAACAGGCCCGCCAGTACTCCGGCTTACCTTTGATAAAAACTGACCCTTCGCCACTGCTGGACTGATTTCAAAATTTTTTACTATTAGAATGCTACCTTATCCCTGAGTAACATCGGTAGGCTATATTTAACATAGGTAGGAAAATAATGTCCACCCATGCAATGCCGGGATGGAAAAAGATTGTATATAATATTATACATTGGCCCACTAAGTTTCTTTCTGAACAAAGGTTCAGAAAGGTTGAGGAAAGCCTCATGTGTTCACATTTTGATCCAGTAGAAGTTTAAAAAACATTAACTATAATATAAAACTTATTTCTATTGTTGTCTACCTAAAAATAGTTTTTTTTCGGCAGTAGATACCATTCTAGTTTCCATTTGTTACTAGTGATCTAATTTGACACTTTATTTTTCAGTGGTTGTATTCTGCTTGGCAGCTGTCATATTCCCTATGGGATTCCATGTGGATGAAATTGGAGGTCAACCTTATCAACTTCCTAACAGTCATCAAGTTGGCATATCATACATATTATTTGTTCTCTCTTTATGGATAACTGTGATATCGGAACTATTTGCAGGAAAAGTCTGTCTCCCTCATTTTTAAAAACTAAATTAGTATTATATATACATCATCATCACCATCCGGACGACGTCCACTGCTGAACATAGGCCTCCCCCTCCGAACACCACAATGACCAACAATTTGCTATTTGCATCCACCGGTTACCTGCGACGCGCACAATGTCGTCTGTCCACCTACTGGGAGGCCTGCCTACGCTGCGTCTTCCGGTTCGTGGTCACCACTCGAGAACCTTTCTTCCCCAGCCCAGCCCAACGTGTTACAAAATAACCCGTAAAAATAAATAATGTTTTATTTTTATTATTTTCACTTAAACGAAACCCTATTTCAGTAAAATTAAAGGTAAACTACGCAGAATGTACCTACACTTCTACCTAATTCGCGGAACGACAAAAATTTTAAAAGACCCAACCTTACTAGGGTTGACAAAATTTTTGGCTTTGATAATTAATTATATTTTTTACGGGGTATTTTGTAACACGTTGTATAATAATAATTATTATTATTCTATATGATTTGTGAATAGCTTTTACAGGATACCGATATTTTTTCGCCGAATTTGAATACCAACTGTAGTATTTACTGTACGTACTGTAGTCTTTAATACCTACCTATAAGTAAATGTTTGTGAACGGCTATTATTAATTTAACTACAGTCAAGGGCGTATTTGCGTAGAACACCTTGATATTGTATAATAATAGGGTTGCCATCCGTCCGGATTTGTCCTAGTTTAGAGGGCATCCGGGGAGCGTCTGGGCAGTGTTTCATCTGTAGTCCGGGCTTAAAAGTTTTCAAGGCACCGGCCGCCTAACCGGGCGCTGCACCTTCCTTGACCAATAGCCTCTCCGGAAATATACTAGACACGTCCGGGTTCTAAACTTAAAAATCCGGGGTTTTCGTGCTTCTTGTCCTGGTTGCCAAATTTTGGAGATGGCAGCCCTATATAATAAACATTAGTAACTTATTTTTGAGAGTAAGTATGTAGGTAATACAAGCATTTTACCGCTGCACTTCGTAATCGAATCGTCGTCACTAAGGCATTGTTCCCAATAATGTAAACTAAGAGATGAGATAATGTATTATCAACAGACTCAGAATACGGTAGTTTGTTTTTGTCGCTAATCACATCTATGCACGAGCTGGTGAAGAGCTTACCTCTGCCTAAACAAAAGCGGGTGTATGAGGATTGAGTGAGCTACTCTGATTTTTTTTTAAAAATTGCTAGTCATTTACTAAAAGTTGTAAAACGAATCCCGCAATTTGTAAAAAGATAAAATTAAAGATATCCAATAATGTATGCTCACTCAGTTCTCACAGACTAGACAACCACTCAGATTTCCAAATATATTATGTTTACATTAATTTGATTTGATAAGGTTTTCGTAAAAGTTTTGTAAAGTTCCGGCCTTTAATTACAGATCGCTTAATGGCATTAAACGGTCACCCATGTATGTAATGACCTTGCCTGACGTTGCTTAACCTGATTGATTGCCAAACATTGATGACATTCCTTAGTAGTATTTATTATAGTTATAATGAAAAAATTATAAAATTGGACCATGCATATTAACCAAGTAAACATTTTGACTATAATCCCTTCTCCCAAGAGAACCCTGCTGGATTACGGGATAAAAAGTATCCATGTCCTACCTCGTAGTATTAACTCAAATCATTCCAAGTTTCATTTGAATCATTTCAGTAGTTTCGGTGTGATGCGCGGCGATGATATAGACGAGACAGACAATAATTTTAAAAAATATAGTTTTGGCTTCTGTATCGTTTATAAGTAGAATGCCCTCCAAAAATAATTTTCAAAATATCTCTAATGTACAGAATTGAACCTGTTACAGTTTTATTATAAGTATAGATGTAGATTTATAATAATAGTGTAGAAATGTAGATGTAAGGCTTTATTAAACGCGTATTTTTAACCACAGCAGCAGGGCGTAGCTCCCACCACAAGAACCACAGCAATGAAATGGTCCTTCGAACCGAATCATAACTGTTTATAACAATAAAGTTAAAAATGTTTTCAAATCAAAATAAGTTTTGAACCAGAGATTGTGTCCATACATGTGCGTTCTCTCACAAGGATCTCGAAGTACGGCTCAATTCATACCAAGATAGCAGCGGCCGGCAGCATGAAAAACGTGGCGCGCGGGCGTCCGCGAGCGGCCTCGATCGGCATCGCGTTTTTCAAGCGATACTGCTTTGGTCTTTAATTGTAGATAAAGTTTAAAGTTCTTTCACACTGAAAGTGCGCTGCCGGCCGCTGCCATCTTGGTGTGAATTGAGCCTACTTGTGGGGCATCGCTCCACTGCTGTGGTCCACTACTTCATCTCACACCTTGCGTATCATAATGACAAGGTCATACAAGTGTGTAACACTTATTATCCTTGACTGTACGTTGTTATTGTCTACTATTTGGAATAGATGTTAAGGTAAGTTAAAAATACTATAATAATAATTGTTTGCCAATTTCCAGTTCGTGAATTTGTAGATAAAGCTTGGTATATAATATGTAAGTATATTAGTAAGCGTGTACATAGGTAATAATGATCTGAAAATATTAAAGATGTAGAAACTAATAATTATGTGTTATCTTATTCAGACACAATTATAGTGTCGGAAATGTTTTAGCAAAAGCAGTAATAACAACGAATCCAAGCTTAAAATATTCGGAGCTATCTTAGATACGTATCTAAATATAGAGTATATTTTTGTTTTTTATTAAGAGTAGTCTAAGAGCCAGAATGGTAATCCATTCTGGCTCGAAAAAACGCATAAACACGAAAAAGTTAGTATCCTGGTGGCTACAATTTTAAAGCGTTATTGTCAAATAAATACAAACCGGCTATAAATAGACTGTTGAACCTGACATTTTATTGTATTTTAGAGTCTATCAGTGATACAAATTTTGTCGTTAGTTAATTTATTTCCAGTCCTAGACTATTCGCCGCCATCTTTATGCGTACAGTCGTGTTCTGTAAATCCACTCTGGCTCTTAGGACTACTCGTAATAAAAAACAATGCTTTATTTCTTTTAACCAAGATTCGACTAAATCTGCAATTTCGCAACTAGTTTTGACTAATTAGCGACTAAATCTACGCGCCGCCAAAATTCCGCAAGGTGCTTTGATTGTCGAAGTATACTGGTGGCCCTGCTAGAAAGTCCTCCCTGGTAGGGCCACCGGGGTACCCCTATAACTTTTAAACCACGGACCGACTAAGTAATTCTCAAATTTTACGACTAATTAGCGACTAAATCCCTGTTCAATCAGAATTGAGATCAGTCACAGTGGCCCTGCCAGAAAGTGCCACACTGATTACTGGTACCTATGGCAGTAAATTGATCATTGTAAATAAGTATATTTCCTCAAAAAATGGATTACCATTCTGGCTCGAAAAAACGCATAAACACGAAAAAGTTAGTATCCTGGTGGCTACAATTTTAAAGCGTTACTGTCAAATAAATACAAACCGGCTATAAATAGACTGTTGAACCTGACATTTTATTGTATTTTAGAGTCTATCAGTGATACAAATTTTGTCGTTAGTTAATTTATTTCCAGTCCTAGACTATTCGCCGCCATCTTTATGCGTACAGTCGTGTTCTGTAAATCCACTCTGGCTCTTAGGACTACTCGTAATAAAAAACAATGCTTTATTTCTTTTAACCAAGATTCGACTAAATCTGCAATTTCGCAACTAGTTTTGACTAATTAGCGACTAAATCTACGCGCCGCCAAAATTCCGCAAGGTGCTTTGATTGTCGAAGTATACTGGTGGCCCTGCTAGAAAGTCCTCCCTGGTAGGGCCACCGGGGTACCCCTATAACTTTTAAACCACGGACCGACTAAGTAATTCTCAAATTTTACGACTAATTAGCGACTAAATCCCTGTTCAATCAGAATTGAGATCAGTCACAGTGGCCCTGCCAGAAAGTGCCACACTGATTACTGGTACCTATGGCAGTAAATTGATCATTGTAAATAAGTATATTTCCTCAAAAAACATGCAATTTTTTAATGTCAAGGAGTAAAGGGAATGTCGTCAAGTTCTAAAAAATATTTACTTTAAAAAAATTATCTTGGTTATGGGGTTTGATCTTTTTAACAGACTTCAAAAAAGGACTAGGTTCTCAATTCGTATGTTTATTTTTTTTTTGTTATCTAGGGTGTGTTTAGAAGAATAGCAAAGTAACTTTTATGACGGATTTAGACTAAATAACGACTAAATCTGAGCGTCGTTAGATTTTTGTGGGGTGCTTTGGTTATCGAGATGTAGCGGTGATCCTGCCAGAAAGAGTCCGTTCTGGCAGGGCCTGGATACCCCTATAACTTTTTTTTTTGTGTAGTAGTACTGTTGGCCGCAGATGGCCATTACAGCTTCACCGGACAAGAGGGCGGAGCGCTTTAAGCGCTCCAGCCAGAAAGGTAGCGACTAGCTCAAGGGCACCTCAGGGAGGCACGGCCTCGGCTTGGGCTGCCGCTTAGAGAAAGTGAGTTTACCACCGGTTCACAACGCGCCCCCGCTGAGAAGAACCGGCAAGAAACTCAGCGAGGGGATGCATGTCGAGGTCGCATGCGTACGACCCTTCGGCCTCGTCGGCGACCCCTATAACTTTTAAACCACGGCCCGACTAATTCTCATATTATAAGACTAATTCGCGACTAAATCCCTGTTCAATCAGAATTAAAATCAGTGACCATGACTCTGCCAGAAAATTCCACACGTCACCGTGGACCTGCCAGAAAGTGCCACACTTGTGTGCCCCTTTATCTAGGTCACACAGACTTTTTTTCTCATAAACCACTTTCAAATTTAGCTGGTTCCGATGGACCTTTATCTACGTTTCTACCATATTCCCAAAACTCGACAAAAAATATGAAGATTGGATTTAACTATGGAAAATGTAAATTTACGTTGCGCCAAAGTAGACCCCGTCGAGTCTCCCGTGGACCCCTAGGGGCCACCACTTTGGGAACTAACGATCTAAGTCCTAAGTGATATGGCTTCACAGATAAAATGTTTTGGGCTTGTTTTTTCTAAACTACATATAATGGGGTTTTCTTTGGATTATATATCATTGCATAATCCAAAGAAAACCCAAGTGAACGAATTTTGGCACACAAACAACTACACAATCGCAGACTAAAAATAAAAGGCACAAGTAAAACATAAATCATTATTTACTATTTTAAAATGTGATAATCTGCGTGCTTTGATTTATCAATTAATAATTTACAAATTAAAATAACTTGAAATAGACAATTATAAAATCACCGTATTTACAGAAACCTGATTAAAACAACATCAACACTTAGGTCCGTTTACAACGATACATATACAAATTGTTCCACTGCAAGTCTATCACTTTCCATCACTGAATAGTTGTCCATATTATTTAAATAATAATCTCCCAACTCTTGTAGCATTTTGTGTAATACGGCATTGTAGATCTTCTTGTCACGGTGTAAAAATCTTTATGTAGTTTGTTCTTCTGCTGTACAACTTAGGTAGGTATAGTGTTGTTTTTCAACCTCATCCTAACAAAGCTGATTAAAATTAAGACTCGAATTATGTTGATCGATGATAAGTACTCTGCTGGAGGTCGCACGCCGCTCGCCGCCCGCTGCAGCCCGCAGCTACGTGCCTTTACATGACCACGCAACAACACGCTACTATAACAGGACGTCTATCAAACAGAAAATGTTATATACTCGCTACAGCTGGGAGGCTGGCCTTGCAATCTATTTGTGTTTGATCGCAGCCAGTATAACAAATAGGGAATTGATTTAAGAATTCAAAAGCTTTAGAGCTCGACTCAAACGCCAACTCCCGAGTGATGAAATCCACTGGAACAGCCTGCCTGTAGCTGCACATATAAAAAATAAATTAATAAAACACAACCAGCAAAGCTGGCAAGAGAATAACAATCATTTGGACGGTTGGTGCTATTGAAGAATGTTATAGAAAAACACAGTTTACTCACTATTCAAAAAGATAAATATCTTACACTTTATGGAGTTGTAAATTTTGGGGCATGGTACAAATCGATAATTTGAACTGAACTGACTGATTAAACTGTAAAAAATGTAGTTTAGTATTATACCAACAAATCGAAACAAATATGTTTTGCCAGTGTTGTGCAAGGAAGAAATGCAACTATTATAAAAGGTGCTATGTCAATATTACATATTATTTATATTTAATGTAATATCATCAGCACCACAAAATTGGTGAAGTAAACTTAGACCAAAAGAAAAAGAACTGAGGAGAGCAGTTATTCGTAAGAGAAGCCACCTAAAAGAATATCAAATTGCAGAGTAATGTATATTGAGTAATTGTTTTTTTCTGTTTGCCAATGACCAGCAGTTTCATTCTGCCGATTGATCAACTGAAATATATCATATTGTATCTGTGGAAACTTTTAAATGGCCTTCATATAAAATATTAATGACCAGTGTAAATAATACAGTACACACAAAAAACAGCAGTTTGTTCTAGTGCTTCAACAGTAGTTTCTTCAGTGGTTATCACTTTGCGATTTGGTATTATATTAGGTGGCTTCATGTACTAGTAATGCACACTCCATGTGTTCAAATCTTGGTCTGATGCAACAAGTAGCAAGGGGATATTGGCACCACTCATATGAATTAATATAGTAACTAAAAGGACGTACGACTTTATGATGTATTTCAGATACTGCTTCCTCTCTCTCTCAACAAACCAGTCCATAAGATAACCCGCCATCAATGGAGCAGTTTTGTACAACAAGAAAAATTTGTGTAAATTCCCTGTAGCCCAAGCACACCTTGTTTGGAGTGCATGTTTTATGCATTCATTTTCTCTATCTTCTTTAGAAAGAAACTGAAATATTGTAGTTAAATCTGAAAAGAAGTAATATATAAATTCAATCTCAAAGGTTTATTTAACACACTTTTTTATTTTATAATTTTTCAGGATGCAAAAACCTGGTCCATTATAATTTACTACCAGTGGATGCAAGATGTGGTTAGACAATAGTGTATTACTCATTCATTATTTTGAAAGGTAGGGCACATCATTCAAATTTGTAACATAGGATATTACTACTATCCTACTTAGGATGTTAGCCTAGTTACTTGGGATACAGAAGATAGCCAAATAAGGCTATTATTAAGTACCATGGTATTCCTGTGGTGAGGTAAGGTGATCTATCTATGTGGAGTAGCTGTGCTGGGGGCTGAGGGCACAGTTTGTCTCTTGCTACTAGCACAGTGATACCTCTACACAGTGTTCATTTTCCTGTTTTTTATCAATACGTGGCGCCGCCACCGCCACCACCTGCCCTCCTTTTAGTGAGAATGCAGTCAGCACTAGGTTTGTGTAGAAAATCTCAGTAGGTACCCAAAAATCATTATCTACTAACCTAATGTATTCTTTGTGAATATGTAATACAATATCCTATATGCAGTGAATTCAGCAGCATTATTTCGATTGTTTGGTAATTCACCATAAAGCATTTTCAATTGTGTTTGACACTGATTAAACTCCTCATGGTCACCCTTTTCCAAAGCTATCCTGGCATGTGTCTCATAAACTTCAACTGTAAAACCATCTCTCACTCCTTGTACCTAAAATTAATGATAACTGTATGTACAAACATTGCAATTTACATGTGGTAGTAAATTTTGAAGTTTTTGTCATTGATATTATGTTAGTTTACAGTACAGGCAAGCTCATATAATTTAACATTAAATACTTACAGTGAGGTCCTGCCGAATAGATTTTAGTTGGTCACAAGCATATCTATAATCTTGTTTCTCTATCCACCTTTCTTTTACATTCTTAAGTGAGTTTCTTAATACTGACACAGGACGGACTTCACATGCTTCTGGTGCCTTTGTTAATCTTAAAAATGATTTCTCTATTTCAGAACATGTTCCTACAATATGCACATTATTTAATTCAAAGTCTCCATCAGTGTCCTGTTGTATTGGTCTCTTTGCAGTTACTTCTGATTTCCTGTTTCCACCTTGAATAGAGCTAGCAATAGAGGGTACATTACTTGTACCACCAAACCGCTCAGCTCTTTTAAGGAGTTTCTCAGCATTACCCTGAAAATCTTCAACAACAAATTGGTCATAGGATGGCTTCTTTTTACTATTGGCATTTTTCTGATATTTATCTACTTTCTTATGGTCAAGTGATAACCTATCTTTGACCTTCTGCCGTCCCTTACTCTTTGCATTTTTAAATTTTTCATCAACCTCATCACCAGAAGTGGAAGACGCACTGTAAGAAAAGTACTCATTTATAATATGGCATTTCGAATTATTAGTTATTTTATAACTCACTTACATACATAAGACATTTAATGGTATCTATAAAACCTTAACTATTTATGAATACTAACAATCTATTTAAAATCTGCTGTGCTTAACCTCATGTGTCAAATAATAGTACCCACAAGTTCTGTCTTGTTTGGTTTTGTATGTATGAATGTCTCAAAATGAAATTCAAAAAGCAAATGAATATTACATATTCAACATACCTGAGCCTTTTCCTAGGAGGACTCCTAGACTTAGACCTGCTCCTAGAATGGGGCCGGCGTCTTCTCTGTGGTGAGTTTTTAAGGCCTACAAAACTCCTGTTACCTAAAAGCCCCCTGCCTTTTGGACTTTCTGGAGGATTTTCATTTTTTTGATATAAACTTAATGTCCCCCTAACAAGCTTAACAGACAAATTATTTCGTTCACTGTGAACACTAGGAATTGGTTCATCATCCCAATTCCTAGTCCAAATTTCATCTTTATTGGCTGCAGCTGTTATACGGCCTTTTAAACATATATCAATCTGATCCCGATCAAAGCCAGATTTACACTTCTCATAACAACGCTTTATATATCTCTCTAAGCTTTCAGGCCATGACCCAGCAGTTGTTGGCATGGAAGTGGATTTAAACAAGTGTGATGAGTGGTTAATTCTAGTTGCATCTTCTGTACCATCACTGTCTTCAACTATATCAATTTTTGGTGGCTCAGGTGGTTGAGGTATATCCTCAGTTGCCAAAGGAGGAGGTAAGGGAACATCGAGTGGAGGGGGAGGAGGTTTAGGAATGTCCGGAGGTGGTAAGGGTGGCAATGGTGGAGGATGATCTGGTAAAGGTGGCAATATGTCACCTATATTATCTATGTTGTCCTCATTTAATTTGTTGTTAGACTTCTTACGCTTCTTTTTTGGTGCATTATTATTATTAAGAAGAGGATTTTCATTAACAGGAAGAGGGGCTGGTTTCCTAATATTATTAAGGTTAAATCTGATAGGAGTTTGATTAAAGAATGGGCGATTTGTATCTAATGGTGACATTCCAAGCAAAGGCGTCGACGGAGGCGGCTTCGAAAATTGAGGATTGCCAAAATCAGGCCTTGGATCCTTGTATTGATGATGGTTGTTAGGAAACCCTCCATTATTGCCCATGTTGTTAAAATACTGGTTGAAGTACGGTGGATACATACCACCATGATAGCCATTATACTGGTGGTAAATACCATACATCCATGGGTTGTGGTTAGGAGGCATACCACTTAGTGTTTGAATTGGAGGCTCTTTTGAACTATTATCGGCCATTGTAGCCGTAATTTTCGATCACAAATTGCTTCAGCGAACAAAGGAAAGTGGTAATTCACAATACTCTGACATTACAACTTTGCATAAAATGGCGACGGCGACACAGCCGTAGCTGTTACTATGTGAAATTTTAAAAATATTGTTCTCACTCAATTTATGCCACTCGATGCCAATCACTGCACTTGATAAATTGCTTAAACTTTCGTACAATACAAATTAATACAACAATACGAATAAAATGATCTAGGGCGACTTCGCAGTTCGCAGTTCGCACAACCTTGGCCCGATACATTGATTGAATGAATGAATGAATGAATGATCCATCCATCCAACCAAAGCCAAAGACATAGACTATACAATATATATATATAGATTAGATGAGTGAGCGACGCGACTGAATCACAGAACAAATAATTACCTCATGAAGCTATTACTGTCTTATTAATAAAAATCGCTTATTTTTCTCTTACTCCAAAGCTACATCGGAAGTAGTTAACCCCTGGAGGCCCGGCGCTGTTACGCGCATATATCATGTTTTTGTTTATATCTTATCGCGCGCCGCGATCTCAAGTTTCAAACCACTTACGAATGTTATGTAATTTGAACCACTTATCCGATTTGTGTTCTGTAAACTGTGTTCTATTTATAAAACTATTAGCTACGTACTATACCCTTTGTTTGAGTTATAAATATCGATTTTTTAAAGTAAAAGGTCAAAATTGATGAATTTTTGGCAATGTTGATTTTACCTATTTTTGATCTCGATTTTGAGGATAGAATATTGACCCAGGCACTAATAAAGATCCATTCTTTGCATCCAAACTCCTTTTCATACAGGTTTTAACAAAACACTACCAAAAAAAAAACAATGAACTCAAAATTTTTTACAACTGCCGTCATCGCGCGTCATGACGTCATATTATGAAAAAAATTCCTTTGTTAGATTGGATTTTATGGCTTTAACTTTGAGTTATTATCGTTACGATGTAACTACGATGTATTTACAACAACTACATTACAAGTAATACCGAAAATATTCCAAAAGTAAACAAACAAACAAAGTATCACCCGGGTCAGATTTCAGTTCGAAAATATCCACTTTTTTGATAAAATACGGACTATCTAACATCTACACTGGTTTATTATTACGTTATAACAATAAACATACCTAATTATAATCACTTTACCTGAAATAAATACTGTTTACATTAAAAAAATAAACATTCACTGACCGCCAAATAAACATTCACTGACAGGTACCGCCCACTTTTTTCTTTTTTTTGCCAGCTGAATTCATGAATTAAAAAGTGACAATGACAATTGACTGATGGCTTTATAAAATCGGAGACACAGTCCTTTAAGCATAGATCTCAGAGTAACCAAACATGGAGACAGTTAAACCGGTAAAAAACCGGTATCAAAACGTGTCCGCACCCTTGGTGCATATAGCACCAACGGTCTCTGACGGAATAGCGAGTTTGCGTTATAATGATGCGGAGCGCACCAACGAGCCTCCAGGGGTTAATTCTAGACTAGTCACGGAATAGCTACGTCTTAATAACGGTATTAATAAATACGAAGTAGGTTCGGACCACAGAGTAATACAGAGAGGGTCTCAAAAATAAGCTAAAAGCGTTAACTAAAATGAATATTTATCTCGTTTACTCTTATGGGGAATGAGCATTAGAAAAAAAGAGACAGATAATGTTTCTCACGTCCCACTTTTTCAGCCGTACACTTTTTTTAAACGTCAATGGACCCATGGGACCACAATACTACTTTCGAATACTACAAAATTTAAAAGTCAATATTTGTCTATGGTGGAACTTATAGTGATAGACTTTTTAATTTAGTCATATAAATTGACAGCATTGTTTACTTTCTCGATGTTTTGATTTGAAAAAAAATATGTGTTTATTATAATAATTACATTAGTATTCATATAAAAACAACTTGTATATGTCGTGTGTTGTGCGTGGATGTCGATTCCTTACGGGGCGAAAGCGAAATGAAGTTGAATATGTAAGTTTTCATCGGTAACTACATTTCATGATTTTACAATAAAAGTGCAAATAACAAAGCGTTATAACTTCATTAAAACTCTTTAAATACATTAATTATCATCGAAGGATAAAGCATATTTGCGAAATGCGCAATATTTTGAGATATTTCGATCAGAATAGTTAACCTTTTAGGTTATAAAATTTTATCGTAGTGATGGAATTTTTTTTATCGATACTTATTAATCCGTCGACGGTCGACGCGTGATCGTGCTTAAGCGGATCCCGTGTTAAACATGGTGCAGAACGGAATCACCGTCCGTTGTGAGCTTAATTAACATTATGTATTAATTTAAAGTTAAAATGTTTATTACGAACTAAAGTTATATGGAATGAATCCAAATTTATGGGAGAGCCACACACGGCCATCTAATCCTAAACTATGCAGAGCCTGTACCATGGTATCAAATCAACTGATACGAATACCTGTATACATTTTTGCCTTCACTGCCTAAGGAGGAGAGCTATATTTTTCGAGAGTGTGGATGTATGTATGTCTACACATTTCTTTAGTACGGTCTATAGCCTAAATGGCTTGACGGATTCTGACATAGGCGAAGTATACACTTTTCGAAAAATGTTAATAAGGCCTGTCAAACATCAATTGATAATGTCTATCATAGAATGGTACGTAGGTACTGCAATTCATAAGTCTAATAAGTGTATACTTTGTTGCCAGTTTACCAGTGCGTAACCCATGGACATCAATGAAAATGTGTTTCCTCTGCGAGTACGTTCTGCAACAGCTGTTTGGCACTACAGGATGGGTACAAATGTTATCGAAAAGGCCAATATATTATTATATTAAATAATTTAATATAAGTTTATTTTTATTTATCACTACATTTTCCTATAATTTATGTATGTTAGATAAAAAAAAATGCCCCCCTGGCCGAAACGACCACAGCGGCCAATCTTTCACAAGATCAGCCATGTACGCAGGAAATATTATAGTGCACTAGCGCTTGCGTAGACACAAGTACGCACGCTCTTCCTTTATGCCTCTCATAATCCGATGGGACGGAAGACAGACACGACCGGGGAGAGGTTAGGCGCAGGACCGATATTTTACATGCCCATCCGACGCATGGATCATCTTAATTTACAGACAATCAGGTGATTGGCCTCTCAGAGTAATTAGAATGGAGCTAGTATCGCGTCGATTCCCCGAACAAATTTTTCGTGGAACTTTTGCGGGGTGCGGGAGGCGAAGTAAACACACACAGATAAAATTTTACGCATACCCACACTATAATAAACTCGCAACACATTCAAAAATTTACGCACACAAGTAAAGAATGACCTGACCATATGACCAAAATTTGGCAGAGGGGTTAGCGCATCATGATCTCTCCAGTGGTATCTCCTCTAAGGATTGGCCTACATTGTCCTAGCCAGTAAGGAATAACTTTTTTTTTTTTATACTACCAAGGTGGCAAGCAGGCATGCGGCCCGCCTGATGGTAAGCAGATACCGCAGCCTATAGACACTAGCAACACCAGAAGAATCACTAGCGCGTTGCCGACCCTTAAGACATTAGATATTAAGTCTTTGTGTCCGGTAATTTCACCAGCTACAGTGCCCTTCATGCCGGAACACAACAATGCTTACACACGCTGCTGCTTGGCGGCAGAATATCTGACACTGCGGTGGTACCTACCTGGACGGTTCCTTGCACAAGGAACCTACCACCTAGTAACTACTCAAATACTATAACTACTCAAATTTGTTGTCCCCCGCAGGATTCAAACCCGCGACCTCCGGTTTACAAAGCAAACGATTTTCCACTGCGCCACGGAGGCTATAATATATACAGTGACACATTGGAAGCTACAATGTATGTATGTTAGAACCAGAGCAATGCACCTCCTGTTTTATGCTACCCTAGTACTTCCAACCCAGATACCAAGTAAACGATAACAAAATAAAAGAAAATAATAAAATATTATTGAAATCGAATTAATTTATTTCTGGTAGTACCACGGAGTTACAAAAATTATTGTCCGTGGTGCCACTGGTGGTACCACGGACAACAAACGCTTGCTATAATCCCCACGCTTGGCAGGCGGCTTGGAGATCGCAGTATAGGTGGTAGGTAATCCAATAGAAAGACGCTGCTTGTCCGTCTTCTTGTTTTCCCTTAGTCACCTGTTACGAATACCCAACGGTAGGAGATGGATAGTTGCTATTCTGACACCCCACGGGTACCAATAATTATTTTTAATATGATTCACTAATAATCTAGCTATTGAAATTTTTAAATACCTGGTCACCTTCACCTTTTTGCCTGTATTGCATATTTATTTTCTTAGATAAAAATAATAACAAAAAGAGTTTTATTTTCCATCAACATAGATAAAACTTAATTACTTACTAATAATAAAAGAAAAAGACAAGCCCGCTAAGTTTCTTGCCAGATCTTCTACATTGAGGCCGCGTTATGATCCAGTAGTAGCTTTTACAGAAAAATATAACAATACGAAAGTGGTAATTTTACCCTATTTGAAATAAATTATAACTTTCATTTACATACTACATTAAACATACTAACAAAATATATTGATTCAAAACATTAAAGTACTGAAACACTGCATTAAAAATGGTTTCGATGACATTGTCTAAATATCGATATGCGTATCCTTGCATGGACACCACTAACTTTTATTTTTTAAATCTAAAAGTGTGTTCAACCCATAGATTTAAGATTTTTTTCACTACGTTCAAAAAGATGAACATAGCGTGGGAAGGAGAAGTTCTAATCAAATACAAACTGCACGAGTGCAACAGAGGCAGAGATAAAATTCTTTTTTTTTAATCAGCATCACTTTTGACATTAGCCACTGCAACGCTGCCTCGCGGTCTGTTTACTGTCAAAGTAAATCATAATAATTTAGCACGATCTCAAATTTATAATATAAAATATTATTGTTCCATTATGGTGGCTTGTGCAATAAGTGCATGTGATGTTACAAATCGTAATACAACGAATAAGTAAACATTTCACAGGTAATTGATTACTATTCCTGACTGCATTTTTGCTTGCTATATTTTTATGGTTTTGGTTGAAAATTGGGTTGAGAATCCTATTAATATCGTAGAATACATGTTTTTCTTCAAACTGATCATAATTTATTACTTTCATATGAAGAATAGCGGGATATTTTGTGTAAAATGTAAAACGATTTGTTTACAATAGGGCTTGAAAAAGTCCTGACGTCATGAGTATCGATATCGATATTAAAGCAAATAGTTTTTATTAGTGGCACAAATATAAATTCTACGTCTTTTTGTTTTAGTTTCAAGGAGTTTATATTTATACGGTCTAAAAATATTTTGCAGTCTCTATATTCTTTATGTAAATTGATATGATAATAATAATAATTCAAATGTATTCTTTCAGATTATCAAAATAATTCTTTGATAAGACAAAAATAGATGCGGATTAAAGACTAGGATGGATGGAATCCCTACAATATTCCAGTGTCTGTGATAAAGATTTTGATTTCTGTCTGCGATATACATTTTGAGGCAACATGTTTTATACAAAGTGTGTCACAACATCAACGTTGCCTAATAAGAGGCTGTACCTTATTTAATTTACTTGTACTTATGTATGACACTGAAAAAAATATAAGTCAGTACCAGTTCCTTTAGGAAACGATAACACTAAATAAATTATGTTTGTTAGCAGTTCCAATTGAAAAACAGATGATTTTGTTCTTACATAAATAAAGTTATTTTACCGCTATCGATACCCTGTGAACCTATTATTATGATTAAACTTTACTTACTTTAATTTACCCATACGCCACCAGGTATTTATGTCAAGTCGTTAGTCAGAAAATAAAATCAGAACCTAGAAACACAGAACCTCCTACACTGCGTTTTCCGGTTAGTGGTGTCTACTCCAAAACCACTGTTTCCCAATGACCATCGGTTTTACAGAAAATATGAGCAGCCACTCCAGTCTGGTAATTCGTTAAGCTACGTCGGCAAATTTGATTCTCTGGTGATAACTTAAAGAAGAAGAAGAGAAATTTAAAGAAATAGATATTCTAACGGTTGTATCACAATATATTTATGAAAATTTATTGTATGTAAAGAAAAACATAAGTGCTTATGCAAAGAATAGTGACCATCATAATGTAAACACCCGGAACAAACACAATCTAGCTGTACACTCCACGCGTCTCCACAGAATTAGCAATTCGTAAAGCAGCAGCAGTATTCGTATTAGCAGTTCGCAATAAGTATGTATTTTACAATATAAGTATATTGTTTGTCTTTATGATAATAACCTGGGACGAAGGTCTAATCCACTTTGATCTCCACACATGGTGATCTGAGCCCAAACAAGGCAGAGCCTCTACTATGGAAACCAGGCAACTTTTACTTATACATACTCATATACTTTTATTTGTAAATACATACTTAATAGATAAATAAAACCCAGACAGTTGGTGGAAATCGAACCAATGACCTATTGGGTAGCCAGCCAGGATGTTGAACTGTTAGACCAACACGTCCGCCTAATGTTTTGGTTTTATACTATTTAGAAATATTGCATACTTCTCAAGAATCTCATAGGGGAAGCTCCTTCACCTATACTGAACTTTAATAATTATTATTTATAATGCATGCTTATTTTCATGATCCGATTTACGATGTTTACAGCAAAAATAAACTACAATTTTTGTTTAGAATGACTGTTTTACCACTTTTGACAATTTCATTATGAGATTTGCAATACTAAAGGTTATTAGTAACTTGTTTTAAATCAACATCAATTTTAAATTATACAGATAATTGTGTATATATTCGCACAAAATATCATCGATATCGATTACGTACGTAGTACTTTTTAACAACACTTTTTTTCCTTTACACATAAACAATGCACTCACACATAGGTTTTTCTTTTTTGGTTTCATTTTTTATCGGACTATGTTTATCTTCTATATATAATATCTTTGGTTCAACCTTTCTAAATGACGCATTAAGAAATATATAGGTGTCCTTGTTTGTCTTGATGCATGTCCTATATGGGGAAAGAGGATGGTTACTAAGTGGTTGGTTTCGAATTCCTAGAACCACTCCATTTTATTCCTTCCTCCAAGGTTCGGACTAACAATACAATTCTTACACTGAGACTAAGGTGTATGTTATGGCAACCCACTGAAATTAAAAGTAAAAAAAATGAACAAAATGACTAAAAAGACACTGGCAGTTAGGTAAATTTTGATATTTGACACTTTTATTTGACAATCACAACTTTCACTCTATATTTATCTTACATCATAATATTCTATATTTCTCTTACATCATAATATTCTGTATTTCTCTTGTTGAATTCAAGATAGTGGTTTTAGAATTTGTGTTTTTTTATTAGCAGAATATTATCTATAAATCAAGAAAGTATATAACAAGTAGGCCGGGGATCTAGCCTGTTACACACCGTCCCTAACAAGAAACTACAGTGCACCTCAAAAAACGCGTGTAAGAGCAGAAACCACGGTGGGCCTCAAGCACGAGCCGGCGCGTGTAATGCAAAACTTGCTGACAATGCAACCTATCCAAGAACAGAAGGGCTATTGTATGGACGCATCCAGCATGTGTACCGAAAACCAGCTGACGGCGCACAACTAGATCCATTGTATGGACCCATAGCGACGGAATCGGCTCTTCACTTAGCTTCTAACATCGAAGCGGTCACTACATATTTAAATTAGATATTAAAAATGTAATTTAAATTAATAAAAATTAGTTTTAAAATCTGTTCTAAGTTATTTCTGAATCATCCGGCTGTAGCCTACATAACTAGCCTAATAGTTTAGTTTATTGAGACAGTTTATTTACCTCTCCACGAGCCCAAGTCCTTTTTGCAGCTAAAACTTTCAAGTGAGGTGGTATAAAGCCTACTGCATCTCCAGCCAAATCATTCTACCATTTCAGTAATGTAATATGCAGTTGAGCGTGTAAATCTATATTTATATTTAAACTCGTCTTCAAGGTCTTCAAAAGGGATATTGCGAGGTTTATACAATTAGGTTATGTTTAGTATGTATATATAATTATCTCAATGGAAGTTAGAAATACAATACAAATCTATGCTTACTCAAACGTTAAACCATGGGGCTCCGCGGAGTAACTTTTACTCCGGGACTACATTTTGATTAGTTAACTCCGTCCTTACTACTAGTTTATTAATACCATAATTGCCTAATCTTTGCGTAAGTCTTGGAGTAAAGTTGTTCTGACGCTAATCATAGTTTATTAATAAGGCTGTTAGGGTCAAAGTGGAGGAAACACTCCCAAATACATGCCTGAGGTCAACGCTATCCCTTTCATTGAGGTCGGATCTCTCTTTCTAAGAGGGCAACCTTAATGTTTCATGAAAAATCAGGACATCTTTTTAACTTCGTCGCATAATACGACTTACTTGGCTTGTTTACCAAGTGTCTGGGTGTTTTATCTATATAAGTATGTATTTACAAAAAAAAAAGTATATAAGTATTAGTATCAGTTGTCTGGTTTCCATAGTACAGGCTCTGCCTAGTTTGGTATCAGATGACCGTGTGTGAATTGTCCCAGGATATTATTATATTATTATTATGCTTTAAGTTTAAACCGATTAAATATGTCTAGTTGCTTAATCAGTCTGATTATGGGTTGGAGCAGCCCAAATACGGAAGAACTGTGTACAAGAAGAACAAACTGTGATTGATAGGGAAACAGATGATAAATAAATAAGGACCTCCTTCTGGCCGATTTGACCACAGTGGGTATTTTGAAAGATCTCAGTCTACGCAAAATATATTATAGTGCGCAAGTGCTTGCGTAGACACAACTGCACTCTCTCTCTCTCTCTCTTCCGTTTACCTCTCAAAATACGATGGGATGAAAAACCGACACGACCGGGGAGAGACCAGGTGCAGGATCAACATTTTACATGCCCATCTTACGCATGGAGCATCTTACTTTACAGAAAATCAAGGGATAAATAATAAGCTAATGGTTGTGAAAATAAAAGCATATGAAGTTATGATTAAAAAAAATATTGTGCTATAAAATCATTTATTCAGTACGTTTAACGATCTCCGATTAATCACAAGATACTGAATAGCAATTTGCATTATATGCAAACAACTAAAACACCTTTTAACCTACACATTAGACGATAGAAAAAGCATTCGCGGTAAATTTAGTTTTCCATTGGACCAACAGCAGATCATTGCAGCTTCATCAAATTTATTTTCCAATGGGACAATGGATAGTCATAGGTACATTCCTTCACTCAATATTTTTAGGAAATCTACAAGAAAATAAAAAATGTATTAATATTGACCAGGGGTAAATAAAACAGTATGTATATTTATGGAATGATATAGGTACTCTACAATCCAACCACAGCGGCTAATCTTTCGCAAGATCAGCCATCATCCAGTGCACAAATGCTTGCGTAGACACAAGTGCACAAGTGTACTTTACATGCCTATCCGACGCATGGATCATCTTACTTTACAGACAATGACCGGCCTGCATTATCCTAGCCAGTGAGGAACAACTACACATAGTTGTTGCTCCCCGCAGGATTCGAACCTGCGACCCCCGGTATGCAAGCAAGCGGTTTCCCACTGCGCCACGGAGGCTACTAGACGCGACAGGACTAGGAGGCGACAAGAATAAATATGATTTTAATAATATGTATCTAATAAGTTACAAAACTAACTGTACCTAAACTTAACCTACATACCTACACACTTGTAAAATTAATGAACATACAATATGTTTTCAATATCAATCCTTTGAACTAAATACATCGTTTATTTTTTGATCATAAAGTGGCGGTAAAAAATCCCCAAAACGGAAAGTCTTCAAAAAATCTTTACCATGGTTACTCTATTAAAATAATGTGAAATATTTTAAAATTAAATAATTCAAGTACAAATTAATATAAACTTAAACCCAATACTAACAAACGAACTGAAAACGTGTTATGTGCCTATCGAAAGAAGAACTGATCGAAAATATGGTGCATAATGCACAGGGATCATCGGTAGGTAATTATTGAACAAAATCGCACTTACGAGTGATATTCGGTATTAACCCTTCAGGCCCGGGTGATACGTATTTGTATCATAACATAACGCACCGCAATGACTCCCTCAGGCCCGGGTTGATACGTATTTGTATCATCCGCCGTTGACGGAATTCACCTTTTTTTTATGGTAGAAATTAAATTTTTGTATGGGAACCCTATGCTTTATGGTTACATCATAGTATCATCTTTAAAATAGACCCGTTATTCATTAGTTCTTTTGACATTTTAATTCATAAATTCAGTTACGAAAGTCGGCTGGTCTCGGTCGGACGGACTAAAAGTTGTGGTCACGGAATGTTAGTTTTAAATCGTAAGTACTCTTTTATTTCAGGTGAAATGTTTATTTTTTTTTTGTTTTAACGTAATAATAAAGCTGTGTAGAGGGTAGTTAGTGTGTATTTTGTCAAAATATTGTATATTTTCGAACTGAAAAAACGAAAAAAATCACCATAGGTGATTTTTTTGTTTGTTTGTTTACTTTTGGTATAATTCCGTTATTATTTGTAATGTAATTGTTGTAAATACATCGTAATTACATCATAACGATAATAACTCAAAGATAAAGTCATAAAATCCAATCTAACTATCGAAAATTTTGCATACCATGACGTCATATCGCGCAGTGACGTCATTTTTAAAAAAAATTGAGTTCATTTCGATTTTTTTGGTAGTGTTTTGTTTAAAACTTGTAAAAAAGGAGTTTGGATGCAAAGAATGGATCTTTCTTAGTGCCTGAGTCAATATTCTACCCTCAAAATCGAATTCAAAAATAGGTAAAATCAGCTTTGCCAAAAAATCACCTATTTTAGACTTTCCCTTTAAAAAATCGATATTTATAACTCTAAAAAAGCATATACTGGATAGTTAATACCTGTCTCAGTAGAACTCTGTTTACAGAACGCAAATCGGTTAAGTGGTTGTGTTTATATAACGTTCGTAATTTGAAACCACGGCGGGCCGCCGAATAACATAAACAGTTACGTCATCACAAAACGTACGCGCGCGAATAGCGGCCGGGCGCGGCCGGGCCCGAAGGGTTAAATACTGGATACAACATATTTTTGCAACCAAGTACTGCACATTTTATCACCATTTTTATGATTTTAATTCACTTTATCGTGAAATTATGGTATTTAAATGTTTGATCGATTTATATGACAGACAGTTTCATGCTGACAATAAGCGACAGTGTTGCCACAAAATACGAACCCTTAAAATCGGTAATTAAAATTGCATTTGAGTATAATTGGCGAAAACACAATAGAGCATTATTCTAATCGAACTCGCAGAACAGTACCAATAATTTTTTTATTAGACATGATTGTCATCGTATTTTAAGTTTTCGGGTGGAAAACATTCTTTTGATGTGTAAGTAAAGCATTTCTATATTAGGGTATCCATTTCCCGGGTAATTTCAATTATAACATGGACCACACATCGGACCTCAATGAAAGGGATAGCGTATGCCTCAATCAAGTATTTGGAGTTTGGGCTCCATTGTTGACCTACTAGCTTCATGTAATTACCTACTCCCGTAGACAGAATATAATACAGACATATACCAAGCGTGCCGATAAGGACAGAAAAATAAGTACATACTAAATTTAGAGTTGCCACGTAAGGGAAATTTTACCCTTTGTGTAAAGCAAATACGGAGGTTGTTGTAAATTATATTTTCTTTCCTAACCAAAAACCACTTTTTTGACACAACATTTACTTTTCTTACATTATATCGTCTTAATCTATGACAGTCTGCAAAAACTACGAAAGTGATAGTTATAATAATGTCCTCCTAGCCGAAACGACCACAGCGGCCAATCTTTCACAAGATCAGCCATGTACGCAGGAGATATTATAGTGCACAAGTGCTTGCGTAGACACAAGTGCACTCTCTCTTCCTTTATATAATAGGTACCTCTCATAATCCGATGGGACGGAAGACCGACACGACTGGGGAGAAGTTAAGCGCAGGACCGACTTTTTACATGCCCATCCGATGCATGTGTGCCGTATCTCGGATCACGGTTTCGGAACGCCAAAGGGGCTGTCAAAAAGATGACAGCGCGCTAGTATCTATGGCAGAGACCTGTTTTAATTATTACGATTACTCCACTGTATTATAAATTGTTCTCTCTCAATTTGATTATAAGTGTTTATTACCAAAGCTCGGTGTTTTAATTTGACGGACAGGAGTCGGGCATACGTCCTATCGCAAATCCCGACACATGGATCATCTTACTTTACAGACAATCAGGTCATCGGCCTGCATTGTCCTAGCCAGTAAGGAACAACTACTCAAATTTGTTGCCCTTCGCAGGATTCGAACCCACGACGGAGGCTACAAAGTGAATGTACACTTAATATCATATATGCTGTAGCTAAGGTCTATTCCACATTGTTCACCTGGGTGATATCACGTGGTGATTAAAGTGGCTAAGAGCTGTAGATAATTATTAGCCTCATACAAAAAAGTTAAGAGATAAAAACAATAATATGCTATTTCCCAGAGAGGTAGGCAATAATTGGCTTTCTTATAACTTAATATAATACATACTATGGCCATTTACCGGGTAAGTTTTAGTAAATTTCTCCAATATACAAATCTATAGTACTAGTATCTTGGGACAATCTACGCTTGACCAATGACCACCTGATCTCAATCTACGCAGATCCTTTAGTAAGGTAACCAGATAAATGATTACAAATACTTGTAAACTGTATAAATACATATTTAAATAGATAAATAACACCCAGACAATTGTTCGGAATCCTTCGGAATCGAACCCATATCCTATTGGGCAGCGGCCAGGTCCCTCAGATCGTCGAACAGCCGTACATCGCCGCCGTCCGCGGCATGTACTGCTCGACCCACCCGACCCGATGTCCGTCCTCCTGGACCATGACACAACACCAACACCGACAACGATGTCAAGAGTCGTAAACACATCAACACACAGACACCGGTCTCGCCGGCGAGGCCGAAGGGATCCGTACGCATGCGACCTCGACATGCATCCCCTCGCTGAGTTTCTTGCCGGTTCTTCTCAGCGGGGGCGCGTTGTGAACCGGTGGTAAACTCATTTTCTCTAAGCGGCAGCCCAAGCCGAGGCCGTGCCTCCCTGAGGTGCCCTTGTGCTAGTCGCTACCCAAACCTTTCTGGCTTGAGCGCTTTAAGCGCTCGCCCTCTTGTCCGGTGAAACAGTACTATTCCTACAAAAAAAAAAGTGATGATCAATAAAGCAAAGTGACTATCAAGCTTCAGTTGTCCACCAAACTTTGATGTCTACTGAAAGTGTGTTTGGTATTTATTGGTGATTCAAGTTAGGCAATGCCAAATGAATCATTTGATAGTTATTTAATAGTCACTTTGCTTTATTGATCATCACTTTAGTTGTCAAACGAGATAGGTACATAATAGGGGGGCAAATGAAACAAACTATTCAACGTCGGTACTATTTATTTATAATTCAGACAAATTTACCAATAACTAGTAACCAACAACATACATACATATATTTAAACAACATGCATATAGTAAAAGCACGATTAAATGTACAATGACCATTGTGCCTATAAATAACGAATGAATACGTCCTGCGCAGCCTTTGACGAATTACTTGAGCGCTTACGTTATTTCTGAATATTTAAGCATTCGGGAATAACTTTTAGCAACCTAATTAATTATTTTTGTTGCTGCTATCCACAGTATACAAATATCCATATTTTCAGGAAATCATAAAAATAAATTCGGGAAATCTGAGAAATTCTTCGATGCACCCAGCATGTGGGATCGTGTATGATGCACTTAATAATAATTTACCACTTATTTATGGTAGTCTCTCTTTTATACACTGGCAACACTGATAATGGCGATCATTAAACTGAAAATTTTAGGTTATGGATTAAAAACAAGAATTTATCGATCTTACACGTAACTTTCAAGTAAAATAGTAACTAATTTAGAGCAATAAGATCTAAATAAGTCGTTTACATGTATTAGTTTCTAAATGTAATCTCTAAATTGGCCATAATAATTCACGTTTACCTGTGAAACGATACTCCACTAATTTTACGTTCACTGTCACTTTTACAGCCTATAATACTGCACTGCACGATTCTTATAGGATTTCCACAACACACAGTAATGTCACAGTTAGTTTTTTATTGAATTTTAAGTTATTTATTTAATATTAAAACCACGATAAAATTGTCACGGAGCAAAGTGGGAGCAAACGTCAAATTTGTTTCGCACCCACGGCGCGGAAAAATCGAACACATGCTGAGGGACAAAAAATCATATACACTGTTTCTTTCTATCACACGTAACCTACATAAAAGCATTCTTTTATTGCGTGAATGAGAAAGAAAGTGTCCAGCCCTCTATTGTTTTCTTCCTCTAAGCCTACTCCAAGAGAAATGAAAATGAGGCTTGGAATGAGGGCCACAGATTAGATATTAGATGAGGGCTTATGAGGGTTTTCAAAAATGACGTGTACCCTTAGAGGAGATACCACTGGAGATAGCTTGAAGCGCTAACCCCTCTGCCAAATGTTCATATGTTCAGGTCATTCTTTTTTTTTTTTTTTTTCTTGCTTCTGGCTTCACACTTGTGTATTTAGCCAATGTCAAAGTTTTGTTAGTGTTGCTATTTTAAAAACGAGGGAACCAAAATTATAAAAACAGGTGACTGAGGAAAATCGGAATATTTCACAAAGGATAGATCAAGAGGATATAGGTATCTGATAAATAAAATATCTATATACAAGAAAAGTAGAAATACTTAGGATAGTAATCGAAATATTAAGCGATATTAAATTTTTAAACTATTTACAGTAATAAACAAATCTATTGCGTTATAAATATTTACATCATTTGTACAAAGTAATGTGATGATGGATGTAGGAAAAGGTATTTTGAGGGAGAATAATGACTTAAAAAAGGAGGTACGGTTGTAGTTTGGACAGGAAAAAAATATATGATTTATATCACTCACTTCCGCCCCACAGTCACAGTTAGGGCTATTTAATATACGAAGTCTAAAAAGATGAGCTGGGACACATGTGTGCCCCAGTCTGATACGAGTGATAATGGTGGTTGATAACTTGCTGTACTGAAATTGGAAGAACCAAGGTTTCACGGGTATGAAACTTTGTATTTGGTAATAATGTTTTCCTTTTAGCTTACAGGTTTCTGACCAAAGTTCATTCCATGAGTCTCGAAGGTAAATCTTTGCCAATGATAACAAATCGTGAGAGTAATTTTTGAAGGGAACGATATCACCAGAAGAGCAAGCCTCTTTCGCCAGTATATCTACTTTTTCATTTTCATATATACCACTGTGTCCCGGAATCCACGCAACAATCACTGATAAATGTTCTGTTTTACATTTATACAATAAATCACGAATATCATAAACTATGGGGAAATGAATTTTAGATTTAAAAGGAAATCTCAAAAGTGCTTGTAGTGCACTCAGAGAATCTGTAAAAATTACTGTACTACGAAGTTTGAAAATGTTTATGTACTCTAAAGCCTTATAAATACCAAAACATTCACCTGAAAAGACAGATGATTCAGAAGGTAATTTAATTTTCTGTACTATATTATATTGTGGATGATAAACTCCTACGCCAACACAGCTGTCAGGTGTTTGTTTAGAAGCATCCGTAAAAATATGATGCCAATCAGGCCAAGTTTTATCAACTAATTGTTTAAATTCAATATTAGGATCACTGTTTTTATTTGAAAGTAAGTCACACTTTACTGCCGGAGAGTCTATGAGGGATTGAAAGTTGTTTTTAAATAACGGAACACAAGAAAAACTATGCACCGGTGCTGAAAGGGAGCGGTATTTTGCAAAACTCTTTACTAAGCAAGGATGAGATTTATTTTTCCAATAAGGAGATGTAGATATGTATTCATGTAACTCATTCAACCTACTTAAAATAGGATGGTTATAAAATTGTGAGCAACGGAATAGAAACCTATCTGATAAATACTGCCGACGCAACATTAATGGAGGATCACAACATTCAGCTTGCAAAGCATTTATAGGGCTAGAAGCCATGGCGCCAGTCACTATTCTCAAACATTTAGATTGAATTAGATCTAATTTTTTAAAACCTGCTACATTACCAGGTTCTAGCAAAAAAGTAGCATAGTCCAAAATACTTCTTATCATAGAAGTGTACACTAATTTTAAAGAGTAGGGATGTGCACCCCACCACACTCCGGTTAGACATCGCAACATATTGACTAATCGTTCACATTTGACCACGAGGTGGTCAAAATGCGGTGTGCCTGATAACTTTGAATCCAAAATTACTCCCAAAAATTTGGCTTGACTTTTAACAGGTAGTAAATAATTATTATAATAAACAGATACCGGTGGTGGCATGCGCATTCTGGAAAACAGTACGATATTACTCTTTAAAACAGATAATTCCAGACCATTGTTGTTAAGCCATTCCTTCAGTAAGCTCAAAGTTGAATTTAGCTTGTAGGACGCACTGTTAACTGAACTATCGCTAACATATATGAACAGATCATCTGCATATTGTAGAACATTCACTGATGTAGAATCTGTCTGTAATGAACAGGTTGGCTCTAGATCGTATGTGTAAATGTTGTACAATATCGGGCTAAGTACTGATCCTTGAGGCAGACCTTTGTAAATTGTCCTGGACGTGGTTATACCGTCATCAAGTGTCAACTGAATATATCTCTCTGATAAAATATTTATGATAAAATTAACAAATATATGTGGAACATTTAACTGTTGTAGTTTTGTTTTTAATATTGATATTATCACATTATCGTAAGCGGACGTAATGTCTAAAAATGCCGCTAATACACATTTATTCTGAGTTAATGCTATACGAATATCTGTTGTAAGTACTGCAATACTGTCTATAGTACCTTTTCCTTTTCGGAATCCGTACTGATTAGGTGAAAGTTTATTTGCGTTTTCGATAAACCACTCCAAACGATTCTTTAATAAATGTTCTGCCACTTTTAATAGAACCGAAGATAAAGCTATTGGTCGATAAGAAGATACATCTGAGGAAGGTTTATTGGGTTTAAGGAAGGGAATTATTGCTTGAGTTCTCCATGAATCAGGTATATTACCAGAACTCATGACTGAATTAATTATGTCCAGATAATATGATAGAGTAACATCATTAAGGTTAGTCAAAAAAGAATAAGGGATTCCATCTACCCCAGGGGCAGAGTCTTTCACACATGACAAAACGCCTTTTAATTCTGCAAGCGAAAACGGCGAATGAAGATCTTTCTCACAGGAAGAAAGACGACATTCATTTGCAGGTAGGGGTGAAACCTTGTCATGGAATTCTTTAACGCTAGCAGGGGCAATATGGTCTAGAAAAGGTTCTGATAACGCAGGGGGTAGAATCGAAGTGGGAGGATTAATTACACCACATTTAAATCTTTTAATATTTTGACATACTGTAGAAGGAGGAGTTGAAGGAGAAATTGATGAACAAACAACCAACCATCAGACTTTCCAACCATCAGACTTTTTTTGCTTTAATAGATTTTTGGTATTGGCCATGACTTCAGTGAGGATTTCAAAATTTTCCGTAGTCATAGCTTCACAGTATACTTTCTCAGCTTCTTTCCTTGCTTTTACTGCATTTGAACATTCATCGTCCCACCATGGTGGTGAAGGAAAGGAACCTACCGGTTTTTTTGTTGGGAAAACTTCATCCGCTACATTTATTTTCATTGCCACTAATATTTGTTGGTAACTGGGAAATATTATCTTCTACTTTATGTTTATAATTATCCCAATCAGCATTTCTTAATTATGTTTTATAGATTTAGAAGAAGGAAAAGATATAACTATTGGAAAGTGGTCACTACCAAAAGAAGAAGATAATACTTGATGATGAGATGATAGAGAAGAAGCAAGAAGAGATAGCCCCATGATAGAGAAGAAGCAAGGTCTGGAGAACAAATAGACAAATCGACTGCACTAACATTTTCATTCGGATTAGTTCTTCGTGTGGGGGTACTGGTATTAAGTAGGCATAAATTAAATGTATCTAAAATCTCCAACAGATCGTCACCATAACTATTGGAAACTGAACTACCCCATATTTGGTGGTGGCAGTTAAAATCTCCCACAATTATGGATGGTTTAGGTAAAATTCTTAAAATATTTCTTAATTCACTAAAACTATCTACAGACGGACGAGAAATATATACATTTAATATGTACAAATTATTTACACAAGCTGAAATTATACTAATATCATCTCTGTGAGATGGAAGTGGGAAGGAAGAATATGTGCAAGAATTATTTACAAGAATTGCCATTCTTGTAAATAATTGTTGGCAACACCGCCATATCCGTCATGTCTATCTTCCCTGAGACAAGAAAAACCAGGAATCCTAAAGTTGGATTCTGATTTTAACCATGTTTCAGAAAGACATATAACAGAAGGATTATGTTTATTAATCATATAAATTAAGTCACTTTTTTTACTGACTGCGCTTCGGCAGTTCCACTGAAGTATTGTTTGGAGTTGTTGATCCATTGAGAGAAGAGGTATTTAAAACAGACTCGATGACTGTGGCAACGTTGGACGGTGGTATTAAGTTGAACTGTGAAAGTGCGTTTATTAATGCTGCGATAATATCGGGCAGTGATTGTTGTATCCTAACATCTTGGGAATCATTACTATTATTTAACGCGCAACCGTTTGATGATGGAGTAAAACTATAATCTTTTGTAAGGGCTTCGTGGGCAGACCGATCATATCCCTTAACAGATTTTGGAAGTGATCGTGGTTTCAAAAATACAGTTTTATTATATGAATGTGATAAACTGTTAGGGTATTGTGTCCTAGTTGGAATATTGTGATTTTGTTCGTTGCTATTGGCGTAAACATTTTTAGTTTGGCTGTCACTTTGATGCCTTAATACCTCAGAATATAACTTGTATGATGCAGGATGTAATTTCGCGGCTTCAGAGTATGAAATACAGTTTTTGGCCATGGATGATTTAATTTCTTTTTGCCTAATAAATTCAGGACAGGTTTTATTAGTTGCAAAGTGATAACCAGAACACATACAGCAACATGCATGATCCTCCTCAACAGTACAAGTAGCACCAGAATGGCCCTGACCACATCGGAAGCATTTTGGTTTAGATCGGCATTGCAATTTTGTGTGTCCATACCTACAGCAATTAAAGCATTGTATTGTTGGGAATGTATATAATTCGACAGGTAAAGCATTATAGCACATAAATATGCGCTTCGGTAAAACTTGTCCATCAAAAGTTAAAATCACCGTCTGTGTTGGTTTCCATATTGGATTACCATCCACAATAACTTTATAATTAATTCTTCTCACTTTAAGGATTTCTCCGCAGCCCATAGGCACAGTGATATTTTGTTTAACCTCGTCAATTGTCCAGTCCGCCGGAACTCCACGAATTACACCCATGCGGGTAATATTAAATGATGGAATAAATGCTTTGAATTGATTAGAGGCTATACTCTCATGGGAAAGAAAAGCATTAGCACTATCAAAATGTTCAAATGCCAGTGAAACTCTGTTCCTGCCAATTTTCTTTACACTACCATTGATAATCTTTTGAAATGAATTTTTTTTAAGAATTTTCCGAAAGTCACGGGGTGAAGAATAGTACGATCGTTATCAGAAGTTTGTATTTTTTGGACATGTACTATGAATGGAGCTGCATCTGAAGAAGTGTATAATTTACGGCTTACTAGAGGTGGATGTGAGGATTCAGCGACCCTGGAGACCTCTGAGGCTTTAGAGGAAGAGACAGCAGTCCCTGCTGAAGTCTCAGAAGGCATCACTGGGTTGGTAGAGAATTCATGAATAGCTTTTTTATTTGTCTGATCATGATCTGTGCAGTTACAATCTGATAATGAATGTATAGTTTCGTTATTAATATGCTTCCTCTTTTTTTTGTTACAATGCTTACACACTTTAGTAAGCCGGCTGCGCTTTAGCTTTCTATTCTGACTGAGGGTGGAACTGTCCGTTTCCATACCAGATTCATTTGATATGGTTACGTAATAAGACGCCGGGGGGGGCGTGCCCCCCGGGTCTGGAGGCTCCATTAGAAACTAATATAAATTTAAGAAACTTACCACTAATATGAAGAAATATTTACACTAATGCTAAACTAAATAAAATATTATATACAATACCCTACTGATCGTCTTATTTATAATAAAAAATATTTTTCAAAATCGGATCCAAAAAATCGCGCCTAATCAGTTCAAGAGTTCCCGCGCTTTTTAGGTCATTCTTTATTTGTGTGCGTATCTTTTTGAATGTGTTGCGAGTTTATTATAGTGTACCAGGTGGCAGCACTGAGCTCAGAGTAATTAGAATGGAGCTAGTATCGCGTCGATTCGCCGAACAAATTTTTCGTGGCACTTTTGTGGGGTGCGGGAGGCGAAGTAAACACACACAGATACAATTTCACGCATACCCACACTATAATAAACTCGCAACACATTCAAAAAGATACGCACTCAAATAAAGAATGACCTGAACATATGAACAAAATTTGGCAGAGGGGTTAGCGCATCACGCTATCTCCAGTGGTATCTCCTCTAAGGCACTGAGGCGCTGTGCTGAGGCGTTAGTCCCGGAACATGTCAATGTCAAAACCTCTTCTAATCTAACCCTAACATAGAAGCCTAAGGCTAGCCGCACACACTCAATATTATTGTCACTATAGTGCATATTGTCAATTATATTGTGTGTGTGCGGCCCGTATTGCGGTATTGATCAATATTATTGTCGATTTCCAGATACATATTCTGATTTTGTCGCGACAATATTGGGGGGAGGCAGGGGTATTGTCAATAATATTGACGTGTGCGGGCGCACGGCAATATTTTAGTTGAGGAAACGATTTCTAAGCAAGCAGACGTTCGTGTTTTTGTTCAAAATGGAGGACGAGAACAATAAAAATATTATAGATAAAAAACTAAAAACGTAGATAAATTGTAAAACCCAAAACCAATATTTATCAAAATTTATAAAACATTCCCCGTGGGATATGCGGGTAAAAATAGAACTCTTTTCTATCTTCCCGTTGGGTGTCCGTTAGAGGCGACTAAGGGAAAACAAGAAGACGGGCAGCAGCGTCTTTCTGTTGGATTACCTACCACCTATACTGCGATCCCCAAGACGCCTGCCAAGCGTGGGGGTTATGGCAACCCCTTTCTTCTAAGGGGGAGACCATTGTTTAGCAGTGGACGTCTTTCAGCTTCTGATGATGATGATAAAACATGGGAAACTTTCCCAGAAATATAGAATCATATTTATTTTCTTCAAAAACTATTATCAATGTAATAGTTTTTGAAGACTGCTATTTTTAAAATTATGTTCTGCTGTAACTCGTAGTTCATTTATTAGATTGAAATGATTTAGCTTAGGTAATTTTCTCAACTATGTCTAATTCATCGTTTCCTTCTGGATTGCTTTTTTTGTATATGAAGCGCACGGCTATAAATCTCGGTACTTCTATTCCTCGCATTGTAGCCATATTGTAACTATCCATTTTGACAGTTTCCCTCCTCCCTCCTTCATACTTCATTCCTTTGTCGTCTGTAATATAGACGCCTTATTTGATTTTAATAAGACAGGAAACAAGGACGCCATTGTGATTTTACCAAGTTCCAAACCAAGTTCGTTTTTCATTGTATTTTTACAATTTTGTACATAATGAATGTGTAAAATCTTTAAATAACAACTTGCATTACGTTTTAAAAGACTGTGTCGTGAATTGTGCTTGTAGGAGTAAGGACGGCAATCAATTTAATGTTTTTCCCCAAGATTGTAATATGCAGGACTGTAACATATAAACATGAACTGTGAAAGGATATTCTTCACGGAAAAGTTCATTGCCTCATACCAGTGAGGCTTCGTCTTCGTGTTGAAGCCTATGCTACGTTATTTTTGGCTTACGAAATCAACAAATGCTCTCCTTATACAATGCACACTGACCACAATGGTAAGTACTTACCTTGTTACGAATATTTTCTCATACTTTTCATTAGAATGCTACCTAATTTAACTTATAATCTACTATATCATGCAATATATGAATTAACATTTATAACATTCGTTTTATATATTTTACACAGTTGTCTTGTATTTATACTATACATTATTGTACCTAATTTGTCCTCATTTACTCCGATGATAATGATGTAAATTTTTTGCTGTAGTAGGACAGTTCCATACTATTAGGCTAGGCTAATAAATCTGCAAGTGCTGAAAACTTATTACTGTAAAAATAAGATAGAATCATAATTAACTGGAATTATTCACTTTGCACTAGGTTCTCTTATCTTCTCTCTCTGGTAATTGTGTGTGACATACAAAATACTAAAGCATGCCACTCTTTTGTTTCAGTTGGAATTTGTACACTCTGCGATGGTCCCTTTGATGCTGTTAACGATGCCAATTTATCGGACAAACAAACATATCTCTAAAAAGCTGTGACAAGCCACATCTCGACCATGGCATTAACCCATTCTTTAATATTATTTAACTAGCCGCTATTATAAATGAAGACAGTTTATCAAACAAATGAATTAACTAAAAACTACCCGGAAAGTCACATCCTGACCAAAGTATTAACCTTATTTACCTTAAATGTATATTTTTTTTATAAAGAATAAAAATAATTTAAATTATGTATATTGTATTTTATTCTAAACCTGAATATGAAATAAAAAAATGGAATAGGAATATGAAAAGTAAAGCGGCTTTAAAGACTAGTCTCCGTTTTTAAAACTGGGCGAAATGTCCTGACCCACGGCACATGATATGAGCGTATAATTTAAAAAAAAAACAGACGTCATGTTCTATTACTGCAAATCCGTAATGTGATTTTTCCTCTAGGGCAGTTCACCGTCTGATGCGTAGCATCCCTAATACGTCTGTGATGAAGCGTGTGCACACGAATCTGGCCACTAAACGACTGAGTCAAATTATACCACGAAATATTGACAATAATATTGCGTAGTGTGCGGGGCTCATTATTGATGAAAAATATTGTCAATATTGTATTGACAATAATATTGTATGTGTGCGGCTAGCCTAAGGTTACCCCATCTCAGTACAGTACCTAGGGTTACCAACTCTTGAAAGGACTAACCCGGGAGAATTTTATGAAATCGAGTAGAGGAGGGGGGGGGGGTATGTTGTGTTGTGAAGAAAATCTCAATGTACAATTCGAACAGCATCTAATATTTGTCGGTTTTCACCACAAAATCATAAAACCTTTTCCAAAAAAAAATTATTAAAAATAATATCTATTGAAACAAAATATTTACAGTTTATTTACAGACATGTACACTTAGGGAGTGTCCTAATAGAACGCGATCAGGCGATCATAGCGCGAACGAACGACGCGACCATCAGCTAGCCATACACGCACAGATGTGCCCGCGGGATCTGTCCGACAGGCAGATCCGCGATTCGTCACACACGAGTACGGGCAGTAGTTCAGATCGTAATTCTAGCAAATACGGTTGTCTGTAAAAATGTCTATTTCAAACAATGAGCTGTTATCAGCTCACTGATTTCAAAGCATAAATTATCAATATTATGTGATGGTTTTCTTTGTGTCGAAGAAAGACAACGAAGAAGAGTTTGGGGACTGACGTCAAATCTGGCGGGTACATCCGTCGCTCCGTTCCCACCACAGACGCACGGATCTGTCCGTCAGGTACGTCTGTCGGACAGATACAGCGGGCAGATCTGTGCGTGTATGCTTAGCTATCGCGCGATGACTGGCGAATGTACTGGCGGTCGCGCGACCGCCAGTTAGGACACTCGTTCGACGTCCATATGTTTGAGATTTCATTGCGCGATGGTCGCGTCGTTCGTTCGCGCGATGATCGCGTGATCGCGTTTAGTTAGGACATCGCCTTAAACTAGTTAGTATTTGTAACTCTACTTTTAACAAACATGACCATTTTGTTCAATTCAGGACAGGGACTTCTGTCTTTCGATTTCGTAAAGAAGTCAACCCAGCTTATATCCACTCGGGGTTTGCACAGTCGTGCACGCCGGTAATTGTCTATTATGTAGAGGATGCATGAGAAGCTGAATTCAACCAAGGAATCGACAACGTTGACGGCGAGACGAAAAGGTTTACACTGGTAGCGACGAATGCGTACATAATATTTAGAAAAACCGGAGAAATGATTCCACCCCGGGAGGTCGGGAGGTTAACCATTATTACCGGAGTCTCCCGGGCAATCCGGGAGGGTTGGGAACCCTAACAGTACCCCAAGAACCTTATAGGTCAGTACCCAATACCCCAGATCCAGTGTTCAACTCGGATTTTACAAATGGCGTAGATCAGATTAGAAAATTACGTAGATTTAGTAATATTTGCCTATGGAAGGTTCATAGATCTACGTACTTTTTTTTGTGAAATAAAGACTAAGGCAGGTGAAATTAAATAAATTCAAATAAAAATGGTGATTTCCTTTGTTTCTTTTTTTTTTAAACCCAGTATGAACCCCTTTTTCCCACAACTGTAAATATTTTTGTTCATAGTACAGCTTTCTTTTTAATGGGAGTAACATTCTGCTCTTCCCCACTGCCACTGCTGGTTTCCATAATTGAGACATAATTGAAGTCTATTACAATGAGCAGGAGGCTAAAAATATCAAAATCAAACAAAACCACACCACAAATATTTTTAGGTTAAGTTTCTGTTTTTTTACGGCGCAACGAGCCATTTCATTTTACAAACACACGATTCACTGTTCGGGTTAGTCCTTGGGTAATGAAAGCACAGATTTTCTTGTAGAAATATATTCATTGTATATATTAAATCAATTCAGTAAGAAGACGACAAACAAAAGGCACGGTGATAACTAGCAGTCAAAACAAAATTAAAACTATTAAATACATAATACACCAAGGAATAGTAATGTATGTATGTACATCTGTACCTATATTACTCAGCACATACAATTTTATTACAACAGTCGTAACTCAATGGAATGCATATTTTGTCTTTTGTGGCGAGGCGAGCGGCGAGTGAAACGGAATGTTTATTAATTTTTGTTCTCGAACGTACTATAGTAGAAACTATGCCAATTCAGCCTGTCACGTTAACAAAAAAAATACGTAGATTCTAGGTCTGAAATTCGTAGGTTCGCAGGAAAGGCCAAAAATACGTAGATCTACGTAAAAAGACGTAGAGTTGGCAACGCTCTACCCATATCATCTATGGTTCAATCATCAAAACAAGTATTACATACTCTGCATCAAAATAGACTCGGCCGTGTAATAAATAAATTGTTTATTTATTTTTATAATACTTTGTATTGTGTTCCGTCTGTTCAGTGTTGTATTTATTAATTTTCATTGATTAAATTAAAATCTTACGTTTTAAGGTACTTATATTATATCCCTTGAAGGCACAACCGATTATGGAGTTAATAAAGACACCTTCGGTTCAATCATTACTTGATTCTGATTTGGAATCAGTCGAAAGTTTACAGTATTTGGATATTGAGGAGGTAAATATTTTTTAAGTCTAAGGGAGACTTCAAATTTGCAGTGCGACAGCAGAGCGTCTGCAGCGCTGCGACCGCGCTGCAAATTTGTAGTCACCTTAAATAGCATCTGTTTAGATAACAGTTGTATTTGAAATAATAATATGCTTGGTGAAGTTACACCCACTACAATGTTTGCTTTGTATGGTAATAAAAAAGGAGAAAAGATGATGCGAGTTGTGACAGTAATAATGACTAATTTACAATTTTAAGTACTCTGATATTTGAAATTAATAATTGCAATAGCTTAGAATGCCAATATGCACAGTATTGGCAAGCTTGATTTATAATCCTTATAATTGTCAAATGACAACTATGGTTAGTGATCATTAATCCAGTATTTGATTTCAGATTATTTTGACACTCAGTCCATTAATACTGTATACTTTGATAGTCCGTAGAGAATAAAATTAGAATAAACAGCTCCCTTAGAACCTTGTAAAAAGTTTTATGTAGGTAGCGACTGAGTCTTGAGCATTTAGACAGAGGAGAAATAGATAGATAATTTAATTGTATTTATTGTCCTGTATTTTGATATGCATGGCAGGCTACCCTACACTGTATACTTCCATACAAACATTTAAAAGAGTCTATCTCTTAAAATAAATATTACTAAAACTTGAACTATTTACATTTTTTGTAACACTTCAACAACTTTGCATGATGTTCACTGATATTAGAAATTACACCATGAAAGTGCTAGTTATAGCTAGCCATAAGAGATAATCAAGTGTATATTTCGAGTTGTGAACCAAATAAACAAAAAAAAGTTAGAACATACAAAACATTTGTACAATGGCGTGCTTAACCCAATGTGGGTTCTCAACTTTTTTTATATTTCAAAAACATTACCTACAACAACACATATAATATTACATATTATTATAATATATTTTTTTATATATTTAGTTCTTAAGAATTCAGGTATTGTGAGGATTGAGTGAGCATAATTTTAAATATGGCACTAGGCAGTCTGTAATTAGAAGTTGTTACTTTACAAAACTTTTATTAATAATATATAATAATAATATCTTGGGACAATCCACACACAGTCATCTGGTCCCAAACTAGGCAGAGCCTGTACTATGGAAACCAGACAACTGATACTAATACTTATATACATTTTTTTTTCTAAATACATACTTAAATAGATAAATAACACCCAAACACTTGGTGGAAATCAAACCCATGACCCTTCGGTCAGCGGACAGGGTGTCTAACCACTAGACCAACGGGCCCGTCAGGGAGGGGGGTTATTAAAACCTAGTATTCAAATATTTGATGTAAACGTAATATATTTGGAGCTCTGAGTGGTTGTCTGTGGATATATCTTTTGGTTTATCTTTTTACAAATTGTGATCTTGGTTTTACAATTGTTTTAGAACTTTTACTAAATGACTAGCTTTTTTGAAATTTTCTCAAAGGATGCTCACTCAATCCTCACACACAATAGCGTCAGTGGTTCCTGAAATATATAGGCGTCACAGACAGACAAACAAAGTCTCACCATAAGGGTTCCTTTTTTACCTTTTAGGTAGGAACCCTAAAAATTAAGTGTTGCAAACCTATACTGCTTACGCCATACTCATATGTTATGCATTGTTATATATTTACATAATATATCTTTGGACTTTTGCAATACAATGACTAACTTATTTTTGTATTTACTTATATTTATTTAGTTAGATGAAGTTGAATATGCTTTGCCAGCAAGTGAAGCACCGACTCTGGCTGAAGTCCTCTCTACAGTAGAGGAAAACACTGGAGAAACTGAGTCTAAATGTCCTGAAGAACCCGCAACTTGCTCTGCACTGCAAGTTGACTTTTTACAAGCTGTATCCCAACAACTTTTACAAGCACAAGTAATATTATAAAACTGATTTTTACAAATTAGCTTGGCAAGAAAAACTGCAATGTATTTATAATTTATGGATTTTCCAGGAAAGATCTTCCGCGGGGGCTACAACAGCATTAAGTGTGGGATCAGGCTCAAAATTAACTGTGGGGACAGCTCATGGCCACCTCTTATCTTTTAATGAACAGACATTGCGTTGGGTCTGTGATTCAAATACCGACTGTGGAGCAGTATCTTGTTTATCTTATAACAAAGAATACACTCGACTTCTCGCAGGATATGCGAGGGGTCTCATCTGTCAATATGAAAGTGTAGGTGGCACAATCCTAAGACGAGTCACTTTAGGCGGCGAGATGTGGGGCACGTTACGTGTCGCCTGGGCTGGCACGTCGGGACTTGCCCTGGACACGGGTGGATCAGTGTGGCTGATAAAATTTTCTCGGCCACTAGGAGTGCGGTCTTCTCGAACATCGTGCTTATTCTCAGGTGCACGTGGAGAAGTCGTAGCTATGACAGCTCGGGATGCACGTATTTTAGCACTGGCGACACTATCTCGCGTCATAATAGTGGCCGGAGGTCGAGCCGCCGGACTTCGTCTGGTGGGCCCGCCTGACACACTCCCAGTCTTGGAATGGAGCGAAACAGACGAGCGGGTGTTGATATGTGCTCGGTCTACCTCCATGCAATGGTTATCTCTGAATATCACCGGTTCTTCTATATCTCTCAGACCAATTCAAAAAGTGGAGTTGAAATCGTCTCCCCTATGGCTTGGATGGCTTGGAGGTAATCTCGCAATTTTCGATGCAGATGAAAATCTAAGACTATGGGGAGATGATTATGATAAACCGTTGGATCTTTCTCATATGGAGCCAGTATACGCGTCAGCTTTTTTCAAGGTAAATAAATTAGAGATAAATAATTTAGTACTGCAATGATAACTCTTGTTTGTTTTTTTTTCATACCTATACATACGAAACGAGGACCCAGTGACTTGTGTGGCACCAGGAAAATTAAAGGAATAAAACGAAAAATTACATTAATTCCACACTAAATCCAAATGAGTTAAACGGCGCCGTATTTTAATCTCTATTCAAACTAGCCTCAGACGAGCATAGCACTTAATCAACAACCCATTTGTTTTTAATAATAAGCAGTAGGTAATATAAAAATATTTCGAACATGCCGCGTTACGATCCGATGGTAATTGTAAAAAATTATAATATGTAAGAGCCCCCGTGAATGCATAATAAAGAATTTCGAATATGAAAAAATAACATCTGACGCATTATTATGCCAAATACTTAGTATTACTAAAAAAATTACCTGAGTATTGTTCTACATTATGTACAGGGACATTGGACTGACGGGCGCGTATCTCGCGCAATGTGTATGGCTGGCGGTAGTGCTCTAGGCGGCGCTTGCGTGGCCGATGGTGCCTTCTCGCTGCTCGGTCGTCGCGGTATTGTCCGAGTCAAATCACGGAATATTCTCGCGAGGGCCCAAGCATTCCTAGCCACGGGCCGGCATTTAAACGCTCTGCGTTTGTTGTGCTCCACTGAAGGAGCGGAAGCGAAGCTCCTAGCTGACCAGTTCATCACCAACATTTCTGAACGGCCACACATCTTGAGTAACAGACAAGTTGCAGAACAAACTGTTAAGCTTTGTTTGAAACATGATTTATGGTAAGTTGACACTAACACCATTCTTATTCTTATTGAGTAAATTTTAGCTTGGTTAACTTGCCACCCATCTCCTCCCGTAAGTGTAACAGGCGACTAAGGGAAATAAGAAGCCTGGCAGCAGCGTCTATCCTTTGGATTACCCCCTTGCGATATCCAAGACGCCTGCGAATCTTGGCGATTATGGCAACCCCTTCTAAGGGGAAGGCCCATGTTCAGAGACGTATTTCGAGTGATAATGATTATGAAATGACGATGAACTTGTTATTTTACTAAAAACCTTTTTGGCTTATTGTGTGTCGTATTTAGCCATTTTTGTAAACGGTAGAATTGAACATTTACAAAATTGGTTAAGGATCGTCGCTTTTATGCAGCGGTGTGTCAGTCGCAATCGGCAATCTTGAGTTTGTAAATATTCAATTGCTCTATTTAACTCGAAGGAAGAAAATAATAAAATGGTTTAGTAAAAGGTTGCTCAATGTTTCGAAATTACATAAATATTATTAATAGATTTTTTTATTGATAGGGAAGAGTTGTGGAATCGACTGTGGGAGCCGTGCGCTAATGAAGAAGCTTTCGTAGAAGCCTTGGGGGACGCGGTAGTGCGCGGCGCACTGGCCGACTCGCCGCCTTCTCCTGATTATACACAGGTAATGTACAACACGTTATTAATGAATTTTTTAGTGTTCTATTCCAAATTTAAACTGTGATTGGTCGGAGGCCTAAGGGTACCTTGAACAATTGATTTATAGATCGAGCAAGGCAAGCCACGATTTCACTAATCTCTGACTAAAAAACTAATCTGATTTCTTAGGAACTTATCGAGCGCTTGGCAGAGTTCGAGCCCGACCTTGTTGATAAGGTCATAACGTCTCTCCCCTTGACGTCACTGGATCCGCATCGGGCCAGCGTGTTTACCAAAGAAAAAGGCCTATGGCGCGCAGTCGGGGCGATTGCGGCAGCTCTTGGTAGGTGTTATAATATTAATGAATGGGCTAAATACGTCTAAGATGACAATGTGTCAACGCAAACACAAAATCTGAAACTACTAAAAGAAGAAAGAAGTCCAAGTTCATCATCATCGTCACCAGCCGGAAGACGTCCACTGGTGAACATAGGCCTCCCTCTTGGAACGCCACAATGAACGACAATTGGCGACTTGCATCGGTTACCTACGACGCGCACAATGTCGTCTGTCCACCTAGTGGGAGGCGTACCTACACTGCGTCTTCCGGTTCGTGGTCGCCAGTCGAGAACCTTTTTTCTCCGTTCTTCGAGAGATGTCCAAATTACTGACACAAAATGAACGCGCATAAACGTGCTAAGTTGAACTTTTATAAAATAAGAAACAATATACAACAGCTTTTGAATAAGTAGCATGTAATGTGTTACCTAATCAAATCAAGGTGTCATATATGAAACAGTCATTTCGTCATATATAGCAAACATTTTTATTTAGTTACACACTCATTCATTTAGCATTGCTCGGTTTGCGAACTATTTGAATTCTGTAGAGAGCAGAAAAATTGTGTGGGAATTGGAGCCATCAGGGCTAACTGAACTATCGAAGGACATTGTAAACAACCAGTTCCCCACAAAAATAAAACGGTCCATGTTTATATTACGATCAAATAACAACAGCTCAGTTAAAAACTGATAGTTATCTGCAAGTCCGATGAATCGGCTTTAGTGTTACTTATTTCTAACAGCACTACGACGCGGCTACCCGCAAGATTAACGGCATCCTGCCGTTTACATACATTTGTTAAGCCATTTCATTTTTGTTTGAGGTGTACCAGCCGCGTGGATATTATGCGGCGAGCAGTAAAGTGGACCATTTACAGTCCTGTATGCCAAGTCGTTGCTGGATCATATATGGCTTTACATCAAAGATCGCGTCCTACAATACGGTGCAAGATGCCCGACTGCAAAACCAACTTAACGGCGTCTGCCCAATACCCTATCATATCGTGCTATGAACGAATCAGGCTAATATACTTATACGAATTTATATGAAAAAGTGTCCTCTAGACTGTTTTATTTGTCTGCGTAATTATTTAAAAGCAGAGAGAAAGCTTTAAAGATCACCCGAAAATTCTTTGTCCACTAAACGACACAGTCAACCGGCTTTGTCAACTGTTCGCGAACGCATCGATCTTGTGCGATTATAGGAAGGTTCTCTGGTTCCAATAGCTACTCATGTTTGAGAATATTTTTCTTCTGATGGCAATTATGAACAATAAATGGCTTTGTGTAAATTAACATAAAACTACGCCCACTAAATCGTTCCGTTACCGTAGAAGAAGAATATTTATTTGGCAATGTAATACAGTACACAGGTTTACAATATAATACAGAATGTATAATTTGCCAAAAAGGACCCAGCTCAGCATAAATTCACAGGGCTGTGACGCTGGATCCTAAAAAGTTAAAACAAAAAATAATAAAATAACCAGTAAACAACTGCCACGTGACATGTTATTATGCTGCGACTAGAACTAAAGTAACATTAATGTTTGTTATATTTATCTATTATATGTACGAGTATGTAAACACAAAAATAAAAAACAAAACATAGTATCTGTAACAAATGTCAGGCCATACTCGTTCATAAGCACGGTGATGGTACCGGGTGTTGGGCAGACGCATGCTGAGGTCGCGGGGCGGTGCAGGTGGTGGAGGGGGCGCGGTCCGAGCGCTGGCGGGTGCGGGCCGCGCGGCGGGCGGCGCGCTACTACTGGCGGCGGGGGACGCCCTCGCAGGCCGCGCTCTGCCCCCTCACGCGCGTCCCGCCGCCAGCCACGATGCACTGCATGCACTGCTCGCCGAAGAGGTGAGACAATACTACACACTCACTAACACTACAACCAGACACGACGCACTTCACGCGCTGCTCGCAAACGAGGTGAGACACTACTACATACTCACTGCCCCTATTACCTTCACTGTAACCAGACACGACGCGCAGCTCACAGACGAGGTGAGACACTACTACACACTCACTGCCACTGTCACCTTAACACTATAACCAGACACGACGCGCAGCTCAGACGAGGTGAGACACTACTACACACTCACTGCCACTATCACCTTAACATTGTATCCAGACATAACGCGCAGTAGACAAAGTACTTTTGTTTGTATGGACCCGCTGAATAATCTTATTAATATAAAATAAATCAAAATAAAATAAAATATTTTTAAATGCAAATTACTTTGTCTATAGTATCTGCTTGCTTGGATATTTGAAATGGTATACTAAAGTACTTAAAATAGGTAAAACAAGCCGCATACATTATCGATATCTGAAAATAATTTTGAAGAACTTTGTTTATTTAAATCTGTTTATTACAATGCGCTCCCGTTTCGGACATATACCTTGCGAGTTAAGGTAATTACTACTTTTCTTTACAAGCGGGTGTTCCTGTTTTGTCATAAGTACTACCTTCTTTATTGTAATCGGTTATAGATTGTCTCAGGTGAGGCGAAAGCGTCTCATGGAGACTCCACAGAAAAAACTTTTTTGCGCGACTACCTACGCATAATGTACGTAAGCTTAGGCCACGCCAGCTACTAATAGCGTGCTGGTGATGAAGGACACAACCCTGTTATAGATTATGTTGATTTGATCGTCCTCATCGCAGAGCGAATGTGGAGGACGGTCGCCACTGCGCGTGATGGTGGAACACGACGCGGCGGCGGCGGTGCGCCTGCTGCAGCAGTGCGTCTGTGACCCGCCCTTCGTGGGCCCGCTCGGCAAGCAGAACCGCCTTAGAGTCGCGCGGGCGCTACTCAGTTTTACACGCGAGTTGCCAGTAAGATACAATCATTCACGTTTAATGTTTTATTTGATTTATCCATTGGACATAAATACCAATAAGAACTGGGTTACTAGTATTGTAAGTACCGTTTATTCGGTTTCAGACGGATGAAGACCGTGTAGAAATTCTGGACTTTTTAACGAGTCAGCTGACTTCTAGTGCGCTTCCCGCGGACCACGAAGTGATAAATGGTCTCAGGGAACTAGCTGCCATAACCGATTGTGAGCGCGCAGACCGCGCGTGGCTCGCACTCCTTACAAAAGGAAGAGTTCAACGCGACAATCTCGATAAACAGTACGACACCGCCGCACAAAGACCGCGCGTGCTCTGGCATATCGATGCTATCCTGGAGAGACACGAGAGTGCTCTCGACGCGTTTTTTAAAATAACCACACCGTCCGACGTCGACGTCGACGAACTCTTCGAGTACCTCACACCGCTGATTCGGACGAGCCCCGACGCCAGAACGCTTCTCGAGCCGCGTCTGTCTGCGCTCATTCGGCTGAGGCCGCGAGCGACGGCCGCCCTCGCCGCCGACAACCTGGACGACACCGGCGCGGCCGCCCTGCTCGCCGCGGACGGGGAGTCGGCGCTCGAGTTCGGACGCTGCCTACTAGAGGCGGGCCGCCTCCGAGACCGCGCCGCCGCCGCGCACCTGCGCAACCTGTGCCGCCTGCGGCCCGCCGGCGTGCGGCCCTTCCTGGCCCGCGAGCCCGGCCTCGTGCGGCCCGAGGAGGCGCTCGCCATAGTCCGCGAGGAGGGTCCGCCGGACGCCGAGCCGCTCTGCCTCGAGGCCGGCGGCGACGCGGACGCCGCGCTCGACGCGATCCTCGGGCTGGCCGCGTCCGGCGACGCGGTTGAGGCCGCGCGCCGCGTGTCCGAGGCGGGCGAGCTATGCGCGCGCGCCGCGCGCTCGCTGCCGCCGGCCGCCGCCGCCGCCATGTGGGCGCGCCTGCTGCGGAGCGCGCGCGCGCCGCCCGCCGCGCTGCTGCTCGAGGCGGCCGCGCACCTGCCCGCGGCGGACGCGCTCGCCGCGTGCCCGGGCGCCGGCGCCGCGCTGGCCCTGTTGGCGCGCGCGGCGCTGCGGCGCGGGGCGTGGGAGGCGGCGCGGGGCGCTGCGACGCGCGATGCGCACGCGGCCGTGGCACGCACGTTGATGGCGGCGCGGCGTGCGCTCGCTGTGCGCGGGCGGTGCGCGCGCTGCGGGCGGCGGCTGCGCGAGGCGGCGCCCGTGTGCACGGGTCACTGCGCGCGCGCGTGGCACGCGGCCTGCGGTGGCGAGGCGTGCTGCGGCGCGTGCGGGCGTCGCGCGCCGCCGCAGTGGGGCGCGCTGCCGCGGCCGCCGCGTCGCGCGTCGCCGCCGCGGATGGAGTTCGAGCTGGCGCTGGTGGCGCCGCCGCGACCCGACATGGAGGGGCTGGCGTGATCGAGATCGCCCGCGGCTGCGACTCTCGAGTTGTGAAGTCCCGACATTTTTGCGATTATGAGAAGACGTCGTCCGTACGAGTTTCCATGGTCGTTATTATTACATTCATAAATACTTATTAAATAATTTATTTATAATGTATGTTATCGCAGTGCAAGATTAAGCTCTCAGAAAAGCTGGATACTGTTTATGAAACATCTATCAAAAAATTATGTCAATATTAAAATTTCATTATATTGATAATTCGCCTTTTATTATAAGAACATTAATATTGAAGCAATAGAATAATTGCAACTATCAGAGTTCAATCTTCCTATTTAAAAGGTATTGTAATATGAGTACTTACCTATTTTATTTTATATACGAAAATGAAGTGTATATGTTAAATACTACGCCATAGTACATCATACTCTTATTGTGAGTATGATGTACCATGGCGTAGTATCCAACTGATTTGGACATTGAATTGAGTCTGCAGCTTATACTAGGAGGGTTAAATACCAGTTTTGATAGTTAACGAAATCGATTAAACCGTCAGTTTTGTCCAGTACATTTAATTACAGCTAGAGGCGCTGGTGTGAAATGTATGGAGAAAACTAGTTTGGTCGATTTCGTTAACTATCAAAACCCGCTCGGAAAGAACCTTACTTTAGAAAACCCACGTCAGGACATGACTGTCAACAAAGAAGTAGTACATTGAGTTTTATTACGTGTAATTGCCACTGAGTAAGTTATTTCACTTGGTAGTAAGGGCGATATAATTACGAATTCGCATCGCATCGCAAATATCTGCGAGAAACAAATGAATTTTCAAACTATCAGAACTTGTACTAGACCCTCTGATACTAAAAACTCGTCTAAGTTAAAATTAGCAGTCAGATTTTTCAATACGTACGTTAACTACATCAAGTTGTTCTTAAAATAACATTAAAGCAGGCCAGTAGATAGTCTCATTAAACGCGCCGCAACGTTTGAATAAAAGCCTTTGACTTGTAGTTTTTATTAACGATGCAAGCTGACGTTACTTTAGTAGCACGTTAACGAATTTAACTATTTATAAAACGTAAATCAACGTTAAAGGAAAACCCGTCTACGACCCACGGTAGTAAACTCACACACATCAGTACACTATAATCAGTGATCGATCATAGTGTTCTACCCCTGCGTAAAATATTAAGTGTCAGATCTCTAGAACATAAGTGCGATTCCTAACTCGTGTGCATTAAATCAAACTCGAGCCTCATTGGTAATCGATCACTCTGCCCTCGGTGGCTATACTATCAAGACCTGTTCTGGATACTAGTCCACACGGGTATAACCTAATTAAAACACCTTTTATTTATTTAATATTTATTTTTATCTTAAATTATTTTCAAAAGTTGTCACGATTATGCGCACTCGACATCACATAGCTTCAACCACATTCGAATTATTACAAATGTTTTTTCAGCAAAGGTCTTTTTACACTGTGTAGTCTTTAAATGCAGTACGTTTTACGCGACACATATTAAATGTATACAGGATGCAAACGTTGTGTCAACATAAAATATTATATATTTTCATAAATTGGAGTGAGATTACGAATATTAATTGTTATATATAATCTTTATTAAATTTTAGCAGTTTTTTGAAAGCAGACAATTTTATTTAAATCTTCTCGATTGTTGCACTACTTCAAAAAGTAGACAAGTATTCCAATCAAACTACTTATTTATATAGCCTGAATTAAAAAAATATATATAAAGTTGGAAACCCGCGATGTGTATGCGTATATCGTTTATTACCTATAAAGCTAGGATTGCCTAATATATAATATATTACCTAATTGAATAATAAAGGTCATACTAAATGTATGGAAAATTTTAATTCAAAATTTTGGATATATCCTGATTATTTGTTAGAAAGTTATTTAATGTAATTTTACTCACTACTAGTGAAAAAACAGTTTTTCTGTTTTTTAGCCATTATAACTTATGAAAATATCGTCTGTTGACACTTAACGTTTCCATCGTGTATATAATAACTGGATAGCAACCAGTTTTAAACTAATACACACAGTAATATAACAAAATACCAAAGTATGGTACAAAAATTCGCCATTTTATTAATCAGTAATAACTACAATACAATAGGTGTTCCAAATTATCATAAATTACTGCATTTAGTGATCTTATAACATAAAAAGCACGAATTTTTTTAAGATACATAATTATTTAAATGTATCGGCAATATTATCCTAATAAATGATAGCTAAATAATAGTAAAATCCCACTTCGTTTGCTTATATAAATTCCTACACATTTATGTACGTACAATTGGGGTAACTGGTTTAAGACCAACCGTGATTACCTCCTCTTATGTAGACACGCAGAAAATACATATTGTGCCATGTTTTTATAAAGTATTACTTTCAAATGTTTCTTTATACCATGTAACTAAAAATATTGGGTAAAAGAATTTCTACCAGTAAGGGAATAGGATGTTCGTTTTTGATAATCCTTTTTAAACGTATTGAAAAGTAAAATAGACTTGATGTAATAATTACGTCCTTTTACATTGAATAGATTTTCAGAAATGCTGAAAAAGTTTATAATAATTTCTGTGGAAATTATGAATATCTGTTAAGTAGAACATTTGAATACTAGATTTGAAATATTATATTTTACATACATTTATTAAGGGAGTATCAAATACCATGGGTTTTTGTCTGAAACGTTACAAACGCAACAGCCTAAGAGGACTATTAAAAATAATTTAAATATGAAACATAGAAAAACTATCTACACAAATGTGCAAACGTTTTCAATAGATTTCACTGGTATAAAACTACACCAGTGTAACCTATTAAAAATGTATGAAATGCACGAAGAAACCGGATTCAACTGTATAAGTACGCGGATTATTCACTGTCGAACCCCATATTTAGGGGTAACTATCCAATTTATCTGTGAAATTACTGTATCGCTAATCAAATTTAACTATCTGGGTTTGCTGGAAGAAAACTCATTTAATGAGTTAAGCTCGCCCATTGTAATATCTTTACTTTTATAAATGTTTTGTATGTGTTTCTGTGTACAATAAAGGATAAATAAATAACTTGCTCAATCTATAATCAATTACAGACGGTTTGTGAACCTCGCCGCAGTTACCCCGATGCGCTAAAATTTTGTGCAGCTTAAATAATTATTGTATTACAAATAAAATATTAGTAACAGGGATGTGTCACAAATACAAGACATTGTGACATTGGAAGTAATAATAGATTATGACATAGCGCCGCATACATTATAATACGAACCTATTTTAATTACAAATTCATGCATCAGACCCCGATTGGCCAGTTCATAGCACGTGCAAGACCTCAAGACAAACAATAATAATTAGAAGACCTGAAGGTACCCTAAGACAACTATGACGTATGGACAGCTACCACCAATGCTGAAAGTATTCGAAACGTCGGGTAATTAAAATCAAAAATAAACCGCGATATAATCCGTAAAAATAGTTTTATTTCAATAATACTAATATATGAAATATCTAATATTATTCGTGGTTAAGTATTGCCCACTCGACTGTACCCTGCGCACGTTCGAAATTACGGCCGTGTTCGGAGAGGCCAAAAAGATTGAAGGTGCCTAATCATTTTCTCTAAAAATGATTACACGGGGATCATGAGTATGATTCTGACTTTATCAGTCGTAAAAAAGTGTAATTTAATTAGAATCATTTTCAGCGGTAGCTTTATTCACCCGCCATTGAAAGTTTTATGACGTCACACTGTCAGTGAACGTTTGCCCGCCAACGTCAGTCAGCTAAGCTGACTCAGCTTTTGATTTGCAATATCTAGATTATTTGTGCATATTTTAATAATTTAGTATCTCAAAGCGAGCAGTCTTTATATGCACTAAATAGCAATCGTGCAAGTTCCCCATTGCTGTTCCGCGGTACAGCACTGCGGACTTGATTATCCCTACTGCCGGCGCTGGGATTTCTTAGAAATCTCGCGGTTCATATCAGTGACGCGCTAGTGATAATGACTCTGCAGTTAGTTTTTCTAGAAGTTTTGTTGGTCAACTTAGTGGTTTAAAAAATCTGTTTTGACAGCAGTTCATATTTTGTATATGACTAAAAACAAAATACCGTTTATCTATCTTCCAAAATTATTTTTCTTTTTTGGCTTTATATTTCTGAGAAAAAAAATGAAACTAAAAATCGTACGCTGACGTCATTTGAAGTCGAATGACACCGGCGCGCCGGTTTAGGCTTGTGTAGTACATGTACTAAGTACTAAAAGGAATATATTCCCGACACTGAATAGGACGTACTATTCCCTATCCTTTATAGTATATTATTCTTTTAGTACTTCGTCTTTCGCGATGTATTCTTAGTCTCTGGTTCTGTACTAACTGGTCAGCTATTCCTATTCCTTTTTAGTACATCATTCATAGTACTTTGTCTTTCGTTCACGAGCGATGTATTCCTTTCTAGTCTCTGGGTCTGTACGAACTTGTCCGCAGTGTTGCCAGCAGATAATTAAAAAAAGGTCCGAAAGCAGTGCTGGCAGGGGCCGGTTTTAGGCAGTAAAGGCCGACATTAAAAAAATATATTACGAGTTATGCTTTGAACTTATGTATGTCCATTCCTTTTTAAGTATTATGCTTATACAAGAGGGATTGGTCAACCGAACCAATGATTTCGATGGATTGGCAGTCGGAGGCTTAAAAACCGATGGTAGCCGAAGGCCGGCATAGTTTTGAAAAGACCGAGGATCGGCCCCCAGGGGCCAATCTGGCAACACTGCTGGTCCGATCATCAGCCGCTCGCTGACGTACATGGAACGCGACTGAACGATATGGAATCAATGTACGAAAGAGTGAGATGCATAATACTATTCACCTGTCAACTTTGATCTCTGATTCAGGAAACTATTTTGAACTTTATTAGAGGGGTCTACTGTTTGTTGGACTACTATCGATATAATATTTAAAATATAATTCAACAGATATAGGATGTATAGATCCCATGTAAGCAGTGCAAGCAAAATGTCACCAGTACCTTGTTGTGGTCTAAATATTTAAATCAATACCCGGCACGCTAGGTGAAATAGAAGATGAGGTATCTCTATCTCGCTTCTTACTACTCTTTAGGCGTAAGCCTATCCCTCTCTATTGTTAGAAAGAGACAGATATCACTTCCTCCTGAGGATACCCCCCCCCCCACGTTTAATTCACTATTCCTTCAGTGTACTACAAGACTGTACTAGTACATTTGCAAGATTGTACTAGTACGGAGCGCTCCGCTCAGTGTCCGAGCAAGAACAAGCCTAGCCGGTGTCATTCGACTGACGGTCATGTGACGGACGACGCCATAGATACGTACCGCCGCGGTACGTATCACTCACACACACACACAACACGCTCGCACGCACACTCCCCACAGCCCCACAGTCCCGCGCGACCGTTTTATTTATACCCGGAAAAGTAGATTGGTATTGATATAAAACTTGAAGTTATGCTCGACATTCGTAACAAATATTTTCCAATTTTAACTTGAATGTTTCATGTCAAAAATCTGAATAATCATCGTTTCGCAAAATTGAAGCAGTTTTGTCTTCTTATTCAATGAAATATGTCTTTCGTTTCATATCACAATCTATTTCAATTGTTTTTTGATATTGTCATTATAGTCAAGTCCGGAAATCATTATTAGCAAGACGTGAAATGTAACTACTAATGTAACTACTGTTTTCTATTATTGCGCGCAACAAGGATCGTTCCAATACACAGAATATTCCGTAAAAAAAAATCGGCTATAAATAATAAATGAAGATATTAAGTATTCATTGACAAAAAATATAATATTGAGAATTTGAGATTTATTTATTTAGAGAAGGAGAAACCGTAGTCTGATTTAAGGCACACCAAATGCGTAGACGTTGCGTGGCATGCTTGTGCACGTTCTATGACGGTGTATGGTCTAGAACTTTATGAGACACACCGCTTGCATGACGTATACGTGCACGTAGACATGAGATATACCTAGCCCGGTGTGTCAAGGGGGCACGGCGTCACTACGACGTGACACGCACTCGCATTCGGTGTGCTTCAACTTTTATGCTCTATTAATTTGCGGTATAAGTGAAACATACAATATTTATTTATAAGTGATATACAACTTTAATGAAGCTTATATAAAACTGAATACCTACTACATTTATTAATGGGACTGTTTACAAAACCAAAATCGACACAATAATCAATGTATATCTTAATATTAAATAAAATTTTATACTCATAAACTCTTCACATTATGCCTAATATTCATGGAGCTGTTAGCAATGACATACCCATAAACAACAGTCCATTACTCAGCATCATCGTAACGAATTCTGTAAAAAAAAACAAAACGCCATCTGTTCTACTGTGCTCATGATTACCTACATTGTAGAAGTAAGGAAAATGATGTAAAGTAATGTCTAACAAAATCTCGGCTATGAAGTCCAATTATTCTTAGTGGAAACTCTAATTAAAGGACAATGGCAAACTTCAATACAAATTTTTGGTGACATATTTTTGTTGCGTCTACAAATGAAGAAATCTTAAAATATAAAGGTTGGATTCCTTAAAATTTTATACTAAGATATTGTTATATTAATTTGAAGTTTTAGTTTGATATGAACGCCATCTATCGACGATTCTCAGTAGTAAAGTACATTAAATGATTTTCGTTCCTAAAACTACTCCTGGTAAACCAACATAGGTATCAAGTAATCGGAGTCTGTTGTCTCGAGCTAAATAATTAACAAGATCCGGATACCTCAATAAACTGTTTTAATTAATTATTTCTTATTATCAACGCCTAATATTTTTTTCTATTAAAAAACACCTTAGTTTATTTTTTATCTGGGACCATACTGCTAAGTCTTCAGTTATTCATTATTTTACAGACCAAAGAGATTACAAATCGAATTTTTAAGTCGCTATCTAGTAGGCCGCGATACATTGTCTTTGGTGGGACGCGGTTGTACGCATGTGCATAGGAGTTATTTGAATTAATTGTACGCTTAAATATTATTTATTTTGTATTGTAGTTTGGTGGTTTAAACTTTGTTTTTTTACCTATTACCTACATGAGTGTAGATAAAGTAGTGTATGAAACTGCACATAAATATGAGATGCAATATATCCATCTCTTTTTATTTTTCTTAAATATCTTTTGTCGGAGTTAGGAAATTATTTCTTATGTATTTGTAATTATGACATTTCTAGACGCATAGGAATTCCATCGCCAAAGATTTTGCCATTGTTCTTTGTAAACGAATACATAATGTTTTTAGTTAGATCATTACACAATTACTTTGTATCAGAAGGTTAGCATTACCTCTACACTGTTTATAGAGAAGAAAATAATCATACATATTTTAAAGAAAATTATTTCACAAATAGGTTAATTGAGTTATGGTTAAGGACAGATACTGTTAGCTTCTTCATCAGCGTCTTACCTTTGACGCTGGCCTCGTCTTTTGCTAAGTCTGCGTCCAGATGAAGGGTCTTGCAAAGTAAAACGATTTGTAGTCTCTGGAGCGACTCTCAGATTTCGAGTGTCTACGGAGCGCGCCTTGCTCACCTATTTGATTAAGATAACACATATGTTTATGTAATCTAAATTGTATATTTATAAGAAAGTGACAATCCAAGTCTGTCTAATCTCTTACCGCTAAACTACATGACGAACTTTGAAGCAGTTTTCACTGTCATATATTTTTTTAAAAAAATACGATCTGTTAGATTTTAAAACATAAAAGACTGAGCACTGAGTTGCTAATGTAGCTACTAGAAATGAAAATTAATCAGATTTCGCAAAACTTCATAATCATGCGAATTTATGAGTCTGAAGCATGCTTATTGCTATGCTATTTGCTAATATGACAAGTATGTGATTTATGTTTCCGTATCATCCGCGTGTTATATCTGTGCGGTTCCGGTTGTAGTGTCTAGCAAGAGAAGACTGGCAACACGTTTATAACGGTCATCATATGCGGTTATAACCCGTATGCTTACCGCTGCGCCGTCTGCATGCACTGGTTTGGAAACGTCGCGTGCCATGCTTGGAGCGTATCGGCACTGGCAAAACATTCTCGCCGACAATTATTGACGCTCCGTGCATGGCACGCGAGGGTGCTGGTCGGTGACGGAATGTTCTACTGAGCATAGACACATACTTTTCAATACAAATAATATTCATTTGCCTGACATGTTCCTATTCCAAACATTACATTGTAATAGTATGATATGTTCTAGTGGACAGAGGCATCTATATAATATTTAAACTAGATTAGGTGTTACAGTAGTGTTAGCTGCTAATTAAGCATTCACATGCTAACAATGAATGTGAATGCTAATTTTAACCCATCACTAGTCGATACTGTAACCCTAACCACCCCTCACCCCTAACGCTAACTAACCCGTTACATTAAAAAGATAGCGTATAATTAATAAACTAGGTATCTAAACTGCTTCTTTAGGCCTATACGAATAAAAAACTCATTGCTTAATACTACACATACACATATCGTAAATGAGGCCGTCAGCGCAAAAGTGCCGTAAGATTGATACTGCTAAAATGGACATGACGAACTTCGGTCCGTCGTCGATCTCGCCGTCGAGCACAGCCACGATAGGTTACGTAAGCTTATAGCTGAAATTCGGCACGGTTCCCCTGGGAACACCCTTGGGAGAGGGGATTAAAGTCAAAATGTTTGCATAGTTGTAATTCATTTTCATTATAATAAAGACACTTATAGACAATTTTTATCAATGTTTGGCTATCGATCAGGTTAAGAATCGTTAGGCAAGGTCATTACATGATTACTATGATAAATAGATGAGATGGGTAACCGTTTAATGTCATTTGAACTAAACGTCCAGTGCCTTAGAGGGCAAGAAAAAGTGGGTTCCTTTAAAAAGGGAGGATATGTATTCGACGCGTATATATCTAATACTATTAAAATGCGTAATATTCACATAAATTAAGTATATTTTGGCATCTAAACCAGGACTTTCCAACCAGGAGGGGCATGCCCCCCTCGGGCGTAGAGGGATCGCAGATCAGGTGGGCGTGAGACGATTGGAGCAGCAGCAAAGCAGGAGATATTTCACAAAATATTCAAAAGGACTAGAGGGGGATATTAAGCTTTGTTTACGGGGGAAAATTATTACGCTGTACATTTCAGAAAAAGTAATCTTAAAATATTGTAATTAAATACCGATTGGTAATTTTGCAAAAACCATTGGAACCATTAAATTTTGTACAGAGGTTCATTGTCCCATGTTGATACACTCTGTGACTTTTTTTTAACTGTTAAATGTTTGTATGATATTTATTATTTACACACAGTCTTCAGTTTCTCGTAACTACTAATATTGTAGTTACGAGAAACTGAAACGAAACTGAAGAGAACATTAGTTCTCTTCAGTTTCGTTTCAGTTTGTTTGTGTAGCTGGTTTTAATATCAATAAATATAGGACATTAAGAATAATGATGATTAAGAAAAAGTAAAAAACACTTGCCTGCCATTTTTCAAATTATTTTTCTGTCCGCCATGAATGAGTCTAATAAATAAATTAGATACATTCTGAAGTTGATGCCATTTTTGAAAGAGTGGAGCAACATATTAGTAGTTACGACATAGAGTATATGTATAGCTACATGCTAGCTATGTATATGTATACATATACTCTATGTCGTAACTACTAATATGTTGCTCCACTCTTTCAAAAATGGCATCAACTTCAGAATGTATCTAATTTATTTATTAGACTCATTCATGGCGGACAGAAAAATAATTTGAAAAATGGCAGGCAAGTGTTTTTTACTTTTTCTTAATCATCATTATTCTTAATGTCCTATATTTATTGATATTAAAACCAGCTACACAAACAGTACAACCAAACTGATTTTTCAGAACATACTATAAAACGAAAAGCTTTTTTCTTCGACCCAATATTATAACAGAAGTGTTCTTTAAGTTTAGTAATAATAATATCCTGGAACCATTCACACACGGTCATCTGATCCAAACTAGGCAGAGCCTGTACTATGGAACCAGACAACTGATACTAATACATATATACTTTTTTTTTTGTAAATACATACATATATAGATAAAACACCCAGACACTTGGTGGGAATCGAACCCACGACCTGTTGGTTAGCAGACAGGGTCACTAACCACTAGACCAACGGGCCCGTCAAGGATCCGTCTTTCCATTAATATGCATAAATATAGCAGGTTTCAAATTATTGTCCCTACTGTGAGCAAGATGAAGATACTCTTCATACGACAAAATGTGGCTTAAGCCAATTTTACGCTGACGGCCTCAAATCAATTACGTACGCATCCAATTTAACTAACCTTATCCATAAACTTTTTGATAAGGTCTGAGCAATTCAAATTATCTTCAGGTTCCCAAGAATCATATTTGTTGGACCATCCCTTCCAATGTATGAAAAACTCTCTCTTTCCATTTTTCTTATGTCGAACCTCCAATATCCTTTCCACCTTAAATGATAAAACCAATCATGTAATAAAGCACTAAAAAATAATTTAATAATAAACATAGGTAGTATAGACAAAAACACATGATAACACCTTGCCTTATAATTTTTCCTGGGGTGTCCGGGTAAGCATAGCACCCACCCATCTCCTCCCGTTGGGTGCCGTAAGGCAGCCGCGTCTTTCTAAAGGGATTACCTACCACCTATACTGCGATGCCCAAAACGCCTGCCAAAGCGTAAGAATTATGGCAATCCTTCTAGGAGATTGTTCAGCAGGATCTTGGTGGATGTTTTGGATATGGATGTTCACTATCATCATCATCATCATCATCACCAGCCGGAAGACGTCCACTGCTGAACATAGGCCTCCCCCTTCGAACGCCACAATGACCGACAATTGGCTATTTGCATCCACCGGTTACCTGCGACGCGCACAATGTCGTCTGTCCACCTAGTGGGAGGCCTACCTACGCTGCGTCTTCCGGTTCGTGGTCGCCACTCGAGAACCTTTCTTCCCCAGCGGTTATCGGTTCGCCGAGCGATGTGGCCTGCCCATTGCCACTTCAACTTGCAGATTTTAAGAGCTATGTCGGTGACCTTGGTTCTTCGGCGAATCTCCTTATTTCGGATTCTGTCGCGCAAAGAAACTCCGAGCATAGCTCTCTCCATAGCACGTTGTGTGACTCTGAGCTTATCCAAAAAGCCAACAGTTAGGGACCACGTCTCAGTACCATATGTCATCACTGGCAACACACACTGGTTAAAAACCTTCGTCTCTAGGCACTGCGGTATTTTGGACGAGAAGATTTCGCGTAGTTTCCCGAACGCTGCCCATCCGAGTTGGATTCTTCGGGCGACCTCTTTGTTGATGTTCACTATAGGATGATGAAAATAGGATTTTTTTCCTTGCCTCATATTCAGCGTTTTCGTCAGCAGTGCTGCTATCCCAATCGGTTTTAGGTCGCTTTGCAGGCACCTTCGGTTCCTTTTTGGATTTCCGCTTGTTGCTCTTCTTAGCTTGTTTACCTTCTTTAGTTTTTGAGTTTTCTTTCTAAGGGTAGATAAACAAATTTGGTCAGAACAATGCACATACTGTCTGGTTTTTCACCAGCCATCATGGGAAATTGCTGTGTGAAGATAATAAAAACCACAGTGATACTAAAAGATACAAGAGTTGAGGTCATGTGTGTCCTAAGCTATCCTGTCTTGTGTAAACAGGAAGAACCTACATAAATAACAATGGAACTAAATAAGAAATTGTCTCCCTAAGGGTTTAGTGATGAATGACAAACACACTTGTGCTGCGTTAAAACTGGTGCTTCAAGTCACTTCCCACCCCTGTGCACTGAACTACAGTTAAATATAATGCCAAACCTCGGACACCCTAACTTAATATTAATTTAGCAGAATATAAACTATCCACAAAGATAAAATTTAGAGTTTCATATCTAAAAGGTAAAAAAGGAAGCTTTATTGTGCGACTTTGTCAGTCTGTCTGTTTGCCATACCTATATATTTCAGGAACCACTGATGCTATCGATTTGAAACTTGGAATAGTTTTATATCTTACTTACCTACTCAACCTCAGTGCAAGTTTTTTTTTTAGTGGTTATCGAAATGGGTCATTAAAAGTTTGTGACAGTTTTTAGCTTATGGTAAAAAATATAAAAACAACTATCTCCGAAGTTTGTGGTGGGAAAAATCTGAAATAATTATACATCTATACTTATTTTAGAAAAATAAAATTATGTTTCTAAGTAGTACAGTTTTTTAGTAATCCTACAAAAACCTCGACTAACAAACTTAGTTTTGCGGTTTGTTTTTTTTTACTATCTGAGTTGTTAGACGAATAGTAAAATAACTTTAATAGGTGCTCATGGAGATGGGGGTCGCAACCCTGCCGCCGTCCTCCTCGGAGTCGCTGCCGTACTCAATGGGACTATCAGCCCTAGAAGAGCTTCCTGATTGACCAATCTTTCCAACATAAGAGGACAGGAAACTAAGAAAAACATTATTGTTACTTACCTCCTCATTATATTTGTTAATTAAATCAGGACATGAGAGAGTGTTTTCTGGCTCCCATGTATCACTATCAGCAGAATAGCCTTTCCAGCGAATCAAATAATGTAGTCTTCCTTTAATCTTCTTTGAATCAATAATTTTATCAACCTATAAGGATACAATACAATTTTAGCTATGCATAAACTATGCATGTAAGTCAGGGATGGCGAACCAATAGCACGCGTGCCATTGATGGCATGCGACACAATATTATGGGCACGCCACAAAGTTCATTATGCACTGAGAACAAAAAAAATCTATTAAGAAAAGTTTCTCCGAACAGGCAAATTTTTATCTATTTTTTCAAAAATATATTTTCGAAAAAATAGTTAAAAATAATAAGATAAATAAATTAAAGGGACGGTGCGCGGGGTGGCGGTGTCTTAGTATTTACTATTATTATTTTTTTCCCAATAATCACGGAATCAAAATTATTTCACGGCACGTCCATGGCCTTATTAGACATTCCTTTACAAAAATGGCACGTCGATACATAAAGGTTCCCCACCCCTGATGTAAGTTATAACAATGTTGTGTTTGTATGTGTAAGATACTGACTGACTAAAGAGTGCTAAAGACTGCGCATTAATAAGCACAAACTATTTGTCCTGACGATCAAACTCAAAACCTTTTTAAGTAGCAGCAAGTACTTATCTTTAAATATCTTGTTACAACAAGCGTCTTTTTAAAAGCATGACGCGAAATTTGATAATATGTACTCTTAACTAAACTGAGTTATAATAAACTAGCTGTTCCCTGCGGTTTCGCCCGCATGCAATTACATAGTTAGTATGTAAGGGATGTCCAGATAAAATTTCTGGTTTCTAAGTCCAGTGTACAACACAGGCCACATATCTACATTTTACATCCTATCATCACATAACATTGTTCAATGATGAGGTAATACTATTCCAGTTATTTGATTTTCTTGTTCAGGTAAGCGATTGTTGTTGATTTATCGACCAATTTGAACAAGTCGTCAAATCGAATAAGCGGTATCCCGCTTATAGATTCCACGATCGATACAATTCTAGTTTAATTTGTATTCGTTTTTCCCTGAATGTGCCACAAGGAGAAGTAAGTTTTTCGACAATATGTATATTTTTCTTTAAAAGGTCAAAATTGATACTTACTGTATCAATTGTATCAATGTATGAACACAGGAGTGACGGCTGACCGGTGGCCAGCCAGACGAATTGGACGGGTTGAATATATGACATATTTTAATTCTTCTGTTTATGTGTTTGTCACCCTAACTCCTCCTAAGCGGCTGGAACGATTTGGATGAAATTTTGTGTGTATGGTATTGGTACAGCGGGCTGGTTTCCGCAACTCCACGACAAAGCGCGTATTTTGCGTGCGGAAGCATTTTGTGTGTATATTTCAATGGGTTCCTGGATGGTTTGAAAATACAATTGCACCCGGTAGGTGGACCTGGTGTCAATATGTCACCAATTGAAACTTACTGGAAAGATTTGCTAGAAGGAAACGCTCATAGACAGTTATAGTCACTGTTCGGAAAACAAACAGGTTAAGCATCGTCCGGCAAGGTCAATACATAGATGGGGGATCATTTAGTTGCATTTAAACTGATCAATTCCGTGCTTCAAAGGGCAAGTAAAAGTCGGTCCCAGTTACGGACATTCAATCCCTAAGTGGGTCAAATGGGGGGTGATTATTATTTTTACACAATATTTATTTTACCGATCAGTTTTCTTGAAATTTGTTGACATAGGTACTCATAACTTGGACGAGACGCTGGACGTTCGGGGTGTGGGCCCTTTGAACGTCCATTGAGTACCGCGGCGACTCCGAGGACGGCGGCGGGGCTGCGATCCCCGTCCCCGTGAGTACCGTGTCAGGTTCCCGGGGGGCTACAATGCGCCCCCCGGCGGCGGGCTCAAAGGCAAGGCACTGAGGAGCCCCTGGTGCAGATCCCACCGGAGAGCCCTGGGGTCCTCCCTCTCATGTGCCGATGCGACAGCCGCAGGGGTTTTAGTGGATAAGAATCCCACATACCCCGGTCGAGCCCTACAGCTCCCGGGGATCTTTGGAAGATTTCCCCCGCGTCAAAAAAAAAAAAGGAACTCTTATAAGAAGAACCTAGGCAGTTATAATAACTGTACAGAAAAGTAACAGATTAAGTAACATCTGGTCAGGTTTATACATAGTTCTTCTGAGTCACTGGATGTTTGGAGTGTGGGCCCTAGAAGTCCATTGAGTACGGCGGCGACTCCGATGAGGACAGTGGTGGGGTTGCGATCCGGCTCCCAGTGGGCTATATTGTGCCCCCCGGCGGCGATTTCAAAGGCAAGGAACTGAGGGGTACCTAGTAGATATCCTTCCAGAAAGCCCGGTTCCTCCCTCTTATGTGCCGATGCAACAGCCGCTGTGGTTTTAGTGGATAACAATCTCACATACCCTGGTCAATCCCCAGGTCCCGGGGACCTATTGAAGTTTCCCCCACCAGAACAATAAAGGTCAGTCCATAGGTAGGTGACCAGGGAAAAAATAAATAAATAAGTAGGTGACCGCTTAGGGACTGAGCATCTCCGTGCTTTGAAAATTTGGTACCGGTTATTGCTATCTAGACAGCGGTTCTTATCCAGCCAATCAGATATAGAAGAGAGCAGCTTCAAAAACTAAGGCACCAGGTTGGCCAATACCCAAATGTAAAAAAAAAATGAATAAAAGCAATCCGCTAAGGGATAGTAAGCTTTGTATAGGGGAAATTACTATGCTATAATGTTGATTTTAAAGGGAATAATGATCCTAAAAGTGTTTTTTAATCATTTCAAAAAGGGGTGAATTTGTGTTTTTTTTTTTATACCACCAAGGTGACAAACAAGCATGCGGTCCGTCTGATGGTAAGCAGTCACCGCAGCCTATGGACGCTAGCAACACCAGTCGGATCACTAGCGCGTTGCCGACCCAGTAAAAAATTGTTAACTCCCTTTTTAAAAAACCCAATGCTGTAATTATTCGGGAAAACCTCTGCAGGCAATTCATTACACAACTTCAAGGTGCGAGTAAGAAAAATTCTTTGAAACCGCAAAGTGCGGGATGACATTGTTTTTATTAAGATGTGAGGATGAACTCCCTGCCGATGGCGAGAGGTGAGATGGTAAAATTGGCCGTGGGCATCATTTCAAACAATTCTTCAGAACACTGTCCGTTATACAATCGGTAGAAAACACACAGGGAAGCAAAATCTCTTCTCACCCGTAGTGATTCTAGACCGTTTGAGAGTTCAGGATCGTCGACAATCCTGATGGCTCGTCTCTGCACCAAGTCAAGTGGTCAAAGTCTCAATCCAAATTTTGTACAAAATGTTTATTGTCAAGCTGTTTGTTGTGTGAACTTTTTATTTCATCAGTTTTGAAACGGTATTTACTAAGGGAACACTTGAAATATATTATTTAAAACTACTCTAAGCTTGTAGTGGTAGTTGCAGGCGAAAATAATTCCGCTAATCTATTAATTAATCATTTTGTAAAAATGATCTTGGAATGAGAAGTTAATGGTAATACATAAATTATCAAAATTCGCTGAGGTACTAAGGTTTAATCAAAAATACCAGACTAATTAAAAGACCATGTTATGAACCAGTGTCAGGAGGGATACATCGCCTCATGCTGCATACGAGAAGGGTTATTAAGAATCTTAGGCCCGTAGCATTTATCTTGACTGAGAGAGTGACAGCTAGAAGGGGAAAGGGGAGGAGAGGGAGATGAAGAAGAAAGTGGCAAAGGGATAGAGCAATACTCTATACATCTGTTTTTTTTTAAATGTTTACCGCATGGAATACATTCTTAAAATGGGGAGTTGTAAGTACATTCCTAAATATATAGTCAATAAAAATTGAATACAAATTAAAGCCAAATTCTTTGAAATATGTATTATGATACCAGATAGTATCGACGGCCCCCGCGAATAGTCCGGTAATGTGCTATTATGGGGTTTTTCGTGTTATGGCTTTTTCTGCATCCAGAGGGCGTGTTACACCTTGTATTTTTTTTCCAGAATTTTCCTAGTTATTTCCGAAGATATAAAATAAAATCTTACGTGTTTATTCCATAACAATGACAAATACGATTTTCAAATGAACAACATAGTTATAGCTTTTTACAAAAATATTTATCGCTAATCTAGAACAGTAAAAGTTTTTACGATATTATTCGTGTAATAGTAGTAGGTCTTATCTATATTGAACGGCACGGCATAAAAGCTTAGAATGTAAAAAATAGGGGTTAATAGAAAAAAATATCAGCAGCCGAAACACATCCACTGCTGAATATAGGCCTCCTTATAGGCCCTTAGAAGCGAGGGGTTACCATATTTTTACATCAACATACAACATAGTCACCTAAACTGTCTGTTTCATCATCACCATCATTAGCAGCAACCGACAGATGTCCACTGTTGAACAAAGGCCTCCCCCTTAAAAAGGAGGGGTTGCCATAATCCCCGCGCTTGGCAGGCGTCTTGGGAATCGCAGTATAGATGATAGGTAATTCAATAGAAAGACGCTGCTGCCTGGCTTCTTGTTTTCCCTTAGTCGCCTCTTATGGACACCCAACGGGAGGACATGGGAGAGTGCTTTTCTTAACCGGACACCCCACGGGTCCAACTCCCTCCATAGAAAAAATAACCAAACTCAAACATTAGAATATTATTTTCCTCAACAACCATCGATATACTATTTAAATCTTTTAAAAATGTATCGCCTATATAACATACAGACAGAAGAGATAACATACAAATGGCAAATAAACGACAATATGAAGGAATTTCTACCATTGAATTTCACTTTTCCTTTTTAAATCCAAAAAGGATCAATGCACTCTGTGTTCCCAATATCAACAAGCTGATTCTGTGGGAAAGGCGGCTATGTGAAATATATTGTGAATGTAATCTAACAGTCGGAAATCCTTAATGTAAAAGAGCTTGTGGAACCTTGGCTACATGATAAAACAAGGAGAAAAAGTACGTAGTTTTGATGGTATAGAAGTCCATAGTCATAGTCATTTGGGTTTGAAGGTTTCACATACAAACCCAAACTCCTTTCTTTTCAAATATGGTTATGATGAAGAGTCTTCGAAGTTAGACTTAATGAAGTCGGTTAAAAATAACAACAATAAGCAGGGGTAAACGGGTTCACTGTCGCCGTGGGAAAAACATGAGGTATCGAAAAGATATAACGATTCATCATCATCAGCAGCCGAAAGACATCCACTGCTGAACAAAGGCTTCCCCCTAAGAAGGGAAGGATTGCCATAACCCCCACGCTTGGCAGGCGTCTTGAGGATCGCAGTGTACATAGGTGGTAGGTAATCTAATATAAAGATACTGCTGCCCATCTTTTTTTCCCTTAGTAGCCTCTTACGGACACCCAACGGTAGGAGAAGGGAGGGTGCTATTCTTACCCGGACACCCCACGGGTATCTAACGGGTATATAACGATTGATAATGTTGAATTAAAACCTACATACTACACCCTACACTAAAGCTTTTTCTTTGATGATCTGCAGTGTCTATGCAACTCTAAAGTAATTCCACCACGAGTTATATAATAATTTAATAACAACAAGAACAACAATATCTTGGGACAATCCACACACGGTCATCCGATCCCAACATAGGCAGAACCTGTACTATGGAAACCAGACAACTGATACTAATACTTATATACATTTTTTTTTAAATACATACTTAAATATATAAATAACACCCAGACACATGGTGGGAATCGAACCCACGACCCATCGGGTAGCAGCCAGGGTGTCTAACCACTAAACCAACAGACCCGTCATAATGCCATACATCTGCCTGCAGCTGAAAATTATTTTAATGATGATTGATAATTATAAATGTTTCATAAATAACATTGTGTTTAAAAAATTGGAACCAAAATCTGCTTTATTAAACATATCTAATATATTAATATGCATTAATGTTAAATCATATTTTTATTTTGACTTAAAAATTATTGTAATGATCAAAGAAGAAAAATGAAATCTATGTAATTCACGCGAATAACCTTGTGATAACTTGTTACCGAAATCATTTGTACAAAAATATTATAACGAATAAGAGCGTAATATACTATTACTGTTTAAGACGAAGACATAGAATTACACGAATAACATAGTAAAATATCATTACCAACCGTAAAGATTATTATTTTTTTTTATTTAATTTTATTTCAGGGCTTTTACTCTGATGGAGTACACCAGCCCCAAACCGTAAAGAATCTAAACTGATATTGTATATTTTTAAAAGTTAATTTATTAAAGGGCCTTTATTAGTAGGTATACAGTAATAAAATAAAAGATACTACAAAGAATTAGCTTTCATGTGAGGTATAAATATCTGTGAAGATGATTTTTTTTGTAGAGTTATAACTAAAAATATGTGTTTTGCTTCTCCTCCACAATTTACTTTTTTCTATTACTGGACTATTTGCAGGGGCCGTCAGTATGAAATTTGTTGAATTGATAGTGTCATGTGATCCTTGGAAATCCCAAAGCATCAATAGCGCAGTGATCAAACATCCATATTGCAGCATTCATTCAGCCCCAAAATAGCTAAATACCTAATTATGCTAAAAATATTGTGTGTACTGTGGCTCTAGCACACGACTTTTGAGCTATTCATTCTATAGGTACACATATTTAGTACGTACTCATTACTATAAAGCTATAAAATTTTACTCTGAATATTAACATTAATAGTAAATCACTTTTGATTATGAAAATATAATGGTATCACCATTTCTGTAATCTAAATGGTTTCTAGGTTATAAGAAAACATCACATGCACATTTTGGCATTAGAAACAATTTTAATTGTTCTACATTATAATGTACATAAGAATGGACTGTATATTATTAATTCAATCTAGACCCAAAAAAGAATCTCAAAGTATGGAGAATAATGTCGTCAAGGTATGGAAAATATACCAAATTGAAAAAATATCAAGTATTTGTAATACTAGGGTCATTTTATGTTTATTTTGAACCGAACAGAATTAAGCACCTTGTTTACGTTTGCAATACCTAATACAAAACCTCAATTGGGTGGCTTGTAATCTACCGCCACTAATGCCTACTTCGATTTAGTACCTTAGATTAGTTCATAACAGATTCAATCCCGGATAGCTGTAAACCATATCACAAACCTCATACTCTTCCTCTTCGGTGCTCTTTTCAGGCTTCTTTTTTTTAGCCTTGCCTTTAGCTTTTCCTTTCTTTAGAGGCTCTTTCGTAGTAATAACAGCTTCCTCCTCATTATGTTCAGTGTTTTCAGTCGTTTCGGATTCAGATTCTTTACCTCTGGAGTCCGCTATGGGCTCCGCCGCGTCTGTTGGCTCCTCGTCGTTTATTACTGACCCGTTGGTAGAAGATATCACGTCATCATCAGCCCGACTTTTTGATATTTTCCTCATGATAAATTTCGGGATATAAACAATAATGTACTAATATATCAACAATCGGCGTAAAAGGAGGGAAATTACTCCAAATCGGATAATGGCTGCCGTTAAGAGAATGGCCGCGCGCGCGCAAAAGAGTGCGTCAGTGCGTCAGTAGCAGTGTTGCCAACAGATAAATAAAAAATACCACAGACCTTAGTAGAGGAAGGAAGAATGCATTTTTAAGAATGAATTGATAGGTTACAAAATTGATAGAATTAAACAGAAAGGAGATGACCCGCACACTAATTTCTATGAGAAAAAGTCTGTTACTTTCTGCGCGGGGGACGAGGACTTATTATAAATGTTACTTTTTGAGTTGTCTCGCTCATGCATGTTGACTTTTGACTATCGGCCACTGGCAACATTGCATAAAATAAAATTAACAGGCATAAATTACATAGAGTGCGTTTCAAGGCGTTTCACGAATGTGTTCCCTTCGGGATTAAGTTGGTCATCATGTTTGTCAGAGACGATCGCGTGTGTCAAAATGTTTTTGTTTTTCCACATTATTCGCTAAATAAAGGACAAAATCATGCCTAAGACATTGATAAGTAGTGAAAGATAACTATTTAAAAAGATGAAAAGGTTTTGTGCGCTTGAAAATCTCACCAAAGGACTTTAATTACCTTCGAACAAGTAAGATCCTGAGTTGCCGCCATTTCAGGTAGGTAAAATAATGCTACCAGGGCTATGTTATAATTCCATGTTTTCCCAAGTAAATAAATGATCAAAATTATAAATGGTAAACGATGTATGTCCTCAAGTTATTGACACGATTGTATTTATCCGTTACAATTGCCCACAACAGCCAAGCCAAACCTTATGAGAGCATAAAATGATTGAAAATGATTTCTGTCTTTAATTTTATGTATCTAACCTGTATAAATCGCAAAATATAAATTAGGGTACTGAGTATTTACGTAATTTTGGACTAGTGAATACATCCGTGTGATTTATAATAGAGTGAATTTTCCCTATATAGAGGGTAAATATTTTTAAATTTAATGATAACACCTAATTCAATTGTACCAACTTAATCCCGAAGGGAACACATTCGTGAAAGGCACTATACACCGTCATGAAATTAGGAAGCTAAATGAGTCACTGAATTCTGCGAAGTGTAATCGCATTAACATTCTAAATTCAGGGGCCAATATGGTTTCTAATGGCGGGGCTACATCTGCACGCTTCGGCGAAGATTCGCGTTATCGCGACAACTGTGGCCAAACAGTTCGTGCTAGCGCGATGTATTCGGGCGAACACGAATGCCTTCGCGGTGTTGTCGGTAAATTGACACGCATCAAAGGATTTTGTCGCGACAAACTTCGCCGAACTGGCTACACTTCGGCTTGCAGTTGTAGCAGCGTTGCCATATATCAGATTTCTTATTCCGTATTAAATTATAATAATCTTAAATGTTGTCCACCTGTTGTTTCCTTTGGTCACGGCAACATGCCTGAACGGCTAGGCCAATTTCGCTATTTCTTTTTTTGGTTTGTGTTTGTTATTGTCAAGAGAAGGTTCATATGAAAGAAACACTAGAAAATTACGAGGGCAGAGCTGCGCGGGACATCTAGTGGTTAATACAAACGTCGTTATTATTTTTTATCCTCGACTATCAATCTGAGTTTTCCGGTTTAGTATAAGAGGTATTAGACGAATAGTAAAATAACTATACGTCCAATCAAAGGTATGCTCTGGAACCCTGGATGCGCGAGTCCAACTTGCAGTTGACTGTTTTTTTTTATTTAATCCTACCTATCCAATTCACTTATTTTAGCTCTTTTGTCCATACATATTATATACAGATTTCATGTTAATAAGGCATAAGGGCATAAGTAGGTACAGATTTATGTACAGATTATAAAACGCTCAATGCATCTGGCAACACTGATTCCGACGAATAGCGAGTTTTATTTTAATAAGGAGACACGTTATTAGACAGGTTGTTAAACAAGTAATAAGTTTTAAAAACTAAAACCCGACTATGGATAAAATCGCAGTCTAATAATGTGATATTATTAGCCTATAACCAGCGGACAATCAAGACGCTTCTAACGACACCATACTTGTCAAATTATGTTATGTAGATTAGAAGATAATGCGGGAACAGATGAACATACATACAAACATACATACATACATTCTTGTTAAAATCATAACCCTCCCTCCGTTCCGTAGTCGGGTAAAAATTTTGGCAATCGATCAGGTTAAGCAATGGTAGGCAAGGTCATTACAAAGATGGGTGACCGTTTATTTCTATTTGAATTAAGCGGGTAATGTAGTGGGTTGTAGTATTAAACCGACTTCAAAAAAAGGAGGTTATGTATTCGACGCAAATCTATTTTATTCTATTGTTCAAAAATTTGAAAAAAGACTATATATTGTTGGCTTAATTAAGCCAACGGCCAGCGGGGCTATTGCGTATCTCGTTTGACAACTAAAGTGATGATCACCAAAGCTAAGTGGCTATCAAATAAATGTCAAATGATGCATTCGGAATTGCCTAATTTGAGTGACCTACTGAAATGACGTCATGAGCACCGATTCTCGGTGATGATCACCGTAAACAATATTCGACAGATGTTTCTGTATCGATAACCTTTAATTGGTATTATGCAAGTAAAGTGTACATCAAACTGATGGTCACCCAAGTTGCGATGACCATCGTGAAAGCAACTAATAAGAAGCAGTGTTGTATACTGTTGAAGGTGATCGTCACTATTAGCCGGCTATTTGAAATGTTGACTAGGTAAAAATGTGACAACTATTTTCGCAGGAATATAACTTTTTTGTGTGACCTAAAGAAAGTATTTGGTTGGAGTGTATCCTTGGGGGCTATGGTGGGGGCGGCGCTGTGAAGTTGAGATTTAGATGAATCGTTGAAGATTTTTTTTCGTGCCGCGAGAGTACCTACTACTCTCGCGATACGAACGGTGTACCACCTTTAGGATGATAAATGCTTGCACGAGCTGGCCCAAAAGGCATGCGGGCGGGGTAAGCGCACGTAGGTAACGACGTTCAAACCATTTTGATTGTAAACTGGTACAGAATTCTTGTCCGCGATAATCAATGATATTATATACAATAGATATGCCATTAGCGCACGGCAGACGTTCAGCGAGTATCCCCCAACTGGGTTTTGTAGCAGTTAGTCGCACGCCGTCCCGCGTAGTCAATGCAACATCGTGACGTCTATCATTAAAAATTGAAAATGCCGTCCTGCGTATTTAATATGTGCACAAATTACCAGGCAAAAGTAAATAAACAGGGATAATATAGCAAATGTAACTATGAAAAAATAATTTGATTTTGTAAAGTATTTCAATTTTCGTAATAATATTGTAAGCAATGATATTTTACTAAAGATATATTATATCCCTACTAACGCACGATAAAAGTTGTCTCACTTGTAGTTAGTTATACCTAGCTATACATTTTCCTACATATAGTCTGACAAGGGACAGATACATAACGAGAAAAGTAAGAGAAAACGAGATGGCTATATTTTGTGCGTTCCATTGTCAGCGTTGGTTAAATTATTTTTGAATACTTTTGATTTAAATAAAAATAACGCTTCACGGGAGTGAAGGAGATGCAAGACGCGAGGCTACATGTACCACCCCCCACAGCCCCGCACCCCGCCGAGACGGATAGTGATTGACGCGTTCGATGCCGTTGTCGATATTAATAATTTCATCGATATTAAACTATTGGTATTTACAAATAAAAAATATCAGCTTAAATTGAATTGCATTATGAAATATCGTATAGACTACATAATAGGCGCATTTGAATAAATATCCATAACGTGTAATAAGTGTACGAATGATTATTTTCCGTTATTTTCTGTCCTTATCGGCGGCACGCTAGCTAGATGTCTTGTTATATTCTGACTACGGTTCAACTGCTTTAACTGCTTAAGCTTCTGTGTTTAAGGGGGTCATAGACAAACGCGTACTCTATTCTTAATACGTAACTCTATGGATCCAATGCATGGTTCGGGCGGGGACCATCGTCATGAAGCTTATAGGTCAAAAATGGAGTCCAAACTCCAAATAGTTGATTGAGGCATACGCTATCCCTTTCATTGAGGCCGGATCTCTCTTTCTAAGTGGTCCAATGTGTGGTCCATGTAATAATTTTAATTACCCGAGAAATGGATACCCTAATATAGAAATGCTCTACTTCAACATCAAAAGATTGTTTTCCACCCGAAAACATAAAATACGATGACAATCATATAATGCTCTATTGTGTTTTCGCCAATCGTTGTGTGTGTGTGTGTGTGTGTGTTGTGGGTTCGATTCCCGCCAAGTGTCTGGGTGTTGTTTATCTATTTATGTATGTATTTACAAAATAAAAATAAAAGTATATAAGTATTAGTATCAGTTGTCTGGTTTCCATAGTACAGGCTCTGCCTAGTTTGGGATCGGATGACCGTGTGTGGATTGTCCCAAGATATTATTATTATTATTTATTTTCTTTACTCACGGGCTTAACCCGGTCTTTTAGAGGCTTGCGTGGGGACGAATCCAACACGTAGAGGCCCGTTTTAGAAGAAGTAAATGGTGTGTAATACACCTCCCGGGATTAACTGCCACAATGATGAAATTACCGCAGTTGACCTCGGCAGGTGGTAGGGACTATTGCAAGTATGCGAAAAGAATTCTAAGTTTATGAGGTTGAGCATTTGGTGGACTGGCGACTGGGCTATTTCAAAAGGCCGGGGTCACTTGCCATAATTTTATTTCAAATTATTTTGCGGCAAGTGGTGACTTGCCACCCACTAGATGGGCTCCCTAAATGATCGTCAGCGGACGACAGGGAGCAACACCGGTGTGAATGGCTCAGGGGTGTCGAGAGGTGTGCTGCGCTTTCTCCGAAGTTACTCGCGGCGTTATGCCCTTTAACACTTCCACCCCTGGAGCATATAGCTCTAACAGCTCCTCTCTGGACGGCCAATTAAGGCAAGCCAGAGCTGAGAGTCCTGCGGGCCCCCTTCGGTTTCCACTCGGCCGACGAAGACTCGCCGAGGTGGGGGCCCTGACCGACTCTCTGGAGCACTCGGGTCCGTGGTGTCGTTACGCACCAACAGCTCGCCACAAACTGCCCTGCGGGCTTATTATTTATTATTATTAATTGTACTAAAATGCAATTTTAAATACCGATTTTAAGGGTTCGTATTTGGTGACAACACTGGCGCTTATTGTCAGCATGAAACCATAATTTCACGATAAAGTGAATTAAACTAATAAGAATGGTGATAAAATGTGTAGTACTTAGTTGCAAAAATATGTTGTACCCCTTAGATGATACCGAATATCACTCGTAAGTCTGATTTGTTAAATAATGTACCTACCGATGATCCCTTTGGATTATGCACCATATTTTCGATCAGTTCTTCTTTCGATAGGCACATAACACGTTTTCAGTTCGTTTGTTAGTATTGGGTTTAACTTTCTATTAATTTGTAGTTGAATTATCTAATTTAAAATATTTTACATGGTTTCATAGAGTAACCATGGTAAAGATTTTTTGAAGACTTTCCGTTTTGGGGATTTTTTTACCGCCACTTTATGATAAAAACTATACGATGTAGGTATTTAGTTCGAAGGATTGATATGGAAAAAATATTGTATGTTCAAGTGTGTATGTAGTTTTAAACATATTATTAAAATCATATTTATTCTTGACGCCTCCTAGTCCTGTCGCGTCTAGTAGCCTCCGTGGCGCAGTGGGAAACCGCTTGCTTGCGTACCGGGGGTCGCAGGTTCGAATCCTGCGGGGAGCAACAACTTTGTATATTTGTTCCTTACTGGCTAGGACAATGCAGGCTGGTCATCTGATTGTCTGTAAAGTAAGATGATCCATGCGTCGGATAGGCATATAAAAAGTCGGTCCTGCGCCTGACCTCTCCCCGGTCGTGTTGATCTTTCGTATCACTAAATTGTGAGAGGTAAAAGGAAGAAAGAGTGCACTTGTGGCTCCGCAAGCATTTTTGCACTGGCTGATGGCTGATCTTGCGAAAGATTGGCCGCTGTGGTCGTATCGGCGAGAGTACCTATATCATTCTATAAATATACATATAATCACGCCTCTTTCCCGTAGGGGTAGGCAGAGACCACTTCTTTCCACTTGCTACGATCCTTATATACTTGTTTCGCTTCGTCCACTTTCATTATTCCCTTCATACATGATCTTCGGTTTAGGGTACTCTTGACCTGGCCTTTTTTCAAGACGTCCCTGATTTGGTCTTGAAACGTCCGCCTAAGTCTACCCCTTCCAACACTTTCATTCACACTCGCCCTATACACTATTTTCGTCAATCGTTCCTCATTCATTCTCTCGACATGGCCAAACCATGTCAGCATACCTCAATTTTTGTCACATCTTCTTTCATACCACAACGTTTCCTTGTGTCACTATTTCTTAACCTGTCACTATACCTGTCACCTGTCAATATACATACAGTTTTATTTACCCGTGGTCAATATTAATACATTTTTTATTTTCTTGTAGATTACCTAAAGATATTGAGCGAAGGAATATTATGACTATCCATTGTCCCATTCGAAAGGAAATTTTATGAAGCTGCAATGATCTGCAGTTGGTCCAATGGAAACCTAAATTTACTGCAAATGCTTTTTCTATCCTCTAATGTGTGGGTTACTAGGTGTTTTAGTTGTTTGCATATAATGGAAATTGCTATTCAATATCTTGTGCTTAATCGGAAATCGTTAAACGTACTGAATAAATGATCTTGTAATACAATTTCTTTTTATCATAACTTCATATGCTTTTATTTTCACAACCATTAACTTATTATTTATTTATTACTTGATTGTCTGTAAAGTAAGATGCTCCATGCGTCAGATAGGTATGTAAAATGTTGGTCCTGCGCCTGGTCTCTCAACGGTCGTGTCGGTTTTTCGTCCCGTCGTATTTTGAGAGGTAAACGGAAGCAAATAGACATATTTAATCGGTTTAAACTTAAAGCTTAAACAAGCCAAGTAAGTCGTATTAAGCGACGAAGTTAAAAAGATATCCTGATTTTTCATGAAACATCAAGTTTACCCTCTTAGAAAGGGAGATTCGACCTCAATGAAAGGGATAGCGTTAACCTCAGTCATGTATTTGGGAGTGTTGTCTCCACTTTGACCCTATATCTTCATGGTTATAAGCATGAAGCCTATATGACCCACGGATTTATATTTACTTCGTAAAAACTGGATAGATCACTTAATTATAATAATATCACTAATTTAAACTTTGTGCTACATTCTTAAGGTTTGTTTTTCATTGACACAAGTCGAAGTAGAAAAACGAGCCAAGTGAGATAGCACAAAAGTAGATGTGTGTCCTTGTCTGCCCCCATGTCAAGTAAGTTGCCAACGCAAAATATGATTCTTTTTAGTAGTGTTAGGTAGATTTCTTAAAAGTTGATTACATTTGCTTATAAGTTTTTTGTGTAATAATACATCGAAATATAATACATCTAGGACGATGAAATGTAATATTATAAATTAGCATACGAACAACATGCAATACTTTTATTAACAATAATATTAGTAACAATTTATCATTATGAAGGTAGCAGCACTGAGCTGTTGTGTGATTGTCGACATTGTCGTAGTAAGTAATCCGGTGTCGCGGTGTACTGTGTAACACCCGTATTTATAAACAAGTTAAAGTAATTGCTTGAGTTAAAGGTTATTCCTTAAGTAACGATTTTTATTCTATAGTTAAGTAAATGCTCAAAGTTAGAACTGTCAAAAGTTAGAATTCTCAGCCAAGTAATAGTCACCATTTCCTTTACTTAGGCACTACTGTGAGAGGTTATTTTGTATAAAAATGGAATCTTTGGATAGTATCGAAGCGGTTTTTGCTGTTGTTTCAATATTATTGTCTAGTCACCTGTAATAGCCGTTAACGCTGTACTGTTATTAAATCGCTTTAACATTATGACGTCACACCCATAAGGTGACCAATCTTGGTGCGTTTAAAGTCACGTGATTTTTATATAAATTTTAATTGTTTATAATTAATCGAAAAACTTTTTTTTTTAACTTTTTTTTGCTTTAAATATCAATATTATGAATAATAACGTTTTAAAATAAATAAAATATTTTTTTTTTTTTTTTTGAAATACCTAATTATTTGACAGAAACGAATGTATAATCTTTATAAGTTAAAAATCACGTGTCGGTATTTGATCCATGTATTAAAAGTAACATTTTAATTTAGTAGGGTTCTATCATGTCAACGTTTTGTTTCTCCAAGCATTGTTCTTTTGGACTGACAAAATTAAATGACAATAATGTACTTATTACAATTTAAACTAAATTATACAACGATTATGCTTTTATAAATATACAATAAAGTAATATCATACATATTATTACAAGATTAAGTAAAAGTAATCTAGACTTTCCGTTTGCTTTTTCATGAAACAAAACGCAGTCACGAAGTGTTGCCAGACAGTAACAACCCCAAGTGTCGAGTCTTACTTAAGCATTTACTTAGGTAAGTAACGTGTGTTACTTGACTATAGAATGAGATTTCGTGATTAAGAATTCTAACGTGAAGTAATGACTTAATTAAGAAATTACTTAGCAACAAGTAATTACTTCTTTATAAATACGGGTGTTAGAGTAGGGCGACCATTGTTATGTATGGCGTCACGGTCGTCTCGAATGATGGTTTCCATACAAACGTTGGTTAACTCAACCTGAATTTTGGAATGAAATACAGATATCCGGAAGGAAACGGTAGTTACAGTGCGACCGAAAAGAGTAGAAAATAAATGAGGGCGCCACTGTCTTTTAGTGAGCAAAATCGTCTACTGTGATGAAATAGTGTTGATACTTGACTATTATTTATCGTTTCCACCCAATAAAAAAATATTTTTCAATGTATCTACGTAATATTATTATGCTGGGACTATTCATACATGGTCATCTGATCCCAAGCTAGGCAGAACTTGTACTGTAGATACCAGACAACTGATACCAATACTTATTTTTGTAAATACATACTTGTATAGATAGATTACACCCAGACACTTGGCGGGAATCGAACCCACGACCTATAGGGAAGCGGTCAGGGCCTCTGACCACTAGGCTAACGGGCCAGTGTACCCACCATAGACGATTCTATTCTATGTTTGAGGATTAACCAAAATCGTAATCTTATCAGCCTCATAACTTTCACTGCTGCATATAGAAAATATACACATAAAAAACAAAATAACTATTATTTATTTATTTTATTACTCGTCTAAACATTCAAAATCTAAATATTCTACTCCCATATCTTCTAGTTCATTTATTGGCGCTATTCCGGTATTTAAAACAAATTGATTGTAAAAGATTTCTTAAATATTCTCAACCTCCATCATAGCCAATGTCTTCTTTTAATTGCGTTAACAATTTTGATATTGTAGGCACTTCCTTTTTGACGATGTACAAGAAATGGACTTTTTGTCGAATCCCACATATATCGAAATCGTCTAAATCCTTCCTGGGACGACGTATCCGATGTTTAGCTGGCGTACCAAACTTTCCTTTTCTTTTATTCCCTTCGATAAATATTCTTCTTACGGTACTTTCAGATTTACCTATAATAATAACAAAACAAGTATAAATTATAAAAAGTTTAAAAAGCCCGACTGCGAACAAACAAAATGGTTCTAAATTACATTATACATACATAAGACGTATACATATGTATATATATATTTCAACTCGTCTCGTTAAGATGACGTTTCATTTGATACCCATATTTTACGTTTAGGCTCTAGACCGTGCCAAAGAAATAGACATACATACTTACATACTCTCGACAAACATAATCCTCCGCCTACGCGCCTGAGAGATTCGGGTAAAGATCTGTTAAGGCTCAAGACGGCTCTGGTCACCGTATAATTAAGTTGAAAACAGTATAACCTCCAACTATTAATAAATTTCGTAAAAAATAAGTTTTAAATAACGTAAAACATACTTTTTTAAGTAAAATAATATAATACTAGATTACTACATCATACAAAACGTGTGCCCATACCTGCCAAGTCCGCTGTTCTTCTATAAACATTATCCTAGTCCGACAGAATCTTAGAGGAAGAAAACAATAGAGGGCTGGACACTTTCTTTCTCATTCACGCAAGAAAAGAATGGGTTTATGTAGGTTACGTGTGATAGAAAGAAACAGTGTATATGATTTTTTGTCCCTCAGCATGTGTTCGATTTTTCCGCGCCGTGGGTGCGAAACAAATTTGACGTTTGCTCCCACTTTGCTCCGTGACAATTTTATCGTGGTTTTAATATTAAATAAATAACTTAAAATTCAATAAAAAACTAACTGTGACATTACTGTGTGTTGTGGAAATCCTATAAGAATCGTGCAGTGCAGTATTACAGGCTGTAAAAGTGACAGTGAACGTAAAATTAGTGGAGTATCGTTTCACAGGTAAACGTGAATTATTATGGCCAATTTAGAGATTACATTTAGAAACGAATACATGTAAACGACTTATTTAGATCTTATTGCTATAAATTAGTTACTATTTTACTTGAAAGTTACATGTAAGATCGATAAATTCTTGTTTTTCATCTATAACCTAAAATTTTCAGTTTATTGATCGCCATTATCAGTGTTGCCAGTGTATAAAAGAGAGACTACCATAAATAATTGGTAAATTATTATTAAGTGCATCATACACGATCCCACATACCCAGCATCGAAAATTTCTCAGATTTCCCGAATTTATTTTTATGATTTCCTGAAAATATGGATATTTGTATACTGTGGATAGCAGCAACAAAAAGAATTAATTAGGTTGCTAAAAGTTATTCCCGAATGCTTAAATATTCAGAAATAACGTAAGCGCTCAAGTAATTCGTCCAAGGCTGCGCAGGACGTATTCATTCGTTATTTATAGGCACAATGGTCATTGTACATTTAATCGTGCTTTTACTATATGCATGTTGTTTAAATATATGTATGTATGTTGTTGGTTACAATTTATTGGTAAATTTGTCTGAATTATAAATAAATAGTACCGACGTTGAATAGTTTGTTTCATTTGCCCCCCTATTATGTACCTATCTCGTTTGACAACTAAAGTGATGATCAATAAAGCAAAGTGACTATTAAATAACTATCAAATGATTCATTTGGTATTGCCTAACTTGAATCACCAATAAATACCAAACACACTTTCAGTAGACATCAAAGTTTGGTGGACAACTGAAGCTTGATAGTCACTTTGCTTTATTGATCATCACTTTTTTTTTGTAGGAATAGTACTGTTTCACCGGACAAGAGGGCGAGCGCTTAAAGCGCTCCAGCCAGAAAGGTTTGGGTAGCGACTAGCACAAGGGCACCTCAGGGAGGCACGGCCTCGGCTTGGGCTGCCGCTTAGAGAAAATGAGTTTACCACCGGTTCAAAACGCGCCCCCGCTGAGAAGAACCGGCAAGAAACTCAGCGAGGGGATGCATGTCGAGGTCGCATGCGTACGGATCCCTTCGGCCTCGCCGGCGAGACCGGTGTCTGTGTGTTGATGTGTTTACGACTCTTGACATCGTTGTCGGTGTTGGTGTTGGTGTTGTGTCATGGTCCAGGAGGACGGACATCGTGTCGGGTGGGTCGAGCAGTACATGCCGCGGACGGCGGCGATGTACGACTGTTCGACGATCTGAGGGACCTGGCTGCTGCCCAATAGGACATGGGTTCGATTCCGAAGGATTCCGAACAATTGTCTGGGTGTTATTTATCTATTTAAATATGTATTTATACAGTTTACAAGTATTTGTAATCATTTATCTGGTTACCTTACTAAAGGATCTGCGTAGATTGAGATCAGGTGGTCATTGGTCAAGCGTAGATTGTCCCAAGATACTAGTACTATAGATTTGTATATTGGAGAAATTTACTAAAACTTACCCGGTAAATGGCCATAGTATGTATTATATTAAGTTATAAGAAAGCCAATTTTTGCCTACCTCTCTGGGAAACAGCATATTATTGTTTTTATCTCTTAACTTTTTTGTATGAGGCTAATAATTATCTACAGCTCTTAGCCTCTTTAATCACCACGTGATATCACTCAGGTGAACAATGTGGAATAGACCTTAGCTACAGCATATATGATATTAAGTGTACATTCACTTTGTAGCCTCCGTCGTGGGTTCGAATCCTGCGAAGGGCAACAAATTTGAGTAGTTGTTCCTTACTGGCTAGGACAATGTAGGCCGATGACCTGATTGTCTGTAAAGTAAGATGATCCATGTGTCGGGATTTGCGATAGGACGTATGCCCGACTCCTGTCCGTCAAATTAAAACACCGAGCTTTGGTAATAAACACTTATAATCAAATTGAGAGAGAACAACTTATAATACAGTGGAGTAATCGTAATAATTAAAACATGTCTCTGCCATAGATACTAGCGCGCTGTCATCTTTTTGACAGGCCCTTTGGCGTTCCGAAACCGTGATCCGAGATACGCCACACATGGGTCGGATGGGCATGTAAAAAGTCGGTCCTGCGCTTAACTTCTCCCCAGTCCTGTCTGTCTTCCGTCGCATCGGATTATGGGAGGTACCTATTATATAAAGGAAGAGAGAGTGCACTTGTGTCTACGCAAGCACTTGTGCACTATAATATCTCCTGCGTACATGGCTGATCTTGTGAAAGATTGGCCGCTGTGGTCGTTTCGGCTAGGAGGACATTATTATAACAATCACTTTCGTACTTTTTGCAGACTGTCATAGATTAAGACGATATAATGTAAGAAAAGTAAATGTTGTGTCAAAAAAGTGGTTTTTGGTTAGGAAAGAAAATATAATTTACAACAACCTCCGTATTTGCTTTACACAAAGGGTAAAATTTCCCTTACGTGGCAACTCTAAATTTAGTATGTACTTATTTTTCTGTCCTTATCGGCGGCACGCTTGGTATATGTCTGTATTATATTCTGTCTACGGACAGAATATTGCCGGCTTGAAACTCGGCCAAAAATCGCACACCTTAAATATTATTTCACGGGCACCACCACTTATAGTTTTATTCATTTTACACATGATATATTAGAATCAATTAATTAAATACAGTTAAAATTCAATAAAACGTAACCTCTAAGCTGATTGTTTACAAATTGTGGCAGTTCTCTTAGTGTTACCAGTGTATAAAACAAGTTAGTTCCGATTTAATTAATTTCTACTCTTTACGGTCGCACTGTAGGTATTACAACAAATTCAAATAATTTATTGTCTTAATTGTGGTAAGTACAGCAGATCTTATATGTAATATTGAAATAAGTAAAATAAGACTCTAAATTTAAATAAATTGATTGCAACAAATTCTCAAAATTAACAATTGCTTAATTTAGTTGATTACCTTTTTATGAAACGGTCACACTGAATAGTGTTCTGTGCTAATACCACGGCTATAAATCTCGGTACTTCTATTCCTCGCATTGTAGCCATATTGTAACTATCCATTTTGACAGTTTCTCTCCTCCCTCCTTTATACTTCATTCCTTTGTCGTCTGTAATCTTAGAGGAAGAAAACAATAGAGGGCTGGACACTTTCTTTCTCATTCACGCAAGAAAAGAATGCGTTTATGTAGGTTACGTGTGATAGAAAGAAACAGTGTATATGATTTTTTGTCCCTCAGCATGTGTTCGATTTTTCCGCGCCGTGGGTGCGAAACAAATTTGACGTTTGCTCCCACTTTGCTCCGTGACAATTTTATCCTGGTTTTAATATTAAATAAATAACTTAAAATTCAATAAAAAACTAACTGTGACATTACTGTGTGTTGTGGAAATCCTATAAGAATCGTGCAGTGCAGTATTATAGGCTGTAAAAGTGACAGTGAACGTAAAATTAGTGGAGTATCGTTTCACAGGTAAACGTGAATTATTATGGCCAATTTAGAGATTACATTTAGAAACTAATACATGTAAACGACTTATTTAGATCTTATTGCTCTAAATTAGTTACTATTTTACTTGAAAGTTACGTGTAAGAACGATAAATTCTTGTTTTTCATCCATAACCTAAAATTTTCAGTTTATTGATCGCCATTATCAGTGTTGCCAGTGTATAAAAGATAGACTACCATAAATAAGTGGTAAATTATTATTAAGTGCATCATACACGATCCCACATGCTGGGTGCATCGAAGAATTTCTCAGATTTCCCGAATTTATTTTTATGATTTCCTGAAAATATGTATATTTGTATACTGTGGATAGCAGCAACAAAAAGAATTAATTAGGTTGCTAAAAGTTATTCCCGAATGCTTAAATATTCAGAAATAACGTAAGCGCTCAAGTAATTCGTCCAAGGCTGCGCAGGACGTATTCATTCGTTATTTATAGGCACAATGGTCATTGTACATTTAATCGTGCTTTTACTATATGCATGTTGTTTAAATATATGTATGTATGTTGTTGGTTACAATTTAATGGTAAATTTGTCTGAATTATAAATAAATAGTACCGACGTTGAATAGTTTGTTTCATTTGCCCCCCTATTATGTACCTATCTCGTTTGACAACTAAAGTGATGATCAATAAAGCAAAGTGACTATTAAATAACTATCAAATAATTCATTTGGCATTGCCTAACTTGAATCACCAATAAATACCAAACACACTTTCAGTAGACATCAAAGTTTGGTGGACAACTGAAGCTTGATAGTCACTTTGCTTTATTGATCATCACTTTTTTTTTGTAGGAATAGTACTGTTTCACCGGACAAGAGGGCGAGCGCTTAAAGCGCTCCAGCCAGAAAGGCTTAGGTAGTGACTAGCACAAGGGCACCTCAGGGAGGCACGGCCTCGGCTTGGGCTGCCGCTTAGAGAAAATGAGTTTACCACCGGTTCACAACGCGCCCCCGCTGAGAAGAACCGGCAAGAAACTCAGCGAGGGGATGCATGTCGAGGTCGCATGCGTACGGATCCCTTCGGCCTCGCCGGCGAGACCGGTGTCTGTGTGTTGATGTGTTTACGACTCTTGACATCGTTGTCGGTGTTGGTGTTGGTGTTGTGTCATGGTCCAGGAGGACGGACATCGGGTCGGGTGGGTCGAGCAGTACATGCCGCGGACGGCGGCGATGTGAGGGACCTGGCCCCTGCCCAATAGGACATGGGTTCGATTCCGAAGGATTCCGAACTATTGTCTGGGTGTTATTTATCTATTTAAATATGTATTTATATAGTTTACAAGTATTTGTAATCATTTATCTGGTTACCTTACTAAAGGATCTGCGTAGATTGAGGTCAGGTGGTCATTGGTCAAGCGTAGATTGTCCCAAGATACTAGTACTATAGATTTGTATATTGGAGAAATTTACTAAAACTTACTCGGTAAATGGCCATAGTATGTATTATATTAAGTTATAAGAAAGCCAATTTTTGCCTACCTCTCTGGGAAATAGCATATTATTATTGTTTTTATCTCTTAACTTTTTTGTATGAGGCTAATAATTATCTACAGCTCTTAGCCACTTTAATCACCACGTGATATCACCCAGGTGAACAATGTGGAATAGACCTTAGCTACAGCATATATGATATTAAGTGTACATTCACTTTGTAGCCTCCGTCGTGGGTTCGAATCCTGTGAGGGGCAACAAATTTGAGTAGTTGTTCCTTACTGGCTAGGACAATGCAGGCCGATGACCTGATTGTCTGTAAAGTAAGATGATCCATGTATCGGGATTTGCGATAGGACGTACGCCCGACTCCTGTCCGTCAAATTAAAACACCGAGCTTTGGTAATAAACACTTATAATCAAATTGAGAGAGAACAACTTATAATACAGTCTAGTAATCGTAATAATTAAAACATGTCTCTGCCATAGATACTAGCGCGCTGTCATCTTTTTGACAGCCCCTTTGGCGTTCCGAAACCGTGATCCGAGATACGCCACACATGCGTCGGATGGGCATGTAAAAAGTCGGTCCTGCGCTTAACTTCTCTCCAGTCGTGTCGGTCTTCCGTCCCATCGGATTATGAGAGGTACCTATTATATAAAGGAAGAGAGAGTGCACTTGTGTCTACGCAAGCACTTGTGCACTATAATATCTCCTGCGTACATGGCTGATCTTGTGAAAGATTGGCCGCTGTGGTCATTTCGGCTAGGAGGACATTATTATAACAATCACTTTCGCACTTTTTGCAGACTGTCATAGATTAAGACGATATAATGTAAGAAAAGTAAATGTTGTGTCAAAAAAGTGGTTTTTGGTTAGGAAAGAAAATATAATTTACAACAACCTCCGTATTTGCTTTACACAAAGGGTAAAATTTCCCTTACGTGGCAACTCTAAATTTAGTATGTACTTATTCTTCTGTCCTTATCGGCGGCACGCTTGGTATATGTCTGTATTATATTCTGTCTACGTCTGTAATATAGACGCCATATTTGATTTTAATAGACAGAAAACTCTAAGGACGCCATTGTGATTTTACCTGTGATTTTACCATGTTCGTTGTTCATTGTAATTTTACAATTTTGTACATAATGAATGTGTAAAATCTTTAAATAACAACTTGCATTACGTTTTAAAAGACTGTGTCGTGAATTGTGCTTGTAGGAGTAAGGACGGCAATCAATTTAATGTTTTTCCCCAAGATTGTAATATGCAGGACTGTAACATATAAACATGAACTGTGAAAGGATATTCTTCACGGAAAAGTTCATTGCCACCTTGATACGAATATTTTCTCATACTTTTCATTAGAATGCTACCTAATTTAACTTATAATCTACTATATCATGCAATATATGAATTAACATTTATAACATTAGTTTTATATATTTTACACAGTTGTCTTGTATTTATACTATACATTATTGTACCTAATTTGTCCTCATTTACTCCGATGATAATGATGTAAATTTTGTGCTGTAGTAGGACAGTTCCATACTATTAGGCTAGGCTAATAAATCTGTAAGTGCTGAAAACGTATTACTGTAAAAATAAGATAGAATCATAATTAACCGGAATCATTCACTTTGCACTAGGTTCTCTTATCTTCTCTCTCTGGTTATTGTGTGTGTCATACAAAATACTAAAGCATGCCACTCTTTTGTTTCAGTTGGAATTTGTACACTCTGCGATGGTCCCTTTGATGCTGTTAACGATGCCAATTTATCGGACAAACAAACATATCTCTAAAAAGCTGTGACAAGCCACATCTTGACCATGGCATTAACCCATTCTTTAATAATATTTAACTAGCCGCTATTATAAATGGAGACAGTTTATCAAACAAATGAATTAACTAAAAACTACCCGGAGAGTCACATCCTGACCAAAGTATTAACCTTATTTACCTTAAATGTATATTTTTTTTATAAAGAATAAAAATAATTTAAATTATGTATATTGTATTTTATTCTAAACCTGAATATGAAATATTAAAGAAAAATGGAATAGGAATATGAAAAGTAAAGCGGCTTAAAAGACTAGTTTTTAAAACTGGGCGAAAAGTCCTGACCCACGGCACATGATATGAGCGTATAATTTAAAAAAAAAACAGACGTCATATTCTGTTACTGCAAATCCGTAATGTGATTTTTCCTCTAGGGCAGTTCACCGTCTGATGCGTAGCATCCCTAATACGTCTGCATCCCTAATAGGGATGTTGGAAATGCCAAAAAATATCGATATATCGAATATCGATATTTTTAAAATATATCGTTATCGACTTCGATATATCGAAACAAAAAATATCGATATATCGGGAACAAAATTGTATCTTAATAACGGAACAAAATAAAAATGCTTCTTGTGTGGCAATGCCTTACAGCTGTCTATAGAAAGACGTGTCGCTTACCATCAGATCGGAAATAAAGTCCACAAAGCAACTGAATTTCAACATAAACTTAATTATTTAGTAATTAAACTATTTAATTGAGCTCAAACAAATATATAACAAGCAACGTATCCACGCATGCAACCAAAGATACTAAATTAACAATACCAACCAACGATCGAACGAAATATTTTTTAATCCAATCAAAGATAACGCAAAAGGTCTGTCTGTGGTAAGGGCTAGAGGCAAGACAAGAGGCATAACATAAACTTAAAAGAAGCTTACTGCTTGACTAGAGATAACCTTTCTTTTTTCTTTCTTTTTTTTGTGAGTTTGTACAAGGATGGCTGGCTTCGTTGTAAAGAAATTACACTGATCTTGTGTGATGAAGGTCCAGGGTCGTCTTTTTACCGCTAAAAAAAATTTTGAAAAAAAAAATAAAACAGATCTGATCTTTTACCAAAAAAAATATCGTTTTTGATACGTTTTCGATACTTAATATTTTATATCGATGTATCGATATATCGAAAAAAATATATCGGATGAAAATATCGATATATCGAAAGAAAAAATATCGATATATCGATATTTTTTCAGCAAGCCTAATCCCTAATACGTCTGTGGCTAATACCAAGCTAATACGCACCTAATACGTCTGTGGAACATGAGTGAGAGTGGGTGTCAGTGAGGTACAGAAATAACTTTATTGTGAAAATTGAAATTAAAATCATGACGAGTAGAGGAAATTTTAAAACTCCTCATATGAACTTTAAAGTACAAAATGAGTCTACGGAATATAAAGGCACCAAGCCTACTCGAGAGGAATCATCAATAATAGAGATCCTCGTCCTAATGATTGTGCATATTTGTAAAAAGATTCTGTTCTTCGACACCAATTTAAAAATAGCCGTATATTTAGGTGCACTATTTCTTCTCTCTATATTAGCCGACGTCCTAACTTTTCCAAAAACTTATTTTTCAAGGAGTGATAATTTATTTAACCAGTACTTCGTAAAGATTGGATGGTTTTGGACATTGTTTTTGACGGTGCCTTATGTTCTTTTAACTTCGTATACAACGTGCTGTGGGAAGAAAAATATTATTGTGAAGTCTCATCTCCTGAGGCTGTTTATAGCTACTGCAAATTGGTATGCATGGATATCAATTTTTAATCGAATTGAAACTAATTATGGACGCTGCAATTCAAAACAGTACGAAAATAAAATATCATGTTTAAAAAATGGACATTTTTGGAATGGATTTGATTTATCAGGTCATTGTTTTATATTGATTTACTCCAGCTTAGTCCTGATTGAAGAGGCAAAAGCAATCAATGGTTGGGAGAGAATAAAAGACTACATAAGAGATGAAAAATATTCTCGTAGTATTGATGATAAATCAGTAAGTGTAAATCCTCTTAGAAATATTACAACGGAGGAGTTAAATATATTGAAGCTCTCATATGAGAACTACACACCATATGTACGGCTATTATTTATTGCCATAGCTCTTCTTCAATTATTATGGGATGTAATGTTAGTTTCCACAATATTATATTATCATATTATGGTGGAAAAATTCATTAGCGGTGTAATAGCAATACTGACATGGTTTGTGACATATAGAGTTTGGTATACACTACCAAATATTTTACCTAAACTGCCAGGAGATGGTATATTCAAATACACAAATAAAGATAAACAAGTGACTGCTACACCAACATATAAAAAAAGAATGAGTACAACTAATGGAAAACATTTCATGGGCATGCCTATTGGTTCAAGTCAAGACTCTGAAGGCTTAAATGAAGAGACACAATAGTAATTGATATTATTTTAAAACTCCATCGAAAAATTTATATAAGGAACTCTTATTCCACTTCATCATCATCAGAGTGATAAAATTTAGATAATGCTATCAACTTGATATGTTATAATTTTAATTTTTTTCCCTTTAAAAGTGTTTGAGATTGTGTGTCAAAGTTTCACTGTGAGTATGTCCAAGCTGAAAATAATCTCACTTTCCGCATCTGTCTGTATATCTGCTAATTTTTCACTGTAGTTTTATACAGGTAGGGATATATAGGTGTCCCGGAAATCGACATCCGATGATGAAAAAGATCTACATCCTGCAAAGTTTTTTTGTATATTTTTCTGTTAACAGTTATAACTTAGCCTACCACCCGGTTACCGGCCGGTTCTAACTGATGTTGATTTCCGGAACACCCTGTATGTGAAGGACTTATTTAAAGCTAGCCATACATGCGCAGGTTTACCTGGCAGGTATACCTGTACAGTTCAACTGCCCAGGTAAACCTGAGCGTGTATGCCGCAAAACTGTGCAGGTTTCCACGCCTGTACAGGCGTGTCAAAAAATATGAATTTTCATATTTTTAACTGCGCAGGTATACCTGTGCAGTTTACCTGTGCAGGCAAAACTGAGCGTGTGGCGGTCGCCTGCGCAGGCGTCAGTTGTCCGATGACTGTTAGAGGGAAAGGACGCGCGGCGCTCTAAAGTCTAATCAAAAATTCACTATAGTAAAGTGACGTTTGCTATGTTGCCAGTTTTTGAAGAAAAAAAAATAGTGAAGCGACAAAATGATTCTATAATTCATTCACTCAGTACGTCATGAATCAAAACACCATAATTATTTTATTTACACGAAAAGAGATGTTCCAAAATGTATGGAGCCTGGGCTAGGACTTTGTACACTATACTCTAAAATAGGGAAACACACATAGAACAGTTTTTAACTATCCATTTACTTCTATTTGGCTTTATTTGCTTGTAAAACCTAAGAATTTTTACATAGAATTGCAACACATAACAAAAAACTGGCATGGCGGAAAAGTGTCACTGTCATGTGTAATTTTTATTATCAATGGCGTTAAAAGTATTTTTAATACAGTACTCTTTGTATTTTCGTTCCTTTTTTCTCATACATCATTTTAATAATTAAAATATCAGTGATAGTCAATTCACTACATACAATACATGCACACAACCAACTGTGACAAGTGTGAAAGCAGCAGTAGCTATTGACAGCTGGCTGTCTGACAGTTTAATTAGGCATCAGTGAGACGCCTTCTTAGGACGCCATGTTGAATAGAGATATAAAATAAATGATAATTATACTTAAAATTACAACAATATCTATACTATAATAAAACTCAAAGAGCACTTTTTCTGTACATTGAATATTTTTCCAAAATTTATATGTGGGGATACTATACTATCGACATAGAGGCCAAAACAATTTTTTTTGGAATTATTGTCTGTCTGTCTGTCTGTCTGTCTGTCTGTCTGTCTGTCTGTCTGTCGTTCTGTTTGTCCAGGCATCATTCAAAAACCCGTGGATGGATTTTGATAGGACTTTCACTGATTTGTTGTGTAGAAGTAGGGGTATAAATTGGTATATAAAACATCACGCTATGTTTCATAGGGGCTAAGCAGTGAAACATTACTTGCACATATTACCACGTAATTTCCTTTGTATGTGAATAGGGTAATTATAGACTGACCAGTTAATCACTAAGATATGTATTATTACGCTATATACAATAGGGACTGAGCAGACATTTAGTTTGCATAAGATATGGCAGTGGCGAAGGGTCAATTTTTGTAAGGGGTAAGCCGTTCCGGTACACCCAGGAAATTTTCATTAGATTTCTGTATTGTTCTAAGTACTTTGCTGATAGCAATATGACATTATATCTTTGAAAAGTTAAAATCTGTAATTCCCGAGCGAGTCCAAACTAGATTAGGAAAGAAATAGGCAAGGGAAAAATAACATTTCATTTTATTTAAAAGCCAGTTCATGAAATTTTAATGAAACTCCCCAAGTCCAGGTAGTGTATAGATATTGTATCACAGTCGCAACAATAAAAGATGCGAAACATTAAGAACTTTCATTATCGAATATCATTAGACAGTAATTTACGATGTGAGCGTGATTTACATTATGAACAGCGCCATCTATCGGCGGAATTGGACATACAATCACTATAGAACTTTTATAACTCAAGAACGGCCTATCCGATTCGGCTGAAAATTAGTGGGGAGGTAGCTTAGAACCAGGAAACGGACATAGGACATAGGACTTTTTATCCCGGTAGGTTAAGGTTAAGCAACGTTAGGTAAGGTCATTAAATAGATGGGTGAACCGATTTGTATGAAAGTGTGCATATCGGGTAGGTCTGAGAATAGGTCATACAGTATATTTCATACGCTAGGTCAAGGTTAAGCAACATAAGGCAAGGTCATTAAACAGATGGGTGACCCGATTTGTATGAAATTTTGTGTGCATATCGGGGAGGTCTGAGAATAGGTCATAAAGTATATTTAATGCCGCTGATACCATGATTGACGAGGATATATAGAACGAGAGGAGGGTGCAAGAGAGGAGAAAGAGGGAGAGGGGATTCGAGGAGGGGGTGATGGGGTGAGGGATCGGGGGAGTTAGGTGGAGTAAGGGGGGGAGTGAGAAGGAGCAAGTTCGTAGAAGGGAGAGGGTTCAGAGAGGGGACAACAGGGAGAGGAAGAGGGGGAGTGTGACGGAAACCGAAGCGGGAGGGGGAAAGAGAGAGAAGAGAAAGAGCATATAATTAGATTTTTTTTATAAGAGAGAGAGATATGGATAGAGATTAATCTAGGGAGGAGGGAGAAAAGGGGAGCAAAATGTAATAAAAGCGAGGGCGGAGCTGCGCGGGTCAGCTAGTTAGTAATATAAACAAAATATTTATATTTTTCCCGAATTCTATGGATTTTTCTCGATTTTTTGAGGTGGTGTACATATTCCTAGCCCATTTTGCAACAACTCCTTTCGCAATTCAGTTTATTAAAATCTATTTAAAATATATTTTGAGAAGCAATGTTGATCATAATCATTCATACTTACTGCGGATATGTTAGTAATGATCTCGTATATTTGTCGGCATATATTGAAATTTCAAAAACAAGGTTTATTGCTAAATCACTCAACGACGGATGATTTCGATTTAAACAATGTTGACACGCGAAGCGCGCACTCCGATCATGCGTCGACCGCCGACAGCTTAAAATACATCTACAAAAATTCTACTCATTGAATGTTATCACCGTTTCTTATAAAAGCTATTAAGCCTCGTTTATACGAAGCCATCGCTGCCTGCCAATTTCACTGGCAGCCAGTACTGGCTAGATATTGGCCTTGTATAAACACTTTTTCAAGCCAAGCGCTGGCAAGAATAGAGCACCCGTCTATTTTTCAAGCCAGTGACCTCCGCCCGCATATCCCTCCACCACTGGCGCTGGCGCTGCACCGCCGCGCCAGCGCACAATGGACGGTAAAACGAGGTTCCCTTTCATAGGATTTTTGAAAAATAAAATATTTTATTTGATAGTTTCAAGTTTACAGTTTTGTCGAGTACATTATAACATTTTACATCATTCATTCTATTTACATCTAATATAATTTGTATTACAATTATTATTAGTAAATATAATTCCCATTAACTTTGTGCAAGTGATTGAATCACCCACAATCACTTTTGAACTGGAACATCACTACTACTATTAATGTGGCAACATAATTTTACAAAGTGACATTAGGAAATGTCATTTTACTATAGTGAATTATTGATTGGACTTTAATACAAAATGTCGTCTCGTAAGCGGAATGTAGTAATGGAAGAATTTATAAACATGTACAAGTCGGAGCATTGTTTATGGCATATTAAGTGTAAAGATTATCACGATAAAATTTAAATAATTTAATAATTTATTCCTTGACATGATTATGTCACCCTGTTACTATAAAACATTTGTACGCTGGAAACGGTAGAATACTTGGTACCATCTATTATTGTAACATAAAAATATGCTGACAAATAATGATTCTTAATCTTTTAAAAATAAAAAAGTAGCAGCAATTATAATAAATCGTAAGAAAAAAAATCATCGAGAACGTCTTTTCATCAATTGGGGCCTGTTGGTCTAGTGGTCACTCCGGCTGCTACCCAATAGGTAGTGGGTTCGATTCCTGCCAAGTTTCTAGGTGTTATTTATCTATTTATGTATGTATTTACAAGAAAAAGTCATCTAGTTTCCATAGTATAGGCTCTGCCTAATTTGTGATCCGTGTGTGGATTGTCCCAGAATATTATTATTATTCGTAGATAATTGCGGTAATAATAATTCGGTTTAAATTTCAATTCCTTCAATAAGTCGACATAAGAGTACTGTTTGCTTTTCACCACTGTTCACGGTATCGTCGTTTAATATCCTTTTCTTTAATAAAACAAACTATTAATCTATTAACGCTACTGCGTCGCAGTCATGCGCCCATAGATGATACTTAATATACTGAGACATGCGCCGCTGTCGGGGCCATGGTTTCAACCAGGGGGGTACAACTCCCATACATTGGTGGTTATTAAAATGTAAATAGAATCTACTGCCATCTGTGTTACGGTGTCCGAAATATAGTTTTATCTAAACTCCGATAGAAGGAGCTAGTGTGTAATTATAACTCGCAAGTAAAGTTTAACAGTAGATGCGTTTATATCCAGAGGACATTTGCAAAGATTTATGGTTTTTTTTTTCAATTTTATTTAATTATTTTTTGTTATTAATAATATATCCCAATTATTGGGATATATATTGGTATTTTCTAAGAAGTTTTGAAAACTGTTGCTATGTACGATTCAATGTAAATATTTCTTTCTTAGCGATGCAGCGCCATCTAGCGAGCTAAACGTATAACTCGCTAAGCAACGCCATCTAGCAAACAGACCTTCAAATTATAAAATTGAAAACTTGAGTTGCGCATCTATCTCAGTATAATAAGTATCATCTATGGTTTCAACTGAGAGTTTGTGCAGGTTTACCGTTACGTGTAAGGTCTCTATGGAGCTCAATTATACCTGTACGGTTTAACTGCACAGGTATACCTGTCAGGTAAACCTGCGCGTGTATGTCTAGCTTAAGTTTGTATGTATTTAAAAAAAACACAGTAGTCTGCAACCAAGTCTTCTAAATTACACCCTTTTTATAATTAGTAGCTAAAATATAAAAGGGGCTTCATTTGACATTTCAAAACAGTTTTTATATCAAATAGTTTGTGACTTGTGTGAAAGGAAAATATGAAATAATTAAAGTACTTAGTTGATAATTAAATGTTTAATGTAAATATTAAATAAAGGGAAATAAACTATTTTTAAAAAAATATAAACCGACTTCAAAGTAAATTATCTAAAAAGCATAAAATAACGAAAATATTATTGAAGTTGGTGTTAGCGTACCTGCTGTGTATATTCTGCACCAACTTCAATAATATTTTCGTTATTTTATGCTTTTTAGATAATTTACTTTGAAGTCGGTTTATATTTTTTTAAAAATAGTTTATTTAACACTTTTTAGTGACTTATTTTACCAAGATAGGTATCAGCACTATCACGCAACTCAAACGTCTACATTACAGTAACTTACTGAAAACATAAAAAGTTTATATCTCTTAAACTACTGGACCGATTTTGATGAAATTTGTACTCTACCCTAAGTTGAAAGATACTCTAACTATTGCAAAAAGAATTTTCGAAATCGGACTTGTAGTTTCTGAGAAATCCGCGGACAAACCTACATACATACATACATACATACATACATACATACATACACTCGTGAAATTTGGTAAATTCGTTTAGAAGCCCACATAGACTAACATATATGAATATTACGCATTTTTATTAATATTACATACATACCCGTCGAATACAGAACCTCCTTTTTTGAAGTCGGTTAAAAATAACAATGATTCTAAACCATATAAATAGTCACATACTAAATTTCATCCAAAAAATTGTAGGTACTTTATTGCTCAAATATTCCCTATGGTTAGTAGGAGGAGAGGCGATTGAAAACGAAAGACCAAGGTCTTTTACCATGTGTTTAATGAAAGAAGGTTCCTGTAACAGCAAGAATATATTTGTCTGGTGTAGGTATAGGTATAACGGGCTGGTTTCCGCAACTCCACGTCAAAGCGCGTATTTTGCGTGCGGGTGGGAATGAACTTATTCGATCAACCCCAACTCCTCGAGAAAGGCCTCCTCCTCAGTCGGTCCCCCATTGCTGAGGATCGTGACTCCTACCGACTGCTGTCTCTGTCGAGGTCCTCCACTGTTGTCGGTCTTCGGCTGTGTGGATCGCCGTACTCAAGGGAATGTCCAGAGGTTCGGATACTTGATCCTTAAGTACTTAGCCCTGTATGCTGCGACCTCCGGGCAACTAAGTAGCACGTGGGCCGCTGTTTCCTCCTCCTCCATGCACGCTCTGCACAGAGGACTGTCCGTGACACCTATGACAAAAAGGTGTTTATTAAATGAACCATGTCCAGTTATGGCCGCCGTGACTACACGCAATTGTTGTTTGGATAGTCTAAGCAGGTGTTTGGTGATGCTGCCATCGAGGGCCGGAAGCGCCTCTCTGGCTTGCCTGCACTCTGCCATGGTTCGTCCAGGCTTCATTATGTTTGTCCCTAGTGCGCTGTCTTACCAGGGTGCGTAGGTGTCCGAAGGGGATTGGCACTATAGGTTCAGGTCCTACGGCGGCCATAGATGATGCTCTTCTAGCGAGCTCATCCGCTGCATCATTGCCACGGGAGCCACTGTGTCCCTTAATCCATTGAATTGTTATGTTGTTGAAATTGCCTACCTGATTGGTGACATTCGCACAACAGCCTGGAGTTAATGGTGTGTCCGTCTAGTAGGGCTTGTAAAACTGACCTGCTATCGGAGAGTATACGGATGTGAAAATCTTTTAATTCCCGATTCGTGATAGTTGATGCAGCCATGTAGATACCCATGCACTCAGCCTGGAACACTGTGTTATGGGTTCCCAGAGGTATAGAGATATGTATGTCGAGATCTTCCGAGAAAATCCCGGCACCAGTTCCCGCGTTAGTCTTGGATCCATCTGTGAAGATTCTCAGCTCTTGGGCGTTCAAACCTTCGCACTGGTTATCCTCATGCAGTTGGATCTTATACTTCTTGTCAAAGATGAGTTGTTTTGGTACGCGGTCATTAGTTGCCCGCATGATAGGGATGTCACCGGCAAGTTCATCCAGTATTACCGTATGTGGGGTATTATTGTTTTTCCAGAGGCCCAGTGTCTTCAATCGTAGCACCGTCACCGCTTCCTGTTGTATAAATAAGTGCAGCGGTGCAAGATTCAGCATGGCTTCCAATGCAGCTGTTGGTGTGGTCCTTATACAACCTGTAATTGCCATACGGACAAGTCTCTGGAAGCGTTGTAATTTGTTCGATGCTGTGTCCAATTTGGTTCTCGGCCACCAGAAGCGCCGTATGTCATCATCGGGCGGATCACCGCGTTGTACAGCCACAGGATTATTTTGGGTGTTAAACCCCACTTTTTCCCAATCATTCTCCTGCACTGCCACAGGGTGATACTGGCCTTATTTATTTTACTATCTATGTGGTTGCTCCATCTTAGACTTCGGTAGACAGCTGGAGTTCTGTATGAACAGCTTAGGGAGCCGATATTTGCCCAGTGTTCGTTTTTGAGTGAACATGACTAAGTAGTTCAGTTTTTTCAGGGTTGACTGATAAGTCAAATTCCCTGCACCAGCGTTCCACTATTCGTAGCGCTTGTTGTGAATGGTCGCAGACGATGCTGGTTACCTTCGCAGATGCCAGTATGACTAGGTCATCAGCGTAGCCTATTGTGTAGTAATGGTTGGCGTTGAGTTTGGTAATGAGGTCATTTATCACCAGGTTCCAGAGGAGGGGGGATAAAACACCTCTCTGAGGATAGCCTCTGCCTATCATGGCTGATTGCTCCTCACTTTCAAGTCTAACCACACGTTTGCTTAGCATGTTCGTGATCCAGCCTATGAGTACTGGTTCCACTGCATGTCTTTCGAGAGCAGCATCTATGCTAGTAAAGTTGGTTTTGTCGAAAGCTCCTTCGGTGTCTATAAATGTGCCCAGGCAGATTCCTTTCTGCTGAATAGCCTCCTCTATTCGGCTTACTACTAGGTGTAGTGCAGATTCGGTCGATTTGCCAGAGCTGTATATCGAATTTGTCTGGTAGATGTGAGCACGGACGCAGCCGTTCGAGAAAGAGGCCGGCCGTTAACCTATTTGTAAGCAGGCGACGACGCGGCACGGCATATAGTATATCATAGATACACCTTATATAGATAATAACTAAACACCATGATACAAAAATATGTTCATGTACTTAAAGAAATCTTAAAAAAATAAGGTTGAAAACTTGTGCAAACAATTTGGCACTAGTTGGCACTTGCACAACAAAAATAAAAATCTGATTTAATATGTGCAGATGAAGCCCTTTCATACGATACCCCACTCGGTGAGTAGTCTCACTTTAAAATTTTCATGACCCATTTCGACCCCCGGTTATTCGATTTATTTTATTTTATTTATTAGGACAACCAGTAATTGTTACATTAGCACACTTAAATTACAAAATACACAGAAAATTAATTAAATGCACAATTTTTTACAGGACAGACCACAGATAGACGAAGTCACACCATAGGGTTCCTTTTTTACCTTTTCGGTATTGAACCCTAATATATTATACAAACTAGCTGACCCACGCAGCTCCACCTGCGCTATTTTTACGTTAACTAAACTTTTAATAACAGACATTCGCATCGAATACATAACCTCCTTTTTTATAGTCTGTTAAAAACTGGGACCCACTTTTTACTTGCTCTCCGAAGCACGGACCCGTTTAGTTCAAATGGCGTTAAACGGTCACCCATCTATTTAATGACCTTACCTAACGTTGCTTAACCCGATCGATTACAAAACTTTGATAACAACTCTCTATGAGTGTTCCCTTACTAATATTTATTATATTATAAAGAAAAATTGATAAAATCTGACCAAGCGTATAACCAAGTACCCATTTTGACTTTAATCCCCTTTCCCCCAAAAGAACCGTGCTAGATTACGGGATAAAAAGTATCCTATGTCCTACCTCGTAGTAAGATCTCAAATCATGCCAAGTTTCATTTGAATCCATTCAGTAGTTTCAGCGTGATGCTCAGCCGTGATACAGACAGACAGACAGACAAAAATTTACATTTTCGGCCTCAGTATCGGTTATAGAATGCCCTCCAAATATAATTTTCAAAATATCTTCAATGTACAGAATTGGACCAGTTACAGTTTTATTATAAGTATAGATTATTATATACACGCTCATTTCCGTGCCTTTAATTCTGGTGATAATTTTTCGTCGTAACACTTAATCTATAAAATAATATTATATCGATGTTCTAAGTACTTAGCACAGTTTTTTCAAAATCATCAAAAACCTTTCATAAATAAAGATGTTTGGTGTTATTTTTGCTACCTGAGGTATTGGATTGATGACTAAAAAACCCTAACTTTTACAAAAAAAATTACGAAAGAAAGAAGGTAGGTACGAAATTGGTTAGCTTTTTTGTATGCAATTATTGAAGTATATATCTACATATTCTATTTATTTTGTAGGCGTGTTGAATGTCATTTTAACACGCTTTTCTCTGCATGAATAAATAGCCGACACTACGCTGCTGCAATTACTTGATTATTATACGCCAAAAGTTCGAATTCGAATATTTTTTCGATTTCGTGATTGATTCGAAGGCGCGAGAATCGCCTCCCAGGTCTCCATGCTCCAACGACGACGTTGGACAAGCCTCTAGCGTGTGTTAGACGGAGTCAGACGCAGTGGAAGCATCTCGTCGTCGCTTCACGTATGCAAATAATTACCGAAACAACCGTTGATTATCTGCGCAAGCTTGTCGGTGAGTCGTCCATTCCGTCGCTTTATCCAGGCAACGACGCGTTTGCGCGCTATGTGCTCTGGCTGGAGCCGCTCGGCGCCACGTCGTCGCTAGATCGAAGTATCGCAGCTTTATCCATTCAAGCGCCACTGGCTCGCCTCAGCCACTCTGTGGGGAGATGCGGATCCGGTCGTAGACATACATGCCCGCGAGGATGTCTTAAGGGTGGAAAGCTTGCCATTATAGTCGCCTCAAAGGACACCGTTCGGTATCCTCGCGCAATCCGTAAATCCATCATTCGCTACAGCGTCGTATGGCTGGGCGCAGAGGCCTTTAACGTCGGCATCAACCTCAACTTAGTGTGTCCCTAGAGGATCTAGTGCGGGTTCTAATAGTTTACGAGCTCGAACAAACTGTCAGTTTTTCCCCGTACATTTTACTAGTTTTTTAAAGTTGCCGCTAGGAGCGCTGGTGTGAAACTGTGCAATGTATGGAGAAAACTGGCAGTTTGATCAAGCTCGTAAACTATCAGAACCCGTACTATAACCCTCTGATGTTCAACAGTTATGTACTCGATGGCATGGTATAGCATACTAGCCTTAACAGATAGTATAATAACTTATTATACAGGTAGGCCAGAACAGTGACGTCCAAAAATTTTTTTTAGGTGCCTTTATGTATGTTCTACGATTTTTACTAGATTTCGAGTTACGATTTTATAAATGAATTTTTGCATAATTGCGACCAGCCCGACCCCTCTTACGTATCTCGTTTGACAACTAAAGTGATGATCACTATAGCAAGTGACCATCAAATAACTGTCAAATGGTTCATTCGGTATTGACTAACTTGAGTGACCAATAAATTCCAATACTAAAACACTTTTAGTTGACATCAAAGTTCGGTGGACAACTGAAGCTTGATAGTCACTTGGGTGACTAAAGATACGCAATAGCCCTGTAGATCAGTTTGAAACATTTCTAAGAAAAAAGTAGAAGGTTCCTGCGATTTTTTTTTTCTTGCAGCTAAATCTCTATGAACTGTACATTTATGCATAAAATAAGCAGCCTCATAACTTTAATGGAAGTTACTACAAAATTGAGAATTTATGTTAAGTGAGTTATCATTTAAATTTTCAACTGAAAATTAAAAATCTGTGGGACAAACATTTTACATGCATAGCCGGCAACACCATTTGATTTCCTTGTACAGACAGACTGGATGCCTCGGAAATACTCTCCGCTCCGGGAGCAACAATTTTGTATACTTAGGGCACAGGACAACACTCGCTGAGTAGTACGCAAGACGTAATAGCCTGAACGTAATTAGTTGCTCCTGCGGCTGATCCTCTCTTGAATAGTGTTGGTCTTAACGTCATAGCCGTTATTTGATTTGTCTCTTGATGCGCTGGCTCACTCTGGAAACGTATATCATATTATTGAGTGGCGCTGCCATCCTTTCCGAGTATGTAGTAAGTCATACATGTAGAACTACTTGGAATAAGCCCAAAAAAGTTACGGTAGATTGGCGGTACCTACATAAATATTAGTTACCGCAGTAACGTGTTAGGGGAAAAAACAAAAACACCTATAATCATAGTTCTATGACTGAAAACCCATTGCTATCTGCTTAAGATAGGTACTGGAGTTACTCTGGAAACCAGTGACAATTCTATGCTTTCAGCAGAGATGACAGCGCCCCTCTCTATTGGTAGGTAGGATTACAAAAAGGGATTAGTTAGTAAGTTTATTTTAAAAGGTGAGAAAATGTGAATGTGACCGCATGTGTAATTTTTATGATTTTTTTTTTGTTTTAGTTTGTAGATAAGGTATCAAAGGATTTATGTATTATTATATTATTGATATGCTAACAAGGCGTGGGTATAGTAATTTCCCTATATGTATAGGTGAATGGTTCAATTGGTTTACAACAAAGTACCTATAAGTATAACTACTTACTTTTAAGAAGTTTGTTATGTTTTTTTTTGTAATAAAACACTTTACATACCTAGTTGTTGAAGTTGTCATTCCTAACCAATTTCTTACGAGTTAGATACAATAATATAATGTAGGTACCCTCCATGGCGCAGCAGGAAAAATGATGGGTCGCAAGTTCAAATTTAAAGCACCTTACTTTGTGCACTAATATATCTTTTGTTTTATCTTTTTACAAATTACGTATTTTTGGAATTTTTTCACTAAATCCTCACACATTTTTGTGACTGTTTTTCGAGGCATCAGACTTATGCTCGTTTTCACCAACAATCCCGTAAGGCAGTGGTTCCCAAACTTGATTGGGATCCGACCCACCTAACAAAAACTGCCAAATTCGGGACCCACCTCTTGGCTGTCTTAAAAATGGCAATATTGGTAACGCTCAGATTCCCTAGTCTCTGTGTTAATTAAATTCGTCTTCTGCCCATTCAGCCATTTCGTCGATTCGTCGTGCAACAGTATTATTTGACAGTGGTATGCACTCGATTTCCTTTAATTTATTTTCTCCAAACATCGCTCCAACAGCATCTTTAATCGACGGTAACATTACCTCATCAGCTTAAGGATCGCCAGAGCAGGAAAGCCTCACACCATTGGGGAAGACTTAGCCTAGAGGTACGAGGCGTGCGAAGTTTTTTCAATAAAATAAAAAAATTGAAACAATGTTTTTTGACGGTTTCATGTCCAATAATTTTCTTTGAAAAAACTTATTTTACCTTCATTAAACTTGTGCCACAAAACAACTCGTTGAGACCTATCTAACGTGACCAAACTCGGTGGGTCTACCTTTATTGGTGCAGAGATCTCATGACCACCTTCCTGCTCCATCATAAGACCCTAATCACCATTTTTCTAGAAACTACTCGTCGAAACCTACCTAAAGAGCCCAAACTCGGCTGGTCTACGTTCATTGGTACAGAGATCTCGTGACTGCCTTCCTGCTCCATCATCAGACCCTGATTACCATTGTTCTGGCAACTGTTCGTCGAGGCCTACCTAATGAGCCCAAACTCGGTGGGTCTAAGTTTATTGGTGCAGAGATCCCGTGACCACCTTCCTGCTCCATCATCAGACCCTGATCACCATTTTTCTAGCAACAACTCAACTACTCGTCGAAAGCTACCTAACGAGCCCAAACTCGGTTGGTCTACGTTTATTGGTACAGAGATCTCGTGACTGCCTTCCTGCTCCATCATCAGACCCTGATTACCATTGTTCTAGCAACTGTTCGTCGAGACCGACCTAATGAGCCCAAACTCGGTGGGTCTACGTTTATTGGTGCAGAGATCCCGTGACCACCTTCCTGCTCCATCATCAGACCCTGAACACAATTTTTCTGGCAACTACTCATCGAGACCTATCCAAGGAACCCAAACTCGGCTGGTCTAAGTTTATTGGTACAGAGATCCCGTGACTGCCTTCCTGCTCCATCATCACACCCTGATTAGCATTTTTCTAGCAACTGCTCGTCGAGACCCTACCTAACGAGCCCAAACTCTGTGGGTCTACGTTTATTAGTGCAGAGATCCCGTGACCACCTTCCTGCTCCATCATCAGACCCTGATCACCATTTTTCTGGCAACTACTCGTAGAGACCTATCCAACGAGCCCAAACTCGATGGGTCTAGGTTTATTGGGGCCGAGATCCTGCTACCCCATTCTTGCTGATCATCATCAGACCCTGGTGAAGGTTACCGTTTTATTTAGTATCATCGGATTTACATATGTTCTAAATTTCAGATTTTTCGGACTAATAGTAGTAATTTTATACAATATACCTCGTACCTACTTACCCTAAATAAACTTTTTTTATTTTAATTTTTTTCTCGACACGGAAAGGAGCTGATGGTCTTCAAACAAATAAATAAAACCGCATTCAAATCCATTCACTGGTTGGACCGCTACGATGCCACAGATAGACATACATAGAGACAGACAGACAGACTTCCGGACATAGGCGTCAAACTTATAACTCTCCTCGTTTTTGGTCGGGGGTTAAAAAATATCACAAAAACAAAAGACGTCCGACTTAGGCTCACCACTTTACACGAAATGCATTTTGCCACCTGTCCCGACTCCCGCTCGCTCCTCTCCGCTCGCAGTCATCGAACGCGAGCGCCACCGCAACGGGCGCGCGCGCCCGCGCCCGCACCCCTCCCTCAATGGCGGACCGGCTGTAAGCCCGATCGGTCGGGTTTTCAGGGCCCACTTAATATTCGCTCGCGACCCACCAGTGGGTCGCGACCCACAGTTTGGGAACCTAGGCCGTAAGGGATTCGTAGGAGTATATTAATAGTGCCCCTAAATCTGATAAGTACTAACCAAAGAGTATGGTACCTACTAACTAGTAAAGAAACTACGAATCGGGGGCCTACCATCTGTTAGAACAGTATTATTGTAATACTATTTTCGCGAGAAAGTAAGAGCTATATACATCTGCGTCACTTTCCTACGGAAAATTAAGTTTAATTATTTTGACAGTGCCTTAAAAGCTGGTGGTAGGACCCCCTGGAAGACACACAGCAGCGTAGGCAGGTCTCCCACTAATTGGACTTTGGAAGACATTGTGCAAGTCGCAGGCAACCGGGAGGTATGGGGAGAAAGCTAATTGTCGTTCTTTGTGGTGTAACAAAAAATAGGCGAATGGGGTTTATTTACGTTTTCATCTGGATAGCGTAAGTAGGTAAGTAAGTACCTATCGAATTTCTGAATAGGAAAAATCTATTTGTTATTATTCATATTCACGATACATGCCTACTAGAATTAGATTTAAGCGCATACCTACCTTACCTTACTACCTAATTTCCTGAGGACGTCCATCTCCATTTGTTTGCTTTAGAAATAGAATTTAGAAAGGTTTGACAAATAATAAGACCACAATGTGCATAAACGGTTTAATAATACTGATCAATAAATTTAATAATACTGAAGAAAATACGTTAGATCGATTACATAATCGAATCGGTACGTATTAAAATATACTATTTAGGTACATACCTAAATTGTATATTTTATTACGTATTATTACTTACTTAAGTCTACATATTGGTAGATAAAGTACGACCTTAGCAAGAATCCTAACTGATAAAATGTTGAGTAAATTATAATCTAGGTAGGTACCCAGGCATGAATTGGTTTCATCGCACTTTAAGTTTTCAATATATGGGACGAAACCCATGAATTCAACTTAAAGGGGTATTACACTACACGGTATTCAGGGTCATGTGGCAAGGGTAGGCGTGGCCCCTGACTAGGGAGCCGGTTATTACACTAGCCGGTCGATTTGGCCCTAACTCAGTAATATGCTCATCTGTAAAGTGACCGACACAAGTGGTGTACTTACGCCCGCTATAATGTGAAAAATTTTTTTCTATAGCAGTTGAACTTTCTAGGAACCTCGCTAGCACTCTAAACGCTATTAGGGACCCTAACTTGCTAACTGTTATTACACCTCCCTAAGTCAGGACCCTAAACCCTGAATACCGTGTAGTGTAATAAGCACTTTATACCGACGGACGCGGATGTGACGACCGCGCACGGCGCACGCGCCCTACAGAACCAGCCAGTTGCTGGCTTATTGCTCATATATATAGTACATTGATATAACTAAACTAGATTAATAATCACGAACAAAAGACATCCATAATATGGTAGCAGTTGCATACATGTATCTGTCGCTGTAAGTAGGTACCTACTTAATATCTCAATCAATGGTCGCGGTCACAAACGCTGTAGGTACTTATCAGTTTAAAAAAAAACATTTGAACAAACGTTACGTGCGCCTACCTCAGCTACCTCGCCTTCACGTATTTTAGGTCACCTCGTGCAAGCGATATTATTTTATCGTTCTCAATCGTTTTAAAGGTGATCAACAACGCTACAAAATATTGTTCAAAACATTTGCAACTAATGTGAAAAAATAGGATTTCGAAATAAGAACACGCGCGGATGTAAGTAGGTACTTTCTATTTTTTTTCGTCACCATGTTTCGAGTAGTCATTCATAATCTACTAGCTGACCCGCGCGGACAATGATATTTTACTTCATTGCGCGCGGAGCTTCACCTGCGCTTTTTCCGACACTTCCAACAATTATATTTCAACCAATTTACACAAAACCTTGACAAATTATACATCTAAACCTTTCACATGAATCACTCTATCTATTGGTGAAAACCGCATGAATCCGTTCCGTAGTTTTTTTTGTTTATCGTGAACAGACAGACGCGGCGGAAGGCTTTGTTTTGTACGCAGTGATTTAGTACAAATAATAAATAGACGTGTGCACACAACGCCGATCAACACAAAAATCACCGCTTCAATATGTCTAACTTAGGTACTAACACAATGTATTAGGAATTTAAGCCTGGCTAGATCGTAATAAAATGAATTAGCCTGGACCAGCCGCGTCTATCTGTCATCTGTGGATAATGCTTTGAAACTATTACATAGGTATGTTATGGCATTTGATAATTTTCTATTTGGTTTAAACTATCATTCAGATCATATGTATGTATCATGTGGTAAGATTTACAAACAAAACCTTTAAAACAACACCCGAGCGATGCCGAGGCGTACTTAGGTATTTTAAGAATATACCAATATATCTATAAATATAATATTTTATTATGGATTAATCGATTTTCACTGTTCTACCGTTTATTAGTGTGTTATCTTTTGTGGATTTATTTTTCATTTATACATGTTGGACAATGATTTGAAAACGGCATTCATGTCAAGCCATCTTTTTTCAAACGTAAGAAAAAAAATAAGACGATAAAAAATTAATTAATGATTTTCTTTACAATGTAAGCACAAGCTAAGACAACGCCAATGGACGCGGCACCGGCAGCCCCCAAGTAAGCTGGTGGTTGTGACGTGACGATCATTTTAATATGGACGGGTAAGTTAGGTATCGTCCGTTTAAACGACTCTCGCTCCTTGACTCGGTTAAAATAATTTTCTATAAATGGGCGTTTCCCTTCTGCCCAATATCTTCCTTCGAACCCAAGTTCCCAGAGACGCTGAAGCAACACTGCTAAGTTGATGTCAGCAATGGTAAAATGTTCACAGCACAACCAATTTTCTGAAACGAAGTAAACAGAACAAGTATAAATTAATAATATCTAATAATACCAGCTCTTGTTTATGACCCACTGTTGGGCACGGGCCTCCCCTGAAGATGTAGGGGCTTAAGCCATAGTCCACCACGCCCAAGCCGAGGCCGTGCCTCCCTGAGGTGCCCTTGAGCTCGTCGCTACTTCTGCCGTAAAGGCTAGAGCGCTTCAAGCGCTCGCCTCCTATTGTCCGGTGAAGCTGTAATAGCCATCTGCGGCCAACAGCGTCTATCATTCCCAAAAAAAAAAAAAAACACCACGCTGGACAAGTGCGAGTTGGCGGACTAAGTAGTGTAAATTATTAAATTATTTAAAGCCTGAATTAATAATATCTAATAATACCAGCTCTTGTTTATGTCCCACTGTTGGGCATGGGCCTCCCCTGAAGATGTAGGGGCTTAATCCATAGTCCACCACGCTGGTCAAGTGTGAGTTGGCGGACTAAGTAGTGTAAATTATTAAATTATTTAAAGCCTGACTGCAAACAAACAAAATGGACTTAAATCTCATTATACATACATAATACATATACTTACGTATACCTATGTATATATTTGAACTCGTCTCGTTATATCGTAGACGTGTTTTCTTTCTCTAAGATCCAGCCGTTTATTTTCTATTTGACAGTTATAGTGTTGTGACCAAGTGATTATAGTGGACACGATATCGATTCATTTTTCTATCGAGTCTGTGCGGAAAGAGAACAGTCGTAGGAATGGCGCTAGTAAGTAGTAGAACGTCATTCTATTATCACTTTTGTTACATTGACACGTAATAATAATCTTCCTAAATATTAGAGCGGGGTTTTTAAAACGTTCTATTACTTACCCCATTTTTTGTCTATGGGTAGCAGTAGTATTTTTTCAAGGTAGCAACACTCAATGGCCCACCGCCATTTTATGTTTGTCACTGTCATCTGTCACTCGCAACAAGACGCCCGTGCTAGTCATTATTTGCTGAGTTTTGTATTGTTTTATATTCGAACTATAAAATGCCGAAGGACGGATAAAGGATCAGTGCTGAAAGGACAGACGAGAGAAATGGTGATCAAGCTTCGTAATTACTTTGAAGCAGAGTATCAAAATGGCGGCCCGCTTTTACCATTGTCGCAAGTGCGAGAGCGCGTTGCGGCCGCGTTAGGTATTAGTGCACCTACGGTTACAAAAATTACTACCGAAGCCTACGGAACAAGCGGCATGCAGGAGAATAAGCTTCGTACGCCGAAGAAAAAACGCCAACCACGTCGTGTGACATCGGTTGACAACTTTGACGCAGACGCTATACGCCGTCATATATATAACTATTACTTACGTAAAGAAGTTCCAACACTTAAAAAACTTGTTGCTTCTTTGCGTGAATGTGATTTGTTCAGAGGCCAAAAATCGTCATTGGCAAAGGTCTTGAAAGAAATTGGATTTAAAGGTCTTGAAAGAAATTGGACAAACGCAAAATATTGATGGAGCGTCGCGACGTAGCTTTCGCTCGTTGCGAATTTTTGAGCGAAGCCAAAAAAAATTGCAGATTGGTCAAATGTTGTTTTCACTGACGAAACTTGGCTGAATGCGAACCACACAGTATCTAAGAACTGGACTGATGACAACGCTGCTTCCACTAGCTCAGTGCCGATGGGAAAAGGAGAACGCCTAATCATTTGCCATGCAGGGTCTATGAAAGGATTCATGCCGGATGCTTTGTTGGCCTTTAAATCCAAAAAAACAGTTGAGTACCACGAAGAAATTAATTCTGAGGTTTACGAAAGTTGGTTTAAGGAAATGGTGCAATCATTGGAAGAACCGTCAGTCATTATTATGGATAACGCATCCTATCACTCACGCCAAATTGATAAAATGCCGACCCAGGCCGACAAAAAACAAGTAATCATTGACTGGCTTCAACGACATGGCGAAAATGTTGATAACTCCCTACTAAAAGTACAATTACTAAATATATTACTAACAAAAAAAACACTTCCCAAAACGATATGTGATCGACGAAATAGCTGCAGAACATGGTCATTGGGTTCTTAGACATCCACCCTATCATTATCAATACAATGCCATTGAATTAATATGGGCTCAAGTAAAAGGACACGCCGCTCGAAATAACACAAAACCCCCATTCACGGCAAACAAAATGCTTGATTTATTAAAAAATGCATGTGTGGAAGTAACTGCGGAAAACTGGCAAAATGTAATTCAAAAAACACAAGAAACTATAATGGCAGATTGGGATAAACATGTGGCGATAGATAATATGAATCAACAATTAATTATAAATATCGGCGATAGCTCGAGTGACAGCGACGATGAATCTGATTTTGATTAATAAATAAATAAAAGTAAGTCACAATAATTGTTTCATATCATTTCATACCAATCTATATTTATACTACATTAGAATGCTACATTATACCCGTGTAAAAATAGTCCATAAACAATATCGATATCTCAATCGTAACATCACTATGTTGATAGCCATAGAACGTAAATGTTTTAAAACGTTTGTTATTTTATGTAATTTATAAAAAAACTACTGCACTTATGGACTCAATTTGTCAAAGATGATTATTATACGGGATCAAGGAGCAAACTTAGGCAGTTGTCATATTTTTAAAACCTCGCATTTAAAAGTGAACTTTTGCGTAACATGACGCAGTTACGTGCTATTGGTGCTGTCAAAAAGAAAATAAACGGTTGGATCCGATAAGACCTTTTATTGGATACCATATCGATGTTTTTGGAAGTAAGAAAATCTATATCTTCTATACATATTATAAAATAAAGTCGCTCCCGCTGTCTGTCTGTCCCTATGTATGCTTAGATCTTTAAAACTATGCAACGGATTTTGATACGGTTTTTCTTAATAGATAGAGTGATTCAAGAGGATGGTTTATATGTATAATGCATGCATAATATAGTAAAGAAAAACTGATAATTTTAGAGGTTTCTAATGTGATGTCGTAAATAAACACATTTTTTGTGCTTACATTGCAAACGCTGGCTGAACCCTACGAGATAGATCAAAATAATGTATAGTAGTAATCTATAGTATTTTACACCTTAGCAAGGTCTACAAAAAAGTCCGCGATAGTATAAATATGTTATCTCTTAGGGATAACCCACAATAAACATTTCTTTATCCTTTACTTTTTATGAGAAATAATTAACTATTAATAAATTGTTGTTAGCATGAATTTGTCCCTTCTTCAATGTAACGTAAACTTCACTAATATTTACACCAATGAAAAAATAGCTGTTAGCGTTGTTCATACCGCGGGGTTAAGGTTTAAGCAACTTAAGGCAAGGTCATTACATAGATGGGTGAACCGATTTGGATTTGTATGATATTTTGTGGGCATATCGGTTAGGTCTGAGAATAGATCGTAAAGTGTATTTCATGCCGCTAGGTTAAGCAACGTTAGGTGAGGTCATTTTTTTTCCCCGTTTTGATGTTTCGCGTCGAAAGTTTTGGTTTTTATGTTGTTTTAGTCCGGACGAGACAGGTGAGACGCGATTTGATACGTTGTCTGTCAGTCCGGGTTGGAGTTTAATTTGCTCCGCAATAGGTGTTATGTACCATTGAATGCCTTCAGCCGATCCACTATGAAGCTGCCGAATCGGATGAAGGAATTCAATTCCTGGGGGTGATTAGTAAGTTCCTTCAAGAGGAAGGGCTCGACTGTGTTTGATTCGCATACGTTGATCTATGAATTCGGGACATTCCTCCAAAAGGTGTTGAAATGTTTGTGGAGTTGCCCCTCAGGGACAATCAGGATCTTGAGTAATGTGGAATCTGTGGAGGTATGATTTATTGTAACCGTGGCATTGGTAAGGTCATTACATAGACGGGTGACGGCGGCGACTCCGAGGAGGATGGTGACGGGGTTGCCAGCCCCGTCCCCGTGATCATGGTGCCAGGTTTAACGGGGCTATAATGCGCACTGAGGGGTATTTGGTAGGTAGGTACAGATCCCACTGGAGGGCCCAGGTCCCCCCTCTTATGTGGCGATGCGACAGCTGCAGGGGTTTAAGTGGGTAAGAATCCCAGATACCATGATTGACGAGGATATATAGAACGACAGGAACCCTCCTCTCTTGCACCCACCCGGGTGAAAGGAGAGAGAGGGAAAGGGGATTCGAGGAGGGGGTGATGGGGTGAGGGATAGGGGGATTAAGATGGAGCAAAGGGGGAGTGAGGAGGAGCAAGGTGTGAGAAGAGAAAGGGGGAGGGGTTTCACAGAGGGGACAACGGGAGAAGAAGGGGGGGGGGTGTGACGGGGACCGGAGCGGGAGGGGGAAATAGAGAGGAGAGAGAACTCAAACTCAAGGAAGGAGGGAGAAAAGGGGAAAAGGGGAGCAAAATGTAATAAAAGCGCGGGCGGAGCTACGCGGGTCAGCTAGTCTGTTATAAAAAAATAAACCGACTTCAACGGACACCACACTAAAAAGTGAAAAATAACTTAAATATTATTGAAGTTGGTGCTGATCAGTCGATTCGGATGGTAGCGTACGTATCGTGTTTATTTGAGCACCAAGTTCAAGAATATTGAAGTTATTTTTCACTTTTTAGTGTGGTGTCTGTTGAAGTCTTTTTTTTTTATAACCAATTTATTTTATTCTTTTTATTTATTATTTATTTATTTATTTATATTTTTTTTTTTTAGTCATATTCTCTTGATTAGTCTTTATTGAACTATACGGATTTGGATAATATAAAATTTTATCACTAACAGGTATAAATTTAAAAATTTAATAAACCCCCAACCATAGATTTAATTCGGTGGGTCCTACATTTAATGGAGCAGAATTCCTTTTACGACCTTCCTGCTTGCTCCTATCACCGCTTGATGCTTCTGAACATCATTTTTCTAGCAGCTACTCGTCGAGACCTACGAATCGAGACCAAATTCGGTGGGTCTACGTTTATTGGTGCATAGATCCCGTGACCACCTTCCTGCTCCATCATCAGACCCTGATAAGCATTTTTCTAGCAACTACTCGTCGAGACCTACCCAAGGAGCCCAAACACAGTGGGTATACGTTTATTGGTGCAGAAATCCTGTGACCAGCTTCCTGCTCCATCAGCAGACCCTGGTAAAGGTTATTTTATTTAGTATCAACGGATTTACATATCTTCTAAATTTTAGATCTTTCAGAATATTAGAAGTAATGAAAACTGTCCATTGTATACGTAATATCCCTACCTCGACTTGGAAAAGAGCTGATGGTCTTCAAACAGCGAAACCGATTTTCATGAAATATCGCTAAGAACTATCTCGATTAAACCAGCTTTCAAATAAAAACGCATACAAATCTGTCCACTCGTTTGAGCGGTGTGTGTGATGCCACAGACACATCCCCCCTCCCCTGACATAGGCGTCAAACTTATTATACCCCTCGTTTTTGGTCGGGGGTTGAAAAGGAACCATTGAATTCGATAGGATGATCGGGATGGTGTATGACCATTTTGTAGACGAAAATATCCCGTAAAATAATAGACGAAACCATAAAATATCTATTTTATGGTTCTACCAGTTATATCTCCTTCCCATCAATCATGTTCTTCGAAAAAGTTCCTCTCCGGTCTTGATGAAATTCATACCAAACCATCCTAATGGTTCATGCTTTCGAATAAAAAAAGAATTACTGAAATAGGTAAAATATTTGTAGGAGTCATAATCATTATTGCTTAGAATATCATCTATTTTTAGGCATTTTCGCAGATAATTCTAACATTTCATCCATGTTTCTTCAGGAACTACTGGTCCATAAGGGATAAAAAATTTATGGGACCAACTTGATGGAACGTCCATTAAGTACAAAAAAGAATCATCCAAATCGGTACATATTTGGTGGAATTAAAATACTTACACGATGAATTGAGAACCTCCTCCTTTTTTGAAGTCGGTTAAAAAATACATAATAGCAACCGACGGCCGTCGTAATATATGGCTTATGTCACTAGGCATATCAAGCCGTTTAGGCTGTAGGCTGTGCCAAAGAAATTGACATACCTACATACATACTTTCGAAAAACATAACCCTCTTCCTGGGGCATTCGGGCAAAAAATTTCGAAAAGTTTGACATTGTTATTTGGAAGTATGATGTAATTTCATAGTTAGAAACTATTCAATATGTGAATAGCGTTTACGGGATAGGTATCAATCACCGTAAAAATAAAGACATTATATCCAGACATATACATATAAAACAAACAGATATATTCATGCACAGCCATAAAAGATTAATTTATCATTTACTATTAGGTAAGTACTATTCAAATGTTAAATATAATTAAATACCTTCTGGTTGTATTTTTAGTTGTTCTTCCACTTGAGTTAGAACTTGATCAATAATATTTAGAACCTTGATGTATTCTTCTTCATTAGTTATTATTTCATGTTTCCTATCTTGTATCTGAGCTTTATACAACAGAATGCTTTTAGCTTGTGGGTTTTCTTCAGCTAGCTTTCTTAAATTTGTCGAATTACTTAAATCACCATCTGTAAGAAGTTAAATTCTTTAGGCTAGCCAAAACACTGTCAATAATACTGTCAATATTCTACAACCCGCCCGACTTAACTGTGCACCTCAGTGGTGTTGATAATCGATTATTATTTTCTGGACTCTGGACCACCAATGCGTGTCATCTCTCAAGAAGTGGAATGCGATGTCACAGCGCCAGATACACAGTCAAGTCGCACGGGTTGTAGAATATTGACAATATTATTGACGGTGTGTGGCTAGCTTTAGATCTGGACTTCCCAACCGGAAGCTGCTGATTTGTAAGCTGGGTAGGTACAAAGTGAAAGGTGTGCGTAAAAATTTCAGCTATGGTCCAGGGTGATGTGATACAGGTTGGGAACCTCTGTTTTAGATAATAAGCATATCACCAAGATGTTGTTAGTAATTCGGTTATGTTTTCTTCAATAATACAATTTTCTCTTTTTGCGTTGCTAGTTACTCTTTTGATAATTCTCATCTATTTATACTATTATTGATAACTTAGGTATGCCTATCAACAATGTTGTTTATACCTGTCATAGGTTCACTTAAGTATTTATAATAACTGTGAATGATGGAACGTAATAATGAGTGCATAGGTAGTAATTTTAGTACCTAGTAAATAAATAAAATTTTAATAAAACTAAATAAAAAAAACATTTAGACTATTTTATTATTTTTAGTTTTTCTATTATGGGTAAAAAACTTCAAAGGGTAAAAATATTTTATTTTATTCTCAATGTACTTTGACAAAGAAAACAATTGTTTTAGTGTAAATTATCATCTAAACTCCTTATTCATACTTTCAACTGTACACACACAGACAGCTCAATCTGGACTGTTTGGGCTTTAACTGCGAATCGTGCGAGAGGATGCGATATGTTGTTGTTATTTCGTACCGCATGGCGCGTGCGGCACGCAAGCGGCCTGTACCTACCCTCCGTACTCCGTTCTATTCATTCCATACCATATCTATTTACACGTATTCATCGAAAGTAACAAGTTGAGCTTGTCGTCTAATATTTTTTTGATTTAAGCTGCGTTTGTGCACCTACCTAACCATTCTTATTTATTACTTATCTTCTCGATACCTCGGGGCTCAAAGGGCGTAACCACCATTTTGGCGAAAATGACTTTATAATGCAGTCCTACTCAGTTTTTTCTGCTCTATCGATCTGTATATTTAAAATCTTTCAATTCGCCAAAAAATGGTGTTTACGACCCCATTTTTTGTAGAAAATAAAACAGATATTTTTAGTTTTTGTGTCGTAACAGCAACCACTGTTAATTATCATAAACGCGATGGTAGTAAACGCCACCGTAGATTATACAAATGCTTTTACGCCTAACAATTTTCAACGATATATTTTTAGTTTTGGGTCGTAAACGACATACCTAGTAACATTGTGGTGCTTACGCCCGAACATATCAATTTTTAAAGAATCAACTTGCCCGATACGCCCTTATTGGCCGACCATTTAATACGCGTATCGCCTGAGGGGGTAGAAGGGAGCGAGGGGAGATGTTAGCGGATGGGTGAAAGGGGTGCGCGGAGCAGAGAGCTTACGTCAAGTGCGGCAGTGCGCTGGCTGTGCTCGCAGCGCGCGGTTGGTGTTTTTGTTACGGACGCTTGAAGATAAACGCACAAGGTATACGACTGCCAAGATAAATCTCAAGATGAATCGCTCTTCCAGTTTTGCGAACAAAATTAACAAGCAAGCTAAACAAATAGCATACAATGTATATTCCTTTTTTAAAGCCAGAAAACAAGATCATAATTCTACAGAGTATCTTGAAGACGTAAACCTAAACAAACTTGTTGCTAAAGCTACAGGACTTTCGGTGACTACCATATGTAAAATAATAAAAGAAGGAAATGAACTGAAAGATGAACAAAATAATGTAAATTTTAAATCACCAAAAAAAATTAAACAAATCCGAAAGAAAAAAATTGAAGTTGACAGTTTTACAGAGGGCGTTGTTAGAAGAAAAATAACTCAATTTTATACGGTTTATAAGAAGGTTCCTACATTAAAAATTTTGACTGCGAAACTCAGAGAAGAAGGAATTTTAAATTGTGGCCGAGAATATTTGAGAACATTGATTCATAAACTTGGCTTTCGATTTAAGAAATGTCAATCAAAAAGAAAATTACTGATTGAACAACCAAACATCGTATCGTGGCGGTGGCGTTATCTTAATGCGATAAAGAAGCACAGAAGAGATCAAAGAAACATTGTTTACCTCGATGAAACATATGTCAATTCGTTATTAAATGTACCGGCGTGTTGGCAATCCAATGAAGAACGAGGGGTGCTGTCGCATATTGGCAAAGGGCCACGTTTAATTATTGTACATGCTGGTGGACAAGCCGGATTTATCGATGGAGCTCTTTTAATTTTTAAATCCAAAAGCAAAACCGGAGATTATCATAGCGATATGAATTTTGTAAACTTCAGCAAATGGACTAAAGAAAAGCTATTGCCAAATTTACCGCCAAGCTCAGTTATTGTTATGGATAATGCCGCATACCACTCGGTACAAGAGGACAAAAAGCCTACAATGACATCCACAAAAGCCACCATGCAAACCTGGCTGCAAAGACACAATGTTGAATTTGATACGTCTCTAAGAAAATGTGATTTATTGAATTTAATCAAACAACACGCGACAGAAAATATTTACAAAATAGATGAAATTTTAAAGGCGGCAGGTCATGAAGTCTTACGACTGCCTCCATATCACCCAGACCTGAACCCAATCGAATTGGTTTGGGGGGATATCAAAGGACAGCTCGTAAAAATTGAAATTGATTCTAATTTAGACAAAAAGAAAAATACACTGGAACAGTTATTTGCCGAATTCTCTGTAGAAAAATGGGTTAACTGCGATAAACATGTACAAACTATTGAAGATGAATATTGTCTGCACGATCGCATCGTTGATGAAGAGATGGACGGATTTATTATTAATTTGCAAGATTCTGACTCCTCAAGCTACACAGACAGTGATGATGATTCAAGCGATATGAATATTAGTGACGAATAGTCCTATAAATTTTTTATCTGTGGTTAAATTTTCTTAAACGGAGTTAATTATTGTTTTATGATTTTGTACCTATGAAGCTATTATAAAATATTTGTAAAACTTAAAAATAAATACTTATTATTTTATTCTTTACCAACAATGTCTATCTCGAGATAAATCTTTGGATTATTGACTCCGTGTGTAGCGTTACCCGCCCCCGCTCCCTTCTTACCGCGCAAGCGATACGCGAGTTAAACGGTCCGCCTATAATAACTTCTGTTGGTCTAAAATAAAAGGACACATACACCCCAAAAATCAATAGATGTGTGATGAATGATGGTTGTAACAGTCATCTTGCCTACTAATTCAATCAGTTTGTAGACAGTTACTTTGTTTTCTTCAGTTGATTAAATATCAATTACAATTTTTTATTATGGAATTTATTAACTTGGCATTCCTATTTATCAACTCAGATAACAAATTATACAAATAATTATTGATGTTACCTATACCTAATTACCTGTCTTACCCAAAAACTATTCAATAACACATTTTATTTATAAGTAGGTACTAATATATTAAAGCTGGATGGAACAGCTAGTTCATTATAAAAAGAAAATGATAATTAAAGATCACTTTACATAATAAAAATATTGTTTATCAAGCAATCTAGGTATCGCCACAAAATTTAACACTATTAACTAACCATCTTAAAAAAAACAAGGAACTCTTGAGATCAATTATAATAATTTATAAGTCTTTTGGTGACCTGTTAGTAGGTGGGTACTTTAAATCTACATACACCTGTGAATACCTAGGTATACCTATGTAGTTACCTACCTAATAACCGGCCATAGGCCTAAGAATAATTATATGATCTCAAGATTTGTTTATTTATTTGTATTCATACTTTATGTACACATTGCAAACACAGTTTTAAAATACAAAATACCACACAATATTATGTACAATGGTGTACTTAACCTAATATGAGCAATCTCCCAGCAGGCTCCTATAAGGAAAGAAGAAACAATGAAAAGGTAGGAGCAAGTATACAATTAATAAAAATGAAATATAATAATAACACATACATATTATTATATTTATAATAAAATAAATAAACTAATACTATAAAAAGAATACATATAAAATATTAAATGAGATCTATCTGGATGGCTAAGTTGTTAGTGCTAAATTTGAAGATACCTAGATTATTTAATAAATTACCTACATGATGTGATTTTTATTTATCATTTTCCTTTTAAAATGAAAACTAGCTGTTCCATGTCATCTTCATCCACGAGAAACGTTTTTTCTTCACCCCCGAAGGTCGTAGCGTGATGTTAAATACCTTCCTCAAGAATTGAACTATCAAATTCAAAAAGATTTTTTCAAATCCGACTGTTAGTTTCAGAGATTAGCGCGTTCAAACTAACTCTTCAGCTTTATTATATTAATTTGAATATTTTTTAGGTAAGACATGCACCTAACTACTGGACTGGGGAATATCAATAATTATTTGTATAATTCGTTAGTAAATAGCAGTGGCGTGCATACATTTTTATGCCAGGGTAGGCAAAAAAGAAAATTTCTTGGAATAGTTATTAAATAATAATCAAGAGGGTAGGCACAGTCTTTTTGATCGTATGGAGTGCACGCCACTGATAAATAGGTATGCTACATTGATAAAGTCCATATAAAATTGCAATTTATATTAAATCAACTGTAGAAATCAAAGTAACTGTCTACAAACTGATAGAATTAGTAGGCAAATTGGCGGTTACAACCTTAATCATCACACATTCATTGATTTTTGGGATGTAACCGCCCCAAACATGCAATTTTTCAGGGCGTATAGGAAAGCTAATTTTGTTACTATTAAATTTATTCCAAATATAATACTACTGTGTTCTGCATCAGAAAAAAATAAGACTTTTGGTGTTTAAATGGCTTATTTAGGTCAAAAACCAAAAAAGTTATGTCAAAAATAAAAATTATTTTTTTGTTTTTTGGCTCTCCTGAAAAGTCGAGTTTTGGTGCTTACGCCCTTTGAGCCTCGAGGTGTCGTACTGTTAGAAAAAACTATGACTATTTATAGGAAATAGCTATTTATCAGTTTTAAGGCATGAACCCAGATTCTGCATGACCGCTTAGCGATTCCTTGCTTCGAAACTGCGCCGTTGTCATAGTTACTTATTTTACTCAAAAATATTACCTACGATCGGAATAAAAGCCGCGTGGATCGTGGCTAACCGGGATTTGGCGGGGATCGAAAGTGTAAACAGTATTTTGTAGCCAATAAACCGTGCGTCTGTGTTTAAGCGAAACTCGCAGCGCAGTGCCTCCTTCCGCGCTCCGCACCGTGATTGGCCGATGCCACTATGGCCAGTCCCTATTCAACAATTCTCGTGTTGCATGTAGCATAGATTGGTGTATAGTGTCGAAATTGATGTGTATAAAAAAGCTAATGTTAAATCAAACTATAAACGTAGTGTGATAAGCTGGGGAAGCCCGCCGTAGGCACTGCTGCCTGCTTCCAAAGCAGTATAACACATTATATGCTGTGTGGAAGTACTATAGCTTGATCATTGTTAGGTAGGCTTTGAGGTAGGAGTAGTCATTAATTTTGAAAATAATAGAGATGATAATAAAATTATGGGATTCGAAACTCTAAGAAGAGATCACATAGATAGTTACAGATTCCATACAGAATATCAGAAACAAATTTCGGTCAACTGTCATCAAAAATGGCTGTATGAAAACTTTGAGGTAGGTACCTATAATATGTACTTAGTATACAATGTATGGGCAAAATACATGCCCTGCTTTAATTGAAATACAAATTGAAAAATACTGTATCGCAAGTAAGTGAAATACGAAATACAAAATATCTTTAAGTAAGGTATTTGAAATATAAAATACAAAATTATATTTGAAATATAAAATCTAGACCAGCATGGTCTGAAAAGTAGAGAAAAACAAGATTAATTAATCAGTAAAACCAGTTTCCTTTCATGAACACTAGATTTTTAAATGTACTGTCAGACATACGGCCTCTTGTTGGAGAGTGAATAAAACCTGCTAAAGAAAACAATCTTTCTACAGGTTCTGATGAGCACAAACTTGTGTTAAATTGTATGAACATTTTTTTTTAATAATTGGATAAATACATTTTTTTGCGGTGTGTTGACCAATTTTGACTTAAAGTCATAGCGTACAGTATACACATGAAGCTAATAATGAGTATACATTACAGTCTAGTGTTGCTAACTCTATTAGCTGCTTTACCATCATTACACTCCCGCCTCGCACTTACACTTACGATCGCTAAATGAAGGTTAAATTTATTTTAATGTTAAAATGTATTTTGGAGCCTGAAGCATTTGAAATACTAATTACAAAATACCTCGGCGTCAGGTATTTGAAATACGAATTACAAATTACGTTTTAAGGAAGTAATTTAAATACAAATACCAAATACGTATTTGTATTTCAGTTACGTATTTTAATTAGGTACAAGTAATTCAAATACTGCCCAACCTTGAATGTATGTAATGTATAATAGTCATCATTGTGTGTAAATGAATCCATTACCATATTAGGCAATTATAATAAATGGATATTTACAAAATGTGAGTCTAAACATTAAACCATTTAAGATAACATTTTATTAGATGATAAATTTATTTACACACCTACTTACTTTTAAGGACTTCACGGACTGGCAAAATAAATGGTAGTTTTGGACTTCCACATAACTGAGGATGAAAGAATGAGCCTACAGTGATGAGACCAGCTGGCAATGCTTCAAAGAGCTCACGAAACTTGTGTATATTATTTATAACTTTACTATCTGTAGATACATTGATGAGGGGTAGGAGTTCTGTAAACAAAATCACGAATTTTAATGACATCATCAAACACTTTTATATTCTGATTTTGTCCTGTTTTATATTATTCTGCTTAGCGTCCATGAGTTAGCAGGATGATTGCCTGATGGTAAGTGGCATGCCTGCTTATGGCCAATCGCATTGCTCTGCTGCATAATAATGTGGGACATTAGTAATTAACTTGGTAAAGGTTGTTTGGAGGGAATAGCAACTAGCGATAACACTGCCCAATGTATACCATTGTATAACATTATTTAGGAATATCTGTATGTCGTGTACAATTTACAGCCGGTCCCAATACTCTCTACCACATAGCAATCTCAGTTAAAAAGTAACAATATGACACTTGACATTAATTTTCTTATCTCTAGTAAGCTACAAGGTCTCGAAGCTAGACCAATAGTAAGGACAGATATTTCTATCTTTGTTTATTGAAACGGAAATATGTCTTAAAGCTATTGATGGTAACTATTTTAACTTATAGTAAGAGATAGATAGGATATTGGGAGCGGCAGTTAGTGCAATAAAGAGTTATCTATCTATCTAACTCTCCAGCTATGAAGTGCTTTTTGCACCAGAATGCAGGAACATTCACACACTGCTGTAGGACATACAATCATTGTTTGGTTCTACCACCAGATGTTAAAAAACAATAAAACCACATAAAACAAACCTTGATCTAAATAAAATTCCAAGTGATCCAATATTCTAGTTGAATCTGGAATTATTTCATTTTTTATTTTGAGCACTGGTATTTCGCCACGAGGATTTATTTCCAAAAACCACGACGAATACTGCTCCCCTTTAGTTATGTCCACAATCAATGGTTCAAAGTCAACATTCTTCTCATAGAGGGCCATTAAAACCTGTAAAATTACAATCAGTCATCTATTAATTTACTAGGATTTTTTAAATCATTTTACTATCGTAGAGACTATGATAGATATCTCGGACAAGGGAATGTCCAGGTAGGTACCACCACCGATATTAGGCTGCCTGTCCACCGGAGCGGAGCGAGGCAGCGGAGCGGAGAAACGAGAAATATTAACCAATAAGATTGCACTAAGATTTTGGAGAGGAGGTTTTGTGCAATCTTATTGGTTAATATTTCTCGTTTCTCCGCTCCGCTGCCTCGCTCCGCTCCGGTGGACAGGCAGCCTTATGCCGCAAAGCAGTATTGTGTAAACATTGCTGTTAGTGGTGTGAAAGGTAGTTTAGCAGGTGAAATTGCCGGACATCAGACACTTAATAACTAATGTCTTGGGTGACAAGCTTCAGTGAATTGCAGTTGTATGGTGGTAGGTGTGTATTGGTCATCTCAACACTAGGTTTAATAATTTAAAAATCCCATGCAATCAGTATAGTTTGACGTCTAATGAAATGAAAATATTAACATGGGTAACTTTAGTTTAAAATCCTTTACTAATGCTGTGAGCTTGATTATTGATATTCATTGTTTGAAGCCATAAAATATAGATTGTCACTAACCTTTTGAGAGTAAAAGCTATAGTAATTACAGTAGAGGTAAATGTTTGCCTTGCCGCCTACATTTGTATTTACATTAACTTTCGGCAATGGCAGTTTCTCCATGTATTTCTGCACATAATGCATTTTATCTTATTTTTTCTACGATTCGCAGCTAGCTGAACTTCACAAACAAATAGTATTAGCGGAACTCCATTAAAACAAAACTTTCTTCAAACTTATACGCGGGTTTTTTTTTTGCGATATTTGTTAGCTACCAACATGAGAAAACAAAAATCAGCTGACCACAGGTCTTAGAGGAGATACCACTGGAGAGAGCATAATGCGCTAACCCCTCTGAAATTTTTGTTCATATGTTCAGGTCATTCTTTATTTGTGTGCGTATCTTTTTGAATGTGTTGCGAGTTTATTATAGTGTGGGTATGCGTGAAATTGTATCTGTGTGTGTTTACTTCGCCTCCCGCACCCCGCAAAAGTGCCACGGAAAATTTGTTTGGGGAATCGACGCGATACTAGCTCCATTCTAATTACTCTGAGCCACAGGTAGATAGAACCATAGATTTAGATTTTTTCACGGTACCTTAGAACCGTACATAAATAATACGTATAGCAAGAGAAAGAAACCAATAGAGAGCTGGCACTTTCTTTCTCATTCGCGCAAGAACTGAATACATTTAAACCATCGATATACTATACCAACTAGATTTGCTGTCACGACCCGAAAAGTGGTCACGAAAATAAGAAAATAAGAGCTACGGAGACGGCTGTCGCTCAATTGTCTGCAATTATTATTGAACCTTATTTTGTAGTATGTAAGTCATCTTTTTATATGAACATATTATTGTTTTGCGTGTACGTGTATAGTTGTGTAGGTATATGTAACCGCGACCCACGGATTTATATTTACTTCGTAAGAACTGGATAGATCACTTAAATATATTAATATCACAAATTTAAACTTTATTCTACATTCTTAAGGTTTGTTTTTCGTTGACACAAGTCGAAGTAGAAAAACGAGCCGAGTGAGATAGATCAAAAGTAGATGTGTGTCCTTGTCTGCCCCTTGTCAAGTAAGTTGCCAACGCCAAATATGATTCTTTTTAGTAGTGTTCGGTAGATTTCTTAAAAGTTGATTACATTTGCTTTTAAGTTTTTCGTGTAATAAAACATCGAAATATAATAAATCTAGGACGATGAAGTGTAATATCATAAATTAGCACACGAACAACATGCAATACTTTTATACACAATAATATTAGTAACAATTTAACATTATGAAGGTAGCAGCACTAAGCTGTTGAGTGATTGTCGACATTGTCGTAGTAAGTAACCAGTGTCGCGGTGTACTGTTAGAGTAGGGTGACCATTGTTATGTATGGCGTCGCGTCAGTCATCTCGGATGATGGTTTCCATACAAACGTTGGTTAACTCAACCTGAATTTGGGAATGAAATACAGATATCCGGAAGAAAACGGTAGCTAGGTATTACCACAAATTCAAGTAATTTATTGTCTTAATTATGATAAGTACAGCAGATGTAACATTAAAATAAGTAAAATAAGACTAAATTTATTGATTGCAACAAATTTTCAGAATTAATAATTGCTTTAATACATAGTAATTTCATGACTTGCCATTAAATTCCATCCAATTATACAATACAAATAATTACGCACGGAGGTTACGCAGGAGCACCGATGTGGCACCGTCCGTTGTGACCCGATCCGCCGCCAAAAGACCTTAGAAGTGAGAGAAAGAATCCTTCTACATAGTAATGCGTGGACACCCTATTAGACAGAGATAAACTACTACTTTCAGACCTCTCATTCGGCTCGTGATCTTTAGTAGACTGCGCTGTCCAGTTCTAATACAGGTTCGTGCCGCGACCACATTTTCGATGTCATTTTGTTCGTGACAGCTAATCTTGTTGGTATAGTATATCGATGATTTAAACATATTATATGTGATAGAAAGAAACAGAGCATATGATTTTCTGTCCCTCAGCGTGTGTTCAGCACTGGCGCACCGTCGCCGGTGCGGTTTTTCGGCGGAAATTTTCTCATTCACGATCTAGCTTTGGAATTTTAAATTGAATTTTCGTTGCGCATTATGAAATTTCGTTTAAACTACTTAATAGGCGCATTTGAATAAATATCTATAACGTGTGAGTGTATTCTTCCTTCCTTCTATCTTATCGGCGGCACGCTAGCTAGATGTCTTCTTAACTTCTGTCTACGACGTATAATATCACAGCAGACTAAGCAGCAGACTAGATGTTACGCTTCGTAGTACTAGTATTGACTAGTATTAATATTGGTATTGTTCTGTGATTCTAGTAGGAGTGAGTACCAAGCGAGTCTACCTGCACATCACTTTAAAAAAAAAAACAGAAAAAGAAAATGGACGATATTGTGTATTTGATTGATTTGGGGTTTGATTGAGTTTAGTTTAGTGCCTATGATGTGTGATGCTACATTATTATAGTACCAAATTACAGGTACTTGTTTCAATCAACTTGATATAGAATTATAAGTTTATTATAGGCTATATGAGAAAAGACGTTGAATGGGCAGAAAATGGAGGTATCAAACAATACAGACGCCGTCAACCTTGGCGTTGGTGAAGTAGAAGCAGAAATCGGCGAGGAGTTGAAACAATTGGAGGAAGGGAAAGACTTTGATACACGTAGTGAAGTTTCTAGTTCATCTTCTAGTGATTCGAGCACTCCAAGTATAAGCTCAGTGAGTACCAAGTCTAAAGGAAAACGCGCAAATCGCAAACGAACCAAATCAACTAGCCATTCGCCTGTACAAAGTAAACGAAGATGCATATCCAAGGCAAACAGCAAAGTAAAAACTTATGATTACTTGACTAAGTTGAATTATTTGTTTCGAGACACAAGATTCTTTTTAATAAAATCAAATAATGCTGAGAACATAACATTGTCCAAAGCTAAAGGCGTTTGGTCTACTCTTCCACAGAATGAAGCAAACTTAAATCAAGCATATAGGGAATCAAGAAATGTATTATTGATATTTTCTGTTAAAGAAAGTGGAAAATTTGCTGGATTTGCCAGGCTTGGGAGTGAATCCCGCAGAGATGTGCCCTCTATATCATGGGTGCTACCTCCAGGGCTTTCTGCCAAGGTTTTAGACGGTGTATTTAAAGTTGATTGGATATGCCGAAAAGAATTGCCGTTTAGTAGCACACTCCATTTGTATAATCCTTGGAATGAAGGAAAACCAGTCAAAATCGGCAGAGACGGTCAAGAAATAGAACCCAAAGTAGCAGAAGAATTATGTAGATTGTTCCCTGAAGATGAAGGTATTGAAATGACTCCAATTTTAAGAAGATCTAAGGAAGCCTCTAAAAAAGGTTATTTAAAGAGTGGTGGTAATTATCGAACATATCGTGCACCACTCTCATCAAGGGGATTGAGCTATCGTAGTCGCTTAAGTACTGCCTCTGCCCGTAGCAGGCGGAAGATATTTTTGTCACCAAGAAGCCGAATTGCTTCTGGATCTTTTAAGAGGCGATCTCCTTCACCATATACACGTGATCGTCTGCCAGTATGGTATGGACGCTCCCGTGATGGATACAGCAATAGTAGTTCTGCTGCAGCTGAGGCATATGTTGCAGAATATATGCGGTCCATGCACCACCAGTTGCCACCGCTGCCATATGTGCCACCTCCGGGCTTTAGTGGTGCATTGTCATCATATGATGGAATACCACCTCCGCCGCCTCCGCCACCACCGCGCTACTACGACATTCCTGATTATCCTCGTTCAGTGCTTGTATATGACAAAAGGTCATATGAACGATCTGTGGATGAATTTTTGTGGCGTACTTCTGATCGTTCTCGTGGCCGCAGTCGTGACCGCGAATCTCATAGATCTTATCGTGACCGCCGATAAAATCGTTTTAACCCTAACCTGTAATGAATTATTTGTAATGATAATAAAAAAAATTGTGTTTGAACTTTGAACTTTATTGAATTAAATATGATAACAGTGCTGTGGTGAACTCTGATATAATCAAACTTCTAGTTTGAGTTTGGACTCTTTACTAAATGTAGGCTTTTAATCAAATAGGACTTATTATTCACAGGTACTTTAAGTGAAAATACACGAAATCAAGAACAGGGTATTATGCCGTAATATGGTGCCAGTGTATTTTACAAAATTAGGTTAATATGGAATCGGTAGTCCTACTGAACAATTTACGTAATTATTGTGTATATACAACATCTAAATGTTGTATGATTATCTGTGATATATTTCCACCTAGTTTTATATTGTTATGTATTAGACTTAATTTTTTTTTTTTTCATAAACACCCACCAAAGATTATTTATTATTCTTAAAAGTGCATTTTTATAATAATATTACAAATACATTTTTACTTATTTCAATATTATAATGAAATTGTTAATCATAACCCTGAAAAAATAGTATCATATTTATAATGTAATTATTCATTACCTATTTACATAATTTGTTTTAACCTAGTAGAACAAAAATATTTTATTCCTGTAATGCACATTTAATTATCCCTTTTTAAATGATTAATGTCATTAACATAAATCTAGATCGGGGTTTTAACCGACCAAGTTGCATGGCATTTTCGCTCAAAATTCCTATTTTTATTAAAAGTACCATTTGGGTCTCACTCAAGACTGTATTCAGACTGCCTTAAATATGTACTGCTGCAAGGAATTTGAAAGTATGAGCTTGCGATTCTACGCGCGGCAGCAGCTGGCAGCGCGTTGGAAGCAAAACTGACAGCTATAGGGAGAGATCAGGCAGAGAACCAACTTTGCTTCCATTGTCATCCGACGTAAATCTAGGTCTATATGACACCTTCGGAGTCGCTGGACGTCCATTGAGCGCGGCGGCGACTCCGAGGCGGCGGGGTTGCGACCCCCGTCCCCGTGAGCACCGTGACTGGTTCCCGGGGAGCTACAATAGGCTCAATGGGCAAGGCACTGAAGGCCCTGGTGCAGATCCCACCGGTAAGCCCTGGGGTACCCTCATGTGCCGATGCGACAGCCGCTGGGGTTTTAGTGGGTAAGAATGCCACATACCCCGGTCGATCTCCCCGCGAAAACATAAAAAAAAGATCTATATGTCAGGAATCAGGTTTTGTCCCACCCAACCACGAATCGTCGCAGGGGCGTGCCACGAAATATCAAACGTATTGACATAGTGCTTGTTCACATACAACTCGCGGGCACGGGCGCGCGGCGGTCTTGAGTTGCACATTGGCCGCTGCGCTGTTAGCCGCTAGGCGTTTGCGTGCGTGTGACGTGTATAGGGGTTGTAAACATGGACATCTTTTATTTTTAAAATAAAATTCATAGGTACCTGAAGTGGGAGATAACAAAAATTAGAATTGGTGGACCTTATACCTACTTACTTATGCGGTAACAGCTCAGTGGGCGAGCGCTTGCCTTGGAAACAAGGTGCGCAGGTTCGAACCCCGGTTCGCACCTCTGATTTCTTTAATGAATCATGTACGTCTTTGTGCGATTGTTACTAGCTTTCGGTGAAGGAAAACGTGAGGAAACCTGCATGTCTGAGAAAGCCTAAATAGCTTTTGAATGACGTGTGAAGTCCGCCAACCCGCACTTGGCCAGCGTGGTTGACTACGGCCTAAGCCCCCTCATCTTGAGGGGAAGCCCGTGCCCAGCAGTGGGACATAAACCAGGGTTGGTATTATTATTATTATTTATATCTACTACCGTTTGAGAGCATGCTTTAAGATTTTTTGGATATACTAGGATGATCTTGGTCCTGGCAGGATTCATCTGTTTTAATTACATATCTAAGTACTACTTAGATCCAAATTGGAATTCTAGCATAAACAGCGCTGATAAACTGTTTTGTACGTATTAACCGACATGATGCAAACGTGCTGTATGTTTTCCAGCGACATGTTCAAAACGGTTAAACTTAATAGGGACGCACCGCCGCTTGCAGATCGCGCGTTCCGCCGATAGTTCGACGTGAACACACGAAACAACTTCATATACTTACCCTGTTTTTCTTTACAAGATCCAGAGGTGTAGCTTGCTTTAGATGGGCCCTGTATCAAAATTTGTTGGGGAACCCAAATGAAGGTACGGCCGGCCCAAGAGTTTATATGAGATCAAGGATTTTACGAATTTTTGCGTACACCGACACACATTCGGGGCCTATGTAGCCCGGGGGCCCCCGGGCGTAAGATCAAAAATGGAACAATAGATGTATGAACACAGGCGTGATGGCTGCCCTATTCGACCCTACTGGCCCTATTTGACTCGCCACCGTTCAGCCGTTCATCACTCCTGTGTTCATTCATACCATAGTACATTTATGTTTTATTTTTGATCTTGTAAAAAAAATAAAAACCGACTTCAAAGTAAATGATCTAAAAAACATTACATAGGTAACGAAAATTATATTAAAGTCGGTGCTGATATTAGTTAACACGCCATATTGCTATTCTTAGCACCGGCTTCAATATACTTAGGTATTTTCGTTATTTTTTAACCGACTTCAAAAAAGGAGGAGGTTCTCAATTCATCGTGTATGTTTTTTTTTTTTTTAATGTATGTTCACTCATAATTCCGCCAAATATGTACCGATTTGGATGATTCTTTTTTGTACCTAATGGACATTCCATCAAGTTGGTCCCATAAAATTTTTATTCCTTATGAACCAGTAGTTCCTGAGAAAACATGAATAGAATGTTAGAATTATCTGGTAAAACGCCCAAAAATAGATGATGTTCTAATCAATAATGGTTATAACTCATACAAATATTTACCAATTTCAGTGATTCTTTTTTTATTCGAAAGCATGAACCATAAGGATGGTTCGGTATGAATTTCATCAAGACCGGATAAGAACTTTTTCGAAGAACATGAGTGATGGGAAGGAGATATAACTTGGAGAAACCATAAAATAGATGATGTCTTCGTCTAGAAAATGGTCATACGCCATCCAGATCATCGTACCGAATTCGATGGTTTCTTTTTGACCCCCGACCAAAAAAGAGGTGTTATTAGTTTGGGGGGGGGGGGGGTCGTGTCTGTCTGTCTGATAACTGTCTGTGGCATCGCAGCGCTCAAACGAGTGGACAGGTTGGCGTATGCTGGTTTATTGGAGATGGTTCTTAGCGATGTTACTTGAAAATCGGTTTAGCTTTGAAAACCATCAGCTCCAAAAGCTCTTTTCCAAGTCGAGATAGGGATATTTCGTATACAATGGACATTTTTAATTACTTCTATTACTCCGAAAGATCTGAAATTTAGAACATATGTAAATCCGTTGATACTAAAAAACTGGTACTAAGAAAATTGTAACCTTCACCAGGGTCTGATGATGGAGCAGGAAGGTGGTCACAGGATTTCTGCACCAATAAACGTAGACCCACTGAGTTTGGGCTCGTTGTGTAGGTCTCGACGAGTATCTGCTAGAAAAATGATGTTAAGAGTCTGGTGATGGGAGCGAACAGTATGATGTTAACAGGAACTCTGTTCCATGAAATGTAGGACCCACCGAATTTTAGATCTGTGGTTGGGTTGGGAGATTTTAATTAAAATAAATTTATACCTGTTGGTATTAAAGCTTTATATCCAAATCGGTATATAATTGAATAAAGACTTATCAAGAGAATATGACTAAAAAGAATAAAATAATTTTTTTTATAAAAAAAAATAAACCGACTTCAATAGACACCACACTAAAAAGTGAAAAATAACTTCAATATTCTTGAAGTTGGTGCTAAAATAAACACGATACTTACCCCAACACCAGAATCAACTGACCAGCACCAACTTCAATAATATTGAAGTTATTTTTCACTTTTTAGTGTGGTGTCTATTGAAGTCGGTTTATTTTTTTTATAAATTTTTTAATGCTTTTTAGATCATTTTCTTTGAAGACGGTTTTTATTTTTTCTGAAAATATTTTATTGACTCTTTAATAAATGGTATATAGGTAGGTAAGGGGCCGTCCATTAATCACGTGAGGTTCCAAGGGGGGGGGGGGGGGTGTTTCAAAAAATCACGAAATATTACCAGGAGGGGGGGGGGAGGGGTATAATGAGATATCACGTGTATTTATTTCTTTGTTCAATGCACGATTTCTAAACCAAACAGCGGCACTTGGCCTTGACTCACCGTTGCCGGCAACGACTTCCCATTCAACATTTAATCAGTTAAGTACTTACCTGTTTTTAAATATAATTGGGGTTAGTTTAAAACCTCACCACATATCACCAGGAGGGGGGAGGGGTTAAAAAGTTGCTAAAAAACATCACGTGATTAATGGACGACCCCTAAGTACAAAAATATACTTCTCTGACTACCCCTTTTCTCGAAATATGGTCGTTGTAAGATGTGGAATGTGCTTATTGAAACCCGAAGTATTATAGGAAAATTTTATTGTACCAATTGACCGCTGCTTTTTTCACACATTGACAAGTTGTCAAACTACATAGTTTTTTATTCTTAATCGCGTCGCTAACACAGCCCCACCCTAGTGATGCTTCAGCAGCACTCATCATCCACTGGAATTCGAGCGACGCGCGTAGCTGATCTCATAAAGCTTCCAGATTTAGTTTTCACCTTTACTATTCTCACTCGACCGTCTTTGCCAGGAATGATCTCTTCTACTAAACCTTTAGGCCATAAATTACGTGGGCCATTTGGATCGACCACAAGTACGAGATCACCTACTTGTAACTGTCTCTGTTCTCTTTGCCATTTCGTTCGAGGTAGCATGTCTGGCAATATTTCTTTGACCCATATGCGCCAGTACATGTCTGCTAATCTCTGCGATATTCGCCATTGTCTTCGCAGGTACAAATCAGAGTCATCGAAGGTTCCAAGATGAGGCAAGCTAGATGACGAACCCACTAGAAAATGATTAGGAGTTAATGTTTCGAGACCTTTTGGATCCACAGATACATGGGTTAATGGTCGGCTATTAACAATATTTTCGACTTCTGCCAGCAAAGTCATTAAAGTTTCATCTTTAGGAGCTCGTTCTTTCAGTATGACTTTCAGACTGGTCTTAACACTCCTTATGAGCCGTTCCCAAGCCCCACCCCAGTGTGGGCTAGCTGGTGGTATGAAGGTCCACTTGGTGCCATAGTTCATGGCTTCATTCTTCAAAACCTGTTCGTCTAACCCTTGAATCGACTTTTTTATTTCAGTATCTGCGCCTTTAAGGTTTGTCCCATTGTCGGAATATAAATATTGTGGCCAACCTCGTCTAGAAGCCATTCTTCGGAGCGCCATTATTAATGAGTCCGTGGTAAGTGTACCAACGACTTCCAGGTGGACAGCACGCACAGTCATGCATGTGAATAGGACTCCATACCTTTTTTCTCGTCTTCTTCAGACTGTAACTTCCATGGGACCAAACAGATCTACACCACAGTAAGTGAAGGGACGCTGGTGATGAGCCATCCGAGCGCCAGGTAAGTCTCCCATTCTTGGTACTTCCGGTTCATCAAGGTAAGGTGACAAGTTAATTATCTTACTAGACTTTGGTAAACATCTATTGTTTCTTATTTCAGTTAGCTCCCTCTCAAATGATTGTAGTTGCGACTCCTTTAATAGTAGTGTTTCAGCTCGTGCGACGGTGTCGTCAAATTCATGGGTAAGCCTTTTACATCTGTTTATAAATTTCAGGATCATAGAAGTCGTTCGAAGTAGACGGAGCCACGAGGAAAATCTAGTAACATCAATGATTGGTAAGTGAGTCCCTGTTTGTATATTATTTACATATTCCATTTCTAATTCAGTATGTTTTATTTCAGGTTCGAGTTGTATAGAGCTGCGAGGCCATTGGTTCTCCTCGAGTTGCAGGAAGGTAGGTCCATGTAACCATTCTTTTTCCAATATAGAACAGTCATAAGATTCTCTGGTGCCGAGGTCAGCGGTATTAAGCTTCGTTGGTACGTATCTCCAATCACTTGCATTACTTAACTCGTCTATTTCACCAAGACGGTGTGCCACGTACTGTTTATAGTTACGGGCATCATTGCGTATCCAAGCAAGTACCGTACTCGAGTCACACCAGAAGAATTTTCTTTCTGCTTTCATCTTATGTTGTAATGTTACAGTTTCAGCTAGTCTAGCAGCCAGTACAGCGGCCTGCAGTTCCAACCGCGGCACTGATACCAGTTTGACAGGCGCGACACGGCACCGGCTCGTTATGAACGCCACTTGTACACAATTATTGTAATCTAGCCACCGCCAGTACGCTACCGCGCACATCGCTTTTGTAGATGCGTCACAAAATATATGCATCTGTAAGCATGTATAACTAGTTGTTAGCGTAGGCTGAATCGTAGTTTGCACAGGAGCTCCACGCTGTGTCTGCAGTGACTGTTGACTAGAAGACATATGTTCCATTGCACACGCTGTCGCCATCGGATAATACCTCGGTAGACGTACAAAGCGTAGTGTTTGTAATTGTGATATCCATTTCGTCCATTTATCAAATATGTCATCGGTCACGTGATCGTCCCAGCTGAGATTTTGTTTCCAGGTTTCTTGTAGTATTATTTTTCCGTTAATGGTATACGGTGATAAGAAGCCATAGACGTCAAATATAGACATTATCACTCGCAACATTTCTCTCTTAGTAGGCCTTTGTATACCATTAATTATATCTTCTGGAATCCGCTTGAAAGATACGTCAAATCGCAGCGTGTCATCACTTGGATACCAGATTAAACCAAGCGTGCGTTCGCCTTCGTATTCTTGGCCGATTTTAAACTTAACGGCTGCATCTCCCAGAGCTTCTTTAGGTAGGCTCTCTAAAACCCTTTTGCTGTTGCTCGTCCAATTTCTTATTTCGAAGTTCCCTTGTTTGTGAATAGACGCGATTTCATGAACCAGTTGTATTGCGGTCTCTTCATCGGGTAGACTGTCTATGTAGTCGTCCATGTAGTGCTGCGAATATATTGCAGCAGCAGCTGTAGGCATCGACGCTTCATATCGTTGCGCGTTCTTGTTCTTCACGAACTGAGCAATGAATGGTGAGCAATTGGCGCCAAATATCAATGACGTCATGACGTAGGTGTTTACAGGTCCCTCAGGTTTATCTCTATAAACAAATCGCAAGGCGTTCTGATCTTCAGGTCTTATTTTAACTCTCAGAAACATGTCTTTTATATCACCTGATACAGCGATTCGGTTTTCTCTAAATCGTAACATAATGCCGAATAACGATGCCAGTAGATCAGGTCCTTTTAGCAAATAGTCATTAAGAGACAATCCTTTTGTTTTAGCCGCTGCGTCGAACACCAGTCGCAATTTCTTTTTATTTGGGTTATCAACCCCAAAATGCGGTAAATACCAAGTCTTTGGTGTAACGTCAGGGTTATTCAACTTTTGGGCGTAATCGTTTTCAAGTAAATGACATATGCGTTCTTTGTACCTTTGTGCATACTCTTCATTTTTCTTCATCTTCCGTTCAACTCCCACGAGTCTGGACAAAGCAGTCGGAAATGAATTAGGCATAACACTCTTTTCATCTCGCCAAGGTAAGCCTACGTACCATTTACCATCAATTAATGTAGCGGTTCGTTCTAGAATACTTTCAGCGCGTAAGTCTTCGGAGTTCTGCCTTGGCTTAGCAGATACGCCCATGGACTCGATGGAGAACGACCTTCGTACTTCGTCTTGAATCTCCCGGAGGATACATTCAGTTTCCATGGTGTCACTGGTAAGAAACAGAGCGGAGTGACACACAGGACCAGGTGAGCAAGTAGGTACCCTTCCATGTAGGCACCATCCCAGAGGAGTCCGGGTGGCGTAGGGTTCATTTGGTCTGCCCATCTTCGTCTCCAGAGGTAAGATAAGGTGGTAGTTATCTTGGCCAATTAATACTTGTGGTTTTAACTGTCCAGTACATAGGTGATGGCTAATATTATGTAAATGTTTGAAATTATTGCAATTTATTAGGCTTAGGTTTTGTTTAGGTAGCTTAAGTTGGTCAACAATGCGCGCATTTATATTAAACGATTCTTCGTTTGCGCCACACAGTGTTAGGTCGACTAGCTGAGTGTCGCACATGAGTTCCGTGCTGTCCCATGCACCGCGCACGCGAAGAGACTCCCGGCGGCCGCGCAGGCCTGCTCGTGCGGCAAGGTCAGAGCTTATTAGTGTTACTGACGACCCGTCATCAAGCAATGCACTCGTATTGAGTATTCCGTTCGGTCCGTGAATGTCAATAGGTACGACTTTCAATAATACGGAACTCTTGATGTTGACATTGTTAACTGTTTCAGGCGAGGCTTCAGTTTCATGTTCTGGCACTGATGTGCGGTTGTTTTGGCGTGGCACGTAATGCAATAAGCGATGATGAGCTTGTCCACAGTTCTCTATATCACAGCAGGGCGCAGGACATGTCTCTCTGTTATGATGCGCCACTAAGCACTTATAACAAATGCCAAATCGCTTAACATGTTGCCATCTATCTTTACGTAACGATTTCTTAAACTTTTTGCATTCGCTTAGCTTGTGATTATATTTACGACAGTAACGGCATTTGTGCTCACTTTGCTCATCTTGAAGTAGTACGGCGTGAATATTATCTACTTTATCGTATTGCTTACGTTTAGTATAATCTGGTTTAGAATGCAATAGGCTCACGCTGCATGTAGATATTTTCACCGCTTCTTCGGTGAGGAAATCTGATAGCAAGTCTAGTCTAGGTTTTGATGAGCCGGCGGTAATAAGGGGATAACAGATGAAATTAAAAGGAAAAATTGATAAAATAGAGTTGTTTTATTAATTATCTTATAGCGTAAAAAAAAAGTGAGTGACATTAATCATATTTCTAAACAAAGTTACATTAGCATTCTATTCAGCCGGCCAGCTATTAAATTATTATCAAGTAGGTCTAAATCTAACACCCCCACTTAATTAATTAGCTGTAGCCCTATATGCTTTAAACAAAACAAAAGCTTAATTCTAGTGACACCTTTAGTTAAGGCATCGGCAGGCATAGAGGCTGTATTACAATAAGATATAACCACTTCGTGTGATTCAGCTAACTCCTTTATGAAATGATATCGAATGTTAATGTGTTTAGACCTTTTGTGAATTACTGGACAATATATAAGTTTATTAGCACTTTGGCTATCACTATAAATAACTATCGGATAGTCTAGTCCAATTAATTCGCAAAATAAGCCTTTAACAAACATAACTTCTTTTGAAGCGTCACATAAAGCTATGTACTCAGCTTCTGCAGTACTGAGTGCAACACATTGTTGTTTTTGTGACTGCCACGAAATTGCAGCACCGCCAAAGATCAAGCAATAACCTGAGAACGAGTGACCATCGGAATTGGTTCCCCAGTCAGCATCTGCGTAAGCAACTAAACGTTCTCCAGTCCTTTTGTAACAAATACCGTAATTTAAACTGCCTTTTAAATACCGTAGTACTCTCTTCACAGCAGCAATGTGTTCAGCATTATTGTATGCATTAAACTGGCTTAGGTAACTGATTGCGAATGAAATATCAGGTCTAGTACATGTTGAAAGGTACATCAGTGATCCAATGATTTCCTGATATTGTAAGTCTTCAGTTTTCTCCCCCTTAACTAGCCTGGTATTGCATTCCAAGGGAGTCGATACTGGCTTACAGTCTTTCATTCCATATTTTTCCAAAAGTTTTTCAGTATACGTCTTCTGGTTTAAGTATATTTCACCTTTTTCTCTATTTCTTCTTATTTGGATTCCAAGACATTCTTTTACTTCGCCTAAATCCTTAATCTTAAAATAATTTGCTATAAACATCTTAACTTTTTCAGTTTCTTTAATATTATTAGTAAAAATGTAAAAATCATCAACATATAAAGCAATAGCTATAAATAGTGTTTCTGTCTTCTTGATGTAAACGCAACAGTCATATTTTGATTGTACAAAGCCAATTTTCAATATGTAAGAATGAATTTTTACATTCCAGCATCTTGCAGCCTGTTTAAGACCATAAATGGCTTTCTTCAATTTGCAAACTTTTCGTTCATCACCTTCTTTGACAAACATTTGAGGTTGTTCCATATATATGTCTTCATACAAATCACCATTCAAAAAGGCTGTCGTCACATCTAGATGTTGAATTTCAAGATTCTTTTCTGCCGCTATTCCTAAAAGTAAACGAATCGATGACATTTTTACTACTGGTGCAAAGGTTTCAAAATAATCCTCTCCATATTTTTGAGAAAAACCTTTAGCAACCAATCGCGCTTTATATCTCTCAAGTTTTCCATCTGCGCCGGTTTTTAATTTAAATACCCACTTGCATTTGACAACATTCTTGTCAACTGGACGGTCTACTAACTCCCACGTACTGTTTTCCAACAAAGAATTATACTCCTCTTCCATTGCTTTCTTCCATAGCGCTTTGTCTGTCCTGGACAAAGCATCTTTAACAGATTGTGGGTCTAAACAACTTGACATATAAAAATTATAAACCATATCTTTATCAATTTTAGGGTGTCTATCCCTTAGTGGATATCTCCTCTCAATTAATGGTGCAGTGGATTGTTCTTGACTTTGAGGGTCTCCCACTGGAATGACCCGTGTGTCATCTGCTTCAAACCATTCTTCTCTGGGTTCAAGATCCCTTGAGGAGCATGGTATTGACTCTTCGACAGTAGTTGATTCGGTCTCTATTTGACTTTCAGTTTCCGAATTAATATTAACGGTTGTCGGTTTAATTGTAACCTCAGTCGTTATTATAGAGTCATTGACTGGAGCAGGTAAATCCTTAGAACTTCCTTCGTCTGGTATATTTATTTGCCCTTCAAAGAAAGTAACGTCTCTTGCAAATATAATACGACGTGGATTTTCCATGTTTATGAATCTGTAACCTTTTTGCTGATCTCCATAGCCGACCATAATCATTTCAGTCGTTTTTCGATCAAACTTTTTTCTTGAATCTTTTTGAAGAACTTGAGCTTTAGATCCAAATATTCTGAGATGCGATAGGTCTATTTTTTCTCCTGACCATTTAGTTTCAGGAACTGAATCAGGTACTGCCATCGTAGGTGACCTATTCTTTAAATATATTGCTGTTTGGACAGCTTCAGCCCAAAATTTCTTAGACAAATGAGCTTCTTGTAGCATACATCGCGCTTTTTCTACAATAGTTCGTATCGTGCGCTCAGCCACCCCATTTTGCTGCGGAGTATGAGGAATACTTGTTTGATGTAGAATCCCGTGATCCCGTAAATAGGTTTGGAATTCATTATTGGTATATTCTGTACCATTGTCACTGCGAAGAATTTTAATCTTCTTGCCGGTTTGATTTTCAACAAGAGCTTTAAAACATTTAAATTTTGTAAAAACTTCTGCTTTCGACTTTAAAATAAATCCAAAAACCTTTCGACTAAAGTCGTCTATAAAAATTAAAAAGTATCTAGCTCCACCCCATGACATTTCTTCCATGGGTCCGGCAACGTCAGTGTGAACCAACCCTAATATATCTTTAGCTCGTTTAGCTTTATTTTTTGGGAATTTTTGTACGCATTTTTTACCTTTACAGCAGGCAACGCAAGGTTCTATTTCGGTTTCCGAATAGTGCAGTCCATCTACTAAACTTCTTAGCTTACACATTTGCTGCTTGGAGAGATGACCAAGTCTTCTATGCCATAATTGATGTGCACTTAACTTAATATCATCCTTCAGAACCATTGCTTGATCTTTGCTCTCTAAAGTATATAAACCACCCTTTAATGGTGCTGAAAACAAAGGATTGCCATTAACTGACATATCATTATGCTTGTATACATTACAACTGCTATTATCAAAAAGTACTACATAACCGTGTTTAGTTATTTGACTTACAGACAATAAATTAGCTACTAAATCGGGTACATGTAAAACGTCCTCAAAAGTAATAGAAAGATTTTTATGCTTATCTGATTTTACATTCATTGTAAGATCGCCTTTCTCTTTACATATTAACTTATCGCTATTAGCAACTGTCACATTTGTTAAAATATTTTTAATATTACACAAATTATCAGCGTGTGACGTCATGTGAGATGTAGCACCAGAGTCTAAAATCCAACAATTACTTTGCCTATAATTACTTACATCTGACATTAACAATGTAAGTGGACTAGCTGCGTCAACTGTAGCAGCACCCGTATATGTAGTTACACCCGTAGCAATAGTCGCAGTTGCGTCGTAAGTACGTTTCTCCTTTTGTCTGCATTGCCATTTTAAATGTCCTGTCTTTTTACAGTTGTGACAAAATAATTTCCTTCTGTTATTTTTACTGTAATTACTAGGTGTTGTAAGTGCAGATTGCCCAGAAGAAAATTCGCGTCGATGGCCTTCTTTTAACAGAGCAGTCATAACGGATTCAGACGTTATTTTCGAACCTGAATGCTCCAGAGCCATTACGAGGGGGTTGTACTCTTCAGTCAAGCCAGCTAACATGATGATGCCTATAAATTCGTCTTCGATACCTGCCTTAATGCTTTGTAGTTGCTGTTGGGTTCCTTTGATCTCATTGCAGTAGCATTCAATGGAAGGAAAGTTCGTAGATTTCATACCGAACAATTTTCGTAGTAGCGTAAGCCTACGCATAAGGCCTGCATCCGCGAAGCATTGTTGCAGTTTATCCCACGTTTCTTTCGCAGTCTTTGCTTCGCATATAATAGGATATATTTTTTCTTCGCATTGAAGGCATATTTTTGATCGAGCTTTGGCATCTCGTCTTTTGTTTTCTTGCGTATCTATTTGTGTTTCGAGTACACAATCCCACAAATCACAGTCCGTGAGGTACATTTCCATGGCAAATCTCCAATTATTATAATTTTCCTGTCCCAATAATTTTTGGAAACTCGGCGTACTAGTGGTATGCGTGATAATTTGTGAATGATCCATATTTATTGGATTTTCAAATACCACACGTAGGAAAAAACGTTTTACATTAAACTAAACCGGTTATGGGCTATCTGGGCCCATAACCAGATGAAATTAAAAGGAAAAATTGATAAAATAGAGTTGTTTTATTAATTATCTTATAGCGTAAAAAAAAGGTGAGTGACATTAATCATATTTCTAAACAAAGTTACATTAGCATTCTATTCAGCCGGCCAGCTATTAAATTATTATCAAGTAGGTCTAAATCTAACAATAACTGTAATCCGCCCACTTGGACAATAGCGCAGTAGGTAGCTTGGACAAAACGATAGTAGCTACCTCCATCCCTTGCAGGTATTCTTCACGTCCGAGTGCCCGTACCGCGGCCACGTAGTTCTTCACTTTAATAGAAAATGGAACAATTTCTAGACAGTAATCTGGTGGTATGTTATACATTCTCTTTATATCTGTCATAATGCGAGATAAGATGATGTCAGCGTTACCGAATTGTAGTTCCAGTGTCGACATTACTACCGATGGGGAAGTACCACTTATCAGTAAAGCTGCCACAGCGTCATACGCGGGACCACGAAGACATTTTCGCAGCCGCCACAGGTTTTCTTTCTCAGAAAAGGTGCATACTTCTGTGGATTCTTCGTATGATTGTTTAAAATGTAACCACTCCATCGGGTTCCCGTTAAAGAGTGGTAAATCTCGCGGTGTACTAAGACGGGTGAGAAGGTTTGTATTGTGCTGCGTAGTAGAAGAGGTGACTAAATCTTTCAGTGCATTCGCTAACTGTTGAACTGGTCCGTCTGTGCCGATGGGATTCGGCGTGTGCTGCTTGCCTTTGTCGCTTCCAATCATAGTGGCATGCTGCACCTCCAGCTCCTGTTGACTGCGATCCATCCACTTCTGTACACTTATTTTAGCGCTACAATTGCTCCTCGATGCTTCTGACGGACTGTAGACTGTATTCTTCGTCTAGTTCGGCTATGTCTGCCGCTAATTGTTTGTCGATCAGCTCTAATTTAATACGAGCCTTTGCCTTGGCTGCTTCTAGTTCCAGTTTTTTCTTCTGGGCTTGTATAGAAGAAGATGATGAGGGTTTTTTCGACGTAACCGAGTGACGCGATGATAGTGAAGGCGGTTTATTAGCACAAAATCGGTCCGATTTCACTACACTCTCAGCGTACGACTTTCCAATTGGGTCATCAATCTCCTTAGCTTTTGTTACAGTTGCAGGCAAAGTTGCAGACGGTTGCAATTCCTGTACATTGGTGGCGACATGTTGTTTTCCCTTTTCTTGCAATGCCATACTTCGGGTGTTTACCATTGTTTTCTTCGACGGTGGCGTGGTAAACATGAAGATCCTGCTCGATGAGACCACTTTGTAAGATGTGGAATGTGCTTATTGAAACCCGAAGTATTATAGGAAAATTTTATTGTACCAATTGACCGCTGCTTTTTTCACACATTGACAAGTTGTCAAACTACATAGTTTTTTATTCTTAATCGCGTCGCTAACAGTCGTGGAGGCAAAAAATTGAAAAGTTTAATGCTATTCACTATTATTCATTACTAGCTGACCCGCACAGCTCCGCCCGCGCTTTTATTACATTTTGCTCGTCTCTCTTTCCCTCCCACTTCGGTCCTCGTCACACTCCCCCTCTTCCTCTCCCCGTTGTCCCTTCTCTGAACCCTCTCCCTCTCTCTTCTCCCAACTTGCTCCACCTAACTCCCCCGATCCCTCACCCCATCACCCCCTCCTCAAATCCCCTCTCAGTCTCTCCTCTCTTGCACCCTCCTCTCGTTCTATATATCCTCGTCAATCATGTTATCAGCGGCATAAAATATACTTTATGACCTATTCTCAGACCTACCCGATATGCACACAAAATTTCATACATATCGATCGGTTCACCCATCTAGTTAATGAGCTTGTCTTATGTTGCTTAACCTTAACCTAGCGGCATGAAATATACTTTACGACCTATTCTCAGACCTACCCGCTATGCATACAAAATTTCATACAAATCGGTTCACCCATCTGGTTAATGACCTTGCCTTATGTTGCTTAACCTTCTAGCGGTATGATATATACTTTATGACCTATTCTCAGACCTACCCGATATGCACACAAAATTTTATATTCAATTTAATGACCTTACCTAAGGTTGCTTAACCTTAACTTACCGAAATAAAAAAGTATCCTATGTCCGTTTCTTCGTAACTAACACGACTTTCTTTTCTATACTATAATAAAACTCAAAGAGCACTTTTTCTGTACATTGAATATTTTTCCAAAATTTCTATGTACTATACTATCGACATAGAGGCCAAAACAATTTTTTTTGGAATTATTGTCCGTCTGTCTGTCTGTCGTTCTGTTCGTCCAGGTATCATTTGAAAACCCGTGGATGGATTTTGATAGGACTTTCACTGATGTGTTGTGTAGAAGTCAAGGTGTAAGTTGGTATATAAAACATCACGCTATGTTTCATAGGGGCTAAGCAGTGAAACATTACTTGCACATATTACCACGTAATTTCCTTTGTATGTGAATAGGGTAATTATAGACTGATCAGTTAATCATTAAGATATGTATTATTACGCTATATACAATAGGGACTGAGCAGACATTTAGTTTGCATAAGATATGGCATTGGCGAAGGGTCAATTTTTGTAAGGGGTAAGCCAGTCCGGTACACCCAGGACATTTTCATTAGATTTCTGTATTGTTCTAAGTACTTTGCTGATAGCAATATGACATTATATCTTTGAAAAGTTAAAATCTGTAAATCCCGAGCGGATCCAAACTAGATTATGTATGTATTACAGTCGCAACAATAAAAGATGCGGAAAACTTAAAACTTTCAATATCGAATATCATTAGACAGTAATTTACGATGTTAGCGTGATTTACATTATGAACAGCGCCATCTATCGGTGAAATTGAACATACAATAACTATAGAACTTTAATCTATATATTACTAGCTGACCCGGCAAACGTTGTTTTGCCATATAAATAAAAATTTAGGGGTGGACTACCCCTAACATTTAGGGGGATGAAAAATAGATGTTGGCCGATTCTTATAGATACCGGATAAGCACAAAAAATTTCATCAAAATCGGTCAAGCCGTTTCGGAGGAGTATGGCAACGAAAACTGTGACACGAGAATTTTATATATTAGAAGAAGATATCAAAGAAAGTCGTGTTAGTTACACTATTTATAACTCAAGAACGGCCTAACCGATTCGGCTGAAAATTGGTGGGGAGGTAGCTTAGAACCAGTAAACGGACATAGGATACTTTTTATCCCGGTAGGTTAAGGTTAAGCAACGTTAGGTAAGGTCATTAAATAGTTGGGTGAACCGATTTGTATGAAAGTGTGCATATCGGGTAGGTCTGAGAATAGGTCATACAGTATATTTCATACCGCTAGGTTAAGGTTAAGCTACATAAGGCAAGGTCATTAAATAGATGTGCATATCGGGGAGGTCTGAGAATAGGTCATAAAGTATATTTAATGCCGCTGATACCATGATTGACGAGGATATATAGAACGAGAGGAGGGTGCACGAGAGGAGAAAGAGGGAGAGGGGATTCGAGAAGGGGGCGATGGGGTGAGGGATCGGGGGAGTTAGGTGGAGTAAGGGGGGAGTGAGAAGGAGCAAGTTCGTAGAAGAGAGAGGGGGAGAGGGTTCAGAGAGGGGATAACAGGGTAGGAAGAGGGGGAGTGTGACGGAAACCGAAGCGGGAGGGGGAAAGAGAGAGGAGGGAAAGAGCATATAATTAGATTTTTTTTATAAGAGAGAGAGATATGGAGAGAGATAAATCTAGGGAGGAGGGAGAAAAGGGGAGCAAAATGTAATAAAAGCGCGGGCGGAGCTGCACGGGTCAGCTAGTATTTAAATAGATATTAAAGTTCTATAGTGATTGTGTGTTCAATTTCACCCATAGATGGCGCTGTTCATAATGTACACGCTAACATCGTAAATTACTGACTAATGATATTCGTAATTCGATAATGAAAGTTTTAAGTTTTTCGCATCTTTTATTGTTGCGACTGTAATACAATACCTATACACTACCTGGACTTGGGGAGTTTCATTAAAATTTCATTAACCCCCCCCCCCCCCCCTGAGCCCTGACCTTGAAGCGTTTTTGGGAGCGCTGTTCATTGTGTGTAGTGTGAATTGTAGTTGTACATTTTATTGCGTTAGATCATTTCGAGTCATTTTAGGTCTTTTACCTAAGTAAAAATTTAGCAATTTCGTATTCTCAATTTCTACCTACCTATACAAATGTAGCCTTGGTGGTGCAGCGGACCTAACCGCTGGCTTTTAAATGAAATGAAATGGTATTTTTCCCTTGCCTATTGCTTTCCTAATCTAGTTTTTACTCGCTCGGGATTTACAGATTTTAACTTTTCAAAGATATAATGTCATATTGCTATCAGATCAGCAAGGTACTTAGAACAATACAGAAATCTAATGAAAATGTCCTGGGTGTATCGGACCGGCTTACCCCTTACAAAAATTGACCCTTCGCCACTGCACTATCTTATGCAAACTAAATGTCTGCTCAGTCCCTATTGTATATAGCGTAATAATACATATCTTAATGATTAACTGATCAGTCTATAATTACCCTACTTATTCACATACAAAGGAAATTACGTGGTGTGCAAGTATATTTTAATTCTAGCAATATGTATTTTATTACCTCGCAGTAGGTGCGAAAAGTAGTGTATTCACCTCGGGGATAAAGGTGTCTTTGTCTTGGGCGAGCTTAAATCCCTCGCTGTACTTAGGATTCTAGTATTAACTCCCTCGCTGCGCTCGGGAGTTGCTAGAATCCTTCGTTATGCTCACGATTCAATTTAACGCCCGCGACATAAGACACTACTTTATCCCCTCTTGGTGCATAAACTACTATTATGATGTCATTGGCAGTTACACAACAGAATTGAAAAGATGTGCCACACTCCGGTAAATTTTCTTTAGGATTTCAGCGGAAATGGATGAGGAATTTAGAGTTTTCGTTATATTAATAGGAATATCTGTAAAAAAAACTTTCAAACTCTGTACCTTTTAATTAAATAGCTACACGCCACTACCAGTAGTGGCACACTATGGTCTACCGGAACTGCTAGTTCGTTACTTGTAAATGGCATCGCTTCTCTGTGCATCGTATAAATGTTTCAATCGTCTCTCAATCAGACACTAAACAATCACGAGATGAATAGATAGTGGTAGGAATTGTTGAGTAAAGGCGTTCAAATCCTTAAACGAGGAGAAACTATTTGTTTACGAACCTATAATTAGAGCTCATGATAAAGTAGTAATGGGAGCAGTGAATTAAAATAATTATTATGTAACGAGGCAAGGGAGGCGTTTAGATGGGTAGTAGCTGGCGCAGGCGCGATCTGAGCAGGCACGTGAGGATGAGGGCGCGCCAGCATCAGTCGGCGCTCGGCGTCTGGTGGTGCATCGCGCTTTGCGCCGCGCCCCATACCGCCAGAGCGTGGCTCGGGGCGTGGCGCTTACGTAAACACGGGTGGCACAAAGCTCGTGCCGCAGGCGGCGCGGGGCCGCGCCACTGTCCGTCCCAGAACGACCCCATGTAGGCCCGCGCCGCCATCGGAGTTTATGAGTGTAGTTCCAAGCACCTTGCCGTGCGGCCGCCGCTGCCACTGTCACCGCCGCCTATTAACGCGCTTATAGGTACATAATATATAATTATTTATATTGGCATTATTCCTCTGTGAATGTATGTTAACAATTACAAAATTAATCAGACCAAATAGTGTTATTACTAGGTAAGTAAGTAGGTACTAAAAACTACAAATCTCTACTTATCTAACGCTTGAAATTCTGTCACTTGCAAGAGCTTGAGCTATGGCTATGTCCCTACTTACTAAACGTAGGTAGGTACCGATGATGTCCAGTTCTCAAGTTTCCCATAGAGGATTTGCTGAACAAGCATCTAAGTATGTTGACAGGTATGAGAGTCAACCCAAATTGATGAGTTTTCTGCGCTCTGAAGAATACTGAGAAGGTGAAAGCGCAATGCGCTATATTATAAATAAAATAATGACTAAGTATTTATAACGTCTGGTACAGTGTTTCACCTTGGTTTCACCCAAGTTATCTGTGAACTGACAATAGCGCTACTGTCTAGGTACGCAAATCCAACAAAGTAGCCGAAATTTTCATACAAATATTATAGTTCCCACTTTCATCATCCATACATAAATTGGTCGAACTGTTCCATTATTTGCATGAACAAATAGTATTTACTTTAACTGCAGCACTCACAAACATCAATTAGTGTTAAATCTCACTAAACCATTTTTTTTTATTTTGAGTATTTCGACTTCGCAGCCTTTAATGCTTATGTTCCCTTATCAAGAAAGTCGATATTTCTAGTCACTAACAGAGCAGGTATCAAGAATTTATTCACTTCGCATGTCGAAATAACCCGATTTCAAGAATTGAATTAATAATGATTAACTGTAATTGACGTTTGTGAGTGCGGCAGTAATTACCTAAAGTAGTGCCAATTTAATAGATCACATTTGACACTTCTTGAAAATTTAACAACGTACTTACTTAACCTTATAACGGCGGGCATAAAACATTATTATTTTTTTCGAAGTTAGAACTGCACAATTGCTTAACTTGTTTCAAATACGATTACCTAAATACATATTTATTGTAATAACTAGCTGACCCACGCAGCTCCGCCCGCGCTGTGTTTACGTTAACTAAACTTTCAATAATTAATATACATTCGCATATAATACAAACCTCCTTTTTTAAAGTCGGTTAAAAACTTGGACTCACTTTGAACTTGCCCTCCGAAGCACGGAAACGTTTAGTTCAAATGGCTTTAAACGGTCACCCATCTAATTAATGACCTTACCTAACGTTGCTTAACCTGATCAATTTCCAAACATTGATAACAATTGTCTATGGGTGTTCCCTTACACATATTTATTATAATTATAATGAAAAATTGTTAAATTGGAGCAAGCGTATAACAAACTACAGATTTAGACTTTAGTCCCCTCTCCCAAGGGAACCGTGCCGAATGTCAGGATAAAAAGTATCATATGTCCTACCTCGGAGTATTAACTCAAATCATGCCAAGTTTCGTTTCAATCCATCCAGTAGTTTCAGCGTGATGCTCAGCCGAGATACAGACAGACAGACAGACAGACAAAAATAAAAAAAAAATACATTTTTGTCTTTAGTGTCGGTTATAGAATGCCCTCCAAATATAATTTTCAAAATATCTTCAATGTACAGAATTGGATCTGTTACAGTTTTATTATAAGTATAGATTACAAGAGAAACAGACAGAACTAAGAAACTGATAGATGTCAAATGTGATCTATTAAATTGACCCTACATTACATTCACATGATTCCTACATAAAGATATTAAGTGTCATTTGTATCAAATACCCCTATAATATTTGTATACTTATAATATCGCCTTCCGAATGTAGTTTGCGATATTCGAACATGCTATCCGAGATTACAGATCGGCCTTAGATCATATAGTCTAAGAGATCGGCCAAATAATTTTAACGACAAACACTAGTTTCGACGAACACCAACCATAGTCTCCCAACAAGCCTGCAGAAACAAAAAAAAACATATACTTACTGTGCCTAGCAGGCTCTATCCTTGTATACACTTGCACTATTGTGCCTTCCCATAATCATTATAATAATAATATGAACCTAGATATATGAGAAATAATAATGATATGGTCGAAGGATATCATCGATATCTATACTTATAATAAAACTGTAACAGGTCCAATTCTGTACATTGAAGATATTTTGAAAATTATATTTGGAGGGCATTCTATAACCGATACTGAGGCCGAAAATATTTTTTTTTTAATTTTTGTCTGTCTGTCTGTCTGTCTGTATCACGGCTGCGCATCACGCCGAACCTACTGAATGGATTCAAATAAAACTTGGCATGATTTGAGATCTTACTACGAGGTAGGACATAGGATACTTTTTATCCCGTAATCTAGCACGGTTCTTGTACTGTATTTTTTTTAACCGACTTCAAAAAAGGAGAAGTTTCTCAATTCGACGTGTACTTAAAGTATTAAGTAAGTAAGTACTTACTTACTTATGTATTTTTTTTACATTTTGTCTGTCTGTCTGTCGGTATCATGGCGGCGCATCACGCCAAAACTACTGAATGGATTCAAATTAAACTTGGCATGATTTGAGTTAATACTACGAGGTAGGAAATAGGATACTTTTTATCTTGTCAGCACGGTTCTCTTGGGAGAGGGGCTTAAAGTCAAAATGTTTACTTGGTTATACGCGTGGTTCGATTTTATCAATTTTTCATTATGATTATAATAAATAATAATAAGGAAACACTCATAGACAGTTGTTATCAATGTTAGGCAATCGATCACGTTAAGTAACGTTAGGCAAGGTCATTACATAGATGGATGGCCGTTTAATGCCATTTGAACTAACTTCCGCGCCCACAAAAGTAAATTATCGTTATTTCTAATCAAGCCATATTTTTTAATTTAATTTTTCCAATTCTCGGCTAACTAACCCTTTTAACGGGCTAAGGGGTAAGTAGGTTTTCTAAAAAATACTTGTTTAATCATTTTCATTCAAGAGCATTTTCACCTAATTTGCAATCAGCCGAACTGTATTACAATTTTCTGCATACAAAGTTTACTCCTACTTAGCAGACCTCTAAGCGTTGTTTTTGAAATTTAATGAAACACGTACTTACCTATTTATTTATCACTAGTAGTACCCGCGGCTTCGCACGCGTTATACCTACCCATTAATCATCGTCTCTGTGCTTCGGAGGGCAAGTAAAAAGTGGGTCCCAGTTTTTAACCGACTTTAAAAAGGGAGGTCATGTATTCGACGCGAATGTATTTTTTTTTGTCATAGTCTCTGTCTATCTATCCTTCCTTTCTTGGGTTGGGGTAAAGAGGCAGTGACCATCTAACGAATGGCCTTGCTAATGGTATACAAGTTTCACCATTCGTTGTTGGAAAATAAATTAATGATAAGTTAGTAAATTAATAATGAGAGTTGAGCTAGCAGAACCAAGTCTATGAATTGTTGAATTTCTTGAGTGTTGTGATTATAATTTGTAGAAGATTTTCAAAAGATTTAAGGCCTTGTTGGATTCTTCATCAAGTCCATAAAGTGGTAGGGGTTTATGTTGAAGTTATTGCAGAGTTCTTCGTGATCAAAACGTTGGCGTGCGTATCTGGGACATTCCTGGATTAAGTGATCCATTGTCTGGACTACGCCGTTATTGCATGGACATTTGTCGGTACATGAAATTTTAAATCTGTGAAGGTATTGCCTATGGTATCCATGTCCTGTTAAAAACTGCGTCAGGGAAAATGATGGTTTTGTTTTGGTCCAAAGATCTGATATTGCATGAATGGTAGGGAGTAGATTCCTGGTGCGTTGCCCTTGAGGGGTGTTTGCATAGTAACTGTCCGCTGATTCATTGGTATGTTGTCTGATTTTTGTGTTGATGTAGCTGAAAGGGCAGTGTGAGTAGTCAGGACATTTATGCAGTGATGCTGCTTGTTTCGCAGCTGCATCAGCAGTTTCATTACCCCTTATGCCGACATGTGCTTTAGTCCATGCAAATTTTGCTATCCCTGGAAATTGATGCAAGGTTTCCTGAATTTTCGTTGCAAACGGGTTAGTTGAATTTTTATTGTTAATTTTCAAGAGGGCTGACATGCTGTCTGAGATGATAATTGATTGATTTTGGTTGGTCAGTTTGACCCATTTACATGCTTTCTGAATAGCTAATAATTCTGCCTGAAACACGGTACATGTATTGTGTAGTTTAAATTTCTTGACTATTTCACGGTCCGGTGTATAGGCAACAAAGGCTGCACCGACCTGATTGTCGTGCTTGCTACCATCGGTAAATATTTTAATTGACTCTGTGTCACATAGTTGGTTGATGTCGTTTTCGGATGTGACCTGGTCAAAATTGATGGTAAGTCGATCTGCCGGATGTAGTAGAGCATCTATGGGAGATGGTTTTTCTGGAGATATGTCGCTTGGTAAATATTGAGTGTGTCCGGTTAATCTGAAGGTTTCAATAGCATGTCGCTCAGTGAATTTGAGGTGAAGTGGAGTAAACTCCGCCAAGGATATTGCAGCAACTGTGGAAATAGTTGTAGAAACCCCGAATTGCTTTAATTGCAAAACTTCTTTGTAAGGAAAGGAGTTTTTTCACTACATGTTTATATTTGGTAGCTGTTTCCCAGATTCCAGCAGCATAAGTGATTATGGGTTCTATTACTTGCTGATAAATTGTTCTGACGTTTTCACTGTGTATACCCCAGGTGGGCCTGATAAATAGGGATAGTTTTTTGTAAATTCTTTGTGCTTTTTCTATTACATGGTTAACATGTTTGATGAAGCGTAACTTGTCATCAATTATTACACCTAGTATTTTGGTTTCAGTGACATGTTTTAATTGTACATTATTCATGATGATTTTAGCTTTTTTCGCCTTCGGTGAAAATGCGATGAGTTGAGTTTTTTCTGGACCGAATGTTAACTTGACACTGGCTCCCCAGTTACTGATTGCTTGAAGCACATGGTTGGTTGTGGTTTCTAATTGGGTTAAACTATTGGCTCTGACAATTAACAGAACGTCGTCCGCAAATGCTTGCATGCGACAATTATTTGGCAGTGGTAATTCAAGCAATTCATCCAAGATCAAATTCCAGAATGTTGGGCCACAGGCCGAACCCTGTATGCAGCCTTTGCTTAATTTTTTTGAAGCAATAGCATCAGCGTATTTGAGCGTAACTGTTCTATCTTGGATATAGTTGTTAATGATTTGGTATACATTTTTAGGACATTTAACATGATGGAGTCTACTGAGCAGTGCTGGCCACCATGCATTGTCGAAGGCAGCTTTGATGTCTAATGAAACTGCAAGTGCCAGTGGTCCATTTTGTTTGGCATCCTTAATTTCATTTACGGCATTGTGGAGGGCATTGACAGTGGATTGCTGTTCTTTAAATCCATATTGATTTGTCTTCGTGTACTTGGTAGTTTGTAGATGATATGTTAGCCGTTTGGTAATAAGTTTTTCCAGAAGCTTCCCAAGCACATTGATCAGTCCTATTGGACGATAGGATGACACATCAGTATGATCGCTTTTATTATGTTTAGGCAGAATTTTTACAAATGCATTTTTCCAGATGATGGGAAAATATGAGAGCTCAAGGCATCTGTTCATTATGGAGGTAAGTAGAGTGGGATAGCATTCTGCAAACTTCAAGCAGATGTCCGATGTGAGGTGGTCTGGGCCCGGTGCCTTGTTAGGTTTCATGGATGCAAGGCAGCTGATGACTTCTTCAACTGTGAAGGGCTTATCATTGTTGGTGTCTGGTATTGTATTAGCTAAAATACGTTTACTATGATGTTGCATGCTAGTGTCATGCGTATCGTCTGGATAGATTTTTTTTAAAAGTGCGTTGGCCGTTTCTTCCGTGGATGTTGTAAACATATTATTTATTTTCAATGTCATAGGTGGTTTAGGTGGAGGGGACATTTTTAAGAGGCGGTTGGTTACAGACCAGACATCTTCTTTACCCTGTTTATTGCAAAATTCTCTAAAGTTTTTGGTGGATGTTAGTTTAATGGCATCTGAATATTTTTCTTTTAGTTCTTGTTTTTCTTGAATTAATTCTGGGTTTATCGTGACTCCTCTTCTATGCAGAATTTGGATTCTATGATGAATTTTTATAACCTCTTTTTTCAGGTGTTCCAACTCATTATTCCACCATGGTTTGTAAGTATTTTGAAATTTACTGGGGCTAAGTGTGTCGTTGCAAGTTTTATTAATTATGTTAGTTAACGAACACACGTATAGTTCCAATTGCTGTTGATTGAGACTGGCCACATTGATTGTGCTTAAGATTGATGATTCAAAGCTAGTAATATTAGAAGAAAATCGTTCCCAATCTGCGGATTTTGTACTGTATCTATAGGTCGATAGATTCTGTTTGTTTTGTCTTCTGAGTATGTTTTTAGCCACAAAAAAAAGTTTTCAGATACCAAAGTAAGATCTATTATAGAGCTTCTGACGGTGTGATGTGTTATTGCTTCGAAAGTAGGAGTTGACCCTTGGTTACATAGTACCAGGTCATTGGATATAGCTAAGTTCATGATATCTTGCCCGCGCTGGTTTGTAGATACTGAATTCCAAGATGTGTGCCATCCATTGAAATCGCCACTTATAATCACTTGCGAACCTCGATGGTTTTGAAGAAAATATTCAAGATGACCTATGGTGCCAGCATTGTCATGGTTTGGTTCAACATAATATGCACAGCATAAAAAGGTTTTCTGTTTGGCCTTGGTTACTTGCGCAATGCACAAGTTTGGGGTGGAAAACTGTGTAAGACCTATAACTGCACCGGCACTGGGTTTAGTGATGATGCACGCCTTGACTGTACTGCCTGACGTAAACTGGTATATGCTGCATCCACAACACACGTACAGCTACTTTATCACTATTATTTACACAAAAAAACAATAAGTATCCACGTATAACAATGCAATTCAAAAACTTTTAAAGCAGCGGTGGCAATTCGTTCACAAATTCGCCTACAAAAAGCTGTAAAATATAAGCTTTCTATTTTGACAAGTTATATCAAGGCTATGGGCGAAGTCGAGGGCGAGACGATTGACGAATTTTGCATAACGAATATAATTTTCCTCTACAAACAATCAAATTATTCGACCGCAAGTAGTTCCACCAAAACTCCGTTAATTCTCGTGGCGCTAGTGCTGCATAAGCAAAGTTAATGAATCCGAAAACGCCGCGGCGTCGAACTCGAGGTTATTTTGCTTAGCGCATAGCACTACTGTCTTAAATTTCACTGTGGTTAAAGCTCCTACATATGGCTCGGTGATGAGAGCGATGCAATAATTTCCTTTGATAAAGGATAGTAGGAGCTCATGTTGACTTTGTTTACCGCGTCCGACATTACAATATAATATTCCGAGTCCCTGGATGTTAGCCATATTATTAATATCCATAGTCTGTCATATCATTTACCTTTTCCGTTGCAGATTTGTCTTGGGCATAAATTCGATGTGGCCGTATGTGAGATATCACCGTTCAGGTTGAATTTGTTATTGTAAGTAGCGCAGTTGTAACATTTGGTGGCTGCACGATCATCTTTTATAGTGCATTCGTTAAAAATGTGACCCTCTGCTGCAGAGTCTGAACAGGCTTTAATGGTAGAAGTATAATTGTTCCTAGTGTGCCCAAATTGCAGGCAGTTATAGCACTGCAAAAGTGGACAGAAGCTTTCTACATGCACTTTTTGATGGTCTATATTGATACGCTCTAAATTGATAAGTTTTTTCCATATAGGGGAAGAACATATTAGTATTGCGTTATATAGTCTATCATTTCTGTTTTTTCTTGTAAAACGTAATTGTATATCTTCTTTAATTGGGTTGAGTTTTTGAATATCTTCATTTTGTCCGATAATTATTTTGATAAGTTCATCAGACGGGGTGTCCTTTGAGATACCTTTCAGAATAGCCATAGGTTTTAGTTTTTGTGCTGCCTGCGGAGATAATTCGAATGAGTTTTTGAGTTTATTTAATTAATGTTATATCACGTTGGCTTTCGGTGTCAAATTGTATGCGGAGTCTGTGGTTGCTGATTGATGTAACTTTGGTCGGTGCGAAGTTGGTATCTCGAAATGTAACATTTTTTTTTCCAGATATTGAATGCTTCTTCCCGTGACTTGTTTGAATTAATTGAGACGATAATTGAAGGAGTTGTTTTAGATGGTTGTGGAGGAGCTATAGGACCGAGGGGTGACCGCTGCTTTGGCATAACTGGTTTTGGGGACTGCAGTGGCAGTAGAGGGGTTGCAAGAACGTAGGGTTTCCTTCGATTCTGCTACTTCTTCCTGTACACACTTTTTGACTTCCTCCCTAATATCTACTGTTTGCGATGATATTGGTGTATTTTTTTTATGTAGTTATATAATCGGGTGTAAGAAATTTAGCGATTTCTTCTTTAATAGTGTTCACTAGACATATTTTTAGTGAGTCGATTTTGTCCCCATTGTCCATTTTCGTAGCTAGATCGCGAATGTATGTTATACTATTAAAAAATAAGGAGACACTCATAGACTGTTGTTATCAATATGTGGCAATCGATCTGGTTAAGCAACGTTAGGCAAGGTCATTATATAGATCTTCGGAGTCGCTACACGCTTGGGGCACTTGGGGTGTGGGTCCTAGGTGTCCATCGAGTATGGTAGCGACTCCGAGGAGGACGGTGACGGGGCTGCTAACCCCGTCCCCGTGAGCACCGTGACGGTACCCGGGGGACTATAGCATATATTACTATATATATTCTGTGGCTATAGTGCGTCCCCCGGTGGCGGGTTCAAAGGCAAGACACTAAGAGGCTCCTGCAGGCGTCACAACAGGCGGGGCAGTGAACCGAGAGCGAGCTATAGGTAGGTACAAGATACAATATCTAAGTACTTGCCGAATTTGAGGGGACAACTTTCTATTGAGAATTCTAGATTTTTCTAATCGGATAGATAGTAGACCTATCTATAGACTATCAATGCATTTGTGATCATTGAAATTAAGTAATAATTAACCGAGTAATTAACACTTTTATGTCGCGGTCGTAACAATATTATATAGTTTATTCATATTGCACAATGTACTATCGCGGACACGAACGGCGTACCAGTTTTCAATCAAAATCGTTTGAACGACCTTACGTGGTTACGTGCGCTTACTCGTTCCGCACGTATTTTGGGTCGGCTCGTGCAAGCGATTATCGTCCTGAAGGTGATACACCGCTTGAGACCGCGAGAGGACATTATATTATTAAACTAACAGGTAAGTACTAAAATATAACTAAAATTAACTTAACAAATACAATACTTATCTAGAAATTAAATACTTACTAACACATAACCCAATTAAAATAAAATAATTGTCCACGTGGAATGGGGTCGAGAATGCTAGCTGCATTACCTCGTTGGATCGCTATACCGATCCGTTGAGCGAGGAATGAGCCAGCCCTCTTGTCACCCTAGGAAGAGGCCAGTTTTAGACTTACTTTTTTGAAGAGGTTCCTCATTGAGGAACTACAGGGTCCAAAGGTTTCAAAAGCAAGCGGCTCAAATATGTAAGACTAAGAGCTCAGCCGCAGCTCCCGCTGCAGACGCTTTGACTCACTGCAGCGTAAGTAAGGGTGCGAGCGTGTCGCACAGGCAGGTGTGGCAGGCATCTTAAATAAGGGCATGTCCACGCTCCCACTGAATCAGCGTCATGCCGTCAGGCCTCTGGCCTTCATTGCGTAACACTCCAGCCGGTTATAAAACGGATGGTACGTCGAAGAAGGCAAGAACCTTTACGATGTCATTCAGAGAGCCATGGCGAGAATACCTACCGGCACTTCTCCTGCATGAGAGACCATGAAGACCAAAACTGTCCACCTCCGCCCCACATGGACACGTGTGCTCCCAGCACACCGGAGCCCCGTGACGGATCGCCACAGCCACGCGAAAACTCTCCGAGACGAGAAATGTACCTATTGTAGAAGAGGTTATAGCCAATGACCGGATTCGTTACGACCTAACGCTAGAAGCCGAGCACGATCACAGTCACTGGTACAATTTTGAATCTCACCATTGGGACAATTCATTTTCCATCTTTCTAAAGCCTCATGCCTCGCACAAAATGCTAAGATCATCTTGCTTTAAAATTTTGCAACAAAGATCCCGCACACTGTGCACCCAAGCAAGGGAGAGGAGAGCTGCACTCGATTTTTTCCTCACTCCGATGCCACCATGTCTAATCGGACGAGTTTTTTGGGTTCAAGAATTGAATTCCTGATTTATTTTAATCAAGTCCGAAATAACTGTGTCAGTCGCCTCCTAGGTGCCGTGTCGTCAAGGACTTAGAATTTAGAGACGAATAAATTAATTTAGAAATTTTTCTTGTACTCTACAGTAGACCTTCGTGTTATGTGTGTTAGTTGAAACCTTTATGGTTGAAACAAATCGCTGGTTTCTCTTTTCTCTGTTTTGCAACAATACAGTGGGACTAACTAATTCTGTCAAATTGAACTAAATATGCCAAACGATCTTATCGTGAACAAATACGCAAAGCCAATTTCACGCTAAAGGTCGTTGAAAAGAGAAAGCGTCGTTATTTATTTAAGACAAAACACTAGCAATAACGACGCATATCAGTTGAGCCTAATGATATTGAGCCAATGAAATCAAAGTGAACGCGCGGTCAATTCTCGTAAATTATTTAGAGTTCGGTTGCAATTGTTCCGATTTTTTGTTAATTATTTCAATAAGTACATAAATACCAATACCAAGTACATAAATATATTTTTATTTATTTTTAATACCTACTACGATAAATTATTCATTGGTCATTAAAGTTAAACCCTCAATAAATCATTCACATTTGGCAGAATGCAATAAAACGTTTCTATAGAATTTTAAAAACGCTGTACTCTAAAATCAATATTTTTTAGATCCGTCCCCTATTCTCGCAAAACAGCGAAATGTGAATTTACAATTTTAAAAAATCCTCCAACAACGAATCTCTTAAAAAACTATTCAAGAAACTGAGTTCCTGTGAAGACTTTTCTGCTCTATCATCAGACCCTCATCGCTACCTGTGTACCAACGTTGAGACCAATAATCCAACGAATCCAAATTCGGGCATGTTTAAAGAAATAGAATTCGTTGAACCACCTTCCTGCTTCATCACTAGACTCTAGTCACTACTCCAACGAGTCTAAAATCAGTGGGTATACAACGTTTAATGGAGCTAAGGTTCCTAAACACCGGGAGGTGTCCCCAAGAAGGGATTCTTCATCAGAACCCGGTGAAGGGAGAATTTCGAAATAAAAACCAAGTCCGGTGCAAAAGGTTTATTATATTATGTATATTTAACAAGTCATTACATTCCTTTTTATATGTACCTACTTACTTGTAAAAAGAATGTAATAAGGCTTACTTTACGAGCAAGGGTGTTGATTTTTTTTTTTAGTACTAATACCAGTATTTTTTATCATTCTAATTATAGTCCTTCTATACTTTGAACAATCATAAGAAATAATTTCAATTATAGACAGCTTTTAAAAAAACACGCTTTTCCTTGAGTGCCTACCTACGCAACTGTAGCACAAAATATAGAGAGTAAGTACATACTCTTTATATTATGTGACTGTAGGTACATAATGACAAAAAAACACGTTCAAAAACATGTTCAAAACAATTCAGCAATAATGACAACTGAGTAACTATACTTACTATTTTTCGCGGGCGAATCCTTCAAAAGGTCCCCGATAGCTGTGGGGACAAATGGGAATAATTTTCCCGTTTGTCACCAGTGGTGACTTAGCCAGTGGTGACGACTGGGAATAATCGGGCTCGACCGGGGTACGTGGAATTCTTACCCACTAAAACCCCCGCGGCTGTCGCACAGTCACATCGGCACATGAGAGGGGGCCGGGTTCTCCGGTTGGATCTGCACCAGGCCCCTCAGTACCTTGCCTTTGATACCGGGGGGAGAATTATACCCCCCCAGGAACCAGTCACGGTGCTCACCGGGACGGGAATCACAAACCCACCGCACTGCCATCCTGCTCGGAGTCGCCGCCGTAGGTACTCAATGGACGTCCTAGGGCCCACACCCCGAATGTCCAGCGACTCCGAATAGGAGGGAGACCTATCGCATCTTATCAATTCTCATCACGGTTATATGCTATCTTTAACCGGCTTCAAAAAATGGGTTCTGTATTCGACGCGGACTTATGTATGTAATATTAATAAAATGCGTAATATTTAGTCTATGTGGGCTGAAACTATAAATCCCAATGCGGTTATTCCTTTGTAAAAGTTTTAGTATCTTTCAACTTAGGGAAGTGTAAAAGTTTCATCGAAATCGGTGCAGTAGTTTATAAGATATAGACTGGTTATATTTGCAGTAACTTACTCTAGCATAGCAGTTCGAGTTGCGTGATAACGTGATTGCAAGTTGTAATGATGATGAATAATAGTGAATCGCATTTAGCTTGTCATTTTTTGGACTTCACGACCATAGTCTGGTTACCCACCAAAGAAGTATATTTTTGTATAGGTAGCACATTTTATATTAAGTAACTGATTTGACGTAGCCCGCGTGCTGCTGATATCTTGGTAGGTAAAATAAAATATTTAAAAAAAAAAATTAACCGACTTCAATAACACTAAAAAGTATAAAATAATTTAAATATTAAAGAAGTTGGTGTTAGCGTACTTGCTGTGTATATTTGGCACCAACTTCAATAATATTTAAATTCAATTTTTCGGTTCAATTTTTTTTTAAATATTTTATTTTATACTTTTTAGTGATATTTTCATACATAAAGATTGAACCATCGAAGACGGTAAAATGATCTAGGTAGGTTATGACATCATTATGATTTCACATTATCGTCTACATACTTTTACACTTAGAATAATAACGCATAGAAACCGTGAACATGTACGCACAGTGAGGCAAGTAAAACCGAGCCAGAATGGCTCAGTAGCGAACAGCCCGCGTCAGTGCTTATAGTCGAGTCGTAGGGCTAGCAGCTCTCGATATTTTATTTTAAAATGATGGTTTGTGCAATAAATGGAAATCATAGTACATTGGAAAAACTTAAGAAACATTGTAACATAACATTTCACTTGCAAGCATTACGTTTAATCTAATATTTTAACGTAAAACAATCGCGAAAGTGAAAACAATAATTTTAAATTTCAACAGACGACATTATATGAAATGTTGCCAATAAAAGGAAAATTGCCACCCTAAATTTGCTTATTAAGAAAAGATTTATTTAAGTACTAGATGATCCGCGCACGCTTACGTTTTCGAATGGCAATAAACGGTCACCCATCCATGTAATGACCTTATCTAACGTTGCTTAACCTAGTGATATGAAATATACTTTACGACCTATTCTCACACCTAACAAGTATACATAAAAAAAATCATAAATATCGGTCGAGCCGTTTCGGAGGAGTGCGACCACAAAAACAGTGACACAAGATTTTTAGATCGTAGATTTGTTATTTCAGATCTTTTAAATTAAAAAGTAATTCATCACTGTCAGCAATAATAGTAATTTTATTCTAAAAATTATTATTCTAAGCTTTTACATAATTCATGTTTCTTCAGAAACTCAGAAACAATTTATCCGATCGTAATGAAATTTGCAAGGAATCATCATAGTAGTTTACTCTCTCGAATAAAAAAAGAATCATCGAAATCGGTTCATATTTGTCAGAGAAGTGTAAAGGAGAACATCAGTTTTATGGTTTTTACCAGATAAATTCCTCCATATCATTCATGGTCCTCCAGGAAGTTCTTATCCGGTTGTGATAAAATTCGTATAGGTTCATTACAGTGGTTTCTTCTTTCGAATAAAAAAAGAATCATTGAAATTGGTAAATATTTGCCAGTTATGACCATTTTTGTCCTTAAAAAGCACCATAAAGTCATCTATATAGGCTTTCTTGCAACTTTCCTGCGCAGTCAACATTCTTGTTTTTTCAGGAACTAACTTACTTATTACTAAGCAATATTTTTTTTTATGGGACCCAATTAACGGATTAAAGAATGGATGGAAGAAAGATTTTTTCAAATCGGTTCATAATTGCCTGAGTTATGCGCGAACATACATAGAAAAAAAAAACAATTTACAGACGAATTGAGAACCTCCTCCTTTTTTGAAGTCGGTTATTAAAATTCGCTATTTAAAAAAGATAATATTTTCAGAAAAACCGAACGATTTTATTTTATTGAAAATATTTTGTATTCTGCTAGAAAAACCAACCGCGATTTGGTCGCGATACATTCCAACACTCTTAAATAGGGCCACCGCGAGACTTCAATTGCAGATTATCTATAATGAAGTAGGTAGTTAAGAATGAAGTTATGAAAGGGACACTGTGATTCAGAACTGAATATCTGATTGCTAGCATCAAGAGTGGAGATGCAGACGCGTGCGGCGCTGATGGCGCTGGCGGCGCTCGGCGCGCTGGCGGCGGCGGGCGCGGCGGCGGAGCGCGGCGGCGGCATCAAGGTGGGCGGCGGCGCGGCGGGCGGCGGCGGCCGGGACTCGGGGCGCGGCGGCGGCGTGCGCATCGGTGGCGACGGGCAGCGGCGCCCGCGCACCTCGCCCGCGCCGCCGCCGCCCCGCGCGCCCTCCACCATCACGGCGGCGCTCGTCGTACCGCACAAAGCCTTCGGCACGCGCGACTACACGAAAGCCGAGAAGGCAGCACTTTCCAAATTGCCGCGAAAACTTAAACTCTTCTCACACGTGCGCCTAAATATTACGCTTTCTACGCAAGGCTTGACGCCTAGCCCCATGTGTAAGTGATATCATCTCCTGCTTGCGACGACTCATCGAATACCTTAGTAGTCGTGTAGATTTACGCTATCGCGTCTATTTTACTAAATTCTGTACGCTTTCAGCTATCCTGGATTCACTATGTAAAGAATTTCTGGCAGTGAATGTATCTGCTATACTTTATCTTATGAATCATGAACAATACGGGCGCTCTACTGCCTCTGCACAATATTTTCTACAACTCGCCGGCTATCTCGGCATACCGGTAATTTATCTTTTTTTTTTCTTGGCATAATTTTACTTGTTTACACAATGAATAACTACAGTGAGTAGTTTTTAAAGTTTTATGTGTAATACGTAAAGAAGAAATATTTTATCACCAGGTCATTGCGTGGAACGCAGACAACAGTGGCCTAGAGAAACGAGCATCACATGCTTCTCTGCGTCTTCAGTTAGCCCCGTCCATAGAACATCAAACAGCCGCTATGCTTTCTATTCTAGAACGATACAAGTGGCACCAATTTAGTGTCGTCACCTCGGCTATAGCTGGCCACGACGACTTTATTCAAGCAGTGCGGGAAAGAGTTATCGCACTCCAAGTAAATGAATTTAATACCTAGTATTTTACTTGCTTATTCATTCACTTGCTAACATATCGCTTAAATGTTTATAGAGCATTATGATAACAGAATAAAATATTCCACAGGACCGATTTAAATTCACAATATTAAACGCAATCGTGGTGAAAAGATCATCAGACTTGAATGAGTTGGTGACTAGCGAAGCTCGTGTGATGTTGCTGTACGCGACGCGCGAGGAGGCGGCCGACATCCTGGCCGCGGCCGGTGACTTGCACCTCACCGGTGAAAACTTTGTCTGGATTGTCACACAAAGCGTTCTTGGTTCGCCGCAACAACCAAACAAGTTTCCCGTCGGCATGCTTGGTACGTATCAGCCAAATCCATTTCTATATTTAATGTAGTGGCCAGACAGTCAGTCACACCATGATCGAGATATACGATCTACAGACAGACGATATGATTGTGGATACATTTTGCACATTGTTGTCGTCCTAGTAAACTAATTAGATTAAATCCTATTCGATACCACTTATTTATTTCATTTACATAACTATATTCATGTATTTCACAGGAGTTCACTTTGACACATCGAGCTCTTCTCTATTAGCTGAGATAGCGACAGCCGTAAAAGTTTTCGCCTATGGGGTCGAATCATATGTGTCGGAGCCCGAGAACATTAGATATCCCCTAGGCACCCGACTGTCTTGCAGCGGAGCAGGTGCAGGAGAAGCACGATGGTCAACTGGAGAACGGTTCTATCGCCATCTACGCAACGTCAGCGTCGACGGTGACCCCGGACGACCAAACATTGAATTTACTCCCGATGGCGAATTAAAAGCTGCTGAACTTAAAATTATGAATCTTCGACCTGCTCTTGGGGAACAGGTATAATTCCAAACATATAAATAACTATGCCACTACCTAACTTACCATAAGTAACCTAAAATTCCTTGTAGCTGGTATGGGAAGAAATTGGAACTTGGAATTCGTACCCGAAAGAAAGGCTAATAATTAAAGATATAGTTTGGCCGGGTGGATTACATACTCCACCTCAGGGAGTACCTGAAAAATTTCATATGCGAATTACATTCCTAGAAGAACCACCTTATATCAATCTGGCACCACCGGACCCTGTGAGCGGACGTTGCTCGCTAGACAGGGGTGTCATCTGCCGAGTAGCACCCGAGTTAGAAGTCGTTGGGTGAGTAATTTCTTTATTATGTATTAATTAGTTATTATTACATAGAAGACTTTCTTATGTTACATATATAAATAATTTACCATTATGGATGTACGGGCTCTTGTATGCTGGGAGTCCGCACATGATGATGATAGGTGGTGTAGTAGTAGTATGCAGAGACGAAGATTTTATTATACTTACTTATTTATTGTAGAACTAGCGCTTTTTTTTTACGTTAACTATATTTTTATTATACTTATATATTATAGCTTACATTTGCTTGCTTGTTGAATACATAACCTTCTTTTTTAAAGTCGGTTAAAAACTGGGACTCACTTTTTACATGCCCTCCGAAGCAAGGAGACGCTTAATTCAGATAGCATTAAACGGTCGCCCATCTACTTAATGACCTTGCCTCACGTAGCTTGACCTGATCGATTGCCAAACATTGATGACAGTTGTCTACGCGGTGTTTTCGGTAAATTGACACGCATCAAAGGATTTTGTCGCGACAAACTTCGCCAAACTGGCTACACTTCGCCTTTGCAGTTGCAGCAGAGTTGCCATATATCAGATTTCTTATTCCGTAGTAAATTATAATAATCTTAAATGTTGTTCCCCTGTTGTTTCCTTTGGTCACGGCAACATGCCTGAACGGCTAGACCAATTTCGCTAATTCTTTTTTTGTTTGTGTTTGTTATTGTCAAGAGAGTCATATGAACCTTCATATGAAAGAAACACTAGAAAATTACGAGGGCTGAGCTGCGCGGGACATCTAGTGGTTAATACAAACGTCGTTATTATTTTTTATCCTCGACTATCAAACTGAGTTTTCCGGTTTAGTTATTGAGGTATTAGACGAATAGTAAAATAACTATACGCCCAATCAAAGGTATGCCCTGGAACCCTGGATGCGCGAGTCCAACTTGCAGTTGACTGTTTTTTTTTTATTTAATCCTACCTATCCAATTCACTTATTTTAGCTCTTTTGTCCATACATATTTTATACAGATTTCATGATAATAAGGCATAGGTAGGTACAGATTTATATACAGATTATAAAACGCTCAATGCATCTGGCAACACTGATTCCGACGAATATTCGCCCGAATACCACGTGCTTTTGCTAGGACGATAATGTAGCCAGCGACTTCGCCGTTGGGCGAAGACGAAGTTTTATCGCGACAGGGCGACACGAATATTCGCGTGCAGATGTAGCCCCAGGGTATGAGTGACTCCTTATTATTATTTATTATAATTATAATGAAAAATGGATATAGTCAGACCACGCCTCAGAGTGGTATCTCCTCTAAGGTACACCTAACCAAGTCGGTACCTATAGGTACATTTGACTTTAATCCTCTCTCCCAAGGGAACCGTGTTAAATTACGGTATAAAAAGTATCCTACCTCGTAGTATTAACTAAAATCATGCCAAGTTTCATTTGAATCCATTCACTGCATTCAGTAGTTTCGGCGTTATGCGCGGCCATGATACAGACGGAGACGGACAGACAAAAATGGAAAAAAATTAGAGCTTTGGCTTCAGTAGGTATGGGTTATAGAATGCCCTCCAAAAATAATTTTCCAAATACATATTTTAATGTACAGAACTGGACCTGTTACATTTTTATTGTAAGTAAGTAGGTAGGTATAGACTGACAGTGTTGGTGTAGGCGAATCTTGTTCTCAGTAATAGATTTATTATACCTAAGTACTTCATCTTAGATAGATAGTACCACGTTGACATTGTGCGACTATAGAACGACGATTTTGTTAATTAGGTAATTGCTATGTTCGGCGGTGCTGTGCCTCAAATAGTTCGCAACAATCAACGTCGCGCGTCGCGACCTTTAGAAAATGTACGTTGGATGAACATCTGCGTACAATAGACGTTTTCTGTACCTAAAAATAACGTTTATTAGTTCTAACCACAGTTTTTTTCACTAACGGACCATACGTAGTATGCGCGCCTTTAGAACGAAAACAACATACTAATTCAAAAAATCGACCCCTGAGTTTCGGTCATGAAATTCTTAATCGGACAATTTTTTTTAATTGTGCCTTTTTCGTGAAGATGCGTGGATGCTCAGTGGAGCATGAGTCATAAGTCATTTATTAATTTTGTTTAACATAGGTGTAAATAGTAAAAACAATTTAGATGTTAAATAAGGTGTGGAGCGCTATGTTATGCCGGATGCATGCAGATGCAATTAATATAACTAGAGTTACCGGTATCCTAATATTGCTATGATATACAGGTTAGAAGCAGGAGCTGCCCATGGTAACAGCTCGCTATATCAATGCTGCAGTGGATTCTGTATTGATCTGCTACAGCAGTTAGCTGAACAGCTCGGTTTCACATACGAGCTCGTTCGTGTTGAAGATGGACGTTGGGGCACATTACACCACGGCAAATGGAACGGTCTAATAGCAGATCTGGTTAATAAAAAAACAGATATGGTGAGTTTATTATTTATTTAGTTAGGTACTAGATTTTAACCCGTGGCGGGTGTCTGGGATAGAATAGCACCCACCCATCTCCTCCCGTTGGGTGTTCGTAAGAGGTGACTACTAGGAGTTGCGGAAACCAGCCCGTGATACCAAAGAGGTGACTAAGGGAAAACAAGAAGACGGGCAGCAGCGTCTTTCTATTGGATTACCTACCACCTATACTGCGATCCCCAAGACGCCTGCCAAGCGTGGGAATTATGGCAACCCTTCAAAGGGGAGGCCTTTGTTGATGAAGATGGTCCTCAACAGTAAGTACCTATATAATTTCTATGTTGCAGGTTCTAACGTCGTTAATCATAAATTCCGACAGAGAGGCTGTGGTTGACTTTAGTGTACCTTTCATGGAAACGGGAGTTGCTATAGTAGTAGCGAAACGGACCGGTATCATCTCCCCTACAGCATTCTTGGAGCCATTCGACACCGCCTCGTGGATGCTCGTTGGGGCAGTTGCAATACAAGCCGCGACATTCTCAATATTCTTCTTTGAATGGTTATCGCCTAGTGGATTCGACTGTTCTACGGGAAATAATTCAAAACGAGTGCCGCAAAATCGATTTTCGTTGTGTCGAACATATTGGATTGTTTGGGCAGTGCTTTTTCAGGTAATTTTCAGTATATTTGAGAAAATTTGAAACTGTGAAGTACCTATTCCTTTCTCAAACACATGGTGACGTTGCTATGCATGATGCAAGAACGCTTTAAACCTATTTAGTATCAGGCCCTCTAGACAATTTAACATTCTACAAGCGTTAACGAGAATAGATAGTGTAAAAATGTATGAGATGACGTAAGACATCGAAAAATCACGTGACAAATTATAGGGAATTGAAACCGGTAGCGATAGAAGAAATAGAATCGCTATGAAGCGATTGCATCTTGTCTAGGCCCTCAGAACGCCAATACGTAAGAAGCTAACGATCGAAAGCGATTCTTATTTCGTAAACATAGCACAATAACTCCGCATAAACATATGAGGATGATGATGATTTTCTTGACACGAAGACAGTTTAATAGCCAGAATTTACTTTAACTACTACTGTTTTAATAGTTATATCCTTTGGGCAAGTGATCGTCCAGGTACCGTACCATCAGCTCTAACAGCAATATTATTCTCACCTTACTTTCTCGATTGAAAGTGACGGAGCTATAAACTACGTATACTCGTATTGATGTCTCTACCTCATGTAAAGTAAGATGATAATAATACTGCCAATAGAGGTGGTGGTAGGGCCACAGGTTGGTATATTCTGCCGCCAAGCAGCATTGTGTAAACATTGCTGTGTTCCGAATTGAAGGGCACTGTAGCTGGTGAAATTACCGGACACAGGAGACCTAATAACTAATGTCTCAGGTGACGAGGGGTAGTGCAATGCTGCTGTCTATTGGCAGGGGTGTCGCTTACCACCAGGCGAGCGTCTTGCTTGTCTCGTCACTAAGAATTGAAATTCAGAATTCGCTACTTGTTAGTCTTACTTCACATCTCTTTTTTATATTGTAGGCGTCAGTGCACGTCGATTCGCCACGAGGATTCACAGCCCGGTTCATGACAAATATGTGGGCCATGTTCGCAGTGGTGTTCCTCGCTATATACACTGCCAACTTGGCAGCGTTTATGATTACCAGAGAAGAGTTTCACGAATTAAGCGGCATAGATGACCCGCGGATATGCAGACCGCTGTCTCATAGGCCGTCGCTAAAATTTGGGACTGTACCGTGGTCGCACACGGACGCTACTCTAGCAAAATATTTTTCAGAGCCACATGCCTATATGACTCAGTATGTTAAACTTTTTAGTAATTATTCTATTCGAATACATAATTGGAATAAGAAAGAACAACTTTTATAACGGTCTGATTTTACAGATACAATCGCAGCACAGTGAGTGCTGGCGTTACTAGTGTTCTAACGGGCGAGCTTGATGCCTTCATCTATGATGGAACGGTACTAGATTACCTGGTTTCCCAAGTAAGCGCTTTCTATACCTTAACTATATTCAATAGTGACATAGCTCAAAATATTATTGTTAATTTATTGTTTGTCTTTGTTTTGTACAGGATGAAGACTGCAGGCTCTTGACTGTAGGTTCTTGGTATGCAATGTCTGGCTACGGGCTGGCGTTTACACGTAATTCCAAATACGTCAGTATGTTCAATAAAAGACTACTCGATCTAAGAGCCAACGGGGATCTTGAAAGACTACGCAGGTACCTACATATTTACTTATTTTCATTGTATTTACGTAAGAGAATACAGTAGAAGGCTCTCCCTTAAAACAGTTACATAATTACAGTACACAGTTAGTTAGTTTACAGTTAGATAATTTATGATATTATATACCCACTAACCGGAAAACGTAGTGTACTTAGGATGCCCAGTGACCAGCTAGAGCGAAGATATACGCAAATCTATACGCAAGTTGGCCATGACTGGATCAGCAGAGCTGAAGCGAGGACTCAATGGTGTGCCTTTGGGAGGTCTATGTCCAGAAGTGGACTTTTGTAGGTTGATCTTGATGATGAGATAAATTTGTTAATAAACGTGTGTGGATTATCCCAAGATATTAAAAAAAAAACATTTATTTGTAAAAATAATTTCCATGATGTAAGCCTTTAATAACTTGTTATTCACAATAATAATAACATTTTAGTACCTAATGTGTACGAGATTATATTTTTCTACGTCATTCATTTTAGGTACTGGATGACGGGCACCTGCAAGCCTAATAAGCAAGAGCACAAGTCATCAGATCCTTTGGCCTTAGAACAGTTCCTATCAGCATTTTTATTGCTGATGGCTGGCATTCTGCTCGCAGCACTTCTATTGCTGCTGGAGCACGTGTATTTTCGTTACATGCGGTCGCATCTCGCCGCCTCCAGTGCAGGGTCATGCTGTGCTCTGGTGTCTTTATCAATGGGTAATATTTTGAAAATTTTCTTTAGGTCCAGTTCCCTTTAGATTTACTCTCGTATCTTTTTTAGGGTTCCGTACCTAAAAGGTAAAAAGGAACTGTTTATCTGTCACTTTTTGTCTGTCTTTTTTTTTGTAAATATACTTAGTTATTTCGCAATTTTATCTGATAGTAAGATGTAATAGAGTCGTCAATAGTAAAGTGCAATACTTAGTCCATCAGGACCTTCTATCAAGCTTCTATCAAAGGCTTTCCCTTACTTGCCTTACTACTCACCACGAGAACTTCAGAGTTAGTCGGCTAGTCCTAAGTCATCAATTTATTATCATGAAATAAGCGGCGCACCCTACTGTTCAGTAATATAACAATCTTTTGACAGGACAATCCTTATCATTCCACGGAGCTGTTGTGGAGGCGGCTGCTCAAGGATTCGGTGGGCGTGGTCACTGTCGGTCTGCTGTCTGCGCTGCACAGGTTCAACTATTATTACTTTAGCTAGCTAGTCCGTGGCACAATGGAAAAACGCTTTACAACAAGTTGGTGCTCGTGGGTTTGAATCCCGCGGGAAACAATAAATTGCAGTTGTTATTTACTGGTCAACGCAGGCCGAGCAACTGGTCTGCGACCATCCTGCGATTGATCTCTCCCCGGTCGTGTCAGTCTTTCATACTTTTGAATTAGGAGAGTAAAGGAAGAGGTAGTAGGCTTTATTGTGTTTGCGCGATCTGTTTGCACTATATCTCCTGAGTGGTTGGATGATCTCGTCAGATTGGCTAGCTTTTTTTTTGACGTGAGGGAAACCTTCTTTAGGTCCCCGGGAGCTGTGGGGATCAACTGGGGTATGTGGGATTCTTACCCACTAAAACCCCCGCGGCTGTCGCATCGGCGGCACCCAGGTGTCTCCGGTGGTCCGAAGCGACTCCGAAGGTTGCCTGTTGTTTATAGCCCCGGGCTCAGGGCTGAGGAGCGAGCTATCTATCTTCCACCTGATAAGCGGCCCCTCAGGAGTGATATCGAGTCACTCCTTGACCTGGACAGCGCGGTCATTCTGGCCGGCGACTTGTCTGCTGCAAGCATGTCAGGTGGAATTGTAACGTCACCACCGGCAACGGCAGGTGCCTCGACGCCTTGGTCGACGTTCTCGACTTTGACGTCATCGCACCCATGCGCCCGACCCATTATCCCAATAATATCAATCACCGCCCCGATGTCTTAGACATGGCCCTCCTGAAGGGTGTGACCCTCCGGTTGCGCTCCTTAGAGGTTCTCCATGAGCTAGACTCTGACCACCGACCGGTCCTAATGGAACTAGGTCCCCCGCCCACTTCCCAGCCGGTCACTAGGACCGTTCTGGACTGGCATCAGCTAAACACCTGTTTTGCCGATGCCGACTCTCCGAATCTTGCCCGCTTCCCGGCGCAAATCTCGTCCCCTCAGGACACCGACCAAGCGATCGGCGCTTTCACCGATCATCTCAAATCGGCCATCAGCCAGTCCTCCCGGCAGGTTGAAGCGGACAACTTTTACGCTGTGCGCTTCAAGCTGCCCGATGACATTAAGGAATTAGTCCGCGCTAAAAACGCGGCTATTCGCGCGTACGACTCCTACCCCACCGATGCCAACCGGGCCCGCATGCGTGCTTTGCGAAGCGCAGCATCGCGGAACTCAGGGAGGCTCGATGGGGAGGGTTTCTCGAGGAGATCTCGCCGTCACACCAGGCTTACTGGCGGCTCGCGAGATCCCTCAAAACCGACACAGTAGCTACCATGCCCCCCTTGACCCGCCCTTCAGGCGACCCACCCGCGTTCGAGGACGACGAGAAGGCTGAGGTTCTCGCTGACTCTCTAGAGAGTCAGTGCACACCCAGCTCCGCTCCCGTCGATCCGACGCACCTCGATCTCGTGGATAGGGAAGTAGAGCGCAGGTCCTCACTCCCTCCCACCGAATCCCTCTCCCCGGTCACGCAGACCGAGGTGGAAGATCTAATCAAAGGCCTTAAGCCGAAGAAAGCGTCGGGTTCCGACGGCATCTCCAATCGCGTCCTCAAGGTTCTCCTTGTCCATTTGATATGTCTTTTAGTGACTATCTTCAACGCAGCCATATCCCACTGCGTCTTTCCTGCCGAATGGAAAGACGCGGATGTAGTAGGTATCCCTAAGCCGGGTAAGCCTCGCAGCAGCCCTGCGAGCTACCGGCCTATCAGTTTTCTCAAGTCTCTCGGCAAACTCTATGAGCGCTTGCTATTAGCGAGACTCAAAGACTTTGTCATTTCTAATAATATCCTTATTGACGAGCAGTTTGGCTTTCGAACCAGACACTCTTGCGTCCACCAGGTGTACCGCCTCACGGAGCACATCCTGACCGGGCTCAACCAGCCCAAGCCCGTCTACACAGGCGCCCTATTCTTCGATGTTGCCAAGGCCTTCGACAAGGTCTGGCACAACGGCTTGATATACAAGCTCTTCCAGTTAGGAGTCCCCGATAGGCTCGTACTCATCATACGAGACTTTCTCTCGAATCGTACCTTTCGATACCGGGTCGAAGGTACGTTTTCTTCGCCCCATCCTATACAGGCCGGAGTCCCTCAGGGCTCCGTGCTCTCTCCCCTCTTGTTCAGCCTGTTCACGAACGACATTCCTCGTTCGAGCAGAGTCCAACTCGCCCTTTACGCGGATGACACCGCTCTCTATTATTCCCATAGGAGCATGTCCTATTTAACGCGTGCTTTTCAAGCCGCAGTCGACGCCCTGGGTCAATGGTTCCGTACGTGGCGCATAGAGGTGAACCCGGAGAAGAGTGCTGCGGTGGTCTTCTCCCGGGGACCCGCCAATATGTTCTCCGCGCGGAGCCTTCGGCCCAACAGACGACTGGCCCCAATATCCCTATTCAATCGCCCTATCCCCTGGACTAGGAAGGTTAAGTACCTCGGAGTCACCTTGGACTCCGCCATGACTTTCGGCCCGCACATTAGGTCCGTCCGCAATCGAGCGGCTTTCGTATTAGGTCGCCTGTATCCCCTTCTCTGCAAGCGGAGTAAAATGTCGCTTAGAAATAAGTTGACATTATACAAAGCTTGCATTCGACCTATCATGACTTACGCGAGTGTAGTTTTCGCGCACTCCGCTCGCACCCATATCGATAGCCTCCAGGTTATCCAGAATCGTTTCCTCCGACGTGCCGTCGGTGCCCCGTGGTACATGCGGAACGTAGATCTGCATTCAAGTTAGATCCCCTTCGTAAGTTCCTCAAAGAAGCGTCGAAACGCTACTTTGAAGCCGCGTCCCGTCACGCGAACAGTTTAATCCGCGCCGCCGCCGATTACGCCCCTAGTCCCTCTGACTCGCGCCGCAGACCACGGCACGTACTGCTCGACCCTCCTGACCCCATGACGGTCCTATTGGACCGGGATGCGCCGAACCCTCCCCGACAACCGTATGCTACACTAGCTATCAGACTCCGGTCTCGCCGGCGAGGCCGAAGGGTCGTACGTATGCGACCTCAACGACGTGCATCACCCCACTGAGTTTCTTGCCGGTTCTTCTCAGTGGGGTCGCGTTGTGAACCGGTGGTAAACTCAGCCCTCTCTTAAGCGACAGCCCAAGCCGAGGCCGTGCCTCCCTGAGGTGCCCTTGAGCTCGTCGCTACTTCTGCCGTAAAGGCTAGAGCGCTTCAAGCGCTCGCCTCCTATTGTCCGGTGAAGCTGTAATGGCCATCTGCGGCCAACAGCGTCTATCATTCCCAAAAAAAAAAAGAAAACGTTGGGCTTGAAGCGGCCTGAGATTGGCTGGCTTGGCTCAAGGCACATATGAAGTCCAGTCCTATAGTAGTAGACCCAGTCTAGGTATCCGGGCATTAGTCGTGGTCCACCAGCTTAATTTTTCTGGGTGGGCCACACAGGCACTTTTTCTTCCATGTGTTCTACCTTGGCTCGCCTGGGTGGTTTATCACACTTACAACTCCTCGTAAAAAAATCTAATTGAATTTGTTGTGGGTACTAGACAATTTAGAGTCTCCCCATGATTCCATAAAGGGTCAAACTTCGGTGTCACTACCGGTGACAGCTGTAGTCCCTGGCGAGCAGCAGTCATAGAGTTGCGATGATTCCCTGAGTTTCAAACCTCAGTGTATTCACTGGTGACCACGGCAGCAGTCACAGTGGCGGGAATAATTGCTGTGAAATATCGACGGGCCTGTTGGTCTAGTGGTTAGACACCCTGGCCGCTACCTAATAGGTCGTGGGATCGATTCCCACCCTGTGACTGTTATTTATCTATTTAAGTAAATATGTTTTTACGGAAAAAGGACATAAGTATTGTGAGCTGTCTTGTTACCGTAATAGGCGGCCGCTAACCCAACGGGCGCACATTGAGCCACTATACGCGGTTACTAAACGTAACCACAGGCAGAGCTGCGGAAGAGTTTTTTCATACATTTTGTATAGAATCGGCGTTGAAGTGGCCGCGTTCGAATGTATGAAAAAACTCGTCCGCAGCTTGTGGTCGCGTTGTGTGCGTTAGGACCGCGGGTGTATATCACAGAATTGAGCTACTTTCCTACTTCCTACAGGAAGGTGGTACCTGCTGTGTACCTCAGTGTACCTCTAATGAAATCCAGTGTTGTACATTTGTATAGTAAGCAGTTTCCGTAAGCGCGTTAAGCATACGTTAATGTTAAATCAGTTCACTACCGGACATCAACCGCGCCGCGTCGTGTACTCATTATCATATCATTTTATCATTTGAATCAATAGCTTGTAATTTTACCAAATAAATAGTTTCTAGCAATTTGACTTATCATTTATCATTAAGGTGTAGCCTTCTGCTACAAGTGTACTTCTTTCGTTAAAAAGATATAAACTAAAATATGTACACCCGCCATTCTAACGTTAGAACTGCGGGTGTTTCATATTTTAGTTTATATCTTTTTATTACAAGAAGTACACTGGATTTCATTAAAGGTACACTGAGGTACACAGCAGGTACGTATAATTCAAAAAAGAAAATAGTGTAATAAGCATCTCCTAACCGAAAAAAAATGTACACCCGCAGTTCTAACGTTAGAATGGCGGGTGTACATATTTTAGTTTATATCTTTTTAACGAAAGAAGTAGGTACACTGGATTTCATTATAGGTACTCTGAGGTACACAGCAGGTACGTATAATTCAAAAAAGAAAATAGTGAATTATGCATCTTCTTATCGAAAAAAAAATGTACACCCGCAGTTCTAACGTTAGAATGGCGGGTGGACATATTTTGGTTTATATCTTTTTAACGAAAGAAGTACACTGGATTTCATTAGAGGTACACTGAGGTACACAGCAGGTACCACCTTCCTGTAGGAAAGTAGCTCAATTCTGTGATGTACACCCGCGGTCCTAACGCACACGTCGCGTTTAGTGGCCGCGACTAGTACAGTAGTCACAACGGATCTTTGTGTGTCTGAAGTTGGCTGCAAGACGGTGCGCAGTAGCTATTTTTGTGTTTTTGTATTGACAACTCACGACTGTAGTTGCGTAATGGTTCGCCAAACCCAACTTCAGACACACAAAAATCCGTTGCTCAGCTCCGAGTACTGTAGCTACCGCACTAAGTAGTCGGTGATGGTGCAGGTGTGGCGCGCGCGGCACGAGCGCGACGTGGCGCTGGCGCGCGCGCGGCAGCTGGCCGCGGCTCTGGCGGCGCACGGGCTGGCGCCGCCGCCGCGCCGCCTCGCCTCGGCGGGCGCGCTACTGGCGGGCGGCCGCGCGCACGACGCCACGCACGTGCGCACGCTGCGCCCGCCCGCCGACCTCCTGCCCGACCTCGACCGTCCGCTCTCTTGTGGTGATTTACGATCGAGGTGTATACTATTTAGATCTCTAGTCTAGATACGAGTACATGTGCATTACGTTCATTGTGTAGCCTCCGTGGTGCAGCGGGAGACCGCTTTCCAAACAACATGCTGACGTGCATCCTCTTTAACCCCACACAACTTCTGTTTTTTTTTTCTCAGTTCATTTATTACGTTTTTCGTTTGTGTCAAATGTATATTTTTTTTTTTTTACTTTGCAAACCGGAGGTCGCGGGTTCGAATTCCGCAAGGAACAACAACTTTGTGTTAGAGTTGTTCTTTACTGGTTAGGACTATACATGTCGTTCACCTGATTGTCTGAAAAGTAAGATGATCCATGTGTCGGATCGGAATATGGGATTGGAACTGGTACTGCAAGGAACTATCTAGGAAAGTACCTAACACCGCAGTGTCCAGAAAATCTGCCGCTAAGCAGCAGCAGTATGTTGCTGATGTGTTCCGGAGTGAAGGGCACTAAAGCTGGTGAAATTACAGGACACAAGAGACTTCATAAATGAATGTACCTATCGGGTGATGAGCGGCAGTGCAATGCGACTACGGCAAATGAATGATTTGCGAATTGTTTTAAATTAAAGGTTGTAAGAACACGCGAACCGTTTAGCCACTGAATATAGAACTATGGAAGTCGGAAGAAAAGATGAACTTTATGAGAATGTACTATGTGGTAAATCTTTATGTACGGTACAACCGCACGCAGCGTCACATATTCAGCGTTAGCTATTCAGCTGCCAAGTAGGTGTGTAAAAACTTTTCTTAGCAAAATGTCCCATGATGAGCAGCAGTGCAATGTTCATTGTCCATGGGCAGGCCTGTCGCTTACCATTTGACTAAATAGATACCGTAGTTTGCATAAAGCGACGTGATACTAAGCACCATACAAATACTAAGTACTTACTCAATTAGAATTATGTTTTTTTTCAACCTACCTGACAAGAAGATGCTGCAATTCACTGCCCCTCGTCACCCGAGACATTAGTTATTAAGTCTCTGGAGCTCGGTATTTTCAAAGCTGAGAGCTCAAGAGCTGAGAGTGTGAAAGGCACTGGCCTTTCACACTGCTGCTTGGTGGAAGAATATCTGACACTCCGTTGGTACTCTTGGTACTTGGACCTGGACGGTTCTTTGCGCAGGAGACCTACTGCCACCTAGTAAAGTGTAAATAAGCTAGCCATTTGTCGGGTGACCAAAACTAGCAATCGTACGTATATACGTCAATAAATGACCAACGTTAACTGTTTCAGAGAGAGGACACGAGTAGAAATGGAAACTGTGCTGTGAGGCGTGTATTGCGCCACCCTATTTCAATTCCTGAAGGCTGTTCTTACACCAAGTTATACAAGACGAAGTTAGTTATACCTAATATTAAATAAGGACAGATAAAAGAACGTTGTAATTATTAAATAAACTATTCCAATTACTAAAACAGAGAGCTGGTTGTAGATAGCGAAGCGTTGTTTGTGGGACTCGCGCGCGGTGCAGGCTGGGCGCTGGGCGCGCGTCCTCGTGTTGTCTACTACAATAAAATATATTTTTTGGACAATATCACGTGTTTTTTTACGTATACCCTAGAGTTTATGGGTTCGATTCCCACCAAGTGTCTGGCTGTTATTTATCTAATTAAGTAAGTATGTATTTACAAAAAAAAAGGCATATAAGTATTAGTATCAGTTGTCTGCTTTCCATAGTACAGGCTCTGCCTAGTTTGGGATCGGATGACCGTGTGTGGATTGTCTCAAGGTATTATATATTTATATTAATTGCTTAGCTACTTCGTACGTGGGTAGGCTGTGATCCTTAAATGAAGCCTAAGTCATAGCCGTTTATACCACTTCGGTCTTTCCTTTAGTCCTTCCTCCAAGGGTCAAAGGCTGCATAGATGGTTTCCATCTGCTTAGAAGGCCATCTGCGGGCAGCCATTAGCATGCACTCGCACTCTTGCCTAGTGAAGCTGTAAAGCCCAACTGCCTGCGGCCTATAGCGACAATCCTCCCAAAAAAAACGGTACTCCATAGACGACGCTGAGGCATTCTGTTCAGACCCCGCCCATCCTAACAGCACCGCCCGCCGGCCGCACATGGGGGTGGGAAGTAAAAGTGCAAGTGCTCTAAAATAGTATAGAAGTTGAAACCATGAATGTTTTGAATCGATGTAGGTATTGATATAGGTATGTACACCTGTATAGTTCCGTTTCGATGTATTGTATATACGAGTAGGTACTTATTGTACAGTTCAATATATTATTTAATGTTAACACTAAACTACTACTCTGTTTTTACTATATCGGCTCATTAACGCACACACTACGTCTCATCTCTTACTAGTCGTTCGACTGAAAACTGGAGGAGGCAGGTTGAAACCCGCGGGGTGCAACAAAACAACTTTGTGTAGTAGGTAGTTCCTTACTGGTTATGACAATGTAGACTCATCACCTGAATAGAGATGGATGCGATGGATGCTTAAAAAAGTAAGTCGGTGCTGCGCCTAGCCTCTACCCGTTTGATAGATGTAGTAAAATATCATATAATATAAATGTGATTTTATAGCATTTTTATTATTACTTACCTACTTATGAGTCGAATACAGAACTTTCTTTTTTGTAGTCGGTTTAAAATATAGATGTATTTTAGTGGACACCCCAATATTCATGGAAGTAGCCATTTTATAGTATATCGATGGAAGTAGCATTATAATATGGAAGCTTTCTATCGAGCATAAACAATAAACATAATTATAGCAGTTCTCTTTTTGCTTGAAGTGCACGTCATAGGAAAGTCAAAGATGGGTAGGTACATGAAGCTATTAGGGTCAAAGCATGGGTAGGTATATTCATGAAGCTAGTAGGTCAGGTATATTCATGGTATATTGCATGCTCTCACGAACTGTCAAAATGTTCTCGTATTGGTCACCTAACACAGAAAATCAGCGTAACGGCGGCGGCGCGGATTAAACTGATCGCATGACGGGACAGAAAATCAGCATTCATAAAGCACTATTACCTACTACTACCTTTAATTTTTACCCCCTTTGTAACATATGGAGAGCAATAAATGATTATGATGATGATAATGATTATTATGTATTTATAGTATGAAATTTGCATGGAATCATCATAATAGTTTACGCTCTCGAATAAAAAAAGAATCATCGAAATCGGTTTATATTTGTCAGAGTAATGTAATGGAGAACATCAGTTTTATGGTCTTTACCAGATAAATTCATTCACATCTTTCATGGTCCTCGGAAGTTCATAGCCGGTTGTGATAAAATTCATACAGATTCATTACAGTGGTTCCTTCATGGTCTTAGAGGAGATTACTCTGAGCGAGTCGCAACAGCGCGACGACACGATTATTCGCCCGATACGGCCATAGACGCGAAAAAACTGTTAAATAAATTATTAGCCTCTTTGGACGCGATGGTCTAGGTTCATTCAAGGTCAAGGCCAGGCCAATCATGGAAATAAGTCTTCCGCTGTTATTTTGCTTCATTGTGTTGTGGTGTGTTTCATATTTTTTATTTTAAACTGAGATTTTAAATAAATATAATGTCTAAGGATATTATTGTTATCGCACCGAATGGGAGGAGACAAAAAATACATTGTACGCCTGACACAAGCTTTTTACAGGTAAAGTAAATGAAAAAACAATACTGTATTTACCTATTAAACAAGATAATATATTAAGTTCTATTCTCAGATTGCCCGTTTTTGCAGAAATAATTGTAGGTTCCTCAAAATCCCACTGTTAAGCACAAGTTTAAATAGTTTCCTCACTCCTTTTACGAACACTGTTTTGGCACAGTCATCTGACTTTGTAATAAAATATAGATATGCATTCATTTAAATATAGATTTGCCCTCAACCAATGATATGAGTAAATCATTGCCCCTCAGCATAATATTTTCACTCAGTGCAAATTGGGACAGATATTGGGAAATAGAAAATATTTATAATAAACCATTTTTGTGCTTATACTAGGTGCTGGAAGATGTTTGTCAAAAACAAGGATTTCAACCCTCTAAGTATGATTTAAAGCATCACAACCATATTCTTGATTTGACGACGACTCTAAGATTTTCAAATTTGCCTAATAAAGCTATGCTTGAAATGGTGGAAGCAGAAAGAAGACGGGAAGAAACAATTGTTACAATTGGGCTGCAACTGGAAGATGGTAATATCGTTTTTTTTATTCTACCAATATTTTATTTTGCGTTATGGTGATTATAAAATAATGAAAATTAATATTTAAGGTGAAAGAAGAACAGCAGATTTTCCTCCCAATATATCTTTGTATGATCTTGTGACTTCATTGGCTCCAGCTGAGTTAAACTCATTTCAGCACCCATCGATTTTATATATGCGCCAAGAAGTTACTGGTGAAACAGCTCTTAGAGATAAAACATTAAGACAACTGGGACTTATAAAAGGCAGGGCAATTTTAAGGTTGCTGGACAAACAAGAAGAGGCAAGGTAGTATCTTGTTTTAATCATGGTTTGGAAGCATTTTTTTCCTTACTGTGTAGGGTCGCATGTTTCTTCAGTAGGAATTATCCTTTTAGAGCGAAGTAGTGAGTTTAGATAAAATGGCATTGATCTGGCAAAGATTCTATCAAAGATTCTATCAAACTAATTTATTAATTTAAATAATATAACATAAAACTACTTATTAATTTTAGATTTCAATATATTTATGTTTTTCTGTATAGATAGAGGTACTCAATTTACTCCCCTAAGACTTTTTACTCATTTGTAGGTGGAGTAATTTTTGTCTTTGTTCCTTTTATTTCTCCCAGTCCTATACAAGTATCCTTAGTAGCGATGAGTTAACTCTGTTTGTCAAACCGGGTTGGCCTCAACTCAATCTGACTCGGTTTGAAGTTTCTCTAGCTCGGTATTCAAGCAACTCGGGACGGAATGGAAACCGTAGCTTGCAACTCGCAACATCGCCGGTCTACGTTGTCTATACGGGCTGAACCGAACCGAATTGGACCTATCGAATGTGACTCGTCAATCTCGCTCTCGCTCGGCGGTTTTGGCGCCTCGGTGTGGTGACGGACAGAGCGAGCCGAGGGTGGCGTATGTGTATTGCCTATGGGTATTGCCCAATAAATCCAATTTTTCGCGACAGGAGAATATCTTTGAACTTGTTCATTGCTTTGAACACTTTTGAACATAGTGATTTTCTATTGTAGATGAGAGTAAAGACTGATATATTTTGATTCACGTTTCTTTACTTATACAACGTGTTTCAAAATACCCCGTAAAAAATATAATTAATTATCAATACCAAAAATTTTGTCAACCCTAGTAAGCTGTCATGTCAGGGAACCAGATTATTTAACAGAAAGGCCTACGTACCTATTTTACCTAATAATTGTATACTTTAATAGTTTTTCTATTATTCATTCATATAATATTATATAGATGTGCTATCTCAATACAATGATGTCGTTATACTCAAGTACTGGCTTCAGAAAATGTCACGTTGAAAAAAAAATTATGTTGTCAATTTCAAATCTTCTAATCGATATCATACCACTGTTTCGAGTTTTTTTTTCCAACATTTGGACATTTCCACCAGTTTTTAGGTTGCTTCGTTAGGTTAGGTCTTTTAAAATTTTTGTCGCTCCGCGAATTAGGTAGAAATGTAGGTAGTACATTCTGCGTAGTTTTACTCTTTATTTTTACTGAAATAGGGTTTGCACATCAGTGAAAATAATAATATTTTTTACGGGGTATTTTGTAACACCCTGTATAAGTACCTACCTACTACATTTTACTGATTATTAAATGTTATTAAATAAACAACAATTCAACAATCCATAAGACTGACAGCATAGCACCTCTAAATTTTCGTTTATTATAGGTAGGTAAATATATCAATTGATCGTAACTGTATGTAACATAATAATTATACATACCTACCTACCACACCTACCGAGTCAAACAAGGATAATTAACCGCACGCAGCATAAACGCGAAAACGAAACGTTTCGGTTTGACCCGTCTCCTTATGATATGAACGAAACGCACGTGTTTGATTTGACTTGACCTACCAACTCGGTTTGTCTAACCCGGGTTGAAACCGGGTTACGTGAATTTTCAACTCGGTTAACTCGGTTTTGAATATTTACGGGTTGGCCCATCTCTAATCCTTAGCAATATTCTGTAAATAATATGTATATACTGGGCGGATTTTTGAGACAGGACAGTAAGGGCAGGTACCTTAACCATTATAGTTACAGGAAAACATTCCCAGGAGACCATTTGAGATATTCTGAACAGCATTCACAGATTTTGGGAAAAAATTACTTGTACAGTCAGCTAAACAATGCTAAAATACCTAATATTTTTTTTACATCAATCAATCCTATTTCATGTACGAATCCACTACCGGGACCATTTCAGACATGAGTACTAGAAATAACAGAAATTTCCGGAATCCGCAAGAATCGGATGGTGTAATAATACAGGTGTATTTTTTTCAAAATCATTGGTTTCGATTCCTGGCTAGAAATAGAATAGAATATTCCTTAGTTTCGGATTTGGCCATCTACGCCCACTTGAAAAACACACCTGGATCGGTGTGTCGGACGGAAAATGCCGGCGCGGATAATGGACGCAGCGCTATGTAAAATCATAGAAAGCAAACTAAAATCCGTTGCTTGCCGTGCGTGCGGTGCGTCCGGCGCGTGCCAATGGACGCGCACCTTTAAACGCGCTAATACTCGTACATTATGCATTATCCATAGAGCATACTGAAATACAGTATTTGTTATGTTTTAGTCGAACCTGCTTATGTTCATCTCCATGAGGTGTGAAAGCGAGCGTAAAAGTATCATTCTCACATGAAGATGCTTGTCTACAATCTAATGCACACTTCCTGATTGAATCTGGAATAATTATAACGCTGAATCTGTTTCATTTGGAATGTTCATACTTTCCAAAATAATTATACTTTATATGCTAGTAATAAACGCCATTTTAGTACCTATTCTGTTGTGTTGAGCGAATAAACATGATTCAGCTAAAATATTTTTATTTGTTGATATAGGCAAGCAAATGTATCGGCTATTTATCGAAGGCCAGTCACAGAAAAAAAGATGATAAACCATGAGGAAACCAGTAAATCTGAAAAGATTGAAGGAGAAGAAGGAAGGAAAGAAGAAAGGCCATCAGAAAAAACTCATAATATTTCTCATAATTTTCAAGAACCTGACTTGGTTAGTAAAATTAAAGCACAATCACAAAAACATATGCAGGCTGAAGAAATTAAAATTGTAGAGCAAGATGAAGCTATGCTTGCAGAAAATGAATGTGTAGAAGCCAACAAGGGAGAAAATCCTATGGACGTGGATAAAAAGAATGGCTCCATGCAGTCACTGTCTCAGGAAAATCTTGAAAGGCGTCTCAAAATCGAAGAGGAAGTTACCTTTGTATGTTCTTCTATATTACTCTGATATCTAAAATATGATACTGATTAATCAATTTCTCATGTTTTTATATTCCAGTTAGGGGCTCAAAAGGCTGTAGCATTTATGCAGCCAGATACCATAGAGGATAATATTGATGATCTCCCGGATGATTTTTATGACCTGACTATAGAAGAAGTACGCAGGTTGTACCATGAGATGCAACAATATCGCATGTCTTTAGAAAACACACCTTTGTTATCATCATCAAAACGGGAGGAAATAGAAAAAACGGTTTGTACACACTGCTATATTTAAACAATTATTGAATTACAGTTACTTAAGTAGGTATTCAGGTCACTATGACCTGATGATTAAGGTTTATTGGTTTCATCTATAGCTGGAGTACCCACGAGTGTGGTTTTTTTACTTCCTGAGTGTCGTCGGACGCGACGTGCCTGTTGTATTCCCGTCGGAAGGGGTGGCGACGTGACGGGGCTAGACGTGTCCTACGTCTCTGTGTGCCATATTCTTTATTAACTAGTACCTTACAACTCTTCTCGCCCCGTCGCCGTCCCGTCCCGTTCGCTGTCAGTCGAAACCTTCATTATGATATTTGCAGTATGCGTTTTAAAAAAGTGATTTAATAATATTATTTTTAGGCATCTGATCAAAAACTGAATACATATAAAAATGTTGTTGTGCGGATACAATTCCCTGATCACATAATATTACAAGGGGTCTTTGCGCCATTAAATACAATAGAAGACGTCAAAAACTTTGTAAAGGAACATCTGCAAAACCCAAATAAAGAATTTCATATATGTAAGTTTATAGTTTTTTAAAAATACAATCCTATCTATATTGTGCACAAGTTGTGTTATATTATAATGAACCGGCAATATAGCCAGTTGTAACCTCTGTTCGGTGAACGATCGGTTGGGTAAGCAACCTCAATTCTTAGGTGGGTGACCATTTAGTGGCATTTGAACTGAGCGTCTCCGTGCTTCGGAGGGAAATCGATCTCGGCTGGTGTCATCTAGACAATGGTCTTTACTCTTACGTTAATACTGAATATGCAATCAATGCCATATTTTGGATGAAATTTAGTAGGTGACTGTGTATCTTGTTAAATAATATATTGATGACGAAGAAATAGTATAAATAAAGTTTCAGTACCTAGGTATAAATAAAGATATTGAAATGTTCTTTGTGTGTCAGGTTTTTTGTATTTATAATTTACTTTATATTAATTTCAGTTACAACTCCCCTAAAGGAAACTCTGGATCCAAAACTTACTTTATTGGATGCAAAATTTGTACCCTGTGTACACATGCATTTCAAATGGTTAGAAGAGGATGCGTCATCAAACCAACCTTACCTTAAACAAGAAATATACTCTAAGAAAACAGCTTCTGATGCGGCAAGCATTTTAGCATCTAAGTATAGGTAAGTTAATTTAATGAAATCGGTTAAAAAGTACCGTACATTCGTACAAAGGGCTCCGTCGCAAATTGTCCCTTTCGCAAAATGTCCCCTTCGCATAAGGTCCCTTTCGCAAAATGTCCCTTCTATGTCATTGTATAGATTCTAGATGAATTGCTCACTTTAATGGATAATCCAAACCAAATATTATATAAATCAATTTATTCGTATATTAGATAATACTAAACGATTAATATAAAACCAAAATTAAGAGTACCGTAATTTTAAATAAACTAAATAATGTAGTTTTTATTTTTATAACTGCAGCAACACTAAATTATATTTAAAACATCGGTCATCGGACTTAGGAAAAATTGTTGGGACATTATGCGAAGGGGACATTATGCGAAAGGGACTTTTTGCGAAAGGGACCTTTTGCTACCAGGGGACATTTTGCGACGGAGCCGTACAAAGTTATCTTGGGGTTAGGTTGGGTTTTTTTTGTCATATAGTTAGTGGCCACCTGGTGTCAGAGTTTTCAAGCTGCCCCTAGGCCTCTGACTTAGCTTAACGACTGCTGTCTAGATGACAATAGCCGGGACCGACTTTTTACGTGCGTGCCACATGCCCCGTCCCTTTCCAACAATTCTGTGTTGTATGTAGCGTAGTTAATCGTTACATAGGGTTTCGAGCTTCATGTGTAGCCGTGTGTACTGGTCCTGTCTGCATGTGGTGATGCAAGAGCATCCTACATGTCACTTGGTCACGCTGCCCGTGATACGATAGCGTGACCAGAGGTGGCTTATGATGCTCTGTGTAGCTTAATGTCAAAAGCGACAGCCACAGCACGTTGCCTGGGCCCAACTTGCAACATTCCGAGGGCTCTCATTATCTCTTCTGGTGTCAAATTACGTCATTTTTGCCATCTAATTGACAACGTTAACTTAGTTTAATTTTACACAAAATATAGGAATAACTTAAAATAGTAATTACAGTAAGAAGTCGGTCTGGAAGACTAGATTTGGTAAATATTAATTGCATATATTCTTTATAGGTAATAATGTACTTGAGCTCTGGACACTTTTGATGTGTGTAAATAACACCCAGACACAAGATGGGAATCGAACCTACGACCATTGTATTATATTGGGTTGCAGCCAGGGTGTCTAATCACTAGATCAACGGGCCGTCGCATAATATTAAATGCATGTACTATCGCGGTTACGAATGCTTACACCGCCTGCTCATATTTTGGGGCGGCTCGTGCAAGCGATTATCGTCCTAAATGTGATCAAGCGTTCGTTACCGCGACCGTACATTGGCGAGCTTGACTCATAGATGAGTTTTCTACCAGCAAACCAATTAACTGATGTTAGAATAATATCAATATTTTGAATTACAGAGCACCTAGTCGAAGAAAAAATGACGAGTCATCAATCGGCTCTCAAAGTTCAACTAAACCTTCAACTTCAACATCAAAAAATAGTAAACTACCAAAGTGGTTCAAGAACTAGTGACTCGTGTATAGCAAAGAATAACTTAACTAAACTGTACCTAACTGGTGATCTAAACATCGCGGTTGATGTAATCTGTACATTATTGTTTTATAAATATTTTTGTTCTCTTATTATGCATTGTTATTCAAATAATTTTATCACGATAATAACCAAAGACTGTCAGGGGTGTAACGTCTATAAATGGATCGGTAACGCCTTGCCTCACCACCCGGCCAGAACTCCGAACTGCCGCGGCGTCAACCATCGAATCCGTCTTATTTGTGACATCATCGTAACGCCTAAACTAAAGGAATTGATTTGAATATATTGTTGCTATGAAAAAAAATCAAACTGCCACAGGCTACACACGGCTACACATGAAGCTCGTCACCCTATATAACAATAACTACGCTAACTAACATCACAGAAGATTGTTGAAATGAGACGGGGCGTGCGCAGGCTGCCGGCCGCACGCGTCGGTTGGGACGAAATAACAACACAACATATCGCACTCTCGCACGATTCGTAGCGTTAGGTCGAGGTGTCGCCGTGTGTACATACGATAAAGACCATAGCTAGAATGCTATGTTATATATAAATCTGAAAAAAATTAATTATAATAACATAAACAAGGGCTGGCTCTGTTGGGTAGCCCTCCCCTTATGATAAGAAGATTGGGGACGAAATTATTAATTTAAAATAGGCTTAAACTATTACTGTTTTAAAATACTTTAAAAAAATCGTATAAGGAAATTTTTTAAAGTTATGTACACACGTGGTCTCTCATTATATTTATGTGCAAAAGCGTGGGACGCCTTTTCTGAATAACAGCTTAACATTTTTGACAAATTTCAAGAAGACAGTATCTTTATTCACATGACAATAATTTGTAATCATTTAAAAAAAAAACGCCCTACGCTTTTTCACTAAAATATAATGCTTACAAACACGAAAGAAAGAACGGGTTCCATACTTTATTTATAGCTTTTTGATGCAGTTTACTAGAGAATACAATCCCGAGCATGTTTTTCAATCCCGGGATCTCGGGATTTTTGATGCGTAATACCGGGATCCCGGGACTATCCCGGGATTAGACTATGTATTATAAAATTATATTTTTTTTCCATAATATTTTTTCCCTTCTTACCGGCTTCTTATTTACCGGCTATTTTCAAAAAATGTCAGAGCTTATTACTGGATGGCAAAATGCGCGAGGCCTCCTTGTATCCTATGCCGCCCTGGTACTTCTGGTGTAATATTATGTGGTGTATATAATGTCCGATAATATAGATTTCATTTAATAAATTATAGTTAATATTATTTTATTCATATGATAATTTCATACTATTATCCCAACCCTTGCTATAACTATATATAGGATGTTAATAAGCAACAGTGGGTCCACGAGAAATAGTTCTCCCTCGTGGACCCACTGGTGGGACAAAATAGTGGGTCCACGAGAAAACACCGGATAAAACGTTGAAATGTTTGACTTGCGTTTCTAAGTCCAAAACTCATGTATGGAAATTCGAACAACCCGAATGGTGTGATTATTGCGGTTTTGCAAATATCGGTAGGATTTACCGGAATTTGTTGGTATGCCTTAACTAAGTCAATTTTGCTATAAATGGTGCTTCCAGCAAGGTTCTGGCAAACGTCACCTATGTGCCGAACCGGATATCTGTCCGGAACGGTGCGTGCATTCAAGGTGCGATAATCGCCGCACGGTCGCCACGTTGAATCTTTCTTTTCCACCAGGTGTAAAGCTGAAGACCAAGGACTAGAAGATGGCCTGGCTGTCCCAGCCTTGACCATGTCCTCAAACTCTTTCTGTGCAGCGCGAAGCTTCAATGGAGCCAGACGACGTGGCCGCGATGATACCGGTGGGCCATCAGTTGTCTTAATATAATGTACCGTTGAATGTTTGGGCTCCTGAAGTACACCAGGGGGGCGCGTGATACTCGGAAATTTCTGAAGGATCGCTGAGAAAGGCGATTCGGGGATGGAAATAATTTTGATGCTGGACTGGCTAACGTCTTGGAGTTCCGCGAAAGATGACAAACCTGTCGTCCCATCGCGAAGCTTCCCATGAGTGCAGTCAGGAAGTAGGTTATACTGCGACAAAAAGTCTGATCCTATTATTCCAGTTTCTACATCCGCAATTACAAAATTCCAAGATAAACTGCGTCTAAGACCTAAGTTTAAGCATAGCGTGACTAAACCGTAAGTTTGAATTTTTGATCCGTTTGCTGCCACTAAATCGTACGGCTGCGGCTGGCTTTACAGTTTGCTAACACTAATAACTGGTACGCAGCTTACGTCTGAACCAGTATCCACCAGAAATTTTCTGTTGGTATACCGGTCAGTTACAAAAAGACGGCGACTCGTGGCTGAGCGTTGGGCAGTCGCCAAAACTGGACGCTCTACAGGTTTTCCGACGGCTGGTTGCAGCCACCAGCCGCTGAAGGTGGAGGGCCAGACCATTTGCACGGTTGGACGCACTTCCTTGCTTTCGTTCCGAATCGGTCATGGTAATAGCATAGCTCGCTATTGCGCGAGCGTGATCGGTTCCTAAATCTACCTAAGCTACGTTCTCGCGAGCGGCCCCGTTGGTCAAAACTTCGGTTGGCTAAAGAAGCCACTACACGAGTAAGTTCCTCTATTTGGTGGTTCAGCTCTGCAATCCGCGTATCGTTGGTGGAGGTAGATGGTAGCGAGGTTGACGCACAAGCCATGTGTTGAGATGGCTGAGCATTGATTTCCATCAGCTGGTCAGCCAACTCGCTAAGTTCAGGCAAGTCCTGAAGACGCTGCGCCGTGAGCACGGTTTGAAGATATCTGGGGAGTCTGCTCATCCAGATGGTCTTCAAAACATCCTCGGGGAATGTAGTACCTGCTAGGGACCTGAGATACCGCAAGAAAGACGATGGCTTGCGGTCGCCGATCTGCTCCTTCTCTAGGAGACACCTAATTTTCTCCTCATGGGAGACCGCAAACCTGCGTATGATAGCGTCTCGCAAGGTGTTATAGGGATCCTTTGCTGGGGGAGACAGGATAATATCCTCAACCTCTCTCGAACAGTTCGTATCTAAATGGGCCACTGCGTAATGGAACTTCGTTATTTGGTTCACCAACCCGTTGATGCTAAATTGCGCCTCCAGGCTCGCGAACCATAACGCTGGACGGTCTTTGCAGAAGGGCGGGGTGCGGATGGACACACGGTTAACGACTACCTTTTCGCCTGCTGCCTCTCCATAGTCACTTTCGCTCTCAGCCATGTGGATGGTGGTGCGTAAGGCGCGGAACCCTAAATTTAATCAAAGAATTTTCCCTACGTGGGTTGCTGCTGTAACGACCATGACCTTTACAAAATTTATTTAAATATTTTATTTGTTGTTTTAAAATAAAAACCTTCAAATTTTTCACTAAATGTCATTGCGAAACAAAAAAACGATCGCCGAAAATTCGCAGGCAGGAACCACGACGAGCACGGCGAACACGGCGAAAAACGAGCTGATTGCTCGTAGAATTCCACTATGTCGCTCCACGACGAATGTTTTCGTTATTTATTTTTCAATATTTAGACGAAATAAAATTCCGTTGTATAATGGCCGACGTAAATTCCGATAAATAAAACGAACACCGTTTCTTTTCTAATTTTTCATCTTTTATTGATAGGTACTGTGTTGGTTACCTTGTTATCCTTTTCTTGTCTAAGTGCTTAACGTCTTACGTGTAATCCTCTAGTTTCGGTGTCACCAAATGAGGGTCGGTTGACCCTTCGTTATTTATCTGCTCCAATAAGTAAGACGTATGAGGTTCCAAACATTTATTATCCTGTAAAACACTGAAGGCACTGATCCTTTACATTTAGGACAAGTGATTCCACGATCACTAACTATATGTACATTGACTATATGTCTGTAAGCAGCACGACCATTCTTTACTAGATTTATAACATGAATGTGTTAAATATATACAAGGAATATTTTCACTGTTGACACGATTAAATAATCACAAAGAATGTGTCAAATACTATTCAGACAGCACGTTCTAAACTGAGCTGTTCACTATTCAAAACACATAGAAAATACAACAAGTGGCAAAGAGGTTCTAGTCGCCACATGTATATTATGTATTCTTACATGTTTTGATTAAAACAGCTGTCTAAAAAAAACAGGGGAATATCTAATGAAACTAATAATGCATTCGGTCAGTGGGTCGCCTATTTCTAGTAGTACTAGTTCAAAATATACTTTGCTACTTCTGAATATCAATCCTTTTGTGAAGAAACAATCATAACACAAACGTCCGTTGCCAGGATACTAAACCGTTAGGTACTTTCTTGTTATTATACTTACTATTACTGGAGATATCCAAGTGCTAATTAGCGAGATCTAACCACAGACGTATTAGGGATGATTTATCTGAAGAGCCGATAACGCCGAAACGTATTGACACTTAGGTATGTCCAGTTTAAACAAAGCAATCTCGCTCGTAGAAGGCTCCATAACTCTTTCCAACAAGAGCGATAACGTCTTTGCACTCAATCTAAAAGCACTAAATTCGTATCTATTTAATCTAATCTAAAATTAAAATATTAGGAAATCCAAACTCGCACAGTACAAGAGTACAAAAGCAAACGAACCATAGAACAGTACAAAACGTCATACAAATGACATTAATGACAGCCTGTCATTCCAAATAAATCATATGCTCTGTTTCTTTCTATCACATGTAACCTATATAAATGCATTCTTTTCTTGTGCGAGTGAGAAAGAATGTGTTATCACTCCATAGATCCTTACTCTAAGATTGAGAATACTAAACTTATTAAATAATGTTTTTTTGTGGCTTTAATTAAAAATTCAATTTAGCAATAACACACCTGATAAATGACACCTTAATTATGTAAAATTGTGTTTAACAATTAAAATATTTTTGTTTTTGAAGTGAAACTTCTTAGGCGACTTCCAAAAATGTTATCACATAACGCGTCAAGCGTTAAATGAAGCACCTTAACGCGTTAAGTGACAGGTAAACGATAGGCGATAGGCGTAAATTTGTTAGGGTTATGAAAGCGCTCATGTGACGCCGTCACTGAGTGAGTGGGTTTCAGTGGGTTTCGGTGGGTTTCAGTGGGTTTCAGTGGGGTGAGTGGATAGAGAGTGAGTGAGTGAGTGACCGCCGACTCCGTTGATTCCAATGACTTTGTTGACTTCGTTGCGCGGGGAGGTGGAATAGAAAGAGACAGAGCGAGAATGAAGTTTCACTTCTTCCGCGCGGAGGGACTCCACGCACGCACATTTTTTTAAAAATATTTACTTCATATTGAGTAATATCTACTCAAAACCTTTGCGAAAGGGACTTAATGCGAAGGGACATTATGCGAAGGGGACATTTTGCGAAAGGGACCTTTTGCTACCAGGGGACATTTTGCGAAAGGGACATTTTGCTACGGAGCCATTTTAAGTACCTACCTACCGCAAACATTCCATTCCCACGGATAAAAGAAACAGTCTGACTTACTAAAATTATTTTTAGTCAGTGGTTGAAATATCTTGGAAAAAAAAAACCGATTTCAAAATCCAATCCCAGTGTGCATTACCCCAGCAAGAAAGATGCTCGAAGAGAAGATTGAGTTAAACGAATAATTAGAGCATAATCTGCTGTAAATGTGCACGGAATAAAAAATTGGTGCATCATTTCGTTTTCGAGAAAAATCCGAAAAACGATTCTTGCTGGGGTAACGTTGTTCCAGCAAGAAGATTCTAAACCAATGATCGGAGAGAAACATAAACTTCAGGAAAGATAGCTTATATTTGTGCATAATTGTGCGCTGAAAATGAAATTTGTGCGTCATAAGAATTCAGAGTTATTACAATTCCTGCTGGAGTAACGTTTTGCAGAATCGTGTTTCTCGGAAACCAATAATTGTGCACCTATAGAATAAACGATTATCAGTAGCTCTTAATTTGTGCGTATTTGTGCATTAATTAGATTTTCAAAAATATTTACCATTTTAGCGTAATAATGGATTTATGAAAACCAAAAAAAAAAAAGGTCCTAGCGCTTAAACGAACAAAAATTCATACACACTGAAAACGGTATTCGGTCCTTTTTAATACTCTTAACATCCACGAAAAGTTTCAAAACATATTATATACGCATTATTGAATAATATCACTTTGAATCAAAACTGATAATGTCTAGCTTTGACGTCAAAATACAAAAAACAAGACCAACCCTAGAGTTTTTGGTATAAACCAAGAATTAGAGCACATAATGAAATACATACCCTGAAAATTTCAGCTTCAAATATTTCATAATAAAGAAGATACGAGCAAAAACTAGAACCCCTGTTAGATTACTGGTTATCCGACCAAATTGGAATGAACCCAAAAAAGCGAGGATTTCATACATACTCGTGACCTTCTTAACTTTGCACACAAACAGCTTTGCCTGGGTACACTGAAGTATAAAACTGTTAACGGATGTTACTTTTATTCTCATTCCGCTGCGCGCTCCGGTCCCGATCGGACGTGCGCACTCGCTACGCTCTCTCACGCTCCGTGTGTTTGTGTGTTCACAGATTCGCCGCCAGGCGTCACCGCCGTCGCTTCGTGACGGCCCACCGACCCGCCGCGTGTTTGGATTGCCGCGGCTTGCGCCGCCGGCTACCTGCTCGCCGGCCACCCGCACGCCGCACACCTGCGTCGCGCGCACCCGCCCGTGAGTGACTCTTTGTTACTTGAAAACAGGTTCCTGTTTCCAAATAACAAAGCAGTCATTCCGCGTTTTAAAAACCACATGTTTTTAGTGGTCGCCTAGGGGATCCTTGCGGTGTTAACGCACCTAGGCGGAGCGTGACCCGAGCGCTCGCCGGTTCCCTTCAGGAAACGGCAACTCGGACGGGATCAAGGCAACCGGCCCTGGGAGTGACCCCCTAGTCGATCTTGATCGTCGCCCTCCCACCCTTCCGCCTCCTATTTCCTATTCCTTGGGTGCTGTTTGGTTTCGAACCGCCGGCTTGCCGGTCTCGTCTCCTCTGCCCCAGGGCTGTTAGGCTACACACCCTACACACCCACACACATTAGGGCCACACGTTAGGCACTCACCCACTCCCCGCCTTGCCGGCGGGGAGGATCACTCACCCGTTTTTCGTCCGGAGAGTTTCCCTTCGGACGGAAAAATGTCGTCCCCCGCACTCTCCGCAGTGCCTCCCGATTTCGCGGTGAGGATGGTGGAGATTATCTCCGTCAAGTATCCGACGATCTGGACGGAGTTAATCTCGGCCATGAACGCCGCCGCCACCTCGAGCGAAGCCCGTTCGCCGACCCCGCCCGACCTTCAGTCGCAGCCCACCGACGCGTTTACCGCACCGACCCCAGCGGCGCTTACCCCGCCACCTTCCGCCGCGATTATCTCGCCGCAACCCACCCCGGCGCACCTGGATGCGCCAACCCAGTTCCCTCCACCGGGGTTCGAGGCCGACCCTCAGTCAGCCTCGGACATGGAGGTCGAACTCGAGTCCGCCAAGCGTCCCTTCTCCTCCTCGGAGGACGAGTGGACGCTAGTCCGCGATAAGAAACGGGCGCGTCAACCCCGGGACCAGCGCCCGTCCAAGCACCAGTGCGTTGAGGAGGAGGCCTGTGCGTCCTCCCCAATCTCCCTGAGTGCCTCTCCGTCCCCTCGCACCTCACCCACTCCGCGCGCTTCAGCCGCCCCGGTGAGCCAACCCGAAGGCCGCAAGCCCCGCCCTCCTCCTCCTGTAATTATACAGGACAAAGCCGCATGGCCGCGAGTCACCAACGCTCTTAAAGCGAAAAACATCAGATACACCAAGGCCTCGAACACGGCCAACGGTATCAGTGTGTCCGCCATGTCGACCGACGACCACCGTCAACTGACAGCCCATCTCAGGAAGGAGAAGATCTCCTTCCATACTTACACCCTCGAAGAGGACCGCACCCTTCGAGTGGTCATTAGGGGAGTTCCGAAGGAATTCGAGACCTCTCTCATCCTTGAGGACCTTCAGTCCCAAGGATTCCCCGCCCAAGAAGTCCACCGCATGGCGAGTGGCCGCGGTCCCAAGGTCCCATACAGTATGGTGACAGTAGTTCTCGACCGTACCCCCGAAGGCAAGCGCATTTTTGACTTGTCTCATCTCCTAGACCTCACCGGGGGCTTCTACGTCGAACCCCCCCACAAACGTGGCACTCCCGGTCAGTGCCACAATTGCCAATTATACGGCCATTCGGCCCGAAATTGTCACGCCACTCCCCGATGCGTTAAATGCATCGGGGACCACCCGACCTCCACCTGCTCTCGCAAGCAGGAGACCGCGACCGAACCTCCCGGCTGTGTCCTCTGCGGGACCGTCGGACACCCCGCGAATTATCGCGGATGTTCGAGGGCCCCAAAGAGGAATCGCCGAGTGGCGAGGCGCAACGGTCTCCGTGCGCCCAGGAATCCAGCGCCTTCAGCGCCCATCTTTTCGGCACCCATTGTGCCCGGACCCCCTACTCCTCCTGCGCCTTCTGCGCAAAAAGTAGTCCCGACAAGTTCGGCACCCTCCGTGCCGCAGGCTCCACAAGGCGTCGCGCCTTCTGCGCTCCGCGACCCACGGCTCAACCGTCCCAACGCATGGAACACCCATGTTCCCAGCGCGCCCATGCAGCCTGCGACTAGCGCCCCGGCGCCTCACGCCGGGTTCACCCCAGTGCCCTCAGCACAAAACACCCTGGTGTCGGACATCCAACTGATCCGCAACACCATGAGCAATTTCAACATTGCCGCCATCCGCGCCCTCGCGCACAAGCTTCGAGTCGCTAAAAACGACTTCGAACGCACCATGGCCCTTGTCGAGCACGAGAGTGTGCTCAGTTCCCTGTCAGTGGTTCCCACCACCCAATCTTATCCTTGATTATGGATTTACACCCAAAACGAATCAAGCCCCTCTCCTTGTGCCTGGCGTTTTTCAACGCCCATGGCCTCTCCCCTCAACGCGATCAAGTTAGTGAATTCCTTAGGGATCACCAAGTTGATGTCATGCTAGTGCAAGAGACATTCCTCAAACCCGCTCATAGGAGTCCCAACATCGCCAACTACCATCTCGTGCGAAATGACAGAACTGCCTCCCGCGGAGGCGGCACTGTCATCTATTATAGGAAATCCTTGCACTGCATCCCACTCGATGTCCCTGCGCTCACCAATATCGAGGCCTCGGCTTGCCGCCTCTCTCTCTCGGGTCATCCCCCTGTCACTCTCGTCTCGGTGTACCTTCCACCTGACAAGCAACTTCTCAGAAGTGACATCGAAGCACTTCTTGACATGGACAGCGCCGTCATCCTTGGCGGCGACTTCAATTGCAAACACGTCCGGTGGAACTGTCACACCACCAATTATAACGGCGTGCGCCTCGACGCTCTAGTCGACACTCTCGATTTTGAGATCATTGCTCCAATGCGTCCCACCCATTTTCCCGTCAGCATCGGCTACCGTCCCGATATCCTAGACATGGCACTTCTGAAGAACGTAACGCTTCGGCTGCGCTCCTTAGAAGTGCTCCATGAACTAGACTCCGACCACCGTCCCGTTCTCATGGAGCTCGGACCACCTCCCTCACCGGAACCAGTCATGAAGACTGTGGTGGACTGGCAGCGGCTGAGCACCTGCTTGGCCAATGCCGACACGCCACAGCTCTCTCGTATCCCAGTCCACCTCTCGTCCCCTCAGGACACCGAACAAGCCGTCAGTGCTTTCACTGACAACCTCCAATCGGCCATCAGCCAATCTTCCCGGCAGGTTGAAGCGGTGGACCCTTATGTCCAACGCTTCAAACTGCCGGCCGACGTCAAAGAATTGGTCCGAGCCAAAAACGCGGCTATCCGCGCTCACGACTCCTACCCCACCGCAGCCAACCGGATCCGCATGCGCGCTTTACAGAGGGACGTAAAGAACCGCATCGCGGAACTCCGGGGGGACCGGTGGGACGGTTTTCTCGAGGGTATCACTCCCTCTCACCAAGCCTACTGGCGGCTAGCGAGGGCTCTCAAGTCCGACACGGTAGCCACCATGCCTCCCCTGACCCGCCCTTCAGGCGCCCCACCAGCTTTCGACGACGAGGAAAAAGCCGAGGTCCTCGCAGACTCTCTAGAGAGACAATGCTCTCCTAGTGTCTCAGTTTCCGACCCACCCCATCGCGATCACGTAGATAGGGAAGTAGAGCGCAGGGCTTCTGTCCCGCCATCCGACACTCTCACCCCGGTCACCCATTCCGAGGTGGAAGACCTCATCAAAGGCCTTAAGCCTAAGAAATCCCCCGGCCCTGACGGCATCTCGAACCGCGTACTAAAAATCCTTCCCTACCACTTGATCTACCTCTTGGTAGCCATCTTCAATGCCGCCATGACGCACGCTATATTCCCTTCGGAGTGGAAAGAAGCAGACGTCATCGGCATTCACAAACCCGGTAAGCCACGTGACGATCCCACGAGCTACCGCCCCATAAGTCTCCTTAGCGCCCTGGGCAAACTCTACGAGCGCTTGCTTCTCGCAAGACTCAAAGAATTTGTCATCTCGAAGGGCATACTCATTCACGAGCAGTTCGGCTTTCGAGCTGGACACTCTTGCGTCCATCAAGTGCACCGCATCACGGAGCACGTCCTCTCCGGGCTCAACCAGCCCAGACCCATATACACCGGAGCCTTATTCTTCGATGTCGCTAAGGCATTCGATAAGGTCTGGCACAATGGCTTGCTTCACAAGCTCTACCTCATGGGCGTGCCAGACCGTCTGGTCCTCATCATACGAGATTTTCTCAGGAATCGCACCTTTCGATATCGAGTCGAAGGTGCGCGATCCACTTCCCACCCTATTCAGGCCGGAGTCCCTCAAGGCTCCGTGCTCTCTCCACTCCTGTTCAGCCTGTTCACGAACGACATCCCTCGTTCGGACAGGGTGCAACTAGCCCTATATGCGGACGACACCGCACTATATTTCTCACACAGAAATAAGGCTTTTCTGACGCGCACTCTTCAAGTCGCCGTCAACGCCCTAGGCGAATGGTTCCAAAAGTGGCTGATCGCGGTGAACCCGGAAAAGAGCGCCGCGGTGCTCTTCTCCCGGAGCACCAGATCCCACACTGCGGGCCATCCCAGGTGTCGTTTAGGTCAGATCACCCTCTATGGGCGTCCCATCCCTTGGACCAAAAAGGTCAAATATCTAGGCGTCACCCTAGACTCCCGCATGACATTTGGACCGCATATACGGTCAGTACGCAACCGAGCGGCCTTCGTCCTCGGCCGGCTCTACCCCATGATCTGCAGGCGGAGTAAACTGTCGCTTAGGAATAAGTTGACACTTTACAAAACCTGCATCCGTCCCATCCTATCTTACGCCAGTGCCGTATTCGCACACGCGGCTCCCGTCCACATCAATAGCCTCCAGGTTATTCAAAACCGATTTCTTCGACATGCCGTCGGTGCCCCGTGGTACATGCGGAATGTCGACCTTCATTCCGACTTCGGTCTAGTCCCTATCCGCAAATTTTTCAAAGAAATGTCCGAACATTACTTTGAAAAAGCTTGCGTCCACCCGAACCCGCTCATCGGCGCCGCTGCCGACTATATCCCCGACCCCGACCCTGGTCCTGGTCCCTCAGATCGTCGACCTACCGTACATCGCCGCCGTCCGCGGCATGTACTGCTCGACCCATCCGACCCGATGTCCGTCCTCCTGGACCTTGACACAACACCAACACCGACAACGACGTCACGAGTCGTACACACACCTACACACAGACACCGGTCTCGCCGGCGAGGCCGAAGGATCGTACACATGCGACCTCGACATGCATCCCCTCGCTGAGTTTCTTGCCGGTTCTTCTCAGCGGGGGCGCGTTGTGAACCGGTGGTAAACTCGCACACTCTCTAAGCGGCAGCCCAAGCCGAGGCCGTGCCTCCCTGAGGTGCCCTTGAGCTAGTCGCTACCTATCTTTCCGGGCTGGAGCGCTCAAAGCGCTCGCCCCTCTTGTCCGGTGAAGCTGTAATGGCCATCTGCGGCCAACAGTACTACTCATACAAAAAAAAAAAAAAAAAAAAAAAAAAAAAAAAAAAAAAAAAAATTGAAAAATTCGCCTCGGCTTTGATTATTTGATGTAATGTCTTATTTTGCTATCTATTTTTGTTAAAACATCATTTTTAGTAATTATATATTTGAAATGGCAAGATGGCGGCCACATTCTTAGATGAAACGCATAGTATCTAGTTACTTATGGTTCATATAGGTGCAGAGTTCAATACAATGAGTTATATTATTACGCAATTAAACTTTATTTTAAAACTAAATGTAGGTTGCCTGGAAGAGATAGGTTTTTAACGATAAGGCCACCTTTGTACATTGATTTCTTCAACGTATTGTTCAATTTACATGTAACTTTTGGTGTAGAATAAAGTGTATTTATTATTATTATTTTAGTTATATTTTTATTTTCTCTAGTTTCACACCCGGACTTTTTAAAGGCTTGCGTGGGGACGAATCCAAGACGTAGAGGTCTGTTGGGTGAAATTAATGATATGAAAGACACCTGTCAGAATAAACTGCTGGAAATAAGATATAAACAGCAGTTGACTCTGGCAGACTACTCTGGCCTATTATAAGTATAGTGCATAGCCTAGTATGTGGAAAGATTACTATATGTTTTGAGTGGATATTTGGTTGACTGAACACTGGGCTGTTGTAAAAGGCCGGGGCTCTTGCCACCTACTCATTATTTTTTGACAAGTGGTGACTTGCCACCCACTAGATGGACTCTCCATACGGCCGTCATAAGACGGCGGAAGGCAACAACGGTGTGGGTGGCTCAACACCCCTGTGTTGAGAGGTATGCTGCGCTTTCTCCGGAGTTACTCGCGGCGTTATGACTTTTAGCACTTCCATCCCTGGAGCATATAGCTCTAACAACTCCTTTCTGGACGGCCAATTAAGGTAAGCCAGAGCTGAGTCCCGCGGGTCCCCTTCGGTTTTCACTCGGCCGATGAAGACACGCCAAGGTGGGGGCCCTGACCAACTCGCTGGAGTACTCGGGTCCTTGGTGTCGTTACGCACCAAGACTAGTAAGTAGACTATCTTTCCATACATTTACAATAGTTCCCTTGGCTGCCGAGGTAAACTGTTATTTTTTCTTCAATTAAGTAGTTGACCTCGGTAGATACCAACGTCCACACGCAAGCCTCTTAAAAGACCGGGTAAATCCCGTGAAACAAAAAACACGATTTGTCTCTGCATCACCCTAAGATAGACTGGTAGAGAATGCCTCTGGCATTAAGTCCGCCTATGTACTGTTTTGTGCATAAAGAATAAATAAATAAACATGAAAATAATAATAATATTTTGGGACAATCGACGAACGATCTTCTGATCTCAAACTAGGCAGAGCCTTTACTATGGTAAACAGGCAGCGGATACTAATACTTATAAGTATACTTTTTTGTCATTGTGTGCGTCGCAGGTAACCGGTGGATGCAAATAGCCAATTGTCGTTCATTGTGGCGTTTGAAGGGGGGGGCCTATGTTCAGCAGTGGACGTCTTCCGGCTGGTGATGATGATGATACTTTTTTTGTAAATACATACTGATATACTTATGACGCCCAGACACTTGGTGGGAATCGAACCCGCGCCCCTCGGTTGGTTGCCAGGGTCTCTAACCACTACACCAACGGGCCCGTCAATTGTGAAGTGGAAAACCAGAAATTAAATTAAAACTGCATTGCAAATTCAATATGAGCAATGGAAAACGAAGATTTGCTACAAAATTCTTTGACCTTCTACCTGGATGGACGATCTAGTTACCTTTTTCCTTGTCATTAGATTCTTCAGTGGGCGGGAGTTAAATAGTGTTCTAAGTTCCTTAGTTTAGCCCATAAAATAAGATATATGTTTTTTTTCATCCACCAATTTTGTTCATGAAACTAGTTTATCCCATTGTAAAGTTGGCAACACTGATCCCTGTTTAAAAAGTAAGTAGGTTGCGCTCGCTTAGCTCGAGTGCTACGCTAAGAAAAAAAATACGAGAAAATACAATCAAACTGAAAGGCCAAAGGGATAGTAGTCGGAGCAGTCCCCCTAAACTCTCTCTCCAAGAATTTCTTAATCGGTGGTGATCATATTTATACAGATTCATTATATACAGGTTCCTTCTTTCGAATAAAAAAAGATTCATTGAAATTGGTCAATATTTGCCAGTGTTATGACCAGTTTTGTCCTTAAAAAGCCATAAAAACATCAACCTCCAGCATTCCTACAGTTTTTTCAGAGTCGCCATTCTCATTTTTTCAGGAACTACTTACTTATTCGTACGTAATAATTTTTTATGGGGCCCTATTAATGGAGCGGCCTATCCGTACAATTCGAATTCGAATTGAGAACCTCCTCCTTTTTTGAAGTCGGTTAAAAAGGAGGAAGTTCTCAATTTAATTGAATTGTATGTATTTTTAACACGCTTTTACTTGCTTGAGCTATATGTATGATGGTAATGGAATCTTGCAATGCAATTTTGATTTTGACTCAATGTAGTCTCGCGGTCACGAACGGTGTCGGTCGATAATCGCTTGCACGAGCCGCCCCGAAATACATGCGGGCGGGGTAGGAGCACGTACGTTCGTTCAAACGATTCTAATTGAAAACTGGTACACCGTTCGTGTCCGCGATAGTTCGTACACAAAGGTCAGTGAACTTTCTCGGAGAGTGGTTTTTATTATAAGTATTGGCAATATATGAATCATTGCTATTTACACCTATAAACTTGCAATGCATTCTGTGGTTATCGTAATTAAATAGTAATTAACAGAACTGTAACAATATATTGTAAAAATAATGACAAACTATAACCACCTGACGGACTATTAAGATAACCGCGATTGTTGATAAACATTATGAACGTAGCTGTACAGACAACAGCTTCACATAATACTGTCATTTAAAGAAGGTCACGAGTATGTATGAAATCCTCGCTTTTTTGGGTTCATTCCAATTTGGTCGGATAACCAGTAATCTAACAGGGGTTCTAGTTTTTGCTTGTATCTTCTTTATTATGAAATATTTGAAGCTGAAAGTTTCAGGATATGTATTTCATTAAGTGCTCTAATTATTGGTTTATACCAAAAACTCTAGGGTTGGTCTTGTTTTTTGTATTTTGACGTCAAATCTAGACATTATCAGTTTTGATTCAAAGTGATATTATTCAATAATGCGTATATAATTTGTTTTGAAACTTTTCGTGGATGTTAAGAGTATTAAAAAGGACCGAATACCGTTTTCAGTGTGTATGAATTTTTGTTCGTTTAAGCGCTAGGACCTTTTTTTGGTTATCATAAATCCATTATTACGCTAAAACGGTAAATATTTTTGAAAATCTAATTAATGCACAAATACGCACAAATTAAGAGCTACTGATAATCGTTTATTCTACAGGTGCACAATTACTGGTTTCCGAGAAACACGATTCTGCAAAACGTTACCCCAGCAGGAATTGTAATAACTATGAAATCTTAAGACGCACAAATTTCATTTTCAGCGCACAATTATGCACAAATATAAGCTATCTTTCCTGAAGTTTATGTTTCTCTCCGATCATTGGTTTAGAATCTTCTTGCTGGAACAACGTTACCCCAGCAAGAATCGTTTTTCGGATTTTTCTCGAAAACTAAAGGATGCACTAATTTTTTATTCCGCGCACATTTACAGCAGATTATGCTCTAATTATTAGTTTAACTCAATCTTCTCTACGACCATCTTTCTTGCTGAGGTAATGCTCACCCAATCCCACCCATGCCATCACTTAATAGGTGCTCAATTAGGTAGTAAAAAATATGATCTCTTATGAAATGGTTTTATTTAAATATATACATAATATACTGTACATTGTTTACAAAAATAAACACTTAATAGCAAATTTCACATTTTTTCTGTACTCACCAAAATAATTATAATTGAATATATGATGGAAGGGTGCCTAGTTTACATCTAGTGGGTTTGATGACGTTATATGCAATCTCATTTGTACCCAAATTCTCTTTAATGTCTTGATAATACCTGTACTCTGTAACAATAGCACTACTTTCTAAAGCAGCAGTAGTATTTTGATTTTCTGCAAAATTGCAATCTTTGTCAACATTTACTTTATCACTGCTAATATTTTTTATGCCATTCTTAATTATTGCATGAGACTCATTTTTCCGCATTTGCAAATCAATATGGCGATATAGACATTTGCTACCTTTTTCACAGTAGCCTTTAAGGAAATCTGGGCAGATTTTTACATTTGCATTTAATTTCACGTGCAAATACGGACAATCTTCTTTTAAACATGCGCCTTGCAAATAAAAATAACAAGTTGGCATTTTCTGCTTTATTAAATCGTGAGAAAGCAGACATTCTTTGTCATGACAAACTCCTTTTATAAATTTTCGACATACAGAGACATGTTTCTTGTCGTGCAAATATTGACACTTTCCTCTGATATTCCGCAGACATTTTCCGAATTTCCGGAATAAAGGGCACGGGATATTATTTTTCTTTAAGTGACCCTTTTTAATTTTAGAAAATCTATTTTGGCTTTGATATGATCTAAATTCTTTTTTAATTATGCTAACTTCTGATTTTGCAACCTGTTGCAGCCTCACTTTGAGCGTGTTGTCTCTAACTGGTAGTACACTACTTTTGAGAATATTTCTATAATTTATCAATTTAAATGGATTCACAGTATTACCCACTTTTGGTCGGCATGAATCTAATGATTGGGACTTAACAGCACATTTTACAGTATTTTTTGGAGAATCCTTTACTTTGACAGCCTCAATATTCTTTTTGATATCATTTAATGGTACAGATTTATACTTGCTTATTTTGTACGTGTTTTTAGACTGTTTTGTTGAACTGTGTCCTGCATTTGTTATATTTTGCCTGACTAAACTATACTTAGATTTTGTTAACGATAAAGGTAGTGACGGTTGTGGATTATCTTGAGCAACATAACTAATAGGCATAGAAATATTATCAACACCCAATTTTTTACCAGTATCTTCTTCCCTAACAGAATTTGAGAAGATACTATTATGTTGTGTTCCAGTTTTAGGTTTGATAAAATATGGGTTAATATATATTTTGTTTTTATTGCATGTGTTATGTTGAACACCTGATACAAGGTGAGAGAACTTTGGGTTAACATGCATAACAATGCCATTATGTAAACTCCTATCATTTGTGACATTAGTCCTATTGAAATTAGGATTTATGTACACTTTATTTTTAAGCCGTGATTCAGATTCACTGTAGGTAGACATACTATTGCAGTGAATATTGAAAGTACTTATTTCCGATTTTACAACTTACAGTCTCCACTAAAACAGATTTTCCAAATTTTAGTATATTCTGTCTTAAAATATCATTAAAATTTTCTAAAATATCAATTAGTTCTGCTTTCTTGTTACCATTTACCCACAATATGCTCATATGAAATGATGGGTTCTGAAACAAATAATGACAATTATCCTCATATGAAATGATGGGTTCTGAAACAAATAATGACAATTATCCCATATCACTTATATTAATGAGTTCACATGTTACATAATTAGAGATAAATCTTTGTGCATTATGGACACCAGTCCCACAATAATAATAAGAATTACTTAAAAAATACTTACATAATAAGAATTATAACAATAATCTGCTAGCAATCGCCCACGAAGTCGCATCGTGAAACGATTTCGCATCGTGCCAAGACGGACGCGACGTCGTATCATGTTTGTGTGTATGAGCCCTAATTGCTCGCGGCATTGTTTCATGATGCGACATCGTGTCGTAACTTCTACGACGAGGATTTGTAAAAATATTGAAAGTAATTACAGTTTCAATATGTTGAGAGGATAAGTACGTGACGTCGTATCGTGTTTATGCGTATGAACGTAAAACCATGAAATTTGGACAGTAGATTCCTCTTATGATTTATGATTCCACTAAGACAGGATTTTTGGCTATTCAACCCTTAACGCGGTTAAAATGGGCTGTTTTCGTATTTATGAAAATTTTATTTTTCGGGTCGATTGACTGAAAAGGTTTTTCGAGTAAGATAATAAGGCTCAAATCACACCAAGATGGCAGCGGCCGGCAGCGCACTTTCAGTGTGAAAGAATTTTAAACTTTATCTCGGCGCTCGGCGGCGGCGCCGCTCACGGCCGCTCGCGGCCGTCCGCGCGCCTCGTTTTTCAAGCGATAATGGTCGTTTACGGTATTGTAGATAAAGTTTAAAATTCTTTCACACTGAAAGTGCGCTGCCGGTCGCTGCCATCTTGGTGTGAATAGAGCCTAAGACGTGTTTTATGAGTTTTCAAAACCAACCCTTAGGGAAGCACAAGGGTTATTGAACTTTGAACGGAGAAAAAATACACCATTTGTACGGCTCATCAAAAACAGAGCGAATGAAAATGTCAAAGGCATGCGCTGAGAGGGAAGGAGAGGAATATTTAAAAAAATGTCGAGAAACTGATAATGGGACTGAGAATGGGATGAAACAAGTAAAAATTATAAATGCATAAAAAAGCCAGACTGCGAACAAACAAAATGGACTTAAATTACATTGACATACATAATGACGGGCCCGTTGGTCTAGTGGTTAGACACCCTGTCCGCTAACCGATGGGTCGTGGGTTCGATTCCCACCAAGTGTCTGGGTGTTATTTATCTAATTAAGTATGTATTTACAAAAAAAAAATTGTAAGTATATATGTATTAGTATCAGTTGTCTGGTTTCCATAGTACAGGCTCTGCCTATACTTTGCCCATTTTATTATTGGTTTTTTGACAGTTCGACGTTTGACGTTTATAGGAACGTGAACATAGTAAGTAAACGAAAGAATCGATATCGGAAAATGTACATTCGATTAAATATTTTTTTGATTCTGACGACTCATGTTAATGTTTCAACCTTAAAATATTGTCTTTCTTTGTTATATTATGCATGAGGCCCTCAAAATAAAATGAATGAAAGTAATGAAAACATATTACACCTTATTTACATATTAAAATATATGTGTTTCTATCGATTATTTGTAATCTGTGGCACAATCGTAATAATCGTTATGTGTACTCACTAAAGTGCGGTACGCGTCCATGAAGTACAATATTATTTCTGTGAATTTGTAACTTTAACAATACGAAACTTTATGGGCGTCAGCTGTCAAAAAACCAATAATAAAATGGACAGAGTATAGTTTGGGATCAGATGACCGTGGGTGGATTGTCCCAAGTTATTATTATAATACATAAAGTACACATGTATATATATTTTAACTCGTCTAATTAAGACCTTTTATTTGATACCCATATTATTATTGATGTTTTGTGTGGGTGGATTGAGTGAGCACCCCTGAAAAATTTAAATAAACTATTTAAAAAAAATAAAAACCGGCTTTAATGATAATTATCTAAAAAGCTTCATCACATCATCATCACCAGCCGGAAGACACTGCTGAACAAAGGCCTCCCCCTTAGACCGCCACAATGAACGGCAATTTGCTATTTGCATCCACCGGTTGCCTGCGACGCGAACAATGTCGTCGGTCCACCAAGTGGGAGGCCTGCCTACGCTGCGTCTTCCGGTTCGTGGTCGCCACTCGAGAACCTTTCTTCCCCAACGGTTATCGGTTCTTCGAGCGATGTGGCCTGCCCACTGCCACTTCAACTTGCATATTCTACGAGCTATGTCGGTAACCTTGGTTCTTCGGCGAATCTCCTCATTCCGGATTCTGTCGCGCAAAGAAACTCCGAGCATAGCTCTCTCCATAGCTCGTTGTGTGACTCTGAGCTTCTCCAAAAGGCCAGCTGTTCACACCACCACCAAGACCAAAAAGACCACGTCTCAGTACCATATGTCATCACTGGCAACACACACTGGTTAAAAACCTTTGTCTTCAGGCACTGCGGAATTTCTGATGAGAAGATGTCACGTAGTTTCCCGAACGCTGCCCATCCGAGTTGGATTCTTCGCGCGACCTCTTTGTCGAAGTTGGACCGACCTAACTGGATAGTTTGTCCTAGGTATACGTAGTGGTCAACAACTTCGACTGTATCGTTCCCAACAACTACTGGTACGGGTGCAACATGGACATTAGACATGATCTTCGTCTTGTCCATGTTCATTTTAAGACCCACCTGTTGGGAAACGCTACTGAGGTCGCTGAGCATCGTATTGAGGTCCTCCAGCGACTCTGCCATAATGACTATATCATCGGCAAAACGAAGGTGAGTGATGTATTCGCCATTGATGTTGATGCCGAATCCGTACCAGTCCAAGAGCTTGAAAACGTCCTCCAATGCGTTTGTGAACAGTTTCGGAGAAATAACGTCTCCCTGTCTCACACCTCGTTGCAATGGGATTGGTTTCGTGCTCTCGTCCTGTAGTCGGATCGACATGGTGGCGCTGCTGTACAAACACTTCAATACTTCGATGTACCTATAGTCAATATGGCACCGCTGGAGGGACTGCAATACCGCCCAGGTCTCGATTGAATCGAAGGCTTTTTCGTAGTCCACAAACGCTAGACATAATGGCCGATTATACTCCTCGGTCTTCTGTATAATCTGGCGGAGCGTATGTATGTGGTCTACGGTGCTAAAGCCTTTTCGGAACCCGGCTTGTTCGGGAGGCTGGAAGTCATCAAACCTGCGTTCGAGACGGTTCGTAATGACTCTCGAAAACAGCTTGTATACATGGCTCAGGAGTGAGATGGGTCTATAGTTCTTCAACAAGGTGTTATCACCTTTTTTGAAGAAAAGAACCACCACACTCCCGTGCCATGCTCCTGGCGTAATACCCTCGAGTAAGACGGAATTAAATAACTTCTGGAGGACTAAAAGTACCGGTTTTCCACCCGCTCTCAGAAGTTCTGTTGTGATTCCGTCTTCACCCGGCGCCTTGTTGTTCTTAAGCTGTTTGGGAGCCATTCTAATTTCGTACAGGCTGATGTCTGGGATGTCCTTAGTGTAGTGTCGGGTTAGTTTGGCTCTTGTGTCCTGAGCTGTTCTGGCAATGGGTTGCTGTGTTGAGGTGTATAACTGTCCGTAAAACCTCTCGAGCTCTCTCAATATCTCCGGTTTCGATGAGATGACACTGCCGTCGTCGATCTTCAGCCTGGTCATTTGGCTGCGCCCAATAGACGAATTCTTTGCGAACACTTTAGAGCCTTGGTTCCGCTCAATTGCGTCCTTAATACACGCTGTATTATAGGAACGCAAGTCGTGTCGCATGGATTTCGAGATTCGTCTATTGAGTTCGGCATATTCCGACATATCAGCTGAAGATTGCAGTCTCATCTCTGTCCGGTTTTCCATTAGCTTAATGGTTGTATTGGAGAGCTTTTGAGGTTTTGTACGGCGTGGGGTCTTAAAGAACTTAGACCCCACTGCGTGGATAGTTTGCACCAACCCATTGTTTATCTCGTCCGCAGTTTCACATTCGGCGAGGCACTGGAAGCGATTATGCAGTTCGAGTTGAAAGTCTTCGGGGTTTCGGATTTGGGCGGTTCCCGGACGGAGCGTGGACTTCATCAGACGGGACCTCTCAAGCTTAAAGTTGATATTCAATGTGCCTCTAACAATACGGTGATCGCTACCGGTTTTCACCCTGCCGATCACGGAGACATCATCGAATATATGCTTCTTGGTCGTCATGATGAAGTCTATCTCATTTTTGGTTGAACCATCGGGGCTTATCCACGTCCACTTCCTGGATGGTCGCTTCTTGAAGAAGGAGTTCATCGCAAAGAGTCCCTCCTTCTCCATGAAGTCGACCGCCCGCGGGCCCCTTTGGTTCCGCTGCCCGTACCCATATGACCCCACTCTCAACTCATCGCCATTCCGTGTGCCCACCTTCGCGTTGAAGTCCCCCATAACAACGGTGAAGTGCGTTTTGGAGGTATGTATGGCTTCTGCTATCTCCTCATACATAGCCTCTACTTCATCGTCAGGGTGTGCCGTGGTCGGCGCGTAAACCTGTATAACCTTCACCGAATACAGACTGGTTATTCGGAGTATAAGGTACGCTACCCTACTCGACACACTATCGACCTTTACCACGTTGTTAATAAGGGACTTACGGACGAGAAACCCGACACCACCCTGGGATTTCCGGTCTCCTTCCCGGAAGAAGAGCACGTTGCCAGAATCAAGGGTTATCGTATCCCGTCCCTCTCGCCGGATTTCAGATAATCCCAAGATGTCCCAACGCAACTTGCTCAATTCTTCCTCCAGCTCGACAATCTTCTCATCGGTCCTCATCGTGCGGATGCCTCATCGGTCCTCATCGTGCGGATGCTAAAAAGCTTAAAATAACAAAAATATTTTGAAGTCGTTGCTAGCACATCACATGTTTACCTACTAATACTAGCACCAGCTGGCACCGACTTCAATATATTTTTGTGATTTTATGCTTTTTAGATAAGTATATTTGAAGCCGGTTTTTATTTTTTTTAAATACATAGTTTATTTAGAACTTTTTAGTGACTTATTTTACAAAAAAAATCGGCTTTAGCACTATCAAGCCACTCGAACGTCTACGTTACAGTAACTTACTGAAAACATAAAGTCTATATCTCTAAAACTACTGGACCGATTTTGATGAAACTTGTACTCATCCCTAAGATGAAAAATACTCTAACTCTCGCAAAAAAAAAATTTTAAAATCGGATATGTAGTTTCTGAGAAATCCGCGGACAAACCTACATACATACATATATACATACATACATACACTCGTAAAATTGGGTACATTTATTTAGAAGCCCACATAGAATATGTGAATATTACACATTTTTATTAATAGGGTAAACTAACCAAATATTGACACCGTACCAATTTATTGGCACCTTACCATTTTTTATCTATATTAAGGTTACCAGGCCCCAATTATTTTTTTCTAAACAGGTAATTATCAGTATATTTATACGTTAGAGTACTGGCATCACAGAAATAGATATTTTTTCAATAAGGCGTCGGAATAAATACTTTTGTTACAAGTCTGTACGCGGATGTAAAAAAAAATTCTAAATCCTGACTTCTTGCTAAGGTAAGACCCATTTTAATCTTTGTTTATATAGTTGATGTTTTGAATTTTAGCAACAAATGTTATTTGATTTGATTTATGAGAGCATAAGAATTAATCAGCCAATATTTTTTTTGCTTTAACTCACGATTTTAATACTTTTTTTATCCGTGCCAATATTAGGTATCGAAAATAAGTCATTAACCATTTTATTGACACTCATGCCAAAAATAGGTTTTATTATAAAGTTTGCCATCGCGGTAAAATATACTTTATTTCTATTGTAATTCAAAAAGGTCATATATTAATTTATGTTCCTTTTTGAATTAAATTAATTTATCTTAAAATTAGTTGTCCTGATTGACTGATTCAACGCACAGGCCAAACCGCTGGACCTAGAAACCTGAAATTTCGGCGGTAGATTCTTCTTATGATGTAAGCATCCACTAAGAAAGGGTTTTTGAAAATTCCACTCCTGTAAGGATTAAATGGGGGTGGAAAAAATCGAATAGCGGGCGTAGCCGCAGAGAATTGCTAGTATCTTAAAATATCTTTAAAAAAATTGGTATTACTGCAGTGAAAAAAGTGAAGAAATGCCAAAGCCAGAATCACAGAACCTCAGCCCAGACATTGAACTAGATATTAGATCAGAAAATAGTCTTAATAGCCTTGATATCCAAAATATGGAAGTTATTTTCAATGATTCTCTAAACCAATATGGCTATACCCAGGCATCAGACTATGAACATGTTTCACAATAAGTAAGTAATAGTGAAGTGTTATTTCTATTATAATGCACTTATGTTCCAACCTAATTTATGATAAGTGGCAATTCCTACAGATTAAAAATAACGAAAATGTATTAAATACTATTTGATTTGCATAAAACTTCTATTAATTTTAGTATGTATCCACATAACGAATGAGGGGACAATAATAGGTAATTTTCCCTGTCAATAAAAGGTTTACCTATGCCAACATTTGGATATTTCAGACATTTCTTTTTAACGTAAAAATATTGATTAAAGTGCTTTAATTTGTAATAAAAATAACCTTAAAACATTCTCTTAACCTTATTTAAGGGATATCGATTCCCATGACGTTGCTTAAATTAAAAGAAAATGCCTTTTTTGAATGGTTTAAGTACAGCTACTCCTTAAGGTGTCAATATTTGGTTAGTTTACCCTACTACATACATACGCGTCGAATAGAGAACCTTATTTTTGGAGCTGGTTAAAAAAATGCTAGTCATTTAGTAAAAGTTAACAATTTGTAAAAACAACCTAGCAATTTGTAATAAGATAAAACAAAAGATATATCCAATAATGTATGCTCACTCAGTTCTCACAGACAACCACTCAGATCTACAAATGTATTATGTTTACATAAAATATTTGAATACTAGGTTTTAGTAAACATTTTGTTATTATGTAACAACCTATACTTAATTACAGATCGCCTAGTGCCGTATTTAAAAATTATTAGGGTATGTATACTCAATCCTCACACTTTTATAAGACCTGACTTCTAACGAACTAAATATAGAATATAATTTTATTATACGTCTCATCATCATCATCATCATCACCAGCCGGAAGACGTCCACTGCTGAACATAGGCCACCCCCTTGGAACGCCATAATGAACGACAATTGGCGACTTGCATCCACCGGTTACCTGCGACGCGCACAATGTCGTCTGTCCACCTAGTGGGAGGCCTACCTACGCTGCGTCTTCCGGTTCGTGGTCGCCACTCGAGAACCTTTCTTCCCCAACGGTTATCGGTTCTTCGAGCGATGTGGCCTGCCCATTGCCACTTCAACTTGCAGATTCTGAGGGCTATGTCGGTGACGTTGGTTCTTCAGTGAATCTCCTCATTACGGATTCTGTCGCGCAAAGAAACTCCGAGCATAGCTCTCTCCATAGCTCATTGTGTGACTCTGAGCTTCTCTAAAAGGCCAGCTGTTAAAGACCACGTCTCAGTACCATATGTCATCACTGGCAACACACACTGGTTAAAAACCTTTGTCTTCAGGCACTGCGGAATTTTAGATGAGAAGATGTCACGTAGTTTCCCGAAGGCTACCCATCCGAGTTGGATTCTTCGGGCGACCTCTTTGTCGAAGTTGGACCGACCTAACTGGACAATCTGTCCAAGGTAAACATAGTGGTCAACAACTTCGAGTGTATCGTTCCCAACGACTACCAGTACGGGTGCAAAATGGACATTAGACATGATCTTAGTCTTGTAGATGTTCATTTTAAGACCCACCTATTGGGAAACGTTACTGAGGTCGCTGAGCATCGTATTGAGGTCCTTCAGAGACTCTGCCATAATGACTATATCATCGGCAAAACGAAGGTGAGTGATGTATTCGCCTTTGATGTTGATGCCAAATCCGTACCAGTCCAAGAGCTTGAAAACATCCTCCAATGCGTTCGTGAACAGTTTCGGAGAAATGACGTCTCCCTGTCTCACGCCTTTCTGCAATCGGATTGGTTTAGTACTCTCGTCCTGTAGTCGGATCGACATGGTGGCGTTGCTGTACAAACACTTCATATACCTATAGTCAATGTGGCATCGCTGGAGGGACTGCAATACCGCCCAGCGGGGCTATTCAGAACCGTCGGAGTCCCGTATCCGAATCCGAGAGAAAAGTTTCCGAGGCTGTCCTTCAAACGTTATTCACAAATCCGTAATCGAATAGTTTTGACAGTTCGATTCGATAACAAGACGATAATTCACGGAAACTATTCCGCGAGCCTTTTGCTGTCGGGAAGGTTAATATTTCACAAGAATATTATGTTTTTATACAAATACAGTTTAAAAAAGACTACAACAACAATAATTATAGACACTCACTTATATAAAGAATATTCGCGACTCGCGTAACTAGTAAAATTAAATTGAGAATTTTATTATGGTGCCTTCAAACTACGCCAGCAAACTACTCATTCACTTAACATCCAAATAGGATCAATAGAGGCAAAGGAACACATTAGCTGGGTTTGTTTGGTAATCTATAAATAGAAAAGCAGTAATCAATGGTTAGCTTTCACTGAAACATCCATAAAAAACCAACGAATCCCGTCCGTTTGCCCGGTGTGTACATTCCTTCCTCTAAGGTGAGTACACGGCACTAAAGGAAAAAATTACTAAGCGTTTACGACGCAAGTTTAGAAGAAAATTCGCAAAAATGTTATGTCAAAGACAAAAGACATTTATTTGGCCATGCAACAATGAGACACAATTAACATACTTACCTAGAGACAAAACAAAACTTACAAACATAAAGAAAAAACAAACATAAAAATTATACCAAAAGAGTAATTGCAAGAATGTGCCCCATGGCTGGACCAAAAAGGTTCCAGATCAGCTTTATTGCCAAGCAAAAGAGCTTGGCGCTGGTTTTCATCTGGACCTAGTAGGTCCACGGATGTCAAGCAGTTGATATAAGTATAATTTTAACTTAAGTGGGAAAATATATTGTAATAAAAATTATAGAGGTATTTACTACAGGAGTAAAAAAAGAAATTAATAATTGGCTAAAAACAAATAATAGTTATATTATAGTAATAGTTATACTATAACATAGGTAATCATATACAAAATGCATCATAATTATAATTAGATTAATATTATTTATTAATAATATGTTAAAAGAATATTTTTTTTAAATACATACTGCATCATATTCACAATTCTAATTCGATTAATTTTAAGTTTTAATTATATTATAACATTTAATAAATAAATTGAATTAAATTGAATGATATTAAATTTAATTATTACTGCAATTTAAATAAATTATATATAACATATTTAAATAATTGAAAGATTCGTGATTAAATTGCCTGCATCACACTGTGACTCACGAAGGTGATGTCTAAAAGTAATTAAGCTGTTTAATTGCCTAATAGGTGGTGGTAGATTGTTCCATATTTTGGCTGCAGCGTAACTGAAACTACCCATGAATGCTGCAGATTTATGTTGTGGTATACATAATTGGTTCGCACATTGCCTACCCATACACTCTCTCCTATCAGTGATCCATTTTAGCTTGTCATATAAGTAGAATGGCTCCTTATACTTTATAACGCCAAAAAGAAGACACGCGAGATGCAGTTTTCTTCGCAATTCCATTTTAAGTACTAAATGTTGATTTAGAAAAGGTGTCACATGATTTCTTGGGGGTACAGAATAGCAGAAACGAGCACAGGCGTTCTGCACTCTTTAAATTAATCGCTTTGTTCTATACAATACTCAATGTCAATAAAACACATTCCTATAAACGACTAAATAAGCCGTAATATATAAACTATGTTATTGCCTATATGATATGTTACAAAATACATTAAAATTTCAATAATAAACATTTATTTAACCACTTTAAAACTTTCTACCACTATAATCTCTTTTTCTACCATTTTATAATGGTCTCCGTAAACACACTCATATCGAATTCGTAAACTCCCTTTCCGATAGGAACTGTGAATAGCGTTTGACAATCCGTCGGATCATAATTAGACATGTCATCTGACTTTCCGATCCGAAACGGAATGTTCCCGACATTTGTGAATGGCTATGCTGGTCTCGATTGAATCAAAGGCTTTTTCGTAGTCCACGAACGCTAGACATAATGGCCGATTATACTCCTCGGTCTTCTGTATAGTCTGGCAGAGCGTATGTATGTGGTCTACGGTGCTAAAGCCTTTTCGGAACCCGGCTTGTTCGGGAGGCTGGAAGTCATCAAACCTGCGTTCGAGACGGTTCGTAATGACTCTCGAAAACAGCTCATACACGTGGCTCAGGAGTGAGATAGTTCTATAATTCTTCAGTAAGGTGTTATCACCTTTTTTGAAGAAAAGTACTACCACACTCCTGTGCCATGCTTCTGGCGAGGTACCCTCGAGTAAGACGGAATTAAATAACTTCTGGAGGACTAAAAGTACCGGTTTTCCACCCGCTCTCAGAAGTTCTGTTGTGATTCCGTCTTCACCCGGTTGTTCTTAAGCTGTTTGAGAGCCATTCTAATCTCGTACAGGCTGATGTCTGGGATGTCCTCAGTGTAGTGTCGGGTTAATTTAGCTCTGGTGTCCTGTGCTGTTCTACTAATGGGTTCTCGTGTCGAGGTGTATAATTGTCCGTAAACCCTCTCAAGCTCTCTCAATATTTCCGGTTTCGATGAGATGATACTACCGTCGTCGATCTTCAGCTTGGCTACGCCCAATAGACGACTTTTTTGCGAACAGTTTAGAGCATTGGTTCCGCTCAATTGCGTCTTTAATACATGCTGTATATAATACAGCATACATGATATATAATACAGCATATAATACAGGAACGCAAGTCGTGTCGCATGGATTTGGAGATTCGTCGATTGAGTTCAGCATATTCTGACTTATCAGCTGAAGATTGGAGTCTCATCTCAGTCCGGGTTTCCATTAACTTAATGGTTTTATTGGAGAGTTTTTGAGGTTTCTTGCGGCGTGGGGTCTTAAAGAACTTGGACCCCACTGCGTGGACAGTTTGCAACAACCCATTATTTATCTCGTCCGCAGTTTCACATTCGGTTAGGCACTGGAAGCGATTGTGCAGTTCGAGTTGAAAGTGTTCGGGGTTCTGGATTTGGGCGGATACTGGACGGAGCGTAGACCTCATCAGACGGGACCTCTCGAGCTTGACATTGATATTCAATGTGCCTCTGACAATGCGGTGATCGCTACCGGTTTTTACCTTGCTGATCACAGAGACATCATTGAATATGTGCATTTTGGTCGTCATGATGAAGTCAATCTCATTTTTGGTTGAACCATCGGGGCTTATCCAGGTCCACTTCCTGGATGGTCGCTTCATGAAGAAGGAGTTCATCTCGTAGAGTCCTTCCTTCTCCATGAACTCGACCAGACGCTGGCCCCTCCGGTTCCGATGCCCATAACCATACAACTCCACTTTCAGCTCATCGCCATTCCGTGTGCACACCTTCGCGTTGAAGTTCCCCATAACAACGGTGAAGTATGTTTTAGAGCTATGAGCTATCCGATATCTCCTCATACATAGCCTCTATATACCTCATCGTCAGGGTGTGCCGAGGTCGGCGCGTAAACCTGTATGACCTTCAGCGAATACCGATTGGTTATTCTGAGTATAAGGTACGCTACCCTGCTCGACACACTATCGACCTTTACCACATAAGGGACTTACGGACGAGAAACCCAACACCACCCTGGGATTTACGATCTCCTTCCCGGATTATACGTCTAGTTGTAGGTAATGTTAAATAGGATTTTGTAAAATACTAATCGAACCGCGATAGTGGTACATATTTCAATAATATTGATTAGTAGGTGCTCACTCAATCCGCAATTTTTGGAATGTAAAATGTTTCTTACATTCCGAAAATGTGCGGATACGTTTTTGGAATGTAATAACATTTACTTACAAACTTTCAAATATTTTATGCAAACATATTAAAATACAATAATAATACATTTGGAAATCTGAGTGGACGTTTGTGAGAACTGAGTGAGCATACATTATTGGATAAGTATATCTTTTGTTTTATCTTTTTACAAATTGCAAGATTGGTTTTACAAATTGTTTTAGAACTTTTACTAAATGACTAGTTTATTTAGAATTTTTTTCAGAGGGTGTTCACTCAATCCTCACAGTCACACATTTTTTTTACTAAATATCCACCATTTCGCAATTTTTTGTTTATTTTAAGAGATAAACGTGAACGAACAGAAGCAAAATACTTATTTTGAAAAAAGAAATAGATTCTCAACTAGGTATATACAACGTGTTACAGAATACCCCGTAAAAAATATAATTAATTAATATTATTATTTTCTCTGATGTGCAAACCCTATTTCAGTAAAATTAAAGAGTATACTACGCAGAATGTACATACCTACATTTCTACCTAATTCGCGGAACGACAAAATTTAAATTTAAAAGACCTAACCTAACGAAACAACCTAACTAAATGAACACTTACTTTTTCATAATAAACGTCAACAGATTTGAAATTGACAACATATTTTTTTCTCCAAATTGATATTTTTTGGAGCCAGTACTTGAGTATAATGACATCCTTGTATTGAGGTAGCTAACATTTATGAATGAAAAATAGAAAAACTATTAAAGTAGACAATTATTAGGTAAAATAGGTACGTAGGCCCTTCTGTTAAATAATCTGGTTCCCTGACATGACAGCTTACTAGGGTTGACAACATTTTTGGCTTTGATAATTAATTATATTTTTTACGGGGTATTTTGTAACAACCTGTATATATTGGTTGGTTGAATATATTCTATTAACGATACTGATTACATGATAAAATATGCGCAGTGCAAAAAAATAACTTGTAATTTGTGCGTACCTACGAAATAGACTTTAAAGAACTGCTTACCTCATAAAATGTTGGTAGTTGAAATTCAGTTAAAACACCATCAACTTTCTTACTGATTGCCAAAAGGAATTTATGTGTAAAGGAGTCTACTTCCAATGCTACAAATGTTCTTGAATTTTCTTCATTAGTAAAGATTTTAACAGTGTCAAAGGACAAATCGAAACTGCAATAATAAAAAAAAACATTATTCACATACCTTAAAAAACACATTGAGATGAGAAATACTTTAAAGGTAACAAACAATAAAAATTACCTATCACAATCTCGTATTGCTTCCTGAAGTGATGTACTGAATGCGGATATCAAATGGTATTTCAAAACCACAGTTCTTGATAAACTTATGTGAATATCATCACATCTTTGAAAAGATTCTCCACAAATCTCTTCCAATTTACTTATCAACTCAGATATAGTATTAAAACAATCTGTAAACAATATAGTGTAAAAACTGAAATGAATAAATTGTTTTTTTTATATGGGAATTTCTCATGCAAGGGTGCCACCGTAGTTTCAGACTGTCAGATATTCTACTGCCAAGCAGCAATGTGTAAACAATAAACATTGCTGTGTCCCATAGAGTAGGGCACTGTAGCTGTTGAAATTAGCCATCTCAGGCTACTTGATAACTAATGTTTTTAGGGAAAAATGGAAATGCAATGCAGTTGGCTATGGGCAGGTGTGTAGCTTACCATCAGTAAAACATCTTGCCTGTCTGGTCATTTTTTTATACAACTTACAATAAATATATTATGTCACAGTCGCCGGGTCATTAGTATAGGTTGTCAATTGCTATGAAATATCATGTTGATTCTGAAATGTAGGGTATGTATGGAAGGTAGTTAGATAGGGCTTCGATCGAGGCCCTACTTAGATCCATATCTCAAGATATGGTGGTTTTCTTATTGAGACAAGGTTGCTTGATGCTTCTGGGCACTAGCGAGTGTGACGTGTATCGCTTGTAGAACCGATAACTAATGGGAAAGAAAGAAATGGTTTCTCAAGAGGTGACCATATACTGGAAGACGCAATGTAGGCAAGTACTTGGTGGACCAACAGCATTGAGTGAATCATGGGCAACCGATGTATGGAATTGGCTAACTTTTGAAAAAAAATAATAATAATATAATATCTTGGGACAATCCACACACGGTCATCTAATCCCAAACTAGGTAGAGCTTGTACTATAGAAACCAGACAACTGATACTAATACTTATATACTTTTTTTTTTGTAAATACATACTTAAATAGATAAATAACACCCAGACACTTGGTGGGAATCGAACCCACCCAAATGGGCCATGACCAGAGCTCACCTCACCAGTTTGGGGACTACTGATTCCTACTAAGTGTTTTACCATGGTAACAAACCTGATATTCAAGAAAGTTTTAGAAAATCAGTTTAACAATATTACATTTTTAAATGAATCTGGATGTGTTCATTTATATTTATTTTATATACAGTAAAGAAATTCACTTGTGTGAACCCAATATTGGAATGTCTAAACCATAAGTATACACATTTGAGTTTTTGTATTACATTCTTAGTAAAATCTTTATTGACTCTTGTACCTACATTTGATATAAACAAAGGTAGGCCAGTTCCCTCTTACATGCGGAAATGAACGTGTCCTTCCACTGTGAAGCTGTGGATTATCTTCATGTGCTTCCGAAGGCACAACTAACACTTTAGACAAATTGGGTAATGGAAGCTTTGATCTGTAAATAAACATAATATGTTTATGATAGAGAGCATATTGCTGGATGTTTATACAAATACCGCAACCATTAGTTGTGATAATAAAGATGTCAACAAATTATCAATAGGTATGCAGGAATGTCATTTACTTCTCAGAATTTCATCAGTACTAGCAAAACTTTTGGATGGTGTAGTATTACAGATGTCCTTTTTTCCCAAAATCAATATTGATTTTTCAAAAATCATGCAATTTTAATTTGCAACAAAATTGGGCCTGTTACTCCTTTTCGTAAGTACTTTTATATATTCCTTATAGTTTCGGATTTGGCCATCCACATCCACTTAAAAAATTTACCCTGTATACCAACCAAGGTTACTAATTCATATAAAATTCAATGTACCAATGACATATTGTAAATTTAGAATCAGCTATTCAGATGGGCAGCTGCCAAGGGCTCAACCTCTAGGAGGTGCACTTAGCGGACCCACAGCCTGTAGGCTGCTTGGGCACAGGCACAGAACACTATTACTCAAGAGGGCACAGGTAGGTACAACAATAATTATTTACACTTTTTAAGTAATTGTCACTTCACTTCACGTTTCTTTTCCTGGAGAATATGTGAAGCAAAAGTCAAATTTTGGCAGATGCGCTCATGACGCTAACTACGACTAAAAATTTACCTTTGATAGACTGGTGATGGTGATTCAAGTTCATTACCACTTTCATCTGAATTGGAACCGTACCCGCTTAAATAGGCCAAAGCAGACATTAGAACTGCACTTTTTAATAATATTACAAATCATTCATAATAAATAAATGAAGCCAAAGAGGATGTAATCATTGGTAATCATAGACAAAGAGGATGTAATAGATAAGAGTCGGGACTTCCATACATCGTAACTATGGACTTGACTACGTCCGACGCGAACAGTATATACAACAACACAAAAAAAATATTGACAGTTTCCAGGAGAGCCAACTTAAATGTTGGCGATTGCAGCGCTACGCCGGTAATAAGGGGAATTAGAAATCGTCAGTCGCATCGCGCCTTTTTTTCTTTTTTTCTTAACTTCTAATTTTAGAAGTTTTAAACGGTTTTTTTACTGAATTTATGAAATATTAGAAAAGAAAATAAGAAAAAGTAATTTAAAAATAATAAACGAGAAACCAGTACAAATACCAAGATTCGAACCCACGACTATGATATTGTAGTCCGAGCTCTTTACCACTGAGCTAATTATACTTGAGAGTAAACTTCGAAAAACAGGTATACTTATTTAATTTCTGGATATAAAGTGACGGAGTTATAAACTAAACGCTATCCGGAATCCCAAAAATAAAATGTAAACAAATCGTAAAAAGGGTTCTTGGGGTGTCGTTTTTACAGTTATCTATGACGTTTATGAAACATTTTTAACTAAATCAAATTGTCTCGTAGAAATACATTTTTATCAAGCATATTAAAATGCGCATTTGCGCAACTATAAATTAACAACAATATTGATAGATTGCCAATTTATTGACCGACTGCTGCTTTGCTTAAAGGGACCATAGACAAACGCATACACTATTCATATATAAACTCTATGATATAGGTATATTGACTTCTCTGCCTCCTCTAGAGTACCTAAGATTATATTAGAACTTGTTTTAGAGTTGGTGGACCGATTAGGGCTCGTTACTACAATACAACCCATATTAGAACGGTACCAACTCAGACTAATTAGGTATCTCCTCTAAGGGTACCAAAGATAATTCATTGAGCGTTTAGTTAGTTTCCCTCTCAATCTCTTAGGTGATGTCCTAACTAAACGCGAACACGCGATCATCGCAAGTTCGTAACGTAATCTCAAACCTAAGGACGTCGAACGAGTGTTCTTTGAGTTAGGTTATTTTATCTATTTAAGTATGTATTTACAAAAAAAATGTATTTATGTATTATTATCAATTGTCTGGTCTCCATAGTACAGGCTCTGCCTAGTTTGGGATCAGATGACAGTGTGTGAATTTTCCCAAGATATTATTATTATTAAATGTATGAGATTCATTCGCGCGATAGTCGCGTCGTTCGTTCGCGCGATGATTGCGTTTAGATAGGCCACTGCCTTAGTAGTGTGGTATCTGAAGTTCCGCTGGTCAGTTTGTGTTTGGCTTCGTAACATCGCCAAATAGAATTATATTGATAATTACCGGTTATAAGTAAGTATCCAAATGAGAACAAAAGTTGATTAAAAATTAATAAGGCTGTATGGTTGTAATACCTTTGCCTGCCTTGCGGCAAAGTGGATAAAAACAACGTGTGAAAGAGACCCCATTGCGCGCGAGCGTGCGAGCCTTGGTGCGAGCAAGATGGATGGAGTAGCCATCTTGGCGGCCATATTGGCTGCCATATTGACTGCCATAGAAATGAGCGTCGGAGGTCTGTTCTACGCTATATGGAAGTTTCGCCTACCTGATCATAGATAAGAACAATGAGTATATAATCACTACCAGTAGTCTGTGATCACTACGTTTTGAATTTAATACCGTAAAATGGGGTGGATAGGCACAACTTTCAACTTCTACACTGATTTTCTTATATATTTTGTATGGAAGCTACATAATAAAACATTGTGAAATGGTGAGTCGCGTTGTAATTTACCAATTATTTATGCTAAAACTTAGTAAAAACATGTCAGTTATTTGTAAATTAAGAAAAAGTAGGCGGTTTCTATTTACCTAGATTCTGGGGTCAAAAGCTACGAGAGAGGGGTGAATGGAGAAATAACGCCAGGGCTGTCAAAATAATTTTTATTATAAGAAATTAATAAAAATCACGAATAAGTATAATATGAAAATTTTACCTTAGAATAAAATTTGTATTATGTTTCCTAAGACGTCCGAAGTCCTTTTATGAGAGTGCATCGTCTTTTTCTTCGCTTTGCCGCTAGATGTCGCTACCTTACCGTCACGTGACCGCCACCTACAGCGCCACAGTGGCCAAATCTGTAACTAAATGAGATTGCACAGAGCAAGCCGCCATCTTTGTCATTGTTCGGCTCATAAAATGATGCTGGTATCTTTGATTATATATTCGTCTAGATACCTAATAGTCTTGTAACGTTACGTTCATAAGCATCACAACCTCATAATTCGTGTGTGCGTGCAGGCCTCGTTGTACACTCGCGTCATCTGTGGTTGTGTGCGTGTTTGGGGATCTCCAGTTATAAATATTTTTCCCATAAATAGCGATAGCGTTGTGGGCTATATATTGATATGTACTGTGTAAATGTGTAATAATAAAATAAAATAAAATGAAATGGAAATTGAAATGGAAATTGAAATTGAAATTGAAATTGAAATTGAAATTGAAATTGAAATTGAAATTGAAATTGAAATTGAAATTGAAATTGAAATTGAAATTGAAGTTGAAGTTGAAGTTGAAGTTGAAATTGAAATTGAAATTGAAATTTAACTAAATTAAATTAAATGGCGTGGCGGGCGTTACCATCAGGTGGACGTCTTATTTGCCTTAATTTATAAAAAAAAATATAAATTATTTTAATTGATTTATTTAATGTCACTATCTACCGTATTACGTTTCATTGAATTCATTTTTGTTAAAAGAAAAATTACCCCAGACTTAAGATATATTCCCCCATTATTACCTAGCAACACCAGTCTAGTCGGACAATGTACAAATCTTAGAGGAAGAAAACAATAGAGGGCTGGACACTTTCTTTCTCATTCACGCAAGAAAAGAATGCGTTTATGTAGGTTACGTGTGATAGAAAGAAATAGTGTATATGATTTTTTGTCCCTCAGCATGTGTTCGATTTTTCCGCGCCGTGGGTGCGAAACAAATTTGACGTTTGCTCCCACTTTGCTCCGTGACAATTTTATCGTGGTTTTAATATTATATAAATAACTTAAAATTCAATAAGAAACTAACTGTGACATTACTGTGTGTTGTGGAAATCCTATAAGAATCGCGCAGTGCAGTATTATAGGCTGTAAAAGTTACAGTGAACGTAAAATTAGTGGAGTATCGTTTCACAAGTAAACGTGAATTATTATGGCCAATTTAGAGATTACATTTAGAAACTAATACATGTAAACGACTTATTTAGATCTTATTGCTCTAAATTAGTTACTATTTTACTTGAAAGTTACGTGTAAGATCGATAAATTCTTGTTTTTCATCCATAACCTAAAATTTTCAGTTTATTGATCGCCATTATCAGTGTTACCAGTGTATAAAAGAGAGACTACCATAAATAAGTGGTAAATTATTATTAAGTGCATCATACACGATCCCACATGCTGGGTGCATCGAAGAATTTCTCAGATTTCACGAATTTATTTTTATGATTTCCTGAAAATATGGATATTTGTATACTGTGGATAACAGCAACAAAAATAATTAAATTAGGTTGCTAAAAGTTATTCCCGAATGCTTAAATATTCAGAAATAACGTAAGCGCTCAAGTAATTCGTCCAAGGCTGCGCAGGACGTATTCATTCGTTATTTATAGGCACAATGGTCATTGTACATTTAATCGTGCTTTTACTATATGCATGTTGTTTAAATATATGTATATAATGTTGTTTGTTACAATTTATTGGTAAATTTGTCTGAATTATAAATAAATAGTACCGACGTTGAATAGTTTGTTTCATTTGCCCCCCTATTATGTACCTATCTCGTTTGACAACTAAAGTGATGATCAATAAAGCAAAGTGACTATTAAATAACTATCAAATGATTCATTTGGCATTGCCTAACTTGAATCACCAATAAATACCAAACACACTTTCAGTAGACATCAAAGTTTGGTGGACAACTGAAGCTTGATAGTCACTTTGCTTTATTGATCATCACTTTTTTTTTTGTAGGAATAGTACTGTTTCACCGGACAAGAGGGCGAGCGCTTAAAGTGCTCCAGCCAGAAAGGTTTGGGTAGGGACTAGCACAAGGGCACCTCAGGGAGGCACGGCCTCGGCTTGGGCTGCCGCTTAGAGAAAATGAGTTTACCACCGGTTCACAACGCGGCCCCGCTGAGAAGAACCGGCAAGAAACTCAGCGAGGGGATGCATGTCGAGGTCGCATGCGTACGGATCCCTTCGGCCTCGCCGGCGAGACCGGTGTCTGTGTGTTGATGTGTTTACGACTCTTGACATCGTTGTCGGTGTTGGTGTTGGTGTTGTGTCATGGTCCAGGAGGACGGACATCGTGTCGGGTGGGTCGAGCAGTACATGCCGCGGACGGCGGCGATGTACGGCTGTTCGACGATCTGAGGGACCTGGCCGCTGCCCAATAGGACATGGGTTCGATTCCGAAGGATTCCGAATAATTGTCTGGGTGTTATTTATCTATTTAAATATATATTTATACAGTTTACAAGTATTTGTAATCATTTATCTGGTTACCTTACTAAAGGATCTGCGTAGATTGAGATCAGGTGGTCATTGGTCAAGCGTAGATTGTCCCAAGATACTAGTACTATAGATTTGTATATTGGAGAAATTTACTAAAACTTACCCGGTAAATGGCCATAGTATGTATTTTAATAAGTTATAAGAAAGCCAATTTTTGCCTACCTCTCTGGGAAATAGCATATTATTGTTTTTATGTCTTAACTTTTTTGTATGAGGCTAATAATTATCTACAGCTCTTAGCCACTTTAATCACCACGTGATATCACCCAGGTGAACAATGTGGAATAGACCTTAGCTACAGCATATATGATATTAAGTGTACATTCACTTTGTAGCCTCCGTCGTGGGTTCGAATCCTGCGAAGGGCAACAAATTTGAGTAGTTGTTCCTTACTGGCTAGGACAATGCATGCCGATGACCTGATTGTCTGTAAAGTAAGATGATCCATGTGTCGGGATTTGCGATAGGACGTATGCCCGACTACTGTCCGTCAAATTAAAACACCGAGCTTTGGTAATAAACACTTATAATCAAATTGAGAGAGAACAACTTATAATACAGTGGAGTAATCGTAATAATTAAAACATGTCTCTGCCATAGATACTAGCGCGCTGTCATCTTTTTGACAGCCCCTTTGGCGTTCCGAAACCGTGATCCGAGATACGCCACACATGCGTCGGATGGGCATGTAAAAAGTCGGTCCTGCGCTTAACTTCTCCCCAGTCATGTCTGTCATCCATCCCATCGGATTATGGGAGGTACCTATTATATAAAGGAAGAGAGAGTGCACTTGTGTCTACGCAAGCACTTGTGCACTATAATATCTCCTGCGTACATGGCTGATCTTGTGAAAGATTGGCCGCTGTGGTCGTTTCGGCTAGGAGGACATTATTATAACAATCACTTTCGTACTTTTTGCAGACTGTCATAGATTAAGACGCTATAATGTAAGAAAAGTAAATGTTGTGTCAAAAAAGTGGTTTTTGGTTAGGAAAGAAAATATAATTTACAACAACCTCCGTATTTGCTTTACACAAAGGGTAAAATTTCCCTTACGTGGCAACTCTAAATTTAGTATGTACTTATTTTTCTGTCCTTATCGGCGGCACGCTTGGTATATGTCTGTATTATATTCTGTCTACGGTACAAATTGTCGTAAAAAACAATCGAGTTTTTATAATAATCCTTCACAGAATCTTACGACTTATGAATGGAAAATTAAGTTAAGATCTTTATTAATTTTACTTAGTTAATGTTTTCACGATTTGATTACACAATTCGGCATAATGTTTTTTTTTGCGAGCGCAACCCATCGGTACAGTTCAAGTGATACTAAACAACCAAGTATACCAATTTGATGTTTTGGTGTACTTGATATTGTCAAGTGTTTGAACATCGAACACGCTATCTAGACGTATATATAATCAAAGGCTGGTATATATAACACCAGGAAGGCATTGTATGGACTTCGGACGTCTTAGGAAACATAATACAAATTTTATTCTAAGGTAAAATTTTCATATTATGTGTTCCGTTTGACGTCCGAAGTCCTTTTATGAGAGATCTGTTTGTTATCTCCTGGTGGCTTGCATAGTAAAACGCAACAATGTGATAGATTTTGTTATTAGTACAAAAGTATATGAAAAAAAAACAACTAATTAAATCATAATCTGCCCTAATTATCTTTTATAACTTCTTTCTTTTAACATGGTTGTCTAGAAGAAGTGGCTTCAATTGATACGACTGCCATTCGCATAATTATATCTTAGAATATTTTCTAGGTGTACAATGAAGAGCATTATATTCTTTAAATCAGCTTGATCAAAAATGCACAGTATAAAATAGTTCAATAGACAATGGATACAGATTTTTCAAATCAAATCACCAAATTTATCCCCACAAAAGCCCTAATAAAATAGGCTGAGAAAAAAAAAATGGATAGTGATTTTTTCGATTTGGTATTATTGGTACTTCTAAAATATATATATTCAAGAAATAAATAATAATAATAATAATAATAATAATAATATCTTGGGACAATCCACACACGGTTATCCGATCCCAAACTAGGCAGAGCCTGTACTATGGAAACCAGACAACTGATACTAATACTTATATACTTTTTTTTTTGTAAATACATACTTAAATAGATAAACAACACCCAGACACTTGGCGGGAATCGAACCCACGACCCATCGGTTAGCAGGCAGGGTGTCTGCCAACTAGACCAACGGGCCCGTCGCTAGACCAACGGGCCCGTCAAATAATATTTTCGTACGGTTTCATAAAGGCGCTAGATTACGTTAGTTAAAATATCGGTAATAGGGTACTTTTCTTAATAGTTAAGAAATAAATAGGTGATTTAAAGCTAGCCAAGTGTAGCCGCTATAACTGCTTCAGACAGAGTTCATACCCAAGCCCCATAGGATCGCGGTAGTAGCTGATCTAAGAGGTTCCCTTGTTATAAAAATAAATTTATTCAAGGACGGAGGATGTCAATAATGTACAACTTATCTGTTGATCCAAATAGTAACGTTCACACGAAGCAGTCTGCTTGAGAAAAAAGAATAAGCTTCTTGTTGAGAAACAAACAGGAGATACATGCAAATTCCTGGGAACTAAATATTGGATATAAAGTGATAGTCATCCTTGTCAATGTAAAGAGTCAAGTCATGTTACTCTAGGACCCGAGGCGAACCAGAGAAATTATTAAAATGTCTAATAAATTGGACAAATTCATCATCACTGAACAACAAATCTAGGGTTGTTATTATTAAAAAATTGTATCAGTAATACAATTTTTCTGGCATCTCAGATAAGCAGTTGTTGGAGCTTATGAAATGGCTTTAACAATTAAGTAGTAAGTTAGTACAAATGATTATGCCTTAACTTAATTATTTGAAGCTCTTTCGGCATCAGTTATAGTTTCACATACTGATGGTATAACGCATTTAACCACGAAAATAGTTCAATAAGCAAATCTTTAATTTACTTAAAAATGGGTTTGTTAAAATAATGACCGACGGACGGACGATTTTAGATGACGATAGTGCAATTTAATTTGAGTTCACCACTGAGCCCATGTTGCCTATATCGGGATATAATTATTAAGCGTAAACTTTTTCTAATATGTTGACAAGAACTGTTTATCGTCTGGTGACCCGCTTTGAGTTAGGGTATCCCAGCCGAAATGAGCCAAGCTTCCAGCTATAGTACTGTAGCTGTCGTAGTATGGGTACTTGAACTAGAGATCGGCTTGTTGCTGAATCCAACAAACCGTTTCAAAGTTATTTCTACTTTCATTTAACACTTTCACAATCATGGGTACTATTATAATGAACCGCTCTTGCAACTGGTTGAGATGACCACACATGCACACGCGGACGCAGGAGAATTGATGGAGAAAGATCCACGCAAGATCGTTACTCCAACAACTGCTGAAAGCGTTGTGAAACTACGCGTGCTAGTTTGCCAAGTCCAGCGTAACATACCTCAATAAGCTAAGCTCACGTAAGCTTTGCTTGACGCGGAGAGGTGTACATCTGGAGTTCTCCTAAAGCTGATCACTCTGTGCCGGATCGATTTCGTGAGAGCATCGATCCGGCAGTGAATGAGAGCAGGCCGGTCTACGTATTGTACACACCCGGTAGGTGCAAGGGACAAAGAACTGCGGCTGTTAGTCAAGAGTTGCTTTATTCCAAGAGCATTAAAAATTTCGTGTTGCCCTCGTTCCTACATACGGAACATAGTGTGGTTCTGCTGTCGAACTGTAAGATTACTTTGATTGAAGTTTCGAAAGCTTTTGCTGTTTATAAGAATAGCTATCACAGCGTAATTCCCCCTAAAGGCGCACTGCACCCTAAAGGGAACTTTAGGGCGCAATGCCACTTCAAATGGCGTCGACTTCAAGTGCCTTGTCGTTGTTGACTGACGCTGGCCATTGAATGTGTCCGTGATCAGAATACTCGTAATGGACAGAGTCGCTCGTGATAAATGGAAGTTTTCTGATCGTAGTTTTCTAACCACCATTCCAGATCGCTTTGTACCACGTCCTGAAAGAAGCATGGACGGTGCGAAACGGATGCTGTGGGGCGACAGCGTGCGGCAATGCAACCTTCCCCGTTGGGTGATGAAGGTTGCAAAAGTTAGGCACCCTAAGAGGCGTTGCGCCTGCTTGAGGGGCCAACTGCCTGCTGCTGACACTCAGAAAGTGTTGACAGACTTTTAATATATGAATACTTGACGTGGAGATGTGTTCCATACTATTAAAACATCTGTTTGGGGTGAGAATTGATTTTTCTGAATCGATTTCCATGTCTTGGCTTTTGAGAAACTATGGCAATGGCAATTTGAAGTTTCCGCATCGCCTTGCACTGGTGGACTAATATAGAGTCGATCAAATATACGGACTGACAAGGACTTGTTGCGAAAGATTTCGGCAGTCCAAATCGATACTGTGGGGAACATTCTCGGTGCTGCTGCTAACCCGAAGGGTACAACAGTCATCCTTCGTAACCAATGCGTAGGTAGTCTATGATCTTTGGTTATGAGATAATAGGCCTGTCGTTGTTCGCATGACGACGTCGCCTGCGACCCGCATCCTCGGCGCAAATTTATACATATAATTTCGTCCGGAACGCGGGCGTGCTGTTAATAGTGATATTTTAAATTTGTGTCTTGAATGGTTGGAATCTCTAGGCCGATGTCCAGAGATTCGAGTTGGAGCTTGAAAATGTTTTCAAACGTGCAGTTTGAAAACGAAAACATTTTCAAGCTTCCATTTTTGGTACTAGGGGTGGTCTCTCAGCGAATGGAATGAGAGCAGCAGAAATTAATTTCAGAATAGTTCTGCGAAGAACGCATCCTTATCGCCCCCCCCCCCCCCTGTTTCTATTTATCGTAATCAAAATTTTTGTTTTATATTATATATTGATTTGCTTTAATGCCTTTGGTTCCGATACCGGGAATTGAACCCAAGCCTCCTGGGAGAGAGCCAGGTCTCTTAGCCACTAGACCATATCGGAAGAAGCGAAATGGCTTCCTATACGAGATCTAGCTAGAACACACTGGTGACTGGCCGTACCAAGATTTAAATAGTGGCGTTGGCTAGTAAAATAATCAGTAAAGTTTTTGGGATTGCACATAAATTCTGCAGAGCGAATAAGTTTTCCCCCATATCTTAACAGGTCTCTTTTAAACTCCTGAGAAGAGCTTTATCAGAGATGTACGAAATACCGAATTGGATATGTCATAAGAAACTTTATTGCAATCGGAATAACAAACCAAAAGAAACCTTCAACTTTTTGTAAAAAGATCATTTTAACTCGGTCTCCGGCTTTATCTACCATCGCGTAAAATTCCGTAAAGCAACGTTCAGGAATTCATTTTATGCACTAAAGAGCAATAGTTATGCACAAAAAAGCCTTAGATGGGGCCGCAAACTACGATCTAATTTACTCCACTTGAATAGAGCGGAGGATCCTCTAAATATCTTAATTTTGCATTAATTTTTGAAACGAATGGAAACAGTAACGAATGGTACGGAAACAGTAACGTATACGGAATTCCAATCCGGACTGTTAAATTTTTGTATTGTACGTGATAGTTTAACAATCCTGCTCGAGCAGATGCTCGAGGTACAGCAGGTTCCTCAATGGCAACATTATGGAACCCCTGGTGTCTTCACTGGTAACCACTGCAGATCCCCGCCTAAAGGAGTCACAGTGGCGAGAATGTGTGGTAAGATTAGTCCCAAAAATAATGGGAGCATTTAATTACCACAGTTTAATATCATTTACACCAGGTAGATGTGAAAATATTATTTACATTTATCGGTGCTGTAGCGGGGATACTATATCCCGAAATATTTTTCGCCCAAAATATATTATTAAAAGACTTACCAGATGTCCTGATAGTACCTCTAACCTTCGCCGGAGGAGGGGCTTGACCCCGATGATCTTGATGTTGTGGGTAACCTGGAATCTTCTTGGAGCGCACCGCTTATCACTGAGCCTAAATGCGTTGTATCACGATCACTAAGCAAGTACACTCGTAAAATTAATTCTGTTTCCGCGGTATGAAACCTCCCGGGATTTTTAAGCAATTCTACGTAACGGTTTTAATTATTCGTAAAAATAAATATTGGGTAACTTTCTACTTTTAGTCTCGAAAGCTACAATAAAATAACAATTTAAATGTTTTTTCAATAGAAAAACTGTAACGACATGCGTTCGGTTCCGAAAACGACGCAACAATGACAAAGATGGCGGCTTGCTCTGTGCAATCTCATTTAGTTACAGATTTGGCCACTGTGGCGCTGTAGGTGGCGGTCACGTGACGGTAAGGTAGCGACATCTAGCGGCAAAGTGAAGAAAAAGACGATGCACTCTCATAAAAGGACTTCGGACGTCAAACGGAACACATAATAACTGTATTATCAATAATTAAGTATATATTTTGTGTTGTTATTAAATCAGTTTTTAATATATACCTCTTTATAGCATAATATTATCTAAGTTTTATTTATTTATAGTATTTTATGTGTCTTATCGTAAGTCATATCAGGATCACATATTTAAATAATTCTAGTAAACTAACATGCAAATAAGTTTAAAATAGTAAAAAATATGCTTCAAATTTTAACATAATATATTAAAAGTCCTGAGTTAAAGCAAAAAATATCCTCGTAATATTTTTTATATTATCATTAAAGTTATTATTAAGTTTACCAAAGCCGTTTAAGATAATAAAAGATATAAAAATTTCCCATTTACTACAGAATAATACTTAAAATGGTTTTCTAATAGTTATTTTATATATTTTTTTAATATTAATAGGTACCTACATGCTTATGATGAACTATTCCTCGATAGACAGCCCTAAAAAACGTATTTCCATCCCCTTTCTCGTTTCTATTAACCTCTCTCTCGTATCTATACACCTCTTTCCTCGTGTCTATTTACCCTAACGGCGTTTCTATTTACCCCTCATTGGTATCTATTCACCTCGAATTCGAGAAAAAGGACCAGCATCCTGATTTTAGTGGAAAAAAGAGTGAAATTATTGAATAATGACACTCAACTTTGTATTCCTAAAAGACATCGATATACTATCTAAACAAGATTAGCTGTCACGGCCCAAAAAGTGGTCACGAAAATAGAGAGGCTGTCGCTTATTTCAAATTAGTACGAGCCGACAACAGGATGTATCGAAATTCCTTATTGCGCGTTTATAAACTGTCCAAATAATATAATTATCCAGTCCTTGACTCCAAGATATTCCATCACTAGCAAGTACCTCGTGGGTACGATCCGGTGATATCGCACAAGTTTCAGAGGTTAGAAAGAGAAAACAACACTCTTTCGTATCCACCCCGCCTCAGCCGAGCGACAGCCACCTCATTCTTGTCCGTGCGATCACGGCGTTCGCACGAGTTCAAATTCAAGGGATCTTTGAAATCATGAAAAATCGAAAATAAAGAAGACATAAAATTAAAAGTGAAACATTGTACGTGTCGCTGTTAACGAAGATGTATACTCTCGAGCTAAAGTGTACCCTTTGAATTCATTGGGAATCACTACTGTTTAATCCGTAGAATTCTACGGATATTATTGTGCCTAAATATCATTCTGCCTGCCTGCTGCTGCTGTACCTGCGAAGATTTATACGCTCGAGCTGAGTTTGTGTACCCTTTGCATTCATTGGGAAGCACTAATTTTTATTATCCGTTGTATTCTTCGGATATTATTTGGCCTAATTATCACAATGTCCAAAATACGACAGTTGCATTCATCGGAAATCATACAGCTTATCTGTTGTATTCTTCAGATATTGCATTTTTTTTCTTGGCCTAACTACCCGCATTATTTACTACTACAGGTGAGTCCGTCTATTTTTAGATAAAAGCGAATAAATATTCGCTGTTGTTGTACCTTCAATTATGATCGAAAGAAAAATTCTAAATCTATGCATAGATACCTAATGGTAATCATCCGTCAAATGCAAGCTTCGCGTGGTATCGGAATTTGTGCTCGAAGGTGCGGAGGCAACAAATCACGGTTACAAATGTTGCCACAGAATAGTCCCTGATCAGTTTTGTTGGTGTGGTGGAAGGAATCTCTAACGAAGTTGATTCACTTAGTTTTATGAATCTTCATTACTCAATTTGTAATAGCTACTCTGAACCTGGAGTTTGGCACCATGCTGATCGATAGTTATAAGGCTATTAGTCAGTAAAGCTTAATTGGCTTCATGAAAGGTGGACAAGCCTCTTAAATCTTAAAAAAAAAAAAAAAATATATGCCGGATAATATCCGTACTCTAAACGAAGGGGCCACTCTTGGCTTATTCTCACTATGCCGAATCTGATACCTGTCGGTCGGTTATCATTCTACTGATCGATCAAACCTTGACAGATCCTTTTAAGATTGTAAAACAGATTTCTTTTTTTTAGAACAAGTAGGTAGGCGATTTTGTAAAAAAAAAATTGCCCACATTTCATACTGTTAGGGTTTGCAATTTTGTAGAGATTTATCGCAAATTATTTAATTCTTTATTTTCATTGTTTAATATTTTAATATGCTGGCAACTACTTTTAGAGTACTGACAGAAGTAGAAGCTATTCAATTGATTCGTAGCGCCGGCCAATCACGGGGCCGCATTAAAGAGGACTGATGCGGGCTGTGATTGGTCGTTGTGAGACGTTTGGGGGTTTTTTGATGGTAGGGATTTTTACCGATAAAACCATGGTTGGGAGCACAATGCGGGTATTCGAGTGTCAACCACGAGACTGTTAAGAGTTGGAAGTAACTGTTTATTGTGAATTTAATTTATCTAGTTTTTAGTTTGGAAACAGTGTGTTATAATAAAAGTGATTTATATTCTGTGATGATATCTTCTATTATTCTCCTCTGAGCAAGGTCGTCCCTATAGATCAGAAGTGGCTATCGCAACTAACTTCAACAAAACGTAAGTACACGCCCAAATCTACAATTTTTAGACAAGAAGTGTTTTGAATTAAGTAATCTTTGTCTTTTGAATTAGTTTGAATTGATATTTATCTCTATGCGTTGTAGTTTTTCTATATCAGCTTGCTGCTTAAAATTTATTATCGTGCATTGTGATTTCAAAATGAAATGAAGGTACCCGCAATACCTGGAAAAATAAAAATGTTTAAAAATATTTTTAAAAGTACCTACCCCTATTTTTATGTACAACGCTAATTGAGCAAATCAAACTGTTCGTATATTATATTTTGTATTTTCTCTGTAAGTGATTATCTTGTAATCTTTTGAGAAAATAAATGTCTTAAACCGTAGTAAAATCCGCTATTTTCTGCAAATAAAAACAGAAGACGGTCAAGACGGAGAAATTTCAATAGGTAGTCCAATGATTGACAGATACATCCATACCAATTGTATTCTTATAAAAAAATACATAGGTATGTAACAGTGTCGGAGAGCCTATGACTAATAATATAATTGGGAGATTGTATTCATTTCTTGCATGATATGGAATAATATGGAAGATGATAGCACTGCCTGTATTGTATCAAATTATAGCTGAAGTGCGCAGTATTAGTGTCATATTGCAGTATTAGTAATGGTCTCGTCGGTTATTGTTAGGTGACCTGATACCAAAATATTCCTACAGCGTATGGCAGTGATTGTGTTAGGTAGATAGGTAGTAATTTTAGCTTGCCTATATAAAATGCTCTCTACTACTATTTACAAGCTACCGTCATAATACGATACACGTGTAAGTCTGTAGCATAATATTCACACAACCTTTTTGTTGCGAGTCGAGCGTGAGCTACGGAATGACGGCCGCGAGGATGACTAAGGTGGATCGGAATCAGCGTTAACAATCACGGCGGGACAACGACCGACGTGGAAGGAGCCATCGCAATCGGTCCGCTGACTGCCGGTAGCACAGAGCCACGTGTCGACGCGGGACAATCTAACAGGTCACGTAGTCCTTCATTTAAAAAAAAAGTGGTTTTCGATATTGTAAATGCGTTAGGGATGGTCTTGCAATCTTCCCAGGACGCAAAAACCGAGACTTAGATTTTGGATCCTTCAAATCACGCATGCATGCTTTGTTAAATTAATTATATTTGTTTAAAAAGTGTGCATCGCTATACGGGAGGGTGATAGAACTATCACTGATTTTGGTATTTAGAAGTTCTAGGATCTGGCCGAGGTCTGGTAGTTCGATTCTATTGGCCTGGTAAGAATGGCAAGAGAAATTACTGTTTGTTTTTCCTTTCGAGCAGAACATAGCCGGGTCTTATGTCTTGAAGGGGGGGCTACTTAGGAGTCTTAGGACGAAGGAGTAGGTACGAGGTTTATTATGAAGAATTGACACACAATCAACGTGATATTGTAGGGAAAACGTGCGGTAGATTGTATTATTCGCAGATATAAGTATCGAACTTTGAGGTCTGGCTCTCTGGCATCGCGATGCTCATATCCTGATAAACTCTTGCAATATCTTTGTAGCATTAAAGATCATCAGTCCTTTTTAAGATCGAACTCTCTTTACGAGCCAAAGTTGCTGACTGGTCCCCAGTATGAGTTCACCAGTATGAGTTCACCAGTATGGGTTCACCAGTATGGGTTCACCAGTATGGGTTCACCAGTATGGGTTCACCAGTATGGGTTCACCAGTATGAATTACTGGTGCTATCCTTTTCCTATTAAAATGCATTGCAAAAAGCGACATGTGTAGGTTTAATTAAGTCAGAATAGCCGAGCCGTTACTCAAAATTTATGAATGAAGTACGGAAAATAGGACTCTTCACGGCCTACAAAGGCCGTGCCCTTTGGCAGTGACTCCACTTTAACGAATGGATATGTTGTACAAAAATTAGGACTTTGTCTAATCATCTCTCATCGGTTTTACAAAGGACAATGCCCATCTGTGCCCCATAAATGCCCAGATAAAGTATATTATAAGATTGCTCTAATAAATAAAAACTAGAATTATGTTGTTAATTTTAAATCATATGAAGCACTAGATATAAAAAAAATAATAAGACGTTATTGTTAACATTGCAGTACCAGTGTATCTAACCAAATTGTTTTCACATACATATTGACATTATACAATGGAGACAGACTAGATAATTCTAAATAACTGACATGTTTATCTGATAACATACAGATAAGTATATAAAAGAACACTGATCTGACTTAGCTTATGTGATGATCATGAAGTTCCTAGTGAAAAACTAATAGCAATGCTGTCTGTGAACGATAAAATGTAAAAAAAAAACCAGTAGGAAGTTATCATGTTTAATGCCCAATATCTTTTGAACCGGTGCTATAAATAACATTAAATCTAGATATCATATAAATACTGTTAAAAAGTTATGACTTAGAGTGCAATTTGGGCATTGCATTGCTGACTTTCAGCTCCATACTATGGGCATGGTCCTTTGTTAAGTCTGGGTATGTTATCACCTCAACTATGCATAGACGTTACTGCCCAAGTTGTATCAGGGGGTGGTGAATGCATGTAAAACAAGCCAGTGTTGATGCGGCTTCAGCGGAAGCGCACGAACATTAATCGCTTATAAAAACTTGACTCAGTTGCAATTTCTTGATGTAGGTAATAAATTCTCCTTAACCTGAGTTTGACAAATGAGTGAATGTTCCCTTACAGCTTGATCAGTCGATGTCTTTGGGTTGTACGGTGCAGCCACGGTATTGGCTGATTTATCTACCATTTGGTAGCAGTATTGAAAAAGAAACGCATTGCACCCGAATAGTACACATGAAAGAGAGTAGAAACAGTAATACATGTCTAAAGTACTCTTATCAAGCTAAGTGCGGACGTGTTGATGTTGTGATAGTACCATCATCAGCCATTTGTCGGATCTTGATAGATTTTGTATTTTGTCGTGAGAATAGTGCAATTTTCGGACAAGGCCATAACGGGACTATCTTCAAATGTAGTCACAATCACAGCATTATAATAATGAGGCTCGTTGAAAAAAAAAAATGTGTCTGAAAATTAGCAACGTCTATTAGAAAATGTTGTATCCCGGAATAGTCTTAGTTTGCTTGTTCGTAAAAGGGATGGTTCATTTAGAATGTGCATTGATTATCGGCTGTTAACTTGAAACTATCTTATTCCTGTCATTGAAGACTAGATACCTCTACTTGCTGAACAGGCCTGTCATCGGTATTACCCGTAGTGCTGTTCTCTAAGCAGCAAGGGCTCGAGCTCGATGCTACGACAGTGGCTTGTCACGTTTTCGTGTTCAATAAATTTGCTTAAGCAGCACTACCGTCACGAGGGTTATGGTTTTCAGTGAAACTACTTAAGGTCTAATAGTTTAACGGTCAGCTCTACGTTGAGCAGAAATTCGATAGTGAGTACGGATCCCAGCAGCGTTAGGCTCTACGTCTAATTCGGTGCTGGCTCTACGTCTAGCATGCACTGCTACAATAAGTTGGGTTGATAGCTGGGTTCCAATTTCTGAGCAGAGCAAGCATATCGTCGCTTACTATATACTACATCACAGACTTTAGCAGAAGCGAAGAACCTCTACTCAGTTATAAAGTTTAGCTGTTATTTTCCTTCTGCGAAAGTTTAGGGTTATCTGCTAGGTACGGTATTTTAATAATTACCGGTCAGTGAACTGCATTCCACATTTCTGTACCGGGGTTAATTCTGAGAATCTCTAGTGGGGGGTGGCTGTATGTGTAAACTTTGCAAGAGTTCGATTGTTCTGTAACATAGGACTGGTTCAAAAGTGGGTCATGTCGCCAAATAAGCTACCGCGAAATCCCGTAGCCGTCAATGACCAATTTCTGAGTGTAATAACAATATTTAATGACTACTGGTTGCACTGTCCAACTGGGAGACAAATCTGTAGGATCAAAAGTATTAACAGCGATTGTGATGAAAAGTGCCTAAATTACATAAATAATTACAGTTTTAAAAGACTGTCAAGTATTAAGTTATTTTCATGGTAATAAAAGCAGTATTCGATGGGTAGTTCCGAGGGGTGACAACTGTGTCGTATGAACCACGGCAACATTGAACATTTCAGTGTCAAAAGAAGACCTTAGAACAGACAATTCTGGTTCGTCAGTCAGAAAACAATGTTAAAATTAATATATTCATATCGTTTATTGCATTCCATAATACACACATCAAAAGTGTCTAGGGATCAACATATATTTTTGCAATAACTTTTCTCCTGATTGATATTAATTAAAATTTTCTTTAAGGATTCATCAAATAAAGTGTTTTCGTTTGTCACAGTAACGATAAACCAAGTCACCTTTGCATTAATAAAGAAATTTGCCATTTTCCTAATAAAGGGATTTTTGACATTTGAACCACTAACACAAAAGTTCGAAAAAAAGACTGAAATAACAGTTTTCTTTAAAATTTTATTGGGTAACTTAAACAATTAATAATCCGTGTTTCTACCGCGAACACTAACAACACAAGAACATCGGTTTGGCATACTCAAAATGAGTTCATCCAAATCACGCTGTGGAATGGCCGCCCATGTTCGTTGCAACAACAAAAAAAGGTCTTCTTGCGACTGGATACCCTCCATATTCGGCAGAGCTCTTCTCTGTAGCATATCCCATGCATGCTCAATCGGGTTCAAGTCTGGCGACTGAGCAGGCCAGGGCAGGACATTGATGTTAGCTGCGGCGAGAGTCTGTCTTACAACTCTTGCGGTGTGCGGTCGTGCATTATCATGCATTAACTGAAATAAGGGACCGATTTGCACTTGTAGAGGAACGATGACGTCTGATACAATCGTCTCAGCATAAATTTGAGCGTTGAGGTTGCCTCTGATCCAAATCAACTCAGTTCTTCCGCCGATCCAAATACCCGCCCATACCATGATGGTTCCACCACTATAAGGATGGACTTCCTGGCAGGATTTTAATCGCTGTTGGCGTCCAGGGGTTCTCCAGTGTCGTATACGTCTTGTATCCGGTCTCATACCAAAACGAGACTCATCAGAAAAGCACACGAAACGCCATTGTTCTTCTGCCCAATTTCTGTGTTCAAGAGCCCATTGATATCGAATCCTACGATTGTGCATTGCTATAGGTGGTACCCGTAGCGGTCTTCGGGAATGAAGGTTCACTTCATGCAAGCGGTTTCTGACTGTTTGGTCGCTAATTAAGTTCCCTGAAGAGTGATGAAGCCTCACGGCTAACATCATGGCAGTTATTGTTGGAGCTCTTCGAGTTAAGATTTGAATATATCGGTCTTGTCTCCGTGTGGTGCAGCGATACCGTCCTCCATGGCGCTCAGCCACGGTACCAGTGCTTCGGTAACGTGTCCAAAGTCGACTGATAACACTCTGACTTGTATTCAGAGCTAAAGCCACAGTACTTTGCCGGGAACCAGCTTCTATCATTCCCACGGCTCTGAGCATTTCTTCCCTGCTTAAATGACGTCGCCGCTCCATAATAACGTTGGTTTTAATCAGTAGTAGGGAAACAGTAGCACTAATAATGTCTTCAATGCGTTGTATGTTTTTATAGGGAAAATATTGACAGCTGATTTTCATCTTTTACTCGAATTTGATTCACAGTTCCTGATTCAAATTATGAAATGCACCAAAAAGGATCCATATAAATTTATAAAATCATAAATTTATTACAAAGCCACATCTCAATCTCAAGAAATCCGCTTAAAAATGCTTGATCCCTAGACACTTTTGATGTGTGTATTTACAAGGTGGTTATTTATTAAATTGGTAGCTTAAAGCTAAGTATAATTATGGACCGTGTAGGGCTACAAAAAAAGTAAATAAAAATTAAAATTATGGTACATTATCGTTGGTATATATATTGTTACAGACTTCCGGTATCTGTTTACACCAGCTCAACCTTTTAGTGCACTTACATAATTATATATCGATTATATTTGTGATCTTATTTGTTCTGTAGCTTTGCATTATTTTGATTTGTGTTAAACTACCTACTAAATAAAATGTTATTATGTCGCCGTCCGCTTGACAGCTTCCGGCGTAACAAAATACACAATATGAGTAATATTTAAACTAGTTTGTTTATAGGTATTATTAATTGATAATTCTTCTTATTCAATCTCCAGTCTAGATAGTATTAATTAATGATAAATATGTAATAGTTATTGTATAAGTATGACTCTTGATTAGCTTATCTGTTTGTCTATATAAATAGAAGTGTCACAACGTTTGAGTCATTCATTCTGTCACCGTCGTTGAGAACAGTTGTAAGTGGAAACTCTGCACGATTGTTTATAAAATATAATTGACCGTCAAATGCTTATGTGTTGATTATTGTGACCATCCTGATTACCTGAAGTATTACACTTCAGAAGTGGGATATATTCAGGCCCACATGTTGATGGAATTGGTACAAAGATTTATGGAAACTACACAACAATTTCAAGAGATGACGAAGAAAACTAAGATTTTTTTTCTTGTTCACCTGACTACGAGAAGATCGATAAGGCATGTTCAACGAAAAAGGCGCCGCGGACTTCAAAACGATGATGAGATTATTCTATTATACTACCGGATGAAGAATCAAGCAACGACAAAAAATTAAATTAACCAGTGGGACGACATTTATGATTGTGGCGAAACTGTTCGACAGCTCACCGATTAGTCTTCAAGGATCCACAAGAGATCGGAAATGCTACGCGGTTAGGAGAGGGCCATGTAGTACGGGGCTGCAAGATGCCGTGCTACGAGGCGCTGCGGCTGGCTCTTCACATCGGCACAAAAGGTCAGTAGCGTTTTATTTATAACTTAAAATGTTTATATGGACTTTTACAGGAATATAGCAAATAGTAATGGTTAGCACCTTATTGCATGCGCAGACACTGGTAGAAAAAAAAAAAAAAAACTTACAGAACTTAAGCTTACGAAGCTCTTATTTAAAGCTGAGGATCAAACCTTCTATAGTTACAATGAAAGGATTTGGTGGTTGATATTCAAACTCATTGGAAACTTCTTATATTAATGTTCATGTTTTGTGCGGTATTGTTGATTTTTGATGATGAAAATCTTGCTGATAATTAGTCTTTAATAGTCTTTAGTAGTCTTAGATATTTTTAGTTACCTCAGAACATTTTCTAAGATTAATTCATAACTTTTAATAAAATAAAAAAAACTTAGTATGCAACAAGCAATTGACTTCCTAGTCTATTTAGAATACAGTAATGTAATACCGCCACGATGTTATGCATTTGTACAAATTTACGTCAATATCAACCCGAACCTTATATTTCTCACGAATACTTATTGTTGTAGTAGAGTTGACAGTCGTCGGGGGTATCATAAGGTTGAGGAATTGTTTTTTTAGCTAGTTATCCTCTGAGATAATAATTATCAGAGTAGCAAGCATAATATACTCTTAGCAAGCGGGGAAATATGCATTGATGAGAATTATATATGAAATATACCAATCTTACGACAGTAAAATACAGTAAAGTACAGTAAATACAGTAAAAAAACAGTGAAATACAATAAAATACAGACACAGACAAGGTCTATAATGGGTTATATACAGAATTTAATTACTTAATGCATAATTTTAGTTTAAGTACCTACCCGCGCTGTTTCACACCGGGTACATGCACATGTTAATGTACCCAATGCCTCATAATTGGACAATCTGGCTTACTAGGTACTAATAACCTTCAGCATGGTGTTGCTACTCCCACGCACTGTACGCATCAGTGATGCAATACGTTATGAGGGAATCTGTCTGACTATGCGAGTCTAGGAGTTGTAGTGGAAAAAGGGGTTTATTCTAGAGTATATAATTAGACTACAGAGCGCACAATGCATGTACTGCTAAATAGCAATATCCATCATAGCAATATGCCTCATGTAGGTTGTCGACGAACAGCTAAACCGTGGTTTTGGAAAATCGTTGCCTACTACTCTCGAGACCGTCAGTTTAGCAAATACGCCAGCGTTTTTCTTACTAGCCATCAAATTATACTAGGTGAGCTAGGTAGTTACATTCCACGATGGCGTCATGCTACCGGCAATATCGGTTCACTGGCTTAGTCTATTAGAAGACTTCTTACCATCTTTATAAGGAGTTATTTTAATAAAAGTTTTTAGACAAGCGTTAATTATTTAGAACACAAGATTTCCGCGGGAACAATGCGGCCGGGATAGACTCAAATTCGTTGCGTAACTGAATATTAAATAAAAAAAAAATACTAATTTGTTTGGGAGGCGTCAATTAGGATTAATTGTTGTAATGGTTTACTCGCGGATGTCTCTAGGTCCCACGCAGTAGACCAAGGACGTAGAATAGACGGGGTCCTGTCCAAGAATCTATATTCCATATTGAGCAAGTAGGCTTGGATTAGGTGGAGAGGAGTACTGTTGCAAAACCAATCTGTTGGCGTTATATAACAGATTGCATATTTTAGTAATTGACTATAGAGAAACAATTTTTATCATAGCTACGAGCTAGATACATTAGCAGTTGTTCACTAAAACGTTATCAGATATATTTTAATGGCATCCCCGTGAATGCAGAGTTGGACTGCGCCGCATTAGGGACCACCTTCCTTAGTTATTATTCCCCGCATAGCTCGCTGATGGCTTTCAATTTAAGACTTTGATCTACAAATAGAACATAGACTATGACCGTGTGAAAGTATTTTCTAAAGCTGTTCGTAAACTGTAATAATGTCTTAACTTTATAACATTTAAACGATCTGCATGTATACAAATCTTACCATGATCACGCTAATAGAGGAAAAAGCATATCATAAACGATATTACGTCCTAGTTCAAATGATCAGGGCCCCAACTGTCACCTTTAATGAAATAACATTAATTCAATTGAGTTTTGTTTTGAGCTTATATTCACTTTACTCTTAAAAATACTGTGACCTACGCTGAACATGGTTAATACAAAACCAAATAGTGCGGAAAATAATAAAGGATATAATACAAATTTTCTATGGCCTACTGAGGTCAGAAAGAAATGACGCTATACGCGAGCACGTAGCGCTTTCTCTTTCATATGACGTTCCAAATTACGATTTTGGGGAGAAACATTAATAAATTATGTGTAAGAATATTTGCTTTAATAAAATATTTAAAAGTTGTTTTAGTTTAATAATTATTCATATATTTATTATGTACAATTGTATAACTTCAAAATGTAAAAATAAAAAGAAAATTACATAATATTTATGCCGATATTTAGATAAGTAAATTTAAAGTGAATTGGAACGGAACTCTAAAACAAAAAAGTGTGTGATTGATAGACAATAGTTTATTTTTCTTAAAAATCCCCAGTGTTGCCACTGTGTACAGTTACAAACGATAGTTACACATCTTCCGTTTTTACAAAAAAGATGTTTCACATCACTAATATTTTAGAACATATCTAGTACATTTGACAACTTTTAACATTACTGACAGATAGATAACCTTAAATATTTATAAAAAGGTAACCTAAACAAAAACTATTAGTAAACATTGATTTTCAGTTACAAAAGAATAAGCCTAATTAACTTCTAATCAAATACAATTGTTTGGTCTCTAATGACAAATGAACCTGTCTAAGCGGGTGTGAAGTTAAATGTATTGTACTTACAATTGTAAACATTGGAAAATCAACAAGTTTTTACATTACAATGTTATCAAGGAAGAACTCTGAAAACTAATAATTTTACAGTACAATGGGAGTGCTACCACAGTGATTTTATTATGAAATATAATATGTGTTTGTACATAAATTCCAATAAAGCTTTTGAACTAAATGTTTATACTTATTTCCTACCTTTATTTAATCAACATTCACTCACAGTAAATACACACAATATAATGTCACTGTTTAAATGTTTTACAAATATAATATAGGTAGATATTAAACTCAAAAGTTATAATCACTGGCACTGAGTACATGAACACTTTCTTTTCTGTTTCACTTGTCTTCCTGATCTGGTAGTAATGACTTCTCTATCTTTCTCTGGGGTAGATTCAGGGCTTGTAGAGGAAGTATATGGATCCGGAGTAGCATAGCGAAGTGGTGAGCTTGATCTCTCTTCATTAGGGATGCTACTGTCTTGTGCTGGAACTTCCATTCTTATCATCTGAGTAGAGGTTTCTGGTAACAATAGTTCAGCTGAATCAGGGACTTTCTGAGGTATTTGGTATTGAGTAGGCTCAGATTGCTGTTGTATTTTGATAATATCCAATGGAAACTGGTCTGATGTACTATAATCATGCTGATATGGGTCAGGAACATTCCATTCTTCTGGTTCTGGACTTACAGGTGATAATTGAGATGAAGGGGGCAATGAAACAGTGGGAACAGGTAGGTTCTGTATCCCTGCATCTTCTGGTTGATTAGGTAATTCTATGATTGCTTTTCTGTTTCTTCTAATTTCCTTCCCTTTGTCTGTCAATATAGAGTAGCTGCGAGGCTCTTCTCTCTTGTTAGTCACTGTCCCATATGATTTGTCATTAGGTAAGTATACTTTCTTTCCAATTGTCAGTTCCGGTAATTCTTTAGTTTTGTGTCTTTTATCATAAGTTTCTTTAGCTTTCTCTCTGCGTTGACTTAGTTTTTGTCTATACCTTTCCAAATTTTGTATCTCAGGCTTAAGTGCTGTTGATGTTGCTGGAATGGTTGTATTGAGGAGTCTTGACATTGCTATTTGAGCTGGTGCTGGTCCCAATTGAGTGGGGGTTGTTCTATAATGAAGTAATCCGAGGTGCGGGTCATCTGGATTCCTTTCAAAAATGTTTTTTATTATCTTTACACCAATCTCTGCGGCTCCATTGCTTTGAGGAAAGTGGGGACTCGATGTGATATGAGTAAAATCCCATTTTCTTGCAAATTCTTGAAAGTATTGTGAAGAGAATTGTGGTCCATTGTCTGTCTTTAGGACTCTTGGAATGCCATGTCTTGCCATAATTGATTTTACATGGTTTATTATAGCTTGAGAGGTAGTAGATGTGAGTGTTATTACTTCAGGATAATTGGATAATACATCTCTTACTACAAGGTATTCCTTTCCTTTGTATGTACATAAATCAGCTGCTATTATCTCAAAGGGATATTCTGGAACTTCTCCACTAATCAATGGTTCTGGTTTCTGATTAGATAACTTGCTGCATACTTCACAAGTATTTGACCATTGAACAATGTCATCATTCATAGTGGGCCACCACACTGCTTGCTTAGCTCGTTGTTGACCTTTGAAACTTGTAACATGTCCAGTATGGATTCTGGTAAGTATGTCCTTTCTAATGTTTGTTGGGATAAATAGCTGTAGACCAAAAGCTATTATATCTTTTATTAAATTTATATTATCTCTGTGCTTATAGTAGGGTTTTAACTCTTCTTCTATATTTTTGTAATGAGGCCATCCTTCTTGGGTGTATTTATAAAGTCTCTTTGATACATTGTCTTCTTGTTGAGCTTTTTTGATTTTCTGAAGGCGCTCATTGGAGAAAGGCATTTCTTTGATAATACTCAGAAATGTTATCTCGTCCAGTCTGTCTTCTCTCTCTAAGATGTCTTTATCTTCTTCTTGAGTGGGAAGCGGTGCTCTTGATAGCATGTCAGCTGTATACATGTATTTCCCTGGTACATGTTCTATTTTATAATTAAACGGCGTCATCCTCATGCGGAATCTTTGTAATCTTACTGGTAGATCTGCTATTGGTTTGGATCCTAGTATTGAGACAAGGGGTTTATGGTCTGTTCGAATCGTGAATGATTGAAGACCTTGGAGATACAGTTTGAATCGTTCACAGGCCATAGTAGTTGCACATGCTTCTTTTTCAATCATTGCATACCTTTGTTGAGTAGGTGTGAATGCAGAGGACCAAAAGTGAACTGGTTTCCATTCATCTCCATGTTTTTGCTCTAGAACAGATCCTATTCCTAGTTGGGATGCATCTGCTGAAACTCTGGTCTCCAGATGAGGATCATAGTGTGCTAACTGAGGGGCTGAAGTTAACAACTTTTTTATGTTTTTGAATGCGGCTGTGTGTTCATTTTTCCATTCTCTTGGGGAATCTTTCTTTAGTAAGTCACGTAGAGGTTTTGTGACATCAGCTACATTCTTTAGGAATCTGAGGTGCTGGTTAACTGATCCCATGAAGCTTCTTAATGCTGTAATATCTTTAGGTATTGGTAAGTCGATGATTGCTTTGACCTTATCTTGAAGTGGCTGAACTCCATTGGCTGTTACTTTGTAACCAAGAAATGTACATTCTGATGTTCTGAAGATGCACTTTTCTCTATTCAAGGTTACTCCACCATCATGAAGAGCTTTAAGTACTTCTCGGAGGTTTGCATCATGTTCCTCTACCGTTCTTCCATAAACCAAGGTGTCGTCAACATGGTTTACACAACCTTTAATACCTGATAGTAGGGTTGCCATCTTTCTTTGAAAAACTTCACTAGAAGAGTTCATACCCATTGGCATTCTGTTGAATCTAAATCTTCCGAAGGGAGAGATAAATGTTGTAAGGTTTTTGGATTCTTCAGTTAATTCTACTTGAAAATAACTTTTAACAGCATCTATTTTCGAAAACACTTTGGCTCCGGCAAGCTGTGCTAAACATTCCTCGACTGTTGGCAAAGGGTGAAATTCTCTCATCACTGCCTTGTTCAGCTCGGTGTAGTCTACTGTGATTCTCACTTTATCAGTATTGCCCTTCTCTACTACTGGTACCATAGGAGCGCACCACTCTGTAGCATGGGAGACTGGTTCTATTACTTTCATATCTTGTAGTGTTTTTAAAGTCTTTTCTACTTGAGGTCTAATGGGTATAGAGATGTGTCGTGGCATTGTGACTGCATAGGGTGTTGCATCTTTCTTCAACTTTATGTGGTACTTGCCTTGCATTAATCCAAGTCCTTTAAACATTCCTTTATATTCATCTTCTGGGAGGATGTTGTTACAAACTTGTACCTGCATAATTTGTGTTCCCTCATGCCATTTTATTATGCCAAAAGCATCACATTCTGGTAATCCTAGTAGTGGGGTATGTTGGTCTTCCAAAATATAAATATCAGTAAGTTTCTTGATACCTTGCCAAGTCATTTGAACATCTTTGCATATTCCACGTCCTGGAAGTATTATGCCACATGGTCCTAACAGTTTTTCTTGTACTTGGATAGGCTTTGGTAGTTTGAGCTTTATCCTAAGTTCTGGGCTGATCACTGTCTCAGATGCACCAGTGTCTATCTTGAACTTGACTTTCTGCCCATTTACAGCTATGGTTGCAAATTTAGGTTTGGAGCGAGCTATCTTTGGTGTAGTAACTGAATCGATGATCTTCTCTTTCTCAATGCTTCCAAAGAAAAAACTTTCATCTGCTATTTCATTTACACTCTTCGATTTAAACTCATTTTTCTCCTCTTTCTTATTTTTGCATACAGCTATCCAATGACCACGGATGCCACATCCATTGCATACAGATTTTGCTGCTTCACAGTCTGAGAATTTATGTTTCGGTGTGCGACCACATTTTCTACATTTATCAGATGTTTGGACTTGCTTTATAGGTTTGGCAGACTTCTTAAATTTATTAACTAGGTGTACCTCAGGTGGTGGACTCGATTGGGTGGGGTTAGGATTCAGAACTTCCATATTAGCTTCCACTATCTCGGCGTGTCTCACTCGATTGATTACCGTTTCAAGACTAGGTTCTTCCTCAAGGTTTTGAATAGCCTTAGATAATTCAGTGTTTCTCATACCAGCTACGATCCTGTCTCTAATGAGTTCGTCTTCTAATGGACCAAATTCACATTTTTTTGCTATACTATGTAAATCGGTGATGAAGTCATCAATACTTTCTTGGGAGTTTTGGACTCGTTGGTTGAATCTCGCTCTCGCGTACATTTTAGTTTTCCTTGCCGTGTAATATTCGTCGAATTTGGACTTTACTATGTCGTATGACTTTTTGTCAGCGTCATTTAGTTTGAGTGAGGAAAGTATGTCATTTGCTTTACCTCCCATAATATACAGTAATGAGCTAACCTGCGTCTGGCTCGGCATGTATTTGAGACGAGTTGTTTCCCTGTATTGTTCGAATCTTGTGATCCAGTTTGACCAGTCGGCGGCTTTAAAACTAAACTGTAATGGCGCCGGCGTTGATACTCCGGGTAAACTTGCAATCGCATCCATCTGAGTTTGACCTGATGCTGGAGGCTGCTGTGACAACTGTAGTTGAAGTTGTTGTATCAGCACCATTTGTGCATCCATTTGGGCTTTTAACTCTTCCATGATAGATAATTTTCTTTTTTTCTCGGTTCGCAAAACGCTGTCACCATGTGTGATTGATAGACAATAGTTTATTTTTCTTAAAAATCCCCAGTGTTGCCACTGTGTACAGTTACAAACGATAGTTACACAAAAAGTGGGCACACCAATGTTGCCAGATTGGCCCTTAGGCGAACAATTTTCGGCCTTTCGGAATGCACGTTGGCAGCCATCGGCTTTGAGCAAATCCATCCAAAACATTGGTTTGATTGTCATATTTCTATTGGTTTAGTGTGGCAAAGTCATGCAACAACCTACGCTTGGAGTTTTTTGACGAGATTGAAGTGGCAATGGGCAGGCCACATTATTCGAAGAATGATGCACTGAGGACAATCTGGAAGGAAGTTTCTTAGGTCCAAGGTAACCAATCCGAGGCAGGCGACGTCGCGGTGTAGATCCTGCGTTGTCGCAAGTAACGCGACGGTGCAGGGGACGGGAGACCTTGTTTTCTCTGTTTCCCGGGAGGGACGGGTGCTCTAGCAAGCGTCCGGTGTTGGAGGGATTCTAGTGAGGTCCGATCGGTGTGCCCAAAGTTCTACAGCGTCGATGAAGGCCACCGGGAAAGTTTTAGTGGATAAAAATCCCACATCCCCCGGCCTGCACCGTAAGGAAAACGTTTTGAAAGTTTCCTCCCAGACAACAAAAATAAGCAGGCCTACCACTAGAGTGACCGCTGACACTATACAAGTCGCAGGATGCAAATAGACAAGTGTCGTTCTTTGTGGTGTTCCGGGGGTTTGGCCTATTTCTAGAAATTTTCCGGCTGATTATGATGAAATAGGCATAAATTCCTAATATGAATTAATACGCACAACTAATGCGAATCTAACAATATGCAAGTTAGAAACCATTAAGATAAGCAATCGTGCCAAAGAAATAGTACATACATTGAATATAATGACAAAAGAAATAATTCTCCGTCCAAAGCATTTGGGCAATGATCTTTTATATTCGGCCTTTCCTACAAAAAATCGGCCCTTTCCCGTAAAGCTTTCGGCTTTCGGCCATTCGATTCATCTGCTGGCAACACAGACATTGGCACTGGGACGGAGACAATACATAGGTATTTAATATTTATTTATCTCAAGTTTTAATTTTCGGTGCCTAAACAAATGAGATAAAACAAATGGAATTAGTACCTAAGCGAAAAATTATGGCGGCATATATAAGCGGCAAACAAACTTTGTTCATAGAATTAGAATTTTCGCTATGGAAACAAGGTAAGGATTAGTCATAGTTGAACATAATTAAAACAATGAATATGTATTTTCTATTAATGAAATGATTACGTGTAAGCTAAATCGTGTTTTATTATTCATCTTGCAGAAGTAAAGTTCAATACTATCATCATACGTCGCCGCCTCCGAAACGTGATGCTGAAAGAGTTAACAATGAATGCAATAACAGCTGCTGCTAGCTGTTTGAGCCACTGCAGCAGGGCTAGAACTTAAAATACTTAAATATCAACAAACTCAAGAGGATTTGTTAGATCCCAGTGCAGTGATCCCAGTAAACAAAAATTTCATCATAATTATTCTGAGTTCACATACGGTTCAAACGACGGAATAGTAATTTTAATGCATTATAGGCTATAAATTCTGACAAATAGCAGATTAATTTACCCAAAGGCTAGCCGCACACTGTCAATATTCTACAACCCGTCCGACTTAACTGTGCACCTCACTGGATTGCAAGTTCACACCGCCAGGTGCACACTTAAATCATACGGGTTGTAGAATATTGACAATATTGTTGACAGTGTGCGGGCTACCAAAGGGGTAGATTGTGGTACCTTAGTCCATCCATCAATACTTTATTTCTAATCATAGTGTGCCGCAGATATAATAATTATTGTTGAATAGGATCCTATTCACTTAGCAACTCTGTACTAAGGAGTGACTAAGTACATACAACAGCATTAAACATTTGTGTGTGTAAGTAGGCCTCGACCATAATATAACATGAAGATTCTATAATAAAAGCAAACCAGCCTTGTTTGACTGCAACCCGGTTTCAAAAAATGTTAACTTATACTTACTTTGATTTTCTTGCTGTTTAGTATCTGAGTTTTGTTTATTTAAGCATACCTTTAGGTAATCTATCATTATTAAATGAGCTAAGTATATAAGTAAAGTACATGTTATTGGTAAAAACATGTAAGTAGTGCATAGTATTAATCTGTTATTGACAATTTGAAATAAAATAAAAATCTCTTAAAAAGCACATGTTTTATTGCATATTTACATCAATATTTATAAATTATCTTATGTATTAAAGTATGTACACTATGAGTTACTGACTACTAGATATTGGTCTAGTGGTAGGACACCCTGGCCCTTAGAGTAATAATGTTCTGTGCCCTGTCTGCTACCCAATAGGTTATGGGCACATTTCCCCTTATCTGGGTGTTGTTTATATCTATTAAAGGATGTATTTACAATAAAAAGTATGTAAGTATTTGTATCAGTTGTCTGCTTACCATAGTACAGGCTCTGCCTTCATTGGATGACTGTGTGTGGATTGTCCCAGTATTATTATATCATAACCTTAGACTTATAACTATTATAGTAGTTAGTTACTTATGTATTAGATAAATAAATACCTAACCAAAATGAAAATAAAAGCGGTATATTAATATCAAACTACAACAGTCTCCGAACCAGGGGGAATCGCTAACCGATAAACCCTGCTGCAGAGCCATATAAATTTCTTTCTGACTATTCGCTGGTATTGTTGTTCACGAATCACAACTTCGTTGTTTCACAGTTATGTAAGCTGCACAAATTGTGTATTACACTATGCTTATAGCAAGCTTTGATACAATCGGATGTTGCATCCAATATTGGGAAGCAATATCTGGATGATTTATAGTCCACTGGTACACATACAAGTTTCATGAGATTCACAACTATAATAAGTATTATCTACACTTATTATTTGCACAAATCGTCAAGTCTATTGTTGTCGGCTTCTTCATCAGACGGAGATTTACGGCGTTAGCTTGGATTATGCGTTAGGTTCTTTAAGTCCGTGTTTTTTGGCTTCAACTTAAGTAAAGTGGTCACTCACGAAGCTGCATACGTCGCAGCTTTCGTTTATTTTAGTTTCAGCGTAAACAGCATCCAAAAACTGAAATAATTCGTTTGCTTGATCACCATCTGAAATCAAACTTACTTATTACACACTCGTAGATACTAAAGTAATATTTATACAAATAAATAAGTTTCACTAACTTTAAATGTCCCCAAAACTATTTTTTGTAAGTAACTCAGCGGTTTTCATATAGAATTTTACAAAATAATGTTATTGCAGTCGCCTCCGAGCAACTTTTGTATGACGGCTAATTTTGACAAGAAAAACAATATTGTTAGCGTTGTTGGCTATCAAAAGCCACGTCACAGTAAGTTGTAATGCTTCTTGAGTAAAGAATTTAACGTTAATTTAACCAAAACTTCTTAGAAAACAATGTTATAAATAAGATTAGTTTTTGGACGTACCAGTAGGAAAAGTCGATCTAATATTGTATTAGCGCTGCTAATAGAGGTGACAGTTGGGCCCCAGGTAGTGTGTGAATCGGAGTAAGTATCTATGCATGTTTGATAGCAAGTGCACCTGGGATGATCACCAGATTGAAATAATTTAGGGTATTTTATAATACTGATTTTGCGATCACTAGGTTCCCTCCTTTTCAGCCATTATTCGGGCATCAATTCACGTTTTCCTGCTTATCCTGCGGGAGAGCCTAATGATTTTATAGGTAAGACGCAGGCACTGGAGGAAAGACTTACTGCAGCTAAATTGCTCTCGTGAAGGATAGATCCGACAAATCTCATAGGAATTGCGGTAACTACTCTGTAGGACAATTTGTATTATGCAAAGTGATTATCAATGATTACTGTTATAGGATAAATAAAATCTGTGTGATATACATTAATACTGTGTGATATGGGATAAATCAAATCTTTGTGATATTAATAAATACTGTGTGATACGGGATAAATAAAATCTGTTATGTAGGATAAATAAAAGCTATGTGATATACATTAATACTTTGTGATATGGCTATGTGATATACATTAATACTTTTCTATATATAAAAGCTGTGTGATATATATTAATACTGTATAATATGGGATAAATAAAATCTGTGCTATGGGTTAAATTAAAACTGTGTTATATGGGTAAAATAAAAAGCTATGATACGGGATAAATAAAATCTGTGTGATCAATTAAATTCTGTGTAATATGGGTTAGATAAAATCTGTGTGATATGGATAAGATTGGATCTGTGTAATACGGGTTAAACAAAATCTGTGTGATATGGATTAGATCGGATCTGTGTGATATGGGTTAAATAAAATCTGTGTGATATGGATTATATTGGATCTGTGTGATATGGGTTAAATAAAACCTGTTATGTGGATTAGATTAGATCTGTGTGATATGGGTTAAATAAAATCTGTGTGATATGGATTAAATTGGATCTGTGTGATATGGGTTAAATGAAACCTGTGTTATGTAGATTAGATTGGATCTATGTGATATGGGTTAAATAAAATCTGTGTGGTATGGATTAGATCGGATCTTTGTAGTATGGGTTATATAAAACCTGTTATGTGGATTAGATTGGATCTATGTGATATGGGTTAAATAAAATCTGTGTGATATGGATTAGATCGGATCTGTGTGATATGGATTTAATAAAATCTGTAGGATATGAATTAAATAAACTAGATGAGTGATATGGGATAAATAAAATGTATGCTAAGTGTATGGAATAAATAAATGCTGTGTGATAAATAAATGCTGTGTGATATGGGGTTCATTGAATCAGTGCAATATGGAGTTCATAAATATTGTGTGATAAATAAATACTTTCTGATATGGGATTCATTAAATCTGCGATATGGAGTTCATAAATACTGTGTGATAAATAAATACTGTGTGATATGGGGTTCATTAAATCTGTGCGATATGGAATTCATAAATACTGTGTGATAAATAAATCCTGTCTGATAAGGAGTTCATTAAAGCTGTGAGATATGGAATAAATAAATGCTGTGTGATATGTGATAAATAAATACTCTATGATATAGGATACATATGGATGTAGATGTTGTAATTCATGAATGCAATAAAAAAAACTGTATTCTATATAAATAAATATTATGTGATAAATAAATACTGTCTGATATGGGGTTCATTAAATATGTGCGATATGGAGTTCATAAATACTGTGTGATATGGTTTCATTAAATCTGTTGCGATATTGAGTTCATAAATACTGTGTGATAAATAAATACTGTGTGATATGGGGTTCATTAAAGCTGCGAGATATGGAATAAATAAATGCTGTGTGATATGTGATAAATAAATACACTGTGATATAGGATACATATGGATGTAGATGTTGTAATTCATAAATGCAATAATAGAAACTGAGACTGGGATATAATTTATGGTTTAGTAATTAAGATTATTACAAGCTTAATGCCTATTAATTACGACTACATGGATAGATGTTCTGCTTTTGTGTCTTTTTGTTTTCAGATGCCGTATAAGTGACAAACCAGGCTGGACGTGATAATACTGATCGCCGTGGGGCACGGCAAATGCAGGATGGCCGAGTGTTACAGACTTCCGGTATCTGTTTACACCAGCTCAACCTTTTAGTGCACTTACATAATTATATATCGATTATATTTGTGATCTTATTTGTTCTGTAGCTTTGCATTATTTTGATTTGTGTTAAACTACCTACTAAATAAAATGTTATTATGTCGCCGTCCGCTTGACAGCTTCCGGCGTAACAAAATACACAATATGAGTAATATTTAAACTAGTTTGTTTATAGGTATTATTAATTGATAATTCTTCTTATTCAATCTCCAGTCTAGATAGTATTAATTAATGATAAATATGTAATAGTTATTGTATAAGTATGACTCTTGATTAGCTTATCTGTTTGTCTATATAAATAGAAGTGTCACAACGTTTGAGTCATTCATTCTGTCACCGTCGTTGAGAACAGTTGTAAGTGGAAACTCTGCACGATTGTTTATAAAATATAATTGACCGTCAAATGCTTATGTGTTGATTATTGTGACCATCCTGATTACCTGAAGTATTACAATATGTATAAACGTTTGCATAGAAGTCTCTTATTAAAAAAAAACATAATTTAAAAGCGAATGAGGGATTACTCCACAATGTCGCAAAAACAAAAATAGTGTTGCCGTTTCATGATTTGTATGTTGACCACCTTAGGCCCTTCGTAAGATCTAAGTAAGGTTATACGCACCTACTTGTAGTTGTGGGTGTGTTTACTTGATTGATTGTACCTGTCAAGAAAACAAACAATCTGTGTTCGTTTTTGAAGATTATAATTTACACAATTAGGGTCGATCAGGGGATCGCTTGGCAAGCGATCACTGTAGTTATTCTGCATCACATGCTTTCACAAGATTTGCTTTTGAAAAGGTTTTAAACACTGTTTAGTCGGTGTTGATGGTTGTTGATTCAATCGTACTATCCTTGAATCGCTAAACGCACTAACATGATGAGAAAGATTGAGATAAGGTTTTGGGGAGGGTTCGCTGGATACTTAATTTGCAAAATAACATTACAGACTAAATGGGCATGATTTCTAGTACGTTCAAGAACAAGAGTTAAGTAATCAAATATGTACAATCAGTGGCGGTCCGAGAGGGGGGAGGGGGGGTCGTAGGGGTCATGACCCCCCAAAATCTCAAACGCATTCACGTCAAATTGACATTTCTGCCTTAAAACGACTAAACAGTTTTATCCAAAATAGGTTATGCACTTGAAACACTCAGTCGCAAGGTGGGAATCGAACCCACGACCTATTGGCTAGCGGCCAGGGCACTAGACCAACGGGCCCGTCAACTATGACCCCCCCCCCCCCCCCAAAATCGTTGGCTGTGACCGCTCCTGTGTACAATTGTACTCTGCTTCAAATTAATTTAAAAGTATTTTTTTGTTTTTCCTATTTATTTTTCCATGTAGTGTATATTTATATGTTCCACATAGTGGTGGACCAAAATGGAACATCTCTTTTAGCAAATCTACGTAATTTTCTAACCTGACCTACGCTTTTATTAAAATCCGAGTTGGCAACACTGCTCGTTCCGTCGATCGTTCTTCGGACTAGGGATGTTGGAAATGCCAAAAAATATCGATATATCGAATATCGATATTTTTAAAATATATCGTTATCGACTTCGATATATCGAAACAAAAAATATCGATATATCGGGAACAAAATTGTATCTTATTAACTGAACAAAATAAAAATGCTTCTTGAGTGGCAACGCCTTACAGCTGTCTATAGAAAGACGTGTCTCTTACCATCAGATCGGAAATAAAGTCCACAAAGCAACTGAATTTAAACATAAACTTAATTATTTAGTAATTAAACTATTTAATTGAACTCAAACAAATATATAACAAGCAATGTATCCACGCATGCAACCAAAGATACTAAATTAACAATACCAACCAACGATCGAACGAAATATTTTTTAATGCAATCAAAGATAACGCAAAAGGTCTGTCTGTGGTAAGGGCTAGAGGCAAGACAAGAGGCATAACATATACATAAAAGAAGCTTACTGCTTGACTAGATATATTGTATAGTTTGTACAAGGATGGCTGGCTTCGTTGTAAAGAAATTACACTGATCTTGTGTGATGAAGGTCCAGGGTCGTCTTTTTACCGCTAAAAAAAAAATTGGAAAAATAAAACAGATCTGATCGTTTTCCCAAAAAAAAATATCGTTTTTGATACGTTTTCGATACTTAATATTTTATATCGATATATCTAAAAAATATATATCGGATGAAAATATCGATATATCGAAAGAAAAAATATCGATATATCGATATTTTTTCAACAAGCCTACTTCGGACTCGTTCGTTCGTTTCATAAATTTAGCGTAGTGTTTTGTTTTTGTAGTTTTTAATCTAATATAAAAAGGCATTTGTCCACTCACAATGGATATTATTGAATCAATAAAACAAAATAAAGCATATTTAAAAAGTAAGATAGTAGTCAAGAACTGGGAAAAGGAGTTTAAAACAAAGCATGCACGTAACCCTACGAAGTTTGATATCAAAGAAGCGCCATCAAAAATAAAGTACGCGTACAAAAAATATTTCCAGTTAAAAAGTGCAGCTCTTGAAAACTCTCTTTCCATGTGCGAGATCGACGAGGAAATCATATCTCCTGAAACTGTTCAGTTATGGGACAATACAACGGAACCTTTAAGCCCGCAGCCGGACATACCGATCTTACCGTCTGGTCAAGAACTGGAAAAAATGTTATTAAGCACTGACGTCTCACATATTCCTGAAAAAAAGTCTCCATTTATTGAAAATATATCAAAGAAATTATTCCAAAATCGAAAATTTCCGCTTAGGAACCCGAGAAAACTGTTATTATCAAAAACACATACGAAAAGTAATGATGAGTTTGTGAATGATTCTGAGATTGTATATACTGATAAAGAAAAATTTATGCACAAGAAAGATATTTCTATGGTGGGAATCATCAGTCATTCATGTGATCTACCTGAAGATCCAATGTGCAGTAAAACAATCTCTGCTCCAACAAATATTGTAGCCGAAGTTCTTGCACATCCTGCTGTAAGTCCTATGATTAGACAGTTAGATATTTCATGGCTTGAAAGAGCCACAGGGCTTGTTCAACCAGATGAAAATGAACAAAAGTTGATTAAATCTGAAACATTTGGATTAAGTAATATCAAAATTTGTAATTTCAATGAAAAACCTAATGATTTTGTAGAAAACAGTGAATCGGAGGAAGAAAATATTCTAATTGATAAATTAAAACCAGCACTCAAAAAACGCAAAGTAGAGAATGGGCATATTGAGGAATTGCAGGTAAGACATAAGGAATGTAATTTAGAAAATAGCAAGAATCAGAAATCCAAGAATAAACGAGTTAAAAACAAAACATCTATTGTAGATGATGATAAACAACAACTTCTTGATATTGATGAATATCTTCCATTTGGAATGGAAAAAGACATATGTCCAAGGCATGCTCATGTTTTGAGTGTGCTTAAAAATATTGCTCCTAGCGATAATAAGAATCATGATGAAAATAAAGAATACAAAGTATGTGAACAACTAGCTACTAAAATTAAAAACGGAACTCTTAATGACAATTTTGTAAAAATTAATATAGAGAAGAAGGTTTTTGTCAGAGGTAAAAAAAGCATAAATTACTCTAAGTATAAAAAGCAGCAATGGAAGCATAAAAATAGCCTTCATGGTGGAATGGAATTTCCCGAGAATGGCAAAGTAGCCTGTTTCAAATGTGGTCAGAATGGACATATGGCGAGATATTGTACATCACACAAAAGTGAGTTACTCTTACCCTTAGATAGTTATAATGAAAATGATAACATATTAACTTTACAAGAAATGGAAAAATATGCATCGGAGACACCCCTCAATATTGTTTCATTGACACAACAACTGGAAATGAATAACCAGTCAACAAGTTCATGTAGTAAAATTCCAGACTCATTTATGAAACTTTTAGAAGACTCTGTAAATGAAGGGTATGATGATATTGTTAAACCTATTTATAATAGTTATGAGGAAAATATTACAAAAGAACTACATGAGCCACTTAAAAAATTTGGGCATAAATCATTTCGACCTGGACAAGAAAATGCAGTGAAACGTATCTTATGTGGCATGTCAACACTACTTATATTACCCACTGGAGGTGGAAAATCTCTGTGCTATCAACTTCCTGCTTATATCTACAGTCAACATTACAAATGCATAACATTAGTAATTTCCCCATTGGTATCTTTGATGGAAGATCAAGTATTGAATGTTCCAGAATTCCTAAAAGCAGGATGTTACCATACAAATCAACCACCAACTCAGCGTACTAAAGTCTTAGAGTGTTTAAAGAAAGGTCTAATTAATATACTTCTGATATCACCAGAAGCCTTAGTGTCAGGAGACACATCTAAAGGAATATCAGGTTTATTCAAATCATTACCTCCAATAGCATTTGCATGTATTGACGAAGCCCACTGTGTATCACAGTGGAGTCATAATTTTAGGCCTAGTTATCTAATGATTTGCCGTGTTTTACGTGAAAAATTAAATGTTAAGTGTATACTTGGCCTTACTGCTACAGCAAGTCAGACTACAATTAAAAGTATAATCAGCCACATAAACATTCCTGACGGGATAAATGGAGTGATAACAAATCCTGCTTTGCCAGATAATTTATGGTTATCGGTTGCCATTGAAAAAGACAAAGATAAAGCTTTAGTATCATATTTATTGTCTGAAAGAATTAAGTCATTTAATTCCATAATTGTGTACTGCATTAGGAGAGATGAATGTGAAAGAGTTGCAGCAGTACTTAGGTCTTGTCTACAAGAAACTGACAAAATTAACATGGAAAGCAAGAATGGAAAAAGGAAAAGAATGTCTTACATAGCAGAGCCTTATCATGCTGGCATGTCAGGTGCACAAAGAAAAAAGATACAAAAGAATTTTATGGAGGGCACATTAAGAATAATAGTTGCTACAGTTGCTTTTGGTATGGGTATAAATAAATCAGACATAAGATGTATAATACATTATAATATGCCCAGTAGTTTTGAATCTTATGTACAGGAAGTAGGAAGGGCTGGGCGTGATGGACAATCTGCATATTGTCATGTAATATTGAATAACAGCAATAATGACAAAAATGAGCTTTTAAAACATATTCACTCAAATTCTGTTGATAGACCGACAATAAGAAAATTACTAAATAAAGTGTTTATACCATGTGAATGTGTTACATCTAAAGATAAAACAAACATTTTTTGTAAAGGACATGAAGTTGGGATTCCGATAGATAAAACAGTAGAAGAATTAGACTTACCACCAGAAAATATAGCAACTTTATTATGTTATGTTGAACTGCATCCACAAAAGTATATTAAATTACTTAATAAAGCTTATATTAATTGTAAAATTTCTTCTTATGGAGGACCGACAAAAATCATTGAAGCAGCTAAATCCTGTCGACCTTTGGCAATGGCACTTCTAATAGAAAACAGGAAATCTTCAGATACCGTAAGCAAAAGTGTCTTAGAATTCAATGTGATCGAAGTTGCAGCTGCAATTGGATTGGAAAGTGGAATGACTAAGTATCAGTTAAAAAAATTAGAATGGATGACTAATGAATTAGGTTTCACTAAAAGATCCTTTTTGAAAGTAGAGTTTAATACTTTGGGCTTTAGAATTAGATCAAGGGGAGATCTAACCTCAACAGAACTTGACAGTATATTAGATGATTTACATAAATCTGTTGTTTCTCAAGAAAATACACGTCTCTATCAATTAGAGGAATGTAATAGAGCTTTTCATAAGTTAGGAAATTATTCTTTATATGGAATTCAGCTATCTGAAGAGGTTTTAATAGAAAAATCAAATGAATTGAAAAGTACTATCAGAAACTATTTTGAAAGAGTAGATATTCCAGCTGAGAAAATATTACAAGAAAGACCTTTAGATGTTGAACGTGTCAAATCTGATGTCTGCTCCTTGATATGTTCTTACAAGGATTGTTTATTTTCTGGAAGAAATATAGCAAGAATATTTCAAGGCATATCGTCGCCCAATTTCCCGGCTATTGTATGGGGTAGATGTAAATTTTGGCGATCCCATATACATGAAGATTATAATGGATTAATAAAAATAGCAACACAGCAAATTATCCAAATGAAAATGTAAAATTTCATTAAAATCAATCAACTGCTAAATTTGCATTTTATTGGAAGTCCAGTCATGATGTATACTCCATCCATCCCAAAAAAGCTTGAAGGCGATTACAAGTTCGTTTGCGGCTCTAGGCGCGTCTAACTAGGCGCGTCAGCAAAAACAACTTTGAATTACCAATCTTTTTTTGCTGCCGCGTTAAGAGCCATTTCACGTTTTTGCGCAAATATCTAAGACTTCAGTCGCCTAATTTACCATATTAGATAAACCTCTGGCATTGTTGAATACATGCTAAAAAAAGACTAGTCTTACGTATTGATACTTCATGTAACACATTTACAAAAAGTTATTTATTTACTTTGTAGTGATTAATCTCCTGCAACTCGTTTACTGAAAAATCATCGCAGAGTCAATTTCAGACTCCTATATCTATCATTAATATTTATAAATTTCACTGAAAAAAATGCATAAAGCATCAGGCGTATAATTTTGTTGACACATAATGTACTAGAATATCGATAATTAATAACATTAATTAGTAAAAAAAATAATAACAAAGGCAATTTTTACGTTTTATATCGTTATTTTATCGCGATTTTTTGGTTTGAACAAAGCGTAATTACATTTGAAAAATCATGTAAAAATAAACTATGTTCTTTTACTAAACTAACTCCAAAGTTTTATTAAAATTAATTAATTTAATCTGACATAATATAATTTTTAACATCACTCTAAATTATAATAAATTATGATGCATAAGCGAGCACCGATTAGTACGGCACGAGCGCCCATCGACGCCGGACCTATGCCATTTTTTCCCGCGTCCCGATTTTCGAACGCATCTATCGTGAACGCATTCTTATACTACGACTACAACATCTTGATCCTCTTTGTATTTTTTTTCATAAGGTAAGAATTTCGTTTATTATCAAGTAAAGTATTATTTCAGTAGTTTGTATAATAATTATTATATTTCTGTTTTATTGTTTAAGCAATGGGGCGTAAGCGTTGTGTATACCATTGTGTCAAAAAAAGGAAAAATAAAAATTCTGCAGCCTTAAAGAAAGCAACAGAAGCGAGGTAGATATTATTTTTATTTGCAATTCATACGGATTATATCGCGATTTATTTTAATTTTCCCGACGTTTCGAATGCTTTGCAGCACCCATGGTCACGGGCAGAATAAATCGCGATATAATCCGTAAGAATAGATTAATTACAATGTCTAGAATTACAATGTGTAGAAGGTTGTATTGATGATTTTAATTATTATAAGTGATTTTAATTATTTACTCTGCAAAGCCATATTACGATCGCGAAATATATTTTGTTCAACATACAGCCTGACACTGACATGCAAATTTTCTTTCCTTTTTAAATACATATCGACATGGACTATAGAACCGTAATTACAATTTCAAGGATTTGAATACATTTTCACTTCTATAAAAATATTGATTATTTTAATAATCATTTAGTTATTATTGAGTACAAAAAAATAATTTATTTGTAGGTGTCGAAATTTGACAACTATTTTGTTTTCATTTTAGAATGAGAAATCGCGTGAATCGAGTAGAGGAGGATAGTACTTTCAGAAGAAACGCCGTGCCGGTTACAAGTGAAAAGTCTAATTCAACAACAGAAATTGTATGTTTTTGTAAAAATATTATATTTAAAACAGAAGTATATTTAGTGGTAGGTATGGGTAGTGTAATAATTATTTCTTTAATTTTATAGGAAAAAGAACCTGTTGCACTTGCATTGGACCCTGGACTTAACGAATCAATGGAGCTTTCAGACTCGATCGTAAATATTTTAAGTACTTATTATATATCTTTAAATTTAAATTACAATTAAATGTTTTAATGTTGCTTTTGTTTTTAGAACGATTATATCGTTGATGGCAGGCGTATAATTGATTTTCAATACTTCTGGAGTCAACTAATAAACATAAGTGAACACAGCGAGAAGTTCGGCTGCAAATTAAACTATTTGAAAATAGAAAAAGAGAAACAGATGGGTCTGATTTCTAAATTTGACTTGAAGTGTATGATGTGTGGATCTAGCTTTGTTTTAAAAACCTCGGAGACTGACACAACTGAACCATCAGGAGTCGACCTTAATGCAGGAGCGGTATCAGGTGCAATTATTACGGGAATTGGTCTCTCAAACCTAAATGAGATTACTGCATCGATGGATTTGCCAACAATGCCGTTTCGATTATACAGTAAAACACACGATGCTATTTCCGACATGTGGAAGACTGCTGCCGAAGTGACCATGTTAAATGCTGCCAAAGAGGAAATTGAAGCGGCAAAATTACGTGGCGATGTTAGCAATTCGGGTATAGCAATGATACCGGTCGAAGCAGATGCTTGTTGGAGTAAACGCTCTTACAAAAATAATTATTCTGCACTCTCTGGTGTTGCGGCCATAATCGGTGAACATAGTGGTAAAGTGCTACACATTGGCGTACGCAACAAATATTGCGTCATTTGCGCCAGAGCTAACAAAAAAGGCCAGCCAGCAAAAGCCCACAAATGCACAAAAAATCATTCGGGATCGTCTACCAGCATGGAGCAAACCATATTAGTTGAAGGTTTTAAAAAATCCATTAAGGAAAGAAATTTAATTTATAAAACGCTAATCGCAGATGGCGATTCTAGTACTTATAAAAGTATATTAGAGAGTCGACCTTACCCGGATATACCGATACAAAAAATTGAATGCACCAACCATTTGTTGAGGAATTACAATGGAAAAAACTTATTACTTCAAAAAGATACAGCTATACCTCTAAACGAACGTAAACTTTTAAATTTGGACCGACTGAAAAGGTTACGTACTGCTATTAGAGCTGCTATTAGATATAGACAACAGGGCGATGGTTCAGATTCTAATAAAATAGAAAAATTACAAATAGACATTATTAATAGCCCACGACACATATTTGGGGACCATTTAGAATGTGACAGTTATTATTGTACAGATGAGAGAAAAAAGGAGCCCAACCTAGTCCCACTGATACCGACACTACTTTTAAAACTAAAAAAGAACGCATCTCAACTCGCCTACAATTCCCGGAGTCTTTTACATTGCTTCACCAATAATCGCGCCGAGCAATTCAACAGCATCGTGGCGAAGATGGTAGGTGGGAAACGTGTCAACTTTTCGTTGAAAGACTCCTACACTACACGATGCTATGCAGCAGTGGTATCTTTTAATACCGGCAAGCCACAATACACTTTATATAAATCAATCTGTCACGCTAGTCCAGGAAAATCGTTAAAATCGTTGGAGGCCAGGAGGTATGCTAAAAATACCCGAGAAGTAATGGCTCGTAGAGGTAATGCCCGCAAAAAAATTAATTATAAACCTGTAGATGCTCATTATGGAAAGGAATGTGAAAGACCGGATATGGAAGCCGCAGATTATGAACAGGGTAAAAAACTATTTTTAAACAATTTGAAAGAACAGGCGTCAAATCGCCATGAGATTGAGAGGGCTACTGTCTTACAAGCCGAAAGCTCTTTGTGGCTTGAACTTAGAAGGTGTATACTTACCGCGTCCTCCTTTGGAAAAGTTTGCAAAAGGCGAGCGAACCAAAACTCTGCTCCTCTGGTGAAATCGATTTTATATTCTTATAATTTGGACCATATTACCTCAATAAAACATGGTAAGGACAACGAACCTAAGGCTTTAGCCCAACTCAGCGTTCAAGAAAACACAATTATAGAAAAATGTGGTCTTTTTATAGACGAGGAACATTGCTATTTAGGTGCGACACCGGATGGATTGTGCAGTGAAGGATTAGTGGAAGTGAAATGTCCTAGCTCACTCTTCGGAATCGATCCTGATACTGCTATACAAACAAAAAAACTAAACTGTTTCAAATTGAACAGTCAATCTCAAGTCGACATGAACCTGAACCATGACTGGTACTACCAAATACAGGGCCAGTTGCACATTGCGAAAAAAAACGTATGTTTATTTGCAGTGTGGACTGGTCCTGAATTTCCATTGAAAGTAGTAAGGGTGGTAAAAGATGACGTTTTTTGGCAGGAAAAAATGCTTCCGAAATTGATTCGGTTTTACCAAGATTGTGTATTGCCAGAAATCATAGACCCTAGAAAGGCAAGATCAATGCCGTTACGACAAATATTCATTTAACGTATATATACTTGTACTTAATATAATTTTAAGACTGTTAGTTTTATAAATTATGTAAATATTTTGTTGATAAATAAAAAATATTTCTATTATATGCTTTACATAAAATATATTTTTGTTTTTTTATTAGTCTAAAAAGCTTTAATAGATTAATAGACTGAATAAATAAATTATCTTTTTGCATAAATCTCAAACCAAGATGCATTACGATTATAACGGCTCAAGATTCTTTAGTCCGTCACGACACGCGCTGCACTGTTTGCATTGCGCATGTGTGGATAGCTAGGCACACATACACAATGCTGCGATCTTTTACCTAAACTCGAGCGTTGAAATTTTGTGAAATGGCTCTTAACGGTCAACTATACAACGGGGGTGTTTTATGACTGTGTTAAATTAATAAAATATATAACTGTATTAATATATCAGGATGTATAGCCGACTATGTAATAGTCTAGATAATTTATAACCCCTTCGTTACCCGTGTTACTACCAGTCTTACTACCAGTAGTAGCACGGGTATTTATTTTTGCCCGTGTTACTACTGACTGCTTTAGTAGAAACACGGGACAATTTTTATTTCCCATATTACTACTGGTCAATATCATTGTTAAAAATTCTTCATTTTTCCAAAATTCCAAATTGATATTTATGACTTTATTCACAAATATAGCAGATGTACTAGGGAAGCATAAGATACAAGAAGCAGCGTTTTGTAACCATCTTTGGTAAGGGTAACCCCTAAAGGCCTTTCCTCATTCGAGAAATAAAATCTGAAATGAAACGTAGTTGTCCGTCGTGATACCCCAGGGTTTAGACGTAACATGTTAAGGGCAGAAGCACCAGGAAAGCAAAGGACATGAGGAGGCCTCACGTCTTGTGCCATCCAGTATGAATTTCGCATGAGGAGGAGGTCTTTTGGGGTTACCCTTACCACAGATGATTACAAAACACTGCTTCTTGTATCTTAAGCTTCCCTAGTACATCTGCTATATTTGTGAATAAAGTCATAAATATCAATTTGGAATTTTGGAAAAATGAAGAATTTTTAACAATGATATTGACCAGTAGTAATATGGGAAATAAAAATTGTCCCGTGTTTCTACTAAAGCAGTCAGTAGTAACACGGGCAAAAATAAAGACCCGTGCTACTACTGGTAGTAACACGGGTAACGAAGGTTATAACCTTAGTACTGAATAATGTAGGGTAATACTTTATCAAAAGTACCTTTTATCAAATTATCGGATATTTATTAGTGTGCATTACCCCAGCAAGAAAGATGGTCGTAGAGAAGATTGAGTTAAACGAATAATTAGAGCATAATCTGCTGTAAATGTGCGCGGAATAAAAAATTAGTGCATCATTTCGTTTTCGAGAAAAATCCGAAAAACGATTCTTGCTGGGGTAACGTTGTTCCAGCAAGAAGATTCTAAACCAATGATCGGAGAGAAACATAAACTTCAGGAAAGATAGCTTATATTTGTGGGTAATTGTGCGCTGAAAATGAAATTTGTGCGTCTTAAGATTTCAGAGTTATTACAATTCCTGCTGGGGTAACGTTTTGCAGAATCGTGTTTCTCGGAAACCAATAATTGTGCATCTATAGAATAAACGATTATCAGTAGCTCTTAATTTGTGCGTATTTGTGCATTAATTAGATTTTCAAAAATATTTACCGTTTTAGCGTAATAATGGATTTATGAAAACCAAAGTGGGTTTCAGTGGGTTTGAGTGAGTTGAGTTACTGTGTGTGTGTGTGTGGGTGTGTGTGTGAGTGAGTGAGTGAGGGACCGACCGACCGATCGACTGAGCGAGAATGAAGTTTCACTTCTTCCGCGCGGAGGGACTCCACGCACGCACATTTTTTTTTTACTATAGATGTTTTTCACTTTGGCTTCTGTAGCCTGGGGGCCCTGTATAATTGATATGGCTTATACGGCGGTGCTATGCTTCTGATTGCGTAGCATATTTATTATTTAAAATCATCGATATAGGAAAAATAAAACCATCTCTTACTTCCGAACCTACAAACGTCAATTATAGTTAATGTTCATTAATCCATTTCTTGAAATCGGATTATTTCGACAGTCGAAGCCAATTAATACTTAAGGGGGTAACATGCGCCAATGACCTTGAGAATCTGGCCGCTCCGGCCGAGAGTTGTCATCGTAGAGGGCGCTACCAGCAAATATGAATATTACATTGGAAAAATCATAGACTAAAAATATGCAGATGTGTCGAATGGAGTTTTGTTAATTTTGCCTATTCCGTTATAGAATTAAATGATGCAGTTTAATAACGGTAACCCACTGTTTTATATCTTGATGTATACCTTGGCGTACCACCTAATTACAATCTGACAACCCAACCACTTACAATGGTAACGTAGTTGACGTGTTGCATCAGGATACGGATTATTGCATTTCATATTCCAAACTTCATATCAAAGGTTCAGTCCGTCTATTATAGAATGGCCAATGCCTGACTAGTGAGACTTATACATAATTCTATTCTATTGTTGGTGGTTATTAGATCCGGTTACAACCGGAACGCACTTCGACCCAGCTGAATACATTGTGCCTGCCATTCGGAATCCATATACATTCGTACTACTTATAACTTACAGTCACAGTCACAGCGGATTTTTGTGTGTCTGAAGTTAGGGTTGACGAACCATTGCGCAAGTACAGTTGTGAGTTCTGAATACATAAACATAAAAATAGCTACTGCGCAACGTCTTGCCGTGACTACTGTAAGCGTACTTGAAATGAAACTATGCACAAAGTTCTAAGGTTTCTGTTCTGCACGTCAAAACGAAAGCATTTAACAGAGCCTTCAAAATATAGTTTTTTTTAAAGGGACCTTTTTAACATATTTCCTAAATTAGTTCCAAATTCTCTAACCAATAAACATCCATGATAGTTGAGCTTTTTGATTCCTGGAAAAATGAACTGAAAGCAAATTGATGATTGATTGCGATGTTCGAGTATGACAAAGAGAGTGACTTAAGATGCTACAATGCATGCCAGTGGCCCTGATGAGATGCTAGCGGTATTATTAAAGAAGCGTGTAATTGTAATGTTTCCTATTCTAATGCATATATTATCTTTAAGAGGGGCACAAGTACTTCTTGGAAGCGTGCTAGCTTCCAACCTTACTCAATACTAGATACCCAACGTCAACCCAAGTCGTGCAGACCCAAAAATCATAAATTATTTTTATTGTGACAATTAGTTCCATGATAAGAATAATAGCACCCATCCATCTCCTCCCGTTGGGTGTCCGTAAAAGGCGACTAAGGAAAAACAAGAAGACGAGCAGCAGCGTATTTTTATTGGATTACCTACCACCTATCTGCGATCCCCAACCGCCTGCCAGGCGTGGGGATTATGGCAACCCCTCCCCTCTAAGGGAGAGAGGGCCTTTTTTCAACAGTGGACGTTTCGGCTGCTGATGATGATGTAGATGAGTTCCGTGATCGACTCCGTAATGGCCATCGAACTGAAACTATGATAAGATACTTAACTTTTTCCATAATTAAGTACAGGTAAAAACGATCCAGACCCAAGACAAACAGATTATGGTCATGCACATGAATGTTTGTCCTGTGTGGGAATCGACCCCAAGATCTTAAGGTCAGCGGCCAGGGTAGCAAACAACGTTTCAGTTTTCAAATTTTAATAGTTTGAACGACGTTCCGGGCGCTTACCCACCTGCATGTATTTTGGGCCGGCACGTGGAAGCGATTGTCGTCCTAAAGGTGATAGACCGTTCGTGACCGCGAGAGTACGTAACGTAACTTCATCTTGAGTTCTGTACCCATCGCGGGGTTTGAACTACGTGGAGCATTTGACATTTTATTTAATTTATTCTTTAGCACACTTAAATATGTACAAGGCGGACTTAATGCCTTAGGCATTCTCTGCCAGTCTACCTTTGGATGATGCAGAGGGTAATAGTGGTAGGTGCATAGGTAATGTAAATTTTTAATAGATATTTAATTTTATTTATTTTATTTTATTTACATTGATTCTTAGTATATCGATGGATTCTAATAAGCAATCTGGTTTTAGAGTAACTAGCATTTTAATGCGGTGGTATTTTTTCTCGTGCCTGCCAACAACACCATCAGTTTATTGTTACTTAAGTAACAAGGTATTACCTGATAGTAATCGAAGCACCCACCCATAGAAAAGTCTCTTCCTGTCCCTGTCATCCAAAACTATAATTATAGCCTTTTGGTCCGATAGTTATTTTGCCAGCTACAGTGACCTTCTACTTATGTTACATAGCGGAAGAAATCTAAGATTAAAGTGGCGCCATTTAGATAGCACACGAGTACCCTTCCAACTTAACCATCCAGATGTCTCAAAAGACGAGCAACTGTCCAATGCAACTGTCCGTAGGTAAGCGTGTCGCTCACCACCAAGCCAACCACCCAGATACTGGACTCGTTGCTAAGTTGCAAAAACCAACATGATAGTAATAATAACACCGTTAATGTTTTGACAAAAAAAATCATAATGTAAAGGATATCATAATGTATGTCATTTTGTCGACCCACACAGTATTAAATACGATTTCAATTAATAAGATCATATATGACTCTGATACGCTTTAATAGTTAGGCATAATACTCGGCGACGATACTTTCGCATACTCTATGATGAACCAAAAATATGGTATTACTATAAAAATATCTTTAATTAAATATAGAAGTATAGATTTCATTTGAAATGATTTATAATGTTATAATTATACCATATGTAACATATCTTAATTAAAAATATGTTCAAAATCATTTAAATTAAATTCGTCTTGTCAAAAAAAAAACGAGCACGTCCACCCTCCATAACAGTCCACGAAAGACTAATGAAAGGCGATCGCGGGGGCGCTGCAAGGGGAAATGCATCGCGTACTTGGTTTTCCTATAATTTCTTCTAAAACATGAATGAAATTAAGAAATGTAATCAATACAAATTGTAGAATAGGTTATTATGCTTTTTATAGTCCAAGTTTGACGTCTATCCGATGAACGGATATTGAACGCTAACACAATTCATATCCAACGTAGTACATTTTTTAAATACATATTGCTTGAAAACGTTATATTTAATCCAATATCTAATCAATAAAACTATTTGCTGAAGATCTGAGGTATAAGTACATATCATTTTCATAGCTAATGCAATAGCGGATTGATCCATCGAACTCTTTAAACAAAGGCAATTTTTGCAATTTTACCGTTGTTACCCCCTTAATACACAGATAGTGAGTACAGACATCAATTATCTCGGATTCAATAATAGAAAATAATCATAAACGGGTCCGACAGTCGAAATAAATAGATTTTAAAAAGCGACTTAATTAGTATTAAAGTTAATTGGCGTTTGCGAGTGCGGCCGTAAGTAGCACAGCTTTTAACAATCATGAAAATTCTTTAACAAACAAACCTAGTTATGTAATTTGGTTGGTTGGTATTTCTGGTACCTACCTGAGGTGTTTGATGAATAAATAGGAAACAAACTTTTGTACGTACCTACTAAGGTATACGCAATCTTCGTTCGGTCCTCGAGTCAGACTCCCTTTTTTTAGTGTTCTATAGATGTTTACTTTCATTTGGATGCGGGAAGTTTATTTATTTACTAGCTGTACCCGCGGCTTCGCACGCAGCCAGTAGGTAGGTAATTTTCGCGTTATACTCATGAAAACAACCTCGACATAGCACGATCCATCGCCATTCAACTTGATCAGATTCGGTCCGACTCGATTCGACCCATTTATTTTTCGCAGGGAAACCTTGAAAAGGTCCCAGGGACCTGTGGGGGTCAACCAGGGTATGTGCATTCTTACCCATTAAAGCCCACGCGGGTGTTGCATCGGCACATAAGTGGGGACACCAAAGCTCACCGGTGGGATCTGCACCAGTGGGATCAGTGCTCTGCATGTTAACGGTGTCACAGTGCTCACGTGGATGGGGGTCACAACCCCGCTGCCGTCCTCCTAGGAGTCGCCACCGTACTGGATGGACATCCTAAGTAAGGGCCACACCCCGAACGTCCAGCGACTCCGAAGGAACACAATCCGACTCGATCCAACCCCGTCTGACCACCCGATCCGACTCGATCGATTTACACAAATTATATCATCCTATATACTATTTTGCGCGTTACCCTTATATGATTGATTGTTGGACCTCTAGGGCCCCACACCCCAAACTTTCTGAAGGAGCTTCTTATAGATTGAAGAATGTTATTTTAAGTGGTCAATAACTTCTTATATTTTTTTATTAGGTACTGTCTTTTGTATGATGATCAATGATTTAATGATTTCGATATCTATTACACCAACGTATTTTACAGAGGTTTAGTTTGAGATTTCATGGAAGCATTATATTTTCTAACACTATGACGCCATCAATATATTGAAACCACCACCATTCGTAAAATTTAAAAGCAAAAATACATAAATAATATCTCAATTATTTAAAAACAAATTAAAAAATATTATTTAATAAAAAAAGATAAGATACAATATAACCCCGAGTGGAATGCGAACCCGGGACCTACGACGTTTTCCAGAAGCGTTCGTAACTACTCGACCACAGAATACTTTCTTAACACGGCGAATTACCTTACCTTATGCAAACTAAAGGCTGTACTTCAATCGACCATAATCATTCGTCTTCGTTGATATTTATTTTGTATCACGTCGCGTGTTTATTATCATATGGTACATGACAATTTAATTCTACTAAATATAATAATATAATTAGAATCTATGAATGTTTAAAGTTTTGTTTATTGTGTATATTAAAGTTCTATAGTGATTGTGTGTCCAATATCACCGATAGATGGCACTGTTCATAATGTAAAGCACGCTAACATCGTAAATTACTGTTTAATCATATTCGATATTAATACGTAGTAACTTTTCGCATATTTTATTGTTGCAACTGCACTATACACTACCTGGACTTGAGTTTCATTTCATGATAACATCATGTTGCTATCATCAAAGTAGAACAATATAGATTACAGAAATCTAATGAAATGTCCTGGGTGTACCGGACCGGCTTACTCCTTACAAAAATTGATCCTTCGCCACTGCAGTGCTCAGTCCCTATTGTATATAGCGTAATAATACATCTCGTAATAATTAACTGATCAGTTTATAATTACCCTATTCACATACAAAGGAAATTACGTCGTAATATGTGCACGTAATGTTTCACTGCTTAGCCCCTATGAAACATAGCGTGATGTTTTATATACAAATTTATACCCTGACGATTTATATATACCATTTTATGCCCGGGCTTCTACACAACACATCAGTGAAAGTCCTATTAAAATCCATCCACGGGTTTTCAAATGATACCTGGATACCCAGAACGACAGACAGACAGACACGATAATTCCAAAAAAAATGTTTTGGCCTCTATGTCGATAGGAAACACATGGAAATTTTGGAAAAATATTCAATGTACAGACCAAGTGCTCTGAGTTTTATTATAGTATAGATAGATAGCATCAATGTGTACACATATACAATTTTATCTTTTTTTTCATTAAGCTATCCATAAATAAGAAAAGACACATGCGTACATTCGACGGGTAGCACACACTTTATTTACATGATGATGTACTATCGCGGACACGAACGGTGTAAGTACCAGTTTTCAATCAAAATGGTTTGAACAAAATTACGTGCGCTTGCAACGCCTGCATGTATTTCGGGCCGGCTCGTGCAAGCGATTGTCGTCCTAAAGGTGGTACACTGTACGTGTCCGCGATAGTACGTGGGTAGGACAACAGATAAGTTATTTCCTGTGATTTGCTTTTTGTTATTTGTATTTATTAAGTGTTATTTTATATTTATTACTATAATGTCTTTAGTCATACTCTCTCCAGTCGGCCAGTTACCTGATTTAATTTACCTATAGAACCCTTTGGATCTGGTGATAGGGAACTCCACTGTGTGGAATCACAATTATCGAATCTGTTATGGTTGCATATTACTTTATCTTTAAGGTCGATACCAGAAACAATACATGTTCCTAATACATTGTAAAAATCGGAACTTAAAACATCTACCCATTCCCGTAAATCTTGATTTATTCTGTGAATATTTGATTGCGATATTTTTTGTAATATCAAACGTTCTTCTTGGTTAGGTAAAAAGTTCTTTGGTTGAATATATGAATAATTTTTATACGAATTTTGAGATCCACTGTGAATAATACTGGTTTCTTGGTGTGATAATTCTTTTCCTGAAAAATATTCTAACGGCGAAATAAGAAATTTTGTCGATACGATCAAACTGTTTTGATCAAACAATCCAACCTTCCAAATTCCTGGAAGAAGTGGTGCCTTTAAATTAGGTTTAATAAAATTAGTTAAGTTGTTTTCATCGACACTAATGTTGTTAATGTCACTTATGACCCCAGTGGGATCTAACCATAGTAAAGTTAGGTTTTCACTTCTTTTAACAACTTGGGGCGAAAACTGATAAAGTAGGACTGGTTCTGACAATGGTCCTAACACATTTGCTAAGTTTCTGAACATCATTTCTTTTTGATCATATTCGGAACTCACTTTAAATATCTTAACATTGTCTACGTACTTGTTGTCAAAATTAAAATCCAGGTATTTTTTAGGCTTATACCATGTCTCTATTAAAATTTCGGTACCATCGTGTATTCTCGCTTTATGTAGAATTAAATTTCCTTTATAAATATCAGCATAGTTATATGAACTTATTTCAACAATAACATCTGGTTGAATGCGACAGTTTTCTTTTGATAGAATTTTTGCATTTTGGCGAACAATGCTGCTTGCGTGAGTCAATAATAAATCGTCGGAACTGGCCGTTAGGTCGTCTATATTATATATACTTTGCCAGTATGCTTCTAAATTATCTATTAGATAATGATCTTTGATCCCTATATATTTTTCCACTCTATTAATAATTTCTTGATTAATAATTGGTTCAAATTTTCGAGCAAAAAATAGTTGGCGATCTTGCGTATTTTGTATCCTGGGCCAGTCTTCTGTTCTGAAATCATTAGGAGAGCAACCGCACCAATCAACAACATGTTTGTATTGACATTTACAACCCAGTTTCCTTTTCCAATTAGTAACATGCAAATTATTGTCAACATATGTGGTACAGAAATGTGAATTTCGTAAAACCGTGTGAAAGAAAGACTCTGCTGGTAAAAGAGTGTGCTGAAATATAATGTCTAAGCCTGTCAATAGCTCATTTTCCTTTTCGATAACATAAGCAACAAATTCAGGAGAAAGAGCTATCCAATCACTGCCACCATCTATTACAATGCCTCGTGGTAGTTTTCTTTCACCGACGCGCCACATATGTGTATCACATTCAATAAATGTTTTGTCTAAGCCTTGTTTCTTTATAAATCGTTGAACTTCGCGACCATGGGATTTCACAAAATTAAGGCCTTTATTAGCAGACAGGAATGATTCTAAATCTTCTAATGATTTAATTGGAAAATCACTTTCACTCAAGTTAATAACATAATGCCACTGCCACCCAAATGAGATAAAATCTTTCATAGCGCTTAGGAGCATTTTGAGCAGCGACGCGCCGCCCCAAATAGTAGAATATCTATTAGTGGCTAGTTTAATATTTGGAAATTGTTTCTCTAATTTTGATAGCTTTCGATGCAAGTAATCTTGTCGCTGAAATAAATAAAAAAACCGGTCAAGTGCAAGTCGGACTCACGCACCGAGGATTCCATACCTTTGTTTGACTTAATAAATTAATTTTACTATTCGTCTAACGCCTTAGATACGTACCAAAAAAAAACGAAAACTAAGTTTTTTTGTATAGGTTTCTTTAGGATTACTAAAAAAACGGCACATAAAGGGTTCCGTACCATTTTTAAGAGGCATTTTTTTTTTTTTCAATTTGTTAAACAAACTAAGTAAGACAGAACCTTAGTAGATACCTACCTACTAAACCTGAACGTTATTGGATAGGTGGGTACATACCTATGTACCCACCTATCCAATAACGTTTAGGCTTTACAAATAAAAAAAAGAATAACTATTTTTAATTAGTATCAATTAAATTACTACTTATTTGTCGTTTTAGTGGCACTAGAAACTGTGAAAATTTCTTCTCTCTGCCTATTACAGTTCATGACATACAGAATAGACACTGCCCACTGACAGACAGAATAGAGTCGAATTATTAATTCACTGGAGTAAACTGACGTTTACTTTGTTACCAGTGTCTGATGAAAAAAAAAAATAGAGAAGAGACAAAATGATTCTATTGATCACTCAGTCAGTACTCGTGAGCAAAAGAAACATTCGTGCACTCAGACCAGCGGGGCTATTACGTATCTCGTTTGACAACTAACGTGATGATCACCACAGCTAAGTGGCTATCAAATAACTGTCAAATGATGCATTCGGTATTGCCTAACTTGAGTGACCAACTGAAATGACGTCATGAGCACTGATTCTCGGTGATGATCACCGTAAACCTTATTTGACAGATGTTTCTGTATCGATAACCTATAAATGGTATTATGTAAGTAAAGTGTATATCAAACTGATGGTCACCCAAGTTGCGATGACCATCGGGAAAGCAATTAATAAGGAGCAGTGTTTTATACAGTTGAAGGTGATCGACACTATGAACCGGCTATTTGAAATGTTAAAAGCATTATCAACGTAGGTAAAAATGTGTCAACTATTTTCGAAGGATTATAACTTTTTTTGTGATATAAAGAAAGTATTTGGTTGGAGTGTATCCTTGGGGGCTATAGTGGGGGTGCTGTGAAGTTGAGATTAAGACGAATCGTTGGAGATTTTTTTTTCGTAATGTAGGTACTCTAGCGGTACGAACGGTGTACCACCTTTAGGACGATAAACGCTTGTACGAGCTGGCCCAAAATGCATGCGGGCGGGGTAAGCGCACGTAGGTAACGACGTTCAAACCATTTTGATTGTAAACTGGTATAGCGTTCGTGTCCGCGATAATACATTGAGCTTGATTGTACTGATGTAGGTGCATACTTATTTTTGATAAATTTCGGATGTTGCCTTTCTCTTGTCATGTCACTGACTTATAGTTGCAAATGGCATGAAAAGATGTAAAATACCTCGAATTTCTTGAAAACTTTATTTTTATAGATTTAGGATTTTGCACAATATCTTTGGTTTTTTAGTAAACTTTTGTTGTCTATGCTCCCAAGTATCCACTAGGCGAAAATACTAGCAAATTAAAAAGTACCTCTAAATATTCTTTGTATAAAAGTTCAAGGGGATATTAAACTTGGTCGCATAATGTCGATAAAAAAAGTAGAGATGGCTAAAATACAAGTGATGAGCACCGTAGCGCACCGTAGGTTGATATCCACCGAAAGCCATACGTAATACCAATGTTTTCACACTTTCGGATGACATCAAAGTTCGGTGGCCAACTGAAGCTTGATAGTCACTTGGGTGGTTGAAGATACGCAATAGCCCTGCAGAAGTTAGAAGCCAAATGATAAATAAGATGACAGCGTGTCGCGGCGTGTGTAAGGCCAAGGCCAACTCCGTCCCACCGACTTGATGTCATCATCGTCATCATAAGCCGGAAGACGTCCACTGGTGAACAAAGGCCTCCCTTAAGACCGCCACAATGATCAATTTGCCATTTGCATCCACCGGTTGCCTTCGACGCGAACAATGCCGTCGGTCCACCTAGTGGGAGGCCTGCCTACGCTGCGTCTTCCGGTTCGTGGTCGCCACTCTAGAACCTTTCTTCCCCAACTGTTAACGGTTCTTTGAGCGATGTGGCCTGCCCACTGCCACTTCAACTTGCATATTCTACGAGCTATATCGGTGACCTTGGTTCTTCGGCGAATCTCCTCATTCCGGATTCTGTCGCGCAAAGAAACTCCGAGCTTAGCTCTCTCCATAGCTTGTTGTGTGACTCTGAGCTTCTCCAAAAGGCCAGCTGTTAAATACCACGTCTCAGTACCATGTCATCACTGGCAACACACACTGGTTAAAAACCTTTGTCTTCAGGCACTGCGGAATTTCATATGAGAAGATGTCACGTACTTTCCCGAACACTGCCCATCCGAGTTGGATTCTTGGGACGACCTCTTTGTCGAAGTTGAACCGACCTAACTGGATAGTGTGTCCTAGGTATACGTAGTGGTCAACAACTTCGAGTGTATCGTTCCCAACAATTACCGGTACGGGTGTAACATGGACATTAGACATGATCTTCGTCTTGTCCATGTTCATTTTAAGACCCACCTGTTGGGAAGCGCTACTGAGGTCGCTGAGCATCGTATTGGGGTCCTCCAGCGACTCTGCCATAATGACTATATCATCAGCAAAACGAAGATGAGTGACGTATTCGCCATTGATGTTGACGCCGAATCCGTACCAGTCCAAGAGCTTGAAAACATCCTCCAATGCGTTTGTGAACAGTTTCGGAGAAATAACGTCTCCCTGTCTCACACCTCGTTGCAATGGGATTGGTTTCGTGTTCTCGTCCTGTAGTCGGATCGACATGGTGGCGTTGCTGTACAAACACTTCACTTCGATGTACCTAAAGTCGATGTGGCACTGCTGCAGGGACTGCAATACCGACCAGGTCTCGAATGAATCAAAGGCTTTTTCGTAGTCCACAAACGCTAGACATAATGGCCGATTATACTCCTCAGTCTTCTGTATAATCTGGCGGAGCGTATGTATGTGGTCTACGGTGCTAAAGCCTTTTCGGAACCCGGCTTGTTCGGGAGGCTGGAAATCATCAAACCTGCATTCGAGACGGTTCGTAATGACTCTCGAAAACAGCTTGTATACATGGCTCAGGAGTGAGATGAGTCTATAATTCTTCAATAAGGTGTTATCACCTTTTTTGAAGTAAAGAACCAACACACTCCTGTGCCATGCTTCTGGCGTAGTACCCTCGAGTAAGACGGAATTAAATAACTTCTGAAGGTCTAAAAGTACCAATTTTCCACTTGTTCTCAGAAGTTCTGTAGTCATTCCGTCTTCACCCGGCGCCTTGTTGTTCTTAAGCTATTTGAGATGCCTTTCTAATCTGGTACAGGCTGATGTCTGGGATGTCCTCAGTGTAGTGTCAGGTTAGTTTGGCTCTGGTGTCCTGAGCTATTCCGGCAATGGGTTGGCTACTTGGTGTATGTGTGATGTTTTTGTTGTTGTTCATCAATTTCACTAGATTTACTTATAGTAATCATCTATTTACAAGTAAATATCATTTCTATATAAAATTAACTTTGAGCAAGTGATTGAATCACTCTAGAATGGGAACAACACTACTACTATTAACATGGCAATATTATTTTACAAAGTGACATTAGCAAATGACAGTTTACACCAGTGAATTAATGATTGGAGTTTTATATGGATGGACGGACAGACGAAAAGTGGAGGCTTAGTAATAGTCCTGTTGGCGCTCTTTGGGTATGGAACCCTAAAAACTGTACTACTTAGAAACATCATTTTATTTTTCCTGTAAAATATAGACACACTTTTATTTCCTGTAATTATTTTAGTTTCTTTCCCCGGACTCCCTTTCAAACTTCAGAAACAAGGTGTGAACAGTATTTTTTTTTTCATTTTTAATATAAGATATAGAGAAATAAAAATCTGTTTTGAAATGTGCATATGAAGCCCTTTCATATGATACGGTCAGTGGCGTGCACAGAGGGTAAGCAAAAAAATGTATTCGGCTTGTTTCACCTATTTTAAGTATGTTATTATACTATTTCAAATATCCATATGCAAGCAAATTCTATAGACATATTAATTTGCATTTGAAAACATTAATAAGTTTATTCAGCGGCTTCATACTGACAAAAATACTTTGCCTACCCTAGGATTTCTATAAACAGTCTTAATTTTAAAAAATCTTAGTTTGGACATGAATTAACGTAATTTTTTTTAATGTAAATGGATATGTTGGTAATATTGGTTAATTTAAGGATACTTGTGCTGGAACACGAACAAATATCATAAGGAATAAACAACTCGCAGATATTTTTGTCTGCTTTCAGTGCACGCCACTGGATACGGTATCATATGAAAGGGCTTTCACTTTGAAATTTCGACGCCCTATTTCGACCCCCATTGAAAAGAAAGTAAAAGAATTACTTTTTTCATTTTGGTTGTGGTTGGGTAAGTAAGATCTACAAAATTTTCAAATCAATAGCATAAATGGTGCCAAAAATAAATAGATGTGACTGTGACCGTATGGTTTCCTTTTTACTTTTTAGGTATGGAACCCTAAAAATTCAAATATATATTTAGATCATGCCTCAAAACTGGCTGTTACTATGATTATCTCCAGTTTAATGCATAGCACCCAGGAACAGCATCGCAGAGTTAGACATTCCTCTGGGAAATTCATCATGACAATTTATGATATATGGACTAAATCATTAAAATTACATACTTATATAAATTTACATTACTAAACAAGTACTTGATTGCACTTGAGAGTTATTAATTACTTATAAAATTTTAATTGTGTACTTACCTTATCAACATGTATATAAAAATAATGATTGCTTCTGTAGAGAACATTAATCAGTCTATGTACTTGTCTAAGCGCACGCCCGTTGAAGGTCAAAAGAAAAACTATTCCTATCGGTTCATATTTACTGCTTCCCATTTTAGGCGTCCTAGGCATAAACTCTGTAACAAACATTTTCAGCATAAAGAGAGGATTATCTTGAGTGTTTCCCTAATCTATACAATTCAAAAGTTAATTTATGTTTACTTACTTGGTAACCCAGTTTCAAATACATTCATGGTGAAATATCCACCACAATTCTCTGTGGCATCTGCTGGACATTTCATGTCACATAAATCATCAGCAATCATAGAGTCAGCTGATGGTGGGTTTTCTCCACAGAAACATTCAGATCTGAAGGAAAATTACTCATTAGAGTTCATCAGCCAAAGATGTTCACAGGTGAACATAGGCCTCTCCCTTTATTGGAGGGGCTTTGCCATAATCCCTACAAGCTTCTCGGGAATTGCAGTACATATATCTAGTTATATACCACAGAAAAGACACCCATCTTCTGGTTTTCCCTCAGTCACCTCCTACTACACCCAAAGGTATGAGATGGGAGGGTATCTCTTTTTAATAATGACCTTAAAGAACATAAGAGAAATTATTGATTTAGTTTAGTACCCCCGTTGCAGCATCATGCCATGTAAGAAACAATTACTATAATCAATTTTTAACATAACTTACGCATATTGCACTCCAGCATATGGGAAGCCAGCTTGTATACAAATATCTAAACAAGCAGTAGGAGAATTTGTAGTTGCATAGTTTCCATAGAAACCTGAGAGTAATCTCATTTTCTTTTCATCTGCAAAACAGCCAAGATGTTTTCCATATTTCATGCTCTTATGAAGGCAGTAATTTGGCAATTTTTTGGGATAAAAATCACCAGCTTGAATTTGACATGTTTTGTTAACAATTTGATGTTTACAGCTTTGAGTCTTTGAACGGTGGATTGCAGAAATTGCTTCTTTACTTTTTATTTCACATGGAGGTATAAAATCCAACTCTTCTAATCTTAAACGTAACACAGGTTTGTTTTGCTGTTTGTTAACTGGAAAATCTTCATCGTCCGTATATCCATCATGCATTTTTCTGGCCGAGATGTCTCCCATATCTTGACGTGATAACGAAACATGACCGCTTAGTAAATTATCATTTACAGAGGGAAAAAAGGTAATTGCTATGAATATTTGTACAAAAAAGGCAAACAAAACTGTTATAACTAAACACCAAGTGTACTTAAAATAAAATTTACGAAAAGTTATCGCCATTGCAAATATAAATAAAAAATATGCTTGTTATGCTAGTTTATCCGCCCGCTCGACCAACAGAGTATGTGCCGACGACCACCTGCCACATTATTCAATAATTAAAAACATTAATCAAACATAATAAATACTATCGCAACAATAAAAACGATTAAAATATGCACTTGCACTCAATGAAAAATAAATTGCGAAAGACTTACTTATTTCCATGATTGACCTTGGACTTCATGCGCATCTCTGTAACTATGGCAACCTTTACCTTGGAACATAGATAAGCTTGGAGGAACTAAGAGACAGTTGTTAACAATGTTTGGAAATCGATCAGGTTAGGTAAGGTCATTAAATAGATGGGTGACCGTTTAACGCCATTTGAACTAAACGTCTCCGTGCTTCGGAGGGCAAGTACAAAGTGGGTCCAAGTTTTTAACCGACTTAAAAAAAGGAGGTTTTGTATTCTATGCGAATGTATATTATTGAAAGTTTAGCTAACGTAAACACAGCGCGGGCGGAGCTGCGTGGGTCAGCTAGTCAGTAATAAAACAATACATCCTAGGCGTGCCTACTAAACGTAGACCTACCGAATTTGGACTCGTTGGATAGATCTCGACAAGTAGTTGCTAGAAAAATGGAAATCAGGGTCTGATGATGGAGCAGGAAGATCGTCACAGGATCTCTACACCAATAAACGTAGATCCGCCGAGTTTGGGCTCGTTGGTTAGCTCTCGACGAGTAGTTGCTAGACCAATGGTGATTAAGGTCTGATAATGGAGCAAGAAGGTGGACATGGGATCTCGGCACCAATAAACGTAGACCCGCCGAGTTGGGGCTCGTTGGTTAGCTCTCGACGAGTAGTTGCTAGAACAATGGTGATCAAGGTCTGATAATGGAGCAGGAAGGTCGTCACGGGATCTCGGCACCAACAAACGTATACCTACCGAATTTGGACTCCTTCGATAGGTCTCAATGAGTAGTTGCTAGAAAAATGGAGATCAGGGTCTGATGATGGAGCAAGAAGGTGGACACGGGATCTCGGCACCAATAAACGTAGACCCACCGAGGTTGCAGTCCATGGATCTCGAGAACCACTAAAAATAATTTCTACAATGTCCAAACTATGTAGATGTAAAAACCACTAATTCTTAGAAATTATTTCAGGCTTTGCAATGCAACTACATTTTGAAGGCGGTTCTTTTTTTTGTAGAAATTATTTAGCATCTTTATATCGATTGCAGTGATGTATGTGTTTTAAAACCAGTGAACGAAATTTTTTCCCAAAAATTAATTAAAAATAACTTAATTAAAAATACTGGCGGCCAGATTTTGATAGGCAACCTGGTAGATATATATTATCCTAATTATAAATATACATACAAATTTGGTTTTAAGCAAAAAACAGATGAGCGCAGTAATCCTGCAGCCGGATCTTAGACTATAACTATATAAAACACGCTCCAAAACCTTTTTTCTTTTTTGTAGGAGTAGTACTGTTGGCCGTCAGTGGGGTTCGGTGGGGTTCGGTGGGGTTCGGTTGGGTTCGGTTGGGTTCGGTGGGTTTCAGTGGGTTTCGGTGGGGTTCGGTGGGGTTCGGTGGGGTTCGGTGGGGTTCGGTGGGGTTCGGTGGGGTTCGGTGGGGTTCGGTTGGGTTCGGTTGTGTTCGGTTGGGTTCGGTTGGGTTCGGTTGGGTTCGGTTGGGTTCGGTTGAGTTCGGTTGAGTTGAGTTGAGGTAGTGTGTGTGTGTGTGTGTGTGTGTATGTGTGTGTGTTAGTGAGTGAGTGAGTGAGGGACCGACCGACCGACCGACCGATCGACTGAGCGAGAATGAAGTTTCACTTCTTCCGCGCGGAGGGACTCCACGCACGCACAATTTTTTTTGTTTGGCATTTATTTATTTAAGGCAATTTTTGTCATAATTGGTAAGTTTTGTACAAAATAACGCCACATTAGTTGAATCACTGTACCCGCGGTTCATTTGAAACATATGATTCACGGTCATAAAGCACACTAAGACTCAAGTTATCCGTGGGTTATACACATGATTGACGATTTTATAACGAGTTTTGACAGTAAAAGAAACCAAATAAAGTTAAAAGTTTGTTTCGTATTTTTGTTACTCGCTCTTGATAGTCACTGCTAGAGTCGCTGGTGTCAATTATATGGAGAAAAACTGAAAGCTTGATTGTTTTCGGTAACTATTATACTAGTCAACGAAACATGTAATGGATCCCCTGTGTGGAAATTGAAACTTCAACATATAAGCGCAGTAATCAAGGCTACGCAGGTCTGCTACACGTGCCTATTTAAGAACATCGTAAGGAAACTCGCTCCATGTGAAGGCCTAACGGGCAGGGACGCTCGCCAACCAGCAGCAGTAGCAGCAGTTGGCCAGGGTGGTGGACGATAAATCAAGGAGGATTTATTTATTTATACTCTTTATTGTACACACATAAAAATAAAATAAAAAGGACTTGAAGAAATTTGTACAAAGGGCGGCCTTATCGCTATCCGCAATTTCTTACAGGCAACCTTGGGATGGAAAAAAGATTGCATGGAATACGAAAAGTGGGGTAGTTAATATGTGAGACAATATACACTAATAAAAATACATATAATAAGTTTACCTATTTACATATAATATATTAATATACATATATATATATATATATATACGAACTATAAATATATGTATTATATATATAAAAATCTATTCTGATAAATATACAGATAGCACTCCGAAATCAAAATAACGACCAGCAAAGTATCAATGAGCTACAAAGTAAGGTAATGAGCTTTTACAAGATTTTTAAAAATGTTTAAAGATTTAGCTTGCCTTATGGTAACTGGTAAGGCATTCCATAAACGTACTGCATGTACAGAAAATGATTTACCATAAAAATTTGATGAGTGTAAGGGCATAGCTAGTTCAAGGTTTTCTGACGATCTTAGATTCCTTGAATGCGTCTCATGAAGGAATTTGAAACGAGCTTTAAGATATGGGGGGGTAATGGGATTAAAGAGAATATTATAGAGAAGATGAAGAATATGATTTATGTCATAGAACAATACAAAACTTTGTAAGATGAAGTCGTTTTCTTCTTCAATGTCAATACGAGAGTGTTTTATCCAAGCGTTTTCTGTGTCCACAAAGAAAACTATGTTTCAAGGCAATCGAAACAACTTCTCTTTCAAAATGAAAGATTTTTTTATGGAATGGTTGGGAATTGTTTTCCATTTAGCGTTGATTGTGATGTTTTTTTAGCACATTTGCCTGAGCTATAGAAACCCTAAGCAATTTTTTGACTGATTTAATATCTTCTCCTTGATTCATAACTCTACCGGCTGTCCGTTTCAGAATTCTCCCGAATTTGTAACAGTTTTATTTTTATGTAGTCTGTCGTCAACGCAATATTAGTATTCTCAAGCGCTAATCTCATTGGTGCATACTCCTCCGGTAGACCTTGTAGCATTAACGCCGCCAGCAGCTCATCATCTATCTCTTTCCCAAAATCTGATAGCTGATGTGAGACTCTCATGATTTCCGTTACGAACTCTGTTATACTATTAAAATTAATTGACTTAAGGCTCACCAGCCTTGACAGAAGTCTACATCTGTTGTTGATGCCTTTATCCTCATAAGCTGTCTTCAAATTGTTCCACGTCTCATATGCTGTCTTAGCTTTACGCACATGTACCTTGCATTGGTTTTCAATTAAAAGGCAAATCTTCGTACGTGCTTTTTGATCTTCGCGCTTTGTAACAGTATCCTCTTTTGTGGGGGGACTCTCGACATATTGCCATAGATCATGGACCAATATAATACAGCTGTAACAGCTCAGTGGGCGAGCGCTTGCATTGGAAACGAGATGCGCAGGTTCGATCCCCGGCTCGCACCTCTGATTTATTTAATTAATCATGTGCGAATCGTCTTTGTGCGATTGTTACTAGCTTTCGGTGAAGGAAAACATCGTGAGGAAACCTGCATGTCTGAGAAAGCCTAACTAGCTTTCGAATGACATGTGAAGTCCGCCAACCCGCACTTGGCCAGCGTGGTGAACTATGGCCTAAGCCCTTTCATCTTGAAGGGCCCGTGCCCAGTAGTGGGACATAAACAAAGGCTGGTATTATATGGACCAATATACACGGCGTCGAATTTCCATGTATCAACATTGCTACTCCCTTGCAATTTCTCAATGGACGGAAGCCCAGATCCCGCACTCGACGTGGCTGATGTGCTCATCTTTGTTGCATACCAGTAAATAAAATATATATTTCCACTCTACCTTTTTCTCTAAGTAGATCCTGCTCTCTCTAGTGCAGGTGCCGTACTACATTTAATTTCGTTGCTGGGCTCATAACCTGATGTGTACGCCCCCTTATGAAGGTATCTAGACGTACACACCTTGCAGGGTAGTGGAATAAATGGTTGTGAATAGAAAACCAGTAGTTGGCTAAATGGAGTGTATTTTACTTGTATAATTTAACAAAAGATAATATTAAAACAGCAATATACTTTTAAACATAATGATGACAGCTTAGGCATTTTTGGTTCGTTGACAAGCTCCAGTCAATGAATGTTTTTCACTTATTATCTATATCAAAACATTCCTCATCTATCATACCAGCCAGTCTGAATGAAACGATTGTAAATCTCATTCTAACAGAATGAACACATGTCAACTTATTTATAAAATTAGCTTATAGTGCCAAACATATTTCTTTTAGTACGTTCTTTAATTGCCTTGAAATAGATATATTTTGTAACAGGGAAAACATTTGGAATTTTAAAAACACACTCCGATGAATGATTTTCATGAATATAGAAAATGTACAGCAAACTAAAGCTGATGCGAGAAAAAAATATCTGCATGAGGTGGACCTAAAGATTAGTAGCATTTGAATAAGAAAAGGTGTCGGAAGAAAGGTGTTCCAATATGTATAAGGACGACCTTGCTCCGAGGAGAATAATAGAAGATATCATCACAGAATATAAATCACTTTTATTATAACACACTGTTTCCAAACTAAAAACTAGATAAATTAAATTCACAATAAACAGTTACTTCCAACTCTTAACAGTCTCGTGGTTGACACTCGAATCCCCGCATTGTGCTCCCAACCATGGTTTTATTGGTAAAAATCCCTACCATCACAAAACCCCCAAACGTCTCACAACGACCAATCACAGCCCGCATCAGTTCTCTTTAATGCGGCCCCGTGATTGGCCGGCGCTACGAATCAATTGAATAGCTTCTACTTCTGTCAGTACTCTAAAAGTAGTTGCCAGCATATTAAAATATTAAACAATGAAAATAAAGAATTAAATAATTTGCGATAAATCTCTACAAAATTGCAAACCCTAACAATCGACCATCCTGACGACGTGTGCGTCCCCCTTTGAGTATTAAACCAACCGGAGAGGCCACTGTCAGGCGTTCCCCTCTGTCAAAGTACGAGAGCACCGGTCATACCCGTTATATAAAACTAGTTGACCCGAGTTCCACGCCATTCAACAAATCCCGGTGCGCGCGGAACGACGTAAGCTAAAAATGCCGAATGCCAGCGCGTTTTCGTGTAAAAAAATATAAGACTTATCTAGTGTACCCAAGGATAACGTTACTTTCCATCTGTAAATATTATTTCGTTTATAAATTGTCAAATAATGCACTAAATTTGCAAAAAACTAAAAAATATTATTAATCAATAAGTGTTGCCACTAAATCGTACAAAAGCGTAACGAGCGTAATTTTAAAAGTTGAATGTACTGACATTAGTTTAAGACTTCTATTTCACGTAAATGATTGTTAATACCATTTATTTCTGTAGATGCATAATTAATTAATTAAAGATTACTGTTTGAAATTCAGTATCTTTACTTGAATTTTCTACATATTTTTTTACTAAACACTTTAAAAATTATCGATTCTATGAAACTGTATGTTTATGTTTGGGTGTACTTAATTATTATAAGATATTTACGGTCGTCACTTTTATTCCGAATACTTTCATTTATTTTTAAATACATTGGCCACACCGCAGCAAAGTTAGCGCTGGGACAGCTCATAATCAAATATCGATATCGACTATCAGTATGTTACTCTGACTATTTATTAATCAGATATCCAAAAGAGTTTGTGTAGTGTACCGCATGCCGTGTCACTTTTTGGCCGACTTCAAAAAAGGAGGAGGTTTTCAATTCGACTATACATATATATATTTACATTTACGTATGTTCGCGCATAACTCTGGCAATTATAGACCGATATGAAAATATTTTTTTTGTACGGATAGGCCGATCCCCTGATCGGGTCCCATTAAAAACGATTGCGATTTACGAATAAGTAGGTAGTTCCTAAAAAAAACAAGAATGTCGCGTCAGAAAAATTTATAATAACGCCTTAAGGATGAGACTCGTCGTTTTTAAGGAAAAAATGGTCATAACTCTGGCAAATGTCTTTCTTTCACACTGAAAGTGCGCTGCCGGCCGCTGCCATCTTGGTGTGAATTGAGCCTAACTTCAAATATGAACAGATTTCGATTATTCTTTCTTTATTCGAGAAAGTTAACTACTATAATGATTCCATGCAAATTTCATTACGTCCTGATAAATTGTTCCTGAAGAAACATGAATGATGTAAAAAATGCAAATAAGTATACTCCGTAGGTGCGCTAACACCAATTTCAATAATATTAAAATTATTTTATGCATTTTAGTGTTATTGAAGTCGGTTCAATCTTTTTATATATTTTATAAAATGATCATAAATTCTTTGGAATACATCTATACTCCTGCTTTTTGTGGTGTATCTATACTGACATCCAATCCTCTAGATTTGTTAGGTCTCAATTTATCCTCCGACCTTAATTTCGGACGATCCATTGAGTCAAAAGTCAAAATCTCTGCTAAAAAACTTGGTATCTTGAATAAGGTGAGGCGGTATTTCACAAAGGAACAGCTGTTGAATCTTTACAAAGCTCAGGTTCGACCCTGCATGGAGTACTGTTCTCACCTGTGGGATGGCTCTGCCAAATATCAACTTGACTCTTTGGATTCGCTAGACAGACGCGCTCGCAGGATAATTGACGATAATGACCTAACAAATAAAAAACTGCAACAATTGGATCATCGTCACCTAGTTGCATGCTTATCGGTTTTTTACAGATTGTTCCACGGTGAATGCGTCAAGCACTTTTTGACCTTGTACCACCATCCCCATGGGCGCTGGCAGCAGGGTGCAAGGGGGTGCACTTGCACCCCCCTGTCACGGAAGAATATACATAGAAAAAATACATAAGTACGCTTTTGATTAGCGAAACATACTCAATCAAATACCCGCGTGTTTTGAATTTGACATTACATTTATTTACATCATATACATGTATAATTCTATAGTTTAAGTTAATAGTAAAATGTGTAGATACAGATGCACCCCCCTGAAAGTAACTCTGGCGGCACTCATGACCATCCCCTTTCTTTTACCGGACTGCCAGGCGGCGGCAGGGTCTCCACCGCTTTAACGTTGACACTCCAACTTGCCGAACTAAGCGTTTCACTTCTTCTTTCCTCATGCGCACGGTCAAGCTGTGGAATACCCTCCCGGACAACGTTTTCCCTGATAAATATAACTTGTGTGTTTTCAAGTCTAGATTGAACAGGCATCTTATGGGTTAGCGCGGTCCATCCTAGACCACATCTTATCTTCACTTACCATTATGTGAGATTGTGGTCAAGCGCAAGTAAACCTATCGCATCGCTGACGCATCAGCACATGAAAGGAGACACCCGGGCTCTCCAGTGGGATCTGCACCAGCAGCCCGTCAGTACCTTGCCTTTGAGCCCGCCACCGGGAGATGCATTATAGCCCCCCTGGAACCAGACACGGTGTTCAAGGGGATAGGGTCCCCGCCGCCGCACAGTGGACGGAAAAACGAAGTTCCCTTTCATAGGATTATTTAAAAATGAAATATTTTATTTGATACTTTCAAGTATACAGTTTTGTCAAGTACATTAAAACATTGAATAAATGAGTAGTTACCGGTTTTTTTATCGAGTCTATACCATCAAAGAATGACTTTCTATATTTCAAATGTATGAAAATGGAATTAGTTTTCCTCATAACTGTTTTCGGTCTAGGATTGTAAAGCTGAAACTTTTAGGTATTGTTGCCGAGCCTATTAAAAAACCACTTCACATTTGACCTTGAACCCGAACTTCCCCGTTCAAAAGATATGAATCAATTAAAAATGCATATTTACTCAATGCATAATTAATGCATTTTATTTATATTTATTTATGATACTCTCTTTTTTTTGTGATTTGTTTAGATATTCTTTTTTATTTTAATATTTTTTCCTGTATTTAATCATTTCCAATATTTTTTTATTTTAATAATCTAACTATTTATACTTTATAGAACACAAGCAAGCATATCGACAATGTTGTTTATACCTGTAATAGGTTCACTTATCAGAATTTATATTAACTGTGAACGTTGTAATGTTACTTAATCATAAGTGTACTGTTGGTATATAAATAAATAAAATATTTGGACGATGTTTTAACACGCGGTAAGTAATGTACTTCAAAAATAAGTTTTGTTTTATTTTTTTTACCCTTTATTGATCCCTGATAGACAACCAGGGCCGTCTTAAGTCTATTCGACGCCGGGGTGCGGGGCTCAGCCTGCGCCCTCGATTTCTTTTACACTGCAGCGTGGCACGCGACCGACGACACACTGCAGTATGAAAGGGGTCCTAGTCAACCAAGAAAACACAATCCACGTAATTTTGATAGTCAATTTCTTTATTTCTCTAAAATGCAAAACAAAAATTAAACTTTAATTATACAAATTAAACCCAATTATACAAATAAAAAACGTTTTTAAAAAAATATTCAACCGCCTTCAAAAAGAATCTTCAAACAAAAATTAACAAACACTAAAAACGAAAAAAATAATTAGAATTTTTAATTCCAAGGACGAAAATGCGTGACTTTTTCTAACTTATCTTGGTACTTACTGAACTGAAGTTGGTGCCAAGCCAAAAGAATAAGAACGAATTATATTGAGATGATTGTAATGGCGAAAAACACCAGCAATCCAACTCTCGTTTATGTTGTTATTTAATTGCTTGTTACGAGCCAGTATGCCTCGTCAGTATATACCTAGACCGTGGGACATTTGCCGCGCATCGGACACCGAGCTCATGACGTCACGGCTTCATGAGATGGCTTTCCCTTACCTAAGCTCGGTGGGAACAGACGCATAGACATTTAAGGATAGATACTAAGATTATATATATTTTAATAACTATTGTGGAAGATTAAATATACCACTTTATTAATTTAATCAAATATTTTATTGGAGTTCCTGTGTTCGGCGCCCCCAAACACGTAATTTGCTAAATATCTATTTATTGTATGTACATACATCAAACAAACTCAATTTTTCTTGCTTTTGAGTTGGCAAAGATTTTAATTAAATCATTTATTTTTATATCAATTTTGGATTCTATACTTATAATGATGTATTTTTCTAGCTAGGTATGAGTACTTTTAGGTATCGGTATTGTACCTATGTATTGTATTTTAATGTTAACCGACGAGTTCTCGAATGGAAACCACTGTCCACGAACGTACGAACGTACGTAGCTTCGGACGCCCCTCCAGCCCACCGCTGGACCGACGAACAGCTAGTCGGTAGGCGCCTAGGTATTAGTTGGATAAGGATGGTCGAGATCTGCATGCTACCTAACACTTAAAAAATAAAATTGACTTACCTTGATATTTTTTCTCTTATTTATGACGAAGAAATTCCATTTATTCCATGAATTTCCATGCACTTACAATTACAACTTACACTATGGTTACACTATACATATAAATTAATGAATTTCTCCACTAGATCTTCCGTGCTAATTCGGCGGTCGTCGCAAATGAAATGAGCTAACGAATTTAATTACTTAAGAAGAAGAAATCAGATCAATCACTGACCGACACTTGCATAGGCGCTGCGCGCCGCGCTGTATATTCAGATAAACTTACACCTAATTGTAGTGATTTTTTAGAGATCATTTCTCTTTAAGTGCGAGTGCCCGGACGGCTATGTCAAAGGACGCAATTACTCGCCTATGACAGACGCACAGGTGCCGCGCCGCGCACCCATTTCAAATGAATTTACGACTTACACTTAATTGACTTAGAGATCATTTTACTTCAAGTGCGGGCGACCAGGCGGCAATGTGTCAAAGGTTATAAACACTCTCTTTGGATAAGAGATTTTGCCGCGCGCGTCTTGTATGAAATAAAATTGTTATTTGTGTACTAATAAGAGTTATTTTAGCTTGCACACCATGAGCGGTGTGACAAGCGCCGAAAGCGTAATACAAGTAAAAACTAATACCTAACCTGTGGTAAAACAATGATTTTTGTTGATGACAATTTTTTTTAATATTTTATTTTGCGCATACGTATTCGTCGTAACAAATATATGAAACTGTGCAATGGCGTTAAGTTCAATGAAATATCTAAATATTCAGCGCTCGGCAAGCGCCCCCGGGCGCCCTGTGCCCGGGTGCACCGCACCCCTTGCACCCCCTGGTAAAGACGGCCCTGTAGACAACAAACCTATATGACTAACGATCTTGACGAAAAGCGTACATATTCATAACGTATGCACAACACAACAAATAATGCGATATGAATGACTGATATTTTATATTTGCAAGAATATAGGTAGCTAACACAAGTTCTTAAAATACATGGGTTTCACGTAAATATTTGTACGGCTGAAATGCCGAATATAGTGATCTGGCATTTCAGCCGTAAAATTATTAAAAAAAAAAACCGGTAACTACTAATTTATTCAATGTTTTAATGTACTCGACAAAACTGTATACTTGAAACTATCAAATAAAATATTTATTTTTAAAAAATCCTATGAAAGGGAACTTCGTTTTTCCGTCCATAGTGCGCCGTCCTCCTCGGAGTCACTGCCATACTTAATGGATGTCCTAGGGCCCACGCCCCGTACGTCCAGCGACTCCGAAGGTAACGACTACTGTCTACAACAACCGAGACCGAAGCACAGGGAAGCTCAGTTCAAATGTTCAAGAAAATCCAGACGACTGCTATCTATGTATTGGCCTTACTTGACATTGCTTAACCAACGCTAGCTTATTTCAAAAATACAACATATTTAGCAAAATGTTTTTCCCTTTTTGGCCGTTAAAATTTTATCATAGGAATTAGTAAAGATATTTATTTCTTTTTATTGCACAAAGTTGTTTATAGGCAGACTTTTCATAATATAAGAGTAAGAATGCAGCTTAGGTATTTCTTGAAGTTTCAGACTTAACCATACTGACTTATCCTAATTAATCGGATTTTGACGACAACCCAAGGTTCTTTTCCTATGATCCTAAATTTAAAAATACCTTACACCTATTTAACTTTCACCAAAAATATTATCGGAACTCATCGACAATAAAATATCGATAGTGTCATGCACTATCCTCGTTTACTTAAAATTGACGTCATCTCGTGTACAGACAGTGTTGTCACTGTGTGTGAATTTACTTGTGTGCGTATAGATTATGTTAGTGTTTGATAATATTGTCGTGTGCCTGCGTAGCGACGTGGCGAAGAATGCATTAGTAGTAGATAGTATTTGTGTGAGTTACCTCGTCCCCCGCGCAGAAAGTGACAGACTTTTTCTCATAGCGAATAGTGCGCGTGTCGTCTCCTTTTGGTTTAATACTCAAAGGCGTCCCCGCACACGACCCAGGTGGAAACCCTAACAATCGGTATCGAGTACATGGTCAGCAGCACGAAAGTCCCCAAATACTAAAACCATTACATGAATTAACAATTAAACATTCTAATACAATCAATTAAACATCAACAATTTGTACATCATTTAAATATTTTACATTACAATAAACTTCGTTAGTTATTAGATAATTAATCCCATTCCTTTTATTTTATTAAAAACAAATGTATCATCAATATAATTGCTGTTAGGAAAACTGTACACTTGTATAATATTGTAAACATCTAGTTATCCATTCTATTCTAATTTATTAGACAACGAATTGAAATCACATCGAAATATCAATATGTACATATATCAATAATTGCTGTTAGGAAAACTGTACACTTGTATTTCTATTCTAATTTATTAGACAACGAATCGAAACCACATCGAAATATCAATATGTACATATATGGACTTACTCAGGTCTACGAAAGACTGGTGACTGGCACACCAGCGCAAGCCGATCGATTGCTTCACACGGCGCAGGTGAGACTACTTAATGGCATTGGGATCGAATCGAGTCCATGAGGACTGCCCAACTACCATTTCAAAATAATATAGACACCGACTGGCGGATATACAAGCCGATCGATTACTTGATACCGCACAGTGGCACAATGCATCGTGGTGGCTCACACAAGCCGATCGATTACTTGTGGAGACGCACCATCGTGGCACCGAACGTATCAAACCATGGCACGATCGATTCGATACCATGCATGACCGGCCGACTACCAATTCGAATCACCAACTGGCGGCACAAGCCGATCGATTACTTGATACCGCACAGTGGGTCGATGCATTGTGGTGGCTCACACAAGCCGATCGATTACTTGTGGAGACGCACCGTCGTGGCACCGAACGTATCAAAACATGGCACGATCGATTCGATACCATGCATGACCGCCCGACTACCAATTCGAAATCAGATTAAAACCAACGGCGTGCACAAGCCGATCGATTACTTGCGACGGCGTAGTGGGTCGATGCGCACAAACCGATCGATTGCTTGCGATTTATCTGGAAAGATACAAAAGACCTTCTGTAGCAACATTACTCTTAACATCTCAAATTATACACACAAAATTATGGATTCAAATTAATCACCATCATTACTATTCTACTACATTAGCTTTAGATTCATTTTCGTGAACTTCTATTGAACTTATGTGGCTCAAAGGCCTGTAGTTCATACTTTTGTTTTGCATGCGTGCTGCTAAACCGCAAAACATTAATGTCTTGATAGGGTTCTATAAACATGGACATAAGCTTTTTGCTTTGCCCATCACTGTTAATGCAGGGTTTATATTTCTGTCTTATCTTACCTATCTTGAACCCCACTGCGAATAACAGACCGCTATTAAGGAGTTTTTGATCGACTATCAAGTATCACGTTAAGAATGAGCTTTGACCCCATTCATGCTGCCACCAAATAACACCTCTGAATACACCTATGTTTTATTTTAACGTTGTTAAGTATCCAGCGAACCCTCCCCAAAAGCCTATCTCAATCTTTCTCATCATGTTAGTGCGTTTAGCGATTCAAGGATAGTACGATTGAATCAACAACCATCGACACCGACTAAACAGTGTTTAAAACCTTTTTAAAAGCAAATCTTGTGAAAGCATGTGATGCAGAATAACTACAGTGATCGCTTGCCAAGCGATCCCCTGATCGACCCTAATTGTGTAAATTATAATCTTCAAAAACGAACACAGATTGTTTGTTTTCTTGACAGGTATAATCAATCAAGTAAACACACCCACAACTACAAGTAGGTGCGTATAACCTTACTTAGATCTTACGAAGGGCCTAAGGTGGTCAACATACAAATCATGAAACGGCACCACTATTTTTGTTTTTGCGACATTGTGGAGTAATCCCTCATTCGCTTTTAAATTATGTAGCTTTAAGCTACCAATTTAATAAATAACCACCTTGTAAATATTATGGAATGCAATAAACGATATGAATATACACACATCAAAAGTGTCTAGGGATCAAGCATTTTTAAGCGGATTTCTTGAGATTGAGATGTGGCTTTGTAATAAATTTATGATTTTATAAATTTATATGGATCCTTTTTGGTGCATTTCATAATTTGAATCAGGAACTGTGAATCAAATTCGAGTAAAAGATGAAAATCAGCTGTCAATATTTTCCCTATAAAAACATACAACGCATTGAAGACATTATTAGTGCTACTGTTTCCCTACTACTGATTAAAACCAACGTTATTATGGAGCGGCGACGTCATTTAAGCAGGGAAGAAATGCTCAGAGCCGTGGGAATGATAGAAGCTGGTTCCCGGCAACGTACTGTGGCTTTAGCTCTGAATACAAGTCAGAGTGTTATCAGTCGACTTTGGACACGTTACCGAAGCACTGGTACCGTGGCTGAGCGCCATGGAGGACGGTATCGCTGCAACACACGGAGACAAGACCGATATATTCAAATCTTAACTCGAAGAGCTCCAACAATAACTGCCATGATGTTAGCCGTGAGGCTTCATCACTCTTCAGGGAACTTAATTAGCGACCAAACAGTCAGAAACCGCTTGCATGAAGTGAACCTTCATTCCCGAAGACCGCTACGGGTACCACCTATAGCAATGCACAATCGTAGGATTCGATATCAATGGGCTCTTGAACACAGAAATTGGGCAGAAGAACAATGGCGTTTCGTGTGCTTTTCTGATGAGTCTCGTTTTGGTATGAGACCGGATACAAGACGTATACGACACTGGAGAACCCCTGGACGCCAACAGCGATTAAAATCCTGCCAGGAAGTCCATCCTTATAGTGGTGGAACCATCATGGTATGGGCGGGTATTTGGATCGGCGGAAGAACTGAGTTGATTTGGATCAGAGGCAACCTCAACGCTCAAATTTATGCTGAGACGATTGTATCAGACGTCATCGTTCCTCTACAAGTGCAAATCGGTCCCTTATTTCAGTTAATGCATGATAATGCACGACCGCACACCGCAAGAGTTGTAAGACAGACTCTCGCCGCAGCTAACATCAATGTCCTGCCCTGGCCTGCTCAGTCGCCAGACTTGAACCCGATTGAGCATGCATGGGATATGCTACAGAGAAGAGCTCTGCCGAATATGGAGGGTATCCAGTCGCAAGAAGACCTTTTTTTGTTGTTGCAACGAACATGGGCGGCCATTCCACAGCGTGATTTGGATGAACTCATTTTGAGTATGCCAAACCGATGTTCTTGTGTTGTTAGTGTTCGCGGTAGAAACACGGATTATTAATTGTTTAAGTTACCCAATAAAATTTTAAAGAAAACTGTTATTTCAGTCTTTTTTTCGAACTTTTGTGTTTGTGGTTCAAATGTCAAAAATCCCTTTATTAGGAAAATGGCAAATTTCTTTATTAATGCAAAGGTGACTTGGTTTATCGTTACTGTGACAAACGAAAACACTTTATTTGATGAATCCTTAAAGAAAATTTTAATTAATATCAATCAGGAGAAAAGTTATTGCAAAAATATATGTTGATCCCTAGACACTTTTGATGTGTGTATTAATTTTAACATTGTTTTCTGACTGACGAACCAGAATTGTCTGTTCTAAGGTCTTCTTTTGACACTGAAATGTTCAATGTCGCCATGGTTCATACGACACAGTTGTCACCCCTCGGAACTACCCATCGAATACTGCTTTTATTACCATGTAAATAACTTAATACTTGACAGTCTTTTAAAACGTAATTATTTATGTAATTTAGGCACTTTTCATCACAATCGCTGTTAATACTTTTGATCCTACAGATTTGTCTCCCAGTTGGACAGTGCAACCAGTAGTCATTAAATATTGTTATTACACTCAGAAATTGGTCATTGACGGCTACGGGATTTCGCGGTAGCTTATTTGGCGACATGACCCACTTTTGAACCAGTCCTATGTTACAGAACAATCGAACTCTTGCAAAGTTTACACATACAGCCACCCCCCACTAGAGATTCTCAGAATTAACCCCGGTACAGAAATGTGGAATGCAGTTCACTGACCGGTAATTATTAAAATACCGTACCTAGCAGATAACCCTAAACTTTCGCAGAAGGAAAATAACAGCTAAACTTTATAACTGAGTAGAGGTTCTTCGCTTCTGCTAAAGTCTGTGATGTAGTATAGTAAGCGACGATATGCTTGCTCTGCTCAGAAATTGGAACCCAGCTATCAACCCAACTTATTGTAGCAGTGCATGCTAGACGTAGAGCCAGCACCGAATTAGACGTAGAGCCTAACGCTGCTGGGATCCGTACTCACTATCGAATTTCTGCTCAACGTAGAGCTGACCGTTAAACTATTAGACCTTAAGTAGTTTCACTGAAAACCATAACCCTCGTGACGGTAGTGCTGCTTAAGCAAATTTATTGAACACGAAAACGTGACAAGCCACTGTCGTAGCATCGAGCTCGAGCCCTTGCTGCTTAGAGAACAGCACTACGGGTAATACCGATGACAGGCCTGTTCAGCAAGTAGAGGTATCTAGTCTTCAATGACAGGAATAAGATAGTTTCAAGTTAACAGCCGATAATCAATGCACATTCTAAATGAACCATCCCTTTTACGAACAAGCAAACTAAGACTAGTTTGAGACGGGCTAACTATTCCGGGATACAACATTTTCTAATAGACGTTGCTAATTTTCAGACACATTTTTTTTTTCCAACGAGCCTGATTATTATAATGCTGTGATTGTGACTACATTTGACGGTAGTCCCGTTATGGCCTTGTCCGAAAATTGCACTATTCTCACGATAAAATACAAAATCTATCAAGATCCGACAAATGGCTGATGATGGTACTATCACAACATCAACACGTCCGCACTTAGCTTGATAAGAGTACTTTAGACATGTATTACTGTTTCTACTCTCTTTCATGTGTACTATTCGGGTGCAATGCGTTTTTTTTTTCAATACTGCTACTAAATGGTAGATAAATCAGCCAATACCGTGGCTGCACCGTACAACCCAAAGACATCGACTGATCAAGCTGTAAGGGAACATTCACTCATTTGTCAAACTCAGGTTAAGAAGAATTTATTACCTACATCAAGAAATTGCAACTGAGTCAAGTTTTTATAAGCGATTAATGTTCGTGCGCTTCCGCTGAAGCCGCATCAACACTGGCTTGTCTTACATGCATTCACCACCCCCTGATACAACTTGGGCATTAACGTCTATGCATAGTTGAGGTGATAACATACCCAGACTTAACAAAGGACCATGCCCATAGTATGGAGCTGAAAGTCAGCAATGCAATGCCCAAATTGCACTCTATGTCATAACTTTTTAACAGTATTTATATGATATCTAGATTTAATGTTATTTATAGCACCGGTTCAAAAGATATTGGACATTAAACATGATAACTTCCTACTGGTTTTTTTTTTACATTTTATCGTTCACAGACAGCATTGCTATTAGTTTTTCACTAGGAACTTCATGATCATCACATAAGCTAAGTCAGATCAGTGTTCTTTTATATACTTATCTGTATGTTATCAGATAAACATGTCAGTTATTTAGAATTATCTAGTCTGTCTCCATTGTATAATGTCAATATGTATGTGAAAACAATTTGGTTAGATACACTGGTACTGCAATGTTAACAAGAACGTCTTATTATTTTTTTATATCTAGTGCTTCATATGATTTAAAATTAACAACATAATTCTAGTTTTTATTTATTAGAGCAATCTTATAATATACTTTATCTGGGCATTTATGGGGCACAGATGGGCATTGTCCTTTGTAAAACCGATGAGAGATGATTAGACAAAGTCCTAATTTTTGTACAACATATCCATTCGTTAAAGTGGAGTCACTGCCAAAGGGTACAAAGGCCGTGAAGAGTCCTATTTTCCGTTTTCATTCATAAATTTTGAGTAACGGCTCGGCTATTCTGACTTAATTAAACCTATACATGTCGCTTTTTGCAATGCATTTTAATAGAAAAAGGATAGCACCAGTAATTCATACTGGTGAACGCATATTGGTGAACTCATACTAGTGAACTCATACTGGTGAACTCATACTGGTGAACTCATACTGGTGAACTCATACTGGTGAACTCATACTGGTGAACTCATACTGGTGAACTCATACTGGTGAACTCATACTGGTGAACTCATACTGGTGAACTCATACTGGTGAACTCATACTGGTGAACTCATACTGGTGAACTCATACTGGTGAACTCATACTGGTGAACTCATACTGGTGAACTCATACTGGTGAACTCATACTGGTGAACTCATACTGGTGAACTCATACTGGGGACCAGTCAGCAACTTTGGCTCGTAAAGAGAGTTCGATCTTAAAAAGGACTGATGATCTTTAATGCCACAAAGATATTGCAAGAGTTTATCAGGATATGAGCATCGCGATGCCAGAGAGCCAGACCTCAAAGTTCGATACTTATATCTGCGAATAATACAATCTACCGCACGTTTTCCCTACAATATCACGTTGATTGTGTGTCAATTCTTCATAATAAACCTCGTACCTACTCCTTCGTCCTAAGACTCCTAAGTAGCCCCCCCTTCAAGACATAAGACCCGGCTATGTTCTGCTCGAAAGGAAAAACAAACAGTAATTTCTCTTGCCATTCTTACCAGGCCAATAGAATCGAACTACCAGACCTCGGCCAGATCCTAGAACTTCTAAATACCAAAATCAGTGATAGTTCTATCACCCTCCCGTATAGCGATGCACACTTGTTAAACAAATATAATTAATTTAACAAAGCATGCATGCGTGATTTGAAGGATCCAAAATCTGTCTCGGTTTTTGCGTCCTGGGAAGATTGCAAGACCATCCCTAACGCATTTACAATATCGAAAACCACTTTTTTTTAAATGAAGGACTACGTGACCTGTTAGATTGTCCCGCGTCGACACGTGGCTCTGTGCTACCGGCAGTCAGCGGACCGATTGCGATGGCTCCTTCCACGTCGGTCGTTGTCCCGCCGTGATTATTAACGCTGATTCCGATCCACCTTAGTCATCCTCGCGGCCGTCATTCCGTAGCTCACGCTCGACTCGCAACAAAAAGGTTGTGTGAATATTATGCTACAGACTTACACGTGTATCGTATTATGACGGTAGCTTGTAAATAGTAGTAGAGAGCATTTTATATAGGCAAGCTAAAATTACTACCTATCTACCTAACACAATCACTGCCATACGCTGTAGGAATATTTTGGTATCAGGTCACCCAACAATAACCGACGAGACCATTACTAATACTGCAATATGACACTAATACTGCGCACTTCAGCTATAATTTGATACAATACAGGCAGTGCTATCATCTTCCATATTATTCCATATCATGCAAGAAATGAATACAATCTCCCAATTATATTATTAGTTATAGGCTCTCCGAAACTGTTACATACCTATGTATTTTTTTATAAGAATACAATTGGTATGGATGTATCTGTCAATCATTGGACTACCTATTGAAATTTCTCCGTCTTGACCGTCTTCTGTTTTTATTTGCAGAAAATAGCGGATTATACTACGGTTTAAGACATTTATTTTCTCAAAAGATTACAAGATAATCACTTACAGAGAAAATACAAAATATAATATACGAACAGTTTGAATTGCTCAATTAGCGTTGTACATAAAAATAGGGGTTGGTACTTTTAAAAATATTTAAACATTTTTATTTTTCCAGGTATTGCGGGTACCTTCATTTCATTTAGAAATCACAATGCACGATAATAAATTTTAAGCAGCAAGCCGATATAGAAAAACTACAACGCATAGAGATAAATATCAATTCAAACTAATTCAAAAGACAAAGATTACTTAATTCAAAACACTTCTTGTCTAAAAATTGTAGATTTGGGCGTGTACTTACGTTTTGTTGAAGTTAGTTGCGATAGCCACTTCTGATCTATAAGGACGACCTTGCTCCGAGGAGAATAATAGAAGATATCATCACAGAATATAAATCACTTTTATTATAACACACTGTTTCCAAACTAAAAACTAGATAAATTAAATTCACAATAAACAGTTACTTCCAACTCTTAACAGTCTCGTGGTTGACACTCGAATCCCCGCATTGTGCTCCCAACCATGGTTTTATTGGTAAAAAACCCTACCATCACAAAACCCCCAAACGTCTCACAGCGACCAATCACAGCCCGCATCAGTTCTCTTTAATGCGGCCCCGTGATTGGCCGGCGCTACGAATCAATTGAATAGCTTCTACTTCTGTCAGTACTCTAAAAGTAGTTGCCAGCATATTAAAATATTAAACAATGAAAATAAAGAATTAAATAATTTGCGATAAATCTCCACAAAATTGCAAACCCTAACATATGTATAATCAAATCAAAAATCTAATAGGTATTAGATTAGTTACCAAGAATAATACAAATGTAATTCCAATTCTAAGCAGGTTGTAGGAGGATAGGTTTCTAATGTTATGCGATTGCTAAATAATTCTTTAGCACAACTACGACACAAAGGTATAGTTTCGCATAGTTTTAAAACAATCGGAAGCATAACCGATGAAAACAATATTTTTTATTTTTTAATATTCATTACTGTCCCTTTTTTGTCATTCCCATTCCTAGACCACTGTTTTTCCTCTACCGTAACAAAAAGCAGTGTTAAATTCTCTTTGCCTAATTCATTACCGTGACCTCCAAAAAATATATAAGTCAATTATTTCAAGAAGTACTTCATTTAAAACGGTGTTAAATCCAGATATACAGAAGTATAAAAATATAGTGTACATTTTATTATCAATTAAAATTAATTGACACTTATTGAAACGAAATATTTACAGTTTATTTACAACCATGTCCACTTAAACTAGGTAAAAAACTTCCTAAAAGTTGTCGCCGTACTGGGAGGGAAGGGTACCTAAAAGACTGGCGGCATTACCCCTTTGTGTGGCCAAGCTTATACGTTGGGAGAAAAAGCTACCAGCCCGGTGGCGGTCTCCTGAGACTTCGATAAGTTTGGATGAAATTTCTTTCACCAAACCGTGCGTCTCATGAGACCAAGGCCCCATGGTCTCCATCGCAAAGGGCGCAAATATATAGCTCGAACCTAGAGCTGCATCACTAGCGGTCGCCGCAGCCCTTACTCTGAGCTGCAGCCCCTCCAGCCGCCCTGCAAGTTGCCGGAGTGTGGGACGCAGCAAGATTGATCAAATCTATACTTATAATAAAACTGTAACAGGTCCAATTCTGTACATTGAAGATATTTTGAAAATTATATTTGGAGGGCATTCTATAACCGATACTGAGGCCGAAAATGTAATTTTTTTAATTTTTGTCTGTCTGTCTGTCTGTCTGTCTGTCTGTATCTCGGCTGAGCATCACGCCGAAACTACTGAATGGATTCAAATGAAACTTGGCATGATTTGAGATCTTACTACGAGGTAGGACATAGGATACTTTTTATCCCGTAATCTAGCACGGTTCTTTTGGGAGAGGGGATTAAAGTCAAAATGGGTACTTGGTTATACGCTTGGTCCGATTTTATCAATTTTTCTATATAATATAATAAATATTAGTAAGGGAACACTCATAGAGAGTTGTTATCAAGGTTTTGTAATCGATCGGGTTAAGCAACGTTAGGTAAGGTCATTAAATAGATGGGTGACCGTTTAACGCCATTTGAACTAAACGGGTCCGTGCTTCGGAGAGCAAGTAAAAAGTGGGTCCCAGTTTTTAACCGACTATAAAAAAGGAGGTTATGTATTCGAAGCGAATGTCTGTTATTAAAAATTTAGTTAACGTAAAAATAGCGCAAGCGGAGCTGCGTGGGGCAGCTAGTTCTAAATAAATAGCTTGGCACAAAAAAATTGCGCACATATAAAAGTATATTAGTATTAGTATCAGTTGTCTGGTTTCCATAGTACAGGCTCTGCCTAGTTTGGGATCGGATGACCGTGTGTGGATTGTCCCAAGATATTATTATTATTATATCGCGATTTTTGAAGAATCACCCGGCTGCTGACGAGTTGAGTCACGACGGTCACGACACGTTAACCTATAAAATATTCAAATGATTGCGATTGCGACACTAGGGCTGCGTTCCACTTGGGGCTCACATCGATCAAAACGCTCCTTTAATGGTTGTCCACAGTGAACTCGCGGTGACTTGGGCCATAAGGCGTGCGCGCAGGGTGGCCACAGCGACGCGTGGGCTGTTGTACTTGTATGTAGCGCTAATGCCTGATTTACACGTATTAAGTTGTCAAGTAGGTAACTAAATTTTAAGTGACTTAATTTTAAGTATGCGTTTACACGTCGTTTTTAGTAAATTTTAGTTAAAATCTTTAGTTCTTTAGTTCGCCCCAATGGACGGTCGCACGATCCGTGACGATGTCATAGTACTTTGTAGCGACGGACAACTAATTTATTTTTAGGATTAAATTATATAGACAACTAATACAGATTATTATATTAGAATTTCCTTTTAATAATGTTTATATGTACTATAATTATAATATTAGATATAGAAAAGTAAATGACTTCATGTCTTTCTTGATTACTGAATTTGTGTTTGATGTAAATATTTAACAATTTTACTTGTTTATTGCTTTCCATCCCCATAAGCACCGTGTCTGGTTCCCGGGGGACTACAAAGCACCTCCAGTGGCAGGCTCCGAAGGAAACGCGCTGAAGGACTCCTGGTGCAGATTCCACAGGAGAGCCCAGGTTTCCCCTCATGTGTCAATGTGACAACCACGGGGATTTAGTGGGAAAGAATCCCATTTACCCAGGTTGACCTACACAGGTCCTGGGACCCATTGAACAATTCTCCGCTAGAAAAAAAAAAGATGCCAGATACAGGCTAAAATTACCCCAAAAGTTCTCCGTTGATCTAAAAATTCCCGAGACTACTAGCCAAATAGCTCTCGAATCACTTAATTATACGGCAGTATAGTAAAAAAAAAAACATTTGATTGCAAATATTAATACCTACAGCGTAGTAGGTATTTAAAAATTCCAGGACAATAAAAATTCTGGAACAATCCCGTATTTCTGGCACCCCTAAATATACGTCGGTACAACGAAAACGTGACGAAAACGACGTTGCTCCTACTAAATTTGTATATTATCTATGGTATGATCTATGGCTATACCTTTGCACGCACACCTGCAAACGTGCATTATACATGTGTGTGTCCAAACGTATCAAGAATAAACCACGCCCACCTACTTACCCGAAAAATAGAAAAGTTTCTATTCTTCTTCTGAAATAAATGATTATTATTATTATTATTATAACTTGCGTACTAAATTTTAACTTGTTACTTTCTACTAAAATGATTGTTTACACGTAATAATTTACTAAAATTTAGTAAAGATTTAGTTACCAACTTAATAAGAGTAAACGAAAAATTTTACTTATTCACTTGTGTACTAAATTTTACAGTGCGACCGTAAAGAGTAGAAATTAATTAAATCGGAACTAACTTGCTTTAATTACTGGTAACACTAAGAAAACTGCCACAATTTGTAAACATTCAGGTTCGAGGTTACGTTTTGTTGAATTTTAACTGTTTATTTAATTAATTTTAATATATCGTGTGGACAATGAATAAAACTATACGTGGTGGTGCCCGTGAAATAATATATAAGGTGTTTATGCGATGTTTGGCCGAGTTTCAAGCCGGCAAAATTCTGTCGGACTTGGATAATGTTTATAAAAGAACAGCGGACTTGACAGGTATGGGCACACGTGTTGTATGATGTAGTAATCTAGTATTATATTATTTTACATAAAAAAGTATGTTTTACGTTATTTAAAACTTATTTTTTACAAGATTTAATAATATTTGGAGGTTATACTGTTTTCAATTAAATTATACGGTGACCAGAGCCGTCTTGAGCCGTAACAGATTTTTACCCGAATGCCCCAGGCAGGCGCGGTCGCAGCCAACGATTTTGGGGGGGGTCATATTTGACGGTCCCGTTGGTCTTGTACCTAGACTAGGTTAGGGTTAACCGCTACCCAATTATGCCGTGTACGAATATGGATTTTGGGGGGGGTCATGACCCCTACGACCCCCCCTCTCGGACCGCCACTGGCCCCAGGGTTATCTTTTTCGAGAGTATGCATGTGTGTTGTATGTATATCTATTTCTAAATGAAAAATATGGGTAACAAATGAAAAGTCTTAACGAGACGAGTTGAAATATATATACATATGTATACGTCTTATGTACGTATAATGTAATTTAGGATCAGTTTGTTTGTATGCAGTCGAGTTTTTTAGACTTTTTGTAATTTATACTTGTTTTGTTATTATTATAGGTAAATCTGAGAGTACCATAAGAAGAATAGTTATCGAAGGGAATAAAACAAAAGGAAAGTTTGGTACTCCAGCTAAACATCGGAAAGGTCGTCCCAGGAAGGATTTAGACGATTTCGATATATGTGCGATTCGACAAAAAGTCCATTTCTTTTACATCGTCAAAAAGGAAGTGCCTACAATATCAAAATTGTTAACGCAATTAAAAGAAGACATTGGTTATGATGGAGGTAGAGAACATTTAAGAAATCTTTTAAAATCAATTGGTTTTAAATACCGGAAATGCCGTTCAAGTAGACAAGCACTCTTAGAGAAGTCGGATATTGCAGCCAAGAGAGAACAATATTTAAAAATAATTATGGATAACAGAAACCTGCCTGAAGAAATCCAAAAAGATATAATTTATTCAGATGAGAGTTACATTCACTCTTCTTATAAACTGAAAAAATGTTGGCAGTCGATTGACACTCTGGGTGTCGTACATGATATATCCAAAGGTAAACGTTGGATATTAGTACATGCAGGGAGCGAAAATGGGTTTCTGCCAAATGCCCTTTTAATATTTAGTGGAAACAACAAACAAGAAGACTACCATTGAGAAATGAATTTAATAAATGGGTTACCGAAAAATTAATACCGAACCTACACAACCCATCTATAATTGTCATGGATAATGTGCCATATCATTCAGTCAAATTGAACAAGGGCTCGACGTCCAATAGCAGAATAGATGACATGAAACAATGATTATTGCAAAATAATATTGAATTTAACCCAACAAAAAAGCCCATGCCTTATGAACTAGTAAAAAAGAACAGACAAAGACCGATTTACGAAATCGATGAAATTTTTGGGGAATATGGACACACAGTGGTGAGACTGCCACCTTACCACTGTGATTTAAATACCATTGAATTGATATGGTCCTTAGTGAAACGTAAAGTTGCATCATTAAATGTTGGAGCCAGAGATATAAAGCAACTTACTGAAGAGTCTTTTGCTAGCATAACCGCCGCAGACAGGAAGCAGTGCTGCGAACATGTTAAAAAAAATGAAGCCGAATATTACAAAAAGGGAGGCATGCTTTATCAGAGCATTGAAGAATTAATTATAAATGTTCAAGACGACAGCACTTCAAGTTCTAGTAATGAGTCAGAGTTTGAAGAGGTACAACCTAGTACATCAGGAGCACCAATAAATGAGTTAGAAGAAATGGGTGTTGAATATTTAGATTTTGAATCTTTAGACGAGTGACAAAATAAATAAATAAATAGTAATTTTGTTTTTCATTGTGTATATTTTCTATATGCAGCAGTAGAAGTTATGATGAGGCTGATAAGATTACGATTTTGGTTAATCCTCAAACATAGAATAGAATCTTCTATGGTGGCTACACTTGCCTGTTGGTCTAGTGGTAAGAGGCCCTGGCCGCTACCCTATAGGTCGTGGGTTCGATTACCACCAAGTGTCTGGATGTAAACTATTTATACAAGTATGTATTTACAAATATAGGTATTGGTATCCACAGTACAAGTTCTGCTTAGTTTGGGATCAGATGACCGTGTGTGAATAGTCCCAGCATATTATTATTACGTAGATACATTGTAATATTTTTTTTATTGGGTGGAAACGATAAATAATAGTCAAGTATCAATACTATTTCATCACAGTAGACGATGTTGCTCACTAAAAGACAGTGGCGCCCTCATTTATTTTCTACTCTTTTCGGTCGCACTGTAACTTGGAACTTGGAAAGTGTTTGTTTACACGCAATAATTTACTTAAGCTTTACTAAAGATTTAGTTACCAACTTGCAACTTAATACGTGTAAATCAGGCAATTATGGAACTTCGTTCCAAAAATACTTGAGACGAGCGACTAGACCGAAATGGTTTGGCCCGTAGTTTGGCTAGAACGGGCGGATCGGAACGTTTGAAAAGTACGCACGCTAACTCGCTCAAGCCGGTCGCGCTAGGTTCCCGCCTAAGTCACTTCAGTGTGGACACAAACGGTGGTTTCATATGTTTGATATTTCGCGCCCGTCGTCGCCACCGCGCTAGGCCTGCAGTGTGGACGACCACTAGTCATTCCACATAGCAACCGCGGTCGTTGTGGTCGCGGCGAAAACGTCACTCATGACGTCATAACATACGCTCATGTGAAGCTCACGACGAGCCATCTAAAAGGGTCGTAGTGATCGTTCCATTTGAGTTTACGACGGTAACGCTCACAAGCAAGTGGAACGGGAAAAACTGCGGTCGTGCCTGACTGCTGCGTGAGCGCGCGTGATCGTTGTGGGCGCCAAGTGGAACGCGCTCCTTGATTTAATCCAAGACGCTTAAATACACATGGAGGATGCAACGCAAAGAATGTCTTGAAGACAAGAAATTAGGCCTTGAGTCATTTAAGTTATGTTTTTTGTCTCTTTCATTAGGGTGACCACGACGGATCTAAGTTTAGGATAAATACTTACGGATTACGTATTTAAAGAAAAAAAAAACTAAGATGGGAATATATCATATAAAACGAATTTTATAGTAGGTAAGGGCAGCGTTCGGGAAATCGTATGCTGTCAGTGATAACTTAAAGCACAGAGACTTGGTTGTTTACTGTCGGCTTATTAGAAAACCCGAGCAAGCAATGGAGTTAGCTATAGGTCTACCAGAATCTCATGGCATAAAAAAAAAAATGTGATTTTAATAAGGCAATGTCAATTGTCACCTGTCAAATCAAAGTACGTGATTTGCCAACCGCTGAAAGATTTTGTGATATCTTCAAGACAATTAGTTTCTTTTTGTGAAAATGTAGAAAAAGCCACTTCGATCTCAAGTGAGAAATATTGTTTTCAATGTGTATCATAAAATAAGGGAAGAAGAAAGCATAAATCAAACTCAAACGTTGATTTTAAAGCGCGTCGTAAAGTTGACCGGTAAGTTGGGCTGAGTTGTTAAGATACTTTTGGTTTATTTTATATTTTTCTTACATAATTGTAGCTTCTTTATAGGGGTTTCCAGTAATACTATACGGCGAATCGTAAGTGAAGGCACATCAAATGATGGTGTATTTTCCACGCCTGGTAAAAAGAGGAGAGGGGGGAAGAAGAAAATCAACTTGGACAGTTTCGATTTAGAATTAATTAGAAATAAAGTAAATGAATTCTATACAGTTCGGAAGGAAATTCCAACATTAATTAAACTGTTACAAATTCTTCGACAAGATATTGATTTCAACGGAGGGAGAGAATCTTTAAGGTATGAAAAATATTAAGTAATAACCCCTCTAACTGTCACTCGATGATGATGATGATGAATGACTAAGCTATCGTTTGAGTAATATGATATATTTTACTATTTTTTTACAGACTTATCCTTAAGGAGATCGGTTTTGAATATGTTAAATGCCAATCAAAAAGGATTTCCATTCCATTTCCATTTTGATGGAGAGAGATGACATAAAACTACAAAGATTCAGGTTTTTGAAGCGTATAAAGGAAAACCGCGAAGCTGAAGAGCATAATAAATTGGATGTGATTTATTTAGATGAGACTTACATTCACGGTTCATGTTCTTTGAACAAGTGCTGGCAAAGCAAAGATATTGCAGGTCCATCTAAAAGTATTTCACTTGGAGCGAGCTGGATCATTGTTAACGCTGGTGGAGAAAATGGCTTTGTACCAAATTGTTCTCTGGTGTACAGGTCAAAAAGTGTATCTGCTGACTATCACCACGATATGAATAAGGAGAATTTTACAAAATGGGTGACAGAGAAGCTAATTCCAAATCTGACAAGGCCTTCACTAATTATTATGGATAATGCTAGTTATCATTCCGTAAGGATGAACAAACCACACACAAGCTAATCGTATCGCTGATATAAAAGAATGGCTTCGTGCAAACGATGTACATTATGATGATCTTTGGCGTAAATGTCAACTCCTTGAAGTAGTGAAACAAAACATGTCTGCGCCCAGGTATGAGATAGATGAAGTATTAAAATCGCACGGTCACGAAGTTTTAAGACTCCCACCTTATCATTGCACTTTGAATCCCATAGAAATGATTTGGGGTATAATGAAGCAAAAAGTTGCTGATAAAAATGTAAATAGGCCTGCAAGTGACATTAAATTATTAACAGAAGAAGCTTTCTCATAAATTGGTGCAGAGTAATGGCGAAAATGTTGTGAACATGTAAAGAAAGTTGAAAATGATTTTATCAAGCAAGATAGAATAATTGAAATGCTGAAAGAGCGATTTATAGTAAATACCTCTTTATCTTCATCATGTGATGAAGAACAAGAAATGCAAGTGGAATTCTTGGAATCGTTTTCTAGTTCTGAATGAAGTGTGAAGTTATTCTTATGATTTAAATGATATATAATAAATTAGCATATAAAGTAATATAAAATTAATTTATTTTTCCTATGTTAAGAACCCGATGTATAACAACAGTTTTCATTCACATACCTAATATACTTCATGTTCATTAATACTAAAGAGAAATAAATATCAAACAGTATCAAGACCGTTTAATCCAATTTCCCTAGTATAGCACACAACAAATTCTTATTTCCCCATTTGCCATGAGATTCTGGTAGACCTATATGCCTAAGCATATTTATCCATCCTCCATTGTCTGTTCATTTCTGATTTTATCACGTAGCGAAACCTTGTAGTTTCGTAGAAGAGCCGTATTTGAATTAGAGTACCCCTATAGCTTTGAAAATATTCAAGTTGAAGTGACAGTGTGCGGGGCGCATAGCTGGAAGAACCGATGGCCGTTGGGCAGAAAGTTTCTAGATAACGACCACGAGCCGGAAAGTGGTGTGTAGGATGGCCCCTCACAAGATGGACCGATGTTATCATACGCGTGGCAAGAAGCCGGTGGATGCGTGGCCGAGTGGCTAAAGCCCGTTAAGTTTGGACGTCTTTGGGGCAGGCCTTTGTCTAGCAGTTGACGTCATTCACCTGATGAATGCTTGGATAGATTTTATAGAAATGAAAAACAACAATATGGTAAATCATTTACTAACATTCATAATATTTATTATACAAGCCATTCGGTAATCGAGAACATTTTACATGGAAATTTCGCTAGTGTTTGTAAGCATTTAATCACAATCTTAAATTAAAATAATCAAATACACGGATGCGGTAAAAGCGTTTGCCAGGACAGGACTGTACATTTCTACGAAATTCTCCTTGAATTCATGTATAATTGTTGTCATATTTCTATAAATGTTGAGTCAGTCTTTACTGATGCCATTTCCTACGAGGAAGCAGAAAATTCTATATTTTATTAAATTAAATTGCACTCATAATACATGTCTCACACACACACACGCTCACGCAGAAACACTCACATATTACTGCAACATTTTTACATATTTTTTTTCTTTTTTCTCAACTGTATATTATTAATGTTTTTCATATAACTGTTAAATAAAGGATACATGGCTATAGAAGAGCGGATCCTTTAAACACAACTATTATTATGCTTAACATAGGGATCCGACCTTGTATGTAACTATTTCAAAGTAAGCTAATGAAATAAACATTTTTGTTATTTTTTTTAATTACCATAATCAAAGTTGACCTTAGTCAAAGTTGAAACACAATCACATGAATGTGATATATAGAATGGTGTAGCACTATTTAGAAGGTGTCCTGGTCTGTCTGGGTCATAGTCCCTCTGTTTTAAAGTATAAGCTGCTGCTAATGTAAGCTGACAAATATCCTTGATTAATTTATCCTTTATTTGGTAAGTACATTATTTCGGGAAGCTGAAATATAAATTTTATTAATATTTCTATCAGGGCTTACTTTCCAGGCAGAATGTTGATACATGTTGACTTTTTATCACGTAGCGTATTTATACTTAACCATAACTATTTTTATGAAGATTTTCATAAATAAATCTGAATACAAAATCTGAGTCTAGTTTGCTTAGTACTAAATATATAAAATAATGTCTGGAAATTATATTGTATTTCCGTTGGTACAAGTTTCAAAATATATTTTACGTCTGTGGTAGCTATGGGTCCTCTTATGAGTGCAAAATATTATATTTTCGATTTGACTTTAAAACATTAAATACTCATACTTATGTAAAATTACGTTCCTTTCCAGACTCAGAAAATCTTAAGTTTTAGTGGTCACCCTACTGATGTAAAATGTTTATTTAAAATTAGATGATTAATAGAGCATAATTGACAGAATAAAATAGGATATCATTTATATATCGCCACACAACACTAAAATTAATCAATATTGACTTTTTATTATGATTCAAAGGTAAAAATGTATGAATACATTAAATACGGTTATTATCGCAAAAATACACTAACCTGTGAAACTTATTGTCCGAATTTGGCTTCCAAACACTTATGCAATTGTGTACAACATGCTACATTGTTTAAATAGCGAATCTAATGAGAATACAATTTTATTTGATCTTTTAAAAACCCGAAGTGGTAGAAAACATATGACGGAGTGGCCATATTGTGTTCAATGAGAGTTGCCATAATGTTAAAACGGCAGCTTCCAACAATCAGGGTAGTGAAGGAGGACTGGTTTAGGAATATGATTTCTATATAATTTATTACTGACGTCCATAGACAGTACTCAAGTTGACGTGGATGTAATTTTTCTTATAATTCATGTAAAGTCTGTCAGGAGAACCCCGACGGACGTTACGAAATCTTGGCTTATCACAATTCACACAATCGGGATTGGGATTTTTTGTGTTAATCATGGCAATTTTTGATAAAGTGTGAGAGGGATAAAAAACATAACTAAGGGTGAATGAACCTGTCTTCAATAATTTGTTCTAGGCCCAAACTCCATGTGTATCTAAGCTCCTTGATTTAATCTATTGTGCAATCATTAAAATAGACTGCCAATAATTCACCGGCTTCACCCCTTCCCCTTCCTTCACCCGGTGAAACACCGTTCAGCCCATAGATTTAAAAATTTTCACTATCTTTATATAATAATATCTTTGGTTCAGCCAGCGTTCACCGAATCACCGCATTACATACATCCTCTGGCTCATCCCACAGAACACTATTGGCTCATCCTCTGAGGGCTTGTTAAGAAAACCGGGTGTGGTGGTAGGTTTCTGCGTGCAGTGGAAGTTTGTGTTGGGTTTGGATCGTATATATAATTTGAATAAACCTTTTAAGCTTAACACTGAGTTTTATTCATGGAAATACAATATGTAAAATATATGACATACACAAAGGAATAATTACAAATCAACAGCACTTGTTGCTAAGGCAACCATATGCATAGATAATGTCAGTATGAAAACTATGACAAGGGAGGTTGCATACTTAACATCCTCGGAAGTTTTTAGAATTTAGATCAGTAAATTCTGTAAGCCAATCCTCGTACTCATGTCTTGCAGTCTTGGTCCAAACAATGGCTTTGTTAGCATGTCAGCCAGCTGCAGTTCCGAGGGTACATGCTTCACGTAAAAGTCTCCATTTTCAACACATTCTCGAACGAAGAAATGCTTCAACTTATTATGCTTCGTTCGCTTATGAAACTCAAATTTAGGATTATAAGCCAGTTGAATAGCTGATGTGTTATCCAGGTTTAGGACTGGTTTCTCGACTCTGATCAATTTATTTAGAAGCCGATTCAGCCATATTATTTCCTGGGCTGCTTCACTAGCTGCTATGACCTCTGCTTCGGTAGATGAAATAGAAACAGTAGTTTGTTTCTGACTTCTCCAACTGATGGCAGCACCAGAGAATAAGCACACCATTCCAGATGTTGATCTACCAGTTTTCTGATCTCCTGCATGATCTGCGTCACTGTAGCAGACTAAGTGTGGAGGGGGCTGTTTCATTATTCTGTGTCCCTTTCAGATAAGGGAAAATACGTTTCACATTCATTACGTCTTTTTTTAGTAGGTGACCCCAGATTCCTAGAGGCCACACCAACAGCATATGAAATGTCAGGCCTTGTGCCGACAGATAGATAGGCTAAGGCTCCAACAGCTTGCCTGTACGGGAATTGGGAAGTGTTAAGTTCTTCTTCTTCTTCACCCGGCTCATTTTCTTTCAATATAGGCGTTGGTGCTGACTTGCAATGGCTTACATTAGCTTCTATCATCATGGCTCTTGCTTTTTCTAGGAGTGTCCTGTTTTTCCGTTCAGCTGTTCCATTTTGATTTGCTGTGTATGGTGCGGTAAGTCTACGTTGTATACCGCAACGTTTAAGGTAAGCGTCAAACTCTTTGTTCACGTATTCTGTGCCGTTGTCTGATTGTAAGAATTTGATTTTGTTTCCGATGTGAGTTTCTGCTGATTCCTTGAACTCCTTAAATTTTTCCAGTACTTCGGTCTTGGATTTCATGAGATAGACTCGACAGTATCGACTATAGTCATCGATGAATGTAACGAAATATTTGTTACCGCGAACGGATGGCGTTCGAATTGGTCCACACACGTCGCTATGTATAATTTCTAAACGTTCTGTCGTTCTTTGAGTCGTTTTCTCCTTGGGAGCAGGTACTCTATGCAGTTTTGCTTGTATGCAGGTTTCACACTCGTTCAATGTTTCGGAATCATCAAAGTCTAAACCAAGTATAGTTTTGTTTTTCAATGCAGTTTTCAGATCTTTGGCGTTCATGTGACCGAGTTTTCTGTGCCAGTCGTTGATGTCTGATGAGTTCGTTTTATTGGGTTTATTGGAAACTATATCAGGTTTATCATTGGCCAGATTATTACGCTCTTGTTTTTCAGGTGTAAAATAGTATAGACCATCATGTTGTTTGTATGCGGTGAGAGTGATTCCATCTTTGGGATTGTTTACCGTCGCTTTATTTTTATGAAAGAGAACAGTGCATCCAGCATCTGTCATCTTGCTGACGGACATCAGGTTTGTGCTAAGAGATGGTACATACAGCGTATCTTTAAGGTGTGTAATTGCCTTACCTTTGCCATTTTTCGTTTCAAATGTAACTGTACCTTTTCCTCTTATGTCAACTGTGTAGTCTTCAGTTGCGAAGTTCAGGTTTCCTGATGTACTCTCAATGGTCTTCAATAAGTCTCTTTGATAAGTCATATGAGACGTGCAACCGCTGTCTAAGACCCATATGTTGTTCACGGAATTCCTCTTGCGTGATAGGAGGCATTGCGTAACTATATGGTTCTTATGAAATCCATCTTTCTTTTTATTTGGTTTTTCATTATTTTTCTTCCAGCAGTTTGTACAAATTTTGTGACTTCTGTGTTTGAAGATGTTACCTCTTCATTTACAGATTGTGCAGGATACATACAGTGCTTCTTCATTTTCAGGTTCGTTGCTAGTGCTGGCCATGTTTTGATTATGGCGCGCTTCATATTCTTCAATAATTTTAGTTTTAAGCGCTTCAGGCGTAGGAAGAATATCTCGCGTCTCAATAGCGACTCTGAAGTTTTCATACTCTGATGAGAGGCTGTACAACATTAGAATTGTAAGTAGATCTTCGTTCACTGTAATGTCCATATCAGCCAGTTTGTCAACAATATCCATGAATTGATTGAGATGACTTACCACGTCAGATCCCTCTTGTTTAGCAAGTATAAGCCGTTTAAGTAGAGATGCTTTTCTCGCAGGACCTTTACTGGCATAAATGTCTTGTAATTTTTTGCATAGTTCCTTAGCCGTTTTACAATTTTTTATTTGCTTGAGTTCAGAAGGAGCGATTATAAGGATGAGCTCAGATCTCGCCTGTCTGTCTCCTTCCTTATCAGTTGCATTAGCAGGATCTCCGGAACTTTCTATATATTTCCATAATTTTTGTCTTATTAGGACAGCTTCAGCTTTTAGTACCCAGGTATCGTAGTTTTCCCGCGTCAGTGGTTCAATTTTTACGTACGACATTTTTTCGAGATAGAAATTTACTCACGTTTTTCAAATTTAGAAACGATCTGCTACCATGTTAAGAAAACCGGGTGTGGTGGTAGGTTTCTGCGTGCAGTGGAAGTTTGTGTTGGGTTTGGATCGTATATATAATTTGAATAAACCTTTTAAGCTTAACACTGAGTTTTATTCATGGAAGTACAATATGTAAAATATATGACATACACAAAGGAATAATTACAAATCAACAGCACTTGTTGATAAGGCAACCATATGCATAGATAATGTCAGTATGCAAACTATGACAAGGGAGGTTGCATACAGCATACTTAACAGGGCTCATCCTCTTTGACTCTGACTGATCGCTCGCTGGCTGACTGCTTGGAGGAGTGGCTGACTGAGCTGAGGTTCACCGGCTTCACCGGCTGCTGGCTTATTCTGAGTACCAATATAGTGATCTGTGGTGTTCTGGTTTAATTTGTTGGTGGTTTATTTATAGGTGAAACACAGACGTATTAGGTACCTATTAGGGATGCTACGCATAGGTGAAATCAGTGGCCTGACACTCTGGTATAATTTATTAGAATTCGCTAAACAAATTCGATTTTCGTCTTTAAGGAAATGAAATAGAGCATAAATTTGAACTACAGAGAATACTATTCGAAACCGGCATTTTAAGGCAACATGATCAACAAAATTTTATGTGTCACAGTTGGTCAGATTGAACTGTCTGACGGACTCTGACGGGTGTTTGATAAGTTTGATTGAAGTTTATTATTTTAATGGCGGTTACTGCTTCTATCTTTTTTATTGTTTGTTACCGTTTTTGAGTTTTTAGATAAGTGTTTTGCATCGAAAATACGTCACCTCGAGATTTGGTTCCTCCATATTCATCAAGTTACTGACTTTTAAGTTTTGTGTTCCTATTTGGTACCGTGAACGAACAAAAACGGAACTTAAAAGTTCTGTAATAAAAAATGTGTACCTAAGTTGTAAGAAGTAATGCGGATTTCGGTGTATTGTTAATCTTGGCTCGTATACAACTTGATACTGTGAGGTAAGATTATCGTAAATTCATAACCTTTTTCATAATCAGGCATCACTCACTCATCATTGCGATATCAGAGTTTCGGTTGGGTTGACCGCTATCCAATAGGTTGTGGGTTCAATTCCCACGCTGTGACTGGGTGGGGACTCTTATTTACCTTTTTAGGTATCTATTCACAACAAAAACAAAGTATTTAAGTATTAGTATCAGGTGTCAGGCTAATATAGTCTGCCTAGTTTGCTCATGCTCTGTCTAGTTTGGGATCTGATGACTGTGTGTGGATAGTCCAAGTATATATAATCATATCTCACATGAAAATACATCCTCTAGTGTTGTCATGCCTATATAATTCTAGTCATGATATATATAATTCAAACAAAGTCCTTTTGTTTTAGATGTATTACAAGATATCATTAACTCAGATTTAGCAATTCCCTGTCAAACAGCACAAGCAAATAAAAGGATGCATGATCATCGGTAAGTTATATTGAATAGTCTTAACTATATTATTTATTCTACTATTACACCTAATAATGATGGACCTGTTGGTTTGGTGGTTACACTCTGGCCACTACTTTTGACGGGTTGCAGGTTACGGGTATGATTCCCATCTTGCGTCTGGATGTTGTGTATATAAACATGTATTTACAAAAAAATATGTATATCAGTGGTCTGATTACCATAGTACAGGTTCTGCCTAATTTGGAATCAGGTGAATGTGTGGATTGTCCTAGGATATTATTATTATAATGTTAGTCACCTTTTTACATCATGGTTGGTAGATCCCATAGAACCCAACTTGCTTTTTTGATGATATACTAGCAACCCATCATGGTTTTACTATCTTGTATGTATGTCTATTTCTTTGGCACTACCCCATACCCAAACGGCTTGATTGATTATGATTTTGAACATAACCTATACCTCTGTACTCAATCCCATAACAAAGACTTATATAATGATATATCATGGTATGCCATGATATATCATTATATAAGTCTTTGTTATGGGATTGAGTATGTTCAAAAAGTAGCAATAGGGAGAGGCGGTCTATCGCCATTTTGGGGTATATTTACAAAATAAAATATCATTAAGGGTATCAAATGTCTGTCTGTCTTAACAGGCTAAATTCAAATATAAAACTCTTGATTATGTAATATATGTAATCAAATTAGAGATAATGCTTTTGCAGTCTTGTTCTTGTATTATTGCCCAACTGCATTGAAGAAAGGGCTATGTTTTTTGTGAGTATGTATGTATGTCTATTTCATTGGAACAGGCTGCAGTTCAGTTGTGGAATTGATATAGGCAACTATTTTTCATCAAAATTGTTATAAAAAAAGCATGGGAACCTTTGATTGAATATGCGTCTTTAACATTTTTTCAAATTAATATTTAGTGTCTCTAATTACCTTAATTGATTAACTTTTTGCAGCTTCTCATCATTGAAAAGCGTAAAAACAATAGGACGGAGGAGGAGGCTGCAGAGGTTAGTTGGGTTGATGCCAATGAAGACTCTTCTGGGTTGTGATGAAGACCGTAATAATACCAACTTTTTCACGTGTTTTATATTAAGGAGAACCTTCTTAATATAAGATATATGAATTTGCTCTATCAGACCACACGGCGCAGTTGCTATCTTGTCCTGTAGAAAAAACCTGTTCTCTTGCACACTGGTATATTGAAAGGAGAAATTATTGTCAGGAAAATGTTAAAAAATTCAAGGAATGCATTCAATCTCTTAGTTTCAGTGAAGTTTATAGTACTGATAATCCTAATTCTGCATATAATATCTTTCATGACATATTTACACTATTCTATGGTTTGTGTTTTCCTTTGAAAAGGATTAGACGATGTTCACGCAATAAGCCCAGATGGATAACAAATGGTATAAAGATATGCACAAAGCGGAAGCGAGAACTACTTTGGCAGTATAGGAAACAGCGTAATGAACAAAATAAACGATCTTTAAAGACATACTCCAAACGTTTAAATAAGATTATCTATCTAACGCAGAAGTCACGAAATGATTATCATATTAAAAATGCGTCTAATAAGTCTAAGGCTACGTGGTCCATCATTAATGGCAGTAAAAACAATATGCCTAAAGAGCATATTAAGCATATAATTGATCCAAATGGACATATTATTGATAATCCATGTGATATAGCGGACGCTTTTAATATTTTTTTTACTAATGGTATGCAATCTCAGACAAAGCCTCCTAGTGCGGATAACAATTTTCTGACATGCAATGCAAATTATTCTCATTCAGTATTTATGAAACCCACGATTCCTTCTGACATTGATAAACATATACTTTCTTTGAAAAATACTAATAGTACTGGTTATGATGACGTAAGCACTAGAATAGTTAAATCTGTATCAAGTTTAATTTCCCCTGTATTAAGTTACATAATTAACTTAAGTATTGCATCTGGTGTTTTCCCGGAGAAGTTGAAGATAACCTTGATCAAACCGCTGTTTAAAAAGAATGACAAGCAAAGTATGAGCTGCTACAGACCCATAGCACTGGTGCCCATCTTCTCTAAGCTATTTGAAAAGGTAATATACGAAAGTCTCTATAATTTTTTTGAAATAAACAATGTGTTAGCAGAAGAACAGGTGGGATTTAGGAAAAATAAAACAATCAATCTAGCCATTTATAAATTCCTTGATGCCATAATAAGTAATCTTGACAAAAAACATTTAGTAGCAGCTTTATATATGGACTTAACGAAAGCCTTTGATTTTGTACATCATATAACCTTGTTAAAAAAACTAGAAGGTTATGGAGTGAGGGGCAATATCTTAAAGCTAATAGAATCTTATTTGACCAACCGCAGACAATGTACACAAATTACTCGTATTTGCCCTAAAACTAAAAAAGAAATGGTATATTCATCTAAATATTGTAACGTCACACAAGGAGTACCTCAAGGGAGTGTATTAGGACCTTTACTATTTATTGTCTACATTAATGATCTCCCTAAAGCCATAAAACAAAATATTGTTTTATTTGCTGATGACAGCACTGTTGTTTTCACCAGTAACAATAAGTCGGACCTAGAATTAGAAATAAATAGTACACTTGACATATTAATTAACTGGTATAAATATAACAATTTGACAATCAATCTGGACAAAACTAACATTATGACATTTAGAAACAGAAAACAATATTTACATAATTTAGACATACAACATAAAGGTCAAAAAATTCATGAAGTAGAAGATACAAAATTTCTTGGACTACGCCTAGATTGTAACATAAATTGGAAACTTCAAGTTGAACATTTATGTACCAAGTTAAACCGATTTTCATATGCGCTCTATATGCTTGCAAAAGTTGTAGACCGGTCTGCTGTGATCACTGCTTATTACGGATATGTTGAGTCAGTTCTAAGGTATGGTGTAATTTTCTGGGGAAACTCTGTCGATAAAGAAAAGGTCTTTAACCCATTAACGCCCTCTGTACTCGCGCGGGTACAGCAACAAAATGCATGATTTAGTTATATTTATTTGTGGATTGTATAAAAGTAATTAGATATATAGTAACTAAATGGTATAACTAGTGTATGAAAAATCTAAGTTTGGCTGCGGCGCGAAAACAAATGTAATTTTTTTTAGTGACAAATTGTGATTGAGGGCCAAGGTCTTTAGGTAAAACGAAAAAAAATATTTTTACTATAAAATAAATAGTAATTTGATATTTTCTTTATTAAAAACTATTGTACATCTATATAGAAAGATATGATACCATTTTAGAAACAATTACTTTCAGTAAGCCCATATCAGAGTCCATTTATGTCACTGTACCCGGATGGGTACAATGGGCACTTATGGACTAATATTTTCAGACATTTTGATAATTTTACAAGGGCGGCTTTACAAGCCACAATTGCTTTTCAGGTTTAGAAAAAGCCCTCAATAATGATAATCATCATCATCTTCATCAGCTGTAAGGCCACTGCTGAACATAGATATCCCCCCCCTCCCCTCTTGCCAATTGCCAATTGGCGTACATCCACCGGTTACAACTCGCACAATGTCATCGGTTCACCCAGTAAGAGATCTGCCTACGCTGCATCTTCCGGTTCGTGGTCGCCATTCGAGAATTCTTCTTCGCCATCGGTTATCGATTCTTTGAGCGCTAGGGCTTACCCACCAATTGCCATTACAAATTGCAGATTCTGAGAGCTAAATTGATGACTGATTCTTTGGCGAATGTATTGATGTTATGGCGTAATGAAACTCTGAACATTGCTCTCTCTATAGCCCTTCGTGAGACTTTAGACCTTCTCTGGAAGACTAGCAGTCGGGAACCACGTCTTATTGGCACTGGTGGCAACACACTTGATTTGAAGAGCCTTATCTTTAGGCTTTACGGTATTTTGAGCGAGAAGATACCACGTAATTTGCCTATCCGAGTTGAATTCTTCGGAAGAATTCTTTATCGACCTTGGACTGAAATCCGAAACTGGACAGTCTCTCCAATTGGTGGACTTTAGACGCCTTTATCTTATTCATGTTCATTTGCTGAGCATAGTATTGAGGTCCTCCAGCGACTCTGCTAGTGTATGTATCATTTTAGTCCAAGAGCTCACAAGTCCAATGCATTCGTGACCAACTTCGAAAGGATAACGTCATCATCATCATCATCACCAGCCGGAAGACGTCCACTGCTGAACAAAGGCCTCCCCCTTAGACCGCCACAATGAACGACAATTTGCTATTTGCATCCACCGGTTTCCTGCGACGCGAACAATGACGTCGGTCCACCTAGTGGAAGGTCTGCCTACGCTGCGTCTTCCGGTTCGTGGTCGCCACTCGAGAACCTTTCTTCCCCAACGGTTATCGGTTCTTCGAGCGATGTGGCCTGCCCATTGCCACTTCAACTTGCAGATTCTGAGAGCTATGTCGGTAACCTTAGTTCTTCGGCGAATCTCCACATTTCGGATTCTGTCGCGCAAAGAAACTTCAAGCATAGCTCTCTCCATAGCTCGTTGTGTGACTCTGAGCTTTTCCAAAAGGCCAGCTGTACAAAACGATAACGTCAGTCTGCCTCAATTATGGGGGGTGGGGGGGAGGTAGATATGGGGAATGTTGCCGAAGCATTGGGGATCGCAGTATACGTGAAGATAGATATTTCAACAGAAGACACTGCTGTGCGTGTTCTGGTTCTACTTTTGTCGCCTCCTACGTCACTCAACGGAAGAACCTTGGAGGTTGCTATTTTTACCTATACTTGCTCAAAACCCAAGGGAGTATCTCATGCTGGTCACAATCCCGAGCGCATTAACAATTATTAGTTGCAATGTGTTATTCCTTACAATCGCGTTGGTTGGCATTGCGAACTTTGCAGGAAAATTCTATGTGTTGAACTACTTTGCTTTAAGCAATTATATTCTTAATCCGCCCGTTGTACTCGTCCAGGTACACCCTTATAATTTCTGCGTCGGATAAATTTTTAATTTTTTTTGCTTATATACCTTTTATTTACTTTTTAATTATACAATAAATATTATAATTATATAATTTTTACAAGCAGTTTTATTTTGGGCGTTAATGGGTTAAATCTCAAAAGAAGTGCTTGAGAGCAATTTGTAAGCTCAAACCAACCGACAGTTGTTTACCGTACTTTAAAGATTTAGAACTTTTAACATTGCCATGTATTTATATTTATGAACTATGTGTATTTGTCCGGACATATATAACAATGTACGATCACTATAAAAGTAAGCGACATTACCAGAAAATTTGTTTTCCGAGGAATCAAACCGCTCAGTTTAATAAAAGTGTATATTGTATGGGACCTAGAATTTACAATCATCTCCCTACTGATATTTTAAACTGTTCTGATATACAAATGTTTAAATATAAGCTAAAATTATTATTATTAAATAAGACATATTATAATGTAAATCAATATTTAAATGACAAATTCAATTAAGTACTATTGACATGGCTATTATAATTTTTCATTTCACTAATATTCTATAAATGATTGTCTATATTATATAATTTGTAGATTAAGGAATTAACTGAGTACTATAGATATAAACTGTAAACATATTAATTTATTATTGTATGCCAATATGGCGGGTCATAGCAGATATTAGTATTTTTTTTTGTAACATCTTTTCTCACCTATGTACCACAATAAAGGACAATTTGAATTTGAATTTGAATTCTTTTTTTGTCACATAATTAAATAAATATAATAATAACCAGTGTTTGTTTTATTTACCAATATTCTGGTAAAAATATAATTCATTTGAGTGTTTCGTCATTTTCTATCTCGAAAAATGTGACTAAACGCTCAAATAAAAGGAATAAGTACTCATTTATATGTACTCCGCGGCCATCCCTACGCATTTATCGATATATTTTCGATAAAATACTATTGATGGTACATCACTAAAAGTATAAAAAAGACTGGCTTAAAAGCCTGGTTATCAATACTTAAAAAAAGAATTGCCCCTTAGTTGGTTGGTAGCAATGATATGAATTATTTCATAGTTGGCTTAGAGGAAGAAAACAATAGAGGGCTGGACACTTTCTTTCTCATTCACGCAAGAAAAGAATGCGTTTATGTAGGTTACGTGTGATAGAAAGAAATAGTGTATATGATTTTTTGTCCCTCAGCATGTGTTCGATTTTTCCGCGCCGTGGGTGCGAAACAAATTTGACGTTTGCTCCCACTTTGCTCCGTGACAATTTTATCGTGGTTTTAATATTATATAAATAACTTAAAATTCAATAAGAAACTAACTGTGACATTACTGTGTGTTGTGGAAATCCTATAAGAATCGCGCAGTGCAGTATTATAGGCTGTAAAAGTTACAGTGAACGTAAAATTAGTGGAGTATCGTTTCACAAGTAAACGTGAATTATTATGGCCAATTTAGAGATTACATTTAGAAACTAATACATGTAAACGACTTATTTAGATCTTATTGCTCTAAATTAGTTACTATTTTACTTGAAAGTTACGTGTAAGATCGATAAATTCTTGTTTTTCATCCATAACCTAAAATTTTCAGTTTATTGATCGCCATTATCAGTGTTACCAGTGTATAAAAGAGAGACTACCATAAATAAGTGGTAAATTATTATTAAGTGCATCATACACGATCCCACATGCTGGGTGCATCGAAGAATTTCTCAGATTTCACGAATTTATTTTTATGATTTCCTGAAAATATGGATATTTGTATACTGTGGATAACAGCAACAAAAATAATTAAATTAGGTTGCTAAAAGTTATTCCCGAATGCTTAAATATTCAGAAATAACGTAAGCGCTCAAGTAATTCGTCCAAGGCTGCGCAGGACGTATTCATTCGTTATTTATAGGCACAATGGTCATTGTACATTTAATCGTGCTTTTACTATATGCATGTTGTTTAAATATATGTATATAATGTTGTTTGTTACAATTTATTGGTAAATTTGTCTGAATTATAAATAAATAGTACCGACGTTGAATAGTTTGTTTCATTTGCCCCCCTATTATGTACCTATCTCGTTTGACAACTAAAGTGATGATCAATAAAGCAAAGTGACTATTAAATAACTATCAAATGATTCATTTGGCATTGCCTAACTTGAATCACCAATAAATACCAAACACACTTTCAGTAGACATCAAAGTTTGGTGGACAACTGAAGCTTGATAGTCACTTTGCTTTATTGATCATCACTTTTTTTTTTGTAGGAATAGTACTGTTTCACCGGACAAGAGGGCGAGCGCTTAAAGCGCTCCAGCCAGAAAGGTTTGGGTAGGGACTAGCACAAGGGCACCTCAGGGAGGCACGGCCTCGGCTTGGGCTGCCGCTTAGAGAAAATGAGTTTACCACCGGTTCACAACGCGGCCCCGCTGAGAAGAACCGGCAAGAAACTCAGCGAGGGGATGCATGTCGAGGTCGCATGCGTACGGATCCCTTCGGCCTCGCCGGCGAGACCGGTGTCTGTGTGTTGATGTGTTTACGACTCTTGACATCGTTGTCGGTGTTGGTGTTGGTGTTGTGTCATGGTCCAGGAGGACGGACATCGTGTCGGGTGGGTCGAGCAGTACATGCCGCGGACGGCGGCGATGTACGGCTGTTCGACGATCTGAGGGACCTGGCCGCTGCCCAATAGGACATGGGTTCGATTCCGAAGGATTCCGAATAATTGTCTGGGTGTTATTTATCTATTTAAATATATATTTATACAGTTTACAAGTATTTGTAATCATTTATCTGGTTACCTTACTAAAGGATCTGCGTAGATTGAGATCAGGTGGTCATTGGTCAAGCGTAGATTGTCCCAAGATACTAGTACTATAGATTTGTATATTGGAGAAATTTACTAAAACTTACCCGGTAAATGGCCATAGTATGTATTTTAATAAGTTATAAGAAAGCCAATTTTTGCCTACCTCTCTGGGAAATAGCATATTATTGTTTTTATGTCTTAACTTTTTTGTATGAGGCTAATAATTATCTACAGCTCTTAGCCACTTTAATCACCACGTGATATCACCCAGGTGAACAATGTGGAATAGACCTTAGCTACAGCATATATGATATTAAGTGTACATTCACTTTGTAGCCTCCGTCGTGGGTTCGAATCCTGCGAAGGGCAACAAATTTGAGTAGTTGTTCCTTACTGGCTAGGACAATGCATGCCGATGACCTGATTGTCTGTAAAGTAAGATGATCCATGTGTCGGGATTTGCGATAGGACGTATGCCCGACTACTGTCCGTCAAATTAAAACACCGAGCTTTGGTAATAAACACTTATAATCAAATTGAGAGAGAACAACTTATAATACAGTGGAGTAATCGTAATAATTAAAACATGTCTCTGCCATAGATACTAGCGCGCTGTCATCTTTTTGACAGCCCCTTTGGCGTTCCGAAACCGTGATCCGAGATACGCCACACATGCGTCGGATGGGCATGTAAAAAGTCGGTCCTGCGCTTAACTTCTCCCCAGTCATGTCTGTCATCCATCCCATCGGATTATGGGAGGTACCTATTATATAAAGGAAGAGAGAGTGCACTTGTGTCTACGCAAGCACTTGTGCACTATAATATCTCCTGCGTACATGGCTGATCTTGTGAAAGATTGGCCGCTGTGGTCGTTTCGGCTAGGAGGACATTATTATAACAATCATTTTCGTACTTTTTGCAGACTGTCATAGATTAAGACGCTATAATGTAAGAAAAGTAAATGTTGTGTCAAAAAAGTGGTTTTTGGTTAGGAAAGAAAATATAATTTACAACAACCTCCGTATTTGCTTTACACAAAGGGTAAAATTTCCCTTACGTGGCAACTCTAAATTTAGTATGTACTTATTTTTCTGTCCTTATCGGCGGCACGCTTGGTATATGTCTGTATTATATTCTGTCTACGATAGTTGGCAATGAAATGCTGCTGTGCTTTAGGGATGTTGGAAATGCCAAAAAATATCGATATTCGATATATCGATATTTTTAAAATATATCGTTATCGACTTCGATATATCGAAACAAAAAATATCGATATATCGGGAACAAAATTGTATCTTATTAACGGAACAAAATAAAAATGCTTGTTGAGTGGCAATGCCTTACAGCTGTCTATAGAAAGACGTGTCGCTTACCATCAGATCGGAAATAAAGTCCACAAAGCAACTGAATTTCAACATAAACTTTCAAAAGTTCGCATAAAGTTCAATTAAATAGTTTAATAACTAAATAATTATTTAGTAATTAAACTATTTAATTGAACTCAAGCAAATATATAACAAGCAATGTATCCACGCATGCAACCAAAGATACTAAATTAACAATACCAACCAACGATCGAACGAAATATTTTTTGATGCAATCAAAGATAACGCAAAAGGTCTGTCTGTGGTAAGGGCTAGAGGAAAGACAAGAGTCATAACATAAACTTAAAAGAAGCTTACTGCTTGACTAGAGATAACCTTTTTTTTTTCTTTCCTTTTTTTGTATAGTTTGTACAAGGATGGCTGGCTTCGTTGTAAAGAAATTACACTGATCTTGTGATGAAGGTCCAGGGTCGTCTTTTTACCGCTAAAATAATTTTGGAAATCTATAACAGGTCTAATCTTTTCCCAAAAAAAAAATATCGTTTTTGATACGTTTTCGATACTTAATATTTTATATCGATGTATCGATATATCGAAAAAAAAAATATCGGATGAAAATATCGATATATCGCAAGAAAAAATATCGATATATCGATGTATCGATATTTTTTCAACAAGCCTACTGTGCTTTAGCTAGGAACAATGTAGGTATGGAGTGGGGTCTCTTTGGGTGAAATATTTAGCATTGTGAGAATCAGAAAGAATAGTAAAGTATTAAGTTTCCAATTCTTTAGCAGTGGTTAGTGGTTAGCATTAGTCTGTGCGTTTATCTAATAATGTCGTACGACAAGGAAAATGTACCTACAAACGAAGACACTATCCAATGTGCATTATTCTCAGCTAGGATTAGTACAGATTCCATAGAATGGGAAGACGTATGTAAAGAGCTTAACGAACAAATACAAACAATATCAAGTAATTATATTTGGCACAGAGATGCCTTCCAAATTCACACTCCTATGGAAAATATGGAGAGTAAGTTGGATTACTAAATAGAATAATCTTTGTCTTAAAGTGCCATCTTCGTTACTGAAGGGTGGCGATCATTGTGGCAATTTGAACTTTTGACACAGCTGCTCTAAAAAAGTGTATGCATGCGTTTGCCAAACCATTGTCGAAGATTTTTTAACCAAGATGTTCTTCCCATTCCCGGCTTGCGAGGTCCCTGAATTTACCTTGGATAATAAGTTGGAGTAGTTCATATTTTGGACCTCGCATAATGTGACTAAAGTATTCTAGTTTCCTTCTTTTAATAGTCTTCAGAATCTCCACTTTTTTGCCTATACATTCTAACATGGTTATATTGCGAACTTTTTCTTTCCCGGAAATTATTAACATTCTAAATTAAATAGAATAATACTATTAAGAATTACTTACTTATTTTAATTATCATTATTACCAATACCTATTTTAAATTTTTATTATTAAGTAAAATTCATCAGATTCCAAAGAAATGGCTTGGCACAAAAAACTGTGCAAATATTGCGATATTTGAAGAATCACCCATGTATAGTGAAATAGTGAATAACTCATGATTAAGAGTTGGTGTTAGTGTGGTTGTAGATGCTAGTGGAGACTTCTTAGGGGGAGGCCCTATATTTTTATACACCCGTCAGTGTATTGCATACCTTTAATATTATTGAATATTAAGATTGGCGGGTTTAAAATATGGCTAGAAGCCAAGAAATAGCGGTTTTTATATTTTTAAGTGTGGACTGTATTAGGTGTATTAAACTAGTAGGTATTGAACGCTACTCGACGCTGTAAAACGCAGGTAATCAGACCAGGAAAAATTTAGGAAACAGCTAGCACCACTCACCTGATGATTAGCTGGTACCAGGCACAATGTGTCGACACAAAAAGTTCACAAAAATTCACAGTTATAGGCAATAGAAGCACTATCGCGAACGGTGGCAGCGCGCTGTTATGCTCGTGGTTAGAGGGTTACTAAGCGGATATATGCTACTCAAGGAAGAACGGGATTGGTTGATTTGGAAATACGTCATTTACGTCACAAGAGAGCGTTCAGAAATGCATGATTAATTTAAATACCAAACAAAGATATTTACTGTTAAGTGTTCAAACTCTTACAAATGTTATGTTTTTATTTACAGATATCCCTCATCTTTCAAGTACTACTTGTTTTGGTGAAAATATAGAAGATGAATGGTTCATTGTCTATATAATATTTGAAATAACTAAAATTCACAAGGATTTAATAGTCCAAGTAAAGGACAGTGATGGTGATTTTCTTCTTATCGAAGCAGCTGATTATTTACCACCATGGGCTAATCCAGAAAACACAGATAACAGGGTAAGATTATTTTGTGATCTGTTCCATTGGTATTCTTATAAGAGAAAAGTGATTCATTGGCTCATCTATCCCGAGAGCTCCAAAACAATATATTTAAAATATCATTTTTAATTTGGCTGGCATGTTGCTTTTGATGAGACCCATTAAAAATGGGTTTTGCAGAAATCTAATCCTGCTTACTATAATTTGTATTAACAATGTCTCATGGATTTAATAAATTGATAGAAGGCTAAGTATATAGATATTTGCAGATTCTCTGAAAAGTCTGTGCTAGATAATATATACAGGGTTACGGGAAAAGTCGTGCTAGATCCGTTAAGGGCGTGGAGTACCCATCATTTCTGACTTATTTCACTATGAAACACCCCACCCTAAACTTAACCCTTTTCGAGATTTTCGACTTTAAATTTTTTTTATTGAAAATTGCCGATTTTTAGGCTATTCAATTTTATTTTGTTTATTTTGTGTGTATTATTATTATGTTTGTTTTAAAGCATTTTTTTTCTCTCCGGAGAGGTGAAAATAAGCACGGGCCAGAGCCAAGTGCGTCTATTGTGGTCCAGTTAGGGAAAGGAACTTTCGGACTATGCGGCAGGTATTTAGAATGACTGCTTTTTGGGCGAGAGCAAGTGTGGATGGATGCATGTCGAGAATATTGAGGCTGGTGTGAAGTGTTTTGGGGATAACGCCTGTACTAGATAGGATAATGGGGATGGTTTTGACAGTGCTTACCTGCCATTGTGTGTTTATTTCTATCGACAAATCAGTATATTTAGCTATTTTATCAGTGTGTGTTGTGAGGAGATTATGTGTTATTATTGCATTTTTACATGTGTAATAAGATGCTTTAGGACGTCAATCATTAAAATAGTGCACAAGTTAATTGAATAGGCCGTAGTAGACAAGTGAAAATTACAAAAATAATTAGCAGGTTTATTTTTCTCTAAGGAATATCTAAAAAAAATATTATGGCAGTTGTTCGGCAGATGTGTTTTAAAATATCTACGTTTCATCAGCTTTCTAACGAGGTATAACTATCTAGGGTTCGTATTAAATTTCGTGAAAAAAAAACTTAATTTCATAGGCGACAGTGGTGAAGAAAGTTAATACTTAGCCCTAAAAAGTAAAGTAAAACAATAGGTAAGCATGAAATGTCATTTACTAAATCAGGTTTTCACACAACTTTTTCTTACTCTACACTCTCTACAGTTCATGTTCAACATGGCCACCTCTATTTCTAACACATTGTCGCATCCTTCTACGGAGACCAGTCTTCACTACTCCAGTGGTCAACGTTGTCCTCATTTGATTTGCTGCATCAACAATCCTTTCTCTTAATTCTTCCACAGACGAAACTGGACTTGGCTCGCTGTATACAAGACTTTTCATGCGCCCCCATACATGAAAATCCATGGGGGTTAGGTCCGGACTTCTTGCTGGCCATGGCAACGGCCCACCTCGTCCTATCCATTTGTTTGGATAATTTGTGTCCAGCCAGTCTCTGACACTTCTCCTGAAATGGGCAGAGCAGCCATCATGTTGGAACCACATGTCCCTTATTAAGTTGAGTGGCAGATCATCCAGCAAGTCATTCAAGTCTCCTCTCAGAAAGTTTTCGTAGTTTTCCCCATTTAGATTGTCCGGGAGAAAGTAAGGTCCGATCAAATGATTGGAGATAATGCCCATCCACACATTCACGCTGAATCTTCGTTGGGACCCCGTCACTCTTTTCTTATTGGGATTCCTTAGTTCTTTTGGGGCCCAGTAGTGAGCGTTGTGATAATTAGTTATGCCATCTTTATCAAATTTGGATTCATCTGTCCACAAGATATTTCTTAGAAAATCTGGGTCTTCTACGTCAGCATTTAGCATGAATCTGCAAAAGTCCAACCTTCTCGCGGAGTCTCCTTCTTCAATAACGTGTACCGGCGTGTATGGGTATAGGCCAGCAGTATGCACTGTAAACCACACTCTCCATTGCGAAAGTCCCAGATCACGGGCAACAATATTAGTGGAAGTAGTTGGATCCGCTCGAAAGCGTTGCACTATCTCATTGTCCTGTTCTTCGTTGTCATCAATATGTGGTCTTCCCATGTCTGTACTTCGTCTCAAAACAGAGCCAGTTTCTCGAAGTCTTCGATAAACTCTGTCAAAAACGGCCACATCCGGCACTCGACGACCGGGATAGCGAGTTATGTATTCGTTGCGAGCTTGCGCAGACACACAATCGCAGTATCCATAACAAATAAGCATATCAGCATATTCCTCAGGTGTGTAGGACGTCATCTTCAACACTTCCGTATCACAAGTACAAATCAGAGTCCGGTTAACAAGCACAGTAGTCACAAATCAGAAGAAATAGTCCAGAATCACAGCCAAGTCGAGAAAAAGAGCAAAACGATATCACATCTACTATGTACGAAGCACAAAAGCAGACTGCCAACCAAAACAATATCCTGTGTTGTATTACCAGCTCTTATCAGTCTCTACACATTTTTTCTTTCATTCACACCTACATAAATCGTCACTTGTCTCGCTCGCACGGTGTGTCCCAACTTGAAGGACAATAGATGCGGGACCGTTAGAACTGCTACCTGAAGCGTCCCAACTACTTTTTTTCCACGAAATGTAATACGAACCCTAGATAGTTATACCTCGTTAGAAAGCTGATGAAACGAAGATATTTTAAAACACATCTGCCGAACAACTGCCATAATATTTTTTTTAGATATTCCTTAGAAAAAAAAAAAACCTGCTAATTATTTTTGTAATTTCTTTACTTTCACTTTTCTACTACGGCCTATTCAATTAACTTGTGCACTATTTTAATGATTGACGCCCTAAAGCATCTTATTACACATGTAAAAATGCAATAATAATAATAATACAAACAAAATAAAATTTAATAGCCTAAAAATCGGCAATTTTCAATACAAAAAATTAAAGTCGAAAATCTCGAAAAGGGATAAGTTTAGGGTGGGGTGTTTCATAGTGAAATAAGTCAGAAATGATGGGTACTCCACGCCCTTAACGGATCTAGCACGACTTTTCCTGTAACCCTGTATATGTGAAACATAGGCGAACAAGATCTTAAAAGTAAAGTGATACCATAGCAATGTTTGCTCATAAATCACTTACAAATGTTATAATATTATGTTATATAAATTATGTCCTAAAATTATATGAATTATCATTTTTTGTATCATAAGTATAATTTAAACCTACTTAGCTAAATGTCAAAGATGAAATTAAGTAATATTACAATTTGTCATTTAAAAATTATTGAACTGTTTAGATCCCACACTGCGGGCCATCTCAGTCGTCGTTTAGGTCAAATCACCCTCTATGGAGCGTCCCATCCCCTGGACCAGAAAGGTCAAATATTTAGGCGTCACCCTAGACTCCCATATCCATATTTGGACCGCATATACGGTCAGTACGCAACCGAGCGGCCTTCGTCCTCGGTCGACTCTACCCCATGATCTGTAGGCGGAGTAAACTGTCGCTTAGAAATAAGTTGACACTTTACAAAACCTGCATCCGTCCCATCCTAGCTTACGCCAGTGCCGTATTCGCACACTCGGCTCCCACTCACATTAATAGCCTCCAGGTTATTCCAAACCGATTCCTTCGACATGCCGTCGTCGGTGCCCCGTGGTACATGCGGAATGTCGACCTCAATTCCGACTTCGGTCCCTATCCACAAAATTTTCAAAGAAATGTCCGAACATTACTTTGTAAAAGCGTGCGTCCACCCAAACCCGAAAATCGACCCCGACCCTGGGCCCTCAGATCGTCGAACTGCCGTACATCGCCGCCGTCCGCGGCATGTACTGCTCGACCCACCCGACCCGATGTCTGTCCTCCTGGACCATGACACAACACCAACACCAACAACGACGTCACGAGTCGTACACACATCAACACTCAGACACCGGTCTCGCCGGCGAGGCCGAAGGGTCGTACGCATGCGACCTCGACATGCATCCCCTCGCTGAGTTTCTTGCCGGTTCTTCTTAGTGGGGGCACGTTGTGAACCGGTGGTAAACTCACTTTCTCTAAGCGGCAGCCCAAGCCGAAGCCGTGCCTCCCGAGGGAGGTGCCCTTGTTCTAGTCGCTACCCAAACCCTTCTGGTTGGAGCGCTTTAAGCGCTCGCCCTCTTGTCCGGTGAAGCTGTCATGGCCATCTGCGGCCAACAGTACTACTCCTACAAAAAAAAAACTTATTTGTAATAGCGACACAATCTCCTCCGTGGCGCTATTTTTGTGACCACTTTTCGGGCCGTAACAGCTAATCTAGTTTAAATAGTATATTGATGCAGTGAATCATAAAGTTACGTAGTAACGTTATTATTAGCTACATAATTAACGTTTGGTGTGCTTTGATGTGTGTCGATTCCATTAAATTGTATTTATATACTAGCTGACCCACGCAGCTCCGCCTGCGCTATTTGTACGTTAACTAAACTTTTAATAACAGACATTCGCATCGAATACATAACCTCCTTTTTTATAGTCGGTTAAAAACTAGGACCCACTTTTTACTTGCGCTCCGAAGCACGGACCCGTTTAGTTCAAATGGTTAACACCATTCACAACGGTCACCCATCTATTTAATGACCTTACCTAACGTTGCTTAACCCGATCGATTACAAAACCTTGATAACAACTCTCTATGAGTGTTCCCTTACTAATATTTATTATATTATAAAGGAAAATTGATAAAATCGGACCAAGCGTATAACCAAGTACCCATTTTGACTTTAATCCCTTCTCCCAAAAGAACCGTGCTAGATTACGGGATAAAAAGTATCCTATGTCCTACCTCGGAGTATTAACTCATATCATGCCAAGTTTCGTTTCAATCCATCCAGTAGTTTTGGCGTGATGCTCAGCCGTGATACAGACAGACAGACAGACAGACAAAAATTAAAAAAATTACATTTTCGGCCTCAGTATCGGTTATAGAATGCCCTCCAAATATAATTTTCAAAATATCTTCAATGTACAGAATTGGACCTGTTACAGTTTTATTATAAGTATAGATTTACACAAATAACTTTTTAAAACCTAATCTAGTCAACCTAAACAAGCTCTATGCAGCGCATGTGTTTTATGACTGCGTCTATTGTTAATTAGTACTTCTCTTTAATAACAATAGACGCAGTCATAAAACCACGTGGGTTTACCTAATTAGTTGATTTTCAAACTATTAAACAATTTTCTATTTTAGAATGTACTATACATTGATACTTATTTTTATTTATAGGTATTCATATACAATAATCACATCCATATTATTACACCAGAAATGGTCAATTTAGAGGCAAAATTGGAATTGAAAGAAGCATTGCAATTGATTATACAATCACCAGAACTAACACAAGCTTCAAGTGATATTGAACAGGCAGTCAACAACCGAATAAAAGAGTACCCATCTAAAGCATTAGAAAACATTCATAAAGCAGTTGTAAAGTTACCTCGCAACATTGCCACTTTATTAACTATGAATCACAACTTCATTGCACCAATAGTTGAATCTTATTGCAATCATGACGTCATTGATGCAAAGTGTTGTAAGAACATAAGTTTTGATGACTGTGTTTATGTTCAAGTAAAATTTACTAGATATCTATATGCAATGCTAATGCATTCTAAACTTGTTCCATATGTGAAACATCAGGCTGAATTTGACAATGACAAAAAAACCATTTTAGGCTTAAAAATATTGTGTGGGTTTCAAATGCTTATGAGTAGGTCATCAAATACTGATTTATTTAATTCAAAAGAGTATACAATATTTATTCAAAATTTAAAGCAAAATGGATATTTCAAAAACAATATTGAAGGATCAGCAGATTACAATATGTTACTGTCAAAGGCTAAGGATTATTTTTCTGCTAATGAAAGCCCTGTAAGTTTACACTCAGTACATAAAATTGTTCAGCTCATGTCATCAGATGAATTTAAGAAAATACAATATGAATTACCAGACAATGATTCAGAGCATTGTAATAATACACAAGAAAATGAAGACTGGTTAAATATTAACTCTGATCAGTTAGACGAATTACTGCACACATGGTATGGAAAAAAGTCTTGTTTAAATAGTAATAACACATCTGATACATTAACAAATAAATTATCCGACTTTCTGAAACAAACCTCCGATATTGAAGGTATAGATGCAATTATAACAGAGACACAAGAGAATACTGAAATTGACTTTGAGCCAGATGAGTTTGTTGCTGGTTTAGAAAAGATGTTAAAGATTTTAAGCACTGAGAATAATGACAAAGACTATGATAGTAACCTAAGCAATAGCGATTATGATTGTGAAGACATATTGTCATGTAGTGATGATGACTGTGACAAAGAATTAAAAGAAAAGCTTCAAAATTATCAAAAAAATGATTTGAAAGGTAGCAGCGGAAATGTATTATCAAATATTAAACAAAGTATGAAAGAAGAAAAAGCATTCACTGGCCCCTCAAGTAACCTATTAAGGTCTATAGGAATTCGAAAATCTGATTTATTAGATTCTGACGATGATGAATGAATAAGACGCCAATCATTCTGATTTTCGTGTTGACATTATTACCACAAATTTAAGCCTGCCATAGTGGAAAGATTGGTCAAGTAGCAAGATCTTCTTGGGTTCATTGTCAAAGGTGCACCAGGCAAATATGAATTATTACTCTATTCAAAGAGGAAGAACCTCTTTGAAGCAAGCATCCCAAGTAATCAATAAAGAAGAAGATGATCTAAAGCTTAATCCATTTTCATGTAATATTTATAAATAAAGGATGGGATTTATTTCAAATAAACGATTTAATATAATTTAGTACTCATTAACACCATGTATATTAATAAACTAGCGAATCCCAGCGGCTTCGCCCGCTTTTATTAGGGTTCCATACCAAATAGCTAAAACAGGAACCCTTATGGTGAGACTGTCTGTCTGACTGTCACACATATATATTTCAGGAAACACTAACGCTATCGATTTGAAACTTGGAATAGTTTTAGATCTTACTTACCCAACCTCAGCCCAAATGAAATTACATACATACACACATCAAAAGTGTCTAGGGATCAACATATATTTTTGCAATAACTTTTCTCCTGATTGATATTAATTAAAATTTTCTTTAAGGATTCATCAAATAAAGTGTTTTCGTTTGTCACAGTAACGATAAACCAAGTCACCTTTGCATTAATAAAGAAATTTGCCATTTTCCTAATAAAGGGATTTTTGACATTTGAACCACTAACACAAAAGTTCGAAAAAAAGACTGAAATAACAGTTTTCTTTAAAATTTTATTGGGTAACTTAAACAATTAATAATCCGTGTTTCTACCGCGAACACTAACAACACAAGAACATCGGTTTGGCATACTCAAAATGAGTTCATCCAAATCACGCTGTGGAATGGCCACCCATGTTCGTTGCAACAACAAAAAAAGGTCTTCTTGCGACTGGATACCCTCCATATTCGGCAGAGCTCTTCTCTGTAGCATATCCCATGCATGCTCAATCGGGTTCAAGTCTGGCGACTGAGCAGGCCAGGGCAGGACATTGATGTTAGCTGCGGCGAGAGTCTGTCTTACAACTCTTGCGGTGTGCGGTCGTGCATTATCATGCATTAACTGAAATAAGGGACCGATTTGCACTTGTAGAGGAACGATGACGTCTGATACAATCGTCTCAGCATAAATTTGAGCGTTGAGGTTGCCTCTGATCCAAATCAACTCAGTTCTTCCGCCGATCCAAATACCCGCCCATACCATGATGGTTCCACCACTATAAGGATGGACTTCCTGGCAGGATTTTAATCGCTGTTGGCGTCCAGGGGTTCTCCAGTGTCGTATACGTCTTGTATCCGGTCTCATACCAAAACGAGACTCATCAGAAAAGCACACGAAACGCCATTGTTCTTCTGCCCAATTTCTGTGTTCAAGAGCCCATTGATATCGAATCCTACGATTGTGCATTGCTATAGGTGGTACCCGTAGCGGTCTTCGGGAATGAAGGTTCACTTCATGCAAGCGGTTTCTGACTGTTTGGTCGCTAATTAAGTTCCCTGAAGAGTGATGAAGCCTCACGGCTAACATCATGGCAGTTATTGTTGGAGCTCTTCGAGTTAAGATTTGAATATATCGGTCTTGTCTCCGTGTGGTGCAGCGATACCGTCCTCCATGGCGCTCAGCCACGGTACCAGTGCTTCGGTAACGTGTCCAAAGTCGACTGATAACACTCTGACTTGTATTCAGAGCTAAAGCCACAGTACGTTGCCGGGAACCAGCTTCTATCATTCCCACGGCTCTGAGCATTTCTTCCCTGCTTAAATGACGTCGCCGCTCCATAATAACGTTGGTTTTAATCAGTAGTAGGGAAACAGTAGCACTAAGTAATAATGTCTTCAATGCGTTGTATGTTTTTATAGGGAAAATATTGACAGCTGATTTTCATCTTTTACTCGAATTTGATTCACAGTTCCTGATTCAAATTATGAAATGCACCAAAAAGGATCCATATAAATTTATAAAATCATAAATTTATTACAAAGCCACATCTCAATCTCAAGAAATCCGCTTAAAAATGCTTGATCCCTAGACACTTTTGATGTGTGTATATACATACTCTCGAAAACCATAACCGTCCTTTTGGGGCAGTGAGGCAAAAAAACACTTGATTTTCTTTTTGAAGTGAAACTTCTTATGCGACTTCCAAAAATGTTATAGTTATGTGATAGGCGTAAATTTGTTAAGGTTATGAAAGCGCTCATGTGACGCCGTCACTGAAAGAGTGGCTACACAGTTACTAACCAGCCTCCAACAAAGGTCAAGTGGTTGGGACGTCCACCATTGGCGTGCTGGCTACACGGTTATAAACCACAGGCACTAACTTGATAGAGTGGCTATGATTCCAGGAAAAATATCGATATGTCGATATTTTATGTTTAGATAGAGGGATATTTTTCCGAGATATTTAATATTTCGATATCTCCTTCGATCGACATACTTGATATTTTACCTAGATATATCGATATAAAAATGAATTATCGAAAAATAATATTAAAATAAATATTTTTTGTCTAGATTACAATATCTTTGTCTTCAGCGAGGGATATAAAGAGTTGGGGCACCCACCACCCAAGTGTCTTTTCTATTTTGACAATGTTTGGACGGTTAAAATTGATATTCTTGTGATACTTAAGTAGATAACTAAAACTTGAAACCGCCAATATTCTTTTAAATAATAACGACATTTTTCATTTAATAATCTTACCCGACATATATTTTATAAATGTCGATACGATGTTATGTCGACACCTTATTTTTGCTCTTGGACATCTCTAACGTTACACGTGCCGTTGGCGTCCAACCAAGGCCGTTGTAGCTGTAACACCCTTGGATTTCGTTTGACCTTCATAGCTCTAACAGTCTCGGTTGGGAAGCGTCGTTGGCAACGGCAGCTCTAACCAATACGAGATGTAGCAAAAGCAAAGATAAGGTATCGATATTACATCGTATCGATATTTAAATGAAAAATAGTTTAATATTTTTACTGATTATATCGCGGTTTATTTTTTATTTTAATTGTAACGATATTTTTAACCACCGATCAAAAAGGAGGGGTCTTATAAGTTCGACGTAGTCTGTCTGTGGCATCATAGCGCTCCAACGAGTGGACGGGTTTCAATGCGCGTTTTTTATGTGAAAGCTAGTTAAAGGGATAGGGTTCATAGCTATGTATCATGAAAATCAGTCCAGCTGTTTAAAGATCAGCTACTTTTCCAAATAGATGTAGGGATACATTAGTTATATAGATATTTTCTAGTACTTCCATTCGTCCAAAAGTCACGAAATGTACACGTGTTTATCCAGTGCTACTAAAGAATACGTGGTAATCTTGGCCAGGGTTTAATGACACAATCACTGAACCAATAAACGTAGACATACTAAATTTATACTCTCTGGACAGGACATGACGAGTAGGTGGTAGAAATATTGTGAACAGGATCCGATGATGGACGAAGATATTTCTTCAATAAACCTAGACAATACTTCTCAGTGCCAGTCAGTCAGCAGTCTTGTGCGCCTGCTCGTTGATTTGAAAGATCGTTCCGTACTAGTACAGTTTCGGAAGTGAACGAGTTCACACTAACCGTACGGTACTACCGTAGACAGAATATAATACAGACATATACCAAGCGTGCCGCCGATAAGGACAGAAAAATAAGTACATACTAAATTTAGAGTTGCCACGTAAGGGAAATTTTACCCTTTGTGTAAAGCAAATACGGAGGTTGTTGTAAATTATATTTTCTTTCCTAACCAAAAACCACTTTTCTGACACAACATTTAGAGTCTTAATCTATGACAGTCTGCAAAAAGTACGAAAGTGATTGTTATAATAATGTCCTCCTAGCCGAAACGACCACAGCTGCCAATCTTTCACAAGATCAGCTATGTACGCAGGAGATATTATAGTGCACAAGTGCTTGCGTAGACACAAGTGCACTCTCTCTTCCTTTATATAATAGGTACCTCTCATAATCCGATGGGACGGAAGACCGACACGACTGGGGAGAAGTTAAGCGCAGGACCGACTTTTTACATGCCCATCCGACGCATGTAAGGCGTATCTCGGATCACGGTTTCGGAACGCCAAAGGGGCTGTCAAAAAGATGACAGCGCGCTAGTATCTATGGCAGAGACATGTTTTAATTATTACGATTACTCCACTGTATTATAAGTTGTTCTCTCTCAATTTGATTAAAAGTGTTTATTACCAAAGCTCGGTGTTTTAATTTGACGGACAGGAGTCGGGCATACGTCCTATCGCAAATCCCGACACATGGATCATCTTACTTTACAGACAATCAGGTCATCGGCCTGCATTGTCCTAGCCAGTAAGGAACAACTACTCAAATTTGTTGCCCTTCGCAGGATTCGAACCCACGACGGAGGCTACAAAGTGAATGTATTCCACATTGTTCACCTGGGTGATATCACGTGGTGATTAAAGTGGCTAAGAGCTGTAGATAATTATTAGCCGCATACAAAAAAAATTAAGAGATAAAAAAAATAATATGGTATTTCCCAGAGAGGTAGGCAAAAATTGGCTTTCTTATAACTTAATATAATACATACTATGGCCATTTACCGGGTAAGTTTTAGTAAATTTCTCCAATATACAAATCTATAGTACTAGTATCTTGGGACAATCTACGCTTAACCAATGACCACCTGATCTCAATCTACGCAGATCCTTTAGTAAGGTAACCAGATAAATGATTACAAATACTTGTAAACTGTATAAATACATATTTAAATAGATAAATAACTCCCAGACAATTGTTCGGAATCCTTCGGAATCGAACCCATGTCCTATTGGGCAGCGGCCAGGTCCCTCAGATCGTCGAACAGCCGTACATCGCCGCCGTCCGCGGCATGTACTGCTCGACCCACCCGACCCGATGTCCGTCCTCCTGGACCATGATACAACACCAACACCGACAACGATGTCAAGAGTCGTAAACACATCAACACACAGACACCGGTCTCGCCGGCGAGGCCGAAGGGATCCGTACGCATGCGACCTCGACATGCATCCCCTCGCTGAGTTTCTTGCCGATTCTTCTCAGCGGCGCGGCGGCGCGTTGTGAACCGGTGGTAAACTCATTTTCTCTAAGCGGCAACCCAAGCCGAGGCCGTACCTCCCTGAGGTGCCCTTGTGCTAGTCGCTACCCAAACCTTTCTGGCTGGAGCGCTTTAAGCGCTCGCCCTCTTGTCCGGTGAAACAGTACTATTCCTACAAAAAAAAAGTGATGATCAATAAAGCAGAGTGACTATCAAGCTTCAGTTGTCCACCAAACTTTGATGTCTACTGAAAGTGTGTTTGGTATTTATTGGTGATTCAAGTATACATATATTTAAACAACATGCATATAGTAAAAGTACGATTAAATGTACAATGACCATTGTGCCTATAAATAACGAATGAATACGTCCTGCGCAGCCTTGGACGAATTACTTGAGCGCTTACGTTATTTCTGAATATTTAAGCATTCGGGAATAACTTTTAGCAACCTAATTAATTCTTTTTGTTGCTGCTATCCACAGTATACAAATATCCATATTTTCAGGAAATCCTAAAAATAAATTCGGGAAATCTGATAAATTCTTCGATGCACCCAGCATGTGGGATCGTGTATGATGCACTTAATAATAATTTACCACTTATTTATGGTAGTCTCTCTTTTATACACTGGCAACACTGATAATGGCGATCAATAAACTGAAAATTTTAGGTTATGGATGAAAAACAAGAATTTCTCGATCTTACACGTAACTTTCAAGTAAAATAGTAACTAATTTAGAGCAATAAGATCTAAATAAGTCGTTTACATGTATTAGTTTCTAAATGTAATCTCTAAATTGGCCATAATAATCCACGTTTACCTGTGAAACGATACTCCACTAATTTTACGTTCACTGTCACTTTTACAGCCTATAATACTGCACTGCACGATTCTTATAGGATTTCCACAACACACAGTAATGTCACAGTTAGTTTTTTATTGAATTTTAAGTTATTTATTTAATATTAAAACCACGATAAAATTGTCACCGAGCAAAGTGGGAGCAAACGTCAAAATTGTTTCGCACCCACGGCGCGGAAAAATCGAACACAGGCTGAGGGACAAAAAATCATATACACTGTTTCTTTCTATCACACGTAACCTACATAAACGCATTCTTTTCTTGCGTGAATGAGAAAGAAAGTGTCCAGCCCTCTATTGTTTTCTTCCTCTAAGGGTACTACGGTACTTAATAGGTAGTTTACAAATGATTCAGAACGATTGCACCTGTTAACTAACTTCTGTCTTGTAATTTTATTTTAATCTACAACTTACAGTATAATTAGGTATTATCAAATGTATGCAATGTATGGAATCTAGAAAGTTCTTTTTGTACCACAACAAGACCCATGTGTACACAATACACCGCCCAACTGAAGTAAAACTACTATTAACTAATGATATAGGTACGTACGTTAACTCCTTTGGAGTGTGTCCGATGTACGATTAAGATTAGCGAATCAATTCGGTGAGCACTGTGCAACGGTTCCTAACCGTTCACCGTTCCTGTAGTACAAAAGACTACTAAACATAAAATATCGACATATCGATATTTTTCCTGGAATCATAGCCACTTTATCAAGTTAGTGCCTGTAGTTTATAACCGTGTAGCCAGCACGCCAACGGTGGATGTCCCAACCTCTTGACCTTGGTTGGAGGCTGGTTTATAACCGTGTAGCCACGGTGTGAGTGAGTGGTGGAGTGGGTGAGTTGGGGTTGCGTTGGGGCAAGTTGGGGTGAGTTGGGGTGACTCGACTCGACTAGACTCGACTCGACTGGACTCGACTCGACTCGACTCGACTGGACTCGACTGGACTCGACTCGACTAGACTGGACTCGACTCGACTCAGCCGACTCCGCCGACTCCACCGACTCCGCCGACTCCGCCGACTCCGCCAACTCCGCCTACTCCGCCGACTCGACCGAGAATGAAGTTTCACTTATTCCGCGCGGAGGGACTCCACGCACGCACATTTTTTTTTTTTAGCAATACTCTCATACACGAATCGCAATACGCTGATCAGTCGTCGCACATACTATATACGACTGCCCCTGCCCTGACGTAATGCCCTAGACTAGACTGTTTATTTTTGATGACATATTAAATGCTCTAACACTCTTCTTCCGGCGCTTCGCCGGCTGCTGCCGCGGCACGCTCGCTTCAGAGGGTTGATATAAACGGTGAAAGATCTCCAGGATCTGTGGTTTCCCTAGGCGTCCCTCAAGATACAATATTAGGCCCATTTCTGTTTTTAATGATACTTCTCTCTCTTTTAATTAAAGTTTAGCGTAAACTCCATGATTATGACGAAGTAAACAACATGCTATCTAAAGTTGTCCATTGGTTCAATGTTAACAATCTAAAACTAAAACAATTTAAATGAGAACAAAACCAAATGTATAAAATTTGTAACACCTAATGTGAGACAGGTGGCAACCAATGTGGAAATTAATGGAGCATCGTTGGATCTTGAGGTCTCGACTGTGTTTCACGGTATAACAATAGACTCTAAGCTACAATGGCGCCCACATATTGAGAAACTGTCAGGTAGGCTAAGCTCCGCGGCTTATGCAGTTAAAAAATAAGACGTTTAACTGATGTTGAAACCGCTAGAATTGTCTATTTCAGCTATTTCCACAGTGTTACGTCTTATGGTATATTCCTGTGGAGATCTTCTGCAGAACTTAATTATATTTTTATTCTGCAGAAAAGAGCTGTGAGAGCCATTTACAATCTGGCACCTACTGATTCACTTAGAGTAAAATTCAAAGAAATAGATGTTCTGACGGTTATTTCACAATTCATATTTGAAAATTTAGTTTATGTTAAGAAATAAATTGGATCTTTTAAAACAAACACAATCTTGTTTCCACGCGTCTCCACAGAACAGGCAAATCGTTTATGGGCCAAAGTATACGCTTTTATAACAAACTGCCACAATATAACAAACTAAATAAATTTATTTATTTTTGACGGGCCCGTTGGTCTAGTGGTTAGACACCCTGGCTGCTAACCGATGGGTCGTGGGTTCGATTCCCACCAAGTGTCTGGGTGTTATTTATCTATCTAGGTATGTATTTACAAAAAAAAAAGTATATAAGTATTAGTATCAGTTGTCTGGTTTCCATAGTACAGGCTCTGCCTAGTTTGGAATCGGATGACCGTGGGTGGAATGTCCCAAGATATTATTATTATTATTATACCTTTGATTAAAAGCCGATTGTCAAAAAAAGCTTATTATAAAATCTCGGATTAACTGGAGGATAAACCTGCTTGGGCTTGAACCATGCTTGAACTGCCCAACTCATGCAAGCTTAGAATTATAAGTCCTACAATTTGTAACATTACATAACCTGACTATTCAAAAATATGACAAAAAAGACAAGCCCGCTGAGCTTCTTGCCGGATCTTCTCAGTAACGGCCGCGTTACGATCCGGTGGTAGTATGCATGGTATGGTATCTTAGAAGAAATGGAAAAAGCTACCAGTAGCACCCTCATGCGGCGTGATTTGCAACTTTTCTCTGTTCGGAATGAAACTAAGATAGTAGATCAGTATTTTGCATCTGACGTCATAAGACTTACAGCGGCAGCGGTAAATAGGTTGGAATCAAATTAATACCAAGTCCAGGGGGCGCGGGTTCGAACCCCAACCCGTATTGAAATCATTTTTGTTATTTTTTTAACCGACTTCAAAAAAAGGAGGAGGTTCTCAATTCGTCTGTATATATATATATATATATATTTGTGTATGTTCGCGCATAACTCTGGCAATTATGAACCGATCTGAAAAAATCTTTCTTCCATCCATTCTTTAATCCGTTAATTGGGTCCCATAAAAAAATTATTGCTTAGTAATAAGTAGTTCCTGAAAAAACAAGAATGGTGACTGCGCACTGAGACTTGCAAGAAAGCCTATATAGATGACGTTTTAGTCGCTCGGACTCGCTCGGTCGGACAAAAATAGTCATAACTCTGGCAAATATTTACCAATTTCAATGATTCTTTTTTTATTCGAAAGAAGAAACCACTGTATTGAATCTGTATGAATTTTATTACAACCGGATAAGAACTTCCTGGAGGACCATGAACGATGTGGAGGAATTTATCTGGTAAAAACCATAAAACTGATGTTCTCCATTACATTGCTCTGACAATTATGAACCGATTTCGATGATTCTTTTTTTATTCGAGAAAGTAAACTACTATGATGTTTTCATGCAAATTTCATTACGACCGGATATTTTTTTCTGAAGAAACATGAATTATGTAAAACTATGTAGACGATAATGTGATCATAACCTACCTAGATAATTTTACGATTTTCGATGGTTCAATCTTTATATATGAAAATATCACTAAAAAGTTTAAAATAAAATCTTTTTAAAAAAAAATTGAACCGACTTCAATATCACTGAAAAGTATAAAATAATTTAAATATTATTGAAGTTGGTGCCAAATATACACAGCAGGTACGCTAACACCAACTTCAATAATATTTAAATTATTTTATACTTTTCAGTGATATTGAAGTCGGTTCAATTTTTTTTTAAAAAGATTTTATTATTGCATTCCTTTATTACTTATGCATATACTATTGACGTCCGCGTACTTTATATCGAACTAGCTGACCCGCGCAGCTCCGCCCGCGCTTTTATTACATTTTGCTCCCCTTTATCCCTCCTCCCTCGATTTATTTCACACTCCATCTCTCTCTTAACAGAAAAATCTAATTCTATGCTCTCTCTTTCCCCCTCTCTCTTCGGTCCCCGTCACACTCCCCCTCTTCCTCTCCCCGTAGTCCCCTCTCTGAACCCCGTCCCACTTTCTCTTCTTCCACCATTCTCCCCCTCACTCCCCGTCACTCCCCCCTTGCTCCATCTAATTCCCCAATCCCTCACCCCATCACCCCCTCCTCGAATCCCTTCTCCCACTCTCTCCTCTCTTGCACCCTCCTCTCGTTTTATATATCCTTGTCAATCATGGCATTTGAGGTTCTTACCCACTTAAACCTCTGCAGCTGTCGCATCGCCACATAAGAGGGGACCTGGGCCCTCCAGTGGGATCTGCACCAAATACCCCACGGTGCGCATTCTGGCCCTCTTAAACCTGGCACCATGAGTCGCCGCCGTCACCCATATATGTAATGACCTTGCCTAACGTTGCTTAACCTAGCGGCATGAAAAATACTTTACGACCTATTCTCAGACTTACCTAATATGCACACAAAATTTCATACAAATCGGTTCACCCATCTATGTAATGACCTTACCTTATGTTGCTTAACCTTAACCTAGCGGTATGAACAACGTTCACAGTTATTTTTTTTATTGGTGTAAATATTAGTGAAGTTTACGTTATATTGAAGAAGGGACAAATTTATGCTAACAACAATTTATTAATAGTTAATTATTTCTCATAAAAAGTAAAGGACAAAAAATGTTTATTGTGGCTTATCCCTAAAAGATAAACATTTACCATCGTGGACTTTTTTGTAGACCTTGTTAAGGTGTACAATATTGTAGTACATTATTTTGATCTATCTTGTAGGGTTCAGCCAGCGTTTGCAATGTAAGCGCAAAAAAGTGTGTTTATTTGCGACATCACATTAGAAACCTCTAAAATTATCAATGTTTCTATAATATATTATGCATGTATTATACATATAAACCTTCCTCCTGAATCACTCTATCTATTAAGAAAAACCGCATCAAAATCCGTTGCGTAGTTTTAAAGATCTAAGCATACATAGGGACAGACAGACAGCGGGAGCGACTTTGTTTTATAATATGTATAGATAGATATAGATACTACAAAGTTTTAGCTATTTTTTTATTAAAAATGTTCGAGGCTATTAGAGTTTCAAATCACACCGCTGGAGGCGCTGGTGTTAGGGGCCGCGTTTTGACGTGGGAGTTACATAGCTATTTCTAAGTAATATACTCTTATCTATGGTAGTATGTAAAAAATGATTTTTGTGTAAGTGCCTCCGTGAGGCCGACATAATAAAGATATTTTGACTTTGACATTAGTAGTAAGTACTTATATAAAATTATAGTATTACAGTTGATCGATATATCAGTTGCTGGTAGATTTTAAATTAGATAACAGCTAGGGTAAAGTGGGGTAAGACTGTCACTTTCAAAAAACTCGAAAAGTTCTGCGTTTTTTTCGAATTTACCTTGTCGATAAGACAGTTATCATGAAATGGTTCTCGGCTCAAAACACAGTTGTCACTTCTGCTGAACTATTTGGTCAATATCACACAATTAAAATGTCAGCTGTAAGAAAAAAAATGGCTAGTTGGTATTCCAAGCGGAAACCTATGCCATAATTGCCAGCATTAAAGAAATGTCAAAGGTAAAACCATTTGCATTGTCAGCGACAGTCAGGCAGCTCTGAATTTCTTCCGAGTTGCTTCAAAACTGGTCAAAGAAGGTGTTACAGGCTTGAACAACCTGGGAAGACACAACAATGTCAGTGTTATCTGGGTAACTGGACACGAAGGCGTCGAGGGCAATGAGAAGACGACTAGCGAGGGCCGGCTCACAGAGACATTTGGTTGGCCCCGAACCATTTGTGGGGATTCCGTGTGGAACATGTCACCAAGCATTATATGCACATGCTAGAATCGAACACATGAAGGAATGGAGGGCAGCGTCAGGCCTAAACCACTCCAAACTGTGGGGTTAAATTATTAAACCTAAACAGATCACAAATAAGGCATCTAATAGGTGCACTCACGGGACATTTTGGCACCAACGAGCATCTACACAGAATGAGGCTAAGTAGTGACACTTGCAGATTCTGCGAAGACGGAAAAGAGTCAATGTGGCACATATTGTGTAGCTGCGACGCTCTTGCGAGATGTAGGTTGAATCATCTGGGAGTAGCCTATCCTGCGCCAAATGATTACCTAAGTACAGCTCCAAGCTAACGCGATCGTTGCGTACCTGAGGAAGCTCTTCGATACGCCAGCAACAGAGTTAGGGCTAGGGCATGCACAATGGATCCAACTGGGTCGAAGTGCGCTCCGGGGATGCCGGGCCCAAATTTATAGCCAAGAATAGAATAGAACCCCTTAGGGAGGATGAAATCACCCTTTCTTAGTGGATGCTACGTCATAGGAAGAACCTATTCTCCAAATTTCAGCTTCTAAGTCCAGCGGTAGGTATGGCGTGTGCGTTGATTAAACATTCAGACAGGACAAGTACCTACTTTATAGTAAGTAAGTAAACATATCTAATCTTCACCAATTTTGTCCCAACTAACGCCTCTATCCATCTACCATACGTGTCCTAAAATGTATACTTCGACCATAAGCTGCATTTCATTTAAGTAGGTATAGGTATCAAGGAAAGAAAAAAAGATATATGTGTTAATATATCTTTATTTATTTATTTTTCCCGTATGATTCCGACACAGTCATGTACCTACCTACCTATAGGATATATAAAAAGCAAAAAAGCCATCAAATACCAATAAATCTATTTTTTTTTTACAAATGAGCATAAGCTCCACCAGCTACTACTAAAGTTTCCCCGGTAATGTAACTAGCATCATCGGAAACCAAAAAAGCAACAGCAGATGCAATTTCTGAAGGCTTTCCAAATCTTTTCATTGGGACTATGGACAGACTTTTTTCTTTTCCTGCCTCTGAACTTGTTATCTGTAACGTAAAAATATTGAACCGTTTACTACATAGATAAAAAAAAACAGGCTGATGCATGTCATTGTGTAGTGCAGTGTATATGCTAAATTAAATTTAGCTGTTGTCAACAACAAATAGGTAATACTTTAGAAAAACTTTAATATTTTTATTAGTTAAAACAACTATAAACAGCATGTAACGGCTATGGATACGTAAAAGGGCTGCTTCTCAACTAATATGTATAGTCAATATAATGTAGAATGACTAGATATAACGGGTGTAAGGGACATCGTACCGAAAACCGATACCAGGGATCCAGTACATGATTCTGAACATCCTAGTGTTGAAATTTTTCATCGGCTTTTCCATGAACTTCCAAAAAAAATTCACTTTTTTTAAATAACATTATTGGTAGGTATAATAATGTTACGACCGCGACATAAAAGTGTTAATTACTCGGTTAATTATTACTTAATTGCAATGATCTCAAAACGCATTGTTAGTCTATAGGTCTACTATCGATTCGTACCGAAAGATCTCGAATTCTCAATAGAAAGTAGTTCCCACCAATTCGGCAAGTACTTACGCCTATTGTTAGTTTATTCTCGAAGGTCACGCCGCTATTGTATCTCGCGAAAACGATAGAATAGGTAGGTACATGCGAGTACATTCGAGAGATTTCCACCCCTCTGTTAATTTAGGTATATAAGCCGACGCATAAAGGCGTCGAGACAGTTTGTGTTTACAAGCGACAGCGGAAACATCTTAAGGAAGCGATCGAAGAGAATTGTACCAGCGACCCTTGCGACGACTTTGGACTACTGTGAAGTACTGTGCGACTCGGACTACTGTGCCTTGTGTGTATACTGCGTGTATAGTGTATACAGAGTGGTTGTACGTGGAATAAAATCTTCTTTTACGTTAATCGGCATTTTAATACCCACCCGCACGTAACAATAATAAAGCCTAATTTTAATTTTAAAACAATAACTTAATTATTTGTGGATTTGTTTATTTATTTATTCTTTATGTACAAAAACAGTGCATAGGCAATTAATTAATAGGCAATTAATTAATAGGCAATTAACTATTATTATTTTAGAAAATTAGCAATGTATTTTGAAAAATAAATATTATTCCGCATATATTCATTACATGCTTGAAAATTAACAAGTTAGTCATTTATCATTTCCATATAAATGGTTACTGTAATGTTGTAACGGACATTATTTGTCGTCTTATAAAAAAAATACGGTACGTGGTCCCTTACACCCTGTATATTACAGACTTGATACGTATATGTACCTACCTAATAAATATATAGAAATACTTACGGCAGAGGCAAACTTAGTAGCTACTATTCCAGGAGCTACACAATTTACCCTAATGTTATCGTGGACAATCTCAGCAGATATTGCTTTAGTTAGACCTAGAAGAGTAGTCTTGCTTACGCTGTACGGGCCCAGTGGCTACATGAAACAAAATTTATTGAATGTTTAGCTTAACTCGAGTACACCGCCAAGTTGTCAGATTTTTAGGGCTGAGGCTAACTAAAAGGTAAAAAAGGACCCTTATGGTGCGACTTCATCTGTGTGTCACACCATTGGAGGATCCACTGCACTGATCCTATCGATTTGAAACTTGGGATAGTTTTAGAGCTTACTTACCCAACCTCATCGAAAATGAAGAAAAAATTGTTTTTCTTTTCAATGTTTTCAATGGAGGTCGAAATGAGGCGTCAAAATTTAAAAGTGAGACTAATATATGGAGTGGTACGTATATCATATGAAATGGCTTCACGTGCACATTTCAAAACAGATTTTTATTTATTATTACGTAGTTCTTGGCTAATAATAAAAAATGTAAAAAAAGTACCATTTCCCCTTACCCGCCCTTGTTTGTGGAGGTCCTTACCCTACCTCCAAAAAAAATATGAAATCCAAAGAAGGTATGGAACCTTCGGTGCTCGAGTCCGACTCGCACTCAAACGGTTTTTTAAATTACTAGATACTTACTTCCATGGGTTGGTATCCGGCTATAGATGAAATAAACACTATACTGCCGCCTCCTCGCTTGATCAACTCGGGGTAAGCTTCTTTGGCAAGAAGCCATGAACATTTTATATTAATATCAAAAATCTTGTCCCACACAGCTTCATCCGTCTAAAAAAGAAACTTTGTTTTTAACCGACTGTATATATTTTTTTGTACGAACGATTTCAAAAAAAAATCATTTGTTTGTATAGATGACTTGGTGACACTTGGAAGTATACCCTTACTTACGATGTCACCAAGTCAGGATCTGGGGCCCTACCACCACCTCTATTAACAGTATTATATCATTTTACTTGACATGAGGTAGAGACGTCAATATACTTATTACCTAGTTTATAGCGCTGTCACTTTCTATCGAGACAGTAAGGTGAAAATAATATTGCTCTTAGAGGTGATGGTACAGGCCCTGATGATCCCAGGGAAATCGAGGGCCCTCAAATTTTATAAGTACTTACCTAAGTACTTATTACGGTTTTCATATTATTTTTTTGCATGAAAATAACAATAAAAAGTATAAAATATTATCGAAGTTGTTGTTGGCATAATACTGTGTATTTTAGCACCAACTTCAATGATATCTAAATTATTTTATACTTTTTAACCGACTTCAAAAAAGGAGGAGGTTCTCAATTTGACTGTATAGTTTTTTTTTTGTGTTATAGAAGACGGTTAAATTTAAGAATGAATTACATACATAATAATCAGACATTTAAGTAACTACTTAGGATAAAGGCTTGCTACTTATTGTAATCTCTTTGATTATAATAAAATAATGCTCTGGCTGATCCGGCGGCTGGCGGGCGCTAAGCTTTTACAAAATAAGCTATGTCTACATGAGAGATATACAAGTGCTTGCAGAGATATTATGTGAGTGATGGAGGGAAGACCGAAACGACCCGAGGAGAGTTCAGGTGCAGGACCGACTTATCTTACTTTCCAGACTATCAAGTGATCGTCCTGTATTCAATTAAGTACCTACCTAAGTAGTAGGAACAACTACAAGGTTGTTGCTCCCCTTATGATTTAAGCCCCGCCACCTCCGGTTTGCAAAGCAAGCAGTTTCCCCGTCGTTATACAATATATCGATGAGTTTCCCACGCTACAATGGATGGGAGTGCACGTGTATAAAAAACATAAAAAAAATGATATCACTGGTTTTTTTGCCCTATATCTGTATTCTATACTTACTTATAAAAAAACTGTAGCAGGCTAGCAGGTCCAATGGGAAACTTGCACAATTTTTTAGCGTATATTAAAGACTAGCTGACCCACGCAGCTCCGCCCGCGCTGTGTTTACGTTAACTAAACTTTCTATAATATACATTCGCATAGAATACAAAACCTCCTTTTTTAAAGTCGGTTAATAACTTGGTCCCACTTTGTACTTGCCCTCCGAAGCACGGAGACGTTTAGTTCAAATGGCTTTAAACGGTCACCCATCTATTTAATGACCTTACCTAAAGTTGCTTAACCTGATCGATTTCCAAACATTGTTAACAACTGTCTATGGGTGTTCCCTTACAAATATTTATCTATACTTATAATAAAACTGTAACAGGTCCAATTCTGTACATTGAAGATAATTTGAAAATTATATTTGGAGGGCATTCTATAACCGATACTGAAGCCGAAAATGTATTTTTTTTAATTTTTGTCTGTCTGTCTGTCTGTCTGTCTGTCTGTATCACGGCTGCGCATCACGCCGAAACTACTGAATGGATTCAAATGAAACTTGGCATGATTTGAGATCTTACCACGAGGTAGGACATAGGATACTTTTTATCCCGTAATCTAGCACGGTTCTTTTGGGAGAGGGGATTAAAGTCAAAATGGGTACTTGGTTATACGCTTGGTCCGGTTTTATAATTTTTTCTTAATAATTATATAATAAATATTAGTAAGGGAACACTCATGGAGAGTTGTTATCAAGGTTTTGTAATCGATCGGGTTAAGCAACGTTAGGTAAGGTCATTAAATAGATGGGTGACCGTTTAACGCCATTTGAACTAAACGGGTCCGTGCTTCGGAGAGCAAGTAAAAAGTGGGTCCCAGTTTTAACCGACTATAAAAAAGGAGGTTATGTATTCGATGCGAATGTCTGTTATTAAAAGTTTAGTTAACGTAAAAATAGCGCATGCGGAGCTGCGTGGGTCAGCTAGTTATAATTATAATGAAAAATTGTTAAATCGGAGCAAGCGTATAACCAACTACACATTTTGAATTTAGTCCCCTCTCCCAAGGGAACCGTGCCGAATGTCGGGATAAAAAGTATCCTATGTCCTACCTCGGAGTATTAACTCAAATCATGCCAAGTTTCGTTTCAATCCATCCACCAGTTTCGGCGTGATGCTCAGCCGAGATACAGACAGACAGACAAAAAAAAAATACATTTTTGGCTTTAGTATCGGTTATAGAATGCCCTCCAAATATAATTTTCAAAATATCTTCAATGTACAGAATTGGACCTGTTACAGTTTTATTATAAGTATAGATTTTAGGATCGCTTAGAAATACTTACTAAAAACAAAAAAGTTAAAAATGCACAAATTAAAACTACCTAGATACGTTGCGGGTCTAAAATGGCCACTATGAGTAACTTACTCATACGATTTAATTTTTCTTCGTATGGCAGCATTTACCTAAAATGTGTGACTATTTTTCAAAAAGCTTGAAATTCAAAACATGAATTGCAGTGAATTGCTAATTCCCCGTGGGGTGGGTGGGAGTTAGAATTGCATCTCCCCCATGTCTATTTTGGTGTCGTAAGAGCCGACTAAGCGAGAACCTGACGAGAAGATGACGGGCTGTAGGGTTTTTCTTTTGTATTTTTTTTCCACCTATACTGTGATCCCCATGACGCCTGCCAAGCGTGGGGATTATGGCAACCCCTCCTTTCTAAGGGGGAGGTCTTTTGTTCAGCTGTGGACGTATTTCGGCTGCTGATTGAATTGCTAATGTGGCCCTTTTTATTAGACCCGCTGTTTGTAAAGAATCCTATGTCATCATCGTGTTGATTGCGTGTGTGACAGCCCCGTGTAATAAGTTAAACATTCATTTAGTAAGACATTCATTTATCTTTGCTTATAATTAAACTAAACGAATTTCCCTACTGGAAAAACTCTAATTTCGTGACTGTTCAACTGTTTAATTATTTTCTTTCGCAAAGTGATTGTGTCTTCCACAGTAGGTAGTTTGTGTAAGAACCTCCGTGGGGCATATACCTACATGGCCTATATTCTTCTTTTACAAAAATATGGCTTCCATCCAGTGACGGTCCGAGAGAGGAGGTCGTAGGGGTTATCCCCCAAAATCCATATTCGTACACGGCAAAATTGGGTAGCGGCTAGGGCAATGATATTTTGGCTAGGGTGTCTATGTACAAGACCAACGGGACCGTCAAAAATGACCCCCCCCCCCCCCCCAAATCGTTGGCTGCGACCGCACCTGCTTCCATCAATTAATTGATGATTTCGCCAGTGTCAAGTAAGTTGTTAAATAGCAATTGCAAAATAAATTATATTATCAACCTAAGTAAGTAAGTACCTACTTAATAATGAGAAAACGAAAATCGGAAAATTTGCATTCGTGGTCGCTACCACCAAGATGAACAGACTTCAAAAAAGGAGGAGGTTCTCAATTCGTTTGTATATATATTTTTTTTATGTATGTTCGCGCATAACTCTGGCAATTATGAACCGATTTGAAAAAATCTTTCTTCCATCCATTCTTCAATCCTATGATTGGGTCCCATAAAAAAATTATTGCTTAGTAATAAGTAGTTCCTGAAAAAACAAGAATGGTGACTGCGCAGGAAAGCCTATATAGATGACTTTATGTCACTTTTTAAGGACAAAAATGGTCATAACTCTGGCAAATATTTACCAAGTTCAATGATTCTTTTTTTATTCCAAACCACTGTAATGAATCTGTATGAAATTTATCACAACCGGATAAGAACTTCCTGGAGGACCATGAACGATGAGGTGGAATTTATCTTTTAAAAACCATAAAACTGATGTTCTCCATTACATTGCTCTGACAATTATGAGCCGATTTCGATGATTCTTTTTTTATTCGAGAGAGTAAACTACTATGATGATTCCATGCAAATTTAATTACGACCAGCCCCCCTAGACAATGTAACATTCTACAATCGTTATCGCTAATAGAAAGTATAAAAATGTATGAGAATGACATAAGTCATCGAAAAATCACGTGACAAATTATAGGGAATTCCACCCTTCCTTGTCTGTGTGCGTGATATTTCTTCTATTAAACACATATTAAACATGTCAGATTATTATGATTTATGATTTGATTATTTATGAATGCGTGTATCGGTGTGAGTCTGTGTGCAAGAAATCTGTTTGAATGTGTGAAAATTGAGGCAGAGCCGTGTCGTGTCTTTGCGTGGCCCGCGCGCGAAATCTATCTTTACATTTATGAGTAGATATAGTACTGTGCATTTATGTTAAGTTCGTCGCGCATAGGTGATTGACTTCAAACATTTTGCGTGCTTTTGTTTATTTACAATGGTGAAATAATTGAAAACGAAATATTACTATGCACACTTTATATTGATATGTCTGATCACAGGGTAGGCAAACACTTTTTGCCTATATGGACTGCACGCCATTGCAAGCCGGTGATCCTTGTAAGCGTCAATACATTTAGGGAACATTTCACTGTAAAATCTCCGTTAGGGCCCTCTCGGTCGGTACCTTCTGTTGAAGCTGGGGTGCAACTTTAGGAGTCGAAGGAGTTATCTACTACCATGATCATCATCACCAGCAGGAAGACGTCCACTGAAGTCTATATCTAAAGGTAAATCACCGAGACACGACGGGCTCAGCATAGAGCATCTCCAATATGCTGGGCCTCATTTTTAACCGACTTCAAAAAAGGAGGAGGTTCTCAATTCGTCTGTATATATATATATTTTTTTTTTTATGTATGTTCGCGCATTACTCTGGCAATTATTAACCGATTTGAAAAAATCTTTCTTCCATCCATTCTTCAATCCATTGATTGGGTCCCATAAAAAAATTATTGCTTAGTAATAAGTAGTTCCTAAAAAAACAAGAATGGTGACTGCGCACTGAGAGTTGCAAGAAAGCCTATATAGATGACGTTTTAGTCGCTCGGACTCGCTCGGTTTGACAAAAATGGTCATAACTCTGGCAAATATTTACCAATTTCAATGATTCTTTTTTTATTCGAAAGAAGAAACCATTGTATTGAATCTGTATGAATTTTATTACAACCGGATAAGAACTTCCTGGAGGACCATGAACGATGTGGAGGAATTTATCTGGTAAAAACCATAAAACTGATGTTCTCCATTACATTGCTCTGACAATTATGAACCGATTTCGATGATTCTTTTTTTATTCGAGAGAGTAAACTACTATGATGTTTCCATGCAAATTTCATTACGACCGGATATTATTTTCTGAAGAAACATGAATTATGTAAAACTATGTAGACGATAATGTGATCATAACCTACCTAATTTAAGATAATTTTACGGTTTTCGATGTTTCAATCTTTATATATGAAAATATCACTAAAAAGTATAAAATAAAATCTTTTAAAAAAATAATTGAACCGACTTCAATATCACTGAAAAGTATAAAATAATTTAAATATTATTGAAGTTGGTGCCAAATATACACAGCAGGTACGCTAACACCAACTTCAATAATATTTAAATTATTTTATACTTTTCAGTGATATTGAAGTCGGTTCAATTTTTTTTTTAAAAGATTTTATCCTAGAGTTCTGTTCTGAGTATAGGTACTGTATAGTTTCAGCTTGTCACATTGTTGTTTATCGAATGGGATGACGCGGACAGTGGTCCGTCTGTAGTTAAAAATAAAACCGGCGACTTGGGTTGGCTGATAAAAACCACACTACACCGATTTCACTGGCCACGATCATGTGAAGAAAACCGCGTAGGTACAGTATAGCCACAGCGGAAACTTGTGTCTGTAGTTGGTTGCAAGACGCTGCGCAGTAAGTAGTTATTTTTGTGTTTTTGTATTCACAGCTCACGACTGTAGTTGCGAAATGGCTCGCCAATCCTAACTTAAGAGACACAAAGATCCGCTGTGTCTACTGTACTTAGGTGTTTACTAACTAATGATTCAGCTTACCTCCAAAATCGGCGACACTGTCGGATTAACAGCAGCATTAGAAACTAGTATGTCGAGGCCTCCGAATTTGCTGTTTGCCTGTACACATATAAAAAAAAGGAAATTTAAAAAATAGAAGTAACTAAGTAGTTTTTTTTTATACTACTAAGGTGGCAAGCAAGTGTGCGGCCTGCCTGACGGTAAGCAGTCACCGCAGCCTATATACGCTAGTAACACCAGAAGAGTCACTGGCGCGTTGCCGGCCTTAGGTAACGAAAATACGAGTATCTTGTGTTGTTTCTAAGGTGATATCCTAATACAAGGCGATTACGTGATCATCGCTAGTTCGAGTATGTAAGGTGAACATAATATTACTAGTAGACCTGATGGTACAGGACCTGACCACCAAAGATCTTAGTAATACTCTTAAATGTCCTTGCTTTAGTAATAATGTCCTCTGATACGACCACAGCGGCCAATCTTTCGCACCGGAGCCACCTACGCGGGAGATATTATAGTGCGCAAGTGTTTGCGTAGACACAAGCTCACTCTCTCTTCCTTTTGCCTCTCACAATCCGATGGGACGGAAAACCGACTCGACCGGGGAGATCAGGCGCAGGATCGACTTTTTACATGCCCATCCGACGCATGGATCATTTTACTTTACAGGACAATCAGGTGATCGGCCTGCATTGTCCTAGCCTGTAAGGAACAACTACACAAAGTTGTTGCACCCCGCGGGATTCGAATGCGCGACCTCCGGTTTGCAAAGCAATCTATTTTCCACTGCGCCACGGAGACTACAAAATATTTATTTGTTAATAGCTACAGCTTTATACAACAGCCAAAAATTGTATTGTACTTAGGTAGGTATTGTACGAGTAAGATGATGTTTTGCTACGAGTTTAGAGCTTGAAGGAAATTACCATTGGAGGAAGTTTTTTAAAGTAAGTATACATATTTGTAAATAAACTATATTTACAGTTTATTTACAAATATGTATTATTTTTAGTAAAATTTATACGTAATCAAAATATATTTTTATAGCTTTCTAGTAAAGGTGATAATGTGTGTATGTTTTACGAAGGTCGCGCTTCTTTTCTCCATTTTCGTGGTTTTCTCCGCGTCTGTCCTAGACTCCGTGCTTTGGATTAATACTCAAAGGTGCTTACATTAATCGCGCCTTACCAATTATAATAATCATAATCTTTAGACTTTACCTTGATATGAATACCTTGATGTTAGATACTCACAATATTAAATAATTCTTTTCTTTGTTCTGCATTTCCTACGTGACATACTACACCCTCCACGTTAATTCCTTCATTACGCAGACTGATGACTGCGTTGTTAACATTAGCTTCTTTTCTACTGCTTATTATCACTGATGCACCTTCGCTTCCTAATCTCTTAGCAATAGCGTAACCAATACTGAAAATTAACCGTGTATTAAAATATACATAAGTAAATAAGTAGTATAATACAAGAAACCCACATTATTAATGTACAATACTTATGTATTTTATTAATTATTCTTAATATTGCTGTATTCTGGAACAACGAAAGGGAAAGAGATGGCCGCCGCAATAATATACATATGTACATACGTACTTACATCATTTCGCACAAACTTGTAATATGTCATCGCGACTGTATACTTGGGAATAAAATAAATCTGTGTGGTGTGTGTGGTGTTTCTACTTTATTCGCCTAAAAAAGTAAACGTAGGATTTCGGTAAGTCAGTGTTACGGAATTTGGCAATATCATATTTTAGACCATGCTTAATGTATATTCATCATTATCATCGTCACGTCGTGACGTCACGCCGGTATACAATTTGTACTGAGGCGTGACGTCACGAGCCCCCACTCCCAAACTTAGACGCTCTATATCTTTGGCAACTTTTATTAATTTGTTAAATAAAATAAAATAATTGTCCAATATTTTTTGATAATCTAACTGACGGACTAATTAGATTTTTTTTTTACCTAGTCATCATCCCTATTCTACCGGCGACGTCTTCGCGACGACTTTGGACTACTGAGACGTACTGTGCCTTGTGTGTATACTTATTGAGCTACGATGCCACAGACTTACAGACATAGGCGTCAAACTTAGAACACCCCTCGTGTCGTCGGGGTTATTAAAATGATATTTATGAATATAATACTTACCTACTTACAGTTATTTTTAAGCAATCATTAAATATTTACAACAAACGAACTTAGTTTTGCGGATTAACCTTCTATAGGTCCCCGGGATCCTGTTTTGACCGAGGCGAGGGAGGTATGTGGAATTTTTACCTACTAAAACCACCGCGGTTGTCGTACCGGCACCTGAGAGGAGAGTCTAGTACGAGTTCAATCGATAGTTTACGAGCTCGATCAAACTGACAGTTTTCTCCATACATTTCACACTAGCGCCACTAGCGGTTACTATCAAAAACTATTAAAAAGCACGGGAAAAAACTGTCAGTTTGATCGAGCTCGTAAACTATCGAAACTCGTACTAGACTCCCAGGTACCCCTCAGTGCCTTTATGCCCGCCGCGTTCCCGGGGGCTATAATGCGACCTCCAGTCGCATTATAGCCCCCGGGAACGCGAAATATCCCAACCTCGACTCGGAAAAGAGCTGATGGTCTTCAAACGGATGAATCGATTTTCACGAAATATCGCTAAGAACCATCTCGATTAAATCAGCTTACCCATAATAAAAAAACAACATACAAATCCGTCCACTCGTTTGAGCGCTGCGATGTCTCAAACAAACATAAAGACAGACAGACACCCCGACATAGGAGGCAAACACACCTCATTTTTGGTCGGGGGTTAAAAATTCCCGGACTGAAAACGCTTGAACCAACTTTGTGCTACTCACTCTTACTGACACTGCATTATGTCCATAAACATCACATTCGCATATTTTTTTGGCACGGCCACCAGCCTAATGGCTCGGTGGTTGTTTTTTAGATTCGTATAAGTTGTGGGAGTGGCACTATATATTTAAAAGAAAAGGTTATTATCGCTGCCGTTAGTCGCCATTTTTTTTACTTCCCAAAACATCATTATTTGTTTAATACCTTTACATTTGATACCTATCCAGGTATCAAATGAAACTCTAAGGTATAATGTAATTTAAGTCCATTTTGTTTGTTCGCTGTCGGGCTTTACAAAATATCATTGTTATAGGTAGGTACTTTTATAATTTAAACATGTCGTTTTAGGTACGGAACCCACATTATATCTCAATGATGGAACCCCAATGATATTTTATGCAATAGATACGCCATTAGCGCACGAAAAGTGAAACAACGAAATTCACTCAAATTGGGTGAACTAACAGTAAGTCACGAGTCGGTAAAATGTAACGAACGTGACGTGTGCCTTTGAAAATCAAGTAAAATGCCTTCATGCATATTTAGAAAATGCACAAAGTAAGTACCTACTGTACAAATTATAAATAGGAAAGGATATTATACCTTTATCTATGGATTATAATATCATTGCGGAACCCTAAAAAAAGATGGTCGTCATAGTCATAAGCATCTGTCATAATTGTTTTCTTCTCCTCTCCGCTCATTTACCGCAGAAAAACTTGCCACAAGTCGTTTAGTTTGTACCTACCATGGCAATACCATGGATGGTCATAAATTTCATTTATTCATCCATGGTTACTATAGCCTATAGCCGTATCGTACTATCAGCGTCAGTGTGACCAGATTTAGTAGAATTCTGCTATTTTAGCAGAATTGAGCCCCCATTTTAGGGCTTAGCAGATTATGTCGCAGAATAGAAAATTTTAGCAGAATTCGGTAGTTAAGTAACAATAATAAACAACATTTCACTTGGTGGATAGTTGCGCAATGTGTTGCATGTTCAATGATAACGTTAATTTTATCTAGCACATACCAATTTTTAATGACATGTATTACCCATAATTATTTCAGATTTTTCCCTCCACAAACTTCAGAGATAAGGGGGAATGGTATTATTTTTGTCATTTGTAATTATCAGCCAAAAATTACGTGACATAAACCAAAATGAAAATGTTTTGTCATGTACAAATGAAGCCCTTTCTTATGACACCCCACTCGATATAGCAGTCTCACTTTGAAATTTTGATGACCCATTTCGATTACCATTAAAAGAAAATTGAAAGGAAAAGTATATTTTTTTTATTTGCGATGAGGTTGGGTAAAAAAGATCCAAAACTATTCCAAGTTTCAAATCGAGAGCGTCAGCGGTTCCCGAAATATGTATATAGGTGTGACAGACAAGACGGACAGACAGACAGACAAATATTTATTGAGGATTCTCTATAAAAATATTGATTCATCAAATTTTCTTTAATAAATAAATAATTGATTGGGTTTTTTAGCTGAATCTTAGCATTTTTAGGGTTCCATACTTAAAAGGTAAAAAAGGAACCCTTATGGTCTGACTTCGTCTGTCTGTCTGATGCTATCACAGATATGATACTATAGATTTGAAACTTGGAAAAGTTTTAGATCTCACTTACCCAACCTCATCGCAAATGAAAAAATATATATTTTTCTTTTTACTTTTTTTATAATTGTGTCATTAAAATTTCAAAGTAATACTACTATATCGAGTGGAGTGTCATATGAAAGGACTACATTTGCAAAACAGATTTTTATTTTGGCTTATGTGACGTAGTTTTTGGCTGATAATCAAAAATGTCAAAAAAATACCGTTCCCCACCCCTTATCTCCGAAGTTTGTGGAGGGAAAAATCTGAAATAATTATGGGTAATGCAGGTCTATCTATATTTTACAGGAAAAATGAAATAATCATTCTAAGTAGTACAGTTTTTTGTAATCCTAAAAAAACTCGACAAACAAACTTAGTTTTGTTATTTAGTTTTTTGCTATCTGGGGTGTTTTATGAATAGTAAAATTACTTTGATACGTCCAAAGATGGTATGGAACCCTCGGTGTGCGCGAGTCCGACTCGCACTTGACTGGTATTTTTTTTTTCAAAAGTTCAGCAGAATTTAGCAGAATTTGGCACAGCGGCTAGCAGAATTATCAATTTTAATCTGGTCACACTGATCAGCGTGAAAAAAAAGAGACATCGCGTCGCTTATAGTAAACAAGAGTTGATAGTAATTAAACTTTATTAACAACTTTTTGCTCATGCACTAAAATGCATGCATTTAACAATGATCATCTAATGATAAGTCTAATAATTAATAATAACACGCTGCAACCTAAGGCAACCTTTGATTAAGTACTTTCCTAAGTTTATAAATGACTATAAAAGTAAAGGTTGCCACAGCGTTGTGTGACCTTTGTACCGCACGTGTATTCTTTTAAATTATAATAATAATCAGTCGTTCTTACCCATCAGTAGAGGCTGTAACTATAGCTACTTTTCCTAACAACTTTCCATTGCTATGACTGTTACGTGTACTAAAAGCGTTAACTGCATTTGTTAATACCATTTTTAAACTACGGAACATTACTATACCACTAGCAATGGATTGGAATGTAAATAAAGATTAATACATACAATCACAGACTACATAATACTACTGATACAATCAATCTTTTATCAATTACCAAAGAGGATAAATTACAATACAAACAATCCTAGGTATAATGTTTAACAAAGTACAGAACCTACTTACTATAGAATAGAATGCTTATTTTTAAGTAAGAACCGTAGGTAGGCACGAGTAAAGTACTATGCTTTTCAACTAAGAATGTGACCCTTAGAGAAAGAAACCAATAGAGAGCTGGCACTTTCTTTCTCATTCGCGCAAGAAAAGGATGCATTTATATATATTATATGTGATAGAAAGAAACAGAGCATATGATTTTTTGTCCCTCAGCGTGTGTTCAAAATCTGGCGCACCTACGGTGCGTTTTGTTCGAGTACTCATGAAATTTTCTAGTTCACGAGCTAGCTTTGGAGTTTTAAATTGAATTGCATTATGAAATATCGTTTATACTACATAATATCCATAACGTGTGTTAAGTGTACGAATGATTATTTTCCGTTATTTTCTGTCCTTATCGGCGGCACGCTAGCTAGATGTCTTGTTATATTCTGTCTACGATGTGACCGCCGCGCCATCTTGCCATTTCAAATATACAGGGTTACAGGCATGAAGATATAGGGTCAAAGTGGAGACAACACTCCCAAATACATGACTGAGGTCAACGCTATCCCTTTCATTGAGGTCGAATCTCCCTTTCTAGAGGGTAACCTTGATCTTTCATGAAAAATCAGGACATCTTTTTAACTTCGTCGCATAATACGACTTACTTGGCTTGTTTAAGCTTTAAGTTTAAACCGATTAAATATGTCTAGTTGCTTCCGTTTACCTTTCAAAATACGACGGGACGAAAAACCGACACGACCGTTGAGAGACCAGGCGCAGGACCTACATTTTACATATCTATCTGACGCATGGAGCATCTTACTTTACAGACAATCAAGTAATAAATAAATAATAAGTTAATGGTTGTGAAAATAAAAGCATATGAAGTTATGATAAAAAGAAATTGTATTACAAGATCATTTATTCAGTACCTTTAACGATCTCCAATTAATCACAAGATATTGAATAGCAATTTCCATTATATGCAAACAACTAAAACAGCTTGTAACCCACACATTAGACGATAGAAAAAGCATTTGCAGTAAATTTAGGTTTCCATTGGACCAACTGCAGATCATTGCAGCTTCATAAAATTTCTTTTCGAATGAATAGTCATAATATTCCTTCGCTCAATATCTTTAGGAAATCTACAAGAAAATAATAAATGTATTAATATTGACCACGGGTAAATAAAACAGTATGTATAGTGACAGGTATAGTGACAGGTTAAGAAATAGTGACATAAGGAAACGTTGTGGTATGAAAGAAGATGTTGTGACAAAAATTGAGGTATGCTGAGATGGTTTGGCCATGTCGAGAGAATAAATGAGGAACGATTGACGAAAATAGTGTATAAGGCGGGTGTGAATAAAAGTGTTGGAAGGGGTAGACTTAGGTGGACGTTTCAAGACCAAATCAGGGACGTCTTGAAAAAAGGCCAGGTCAAGAGTACCCTAAACCGAAGAGCATGTATGAAGGGAATAATGAAAGTGGACGAAGCGAAACAAGTATCTAAGGATCGTAGCAAGTGGAAAGAAGTGATCTCTGCCTACCCCTACGGGAAAGAGGCGTGATTATATGTATATTTATAGAATGATATAGGTACTCTCGCCGATACGACCACAGCGGCCAATCTTTCGCAAGATCAGCCAGTGCACAAATGCTTGCGTAGCCACAAGTGCACTCTTTCTTCCTTTTACCTCTCACAATTTAGTGATACGAAAGATCAACACGACCGGGGAGAGGTCAGGCGCAGGAACGAATTTTATATGCCTATCCGACGCATGGATCATCTTACTTTACAGACAATCAGATGACCAGCCTGCATTGTCCTAGCCAGTAAGGAACAAAAATACAAAGTTGTTGCTCCCCGCAGGATTCGAACCTGCGACCCCCGGTACGCAAGCAAGCGGTTTCCCACTGCGCCACGGAGGCTACTAGACGCAACAGGACTAGGAGGCGACAAGAATAAATATGATTTTAATAATATGTTTAAAACTACATACACACTTGAACATACAATATTTTTTCCATATCAATCCTTTGAACTAAATACCTACATCGTATATTTTTTATCATAAAGTGGCGGTAAAAAAATCCCCAAAACGGAAAGTCTTCAAAAAATCTTTACCATGGTTACTCTATGAAAACAATGTAAAATATTTTAAATTAGATAATTCAACTACAAATTAATAGAAAGTTAAACCCAATACTAACAAACGAACTGAAAACGTGTTATGTGCCTATCGAAAGAAGAACTGATCGAAAATATGGTGCTTAATCCAAAGGGATCATCGGTAGGTACATTATTGAACAAATCGGACTTACGAGTGATATTCGGTATCATCTAAGGGGTACAACATATTTTTGCAACTAAGTACTACACATTTTATCACCATTCTTATTAGTTTAATTCACTTTATCTTGAAATTATGGTATTTAAATGTTGGATCGATTTAAATGACAGACAGTTTCATGCTGACAATAAGCGCCAGTGTTGCCACAAAATACGAACCCTTAAAATCGGTATTTAAAATTGCATTTGAGTACAATTGGCGAAAACACAATAGAGCATTATTCTAATCGTACTCGCAGAACAATACCAAAAAAAAACATTATTAGACATGATTGTCATCGTATTTTATGTTTTCGGGTGGAAAACAATCTTTTGATGTTGAAGTAGAGCATTTCTATATTAGGGTATCCATTTCTCGGGTAATTTAAATTATTACATGGACCACACATTGGACCACTTAGAAAGAGAGAACCGGCCTCAATGTAAGGGATAGCGTATACCTCAATCAACTATTTGGAGTTTGGACTCCGCTTTGACCCTATATCTTCATGGTTACAGGAAAAGTCGTGCCAGATTCGTTAAGGGCGTGGAGTACCCATAATTTCTGACTTATTTCACTATGAAACACCCCACCCTAAACTTAACCCTTTTCGAGATTTTCGACTTTAATTTTTTTTATTGAAAATTGCCGATTTTTTTAGTCTATTAAATTTTATTTTGTTTATTTTGTGTGTATTATTATTGCATTTTTACATGTGTAATAAGATTCTTTAGGACGTCAATCATTAAAATAGTGCACAAGTTAATTGAATAGGCCGTAGTAGATAAGTGAAAGTAAAGAAATTACAAAAATAATTAGCAGGTTTATTTTTCTCTAAGGGATATCTAAAAAAAATATTATGGCAGTTGTTCGGCAGATGTGTTTTAAAATATCTTCGTTTCATCAGCTTTCTAACGAGGTATAACTATAACTATCTAGGGTTCGTATTACATTTCGTGGAAAAAAAGTAGTTGGGACGCTTCAGGTAGCAGTTCTAACGGTCCCGCATCTATTGTCCTTCAAGTTGGGACACACCGTGCGAGCGAGACAAGTGACGATTTATGCAGGTGTGAATTAAAGAAAAAATGTGTAGAGACTGATAAGGGCTGATAATACAACGCAGGATATTGTTTTGGTTGGCAGTCTGCTTTTGTGCTTCGTACATAGTAGACGTGATATCGTTTTGCTCTTTTTCTCGACTTGGCTGTGATTCTGGACTATTTCTTCTGATTTGTGACTACTGTGCTTGTTAACCGGACTCTGATTTGTACTTGTGATACGGAAGTGTTGAAGATGACGTCCTACACACCTGAGGAATATGCTGATATGCTTATTTGTTATGGATACTGCGATTGTGTGTCTGCGGAAGCTCGCAACGAATACATAACTCGCTATCCCGATCGTCGAGTGCCGGATGTGGCCGTTTTTGACAGAGTTTATCGAAGACTTCGAGAAACTGGCTCTGTTTTGAGACGAAGTACAGAAATAGGAAGACCACAAATTGATGACAACGAAGAACAGGACAATGAGATAGTGCAACGCTTTCGAGCGGATCCAACTACTTCCACTAATATTGTTGCCCGTGATCTGGGACTTTCGCAATGGAGAGTGTGGTTTACAATGCATACTGTTGGCCTATACCCGTACCATTACACGCCGGTACACGTTATTGAAGAAGGAGACTCCGCGAGAAGGTTGGACTTTTGCAGATTCATGCTAAATGCTGACGTAGAAGACCCAGATTTTCTAAGAAATATCTTGTGGACAGATGAATCCAAATTTGATAAAGATGGCATAACTAATTATCACAACGCTCACTACTGGGCCCCAAAAGAACTAAGGAATCCCAATAAGAAAAGAGTGACGGGGTCCCAACGAAGATTCAGCGTGAATGTGTGGATGGGCATTATCTCCAATCATTTGATCGGACCTTACTTTCTCCCGGACAATCTAAATAGGGAAAACTACGAAAACTTTCTGAGAGGAGACTTGAATGACTTGCTGGATGATCTGCCACTCAAATTAATAAGGGACATGTGGTTCCAACATGCCCATTTCAGGAGAAGTTTCAGAGACTGGCTGGACACAAATTATCCAAACAAATGGATAGGACGAGGTGGGCCGTTGCCATGGCCAGCAAGAAGTCCGGACCTAACCCCCATGGATTTTCATGTATGGCGGCGCATGAAAAGTCTTGTATACAGCGAGCCAAATCCAGTTTCGTCTGTGGAAGAATTAAGTGAAAGGATTGTTGATGCAGCAAATCAAATGAGGACAACGTTGACCACTGGAGTAGTGAAGACTGGTCTCCGTAGAAGGATGCGACAATGTGTTATAAATAGAGGTGGCCATGTTGAACATGAACTGTAGAGAGTGTAGGGTAAGAAAAAGTTGTGTGAAAACCTGATTTAGTAAATGACATTTCATGCTTACCTATTGTTTTACTTTACTTTTTAGGGCTAAGTATTAACTTTCTTCACCACTGTCGCCTATGAAACTAAGTTTTTTTTCCACGAAATTTAATACGAACCCTAGATAGTTATACCTCGTTAGAAAGCTGATGAAACGTAGATATTTTAAAACACATCTACCGAGCAACTGCCATAATATTTTTTTTAGGTATTCCTTAGAGAAAAATAAACCTGCTAATTATTTTTGTAATTTCTTTACTTTCACTTGTCTACTACGGCGTATTCAATTAACTTGTGCACTATTTTAATGATTGACGTCCTAGCAGAAGAAGCATCTTATAACACATGTAAAAATGCAATAATAATAATAATAATACACAAAAATAAACAAAATAAAATTTAATAGCCTAAAAATCAGCAATTTTCAATAAAAAAAATTAAAGTCGAAAATCTCGAAAAGGGTTAAGTTTAGGGTGGGGTGTTTCATAGTGAAATAAGTCAGAAATGATGGGTACTCCACGCCTTTAACGGATTTACCACGACTTTTCCTGTAACCCTGTATAATTACTAAAAATGATGTTTTAACAAAAATACGTAGCAAAATAAGACATTATAATAAATAATCAAAACCGGAGCGAATTTTTAACCGACTTCAAAAAAGGAGGTTCTGTATTCGACGCGTATGTATGTAATATTTCTATTCTTGGTGGCTATAAATTTGGGCCCGGTATTCCCGGAACGCACTTCGACCCAGTTGGATCCATTGTGCATGCCCTAGCCCTTACTCTGTTGCTGGCGTATCGAAGAGCTCCCTCAGGTACGCAACGATCGCGCCAGCTTGGAGCTGTACATAATCATTTGGTGTAGGATAGGCTACTCCCAGATGATTCAACCTACGTCTCGCATGCAATACTCTCGTATGTAATATTAATAAAAATGCGTAATTTTCATATATGTTAGTCTATGTGGGCTTCTAAACGAATTTACCAAAGAATCATGCCCACTCTCCATACATTGATTGACCTGTCACTTGATTTTTTTTACAGGTCGCGTCTACCTATAACTAGTGATGTATAATAATAGTTATTATTTATAATAACACAATAACTAATCATCTTTTCATTTAGAGGCCAGGGAAAAATGTTATTAAGTAAAAAAGTTTTTGAGGTTGACGAGTGTATGTATGTATGTAGGTTTGTCCGCGGATTTCTCAGAAACTACAAGTCCGATTTCAAAAATTCTTTTTGCAATAGTTAGAGTATCTTTCAACTTAGGGTAGAGTACAAATTTCATCAAAATCGGTCCAGTAGTTTAAGAGATATAAACTTTTTATGTTTTCAGTAAGTTACTGTAATGTAGACGTTCGAGTTGCGTGATAGTGCTGATACCTATCTTGGTAAAATAAGTCACTAAAAAGTGTTAAATAAACTATTTAAAAAAAAAACCGACTTCAAAGTAAATTATCTAAAAAGCATAAAATAACGAAAATATTATTGAAGTTGGTGCAGAATATACACAGCAGGTACGCTAACACCAACTTCAATAATATTTTCGTTATTTTATGCTTTTTAGATAATTGAAGTCGGTTTTTATTTTTTTTTTAAATACTTTATTCATTTTGTGTTTACTCTGCGGCCAATACAAAAATCGTAAAAAACGAGTGAAGTTCCGCAGTCGCGACCATCATAGCGGCCACATTCTTAGTTGAAACGCATAGTAAGAAAATCGAAAACATCGATGTACTATCTAAACTTTTTTTTTAGACAGTATATCGATGATCGAAAAGCATATGATATACACGATAATATGTAGATAGGTACTCTACCGTCAGCTGTATTTCTCGACATTTGCGTTTGTGACAGATAAAACCCATCACTACTTGTCACAAAACAATATATCTTCACTAAAACCAAAGTGAATTTTGTTTAAATCTATGATTAAAACTTTAAATATTAATTAAAGAACCCAAGGTGGAACCTTTGTAGAATCTGCCTCTTAGAATTAAAGGAAGGATTTAAAAAAACCTGCCTAGGATAAGACAAACGCGTACTCATCGCGTACTCTATTCTTTAATATATAAACTCTATGTAGACCTCTGAGATGTAAACAATATATGGAGAGAGCTATGCTGGGTGTTTCTCTGAGTGACCGAATACGGAATGAAGCTATGAAGTAACAGTGAAACAAAGTGACAACATAGCTCAAAAGATTAGCCAGCTGAATTGGCGGTGGGCTGGTCATATTTGCCGAAGAACCGAAGACCGACGGGGTAAACTTGTTCTGGAGTGGAGACCGCGAATCGGAAAGCGTAGTGTAGGACGCCCTGAGACCTGTGGAGCTACGAGGGTACTTTTCCTATGGACCGAGTACCGTCATAACATCGCAGTAAGGGCTAAAAAAAGGTCAACACAGTCTGTACGAGCCTGAGCGGTCGCCTCCTCCCAGTCTAGTGAAGCAATAAAATTTTTATAAAAAAAATAACTAGCAGATACTCGTCGAGACCTACACAACGAGACCAAATTCTGTGAGCCTACGTTTATTGGTGCAGAGATCTCATGATCAGCTTCCTGCTCCATCATCAGACCCTGATAACCATTTTTCTAGCAACTTCTCGTCGAGACCTACCCAACGTGCCCAAACTCAGTGGGTTTAAGTTTATTGGTGCACAATTCCTGTGACCACCTTCCTGCTCCATCATCAGACCCTGATCACCATTTTCCTAGCAACTACTCGTCAAGACCTACTCAACGAGCCCAAACTCATTGGGTCTACGTTTATTGGTGCAGAAATCCTGTGACCAACTTCCTGTTCCATCATCAGACCCTGATCACCATTTTTCTAGCAACAACTCCTCGAGACCTATCCAACATGCCCAAACTCATTGGGTCTACGTTTATTGGTGCAGAATTCCTGTGACCACCTTCCTGCTCTATCATCAAACCCTGGTGAAGGTTACCATTTCCTTACACAGATTTTTAGTATCAACGGATTTACATATGTTCTAAATTTCATAAAGTAATGAAAAATTTCCATTGTATACGAAATATCCTTAAGAAAAGAGCTGCTGGTCTTCAAAGCTAAACCGATTTTCAAGAAACATTGCATACTCCAATCGTTTGTGTGACTCGTTTGAGCGCTGCGATGCCACAGACAGTTATACAGACAGATAGACAGACACGACCCCCCCCCCCCCCCCTCCAACATAGGCGTCAAACTAAAGAAACCATCGAATTCGATAGAATGATCTGGATGGTGTATCACCATATCATCTATTTTGTGGTTTCTACCCATCGAATATATTCTAGATAAACATTCACGTACAAAATAAGACAAAATGACATTTAAAATGTGGTCGCGAAGGTTGCAAACTTTTATCTGTGCTGGTGGCGGAAAAGGAAACGTGAACTAATGAGTTTATTGGAGAACGACGTGTAGTTTGACAGTTTCCTATAGCGACACTCATGCTAATATGTCTGTGACTGTCTGTGGTGACTGTGCATTACATAGATAATATACTATATTGTGCTTAAAGAAAGAAACTAATAGAGAGCTGGCACTTTCTTTCTCATTCGCGCAAGAAAAGGATGCATTTATATATATTATATGTGATAGAAAGAAACAGAGCATATGATCTTTCGTCCCTCAGCGTGTGTTCAAAATCGGGCGCACCTACGGTGCGTTTTCTTCGAGTACTCATGAAATTTTCTTGTTCACGACCTAGCTTTGGAGTTAATTGAATTGCATTATGAAATATCGTTTATACTACATAATAAGCGCATTTGAATAAATATCCATAACGTGTGATAAGTGTACGAATGATTATTTTCTGTCCTTATCGGCGGCACGCTAGCTAGATGTCTTGTTATATTCTGTCTACGATATTGTGCATAAGAATCCAGTATTATACTATTCAAAACTTTGAGTACCGTAAAATGGGGTGAATAGAATTCACGGGGCGAATAGAAAAAAATCTAGGAGTTTGATAATGTTGTCTCTAGTTCGTCTGTAGCCTAACGAATGTTTATTTCTACTGTTTATTGCACAGCAACATTTTGCATTTGTGCTGGCAAGCGACAATTTTACGTCAAGTTAACTGAATTAAAGAAAAAGGCGGGTAAAGTGAACGTGTCTGTCCAAGTGACTTTGAGGTGTGTAAAACTTTTTGCTAAACATCAAGTTTTTTGCTGTTTTATCCTAGTGAATTTGTATATTTTGATAGTTAAGTTTATAATCTTTTAGCATCGATATACTATACCAACTAGATTAGCTGTCACGAACAAAATGACATCGAAAATGTGGTCGCGGTTACATTTATTTACACAACTATACACGTAGCTAGAAATTGTAGAAAATAGTTTTAAATAATTCGGAACGTCGCGTCGGACTAATAGCAGCCTTCACATGTAGTAATAAAGTCTAATTCTGTATGCAGTAATGTTGGCACATAAAACCATTACATCGGAGACAAAGAAAAATCAATAAAACCGCCAAAATTATACGAAAAAAAGTAGTTGTTTTGACTGTACTCATTTAAAAGGAAATCTTAACCACTATAAAATAAGGTTCAAAACAGGTGTGTTTCCATTGTGTGTGTACTGACTTACAAACTTATCCGTGCTGGTGGCAAAAATGAGAACTAACTTTTTTATTATGGTAATGACGTGTAGTTTAACAGTTTCGTATAGACAGTGGCGACACGCCTATCGGCAACATTAATTTTGTCAGTCTCTAGCGGAGAAAATATCAAATAAATAATTTTTATTTCGTATTATAATGTATTATAAATCTTACTTATATTTATTATTTAAACTAGTAGTAATAAGAAAACGAAACGAAAAAAAAATTCCCCATCTGCAATTTTAGTATTACGATAAGTATTATAATAATAATAATAATAATAATATCTTGGGACAATCCACACACGGTTGTCCGATCCCAAACTAGGCAGAGCCTGTGCTATGGAAACCAGACAACTGATACTAATACTTATATACTTTTTTTTTTGTAAATACATACTTAAATAGATAAACAACACCCAGACACTTGGCGGGAATCGAACCCACGACCCATCGGTTAGCAGGCAGGGTGTCTGACCACTAGACCAACGGGCCCGTCAAATGTTATTGAATGATCAAACGAACTTACCCTAAGTGAAGTTCGATCTTAATTATCCAGTCCTTGACGAGAAGATATTCCATCACTAGCAAGTACCTCGTGGGTACGATCCGGAGATATCGCACAAGTTTCAGAGGTTAGAAAGAGAAAACAACACTCTTTCGTATCCACCCCGCCTCAGCCGAGCGACAGCCACCTCATTATCTTTAGAGTAAAATGAAATACAGCTGCAACATTGATTTAACAGGGTCATTAATGGGTAGGGAGGGACCTTATATCTTCTCGTCAAGGACTGGATAATTAAGATCGAACTTCACTTATGGTAAGTTCGTTTGATCATTCAATTATCCAGTCCTTGACTCCAAGATATTCCATCACTAGTAGATGTTTAGAGATACAAAATCAATGTTGCAATTAAAGAGTATAAAACAAAGTTAACTTAACAAGTTAAGTTAAGCTATTTATTATAACTAATAGTTAAGCTTAAACTATTAGTTATAATAAAGCCAAATATATTTTGCAATTTTCTGCAGAATACATAAACACGTAGGTACGTATTAATTAATTTGATATAAGTAATTATGTTTTTATACATATTATTTGATGAATTAAACTTATTTAATATACAATGATTTAAAATTTTACATTAACATTATTGAACATGTAATCCCAAATAGCATAGTCATAGCCTGCTAATCGTGCAGACCATCTTGCGACCAATTTTCTAATAGTTTTAATAATAAAGGCGTTCAGGACAGCTGCTGAAGCCAGGGCTCGTCTCGTATTGTAAGTAATCAGATAGAAGTATCGATTGTGTTGTTAAATAATATCTCTCTTATACATCGTCCCATGGCTTGAGAAGACATATACTTATAATAATATACCATTTATTTTGTTTGCTGTATAGCAAATAATATACCATATTTGGGACAATCCACACGCGGGCATTCGTCCCCAAATCAGGCAGAGCCTGCACCACGACAACCAGACTAACGATATCAATAGGTACTTATACCTTAAATACCTTTCCTTCCTGCAAAATATATCAACCCAAACAGACAAACTACACCCAGACAAGGTGGGAATCGAACCCACCACACATCGGGCAGCGGACAGGTTGTCAAGATGTGAGCCATGTCATGGAGAATAAAACTGAAAAGTTAATGTTGTTACCAGACAAGTGGGAAATAGGTCTTTGAATGAATTACCTAAGGTTTTTAGTCTGTGTAAACCTTACAACACATTTGGTAAATTCTAATAGTTTAATGACAATTATTTGCATATTTTGTTTACTCTTGATGCAGAGAATTAAAGGTATAAATATGTAATTTTTTGGTTAGAATAATATTTTCTAAACTATTAAAATCAGTAACTTTATGTAATGTTTTTTAAGTAACTAAAGTTATTGTGACTAAGTAATCTAGTAATTAGATCCTATGCAATGTAGAACATAGCGAGGAAAGATTGGTTTCAATTTACAGGTTCCTTGAAATAATCGTTTTTGCTTCTAATAATATTGCCAATTTTATTTGTGGATATCAAAGAAATAGCTAGTTATAAATAACCATACAATATTCAAAAAACCATCTAGTCCAGAACTTGTTGAAGAAATAACGTAATTGTCATCATCAAACCAATGTTGTTTGTTTGAAACTAGACTTATGTTACCAGTAATGGGTGAATTAGGAGAGAATAACTCCAAAAGCTGATTGTTGTATGTGTTGTCTACGAAAATGTACCAGACTAACAAACATCCTGCTAGGGAAACATGTCGATGTAGTGAATCCAATGCATTCACTACTTGAATGCGTTGGATTTTGAGGAAGAAAGAAGATATTTATTCGAAGGAAATTACTGTATTGTCTCGAGAGATGTAAAGTGTGATACCAGGTTAAGACAGCTATAATAGGATAACTCCTAATCACGTTATCTACAGGTTAATAAAGGTTTATTAGCGTTTATAAAATAATCACAGCATTGGAAGATTTTTCCATGACATTTAGTGTCATGGAATAACATACTCTGCCCGTCAGAGTATAAAAAGAGAAAACCCTGAGACTGCAGACAATATACAAAAGGTTGCAATATTTTTGTAATAGGAACGAAACACAAGCGGAAATATTACAATTGTGACTCATAATAATGTCTATAATAATAATAATGTAATGCCTGCTGGAATAACTTTCTTTAGAAATCAGCTGTGCCTTTGTATTAAGAATAGTATCTTGCCTTTATTCCTTCTATCTTTTATTGTTATTGTGTGTACATAAATGATAAAATAAATAAATAAATGTCCCCCTGGCTGATAGGACCACAGCGGCTGATCTTTCATCAAATCAGCCTACTACACGAGAGATATTATAGTGCACAAGTGCTTGCGTAGAAACAAGTGCACTCTATTTTCCTTTACTCTCACAATTCGTTAAGACGGAAGATCGACACGACTGGGGTGAGGTCTGGCGCAGGACTGACTTTTTACATGCCCATGCGACGCATGAATCATCTTGCCTGCATTGTCATAGCCAGCAAGGAACAACTACACAAAGTGGTTGCTCTCCACGGGATTTCAACCCGCGACCTCCGGTTTGCAAAGCAAGCGGTTTACCGCTGCGCTACGGAGGCTTCAATAAGATTCATAAATAGAAAATAAAATAAAGGCCTCTTTGAGGTCAATTTTTAATAAAAACCGCCTTTTGTAGTAATTTTGGTAGCGGTTATGGCGCTTGCTCGCCTTTTCTTTGTATAATCTCCATCTCCAACTCACTTTGAGGATCATGAATATGGCTAGGTAAATCTTTCCCCTTTCATAAAGATTAACTTTTAATACATGCCTCATTTCGATCCGTATCGCTAAAGAATAGTCTTGGAAAGAATTACATTTTTAGTTTCTTACCCTTGCATTAGGTTTTTTTTTTTTTTAATATTAGGGTACCCCCCTAATTAAGTCAAATATTCACAATATTTTTTGGTTTAATATTATTGTTTTATTTATTTATTTATTCTTTATGCACAAAACAGTACATAGGCGGACTTAATGCCAGAATGCCTTTTAATTGTATTATACATAAATATATATATTAATGATGTATACATAATTATTTTTTACACACGATCTCTCGTTCCGTGTCTGCATTTATCCTATTATTATTATATCAGCCTCAATAATATAATAAAGAATGAATATATATATGATGCAAATATGAATTTGTTAATATGTGCACCCCAATTCCAAATGTTAGCCTATCCCAATATTAGCTAGGGTAATAAACTCTACTTATTCTTTGTGAATAAGAAAAGGCAGTGGTATTAGGTATAACCACGAAAGTCACTTTATTATTATTATTTTTTTTTTTTTCTCCAGAGACTAAATCAATATAACAATGGATTACCATTACTTTTAGCACACTGTATGTAGACCAATGCTCACCAGTTTTTACGAACCACTTGCTACACTCCAACTTTAGAGTTTGAGTACAGTGGAGCACGCTACTCGTTAGAAATGCGTCCGTGAAAATCTGATGAAAATATTTATCTTGATATCAAATTAACGACTAAAGTAAACGTAAACTATGTGTCAACGTCATAATGATATCACAGTTATCATTCGTATAAGCCGGAGCTTAGTATCTATCTTGCTAAAGCGACATAGTACAATTACATACTAATTGTAGTTAATACACACATCAAAAGTGTCTAGGGATCAAGCATTTTTAAGCGGATTTCTTGAGATTGAGATGTGGCTTTGTAATAAATTTATGATTTTATAAATTTATATGGATCCTTTTTGGTGCATTTCATAATTTGAATCAGGAACTGTGAATCAAATTCGAGTAAAAGATGAAAATCAGCTGTCAATATTTTCCCTATAAAAACATACAACGCATTGAAGACATTATTAGTGCTACTGTTTCCCTACTACTGATTAAAACCAACGTTATTATGGAGCGGCGACGTCATTTAAGCAGGGAAGAAATGCTCAGAGCCGTGGGAATGATAGAAGCTGGTTCCCGGCAACGTACTGTGGCTTTAGCTCTGAATACAAGTCAGAGTGTTATCAGTCGACTTTGGACACGTTACCGAAGCACTGGTACCGTGGCTGAGCGCCATGGAGGACGGTATCGCTGCACCACACGGAGACAAGACCGATATATTCAAATCTTAACTCGAAGAGCTCCAACAATAACTGCCATGATGTTAGCCGTGAGGCTTCATCACTCTTCAGGGAACTTAATTAGCGACCAAACAGTCAGAAACCGCTTGCATGAAGTGAACCTTCATTCCCGAAGACCGCTACGGGTACCACCTATAGCAATGCACAATCGTAGGATTCGATATCAATGGGCTCTTGAACACAGAAATTGGGCAGAAGAACAATGGCGTTTCGTGTGCTTTTCTGATGAGTCTCGTTTTGGTATGAGACCGGATACAAGACGTATACGACACTGGAGAACCCCTGGACGCCAACAGCGATTAAAATCCTGCCAGGAAGTCCATCCTTATAGTGGTGGAACCATCATGGTATGGGCGGGTATTTGGATCGGCGGAAGAACTGAGTTGATTTGGATCAGAGGCAACCTCAACGCTCAAATTTATGCTGAGACGATTGTATCAGACGTCATCGTTCCTCTACAAGTGCAAATCGGTCCCTTATTTCAGTTAATGCATGATAATGCACGACCGCACACCGCAAGAGTTGTAAGACAGACTCTCGCCGCAGCTAACATCAATGTCCTGCCCTGGCCTGCTCAGTCGCCAGACTTGAACCCGATTGAGCATGCATGGGATATGCTACAGAGAAGAGCTCTGCCGAATATGGAGGGTATCCAGTCGCAAGAAGACCTTTTTTTGTTGTTGCAACGAACATGGGCGGCCATTCCACAGCGTGATTTGGATGAACTCATTTTGAGTATGCCAAACCGATGTTCTTGTATTGTTAGTGTTCGCGGTAGAAACACGGATTATTAATTGTTTAAGTTACCCAATAAAATTTTAAAGAAAACTGTTATTTCAGTCTTTTTTTCGAACTTTTGTGTTAGTGGTTCAAATGTCAAAAATCTCTTTATTAGGAAAATGGCAAATTTCTTTATTAATGCAAAGGTGAATTGGTTTATCGTTACTGTGACAAACGAAAACACTTTATTTGATGAATCCTTAAAGAAAATTTTAATTAATATCAATCAGGAGAAAAGTTATTGCAAAAATATATGTTGATCCCTAGACACTTTTGATGTGTGTAGTTATAAGTCGTAATGAAATTAATAATTATATATATAGTATATATATATATATATATTTTTAGAATATCTGTTGCGCGCCAAATCAAGCAAAAGTATGGACCCAGCATAAAACTTACTTTACTAGAAGTTTTTGAATCAAACATTGTACTGGTAATTAATTATGAAACTGAGAGGTTCATTGAATTGTTGCGACGCTTGGACTCGTGGCGGACACGGTCGGCAATCAGTCAAGCGGAGGCGATGATGACAGTCCTCGACGCCGCGCTGGTGGCGGTTAGAGTGCACATTAAAAACTTCACTGGTTTCAGACCACTGACTTTGTCAGTGTAGTGTGTGACTTTGTCGGTCATCGCGCTGGTGCTAGAATTGAAATATAGTTTTTCGGAGCCTTTCCCGTTTAAATTTCCAATAAGTATTATAGGGACGACCTTGCTCCGAGGAGAATAATAGAAGATATCATCACAGAATATAAATCACTTTTATTATAACACACTGTTTCCAAACTAAAAACTAGATAAATTAAATTCACAATAAACAGTTACTTCCAACTCTTAACAGTCTCGTGGTTGACACTCGAATACCCGCATTGTGCTCCCAACCATGGTTTTATCGGTAAAAATCCCTACCATCAAAAAACCCCCAAACGTCTCACAACGACCAATCACAGCCCGCATCAGTTCTCTTTAATGCGGCCCCGTGATTGGCCGGCGCTACGAATCAATTGAATAGCTTCTACTTCTGTCAGTACTCTAAAAGTAGTTGCCAGCATATTAAAATATTAAACAATGAAAATAAAGAATTAAATAATTTGCGATAAATCTCTACAAAATTGCAAACCCTAACAATCGACCATCCTGACGACGTGTGCGTCCCCGCACACGACCCAGGTGGAAACCCTAACAATCGGTATCGAGTACATGGTCAGCAGCACGAAAGTCCCCAAATACTATAACCATTACATGAATTAACAATTAAACATTCTAATACAATCAATTAAACATCAACAATTTGTACATCATTTAAATATTTTACATTACAATAAACTTCGTTAGTTATTAGATAATTAATTCCATTCCTTTTATTTTATTAAAAACAAATGTATCATCAATATAATTGCTGTTAGGAAAACTGTACACTTGTATAATATTGTAAACATCTAGTTATCCATTCTATTCTAATTTATTAGACACCGAATCGAAATCAAATCGAAATATCAATATGTACATATATCAATAATTGCTGTTAGGAAAACTGTACACTTGTATTTCTATTCTAATTTATTAGACAACGAATCGAAACCACATCGAAATATCAATATGTACATATATGGACTTACTCAGGTCTACGAAAGACTGGTGACTGGCACACCAGCGCAAGCCGATCGATTGCTTCACATGGCGCAGGTGAGACTACTTAATGGCATTGGGATCGAATCGAGTCCATGAGGACTGCCCAACTACCATTTCAAAATAATATAGACACCGACTGGCGGATATACAAGCCGATCGATTACTTGATACCGCACAGTGGCACAATGCATCGTGGTGGCTCACACAAGCCGATCGATTACTTGTGGAGACGCACCATCGTGGCACCGAACGTATCAAACCATGGCACGATCGATTCGATACCATGCATGACCGGCCGACTACCAATTTGAAACACCAACTGGCGGCACAAGCCGATCGATTACTTGATACCGCACAGTGGGTCGATGCATTGTGGTGGCTCACACAAGCCGATCGATTACTTGTGGAGACGCACCGTCGTGGCACCGAACGTATCAAAACATGGCACGATCGATTCGATACCATGCATGACCGCCCGACTACCAATTCGAAATCAGATTAAAACCAACGGCGTGCACAAGCCGATCGATTACTTGCGACGGCGTAGTGGGTCGATGCGCACAAACCGATCGATTGCTTGCGATTTATCTGGAAAGATACAAAAGACCTTCTGTAGCAACATTACTCTTAACATCTCAAATTATACACACAAAATTATGGATTCAAATTAATCACCATCATTACTATTCTACTACATTAGCTTTAGATTCATTTTCGTGAACTTCTATTGAACTTATGTGGCTCAAAGGCCTGTAGTTCATACTTTTGTTTTGCATGCGTGCTGCTAAACCACAAAACATTAATGTCTTGATAGGGTTCTATAAACATGGACATAAGCTTTTTGCTTTGCCCATCACTGTTAATGTAGGGTTTATATTTCTGTCTTATCTTACCTATCTTGAACCCCACTGCGAATAACAGACCGCTATTAAGGAGTTTTTGATCGACTATCAAGTATCACGTTAAGAATGAGCTTTGACCCCATTCATGCTGCCACCAAATAACACCTCTGAATACACCTCACCTCCCCTCACCTCACCTCTGAATACTTAGATTCTGGGACTGAAGTTCGTAGGTTTGCAGGAAAGGCCTAAAATACGTAGATCTACATAAAAAGACGTAGAGTTGGCAACGCTGGGAACGAGTGAATGAGTGAGTAAGTGTGGTGATTGGTGGGTGCGTAGACAGAATATAATACAGACATATACCAAGCGTGCCGCCGATAAGGACAGAAAAATAAGTACATACTAAATTTAGAGTTGCCACGTAAGGGAAATTTTACCCTTTGTGTAAAGCAAATACGGAGGTTGTTGTAAATTATATTTTCTTTCCCAACCAAAAACCACTTTTTTGACACATTTACTTTTTTTACATTATATCGTCTTAATCTATGACAGTCTGCAAAAAGTACGAAAGTGATTGTTATAATAATGTCCTCCTAGCCGAAACGACCACAGCGGCCAATCTTTCACAAGATCAGCCATGTACGCAGGAGATATTATAGTGCACAAGTGCTTGCGTAGACACAAGTACACTCTCTCTTCCTTTATATAATAGGTACCTCGCATAATCCGATGGGTCGGAAGACCGACACGACTGGGGAGAAGTTAAGCGCAGGACCGACTTTTTACATGCCCATCCGATGCATGTGTGGCGTATCTCGGATCACGGTTTCGAAACGCCAAAGGGGCTGTCAAAAAGATGACAGCGCGCTAGTATCTATGGCAGAGACATGTTTTAATTATTACGATTACTCCACTGTATTATAAGTTGTTCTCTCTCAATTTGATTATAAGTGTTTATTACCAAAGCTCGGTGTTTTAATTTGACGGATAGGAGTCGGGCATACGTCCTATCGCAAATCCCGACACATGGATCATCTTACTTTACAGACAATCAGGTCATCGGCCTGCATTGTCCTAGCCAGTAAGGAACAACTACTCAAATTTGTTGCCCTTCGCAGGATTCGAACCCACGACGGAGGCTACAAAGTGAATGTACACTTAATATCATATATGCTGTAGCTAAGGTCTATTCCACATTGTTCACCTGGGTGATATCACGTGGTGATTAAACTGGCTAATAGCTGTAGATAATTATTAGCCTCATACAAAAAAGTTAAGACATAAAAACAATAATATGCTATTTCCCAGAGAGGTAGGCAAAAATTGGCTTTCTTAAAACTTAATATAATACATACTATGGCCATTTACCGGGTAAGTTTTAGTAAATTTCTCCAATATACAAATCTATAGTACTAGTATCTTGGGACAATCTACGCTTGACCAATGACCACCTGATCTCAATCTACGCAGATCCTTTAGTAAGGTAACGAGATAAATGATTACAAATACTTGTAAACTGTATAAATACATATTTAAATAGATAAATAACACCCAGACAATTGTTTGGAATCCTTCGGAATTGAACCCATGTCCTATTGGGCAGCGGCCAGGTCCCTCAGATCGTCGAACAGCCGTACATCACCGCCGTCCGCGGCATGTACTGCTCGACCCACCCGACCCGATGTCCGTCCTCCTGGACCATGACACAACACCAACACCGACAACGATGTCAAGAGTCATAAACACATCAACACACAGACACCGGTCTCGCCGGCGATGCCGAAGGGATCCGTACGCATGCGACCTCGACATGCATCCCCTCGCTGAGTTTCTTGCCGGTTCTTCTCAGCGGGGGCGCGTTGTGAACCGGTGGTAAACTCATTTTCTCTAAGCGGCAGCCCAAGCCGAGGCCGTGCCTCCCTGAGGTGCCCTTGTGCTAGTCGCTACCCAAACCTTTCTGGCTGGAGCGCTTTAAGCGCTCGCCCTCTTGTCCGGTGAAACAGTATTATTCCTACAAAAAAAAAAGTGATGATCAATAAAGCAAAGTGACTATCAAGCTTCAGTTGTCCACCAAACTTTGATGTCCACTGAAAGTGTGTTTGGTATTTATTGGTGATTCAAGTTAGGCAATACCAAATGAATCATTTGATAGTTATTTAATAGTCACTTTGCTTTATTGATCATCACTTTAGTTGTCAAACGAGATAGGTACATAATAGGGGGGCAAATGAAAAAAACTATTCAACGTCGGTACTATTTATTTATAATTCAGACAAATTTACCAATAAATTGTAACCAACAACATACAAACATATATTTAAACAACATGCATATAGTAAAAGCACGATTAAATGTACAATGACCATTGTGCCTATAAATAACGAATGAATACGTCCTGCGCAGCCTTGGACGAATTACTTGAGCGCTTACGTTATTTCTGAATATTTAAGCATTCGGGAATAACTTTTAGCAACCTAATTAATTATTTTTGTTGCTGCTATCCACAGTATACAAATATCCATATTTTCAGGAAATCATAAAAATAAATTCGGAAAATCTGAGAAATTCTTCGATGCACCCAGCATGTGGGATCGTGTATGATGCACTTAATAATAATTTACCACTTATTTATGGTAGTCTCTCTTTTATACACTGGCAACACTGATAATGGCGATCAATAAACTGAAAATTTTAGGTTATGGATGAAAAACAAGAATTTATCGATCTTACACGTAACTTTCAAGTAAAATAGTAACTAATTTATAGCAATAAGATCTAAATAAGTCGTTTACATGTATTAGTTTCTAAATGTAATCTCTAAATTGGCCATAATAATTCACGTTTACCTGTGAAACGATACTCCACTAATTTTACGTTCACTGTCACTTTTACAGCCTATAATACTGCACTGCACGATTCTTATAGGATTTCCACAACACACAGTAATGTCACAGTTAGTTTTTTATTGAATTTTAAGTTATTTATTTAATATTAAAACCACGATAAAATTGTCACGGAGCAAAGTGGGAGCAAACGTCAAATTTGTTTCGCACCCACGGCGCGGAAAAATCGAACACATGCTGAGGGACAAAAAATCATATACACTGTTTCTTTCTATCACACGTAACCTACATAAACGCATTCTTTTCTTGCGTGAATGAGAAAGAAAGTGTCCAGCCCTCTATTGTTTTCTTCCTCTAAGGGTGGGTGGCACTCTGGCAACCATGAAGCTATTAGGGTCAAAGTGGAGGAAACACTCCCAAATACATGCCTGAGGTCAACGCTATCCCTTTCATTGAGGTCGGATCTCTCTTTCTAAGAGGGCAACCTTAATGTTTCATGAAAAATCAAGACCGTTGTTGACCTACTAGCTTCATGCTGGCAACTCATGGATGACTGAGTCAATTTTAATGTTTGATTAAACCATAGATTTTTGAACCATACCTAACTAACGGCGTTGTGCACTTTTTGTGATGGGTAAAAAATGTTAAACTCGCGTCAGGATACGTGACCTGCAGGCCTAGCACGACTTGCAATCTTGACAGATCAGCGTGGAGTATGACGTAGTTTTCAACACCGAAACTACTCTCCATAAAAAAAAATACCGGTCAAGTGCGAGTCGGACTCGCGCACCGACTGTTCCATACCATCTTTGGACGTATTAAAGTAATTTTACTATTCATCTTAGAGGAGATACCACTGGAGATAGCATGATGCGCTAACCCCTCTCTGCCAAATTTTGTTCATATGGTTAGGTCATTCTTTATTTGTGTGCGTATCTTTTTGAATGTGTTGCGAGTTTATTATAGTGTGGGTATGCGTGAAATTGTATCTGTGTGTGTTTACTTCGCCTCCCGCACCCCGCAAAAGTGCCACGAAAAATTGGTTCGGCGAATCGACGCGATACTAGCTCTATTCTAATTACTCTGAGCTATTCATGTAGGTAACACCTCAGATAGCAAAAAAAACAAACCCCAAAACTAAGTTTGTTTGTCGAGGTTTTTTTTGGATTAAGTACTAAAAAACTGTACTGTTTATAAAGAACATTTTATTTTTCCTGTATAAATAGATAGACATGCATAAACCATAATTATTTCAGATTTTTCCCTCCACAAACTTCGGAGAAAAGGGGGGGGTAACAGTATTTTTTTTGATATTTTTGATTATCAGCCAAAAACTACGTCACATAAGCCAAAATAAAAATCTGTTTTGAGATGTGCAAATGAAGCCCTTTCTTGATACCCTACTCGATATAGTAGTCTCGCTTTGAAATTTTGATGACTTATTTCGACCCCCGTTATAAAAAAAGTAAAAGTAAAAATATATTTTTTCATTTGCGATGTATGCGGGTAAAAAAGATCTAAAATTATTCCAAGTTTCAAATCGATAGCGTTAGCGGTTCCGGAAATATATATGTTTGTGACAGACAGACGAAGTCTCACTATAAGGGTTCCTTTTTTACCTTTTTGGTATGTATGCTTTGAGTATTAAACCAAAAGGAGACGACACGCGCACTATTCGCTATGAGAAAAAGTCTGTCACTTTCCGCGCGGGGGACGAGGTAACTCACACAAATACTATCTACTACTAATGCATTCTTCGCCACGTCGCTACGCAGGCACACTACAATATTATCAAACACTAACATAATCTATACGCACACAAGTAAATTCACACACAGTGACAACACTGTCTGTACACGAGATGACGTCAATTTTAAGTAAACGAGGATACCTAAGCTGCATTCTTACTCTTATATTGTGAAAAGTCTGCCTATAAACAACTTTGTGCAATAAAAAGAAATAAATATCTTTACTCATTCCTATGATAAAATTTTAACGGCCAAAGAGGAAAAACATTGTGCTAAATATGTTGTATTTTTGACATAAGCTAGCGTTGGTTAAGCAATGTTAAGTAAGGCCAATACATAGATAGCCGTCGTCTGGATTTTCTTGAACATTTGAACTGAGCTTCCCTGTGCTTCGGTCTCGGTTGTTGTAGACAGTAGTCGTTACCTTTGGAGTCACTGGACGTACGGGGCGTGGGCCCTAGGACATCCATTAAGTATGGCAGTGACTCCGAGGAGGACGGCGCACTATGGACGGAAAAACGAAGTTCCCTTTCATAGGATTTTTAAAAAATAAATATTTTCGTTTGATAGTTTCAAGTATACAGTTTTGTCGAGTACATTAAAACATTGAATAAATTAGTAGTTACCGGTTTTTTTTTTAATAATTTTACGGCTGAAATGCCAGATCACTATATTCGGCATTTCAGCCGTACAAATATTTACGTGAAACCCATGTATTTTAAGAACTTGTGTTAGCTACCTATATTCTTGCAAATATAAAATATCAGTCATTCATATCGCATTATTTGTTGTGTTGTGCATACGTTATGAATATGTACGCTTTTCGTCAAGATCGTTAGTCATATAGGTTTGTTGTCTACAGGGCAGTCTTTACCAGGGGGTGCAAGGGGTGCGGTGCACCCGGGCACAGGGCGCCCGGGGGCGCCTGCCGAGCGCTGAATATTTAGATATTTCATTGAACTTAACGCCATTGCACAGTTTCATATATTTGTTACGACGAATACGTATGCGCAAAATAAAATATAAAAAAAATAGTCATCAACAAAAATCATTGTTTTACCACAGGTTAGGTATTAGTTTTTACTTGTATTACGCTTTCGACGCTTGTCACACCGCTCATGGTGTGCAAGCTAAAATGACTCTTATTAGTACACAAATAACAATTATATTTCATACAAGACGCGCGCGGCAAAATCTCTAATCCAAAGAGAGTGTATATAACCTTTGACACATTGCCGCCCGGTCGCCCGCACTTGAAGCAAAATGATCTCTAAGTCAATAAAGTGTAAGTCGTAAAATCATTTGAAATGGGTGCGCGGCGCGGCACCTGTGCGTCTGTCATAGGCGAGTAATTGCGTCCTTTGACATAGCCGTCCGGGCACTCGCACTTAAAGAGAAATGATCTCTAAAAAATCACTACAATTAGGTGTAAGTTTATTTGAATATACAGCGCGGCGCGCAGCGCCTATGCAAGTGTCGGTCAGTGATTGATCTGATTTCTTCTTTTTAAGTAATTAAATTCGTTAGCTCATTTCATTTGCGACGACCGCCGAATTAGCACAGAAGATCTAGTGGAGAAATTCCTCCACCAATCATACTCTACGGTATTGAAGATGTCAACGAACTAACCAAACTTCTTACAACGGTAACCGATAAAAGCATGTTTAAATTCAAAATCGTGAATGCGCGTGCTTGTAGACAATCCAGAAGAGTATAGGAAAATCATCCAAAAGATAAGAGAAAAAGGTCTAATTGGTCATACCTTTACACGCAAAGACACAAGAAGCTACAGAATAGTCATAAAGAATCTACATCATACAACTCCCCATAGTGCCATTGTGGAAGAAGTTGAGGCTACCGGGAACAAAGTAAGAGGTGAAATAATAAATGCACGTTATGGCCCAGATAAGAAACCAACCTCGACCTTCTTTGTTAATATAGAACCAAGCAATAACAATAAACTTGTTAAGAATATTAAATATATCCACAATCAAAGCATTATAATAGAAGATCCACGTAAATCGAACATAATTGTCCAATGTCAACGCTGTCAGCAATACGGCCACTCCAAGAATAACTGCGTGCGACCATTCCGATGTGTGAAATGTGCTGAAGGACATAAAACCTCCGACTGTCCAAAGAAAGATAGAAATTCTCCAGCAAAATGTGCACTTTGTTCATGCGATCATCCGGCGAATTACTAAGGATGCGAAGTGTATAAAGAAATCTTAGCTAGGAAACATAGGAAACCAGCCAGCCGTGTAAATGGTATCCAAGACACCAAATTAGATCCGTCTAAAGAATTATTATTAACTCAACCACCTCAGCCTGCACGTGCTTCTGGTCAAATCTACTCAAGTCAGAGAAAATCTGAAACTTACTCCGATATAACTGCTGGACGTGTGAGATTCCCATCAGTCAATATCGATGAAAGCCCTCAACAACTATCAACTTTGGAACAAATACTAATAAAACAGTCTGAAAAACTAGATATGCTCTTTCAACAGATAGGCACTCTTTTGAACCTATTGACTACAGTAATATCCAAACTAAATTGATTCAAATGTTTAGGTCAATTCGTATTGCCACGTGGAACATTAACGGGTTAGCTCCCAACATACTTGAACTGGAATCTTCCATAACCTTAAACAAACTTGATGCTGTGTTAATATCCGAATCTCATTCAACTGACAGCAATGTCTTCCGTATAAAGGGATATTCTGTGTACCTTACTCCCCACCCATATGGCCGTGCTCATGCTGGAACAGCTGTAGTTATTCGCTCAAGCATAAAACACGTAGTCATGGATAACTATGTCACAGAACACCTACTAGCAACTACAATCGTTTTGGAGGATTGCACTGGCCCACTCACACTCTCTGCAGTTTATTGTCCGCCAAGACATAAAATAACGGACCAAATGTTTGGCGACTTCTTTGCTACTCTTGGCAGTAGATTCATTGCTGGCGGGGATTGGAACGCCAAGCACTCATTTTGGGGTTCCCGAGTGACCCTAACAAGAGGACGAGCCCTAAAAAATTGCACTGACAGAATGAAACTACTGCCGGTGTCCTCAGGAGGTCCCACATACTGGCCCTCAGACCCCAATAAAGTCCCCGACCTTCTGGATTTTTTCATCAGTAAGGGCATTAGCTACTTGTACACTAGCATAGAGTCGAGCCTGGAAGGAACATCCGACCACACGCCAGTTATACTCACTCTGAGCACCGATGTTATTATCCGCGAACCTATCGAATCTCTGCACAATCATAAAACAGATTGGTCTAGTTTTAAATCATACATTGAAGAACACATTAATCTAAATATTTCATTGAAATCAAGTGACGATATCGATGATGCCTGCATATACATCACTAACTTGATTCAAATAGCTGCATGGATAAGCTCTCCACCTCGACCATCTAATCCAGTTACCCCTCACATAACAGCTGACCTGAAATCTAAAATACTAGAAAAGCGCCGCCTACGAAGAATATGGCATCAGTCACGACATCCATCAGATAAGACTACATATCACCGTGCAGCTAAGCAATTGAAATCCATGCTGCAAGAATCTACGAACAACAAAATTAAAAGTACTTTAGAATCTCTTAGTCCCACGGGTAGAGGTGAACGCAGTCTCTGGAAAGCAACTAAAAGCCTAGGCCAACCACAAAATCATCTTCCACCTATTAGGTCATCAACTACTTGGGCTCGAACTGACTCAGAGAAGGTTAAGGTATTTGCTGATCACCTAAAAACTATATTTCAACCCAATGAGTCGGGTGGGGATGAATCTGACATAGCACAAACATTGCAGCAGGATCTCCAAATGTGCTTACCAATAATTCCAACAACGCCTAAAGAAGTTGCAAAGGAAATTAAGTCTCTCAAATCCAATAAAGCACCCGGATTTGATCTTATTACTCCGGAAATTCTAAAACACCTACCACACAAGTGCATAACCTTCCTCACGTGCCTGTTTAACGCCATATTTCGCATCAACTATTTCCCAACTGCTTGGAAAATTTCTCAAATAATTATGGTTCACAAACTGGGAAAACCAGCCCACGAAGTTACGTCATACAGACCCATTAGCCTGACGCCAATTCTCTCAAAGCTGTGGGAAAAAATATATCTTACACGGCTTAAACAATTTATGGATGAGGCAGATATAGTCCCAAAGCACCAATTTGGCTTTAGAAAATCCCACTCAACAATTGAGCAAATGCATCGTGTCTACCACTCTGTTAGGCAAGCCATGGAAAGGAAACAGTATTGCTCAGCAGCTTTTCTGGATGTTCAGCAGGCCTTCGACCGTGTTTGGCACGATGGTCTGTTGTACAAAATCAAAAAATGTCTCCCACATTCCATATTTCTGTTAACAGCGTCATATCTGTCAGACAGATCATTCCAGGTAAAGCTTGGTGAAGCCAGATCAAGTTTATACAAAATTACAGCTGGAGTGCCACAAGGCTCGGTTCTTGGACCAGTCTTGTATAATATCTTCACATCAGACATACCAACTTCTGACGATCCCAGTATAACCGTGGCCACCTACGCTGACGACATTGCCTATTTAGCCAGTGACTCCAATGCCACCGTGGCTAGTGCTAAACTTCAAAACTTATTAGATAGAACTCATACCTGGCTCCAGAAATGGCGAATACGCGCCAGTGCACACAAATCTAATCACATCACCTTCACATTGCGAAGAGAGTCATGCCCTCCAGTGTCACTGGGTGCTGCTATTCTGCCAGAATCTGAATGTGTAAAGTACTTAGGATTTAATATTGACAGACGATTGACATGGAAAACTCACATCAAACGCAAACGAGAAGAAGTTTTGCTCAAATTTAAAAATCTACACTGGCTCCTTGGAAGGAATTCTGTATTATCAGTCGACAACAAGCTACATATATACAACTCGATACTGAAGCCTATATGGACCTATGGCGCAGAGATTTGGGGAACCGCCTGCAAAACCAACATAAAGATCATACAACGAGCCCAGAACTGTATTTTGCGAACAATATCTAATGCACCCTGGTTTTGCCGCAACGACGAGACCCATGATTATCTTCGGGTCCCAACTGTCGCATCAACTATTGAAAGCCTCACACAAAAACATGCTCAAAGACTGAGCCAGCACGTGAACCCGTTGGCCCTAATTTTGCTGGACCCCAACAATCATATTAAAAGGCTCAAAAGGAAGCGAATTATATGAAGGAGACAAGGCAATGGCCTTGCCCCTTCTAAAGTCACTACATCTCACAACAAATCTTCTTATGGTCTTCCGACCGATTGCAGATGACTAGAGGAAAAAAAAAAAAAATAAGTTATATTTATCAGGGAAAACGTTGTCCGGGAGGGTATTCCACAGCTTGACCGTGCGCATGAGGAAAGAAGAAGCGAAACGCTTAGTTCGGCAAGTTGGAGTGTCAACGTTAAAGCGGTGGAGACCCTGCCGCCGCCTGGCAGTCCGGTAAAAGAAAGGGGATGGTCATGAGTGCCGCCAGAGTTACTTTCAGGGGGGTGCATCTGCATCTACACATTTTACTATTAACTTAAACTATAGAATTATACATGTATATGATGTAAATAAATGTAATGTCAAATTCAAAACACGCGGGTATTTGATTGAGTATGTTTCGCTAATCAAAAGCGTACTTATGTATTTTTTCTATGTATATTCTTCCGTGACAGGGGGGTGCAAGTGCACCCCCTTGCACCCTGCTGCCAGCGCCCATGGGGATGGTGGTACAAGGTCAAAAAGTGCTTGAGCGCATTCACCGTGGAACAATCTGTAAAAAACCGATAAGCATGCAACTAGGTGACGATGATCCAATTGTTGCAGTTTTTCATTTGTTAGGTCATTATCGTCAATTATCCTGCGAGCGCGTCTGTCTAGCGAATCCAAAGAGTCAAGTTGATATTTGGCAGAGCCATCCCACAGGTGAGAACAGTACTCCATGCAGGGTCGAACCTGAGCTTTGTAAAGATTCAACAGCTGTTCCTTTGTGAAATACCGCCTCACCTTATTCAAGATACCAAGTTTTTTAGCAGAGATTTTGACTTTTGACTCAATGGATCGTCCGAAATTAAGGTCGGAGGATAAATTGAGACCTAACAAATCTAGAGGATTGGATGTCAGTATAGATACACCACAAAAAGCAGGAGTATAGATGTATTCCAAAGAATTTATGATCATTTTATAAAATATATAAAAAGATTGAACCGACTTCAATAACACTAAAATGCATAAAATAATTTTAATATTATTGAAATTGGTGTTAGCGTACCTACGGAGTATACTTATTTGCATTTTTTTACATCATTCATGTTTCTTCAGGAACAATTTATCAGGACGTAATGAAATTTGCATGGAATCATTATAGTAGTTAACTTTCTCGAATAAAGAAAGAATAATCGAAATAGGTTCATATTTGAAGTTAGGCTCAATTCACACCAAGATGGCAGCGACCGGCAGCGCACTTTCAGTGTGAAAGAAAGACATTTGCCAGAGTTATGACCATTTTTTCCTTAAAAACGACGAGTCTCATCCTTAAGGCGTTATTATAAATTTTTCTGACGCGACATTCTTGTTTTTTTTAGGAACTACCTACTTACTTATTCGTAAATCGCAATCGTTTTTAATGGGACCCGATCAGGGGATCGGCCTATCCGTACAAAAAATAATTTTTCATATCGGTCTATAATTGCCAGAGTTATGCGCGAACATACGTAAATGTAAATATATATATGTATAGTCGAATTGAAAACCTCCTCCTTTTTTGAAGTCGGCTAAAAAGTGACACGGCATGCGGTACACTACACAAACTCTTTTGGATATCTGATTAATAAATAGTCAGAATAACATACTGATAGTCGATATCGATATTTGATTATGAGCTGTCCCAGCGCTAACTTTGCTGCGGTGTGGCCAATGTATTTAAAAATAAATAAAAGTATTCGGAATAAAAGTGACGACCGTAAATATCTTATAATAATTAAGTACACCCAAACATAAACATACAGTTTCATAGAATCGATAATTTTTAAAGTGTTTAGTAAAAAAATATGTAGAAAATTCAAGTAAAGATACTGAATTTCAAACAGTAATCTATAATTAATTAATTATGCATCTACAGAAATAAATGGTATTAACAATCATTTACGTGAAATAGAAATCTTAAACTAATGTCAGTACATTCAATTTTTAAAATTACGCTCGTTACGATTTTATACGATTTAGTGGCAACACTTATTGATTGATAATATTTTTTAGTTTTTTGCAAATTTAGTGCATTATTTGACAATTTATAAACGAAATAATATTTACAGATGGAAAGTAACGTTATCCTTGGGTACACTAGATAAGTCTTATATTTTTTTACACGAAAATGCGCTGGCATTCGGCATTTTTAGCTTACGTCGTTCCGCGCGCACCGGGATTTGTTGAATGGCGTGGAACGCGGGTCAACTAGTTTTATATAACGGGTATGACCGGTGCTCTCGTACTTTGACAGAGGGGAACGCCTGACAGTGGCCTCTCCGTTTGGTTTAATACTCAAAGTATGTATGTATATTTTTAGGGTTAAAAAGTGAAATACTACGTCATAGTGACGTCATACTCACACTTGTCTGTCAAGATTTGCACATCGTGCTAAGCCTGCAGGGGGGCGATTCTCGCTTACTTTGAATTAGGTTCAAATCGAATCTGCAAATCGAAGCCTTTCTCTACTAAGAAATCTCGAAACTCGAAGTGATTTTCTCGAGCCTTGTATTCTGGGCAACAATCTAAGTAAACTTCGAAATTATCTCTAATCCAAGGAAAATGTTGCATTATGAAACGTCGCGCGAGTCATCATTCCGTTCAAGTTGATACAGTGTTTTTACCGGATGGGATGTTTTTAGTACAAAAACATATCTATAAAGTTGTTCACTTCTATAAAATGGTAGAACAACATTTTGTACTATTTTTAATATAATTATTTATCACAAATTAATGAGTAGTAAATACACAAAGCTGCATGAACGTTAGTTCTTACTTAGTAGTCTGTGGCTGTATGGTCCTAGTACCTTTGCCTGTCTTTCGGCGACTTAGAGGAAGAATCCCTAGAGAGCTGGCACCACGGATTTATATTTTACTTCGTAGCTGGCACTTTCTTCCTCATTCGCGCAAGAAGAGAATGCATTTACATGGTTAACATGTCCTCTAAAAGGGTAAAGCCGACACCCCCTCCGAACTGTCTTTGACACTACAGTGACCCTGACCACACAACAAGAATTTACCAATTTCTTGTTGTAATAGAAAATTAGCATTCGTACACGAAACATACGTTATGGATATTTATTCAAATGCAGCTATCAAGTACTTTAGACAATATTTCTTAATGCAATTCAATTTAAAAACACCAAAGCTAGATAGTGGCCGAAAAAACTTCAAAGTGTACTGCACCGTCAGTGCGGCTTTTCTTCGAGTTCGCGACAGATGCTGAACACACGACGAAGGACATAAATCGTAGACAGAATATAACAAGACATCTACCCAGCGTGCCACCGATAAGGACAGAAAATAATCATTCGTACACATAACACACGGTATGGATATATAATCAAATGCGTCTATTATGTAGTTTAAACGATATTTCATAATGCAATTCAATTTAAAACTCCAAAACTAGATCGTGAACTAGAAAATTTCATGAGTACTCGAAGAAAACACATCGTCGGTGCGCCAGATTTTGGTGAGCATTACCCCAGCAAGAAAGATGGTCGTAGAGAAGATTGAGTTAAACGAATAATTAGAGCATAATCTGCTGTAAATGTGCGCGTAATAAAAAATTAGTGCATTCTTTCGTTTTCGAGAAAAATCCGAAAAACGATTCTTGCTGGGGTATCGTTGTTCCAGCAAGAAGATTCTAAACCAATGATCGGAGAGAAACATAAACTTCAGGAAAGATACCTTATATTTGTGCGTAATTGTGCGCTGAAAATGAAATTTGTGCGTCTTAAGATTTCAGAGTTATTACAATTCCTGCTGGGGTAACGTTTTGCAGAATCGTGTTTCTCGGAAACCAGTAATTGTGCACCTGTAGAACAAACGATTATCAGTAGCTCTTAATTTGTGCGTATTTGTGCATTAATTAGATTTTCTAAAATATTTACCGTTTTAGCGTAATAATGGATTTATGAAAACCAAAAAAAAGGTCCTAGCGCTTAAAAGAACAAAAATTCATACACACTGAAAACGGTATTCGGTCCTTTTTAATACTCTTAACATTCACGTAAAGTTTCAAAACATATTATATACGCATTATTGAATAATATCACTTTGAATCAAAACTGAAAATGTCTAGCTTTGACGTCAAAATACAAAAAACAAGACCAACCCTAGAGTTTTTGGTATAAACCAAGAATTAGAGCACTTAATGAAATACATATCCTGAAAATTTCAGCTTCAAATATCTCATAATAAAGAAGATACAAACAAAAACTAGAACCCCTGTTAGATTACTGGTTATCCGACCAAATTGGAATGAACCCAAAAAAGCGAGGATTTCATACATACTCGTGACCTTCTTAACTTTGCACACAAACAGCTTTGCCTGGGTACACTGAAGTATAAAACTGTTAACGGAAGTTACTTTTATTCTAAATTTAAATATAATCAAGAACCAAAGTTGGTGCCTTTCTTTTTATAAAGTATGTACTATGCGTTTCAACTAAGAATGTGTATCTAGTATCTAGTTACTTATAGTTCATGTAGGTGAAGAGTTCAATTCAATGTCAGTTATATTATTACGCAATTAAACTTTATTTTAAAACTAAATGTAGGTTGCCTGGAAGAGATTGGTTTTTAACGATAAGGCCACCTTTGTACATTGATTTCTTAAACGTATTGTTCAATTTACATGTAACTTTTGGTGTAGAAAAAAGTGTATTTATTATTATTATTTTAGTTTTATTTTTATTTTCTCTAGTTTTCACACCCGGACTTTTTAAAGGCTTGCGTGGGGACGAATCCAAGACGTAGAGTTCTGTTGGGTGAAATTAATTATATGAAAGACACCTGTCAGAATAAACTGCTGGAAATAAGATATAAACAGCAGTTGACTCTGGCAGACTACTCTGGCCTATTATAAATATAATAATTTCAAAACGGACACCCTGAAGTGCACCTCCTAGAAGCGTTCGTAACCACTCGGTCACTGTACGCTTATGCACCGTGGCGAAATACCTTACCTTATGCAAACTAAATGTTTGCTCAGTCTCTATTGTATATAGCGTTATAATACATAAGTACCTTATTAATTAACTGGTCAGTTTATAAATACCCTATTCACATACAAAGGAAATTATGTCCTAATATGTGCAAGTAATGTCCACTGCTTAGCCCCTATGAAACATAGCGTGATGTTTTATATACTAGTTTATGCCCAGACTTTTACACAATACGTAAAAAAACGTAATACAAATACGTAAATACGTAAGTGAAAGTCCTATTAAAATCCATCCACGGGTTTTCAAATGATACCTGGATACCCAGACAGACAGACAATAATTAAAAATAAACAATTGGCTTCTATAACGATTGTAGACAGAATATATTCTTTCTCTAAGATGTCGATAGCTTAGTACCCCTACATATAAATTTAGGAATAATATTCAATGTACAGACAAAGTGCTCTTTGAGTTTTATTATAGTAATAGATAGATTATATCTTGCGTTCACGTTCGAACGGCTACGCTAGAGTAAATTACTGGAAATATCGACAAACACATAGATATCGACAACAGTCCATATCTTTAAAACTACTGAATCGATTTTGATGAAACTTGTATTGCAAAAAGAATTACCACAATCGGATCTATACTTTCTGAGAAATCGTGGGACAAACCTACATACATACACTCATGAGATTTAGTAAATTTGTTTAGAAGCCCACATAGACTAACATTATATGAATATTACGCATTTTTTCAATATTACATACATACGCGTCGAATACAGAACCTACTTTTTAAAGCCAGTTAATAACCAGTTTAATAGTTCTAGAACTTACAGATACAAATTCATAGACAATTATACACGTTATAATTATAATTTATTATGTCAAAGTTTCGACTATGTTACATTAAATTACCCAAATATTTACAATATGTATATTTTAAGCTTTAAATAAATCTTTACCTACCTATCGCAAAATTGGTGATACAACAATTAAAACTTGTCAATAAACAGGTCGGATGGTATTTTTAAAATTACCTACTCATATGCTTTAATTTCTGAACACAGATTTTACACAGAAAGCGATACAAAACTATTGTATTGTGCAATATTTCGTTTCAAAATATCAGCGCATAAACCCAGAACTCGTTCAAATCTGTAAAAACACAAGTAAATTTAAATTATTATACGCACACCGGGGTTGCTCTCTGTCGTTATCGGACGATCATTTGGGGAGCCCATCTAGTGGGTAGCTAGTCACCACTTGCAGCAAATAATAGTTACTTAAATAATTATGCCAAGTGACTTTGGCATTCTGCATTAGCCTACATTGTCCTCCAAATGTTCAACCACATAGACAGACATAAATAATAATATCTTAGGACAATCCACACACACGGTCATCTGATGCCAAACTTGGCAGAGCCTGTACTATGGTAACCAGACAACAGCTACAAATACTTATATATAGGTACTTATGCTTCTTTGCAAATACATATTTATATCTATACTTATATTATAAAGAGGTAGGCCTTTTTCGCGTGACCAACTCAACAACGCAGAGCCGAAACTACCAAAGCTAGGACTACAAAATTTGGAGAAAAGGTTCATTTTATGGCGTAGGGAACCAATAAGAAAGGATTTTTGGAAATTCGGACTACCTAGCTTTAGTAGTTTCGGCTCTGCGTTGTTGAGTCAGTCACGCGAAAAAGGCCTACCTACCGCTCTTTATAATATAAGTATAGATTCGTATAAACAAGGCATTACGCACCTGGCGCGATCGAGTTTGACGCACTTGAGTGGTCCGGCAGCGCGCACAGTGGCGGCCCGCGGCCGGTCGAGCAGCAGCGCTATCTCGCCGAAGTAGTCGGAGGGCCCGAGCCGGCCCACCTCGACGGCCGCGCCCTCGCCACCGGCCCCCCGCTGCTGCAGCACCACCGCCGTGCCTGACGACCACGCCCCTAACACTATACTGACAACACTTCTTTTTGGGAATTAACTGCCGCGCTCACGCGTTAATTCTCATTTAACCATTTTTATTTACTCTCGCTCGGAACCGTTTATGGTTAGGTAGTTCCGTTATTAAGTAGGTACATCATATGGGCGTAACGACAATGGGGCTGAGGGCCTAGACAAGTTGTCATTCTACAATACAAAACGCAAGAATAGTGGAATTTGTCTTTCCTACTCCTCCTGTTAACTTTTCTGATTAAATTCGATGCAGGTTCCAAGACAATTTAGCGTTTCCCCGGGACTCGCCGAGGGTCAAACCTCGGTGTCTTCACTGGTGACCACTGTAGTTCCTGGCTTACAGGTCACAGTGGTGGGAATGAGTGGTGGCTTGTCACGTGACTTAGCGAAGAGATATGTCATTTCCATACATTTGTTTTCTATTATCTAGCGGTTGTATTGTAGAATGATAACTTGTCTAGGCCCTCAGGTCCCCGGTCTTTACCGCTAGGGAAACCTGGTTATGACTTATGACCTTTTGAAGGTTTCCACCCCAACAAAAAAAGGTTGTTATTAAAATAAAGAACGGAAGGTCAGTTAATAAAAAGCTTTTTTAAGTTCCCCTACTTAAAGTAGTCTTTTACTTTAATTTAGCCCCACACCTGAGCAAATTCTGGGTACGCCCATGATTAAGTTCGAGATAATCGATATATTTACTTAAATAATCTGACTTCAACTTTGACTTCTGACTGGATTAATTGGCGTTTGTGCGTGCGGCAGTAAGGCATGTGGCAGATGACCATGAAAATTCTACCGGGCCAAGGCGGGCACTCTATACTGAATGACAGAGCAGCGACGAGTTCCAGGCCCCTCGGCGTCGGCTTAGACTGCCTTAAGAGGGCTGGCTCTACCACTGGATTACAACGCAACTGAGAAGACCTGGCAAGTAACTTGGTGTGGTGATGCTCGTCGTTGAGGTCGCACGCGTATGATCCTGCAGACTCGCCGAGACCGGTGTCTGTTTGATAGTGTTGCAAGCGGTTGACTTGTGGTTGATACAATGACGTGGTCCAGTCGGTTTCGTCGCGCGCTGCCTACTTTCGCACTTTGATAACTTTTTAGTACTTTAATATAATCGGTAGCACAATGCCAACTTTTTAAAATCACCACGTCATCATCACCACGTTAGATCGTACTATGCCTACTTTCGCATATGGACAACTTTTTTCCTAACACAATATTCTTATCGCAGCATGCCTACTTTTAATATCGGCAGTACATTAAATATGTATGTTGCATACAAATTGTACAGTCACAACAATATTTGTTATATTGTGGATCTGTGGCTGTTTAGCAAACTTTGGAAAAACAGCTTTAGCACCTGTATTAATCTTTTACAAACATATAAACAGATGGGCCAAAGTTATTACGCAATGGATGCCGAAGGATGGACTTCGTCGCCGGGGAAGGCCTAAGAAACGACGTGATGAGATACATTCACGAAGAATTGATGTGATGTGGCCCACGACAAGGACGTAGTTGGCCATAGGGTTGAACTTGGCCCAGTGGTCGGACAACATAGGTTAAAATAGAATAAGAAACTTATAAAATATTTACTAATTTGTTTTTTTTTTGTTTAAATGGAACGTATTTTACGTAATCTATTTAAAGTTTAAATATTTTGGATTAATTAAGTTTTAAAAATCCGTAATTTGTACATGTCTGCCCATAAAATTGGAAATAATTTTATCGACGCTTCCGTTGGTGAATGAAATGTCACGATGGCGTAGCACAGTATGTTTTTTGACCCGAAAATCGGACATCTTCTTTTTATTCGCTTATTGGATAGAACAGATAATTCTGAAGCTAAGAGTAAAACTCCCGTGTGCAAATTTTGTTCCAAACGGAAGATATAATTTTTTATTTATTTTTCCTATTTAAATTTTAATAAATAAAAATTTTAAAACTTCCGATACTACTTAAAGGAACCAACTCCAAATTAAGTTTGTTACAATAATGTTATAAACCAATACAATAAACAAAAACAATAAAAAAATATGAGAAAAATATAATCTATTTGTTACAATACATGGAATAACCATAGCGGCATGTTTTTCAAAATAAATATTTTTAACGTAACTGTACTAAAATATTTTTGAAAAAAAATTGAACCGACTTCAATAACACTAAAAAGTATAAAATAATTTAAATATTATAGAAGTTGGTGTTAGCGTACCTGCTGTTTATATTCTGCACCAACTTCAATAATATTTAAATTATTTTATACTTTTCATTGTTATTGAAGTCGGTTCAATTTTTTTTCAAAAATATTTTATTTTATACTTTTTAGTGATATTTTTCAATCAAATATTGAACCATCGAAGACGGTAGAATGATCTAGGTAGATTATGTCACATTATTGTCTACATAGTTTTACATAATTCATGTTTCTTCAGAATCGATTTATCCGGTCGTAATGAAATTTGCATGGAATCATCATAGTAGTTTACTCTCTCAAATAAAAAAAGAATCATCGAAATCGGTTCATATTTGTCAGAGTAATGTAATGGAGAACGTCAGTTTTATGGTTTTTACCAGATAAATTCATTCACATCGTTCATGGTCCTTCAGGAAGTTCTTATCCGATTATGATAAAATTCATACAGATTCATTACAGTAGTTCCTTCTTTCGAATAAAAAAGAAGAAGAAGAATCATTGAAATTGGTAAATATTTGCCAGAGTTATGACCATTTTTGTCCATAAAAACCGAAATAAAGCCATCTTATCGGCCTTCCTGCAGCTTTCCTGCGCAGTTACCATTCTTGTTTTCTCAGGCACTACTTATTACTAAGCGATAATTTTTTTATGGGACCCAATCAACGGATTGAAGAATGGATGGAAGAAAGATTTTTTCAAATCGGTTCATAATTGCCAGAGTTATGCGCGAACATACACAAATATATATATATATATATATATATATATACAGACGAATTGAGAACCTCCTCCTTTTTGAAGTCGGTTAAAAATAGGCGATACGCGATCGATAGATTTGAATTTCTAAAAAGTTGGCGAATTGCGATGTAACTGTGGCAAAAATAAAAAAGTAGGCATGGTGCGATCTAATGTTTTAAAAAGTTGGCATTGTGCTACCGATTACATTAAAATACTAAAAAGTTACCAAAGTGCGAAAGTAGGCAGCGCGCGACGAAACCGTCCAGTCGCACCATTGGGTCTAGGGGATCTGGTAATACATAACATAGACGGCGGCGCTAGTCTGAAGGACTAGCGTAGTGCGATAGCTTAACTGCCGCATTGTAGCCACGTTTAAAACATTTCCTTGTTTTCCTTAAAGTAGTGCTCCAGTTAAAATAGTGTCCACTTTAGAACTATACCTAGAATTACTATAGCAAATCTCTACCTACTCGTACGTGCTCAATGAAATGAAAATAATACAATTTAATAAATAAATACGTCAATTCTTGAAATGTAAGGTTTGCTTAGTAAATGAATATATCGCCAGACTTTTCTGCCGACATGGAGACCAATTCAATAAATATTTGTATGGTTATATAAATTACCTTCAACTATTATGTAAAAGTCATTGCCGGGTTCTCCTTGGCGTACTATAGTCTCGCCATCAGTGAACGACACGGGCTCCAAGGCGTCTGCAACCGTCAGTCGTTCCCATTTTTCTAAGCTTTCTGAAATGCATAGTTTAAGTTTGGTACTGATTGCGAGAGTTACAATCATACAAGCGCGCGCCCAGGTACAGACATACATAGACACCTTTCTACCTTGAACTTACCTATACCGTACTTATGTATAGGTGAGTGCACGTGAAGAGGTTCAACTTCGTTACAAGTGCGTATTCAGGATTATGCCTATGGTGGGCGCGAAGGGTTAAATTTTATCGACCAGTGTATCCGCACCATCATCGTGACAACCATATAATACCATGGCTGTGAGATATGGTTGTCCTTAAAATTTATTACAGATAATTTCTCAATCTTGAATATACCTACCTGTCCGCGGCGCAGGCGGTTTCGCGTGTTTGCATGATTCGGATCGGGATCATCCGCCGTTGATTGGTGTGTGAGGATTGAGTGAGCACCCTTGTAAAAAAACAAAAAAAGCTAGCCATTTAGTAAAAGTTCTAAAACAATTTGTAAAACCAATTGCGCAATTTGTAAAAAAAAAAAAGGTGCGTGCGTGGAGTCCCTCCGCGCGGAAGAAGTGAAACTTCATTCTCGCTCAGTCGATCGGTCGGTCGGTCCCTCACTCACTCACTCACTCACTCACACACACACACACACACACACACACACACACACGCATACATACATACACTAACTCAACTCAACTCAACCGAACTCAACCGAAACCCACCGAACCCCACCGAAATCCACCGAACCCCACCGTACCCCACCGAACCCCACCGTACCCCACCAAAACCCACCGAACCCCACCGAACGCCACCGAACCCCACCGTACCCCACCGAACCCCACCGAACCCCACCGAACCCCACCGAAACCCCACCGAACCCCACCAAACCCCACCGAAACCCACCGAAACCCACCGAACCCCACCGAACCCCACCGAAACCCACCGACACCCACCGAAACCCACCGAAACCCATCGAAACCCACCGAAACCCACCGAAACCCACCGAAACCCACCGACACCCACCGAAACCCACCGAAACCCACCGAAACCCACCGAAACCCACCGACACCCACCGAAACCCACCGAAACCCACCGACACCCACCGACACCCACCGAAACCCACCGACACCCACCGAAACCCACCGAAACCCACCGAAACCCACCGACACCCACCGAAACCCAGCGAAACCCACCGAAACCCACCGACACCCACCGACACCCACCGAAACCCACCGAAGCCCTAAGGTGCTTCATTTAACGTTTGACGCGTTATGTGATAACATTTTTGGAAGTCGCATAAGAAGTTTCACTTCAATAAACCAAAAGATATATCCAATAACGTATGCTCACTCAGTTCTGACAACGACCACTCAGATCTCCAAATGTATTATTTACATAAAATATTTGAATACTAGGATTTATTAAAAGTTTTGTTAAGTAACGACCTTTAATTACAGATCGCCTCGTGCCGTATTTAAAAATTTACTTAAAATTACTTATGCTCACTCAATCCTCACACTTTTATAAAACCTGTTTTTTGAGAACTAAACACATCGATATAAACATAACAAAAAATGATAAAAAAAATTAAGTATACCTCTTAATTATAGGTAATGTTAGAGGATTTTGTAAAATAGGTACTAATTGAATCATGATAGTGGTGCATAATAATAATACCAGCCCTTGTTTATGTCCCACTACTGGGCACGGGCCTCCCTTCAAGATGAAGGGGCTTAGGCCATAGTCTACCACGCTGGCCAAGTGCGGGTTGGCGGACTTCACACGTCATTCGAAAGCTAGTTAGGCTTTCTCAGACATGCAGGTTTCCTCACGATGTTTTCCTTCACCGAAAGCTAGTAACAATCGCACAAAGACGATTCCCACATGATTAATTAAAGAAATCAGAGGTGCGAGCCGGGGATCGAACCTGCGCACCTCGTTTCCAAGGCAAGCGCTCGCCCACTGAGCTGTTACAACAACATATAGTGGTGCATATTTAAATAATATTGATTTGTAGGTGTTCACTCAGTCGTTTTTGGAACGTAAAAAACATTCATATCTTTGAGTTTTTTGTAACGCCAGCATTACAAAAAATGTAAATAGTTCAGGTTTTAGTAAAATTTCTTACTAAATACCCACCATTTCACAATTTTTTTTTTTGTGAGATAATAACTTTTTAATGTTTGGCTTAATGGCTTTCACGCTATTGTGGAAAGCTAAAATGAAATTGGTACATACCTAATATGGAGACACGTGATAGAAATTCGTCGTACATGCGTCGCTTTCTGATTGTAGAGCCCATTAATATGCGGCGATAAGAGTCGCGGTCCAAACCCCAGAGTTTAAGCGGAGTTCGGGCGCGCACTGTCGCCGCTCGAGGGGTGCCGTATATCAGAGCCAGTTCACCAAAGCTACCTCCTTCGCCGATTGTCGTTACATGCTCGCCATTCACTAGAACCTTACCAAGGAGATAACATTACAATATTTTGATGTGGGGATAAATTTTTAATTCAGCCTCGATTGTGTCGCTGCTTCCCAACAGGTGGGACTGCAGGCAAGTACCGGCTTGTTGGGTAAGAAAAAGTATTTAATCACTGTTTCAATTTAACTTTGACTCTTTGAGTAGGTATTTTGTTTTTCAGTAGGCAACCAATATCTTAATTAGATAAGGGAGCTTCCCTTATGTTCTACAAATAAGTAATAATATGTGCACATGTCAAATAACAAACCTTGTGTTCATAATGTTAATGAATTTGTTTAATATTTCATAACGTAATTGACAGAAAGGACAATGCCCATCTGTGCCCCAGAAATGCCCAGATAAAGTATATTACAAGATTGTGTCTGTCTGTGTTGCTGTCTGTAAACGATAAAATGTATAAAAAACCAGTAGGAAGTTATCATGTTTAATGTCCAATATCTTTTGAACCGGTGCTTTATATGACATTCAATCTAGATATTATATAAATACTGTTAAAAAGTTATCATATGACATAGAGCTGCAATTCGGGCATTGCATGCCATTGCTGACTTTCAGCTCCATACTAATATGGGCATGGTCCTTTATGGGAAGGCAGACAGGCACCAGTATTACCACAGTTTAAATTTCCTTTTCAATCTCAGAATGCTGTGCAATGATAGCTGAATTCTTGAGTTGAGAAAATCTAAGGTTGAGTAGGCATTAGGCATACCTCAACTTCTCCAGAGTCAATTATATAAAAATTGTCTCCTTCATCTCCCTGACGAATGACTGTCTCGCCGGGTAAACATTGTACAGGAAACATGGCATCAAACATATCAGCTCGTTCTGATTCATCGAGGTGTGTGAAGAGAACATTTGATGCAATAGCACGAGATAAAGCACCCATTGTTTTGTAATCTTTTGGCACCACCTGAAAATATTACACATTACAAGTGTTTTATAGCAATAATTCTTCAAATCTTAGTAATTAACCCACGATAATACAAACTGCTGAGTGTAAATATTATTTGGCTTGCTCTGTGACCTAACAAAGGGCTTGGGCCGCCTGTGTAGATGCATATCAAGTAACTAATGAATTATAAAATAAAAAGTAAGTAAACCAAAATATATGTGCTGTGCTCAGTCTTAGGCCATGTTGTCTAATTGTTGCCAAATTTACCTTTTTAACATAACTTGTTGCATCTTCCTCAGTAACAGGTTCCGCACTAATGCCTCCCCTTCGCCTGGGTGGTTGTCCTCCAGGTACTGGTAGTGGTGACAGCTCCCCATCAGCCTCTACTTCAGAAACAGCAGCTGCAGCTGCGGCTGCTTTCACTTGCTCCTTTAGGTAAATAACTCTTCATTATTGCCAGTACTTTATTTTATTCAATAGTGGAGTTCACCCAGTACACCTGACCATACCATGAACATGCTATGAATGTATCAGACAAAAATTAACATGAAGCAACACCAAACTAGACCGTTTCATCGCTGCCTGTTCCTTGGGCCATACCGGCTACTGTGATTGGGTCTAAAAATATTAACAAAATGTCTTGAGTAAGTCTTGATGTTCTGCAGTTCTATGCTATGCCAATTGACACAGCTAATGTTTGGCAACTGTAGCTAAACACAGCTACAGTATAATACTGCCTACATTATAGCTATTTGTGTGTGATCAGCGCCATTTGTTTATATTGTATTATTTATACTGTGGTACAGTTGATTATCCCAGACAGTCTCTAATAAAGCAACTTTATATCACATGAAATATAAACCTTTAGTATAAATTATTGTTATACTAAAGGTTTATATTTTAGTATAAATTATTGCAGTTAAACAATTTTACCTACATTTTACGTAACTATTGGTAGGTAGTATTAATTTACATGATCATAACATACAATTTACTAAACTATACCAGGAAAGTATGTAAATAGTATAAATAATAATATAAAACACAAGTTGTCTGATTCTCAACTAAGCACAGTCTACTACTACACACTACACTACAACAATAGAAACATAGAATGTAAACATTTAATATGTGTTCGTTGTTGTATATGTTTATGCACAAAATGTGTCCTGGATAGGTAGTAGTTCGGGTACGTAGCGACTAGACTCTAGACCAATACGGCTGCAATAACTCAATGGATTTTAGATGAATAACAGATTAGTTGTTTTTTAGTATTGTTCAATGTTACTTACCCGTTCTAACTTTTGGAAATATTGTCTTAAAAAAGACACTGGATTTTCAGGTTTATTTACGCATAATTGTACAATGCAGTCTTTTAACAATAACGTTACATTATGACTTTGAATATAGTTTTCACATTCATGTAAACAATGTTCTTCTTCCATTTCGATGCTCTAATGAGATTACAGTCCCGTTTTGTTAAAGTAAAACAGTTGTTTCGCGTATGGCATATACAAATAATGAAACTAGGTACATGAAAATCATTCAGAAATTAATCAAATTTCAAATATTTAAATTTCCAACTTTTATTTCTATACAATTAGACCTGCAAAAGCCAAAAGCCTGCAATACCAGCTGTCAAAATATCAATCAATGAATGTCAATTTTTTTTTTTACTGACAGTGACAATAAATAAGTTCTATTTTGATGATTGGACCCACAGAGTACTATGAATTGGACCCTAGAGTAAAGCAGCTCTCTCTAGCTAGGCTCTAGCCTCCTACCTACCCTAGCAGTACCAAGTAAGTAAGTACCAACCAAGGTTATTTGGCACCTCAGTATTGGTAATTTGGCACCTCAGAGATTGGTACCAACCACCGTAGACAGACAGACAACTTCAGACAAGAGTCTTGTCACAAGACTAGCAGAGTAGGTACTTCAACCAAAATGTTTTTTGTGGGCTTTTATGTGTATTCTGAGTCTGACTTGAGTTTAGGGGGAATATTTTAAAATGATTGCAACACCTTTCTTTACTCTATAGTTCAATCAATCATTAAAATAGTCTTTGCCCGGTAGCCTAGCCGAGCAGTAGCCGACTGCCGAGCGGAGCGAGCGAGCGAGTGTTCTTCAGGGCTGCCAGATTAGGCGATTTATCGCCATTTAGGCTATCTTGGGGGTCAAATGGCGACCAAAAAATCCAATCGGCTACCAGTAGCCATTTAGGCTACCTAGGAAAAAAGGAACGGGCGCTTTAGGCTACTTCAGGATTACCTCAAAATTAAATAATTTCTTGTTATTTGTATGCTTAGACGAAACGGTATATGTCACTGAGGAAAGAAGTCTGAGGAATCCTCAGGTTCTTTCCATACTACTTGCTATCTTCTATGCAATTGACAGGCCTGTTGGTCTACTGGTTAGACAGCCTGGCCGCTAGCTAATAGGTCATGGGTTTGATTCCCACCAAGTTTCTGGGTATTTTATGCATATAAGTATGTATTTACAAAAAAAGTAAGTAAGTATATAAGTATTCTTATATAATCAGTTTTCTGGTTTCCATAGTACAGGTTCCGACTAGTTTGAGATTAGATGACCGTGTGTGGATTGTCCTTAAAAAAAACCTATCCTTGCCTAGAACTGCCACAATGTCACGAATCTAGGGTCTGTATTCACAAACCTCGGAAATGTTCCAATCCCGAAAATATCTACTACCCGGTCGAGTAACTTGCACCTTTAGGCGAACACGTTCTAAACTAGCGAGGTGCAAAGTTCCCGAAAAGCTCGAAAAAGCGAGCTTGTGTCAATTTAAGTTACTCATTCCAACTCGCTGTATGACAGAGACGGTTACATGTTTTTTTTTTTCAGTGTGCTCTCTATTTTCGGCTAAATATACTATACAAAATAGGCTATTTGTCAAAAAAAAAATATTGGGCGATTTAGGCTACTCGGTAGGCAAAATTAGGCGAATTGAGTTAGCAGATATCTGGCAACCCTGGTGTTCTTCATTTCCATTCTATTATCTATGCTACTACGTTGTTGAAGATGGAGGCTGCAGAAACCGAAGCCGGTACGAAAAATCATTTGAACAATGTTTTGTCGGAAGAGGAAATCTCTAACATACCGAATCCCCTTGTTCAGAAAGTAAACAACTACATAGATGAAAAGTTTGGAGAATATTTAACAGCGAAGGCGTTACATGAAACCAACAAGACGCAAATAGGTAACACCGGTGTAGCCGACGCTTACATTATCATCTTTTCATTTAGCATCCTGCAAAAATGTGCTAATAAAGTTACTGTTTAATAAATTAACCGTCGTTAGGTTTACGCACAATATTAGCAGTATCACTCATTGTTTTTATAGGATGATTTATAGGTAATTTATCAATAACCTATTTCTTTTATTGACACAATGTTTAGCTTAGTTTTCATGTGATTTTATTATAAATGAATTAAAAATTGAAGGGCCCGTTGGTCTTGTAGTTATACAATAACCAATGTGTAGTTGTGTAGTGGGATCGATCGTGTCCTGGTTGGTAACCCAGGACAAACATTTGTGCCTGAATGTCTCTTTGTCTTTAGTCTGGGGGTTATTTATTTAAATATGTGTATTTATCAATAGTAATGATTATAAATCAGTATATAATATCATTAGTATTCACCAAAAAGATCTTACATGTATATTCATATCAGTTGTGTGGTTAGCATAGTACAGGTCTTGTTTTTTGATTTGAGATTAGATGACCATATTGTGTTGTCCCAGGATATTATAATTGTTACTAATTACATTAGTTAAAAAAACTGGTGGCATGATTATTCTGTGATGTTTGGTTAAAACTTTTACTATTACTTTCACATTTAAATAATGTTATATTTTAAGACGGGCCTGTTAGTCTAGTGGTTAGTGACCCTGTCTGCTACCCAACAGGTTGTGGGTTCGATTCCCACCAAGTGTCTGGGTGTTTTATCTATAAGTATGTGTTGTATTTATAAGTATGTATTTACAAAAAAAAAGTATATATGTATTAGTATCAGTTGTCTGGTTTCCATAGTACAGGCTCTGCCTAGTTTGGGGTCAGATGACCGTGTGTGAAATGTCCCAGGATATTATTATTAATATTTGTGGCAGTGTGATGAAGAATATTTATTACATAGATAAATAGCTGAATTTTAAAAAGGAATACAGTGCCCCTTTCCTTGTGCAGTTGGTAATTATTTCCTCATGGTCAGCAATCCACATTACAGATGGTGTATGAGGCAATTCATACTTATTGCTGCATCGGCAATATACATCAGAACATGATTATTAGCAGTTTTATAATTTGTTCATGTTGTCACTATCAGCCATTCTCATAAATCATAAAGTATATCAAGTGATCAATAAATCAATTAATTATATACTCAAGTATAATTCATAAATCAATCAATCAGTATCAATCACAACAAGAGTTGTAGCGGTAGGACTCTACATCTCTTTCTGGTCTTTCGAGCCAGATCCCTTTATAAATGATTAATTTAAATAAGAATAAAAAATTCTGTTGAATTATTCTAGCAATTGGAGTAAATGATCCAAACTCCTAAGATTCCATATTGTTATACAAAAGTAACCATGATCCAAAAAAGATATAATTTTATAACTTCATGAATACTTCAATAATGGCATGTCCTAAAATTGTTTCTCTAAAAAAATCACAGTCTCACAGAACTCATGTTATGACAGATTAATTTCAACTACAAATTGAATACATTTATAGACTCTGAATATTGACAATGTTGTAAATAATTGCATTGTTGATGTGGGTTAGTATGAATTTAGCATAATTATGCATGTTAAAATGACATAATTGATAACTTTTTGGCTGAATGCCCCAGGAAAATAGCTATGTTTTTCGAGAGTATGTATGTATGTCTATTTCTTTGGCAGGACCTACTGCCTAAACAGGTTGATAGAATTTGACTTATAATATGTCTCGGGAGTGACATAGGCTATATATTTTTTCAAAATGTTAATATTGCTGCACTTGTCGCCATTTTTTATTCTTTTTATGTCCCAAAAAATATAAATATGGGTATCAAATGAAAGGTCGTAACAATATGAATTGAAATATATCTGCGCGTCTAAAAAGGCCACTTTCGGTGAATCATAATATGATTAAGTTAAGGTTTATTTTTTCTTCATATGGCGGCATTAACACCAAATATGAGTGCTAATTAGTGCTAATAAATCAATTGAGCATTATTCACCTAAAATGTGTGACCATTTTTCAAAAACTAGTAGAATTTTAAGGATATGCTAAAATTCAAAACATGAATTGTTTTTTTGGTGAAATGCTTAATGCGGCCTTTTTAGCTCTGTTGATTATGACTAATTTGTGAAATCTAATATGATAATAGTGTAAACTGTCAAAGACATTATAAGCTTATCACAGGAATAATATCTAAAAACTTTACTGCCCCAGATTTGCGATAAATGTTTTTGTAAAAGATTCTACTACCTACTGTTTTTTTATTTTTCAAATAAATATTCTTTTATGAATTTCGAGCGCTTTGCAGCACCCATAGTCACTGGAGGACTGAGATGGTGAATGCCTTTATCCACAATTGTCCCGAAACGTCGGGAAAGTAAAAATATAAAATAAGCCACAATAGAATTTGTAAAAGTAGTTCCATTTCAATGTGTAGTATTCGCGTAAGTAAGACTTTATATCTTTTTTGACATAATTTTCTTTTTAACACCCTTTTATAAGCTTCACCTGTATGTATTATGGTAATGGAATCTTGTGACTGAACCCAGTTCTACACGTTCGTTCGAATAGTTTGAAATTTTGTCAAGGACCTGTGACAATGCAATATTATGATATCATTGAGCTGATTTGATGATGGAGCTTGAAGGTGGATAAGGGAACCCTTGGATGGCTTATAGTAAACTCATCAAGTTTAGACTAATTTGATTTGTCTTAAAGAATTCTATTCACTTTGCCTAATAATGAGGACCTTATGATGCAGCTGGAAGGTGGCTGTCAGAACCCTGGAGTGGTTACTAGTAAACCTATCGCGTTTGGGCTTGTTTGATTTGTCTTAAAAAGTTCTAACGAGTTTTCCCAATAATGAGGACCTGATGATGGAGCTTTCTTAAAGAGGAGAGGATTTTTCTTAAGGAGTTTTATTTACTTTGCATAATGTAGACCTGTTGATTGACCCAGAAGGTTGGTAATGGAACCCTTGAATACTTCTTGTGAAGGTATTGGTTTTTAGCGTACTTTTGACCGTTTAAGGGTAAATACGTAGTGCTTTCTTAACCTTCACAAATTCATTAGGATACCTACGTGTAATATAGCTACTCTAATAAAAAAAAAATTGCAACAACCTGCCTACGATTCAAGCTGGAAGGTGGAAGAAGGCACAAGGAATAAATAAAGATGCCAAGTTTATCCGTATTTTAAACTAATGTTTCTAAGACTAAGAAGTGTAAAATAAATTAATAGTTTAAACTATGAAAACTTAAATAGAAATGTCAAGCTGTTATTCATAAAAGGCGCCACGGCTTTTTCACTTAAAATAATGCTTAACTACAAACACGGGGTAGAAAGAAAGAATGGGTTTGATAATTTATTTATTGCTTTTTAGTGCAGTATACCTTATAAAAGCGTGTGTTTTTAGTTTTTTAAACTATTAATTAATCATCTGTTTTATTAATATTATAAATAACTAGCTGACCCGCGCAGCTCCGCCCGCGCTTTAATTACATTTTGCTCCCCTTTTCTCCCTACTCACTTGATTTATCTCTCTCCATCTCTCTCTCTTATAATAAAAATCTAATTCTATGCTATTTCTCTCCCCTCCCGCTTCGGTCCCCGTCACACTTCCCCTCTTCCTCTGCCCGTTGTCCTCTCTGAACCCTCTCCCTCCTCCCAAATTGCTCCCTCTCACTACCCCCCCCCCCCCCCCCCTTACTCCACCTAACTCCTCCGATCACTCACTCCATCACCCTCCCCTCTCCCTCTCTTGCACCCTCCTCTCGTTCTATATACTTCTACTACGTATCAGCGGCATAAAATATACTTTATAACCAATTATCAGACCTACCCGCAAAATTTCATACATATCGGTTCACCCGACTCTCGTGCACGTAACTCAGAGGTTCTCAGATTTTGTTGTGCAAGGCGTTGCGAACGTTCGACACTCGACTCTCGTGCGCGTACCTGAGAGTTTCTCTGATTTTGTTCAGCAAGGCGTTGTGAACGTTCAGGTGAAGATTCTCCCATACGACGTATTCTTGCTGCCCGTGCTTGAGAACTATGTTTAGAAAGTTGAGACCTGGCTCTCTTAGGCATTTTCAAATGTTTAAGAAAATGCTAACAGCGAGTAATATTCTAGCGCTGAAAAGAACTGTTGTTTAGCCCTGAAAAGAACTGTTGTTTAGCCCTGAAAAGAACTGTTGGTTAGCCCTGAAAAAATCTGTTGGTTACCCCTGAAAAAATCTGTTGGTAAGCCCTGAAAAGAACTGTTGATTAGCTCTGAGAAGAACTTTTGCGTAGGTGTAGTTTTAAGAAAGAAATCTAAAAAAATCGAGAGGGAGCCGACCTCGCGTCTGAGCCGCGCGGGTACCTTACTCATAGATCTAAACTCCCCTCCCGCATGCGCACCCCCGCCTTGGTGACACTCACTTCGCAACGGGCCGTGCAGCAGAAATCGTAATATTTTAATTTCGCCATAACTTCAAAACCAAATGTCCAATTTTAATCATTTAAAGACCAAATATTATCTACATAAACTGCACTTAATGATGAAATAATTTATTTTGATAAGGATTAATAACATGAGTAAAATAAATGCGTTTATATGTAGGCCAAACAAAATTCAAAATTTTTAAATACAAAAATGGTTGTTGGGCCTCGACATAGACAGTGTGCCGCGGACTTTTTTGTAGATATTTATAAGATCTACAATTAATTAGAACATTTTATGGTTCTATCTTTTATAGTTTTGGCAGCGTACGCAAAATAAGTAACTTTTCTGGTTGATTTTTTACACCTTTTGTCAGAAAAAACCCAAATATCTTACGGAACCCTATTTTTTTCCAAAATAAAATTTAGCCTATGTTACTCGTGGATAATGTAGCTTTCGAATGGTGAAAGAATTTTTAAAAACGGTCCAGTAGTTTTTGAGCCTATTCATTACAACCAAACAAACAAAGTTTTCCTCTTTATAATATTAGTGTAGATTACCTTATGGCCAAGAGCCTCGACAAACATCTTAAGAGGCTCACGTTAGACGGCTGGATCAAGGGCCAGATGCAGAAGGCAGTACTATTGGAAACGGCACGCATTGTGAGGAAGTTCCTCTCTCTGGAAGCCTTGACCACCGTCTGCTAGGACCCTGTTCCCGCAGCCGGTTGGAAGCAGTTTTTTTTGTATTTTTAAATGTACTTGTTTTTATATTTAAAAATCGCCCCTTTTTCTAGCGTTTGAGTTACATTACTTAAAAAAACTTACATTTTTCGTGAATGGTCCCATTCATTCAAACCTTATAATATGAAAATTTTACCTTAGAATAAAATTTGTATTATGTTTCCTAAGACGTCCGAAGTCCATTTATGAGAGAGTGCATCGTCTTTTTCATCACTTTGACGCTAGATGTCGCTACCTTACCGTCACGTGACTACCGCTACTAGCACCACCGTGGCCAAATCTAGAACTAAATCAAATAGCACGAAGCAAGCCGCCATCTTTGTCATTGTTAGGCTCATAAAATAATGCTGGTATATTATAACACCAGGAAGGCATTGTATGGACTTCGGACGTCTTAGGAAACATAATACAAATTTTATTCTAAGGTAAAATTTTCATATTATGTGTTCCGTTTGACGTCCGAAGTCCATTTATGAGAGACCTGTTTGTTATCTCCTGGTGGCTTGCAAAATAAAAACGCAACAATGTGATAGTTTTTGTATTAGAACAAAAGTATCGTGGAAATATACAACATAACTAATTAAGCTTCCATAAAATATAGAACATAAAATAGATCAAAAGCCTTTCTAATTTAAGCACAATTAAATAATTCAATCATTCAATCACTTTCCCCTACAATACACTTCCTGCTGAAAAAAATTTAGATAGAGATTTCTTAGATCTGGTATTATTGGTGCTTCTGTAGTCTACCTTCTTGAAATAGTATTTTCTAAAAGTTTTTTCATGGCGCCAGTTGGCCTTAGCCAAAATATCATTAATAGGATACTTCTCTAAATAGTTGAGAGATGAAACGGCTGATCTAAAGCTACCAGGTGTAGCCTCTATACCGGCTTCGGACAGTGTTCGCCGAACCCAGCCACCTATGATCGCGGTAGTAGCTGGTCTACGAGGTTCCCTAGTTGTTATAAATAAATTTGTCAATGGACCTCTAATATTCTTTGTTATTTCCACTAATTTCCTAAGCCAAAACAAAGGATTTACATTTGTATCTGGAGCCGCCAATAATGTCCAACTTGACTGCTGATACGAAGCAGAGTCAGTTTTTGAACCAAATATAGGATGTAAGGTGATAGAGTCTCCCCTGTCAATTAGATTGTTTTGATCACAATGTAAAAGAGTCAAGTCATGTACTCTACGACCCGAGGCCAACAATAGAATAGTAGCAGTTCGCTTTGAAACTTCATATATACTTAACAAATTAGGATTTGTATTCTTTAAAAAATGTATTACTGTTCTTGCATCCCAAATAAGTAGTTTTGGTGGAATTGATTTAGCTAATGAAATGGCTTTAAGTATATGTCTAACTAAATTATTTGAAGCTATTTTAGTATCAGATAAAGTCTCACATATTGATGCTATGACCGATTTATGCACGAGAATAGTACGATAGGCTAATCTTTCATTTAAAAATAGTTTAGCTAAATAACGAGCTACATCAGACGGTTTTGGATGACGGCAGTTCGTGTTATTTTGAGTACACCACTGGGCCCATCTTGCCCATATGGGGATGTAAGTCTTAAGAGTAGAAGTTCTCCAACAAGTAGATAATAATTGTTTCTCTTCTGGTGACCAGTTCTGAGTTAAGGTATCCCAGCCGAAATGAGCCAAGCTTCCAGCTGTAGATGGTATACTTGAGCTGGAGGACGGCCCGTTGCTGTATCCAACAAAACTGTTGCCAAGTTCCTCACTTTCACCGGACGTGCTATTGCTCGACTTTTCAAATCTGGACGCCAAAATGGCTTCTCCCACTTGGGTGCTATTATTATGAATCGCCCCTGTGAATGGTTGAGATGATGTAGCACACGCGGAAGCAGAATTGGTGGAGGAAAGATCCAAGCAAGATCGTAACTCCAATATCTGCTGAACGCGTTGTGAAACCAGGCGTTCGAGTCTGATAAGTCTAGCGTAACATACCTCGACACGACGTGAGCATTGCTCGATGCGAAGAGGTCTACGTCTGGGGTTCCCCATAGACTGAACAGTTTCCTTGTCGCCTCGCTTAGCAGATGCCACTCTGCGCCGGTTCGATTTCGTGAGAGCTGATCGGCTTCCGTGTTGTAGAGGCCCGGTAGGTATTGAGGACGAAGAACAATGTTCAAGCTGTCTGTTAATGAGAAAAGTTGTTTCGTCAATTCCAGGAGCATCAAAGACTTCGTCCCGCCTTCGTTCTTTATATACGACACTGTTGTCTTGTTGTCGCACTGTAGGATTACGGTTGAATTTTCGAGAGTCCTTGCTTTTGACGAGATAGCGGCTATCACAGCGTACATTTCCTTTAGGTTGCAATGCCACTTCAACTGGTGGGGACTCCAAACGCCTTTTAAGGTGTCGTTGTTCACTAACGCTCCCCATTGTATGTCGGAGGCGTCCGTGATCACGTAATTTACTGGAAGTTTCTCGTAGTGTATAGGAGTTTGCTGATCGATGTTCTCTAGCCACCATTTTAGCTCGCTTCGTACCACGTCCTGGAAGGAGCGTGGGCGGCGCGAGCGTTTTGGAAGACTGTTGCTGTGGCGCTGCAGCGTGCGGCAATGCAACCTTCCCCGTTGGGTGATGAAGGTTGCAAAGTTTAGGTACCCTAAGAGGCGTTGCGCCTGCTTGAGGGTCCAACTGCCTGCTGCTAAGCGACTCAGAAGGTGATGACGGACTTTTGCTATTTTGTCTGTAGGCAAGTACTTGACATTGAGCTGAGTGTTCCAAACTATACCAAGATACTGCACACATCTGATTGGTGTGAGAATTGATTTGTCCGTGTTGATTCTCCAGCCCAGGCTGTTGAGAAACTCTATGGCAATGCCGATATGAGCTTTCAAAGTCGCCTTGCACTGGTGGACTAATAGATAGTCGTCCAGATATACTGCCAGTCGAAGACCCTTGTTCCGCAAGATTTCGGCAGTCCAATTTGTTACTGTAGCAAACATTTTCGGTGCTGCAGCTAGTCCGAAAGGTAGGCAAGTCATCTGCAGCAGTCTGCCTTCGTAACTGATGCGTAGGTACCGACGGTGACCTTGAGCTATGGGCAAATGATAATAGGCCTGCCGAAGGTCTATTTTTGCCATCCAATCGCCCTCTTGCAGGAAGCTGGGCAGTCGATGATGATGAAATAGGTGAAAGTTCTTCACCTTTATGAATCTGTTTAAGGCCTTTAAATTGAATATGACCCGATTCTTTCCGTCGCTTTTTGTTATTATGAAAAGTGGGGATATGTATGACGGTGTTAATGGTGCTGGTTCGAGAATTTTGTCTTGAATCATGATTTGAATCTCTAAAGACATCATTGCAGAACTTGGAGTTTGAAACTTTTTCATCATGTCTGTTGTTGGAAAAACTAGATGCGGTTTCTGAGCGAATGGAATGCGAGCAGCAGAAATTAAAGTCAGAATTGTTTTGGGAGGACTGTATTTTTCCCAAATTTTCTGATAAAACATTAGACAACCGCCGGAAAAGTTTCGAGAGTCAACTGTGCTTATTTTTGTTAGTTTGTTCTCTTCGCCCCCCCTTTTTCTTTTTATTGACCCCATCAAAGTTCGGCTTCCTATTTTTGTATTGCTTTGATTTATTTCCTTGGAAACGAAAGGGCTTCTCACGTGAAGTAGAAGCTACTGGAGATCTAGAACGCACTGGTGACTTTGGACCTACCCGAGATTTAAATAGTGGCATTGATTCTTTTTCTAATTTATCGATATCGCCAATCTTTTGTAAATAATCCGTCAAGTCTTTGGGATTGAACATAAATTCTGCAGAGGGGGGAATTTTTTCAATATCTTCTCGGATGTATCTCTTTTTTAAGCCCTTTAGGAGAGCCTTGCGACGTAATTCTAAAGCTTCTGCTCGTTTGCCGCAAATAATTTGTAAAATATCATGAGAAACTTTTTTATAATCAGAATTTTCTCCGAAAAATTCCTTTAATTTTTCGTAAAAAGATGATGAATTTAACTCTGTATCCGGTTTTGCAGACCACTCTGCCAAATTCCGTAATGCAGAATTCACAAATTCATTTTGTTCTAAAAAAGCATTAGATAACGCCGCGAAACTACGTTCAAATTTACTCCACTTGAACGGAGCGGTAGGATCCTCTAAATATCTTAATTCTTCATTAACTTTTAGTTCAGTAAACGCGGGAAAGGCTGAATATTTCTTTTGGACCTCATTATAACGTACAGAATTCCAGTCTGGACTGTTAAATCTCTGCATAGTAGATAATTTAACAACCCTGTCTGGATTTGCTCTCGGCACAGCAGGTTCCTTAATGGAAACATTTAGTTTGGCAATGTCATTAACCCCGGGTAGATGTAAAAATGGGTCACCTAATATATGGTATATTAGGTGACCCATATTTCACGGTAGGAATATTCCCGTTCATTTTTAAATTACACGTAACGGATTTCAAAATTTTAATATTAATATTGGTAACTTTCTACTTTAGTCTCAAAAGTTTAAAAAGAAATAATAATGAATTTAAATAGGTTTTCAACAGAAAACTGTAACGACATGCGCTCGATCCGAAAACGACGCAACAATGACAAAGATGGCGGCTTGCTTCGTGCTATTTGATTTAGTTCTAGATTTGGCCACGGTGGTGCTAGTAGCGGTAGTCACGTGACGGTAAGGTAGCGACATCTAGCGTCAAAGTGATGAAAAAGACGATGCACTCTCTCATAAATGGACTTCGGACGTCAAACGGAACACATAATAAATTTGTACTTTATCTATTACTTACGCTTGTGGAGCAAGTTTTTTTATTTTTACTTTAATCATATGAAATTACGATTCTGGCACCCCTGAAACTGCCGCCCTTGCCAGACCCCCCTACCCCCACCCCCCAGATCCAGGGCTGGGGTTGGGTAGTTCAATCCGACTGAATTAAAGATAAAATACCGCTTAAATTAGGTCAACTTGTATAAAATCTAAACAAATCAAAATATGTAAAATCCTGTTTAAACATTTTAAATTACCACACTGCCGCACTTACAAATGTTAATGATCATTTATCCATTTCTTGAAATGCGACACTCACAGCCAATTAATACATTATTCTCTAATTGTGAGTAGATATATTGATTATCTCGTACTCCATAATGGAAAATAATCATAAACGTATCCTTGATTCGAAATAATTAGAATAAATAAACTGTTTTAGAAAAACTTAAACTGACTTAAAAGAAAAAGTCTAAAATGCATTATAAACCGAAAATATAGTTGGTACTAGCTCATCATGTTAACTAACACTAGCAACAGCTGGCACCAACTCAAATATATTTTCGTTGTTTAAAGCTTAGATTTTATTTTTCTAAAATAGTTTATCACTTTTTAATGACTTTAATTTTACCAAGATAGGAATCAGCGTACGCAACTAGCATGTCCATGTTAAAGTAACTTGCTAAAAACATAAAAAAATCTTTTAAACCACTGAACCGATTTTTATGAAATTTTTACACTTTCCTAAGTTGAAACATACTCAATCTATGTATTGCAAAAACAATTATCACAATCGGATTTGCAGTTTTTGAGAAATCCGTTGGAAAGACCTAGATACATATCGCGTACTATCGCAGACACGAACGGTGTACTTACCAGTTTTCAGTCAAAATCGTTTGAACGACGTTACGTGACGGATGTTGATATGTGATTTCACATTTATCTTTTCTTTTATAGGTGACAAAGTATCATCTTTAGAGGCATCACTCCTTGAAATAACAGCTAAATATGAGGATGCTTCAAAGAAATTATCTACAGCTGATGAAACAATTATAGAGTTGGGGGAACAGGTGAAAACTTTAAACACAGATCTTGATAAAGCTCGCGATAAGATAAACCGCTTGGAGAATGATATTGTTTCACTTAAAAGTGCAAGAGATGCTGCTATTGATGAAAGAAATGACTTGACACGTATATTGCAAAGGCGAGATGCTGAAATTGAAAGATTAACTTCCAATGAATCCTCATTATCTCAGCAGTTACGTGCAGCTATTGACGCCAAATGCGAAGCTTTGGCATTAAATGATGAAATTCAAAGTAAAGAACTTTCACTTCAATATCGTGAGAAACGAATTGAGCAAGAAAGAACTTTGCTTAACTCTCAAATTGCTGGGTTAACAGAAGAAGTTAATAGACTTACTTCAGAACTTCAAACTGTACGACTTAATAATACCAGCCGTTTGGTGAGTTTAGAGACGCAATTAGCTGAAAAGGTGGAGGAGTTAAATGTGGCAAATGAGACTATAACGCAACTAAATGATGCAAAGAAGACTCTTAATAATCGTGCTGAAAATCTTACACAAAGATTGTTGGAGCAAAGAGAAATAGAAAACAAAATGATAGACAATTACAAAAAAGAATTAGATGCTAAAACTAAACTTGCAGATTTGTTTAAAACTATGCATGATGATGCAGAAGCTAAAACTATGGAACTTACCGAAGGCATTGCAGAATTACAGAAATTACTAAACGAAGCCACTGAGAAATATGGAGAACTGGAGACTAAATATAAACAATCGGAATTAGATCATGAAGAATTAATGGAGAAGAAAAATGAAATTATAAGTTCTTTGAAACTTGAATTGGAGCATGCTAATACATTATTGAAGGCTGCCAATGCACATAATCTCGATATGGCTTTAAGTGACTTAGCACCATCAGCAGCCACTGCAAGTAAACTGCTGAAGTCTGGTATGTCACTTACTCAAATATATTCGGAATTGGTTAAAGTAACTGATCAACTGTCTCAAGAAAAGGAGGAAAATAGACGCCTTAATATAACTATTAACACAATAGTCCAAGAGTTAGAAGAAAAGGCTCCATTACTACAGAAACAGAAAGCTGAATATGAAGAAGCTTTAGAAAGTAATACTGCGTTGTCCCAACAAATAGACTCTCTTGTAATTGAATGTAACAGACTTCGAGATGACTACAGTGAATCATCTAAAATAGCCAATCACTACAGTCGTGAAAATACAAAACTCAAAGGTGAATTAGCAGATTTAGGGAGGCAAGTGTGTTTTTTGCTTAAGGAAATTGAACACAGCCGTGGAAGTCTTTTACCTAATGGAGATCATGATTCATCACAACCTGCCTCAAATACAACAAATTCTTCAGATTTAAGTTCATCACGAATTATTTCTAAAACTCTTGTAACCTTTAGTGATATTCAAGAATTACAGTCAAACAATCAGAAGCTTTTACGAATGATTCGTGAATTAACTGAGAAACAGGAAGAGTTTGAGCGTAATAAAGAACAATTTGAAAGTGGTGAATTGCAAAATAAAATAGAGTCTTTAAAAAACAGAGTTATTGAATTAACTGAAGCCCAAGAACGTCAGACAAAGATGGTTAATGGTTTAATTAGACAAAGGGATATGTTTAAAAAGCTTTATCATGATCATATGAAAGGCAAACGACATGAATTATCAGCATCGGAAGCCGCAGAATTAGAAAAAAGCGGAATATTTTCAATGGACACAACTCCGGAAAACGTTTCTAAGGAAACTCCTGCAGAGCCTACATCTTTTGAGATTAGATATAAAGAAACTGCAAAACATTTGGAACTTTTGAAAGATGAATACAAAACCTACAAAGAAGAAAAAGTAACTAATGAAAAGATGTTATTTGAACAAATAGATAACATGAGACAAGAAATTGCCAAACTTACTGCAGCAAACAGTAAATGTGCTTCAACTTCTGAGTATAACAACGAAAGACTAAAAATTTTGCAAACAAATATAACAACATATAAGAAACAAATTGCCTCCCTTGAGGAAAAGAATAAGGCTTATAATGCTACGATTGCAAAACATGAAGTTTCATTACAGCATTTAAGGGATGAGGCATTGAATGCTCAAGGTAAACTTGCTGCTGCTGAAATACAATTAGAAAATTTAAAACTGGAATGCAAATTAATCAGGGATGCAGAATTACGTCTACAAACGGAAAAGGAAATATTAAATCGTGAAAGACAAGGACAATCATTGTTGTTAAAAAATCTGGAATTGATTAAGGCTAGTTTAGAGAGAGTTGAAGTAGAAAATAGATCTAAATTAGAGACGCGATTAGATGAAGCCACCCGAGAATGTTCAGCTTTAAGAAGACGTCTTCAAGAAGAACAAGATCGTTTCAGGGAATTAGCAGTACATTTGGAACGACAAACTGAGACAGCAAAAACTCGAATGCAAGAAGAAAAAGATGCAGCAGATTTATTGAGGAAAGAGATAACAGAGATGAGACAAGATATAGCAGAAAAGGGTAAAGCGAATGAAGAATTAGCTAGAAAACTCAGAGTTGCACTTGCACCTAGTACTGATGGAGCCTTCGATACTGTAAAGAAAATAAAAGAATTAGAAAACAAATTGTGTGATAAACAAGAAGAAGTTAAGTCACTTCAAGAACAATTAAATGTAGCCAAAGAACACATAAAACAATATTGTGATATTTCAGAAGGGGCAGAAAAAGAATTAAAAGCTCTTAGCAATGAATATGAAACATACAAAACGGAGACTAATGCCAAATTATTGGACTATTCTAGTAAACTGCAGCATTTGGAAGACAAATGTTCTGAATTAGAAGCAGAATTATCACTGCACGCGAATGGAGAACATTCTTCTAGTAATACTGCATTAAGAAATGAATTGGCAAATATAAAAGAGGAATTAAATTCAGCTTTATCCAATGTTAACACTTACCGTACCGAGGTTGAAACCACACGTTCTGAAATAACTAAATTGTCACAGGCTGTTCAAAATGCTGAAGAAAAGTACACTCATGAAATGATTTTACATTCCAATGATATACAAACCCTATCTCAAGTCAAAGAAGATCTGATGAAAGCGCAAAATGAAATAAATGAATTAGTATCTTTAAAAAATCGAGCACTGGAGGATTTAGAAACTGAAAAATCGTCTTGGCTTGATAGACAAAAAATTCTTACAAGTGAAAATGAGCAATTAACAGAACGCTTAAAAGACCTTAATAGTCAGAATTCAGTTTTACATGATCAAATACAAGCTTTAGGCACGCAGCTCTCCGTAACACATGCGTCCCGATCTCAATCAGAAAGCATGAATGAATCTTTGAATGAATCTACTTTGAACATTTCTACTGGCACTGTTGAAGATGGAAAATCATCAGAGCAATTATTCCAAATAATTAAATTTTTAAGAAAAGAAAAAGATATTGCAATGGCCAAATTCGACATATTACAAGCCGAAACAATGCGTCTTAAATCACAGTTAGAGATAGCGGAGAAACAGCTTGATGATACGAAATTAACTCTAGCCAGTGAAAGAGAGAATTCTGAAGTAAGCATGGTAACTGTTAATAAACAGTCAGACATATTGAGGAAAGTAGAAACCTTGAACGCCTTAACAGATAGTAATAGAATATTGAGAGAAGAACGGGACACGCTATCTTCGCGTGTAGAGGAGCTTACAGCTTCAGTAAAAGCTATGGAAGCACAACTAGTTCCACTACAAGACAAAATTTCGGATCTTTCATCGAAGAATGAAACTCTTCAATCTGAAAACAATGCACTTAAAGCAGATTGTGCCAGATGGAGGACACGGGTTAACGCCTTGGTGGAACGTGCTAACAAAACAAGTCCAGAAGACTGGAAACGGCTCCAAAATGAAAGGGAGACTTTAGCGAAAATGTTAACAAATGAAAAAGATAATGTTAGAAAACTAAATGAGGAACTTAGTGCCATAAAAGTAGAAAAAACCAAGCTGGAGGATCAATGTACTCAGTTGTCTCGTCAACACAATACTTTGGCAGAAGAGAACAAAAAACTTAATGAAGAATTATCTACTCTAAAAGATGATATGGCACGTCTTACAGAAGAATTAGCTAAATTCAAAACTGAGCATTCCTCGGCTCTTGAATCCAATACAAAATTAACGGAAGAGCTTTCAAACAAAGATGCCTCATTAACAGATATTAGAAACAAAGAAAATCAAATAAGAAAAATAGCTAAAAAGTACAAAGCTCAATATGAGGAATTAGTAAAAACAGTTGAGGAAGAGAAGAAAAAGAGCGAAGGTGAAGTAGCTGCTGCTGATGCCGCTATTTCAGAAACTAGTAAGAAATTCGAAGATAAATTAACCGAACTTCAGGTTAAGTTGGAAACAGAAAAAGTAAATACTGAAAAATTGAAACAAGAGCTTGAAACCCTTAGAACCGCGAACATGGATAAAGAAGAAAAGGCAAAACAAGTACTAAAGCAAGCCAAAAGTAAGATAGTTCAATTAACAGAGCTGAAAAATACATTAAGTCGAGAACTGGACGAGTCGCGCAATAAAATAGGAGTTATCGAACAAAGCACGCGAGATGAACAGGATGTCAGATTAGCGCTTATAAAGTCACAATATGAAGGAAGACTGTCACGTCTCGAGAAGGAGCGTAGCGAAGCGCAAGCTGAGAAAGCCAGAGAAGTGGAGGCATTACATCAAAAGGTGACAATGCTCCAGAGACAGCTGGCCAATCAAGCTTCAGCATCTAAACAGCAAGCTACAACTGAAAAAACAACAACCGACCCACCCACAGCAAACATAAAACCTATGGCCGGTAAGTAAAACAATAGGAGTGTTCGCCTTACTTTGTGTAGAGTATTTGTAGTAAGTGTATGCAAACTTCAGGTGTAGCGCAGCAGAGCGTGACGGCCAGCCGACGCGGAGGGGAGACGCCGCTGGCGTCGATCCGGCCCATGGCGCAGGTGGGCCCCACGGCGCCGCACGACGCGCACAGCACCGAGTACATGCCGGCGTCGTCCTCGCGCCCGCTGCCGCGCGCCTCTGTCGCCGCCACCACCGCCCCGCCGGAGTCCACGCAGGTCGCTTACACATTCATTATTTATACTTATACAGTATGGTACAAAAGTACGAGACACGGAGGCGTACATTAAATTCATTGAACTGATTGATAGGGTAAACGATAAGGATCTTCTTCGTCGTATCCACAACTCGACGTCTATGCGCCTATTTTGTGTTAAGGATGGAGGCCAGTTCACTGTAGCCATCCCAGCTCCACCAGGAAGTCTCTTATTCGCTTCATGTTAATTAATTATGTGCGAATCGTCTTTGTGCGATTGTTACTAGCTTTCGGTAAAGGAAAACATCGTGAGGAAACCTGTATGTCTGAGAAAACCTGCATGTCAGAAACCTAACTAGCTATCGAATGACGTGTAAAGTCCGCCAACCCGCACTTCGCCAGGGTGGTAGACTACGGCCTTAGTCCCTTCATCTTGAGGGGAGGCCCGTGGGACCAAACAAGGGCTGGTATGAGAAGTATAAAAAATATTAAACTTATTTTTTGTATTCTATTTATTTGTTCAGGATATGGATATCAGTGAGGCAGGCATGGGTAGCTCGGGAGCTAGTGATAGTTCTGCTCAACCATCATCACACTCTCAAGCTCCACAACAGGTAACTAACATCCATTATTCACTAATGATTATATATTGCAATCCGGAAAAACAGATCCGGTAATCTGGCATATTTAAAGGTTTTTTGTTAAAATAATTTGTGCGCATGCTTTCCAGTTTTATGATAATTGTAATTTCATTTGCTGCGAATCCAACTCGGATGGGAAGCTTTTGGGAAACTACGCCATATCTTGTCGTCGGAAATACCGCAGTGCCTGAAGACGACGGTTTTTAACCAATGTGTTTTACCATTGATGACATATGGTACTGGTCTGGATGGAGTCCTGGTTCTTAACGTTCTTATTAAAGAAGCCCAGAGTTACACAACGAGCTATGCTCGGAGTTTCTTTGCGCAACAAAATCGTCGGAAGAACTAGTCTCCGACAAAGTTCTCAGAATCTGTTAGTCGAAGTAGCAATGGGCGTGCCACATCGCTCGAAGAACCGATAACTGATGGACGTAGAAAGGTTCTCGGGTGGCGACAACGAACCGGAAGACGCGGCGTAGGAAAGCCTGCCACTAGGTGGACTGACGATATTATGCGAGTCGCAGGCAACCGGTGGATAGAAATAGCCAAATGTCGATCACTGTGGCGTTCCAAGGAGGAGGCCTATGTTCAGCAGTGGACGTTTTCCAGCTGGTGATGATGATCTCATCTTTGCGCGAGTATTGTGATCAAATCTCAGTAAATATTTTAGATTTTATTAAGTTACTTACTAAAATAATTAATATATCTGTGAAAGTATAATGAGACTGAGCCACTTGTTACCCGTGGGGTGCCGGGTTAGAATTGCATCCCCCATGTCCTCTCGTTGGGTGTCGTAAGAGGCGACTAAGCGAAAACAGGAATATGGGCAACAGCGACTTTCTTTTGGATTTATCTTCCACCTATACTGCGATACCCAAGCCGCCTGTCAAGCGTGGGGATTATGGCGACCCTTCCCTTCAAAGGGGGAGCCTTTATTCAGCAGTGGACGCCTTTCGGCTGCTAATGATGATGATGATGACGACTTGTTACGTGTCGTTAAAATTTATACTGGAAATAAAGTTGATACAATGTTTTTAGGATTCCATACCTAAAAGGTGAAAAAGGACGTGTACCCCTTACTAGTTTACCCTTCAATGTAAACAATTGTATTACAGGCCGTTGCCATGGTGATGCCGCGCATCGAGCAGCCGAGCGGGGCTAGTTCGGCCAGCGTGACGGGCGGCTCGGCTGCGAGCTCAGTCGCCGCGCCCAGTGTGCCCACCTCGGCAGCGGCAGCGCCACCGTTAACTGGCAAGTATTTTTCTAATTGGCAACGGCGGCTACGTACAACTGGACGCTCGTTCCACAAGGGCTTGTAGGGTGAAGTAGGTACTTCTCTAGTCAAAATATATGTGTCATAGAAGCTATATGTGTATGACAGCTGTGAAAAATAGACAGCTCAAATGCCACTTCTATTAATTGATTCTGTGTGTATCCATTACTGTAGCTTGTGACAGCGATTACTGTTACCTGCATTATATTGGGTAGAAAGGTGATATAAAAAAAAAATCATGGTGATAGGAACATCAGCGACCACCGGTACGGCGACGTCGGCGACCGGGTCGCAAGGCTCAGGCGGCGTGAGCACGTCCCACGGTCCGCCGGGCGTCAGCACGTCCCAGCCCGCCACCGGCGTGAGCACCTCGCACGCCCCGGCCGGCGTCAGTACGTCCCACCCGCCGCCCGGCGTCAGCACTTCCCAACCACCGGCAGGCGTCAGTACCTCCCACGCTCCGCCCGGCGTCAGTACCTCCCACGCTCCGCCCGGAGTCAGCACTTCCCACGCGCCACCCGGCGTCAGTACATCCCACCCGCCGCCCGGCGTCAGCACGTCACACGCTCCCCCCGATGCACGCCCGGCTAAACGCCGGCTGCAGCAACGACCGCTCGCCTCGAAGAGAAGTAGAGTACAGGTACGTACAGCACGGTCTTAGGTGTGATCATAAAATTTGTTGACGTTGACTGGCATATTTAGAAAAAAGACTTCGGCCCATTACGCCATACCTTTTTTTGTTTTCGCGGGGGAAACCCGTAAAGGGTTAACTGGATTAAGTGTGATTCTTACTCATTAAAACGCCCTGGGCTGTCGCATCGGCTCGTGAGAGCAAACATCAGGGAAATCCGGTGGGATCTGCACCAGGAGCCCCTCATAACCTTGTCTTTGAGCCCGCCGCACGACACATAGCTCCCCGGGATCAGACATGGTGCTCACGGGGACGGGGGTCGCAACCCTGCCGCCGTCCACCTAGGATCGGAGTCGCCGCCGTACTCAATGGACGTTCTAAGGCCCACACCTCGAACGTCCAGCGACTCCGAAGATTACGCATACCATACCGTAACTAAGTTATGAACGTATCAGGCACGAAACTTATACGCACGCGAAACGCATCAACAGGTTATCATGTCCAGTATACAACATGGTTAGTAACCACCAATGATATTTTACTAAAGATATGTTATATCCCTACTAACGCTCGATAAAAGTTGTCTCACTTGTAGTTAGCTATACCTAGCTATACATTTTCCTACCTATAGTCTGACAACGACAGATGCACAACGAGAAAAGTAAGAGAATACGAGATGGCTATATTTTGTGCGTTCCGTTGTCAGCGTTGGTTAAACGCTTGTCAGTGTCATCTTGTCAACTGACACATTCAATTTTACAATTATTTCTTACAATATTATTATGAAAAATTGAAATACTTTACAAAATCAAATTATTTTTTCTAAGTTAAATGTGCTATATTATCCCTGAGTGTTTATTTAATTTTGCCTGGTAATTTGTGCACATATTAAATACGCAGGACGGCATTTTCAATTTTTAATGATAGACGTCACGATGCTGCATTGACTACGCGGGACGGCGTGGGACTAACTGCTACAAAACCCAGTTGGGGGATACTCGCTGAACATCTGGCGTGCGCTAATGGCATATCTATAGTATTTAATATCATTGGTAACCACACTATACGGGTCACTAAACCCTTTGTATACGAGCCAGATACTGCTGTTCTGAGGCGACTGTACTGAATATACATAGTTGCCATACTGCTGTTGCGCCGGCCGACACTCAGCGGAGTGGCAACGCCGCGTATCATACCCTACACGTACTCATGAATTTTTGTCGTCCCGGGCATAACATGCTATGATGGCTGGTGAAAGAAAGATGTAGATCAATTTCTTTTTAATTATTTGATTGTATTTCCTTGACGTTTGAACACTGTGCAGCATTTATAGTCACGGGAGGAACATTAATGATGCGGTAGCTATATGAACCCGTAAAATTAGTTTTATTTGCTTAAAACTAACTACGGTATACCAGGTGAAAATGAAATGAAATAAATTTATTTCGTTAAGCACTGCACATGCATTAAGTAGGTACAACATACTTAACCTACAGGAATTGGAGGCATGCTGCCGCACTCAACGAAAAAGGCGTCAGCATAATGCTAAGACACGAAGGGTCCCAGCGCCGTTTTTCAGTGACTTTCTCGGAGCTCGTTTTGGACATTTCAGTTTACATTATCGAGTGAATTCATATAACTACTTACTTAGACTAACTACTTTTACTTACTTACTTAGACTTAGGTGGACGCCTTAACTATGTGTAAACACACCAGATGTGTTAGATGTTTTAAGATGAACAGTGGATCTCAAAGTCGTTATTAACAACCTCGTTGAGTAATATTTCATTTGTTATATTCTTTTCTGTAGGGATTTGAACGTTCAGTGGAAGTGGAATACCAAGTGCCCACTTCGTCGCGCTGCGATCAAGATGATGAAGGTGTAATTGTAGTCGACTCTGAGGAAGACGATGAGCGATGCACCGGCACGATGTACAGGGCAAGTATTGTTGTATGTAATAATTTCAAAATTAATTAAAATCAAATAAGTTGTTCCCTAACAAATACAAATTACACAAGTATCACGACGAGGAACAAACTGGACTCATGTTTCGGAGTGGATATAATCCACGAAATAAACAGTAAAAATATTTTAAGAAGCTGAATCAGATTGTGAACACTATCTGTCAGTGGCGTGCACACACTTTTATGACAGGGTAGGCAAAAAAGCAAATTTCTTAGATTATTTAGTACATTTGAATCATTTCAAGGAGTCGTAGGGTAGGCAAAGTCCTTTTGCTTCTATGGACAGCATGCCATGCTATCTGTGTGCCAGCTACTCGAAGACACCAACCCAAGTTCAGTAGGTCTATGATTAATGAACCTGACTTCCTTTGTGCATACCATTAGACCCTGATCACCACTGGTTTAAAAACTACTTGTCGAGATGTCCATTGTATACAATGCCTAGGAAAAGAACTGATTGTCTTTAAAAGGCTAACAGATTATTATATAAAAAAAGACTCATTCAAATTCGTCTTCGTTAGAGACCTATGATACTACAGTGAAACTCATCACACGTTTTTGGCTGGCGTTTGAAAATAATGTAATTAGATACTGGAATGAAATAGAGGTAATTGTAATTTTATAATTATTTGTTGATAACAGGAGGGAGAAGAGGATGAAGATGATATGGAAGACGAGCAGGAAGTGGAAGGCGGTGAAGAAGAAGAAGAGGAAGTCGAAGGAGACGATGGAGATAATGCCACGCGACAGGTACTTTATTAGTTATTACTATATCTATACACATAAAATTACTTGTCCTGACTGACTGACTGACTGATTGACTGATTCATCAACGCACAGACCAAACCGCAATATAAAATTCTGCTAACCAAATTATATGGGATCGGGGTGCGCGGTATTGCACATAAATGGTTTAGCTCATATTTACAAAACCGTGTGCAGTATGTAGATATAGAACATCATCACCACCAAACAGGGAATATCAGATCACGAAAGGCCGACGTACAAAAGTCCATCCCCCAGGGGAGTGTACTGGGATGCATACTATTTCTGATCTACATTAACGATTTACCTAAAAACATAGACGCCGTGAGCGTTTTATTCGCCGACGATATCTATATAACCTTTCCACACGACAAAACTTCTAATCTTAATATTCAACTAAAAAAATATTTATGTACAATAACTAATTGGCTAAAATACCATAATCATGAAATAAATTTTCAAAAAACAAAATTAATGCAATTTCGTCCTCACCAAAAACCGCCACTAAAAATTAAATTTACAAACGAAAATTATACACTAGAATGCGTAGATACATATAAATTACTCGGACTAAATATAGATACTCACATCAACTGGAAATCCCACGTCCAAAGCTTAACTGGAAAACTATCCAAGTTCACTTATGCTTTGAGGGAACTAAAAAAATCCACAGACTTAAAATCCGCTATTACTGCCTACTATGCTTATGCTCACTCCTGGCTCCGTTACGGATTAATACTATGGGGTAATAGCGTAGATGTAACAAAAGTCTTTGTATTGCAAAAAAAATGTGTGCGAATATTAACTAACATACCAGTGACGGAAAGCTGCAGACCACATTTTACAAAACTAGGGATCCTGACGCTCACATCTATGTATATCCTTGAAATAAGTCTCTTTGTGAAAAATAATTTATCTTTATTTCCAAAAAACTCAGACCACTACACCCAACCCCGTAACTTACGGAATAAGCAAAAACTAGCTTTACCATTCTCCACTTTGAAACAAGTTCACTCTGGACCTCATGCCATGGCAATAAAAACTTATAACAAACTACCTAATAACATAACAAGTATACAAGATTACAAAGAATTTAAAAACAATTTAAACCAATATTTATTACAGAAATGCTATTATAGTCTGAAAGAGTTTTTCGAAGAGAAATCTTGACGAAAATGACGGAAAAACAAAAATATATTGACGAAAATAAATGTATGAGATAACATAAATCCGATTGTGCTCTTATATTTCCAATATTGTTATTTTCAATTAATATTTTGTTCTTCTTCTATTACTATAACTAGTATTGTTACCTACTTTCTTTATTAAAATAATTCAATATAAGTTCAATATAAATATTTAATATTCTAATATAACTACAAATGCAATAATGTACCTATAATTTCCTAATGATAATAATTAATATTATATAAACTCAATTATGAATTTGCTGTGCCCTATCAGGGTTTCATGTCGCTACTATTACATACTAACATTTAACACCTTTATTGTATACATGAAAGCAATAAATACTTTGATACTTGATACCGCTGGACCTAAAAAGCACAAATTTTTAAAGTAGGTTCTTCTTATGACGTAAGCATCCACTAAGTAAGGATTTTTGAAAATTCGACTCCTAAAGGGGTTAAATGGGGTGTTTTCTTTTGTATGAAACTTTTTATTGTATGGTTTGATAGACTTGAAATTTACTGAAAAGATTCTCTAAATAAAATAAATCAATACGTGTTTCGAGAATTTTGAAAAACAACCTTTGGGGGTGTGTTATGGCTTGGTAAACTCTGTAAAAAAATTAGCAGGCGAAGCCGCAGGAAATTGCTAGTCATCAAATATAAGCAGGATTCAAAGTCAGGCAACTAATTATTAAAGAACCTTTTTGAAATACTAATAAACACAATATGTATTTGCTCATATACAGAGCCCTAACTCTTTTATACGCGCTAACGTCTGGCCCTGAAGGAACAAAGAAGTAATCAAAAAAGTATAAACAATATCATCTAATCAATAATTAGAGTGACTTAAAATTTACGGCCGCGCTGCTGCGCGCGTTTTTCATTTGTATGGTTTGCAAAGTAGCGCGGCGGCACCGCTGCAGCCGCGCTGTTAATTTGAAGACACTCTTAATCAGAATCTGTGATCAAGTCCAGAACTTAGTGTAGAAATCACTGTTTTACAAATCTTTGTAAACATTAAATAAATATAGCAATACATTGCGCGCTAATATCTTGCCTTGCAAGAAACACGTCAATATAGCCTAATACAAAAATATTTAAAGTGTAATAATGATAAAGTAACTTTATTATATTGATATACAACTGATTTCGTAGACAAGATTTGGGTGTGGTATCTGATAATGGTCACAGAGAATTAGGACTCTGGGTTTAGTCTAAGTGCCAATGATAAATAGATGACAACAAGAGTTTTGTTGGGCAGGAGTCTCCAGTGCAGTCGCCTGAGGCCGGCGCCGACGCCTCCGAGGACGCCACGCCCGAGCCCGCGCCAGCCATACAACAGATCGAGGCCATCAGTAGCGGCACCGAACGTAAGATCCCATTGCTGCTACACACTATCACGACTTCTAGTTGACGGGATAAGTAGAAGAATAAATACTCGCGTACCGCCAGCTATAGTAGGTCCCCCTCGGACAGGGGGCGAGCCTATTGCCATTTACTAGGCAGTTTAGTGTATACTTCAGACCTTTTTCAACTCGTACTTTCCACATATGAGGGTCGAATACATTAAAGGAGTGGGTCAAGCTTCCAAAAAATATATACAAACAATTTGCAATTGTCGTAGATAAAATGCCTATTGCCAAATTGGGAATTCCAGAATGGTGCAAATTGATATCTGTACTAATATTATAAAGAGGTATAGTTAGAGGGTTTGGATGTTTGGGGTAATCTCCGGTTCTACAAATCCGTTTCTGAAACTGTCCTTTGACTGTTATACGGGTATATTATCCCTGACTACTGTATACTAATTTTTATTTTGGAAAACGTAAAAAGCTAGCAAGTTATTATGTATTTTTTCACGCCACCTGCTCGATAATGTTGCATTATTGGTCATATAAAGAGGACATAAAGTACCTCATTATGTTTCTATAGTCTATCCGGGTAATAATGTTGTACTAAACTCCCTTGGGTAATAATGTGTTTGAATTTCGAACGTCAAACGAAAATTCCTAAACACTTTTACCACAGGTATAATACTACTCTAAGCAGAGACCTGCACGAAAATAAAACATTTGAAAATAGAATCGGGCGCGACGAGTAGAACCCAGTGTTCTAGAAAAGAAAAAAAATAGATGTTAACGCGTTAACTCTACAAATCACTATCATGCGTTCAATTTCCACCAAGTGTCTGAGTGTTATTTAACTATAGTATAATTATTATCGTCTATATCTCTTAACTAATAGTTGTCTGGTTTCCATAGTACAGGCTCTGCCTAGTTTGGTATCAGATGACCGTGTGTGGATTGTCCCAAGATATTATTATTTTATTTTAATTCTAGCATTATTACCTATTTTATTACCTCGCAGTAGGTGTGAAAAGTACTATATTCTCCTCGGGGATAAAGGTGTCTTTGTCTTGGGCGAGCTTAAATCCCTCGCTGTACTCAGCATTCTAGTATTAACTCTATACTCCCTCGCTGCGCTCGGGAGTTGCTAGAATCCTTCGTTATGCTCGCGATTCAATTTAACGCCCTCGACTTATGACACTACTTTATCCCCTTAGTGCATAAATTACTATTGTTAACATCGTAGCGAGTGGAGCGCTATCGCTGGGCGGCAACGGCGCTGACGACGGCGACGACAGCATAGTTCCCTCCACTCCAACACTTTACGTTCCAAGACGTAATGACGGGTATGTATTATTTTTATTTTGCATTGGATATAAAAATACTATGGAGAGAGCTATGCTTGGAATTTCTTTGCGGGACCGAATCCGTAGTGAGGAGATACGCCGAAGAACTAAGGTCACCGACGTAGCTTTCAAAATCTGCAAGTTGAGGTGGCAATAGGCAGGCCACAGCGCTCGAAGAACCGATAACCGCAGCGCTGGGGAAGAAAGGTTCTCGAGTGGCGATCACAAACCGGAAGACGCAGTGTAGGTAGGCCTCCCACTAGGCGGACAGACGACGACATTGTGCGCGTCTCTGGTAACCGGTGGATGCAAATAGCTAATTGTCGTCGTTCATTGTGGCGTTCGTAGGGGGTCATACTACAGAGACTGATTGTTCACGCATGAAAATACGTCATCGCACGGCGGGCAACACTATTTCAGACGACATTACCGAGCGAACGAGCAAGCCACCAACAAACATTTAACCTTTTATACTAATTTTTCACATATTATAAACATTAGTTACAGTCCGCCTCGTTTTCTTTTCACATTGAGCTAGGATCGAACACTGATAAACTGATATAAATTCTGTATAATAAATCTGCTGTTATACTAATGAATTACTGATGATTTGTGCGAACTTGTGGTGTACCTCAATACCGGTGTCCTGATATTTATAAATAATACTTGAATGCTGACTACTTTGCGTAACTCAGAATAGTGTTCAAAGTCACCCAACTCGAGTGTATCACTCATCGATATACTATACTAACTAGATTAGCTGTCACGAACAAAATGACATCGAAAATGTGGTCGCGGTTATATATACTTACACAACTATACACGTAGCTAGAAATTGTAGAAAATAGTTTTAAATAATTCGGAACGTCGAACTAATAGAAGCCTTCACATGTAGTAATAAAGTCTAATTCTGTATGCAGTATTGTTGGCACATAAAACCTTTACATCGGAGACAAAGAAAAATCAATAAAATCGCCCAAAAAAGTAGTTGTTTTGACTTAAACAAAAATGTACTCATTTAAAAGAAAATCTTTAACTACTATAAAATAAGGTTCAAAACAGGTGTGTTTCTATTGTGTGTGTACTGACTTACAAACTTATCCGTGCTGGTGGCAAAAATGAGAACTAACTTTTTTATTATGGTAATGACGTGTAGTTTGACAGTTTCGTATAGACAGTGGCGACATCCTATCGGCAACATTAATTTTGTCAGTCTCGGCATGGCAGTTGCGAACTACTAGCGGCGAAAATATCAAATAAATAATTTTTATTTCGTATTATAATGATATCTTACTTATATTTATTATTTAAACTAGTAGTAATAAGAACACGTAACGAAAAAAAAATTCTCCATCTGCAATTTTAGTATGACGATAAGTATTTGGACAGTTTATAAACGCGCAATAAGGAATTTCGATACGTCCTTACGTCCTGTTGTCGGCTCGTACTAACTTGAAATAGAGCGACAGCCGTCTCCGTAGCTCTATTTTCGTGACCACTTTTCGGGTCGTGACAGCTAATCTAGTTAGTATAGTATATCGATGGTATCACTTATAAAATGTTCGGTGTGTGTGCGGCGCGCGCAGGTTCGGCGAGGCGGTGGTGTCGCCGCTGGGCGCGGGCGGGGGCGGGGGCGCAGCCGCGGGCGCGGCGCGGTTCACGTTCGCGGAGGCGGGCGCGGGCGCGGGCGCGGGCGCGGCGGGCCCGCACCACGACACGCACGCCGACCTGGCCGCCGCGCTGCCGCCGCCCGCCGCCTCGCACGCCGCCACCGACGCACGTGAGCCACGCACTACAATACGTACATCGGCCGAAACTCCTCCACTACTTCAGTAGTGGAGTTCGTTCACGAAGGCACTAAATACTGACTGCCGCACTCACAAACGACAATTAACTTTAATTCTAATTAAGTCACTTTTTGATATCTATTTTTTTTGACTGTCAGAGCCATTTATGATTAATTTCGATTATTGAACACGAGATAATTAATATCTCTACTCACAATCTGCGTATTAAGTATTAATGGGCTTCGAGTATCGAAATAATCAGATTTCAAAAAATGGATTAATGTTCATTAACCTTAATTGACGTTTGTAGGTTCGGTGGTTAGAGTATAGAAGGCAAGCTTCGGGCGTTCGAGCAACGCACGCTTAGACAGCGCTCACGGACGCGATATGTCGGTATCATGGTTTAGTGCGAGCGATTTTTTTTTTTCCTTTATTTTGGCATCAAACGGTCATATACATCAGAAAATGAAATCTTAAAACTAGCTACAAAAAGTCCTATAGTGCCTAAAAAAGTATACTTAATTTTATAAAAATGGAAAACAGTTTTGATTAGTATAATAACACCAAAAAGATTTAAATAACAAACAAAATAAAACAGGCACATAAGTTATTATAAGTATCTCCAAACGTTACGAATAACTACTTACTTTTCAATAAATTTATAGATGTGTTAAATAGGTCTATATGACAGAACTCTTTATTATATATATTTATTATTTTAGTTATTAGTGGTTTTTATTTCCGTTCTTCCAGTTTTATTCTCAACAATCAATCAAAAAACTAGATACGAGTGCCACTATAACGATAGTTTTTTCGCATAAGCCAGAGTTGATAAACCTAGCGCGACCGCCGAGCGTAGGTATGAAACTTACTTACGGTACTTTTGACTTTGACTTTTATTTCGACTGTGAAGAAAGTAAAATACTGCACGCACATTTCAATGTTTTTTCGGGCATGTTTATGTTAGATTTTTTTTGAGAAACTCGCGTTTCTTGTTTCTAAAATAAATAAATTCATAATACTAACAATATTTAATAGTTGTTTCGTAAATTATCTTCGACTCCGTGGGTAATCGTAACGATTAAACTAAAATACTTTGATCCATCCCCAATAATAGTAATCTATTTTGAATATGTCAGGTATGATCAGAGATTTTATATTTTAACATGAGTCCTTCATGTTAAAAGTGTTCGTTTAATAAACATACCAAAGGTCCCGAAGGCGGTGAGACGCGCGATTGGGAGGAATCGCGAGTCGAGGAAGAGGCCACAGCAGTCAGCTCCCAGGGCAGTGAACCATCTTCTCCTCATCAAGTAAGTTTACAAGGCAACGCAAAAAGTTATAAAGAAAAGATTCCAAAAATGACAAAGCAGGGAGGGGTTGCCATAATCCCCACGCATGGCTGGCGTCGTAGGATTGCAGTAGGTATAGGTAGTAGGTAATCCAATGGAAAGACGCTGCTGCCGACTTCTTGTGTTCCCTTCTATTCTATTGTTGGTGGCTATTACATCGGGTCCGGTAACCACCGGAACACACTTCGACCCAGTTGGATCCATAGTGCATACCCTAGCCCTTAGTCTGTTGCTGACGTGTCGAAGAGTTCCCTTAGGTACCCAACGATTGCGCCAGCTGATTGAGCTGTACATAATCATCTGGTGTAGGATAGGCTACTCCCAGATAACTCGACCTATGTTTCGCAAGAGCGTCGCACCCGCACAATATGTGTCGCATTGACTCTTTTTCACCTTCGCAGATCTGCAAGTATCAACAGTACTTAGCCTCATTCTGTGGAGGTGCTCATTGGTACCAAAATGTCCTGTGAGTGCACCTATTAGGTGTCTTAATTGTGATCTGCTTAGGTTTAATAATATAACCCCACAGTCCACCCTTGTGCTAGAAAAAGTTTTGGAGTGGTTTAGGCCTGATGCTTCCCTCCATTCCTTTGTGTACATATAATGCTTGGTGATATGTTCCATACGGAATACCCACAAATGGTTCAGGGCCTACCAAATGTCTTTGTGAGCCGGCCCTCGCTAGTCAGTCTGCCTTCTCATTACCCTCGACGCCTTCGTTTCTAGGTACCCAGATAAGGCTGACGTTGTTGTGTTTTCCCAGGTTGTTCAAACCTTTAACACCTTCTTTAACCAGTTTAGATACAACTCGGAAGAAGTTCAGAGCCTTCAGAGCTGCTTGACTGTCACTGAGAATGTAAATAGTTTTACCTTTGACATTTCTCCTCAGCATTAAAGAAATTTTAATGCCAGCAATTATGGCATAAGTTGTTTTCCCTTTGTCGCCTCTTACGGATACCCAACAAGAGGAGATGGGAGAGTGCTATTCTTTCCCGGACACTCCACGCGTCATAACATAACGTATCCATTTGGTGTCTGTTTTGACTGCCGACCTAAAAACGCTCGAAAGGGAAAACCAACACCCCCTCCAATCTGTCTTTGTTATAGTAATTTTGTTCGGTGGTTTGACACTACAGTGACCACGTGATCACACGACCAATCGTCTATGCAGCTGTCTCTTTCTACCAGATGATTTCTCTTGCATAAATAGGGGGTTCTTGTTAAAATCTAGGTGGTAGGTTCCTTGTGCAAGGAACCATCCAGGTAGGTACCACCACAGTGTCAGATATTCTGCCGCCATGCAGCAATGTGTAAGCATTGCTGTGTTCCGACGTGAAGGGCACTGTAGCTGGTGAAATAGACATAAAGTGTAGCTGGTGAAATAGACATAAAGACTTAATGTCTTAAGGGTCGGCAACACGCTAGCGTGATTCTTCTGGTGTTGCTAGCGTCTATAGGCTGCGGTGACTGCTTACCATCAGGCGGGCCGCACGCTTGCATGCTAACTTTGTAGTATAAAAAAAAATGTGCGTGCGTGGAGTCCCTCCGCGCGGAAGAAGTGAAACTTTATTCTCGCTCTGTCTCTTTCGACAGTCAGTCGGTCGGTCGACCACACCCACGCCCACGCCCACTCCCACTCACACTCACTCACACTCTCACTTTCACTCACTCACACTCACCCACTCACTCACCCATTCACTCACCCACTCACTCATTCACTAACTCACTCACCCACTCACTCAGTGACGGCGTCACATGAGCGCTTTCATAACCTTATAACCTTAACAAATTTAACGCTAACGTTTAACACCAATCATTTAACGGTTAATATCTAACGCATAACGTCTGACGCGTTAAATGATAACATTTTTGGAAGTCGCATAAGAAGTTTCACTTCAAAAAATGCATTTTCTTCTATGACTTATAATATTCTAATATAGACAGTAAGTTCACATACATAGAGTACTTAATATCATGTGACGCCGTCAGTGAGTGAGTGAGTGGGTGAGTGAGTGAGTGAGTGAGTGGGTGAGAGGGTGAGTGGGCGAGTGGGCGAGAGGGCGAGTGGGCGAATGGGCGAGTGGGTGAGTGAGTGGGTGAGTGAGTGAGTGGGTGGGTGAGTGGGTTAGTGAGTGTGTGTGTAAGTGTGTGTGTGTGATTGAGTGAGTGAGGGACCGACCGACCGACCGACAGACCGACCGGACCGACCGACAGACCGACCGACCGACTGACTGACTGACTGTAGAAAGAGACAGAACGAGAATGAAGTTTCACTTCTTCCGCGCGGAGGGACTCCACGCACGCACATTTTTTATTGAAGTGAAACTTCTTATGCGACTTCCAAAAATGTTATCACATAACGCGTCAAGCGTTAAATGAAGCACCTTAACGCGTTAAGTGTTAAACGATAGGCGATAGGCGTAAATTTGTTAAGGTTATGAAAGCGCTCATGTGACGCCGTCACTGAGTGAGTGGGTGAGTGGGCGAGTTGGCTTGAGTTAGTTTGAGTGTTGGTTTGAGTGTTGGTTTGAGTGTTGGTTTCAGTGTTGGTTTAAGTGTTGGTTTGAGTGTTGGTTTTAGTGTTGGTTTGAGTGTTGGTTTGAGAGTTGGTTTGAGTGTTGGTTTGAGAGTTGGTTTGAGTTGGTTTGAGAGTTGGTTTGAGAGTTGGTTTGAGAGTTGGTTTGAGAGTTGGTTTGAGAGTTGGTTTGAGTGTTGGTTTGAGTGTAGGTTTGAGTGTTGGTTTGAGAGTTGGTTTGAGTGTTGGTTTGAGTGTTGGTTTGAGAGTTGGTTTGAGAGTTGGTTTGAGTGTTGGTTTGAGTGTTGGTTTGAGTGTAGGTTTGAGTGTTGGTTTGAGAGTTGGTTTGAGTGTTGGTTTGAGTGTTGGTTTGAGAGTTGGTTTGAGAGTTGAGTTGAGTTGGTTAGTGTGTGTGTGTGTGTGTGTGTGTGTGTGTGTGTGTGTGTGTGTGTGTGTGTGAGTGAGTGAGTGAGTGAGGGACCGACCGACCGATCGACTGAGCGAGAATGAAGTTTCACTTCTTCCGCGCGGAGGGACTCCACGCACGCACTTTTTTTTTTCATAATTTTATGCAGATAGCATTCTAGGTATATAAATAATGATACCAGCCCATGTTTTGACCCACTGTTGAGCACGGGCCTCCCCTCAAGGTGAAGGGGCTTAGGTCATAGTCCACCACGCCGGCCACGTGCGGGTTGGCGGAGTTCACACGTCATTCGAAAGCTAGTTAGGCTTTCTCAGACATGCAGGTTTCCTCACGATGTTTTCCTTCACCGAAAGCTAGTAACAATCGCACATGATTAATTAAGGTAATCAGAGGTGTGAGCCGGGGTTCCAAGGCAAGCGAGCCCACTGAGCTGTTACTGCTGTTCTATGTATGTAAGACATAATATGCAAATTGTATGGTATAACCTAGCAGGTGGCGGAGGAGGGTCGCGAGGCGGAGGCGAGTGCGCCGGCGGCGGCGGCCCGGCGGCCGGCGCCGCACTCTCCTCACTCGCATCACGCCCAGCGCTGGATGCGCGCCGCCGGTACGCACTTGACTTGTCTTGCTGCCTCTTGCTTAACCCTTACCAACATCGAACTATATTTTTTTTAAATAATGAAACAATATAATATAGTTTAAAATTTTAATGCCAAAAGTTAAATATGCGTGACAAGTAGGAAAAAAACAAATGCGCATTTTACATAACTATTTGTACATGTGAAAAGCTAGTACAGGCCTTTCTTAACGTTTCAACGTCGTCTTGTTACAGATAAAGTTGAAACTATCTTATGAAATGTTATTAGTTTTACTCCACTCATAAGATTTAGTAGTTCTTCCTTGTCGATGCAGGGATATTAGGGATACCATAGAATGTTTTTATTATTTTCTTTCCTCTGAAATATACGAATTTTATTACAACATGTGGAACCATCACATATAGTTAAAACTAAACTAATATTAATTAAGGAATATAATGTAGTCATACATTTATCAGTAGTTTAGTACGAAAAATCTATACTAATATTATTATAGTGTTGGCCTTTTTCTGACTCATCAATGCAGAGCCGAAACTACTGAAGCGTGGACAACAAAATTTGGACAGAAGGTTCATTTTATAGCCTAGGGAACCAATAAGAGTCGGAGCACACGGAATTCGTGTGCGTGTCACGTCGTGGAGACGTGAAATTTAACTCGCATACTCTTAAATAGAAATAATGAGACATGTATTTCTGTTTTTTTTTTAATGTAATCCCTTACAGGGTGTAAATTAAGATTTGAAATTTTATATGGCGAACTTATACTTGATAATATATTAAATGCACATGAACCACCAGAAGACACTAGAGTACTATGCGTTTCAACTAAGAATGTGGCCGCAATCTTGCCATTTCAAATATATAATTACTAAAAATGATGTTTTAACAAAAATAGATAGTAAAATAAGACATTACAATAAATAATGATGATGGGCCCGTTGGTCTAGTGGTTAGTGACCCTGTCTGCTACCCAACAGGTCGTGGTGTCGATTCCCACCAAGTGTCTGGGTGTTTTATCTATATAAGTATGTATTTACAAAAAAAAGTATATATGTATTAGTATCAGTTGTCTGGTTTCCATAGTACAGGCTCTGCCTAGTTTGGGATCAGATGACCGTGTGTGAATTGTCCCAGGATATTATATTATAATCAAAACCGGGGCGAATTTTTATTTTGTCGTAAAATCGTAAAAAACGAGTGAGGTTCCGCAGTCGCGATCATCATGGCGGCCACATTCTTAGTTGAAGGTGTAATATGTTTTCATTACTTCGTCTTGTTTACATTAACTTTCAGTCATTTTATTTTGAGGGCCTCATGCATAATATAACAAAGAAACACAATAAATTTTTAAGGTTGAAATATTAACATTCCTTCTTTATCATAAGGAGGTGATTCTCGCGCCATCGAATCAATTACGAAATCGAAAAAAAAACAATTTCGAACTTTGGCAAATCAAAATCAAGTAATGCTATTCTCGACATGTGACAACATGTCTCTCATCTCGAACGCTAGCCGCTCGAACTGCTTCGACTGGTCAAGACCAATCGAGACGTCATCTCGAGTTCAAATCGCAACAAATTTCAAATAATATTTTTTTATTCTGACGACTCAAAAAAATATTTAATCGAATGTACATTTTTCGATATCGATTATTTCGTTTACTTGATATGTTCACGTTCTTATAAACGTCAAACGTCGAGCTGTCAAAAAACCAATAATAAAATGGACAAAGTATATAGTTTTTGAGTACCATCAATCCCTCACGACTTCCTCATAGCCTCAAAGTAAAAGTTGGATTTCTAAATATTTTGATGTGTAATTTGTATGTGCAATGGTACAAAATTACAGGCTAAACTATAAAAATAATACTATAGAAAGTATTATCCTCAACATTTATAACCTCATTGGACACGTAGCTGCTCAAACTGCGCACATTCCTTACACACCTAAAACTATAATCTCTACAGATCTAGCTTTCCAATTTAGCGTGAAAATTCTTGTTATTTTATAAGTAGTTTAAAGTTTGACCTTGAAATTCGTTATTAGGTATTCAAACTTTAAAATGTTGCGAGTATTATGTTTTTTAGTATCTTTAGAGCAGAACATGCTGAAAACCGTACAGTTTGAAACACTAATTGGAACAAAAAACGTCGTGTATTCAGTCATTTTACTTCAACGAATTAAGTGAAAATGAAACGTAGCGAAGACTTCGTAAAGTGTAATTATACTATAAAAATCTATAAAATAATGTTATTTTGCACAAAATAATCTAGAAATACACACATCAAAAGTGTCTAGGGATCAAGCATTTTTAAGCGGATTTCTTGAGATTGAGATGTGGCTTTGTAATAAATTTATGATTTTATAAATTTATATGGATCCTTTTTGGTGCATTTCATAATTTGAATCAGGAACTGTGAATCAAATTCGAGTAAAAGATGAAAATCAGCTGTCAATATTTTCCCTATAAAAACATACAACGCATTGAAGACATTATTAGTGCTACTGTTTCCCTACTACTGATTAAAACCAACGTTATTATGGAGCGGCGACGTCATTTAAGCAGGGAAGAAATGCTCAGAGCCGTGGGAATGATAGAAGCTGGTTCCCGGCAACGTACTGTGGCTTTAGCTCTGAATACAAGTCAGAGTGTTATCACTCGACTTTGGACACGTTACCGAAGCACTGGTACCGTGGCTGAGCGCCATGGAGGACGGTATCGCTGCACCACACGGAGACAAGACCGATATATTCAAATCTTAACTCGAAGAGCTCCAACAATAACTGCCATGATGTTAGCCGTGAGGCTTCATCACTCTTCAGGGAACTTAATTAGCGACCAAACAGTCAGAAACCGCTTGCATGAAGTGAACCTTCATTCCCGAAGACCGCTACGGGTACCACCTATAGCAATGCACAATCGTAGGATTCGATATCAATGGGCTCTTGAACACAGAAATTGGGCAGAAGAACAATGGCGTTTCGTGTGCTTTTCTGATGAGTCTCGTTTTGGTATGAGACCGGATACAAGACGTATACGACACTGGAGAACCCCTGGACGCCAACAGCGATTAAAATCCTGCCAGGAAGTCCATCCTTATAGTGGTGGAACCATCATGGTATGGGCGGGTATTTGGATCGGCGGAAGAACTGAGTTGATTTGGATCAGAGGCAACCTCAACGCTCAAATTTATGCTGAGACGATTGTATCAGACGTCATCGTTCCTCTACAAGTGCAAATCGGTCCCTTATTTCAGTTAATGCATGATAATGCACGACCGCACACCGCAAGAGTTGTAAGACAGACTCTCGCCGCAGCTAACATCAATGTCCTGCCCTGGCCTGCTCAGTCGCCAGACTTGAACCCGATTGAGCATGCATGGGATATGCTACAGAGAAGAGCTCTGCCGAATATGGAGGGTATCCAGTCGCAAGAAGACCTTTTTTTGTTGTTGCAACGAACATGGGCGGCCATTCCACAGCGTGATTTGGATGAACTCATTTTGAGTATGCCAAACCGATGTTCTTGTGTTGTTAGTGTTCGCGGTAGAAACACGGATTATTAATTGTTTAAGTTACCCAATAAAATTTTAAAGAAAACTGTTATTTCAGTCTTTTTTTCGAACTTTTGTGTTAGTGGTTCAAATGTCAAAAATCCCTTTATTAGGAAAATGGCAAATTTCTTTATTAATGCAAAGGTGACTTGGTTTATCGTTACTGTGACAAACGAAAACACTTTATTTGATGAATCCTTAAAGAAAATTTTAATTAATATCAATCAGGAGAAAAGTTATTGCAAAAATATATGTTGATCCCTAGACACTTTTGATGTGTGTATGTTACTCATCTTAAAACTTTAATCAATATTATTTGAAATTTGTTGCGATTTGAACTCGAGATGACGTCTCGATTGGTCTTGACCAGTCGAAGCAGTTCGAGCGGCTAGCGTTCGATATGTTGGGCTCGTCATGTTGTCACATGTCGAGAATAGCATTACTTGATTTTTATTTGCCAAAGTTTGAAATTGAATTTTTTTCGATTTCGTAATTGATTCGATGGCGCGAGAATCACCTCCTTATGATAAAGAAGGAATGTAGTTACAGGAACTTTGCTCCAATAAACACAAAGCCACCAAAGGAACAATTAGATAGGTCCTAACGAGTGGTTGGTAAACGGATGGTATTATTGAAGTCACAAACACTGCACCAGCTTTCAATCCAAATTTGGTTTTTTTAATTTGTTTTAACGAGGTTACGTGCGCTTACCCTGCCCGCACGTATTTTGGGCCAGCTCGTACAAACTATTATCATCCTAAAGGCGATCAAACGTTCTTGACTGCAACCGTACATATGGACAATATGGCAGACAGACGGATAATTCTGTAGCTGCATTCAGATTTTTATTTCGTAGGAGAGTTTAATTTCGTCTTCACTTCAACATTCTGATTACCAATTTATTTCATGTTTCAAATATTATTGCCACAATCAGTTCATTGATGAGTTATTAATCTTATCCATTAGTATAGATTTTGTATTGAAATCTATACTAAATGACAAGGTAATCATTCACTAACAAACTCTTTGTGCGGCGGTGAGGCTGCTTCTAGTTATTCATTTTTCTAAAAATTATATTTAGGTAATGGAATAAAATGTTCATTCTGTTTTTTAAATTATGTACTAATTAGTGACGCATGAACGTTAATAAGTGCTCACTTATGAAAAATACTGCAGCTGTTCATACAGTTTGTGTATACTTGCAGACAGCGAGAGCGGCGCACGAGGGCGTGGCATGCGTTCTCGAGGAAGACCTTCCCGGAGATCGCACTACATGAGGTTCTAAGCATTCAATCATTCAACACGACTAGGATAAGATAATAATGATTACATACAACTGTGTTAATTATTAAGTTCCTTTATACGAAAAATATAATTTAATTTTATAATTAAGTAATGATTTTTTTTTTATATTCTAATTTACCTAGATACATAAACGGTTGGTGTGATTATGCTACTTCCATTATTTTATCTTTTTTGACGTTTGCACGCATACATTATTTGTTCGATGAAATAGTGTCTTTGCAAAGCATCTAATCCACAGAGTATAATTATTAAATTAATAGAATATAAACGAGAAAATAAAATAATGGAAATTTTCTTAATTATTACTTAGCGATGTAACCAACAAAACTGATTACTAATTTAAAAAGACGTAGTATTAAAAATTAAAGAGATGAACACTGTATAAAATTTTATAAACTTATAAGAAGTGATCTACGTTTTTGAATAGTCCTGAGTATAGTATGTGGTAGTAAATACGTTGCAGTATCCTGTCATGGAGTTTAGGACCGCGTGTGTAGTGTTTAGAAAAGGTAATTATAGTTAAATAGTTCAAATACCGTTAGGTTGGTAGTTTTTATTTACCATCCTGAAGACCTTTGAAACGAATTTCTTGTTTAAAGTAAAACTGATTATGGTTCTAGGAAAGATTATACTTATAAAGAAACAAATGTATTACATCATTAGCACGTGCAAAGTATAAAATAATAATAATCTTGCAATAAATCTTGCATAAACACTACGAGATTGTCGTCTGCAATGCTCAATATTATCGCATTGAGCAAATTAGGAAAGGAATCACTATCGGAGACTAAAAGAATAAAAATAGACGTAGCCGTTAGTACTAGTATACTATTTAAAAAATATATATATAAATTAAGCACCATGAACTAACGCCTGTTTTTGTGTGATTAGAGACGGCTCTAATCCCGACCGAACAATCTTACTTATTACAGCGGACACTGTTTTACCTGACGCGAGGACCTTTTTCTTACGTTGTTATAAGCAAGTGCGTTTTAAATTTACCATCACCACGAACGAAAGGCGATCTCGTCTTTTATTGCATATTTGTTATTAAGAATAACCTTTTACTGGTAACATGACACTTTAGCCACGTCATAACTAGAGACACTGCACCCACGGTCCTGGATTTCACCATATTCTTTAAGTAAGTGCTACGGAAAATGAGCATGTTAAAATATTTCTGTTAGGCTACTGGTGTTATTAATTGTGTTTTAGAATAAGTATATCGATAAGCAGGATACGAGAAAAACACGCACACATTGTATTCTGGTCTCGCTCTGTTCGATAAGTAAAACAATAACTCCATAATTATGTACATTATCAAGTCTCCAAGGTAATGTAACTAAATTAAAAAATTGTCTAATAAGGAAAATCAAGCCAATAGTTGTATGTTGAATGCCGAAACTGTGTTGGTCTTTTTCAGATATCCTGTGATTCGATTTAATTGTATAAATGATGTTCATTCTCAAAGAATCTATAATTCCGTTCATATTTAATTAAAAAGTTCGAAAAAATGTAGTCGGTGAAGAAACGTCTGAAAAATAATAGACGTCATGTTATTAATATTCAAGAAAAGCAGACCCAACACTTAAGAAAAATAACTACTGTATTTGAACAATTGTTGAAATATAGTCTTCAGTAAGAATATTGTAATAAATGTATTTGTTCTATACTAAATGAGAATTTTGGTTTATCATATATACTTAATTACATTATTTTTATTACACTTCGTTTTTTTATATTAGCCTACTAGGTCTTTTACAGCATGCATTATAACAAATATAATACCCAGTACTTGCTCTAACAATGATAATTAGATCCATTATTGTGGTTTTAAAACTTACTCCATAAACCCCAATCAGCCCAGGGCTGCAGTTCACCTAAATATGTCACAGCTCCTACATACCTGCTACTCCTGCTAAACGATAAAATTTAAATGAAATTATGTTTATAACATGAATGATCCTACTGTAACATTTATTCCACATAATAAATTAATAAAAATACATTTAAATTTATCTTGTTTAAATTTTATTTACTAAGGTACCTAAAGTTAGAATTGGCTCTATATCAAAAGGACACAGCAAAATGACTCAAAATCAGAACGACCGAAAAGCAGAACGAACTGCGCGCCTAAAGATCCAAATAGCAAAATGACCTACGCACCTACGACCTACGAGTATAGGACTACTCAAAATGTCCTATCCTAATAGCATGGTCCATGAAATGGTGGTACACAAAGTCATAAGAACTTACCGTAAGCCATTATTTATTAAAATATTTTTTGTCGGACCCGTTGGGTCTACTAGCGGTTTGACACCTTAGCCACTACGCAATATTTCGTATGTTCGATTCCCACCTAGTGTTTGGGTGTTATTTAAGTATGTATTTACACAAAAAGTATACCTATAAGTATTAGTAGGTATCAGTTGTCTGGTTTCCGTAGTACAGGCTCTGCCTAGTTTGGGATCAGATGACCGTGTGTGCGTTTTTCAGAATATTATTATTAACACCCAATATAAATTGCCTGTTCTATAGCTGGTGGCTATAAATTCGTGCCCAGTAACCATCGGGATTCACTTCGACCCTGTTTGGATCTATTGTGCATGCCCTAGCCCTTACTCTGTTGCTGAAATGTCAAAGAGATCCCTTAGGTACGCAACCCACGTCTCGCGAGAGCGTCGCAGCTACACAATACATAAGTATGTGTCACAAAGAATCTTTTTCACCTTCACAGAATCTGCAAGTATCAACAGTGCTTAGCCTCATTCTGTGTATACCCTGTTTTTCTTTACAAGATCAAAATATATAAACACAGGAGTGATGGCTGACCACCAGTCAGCGAAAGACAATTGTTTGTTGAATGGTTGAATAAGACATTGAACCAGATGGAACACTTCCATTGTCTTTGGCTAGCCACTGGTCAACCACTCCACCACAGGCCCGGACCCCGAACGGGAGTGGTTTAGGCCTGACGTTTCCCTCCATTTCTTCGTGTGTTAGTTCCTAGCATGCGCATATAATGCTTGGTGATACGTTCCATACGGAATCCCCACAAATGGTTAGGGGCCAACCAAATGTCTTTGTGAGCTACCCTCGTTATTGTATCTGTCTTCTCATTACCCTCGACGCCTTCGTGTCCATGTCCCCAAATAAGGCTGACGTTGTTGTGTCTTCCCAGGTTGTTCAAGCCTGTAACACCTTCTTTGACCAGTTTAGAGAAAACTTGGAAGGAGTTCAGAGCCTTCAGAGCTGCCTGACTGTAACTGAGAATGCAAATGTGTTTACCTTTAACATTGCATTTCTTTAATGCTGGCAATTATGGCATAAGTTTCAGCTTGGAATAATGTCGCATGCCCTGACTGACATTTCAGTCCTTGGGATAAATCCCTGCCCCTGTACCTGACCCCATTTTGGAACCGTCAGTGTACCAGAGGCAGAGGTGAGTTCCACCAACCGTTCTGAGTCCCTATGTCCACTCTTCCCTAGATGGTATGTGTACTCGGTGTCTCTTAAACATGCAATTGACAACACAAAAAATGAGAAAACAAGAAATTGCCTGTACTGTAAGTAACTAGTTACCTCTATTTATTTACCTTAGGCTCATTTCACACCAAGATGGCAGCGGCCGGCAGCGCACTTTCAGTGTGAAAGAATTTTAAACTTTATCCACATTACGTAACAGACCAGTATCGCTTGAAAAACGCGATGCGCGGGCGGCCGTGAGTAGCCTAGAACGGCGTCTCTACTCTACTCACTATCAGAGTATGATGTATTAATTGGCTGGGAGTGTCGAAATAGGTAGGTTATTCAATTTCAATAATAACTGTATTAATGATCATTAACTCTGACATTTGTAAGTGCGGCAATAAGTTAACTTTGATTCGGCTCAATTCACACCAAGATGGCAGCGGCCGGCAGCGCACTTTCAGTGTGAAAGAATTTTAAACTTTATGTACAATACGTAAAAGACTAGTATCGCTTGAAAAGCTCAAATAGGCAGCGCGGCCGCCCGCGGTGCCACGAGCTGTCGCGCGGCGACTCGCGTTTTGTCAGCGCGACCGTAGGCGGCCGCCCGCGGCGTCGCGCGTCTTCTGGAGCGGAGTTTCCTTGTAAAATGTACGAACTAGGCGCAAGGCGGCGCGCTGCCGGCCGCGTCACGCCTCTTCTGGCCGCTGCCATCTTGGTGTGAATTGAGCCTAACTTATTATTGGTAATGAAGAAGGAAAAAATGACTTGTGCAAGGAACCGTCCAGGTATGTACCACCGTAGTGTCCGATATTCTGCCTGCAAGCAGCTTGCAGGCAGAATATCTGACACTACTGTGTAATCATTGCCAAGTTCCGGCGTGAACGGCACTGCAGCTGGTGGTGAAGTTACAATTACCAACACAAAGACTCTAATGTCTTAAGGGTCGGCAACGCGCTAGAGATTCTTCTGGTGTGTTCTGTCTACTTACCATCAGGCGGGCTGCGCGCTAGTATAAAAAAAAATACCAAAACACCACAAGCCTTCAGTAAATAATAATATAAAGTGGACCTACTAACTCCATTCAATATTTAAAACAGGACTACCCAACCGGATGGGGGTGGCGCCCCCTGCAGAGGGCTACAGAGCTTGCAGGGGGTAGTGGGGCTGAGAGACGATTGACGGTTTCAAAAGAAAAATCCAGTCATAAAATGCAAGTCACTTAGTGGAAAAATTAAAATTCGTAAGTACCCAACTTACGAATTTTTGCACTACGTAACTGACCATAAAGTAAAAGGGGAGTGTGAAAATTTCAGGTATGTTTCAGAGGGTCCGTGATGTAAAAAATGTTGGGAACCCTAATCTAAAGTAATGTTAAAAACAGTCAGTAAGCTTACGTTGAATGTGTGACGAATGAATATTGATTCCTTTGTTAAGTATTGATACAATTTTATTGAAAAAGATCTTTCCAAGTGACATTAATTGTTTAGTTGAAATCAAACTATATACTTTTACAGATTATATTGCAGCTTATTTTTGATTTTTTTGTTTAATGATTATCATTATTACGTCCAGATTTTAGTTCATAGCCTCAACAAAGAATAAAAGCAAAAAAATAAACATAGTATATCCTAAATCTAATATGAAAATAAAACTGCAAACATTAATTGATATAGTTTATTGTTACGGAAATAATTACATGCCTAAACCAAACAAATACATAGAAACATTGCCACATTTCGCCATATTTAATACAATGTGAAGTGTGCCAATAATAATCTATATTGCCATAATAACATAATACATCATCTTTATGCTAAGCCTTATAATTAAGTTTCACCATATGGTCAGATAAATCAACACAGTAGCATATTCAATAATAATTGGTAATTATTAAAATGTTAATATCCATAAACATTTTCATCAGAAAATGCTATGTAAAGGAAAAAGTCTTCGTCGTGATGCTCCTGGTAAAGAGATCCCATGGTAGCAGATGTAGGAGGAATAACATTGTTAACAAAGAAGAACAATGCATCCTCAGGTCGCAGGTGAATGCGCTTCCGAATCAAAAAATAAAATTGCCCGACAGTCAAGTCGGACGGCACCAAATATTTCTTTTTATCGAGGTCTCCAAGTCTAGCCTTGGGGGCTTTCTCAACTATTACCGGAACGCGATCAGGATACTTCCTGCGAATTTTTTCGCCCTCAGTCTTCCTTTTTTCAAAAGAGTGTTCTTCTTTGTATTGAAACTTCATTTTAAAATGTTACGCACTATCAATTTCCGAAACTATCGCAAACAAAGCGAGATCTGAATTCTGTTATATACTGCGACTTGTTTTTTGTTTTTGCGTTATTTGATTAAAAGCAATGACGCAATCAGCTGTTATGACAATGAAATTTTTTTTTTATATAAACTTGGTTTCGAGACCTTTAAGCAATGACCACAGACGTACTACTAGGGAAGGCCATGATTGAAAAGCAATCGATGAGTATTGATTTGATACACTCAGAGTCAATAAAAATTTACTCTGAGTTGATACAAGAGCTTACACTTAGAGGAAGAAAACAATAGAGGGCTGGACACTTTCTTTCTCATTCACGCAAGAAAAGAATGCGTTTATGTAGGTTACGTGTGATAGAAAGAAACAGTGTATATGATTTTTTGTCCCTCAGCATGTGTTCGATTTTTCCGCGCCGTGGGTGCGAAACAAATTTGACGTTTGCTCCCACTTTGCTCCGTGACAATTTTATCGTGGTTTTAATATTAAATAAATAACTTACAATTCAATAAAAAACTAACTGTGACATTACTGTGTGTTGTGGAAATCCTATAAGAATCGTGCAGTGCAGTATTATAGGCTGTAAAAGTGACAGTGAACGTAAAATTAGTGGAGTATCGTTTCACAGGTAAACGTAAATTATTATGGCCAATTTAGAGATTACATTTAGAAACTAATACATGTAAACGACTTATTTAGATCTTATTGCTCTAAATTAGTTACTATTTTACTTGAAAGTTACGTGTAAGATCGATAAATTCTTGTTTTTCATCCATAACCTAAAATTTTCAGTTTATTGATCGCCATTATCAGTGTTGCCAGTGTATAAAAGAGAGACTACCATAAATAAGTGGTAAATTATTATTAAGTGCATCATACACGATCCCACATGCTGGGTGCATCGAAGAATTTCTCAGATTTCCCGAATTTATTTTTATGATTTCCCGAAAATATGGATATTTGTATATTGTGGATAGCAGCAACAAAAAGAATTAATTAGGTTGCTAAAAGTTATTCCCGAATGCTTAAATATTCAATCAATTAATTTCAATTCGTTCAAGGCTGCGCAGGACTTATTCATTCGTTATTTATAGGCACAATGGTCATTGTACATTTAATCGTGCTTTTACTATATGCATGTTGTTTAAATATATGTATGTATGTTGTTGGTTACAATTTATTGGTAAATTTGTCTGAATTATAAATAAATAGTACCGACGTTGAATAGTTTGTTTCATTTGCCCCCCTATTATGTACCTATCTCGTTTGACAACTAAAGTGATGATCAATAAAGCAAAGTGACTATTAAATAACTATCAAATGATTCATTTGGCATTGCCTAACTTGAATCACCAATAAATACCAAGCACACTTTCAGTAGACTTCAAAGTTTGGTGGACAACTGAAGCTTGATAGTCACTTTGCTTTATTGATCATAACTTTTTTTTTTTTTGTAGGAATAGTACTGTTTCACCGGACAAGAGGACGAGCGCTTAAAGCGCTCCAGCCAGAAAGGTTTGGGTAGCGACTAGCACAAGGGCATCTCAGGGAGGCACGGCCTCGGCTTGGGTTGCCGCTTAGAGAAAATGAGTTTACCACCGGTTCACAACGCGCCCCCGCTGAGAAGAACCGGCAAGAAACTCAGCGAGGGGTTGCATGGGTACGGATCCCTTCGGCCTCGCCGGCGAGACCGGTGTCTGTGTGTTGATGTGTTTACGACTCTTGACATCATTGTCGGTGTTGGTGTTGGTGTTGTGTCTTGGTCCAGGAGGACGGACATCGGGTCGGGTGGGTCGAGTAGTACATGCCGCGGACGGCGGCGATGTACGGCTGTTCGACGATCTGAGGGACCTGGCCGCTGCCCAATAGGACATGGGTTCGATTCCGAAGGATTCCGAACAATTGTCTGGGTGTTATTTATCTATTTAAATATGTATTTATACAGTTTACAAGTATTTGTAATCATTTATCTGGTTACCTTACTAAAGGATCTGCGTAGATTGATATCAGGTGGTCATTGGTCAAGCGTAGATTGTCCCAAGATACTAGTACTATAGATTTGTATATTGGAGAAATTTACTAAAACTTACCCGGTAAATGGCCATAGTATGTATTATATTAAGTTATAAGAAAGCCAATTTTTGCCTACCACTCTGGGAAATAGCATATTATTGTTTTTATCTCTTAACTTTTTTGTATGAGACTAATAATTATCTACAGCTCTTAGCCACTTTAATCACCACGTGATATCACCCAGGTGAACAATGTGGAATAGACCTTAGCTACAGCATATATGATATTAAGTGTACATTCACTTTGTAGCCTCCGTCGCGGGTTCGAATCCTGCGAAGGGCAACAAATTTGAGTAGTTGTTCCTTACTGGCTAGGACAATGCAGGCCGATGACCTGATTGTCTATAAAGTAAGATGATCCATGTGTCGGGATTTGCGATAGGACGTATACCCGACTCCTGTCCGTCAAATTAAAACGCCGAGCTTTGGTAATAAACACTTATAATCAAATTGAGAGAGAACAACTTATAATACAGTGGAGTAATCGTAATAATTAAAACATGTCTCTGCCATAGATACTAGCGCGCTGTCATCTTTTTGACAGCCCCTTTGGCGTTCCGAAACCGTGATCCGAGATACGCCACACATGCGTCGGATGGGCATGTAAAAAGTCGGTCCTGCGCTTAACTTCTCCCCAGTCGTGTCGGTCTTCCGTCCCATTGGATTATGAGAGGTACCTATTATATAAAGGAAGAGAGAGTGCACTTGTGTCTACGCAGGCACTTGTGCACTATAATATCTCCTGCGTACATGGCTGATCTTGTGAAAGATTGGTCGCTGTGGTCGTTTCGGCTAGGAGGACCTTATTATAACAATCACTTTCGTACTTTTTGCAGACTGTCATAGATTAAGACGATATAATGTAAGAAAAGTAAATGTTGTGTCAAAAAAGTGGTTTTTGGTTAGGAAAGAAAATATAATTTACAACAACCTCCGTATTTGCTTTACACAAAGGGTAAAATTTCCCTTACGTGTCAACTCTAAATTTAGTATGTACTTATTTTTCTGTCCTTATCGGCGGCACGCTTGGTATATGTCTGTATTATATTCTGTCTACGAGCTTACAAGACGTATTTATCAAGAAGGTATATTTATCATATCACGCTTTCGTCAAGTTTCGTACGTATAGTCACAGAGTACATTTACTGCGTATAGTACGTTTCACGAAAGAGTTCCCTTCGTGGTTAAGTTGGTCATCCTGTTTGTCAGAGACGATCGCGTGTCAAAATGTTTTTGTTTTTCCACATTATTTATTCTCTAATTAAACGACAAAATCATGCTTAAGAGATTGAGAAGTAGTGAAAGATAACTATTTATGAAGATGAAAAGGTTTTGTGTGCTTGAAAATCTCACCAAAGGACTTTATTTACCTTCAAACAAATAAGATCCTGAGTTGCCGCCATTTCAAGTAGGTAAAATAATGTTACCAGGATCCATGTTTTATTTTCCCAAATAAATAAATGATCAAAATTATAAATGGTAAACGATTTATGTCCTCAAATTATTGACGTGATTGTATTTATCCGTTGCAATTGATATGATTTAAAGATCTTACCAGAGTCCTATCTTTAAATCGCAGAGCACACGCAGTTATGAAATAATATACTAACACACTTTTATTATTTAGAATTAATTACGCGGATGTTTTAGTTTTTTTTTTATCGAAATCACAGTTTTGCTATTTTGTTTTACTTCACGAACATGCCAGACATTTTTTCACAAGTCAAGACACCAATTGTTACTGTCTATGTCTATGTTTACTTTTTTGTTAATTAAGGAGTTTCTATAACTATCAACTCTAACACTTTCCCTAAACATTTACATAGTAGACAATCCTAGCGCCTGGCGTAGAACTGCATATGACGGACGAGGTAGTGCTTTGGTGAGGATGTCTGCGACTTGATCCTTTGTTCCGATCCTTACAACGTTGCAGATGCCCTCAGTTACCAATTCTCTGATGAAGAAATGTCTGAGCCGTATATGCTTCGTTCTCTTGTGAAACTCGGGATTGTGAGCAAGACGAACAGCAGCTTCATTGTCCACATGCAGAACCGGTACGTCCACAATTGTAATCAATGCCTGGTATATTCTAGCAAGCCACATTAGTTCTCTGCCGGCTTCACTGGCTGCCACAATTTCAGCTTCTTTGGTGGAAATAGCAACCGATGTTTGTCGCTGGCTGATCCATGACACTGTGCCTCCAGAATAGCGACAGATCACTCCCGTCGTGGAACGTCCAGTTTCTGGATCACCTCCGTGGTCGGCGTCGCTAAATCCTTCTAGGATTCCAGGTTTGAAACCAGCTTTATAGGAGATCCCATGCGAAATGGTACCTTTGATGTAGCGCAAGATACGTTTTACCTTGAGCCAATCTGTCTTTGCAGGTTTCTCCAACTTTCTTGAGACAACTCCGATGGCATAAGCTATGTCGGGTCGAGTACCAACCATTAAGTATGCCAGAGCACCAACAGCTTCTCTATATGGGAAACAGGAATCTTCCGTTTTTTTCTTTCCCTTCTTGAAGAGTCTCTCTTTCAATTGGTGTGGATACGGAATTGCAGTCACTCATATGAAAGCGGTCTAATACCTTTTTCGCGTATGCCTCTTGGTTGATGAAGATGGAGCCATCCTTTCCTCGATGGATTTGAAGACCAAGATAATAAGTCGCAGGTTTCGTCGTTATGCGCTGTCTCTTCTTCAAATCTTCTAAGAAGGCGTTAGCCATGTCTTCATCAGTGGCAGCTACTAATCCGTCATCGACGTACAACGTGATCAGTAGTTTCTGAGTTTCTCTTGAATATAAGCAGCAATCAGCTTCGGACTGTTTGAAGCTCATATCCAATAGGATCTCTTGAAAGCAAGAGTTCCAGCACCTTGGTGCTTGTTTAAGTCCATACAGGCTACGGTTAAGCTTGAAGACGGTAGACGTAGACGTTCCTTCCGTGAGGTTGCACCCTTCTGGCGGTTGAACGTATATTTCTTCCTCGAGCTTTCCATTGAGAAAGGCTGTGCAAACGTCGAATTGGACCAGATGCAAGTTTTCCTGCGCACTGACGCTGAGTAGTGCTTGCACAGTAGCTAGGCGTGCCACAGGACTGAAGGTCTGGTCATAGTCTACTCCTTTCCTTTGTCTGTACCCTTTTACGACAAGTCGAGCTCTGTATTTGTCGACCGTGCCATTGTTACGTTGTAACAACGTAGAATCATTAAATAGTAAAATAAAAAACTTTACGAACAAACAACCGCAATACCATATTTCTATTATCGTACGGAAGCCGCGCGACGCAACTAGTATTAGCGCTCACAGCGCCATATATGGCGATGTTCTGTGTCAACATCGGAAACAATTTTCTAGAAATCATGTCTACAATTCTCACACCTTCAGCGTCGAGATCCTTCTATGTATGCTCCTTCTCGCTCGGAAGCATCATTGTTGTCTATTTCCTATCTCCGTCGCACATGTTATGTTTTCGAATAGAAGGAATGGACTCGGAATTTCATTCTCGTCGCGTCGCGAGCTTCGTAGGTTATCGTCGGGATATATATTTGGGTAGTTGACCCGGGAAGCGGTCATTATCATGTTTATTCGTTGTTCTGTGTAGTGTTGAAGTACAAAATGTGACCTAATTGTGTTTGTGATGTAAAAAAGGCGGTTGGAACCCCCTGGATTAGGGCTGCACCGCTAGGATTGCACCGCTAGGATTGCACCGCTAGGGCTGCACCGCTAGGGGTTTCACCGTACCCCGTTGGAATTCACCGTTGAGAGTTCCCCGTTTGGAGTTCACTGTTGGGACTACACCGTGCCCGCTTGGAGTTCCCTGTTACACCGTGCACCGTTGGGACTCCACCGTTCACCGTACAGATTGTCTGTACAAGCGGCGACGCTTCAGGCTGCACTGTAACCCCGAGCCACCGGTAGCCTTCAAGTAACCGAGTGTCGGCTGAAGGCACTACCGAAGACCCCCAAGCGTCGAGGACTCGGACGGCCAAAAGTTAAGCCCTGCACTATTATTTTTGTTCCGACCAGATAACTTCCCTGTGCCGCGAATCCACACCCGTGTGTTTTGTCTTTACTTTAGAGACCTTAGATATTGGTACTAGTGCGATTTTTAGAGACTATAGAGTTTTCATTTTATTAGTGAAAATTTAACTTCCTGCCGGGTTAATGTATTTTATTTTTTTGTCGATTCAATAAACTACTTGTTATTTTACTTGTTGTACTTATTTCTTGTACCAAGCCGTCAGGCAAACGTAACAGCGACGTTCAACGTACTGTTCACGTAACAGTTGCACCCAACGTAACACCATCTGGATTTCGTTTGATCCGTAAAACCCATTTGCAAGGAAGTGCTTTACGTCCTTTTGGCAGTGCACACGGCGTCCAAACGTTCAGGTCTTCGAAGGATTTCACTTCGCTATCCATTGCCCTTTGCCATTCTTCGCGATCGTCCCTTTTCATAGCGTCTGCGAAATTATTTGGGAATGTTTCAGTGATACAGACGTAATCTCTTAGTCTCTCAGGACGTCGAATCTGTGAGCGATTTCTAAGATTATAGCCGGTTGGCGGTGGTTCAGCGTCATAAAATTCTTCTGGAACTGTCGTTTCGTCTTCATGGTCATGGTCTTCGTGGACTTGATCCGATTCTTCTCCCTCGAGAACATGATCATGGTCGTTGGAGATTGGCTCGGGTGTATCTCCCTCGTGAACGTGAGTTTGCTCTGGAGCTGCAACTTCTCTTTCTAAGTTCGTATTTGGCGTTATGGAAATCGGGTATTCTCTTGTCTCAACTTCTGTTTCAGGAATTTCACTATTACAGATCGGAAGAGGTTTCTCATCGAAGATTACGTCACGAGAGCGGACGAGCGTCGAGTGTTTTCCGTCTGTGACCCAGATACGGTAGCAATCTTCATCGTACCCAATAAGTCGACCTTTTATCGCCTTTTTGTCGAGTTTTCTACGCTTCTGCTTTGGGATATGGACGTATGCGGTTGAGCCTATTATTCGGAGATGTTTAATAATAGGTTTCTTTCCATACCAAAGTTCATACGGAGATTTCTTATCTGAACTTGTGGGACCTGTTCTGTTCAGAATGTATGCCGCGGTATTAATGAGCTCTGCCCAAAGCACTTGTGGTAATGGCTCATGAGCATACATCATCGATCTGCCTGTCTCAACTAGGGTTCTGTTCTCCCTTTCGCTTACTCCGTTTTGTTCCGGTGTATACGGTGTGACGAGTCGCTGTACTATTCCATGAGTGTCTAAAACACTTTTTATGGACGCATTATCAAATTCGCCGCCGTTATCACTCAAAAGGCATTTTATGGTGTGTCCGACTGTTTTAGTTTGAGCGATCATCAAAACTAACTTGTCTTTGACCTCGGACTTCTTGCGTATAAAGTACACCATACGGTAGCCAGTAAAGTCGTCTTTAAACAAAACGTAGTACTGATAGTTTGTGAAGCTAGGTTGAAATGGTCCACAAACGTCGGTGTGTACAATTTATCCGGGCGCGGTAGCTCGGGTTCTTGTACCGAATTTAAGTCGATGCGCCTTTCCAAAGATGCAGCCTTCACAGGTCTCTTTATCCATCGGCAGGTTTAGACCTAGTTCCCGTTGGATCGTCGCTCTTACGTGTCTTTTATTTTGGTGAGCGAGTCTCTCGTGGTACAGTTGCATCGTTGCTGTAGTTGCAAAGACTTCGGGTGGTGTTTCTGGCAGTACGGGTTTTACTTCCAGTCGATATAAGCCACCTTGTTTTTGTCTCTTCCCTATTAAGCATACTTTCCCTTTGACAATGACGTTGCATTCAGTTGTCCTGGATGAAAAGGTGCTATTCGGGACTCGGTCGTGAAGTGCGAGTACGGAGAAGAGGTTCTTGCTTATGGCCGGAACGTACCAGACGTCTTGCAGGCCGATGTCGATTTCTTTCCCGTTAACATATCCTCTGAGCTGTACTGTTCCTTTGCCTTTGGCACGGACTTCATTACCAGCGGCCGTTGTAACAGTGTAGTTCTCATTGAAATGTTCGTATGTTTGGAACATGTCAGCTCTGTTGGTGACGTGGCTTGTTGCGCCATTATCGATGTACCAGTTCTCGTTATCCCGTGAAACTGTGAAGATTTCGTTGTCTTCTAAAGACATGAGTAACAAGTTAGCGGTCTTTGAAGTAGAAGGCGTTGCTGTCTTTGTCGGATTTTGGCTCTTATGAGGTCTACCGTCACGGATCCATTTTTGACAGTTGCGTACTCTGTGACCAATACCTAGGCAGTAGTTGCATTTAAGCTTCTTATCCTTCTTCTTCTCGGTATTCGAAACCAGGGCTTCCGATTGATGCGAGGGTGCGTTGTTACCTTGCAGTGCCCTTTCAAATGCGCAGAGATGACTGGTTAGGTTTTCTACAGTACGGTTGGATTTGGGCAGGAGGAGCCAACTACTTATGAAGCTGAAGTATGAATCGTCAAGCGTGTCCAGTATTTTACAAACAAGTAGAGTACGGGTAGCTCTTGGTTACTGTCCTTCTTGAGTTCTTGATTCAGTTCAGTCCAGATATTCTTTAATTTTGACATGTGGGTGGCTATGTCGTCTGCTTGATCCTTCTTAAAGCTAAAGAAACTCATACACAGGTTGTAGGTTTTATCCTCATTTGTTCCGTCGAACAGCCTGTGGAGCTCTAACCAGACATCACGTACTTTAGTGAACCGCATAACTTTTCGAAGTGTGTCTTCTTGCGCAGTGGAAGCGTGCTGGGCCCATAACCTGATATGATTTAAAGATCTTACCAGAGTCCTATCTTTAAATCGCAGAGCACACGCAGTTACGAAATAATATACTAACACACTTTTATTATTTAGAATTAATTACGCGGATGTTTTAGTTTTTTTTTTATCGAAATCACAGTTTTGCTATTTTGTTTTACTTCACGAACATGACAGACATTTTTTCACAAGTCAAGACACCAATTGTTACTGTCTATGTCTATGTTTACTTTTTTGTTAATTAAGGAGTTTCTATAACTATCAACTCTAACAGCAATTGACCACAACAGCCAAGCCAAACCTTATGAGAGCATAAAATAATTGAAACTGATTTCTGTCTTTAATTCTATGTATTTAACCTGTATAAATTGCAAAATATAAATTAAGGTACTGTGAATTTACCACAGACATATAGATTTACGTAATTTTGGTCTAATGAATACATCCGTATGATTTATATTAGAGTGTATTTTCCTTATATTGAGGGTAAATATTATTAAATTTAATTCAATTATACCAACTTAACCACGAAGGGAACTCTTTCGTGAAACGCACGAAACTCTACGACGCCTTGCCTTTGATTACGATATAACGTTTCACGAAAGAGCAGGGCTATTGCGTATCTTTAACCACCTTTTTTTTATGAGTAGTACTGTTGGCCGCAGATGGCCATTACAGCTTCACCGGACAAGAGGGCGAGCGGTTAAAGCGCTCCTAAACAACGACTGGGATGGCCCGCAGTGTGGGATCTGATGGAACCCCGGGAGAAGAACACCGCGGCGCTCTTTTCCGGGTTTCACATCAATGAGCCACTTTCGGAACCATTCGCCTAGGGCCAGTGCCGGATTAGCCATATAGCAGCAGTCAGCAAATGCTACGGGCCCCGCGCCTTGGAGGGCCCCGCACATATAGCAAAGAAAAACAAGTACTTAAATAAGATAATGTTTATACAATCCACCGTCCATTTGGAATACGTAGTTTTATATTAGTCAAATAAAATTATCTATCTTCGATCCTTTTTTAGTTATTCTAAAAGTGATCATGGCCGTATCGTATACCTAATGATTTTGGATGTTGATAACACAATACAACACTTACAGAGGAATATCTAGATGCCTATATTGTCTTTAAGCCTGTCCTTTCTTAGGAAGTTAAATAGCCCTTACTCTAAGCTTCAAGCTGTTCCTATAACCCGATCATTTAGAATAGTTTTCTGTTGATAGTCTATTGGCTACTTTCGTATTAGAAAGTAATGCCCAAGTCTCCCAATAAGGATTCCGAGAGGGTCGGTCAAACGTAGACGCGATTCTTCGCGTCAAGGCCCTCTCAGATAAGGCAGTATCTCAGGGCGGTGTGATGCTGGTGGTGTCTCTTGACATCGCCAATGCTTTCAACATACTTCGATTCAGATGCCTGACGGAGGCTCACTACCATCAGGTCCACTGATACCATCAGGTCTCGGCTTATTTACGGCAAATAGAGTCCTATTTTGAAGACTCGAGTGTCGTCTGTGTTTGTAGTGACGGTACATTGCACTGACACATGGCATGTGATGTTTTGAAGGGTTCTGTGCTCGGCCTTCTCCTTTGGAAAATCGCATAGGACCGGATGCTCCACTGCTATTTACAGCGTGGGCTCTAGCTGACTGCCCAAACCAAGACCCCGCTGCAACGACCATAAAGAGTCATGGTGGTTTGGGTGATACGCGGATAACGCACAATTTCGTACGAAACCGCATGCGCATTGGCCCTACCCTGCGACTTGGAGGCGCCAGTATACCGCAGTTTACTAGCAGAACACAGAAGCGTGGAGCCGGGGCGGAGCACCTCCTGGTGGAGTTCAGCGGTGGTTAAGGGAAGCACAAGACCCTTGCCGTGCGACCCTTGTGTGGTCGCAGAAGCAAGTGGCGGTTTCAAGCGCCGGCTACCACGGTACGTGCCGAAACTGAGGAGAACCCGCGCTGCCATGATGAGAGTGACTGCACAAGATCATGGCGCAGAACACGCTTCAGGTTTATGCATGCATGTATGTGCCGCAATTGTAGCAGACTAGACGCTGTCCACCGTGATCCAAGCTATGGTGGCCAGGAGAGGGCGTGGTTGGCGGTGGGCTCCATTTGTGAGAGCGTTATGTCGCAAAAAGAAGCAGCAAAGCGAATCAGAGAGAGTGATCTTCTCGCTGTTCCGCGATGCCACAGGAGGCCTGAGCAGAAGGTGGGCGAATTCCCACACTTAAAAAAGAAAAAAATGTCCTGGTACCCTACAAGATACATTTCGGAGAAAGTGCGCAGGATTTTTACACAATTTGATTCCACCTTCTCCTTTCTATCATCGGATGATGAGATCCACGGCGTAGCTAAGCACTCTTACGTTGTGGACACAGATGTACTAGAGATGTTGTGAACGTCCCATTTGAATGGACAAAGCAATTTACTTCGTCATTTATAATATGTACAAGTTAGAAATAGCGTCTTTTTCCTGCCAGTTACCCAGTCAATTATAATTATGCGTGTGTTTTCAAGGTTAAATAAGGTTTTTATAAACTAGAGTGCTTTAGCATTCTAGATAGAATCGACGCTTGCCATCAAGTGGGAGGATTGCGGTCAAGCAAGCACTAGCTCTTATATCAAGTAAAAAAGGTAGTGAAGTGTAGCGTAATAAATAGCAAATTTGTATCTTCTGAGAACGTCTAAATGACCTCACTATAACAACAAAAAGTATGCAAGTCAAGGGCCCCGCGTTCATATTTGCTACGGGCCCCACACTGGCTTAATCCGGGATTGCCTAGGGCGTTGACGGCGACTTGAGGTGAGCCTTATTTCTGTGTGAGAAATATAGTGCGGTGTCGTCCGCATATAGGGCTATTTGCACCCTGTCCGAAAGAGGGATGTCGTTCGTGAACAGGCTGAACAGGAGTGGAGAGAGCACAGAGCCTTGAGGGACTCCGTCCTGAATAGGGTGGGGAGTGGATTGCGTGCCTTCGACTCGATATCGAAAAGTACGATTCCTGAGAAAATCTCGTATAATGAGAACGAGACGGTCTGGCACGCCCATGAGGTAGAGCTTGTGAAGCAAGCCATTGTGCCAGACCTTACCGAATGCCTTGGCGACATCGAAGAATAAGGCTCCGGTGTATATAGGTCTGGGCTGGTTGAGCCCGGAGAGGACATGCTGCGTGATGCGGTGCACTTGATGGACGCAAGAGTGTCCAGCTCGAAAGCCGAACTGCTCGTGTATGAGTATGCCCTTCGAGATGACAAATTCTTTGAGTTTTGCGAGAAGCAAGCGCTCGTAGAGTTTGCCCAGGGTGCTAAGGAGACTTATGGGGTGGTAGCTCGTGGGATCGTCACGTGGCTTACCGGGTTTGTGAATGCCGATGACGTCTGCTTCTTTCCACTCCGAAGGGAAGATAGCGTGCGTCATGTCGGCTTTGAAGATGGCTACCAAGAGATAGATCAAGTGGTAGGTTAGGTTAGGTTGTGACACTAGGAGAACATTGCCTCTCTAAAGAGTCTGCTGGGACCTCGGCTTTTTCCTCGTCGTCAAAAGCTGGAGGGGCGCCTGAAGGGCGGGTCAGGGGAGGCATGGTGGCTACCGTGTCGGACTTTAGAGCCCTCGCTAGCTGCCAGTAAGCTTGGTGAGAGGAAGTGATACCCTCGTGAAAACCGTCCCACCGGTCCCCCCGGAGTTCCGCGATGCGATGGGAACATGGGTGTTCCATGCGTTGGGACGCGGAGCAGGGGGCACGGGACGGTTGAGTCGTGGGTCGTGCAGGTCATGAGGAGCCTGTGGTAAGGACAGTGCTGAACCTGTCGGTTTCGGGGCTAATTTTTGCGCAGAAGGCGCAGGAGGAGCAGGGGGCCCGGGCACAATGGGTGCCGAAGAGATGGGCGCTGTAGGCGCTGGGTTTCTGGGCGCACGGAGACCGTTGCGCCTCGCCACTCAGTGATTTCTCTTTCTCGTGTTCGAGGCCTTGGTATAGCGTATGTTTTTTGCTTTAAGAGCGTTAGAGACGCGCGTCCATGCGGCTTTATCCTGTATAATTACAGGAGGTGGCGGGCGAGGCTTGCGGCCTTCGGGTTGGCTCACCGGGGCGGCCGATGCGTGCAGAGTGGGTGAGGTGCGAGGGGACGAAGAGGCACGCAAGGAGTTTGGGGAGGACGCAGAGGCCTCCTCCTCAACACACTGGTGCTTCGACGGGCGCCCGTTTTTTATCACTCACTAGCGTCCATTCGTTCTCCGAGGAGGAGATGGGACGCTTGGCGGAGTCGTGCTCGACCTCCATGTCCGAGGCTGACTGAGGGTCGGCCTCGAACCCTGGTAGAGGGAATTGGGTTGGCTCAACCAGGTGCGCCGGGGCGGGTTGCGGCGAGGTGATCGCGGCGGTGGGTGGCGGGGTAAGCGCCGCTGGGGTCGGTGCGGTGATCGCAACGGAGGGCTGCGACTGAAGGTCGGGTGGGGTTTGCGATAAAGTATCGCTCGAGGTGGCGGCGGCGTTAATGGCTGAGATTAACTCCGTCAAGATCGTCGGATACTAGACGGAGATAATCTCCACCAACCTCACCGCGAATTCAGGAGGATACTTGGGAGCATAGACAACAAAGGTTTAATAAAAAAAAAACAAAGTGACTATCAAGCTTCAGGGAGGGTCCTAATAGAACGCGATCACGCGATCATCGCGCGAACGATCGACGCGACCATCGCGCGAATGAATCTCAAACATATGGACGTCGAACGAGTGTCCTAACTGGCGGTCGCGCGATTTAAGTATGTATTTAAGTCTGTTGTTACTGGTACACCCTGTTTTCAAAAATGGAGATAAGGACAGCATAAATAATTACAGACCAATTTCAGTCCTTAGTGTTCTGTCCAAAATTTTTGAAAAAATTCTTAATAATAAACTGCTCAATTTTTTAAATAAGTATAATATTATAACTGATTGCTGCAAAAATAAACGCTGTAACGTTGCAATAGAGTTATCTTATACTTGATTTACTTGTTATAAACATGATTTTTTTTCAAAAATTCTATTTGGTGTACGATTTTGGATAAAATATGTCACTGACAGGCTTACCCCATATGGTGGGGAAAGACTACCAGTTTTACCTATTCCACAATTTCTTCAAAATTTCTGTTTCAGGTGCAATTACGGTAATGTATTCATTGTTTTATATAAGCTTATAGTGTTAATGTACCAGTGGCATTACTGTCTTAAAAGTAGGGCATAAAAGTAAGTCACAGAAAGACAGTTTGTCTGTCCGACAGTAAAGTATGTTAGTCTTACCCCACCTTACCTTATATAAGTATTAGTATCAGTTGTCTGGTTTCCATAGTACAGGCTCTGCCTAGTTTGGGATTGGATGACCATGCGTGGATTGTCCCATTATTATATATTATTATTATTATTGTGAAAAATCCTAAATCTATGAAAAAATAAAACTCAATAAATGAAAATAAAGATTTCAAGAAATTCGAAGTGCTATAAATCTTTTCATGCCATTTGTCACTTTGTGACAAGAAAAAGGCAGCATCCGAAATTAACCAAAAATAAGTATGTACCTACTCGAGTACATTATAGCTCAATGTATTATCGCGGACACGAATGCTGTACCAGTATACACTCAAAATCGTTTAAACGACGATACGTGCGCTTACCTAGTCCATACGTATTTTGGGCTGGCTCGTGCAAGCGATTATCATCCTAAAGGTGATACACCGTTTGTGACCGCGAGAGTACATAGGTACATCACAAAAAAAATCTCCAATGATTCGTCTAAATCTCCACTTCACAGCGTTATCGATACAGAAACAGCTGTCAAATATTGTTTACGGTGATCATCACCGAGAATCAGTGCTCGAAAAAAAAAGCGCGGGAACTCTTGAACTGATTAGGCGCGATTTTTTGGATCCGATTTTGAAAAATATTTTTTTATTATAAATAAGACGATCAGTAGGGTATTGTATATAATATTTTATTTAGTTTAGCATTAGTGTATATATTTCTTCATATTAGTGGTAAGTTTCTTAAATTTATATTAGTTTCTAATGGAGCCTCCAGACCCGGGGGGCACGCCCCCCCCGGCGTCTTATTACGTAACCATATCAAATGAATCTGGTATGGAAACGGACAGTTCCACCCTCAGTCAAAATAGAAAGCTAAAGCGCAGCCGGCTTACTAAAGTGTGTAAGCATTGTAACAAAAAAAAGAGGAAGCATATTAATAACGAAACTATACATTCATTATCAGATTGTAACTGCACAGATCATGATCAGACAAATAAAAAAGCTATTCATGAATTCTCTACCAACCCAGTGATGCCTTCTGAGACTTCAGCAGGGACTGCTGTCTCTTCCTCTAAAGCCTCAGAGGTCTCCAGGGTCGCTGAATCCTCACATCCACCTCTAGTAAGCCGTAAATTATACACTTCTTCAGATGCAGCTCCATTCATAGTACATGTCCAAAAAATACAAACTTCTGATAACGATGGTACTATTCTTCACCCCGTGACTTTCGGAAAATTCTTAAAAAAAAATTCATTTCAAAAGATTATCAATGGTAGTGTAAAGAAAATTGGCAGGAACAGAGTTTCACTGGCATTTGAACATTTTGATAGTGCTAATGCTTTTCTTTCCCATGAGAGTATAGCCTCTAATCAATTCAAAGCATTTATTCCATCATTTAATATTACCCGCATGGGTGTAATTCGTGGAGTTCCGGCGGACTGGACAATTGACGAGGTTAAACAAAATATCACTGTGCCTATGGGCTGCGGAGAAATCCTTAAAGTGAGAAGAATTAATTATAAAGTTATTGTGGATGGTAATCCAATATGGAAACCAACACAGACGGTGATTTTAACTTTTGATGGACAAGTTTTACCGAAACGCATATTTATGTGCTATAATGCTTTACCTGTCGAATTATATACATTCCCAACAATACAATGCTTTAATTGCTGTAGGTATGGACACACAAAATTGCAATGCCGATCTAAACCAAAATGCTTCCGATGTGGTCAGGGCCATTCTGGTGCTACTTGTACTGTTGAGGAGGATCATGCATGTTGCTGTATGTGTTCTGGTTATCACTTTGCAACTAATAAAACCTGTCCTGAATTTATTAGGCAAAAAGAAATTAAATCATCCATGGCCAAAAACTGTATTTCATACTCTGAAGCCGCGAAATTACATCCTGCATCATACAAGTTATATTCTGAGGTATTAAGGCATCAAAGTGACAGCCAAACTAAAAATGTTTACGCCAATAGCAACGAACAAAATCACAATATTCCAACTAGGACACAATACCCTAACAGTTTATCACATTCATATAATAAAACTGTATTTTTGAAACCACGATCACTTCCAAAATCTGTTAAGGGATATGATCGGTCTGCCCACGAAGCCCTTACAAAAGATTATAGTTTTACTCCATCATCAAACGGTTGCGCGTTAAATAATAGTAATGATTCCCAAGATGTTAGGATACAACAATCACTGCCCGATATTATCGCAGCATTAATAAACGCACTTTCACAGTTCAACTTAATACCACCGTCCAACGTTGCCACAGTCATCGAGTCTGTTTTAAATACCTCTTCTCTCAATGGATCAACAACTCCAAACAATACTTCAGTGGAACTGCCGAAGCGCAGTCAGTAAAAAAAGTGACTTAATTTATATGATTAATAAACATAATCCTTCTGTTATATGTCTTTCTGAAACATGGTTAAAATCAGAATCCAACTTTAGGATTCCTGGTTTTTCTTGTCTCAGGGAAGTAGTCGTGTGTAGTTCACGAATGAATCCTTCAATTGGACTACTTCAGTTGGTTTACTTCCTTCATTCTCTAGTTCAGTTACAATTCATCTACTTCTGTCTACGACTTCATAGTTCAGTTGTTTAGTCCACCGGGCGCGAACGATCCGATCCGAAACACGAACGATACGCAGTGCGGATAGATAATGCTGTCTCGCTCTGTTGTAGGTACTGAAGTGATTTTTCTACTTCACTCAAACTTTGACTCGGTTATGTAATACAATCGTTCGAGATATTAGGTGTGCTCTTACTTTAGCTGTACATTGCTTGTTATTTAGAAAAGCTGATATTGAACTACCAAGCAAAATGGCAATGTACAGTTTATAAACACATTTGCACGAGCTTGAATATAAAATGTAGCAATCATAAAAGCGCATTGTTTTCATTCGTAAGTATCTGAGTAGTTATGAAAACTGTAAAGTTTTTAAATAATTTTGAGATTTATGACATGATGTTACGAGAGTACGGGACACTTTAGTATAATTGTTACAGTTTACTGTTCATCTGAAATGTGTTGTGTGCATTGAGATATAATGTACCAATTGTGCGGGATTACGTTTCCAAATGGCTTAATTATTTACTTTACAAAAACAGAAAATTAACGGAAGTTATATACTCATGTCTCAACTCATGCGATATTCTGGAAAAAGTGTACTGATAATTAATATATCAAACATTTCAATATCTCTCATTGAACTAAGAACGAAAACCGAGCAACAGACTAAATCATTTCTGTTGAGCTACTGGACTAGACTGAACTATTGAACTAAAAGATAGATATACTTCACAGTAGTGAAAAGATATGTATATATCTTTTCATTCAAGCGACACATTCTGCGCAAGGCTACAGGGAAGATAGACATGACGGATATGGCGGTGTTGCCATTCTTGTAAATAATTCTTGCACATATTCTTCCTTCCCACTTCCATCTCACAGAGATGATATTAGTATAATTTCAGCTTGTGTAAATAATTTGTACATATTAAATGTATATATTTCTCGTCCGTCTGTAGATAGTTTTAGTGAATTAAGAAATATTTTAAGAATTTTACCTAAACCATCCATAATTGTGGGAGATTTTAACTGCCACCACCAAATATGGGGTAGTTCAGTTTCCAATAGTTATGGTGACGATCTGTTGGAGATTTTAGATACATTTAATTTATGCCTACTTAATACCGGTACCCCCACACGAAGAACTAATCCGAATGAAAATGTTAATGCAGTCGATTTGTCTATTTGTTCTCCAGACCTTGCTTCTTCTCTATCATGGGAATTATTATCTTCTTCTTTTGGTAGTGACCACTTTCCAATAGTTATATCTTTTCCTTCTTCTAAATCTATAAAACATATTAAGAAACCGCGAATGAAATATAAATTAAGAAATGCTGATTGGGATAATTATAAACATAAAGTAGAAGATAATATTTCCCAGTTACCAACAAATATTAGTGGCAATGAAAATTCATGTGCACAGATGTTTACTGATACCCTAATAAATGTAGCGGATGAAGTTTTCCCAACAAAAAAACCGGTAGGTTCCATTCCTTCACCACCATGGTGGGACGATGAATGTTCAAATGCAGTAAAAGCAAGGAAAGAAGCTGAGAAAGTGTACTGTGAAGCTATGACTACGGAAAATTTTGAAATCCTCACTGAAGTCATGGCCAATACCAAAAATCTATTAAAGCAAAAAAAGTCAGATGGTTGGAAAACCTTTTGTTCATCAATTTCTCCTTCAACTCCTCCTTCTACAGTATGGCAAAATATTAAAAGATTTAAATGTGGTGTAATTAATCCTCCCACTTCGATTCTACCCCCTGCGTTATCAGAACCTTTTCTAGACCATATTGCCCCTGCTAGCGTTAAAGAATTCCATGACAAGGTTTCACCCCTACCTGCAAATGAATGTCGTCTTTCTTCCTGTGAGAAAGATCTTCATTCGCCGTTTTCGCTTGCAGAATTAAAAGGCGTTTTGTCATGTGTGAAAGACTCTGCCCCTGGGGTAGATCCCTTATTCTTTTTTGACTAACCTTAATGATGTTACTCTATCATATTATCTGGACATAATTAATTCAGTCATGAGTTCTGGTAATATACCTGATTCATGGAGAACTCAAGCAATAATTCCCTTCCTTAAACCCAATAAACCTTCCTCAGATGTATCTTCTTATCGACCAATAGCTTTATCTTCGGTTCTATTAAAAGTGGCAGAACATTTATTAAATAATCGTTTGGAGTGGTTTATCGAAAACGCAAATAAACTTTCACCTAATCAGTACGGATTCCGAAAAGGAAAAGGTACTATAGACAGTATTGCAGTACTTACAACAGATATTCGTATAGCATTAACTCAGAATAAATGTGTATTAGCGGCATTTTTAGACATTACGTCCGCTTACGATAATGTGATAATATCAATATTAAAGACAAAACTACAACAGTTAAATGTTCCACATATATTTGATAATTTTATCATAAATATTTTATCAGAGAGATATATTCAGTTGACACTTGATGACGGTATAACCACGTCCAGGACAATTTACAAAGGTCTGCCTCAAGGATCAGTACTTAGCCCGATATTGTACAACATTTACACATACGATCTAGAGCCAACCTGTTCATTACAGACAGATTCTACATCAGTGAATGTTCTACAATATGCAGATGATCTGTTAATATATGTTAGCGATAGTTCAGTTAACAGTGCGTCCTACAAGCTAAATTCAACTTTGAGCTTGCTGAAGGAATGGCTTAACAACAATGGTCTGGAATTATCTGTTTTAAAGAGTAATATCGTACTGAATTTCCAGAATGCGCATGCCACCACCGGTATCTGTTTATTATAACAATTATTTACTACCTGTTAAAAGTCAAGCCAAATTTTTGGGAGTAATTTTGGATTCAAAGTTATCAGGCACACCGCATTTTGACCACCTCGTGGTCAAATGTGAACCATTAGTCAATATGTTGCGATGTCTAACCGGAGTGTGGTGGGGTGCACATCCCTACTCTATAAAATTAGTGTACACTTCTATGATAAGAAGTATTTTGGACTATGCTACTTTTTTGCTAGAACCTGGTAATGTAGCAGGTTTTAAAAAATTAGATCTAATTCAATCTAAATGTTTGAGAATAGTGACTGGCGCCATGGCTTCTAGCCCTATAAATGCTTTGCAAGCTGAATGTTGTGATCCTCCATTAATGTTGCGTCGGCAGTATTTATCAGATAGGTTTCTATTCCGTTGCTCACAATCTTATAACCATCCTATTTTAAGTAGGTTGAATGAGTTACATGAATACATATCTACATCTCCTTATTGGAAAAATAAATCTCATCCTTGCTTAGTAAAGAGTTTTGCAAAATACCGCTCCCTTTCAGCACCGGTGCATAGTTTTTCTTGTGTTCCGTTATTTAAAAACAACTTTCAATCCCTCATAGACTCTCCGGCAGTAAAGTGTGACTTACTTTCAAATAAAAACAGTGATCCTAATATTGAATTTAAAAAATTAGTTGATAAAACTTGGCCTGATTGGCATCATATTTTTACGGATGCTTCTAAACTAACACCTGACAGCTGTGTTGGCGTAGGAGTTTATCATCCACAATATAATATAGTACAGAAAATTAAATTACCTTCTGAATCATCTGTCTTTTCAGGTGAATGTTTTGGTATTTATAAGGCTTTAGAGTACATAAACATTTTCAAACTTCGTAATACAGTAATTTTTACAGATTCTCTGAGTGCACTACAAGCACTTTTGAGATTTCCTTTTAAATCTAAAATTCATTTCCCCATAGTTTATGATATTCGTAATTTATTGTATAAATGTAAAACAGAACATTTATCAGTGATTGTTGCGTGGATTCCGGGACACAGTGGTATATATGAAAATGAAAAATTAGATATACTGGCGAAAGAGGCTTGCTCTTCTGGTGATATCGTTCCCTTCAAAAATTACTCTCACGATTTGTTATCATTGGCAAAGATTTACCTTCGAGACTCATGGAATGAACTTTGGTCAGAAACCTGTAAGCTAAAAGGAAAACATTATTACCAAATACAAAGTTTCATACCCGTGAAACCTTGGTTCTTCCAATTTCAGTACAGTAAGTTATCAACCACCATTATCACTCGTATCAGACTGGGGCACACATGTGTCCCAGCTCATCTTTTTAGACTTCGTATATTAAATAGCCCTAACTGTGACTGTGGGGCGGAAGTGAGTGATATAAATCATATATTTTTCTCCTGTCCAAACTACAACCGTACCTCCTTTTTTAAGTCATTATTCTCCCTCAAAATACCTTTTCCTACATCCATCATCACATTACTTTGTACAAATGATGTAAATATTTATAACGCAATAGATTTGTTTATTACTGTAAATAGTTTAAAAATTTAATATCGCTTAATATTTCGATTACTATCCTAAGTATTTCTACTTTTCTTGTATATAGATATTTTATTTATCAGATACCTATATCCTCTTGATCTATCCTTTGTGAAATATTCAGATTTTCCTCAGTCACCTGTTTTTATAATATTGGTTCCCTCGTTTTTAAAATAGCAACACTAACAAAACTTTGACATTGGCTAAATACACAAGTGTGAAGCCAGAAGCAAGAAAAAAAAAAAAAGAAAATCAGTGCTCATGACGTCATTTCAGTTGGTCACTCAAGCTCAATACCGAATGCATCATTTGACAGTTATTTGATGGCCACTTAGTTTTGGTGATGATCCACGAACCTGTATTATAACTGGACAGCGCAGTCTACTAAAGATCACGAGCCGAATGAGAAGTCCGAAAGTAGTAGTGTATCTCTGTCTAATAGGGTGTCCACGCATTACTATGTGGAAGGATTCTTTTTCTCACTTCTAAGGTCTTTTGGCGGCGGATCGGGTCACAACGGGCGGTGCCACATCGGTGCTCCTGCGTGACCTCCGTCAATCTGAATGTTGCGAGGCGCACCGCATGAGACGATTTTTGCGTTCAAATCGTAATTTTGGTGACATAATACTAGTTATAATTATTATTTGTATTGTTTAATTGGATGGAATTTAATGGAAGTCCGCAGTCATTACATATAAGATCAGGGGCGTAGCTACCGCCGTATCAATTATACGGGGCCCCCGCGCTACAGGGGCCCCGAACATGTGTAAGCAACAATTCGTAAAATCCATGTTCTCACATAATCCCTTAGGCCGTACCATCATTTGGGCCCTCCAAGAAATTTTGATACGGGGCCCATCTATGGATAGCTACGCCACTGTATAAGATCTGCTGTACTTACCACAATGAAGACAATATATTATTTGAATTTGTGGTAATACCTAGCTATCGTTTTCTTCCGGATATCTGTATTTCATTCCACAATTCAGGTCGAGTTAACCAACGTTTGTATGGAAACCATCATCCGAGACGACTGACGCGACGCCATGGTCACCCTACTCTAACAGTACACCGCGACACCGGTTTACTTACTACGACAATGTCGACAATCACACAACAGCTCAGTGCTGCTACCTTCATAATGATAAATTGTTACTAATATTATTGTTAGTAAAAGTATTGCATGTTGTTCGTGTGCTAATTTATAATATTACATTTCATCGTCCTAGTAGTATTACATTTCGATGTTTTATTACACGAAAAACTTATAAGCAAATGTAATCAACTTTTAAGAAATCTACCTAACACTACTAAAAAGAATCATATTTTGCGTTGGCAACTTACTTGACAAAGGGGCAGACAAGGACACACATCTACTTTTGAGCTATCTCACTCGGCTCGTTTTTCTACTTCGACTTGTGTCAATGAAAAACATACCTTAAGAATGTAGTATAAAGTTTAAATTAGTGATATTAATATATTTAAGTGATCTATCCAGTTTTTACGAAGTAAATATAAATTCGTGTGATGATCACCGACTGATCTTAGATGACTTTAGTTGTCAAACAAGATAGGTACGCAGTACGCAATAGAATAGCCCCGCAGATTAGCCATCGATAATTTAAAATTATCTATAGTAGGATAATTTTCTGTCTGTGGTTGGTTTATACCAAAGATAGTGAAAAATCCTAAATCTATGGTTTATACCATGGTTTATACTCACTAGTCACTAGGGAAGTAGGGATGGCGATTCTTTCCAAAAAAGATTGATTCGATTGAATCACAAATAAATTGATGTTGATTTCTCAAAAATCGATCTTCAAATCGAACGATATTCTATGCGCTTTTCAGGTTTGTACTGTGCCAATATTTGTAAGCCCCACCACAGCTTTTGCTCGTTCCACCTCAATCAAGCAACTCGATTCGGCTCGATTTTGCTCGATTGGGCTAGATTAAGCTCGATTCAGCTGGATTTGACCCGTTTTGGTCTAGTGGTTAGACACCATGGCCACTACCTGACTTGTCATGGGTTTGATTATCACCTTGCGTTTGGGTGTTGTTTATCTATTTAAGTACATATGTATTTAGAAAAAAAAAGTTTATAAATATTAGTATCAATCAGTGATCTGGTTACTGCTCTGCCTAGTTTGGGACCAGATGACCGTGTTTGGATCGTCGCATGCATCGATATACTATACCAACTAGATTTGCTGTCACGACCCGAAAAGTGGTCACGAAAATAAGAGCTACGGAGACGGCTGTCGCTCAATTGTCTGCAATTATTATTGAACCTTATTTTATAGTATGTAAGTTATCTTTTTATATGAACATATTATTGTTTTGCGTGTACGTGTATAGTTGTAACCGCGACCACATTTTCGATGTCATTTTGATCGTGACAGCAAATCTAGTTGGTATAGTATATCGATGGTCGCATGATATTATTATTCAGCTCGATGCGTAATGTTGTCTTTTATTTTCGCGAATACTACACATTGAAATAAAATGACCAACCTCGGTAAAGTTAAATCTAAAATGAACAGTGATATAATCTGTAACAGTAGTTTTATTTCAGGTCGATGCAGTTGAGTTCAGCTCATTTCGTCTCGATTCAGATCGAGTCTCCTCTATTTTTGTTGTTTTCGCGGGGAAATCTTCAATAGGTCCCCGAGACCTGTGGTGTATGGCATTCTAACCCACTCAAACCCCCATGGCACATGACGAAGCTTGGGATTTATACCCGGTGTCCCTCAGTGAATTGCCGTTGAGCCCACTGCTGGGGGTGCATTATAACCTCCCGGGAACCTGACACTGTGCCCGAGGGAACGGGGTTTGCAACCCCGCCGCCATCCTCCTAGGAGTCCATACTCTGTGGACGTCTTAGGCACACACCCCAAACGCTTAGCGACTCCGAAGGTTGCTCGTTAATAAGAGCCCCGGGCGCAGGGAGACGTCGGGTGGTCGCTTAACATGGCCGACGCATACGTCACCGTACAGGATCAGTGCGTTCGCGTTCCCGCTCGGCTGCCTCCTTCTGGGATATGATTGTCTCACAGTAAGTGTTCATCATCCCCCACGCCGCATCCCTGGAAACCATAGTGGACACTACGCCGGCTGCCAAGGGAGAAGTCCGATCCGATGACAGCGACTTCGACGCTCTAACGACCACGCGGGGCCAGCCTCTAGCGCGTGTTGTGTGGAGTCGGACTGGTCGCAGTTGTACCTTTATGGTATCTACGTCGAGATATGGTACCATTGGGATTAATTTTAGGAATATTAAAATACTTAAACTACAGTATTACACATAACACCGTACGTAAGTGCAATAAAATATAAAAACAAAAACAACTACTTACCGAATTAGTAACCAAAAACCCTGACTCCTTGCTTGTAAGTGGCGGTCAAACACAGAAGAGTCAAGCTGCATCACTTGATCTACTTGCCCAATTTTGATAAAACATGCAATATTTATGTATTATAGTTCGTACTTTAAATTACATTGATATGCATTTAGGATACATTTTTCAGACAGACAGGAAAAAATAGTCAATATGTGCCCTGCCCTATTGCTTATTTTATAGCCTCCCTAGTTTACTTTGGTTAAAAAAAGTTCAATGTAGTGTGTTTGGGTACATTTAATTATGTTGTCTTTTATTTACGCGAATATTACACATTGAATGAAATAAAACTCATTTTATGGTTTTTATCGCGGTTTATTTTAGATTTTACTATCCCGACTTTTCGAATGCTTTGCATTTGCAGCACCCAAGATCACCAAAGACTGAGATGTTGAACGTCCTGTCACAATTATGCCGGTGTATCCTCAGGTCTTCTTGGTTATTATTATTGGTTCAATCTACGCAGTAAGAGCTTACAGTATCTTGAGCCCGTGCAGTGTTTTGCTTGGGTTTTGATTTAATTATAATTGACACAGGATTCCAAGGTGGTGGTACCCAACCATCTTCTCTATTGAAATTAGGATGTTTTTTTGATTTCAATAGCCTAGTGAATCATCCTTGGTAGGAATCAGTGTTCTTTTCGAGGATTTGAGGTTTATCAATGTGTTATTAGTCAAGCTATGTGTTATAAAATCCGTAAAAGTTCGTCCGTTTTATTTCAATACATAACTATACATTTAGTTATCTTTAAATCCATTTTTTGGGACCAAAAAATCGAATACCTATACGTTTAATCGATTTTAGATCGTCATCCCTAATACTCACTCACACACACGCACGCTTGCAACGCACTGACACACACTAGCAAAGCACGACGCTTCACTTCTCCATTTTTCTCTCCTCTACCGGTTTTGTCTTTGGCTCCTTTTTAAAGCTTCCTTGGCGTGGGTTGTGGAATTTTGTTTTTTGTCAGTTCCTGCTACAATTATCTAACATGCGTAAACGTAAATCTGTAAAGAAAAATGATGAGGATTCAGATGGCTCTGAACCTGCAGCTGAACCAGAAGAATTTCAAGACTCTGGTGAAGATTGGACGCCGGATGCTGATTCAGTGAGTGTCCAATTTGCTCCCGAAACCTAATTACAATTTTGCGTTATTTCATAATAAATGTCATAGTTTCATTCTGCGTAAGTAGAAAATGTAGTATCTCTAATGAATATATTTGCAAATAGTATACAAACAGCGCTTGATAGGTTATGTCTGTCTGATCCTAATTTCCGAAATTAACCATTGTTTGCATAAGTCTGGTTATGTATTATATCATATTAAAGCTCGTTTAAGTTAGTGGAGATCATAACAGCATAATCTCCTATTTCGCAGACTACAGATATCTATACCCAGGTTTGTCACGCAAAATGCGTCTCTCTCTTTTCGGGCTATGTATCTGTTGACCACCTAACATTGGGAACCGGATATCTGTGTACTTCATTAATAATACTTGTAGAATTTATTTAAGGGAGTGGCCTTTTGGCCAATAGGATAAACCCTACAATTCTATAATTTCTATATCTAACAAAAAAATGTTTATAACTTGTGTATTTTCCTAACAACAAATATTAACAATTGTGAATCTAATAGTAAAATTGGCCTGAATATAGTAAATTCACTTAAAGAATTTGTTGTCACTGCAAGACATTCAGACTATAGATTGAATTTTAATACATTAAACCTGTGTGTTTTAATATAATCAATTGCTACATAATAACTAAATTGACTATGCAGAATGAACCACCTAATCGTCCAACTCGAAAACGAACACCTAAGGCATCTACAAACAGTACGGTAAACAGTACTAAAAAGAAACGCAAGAACTCAACATCTGAAGAAAGTGAGGGTGAAGGGGAAGATGATGAAGAAGCAGAAGATGAGGAGGGCGATTTGGATGAAGAGGAAGGTTCTGATGATGAGAAGAATGGGTCTGATGGGAACAAGTCAGATTCAAGTCAATCTAAGGATATACCAAAGCATTTCCATGTAAATATTTAGTCATCTGAAACTATTGTAATGTTGGTTTTATATAATGAGTTTCTAATAAAAGATTGTATTTTCAGTCTGGAAACTTTGTACTGCTGAAGTCAGATGTAAAATGGGATGGAGACAGTGTCATTTCTAAATTGGATGAACTCAACCTGTGGAAAATAGATGGAAAAGCATTGCTCCAGAAGTACATTCCTATGGAATCCAACGGAAAAGTTTTGCACAAATGCACTTGTGTGGTATGTTTCTTTTATGTTTGTAAATAATAATTTGTCTTTATGTCAAGGATATTCAATTTTATTGAAATTCTGTATGTATGTTCTAAGTTCAGTATTTATAGGTAGGTACTGCAGTTTAGTCAAGACTGCCTGAAACTGGTGGGCTTAAGAAAATATATTAATAAACAATCAATAACATGAAACTAAATCACAAAACTTTTGATAATATTTAACATGTTTCTTCTTTTATTTTATTTATTTTGGCAACAATCATTTTTTTACAAATACATTAAAGTTTAAGTAATAAAAAGATTATAATTTATCATCCTTTAGTGCTTTTCTGCAGTTGAATGCAGCAACTCATTTTCTTTTACAGTACTCTGGATGGAATGTTGACAATAGAGAAAATTACTATCCGATCACTGAAATATTGGACAGAAATCCTCGCACAGACTCAAAGGAAATATGTGTAGCATTAGATCTAAATGATCTAATCAAAGTAAGGGACAAGTAAAGTCATGATGTTTTTTACTGAATTCAGAAAAATAAGTGAAATATAATTCTAAAATGTTTCCTTTAATGCTGATACTTGTGTAATTAAACTTCATTCCATATTACTTTGTGTAATTCAAGTATTTTATAAGCTGGGGATTAAATGTTCAATTCTATATTACATCTACCTATTATTGTTTTCTTGTAATATTACCCTTCTGCTTCTATACCTGGACCAGAAACTTTTTAGGGTTCTTTAGACAGGACAAAATATGAACACTCAAAAAATATTTTTATCTATGAATATGTACTATGTACCATACCACCACAGCTCAATAGCCAAGTATGGAGCCGGTCCCAAGCCCGATTAAAGAGGGAGGGCACCTAGAGGAGTGAGGGATGCAGCATCTCAATTAATCTATTGTTATGCTGGATGCAACACTTCTCCCCCTGTAGCCGATGAACCTCCGTGACTGGGGTTCATGGGCCCTGCCATCAATAAATAGGCTGATGATCCCGTGACCACCTTCCTGTTCCGTCATCAGACCCTGATCACCATTTTTCTAGCTAGTACTCGTCTACACCTACCAAACGAGCCCAAACTTGGTGGGTCTATGTTTATTGGTGCAGAGATTCCGCTAAGAATCATCTCGCTTAAACTAGCTCTCAAATAAAAAAAAACGCATTCAATTCCGTTCACTGGTTACCGCTACGATGCCACAGACAGACTTTCGGACATAGGCGTCAAACTTATAACTCGCCTCGTTTTTGGTCGGGGGTTAAAAAAGTACCTATAGAAAGTAGTAGAGTAATAATACGGAGTGTAAGGGGCACCGTACCGAAAACCGATACCAGGGATCCAGTACATGGTTCTGAACATTCTAGTGTTGAAATTTTTCATCGGCTTTTTCATGAATTTCCAAAAAAAAATGCCGTTTGTTTAATAAAATTAGGATAACATCATTATTGGTATAATAATAAAGCCTTATTTCAATGTAAAAACAATAAATTACTTATTTGTGCAAAATTAGCAGTCATCAACAGTCGAAAAGTCCACTGCTGAACAAAGGCATCTCAACTCACATCCTAAAGCAATGTGCACCTATTATCTGTAATATTTTAAAATACTTTATCTATCTATCTCATGAACAAGGAGTATATCCAAAACGACTAAAATTGTCTGTAATTAAACCACTACATAAACAAGGTAATAAGAAAGATTTAAATAACTATCGGCCAATTACGCTAATACCCATTTTTGGGAAAATATTTGAAAAAGTAATGCACACACGGATCAACGACTATAAAGATAAACACAAAATAATACGAGAACAACAAAACGGATTTCAAAAGAAAAAATCTACAACTCGCCGCATTCCAATTCGTAGTATAGTAGAAAATATTGATAAGAGAATACCAGGGTTGCCAGATATCTGCTAACTCAATTCGCCTAATTTTGCCTACCGAGTAGCCTAAATCGCCCAATATATTTTTTCTTGACAAATAGCCTAAAATGTTGTGTAGTATATTTAACCGAAAAATGTTTAAAATAAAATCTTTTAAAAAAAAAATTGAACCGACTTCAATATCACTGAAAAGTATAAAATAATTTAAATATTATTGAAGTTGGTGTTAGCGTACCTGCTGTGTATATTTGGCACCAACTTCAATAATATTTAAATTATTTTATACTTTTCAGTGATATTGAAGTCGGTTCAATTTTTTTTTAAAAAGATTTTATTTTAAACATTTTAGTGATATTTTCATATAAAAAGATTGAACCGTCGAAAACCGTAAAATTATCTAGATAGGTTATGATCACATTATCGTCTACATAGTTTTACATAATTCATGTTTCTTCAGAAAAAAATATCCGGTCGTAATGAAATTTGCATGGAAACATCATACTAGTTTACTCTCTCGAATAAAAAAAGAATCATCGAAATCGGTTCATAATTGTCAGAGCAATGTAATGGAGAACATCAGTTTTATGGTTTTACCAGATAAATTCCTCCACATCGTTCATGGTCCTCCAGGAAGTTCTTATCCGGTTGTAATAAAATTCATACAGATTCAATACAGTGGTTTCTTCTTTCGAATAAAAAAAGAATCATTGAAATTGGTAAATATTTGCCAGAGTTATGACCATTTTTGTCCGACCGAGCGAGTCCTAGCGACTAAAACGTCATCTATATAGGCTTTCTTGCAGGTCTCAGTGCGCAGTCACCATCCTTGTTTTTCAGGAACTACTTATTACTAAGCAATATTTTTTTTATGGGACCCAATTAACGGATTAAAGAATGGATGGAAGAAAGATTTTTTCAAATCGGTTCATAATTGCCAGAGTTATGCGCGAACATACATAGAAAAAAAAAAAATATATATACAGACGAATTGAGAACCTCCTCCTTTTTTGAAGTCGGTTAAAAATACAGAGCACACTGAAAAAAAAACATGTAACCATCTCTGTCATACAGCGAGTTGGAATGAGTAACTTAAATTGACACAAGCTCGCTTTTTTGAGCTTTTCGGGAACTTTGCACCTCGCTAGCTTAGAACGTCTTCGCCCAAAGGTGCAAGTTAACTCGACCGGGTATTATGAGATATTTTCGGTTTGTGAATACAGACCCTAGATTCGTCTCATTGTGGCAGTTCTAGGCAAGGATAGGTATTTTTTTAAGAACAAACCACACACGGTCATCAAATCTCAAACTAGGCAGTGCCTGTACTATGGAAACCAGACAACTGATTAAGTATAATACTTATATACTTACTTACTTTTTTTTTGTAAATACATATTTACGTACATAAAATACCCAGACACTTGGTGGGAATCAAACCCATGACCAGCGAATCAAACCCATGGTGGCTAGCAGCCAGGCTGTCTACACACCTGACCAACAGGCCTGTCAATTGCATAGAAGATAGCAAGTAGTATGGAGAGAACCTGCGGATTCCTCAGACTTCTTTCCTCAGTGCCGAAAGAACGTTGGATCTGCATATTACGTTTCGTCTAAGCATACAAATAACAAGAAATTATTTAATTTTGAGGTAATCCTGAAGTAGCCTAAAGCGCCCGTTCCTTTTTTCATAGGTAGCCTAAATGGCTACTGGTAGCCGATTGGATTTTTTGGTCGCCATTTGACCCCCCAAGGTAGCCTAAATGGCGATAAATCGCCTAATCTGGCAGCCCTGGAGAATACCTGTTTCAGTTATTTTCTTTGATATGAGTAAAGCATTTGATTTTGTGGACCATCAATTTTACTTCATAAACGTGAGACTTACGGTATTCGAGCTTTGAGTTGGCTAAAAAGCTATTTCGAAAATCGTGAGCAATATGTAGAGTTGAAAAGCTTAAATGAATGTCTACCCATTGTAAATCAAGCTGTCGTAATAAGAATATTGGCGTACCTCAGGGCACCGTTTTTGTTTTTGTTATACATTAATGACCTACCATTGATTACACAATATAGATGTGTTCTTTTTGCTGATGACATATCTCTCCTAATTGAAAATAAACTGAAAAATAATGAGTTCGATGAACTTCTTAATAGGGAGATAGCATTAATAGTGAAATGGTTAAATCACAATAATCTTAACGCAAATATCTCTAAACCTAATACAGTAATTTTTAATTAACACGCTTTTATTAGCTTGACCTGTATGTATGTATGTAACTATGTATGTATGATGGTAATGGAATCTTGCGATGCAATTTTGACCCACTTCTACACGTCCAAATAATTTGAAATTTTGCACATGTATCAAGAACCGGTGACAATACAATAATATGGTATCATCGAGCTGATCAGATGCTGGGGCTCGAAGGTGGATAAGGGAACCCTTGGATGGAAACTAGTAAATACATCGAGTTTAGGCTCATTTGATTTGTTTTAAAGAGTTCTCTTCACTTTTACCATTAATGAGGACCTGATGATGGAACTGAAAGGGGGGGATATAACCCTGGAATGGCTACTAGTAAACATATCGAGTTTGAGCTCATTTGATTTGTTTTAACTAATATAATATGACAAAAGACCAAAGATAGTAAATAGCTTCTATTTGTATAAAAATGTGCGTGCGTGGAGTCCCTCCGCGCGGAAGAAGTGAAACTTCATTCTCGTTCTGTCTCTTTCTACAGTCAGTCAGTCAGTCGGTCGGTCGGTCAGTCGGTCCTTCACTCACTCACTCAGACACACACGCGAAAACGCTCATTGACGGCTTGACGGACGTGACGTCATTCCATAGGTTTGACGTCCCTATATAATTATTCATGGCGATTGGCGAGTGAATAAAGAAACTAGGTACCACTGAAGATTAATATGTTCTCACATCGATATAGTATATAAACTAGATTTGGTGTCACGGTACAAAAAGTGGTAGCGAGAAATAGCGCCCTTGTGTTGCTATTTCTTTACAAGCCACATCCTGACAAATTTATTTTTGCCGATAGGAGTGTCGCTACTGTCTATATGAAACTGTCCAACTACAAGTCATTATCATTATAAAATCGTTAGTTCACGTTTCCGCCACCAGCACAGATAAGTTTGCAACATCCGCGACCACATTTTAGATGTCATTTTGTTCGTGAATGTTTATCTAGTGTATATATTAAATCGATGTGTTCTCATTAGACTTTTGACGACTAATATAATCAGAATGATAAAATGATCCCCTAGAGTTATCAGTTCAGAGAAAATTAATATTATCCATTAACAAAATCTGTTGCACTAGTCATGTAGTTGGACCTTTGAGAGTTGGACAGGCCCGTTGGTCTAGTGGTAAGACACTGGCCGCTACCTACTATATCGTTGGTTTGATTGCCACCTTGTGTCTGAGTGTTATTTATCTTATTAATGTATTTACAAAAAAAAAAATACTTATACAGACGAATTGAGAACCTCCTCCTTTTTTGAAGTCAATTAAAAAATACTATATGTATTTGTTGCAGTTGTATGGTCACCCTAATATAGGCTCTGCCTAGTTAGTATTAGTGGTATTAGATAACCGTGTGTGGATTGTCCCAGGACATAAATATATGTAGTAATTACTTACTTACATTTTGTAAATAGTCATGCTTATCTTTTTATCTTATAAATCCCGCTATAATTACTTAGACCTTTTTTCATTTAAAAAAAAAACAATGTGTTTACACACAGATTTTCTATTGAAAATTGATGGCATGGCCTGTGGGCATGGCCGACTACACATCCCTAATACGTCTGTGGACTACACAGACGTATTAGGGATGCTACGCATGGTGGCCGACTAGTTGGGGTATGACGTCACGCGCGATTGCTAGTGTTTCAAATTGCGTTCCATTTTACGTAACTTAAAGTTGAAATATTTCGTAAAATAATAATAATTTTAGACTAAATCTTTTAGCAATGCTCTTTTTAGAACTATTTTTATTAAATTATAATCATAATTTTCACGCAAGTTCCCCATCGTTATCGAATCGTTAACCCTTCCGGCCCGGTCAGGCCCGGCCGCTCTTCGCGCGCGCACGTTTTGTTTGTGAATGCCTATTTGTTTATGTATGACGTCAGCGCGCCGTGGTTTCAAATTACGAACATTATATAAACACAACCACTTAACCGATTTGCGTTCTGTAAACAGAGTTCTACTGAGACAAGTATTAGCTATGTGCATCGATATAATATATAGGTACACTAGATAAACATTCACGAACAAAATGACATCTAAAATGTGGTTGCGGAGGTTGCAAACTTATCTGTGCTGGTGGCGGAAACGTGAACTAACATTTCTATTATGATAATTACGTAGACAGTCTAAGGATAATTACGTGTAGTTTGACAGTTTCATATAGACAGTAGCGACACTCCTATCGGCAAAAAGAAATTTGTCAGGATGTGGCTTGTAAAGAAATAGCGACACAAGGGCGCTATTTCTCGCTACCACTTTTTGAACCGTGACACCAAATCTAGTTTATATATTATATCATATCGATGGCTATGTGGTTCAAATCTCACATAACTATTGATGTCAAAATGACATATGTCACCCAAGGTCACCCACCCGCTGTGCAACAAACAACCTCAAACAACAAATTCGCTGAGATTGACAGAATCGTGTAAGCTCAGAGTAAATAGTATATAGAGTACGCGTTAGTCTATGGTTCCTTTAAACAAAGCGTAGGCAGATTTTGTTCTACGAGGCATAAAATCGAACTATTTAAAGTTATATTATAAGAGTTATATTGATATGTAAGTGATAAGTAGTGATGAGTTTGATCTGTCACAAGCGCATGTGTCGATAAATACAGCTGACGGTATGGTACCTACTGTCGTTTACCTGATATTTATGTATTTTGATGTTCTTACCCGTGCCTACGAGTTCTTACTTGAATTAAGCATTCTATAGTACTTGTACTGTTTTTTGTTCTGTGCGTGTAATGCCTGATTTACACGTATTAAGTTGTCAAGTAGGTAACTAAATTTTAAGTGACTTAATTTTAAGTATGCGTTTACACGTCGTTTTTACTAAATTTTAGTTACAATCTTTAGTTCTTTAGTTCGCTCCAATGGACGGTCGCATGCTCCGTGACGATTTCATAGAACTTTGTAGCGACGGACAACTAATTTATTTTTAGGATTAAATTAAGTATATAAATAACTAATACAGATTATTATATTAGAATTTCCTTTTTATAATATATATATGTACTATAATTATAATATTAGTTATAGAAAAGTAAATGACTTCGTGTCTTCTTGATTGATGAATTTGTGTTTGATGTAAATATTTAACCATTTTACTTGTTTATTGCCTTCCATCCCCGTAAGCACCGTGTCTTGTTTCCGGGGGACTACAATGCACCCCCAGTGGCAGGCTCCGAAGGAAACGCACTGAAGGACTCCTGGTGCAGATTCCACAGGGCCCAGGTTTCCCCTCATGTGTCGATGTGACAACCACGGGTATTTAGTGGGAAATAATCCCATTTACCCCGGTTGACCTACACAGGTCCTGGGACCCATTGAACAATTCGCTGCTAGAAAAAAAAGGATGCCAGATACAGCCTTAAATTACCCGAAAATTTCTCCATCGATCTAAAAATTCCCGAGACTATTAGCCAAATAGCTCTCAATCACTTAATTATACGGCAGTCTATTAGGAAAAGTGAAAAAAAAAAACATTTAATTACAAATATTAATACCTACAGCGTAGTAGGTATTTGATAATTCCAGGACAATACAAATTCTGGAACAATACCGTATTTCTGGCAACCCTAAATATACGTTGGTACAACGAAAACGTGACGAAAACGACTTTGCTCCTATTATATTTGTATATTATCTATGGTATGATCTATAGCTATACCTTTGCACGCACCTGCAAACGTGCATTATACATGTGTGTGTCCAAACGTATCAAGAATAAACCACCTACTTACCCGAAAAATAGAAAAGTTTCTATTCTACTTCATAACTTGCGTACTAAATTTCAACTTGGGACTTTCTACTAAAGTGATTGTTTACACGTAATAATTTACTAAAATTTAGTAAAGATTTAGTTACCAACATAATACGTGTAAACGAAAAATTTTACTTAATCACTTGTGTACTAAATTTTAACTTGGAACTTACTACTAAAGTGTTTGTTTACACGCAATAATTTACTTAAACTTTAGTAAAGATTTAGTTACCAACTTGCAACTTAATACGTGTAAATCAGGCATAAGCCTATATCTATAGTAGTGGTGTGCTGATTCGATTATATGACTAATCGATTATGCGAACTAATGTTATCGATTATTAATCGATTTTGTTCGATTACAAGTCTGATATTAAACATTTCTTCAAATTTCCTTTTAGAAAGATATAAATAAAAAATAACAGACCTTTATCACTTAGATATACTAGACTTAGATATAAAAAAAAACAATAATTATGTCTATTTAAGATCAAACAGAACATAATCGCTTATTTAAAAAAAAATCAATATAGAAATTAAATAGAACATAATCACTATTAAAAAATAAACAATATTTTGGCGTCGGCGCACACTAGGCGGTTATGTAGGTATGTCAATAGTACCCAAAACTCGAATTATTAAATTAAGGTATGATTTTTATTTTGTATGTAGGGTAACTATTCCTGCATCTGTGAGCAATATTTAGATGAGATGTTAGTCATTTACCGGATGGACACACTCTGTTACCAGTTTATTGCATTTCTGTGATTATCAATATTTTTTCATATTTTATTTGTGAATTTAAAACATTATTATGTCAATTATAGATAAACGTTAACCCTATTTAAATATTACTTTAATTTAACTAAACATTAAAATATAGTAGGAGATATGATAGTCTTTTGGAGATTATATGAGGTAATATTTTACGGCTTAATATTTAATAAAAGCGCAACTGGCTTTTGAAACTAAATAAACAGTAATAAAAACATAATTTTCGGGATTTCCCACCCATTCGGTAGTAAACTTTTTACTGGTGACGGGGATTCCCTTAGCAAATAGTGGTTACCATAACTTAAATGGTTTTATACCAATTATCGATTATTATCGATTATCTAAATAATAATCGATTGAATACAATTATTTTGATTATCGATTATTAATAATTGATACCGCACACCACTAATCTATAGACTTCTTTCTTAAAATGGAATAAGGCAAATACACAGACGTATTAGGGATGCTACGGGCAAATAAAAAGAAAGCCTCCAAGAACAAAACTGTGCTTATTTAATATTTATATTGTGAGTTGATTGCTTGTGTGTGAAATAATCCAAGAAAGTATCCTAGTAGTCTGTTGTGTGAATAGGAAATAAAGAGAAATGAATGACGCTAGCCACAAATCAGGTACCTCCTTACAACTACTGTAATAACATCAAAATACGAGATAAAATACTTAAACTAGGTACTAATTTTACATAGACATAGAAGCTACAGCAAGAATTATAGGTATTCTATTACGAGAATTGCATGTTGTGACCTATAAGTAGTGTAAGTAATTGGATTTAAGTAACTTATCTGTAAAAATAAATATAATAATTTCATAGTAATGTACAAGTACAGGTTCACATAAAATTATTATTTCAATGTACTGCCTGACGGGTTGAACATGGGGCATACTCAAGTATATAACAATTCAAGGTCTAAAGTAACGCATAAACACAGCAACAGCCCTTGTTATTGTCCCACTGTTGGGCACGGGCCTCTCCTCAAGATGAAGGGGCTTAGGCGTGGCCAAGTGCGGGTTGGCAGACTTCACACATTGTTTGAAAGCTATAGGCTTTCTCAGACATACAGTTTCCTCATGATCACACAAAGACGAATCACACATGATTAATAATTAGATTAAAGAAATCAGAGGCGGAAGCAAGTTTTGAACCGTTGCACACGCAAATCAGCTGTAAACAAAGTGGCACGGATATCCCTATAACCGTGATCAGATTCGCCGGCTAGTCAGCTACTTTACAACTGACTAATCGGCTAACCGGACGGTCATAATCGGCACATCTCTTAAATAAATACCTATCTTCCTCTTCTTCCTCTTCATCGTATGGGCGTTTCCACAACTCAACAACTGAGCGCCTATTTTGTGATGAGGGTGGAGGTAGGCCGGTTCACTCCGGTCATCCCAGCTCCACCAGGAAGTCTCCCAGCCGCTTAATGCTGCCGAAGACCTCCTGGAAGCTACATGGTGTGCCCAGGTGTGACGCCTGGAAAGTTGCCAACCCTCCGCAGTCAAGCAGCACACTCTTAAAACTTATTGCTGCATACCAAAAATCTGTTTAAGAGCCATGTCCAGATGAGTGTCCATTTTTGATTGATAATTAGGTCAAATATTAAGTACCTACCTATTACATATTAAATTTAAGACGAGAATTGAGTACTGATGAGTTAATATGTCCAATGTTCAACCAGTCACATGGTATTTAATAATAACTTTAATAAACAATTTTCTTTACAGAATCAGATTGTGCAGTCTGTTTACAAAACTGTAACCATCCTACTAAGTTACCATGTGGCCATATTTTTTGTTTTCTTTGTGTAAAGGTGGGTAGATTCATTTTTGTCTAGAAATAGGTTTTACTAATTTTGCTTATATCAGGCTTTTTCACCAGTGCAGAAATAATAAGATATTTTTACATACTCTCGCGGTCCCGAACGGTACAGTACCACCTTCAGGACGATAATCGCTTGCACGTGCTGGCCCGAAATATGGGGTAAGTGCAATTAATGTTGTTCAAACAATTTTGATTGAAAACTGGTACACCGTTCGTGTCCGCAGTACATAATGTAATATTTGTTTTTGCTCGATTGCCCCAATAGGGGGGGCTATGTTTTGCTTTACCTATGTAAGTATGTATGTCTATTTCTTTGGCACGGCCTACAGCTTCAATGGCTCGATGGATTTTGGCTTATAAAATGTCAAACATAGGTTAGGTATATTTTTTTCAAGAATTTAATACTGTGTCTGTCGGTCACCATTTTAAATATTATTGACTTCCAAAAATATTATAAATTATAAGTATAGATATCTTTACTATGCATAGGCCTCATGAGGACATTTACATCTATATATTGTCATCTTTTTACAACTACCTCTGGACCTCTGGACCTCTGGAACGCAGCCTCTACTAGGAAGATCAGGCAAGAAACCGACAGTTGAATTTAAAGGGTCCAAAACAGCTCCATTGATATCAACATTGGTTCACACTTGTTATTATATTAGGACATTAGGTGTTGCATTTTGTTTTACTTTCATTTAGGTCTAATTTATTGACATTAAACCAATGGACAGCTTTAGATACAACATTGTTCACATCGTTATAATCTTGTAGCCCATGATTACTTTTGAACAAAATCTTCCGATTGTCCCCTGCAAAGTAGGATAAGCCATTAACATCTATCATAAATTGGAATGGGCCCAGTATTGAACCCTGTGGTACACCCAAAGTAACTTACAGTCCTGCAGATCTCGTCCGGTAATAACCTGAATCGTTTCTTAACCTAATGGATTGCCAAACATTGATAAAAACTGTCTAAAAGTGTCTAAAATTAAAACTTCAACTCAAACTAGATTTAAGTAGTACTTGAGTCTTGAGTATGGTTCTGTAATACGACCCTAAATGAACAAAATCGAACCACGCGTTAATGAATTACCTACGACCAAGTAAACATTTTGACTTTAATTCCCTCTCCCAAGGGAACTATCCTATTTCCTACCTCCTAGTATTAACTCAAATCATGTCAAGTTTCATTTGAATCCATTCAGTATATTCGACGACGGATTGATAACATTTTCAAAATTTAAGGTCGTTCTGTTTGTTTCAAATAATGCTTTGTTTGTACTGGCTGAACAATCCTTCAACATCACAGTATGTGACTAGGACATACTTGCACACTTACGGAATAGATTTTTGATTGATGTATTTGTCGCTGGGAAGGAATATCTATCTACTACTTACATAGCACAAAATAAGAATAAAGAAACACTAACAGAACGGATGACACTGACATCCTAGGTTTGTTTTTTTTTTTGACGCGGGGCAATCTTCGTAAGATCCCCGGGAGCTGTGGGGCTCGCCCGGGGTATGTGGGATTCTTACCCACTAAAACCCCCGCGGCTGTCGCATCGGCACATGAGAGGGGGAACGCCAGGGCTCTCCGGTGGGATCTGCCCCTCAGTGCCTTTGAGCCGGCCGCTGGGGGGCGCATTGTAGCCCCCCGGGAACCTGTCACGGTGCTCACGGGGACGGGGTTCGCAACCCCGCCGCCGTCCTCCTCGGAGTCGCCGCCGACATCCTACACCGTACCCCAACTCTCCGATACGCGACACACTCGCTAGTGCCTTTGGGCATCTCTAACAAAGCCTTACTCGAATGAACCTTGCCACGCGAGGGTATCAATCAGATAAGGATTGGAGAAGGGCATTGAAGCCCTACCTACCTTACGATTGGCCTCCTCCATTTCACCTCATAGCCAACCCTGACAACCAGCTTCCTATCACGACCGCATACCAGCCTGGGACGTAGGCTACACAAGCCAGTAAGACTCCGCCACCTACGAACGCATGTTCACATTACACAGCGACCATCACAAGTTCCTATTTAAACCAAGACACCTAGGTACTAAAGCCTACATGTCCGCACTACATTAATATCACACGGGAGCAGAAACAATACTTTCTAAGGTAACAAAATCAAAATCAAAATATCTTTATTATGCATAGGCCTCACGAGGGCACTTACATATTGTCATTTTTTTAAAAATTACCACCGGATCACAACGCGGCCTCTACTGAGAAGATCCGGCAAGAAACTCAGAGGGCTTGTCATTTTTTAATTCAATTAAGTATAATGTTAACAATAAAAATCGCTTTTACAAAAGATGTCTTAAAATTATAAGCTCGCATGAGTATCACAGTTTAAGCCCACGCAGCTTTATCCTCCAGGTAATCCGAGATTTTATAGTAGCCCTTTTTAGACAACCGGCTTTTAATAGAGCTTTTGAATTTATTAATTGGTAGGTCTCGGATATCCTGTGGCAGTTTATTATAGAAACGTATACCTTGGCCCATGAACGAATTACTAATTCTGTGGAGACGCGTGGAATGTACAGCAAGATTGTGTTTGTTCCGGGTGTTTACATTATGATGGTCACTATTCTTTGCAAAAGCACTAATGTTTTTCTTTACATACAGCAAATTTTCATAAATATATTGTGATATAACCGTTAGAATATTTATTTCTTTAAATTTTTGTCTAAGTGTATCAGTAGGAGCTAAACTGTAAATAGCTCTCACAGCCCTTTTCTGCAGAATAAAAATGGTGTTGAAATCTGCAGAAGATCCCCACAGTAATATACCATAAGACATAATACTGTGAAAATAACTAAAATAAACAATTCTAGCGGTTTCAACATCTGTGACATGTCTAATTTTCTTAACTGCATAAGCCGCCGAGCTAAGCCTACCCGACAGTTTCTCAATATGTGGGCCCCATTGCAACTTGGCATCAACAGTAATGCCCAAGAATACTGTTGAATTTACAGGGTCCAAAACAGCTCCATTGATGTCAACATTGGTTCTCACCTGTCTGACGTTAGGTGTTGTGAATTTTATACATTTTGATTTACTTTCATTTAATTTTAAATTATTAACATTAAACCAATGGACAGCTTTAGATACAACATTGTTCACATCGTCATAATCTTGTAGTCCACGCTTAATTTTAAACAAGAGAGAGGTATCATCCGCGAACAATATAATCTTATGATTGTCCCCTGCAAAGTAGGGTAAGTCATTAACATATATCAAAAATAGAAATGGGCCTAGTATTGAACCCTGTGGTACACCTAAAGTAACCTCAGATCCTACAGATCTCGTTCCGTTAATATCAACCTTCTGAATTCTATTACTCAAATATGAAGTCAGAAGATCGAGAGCTCTGTTCCTGATTCCGTAGTGGTGTAGTTTCCTGACAAGGGTGTCATGTTGTACGCAATCAAACGCCTTGGATAAATCGCAGAATATGCCAAGAGCATCCTGCTTGTCCTCCCAGGCGTCATATATGTTTCTTATCAATTCAACTCCCGCATCTGTAGTAGAACGATTCTTAGTAAAACCAAACTGTTTATCATGAAACAGATCATATTCGTTGAAATGATCTACCATCTGATCAAGCAATAATTTTTCAAAAATTTTACTTAAAGTAGGCAATACCGAAATTGGCCTGAAATTCGTAGGCTCCGTGGTACTACCGGATTTAAACATAGGAATTAATCTACTCTGTTTCATAAGGTCAGGAAACACTCCACTAGAGACACAACTATTGAATACTACAGCTAATTGCGGTGCAATAAGATCAATGACAGATGAGATCATCTGAGTAGATAGACCCCATAAGTCTGCGGTTTTTTTTAAATTTATCTTTTTAAATGTATTTGCAATATCCTTAGCAGTAACGAAGGAGAATTCAAAAGTTGTTCTACATTTTGGTACACTTTGTTGCAATAATAACTCCGCAGAAGTGGATGACGACTTAAGAGTATTTGAAATTTCTAAAGGAATATTAGCAAAAAAATTTTCAAACGCGGTCGTTACATCCTGATCCGCAGTTACATCAGAATCATTAATTTTCAAGTGAAAATCGCGATTACGCACAGTTGTTCTTCCTGTTTCACTATTTATAATGCTCCAAGTTGTCTTAATTTTATTTTCAGAATTTTTAATTTTATTTTTCAAATAAATAGCCTTAGCTAAGGAACAAGTTCGTTTAAAGACCTTAGAGTATTTTTTAACATATTCTTTAAAGAGTGGACAAGAGTTAGAAGATTTTTCATTGTACAATTCATACAGTTTTCTCCGACTCTTAAGAATACCTACAGTCGCCCAATCACTAAATGACACACGATCATTAATTAATAATGTTCTTGGTTTAAATATTTTACTATACTGAGCATCGATAAGGTGGAATAAGGCGTTATACAAAGTGTTTGGGTCATTATGACTGGGCAATGAAGGTAGTTTATCAATCAGGGTGGCTTTAAAATCATTAAGACGGCGTTTAGTTACTGGAACAAACGTAACATTTCTTTGTGATTTATTTGACTTACTAGGAAATAGAGCTAATTGACCACAATGATCAGAATCTAATTTATTTATTATTTCTTTGTGGACTGGTTTTATATTAGTGAATATATTGTCAATGCAGGTTGCACTAGTGGAAGTTATCCTAGTAGGTTCTAAGAAAATGTTGTACAAATTGTAAGATTTAAGTAGTGTCATAAATTTACCAGTTACATTGCTATTTTCAAGTAAATTTATGTTGAAGTCTCCACAGATGATAATAGTTTTATTAGAAGATGAAGTTTTGTGCAAGATACTTTCTAAAATTCTCTCAAATTCGTCGTAAGGTGAACACGGGGGCCTGTATACGCTCAAAACTAAAAACTGATCTGACTCAATGCAAGCTATTTCAATAACTCGCTCAACAGACAGACTCACAAGATCTGTGCGTTCCCTAAATTTAATATTTTTCTTAATAATAATTAAGGAGCCCCCTCGTATCTTATTTACTCTGCTGAACGAGCTAGCAACCTGGTGATTATTGAAATTGAACATGAACTGGTCACTTTTTAACCAATGTTCAGTTATACAAAAAATATCTATGTTCTGACTGTTCATAAACAATTCAATTTCCAAATCTTTGCCCATAATTCCTTGTATATTTTGATGCACCAGGTTAATAGTTAATTTGTTTTTATGCAATTGTGAATTATTCTTATTTGGGCCATTTCTAGTATTTTTATTTCTAATATCATATTTATTATGTATGCAAGAGGTTGACTCTGTTGTCTTATTATCTAATTTAAATGAATTAAATTGTCATTATTGATAGCCAAATGCTTGGCTGAATTCATTTCAATGTCAAGAGTTTGTCGCTCAATAGAAGCGACCTGGGTAGCCAAATTCTTGGCTGATGTATAGTCAGAGTAAACGGTACCGATGCACAACATTTCGTGCCTGCTATAAAAACGAGTACATAACATTTAGCTGTGTTATATTTGAGTCCATGAGCCTCCGCATAACACTCAGAAATTTTAATTAAGTTCCTGAGGGCACTTATCGATGGGCTTAGTAGCACCATATCATCAGCATAATTAATATTATTGACAAATATTCCGTCAATAGAACAACCGACCTGGGCACGGCTAAGCTCACGGATAAGAGATCTACATACAGATTAAAGAGTCTAGGTGAGGTAAGACCGCCCTGCCCCCGCGTTCCAATCTGTATTCATTCGATAATGATCCTGACCATTTTATTTGATTAAATTATTAATTGCCATACCAATATTTAAATAACCATATCAGCTCACGCGGAACATCCTTATTATTCCATAGCTTCTCCTATAACCTATCGTATGCCACTACGCTTTCGACAGGTCAAGGAAGGATGCATACGCATGGTACACTGCGTATGCATGCTTGAGGTGTAGAAATGAACAGTGTGTTTGAGACTTAGTATACACCTAATATAATAGACACTTAAATAATGCAGGTGTTCTACACTCAGTGAATCGTATCTAGGTGATTTTCCTCTTTTAATGTCATTTAAAACATCTCTCACCTCATTTACAGTAACAATTTCGATTAGTTTTCTGTAACTCCTAACCTCATGCTTCGTTTTATCAGTACCTAACTGCTCTGATTCCAAAAATGGTCCTTAAATAAATTTTCAATCTGAATGGGATTGCTATATTGCCCTCAATACTCATGGGAAGGCTCGCCTTAAGCTTCAACTTATTGGTCTCCTTCCAGAATTTACTAAAAATTTTGGTTTTATAGCTAAAGTTAAAGTTGTTCGTTCTCGAAGCACTTCAAAGAAGATGGTGGCCACGTTCGTTGGAAAAACCGGCCATGTTGCGACTATTGCACTTGAAGATCGTAGAATTCGTAGAACGGTTAACGCAGAGTGGTATACCACAGTTTGTTTACCACAAGTCATCGCTGAACTTCGAAAATCCAACTCAAAGCGACGACGCATCATCCTGCACCACGACAACGCAAGCTCACTCAGCGCTCGTCAAACGATTGAGTATTTGAAGCAGGAAAAAGTAGAAATTCTTGACCATCCTCCATACAGTCCTGACCTAAGCCCTAACGATTTCTGTACATTTCCTAAAATTAAGAAAAGTCTTCGTGGTCAAAGGTTCCAGTCCGGTGAAGAAGCAGTCGACGCTTTCAAGTCAGCCATTTTGAACACCCCCACTTTAGAGTGGAATAAATGTTATAATGACTGGTTTGAGCGAATGGAAAAGTGTATTAAGCTACGTGGTGAATACTTTGAAAAACAATAAAAAGTACTATAAGGTTCTAGTTGTTTTTTTCTTCAAACGACAAAACTTAAAAGGCATCCCTAGTATACTAAACTCCTGGGATAAATATTTTATGCTTTGAAAAAAATCTGCACTGGTTAAAAAAATTATAGGCACTGTATTTTATTTGTCCTGATGAAAAACCAAAATAACATGCTTATATTTTTGACAGGGTATTGCTTTTCAAAGTAAAAAGTGTGCAATGTGTAGAAGTGAAATCCCACCAAATTACTTAGACAATCCAGTTTTGTTAGGGACTATACCTGATGAAGAAGCAGTTACAGCTACACGAGAAGAATATCAGTGGTTTTATGAGGGACGAAATGGCAAGTATCTCATTGTTTTATTTTTATTTTTTTAATTATACAATCAAGGTGACAAGCAAGCGTGCGGCCCGCCTGATGGTAAGCAGTCCCCGCAGCCTATAGACGCTAGCAATACTAGAAGAATCACTACTGCGTTGCCGACCCTTAAGACATTAGATATTAAGTCTTTGTGTCCAGTAATTTCACCAGCTACAGTGCCCTTCACGCCGGAACACAGCAATGCTTTCACACTGCTGCTTGGCGGCAGAATATCTGACACTGCGGTGGTACCTACCTGGACGGTTCCTTGCACAAGGAACCTACCACCTAGTAAATTAAAAATATTGTAGTCGTAAAGCAATTTCCTAGAGTGACTTGATTCAAACAAAATGCGTCGCATCATGAGGCCGCTTGTATACGTCAGTTGTTGTCACCGGACAACGGACCGTTTTTTTGTTGTTGTTTTTGTAGGTGTAGTACGATATTCGCAGAACGGTAGCTGAAGATCGGGCTCAGTGGCATGCCTTGGGGAGGCCTATTTCTAGCAGTGGACTGATGTGGGCTGATGATGATACAAGTGGCCTTGTTTACTATAATTTGAAAAGAAGCACCTCCATCTGTTTGTCTGTCTATCACACCAATATATTTTAGCAACAACTATCTAATGCTATCGATTTATCATTTGGAATAGTTTTAAATTTTGCTTCCCCAACCTTAACGCAAATGAAAAAAATATATTTTCTTTCTTTTATTTTCTTTTCAATAGAAGTGTGGCCTCGAAATTTTAAAGGGAGACTACTTGTCAAGTGGGGTATCTTAATATGAATCGTTCTTCATTTTCACTTTACAATACTGATTCTTTAGACACTTTTTGACTTTAATTAGAAAATGTGGGAAAAACCATTTCTACCTTATCTCCGATGTTTGCGGAGGGAATTTTTTAAAATAATTGTTAGCAAAATATGTTTATGTTAATATTACAAGAAAAATAAGGCTATGTTTCTAGTAGCACATTTTTTTAGAAACCATCAAAAAACTTTATTAAACAAACTTAGTTATGCTATTCGTTGCTACCTGAGTTGTTATAAGGATAACGAAATAACTTATATGCTCAAAGAAGGTAGGTACGGAATCTTCGGTGCGCGAGTCTAATTCGCACTCGACCGATTTTCATTAATGTTTCTTAATTTCTTTAGAATTTTGTTTGATTCATACTTGTTCCATGACTAGTTCACACATCTGTGATTTGTGTAAATTATTGTATATTAAATAAAATTATTAATGTCTGTTTCGTATCCTGTGACATAACCCGTTTATTTTTTCAGGCTGGTGGAAATATGATGAGCGTAGTAATTATGAACTGGAAACGGCCTTTAATGCGGGAGAAACTGATTGCACATTGCTTCTTGCCGGGACTCTATATAATATAGATTTTCAGAGCATGACACAAATAAGAAGAAGTGACCAAACAAGACGACGAAGAGTTCGTAGAGATTCTCCTATGTTTCCAGCTAAAGGTAAGTAAGGAGTAATGTTTTACACCTGCCAGTGCCGCGGTGTAAACAGGAATACTTGCAATAATGATTTGTCAACCATTTTTGTCAATGTGTCCATATAAATATGAAATCAAGTCGTTATAAATGTGACATTTTTAGGGTCCCATACCAAAAATTTTAGAAATGGAAAAACTGATCTTGCCACTTCGTTGTCCATCTGTCACACCGTCTTCTACTAATGTTATCCACTTGAAATGGTTTTAAATATTGATCACCCAACTTCATCTCAAATGAACCCCCATTACCATGTTCACAAGGGAGTAGAACATTTTCCCGCTGCAAATGGTTAGACATATTAAAATCTAAAGCTTTGTATTATGGTAGTAGGTCCTGGAATTTGTTTAGTATTCCTTAACATTATTTTTCCACGAGAATGGTATATTTTGTCGCTGTGAAAAGGGTTGCCCATGTTTACAAAGAGAGGATTTCTTTTTTTTTTATAATACGAAAAAAACTTAAAAACTATATTTTATTAGTTTCTTGATTATTATCTAATACTAGTTGACCCACGCAGCTCCGCATGCGCTATTTTTACGTTATCTAAACTTTTAATAACAGACATTCGCATCGAATATATAACCTCCTTTTGTATAGTCGGTTAAAAACTGGGACCCACTTTTTACTTGCTCTCCGAAGCACGGTCCCGTTTAGTTCAAATGGCGTTAAACGGTCACCCATCTATTTAATGACCATACCTAACGTTGCTTAACCCGATCGATTACAAAACCTTGATAACAACTCTCAATGAGTGTTCCCTTACTAATATTTATTATAATTATGAAGAAAAATTGATAAAATCGGACCAAGCGTATAACCAAGTACCCATTTTGACTTTAATCCCCTCTCCCAAAGGAACCGTGCTAGATTACGGGATAAAAAGTATCCTATGTCCTACCTCGTTGTAAGATCTCCAATCATGCCAAGTTTCATTTGAATCCGTTCAGTAGTTTCGGCGTGATGCGCAGCCGTGATACAGACAGACAGACAGACAAAAATTAAATAATTACATTTTCGGCCTCAGTATCGGTTATAGAATGCCCTCCAAATATAATTTTGAAAATATCTTCAATGTACAGAATTGGACCTGTTACAGTTTTATTATAAGTATAGATTTGATTATTCTCGATATTATCCTGCATGTGTGAGGACCCTCTAAAAAGTTTCAAAAAATGCTAGTGATTTAGTAAAAGTCCTAAAACAATTTGTAAAACCAATCTCGCAATTTGTAAAAAGATAAAACAAAGATATATCCATTAATGTATGCTCACTCAGTTCTCACAGACGACTACTCAGATCTACAAATATATTATGTTTACATAAAATATTTGAATAATAGGTTCGCAAAATGTTCATTTCGCAAAACGTCAACTTCGAAAAAACTTTGCATAATGACTATTATCATGAAAACAATCTTTTATAAAAAAAAATATGTTAGCCACTGACACTGAATCTAACAATAATGAGAACTGAGAATAACTTCTGGCCTTTTAGAGAAGCTCAGTCACACAACGAGCTATAGCGAGAGCTATGCTCGGAGTTTCTTTGCGCGATAGAATCCGAAATGTGGAGATTCGCCGAAGAACTGAGGTCACCGATTTAGCTCTCAGAATCTGCAAGTTGAAGTGGCATGGGCAGGCCACATCGCTCGAAAAACCGATAACCGATGGGGAACAAAGGTTCTCGAGTGGCGACCACGAACTGGAAGACGCAGCGTAGGCAGGCCTCCCACTAGGTGGACAGACGACATTGTGCTCGTCGCAGGTAACCGGTGGATGCAAACAGCCAATACATACAGTATACCCTATTTTTCTTTTCAAGATCAAAAAATGAACAATAAATGTATGAACGCAGGCGTAATGGCTGACCGGTGTCATATTCGTATATCGTGTATGTCATGTTCGACCCTACTGGCCCTATTTGGCTGGTCACCGTCAGCCATCACGCCTGCGTTCATACATTTATTGATCCATTTTTACCCGTCTACGGAACGGAGGGAGGGTTACGATTTTAACAAGAATGTATGTATGTATGTATGTTCATCTGTTCCCGTATATCTTCTAATCTACTTAACATAATTTGACAAGTAGGGTGTCGTTAGAAGCGTCTTGATTGTCTGCTGGTTATAGGCTATATAATAAATATCACATTAATATACTGCGATTTCATCCGTAGTCGGGTTTTAGTTTTTAAAACTTATTACTTGTTGATCTTGTAAATAAATAAATAAAATATTCTTTATTAAAGTGACCAAGACTCACAAACAAAAACAAACACAATACAAAAAGGTATAACTTATTTCTAATTATAATATACAAATACACCTATGATACGCAAATCATCGCACCAGACCATGGGAAATGGAGCAACAATGATTCACGTATCCACAATCCAGTCTATTTGCTATCACGTCCAGAATACTGTTAGGGCTGCTCCGCACCCTGCGCACCAGGGACGCACAGTCGCACACCTCTTGCGCATAGTAGCGTAGAAGCAATCTACGTGTGCGTCCGCAAACATTCCAGATGCGCTACAGAAGCGAGGCAGCCCCACCAGCACCCTGAACGCGTTATTATATTGGATACGGAGGGCGTCGTAAGCTCTTTGCGTGTAATTTGCCCACAGGCTGCAAGTGTAAAATGTTGTGCAGTACGCACGAAACAATGTAATTTTAACACTCTGTAAAGAAAAGCAGGGTTAAAGTATGTATACTTGTCCAACGATTTTTCAGAAACTACAAATCTGATTACGATAATTCTTTTTGTCATAATTTTAGTATGTTTCAACTTAGAGAATAGTACTTTCAAGTTCCATCGACATTGGTTCCCAGGGGGCAAGGCATTCTATTCTATTCTATTGTTGGTGGCTATAAAAATAAGGCCCGGTAATCACCGGAACGCACGACCCAGTTGGATCCATTATGTATGCCCTAGCCCTTACGCTGTTGCTAACGTGGCGAAGAGTTCCCTTAGGTACGCAACGATTGCGCCAGCTTGGAGCTGTACATACCTAATCATCTGGTGTAGGATAGGCTTCCAGATGACTCAACCTACGTCTCGCAAGAGCGTCGCAGCCGCACAATACTTGTCGTATTGACTATTTTTCACCTTCGCAGATCTGCAAATATCAACAGTGGGTACTTAGCCTCATTCTGTGGAGGTGCTCATTGGTACCAAAATGTCCCGCGAGTGCACCTATTAGGTGCCTTATTTTTTATCTGTTTAGGTTGCATCTACCCCTGTGCTAGAGAAAGTTTTGGAGTGGTTTAGGCCTGACGCTTCCCTCCATTCCTTTATGTGTTTATTTCTAGCATGCGCATATAATGCTTGGTGATACGTTCTTTACGGAATCCCCACAAATGGTTCAGGGCCAACCAAATGTCTTTGTGAGCCGGCCCTCGCTAGTCTGTCTGCCTTCTCATTGCCAGGTACCCAGATAAGGCTGACTTTGTTGTGTTTTCCCAGGTTGTTCACGCCTGTAACGCCTTCATTAACTAGTTTAGACATAGATTTAAGATTTTTCACTACGAGTTTAGAGAACTCGGAAGGAGTTCAGAGCCTTCAGAGCTGCCTGACCATGTAATGTAAATGGTTTTACCTTTGACATTTCTCCTCTGTATTTTTTTATGCTGGCAATTATGGCATAAGTTTCCGCTTGGAATACGTATAACGTATAATGCCCCATGATCTGACTGACACTGCAGTACTTGGAATAAATCCCTGCCCCAGTACCTGACTCCATTTTAGAACCGTCAGTGTACCATATGAGGTGAGTTCCACCAACCGGTTTGAGTCCCCGTGTCCACTCTTCCTTTTTCCTTGATAGTACGTGTAGGTACTCGGTACCTCTTATTAAACGTATGGTGCAAGGTGTATGTTAACTAACAATAGCACCGGATGGTCCATCCGTCCCCTCTTATCTACGATATGCAGAGGATAAATCTAAAATAATAAAACGGCGGGTCTTCAAATGCTTGAATTTTTTGTTACATAGGTAGGTACCTTTTTGTAGTAAACTTTACTATATAAGCAGGTGAGCATACAATGCTAGTAAGCATTGTATACGCGTTAGTAATTGTCATGCACTCATGGCAAGACATGTGACTTTATTTTTAAAACAATCTGTATTTTTTTTTAACTTGATGTTGGTCCGTACAAGCTGTTCGTTTGTGGAATGCATTGCCTGTTTCGATAAGAAGTGCTCAATCCTTGCTGTCTTTTAAAGAAATGGTCAAAGACCATTATCTGAGCCTGTAAATTCCTGATAGCCTTTTTTTTTATATGTATATATATTAATTACTATTAGATATTGTTATATATAACTACGTATAAATATATATAATGTGTATAAGATGTACAATTTAAGGTATGTACCAAAGTATGTACACCACCAGCTACCCAAATATTAGTTCAGTTTCTTCTTTTTTTAAGTTTTGGTTGTCTGGAAGAAATCGCTGTTAGCGATAAGACCGCCATTTAAGTTATTTTTTAAGTTTTCTGTATGTTTTACTTTGGTGTGCAAATAAAGAGTATTCTATTCTATTTTTAGCGGGGTAGGTATTTTTTTTTGTCTTACACTCTTCATCAGCAGAAGTAGCTACAGTTTATTACTACATCTTTATTTGGTGATTAAGTACTTAGGCCCAAGTGCACCGACATTTAAACGTCCGTTATCTATTTTTCACAATCGATTAAGTATCTATTTTTCACCACCACCATAACCCCGGTTATGGACCCTTAACAGTCCATTATCTTAACCTTCGACACCCCCGGTCACCGTTAAGGACTGTTAAGTAGTTAAATAGATAGGTAATCAATTCTGAAAAATAGATAACGGACGTTTAAATGTCGGTGCACTAGGGCCTTAAACTTACTATTAAAAGCGCCGATGTGTCAGTGAGTTAAACAGAACCGATCAATTATGTAAACCTAAGGTCTTCAGCTGATTAGATTCCAAGATTCATGCAGTGCAACCTGGGCTATTAAATACTCTGAAATGCTAATTATGGAAATAGACCAATAAACGTAACATTGGAAAACCGTCTTCTTGCTGATAAAGTTATCTAGGTCCGTGTCTTGTTTATCGAAGATCTACAGAAAGGCTAATGTGACAAATTTTATTAAGTTAGCTGGTTGTTCTGTACGTTTCGGAACACGACATTTCAGCAATGTATAACGACTTTTTGTGCCGTATGAAGTTCCTGAGCGGTCCTGCGTGAATGGCTGAAATTTCAGTCAATTCTGTGATACGTGACGAACAATGTCCAGACGTATCTGACGACACGACGTGTTAAAAAGGGGTATCCCTTTTTAACACCGTTAGGGGATAAATTAAAAAAAAATACGAACACGTATTCGATTAAACCTTTGACTGCCGACGGGCAACATAACTATAGAAAAATTCATTGTATGACGGACACTTGGCGTTTAACGTGTAATTTTGTGAAATAATGTCTATGCAAAATTTCAAGTCAATCGGACCAAGGAATCGCGTTCTCCCATACAAACTTTGCCACCCGTTTTCACTCCCTTAGGGGTTGAATTTTGCAAAATTCCGTCTTAGTGAGCACATAGGTACGTCCTAAAAGTAACCCCCATGAAAAATTTGAGACTCCTAGCACTTGTAGTTTCTGAGATTTCGTGAGTCAGTGATTTTCTCTTTTGTATATCATATAGATGACTATTATTTTACAGGAATTGCTGGAATTAAGTGTGAAAATTCCCATAACATGGAGCAAATAAAAGTCGAAGATGGTCCTGCTGAACAAAATAATCTAAATTCAGAGGATGCTGTCATAGAAATAAGTGATAACGAAGATGTTGAACCAGTTTCTCAAGAGTCGGATAATGTCAATCACATAGTCGATAGTATCAGGTATGTTTAATCTAGAATAGCATTTACCTACTGTACTTTATGGCAAATAGGTACTGTCGCGGTCAAGAACGCTAGAATGAATGAATCTATTGAACATTGTGAAAAATATTCTATAATGGATGAAGTTACTGAGTTTTTTTTTTATTGATAGTCGCTGTTGGCCGCAGATGGCCATTACAGCTTCACCGGATAATAGGGAGTTACTATGTGTGAGTGCTTACATGGCGAACCAATAGCACGCGTGCCATCAATGCGATGTGATCAATGTGATGTGCCAATATTTTGGGCACGCCACAAATCACAAAGTTCATTATGCATTGAGATAAAAAAATATTTTAATAAGAAAATCTTAATAATCTTCTCAATACAAGAAAATATATTCTTGAACAAGTATAAATTATAGGTATATATGTTTCAACTCGTCTCGTTAAGGCCTTTCATTTTCATTTGATACCCATTATGATGTTTTTAGACATAAAAAAAATATAAAATGGCGGCTGGCGGCTGCCATATTATTTTTTTTGGAAAAATATATACCCAATGTCACTCACACATCTAAGACGAATCTAAAGACATCTTATAAGTCACTGTCCATCACGCCGTGTAGTCTGTAGGCCGTGCCAAAGAAATAGACCTACATACTCTAGAAAAACATAACCCTCCGTCTGGGGCATTCGAGCAAAAAATAACTTTTTTTTTCAATTATTTATCGTTTATAGAATACATTATAATATGCTGTTAGCATAATATAGCATTAAAAAACCACGGAGGTTTATACAGACAGGCTATGCTATAACGGCTTACATTGAGACTTAATCAACATTTATTAGTTAATATAAGTAGGTACCTATTAATCTATATTAACTAACAGGTTACAAAAATAGTTGTAGGGTTAAAGGATTGAAGGGTAGATGCATTTGTGAACTCAATATCAATTATTGTTTAAATTATTTAGATAGTAAACTTTAAGTTTATCTTTAATATTCTTAGGATTTATGCTATCGCGAAGATCGGAGGGTAGTTGGTTAATTAGCCGCGGAAAAAGGTAGGCAGCGGACCGCTCGCCGTACACATTGTTAGCGCGCGTCGTACATAGTTGGCCCTGGGCTACCGCCCGCGTATATAAGACATGATGTTTGATTTGTTTCTTAAGATCTGTATTAAAAAAATATTTTTTGAGCAATTCGTACTTTACATGAGTATGAACCAGTAAGATGCCACAATGCTTAAATAATCCATTTTGGTCAATATGGAATTGCCGTCGGACGTTCGACGGTCGTTTTTTATAATTCTTAATTGTAGATTGTAAATTTGATCTATGATATGTCTTAAAAGTACGCCCGTAACAACAAAGTCCACATTGTATATATGATCCTGCTAGTGAATTATATAACATTAGCTTAAGCTATAAGGTATTCTATTTTTGAGGTTAATAATATTTGCTAGAAACTGCCTAAGCTTAGTACACACTGATTCTATATGATTACTCCAGTTAAATTTGTTATCAATATGCACACCGAGTTAAATTTGTTATCAATATGTACGTCTGCGAATCAACAACATCAACACAAGGGCAGCTACAAATATTGTTAATAGAAGCATGTAAGCATACTAACAATCATCTTCATCACCATCCGGAAGATGTCCACTTGTGAACATTGGCGTCCCTCCTAGTACGCCACAATTAACGACAATAAACACTAACAATATTAAGATATAAATCATTTTAACGGATTTCTTGAACCAAGAAATTTTTCTTTGGTTAATAGTAAATTAAGTACTTACATATTTTAATTTTGACGGCACTCTATAGCCTTAATGAACATTTATTTATAAATATGGCACGTTGATACTTTAGGCTATGTATTTTTTTTAATCATCAGCTGCCATTTTGTATATTTTACTTCCAAAAATATCAATATGGGTATCAAATGAAAGAGATGAGAGTCAGAAGAACGAGTCAAGTAGAGATATTATGTAATACACTTTGACCGGATCTTCTCAGTTGAGGCCGCGTTGTGATCCGGTGGTAGCTTCTAAAAAATGACGATTCAAAAGTGCTAGCGTTAAGCCTATTTGAAATAAAGATTTTTGAGTTTGAGTTTGAAATTATATATACGTCTAGATAGCATGTTCGATGTTCAAACACTTGACAATATCAGGTACACCAAAACATCAAATTTGTAGACTTGGTTGTTTAACTTGAACTGTACCGATGGTTTGTGCTCGCAAAAAAAAACATTATGCCGAATTGTGTAATCAAATCGTGAAAATATTAACTAAGTAAAATTAATAAAGACTTAATTTTCCATTGATAAGTCTTAAGATTCTGTGAAGGATTATTATAATAAATTAATAGTTTAAAAAACAAAAATACACGCTTTTATAAGGACTACTGCACTAAAAAGCTATAAATAAATTATCTAAACCGTGCTTTCTTTCTTTCTACCTCGTGTTTGTAAATTATGGATTATATTTATGTGTAAAAGCGTGGGGCGCTTTATCTGAATTTACATATTTGTCAAATTTCAAGAACGCTAAGTATTTGTATTCACATGACAATAATTTGTAATTATTTAGGTACAGAGAAAAAGCGCCCCACGCTTTTACACATAAATATAATCCATAATTTACAAACACGAGGTAGAAAGAAAGAAAGCACGGTTTAGATAATTTATTTATAGCTTTTTAGTGCAGTAGTCCTTATAAAAGCGTGTATTTTTAGTTTTTTAAACTATTAATTTATTTTATACTTTTTAGTCTTAGAAATATTCGCCTAAACTACGAATAAAATTAGCTTAAGTATTGATTTGTTCGTAGCTTGAATCGTAGGCAGGTTGTGGCAAAACATATTTTTATATTACGCGTAGGTATCTCATTGAGTTAGCGAAGTTTAAGAATGCACTACGTATTTACCCTTTAAGCAGTCGAAAGTAAGCCAAAAGTCAATAGTTTTACAAGTAGTATTCAAGGGATATCTAATGGTATAACTGGTATTAACTAGTACCACCTATACCATTATTACAGGTATAAATGGGACAACTTAGTACCATTTATACCATTAATGGTACAATTCAATGGTATAACTGGTCCGAAGCCGTTCGGTGGCTTACCAACCTTCCGGGTTCATCAACGTCCACGTTATTAGGCAAAGTAAATATAACTCCTTAATACAAATCAAATGAGACCAAGCTACTAGTAAACCCGTCGAGGTTTACTAGTAATCATTCCATGGTTCCGTCAACCACCTTTCATTTCCACCATCAACCCTGATTATTGGGCAAAGTAAATAGAACTCTTTAATACGAATCAAATGAGCTTAAACTCGATGAGTTTACTAGTAGCCGTTCCAGGGTTCCGTCACCAACCTTCCTATTCTATCATCAGGCCCTCATTAATGGTCAAAGTGAAAAGAACTCTTTAAAACAAATTAAATGAGCTGAAACTTGATGTGTTTACTAGTAGCCATTCCAGGTTTCCGTTACCCACCTCCCTGTTCCATCATCAGGTCCTCATTATTGGTCCAAGTGAAAAAAACTCTTTAAAACAAATCAAATGAGTCCAAACTCGATGTGTTTACTAGTAGCCATTCCAGGGTTCCGTCACCCACCTTCCTGTTCCATCATCAGAATCTCATTATTGGTCGAAGTGAAAAAAACTCTTTAAAACAAATCAAATGAGTCCAAACTGGATGTGTTTACTAGTAGCCATTCCAGGGTTCCGTCACCCACCTTCCTGTTCCATCATCAGGTTCTCATTATTGGTCGAAGTGAAAAAAACTCTTTAAAACAAATCAAATGAGTCCATACTCGATGTGTTTACTAGTAGCCATTCCAGGGTTCTGTCACCCACCTTCCTGTTCCATCATCAGGTTCTCATTATTGGTTGAAGTGAAAACAACTCTTTAAAACAAATCAAATGAGTCCAAACTCGATGTGTTTACTAGTAGCCATTCCAGGATTCCGTCACCCACCTTCCTGTTCCATCATCAGGTCCTCATTAATGGTCAAAGTAAAAAGAACTCTTTAAAACAAATCAAATGAGTCCAAACTCGATGTGTTTATTAGTAGCCCTTCCAGGGTTCCGTTACCCACCTTCCAGTTCCATCATCAGGTCCTCATTAATGGTCAATATGAAAATAACTCTTTAAAACACATAAAATGAGCCCAAACTCGATTAGTTTACTAGTAGCCATCCAAGGGTTCCCTTATCCACCTTCGAGCCCCAGCATCAGATCAGCTCGAGGATACCATATTATTGTATTGTCACCGGTCCTTGATACATGTGCAAAATTTCAAATGTTTTGGACGTGTAGAAGTGGGTCAAAATTGCATCGCAAGATTCCATTACCATCATAGTTACAAAGTTACATACATACATACATCGATATACTATACCATACATACATACATACAGGCAGTAGCGGACTAACGGGGGGGCGGAGGGGGCGGTCCGCCCCGGGCCTCGGGTCCAGGGGGGCCTCCAATCGCCAAAACTTATTTTTAATCTTTGAGGTATTTCAGTACCTACTACGTATTAGAGAGATTATTACCATACTTAGATTATAGCGCACAGATCCTGTTAGTCCATGACAATTGCATTTAGATTGATATGAGACAAATAAGTGTGTGCATCGGAAGTCGGAACTCTTAAATTTTGGTTGAAATAATCCGATACGTCCCCTTAATCTCAAAGACAGCCATAATGTTATGTGTGGTGATTATTAGACAGTTTGGAGTTGGGGGCCTCATGATGCACGTAACCAAAATATAAATGTACCTACAATGTAGCTGTAGTGCCTATAGTCTATTCAGCAGGGAATTTACACAAAATTTACTCTGTAGAATGATAACCCAATCAATCAATTAGTGATTTGTAAATGAAGTGTAATATACAGGGTGGAAGGGACATCGTACCGAAAAAAAATTTATAAGACGTCAAATAATGTCCGTTACAACATTACAGTAACCATTTAAATGGTAAATGACAAATGACTAACTTATTAATTCTCGAGCATGTAATGAATATATGCGGAATAATGTTTATTTTTCAAATTACATTGCTAATTTTCTAAAATAATAATAGTTAATTGCCTATTAATTCATTGCCTATGCACTGTTTTTGTGAATAAAGAATAAATAAATAAATAAAATAAAAACACAAATAATTAATTAATTGTTTTTAAATTAAAATTAGGCTTTATTATTATACCAATAATGATGTTATACTAATTTTATTTAAAAAAAGTGAATTTTTTTTGGAAATTCATGAAAAAGCCGATGAAAAATTTCAACACTAGGATGTTCAGAATCGTGTTCTGGATACCTGTTATCGGTTTTCGGTACGATGTCCCTTACACCCGTTATACAAAATTGACAAATTAAATTATAAGTTTATGTATGGTAGGTTTATGTAGGGTCTCACCCATCCTATTCAACATTTATGGGGAATATATCATGCGCAAGACCCTTCATGGATGGGAAGGTGGCATAAAAATTGGTGGAGTTAAAATAACCAATTTGCGTTATGCCGACGATACCACCTTATTTGCAAGTTCTATGGAAGAAATGGTGACACTAATGGGTCGTTTAGAAAGTTGTAGTCTAGAAATGGGCCTTGCTGTTAACAAGAGCAAAACCAAATTAATGATAGTCGACCGTTTCGCATCGCTACAGAATACAAATCTGTTGAAGGACTATGATGAAGTGAAGAAGTTTCAGTACCTAAGATCCGTAGTCACTCACAATAGTAGCTGCGAACGTGAGATTCGTCATCGCATTGGAGTTTCTAAAACAACTCAGCAAGATATGGAAAGATCGGAATATTACCAGGCGAACAAAAATTCATCTTTTCCATATTCTTGTACGGATCGGAGTCATGGACCATCAAAGCAGCAGATAAGCACAGAATCGACGCATTTGAGATGTGGTGCTGGCGACGTATGTTGAGGATACCTTGGACGGCTTTTCGTACGAACATCTCGATACTACAGGAGCTATGCCTTGAACGTACGCCAAGACTGTCAACAATATGCGAGTCTAGAATTCTGCAATATTTTGGACATAATGCACGAAGAGATCCACCTAATTTAGAAAAACTAGTGTTGACAGGAAAAATTGAAGGAAAGCGGCCAAGAGGACGTTGTGTAAAGCGGTGGTCGAACCAGATCTCCGAGATACTGGAGCGATCTGTCAACTCTACCCTTCACCTGGCAGAAGATCGGGTTCAATGGAGGCGGATCACAGCTAATACGTATACATGAGTGTGCACAGCGGAGTCACGATCCTCAGTAATGAGGGACCGATTGGCAGAGAGAGAGAGATAGGGTAGCACATCGCCGGCTGATTAATTATGATACTATGCCAAGAACACAAGTGCCTCCTTAAGGCAAAGGATACCTAGTCACATTTCTATTGGTCCCTGGCCATGCGAGTTGCACCACCGGCTTGACGCATCGTCTTCGTTTCTTTGGTCTCCTTCTTCTGGAGCATGACTGTAATACAGAAGGACTGTCTGCCAATATAGTAGATACTACTGCCGACAGAGAGTGGTCTGGTCGTGTCCAATCTGGCTGACGTGGATCCGCTGCTCTAATTTACACGCATAGTATACTTGTGGTGCTATTAGGCAAAAAGTAGCAATGCCGCCTTACCACACAAAGCCTGTACCTATACGACAAACAAATGGCTTTGCAAACAAAGTAAAGTCGCCGACATTGCCAATAGAATAGCAAGTTTGAAGTGGAAATGGGCTGGCGACATCACCCGAAAATCGGAGTCGTGGTGTAAGACTGTACTGGAGTGGAGACCTTGGGACAGAAAAAGGCCAGTAGGGAGACCGCAAATGAGTTGGAAGGACGATATCTCAAGGGTAGCGGGCATAAACTGGATAGTAAAGCCCAAAAAAGATCGGAATGGAGGAAAATGACGGTGGCCTACACCATAATGGTTGAAAGAGGCTTAAGATAAGAGAAGATACTTATGGTGCGTGTTGGGTGGAAGCCCGGGCCCACCTCAATGATGGCAAGTCGTTGTCACCCTCACCCTATCTCACTCAGATAATCACTGTAACACACATACCCAGATTCTCTGAGTCTACAGGTTATTCGCTACGTTTCTGTCGTAGCCAGGCTTCGAAGAACAGATATTTACATAGATAACGCAAATGCATGTATTTCGCGTGTCCGAACCCCGATGAAACGCCGGGGTTGGAAAACTTACAGTCCGCGCGCGTCTGCTGTTGCAGCCTTGCAGCCGGTCGGCCGCAAAAACTAAAAGAAATCGGCGGCGCATTGGCGGGGCATCGGTGTCTTTGAATAGGTTTGGAATTCCGTCACTAAATTCGGCCGTGACGTCACAGAAGGTGTTAAAAACTTGGTTCAAAAGTTTCTTGGTTTCAATACAAATCGTGATACTTGCATTATCTATGTAAATCTATATCTGGACTTCGAAGACTGGCAGGACAACACTGACAACTCCCTTTGCTTTCGTACGCTCATCAGAAGGCCATGAGCGTAATTGTTCAAGTGCGTGCCTTATCCACCTCCGACTGAAGTTATTTGACCCTGAAAGCGCGCCAGGACTGTTTCCCCTCATACATGACATTACGGTACCCTTATAGCGACCTGGTCGGCCATCTTGCGCTGCAGACTCAGGATCTTTTTAGACGGAACGAGGTGCCTTAGGTGCCAGGTGCCTTCAAAACAACGCCTACATTGGCTCTTGAGTGGATACTGGGACTAACCCCACTACACACTTACATACAAACAGAGGCAAGGAAGTCGCTATACAGACTTGCAAAAGCAGGAGTTTGGAATCGTAACAAGCCCTGTACAAAACACACTTTATTGGATCCCGTGAAAGAACTGGACGATCTAATGGACATGCCCTGTGATAGGATAAATCCAGTGTACATGTTTAACAAGAGGTACCGAGTACATATACCATCCAGGGAAGAGTGGACGAGGGGACTCAAACCGGTTGGTGGAACTCACCTCATATGGTACACTGACGGTTCTAAAATGGAGTCAGGTACAGGGGCAGGGATTTATTCCAAGGACTGTAGTGTCAGTCACAGCATGGGGCATTATGCATCGGTATTCCAAGCGGAAACCTATGCCATAATTGCCAGCATTAAAGAGATGCAAAGGAGAAACGTCAAAGGTAAAACCATTTGCATTCTCAGTGACAGTCAGGCAGCTCTGAAGGCTCTGAATTCCTTCCGAGTTGCTTCTAAACTAGTCAAAGAAGGTGTTACAGGTTTGAACAACCTGGGAAGACACAACAATGTCAGCCTTATCTGGGTACCTGGACACGAAGGCGTCGAGGGCAATGAGAAGGCAGATAGACTAGCGAGGGCCGGCTCACAGAGTCATTTGGTTGGCCCCGAACCATTTGTGGGGATTCCGTATGGAACATATCACCAAGCATTATATGCACATGCTAGGAACGAACACATGAAGGAATGGAGGGCAGCGTCAGGCCTAAACCACTCCAAAGCGTTCTCTAGCGGAAGGGTGGACTGTGGGGTTAAATTATTAAGCCTTAACAGATCACAAATAAGGCACCTAATAGGTGCACTCACGGGACATTTTGGCAACAACGAGCATCTACACAGAATGAGGCTAAGTACTGGTGACATTTGCAGATTCTGCGAAGATGAAAAAGAGTCAATGCGACACATATTGTGTAGCTGCGACGCTCTTGCGAGACGTAGGTTGGGTCATTTGGGAGTAGCCTATCCTACGCCAAATGATTATGTACAGCTCCAAGCTGGCGCGATCGTTGCGTACCTGAGGGAGCTCTTCGATACGCCAGCAACAGAGTAAGGGCTAGGGCATGCACAATGGATCCAACTGGGTCGAAGTGCGTTCCGGGGATACCGGGCCCAAATTTATAGCCACCAAGAATAGAATAGAATAGAATAGACGGAACGAGGTTTGCGTCAAGTTTGCGTATTATTACTACAGCTCTTTAATATAATCGGTGAACATATAATGCGTACCGTTTAAGAGGACTGGGAGGGAGGTATCCGGATTGGTGGGACCCTACTGAACGATATCCGCTTCACCGATGACACCTAACTAATAATCTTGATTGATCTTCGAAAAAGGAACAGGCCGAACTTCTTGAAAAATTGAGGATTGATGAAAAATTTATAAAATGGTTTTGAAGAATCTTCTTTCTAAATCAAATTAATGCGTACTCTGGTCTTCTCGATCTTTTTATATACTTCTGAAACTGGATGTTGATGACTTGGAAATGTTGTGTTGGCGCAGAATGCTAGGCAAATCGTAGACCAAGCATCGCACTAATGCATCTAAGTAATCTCGAAGAGCTTAATAATATCATGGATAAATTTATCCATGATAATATCAAAGAGCGACTTTCCACCGCGAGCATCTCTCGCGATTCTGCCCATATGACCGGAAAGTCGGTGGGGGCGTGGGTCATGTCTGCGTTAGACGTGTCGTCAACTTCTTTGACCACAAGGGCAAGATAAAACGGAACAGCCTAGAGAGGCTTATCGTGATAAGCCAAATGGATGGCAAGAGAAGCAGAGGACGCATGTCGATGCGATGGGCAGACACTGTCAAAGCGGTTACGAGAGCGACGCTACGGGAAGAATACATGGAGCTCAAGATCGAACAGCCTAGAGACGAGTGGTGGCAAGTCTGCATAGTCACGTCCCTTAGTCATGAAGTCACGACTAAGTAGAAGAATATTACTATAAATTTACGAAAATATTGTCTGTTGACATTTACAACGTGTCCATCCTGTAAAGCATTTATTTCTCTAGCACAACTAACACAAATCTAACGACATATCACAAGTCAAAATCCATTGAGCCATTTAGGCTGTAGGCCGTGCCAAAGAAACAGACAAACACACAGACACACTCTCAAAAAACATACCCCTTTTTCTGGGATAGTCCGATAAAAATACATCACTCTCTGACCGGGGGGCCTCATAACTTTTTGCCGCCCCGGGCCCCCGACAGGCTTAGTCCGCCACTGCATACAGGTCAAGCTAATAAAAGCCTGTTAAAAAATCGATTGTTTTTTACGACAATTTGTACATTGTCCGACTAGACTGGTGTTGCTAGGTAATAATGGGGGAATATATCTTAAGTCTGGGGTAATTTTTCTTTTAACAAAAATGAATTAAATTAAACGTAATACGTAGATGTAAAACAAATCAATAAATCAAATACAATATTTTTTTTTTGGAACGAAGTTCCTTATGGGACGATGGGGAGGGGTACCCTAGCCGGGAAAAAACGTCCGTAACGTGACCATCCGATCATTATTCACAAATATATATCTTATTTCAGTTACCATAAAACTTAAATTTCTATGATCGAACATAATTAGGCTTAATTATTATTATTGGAACGAAGTTGTGTGGTGTGGTGCTGTGTGTATGTGTGTGGTGTGTTAAAAAAAAAAAATTTAAAAAAGAAAACACATAAGTACGTGTTTTCTTTTTTAAATTTTTTTTTGAATGATGTAATGAATGCGTCACGTGAGCGCTTTCATAAGGTTAACAAATTTAACGTTTAACGCGTTAAGTGATAACATTTTTGGAAGTCGCATAAGCAGTTTCACTCCAAAAAAATTATACCCGAATAATTATTTTCTTTATACCTCGAATAGAACTTAAAAATTAATATTTTTATAATAAGGAACTTCGTTCCTATCCGGTGTCCCACGACACCACACGGTATTTTTTTTATAAATTCATTACTTTTTTATAGGTAAGTAAGTACTTACTTTTTCCGGTTCCGGTCGCGAAAGTGAAAACACCTTGGTGAAGATTACGTGCAAAATAATTAAAAAGTAATCAACTCGGTAGAAGTAATCAATAACAGTGAACTTACGTGTTAAACTAAAGAACTAGTGTTTGGCGAAATCATCTTAAAAAGTGCATTGGAAATACCACAAAATATAGCTGTTATTGATAAATAATAATTTGCTTTATCTTTGAGGTTATCGGATCATAACTAATTGCAATTAGAATCGATTGACAGCTGTCTGACGTCTGACACTGACGCCTACAAATTCCAATAGTACCAACACAATTTTTATACTAAAAAAATACGTTCCTGTTCTACGCAAATAAAGTTGGTTAATAATGGATGAAAACTTCGAGAAACTGTTTAATAAAATAAAAATGGAAATGCAGCTCCAGACTAAAGAAATAACTGATAATCTTATGGTGAAAATGGAAGAAAAACTGCTTCCACTAGTCGAAGAAAATTGTAAATTAAAGGAAAAAATTGAAACATTGGAAAAAAAAGTAGATATGTTAGAAAAAGAGAAAAGAGCAAGTAATTTAATTATTTTTGGCCTTGAGGAAAAAGAAAAATCTCACGTGGATCTTGTGAATGCGGTAGTAACCGCTATAAGAAATCTCAGTGTAAAGTTAGAAACGCAGGAAATAATTAAAGCTAGGCGTTTGGGCCATGGGAAAGATGATGGGAAAGCAAGACCAGTTATTATCACACTTTCTACCCTATGGAAAAGAACGGAAATATTGAAAAACAAAAAGAAAGGTAATATTTATATTTCGGAAGATTTCCCTAAGCAAGTTTTGGAAATAAGGCGCTCTCTGCAGGACAAAGTAATGGAAGAAAGAAGTAAGGGAAACTTTGCCTACATTAGATACGATAAATTAGTAGTCAAGGAAAATAAAAATAATACGGAAAAGAGAAAGAGATCACCAACTTGCAGCCCTCAGGAGGAAATAACTTACGACCCAAGCACCTCAAAACCTACACCCAAAGTGAGTAGAGCAAACGCCTTCGATTTAATGAGACCACGAACAAACTCTCTCTCATCCAACAACAAGAAAATGTAGCAACCAATACCCCGGGACCGGACAAGTATAAATACAAACTATGAAACTAATACTAACAATACATCTATAGTCCCCAAGCCGGCTGGTCCCCGAGGGGAGAGCGACCAAAACCCTCTAGCAGAAAAAACAAAAAATGTAAAAACAAACAAACACAAATCAGACAACAAATCGGACACAAGTCTTTATCGGTCCATAAAACATAACAAAATTAACTCATGGAATATTGCCACACTCAACGTAAAAACTTTAAGAACTGAAGATAGTCTCTTGGAATTAGAACATGCTCTACAGAAATTAAAATGGGACATCCTAGGAATAAGCGAGATGAGAAGAATGGGGGAGGCTATTAACGAAAGACAAAACTTTATAATATACCACAAGGGTGAAATCCCAGGCCAAAGCGGCGTAGGGTTTCTTATCAAGCCTCACGTAAAAAAATATATTAAAGAAATAAGAGGAGTCTCGGACAGGCTAGCTATACTTCACATAACGGTACCTAACTACAAGAAAGATTGGGTGATAATGCAAATCTATGCGCCAACAGAACAAGCCGATTCGAATGTATTAGACTCCTATTACGAAAGCCTAAGAGAGGAAATCCAGAAGCACCTCAATAAGCATATAATATTAATGGGAGATCTGAACGCGCAAATTGGCGAAAAACAAAGCAACGCGGAATTCGTCATAGGTAAATTTGGGCACGGCAAGAGAAGCAAAAATGGACAAAAACTCGTAGAGTTCCTACTGGAAAATAACCTATTTATTCTTAATACCATGTTCAAGAAAAAAAACTCGAAAAAATGGACATGGAACTCTCCAGGAGTAATATACAAAACGGAAATAGATTACATTATTAGCAATCATCCTAAAGCCTTTAACAATACAGAAGTAATTCAAAGCTTTAACTTCAATACAGATCACCGTATGGTGCGCGGTGAGCTAAAACTTCACGCCCCAAAAATTAGCAGAAAATGCATTAAAAGCAACGACGCACACCAAAATATCAACAAAGATAGCAAACATGAAGCATTGACGTTTGAAGAACTTCAAATACAACTTAAGAATGATAACCCACTTGAAGTATACACAAGATTTGAACAAATTTTGAAACATTCTAAAATTGGATGCATAAAGAAAAACGAATCAAAATTAAATGAAGAAATACTTAATCTTTTATCAGAAAGGAAGCTATTATTATCTAATCATCAAAGAAAAGAAAATTTAAACTGTATTACCGAGCTTAGTAAAAAAATTAGAGAAAGTATTAGACGCCAAAGGAAAATTAAAAGACTACAAACATTAGAAAACCATATTCAAAAAACAGGAGGCCTAAAAAAAGCACTGAAGGAGTTGAGACAAGACGGAAAGGAATGGATGGTTAAAATGAAAAAAAAAGAGACTCCACTAACAAAGAGACAGGACATCAAAGAATTAGCCACAGATTATTACCGTTCTCTATATACAAACAACAGAGAACAAGAAGAACACGTTTTACCAGAACCGATAGATCTCCCTCATGTACCGATGGTTCTGCCCTGTGAAGTGGAAAAAGCCATAAGGGCACAAAAAACTGGCAAAGCACCTGGCCCTGATAAAATCAACAATGAACTACTCAGAGGAACAATAGATGAAATATGTCCAGTGTTGGCTAACATATTTAGCGGTATTCTAAAAACGGGAAGTATTCCGGGACAATGGGGTGAGTCGCATATAATCCTTATACATAAAAAAGGTGACAAAAATGACATAGGTAACTACAGACCCATAAGTTTAATATCCAACGTATACAAATTATTTGCAAAAGTAATACTGGACAGAATAAGCGGAATATTAGACGAGAACCAACCTGTGGAGCAAGCCGGCTTTAGAAAAGACTTCTCAACAATTGACCACATACATACCGTAAAACAGGTCATCGAGAAATTTAATGAGTACGGAAAAGCAGTCTACCTGGCATTTATAGACTATGCCAAGGCATTCGACAGTCTAAACCATAGTTGCATTTGGAAATGCCTAGAAAGCCAGGGAATAAGTATAACCTATATCACCTGCATTAGAAATATCTATTTGAACAGCAAAGCTAGAGTACAGCTAGAAACAATTGGTGAAGAATTCTCAGTTTGTAAAGGTGTACGGCAAGGAGATCCGCTTTCTCCAAAACTGTTTTCAGCTATCCTGGAAAATATCTTCCGCAAACTAGACTGGGACAACATGGGCCTGAATATAAACGGCACTCTTTTAAACCACCTACGCTTTGCAGACGATATCGTATTGTTCGAGGAAAATCCAAGTAAGTTAGAACGGATGATACGCGATCTATCAAAAGTAAGTAGCGAGGTTGGGCTCGAAATAAACTATTCCAAAACTAAGCTAATGACAAATTCAACTGAAGAGGTAGTGACAGTCAATGGGATAAACTTAGAATTTGTAAAGGAATACACCTATTTGGGACAAATCATCTCCCCTGAAGATCAGTCAACGAAAGAGATAAATAAAAGAATTGCAACAGGATGGAGAAAGTACTGGAGTCTTAAAGAAATAATGAAAAGTAGCGATTACAATATGAACACAAAAAGGAAAATATTCAACACTTGTATACTACCATGCCTTACATATGGATGCGAAACATGGTCGCTTAGCAAGGTCCACAGAAACAGACTGCAAAGCTGCCAGAGAGCTATGGAAAGAAGCTTATTGTGTATACATAAAAGAGACAAAGTAAACAGTGCAACTATTAGAGCTAAAACGAAGATAATGGACATCCTGACTACAATTGACCAACAGAAATGGCGATGGATAGGCCACATGATCCGTAGCAAATATGACAAATGGAGCAAAATAGTAACGAATTGGTACCCAAGAGACGGCAGAAGAACAAGAGGAAGGCAGAATAAGAGATGGGAGGACGAGATAAAATTGGCAGCGGGACCTTTCTGGAGAAGAGCAGCATTAGACCGATCACATTGGAAAGAGCTAGAGGAGGCCTTTGCCTGCAGGCACTCTGAGATAAGGGACACAATATAGGAGGAGAAGAAGAATAAACAACAAAAAAACCTCAGATAATAAGGCTATAAAGGCTATAATAATAATAAAAAGTACTTACTTAGAAATATTTTTTTCTTCCTGGTCATGAGGCAAATAAGACCTGATGGTAAGGGACACACCATTTTATTTTATTTGGGACAACAAACAGCTCTATATTATATTATATATATACAAAAAAAGGAATTACACATTTACACAGTACATATCAATGCATAGCCCACAACGCTATCGCTATTTATGGGAAAAATATTTATAACTGGAGATCCCCAAACACGCACTCAACCACAGATGACGCGAGTGTACAACGAGGCCTACACGCACACACGAATTATGAGGCTGCGATATGCTCAGTGACGTAACGTTACAAGACTAATAGGTATCTAGACGTATATATAATCAAAGATAATACATACATATGTATATGTTTTGTATATTTCATGTAATTTAAGACCATTTTGTTAGATCGCAGTCGGGCTTTTTTTGTTATAAAATTATATTTTAACAAATAATTTTAACTGGTTCGTTCGTAATAAAAAAAAATATTTGCATCTTGATGGAGCGTACTTCAGATACAAAATCCAAGAATCATCGGTACCTACTACCTACATATTTGGCGGATTTATGTAAAAAAATATACAGTATAAAATATAGACACGACGAATTGGGAGCTTTTTGAAGTCAGTTAGTCTCGTTTCCCTCAATATTGTTGAAGCTTTCTGTCTCGTGACACTCGTTTCTTTGATTATACTTTAGCCTATGTATTACTTGTATAGCTAGACACTGTTTTTGGTGTTCATTAGAAGGGATCGTAAAACATGATTAAAAATAAATTTTATTTTTTCAGTGCAATGAATCTCGGCGATGACACCCCGCTGGAAAGGAATCGAGAGAATACCTGATTATTATACTACCTAATAATGATTTAAATATCTATAGCTCAAATATATTATTTTATTATTATTGTATGTAGGTACCTACATGTACTTACATGTATTATTTTTATCACTAAAGTTATCGAATAAATAGTAATTTAATAAAATTTAGTTTGTTTAACTAGTTTTAACGATACACTCATGACCCAGTATGTTTACCTTGGACAGATTGTCTAGTTAGGTCGGTCCAACTTCGACAAACAGGTCGCCCGAAGAGTCCAAATCGGATGGACAGCGTTCGGGAAACTACGTGATATCTCGTCTGAAATTCCGCAGTGCCTGAAGACAAAGGTTTTTAACCAGTGAATACATATGGTACTGAGACGTGGTATGCAACAGCTGGCCTTTTAGAGAAGCTCAGAGTCACACAACGAGCTATGGATAGAGCTATGCTCGGAGTTTCTTTGAGCGACAAAATCCGCATTGAGGAGATTCGCCTAGGAACCAGGCCAAGGTCACCGACATAGCTCTCAGAATCTGCAAGTTAAAGTTGCAATGGGCAAGCCACATCGCTCGAAGAACCAATAACAGATGAGGTAGAAACGTTCTCAAGTGGCGACCACGAACCGGAAGACGCAGCGTAGGCAGGCCTCCCACCAGGTGGACAGACGACATTGTGCGCGTCGCAGGTAACCAGTGGATGCAAATAGCCAATTAATGATGAACAAGTTTTATTAGTTGCCAACCCGCACTCGGCCAGCGTGGTGGACTATGGCCTAAGCCCCTTCATCTTGAGGGGAGGCCCGTGCCCAGCAGTGGGACATAAACAAAGGCTGGTATTATTATTATTAAGTTTTTTTATTATCATGATTTAGGTAACCCTTGATCCAACACGCACGACCTCTCTGCTATGTAAAGAATCAATGGAGATTGTTTCTGGGTAAATGAGGGTAACACATTTCAATACAATTTGAAGTTTTACGTGGTGGATTAAATCCTATCAACTAATATAGATAACACATTGTATATTATATCATAGGTGCCTAATTCATTCTGCCTTTTCGAATACACCGTACCTGCTATTTGCTTGTGCAGAGAAAAAGCGCACCACAAGTCACGATGCTTTGACACTAAATAATAATAATAATAACGTTTATTGTCTCCCACATACAGTAGGAACTTACATTTTTATATTATTGCTATTGATGTTACGGTAGTTTGTGGGAGTCAGGAACTCAAACTAGGATACCCTGTGCTAAGGACTCCTGGCCCCCCCTCTCAGAAATTGTGCAACATTTTGAAAATAACTAACATAGTTAAGTTAAATAAGTACAGATTTGTTAGGGAAATAAGCTAAGAAAAATAATATTTGCTGGTGTATCTATTTAAAAGGGAGTGTACGATTTGTTTGTGTGAGCTTGGGTGTGTAAAGGTTAATTGTGTGGAGCATCGATATGGTGTGGGTGGAGCGAATGTACATATTATGTGGGCTGTATGATAATGTGTGTGACGATAATATAAGAGGTAGACAGTGAGAACGGGTTCGATAATTTGTTTATTGCTTTTTAATGAAGTACATTTTTTTCCGCTTCCGGTCTTTGACAAGTAAACATCGTTTGATTTAGCTCGTCTAACTTTTAATAAGTAGTTGTGTTAAAACTTACTTAAACTCATAAAAAAGTTCACTATCACATAAGTTAACCTCACTTCACAAGTTGATCTATTATTCGTCATCCTGGAATTGAATTCAGCAAACATATTTGAGAAGGTGAGATCTTAATTTAGCTGTTATTTTTTGAAATTTGGAAATAAACAATACAAAATGCAGCAGTGAAACACTATTTGCCAAATAAATTACTTCCGCATTTCACTAATGATCAGCTGATTGGCTGACATTTGAGTGTTGCTTGACATTTGTGACGAATAATGTAATGTTTTGACACACGGGCGCTGTCATAATTGTGTCATAATTCATCTGAACCAGAGACTAAAAAAATCGGGCACCAAGGTATTTTGCCACGCTTATAACTTAAGGGTGCGTTCCAGTGACGGATCACTGAAATATTTTTGAGCATTCAATTGACCAGGAAGTATGACTACCGCCTAAGCAGAGGTTTCAAACCGCACTGACTGTCTTTATTAATAAGAATTTTAAAAACTCTGGGATTGACAATAACTGTAAAGCAAATTTTGGATATTAATAATGGATCATGAATATGACCAAAATATTACGCAGCGTAATCGTAAACTTCATCAAGCTAATTCATTAAATGATATTTCTCGAGCTGGTTATTCAGCTTTTGATACAACTATGATGAGTTTGCCGAATACATCATTAAATGAAAGTTATACAGAGCTTAATGACAAAATAGAATATCTCACTAACCAATTGACGGTTGCGCATCAAGAAATAGACAACCTGAATAGTGAAAACAATCACTTAAAAACAGAGCTTGTGAAATGTAATAAAGTTATCGAGACTTTTAAGAAACTCAACTTATCTGAAAACACATCTATGACACCACTACTGAATCGTTCCCGTAATAGTAAGCTTAGAGACAGCCACTCTACTCCTAGAAAAGTCCACAACCCCGTACAGCAAGTAGCGCATAATACAGTTTCTAATCATAAATCATTGGAAAGTATACATGAACCATTACCTCAAAAAACTAGTGAGACATTAGACAATAAATCAATGGAGACATTACCTAATAAAGCAGCACAATCAACTTGTGTTTCTGATAGAATAGACATTAATTTGGTGCAAAATTCGGAGTCTTCTAATGTAATCAATGGCAGAAGTAATGACATAGTATACTCACCTGCTATAAAAATTACAAACAGAATAATTGTGATCGCGGATGACCAGGGACGCCACATTCAGCATACGTTGCAGCGTTTGGTTGGAGAGCGCTACAATGTTGTGTGTTTTTGGAAACCGGGAGCCACCCTTCAAGATGTGATACTTTCTGAGCGTACAGAAATAAATTCACTTACTAAAAAAGACTATCTCGTTATATTAGGTGGAATTAACGATAGATCCCCCAGTATATTTAAGTTGTGTATTGGCCACATTTTGTGTAACACTAGGCACACAAATGTTCTATTTGGTGAAATACCTTATAATAAATGTTTAAGGGAATCTAAATTAAATTATGAATTAGAATTTATTTGTTCCAAATTTATTAATGTTAAATATGTTGACATGGAATTTTCAAAGAAGATGCCTCCTAAGAGACTATTTGCTGGACATTTAAGCCGATTATTGTTAAGAGAAATATTGTGTAATGAATATAAAAGTAACATTGCATGTATACGAAAACAGGTCATTCGAAATTCAATAACAGTATGTGTAGATAAAGCAACTCAAACTAGTAACGTATATGATCCCATAAATTCAATGAAACAGAATGATCCCATAAATTTAACTAAACAGAATTCTGATACCCCTGACAACTTTTTTCGTTAATAATAAAATAAATATACTTCACCAAAACATTAATGGTGCTATTAATAAATCTAATCTTATGGTTGTGCATCTCGAATGGCTTGTAGAACAGGGTACCTCTGTCGATGTATTGTGCCTCACGGAACATAATATGGTAAACGATGATATAAATTTACTACATATTGCAAATTACTCTCTTGCTACTTCGTTCAGTCGGAATAATCGTCATGGCGGTTCGTGTATCTTGGTCCATAATAAACATGAGTTTAGGAAGATAGCGGCAGTTGATAAGTATAGCGTTACTGGAATATTAGAATGTTGCGCTGTGGAGCTCATGCTGCATAAGTTGGTTATCATTTGTATTTATAGGCCACCGCGGAACAACAAACAGTGTTTTGAAGATTTTTTTAGTATTTTGGAATCAATACTTCATGAATTTTGCTTTAGTAATAAGAAGGTGATTATTTGCGGAGATTTGAACATAAACACGTTGACCAAAAGTAAAGATGTTGATTGCTTGATTCAATTGACTTCCAGCTACAATCTTCGATTAGCAATAAATGAACCAACTCGTCTGAAAAGTGGTACTTGCATAGATAACTTCGTTCACAATGTTAGGGGTTGTAAATATAAGATATATGAATTTGCTCTATCAGACCACACGGCGCAGTTGCTATCTTGTCCTGTAGAAAAAACCTGTTCTCTTGCACACTGGTATATTGAAAGGAGAAATTATTGTCAGGAAAATGTTAAAAAATTCAAGGAATGTATTCAATCTCTTAGTTTCAGTGAAGTTTATAGTACTGATAATCCTAATTCTGCATATAATATCTTTCATGACATATTTACACTATTCTATGGTTTGTGTTTTCCTTTGAAAAGGATTAGACGATGTTCACGCAATAAGCCCAGATGGATAACAAATGGTATAAAGAGATGCTCAAAGCGGAAGCGAGAACTACTTTGGCAGTATAGGAAACAGCGTAATGAACAAAATAAACGATCTTTAAAGACATACTCCAAACGTTTAAATAAGATTATCTATCTAACGCAGAAGTCACGAAATGATTATCATATTAAAAATGCGTCTAATAAGTCTAAGGCTACGTGGTCCATCATTAATGGCAGTAAAAACAATATGCCTAAAGAGCATATTAAGCATATAATTGATCCAAATGGACATATTATTGATAATCCATGTGATATAGCGGACGCATTTAATATTTTTTTTACTAATGGTATGCAATCTCAGACAAAGCCTCCTAGTGCGGATAACAATTTTCTGACATGCAATGCAAATTATTCTCATTCAGTATTTATGAAACCCACGATTCCTTCTGACATTGATAAACATATACTTTCTTTGAAAAATACTAATAGTACTGGTTATGATGACGTAAGCACTAGAATAGTTAAATCTGTATCAAGTTTAATTTCCCCTGTATTAAGTTACATAATTAACTTAAGTATTGCATCTGGTGTTTTCCCGGAGAAGTTGAAGATAACCTTGATCAAACCGTTGTTTAAAAAGAATGACAAGCAAAGTATGAGCTGCTACAGACCCATAGCACTGGTGCCCATCTTCTCTAAGCTATTTGAAAAGGTAATCTACGAAAGTCTCTATAATTTTTTTGAAATAAACAATGTCTTAGCAGAAGAACAGGTGGGATTTAGGAAAAATAAAACAATCAATCTAGCTATTTATAAATTCCTTGATGCCATAATGAGTAATCTTGACAAAAAACATTTAGTAGCAGCTTTATATATGGACTTAACGAAAGCCTTTGATTTTGTACATCATATAACCTTGTTAAAAAAACTAGAAGGCTATGGAGTGAGGGGCAATATCTTAAAGCTAATAGAATCTTATTTGACCAACCGCAGACAATGTACACAAATTACTCGTATTTGCCCTAAAACTAAAAAAGAAATGGTATATTCATCTAAATATTGTAACGTCACACAAGGAGTACCTCAAGGGAGTGTATTAGGACCTTTACTATTTATTGTCTACATTAATGATCTCCCTAAAGCCATAAAGCAAAATATTGTTTTATTTGCTGATGACAGCACTGTTGTTTTCACCAGTAACAATAAGTCGGACCTAGAATTAGAAATAAATAGTACACTTGACATATTAATTAACTGGTATAAATATAACAATTTGACAATCAATCTGGACAAAACTAACATTATGACATTTAGAAACAGAAAACAATATTTACATGATTTAGACATACAACATAAACGTCAAAAAATTCATGAAGTAGAAGATACAAAATTTCTTGGACTACGCCTAGATTGTAACATAAATTGGAAACTTCAAGTGGAACATTTATGTACCAAGTTAAACCGATTTTCATATGCGCTCTATATGCTTGCAAAAGTTGTAGACCGGTCTGCTGTGATCACTGCTTATTACGGATATGTTGAGTCAGTTCTAAGGTATGGTGTAATTTTCTGGGGAAACTCTGCCGATAAAGAAAAGGTCTTTAAATCTCAAAAGAAGTGCTTGAGAGCAATTTGTAAGCTCAAACCAACCGACAGTTGTTTACCGTACTTTAAAGATTTAGAACTTTTAACATTGCCATGTATTTACATTTATGAACTATGTGTATTTGTCCGGACATATATAACAATGTACGATCACTATAAAAGTAAGCGACATTACCAGAAAATTTGTTTTCCGAGGAATCAAACCGCTCAGTTTAATAAAAGTGTATATTGTATGGGACCTAGAATTTACAATCATCTCCCTACTGATATTTTAAACTGTTCTGATATACAAATGTTTAAATATAAGCTAAAATTATTATTATTAAATAAGACATATTATAATGTAAATCAATATTTAAATGACAAATTCAATTAAGTACTATTGACATGGCTATTATAATTTTTCATTTCACTAATATTTTATAAATGATTGTCTATATTAAATAATTTGTAAATTAAGGAATTAACTGAGTACTATGGATATAAACTGTAGATATATTAATTTATTATTGTATGCCAATATGGCGGGTCATAGCAGATATTAGTATTTTTTTGTAACATCTTTTCTCACCTATGTACCACAATAAAGGACAATTTGAATTTTTGAATTTTGAATTTTTACATAAAAACGCGTATTTTTCTTAGTTTTTTACCATTGCTCTACGAGCATCTTTCTTGCTGGGGTAATGCACACGATATTTTGTATTCGTCAACAGTAACATTTGAATTAGTAATGGGATACATAGGTACGGTCGCGCGAGCGCAATTAGGACATTCAGCACCACGCAATTGTATTCCGTGCATGGTATGGTATCTTAGAAGAAATGGAAAAAGCTACCAGTAGCACCCTCATGCGGCGTGATTTGCAACTTTTCTCAGTTCGGAATGAAACTGAGATACTAGATCTGTATTTTACAACTGACGTCATAGGACTTGCAGCGGTAGCGGTAAATAGGTTGGGATCAAATTAATACGAAGTCTAGGGGGCGCGGGTTCGTACCCCAACCTATGTGGATGGGGTTCGAAATCATTTTACTTTTTTTATTTAATTCCTTTATTACTAATGCATATACTATTGACGTCCGCGTACTTTATATCGAATACTACAAAGTTTTAGCTATTTTTTTTTATTAAAAATTCTCGATGCTATTAAAGTTTCAAATCACACCGCTGGAGGCGCTGGTGCTAGGGGGCGCGTTTTGACGTGGGAGTTACCTATCTATTTCTAAGTAATATACTCTTATCTATGATTCCGTGTTCAGTACTGACCAGGGGGCCTCCTACCATCACCTCTTTTAGCAGTATTTAGGAAGAGATGTCAATAAACGTAGTTTCTATACTGAAAGTAAGATGACAATAATACTGATGTTCTAACATCTATGTGGTGGTAGACTCCCCCGTATGTTTGGTCGGACGTAATTCGGTCGCTTCGCATGACCACACGACCTCACAGAACAACCTACAAGCACGGCCTTCAATAGGATATTAATTTTAATTGGTTATCGGTATGATTGAACGCACGGTCACACGATTATTTTTGTCGGACGCACGCATCAGCGTTGCGCGGGCGATGGCAATAGGACTATTTATACGCCTAATTATATCGATGGTACAGCCCAATGATACGAGAAATTTAAACAAACATTAATTACTTAAATTTAGTTTATTTATACACAATCATACTATGATACTAACTAATCAATTTGAATTAACAAAATTTACCAAGGTCTTACAGGACTTTGGCTGGCGTGAGTTAATATGTATGTATTAAGTGGTTTAGGTTTCATTGCCATTTGCTTATGCCGAGGATGTTTAGGACATATTACATAAAGCCTTTCATCTCGTACAACCATGTAACATGCCTTACAGCGTCTTCGAACTCTACCTTTAACTTTAAAATTGCAGACAGGATTTATGATAGGAATGAATGGTTGTAACAACTTTTCTCTACTGAAGTGCTGAAATATGCTAATTGTGGGCATTGGCACATATTTTGTATGTATTGCCAATGTTTTCACAACAGAAAATATCCTCTGCATTGTTTCTGAAATTATACAAAATGGAAACATATAATACACATCAAAATTATTATTGTTCTAAGAAAACAAGGTCTACCACTAACATTTCTGTTGTCTTTGAAGGAAAAATAATTAACAGCAGGCGAACAGGTTTTGATGATAACCGTGGGGTGTCCGGGTAAGAATAGCACCCTCCCATCTCCTCCCGTTGGGTGTCCATAAGAGGCGACTAAGAGAAAACACGAGGACGGCAGCAGCGTCTTTCTACCAGATTACCTACAACCTATACTACGATCCCCAAGACGCCTGCCAAGCGTGGTGTTTATGGCAACCCCTCCCTTCTAAGGGGTGGCCTTAGTTTAGCAGTGGACGTGTTTCGGCTGCTGATGATGACGATGAATGATGATTAGGGACCAGATTTATATGTATTTAAAATTCCAAAATATGTACATATAATATGGACTAAAAAGCAAACATTTTATGTAAACAAAATACATTTGGAGATCTGAGTGGTTGTCTGTGAGATATATCTTTTTACAAATTGCGAGATTGCTTTTACAAATAGTTATAGAACTATTACTAAATGACTAGCATTTTTTGAATTTTTTTCAGAGTGCTCACTCAATTCTCACACACACTTGATCATTATTTTTTGAATTTATGTACCTTTTCTTTTCAAAATTAAAGGGGGTGTAAGTAGTGTGCCTGTCACCTTCACCTATCTAAATGTTACTGTAGTTCATATATAAGTCATGTAACGCGATTGATGTGTAACGACCTAGTTTTAAGTCATTATTACACGCATCTGCCATAACAAAGTACTTTCCTTAATCACCGACACCCAACATCTCCCGCCCACTGCAATTTGTTCTACCAAGAATACACATCCATAGGAACGCTTATTAGATGAAAAATATTTGGAGGAAAATGTGCACGTATTTAGCCCATGCATTAATGAAAACGAGTCTATATACGTACGTAATGTTGTATTCTATTTTAAATATTAGTCAAATTATTTTGCAGCAAACACAGTTTATTTTTATCTTACTATTTGTATGAAAATGTAGGTTAGAAATATCAAAACATTGAACATGAATGAATGGAATGCGTGAGTGAATGAAAAGTAAGAAGTGAAAACTGAAAAGCAGGGTTGTCACATATCAGCTAACTCAATTCGCCTAATTTTGCCTACCGAGTAGCCCAAATCGCCTAATATTTTTTTTTTGACAAATAGCCTAAATTCGCCTAACATTTTGAGCATGACATTTTAAGAAGCCTATTTAACCCATAAAAACAGAACAGGTTAAAAATCTCCATAACCGTCTGTTAAACAGCGAGTTGGTTGGAATGAGTACCTAACTTAAATTGACACAAGCCCCTGTATTCACAATCTTCACATCCACATCGCTCGATTTTTCGAAAATTTTGGGCATAAAATTTTTTGCACCTCGCTAGATAAAAACTAGATCCAATTTTTATCCTGCTATAAGGATCACTTCGCTAGTTTAGAATTTGTTCGCCACAAGGTGCAAGTTAACTCAACCGGGTAGGAGATATTTTCGGGATCAGAACGTTTCCGAGGTTTGTGAATACAGATCCCTGATTCGTGATGTCGCGTTACGGCAGCTCTATGCAATTGCACAGAAGAAAGCATGGAAAAAAGGATTCCTCAGACTTCTTCCCTCATTGAGGAAAGAACGTGCATATTACGGTACGTCAAAGCACACAATTAACAAGAAATAATTTAAAAAATTGGGGGTAATCCTGAAGTAGCCTAAAACGCCTGTTCCCTTTTTTCGAGGTAGCCTAAATGGCTACTGGTAGCCGATTGAATTTTTTGGTCGCCATTCGACCCACAGACTAGTAAGAGACGATTCGACCCCCCAAGGTAGCCTAAATGGCGATAAATCGCCTAATCTGGCAGCCCTGCTGAAAAGAGCTAAATGCCGAGTCAATTTTAATGATTTATTTCACAGATTAGATGGTGCTGGCTGGTGGACTTATTGAATGAAATACAGATTGAAGAACAGTTCTTACTGAGTAGTCTGTGAGAACCATAGAGTAGAATGATGAAAAAGCGCGGGAAACGTTGAAAAGAGTAGGCGGGTTTTTTGATTTAATATTTTTAAAATTAATTTTATCTTTGTAATTAGATCAGTTTTGTATTATATTTTTGTATATATTATCTTAGTTTAGTTGTACAAATAATATTCGTGTATATATCTCCAGTTAGGGTAAGTTTTTTCATATATTTAATCTTTGTATGGAGCCTCCCGATCCGGGGGGCACGGCCCCTCCGGCAGCATGTTTCATGACTATCTCCAATGAATCGGAGATGGACACAGATTGTTCAGTCCGTAGTAATGAAATAGCGTCTAGAAAATTAAAACGCAGTCGTTTGAGTAAGATCTGCAAACATTGTAATAAAAAGAAAAGGAAACATAGTACTGATGTTATTAATATCTCTGATTGCAACTGTACCGATCACCAGGATGTGCCTAAATCTACAATTAAAGAAAATTTCCCAAGTCATAATTACACTGCTTTATCTTCTGGGAGTTTACAGGGAAGTACTAATACTTCACTGAAAGCCCTAGAGATAACCAGTGTTCCCCCACCAGTATCCTCGGAACCCCCTCACGTTGACACCACTCCTTATGTTGGCAGAAATTTGTATGAGAGTTCAGACCTCGCTCCTTACGTTGTTCACGTAATAAAAACATTGTTACCAGAAAATACTAGCTTTCGTTTTCAAACTTTATTAATGCTAATAATTTTATTTCCGACACACGCCTAGCTTTAGAAAATCTGAAAGCCTTCATTCCTACATCGAATGTGACACGTATGGGTATTGTTCGCGGTGTTCCAACAGATATGTCTGATGACGAAATGATCTCTAACTTTTCCTTACCCATCGGTTGCGGCAAGATAGTTAAAACTAGGCGTCTTAATTACAAAGTTCCTGTAGCAGGAGATAAACCAAAATGGAATCCATCTCAAACAGTTGTACTCACTTTTGATGGACAGGTATTGCCCAAAAAAGTATATTTATGTTACACATCACTGCCAGTGGACTTATACATATATCCTACAATTCAGTGCTACAGATGTTGTAGATTCGGCCATACTCAATCGAAATGCAGATCTCGCCCTCGGTGTTACAAGTGTGGTCAGGATCACACAGGATCTACTTGTGTCATTGACGACGAGGATGCGGTTTGTTGTCATTGTTCGGGTTTCCATTCTGCAATAAATAAATCATGCCCAGAATACAATCGTCAGTTAAATATTAAAAAATCCATGGCACATAGTTGCATTTCTTATGTGGAAGCGTCAAAATTGCATTCAACTGTTCAAAGACCATATTCCGATGTTTTAAAAACTAAACCAGATTTTAAATATCTAAATTCTACTCCCAGTCAGGTACCTTCTAGTACATCATATAAAAAGACAGTATTCTTAAGACCCCGTTCCCCTCCCAGAGTTTCTAAAGGGTATGATATGGCTGCTCATAATGATTTGGTGAAAGATTACAGCAATTTACCGCCGTCTACTAACGGTCAGGCTATAAACAATAAAGATAATGATAATTCTCAGGTCTCAGTTGCAGACATCATAGCAGCTTTGATTCAACTATTATCTGGAAATAAAAATAATTTTAATTTAGATTTACCGTCCAACGCTGCCCCAATATTAGACATTTTCAAAAAACTTATATCTTTAAATAATGGATCAGAACGCTAAAATTATCCAATGGAATTGCAGAAGCATCTTAAATAAGAGGAATGATTTGATATATATGTTAAATAAATTGCAACCATTTGTGGTCTGTCTCTCTGAGACATGGCTTAGACCGGGTTTCTTATTTAAGATTCCTGGCTATACATGTGTCAGGGAGGACAGACCTGATGGATATGGTGGAGTCGCCATACTTGTAAATAATTCATATACTTTTTCTATTGTTAATGTACCACCACACAGTGACAATTTTTCTATTGTTGCGGTTAATGTAAATAATGTAAATATAGTTTCCATTTATATGCCTCATCCTTCTTCTAATACATTTTCAGAGCTTGATAAACTTATGCTTTCTTTTCCTTATCCAAGATTAGTGCTTGGAGATTTTAACTCACATCATATATCTTGGGGTTGTTCTGTGACAAATTATAATGGGGAACAAATGTTAGAACTAATTGACAAACATAATTTATGTATATTGAATACTGGTCTACCTACCCGTCATACACATCCTAGTGAAGGCCTAAGCGCAATAGATCTCTCTTTGTGCTCGCCTTCTCTTGCCTCCTCTTTGACATGGTACCCATTATCTTCATCTCATGGCAGTGATCATTTCCCGTTAATTATCTCTTTTCCATTTACATGTCGCCCGGTTCCTCAACATAGCCCACGGTTAAAATATAATCTATGTAATGCAGATTGGGATACATTCAAACAGTTAGTTGAACAGAAGGTCGCTACACTACCAGACATCACTCAAGGAAATGAGATAGATTGCTCTAATGCTCTTGTTCATAGCATAGTAGAGATTGCAAATTCCGTATTTCCGATTAGAAATGGTGCATCTGGTAAAATACCATCTCCGCCTTGGTGGGACCATGAATGTACACTAGCTGTCAAAGAGAGAAGGGAGGCAGAAAAACGTTATCGAAGTTGTATGACATCTGAAAATTTTGAATTATATTCACAAGTTGCTCGTAAGACTCGTAAATTATTACGGAAGAAAAAGTTTGACGGTTGGAGGCAATTCTGCGCTTCGATTTCTCCCAACGTGAAGGTTTCACTTGTATGGAAGCATATTAAAAGATTTAGATCTGCCTTTAAAGAACCATTTAAATCTATACCGCGTGAGTTAGCTGAAAGTTTTATGGACCATTTAGCGCCTCCGTCAGTTCCTGATGCTAATGCTATCTGCCCTCTTGTTTTTCCTCCTTCCATTTCTAAGACAGCTCTTAATTCGCCATTTACACTACATGAGATGAAGGGTGTATTATCTTCTGTGAAAGATTCTGCTCCAGGTGAAGATGGTGTGCCATATTCTTTCTTGTCGAATTTAAGTGACAATATGCTGTCCTATTTTCTTGACCTCATAAACTCAATTATGTATTCTGGTAACATTCCTGATTCTTGGAAAACACAATCCATTATTCCAATATTAAAGCCTACTAAACCTTCTCGCGTAGCTACCTCCTATAGGCCAATTGCATTATCTTCAGTTTTTGCCAAACTATCTGAACATTTAGTGAAAAATCGTCTTGAGTGGTTCATAGAAAGTAACCAATTGTTAGCTAAGAGTCAATATGGATTTAGAAAGGGTAAAAGTACTTATGATAGTCTAGGTATCTTTATAACTGATATTCGTATTTCCTTTTCTAATAATGAATCTGTGCTTGCTGCCTTCCTTGATATAAGCTCTGCATATGATAATGTGTTACTTTCAGTCCTGAAAAAGAAATTAATAACATTAGGGGTACCCATATTACTAACAAATTTTATTGTTAATATGTTATCTGAAAGGATTATTAGTTTATCTCTGGATGACAACACTAAGCTAACACGTTTAGTCTGGAAGGGCTTGCCACAAGGATCTGTACTTAGTCCAATATTGTATAACATCTACACTTATGATCTAGAGGCTACCCTTGGTAGTTCAGTAAAGGTATTGCAGTATGCAGATGATTTATTAATATATACTCAAGACAAATCATTTAAGAAAGCTAGCAAAAATTTATCTCTGCATCTTAAATTTCTAAAAGTATGGCTTGATGAAAATGGTCTCGAGCTTTCAGTTCCTAAGTGTGCCATTGTTCCTTTCAGTAGAAAACGGTCTCCTCCCCCTTTTACAGTTATATATGATAATACTCCTATTCCCATAAAATCACAAATTATATTTTTGGGTGTTATCTTAGATGCTGGACTTACTGGTTTGCCACATTGTGATTATGTTGCAGCGAAATGTGAGAAAAGGTTGAATATCCTCAGGTGTGTTTCAGGAGTCTGGTGTCAGTTCTTTAGTTTTCCCTGTAGTTATACATCTTAATATAGGTTTAAGTAAAAAAGATCACCAACATGATTCCTCTTTTGATTGCATTATTGATTCTGGATGGTCTGATTGGCATCACATATTTACCGATGCCTCCAAACATTCTCCCACTGGCAGTGTTGGTATCGGAGTTTACCATTCTCAATACAATATTGTCCAAAAAGTAAAACTTCCACCAGAGTCTTCTGTTTTTACGGGTGAATGTCTTGGTCTTCTGAAAGCTGTTGAGTATATATTAATAGCCAAACTTAGTAAAACTATTATTTTTACAGACTGTAAAAGCGCTCTTCAGTCATTAAACAATCATCCATTCAGTAGTCGATTAAATCCTGTAATTTATGAAATTCGCAACCTATTATATCAATGTTCACAAAAAGAATTGTCTGTAGCCTTTGCATGGATACCTAGCCACTGCGGAATTTCTGGTAACATAAGGGTGGACTCCGTGGCAAATGATGCAGTACAATCTGGAGATATGTTCCCATACAAAAATTACAGTATTGATTTGATCTCAAACTCATCTTATTTAAGAGATACTTGGGAAGACCATTGGGAAAATAGCAATACTAGTGTTGGCAGATTTTACCGAGCGATACAGCCAAAAATTGAATTATCCAGACCATGGTTTGTGAAGATGGGACTTAGCAAGCATGCTACAACAGTTTTAATTAGAATGAGACTTGGTCACACTTGTGCTCCGGCGCATCTTGCTAGGTTCAACATCATAGACTCACCCGCTTGCAGCTGTGGTTTTGATCCTGGTGATCTGAATCACATATTCTTTGCCTGCCCACTTTACGATCGCTCCATCTTATTATCTAATCTTCTCACATTTGGTGTACCTTTCCCTCTTTCCATTCCTAGTTTATTATATGCAAAAGATGTTAATGTATATAAAGCATTGGCATCTTTCATTATTCTTAATGATATTAAATTGTAATTTTATATTTTAATTTAACGTCTCTTATGTTTGTACCTATTGTAATTTATTTATTTTACGTCTGCTGTCATTATTGACACTGACACTTCACTTCTTCCTACAACATCATTACAACATACTATATATTTTCAAATATCTCTGTAATATACGTAGATGTATTTTATTTTTATGTGCACATACGTAACTGATATAATTATTTTCTAAATTTCGAATTCCACATACTATTGATACAATTCACGTTTCCTCGTTTTTTTGGCTGAATGCGCACACACAGCGCAGTGCCATAAAAAAAAATAAAAAAAAACCATAGAGTAAACCTAAAACAAGGTGATGCAATTCAATCTTGCAAAAAATGCAAAAAAAATTCTCCCTAATTTATAAATATAATAAGTTAGCAGAATACCAAAACAGAACGATTGGAGTCTGATGAATCCTCAGAGTAAATAGTATATAGAGTACGCGTTAGTCTATGGTTCCTTTAAACAAAGCGTAGGCAGATTTTGTTCTACGAGGCATGAAAATCGAACTATTTAAAGTTATATTATAAGAGTTATATTGATATGTAAGTGATAAGTAGTGATGAGTTTGATCTGTCACAAGCGCATGTGTCGATAAATACAGCTGACGGTATGGTACCTACTGTCGTTTACCTGATATTTATGTATTTTGATGTTCTTACCCGTGCCTACGAGTTCTTACTTGAATTAAGCATTCTATAGTACTTGTACTGTTTTTTGTTCTGTGGATGAATCGATTGACGAAAAAATCGAGGTCTAAAAGATCGATTTCTCTAAAATCGATCTATATTCGATGTGCTTTTCAAGTTTGTACTGTGCTACCATGTGCAAGCCCCACCCACCACAACTTTGGCTCGTTCTACCTCAATCAACCAACTCGATTCAACGCGGTTTGGCTCAATTTTGCTGGGTTCGGCACTATTAAGCTAGATTAGTGTTTGCAAAGAATTCGTCTATTGGGCGAAGCCAAGTGACCAAGCTGAAGATCGACGACGCGGCGACGGCAGTGTCATCTCATCGAAACCGGAGATATTGAGACAGCTCGAGAGGTTTTATGGTCAGTTATACACTTTAACACAGGAACCCATTGCCAGAACAGCTCAGGACACCAGAGCCAAACTGTAATGCGGCTTACACTGAAGACATCCCAGACATCAGCCTGTACCAGATTAGAATGGCTCTCAAACACCTTAAGAACAACAAGGCGCCGGGTGAAGACTGAATCACATCAGAACTTCTGAGAGCGGGTGGAAAACCGGTACTTTTAATCCTCCAGAAGTTATTTAATTCCGTCTTACTCGAGGGTACTACGCCAGAAGCATGGCACAGGAGTGTGGTGGTTCTTTTCTTCAAAAAAGGTGATAACACTTTATTGAAGAATTATAGACCCATCGCACTCCTGAGCCATGTATACAAGCTGTTTTCGAAAGTCATTACGAACCGTCTCGAACGCAGGTTTGATGACTTCCTGCCTCCCGAACAAGCCGGGTTCCGAAAAGGTTTTAGCACTGTAGACATACGCTCCGCCAGATTATACAGAAGACCGAGGAGTATAATCGGCCATTGTGTCTAGCGTTTGTGGACTACAAAAAAGCCTTCGATTCAATCGAGACCTGGGCGGTATTTGCAGTCCATCCAGCGGTGCCACATTGACTATAGGTACATCGAAGTGTTAAAGTGTTTGTACAACAATGCCACCATGTCGATCCGACTACAGGACGAGAGCACGAAACCAATCCCATTGCAGCGAGGTGTGAGACAGGGAGAGGTTATTTCTCCGAAACTGTTCTCAAACGCATTGGAGGACGTTTTCAAGCTCTTGGACTGGTACGGATTCGGCATCAACATCAATGGCGAATACATCACTCACCTTCGTTTTGCCGATGATATAGTCATTATGGCAGAGTCGCTGGAGGACCTCAATACGATGCTCAGCGACCTCAGTAGCGTTTCCCAACAGGTGGGTCTTAAAATGAACATGGACAAGACGAAGATCATGTCTAATGTCCATGTTGCACTCGTACCGGTAGTTGTTGGGAACGATACACTCGAAGTTGTTGACCACTACGTATGCCTAGGACAAACTATCCAGTTAGGTCGGTCCAACTTCGACAAAGAGGTCGCCCGAAGAATCCAACTCGGATGGGCAGCGTTCGGGAAACTACGCGATTTCTTCTCATCCGAAATACCGCAGTGCCTGAAGACGAAGGTTTTTAACCAGTGTGTGTTGCCAGTGATGACATATGGTACTAAGACGTGGTCTCTAACGGCTGGCCTTTTAGAGAAGTTCAGAGTCACACAACGAGCCATGGCTCTCCATGGCTCGTTGTGTGCTACGAGCTATGCTCGGAGTTTCTTTGCGCGACAGAATCCGAAATGTGGAGATTCGCCGAAGAACCAAGGTCACCGACATAGCTCTCAGAATCTGCAAGTTGAAGTGGCAATGGGCAGGCTACATCGCTCGAAGAACCGATAACCGTTGGGGAAGAAAGGTTCTCGAGTGGCGACCACGAACCGGAAGATGCAGCGTTGGCAGGCCTCCCACTAGGTGGACAGACGACATTGTGCGCGTCGCAGGTAACCGGTGGATGCAAATAACCAATTGTCGTTCATTGTGGCGTTCTAAGGGGGAGGCCTATGTTCAGCAGTGGACGTCTTCCGGCTAATGATGATGATGAAGCTAGATTCTGGTCGATTCAGCTCAACTTAGCTGGATTTGTCCTCTTAGTCTAGTGGTGGTTAAACACCGTGCCCGCTACCTAATTTGTCATGGTTTCCATTACCACTTTGCGTTTGGGCGTTCTTTATCTATTTAAGTCTTACTACCGCACTTACAAACCTCAATTAACTTTAATTCTAATTAAGTCACATTTTAACATCTATTTATTTCGACTATAGGAGCAGTTGATGATTAATTTCGATTACCTACTGACCACGAGATAACTGATTTTTCTACTCACTATCTGCGTATTAAGTATTGTATTAATGGGCTTCGAGTGACGAAATAACCCAATATAAAAAAATGGATTAATGATCATTAACTTTAATTGACGTTTGTAGGTTCGGCATGATTTAAGTATGTATTTAAAAAAGAAACAGTATTAGTATCAATTAATACATTAGATAGTTATCTGGTTACCATAAACTCTGTCTAGTTTGGGATCAGATGACCGTGTGTGGATTGTCCATGGATTGTCTCACCGTGGGACTAAAACTACACTAAAATAATTCTTAAGTTTAGAAAATTATTTATCCTATTCTGTCTGAGACCTTAGAGGAAGTATGGAAGTATACTCATACTCGTATAAGATCCTCTTTGCTATCTACAGAAAAAATAATCTTAAATCTATGGGTTTAAGATTTTTCACTAATATCACCCAAAACCTCTGTACATTTACACTTTAATTTAAAAATATTTGTGGCTATAGGGTATGTGTAGTGTGGGAAAAACGCAGTAAACTGTCTCACAGCTGTTATAATCACTAATAAAACGGCCTGTGGTATTGTTATCAGTTGTTTTGTACTGTCAAATGAACTTTTGACCCCACCTATCGTTTGTACCTACTAAATTTACTTACAAATGGGTTCAGAAGCTGAAGCGCCCAAGTCGAAAGTCGATGTGTTGAACAAATTAAATATGTCGAAAACCAATGAAACATCCAAGACCAACCTCCACAGGGTTACTAAGACAATTGTAACATCTCCAAACATTTATGCCCCCGTCGGACCATACAGGTGCGTACCTATATTTATCTTAGGTACTTTTACAATAGGTCAACCAACAGGTTAAATACCAGATGACCGTCTAAAAGCATAGCCCATTTTTTCCCAGGAGCTCGCCGGCCGACCCACGACCCACCCACCCGAGTACCTAGGTAATTTGTTCCGTAAATCTTTATCGACTTGATCGTTCCGTAATGTCATTTTCGTTCTTTCTCCCGTCCACTTCGGGATGTACACCTCACTTTCCTCACGTCCCCCATGCATCCAATTTATTTCCTTAATATCAACAATATTATCGCTCCAGTGAATTTTCTCTACGTCATTCGATGATTTTGCGACTTTATGCTCCGGTTTTATATATTTCAGTGATCCGCCTGACCATTGAATGGTTATTTGGCTGGTTATACCTATTGCCCTTTTTGGTTTGCAGTTATAATTTCCCACCGACCGAAAGCTATTGCACCATAGAGTGCGCTAAACCTTACTCCCAAAACCATCACGCCTTTCCCCACCCTCTGTAGGTATTAACTACTACGATTACGAATGTTTCGGTAAAGAATAATTAAACTATGTTAGGTTTTATGTAATAGGGGCTATCTTGCTGCCATTTACCGAGCTTGGTATTTAATTCCGAGCTTGCTCCTAACAGAAACACAATAAATTTCTGCCGAACGATATGCCAATCGATTCTAGAATCATAAGATGATACCGACAGACGTACAGGTATACCAGAATCGTCTTGTTTAATTTTTTTAAATACTTTAGGATGTGTACCTTTTCACCTACGTCAAGTTTCTCATCCGTGCACTTTTACATTTAGTCATATAAGACGTGTCGATTGTTTGCAGTCAAGCAATATTAGCTGATAAAACATTATACGTATCCGGTGTGCTCGGCATGGACCAAGAGGCGCAGCTGGTGTGTGGCGGCGCAGAGGCGCAGACGCGCCAGGCCCTCGACAACCTGAAGCACGTTCTTGAAGCGGGCGGTGCATCCCTCGAGTCAGTTGTAAAAACCACCATATTGTTGGCCAACATGGAAGACTTCCAGCTCGTTAATCAGATTTACGCTGAATGTGAGTTCATACATACTCGTATATATGATTGCCGATGAAAGGCACCGACAAGTGTGAGCGCACCAAATATCGTAACTTCATTTCTAGCTTTCACTGAACGAACACACATCTGTCATTCACACACCACCCTTTGAACTGTCCCTTTGAGAAAACGGTACCTTTAGATATACCCAGGCCCTAGCGGTAACTATCAATAACTAGTAAAATGTATGGGAGAAAACTGACACCTTGATCGAGCTCGTAAACTACTAGACCCGCAGGCCAGTGCCATATGAGCTGTCGCTGTGCTAGCTAAGGAACCATAATTCGTCCCTTTTGCTCCCGGCACAGCCATCGCCACGCTGCTCTGAAACAGGGTATTCCCTGTGTTACATTATATGCGCTTCAATTCCCGACTGCATGATCACTTAATACAGTACAGGTCAGTGCCACTAGTTCGGAGTCGCTGGACGTTTAGGTGGTGTGGGTTCTAGTCTAGACGAACGACTATCGAATACGGCGGTGACTCCGAGGAAGACGGCGGCGGGGGTGCGTCCCCCGTCCCCGTGAGCACCGTCGCAGGTTACCGAGGAGCTGGGGAGCAGGCTCAAAGGCACTAAGGGCCCTGGTGCAAATCCTACCGAAGAACCCAGGTCACCCTCTCGGGTGATGCCGATGCGACAGCCGCGAGGGTTTTAGTGGCTAATGACCTTTCGAAAGTTTCCCCCGCGTCAACAAAAAAGGTCAATGCTAATTAAATTAGATAGGATCCCCCAGCACTCGTTTATAAAAGAACAGTACTTATATAAAAAGTTTAAACACTAATTTTCGCTCGCTTGCTGTAGGCAAGGACGAGGCCATGACGGTGTGACACATTTGTTCTAATTACTTTACTAACCTGACCCCTGATTAATGATAAAATATAGTGATTATATTTAAAAAAAAATGTAACGCCTGTCGGAGGCTGGACGTAGGGGGTGTGGACAAGGGCTCTGCTCACTAGAACGTATCATACTATGACCGTAATAGGAACGTGTCAGGCAAAAAAATATTCTTTGTAGATGTGAATATTGTTTGTGTTTCTTTGCATGCAGGCGGCGAAACGGTTAGCATACAGGTTGTAACCGCGTATGATGACCGTTATTACCGCGTCGCCAGTATCACAGTTAAAATATATAGATATTTATACTGTGCCAGTATTCTCTTGCTAAAACAACAACGAGACCCGCACAGATATGACACGCTGATGATATGCGGAGGTTCCCGTCACTAAAACCGTTACGTACGAGTATGATACGCAGATGATGTGCGGAGGCTCCCGTCACTAAACCCGTTACGCACGGATATGACACGCGGGTGATATGCGGACGCTCAACTACTCAACGCTCCCGTCACTAAAACCGTTACGCACGGGTAGGTTACGTTACGTAATTGATACTCAGAGTAATTAGAAGTGATATCTCCTCTAAGAATTGATATGATCTGGTGGGCATAGTAGAGCGTATCGTCGTGCTTTCCGATCCTTTCCGTTTATAGCACGGTCTTAGTATTTTACGGTATTACAGACTCCTCCGTCCGTACACACACAACACAAGGCCTTGTGAGATGAATTAAACGTTCCCAACAACAACTGCTATTATGGAACGGTCCCGCAGAATGTGAGACGATTGGCTGTCGTAACGGTCGTCTTTTAACTTATTTCAGATTTTCCAAAAGATCCACCAGCCCGCGCCACGTACCAAGTTGCCCGGCTGCCTCGGGATGCAGCTGTAGAAATCGAAGCGATTGCTCTTAGTGGAGACCTAGTGGTCGCAGAGGCGGGGCCCTGTCCTTGCGCACGTCTTTAATAACATGTGTCTTGTGATAAATTTAATCATTCACATTTTATTGTAACGGGGCGTTATCAGGAGAAATCTTATTTGGCTAACTATGTAAAATACTTAGTTAAATTTAGCCGGCTGCTAAATTTTTCTTTATCGCAGGCTTATCGTGAACTTTATTGTTAGCCATAATGGGTATAAAATCTTTTGTGAACGTGAACTAAAGTGACCCGAAATAGATCTTGATATAAGTTTCGTTCGAAGTTGTTATAAATAAACACCTATTTTCCTATTTGTGTTGTTACTTTCTTTTAGATAAATTGAGCCGATACGGATTAAGTTATTACTCGGTTTTAAATGTTTTGTAAAAAAACATTGAGTTATAAAGTAAAAAAAACCGTTTAAGTGCGAGTCGGACTAGTGCACCAAGGGTTTCGTTCCTTTTTTTGGACGTGTAAAAGTTAGTATCTAACCAGCATAACTTTGTTTGTCAAAGTTTTTTGAAAATTTCTGAAGAAACTATAAAGTACCCAAGTACTTGGACCCTTCGTTTTAACTTTTTCCTTATAAAATGTACTTGTAAATGAATAAGTACAGTGAAATAGAAATATTTGCTTATTTTTTACTTTCCATCTGAAATTTTTAACTTTATATTGCAGTTAACACAAATTATCGCGCAAATTCATTTTTTGTTCGCACCGGTAGAATCTTATTATATAAAAGAGTAGACAAAAACCCACTCATCACGAAATCTCAGAAACTATAAGTGCTAGGAGTCTCAAATTTTGCATGGGGGTTCCTTTTAGGACGTAGGTGCACACTAAGACGGGTTTTTGGGAAATTCAACCTCTAAGGGGGTGAAACAGGGGGGCAAAGTTTGTATGGGAGAACGCGATTCCTTGGTCCTATTGACTTGAAATTTTGCACATACATTCGTTAAGAAAATTTATTGAATTTATATATCATATTTTTTTAAATTTATCCCTTAACAGGGTAAAAAAGGAGTATTATTACTCAACCGATGGCGGTACAAATATATTACAATAAGATACGATAATTTGAAAGATAAAATAAAAGTTCCTTGGCCAAGTGGTTACGGAAGCGTCCTCTAAGTACGGACTGTCCGGGTTCGCTACCCCTGATCGGATTTTTTTTTTGTATTATTAAACTTTGTTTTTGATTTTTTTATTTATATTAAGATTCAAAGTTTTAAACAGTTTTAAATATTTAACTCATATTAACTCCAGCATTTTTATCTCTACTATATTTTTATATTTAATTCTTTTTTTTAATTTTAAATCGTAAACGTATCGATTTACTTAGTTATTAGTTAGGAAACTTAATTGATATATTAGTAATAAGTGGTATAATTTGTTTGTTTCCCAAATATATTTCCAAAATGTCTGTGTCGGTAGGAATACAATATGCATGTATTGTACGTATGATATAAAGCCAAAACTTTATTGGAATTATTGTGTCTGTCAGTCAGGGTTTTTTCTACAGGTGGGCTGGTGTTGTCCATATCGAAGTCAAAGTATCGTTACATAGTGTGAAACAAAGTCACTATCCGAGTCTGTCTATATCCGATAGCACCTCCTAAACCACGCAGCGGTTTTCACCATCGGATATATAATTTTTCATTGAAGGTTTACCTATGTACTTATATAGAAAACCTAATTCAGTTTTATGAGTGGGTGAGTGGGTGGGTGAGTGTTTGAGTGGGTGAGTGGGTGAGTGAGTGAGTTAATGAGTGAGTGAGTGAGTGAGTGTGTGTGTGTGTGTGTGCGAGTGTGTGAGTGTGTGTGATTGTGTGTGAGTGTGTGTGAGTGGTTCGGTGTGGTTCAGTGTGGTACGGTGTGGTACGGTGTGGTACGGTCTGGTACTCGGACTGACCGGGACTGAGCGGGACTGACCGGGACTGAGCGGGACTGACCGGGTCTGAGCGGGACTGAGCGGGACTGACCGGGACTGACCGGGTCTGAGCGGGACTGAGCGGGACTGAGCGGGACTGACCGGGACTGACCGGGACTGACCGGGACTGACCGGGACTGACCGGGACTGACCGGGACTGACCGGGACTGAGCGGGACTGAGCGGGACTGTCCGGGACTGAGCGGGACTGAGCGGGACTGACCGGGACTGGCCGGGACTGACCGAGACTGACCGGGACTGACCGGGACTGACGGGAATGACCGGGACTGAGCGAGACAGACCGGGACTGAGCGGAACAGAGCGGGATTGAGCGGGACTGGGCGGACTGACCGGGACTGACCGGGACTAAGCGGGACTGACCGGGACTGAGCGGGACTGAGCGGGACTGACCGGGACTGACCGGGACAGACCGGGACTGACCGGGACTGAGCGGGACTGAGCGGGACTGACCGGGACTGACCGGGACTGGCCGGGACTGACCGAGACTGACCGGGACTGACCGGGACTGACCGGGACTGACGGGACTGACCGGGACTGACCGGGACTGACTCGGACTGATTCGGATTCAGTCAGTCCGAGTCAGTCAGTCAGTCAGTTAGTCCGAGTCAATGAAGTGAAACTTCTTAAGTGACTTACGTTCAGCGCTCCTGGGGAGGGGGAATAGAATGAGACAGAGCTAGAATGAAGTTTCACTTTTTCCGCGCGGAGGGACTCCACGCACGCACATTTTTTTTTTCACTGAAGGTTTATATATTAACTGAATTTATTTAGAAGTTTTATCTAATTAAATAAATTTAATTAGCTTACGTTGACTAAACCTAATGAGGTACATACATACTTAACAATCAAGTACTAGAGATGTTCATCTATATATCATTGTATCATTCGATATAATATATGTAAGTTAAATCTGGGATAATATAATATGCTTGCCCCCCGGCGGCGGACTCAAAGGCCAGGCACTGAGGGACACCTGGTGCAGATCCCCCCCGAGAACCCAGGTTTCCCTCTCATGTGCCGATGTGACAGCCAGGGGAGTTTTAGTGGGTAAGAATCCCAAATACCCAGGTTGACTTCCCCACAGGTGACAGGTGACAGCACCGTGACAGGTTCCCGGGGAACTATAATTCTTTTTTTTTATTTTAAATCGTAAACGTATCGATTTACTTAGTTATTAGTTAGGAAACTTAATTGATATATTAGTAATAAGTGGTATAATTTGTTTGTTTCCCAAATATATTTCCAAAATGTCTGTGTCGGTAGGAATACAATATGCATGTATTGTACGTATGATATAAAGCCAAAACTTTATTGGAATTATTGTGTCTGTCAGTCAGGGTTTTTTCTACAGGTGGGCTGGTGTTGTCCCTATCGAAGTCAAAGTATCGTTACATAGTGTGAAACAAAGTCACTATCCGAGTCTGTCTATATCCGATAGCACCTCCTAAACCACGCAGCGGTTTTCCCCATCGGATATATAATTTTTCATTGAAGGTTTACCTATGTACTTATATAGAAAACCTAATTCAGTTTTATGAGTGGGTGAGTGGGTGGGTGAGTGTTTGAGTGGGTGAGTGGGTGAGTGAGTGAGTGAATGAGTGAGTGAGTGAGTGAGTGTGTGTGTGTGTGTGTGTGTGTGTGCGAGTGTGTGAGTGTGTGTGATTGTGTGTGAGTGTGTGTGAGTGGTTCGGTGTGGTTCAGTGTGGTACGGTGTGGTACGGTGTGGTACGGTCTGGTACTCGGACTGACCGGGACTGAGCGGGACTGACCGGGACTGAGCGGGACTGACCGGGTCTGAGCGGGACTGAGCGGGACTGACCGGGACTGACCGGGTCTGAGCGGGACTGAGCGGGACTGAGCGGGACTGACCGGGACTGACCGGGACTGACCGGGACTGACCGGGACTGAGCGGGACTGAGCGGGACTGACCGGGACTGAGCGGGACTGAGCGGGACTGACCGGGACTGGCCGGGACTGACCGAGACTGACCGGGACTGACCGGGACTGACGGGAATGACCGGGACTGAGCGAGACAGACCGGGACTGAGCGGAACAGAGCGGGATTGAGCGGGACTGGGCGGACTGACCGGGACTGACCGGGACTAAGCGGGACTGACCGGGACTGAGCGGGACTGAGCGGGACTGACCGGGACTGACCGGGACAGACCGGGACTGACCGGGACTGAGCGGGACTGAGCGGGACTGACCGGGACTGACCGGGAATGGCCGGGACTGACCGAGACTGACCGGGACTGACCGGGACTGACGGGACTGACCGGGACTGACCGGGACTGACTCGGACTGATTCGGATTCAGTCAGTCCGAGTCAGTCAGTCAGTCAGTTAGTCTGAGTCAATGAAGTGAAACTTCTTAAGCGACTTACGTTCAGCGCTCCTGGGGAGGGGGAATAGAATGAGACAGAGCTAGAATGAAGTTTCACTTTTTCCGCGCGGAGGGACTCCACGCACGCACATTTTTTTTTTCACTGAAGGTTTATATATTAACTGAATTTATTTAGAAGTTTTATCTAATTAAATAAATTTAATTAGCTTACGTTGACTAAACCTAATGAGGTACATACATACTTAACAATCAAGTACTAGAGATGTTCATCTATATATCATTGTATCATTCGATATAATATATGTAAGTTAAATCTGGGATAATATAATATGCTTGCCCCCCGGCGGCGGACTCAAAGGCCAGGCACTGAGGGACACCTGGTGCAGATCCCCCCCGAGAACCCAGGTTTCCCTCTCATGTGCCGATGTGACAGCCAGGGGAGTTTTAGTGGGTAAGAATCCCAAATACCCAGGTTGACTTCCCCACAGGTGACAGGTGACAGCACCGTGACAGGTTCCCGGGGAACTATAATTCTTTTTTTTTATTTTAAATCGTAAACGTATCGATTTACTTAGTTATTAGTTAGGAAACTTAATTGATATATTAGTAATAAGTGGTATAATTTGTTTGTTTCCCAAATATATTTCCAAAATGTCTGTGTCGGTAGGAATACAATATGCATGTATTGTACGTATGATATAAAGCCAAAACTTTATTGGAATTATTGTGTCTGTCAGTCAGGGTTTTTTCTACAGGTGGGCTGGTGTTGTCCCTATCGAAGTCAAAGTATCGTTACATAGTGTGAAACAAAGTCACTATCCGAGTCTGTCTATATCCGATAGCACCTCCTAAACCACGCAGCGGTTTTCCCCATCGGATATATAATTTTTCATTGAAGGTTTACCTATGTACTTATATAGAAAACCTAATTCAGTTTTATGAGTGGGTGAGTGGGTGGGTGAGTGTTTGAGTGGGTGAGTGGGTGAGTGAGTGAGTGAATGAGTGAGTGAGTGAGTGAGTGTGTGTGTGTGTGTGTGTGTGTGTGCGAGTGTGTGAGTGTGTGTGATTGTGTGTGAGTGTGTGTGAGTGGTTCGGTGTGGTTCAGTGTGGTACGGTGTGGTACGGTGTGGTACGGTCTGGTACTCGGACTGACCGGGACTGAGCGGGACTGACCGGGACTGAGCGGGACTGACCGGGTCTGAGCGGGACTGACCGGGTCTGAGCGGGACTGAGCGGGACTGACCGGGACTGACCGGGTCTGAGCGGGACTGAGCGGGACTGAGCGGGACTGACCGGGACTGACCGGGACTGACCGGGACTGACCGGGACTGAGCGGGACTGAGCGGGACTGACCGGGACTGAGCGGGACTGAGCGGGACTGACCGGGACTGGCCGGGACTGACCGAGACTGACCGGGACTGACCGGGACTGACGGGAATGACCGGGACTGAGCGAGACAGACCGGGACTGAGCGGAACAGAGCGGGATTGAGCGGGACTGGGCGGACTGACCGGGACTGACCGGGACTAAGCGGGACTGACCGGGACTGAGCGGGACTGAGCGGGACTGACCGGGACTGACCGGGACAGACCGGGACTGACCGGGACTGAGCGGGACTGAGCGGGACTGACCGGGACTGACCGGGAATGGCCGGGACTGACCGAGACTGACCGGGACTGACCGGGACTGACGGGACTGACCGGGACTGACCGGGACTGACTCGGACTGATTCGGATTCAGTCAGTCCGAGTCAGTCAGTCAGTCAGTTAGTCTGAGTCAATGAAGTGAAACTTCTTAAGCGACTTACGTTCAGCGCTCCTGGGGAGGGGGAATAGAATGAGACAGAGCTAGAATGAAGTTTCACTTTTTCCGCGCGGAGGGACTCCACGCACGCACATTTTTTTTTTCACTGAAGGTTTATATATTAACTGAATTTATTTAGAAGTTTTATCTAATTAAATAAATTTAATTAGCTTACGTTGACTAAACCTAATGAGGTACATACATACTTAACAATCAAGTACTAGAGATGTTCATCTATATATCATTGTATCATTCGATATAATATATGTAAGTTAAATCTGGGATAATATAATATGCTTGCCCCCCGGCGGCGGACTCAAAGGCCAGGCACTGAGGGACACCTGGTGCAGATCCCCCCCGAGAACCCAGGTTTCCCTCTCATGTGCCGATGTGACAGCCAGGGGAGTTTTAGTGGGTAAGAATCCCAAATACCCAGGTTGACTTCCCCACAGGTGACAGGTGACAGCACCGTGACAGGTTCCCGGGGAACTATAATGTGCTTCTCCGGCGGCGGGTTCAAAGTCAAGGCACTGAGTGGTATCAGCTGGTGCAGATCCCGACAGATAGCCCAGGTTCGCCCTCTAATGTGCCGATGTGATAGCCGCGGGGGTTTTAGTGGGTAAGAATTTCCCGGTTGACCCCCGTTTACGTCTTAACGATGAAACCGAACATCGAAGCCCGTATTGTTTCCATAAATTGGTTTTAAAGAAATGGTGTCCTGTTCCTGTCCTTAATCCACCCAAATTGTGCACCGGTACACGTCTGCAGTTTCTAATCTTTTTCTAATAAAATTATAAATACAATTAACAAATCACAAGCTCAGAGATTCAACGTTACAGGCTTAACCTAAGCGTTGAGTTCTTAGCCCATGGACAGACAGCTATACGTAGCCCTCTTCTAAACAAAATTTGTTCATATTGCGTTACGAAAAGTCAGCTACAAACATTATTTATGAAGAAATTATATAATCAAAGGCTTACTCCCTTTAAATTACCTATTAATTTTTTTATTCTCCATTACACCCGTGCGAAGCCGGGGCGGGTCGCTAGTATTTAATAAATACATGACTGAATTTTGATTAGGATCTCTTTCATACGACACTTTATACTTACTTAAGTACTTGTTTTTATTTAGAATTTGACAATACAATGTTAAGTCATTGAATTGACCTTTTGCACTAAAAGTTAGCTTACAATAACTGTTTCAATGACTTGTATATAATAAATTCATAGTTTCAAAAATTAAAAATACGAGCTTTTATAAAGTACTTATACTGCACAAAAAAGTAATAAAGAATTTATGGAACTCGTTCTTTCTTTCTACCCCGTGTTTGTCATTAAGCATTATATTTAAGTGTGAAAGCGTGGGGCGCTTTTTCTCTGTATTCACTGATTAAAAATTATTGTCATGTCGATAAAAGTACTTACTCACCTACCTGAAATTGGAAAGAAATGTTAAGCTGTTATTCAGAAAAGGCGCCCCACGCTTTCACACTTAAATATAACACGGGGTAGAATGAAAGAACGAGTTCCATAAATTCTTTATTACTTTTTAGTGCAGTATAAGTACTTTATAAAAGCGTGTATTTTTACCCGACTACGGAACGGAGGGAGGGTTATGATTTTAACAAGAATGTATGTATGTATGTAAGTATGTATGTATGTATGTATGTTCATCTGTTCCCGAATATCTTCTAATCTACTTAACACAATTGGACAAGAAGGGTGTCGTTAGAAGCGTCTTGATTGTCCGCTGGTTATAGGCTATATTCTATTCTATTCTTGGTGGCTATAAATTTGGGCCCGGTATTCCCGGAACGCACTTCGACCCAGTTGGATCCATTGTGCATGCCCTAGCCCTTACTCTGTTGCTGGCGTATCGAAGAGCTCCCTCAGGTACGCAACGATCGCGCCAGCTATAGGCTATAGCTATAGGCTATATAATATTACATTAAATTCAATGTGGCGCCATCTACAGGACAAAAACTTCTGAAGTAAAACAAAAATATTTTTTGATTAAGTTGATATTAGGTATACATGTGTATTTCTGTTGCCCAAGCATGATCGTGTAAAGTAAATAATCATCATCATCAATATATATAAAAGGGGATGTCCTGACTGATTGACTTATTGACTGACTGACAGACAACGCACAGCCTAAACCGCTGGCTCTAGAGACTTGAAATTTGGGAGGTGTATTCTTCTGAATACCTAAACGCACACTAAGAACAGAATTTTCAAAATTCGCATCCTAAGGGGTCCAAATAGGGGTTTTAAGTTTAATAAAAAAAGCGTTATAATTCATGAACGGTTGGTACTAGAGCCTTGAATTTTCACAAGCAGACGCCTCAAAGAAAATAAACAATTACGTGTTTTTGCATTTCTCGAAATTTTCTAAGTAGAAGTCACAGGGCTCATTTTTTGTGATAAATAAATATTTTAATATTTCTTAACACATTTCACTGTTTTCCGATACAATATGATAGTATTAGGACGAAGTCATGTTTAAGAAATTATGAGGGTTTTAAGGTCAAAATAGGACCCCTAAGTTAAAAATCTCGTGTGTGGTGTCTTTTAAAAGGTAATTGAAAACCATTTTTTTTTATGATATAAGCGGTAGGCATGAGTTATATCATGGGTATTAAAACTAAAATACGACATCGATGTTTAAAATTTGAATCTGATATGATTTCAAAAGTAATGGGAAAAATCATATTGTTTAGTTAAACTATTTTGCTAACTGCTGCGTTAGCTCAAGTGTGGCTTCTAAGTGCATGCATAAGCCCCGACAACTAACGGGCCACCTTCGGAGTTGTTGGTTGGACGTTTGGGCTGTGGGCCCTAGATGTCCATTGAGTACGGGGTGTTTTAGTAGTTAAGATACTCCGGTTCGGAGCCAGGTACCGAATCAAACGAGTCTGACTCGCGCATCGAGGGTTCCATACCTTCTTTGCGCGTATTAAAGTTATTTTAATCAATATATACATATAAAAGAATACGTCCTAACTGACTGACTGATTGACAGACAACGCACAGCCCAAACCGCTAGCCCTAGAGACTTGAAATTTGGGAAATGTATTCTTCACTATACGAAAACGCACACTAAAAACGGAATTTTCAAAATTAGTATCCTAAGGGGTCCTAGTCCAAATAGCGTTAGCTCGAGTTTGGCTTCTAAGTGCACGCAAGGTTTCAATTCAATAAGTGGCTGTCGAGAGTGTTCGCAAACGCACGTATCCTGCACCGCGTGCACCCGCGTCAATATGCCATCTAAAAAAAAAAAGCTGCCGCCTCGCTCCTCAGCCATAAGCCCGGACAAATAACGGGAAATCTTCAACAATTACGTGTGTAGATTGTAGTCGTAGTCGCATGCCACTGATGCCTGATGATCCGTCGTGGCGTTGTTGTATACTTATACATAAGTCGACGATCTGTCCCCCTAGACAATGTAACATTCTACAAGCGCTATCGCTAATAGAAAGTTTAAAAATGTATGAGAATGACATGTCATCGAAAAATCACGTGACATATTGTAGGGAATTGACACCATTAGCGAATGAAGAAATAAGCGATGAAGCGATTGCATCTTGTCTAGGCCCTCTGGTCAGCTGCTAGTCGTCGAAGTGCATCCTGAATTTTGTGTTCCCAACGGGACAATATAACATTGGCCATATTCGACATTAAGGTGGCATGCGACTACGGCTACAATCTATAGTAATTATACTTATAATACGTTAAATTGAAATATACAAATTATCTACTTACTAGACGATAATTAATTGCTTAAGGCGTTGGTAGATAAGTATATATGAATAGAAATATTTTCTTGTTTTCTACTTTTTAGACTGCGATTTTATCCGTAGTCGGGTTTTAGTTTTTAAAACTTATTTTTTATTAGTTTTTAAAACTATGAATTTATTTTACACTTTTTAGTCTTAGAAATATTAGTCTAAAATACGGATAAACTTGGCAATTTTTATTTATTCGTAGCTTGAATCGTAGGCAGGTTGTTGCAAAACATATATTTACTGGGTAGATATTACCTACGCATCGGTATCGCAATGAGTTTGCTAAATTTAAGAAAGCACTACGTACTTCCCCTACCTTCTAGTTCAATCATCAGGTCCTCATTAATGGTCAAAGTGAAAAGAATTCTTTAAAACAAATCAAATGAGCTCAAACTTGATGTGTTTACTAGTAGCCATTCCAGGGTTTCGTTCCCCACCTTCCAGTCCCATCATCAGGTCCTCATTAATGGTTAAAGTGAAAAGAACTCCTTAAAACAAATCAAATGAGCCAAGCTCGATGTGTTTACTAGTAGTCATTCCAGGGTTCCGTCCGCCACCTTCCAGTTCCATCATCAGGTCCTCATTAATGATTAAAGTGGAAATAACTCTTCAAAACAAATCAAATGAGCCAAAACTCGATGTGTTTACTAGTAGCCATTCCAGGGTTCCGTCCCCCACCTTCCAGTTCCATCATCAATCAGGTCCTCATTAATGGTAAAAGTGAAAAGAACTCTCTAAAACTAATCAAATGAGCTCAAACTTGATGTGTTTACTAGTAGCCATTCCAGGGTTCCGTCCCTCACCTTCCAATTCTATCATCAGGTCCTCTTTAATGGTAAAAGTGAAAAGAACTCTCTAAAACTCCTCAAATGCGCCCAAACTCGATGTGTTTACTAGTAGCCATTCCAGGGTTCCGTCCCCCACCTTCCAGTTCCATCATCAGGTCCTTATTAATGGTAAAAGTGAAAAGAACTCTCTAAAACTAATCAAATGCGCCCAAACTCGATGTGTTTACTAGTAGCCATTCCAGGGTTCCATTACCCACCTTCCTGTTCCATCATCAGGTCCGCATTAATGGTCAAAGTGAAAAGAACTCTTTAAAACAAATCAAATGAACCCAAACTCGATGTGTTTACTAGTTACCATCCAAGGATTCCCTTATCCACCTTCGAGCCCCAGCATCTGATCAGCTCGATGATACCATATTATTGTATTGTCACCGGTTTTTGACACATATGCAAAATTTCAAATTATTTGGACGTGTAGAAGTGGGTCAAAATTGCATCGCAAGATTCCATTACCATCATAGTTACATAGTTACATACATACATACATACAGGTCAAGCTAATAAAAGCGTGTTAAAAAGTCCAACTGCGAACAAACAATAATATCTTTTTTTTTTAAAATTGAACCGACTTCATATTCACTGAAAAGTGTAAAATAATTTAAATATTATAGAAGTTGGTTTTAGCGTACCTGTTGTGTATAATTGGCACCAACTTCAATAATATTTAAATTATTTTATACTTTTCAGTGATATTGAAGTACATAGATTCATTTAAAAAAAAAAAAGATTTTATTTTATACTTTTTAGTGATATTTTCATAAATAATGATTGAACCTTCGAAGACGGTAAAATGATCTAGGTAGGTTATGATCACATTATCGTCTACATAGTTTTACATAATTCATGTTTCTTCAGAAAAAAATATCCGATCGTAATGAAATTTGCATGGAATCATCATAGTAGTTTACTCTCTCGAATAAAAAAAGAATCATCGAAATCGGTTTATATTTGTCAGAGTAATGTAATGGAGAACATCAGTTTTATGGTTATTACCAGATAAATTCCCTCACATCGTTCATGGTCCTCCAGTAAGTTCTTAGCCGGTTGTGATAAAATTCATACAGATTCATTACAGTGGTTCAATCTTTCGAATAAAAGAAGAATCATTGAAATTGGTAACTATTTGCCAGAGTTATGACAATTTTTCTCCGTAAAAAGCGACATAAAGTCATCTATATAGGCATTCCTGCAGTTCTCCTGCGCAGTCACCATTGCTGTTTTTTCAGGAACTACTTATGCGTAAGCAATAATTTTTTATGGGACCCAATTAACGGATTAAAGAATGGATGGAAGAAAGATTTTTTCAAATCGGTTCATAATTGCCAGAGTTATGCGCGAACATACATAGAACAATATATATATATACATATACATATACATATACATATACATATACATATACATATACATATACATATACATATACATATACATATACATATACACAGACGAATTGAGAACCTCCTCTTTTTTTGAAGTCGGTTAAAAAGGTCTTAAATTTCATTATACATACATAAAACATATACGCATGTATGCGATTTTACCTTGTCATTTGATGCCCATAATGATGTTTTTGAAAAAATACATAAGGGCGACTGACGGTCGCTTTATGAAAACTAGCCTATGCCACTCCCACGACTTAGACGAATCTAACGACATATTATAAGTCACTGTTCGTCACACCGTTTGGGCTGTAGGCTGTGCCAAAGAAATAGACATACTTACATACTTACGTACATACATGCTCTCAAAAAACATAACCCTCCGCCTGGGGCATTCGGTCGGGCAAATACAAGGCATCTGGTTGCGGTGGAAGCAAAGCGATTCTTAATTCACAATTAGTCAAGTAAGTGGTTGCGAAAACTTATTTGCCATAGCGGCCGAAAGAGTAATTGAGGGGATTATTTAGAATTTTTGAGTCCGAGAAAAAAATGATCACAAAATCCCCTAAAGGTACGCGCCGGACGCACCGCACGCACGGCACGCAACGAATTTTAGTTTGCTTTGTATGATTTTACATAGCGCGCTATGTAAAATCATACAAAGCAATCTAAAATTCGCTGCGTCCATTATCCGCGCCGCCCGCATCGTAATGGACGGTGCGGGCCAATGGACGCGTACCTTTAAAAGCATTTCATAATATGTGTATCAAAGACAGTCAGGCAGGTCGGTGGAGGTATTGGCTTTTTCCTTCTAGATCGCTTTTCGGTCGGCAGTCAGCTATCTTGTTAGGGTAGCAAAGCGCTGAAAACTACCTACCTATTCCAAATTGATGTATACTTTCCGAAATAAAGTGTCACAGGTAGACGAAGTCGCACCAGAAGGGTTTCTTTTATATCTTTTAGGTACGGAACCCTAAAAATACCTACGATAACAAAATAAATGTTGGTAAGTAGGTAGGTACCTATATCATTTTAGTTGTTCTAATATTATTTTTAACCTCTGACGTAAATAGAGGGGTGTTAGGTACATATATTTAAGGCAATATCATCATGATGACGTTTCGCTCTCTTTATAGCAAGACTAAAAACAGACCCTATCGTGACTGGTTGTCTTATACTATGCATTTTCCCCACTGGTCCATCTCCTACGAGCTTACCCAATCCTCTACACACAGTCTATAAAGCGTAGCAACGGTCGCCCAAATCTTCTTCGCATCTGCTGCTACACCGAGGTTGACCTACCCAGGAAAGCAACGTTCCGTCTGTGGTTCCGTACCAAGGAGAGCTCATGCGATGGACCTGCCTAAGGCTGAGGCCCTCAGCCACAGCAGACATTTTGTTTTAAACAGGGTGGTAAAACAGCAAGGCAGTGCTTTGTCAAAGAACTGTTTCATGTGTGACTGCCTTTCCATAAAAAAATATCGTAAGTACCTACTTAAGATACTGCATATAGTGCATAAGGAATTGAGACGACGTTCTTAATTTGCTATAAGTTTTGGACTATCTCGGGCCTATTCAAGCTATACTATGTATACTTACCAATATTTTATCTCTGTTTGTACCTAGGTAGTTAGAGTTAGGGGTCAGTCTGTAAGACCCTACACCTGATAGTCGTGGTGGGTGGCTAAAGGCGGAATATTTTTAATTAGGCTGGCGTATTTTTTTAAGAAAATACAATTTTATAAATTATATAAGTATGCAGTAAGGCATTAATTATAAAAAATAAAAATACCATTTCCGACATGCGGCGAACGATCTCTTAAAATTTCTTTCCAGAGTGGTTATTCTGTAAGAAAATTTAACAAACTCGAAAGCTGAATCCGCGGTGAGATATCAAATTCATTAGAAGAATTTCATATCTCACCGCGGATTCAGCTTTCGAGTTTGTTAAATGTTCTTACAGAATACCACTACAGCTCTATAAGCGCCCGATTGATCGGAATTCGGATCATCATCAGAGTGGTTATTCTGTAAGGACATTTCGCAAAGTCGAAAGCTGCACCCACGGTGAGATATTAAATTCGTTGTATTAATTTGACATCTCACCGCGGATTCAGCATTCGAGTTCGTTTAATCTTCTTACAGAATATGATATGGATGGGCCCCGTATCAAAATTTCTTGGGGTGCCCAAATTAAGGTACGGCCTAAGATATTAGGTATGTGAGAACATGGATTTTACGAATTGTTGCTTACACGTGTTCGGGGCTCCTGTAGCCCGGGGGCCCGTATCATTGATACGGCTGATACGGCGGTAGCTACGCCCCTGTGTACCAGCTACTCGTCGAGACATATTCAACAGGTCCAAATTCATTCGGGTCTACCTTTGGAGGGGTCTACGTTTAATGGAGCATAGTTTACGAGTCTACGTTTATTGGTGCAGAGATCCTGTGACCACCTTCCTACTCCATCAACAGACCCTGATCACTCTCTTAATATCAACTACTCGTCGAGCGAGTCCTGGCCAACGAGCCCAAATTCGTTGGGTCTACGTTTATTGGTTCAGAGACTCTGTGACCACCTTACTGCTTCATCATCAGACCCTGGTGGACTTAACATATTAAAGAAAATTTGGTAACCTTCACCAGGGTTTGATGATTGATATCACTGGTATCACTGGATATACCTACAGTAAATTTCATGACTTTCGGACAAATAGAAGTATGTAATAGAAAATGTCAACATATGAATTTAAAGGCCTTGAAACTTAACAATTCAATAGAATTAACCTAAGGGACACGTATCACACAGATACATTACATTAGTGAAACATTTATCTTCTATCTTCTATACTATAATAAAACTCAAAGAGCACTTTTTCTGTACATTGAATATTTTTCCAAAATTTCTATGTGGGGATACTATACTATCGACATAGAGGCCAAAACAATTTTTTCTGGAATTATTGTCTGTCTGTCTGTCGTCGTTCTGTTCGTCCAGGTATCATTTGAAAACCCGTGGATGGATTTTGATAGGACTTTCACTGATGTGTTGTGTAGAAGTAGGGGTATAAATTGGTATTTTATATACCTACCAATTTATACCTCACGCTATATTTCATAAGGGCTAAGCAGTGAAACATTACTTGCACATATTACCATGTAATTTCCTTTGTATGTGAATAGGGTAATTACAGACTGATCAGTTAATCATTAAGATATAAGATATGTATTATTACGCTATATACAAGAAGGGACTGAGCAGACATTTAGTTTGCATAAGATATGGCAGTGGCGAAGGGTCAATTTTTGTAAGGGGTAAGCCGGTCCGGTACACCCAGGACATTTTCATTAGATTTCTGTATTGGTCTAAGTACTTTGCTGATAGCAATATGACATTATATCTTTGAAAAGTTAAAATCTGTAAATCCCGAGCGAGTCCAAACTAGATTAGGTAAGAAATAGGCAAGGGAAAAATACCATTTCATTTCATTTAAAAGCCAGCGGTTAGGTCCGCTGCACCACCAAGGCTACATTTGTATAAGTAGGTAGAAATTGAGAATACGAAATTGCTAATTTTTTACTTAGGTAAAAGCAGGTAAAAGACCTAAAATGACTCGAAATGATCTCGAATAATCTAACGCAATAAAATGTACAACTACAATTCACACTACACACAATGAACAGCGCTCCCAAAAAACGCTTCACGGTCAGGGCTCAGGGGGGTTCATGAAATTTTAATGAAACTCCCCAAGTCCAGGTAGTGTATAGGTATTGTATTACAGTCGCAACAATAAAAGATGCAAAATACTTAAAAGTTTCATTATCGAATATCATTAGACACTAATTTACGATGTTAGCGTGATTTACATTATGAACAGCGCCATCTATCGGTGAAATTGAACATACAATCACTATAGAAGTTTAATCTATTTACTTATATACATACGAATTGAGAACCTCCTCCTTTTTTGAAGTCGGTTAAAAAGAGTTTTAATAGTGTTAGATCATACGCATCAAATAGATACCCCCTTGTTTGAAGTCTGTTAAAAACTAGGACCTACTTTTTACGTGCCTTCCGAAGCACGGAGACATTTAGTTCAAATGGCATTAAACGGTCACCCATCTACGTAATGACCTGCTTAGCGTTGCTTAACCTGATCGATTGCCAAACACTAGTAGCAACTGTCTGCGAGTGTCTCCTTATTTATTATAATAAATAATGAATAAAATCAGACCACGTGCTAATGATTACAAATAAGTAAACATTTTGACTTTAATACGTGTACCTCTCAAGGGAACCGTGCTGAATTTCGGGATAAAAAGTATCATACATCTCATCTCGTAGTATTAACTTAGTTATAAGTTTCGACGTGATGCGCGGCCATGATACAGACAGACCGTCAGTCAAGCAAAAATACAATTTTGGCTTCAGTAAGTATTTGTTATAGAACCCATATGTCATTCGCGCACAATGTCGTCTGTCCACCTAGTGGGAGGCCTGCCAACGCTGCGTCTTCCGGTTCGTGGTCGCCACTCGAGAACCTTTCTTCCCCAGCGGTTATCGGTTCTTCGAGCAATGTGGCCTGCCCATATTATTGCCACTTCAACTTGCAGATTCTGAGAGCTATGTCGGTGACTTTAGTTCTTCGGCGGATCTCCACATTTCGGATTCTGTCGAGCAAAGAAACTCCGAGCATAGCTCTCTCCATGGCTCGTTGTGTGACTCTGAACTTTTCTAAAAGGCCAGCCGTTAGAGACCGCAGTGGTCAATAACTTCTTATATTTTTTTATTAGGTAAGTACTTACTTACCATCTTTTGTATTTCAAGATCAAGGATTTCGATATCTATCACATCAACGTATTTTACAGAGGTTTAGTTTGAGATTTCATGGAACCATTATATTTTTTAACACTATGACGCCATCAATACATTGAAACCACCACCTTGCGTAAAATTTAAAAGCAAAAAATCCTAAATAATATCTAAATTATTTAAAAATAACAATTTATACAATAGATATGTGGTAATATGCGCAAGTAATGTTCCACTGCTTAGCCCCTATGAAACATAGCGTGATGTTATATATACCATTTAATGCCCGGACTTCTACAAAACGCATCAGTGACAGTCCTTTTAAAATCCATCCACGGGTTTTCAAATGATACCTGGACCCACAGACAGACAATAATTAAAAAAAAAATTGTTTTGGCCTCTATGTCGATAGTATAGTATCCCCACATAGAAATTTTGGAAAAATATTCAATGTACCTACAGACAAAGTGCTCTTTGAGTTTTATTAGAGTATAGATAGACTACTGCTGTAATGTTTGGGTGCCCGCGTCGCTGCGCCGGTTGGTCAGTGAACTCTTCTGCGCGCGCCCGCGCCATTTCTAAGCAATAACTTACATAGCTACCATCTATATTATTACGAGCTCTCCCCTACCTTGTGAGTGTTCACTTTTCGTTACGTAGGTCGTTCTTTACTTAAATTTTTTTTTCTGTTTAGAGTGTTACGAGTTTACGACACTTATAAACTGATGTATTTATGCGGCGTCGCACCGGTTTCAGATAGCCTGGCAGTACGTCAGTCAGTCAGAGCCAAGAGTGGCACCAATAATGTACGCAGACGGAGAAGGTCGAGTTGTCCATCGTGAGAACAAAATGACGGCCATCCATGAAACTCCAGTTTTTAGGTGTGTATTTAATTATGTAAGTATGTAAGTAATATATGTTTATTACAATGCGTAATATTCACATAATGTTAGTCTAAACAAACTTTCACGAGTCTATGTACATAGTATGTCTATGTACTATCGCAGTCATAAACGTGGTACAATCATCGTTTGAAAGGTTTGAACGATACGACGGCGCCTTACTTACCCCGCCCGTACGTATTTTGGGCCGGCTCGTGCAAACCATTATCGTCCTAAACGTGATACACCATGTGACCACGAGAGTACACACATACAGACCTACAGCACTCCCAGCAGTTGTGTCTGAAGTTATGATAAGTAGAGTCGTGAGAGTTATGAATAGGTACAACAAGCATAAATTATAAATGCACACAAAAAGCGCGACTGCGAACAAACAAAATCACCCGTCTGTGGCTGCAAGTCACGCGGAGCAGTTAAGACCTTTCGTTTGTTTGCCATTTTTTGGTATTGGTATAACGGCTGGTTTCCGCAACTCCACTTCAAAGCGCGTATTTTGCGTGCGGGTGTGAATGAATTTATTCGATCCACCCCAACTTCTCGAGAAAGGCTCTAGCAAGCTTTTGATGCCGCTGACAATCTCTCGGAGAGTAGGTACTCGGGTTTCCGAAGTACTTAGCCCTGTATGCTGCGACTTCCGGACAACTCAGTAGCACGTGGGCCGCTGTCTCCTCCTCCTCCATGCACGCTCTGCATAGAGAACTGTCTGTGACACCTATGACAAAAAGGTGTTTATCGAGCGAGCTCATCCGCTGCGTCATTGCCACAGAACACTATTACTCAAGAGGTCATTGCCACGGGAGCCGCTGTGTCCCTTAATCCATTGAATGGCTATGTTATTGAAGTTGCCTAGGTACTGATTCAGTTTTTCGTGACATTCGTACAACAGCCCGGAGTTAACGGTGTATCCGTCTCGTCTAGGGCTTGTTTGATTTGATACCCTTATGATATTTTGGTAGTAAAGAAAATACAAAATGGCGGCGAACTGTCGCTATATTATTATTTTTTTGGAAAAATTACCTATGCCTATGTCACTCTAACAACTAAGACGAATCCAATAACATATTTTAATTAACTCGTAGTCCATTAAGCCTGAGAGTTTGATCGAGTTCTTTACTATCAAAACCCGTACTATACCTACCCCTCGTAGTTCTCGTTGTTGTTTGGTTGGTGGTTATGGCTGTTTTCTGAGCTGAGTCAAAAATAAAAAAATACTCGAAATTGCAAATATATCAATTTATTTAAAGAGCACATAAATCTGTCCAGTAATCGGATCAACGGCAAGCGATGGCGGTAGTTCAGCGGCAATGTCAGCGAGCGCTTCCCAGCGGGTCGCGCGACTGCTCTCAGACTGGGTTGGACTCGTCGCCTCGTGCTCTTGGAGATGTCCGTCCCTAAAATTTTGCTTAGTTATAGGTAAAAATCTTAACAGTTATTTTTTTTAGTTTATGGGAATAAGTCCATTGTCCTCTTTATTTGCAGTAGGTAAGTGTTTCACAATGTAAACGCATTTCCTGCTGACAGTGGCTGGTAGACAAGAAAGCAAGCAAACTTCTTAGATTTTCATCATATCTTAATCAATCAGATAAGTCATAGGGTAGGCAGTCATTTTGTAGTTTTTAAATCTAAACTAACAAGTTCTTAGTTAAGTATAGAGTATGTAACAAACAAAACCCCTATTGCTCCACTGAAGGTATTATTCAGTGTATCACTATAATTATATGTATGTAAGTAAGTAACTCATTTGTTGAATATCTCATTATTTCTTTCGTAATTTGTACTAGCAACACGAATCCGATCTGGCATCGCATCGCATTCAGAAAGAAGAGGATACAAAAGTAACAAACACCGCTATATTCACCGTCAACAAGGAATACCACATTTGGAAACATAATCGGACAACAACTTCTTAAGTACCCAAAAGTTCAGTTTGCGGGCTACAAGGTACCACATCCCTTGGAACACAAGTTTGTGCTGCGCATCCAGACAACGTCTGATTATACACCCCAAGAAGCCTTCATGAATGCTATTACTGATCTTACATCTGAATTGTCATTGTTTGAGGAAAGATCTAGGGAAGCAATAAAAAAAGAAAGAAGGCTTGGATTAAAGTGATAATTTTTATTTAGAGTTCTTAATTATGTAATTAAGGAATAAAATTAAAATAAATTACTTAATTAAAGAGATATTCAACTTCAACAAATGAGAAAGATAGGTACCGATAGGTACATATAATTATATCGACTGAATAATACCCCAGTGGAACAACATTCTATATAGGTACACTAAACTTGTCTAGTTGGTTGTTAACTGAACAACCATAATGTACGATCGCAACATAAAATATAAATTATTGAAATCTGCTAATTAATACTTAATAATAATAATAATACCAGCCCTTGTTTATGTCCCACTGCTGGGCACGGGCCTCCCCTCAATATGAGGGGGCTTAGGCCATAGTCCACCACGCTGGCCAAGTGCGGGTTGGCGGACTTCACATGTCATTCGAGAGCTAGTTAGGCTTTCTCAGACATGCAGGTTTCCTCACGATGTTTTCCTTCACCGAAAGCTAGTAACAATCGCACAAAGACGATTCGCACATGATTCATTGAAGAAATCAGAGGTGCGAGCCGGGATTCGAACCTGCGCACCTTATTTCAAAGGCAAGCGCTCGCCCACTGAGCTGTTACCGCATCATCATTCCGCAATTAATACTTAGTTACACAAAATGCATTGCTAGTTTATAGGCTACCGGTACGCAAGGAAAACTTTAGAACTGGCAACAAAATATCAACCTCGCTTCTACCTAGGTATATGTAGGAGGGTCGCAGCCAAGTAGCATTGTTCGTTTGCCATCACTTTCTTTTATTACTAGTACTTACCACATTATCCCTAACTCTTAGTACAAATCTCTATACAGGGTGTAACGGACTACGTACAGAAAACTTTTATATAAGATTTTTCATATTGTCTGTTACAACATTACAGAAACCATTTATATGGAAAATGACAAATTACTAACTTGTTAATTTTTGAGCATGTAATGAATAAGTACGTGCGGCATAATATTTATTTTTCAAATTAGATAAGTACATTGCTAATTTCAATCAAGCCGCCTGCCAAGCGGGGAGATTATGGCAACCCCTCCCTTCTAAGGGAGAGGCCTTTTTTCAGCAGTGGACTTGACTGCTGATGATTGCTAATTTTGCACAAATAAGTAAATTATTGTTTTTAAATTGAAATTAGGCTTTATTATTATACTAATAATGATGTTATCCTAATTTTATTAAAAAAGTGTTTATTTTTAATATTCATGAAAAAGCCGTTGAAAAATTTCAACACTAGAATGTTCAGAATCATGTACTGGATCCCTGGTATCGGTTTTCGGTACGATGTCCCTTACACCCTGTATAGGTTGCTACATGCTTAAATTTAGAATCGAATATTAAGCCTACTTTAGATAGTTCTGTCTGTATTATTTCTTAAATCGATTTTATTTTATGTGTCAATATAAATATTAATAGATTTTGTGATAAGCCTATGCGTCATCTTTCCCCACAAATCCGTAAGTCTATGTTTTCCACTGACCTTTGTACTCCATCAATTACAGTTTTAGCAACTTCCGTACTGTCGCCTTCGCCGTTATTTATATTTGTGTTATTCTCAATATCTTTGTTTTCTGTATCAGCGTCCATACACGTTTCTGTAACTATCTTGTTTAGATGGTCACCATTTTGTATATGCATTTCTACCACCTTTTCAACAACCCCCTCCAACTTGGGTATTTTCTCCTCGTTGTATGTTGCGTTCGTAGTATCAGTTATATTACCATTAATTAAATGTCTATTTGCATTATCTGAAGTAGCAACGAAAATAATTATTTCAGTTAATTACTAGATAAGAAGTTACTTATTTTTTTTTGCATCCGTTACATACCTATCATACATTTTACAATTGATTAGGCGACGTAAGTGCACCTATTTTATGTCATGTGCTTAACTTCTGAATAACTCAGACAAACGTAAGGTTATTTCGACTGTGAGTAATCCGTTACCTACTTTACGATAACATCTGCAAAAACTACGTTAATGTTTAATTGCGCTATTCAAAACTACAAAAATGTGTACCTAAGTATGTAAGTACCTTTATTTTTAACCCCGACCATTCCGACCAAACACGAGCGGAGTTATAAGTAACTAGTAAAGTATCTAGTAAGTATACAGTAAATATAACCTATCACGCCTATGTTCGGAAGTCTGTCTGTCTGTCTGTATGTGTGTCTGTGGCATCGTAGCGCTTCAACCAGTGGACGGATTTGAATGAGGTCTTATTTTATTTTAAAGCTACTTTAAGCGAGATGGTTCTTAGCTATATTTCATGAAAATCGGTCCAGCCGTTTGAATACCATAGACATTTTTCATTACTTCTATTAGTCCGAAAGATCTGAAATTTAGAGCATATGTAAATCCGATGATACTAAATAAAATGGTGGTTACCATTCTCCAGGGTCTGATGATGATCATCAAGAAGGTGGTAACAGGATCTCGGCTCCAATAAACGTGGGCTCATTGAGTTTGAGCTCGTTGCCTCGAGCTTATTGTACCTATTGTCACGGGTCCTTAATAATGTGCAAAATTTCAAAAGATTTGGACGTGTAGAAGTAGGTGAATATTGAATCGCAAGATTCCATTACCATCATACATACATACATAGTTACATGCAGGTCAAGCTGTTAAAAGCGTGTTAAATACGTTATTATAATAAGCACAAAATTAAGTAAGTAAGTACTTGCATTATTAAGTAAAAAAAATTAGTTCTAGGTAATAATAAATTCATAATTTAAAGATTAGTTACCTTTTTCTGTATGAAGACTAGAAGTCGATTTATTTCTTATTAAATCTACACGTTCCAGTAAAGTATCACACGTAGGAAGCACATTTGTTTGCATTGTATCATTATCTTCGGCCCTGTAAATTATTTCCTCGACGTCGTCGTCGTTAGATTTTCCATTACTTATTTCCGATTCAAACTGTACACTTTTCTCTGAAACATTGTGAACAAATTACATAAGTACTTAATTAGTTACAAACATTATTGCTATAAAATATAGATCTACGCGGGCTTGTTAGTAACTACCTACTAGGCTAGGCACTGACAAAAAGTAGGTATTTTTAGGTATTCGTAGCCTCCGTGGCGCAGCAGGAAACTGCAATTGGTGATCGGAGGTTCAAATCCCGCAGGGAGCAACGAGAGTCGGTTGTCTGAAAAGTAAGATAATCAGCGCGTTGGATGGCCAATGGGCATGGGCATTTAAAAAGTCCGGTCCTACGCCTGACCTCTTCCCGGTGGTTGTATCAGTCTTCCGTCCCATCGAATTATAAGAGTAACCGAAGAGAGATTCCACTGTCTGGGCAAGCACTTGTGCTGTGCACTATAATATCTCCCGCGTAGATGACTGAGCTTGTAAAAGTTGTTCGTTGTGGTCGTATCGGCCAAGACAATATAATTACCAGAAAAGAGATTAAATATAGTAGTAGTTAAATGTCTTTGATTAATTGATAAGTATAATAATATACCGATGCTTTGATTTCTAGGTATTATATTTCAGTTAGGTAAGTAGGATTATTTTATTTAACCTTATACATTTGATATTGCATTTCTTACACATTTAATATAACAATTTAATTTGCTTTAGAATTTTTTAGGTGGCGATCCCACAGCGAATAGAGTTTAGTTTCGACCACTGATTTATTTAGACACGTTTAATCAAAGCTCCATTCCAAAGGATAAAATAGTTGCTCGATTCCTATGATTCCTAGGCAGTCCATCAGTGAACATCGCGTCGCAGCCAGACTTATTTTGCATTTTAAATCACAAAAAATGTAGGGTATTAATTGAAATTAATGCGGAACACTGAAAATAATAATTAAGCTACACAATAATGCAACTCTCCTAAAAAAGCGTGTTAAAAAGACAACGCAAGGGCGAGCGAAAATAACTTAAATGCCACATTACCATACCTGCTGTATTTAATTTAGATGTCATGCTTGGAGCGCTGCTAGTACAACCCATTTTTCAGGGGATCTGATCATGGGTAGGTAATAGTGAAAAAGCAAGAATATATTGTGAGTAGCACTCGTGGAGGTGCACAGTGTCGTCTGAATGGGCCGCCGCCGTCGCGGCCGACGGACGCTTGACCGGGCGTCCGCAGCAACCCCGCTCGACTGGCCGTTACCCCGTACACGTTAACACTAACCACGCTACCTCGCTACCTGAGATCGTATCGTCCTCTATTATGCGAGGAGGCAGCATGGTAAACTGACCTCGCACCCCCATCGCGTTTTTCCTATTAAGTGAACTTTGTAAGTACATACTTTTACATTGAGTCGCAAATAGTTTAGTGAAAGACCTTTGTTCCGTTTAATTAATTTGTAGCGTGGCTGTTTCAAATCAGATTAGTAAACCACACATATGAAATTGAACTTAAGTAAACTGGTCTAGGTTACGCTAGGGTTCTGTAGGACCTTCGGAGTCGCTGGACGTCCGGGGTGTGGGCCCAAGGACGTCTATTGAGTACCTACGGCGGCGACTTTGGGGTTGCGACTCCCGTCCCCGTGAGTACCGTGTCAGGTTCCCGGGGGGCAACAACCCGGGGTACCCGGGTCCCGGGGGTACAATTTGTCCCCCGGCGGCGGGCTCAAAGGCAAGGCACTGAGGGGCTCCTGGTGTAGATCCCACCGGAGACCCCTGGGGTCCTCTCCCATGTGCCGATGCGAGAGCCGCGGGGGTTTTCGTGGGTAAGAATAACACATACCTCGGTCTAGCCCTACAGCTCAAGGGGACCTTTTAAAAGATTCCACCACGAAAAAAATGGGTTCCGTGGGGATCATTAATTGGCAAAGATCTCTCGTTATTAGCGGTGGTGTGGACCATGGTCAGCGATTATAGGGCATGGGATGCTGTGGTCTCCTTTTGTGAAAGGGTAGGTTCTATCGCAAAAAGAGATGGCGGAAAGGCAGCCCCGGATCTACGATTTTTTCGAACCGGTGTAGAAACTTGATAGTGGCGCCCCTCTCTAGCGTTTCAGATAAATTACTTTAAAAAATCTCACAATTATAGGAAATTTATAATGGTTGGCATTTTAGTTAATGGGACTTAAAGAACCCTATATCGAATTTGTACTCTTTATTTTGTATTACTTACCCTTTGTGTAGCAAGTTTTTTATTTTTAATCACATGAAATTACGATTCTGGCGCCCCATGAAAATGTTGCCAGGAGCGGGATGCCCGGATTTCTTATTTTTATTATTAGCCGACTTCAAAAAAAGAGGAGGTTCTCAATTCGTCTGTATATATATATATATATTTTCTATGTATGTTCGCGCATAACTCTGGCAATTATGAACCGATTTGAAAAAATCTTTCTTCCATCCATTCTTTAATCCGTTAATTGGGTCCCATAAAAAAAATATTGCTTAGTAATAAGTAGTTCCTGAAAAAACAAGAATGTTGACTGCGCAGGAAAGCTGCAAGAAAGCCTATATAGATGACTTTATGTCGCTTTTTAAGGACAAAAATGGTCATAACTATGGCAAATATTTACCAATTTCAATGATTCTTTTTTTATTCGAAAGAAGAAACGACTGTAATGAACCTGTATGAATTTTATCACAACCGGATAAGAACTTCCTGGAGGACCATGAATGATATGGAGGAATTTATCTGGTAAAAACCATAAAACTGATGTTCTCCTTTACATTTCTCTGACAAATATGAACCGATTTCGATGATTCTTTTTTTATTCGAGAGAGTAAACTAAGTACTATGATGATTCCATGCAAATTTCATTACATTCGGATAAATTGTTTCTGAGTTTCTGAAGAAACATGAATTATGTAAAAGTATGTAGACGATAATGTGAAATCATAATGATATCATAACCTACCTAGATCATTTTACCGTCTTCGATGGTTCAATCTTTATGTATGCAAATATCACTAAAAAGAATAAAATAAAATATTTAAAAAAAAAATTGAACCGACTTCAATAACACTAAAAAGTATAAAATAATTTAAATATTATTGAAGTTGGTGCCAAATATACACAGCAGGTACGCTAACACCAACTTCTTTAATATTTAAATTACTTAGAATTAAATTAAATATTTTATACATTTTAGCATTTTAGTGTCTATTGTTTCGGTTTATTTTTTAAATATTTTATTTACCTTTTGGGTACGGAACTTACTTAATAGTAAAACTTCGGGAACATACGCTTAAAATAGGAGCAGCCTGACTGGGGTTCCTTCTTGACTACGGAACCCTAATGTATGAGGAGTCGCTGTGCTCGCGGCTGATGTTCCTTGGTTCGTCCCTTTTGATGCTGACGCACAAAGCATCCTTCTCCTAGTGTGTTTCCATCCACGGCTGCATGCATGTCTACTTCCCATCCCACTTGCTCTCTCGGTCAAGCGCTAGCTTAGGTGGTACCTAAGTATAAGTATTGCTTTTACTTCACTTAGTGAAGTTCACTAACAAAAGTCTACATGGTTGGTTTTCTTTATAGCCCTTTGTTCGTATATGAATACACGCAATAATTGGCTTAGAGTCATGTGGGGTAAACGTACGCATTTTTTAGTTAATTGCTTCCAGAATAAAAGATATTGTTAAATGTAAAGAAAAATACTTTTATTCTTATGTTATAAATATTTGTCAAGAAAAACAAAACATAAAATTTCAATTCTAACCATAATTATTATTTTTATTTACTAATTTAATCAAGAAGGGAAATGCGGGTTTTTACCCTCATCGGTGGGAAAGTGTCCGCACGCCTTCGGTTAAGTGTACGCAACGCCGACAAAGTGTACGCACGTAAACTTAATTTGCTATTGCACAAAGATCACATGTGAATGTGCCCAAAGATCACATGTGAATGTGAAAGAATTATAAATTGAACACTCAATCCACACCTCAGTCGTATCTCCGTACTTTTCTCGACATAAGGGACAGTGGTAATCTTGATTTGAAGCTTTTTTTTTTTTTTGGTAGTTATATATTTACTAATATCATTTTTCTTGTTTGGCTTGCTTCTGATGCTCATCTTTATTTTTGTAGTTGTCTTTAAGTTTTGATCAATTTCTTTTGGTTTTCCCTTAATATGTGTGTGTCATCTTTGGGTTTCTAGTTTTTTTTTTAGCTTTTTCTTCAATTTGTTTTTGTTTCTCTTCTAATCTCTTTTTAAACGGACTACTAGTGATTATTTTGGACTTGCTAGCATTTTTGCGTCGTGTCTGAATGTGTGTTGTCTTTGGTAGTGGGCTTATATTGATTAAGGGAATATGGGACTCGTGAGTATTTGAAATGTTTTGGAGAACAGCAGGCGAAATAATCTGTTTTTCCTGAAATGTTTCTATTATGTCCAGTGGATCAGAAAGCGCGTGTAATTGTTCATTGGCTTTGTTAATCCCAGGTCCAGTTCCGATGTTATGCTGTGCAGGTAGTGGTGAACTTTGTTGGTCAGGAACTTCAGTGATAGTCGAAATAATGTGTTCTTCAGGTAGTGATGAACGTGGTAGGTGATGCACTTCAGCAATAATCGAAATGTTATGCCCAACTATTTCTTGTGTTTTTGCTAAATCGGTAGACGCAGAAGATTTATATTTTGGTTTATATCTGCCCATTGAGACTGCAGTAGAATTTAGTTTTAGACGTTTTCTCAAAGTACTCTCATCGATTCCAACAATTTCTGCCGCTTTTCCCTCTTCCATCAGCTTCTTGGCTACATCAATCTGCTCTTGTGTACAGAGTTTAAGGTCAGAACATTTCCTTATATTATTATATTTGCGAGGCATTTTCATTCTAAAAGGCAAAAGAATATGACGGGGTAAGTATGCGCATTTTAATTATTGCGGGCACTTACCCCCGGACACTTACCCCATCTCATCAAAGCAAATACAAATAATGAAATTTCGAAGTATGACTTACCTTAGACAAAATACGTATACTCACACAAAATATTGATTAATTTCTCCTGTTTCCCAGTCACTTTGTTATTCAATCAGACTAATAATATGCCTTTAGTATGCAAATCAATTTTCAAGAAATAAATAACAAATCCGTGCTAAAGCCATATTGTCGCGTAAGTTTCCATAGCATTGTGCGGCTAACCTGTGATGCAGTACTCTCGTTCGGTGGTCAAACGTGAACTAAACGTCGCAGGTCTGGACCTGCTGTAATCCGTGGTATTCCCAAGATGGTCACTGCGGACACTTATTCGCCGCGTACGTTTACCCCACATGACTCTATACTCGTACCTACCACAGACCTACATTTAAATATAAATTACGTCAACGCCGCCTACGGCCCGGCCCGGGCCACAGAATAATACACAATACTACTACGGCTGGACGGCCAGTCGGCCTTACGTTTCGTTAGAAAATAACATAAGTATGCATGAACTTCTTTGTTTCCTTTTTTAAGTAATAATAACTCAATGTCATGAACTCAAACCCCGACGAAACGTGGAGTCTCTGTTAGTCTGTTGGCATCGTGTCGTGGACATATATGAATACGGTATTTTTATTTGAAAGCTGGTATAATGATGGTTCTTAGCTATGTTTCACGAAAATCGGTCCAGCCGTTAATCTTTAGATTATTAGCTCTTTTTCCAAATCGATGTATGGACATATAAACCAACTTATAATGAAACTGTAACAGGTACAATTCTGTAGGTACATTGAAGATATTGTGAAATTTATTTTTGGAAGGCATTAACCTTTTGTTTTTCGTAGGAGTAGTAATGTTGTCCGTAGATGGCCAGGACAGCTTCACCGGACAAGAGGGCGGGCGCTTATAGCACTTCAGAGAAGGGTTGGGGTAGCGACTAGCACAAGGGCACTTCAGGGAGGCACGGCCTCGGCTTGGCTGCCGCTTAGAGAATATGTGTTTACCACCGGTTCACAACGCGCTCAAACTGAGAAGAACCGGCAAGAAACTCAACGAGGGGATGCATGTCGAGGTCGCATGCGTACGACCCTTCGGCCTCGCCGGCGGCGAGACCGGTGTCTGTGTATTGTATTTACGACTCGTGAGGTCGTTATCGGTGTTGTGTCGTGGTCCAGGACAGACATCGGGTCGGGTGGGTCGAGCAATAGGCGGGCGGTGTACGGCGGTTCGACGATCTTAGGGACCAGGGGTTGGGGTCGGGGACGCAGTCAGCTGCGGTGCTGATTAGCGGGTTTGGGTGAACGCGCACTTTTTTAACCGACTTCAAAAAAGGAGGAGGTTCTCAATTCGTCTGTATATATTTTTTTCTATGTATGTTCGCGCATAACTCTGGCAATTATGAATCGATTTGAAAAAATCTTTCTTCCATCCATTCTTGTAAACGCCATCTATACGTACTCAACTCACACGCAATACATCAAAAACACCTGTCACTCATCATCACACATGTCATTTTGACATTCTTTTTCATCGGTTTTATTTAGCCGTTACAAAATCAAAAAAAAGAGCTCGTCTCTCACCGCTTGTTCGTCGCGCACGCAACACGCATTTTACACTAACTCAATTTCAATTAATTCCTACCCTTTATTATCGCCTTCCTAACGGCGCTAAAGCCATCGAAGTGCTGTTATATTTCAATCAAACGCTGGGAGCTCCCAAAGAGAAGCTAAAACAAAGTGCCGGGTGTTGTGGAAGACATCGAGCCAGCGCCTTCCTGTTACTGTAAGTCTTTTACTTCCATATTTTCCCACAACCCCCTTTTTGGTCCTTCGAGCCGGATCCTTTCAACTAACAATCCATAATTGTATCTACGCACACTATACTCTTTTACTCGTATTTACTCTTACTTATTTTCACCTTTCTATATACCATAACTCACTCATATTACGTACCCCGTGGGGTGTCGGGTAAGAATAGCACCCCCCCAACTCTTCCCTTTGGGTGTACGTAGAAGGCGACTACGGGAAAAAGAAGAAGACAGACAGCAACGTCTTCTTATTGGATTACCTACCACCTATACTGTAATCCCCAAGACACAATCACTCATTAATACACTCATAACACATTAAACCATACACCACAACAATTTTAACGTCCATATTTTTCGCTCACAACTTATTATATTAATCATTTATCGCATTTAAACGCTTACATATACGCAAAACTAACGATATATCGTAAATTTGTTTACTCAAACATATTTGTTAAGGTTTCCGCTTATTTTATAATACGACTAAGTCTCGTTCATTTTACAAAAATAAAGTAGGTAGTTTCAAGTCATTCGCTCAATATGTCTAAAAAACAAGAAACTACTACAGACGTTAAGATTACGCTATTAGAAGCTAAGAAGGAACGATTATTTGAGTTGGTACAACAACTTTACAACTTAAGTTTAAATGTTTCTGATCCCACAAGTAAACAACAGTTTTTGGCCCGTGTTTTATCATTGGATAAAACACGGACTGAGTTTAATGAAACGCTAGATAATTTAATCGCTGCACAACTGGAGGAACAGCCTTCGGTAAAGCCCAATTACTCGCCGTTAAACGCTTTTGATGAATTGTACTGTTTCATAAAACAAAAAGAAAGTGTTTTAAAAAATAATGCTGAACGTACTGATTTATTAAATCAAAAATTGCCTCCTCTCCAGTTAGTAGGGTTCGATGGTACTCCGTCAAAATGGCCTATTTTTTATGAAAACTTCAAAAGTATTATACATGAAAACCCAAGGTTATCTAATGCAGAAAAGGTTCAGTATTTGGTTGGAAAATTAAGTGGTGGTGCATGTTCGGTCTGTGCCGGTATTTCACCAACAGCTGACAACTATGACATAATATGGAAGGCACTTTTGTCTAAATATCAGGACATTAGGGTTCAAGCTTCGCGTTATATAGATCAACTGATTAATTTTAAACCCAATCAACCAGTCGACACATTTATTGATCAATTTTGTTCTACAGAATCTGCATTGAGACGCTTAAAGATAGATGATTTGTCAGATTTTATGATAACGCATATCGCACTCTCTAAGTTAGACAAGGAGATGGTAAATTTATTCGAACAAACGCATCGAGATGTTGATATTCCTATGTTTAGTGACGTCACCAAGTTCCTTAAGGAACAAAGTAAAATAAAATCATTACGATTTAACGTAACTGCTGCGCAAAGGTCAAATACTCCGTCGACTAGTCGTGAAATTAGGTCACGCCCGAAGACTCATGCGTTTATGGTCAATACTGACACACACGACAGTACACCGCATATGATATCCACGCAATATAAATCTACGCAAATAAATAATAATAAGCCTAAGCAAATAACTTCTTGCATCGTTTGTAATGGTGAGGTACATCCATTATTTAAATGCCAAGCTTTCTTACAGCTTGACCCACGTAAACGCTATGATATAGTTTATAAAAACCTATATTGCAAAAATTGTCTCGGTTTTCATGACGTAAAACTATGTAAGTCGCAGAACAGGTGTTATGTGTGTAAACAAAAACATCACAGTCTATTACACATAAATACCAATACTCACACGTCTCCGGGATTTGAACCCGTGACTCGACGCGACACTCCGACCGCTGCGCCATGGCCGGCGGACAGTGGAACGCGAGCCACCCGCGCCGCCGACTTGTGCTTGGATGTCGTCACGCAGACACCGCCGCGCTTAGCCGCACCGGCCCCGCCGCCGTCAGCGCCATACGATCACCGCGCTCAGCTCGCGTCGCATGTCTCGCACTCCGCGCAACTGCCCTCGACTACTGCGTCCGCCGCTTACGTTTCCCGCGTAAATTCAAACGCAAGCGCATTCACAACAACGCATACATCGACCGATAATCGTCATGAAACTACTGTTCTGCTTCCTACCGCAATTGTACACGTATTTAACGATACTAATACGCGTTTAAATGTAAGAGCTCTCATCGATACGGGGTCGATGAGTAATTTTATTACGAAAGATTGTTGTGATCGTTTAAATCTTCCCATAACGCATATTAAATCACCCGTAGTGGGCATAGGTCAGTCGGAAAGTGAAACTTTAGGGTTTACATCTTTGAAAATACACTCACGCTTCGATAAATCCTGTTCATATAACATTACCGCTAGGGTGATACATACCATCACCGACCGGTTGCCGACCTTCCCCATAGATGTTTCGCAATTTACGCAGTTTGATAGTTTACCATTGGCTGATTATGGCTATGCTGCTCCAGCGAACCTGGACTGTTTATTAGGTAGTGAAATATTCCCGCTTATACTTGGTAGCGATAAGGTTACCACTCCAAACTCTTCACTCGTAGCATTAGAGACCACACTTGGTTATCTAATCATGGGTAAAGCAAATTATGCTTCTTATCCAATTCCGCATACTCTAGTACAAACGCATAATGAGGATAGAAATTTCTTTTGTTCGGTAGACGCACTCTCAAAACTTACAGAACGCTTTTGGGAACTTGAAAATGTTCCAGATAAAATTCACATGAGCCCTGAAGACGAGGCATGTGAACATCTCTTTCGCTCAACGTATTCACGCGATAATACCGGTAGGTTCACGGTACATCTTCCCTTTAAACTCAACCCCTCGGAATTAGGTAATTCTTTCGCCATTGCCAAGCGCCGCTTATGGCTTCTGGAAAGGAAACTCGACGCAAATCCCAATTTACGCGCAGATTATAACGCAACTATTCGAAGTTATGTTGATAATGGTTATTTAACTGAAGTTAAAGGCCACAAACCGAACAGTGAATGTTACTATATTCCTCATCGGGCTGTCTATCGTCCAGAGAAGTCCACCTCCAAAACTCGTATCGTGATTGACGCCAGTTGTAAGACAACTTCTGGAAAGTCACTCAACGATCTCTTGTATAAAGGCCCTAACTTGCAGACTAATATTTTTAATCTGCTTATAAATTTACGCATGTTCTTAGTGGCACTCACTGCGGATATAGAGAAAATGTACTTTCAATTAATATTAACGCCAGAACACCGGTCTTTTCAACGCATCTTATTCCGTTTTGACTCAGATTCGGATATTCATATATTTGAATTTAATAGGGTCTCATTCGGAGTGTCAAGCTCTCCGTATCTCGCGATGAGAGTCGTCCGTCAGCTCGCCGCGGACAGCCGCGACCAATTTCCACTCGCTGCATACGAAGCTGAACATCACATGTATATGGATGACTATGTAGGCTCCGTAGAAGGATTAGAACAAGCTGAAGAAATCTATCATGAAATGGTAGATATGTTCAAAACCGGTGGTTTTAAAATTGTTAAATGGATATCCAACAGTTCGGAACTCATGAATAAAATACCCTTGTCACAAAAAAATCCGCAAATAATAAATTTCGACGATATTACTTCATCCGCAAACGCTAAGATAGTAGGCATGCAGTGGCAGCCTGCTACTGATCAATTTCAATTTGAAATAAATTCCGAGATATCGGAATGTACAAAACGCACTATTCTATCTGTGACCGCGCGCCTCTTCGACCCCCTGGGTCTTATAAGTCCGGTTGTCGCATTTATGAAACTCCTCGTTCAAGAATGTTGGGTATCTAACTTAGGTTGGGATGATCCCGTACCGCAGGCGATCCGTGACAAATGGATACAATTTCATAGCGAGTTGCCTAACTTAAAATTAATTAAAATTCCTCGTCATATAGGTATTACCTCGAAATCGCATATATCGCTAATAGGTTTCGCTGACGCGAGCGAAAAATGTTACGGTGCGGTTGTGTATGTTCGTGTCAGCCCGGACGAGTATACGCACGGCTCTGTCAACCTACTAGCCTCTAAGTCAAGAGTCGCGTCTCTCAAAAAGATGCCGCTCGCACGCCTTGAGCTCTGCGCAGCCCTGCTGCTAGCAAGTCTCATAGAATCCGTACGCGAAACGCTATCTAAACGCTGTCAAATAGATAAAATTGTTGCCTTCTCTGATTCAACTGTCACGCTCACTTGGATTCACTCACCCGCTTTTAAGTTTCATACGTTTGTCGCTAACAGAATATCTGAAATTAACCTAAAACTCTCCGCATGTCATTGGTACCATGTAAAGGGACAGGAAAACCCAGCTGATATTATATCAAGACCAGTGACTCCTTACGCACTTATAAACCGTGAAGATTGGCTTCATGGCCCTCAGTGGCTCACGCAACCTTTTTCGAAATGGCCGATATCTGTTTTTCAAGCAAATCATGATAATAATCTTTCAGAATCCAAACCGGTTTCATTAGTCGTGGATATACCACAATCTTCGCAAGCTTGTCATCCGATTGGTGACATTGCAGAGCGTGTCTCCAGTTGGACAAAGTTATTACGCATAACAGTTTATATTTTACGCTTTTTAAAAGTTTTACCGAGAAATAACTCTATAACTGTGTCCGATTTAGATACAGCCGAACAATATGTTCTCAAATATGTTCAAAACAATCATTTTTCTTCAGATCTTAACGCTATTAAAAATAATAAACAATGCAGCAAACGAATCATAAAGTTAAGTCCATTCATAGACAATTGTAATTTACTCAGAGTTGGTGGAAGATTAACACACTCGCAGCTTGATTATGGTCAAAAGCATCCTATATTACTCCCCGCCAAAGAACGCATAACTCAATTAATAGTTGATTTTTATCATAATACAAATTTACACACAGGTCCCGCATTATTACTCGCGCTGCTCAGACAAAAATATTGGATTCTCTCTGCTCGAAATCTTGTTCGACAAAGAGTACACGCTTGCAATGTATGCTTTAAACTCAATCCTAGATTTAGTAACCCTCAAATGGGCGATTTACCCGCGTTTAGAATAACAGAAGCTAAAGCTTTTGTATACACAGCCGTCGATTATGCTGGACCTTTTTACATAACGCATATTCGCCGTCGCGGTGTCAAAAGTCAAAAGGCATATATATGTTTGTTTGTCTGCCTGACTACTAAAGCTGTTCACCTGGAATTGGTTTCTGATTTGAGTACAGAACTGTTTCTCTCGGCGTTTAAACGATTTATTTGTCGTAGAGGACCCGTAGCTATGATCTATAGCGACGGGGGAACTAATTTCATAGGTGCGAAACGCAAACTAGACGAAATTTATAATCTTATACAGTCCACATCATATAATAATTATATAAGCGAAGAACTTCTATCTACACATCGTATTCAATTTAAACGAAGTCCACCTTATGGTCCCCATTTTAACGGCCTATGTGAGATAAACGTTCGCTGTGTTAAAACTCACTTATTCAAAGTGGTAGGCTCGCATATTCTAACATACGAAGAATTTTCATCTGTCCTCGTACAGATTGAAAATTTATTGAATAGCAGACCATTGTGTGTGCTAAGCTCAGACCCATCTGACATGTCTGTTTTAACGCCTAATCATTTCTTAAATGTAACCCCGCTTAAATTTTTACCCGCTGAAGATGTGACAAACATCGCAGACCACCGCTTAACTCGTTTCCAACTCGTAACCAAGTTAACACATATGTTTTGGCGTCGGTGGAGCCAAGAGTATCTCACTTCTTTACAGCAAAGGGAGAAGTGGAATACCCCCACTAAGCCAATTGAATTAGGATCCTTGGTTGTAATCAAAGATATTAATGCGCATCCGCTATGTTGGCCTTTGGGGGTCATCGAATCGGTCTATCCCGGAAAGGATGGCATCATCAGAACCGTTAAAGTCCGCACCTCAACTGGCAGTTATATACGACCAGTAATTCGAGTTTCTCCACTACCAACTCAATAATATTCACTCGTTCTCTTTTAGTTTAGTTTACTCTTTTAGTTCAACTCACACTCTTAACTTAGTATTTTAGTACCTATACACGCGTTTATCATTTTGTATACTATTATTATCTAGAGGAAACCTCTAGGCCGGCGGAATTGTAAACGCCATCTATACGTACTCAACTCACACGCAATACATCAAAAACACCTGTCACTCATCATCACACATGTCATTTTGACATTCTTTTTCATCGGTTTTATTTAGCCGTTACAAAATCAAAAAAAAGAGCTCGTCTCTCACCGCTTGTTCGTCGCGCACGCAACACGCATTTTACACTAACTCAATTTCAATTAATTCCTACCCTTTATTATCGCCTTCCTAACGGCGCTAAAGCCATCGAAGTGCTGTTATATTTCAATCAAACGCTGGGAGCTCCCAAAGAGAAGCTAAAACAAAGTGCCGGGTGTTGTGGAAGACATCGAGCCAGCGCCTTCCTGTTACTGTAAGTCTTTTACTTCCATATTTTCCCACAATTCTTTAAACCGTTGATTGGGTCCCATAAAAAAAATATTGATTACGAATAAGGAGTTCCTGAAAAAACAAGAATGGTGTCTGCGCAGGACAACTGCAGGAATGCTTATAAGATGACTTTATGACGCGTTTTAAGGACAAAAATGGTCATAACTCTGGCAAATATTTACCAATTGCAATGATTCTTTTTTTATTCGAAAAAGGAAACCACTATTATGAATCTACACACATCAAAAGTGTCTAGGGATCAAGCATTTTTAAGCGGATTTCTTGAGATTGAGATGTGGCTTTGTAATAAATTTATGATTTTATAAATTTATATGGATCCTTTTTGGTGCATTTCATAATTTGAATCAGGAACTGTGAATCAAATTCGAGTAAAAGATGAAAATCAGCTGTCAATATTTTCCCTATAAAAACATACAACGCATTGAAGACATTATTAGTGCTACTGTTTCCCTACTACTGATTAAAACCAACGTTATTATGGAGCGGCGACGTCATTTAAGCAGGGAAGAAATGCTCAGAGCCGTGGGAATGATAGAAGCTGGTTCCCGGCAACGTACTGTGGCTTTAGCTCTGAATACAAGTCAGAGTGTTATCAGTCGACTTTGGACACGTTACCGAAGCACTGGTACCGTGGCTGAGCGCCATGGAGGACGGTATCGCTGCACCACACGGAGACAAGACCGATATATTCAAATCTTAACTCGAAGAGCTCCAACAATAACTGCCATGATGTTAGCCGTGAGGCTTCATCACTCTTCAGGGAACTTAATTAGCGACCAAACAGTCAGAAACCGCTTGCATGAAGTGAACCTTCATTCCCGAAGACCGCTACGGGTACCACCTATAGCAATGCACAATCGTAGGATTCGATATCAATGGGCTCTTGAACACAGAAATTGGGCAGAAGAACAATGGCGTTTCGTGTGCTTTTCTGATGAGTCTCGTTTTGGTATGAGACCGGATACAAGACGTATACGACACTGGAGAACCCCTGGACGCCAACAGCGATTAAAATCCTGCCAGGAAGTCCATCCTTATAGTGGTGGAACCATCATGGTATGGGCGGGTATTTGGATCGGCGGAAGAACTGAGTTGATTTGGATCAGAGGCAACCTCAACGCTCAAATTTATGCTGAGACGATTGTATCAGACGTCATCGTTCCTCTACAAGTGCAAATCGGTCCCTTATTTCAGTTAATGCATGATAATGCACGACCGCACACCGCAAGAGTTGTAAGACAGACTCTCGCCGCAGCTAACATCAATGTCCTGCCCTGGCCTGCTCAGTCGCCAGACTTGAACCCGATTGAGCATGCATGGGATATGCTACAGAGAAGAGCTCTGCCGAATATGGAGGGTATCCAGTCGCAAGAAGACCTTTTTTTGTTGTTGCAACGAACATGGGCGGCCATTCCACAGCGTGATTTGGATGAACTCATTTTGAGTATGCCAAACCGATGTTCTTGTGTTGTTAGTGTTCGCGGTAGAAACACGGATTATTAATTGTTTAAGTTACCCAATAAAATTTTAAAGAAAACTGTTATTTCAGTCTTTTTTTCGAACTTTTGTGTTAGTGGTTCAAATGTCAAAAATCCCTTTATTAGGAAAATGGCAAATTTCTTTATTAATGCAAAGGTGACTTGGTTTATCGTTACTGTGACAAACGAAAACACTTTATTTGATGAATCCTTAAAGAAAATTTTAATTAATATCAATCAGGAGAAAAGTTATTGCAAAAATATATGTTGATCCCTAGACACTTTTGATGTGTGTATATGAATTTTATCACAACCGGATAAGTACTTCCTGGAGGACCATGATCGACGAGGAGGAATTTATCTGGTAAAACCATAAAACTGATGTTCTCCATTACATTACTCTGACAAATTTCAATGATTCTTTTTTTATTCGATAGAGTAAACTACTATGATAATTCCGTGCAAATTTCATTGCGACCGGATATTTTTTTTCTGAGGAAACATGAATTATGTAAAACTATGTAGACGATAATGTGATCATAACCTACCTAGATTCGATGGGTCAATCTTTATGTATGAAAATATAACTAAAAAATAAAAAAAAATCTTTATAAAAAAAATTGAACCGACTTCAATATCACTGAAAAGCATAAAATAATTTAAATATTATTGAAGTTGGTGCCAAATATACACAGCAAGTACACCAACTTCAATAATATTTAAATTATTTTATACTTTTCAGTGATATTGAAGTCGATTTAATTTTTTTTTAAAAGATTTTCAAAGTAATTTTCGGACATTTCTTTGAAAAATTTGCGGATAGGGACTAGACCGAAGTCAGAATGTAGGTCGACATTCCGCATGTATCACGGGGCACCGATGGCATGTCGAAGGAATCGGTTTTGAACATGGTTTTGAATAACGTGGAGGTTATTAATGTGAGTGGTAAAAAGAGCCGTAAGAGCTATCTACAATCTGGCTCCTAGAGATTCGCTTAGAGAAAAGTTTAAGGAGATAAATATTTTGACAGTGGTGTCACAGTATATTTTTGAAAATTTAATGTATGTAAAGAAAAATATTAATAACTTTAAAAAGAGAAGTGATATTCACTCGGTTAATACACGTGGTAAAGATGACCTTAGTTTACATGTTACTCGTCTCCACAGAGTAAGTAATTATTTTGTGGGACAGTGTATACGCTTCTATAATAAGCTTCCCAATGGTATCAGAGATCTGCCTATAAATAAATTCAAATGCACAGTTAAATCTAAACTAGCTAAAAAAGGCTACTACAAAATTTCCGATTACTTGGAAGACAAAACAGCCTGGGAATGAACTGCTCAAATAGTTTTAGAATACTAATTTTAAGACTGAATACAGCAAATGTCAAAGTGAAAAGTGTTCTGCTGGATGATTTCTTATGTATTTTTTTGTATATATTTTGTTTTTTATTTCAAGACGCAAGGCTACTGGGATTTTGGTTCGGTCATGCTCGCCATCGAAAAGTCTCTGCTTGTGGCGGCTTTGTGTGGCGGGTCACCCCCTTCCCTCTAATATGGTTGAGGGGAGTGATGGCTGCTGCTCAAGTCAACTCGTGCGCGGGTGCTGCTTGGGGGGCCTGGTCCGGCCGCTGTCCTTTTGTCCTTTTTTTATTTTATTATTTTCTTTTATAGTCTAGCAGCAAAATTTATTGTTGCTTTATTTACGTTCTGAAGGCAATTCACTTGAGCTTGTAAATTATTCTTGGTGTGTATCTAACTTAGACGACTTGTGATAACATTTAATATGTTAAAGTGCTTTGTGTCTTGCCTGACGAGGCACTGCTTAACAGCAGAAGGTAAATGTTAAACGTGAGCCACTGTGATTTTGGATCGGTCATGCTCGCCATCGAAAAGTCTTTGCTTGTGGCGGCTTCGTGTGGCGGGTCACCCCCTTCCCTCTAATATGGTTGAGGGGAGTGATGGCTGCTGCTCGAGTCAACTCGTGCGCGGGTGCTGCTTGGGGGGACTGGTCCGACTACTATCCCTTTGGCATTTTAGTTTTTAGTTTGTTGTATTTTCGTCGTATTTTTTATTTTTGTTTAATATTTTGAACGGTAGGACACACTGTCACTGGTGCTGATTTAATTGTAAAAAAGACACTTTGTTTTAAAAAAAAATGTGAAAAAATGACAAGCCCGCTGAGTTTCTTGCCGGATCTTCTCAGTTGAGGCCGCGTTGTGATCCGGTGGTAGCTTTTAAAAAATTGACCGTTCAAAAGTGCTAGCGTTAAGCCTATTTGAAATAAAAATTTTGAATCTTTGGGAGCCTCGTGTGCGAATACGGCACTGACGTAAGCTAGGATCGGACGGATGTAGGTTTTGTAAAGTGTCAACTTATTTCTAAGCGACAGTTTACTCCGCCTGCAGATCATGGGGTAGAGCCGACCGAGGACGAAGGCCGCTCGGTTGCGTACTGACCGGACGACCGTATATGCGGTCGAAATGCGCGTCGCAGGTAACCAATGGATGCAAATAGCCAATTGTCGTTCATTGTGGCGTTCTAAGGGGGAGGCCTATGTTCAGCAGTGGACGTCTTCCGGCTGATGATGATGATGATTGACCACTTAAAATAACATTCTTCAATCTATAAGACTAAAGCTCTTTCAGAAAGTTTTGGGTGTGGGGCCCTAGATGTCCAACAAGTACGGCAGCTTGTTCGGTGGATGTATAAAGTGTCTCCGGCAGCGGCCTTAAAGGCAAGACCAGAAATCCCTCAGTTTTCTGATGCAGATCCCACCGGAGCGTCCACGCCTCCTGTCTCATGTGCGATGCGACAGCCGTAGGTAAGAATCCCACATACCCCGGTTGACCCCATAGGTCCCGGGACCTATTGAAGGTGTCCCCCCGCGAGAACAAAAAGCAAGTAGATCACGATATGCAGCTTGACACTTATCGTGTATCAGACACCGGTCTCGCCGGCGAGGCCGAAGGGTCGTACGCATGCGACCTTAACGACGAGCATCACCCCACTGAGTTTCTTGCCGGTTCTTCTCAGTGGGGGCGCGTTGTGAACCGGTGGTAACATCAGGCCGAGGCCGTGCCTCCCTGAGGTGCCCTTGAGCTCGTCGCTACTTCTGCCGTTAAGGCTAGAGTGCTATAAGCGCTGGCCTCCTATTGTCCGGTGAAGCTGTAATAGCCATCTGCGGCCAACAGCGTCAATCAGTCCCAAAAAAAAAAGCCACTTATCGTATAGACAGCTTACAAACAAGATCAGGGTTACTTGAACAATAGATTTACGGATAATTCAAGTAGCTGGTGTCAGCATTAGTAGGTAAGTACCTACTTAGTTGTAAAATGTAAAAATGAATCTAGATATTATCAAAATTAATAATATTTTGTATGTGACAGACCTACCTACACATAATTTCCATCGTCGTTGTCATCATAATAATAATAATGTCCTCCAAGCCCCTCAGTGCCTATCCGACGTACGGATCATCTTACTTTCCAGACAAAAAGAAACAATTACACAAAGTTGTTGCTCCCTGCGGGATTGGAACCCGTGACCTCCGGTTTGCAAAGTAAGTGGCGCCCCGCTGACCCGCTTAACTAAGACTCTTTATCCCGAAAAATTGAAGGGTTCCTGCAGGACGAGGCATCAATATATAAGGGTAAAGCGAAAAATATATAGGATGATTTTGATATAATTTGTGTAAATCGATCGAGTCGGATCGGGTGGTCAGACGGGGTTGGATCGAGTCGGATTGAGTTACTTCGGAGTCGCTGGACGTTCAGGGTGTGCCCTTACTTAGGATGTCCATCCAGTACGGTGGCGACTCCTAGGAGGACGGCAGCGGGGTTGTGAGCACCGTAACACCGTGAACGCTCAAATGCAAGGCACTGATCCCACTGGTGCAGATCCCACCGGAGAGCTTTGGTGTCCCCACTCATGTGCCGATGCAACAGCCACGTGGGCTTTAGTGGGTAAGAATCCCACATACCCTGGTTGACCCCCACAGATCCCGAGGACCTTTTGAAGGTTTCCGTTTCTGATCAAGTTGAATGGAGATGGATCGTGTTATGTCGAGTTTGATTGCATGAGTATAACGCGAAAATTACCTATCTACTTACTACTGGCTGCGTGCGAAGCCGCGGGTACAGCTAGCACTTAAATAAACTTGAAGTTTATTAAACTTAAATAATTTTTGAGATAAAATGTATGATGTGATGATGCAGATAAAACTACTTAGCGGGGCTGTTGGTCTAGTGGTTAGACACTTCCTGGCCGCTACCAAATAGGCTGTGGAATCGATTTCCACCTTGTCTGTTATTTCATCATCATCATCATCACCAACCGAAAGACGTCCACTGCTGAACATAGGCCTCCCCCTTCGAACGCCACAAAGTCTGTTATTTATCTATACAGGGTTACAGGAAAAGTCGTGCTAGATCCGTTAAGGGCGTGGAGTACCCATCATTTCTGACTTATTTCACTATGAAACACCCCACCCTAAACTTAACCAAAATAAAAAAAAGTAAAAAAAAAAAAAAACTTAAACTTAACTTAAACAAAATAAAAAATAGCCTAAAAATCGGCAATTTTCAATAAAAAATTTAAAGTCGAAAATCTCGAAAAGGGTTAAGTTTAGGGTGGGGTGTTTCATAGTGAAATAAGTCAGAAATGATGGGTACTCCACGCCCTTAACGGATCTAGCACGACTTTTCCTGTAACCCTATATAAAAAAGTATATACGTATTGGTATCAGTTACCCGTGGGGTGCCGGGTTAGAATTGCATCTCCCCCATCTCCTCTCGTAGGGTGTCGTAAGAGGCGACTAAGCGAGAACAGGAAGACGGGCAGCAGCGTCTTTCTTTTGGATTTATCTTCCACCTATACTGCGATCCCCAAGCCACCTGCCAAACGTGGGGATTATGGCAACACCTCCTTTCTAAGGGGGAGGCCTTTGTTCAGCAGTGGACGTCTGTCGGCTGCTAATGATGATGATAATAATCAGTTGTCTGGTTACCATAGTACAGGCCCTGCCTAGTTTGTTATCAGATAAGTGTGTGTGTGTGTGTGTGGATTTCCCCAGGATATTATTGTTATTAGAACCTATTACCTCAATGACTATAATCAGTTTTATTACTGATGCGAATAAACTTTCAGCATTTTGATAAATAATACCTTTCTTTTCATCTATTTAGTATAACTTTCACACCCTGATTCACAGACATACTAGAGATGCCCTGATTATTAAAAAAAATGTATATTAAATTAATTAAATAATTTTAATCATTAATTTATACTTAAACACTATTGATGTTTTACACCTTTGATTATATATACGTCTAGATACCTATTAGTCTTGTAACGTTACGTTAATAAGCATAACAACCTCATTATTCGTGTGTGCGTGCAAGCCTCGTTGTACACTCGCGTCATTTGTGGTTGTGTGCGTGTTTGGGGATCTCCAGTTATAAATATTTTTCCCATAAATAGCCATAGCGTTATCGAAATAAAATAAAATAAAATTAAATTAAATTAAATAAAATAAAATAAAAATAAATAAAATAAAATAAAATTAAATAAAATAAAATAAAATAAAATAAAAATAAAAGGTTTGATTTGATTTGAAAAGAATTGAATTGAATTGAAATTAAATTAAATGGCGTGTCCCTTACCATCAGGTGAACGTCTTATTTGCCTCATGACCAGGAAGAAAAAATACTTCTAAGTACTGACCTATATAAAAGTAATTAATTTATCAAAAAAATAAATTAAAATTATTATAATTGATTTATTTCATATTTTGGTCACTAACTACCTACGTATTAAGTTTCATTGAATTCATTTTTGTCAAAAGAAAAATTACCCCAGACTTAAGATATATTCCCCTATTATTACCTAGCCACACCAGTCTAGTCGGACAATGTACAAATTTGGTACAAATTGTCGTAAAAAACAATCGAGTTTTTATAATAATCCCTCACAGAATCTTAAGACTTATGAATGGAAAATTAAGTTAGGATCTTAATTTTACTTAATTTTACTTAGTTAATATTTTCACGATTTGATTACACAATTCGTCAAAAAGTTTTTTTTTTGCGAGCACAAACCATCGGTAGAGTTCAAGTGATACTAAACAACCAAGTATACCAATTTGATGTTTTGGTATACTTGATATTGTCAAGTGTTTGAACATCGAACACGCTATCTAGACGTATATATAATCAAAGTTTTACACTATGACAATAAACATTAGGTATTTTTAACTTTCATCATTGCCAATCCATTATTATTAACAGTTCCTCCAAACACAACGGTGCATAGAGTGGATGTACCAACACTGTTCCAAATAGACTCAACCCATTCATCAATAGTTTTAATCTGTTTTAATTCATTGTCTTCTTCCATAACAAGTTTAAGGTGTGCCATTGTGAAATTATATTCATTAACAGAGTCTGTTAATGTTGAAATTACTTCTTCTTTTCCATCAACAGTCATTAATTTTATTCGTTTAGGTTTCCCTTTTTTTAATAATACAGAAACACTTTCCTTCGCCTGTGAGAGATATGTGTGGTAGTCACCAGTTATATCGTCACAACCAACTACCAGAGATGATTTCTTATTGTCCATCATATGATTGAATATTGACAATGCATACTGTGTTGTCTTAGTCACATTCAACACATTCTCCTTATACAATTTTCTATTAGTGTGAACCGCATCCCCAAACTCCATACTTTTGCTTAACTTTAGCTGAACCAACTTTAAAGCTGCTATTGAGTCTTCCTTAGAGCAATGACCATTTTTTCCAGATTGAATATCTTTATTTAAAAATTCTCTAGCTAAAGCTTTTAGTTTAGGTTTACGGGTTCTTTCTCCAGTAAAATTATAAACTAAACTTGTGTCTATTACATAAGGATGCATCATCTTTAAAGCATGTAAGTCAGTATTTAGAGATTGCCCCACTAAAATAGCATCTGATGGTAACAGTTCTCTTAAATCGTTTTGAACATCGTGAAGACGTTTAGTTACACCATCTAATAAAGGTTTAGTTATACCAGAGTATCTGGTTAAATAATCAGTGATATCATTGTAAGGTTTTACCAAAGTTTCATATATAACTTCATATTTTTCATCAACCACAGAGACACGGGTGAGTTCTGAACCAGCATTTGTCAAACACATTTCACAATCTAAGCCAAAGAGAGGGGAGTCAGCAGTTACTGGTGCATATTCATCCTTTGTAAGAACATAATCAGAATATACATTCTTTAGTTTTCCCTTAAGAGGGACTGGATAATTTTCTTCAATTAACTGCCAAGCAGATAAGATTAGTTGAGTTCTAGGATACATATCACTTAACGTATCATTTGCAGAGCTTGAAACTTTATTTCCAATAGGAAATACAGCTCTCATCATAACCATTAGGTCTTTTCTTGCTTCTAGAGCCAAATTCATGCTCCCATATTTATGAATAATAGTTTCTTTTTCAGCTTCCGACAAAGGCACTAATGCAAGTTCTTGAACTAATGATCCACTGTATACTGAAGGTGTTACAACCTCAACATAGTCACTGAATATTTTCTTAATGTTAACAAATTTATCTGAATATTTTTCCCAGTGTTTAACGCTGACACCTTCTAAGATAAGGCATGTTGTATGGACAATTGAATCACATTTATCTAAAACATACCAGCGTGGTGACTGGGATAAATTGAGATTACCAAGAAGGGAGTGGAGGAGCAAATGTTGTATATCTGTAAGTGTTAACGGCACCCTGTCATTTGATGGAACTGATATAGAAGCATTTTCTCCATTTGTTTTCAATCGAAAAGTTGGGAAACACTTTTTTCGCTTTTTAACTAATCTAACATCAGATTTTCCATCTTCTTGTACCTTAATTGGATCTGAAAACAATGAAATTATAGTTGTAACTACATCTGATGTAAACCTTCGCTAAAACGTGCATGTGTACATCATAACCAAGCTTTACCTTTATCCGAGACATTGCTCGGTCGCCGTTTTCTAGATGGAGTCAAGCTAAATTTGCTCATTTTACTAATTATAAAAAAAATAAAGATTATGATTTCATTTCGTCTTTCTACATCTGTGTTTTATTTTTTAATCTTAGCTAGTCTAGTCTAGTACACACACAGAGTACCTACTTTGTTTATATACTATTCTTATCTATGGTCTAGTACACAGATGTATTAGGGATGCTGGTCTAGTACGTCTGTGGTGCAGTGTGACCAGATTAAAATTGATTATTATCACAGACGTATTAGGGATATTATTATGCTAGCCGCCATGCTAAATTCTGCTAAACATTTTGAAGAAATGCTAAGATCCTGCTAATTCATGTTTATTACCTACTTTACCCATCGAAAATCAATAAAAACACTAAAATGTATAAAATATTAAATAATTTTATAAGAGCAGGCATATTAACAGACTGGTGACTGTCCAGAATGTCCAATAAGAATTTTTTTGTGCTATTAAAGGAATATATGTATCTTCTGAAACTTTTATAACTAAAAGACATGGCATGTTTGAATCTATTTATTACGTGGTTTGTGGAACTATGCAAGTATAATTCTGCTAAGCCCTAAAATGAGGGCTCAATTCTGCTAAAATAGCAGAATTCTGCTAAATCTAGTCACACTGCGTCTGTGTTCTTTCTTCTGTCTTCTTCATCTTCTTTGTTCGCTCGCAATCGGCTACTACTTAGTGCCACTATATTTTCTTCTGTCTACGCTTGCTTTCTACACACGTATTAGGAATGCTACGCATATTTAAAGTAATAGTGCCAACATCACGGCAGGGGACACCTTACGGTGAACGGTCTGTACTAAATAATAAAGGTGATGCCAGCGATGTGCTATCCTACCCTGCACCTTCGAGATGTAGGTGGCGTAGGCCCGAGTCACTAAGCTCTCCCTCCGACCCCTCCCACTACAGATTCCGATGCGGTCGATGAGGGAGCGCGCGGCCAAATGCTTCAAATGCTAATTGTCTCAAGTGTCGGCATCTTCCTGGGGCATTCGATTTCACGGTCGGCGCATCCTCTACAGGGGCAGTTGAGCAGACGTAAACGCGAAATGTGGGAGGAGGCGATCCAGGCGTGGCAGATTCGTTGGGAACGTTAGGAGAAAGGAAGGGAGCTGCACCGGTTCTTTCCCGATGTGGCGGCACGTTTAAGGGCGCATTGGGTGGAGCCTGACCATCAGACGTCCCAGATTCTTACGGGCACGGATGTTTTAGGAAGCGGCTGAATGAGATGCAGTTATTGGAAGATAGTCTGTGTGCATGCGGTATGGAAGACGAGGACCTGCACCATGTAGTGTGGGCCTGTCCCCTGATTTTCGTGAAGAGATGATGAATGGTATCGTGCGTGATGAGGAGGGTCCGATGTACTACGCGGATCTAGTGAGCACACCGGAGAAATTCAAGAGGTTGCGGGGATTCGCGCATGAGTGGTTTGACTGAAGAAGCAGAAAGGAGAGATAGATGGTGGATACACCCGGCGACGAAGCCCGTCACGCGTGTTGTCCGCCCCAGAAAGGGGAGAGTGACGTCATGGGACGCGGGTAAAGAAAATAACTTGTAGGGAGTCAAGAAGTGCGCGTGGTGGACAGAGCCACAGAGCAATACCGCGCCGCATTTCCCGCGATTCGGCCCATATGACCGGACGGTCGGTGGGGCCATGGGTTGGTGGAGGGTCATGATCGATCAGATTCGGTTCGATTCGATCCGAACCTGATATTTTTCGCGGGGAAACCTTAAAAGGTCCTCGGGATCTGTGGGGGTCAACCAGGGTATGTGGGATTCTTACCCACTAAAGCCCACGCGGCAGTTGCATTAGCACATGAGTGGGGACACCACCAACCACCAACCCGCACTTGGCCAGCGTGGTGGACTATGGCCTAACCCCCTTCATCTTGAAGGGAGGCCCGTGCCCAGCAGTGGGACATAAACAAGGGCTGGTGTTGTGGGGACACCAAAGCCCTCCGGTGGGATCAGTGCCTTGCATTTGAGCGTTCACGGTGTCACGGTGCTCACGTGGATGTGGGTCACAACCCCGCTGCCGTCCTCCTAGGAGTCTCCACCGTACTGGATGGACATCGGACGGTAAGGGCCACACCCCGAACGTCCAGCGACTCCGAAGGAACTCAATCCGACTCGATCCAACCCAGTCTGACCACCCGATCCGACTCGATCGATTACACAAATTATATCAAAATCATCCTATATGTATATTTTGCGCCTTACCCTTATATACCTATTGATGCCCCGTCCTGCAGGAACCCTTCAATTTTTCGGGATAAAGAGTCTCTTAGTTAAGCCGTCAGCGGGGCACCACTTACTTTGCAAACCGGAGGTCACGGGTTCCAATCCCGCAGGAAGCAACAACCACAACAACTTTGTGTAATTGTTTCTTACTGGTTAGGACAATGACGGACCTCTTTGTCTGGAAAGTAAGATGATCCATACGTCGGATAGGCACTGAGGGGCTTGAAGAACATTATTATTATTATGATGACAACGACGATGGCGATTATGTGTAGGTATGTCACATACAATATATTACTATTTTGATATTAGGCTATTTTGATGTTAGGTACCTAAATTCATTTTTCCATTTTACAACTAAGTACTTACCTACTAATACTGACACCAGCTATTTAAATTATCCGTAAATATATTGTTCAAGTAACCCTGATCTTGTTTGTAAGCTGTCTATACGATAAGTGTCAAGCTGCATATGCTTTTGTTCTCTCAGAAGACACCTTCAATAGGTCCCGGGACCTATGGAGTCAACCGGGGTATGTGGGATTCTTACCCACGGCTGTCGCATCGGCACATGAGACGGGAGGCGTGGACACTCCGGTGGGATCTGCACCAGAAAACTGAGGGTTTTCTGGTCTTGCCTTTAAGCCCGCCGCCGGAGACACTTTATACATCCACCAAGCAAGCTGCCGTACTTGTTGGACATCTAGGGCCACAAACCTCAAACTTTCTGAAGGAGCTTTAGTCTTAAAGATTGAAGAATGTTATTTTAAGTGGTCAATAACTTCTTATATTTTATTATTAGGTACTTACTATCTTTTGTATTTCAAGATCAATGATTAAATGATTTCGATATCTATCACATCAACGTATTTTACAGAGGTTTAGTTTGAGATTTCATGGTCATCATTATATTTTTTAACACTATGACGCCATCAGTAAATTAAAATCACCACCTTTCGTAAAATTTAAAAGGAAAAAAAAAAACAAAATAATATCGAAATAATTTAAATCATTCATCATGGGCTCGTTTGATTTGTTTTTAAGTTCTTTTCACTTTGACCATTAATGAGGACCTGATGATGGAACTGGAAGGTGGGTAACGGAACCCTGGAATGGCTACTAGTAAACACATCGAGTTTGGACTCATTTGATTTGTTTTAAAGAGTTCTTTTCACTTTGACCATTAATGAGGACCTGATGATGGAACAGGAAGGTGGGTGACGGAACCCTGAAATGGCTACTAGTAAACACATCGAGTTTCGACTCATTTGATTTGTTTTAAAGAGTTCTTTTCACTTTGACCAATAATGAGGACCTGATGATGAAACAGGAAGGTGGGTGACGGAACCCTGGAATGGCTACTAGTAAACACATCGAGTGTCGACTCATTTGATTTGTTTTAAAGAGTTCTTTTCACTTTGACCAATAATGAGGACCTGATGATGAAACAGGAAGGTGGGTGACGGAACCCTGGAATGGCTACTAGTAAACACATCGAGTTTCAGCTCATTTGATTGGTTTAAAGAGTTCTTTTCACTTTGACCATTAATGAGGACCTGATGTTGGAACAGGATGGTGGGTGACGGAACCCTGGAATGGCTACTAGTTAACACATCGAGTTTCGGCTCATTTGATTTGTTTTAAAGAGTTATTTTCACTTTGACCATTAAAGAGGACCTGATGATGGAACAGGAAGGTGGGTGACGGAACCCTGGATTAGCTACTATAGGCCGACCATTTAATACGCGTATCGCCTGAGGGGGTAGAAGGGAGCGAGGGCAGATGTTAGCGGATGGGTGAAAGGGGTGCGCGGAGCAGAGAGCTTACGTCAAATGCGGCAGTGCGCTGGCTGTGCTCGCAGCGCGCGGTTGGTGTTTTTGTTACGGACGCTTGAAGATAAACGCACAAGGTATACGTCTGCCAAGATAAATCTCAAGATGAATCGCTCTTCCAGTTTTGCGAACAAAATTAACAAGCAAGCTAAACAAATAGCATACAATGTATATTCCTTTTTTAAAGCCAGAAAACAAGATCATGAATCGATATGAATATTAGTGACGAATAGTCCTATAAAATTTTTATCTGTGGTTAAATATTTCTTAAACGGAGTTAATTCTTGTTTTATGATTTTGTACCTATGAAGCTATTATAAAATATTTGTAAAACTTAAAAAAAAGATACTTATTATTTTATTCTTTACCAACAATGTCTATCTCGAGATAAATCTTTGGATTATTGACTCCGTGTGTAGCGTTACCCGCCCCCGCTCCCTTCTTACCGCGCAGGCGATTCGCGAGTTAAACGGTCGGCCTATAGTAAACACATCGAATTTGGGCTTATTTGATTTGTCTTATAGAGTTCTTTTCACTTTGACCATTACTGAGGGCCTGATGATAGAAAAGGAAGGTTGGTGACGGAACCCTGGAACGGCTACTACTAAACTCATCGAGTTTAAGCTCATTTGATTCGTTTTAAAGAGTTCTATTTACTTTGCCCAATAATCAGGGTTGATGATGGAAATGAAAAGTGGTTGACGGAACCATGGAATGATCACTAGTAAACCTCGATGGGTTTACTAGTAGCTTGGACTCATTTGATTTGTATTAAGGAGTTATATTTACTTTGCTTAATAACGTGGACGTTGATGAACCCGGAAGGTTGGTAAGCCACCGAACGGCTTCGGACCAGTTATACCATTAATGGTATAAATGGTACTAAGTTGTCCCATTTATACCTGTAATGATATAGGTGGTACTAGTTAATACCAGTTATACCATTAGATATCCCTTGAATACTACTTGTGAAACTATTGACTTTTAACGTACTTTCGACTGTTTATAGGGTAAATACGTAGTGCTTTCTTAAGCTTCGCTAACTCAATCAGATACCTACGCGTAATATCTAGTCTAGTAAAAATATGTTTTGCCACAACCTGCCTACGATTCAAGCCACATTCAAGCTACGAACAAATCAATACTTGGGCTAATTTTATTCGTAGTTTAGGCGAATATTTCTAAAACTAAAAAGTATAAAATAAATTAATAGTTTAAAAAACTAAAAATACACGCTTTTATAAGGACCACTGCACTAAAAAGCTATAAATAAATTATCTAAACCGTGATTTCTTTCTTTCTACCTCGTGTTTGTAATTTATGGATTATATTTATGTGTAAAAGCGTGGGGCGCTTTTTCTGAAAACAGCTTAATTTTTTTGTAAAATTTCAAGAGCGCTAAGTATTTGTATTCACTTGACAATAATTTGTAATCATTTACAGAGAAAAAGTGCCCCACGCTTTTACACATAAATCTAGTCCATAGATTACAAACACGAGGTAGAAAGAAAGAAAGCACGGTTTAGATAATTTATTTATAGCTTTTTAGTGCAGTGGTCCTTATAAAAGCGTGTATTTTTAGTTCTTTAAACTATTAATTTATTTACCTTTTAGATAAGGAACTCTAAAAAGGTCTCGGTATTCTACAGGATACATTTTGGAGTGTGTACACAGGGTTTTCCATGATTTGATTCCACCTTCTCCTTTCCCACAGCGAAGCAGCGTTGTGAACATCCCATATAAACGGACAAGGCAATTTGCTTCATCATTTACAATATCTACAAAGAAGGACTGGAATAGTTTGCCTGCGTGATTTACCTGCCAGTTGCCCAGTCATTTATAATTATGTGTGTTTTCATTTCAAGGCTAGATTAGATAGGGTTTATAAGCTTTGCTTTACCATCCTAGATAGTATCACAGCTTGCCATCAGGTGAGATTGCAGTGAAGCAAGCACTAGCTCTAAAAACAACTAAAATGGTAGCGAAGTGTAGCATTTAAATAGCAATTTTTGTCTCCTGAGAGGAACGACAGAGTTTCAGAAAAGTCTGATGCAAAAATCGGACGTGTATTGAGTGTATACAGAATACTATCAGAAAAACAATTCAGTCAAAAGTAGTAGCAAAATGTAACGTATATTCGCGTTTGATGGTTCGGTCGGTGTTACTAATGTAGGGCCAATTTAATAGATCACATTTGACATCTTTTAGTTTCTTTTGTCATTAATACAATAAATACGTAGTACGTAATCATAATTGAAAAAACTTAAGCAATAGACTTCGAAAAAAATAATCATATTTTATGCCGCCGTTACAAGGTTACGTTGTTAAATTTTGATTAAGTTTCAAATGTGATCTATTAAATTGGCCCTACTTTATCAAGTTTCGACTATACGACGACGAGCGCTGACTGTACTGAAGTCTATAGAAGATAATCAATAAAATAAAAGAAATATTTGTTTCATTCCATTTTATTCCTAGGTTAAATCTTACATTTTACTTAGTAGTACCCATAGTAGATATAGGATTTTTCACGTAGTACCAAAGGAATAAGTATCAAAATAATATACAAGACCACATGGAAGAGGGCATCGATGACAGCAATACATAGGCAAAAATCGAGAAATTCGTTACAGAATTCAGTACAAAATCTTTTTTTAAATTTATTGTACATCCACGCATACTATATATTGGAACGACTTTATTCCCGGGAAATCCCGATTCCCGGGTCCCGGGACCGAAACCCTAATTGGGACCCATCTTCCAGCGATCTTAATAAATTAATTGAATGGAGTATCTTAACTAAAACTGACCATTCGTTTATAATTTCAACAAGGTTTCTACTAATTAGATATACATATACCTACAGTAAGTAACAAAAACACTGTGGACCCATTTAGAGGTGTATTCTTAAACAGATTGACTGTTATGTATGGTGCGTGCCGACGACCGATTACTTTCTTAGTCGGAGGTTACACGTTCAATCTGGCGTCAATACAATCGGTGACCTTGATCGCGATGAAATTAATGCCTGATTGATAGAATGACGTGGGACATTACACGATCAATCAGACTGCTCCTCAGTCCAAGCATAAACTTCGAACGGATAAAACGTATTATGGATTCTAACAAGGAAAAATCTTTATTGCCAAATAATAATATATCCTGGGACAATCTTCACATGGCTATCTGATTCCAAACTGAGCAGAGCATGAACTTTTTTTTTGTTGACGCCATCTGCACATTATAGGCCTCGGGAACCTGTCACGGAGCTCAGTCATGGGGACGAGGGTCGCCGTGCGGCGAAAATGTATGCCTGCGCCTGCTGTTTCGTTTAGGCGACGCAGGGCGCTTGCGCGGATGTTCGTGTGTGGTTTTTTCTGGGAACACTGCATTTACATATTCAAAAAGATCTTTGTCTAGAAGTTACATTATACTTATCTATACATATAAAATTACTTGTCCTGACCGACTGATTCATCAACGCACAGGCCAAACCGCTGGGCATAGAAAGCTGAAATTTGGACAGTAGGTTATTCTTATGACGTAGGCATCCACTAAGAAAGGGTTTTTGAAAATTCCACTCCTAAAGGGTTTAAATGGGGTGGAAAAAAAAATTGTGGGCGTAGTCGCAGGGAATTGCTAGTAAAATTATAAAAATAAACAATAATGACACCATCTCTGTAGTGCCGCGCTCAGCATTCGTTAAAATAATAATTCAGACTGGAAGCATCTCAGCAGAAGTGAGTACACCGCCATCTTTGAATCTATATAGAAACTACTTCGTAACTTGCTTCTACACTTAACATCAAAAATGCACAACGTTAATATTCAAGTTTTCACTTCTGCCGGCACTCCCGGAGTGCAACCCGTTGTTTTTTTTCCTCAATACTACCTACCTACTATAGATAAATGACACCTAGACACAAGTTGATTATTTTGTTTGAGGAGTTTACCCAGATACGTTGTTGTATTACGTATAATTATCGATTCCTATAACGCAGCAAACAGGGACCACAAGGTTTTTGTTACATACTGTATGTGTGCATCCATTTAAAATATTACGTATTTACATTAATCATTTCTATTAAAGGTACGTTCAAAGATATAGATATAAATACATTATTATTCAGAATGCAAGTGAGTTTATAATTTAAAAAAAAAAGGAAAATAGGTAGGTCTCCAAATGGAAACTATAACTGACTAAGTATACTATTCTATTTTTCAACTGGGAAGGTGTTATTTTCCCGTAGGAATTGGATATTTTACCGCGGTTTGTATTGATCTGAAAGCCGCTATATACAAGGTATTAATGAAATAACGCAAAACCACAGACACAACAAATTAATCAAAAGTTAATCTAGCACGCTATTAATTTCCATAAATTATCGTCAAAGATTAGTTTATTTTAATATCGTTACTATTTTGTTAGTTCGTAACTCTACACTCGTAACGGGCGTAACGTACGCACCAGGCGCGGTCGCAGCCAACGATTTTGAGGGGGGGGGGGGGGGGTTTATATTTGACGATCCCGTTGGTTTTGCACCTAGACACCCTAGCCGCTACCCAATTATGCCGTAATTAATCCATATTCGTACAATATGGATTTTGGGAGAGGTCATGACCCCTACGACCCCCCCTATCGCGGACCGCCACTGATACGCACACAGTCAATAATATTGTCAATATTCTACAACCCGTGCAACTTAACTGTGCACCTGGCGCTGCGACGACGTCGCATTTCAGCGAGGTGCACAGTTAAGTCGGACGGGTCGGGTTGTAGAATATTGACAATACTATTGACGGTGTGCGGGCTACCTCGATCGCCTCACCTCTTACCGCCTCCGTATTGAGTAGAGCGCCTGTGCTATTAGACTTAGCATGATATATAAATAGTAATATTGTAAAAACTAACCTATGTTACAATTAAAGCATTGTAATTAATTCTGCTCTTGATATTGAACTAGCTAAGTACATAGTTCCAGGTTTTGCGTTAGTTCGATACATAACCGCTGTGTTTTTTAAAGCACATACATACACACTAGTATAATTTGATTGTACTTTTGAGTTGAATCATTTCAGTTACTTACATACTTGCCAAAAAATGTTTTTACTTAAGTACGGCAAAGCCAAAAGGAAGGTTTATGATTTTAGCAGTCTATGTATGTATTTTATAGCAATGTGTCTATGTATGTGATAGCAAGATGAAACAAGAGAACGAGTAGGAGAAAGTAATTTATTTAACTGGAAACTGGAATTTGGAGCATTATTCATGTAAAAAAAGCGCGGGAGGAGCTGCGCAGTTCAGCTAGTTGTTTAATAAACGTAAAATTGTACAGAAAGATAAAGTAAACAACTAACACACCAATACTGCATTCGAATATTCTGTTTTCAATAAAAAATTACAATATTAGACGTATTATTAATATATAATAATTTCTATTTTTATTTAATAAATTTATTTAGGTGTAATGTAACGTGCGTAGGGATGCGAAGCAAAGGGCGACGTGTGGTGCGGGACATAAACTCAATAATACATACGAGACTCGAATAGAATCAGACAAATCGAGATCCCGTTTCCCTGTTATTCAGGGTGAAGGACTTTGAGCACTCGTCCCTCTTGCCCGGTGAAGCTGTCGTCACCATCTGCAGCCAACAGTAACATTAATTTAAAAAAAAAACACGACTAATAAAACGTATGATAATGTATGAATCAGTTTATGAGGATTGATTGACAACTGCTAACGTCTGGCAACCCTCGATAGAATAAGCCACAAAGCACGCAAGTACCACGCGTTACGCTACACCCAGCATTTCCGTAATTGGGGCCCTACCCCTGAACTATCTTTTTTTTCCATATATACAATAAAATAATATAAAGGTTTTATTGCTGTCAGATAAATAGAAAATATAATTATGAAACATGTACTTCTCTAAGGGTTGGTTTAATGTATTCCTTCATTTCTTAGCAGGCAAAGTCCTTTCTATAAATGCTCTCATATCCTTTAGTTCAGCGTCAGAAGAACTGTGCGAAAGGCCTTGATAGGTAAAAAACTCCACATTTTTCATGAATGTCTTGAGAAACGAAGTAGTCATTTGACCCCATTTAAAGGGCACAACTGGATCACAGTCGCCATGAGCTTGTAAAATCTGAAATATAATATTTATAATTCAAGCCTTGGTAACTAATTATCTCTCAAGAGATTGTAGTAACGACAATAATGTCAAATGTTATGTCGTAATTTTATGTCGAATGTAAAAAAAATTCATGCAGATAATACATACTACCTACAAAACTAAGCTCTACACTACACCGACTAGGAAAAGAGCTGAAGGTTTTTTAACAGTTGAACTGATTTTCCGCAAACATAGAAAGAAGAGAAGATCCTCTCGATTAAATGTGTCTGTCCAGTTCACTGGGCCATACTATGACCGTGCTATGAATGTATCAGGCAAAAAAATATCTTTGCATGAACCAAGGACCACTAGCCGTTGTGTATCCGGCCGTACCATGCACGTGCGTGCCAGTCACCATACAATTTTTGCGGATCGCCTTACAAAATATTTCCTTATAAAGTCACGAAAATTAAAACGTAAAATCAAACACCACGTGACGTCGCCATCCATCAGCTCTTGGAATATCTTCTCGATGGCCATGACAACTTGTACCATCTTATTACAGAGTGACGTCACATCACGTCCGTCCGTGAGCGTTTCCGAGCCAATTTTGAGAAGTCAACTTTTGATTTGCAATTTAATTTTGCACATATTAACTTTTATATTTTCCGTATCTTTAAGCCCAAAATCTTTATTATACACTAAAAAATAAAATTGTGCATATTCCCTATACAGATACGGAAATACTTACTGGTAATTCCAGCGAAGTTTTCACAGCATCAGGAAAATGAGAATGTCTTGGCAGCCAACACGATAGTGCCATGACGCCAGCCAATGGTTCTGGATATGTGAGGCTAGCATGAAGAGCAAGAGCACCACCTTGAGAAAATCCACCCAACAATATTCTATTGGCAGGTATTCCAGCCTGAAATGCATTTTACGCCATGTTATTGCATAATGAATGTCACACATTACTATTTTTAAGTGAAGAACAATATATTGTTATCTATCATATAATGGTGTCAGGATGTCATGATCACTGAACTATTAAATCAGCTTGTTATGTAAAAAAAATATGTAATAAATGGTTGCATGCCTTTTAAAGTGATATTATATAATAATAATATTCTAGGACAATCTGCACACGGCCATTTGATCCCAAACTAGGGAGAGCCTGTATTAAGGAAACCAGACAACTGATACTATTACTTATATCCTTTTTTGTAAATACATACTTTAATAGATAAAACACCCACTCTTTGTGGGAATTGAACCCACAACCTATGAGGTACGTGCCAGGGTGTCTAACCACCTAGAGTCTAGGTCCTAGACCCATGACTTTGAGCCTGCCCCTCCCCAACAACCGTGTGCTACACTATCAAAAAGACACGCGTCTCGCCAGCGAAGCTGAAGGGTCGTACGTATACGACCTCAACTACGAGCATCACCCTGTTATGAATCGGTGGTATAATCAGCCCTCTCTAAGCGATAGCCCAAGCCGAGGCCTGAGGGCCTAGACAAGATGCAATCGCTTCATAGCAAATCTATTTCTTCATTCGCTAACGTGTCAATTCCCTATAATTTGTCACGTGATTTTTCGATGAGTTATGTCATTCTCATACATTTTTATACTTTCTATTAGCGATGACTATTGTAGAATGTTACATTGTCTAGGGGGGGCTGAATTACCTACGCTGTTGTATAATTTCTTTGATGAATCCACATGTTAGGTATCAAAAATTTGCTGCAGGTCAAAGAAAGCAGTTAGTTAATTTCGAGAAAGATTTGAATTTCCTACAGGTTTGTAATTGCCCTCCAGTAGATCAGCCTTTTTAGGGTTCCATACCTAAAAGGTAAAAAAGGAACCCATATGGTGAGACTTTGTCTGTCTGAATCTGTCTGTCTGTCACAATTCTATATTTCAGGAACTACTAATGATATCGATTATAAACTTGGAATAATATGAGATTTTACTTACTCAACTTCATCGCAAATAAATTTTTTCTTTTTTTTCAATAATTTTTTTTATAGAAATTTCAAAATGAGAATATATCATGTGGGGTACCATATGAAAGGGCTTTATTTCATCTCTCATCTCAAAACAGATTTTTATTTTAGAGATCATAAGATCCTTGTACACACGGCGACACCTCAACCTAGACTGTTTTGACTAGAGACTTTCCTCAAGCCAAGAAAGTGACGCTAGACTAGAATCTGAGATATTTATTTTGGTTAAAATGGTAGTGTCTGTATGATGATCCTTGATACTTATGTCAAAACTAATCGCCGTCGCATGTATTTATGTTTAATATTAATGTCATTGCAATACAAACAATTTTTCCACTGCAAAGAATATTTGGTGCCTGATTATGATAGATGGTTGGTGTTAAGACATAGCAATATAAATCAATCACTTACTTTAATTTCATCCGAAATCATTCTATGGACAAGTTCTGTAGCCCTCAAAATACCATCTTCATCTTCAGGAGCAGTGGCATCCAGAGATCTTAGGTCAAACCAAGATGGCATTCGAAAACCTGCATTGAGCGTCACCGGCATAGTAGATGCCGTAGGGCAAATTACTTTGACATGAGGCCCACGAATTGCAGCTATGGTGCTCGCCCAACCATGACTAAAATATCATAATTAGACATCAGAAATCATAAACGTTCGTCAAAATGGACTATCAAGACAGGAACATACTGACCCAGTGTCACCAAGACCGTGTAGAAATATAAGCTAGAAAATCAATATGAAAATTAATTAAATTCAATGTTTAACATACATGAACTGACAAAGATTATAACAAAACTTACGGACGCAGTTTGTTTTACCGTAGAAGCAATAATAACAGGATTTGGTTCCATTATTGAAATACGTAAAAAATCAATAGTCAATATCCAGAGAGAGAGCACGCACAGAGCACAGAACAAAATTACTCTGGGACAGAGAGAGAGTGACAGAGTGACACTCGCTCATGAAGCAAATAGGTCAAACTCGCTCAAGCAAAGCGTCTCAGATTAGATAATTGTATAATTGCAAAGAGTAAAATATTATGCGTTCAAGTTCGTTCTCGTTCACGGTTCACGACCTCTTCTTCTTTTTATAATGAAATTATGGCTTCCATCCTAAGCTTCCATCAATAATGCCTAATGCCTGAATTACACGTATTATGCCTGATTTACACGTATTAAGTTGTCAAGTAGGTAACTAAATTTTAATTGACTTAATTTTAAGTATGCGTTTACACGTCGTTTTTAGTAAATTTTAGTTAAAATCTTTAGTTCTTTAATTCGCCCCAATGGACGGTCGCACGATCCGTGACGATGTCCATAGTACTTTGTAGCGACGGACAACTAATTTATTTTTAGGATTAAATTATATAGACAACTAATACAGATTATTATATTAGAATTTCCTTTTTATAATATATATATATATATACTATAATTATAATATTAGTTATAGAAAAGTAAATGACTTCGTGTCTTTCTTGATTACTGAATTTGTGTTTGATGTAAATATTTAACCATTATACTTGTTTTTTGCTTTCCATCCCCATAAGCACCGTGTCTGGTTCCCGGGGGACTACAAAGCACCTCCAGTGGCAGGCTCCGAAGGAAACGCACTGAAGGACTCCTGGTGCAGATTCCACAGGAAAGCCCAGGTTTCCCCTCATGTGTCGATGTGACAACCACGGGGATTTAGTGGGAAAGAATCCTATTTACCCCGATTGATCTACACAGGTCCTGGGAACCATTGAACAATTTCCCGCTAGAAAAAAAGATGCCAGATACAGGCTTAAATTACCCCAAAATTTTAAGACTATTAGCCAAATAGCTCTCAATCACTTAATTATACGGCAGTATACTAGGAAAAGTTAAAAAAAAAACATTTTATTGCAAATATTAATACCTACAGCGTAGTAGGTATTTGAAAATTCCAGGACAATACAAATTCTGGAACAATCCCGTATTTCTGGCAACCCTAAATATACGTTGGTACAACGAAAACGTGACGAAAACGACTTTGCTCCTATTATATTTGTATATTATCTATGGTATGATCTATAGCTATACCTATGCACGCACACCTGCAAACGTGCATTATACATGTGTGTGTCCAAACGTATCAAGAATAAACCACGCCCACCTACTTACCCGAAAATTAGAAAAGTTTCTATTCTACTTCATAACTTGCGTACTAAATTTTAACTTGGGACTTTCTACTAAAGTGATTGTTTACACGTAATAATTTACTAAAATTTAGTAAAGATTTAGTTACCAACTTAATACGTGTAAACGAAAAATTTTAATTATTCACTTGTGTACTAAATTTTAACTTGGAACTTACTACTAAAGTGTTTGTTTACACGCAATAATTTACTTAAACTTTAGTAAAGATTTATTTTAAACAACTTGCAACTTAATACGTGTAAATCAGGCATTAATGCCTGATTTACATGCATTAAGTTGCAAGTTGGTAACTAAATCTTTACTAAAGTCTAAGTAAATTATTGCGTGTAAACAAACACTTTAGTAGTAAGTTCCAAGTTAAAATTTAGTACACAAGTGAATAAGTAATTTTTTTCGTTTACACGTATTAAGTTGGTAACTAAATCTTTTATCGGCTTTTAATAGTGCTTTTGAATTTATTAATTGGTAGGTCTCGGATATCCTGTGGCAGTTTATTATAGAAACGTATACCTTGGCCCATGAACGAATTACTAATTCTGTGGAGACGCGTGGAGTGTACAGCAAGATTGTGTTTGTTCCGGGTGTTTACATTATGATGGTCACTATTCTTTGCAAAAGCACTAATGTTTTTCTTTACATACAGCAAATTTTCATAAATATATTGTGATATAACCGTTAGAATATTTATTTCTTTAAATTTTTGTCTAAGTGTATCAGTAGGAGCTAAACTGTAAATAGCTCTCACAGCCCTTTTCTGCAGAATAAAAATGGTGTTGAAATCTGCAGAAGATCCCCACAGTAATATACCATAAGACATAATACTGTGAAAATAACTAAAATAAACAATTCTAGCGGTTTCAACATCTGTGACATGTCTAATTTTCTTAACTGCATAAGCCGCCGAGCTAAGCCTACCCGACAGTTTCTCAATATGTGGGCCCCATTGCAACTTGGCATCAACAGTAATGCCCAAGAATACTGTTGAATTTACAGGGTCCAAAACAGCTCCATTGATGTCAACATTGGTTCTCACCTGTCTGACGTTAGGTGTTGTGAATTTTATACATTTTGATTTACTTTCATTTAATTTTAAATTATTAACATTAAACCAATGGACAGCTTTAGATACAACATTGTTCACATCGTCATAATCTTGTAGTCCACGCTTAATTTTAAACAAGAGAGAGGTATCATCCGCGAACAATATAATCTTATGATTGTCCCCTGCAAAGTAGGGTAAGTCATTAACATATATCAAAAATAGAAATGGGCCTAGTATTGAACCCTGTGGTACACCTAAAGTAACCTCAGAGGATCTGATCAGATCTCGTTCCGTTAATATCAACCTTCTGAATTCTATTACTCAAATATGAAGTCAGAAGATCGAGAGCTCTGTTCCTGATTCCGTAGTGGTGTAGTTTCCTGACAAGGGTGTCATGTTGTACGCAATCAAACGCCTTGGATAAATCGCAGAATATGCCAAGAGCATCCTGCTTGTCCTCCCAGGCGTCATATATGTTTCTTATCAATTCAACTCCCGCATCTGTAGTAGAACGATTCTTAGTAAAACCAAACTGTTTATCATGAAACAGATCATATTCGTTGAAATGATCTAGCATCTGATCAAGCAATAATTTTTCAAAAATTTTACTTAAAGTAGGCAATACCGAAATTGGCCTGAAATTCGTAGGCTCCGTGGTACTACCGGATTTAAACATAGGAATTAATCTACTCTGTTTCATAAGGTCAGGAAACACTCCACTAGAGACACAACTATTGAATACTACAGCTAATTGCGGTGCAATAAGATCAATGACAGATGAGATCATCTGAGTAGATAGACCCCATAAGTCTGCGGTTTTTTTTTTATCTTTTTAAATGTATTTGCAATATCCTTAGCAGTAACGAAGGAGAATTCAAAAGTTGTTCTACATTTTGGTACACTTTGTTGCAATAATAACTCCGCAGAAGTGGATGACGACTTAAGAGTATTTGAAATTTCTAAAGGAATATTAGCAAAAAAATTTTCAAACGCGGTCGCTACATCCTGATCCGCAGTTACATCAGAATCATTAATTTTCAAGTGAAAATCGCGATTACGCACAGTTGTTCTTCCTGTTTCACTATTTATAATGCTCCAAGTTGTCTTAATTTTATTTTCAGAATTTTTAATTTTATTTTTCAAATAAATAGCCTTAGCTAAGGAACAAGTTCGTTTAAAGACCTTAGAGTATTTTTTAACATATTCTTTAAAGAGTGGACAAGAGTTAGAAGATTTTTCATTGTACAATTCATACAGTTTTCTCCGACTCTTAAGAATACTTACAGTCGCCCAATCACTAAATGACACACGATCATTAATTAATAATGTTCTTGGTTTAAATATTTTACTATACTGAGCATCGATAAGGTGGAATAAGGCGTTATACAAAGTGTTTGGGTCATTATGACTGGGCAATGAAGGTAGTTTATCAATCAGGGTGGCTTTAAAATCATTAAGACGGCGTTTAGTTACTGGAACAAACGTAACATTTCTTTGTGATTTATTTGACTTACTAGGAAATAAAGCTAATTGACCACAATGATCAGAATCTAATTTATTTATTATTTCTTTGTGGACTGGTTTTATATTAGTAAATATATTGTCAATGCAGGTTGCACTAGTGGAAGTTATCCTAGTAGGTTCTAAGAAAATGTTGTACAAATTGTAAGATTTAAGTAGTGTCATAAATTTACCAGTTACATTGCTATTTTCAAGTAAATTTATGTTGAAGTCTCCACAGATGATAATAGTTTTATTAGAAGATGAAGTTTTGTGCAAGATACTTTCTAAAATTCTCTCAAATTCGTCGTAAGGTGAACACGGGGGCCTGTATACGCTCAAAACTAAAAACTGATCTGACTCAATGCAAGCTATTTCAATAACTCGCTCAACAGACAGACTCACAAGATCTGTGCGTTCCCTAAATTTAATATTTTTCTTAATAATAATTAAGGAGCCCCCTCGTATCTTATTTACTCTGCTGAACGAGCTAGCAACCTGGTGATTATTGAAATTGAACATGAACTGGTCACATTTTAACCAATGTTCAGTTATACAAAAAATATCTATGTTCTGACTGTTCATAAACAATTCAATTTCCAAATCTTTGCCCATAATTCCTTGTATATTTTGATGCACCAGGTTAATAGTTAATTTGTTTTTATGCAATTGTGAATTATTCTTATTTGGGCCATTTCTAGTATTTTTATTTCTAATATCATATTTATTATGTATGCAAGAGGTTGACTCTGTTGTCTTATTATCTAATTTAAATGAATTAAATTGTCATTATTGATAGCCAAATGCTTGGCTGAATTCATTTCAATGTCAAGAGTTTGTCGCTCAATAGAAGCGACCTGGGTAGCCAAATTTTTGGCTAATGTATAGAAATAATATGATAGCGACGCTGCTATCTGTCTTTTATAATATTTAGATAGATAACATCTATCTTTTGTGAATAATAAATTGTCATTAAGATAATTATTAATATCAATTAAATGAAATTTAGTGCTTATGTCAAAAGTGTTACATGTCAGTGTATATAATGTCATATTTAACTTATACCTATTGGAGTTTTCTTCCTGTGGCAAACTTTTACTATATGGAAATGTGAACATTACAATCTCTTTTATATCAAGCTGAGACAACAAATTATAATATGTAAGTAATTGTTTCTTAGACACATTTCCTCTATTTCCTACTAATATTAATAGTATAGTGTCCTGGCTGAAATTTTGTTTGAGAATAAAATCTAATATATTGGTGTAGGCCATGCCGGGCATACAATAATTAGTAACAGAACCTCTGCTGTAAGAGTTTGTTAAGTAATGGGCCATGTCTTTACCAATTTCGTCACTAAATATTACAATTTTATGATTATCTGGTGTCTCGCAAGTGACAGAGCAGTCATTTTTAATTGTATGCTCATTTTCAACATTAAGGGAAGGTTGAATTAAAACTTTATTACTAGTACTGATTTTGGGACTACTCGCTGGTGATAAAGAGCCTATTGAGTACCTATTGATATTGCTCCTTACAGTATTACTGTTAATTATATCATTCATCGCCAGCGTATACTCCTTCATTAATTTTTGAGAGTCTGTATACTTATCTGACATCAATTTTAACTTTTCTTGCAGATGTGAAATATCATCTTGCAAGGTCTTTGTGTCATTTTTATATTTCAATGTACATTTATCCAGTCTTGATGCATACATGTCTAATTTATCGATTAAGTACAATCTCTCTCGGTTTAATTTAACATTTTTTATAAAAAATCTATGCTTTTTCACAAGTTTCTGTGTTTTCTTAATGTATCTATTAATTTTAATATATTTCTTTAGTTTATTATTGCTACATCTATTTATGCCTTTTAATTGCCTAACTGGAGAGTGTTCACCAGGAGTCAAGTTATTTTTACACATTGTTTTTTGAATAGAAGCAGCAGAAACAGCAGAAACCATGCTCGGGGCATTTACAACCAACTCATCGTATAGATCATACCATAGATAATATACAAATATAATAGGAGCAAAGTCGTTTTCGTCACGTTTTCGTTGTACCAACGTATATTTAGGGTTGCCAGAAATACGGGATTGTTCCAGAATTTGTATTGTCCTGGAATTTTCAAATACCTACTACGCAGTAGGTATTAATATTTGCTATTAAATGTTTTTTTTTTACTTTTCCTAATAGACGGCCGTATAATTAAGTGATTGAGAGCTATTTGACTAATAGTCTCGGAAATTTTTAGATCAACGGAGAAATTTTGGGGTAATTTGTCCTGTATCTGGCATCCTTTTTTTTTCTAGCAGCGAATTGTTCAGTCCCAGGACCCGTGTAGGTCAACCGGGGTAAATGGGATTCTTTCCCACTAAATCTCCTTTGGAATCTGCACCAGGAGTCCTTCAGTGCGTTTCCTTCGGAGCCTGCCACTGGGGGTGCATTGTAGTCCCCCGGGAACAAGACACGGTGCTTACGGGGATGGAAGGCAATAAACAAGTAAAATGGTTAAATATACAATTACATCAAACAGAAATTCGGCAATCAAGAAGACACGAAGTCATTTACTTTTCTATAACTAATATTATAATTATAGTACATAAGTATATATATTATAAAAAGGAAATTCTAATATAATAATCTGTATTAGTTGTTTATACAATACAATACAATACAAATATTCTTTATTGTACACCAAAAAAGAAGATACAACATAAAATAATATAATTTAATCCTAAAAATAAATTAGTTGTCCGTCGCTACAAAGTTCTATTAAATCGGCACGGAGCGTGCGACCGTCCATTGGGGCGAAATAAAGAACTAAAGATTTTAACTAAAATTTAGTAAAAACGACGTGTAAACGCATACTTAAAATTAAGTCACTTAAAATTTAGTTACCTACTTGACAACTTAATACGTGTAAATCAGGCATAAGTTGCAAGTTGGTAACTAAATCTTTACTAAAGTTTAAGTAAATTATTGCGTGTAAACAAACACTTTAGTAGTAAGTTTCAAGTTAAAATTTAGTACACAAGTGAATAAGTAAAATTTTTCGTTTACACGTATTAAGTTGGTAACTAAAACTTTACTAAATTTTAGTATATTATTACGTGTAAACAATCACTTTAGTAGAAAGTTCCAAGTTAAAATTTAGTACGCAAGTAATGAGGTAGAATAGAAACTTTTCTATTTTTCGGGTAAGTAGGTGGGCGTGGTTTATTCTTGATACGTTTGGATCATGAAGATATAGGGTCAAAGTGGAGTCCAAACTCCAAATAGTTGATTGAGGCATACGCTATCCCTTACATTGAGGCCGGTTCTCTCTTTCTAAGTGGTCCAATGTGTGGTCCATGTAATAATTTAAATTACCCGAGAAATGGATACCCTAATATAGAAATGCTCTACTTCAACATCAAAAGATTGTTTTCCACCCGAAAACATAAAATACGATGACAATCATGTCTAATAATGTTTTTTTTTGGTATTGTTCTGCGCGTACGATTAGAATAATGCTCTATTGTGTTTTCGCCAATTGTACTCAAATGCAATTTTAAATACCGATTTTAAGGGTTCGTATTTTGTGGCAACACTGGCGCTTATTGTCAGCATGAAACTGTCTGTCATTTAAATCGATCCAACATTTAAATACCATAATTTCAAGATAAAGTGAATTAAACTAATAAGAATGGTGATAAAATGTGTAGTACTTAGTTGCAAAAATATGTTGTACCCCTTAGATGATACCGAATATCACTCGAAAGTCCGATTTGTTCAGTAATGTACCTACCGATGATCCCTTTGGATTATGCACCATATTTTCGATCAGTTCTTCTTTCGATAGGCACATAACACGTTTTCAGTTCGTTTGTTAGTATTGGGTTTAACTTTCTATTAATTTGTAGTTGAATTATCTAATTTAAAATATTTTACATTGTTTTCATAGAGTAACCATGGTAAAGATTTTTTGAAGACTTTCCGTTTTGGGAATTTTTTTACCGCCACTTTATGATAAAAAATATACGATGTAGGTATTTAGTTCAAAGGATTGATATGGAAAAAATATTGTATGTTCAAGTGTGTATGTAGTTTTAAACATATTATTATAATATATTTATTCTTGTCGCCTCCTAGTCCTGTTGCGTCTAGTAGCCTCCGTGGCGCAGTGGGAAACCGCTTGCTTGCGTACCGGGGGTCGCAGGTTCGAATCCTGCGGGGAGCAACAACTTTGTATATTTGTTCCTTACTGGCTAGGACAATGCAGGCTGGTCATCTGATTGTCTGTAAAGTAAGATGATCCATGCGTCGGATAGGCATATAAAATTCGTTCCTGCGCCTGACCTCTCCCCGGTCGTGTTGATCTTTCGTATCACTAAATTGTGAGAGGTAAAAGGAAGAAAGAGTACACTTGTGGCTACGCAAGCATTTGTGCACTGGCTGATGGCTGATCTTGCGAAAGATTGGCCGCTGTGGTCGTATCGGCGAGAGTACCTATATCATTCTATAAATATACATATAATCACGCCTCTTTCCCGTAGGGGTAGGCAGAGACCACTTCTTTCCACTTGCTACGATCCTTACATACTTGTTTCGCTTCGTCCACTTTCATTATTCCCTTCATACATGCTCTTCGGTTTAGGGTACTCTTGACCTGGCCTTTTTTCAAGACGTCCCTGCTTTGGTCTTGAAACGTCCGCCTAAGTCTACCCCTTCCAACACTTTCATTCACACCCGCCTTATACACTATTTTCGTCAATAGTTCCTCATTCATTCTCTCGACATGGCCAAACCATCTCAGCATATGTACCTCAATTTTTGTCACAACATCTTCTTTCATACCACAACGTTTCCTTATGTCACTATTTCTTAACCTGTCACTATACCTGTCACTATACATACTGTTTTATTTACCCGTGGTCAATTTTAATACATTTTTTATTTTCTTGTAGATTTCCTAAAGATATTGAGCGAAGGAATATTATGACTATCCATACGAAAAAAATTTTTATGAAGCTGCAATGATCTGCAGTTGGTCCAATGGAAACCTAAATTTACTGCAAATGCTTTTTCTATCGTCTATCGTCGTGTGTGGGTTACAAGCTGTTTTAGTTGTTTGCATATAATGGAAATTGCTATTCAATATCTTGTGATTAATTGGAGATCGTTAAACGTACTGAATAAATGATCTTGTAATACAATTTCTTTTTATCATAACTTCATATGCTTTTATTTTCACAACCATTAACTTATTATTTATTTATTACTTGATTGTCTGTAAAGTCAGATGCTCCATGCGTCAGATAGATATGTAAAATGTAGGTCCTGCGCCTGGTCTCTCAACGGTCGTGTCGGTTTTTCGTCCCGTCGTATTTTGAGAGGTAAACGGAAGCAACTAGACATATTTAATCGGTTTAAACTTAAAGCTTAAACAAGCCAAGTAAGTCGTATTAAGCGACGAAGTTAAAAAGATGTCCTGATTTTTCATGAAACATCAAGGTTACCCTCTTAGAAAGGGAGATTCGACCTCAATGAAAGGGATAGCGTTGATCTCAGTCATGTATTTGGGAGTGTTGTCTCCACTTTGATCTTCATGGTTTGGATACACTCAGGTATGTTGCACGTTTGGAGGTGTGCGTGCAAAGGAATAGCCATAGATCATACCATAGATAATATACAGATAATAGTAGCAGCAAACTCGTTTCCCTCACTTTTTCGTTGTACCTACGTATATTTAGGGTTGCCAGAAATACGGGATTATTCCGGAATCTGTTTTATCCTGGAATTTTCAAATACTACGCTGTATTAGGTGATTGAGAGTTATTTGGTTAATGGTCCCGGGAATTTTTAGAGCAATGGAGAAATTTTGGGGCAATTTAAGCTTGTATCAAGCAACCTTTTTTTCACGTGGGGAATGATATGATTTAAAGATCTTACCAGAGTCCTATCTTTAAATCGCAGAGCACACGCAGTTACGAAATAATATACTAACACACTTTTATTATTTAGAATTAAACGACAGTTCCAGAAGAATTCTATGACGCTGAACCACCGCCAACCGCCTATAATCTTAGAAATCGCTCACAGATTACGTCTGTATCACTGAAACATTCCCAAATCATTTTGCAGACGCTATGAAAAGGGACTATTGCGAAGAATGGCAAAGGGCAATGGATAGCGAAGTGAAATCCTTCGAAGACCAACATTTGGACGCCGTGTGCACTGCCAAAAGGACGAAAAGCACTTCCTTGCAAATGGGGTTTACGGATCAAACGAAATCCAGATGGCACGATCGACAAATACAAAGCTCGACTTGTCGTAAAAGGGTACAGACAAAGGAAAGGAGTAGACTATGACCAGACCTTCAGTCCTGTGGCACGCCTAGCTACTGTACGAGCACTACTCAGCGTCAGTGCGCAGGAAAACTTGCATCTGGTCCAATTCGACGTCTGCACAGCCTTTCTTGAAAAAATATACTTTCAACCACCAGAAGGGTACAACCTCACGGAAGGAACGTCTACGTCTACCGTTATCAAGCTTAACCGTAGCCTGTATGGACTTAAACAAGCACCAAGGTGCTGGAACTCTTGCTTTCAAGAGATCCTATTGGATATGAGCTTCAAACAGTCCGAAGCTGATTGCTGCTTATATTCAAGAGAAGTAAACGGAAAGAAACTACTGATCACGTTGTACGTCGATGACGGATTAGTAGCTGCCACTGATGAAGACACGGCTAACGCCTTCTTAGAAGATTTGAAGAAGAGACTGCGCATAACGACGAAACCTGCGACATATTATCTTGGTCTTCAAATCCATCGAGGAAAGGATGGCTCCATCTTCATCAACCAAGAGGCATACGCGAAAAAGGTATTAGACCGCTTTCAAATGAGTGACTGTAATCCCGTATCCACACCAATTGAGGGAGAGACTCTTCAAGAAGGGAAAGAAAAAACAGAAGATTCCTGTTTCCCATATAGAGAAGCTGTTGGTGCTCTGGCATACTTAATGGTTGGTACTCGACCCGACATAGCTTATGCCATCGGAGTTGTCTCAAGAAAGTTGGAGAAACCTGCAAAGACAGATTGGCTCAAGGTAAAACGTATCTTGCGCTACATCAAAGGTACCATTTCGCATGGGATCTCCTATAAAGCTGGTTTCAAACCTGGAATCCTAGAAGGATTTAGCGACGCCGACCACGGAGGTGATCCAGAAACTGGACGTTCCACGACGGGAGTGATCTGTCGCTATTCTGGAGGCACAGTTTCATGGATCAGCCAGCGACAAACATCGGTCGCTATCTCCACCACAGAAGCCGAAATTGTGGCAGCCAGTGAAGCCGGCAGAGAACTAATGTGGCTTGCTAGAATATACCAGACATTGACTACAATTGTGGACGTACTGGTTCTGCATGTGGACAATGAAGCTGCTGTTCGTCTTGCTCACAATCCCGAGTTTCACAAGAGAACGAAGCATATCCGGCTCAGACATTTCTTCATCAGAGAATTGGTAACTGAGGGCATCTGCAACGTTGTAAGGATCGGAACAAAGGATCAAGTCGCAGACATCCTCACCAATGCACTACCTCGTCCGTCATATGCAGTTCTATTACTTAGTTATTATTTAGAATTAATTACGCGGCTGTTTTAGAATTTTTTATCGAAATCACAGTCTTGCTATTTTGTTTTACTTCACGAACTGACAGATATTTTTTTCACAAGTCAAGACACCAATTGTTACTGTCTATGTCTATGTTTACTTTTTTGTTAATTAAGGAGTTTCTATAACTATCAACTCCAACAGGGAATTGTTCAATGGGTCCCCGGGATCTGTGTAAGTCAACCAGAGTAAATATGATACTTTCCCACTAAATCCCCGTGGCTGTCACAAAGACACATGAGAGGGACCTGGGCTCGCCTCTAGAATCTGCATCAGGAGGTCCCTCAGTGCGTTTCCTTTGAAGCCCACCAACGGGGGTGCTCACGGGGACGGGTATCAGACAAGACTACGTGTATTTATGATACTTTTTATGATGTCAAAGTGGTGGACGGAAGACAATAAATAAGTAAAATGGTTAAATATGTACAACAAACACAGATTCAATTAATCAAGAAAAACATGAAGTAATTTACTTTTTTATATCTAACATTATAATTATAGTAGGTACACATACTTAATATACAAAAGTAAATTCTAATATTATAATAATCTGCATAGTCGTCCATCACCACAGAGTACTATGAAGTCGTCACGGATCGTGCGACCGTCCATGGGGGCGAACTAAAGACTTTAAGTAAAATTTAGTAAAAACGACGTGTAAACGCTTACTTAAAATTAAGTCACTTACAATTTAGTTACCAACTTGACAACTTAATACGTGTAAATCAGGCATACTTCATAACTTGCGTACTAAATTTTAACATAGGACTTTCTACTAAAGTGATTGTATACACGTAATAATTTACTAAAATTCAGTAAAGATTTAGTTACCAACGTGTAAACAAAAAAATTTACTTATTCACTTGTGTACTAAATTTTAACTTGGAACTTACTACTAAAGTTTGTTTACACACAATAATTTACTTATACTTTAGTAAAGATTTAGTTACCAACTTGCAACTTAATACGTGTAAATCAGGCATAATACCTCTGTGGTCTGTCCATTACTATGATCTGTGGGTCTGTCTGTGGCAGTGGCACTACGCAATAGAGTTTCTAAAAATCTTTGCTGTCTAATGTTTATTGTGATAGGTATGCAGTGGTATTCGGAATATCGTTCAAACTCAAACTGTGCTAATAAGGTTTCGAAATAAGCAGGAATATTGTTTGCACGCAATCTTTGACCCAGGTACCTGTGTTTATATGTGATAGAGTGCTGGCGAGCGAGAAGAGGGACGCTAAAACAAAGGCTTTGATTTCGTAGTTTCTTTACGTTTGTATAATGTGTTTACGAACGTACGAAAGTACTAGTTTATAAAAATGATTTTTGTGTAAGTGCCTCCATGGGGCCTATACATAAGAAAGATATTTTACACTTTGACTTTACTTACATGGTAGATAGACCAAACTATAAACACCTGGTTTGACTAGGGTGCCTATAATTTATGTTTTGATAATATCCTAGATCAATTCACATACGGCTATGTGATCCCTGAATCTGCACTATGGTAACCAACACGGCCATCTGATCTCAAACTAGGCAGAGCCAGTACTATTGTAGCCAGACAATTGATGCAAATACTTTTACACTTTCTTTTTGTAAATACATACCTACTTAAATAGATAAATAACGCGCAGACACTTGTTGGGAATCAAACCCACAACCTATTGAGTAGCAGCAAGGGTGCACAACCACTAGGCTAACAGGCCTGTCAAGTGATACAAATACTTATACACTTCTTTTATAAGAACAAGACAAACAGACATGTTCTTGCATATAAACTTGATTGTCCTGGGTGAGAATTAAACCCACAAACCATTGGGTATCAGCCAGGGTGTCTAACAAAAAGACCCATACTGTTTGTGTAAGTACCCCTTAAGACAACCATAGAACATCATATTTACAAAATGTAGTCTTGGAATTCTATTATGTTTCATTATGGTTTGTTATCTTTACGGATGTGGGACGCTAATTTAAGATAATTTCACTAAGGCTAGCTCTAGTCTGAGTAAATTTATTTTTTGTTACAGAAAAATACGATGGAAAAAGATGAGATATTACTTGGAGTTAAGATGGAGCGGCTTGAAATTGAACCAGTTAAGATAAATAAAAACAGAAGTAATGTTCCGTTTACTAATTACTATCAAAAATGTATATTTGATGGCACTAATATAAAGAAGGAAATGCAATGTACATGTAGTACACAGAAAAAAGTTAATAATTCTGGAATTATTAAAAGAAAACCCAAGAAAATATTAAAGGAACCCTTATTAAATTTTTTGAAAACTCATACCCATATCAGCACTGTTGTTAAAACAGAGGAGTGCCAAAAAACTTGGAGTAAAAATTTTTTAGACAATGACTTTAATGACTCATTGAATGTATGTACTCTTGTCCGTAATTGTAATGAATTGAAAATATCACCCAGTAAAACAGAATTAGGCTCTATGGCGACAAATACGAATCAACAGGGCAACATATGGTGGAAACAAAATCCATGCAACAGACTGACTGAATGTAAAGAACCAAGGCAGCAGAGCAGTCAGCCCGGCAGCTGTTCTCAGCAGGCATTAAATCCTCCATGCGATGTCACTATTGATGAATTAGCAAGTTATTTTGAAACATTAGTTCACATACCAAAAAAAATGTCTTCTATGGCAGAAATGATGTACATATAAATAAGGTATATTAGAATAATAATAATTCATTATAATGATTGACAAGATGTGTTTAATTTAATGTATGTAAAACATTAGTACACTTACTGCCGCACTCACAGACATCAATTAACTTTAATCACATTTAAGTCATTTTTTTGTAATCTATTTATTTCGAATCTTCCAGTATCTTTTGATTATCTTTTAGTATTAATTACAAGATTATTGATATATCTACTCACTATTCGCGTATTAAGTACTATTTGGCTTCGAAAGTCGAAATAATTCATTTACAAAATATGACTTCATCACAATTAACTATAATTGACGTATGTAGGTTCGGCAGTTATTGAATTCATTAAAAAAAAAATAGTTCTGTTAGTTTCAAAGTACAGGGCATACTACACATCAAGCTACACATTTATTAAATGCTTACATATTCTCCTTGAAATCGGTTTTTATTTTTAACTAGCTGCGCCCGCGTAATTTCTTAATTTTCTGCGCAATCTTATGATTTTTTTTCCCCTATGAACTTTCTACAGAGTATTAAGCCGGCTGTACACTCGCAGCGCGAACGGCCGCGAAAGCCCGCGACAACTGCGAATCTTTTTTTTTTTTTGATGGCAGATGGCCATTACAGCTTCACCGGACAAGAGGGCGAGCGCTTAAAGCGCTCCAGCCAGAAAGGTTTGGGTAGCGACTAGCACAAGGGCACCTCAGGGAGGCACGGCCTCGGCTTGGGCTACCGCTTAGAGAAAATAAGTTTACCTCCGGTTCACAACGCGCCCCGGCTGAGAAGAACCGGCAAGAAACTCAGCGAGGGGATGCATGTCGAGGTCGCATGCGTACGACCATTCGGCCTCGCCGGCGAGACCGGTGTCTGTGTGTTGATGTGTTTACGACTCGTGACGTCGTTGTCGGTGTTGGTGTTGTGTCATGGTCCAGGAGGACGGACATCGGGTCGGGTGTGTCGAGCAGTACATGCCGCGGACGGCGGCGATGTACGGCAGTTCGACGATCTGAGGGACCAGGGTCGGGGTCGGGGATATAGTCGGCAGCGGCGCCGATTAGCGGGTTTGGGTGGACGCATGCTTTTTCAGAGTAATGTTCGGACATTTCTTTGAAAAATTTGCGGATAGGGACTAGACCGAAGTCGGAATGAAGGTCGACATTCCGCATGTACCACGGGGCACCGACGGCATGTCGAAGGAATCGGTTTTGAATAACCTGGAGGCTATTGATGTGAGCGGGAGCCGCGTGTGCGAATACGGCACTGGCGTAAGCTGGGATGGGACGGATGCAGGTTTTGTAAAGTGTCAACTTATTTCTAAGCGACAGTTTACTCCGCCTGCAGATCATAGGGTAGAGTCGACCGAGGACGAAGGCCGCTCGGTTGCGTACTGACCGTATATGCGGTCCAAATGACATATGGGAGTCTAGGGTGACGCCTAGATATTTGACCTTTCTGGTCCAGGGGAAGGGACACCCATAGAGGGTGATCGGACCTAAACGACGACTGGGATAGCCCGCAGTGTGGGATCTAATGGTACCCCGGGAGAAGAACACCGCGGCGCTCTTTTCCGGGTTTACATCGATGAGCCACTTTCGGAACCATTCGCCTAGGGCGTTGACGGCGACTTGAAGAGTGCGCGTCAGGTGAGCTTTATTTCTATGTGAGAAATATAGTGCGGTGTCGTCCGCATATAGGGCTAGTTGCACCCTGTCCGAACGAGGGATGTCGTTCGTGAACAGGCTGGACAGGAGTGGAGAGAGCACAGAGCCTTGAGGGACTCCGGCCTGAATAGGGTGGGGAGTGGATCGCGTACCTTCGACTCGATATCGAAAAGTACGATTCCTGAGAAAATCTCTTATGATGAGAACGAGACGGTCTGGCACGCCCATGAGGTAGAGCTTGTGAAGCAAGCCATTGTGCCAGACCTTATCGAATGCCTTGGCGACATCGAAGAATAAGGCTCCGGTGTATATAGTCTGGGCTGGTTGAGCCCGGAGAGGACATGCTCCGTGATGCGGTGCACTTGATGGACGCAAGAGTATCCAGCTCGAAAGCCGAACTGCTCGTGTATGAGTATGCCCTTCGAGATGACAAATTCTTTGAGTCTTGCGAGAAGCAAGCGCTCGTAGAGTTTGCCCAGGGCGCTAAGGAGACTTATGGGGCGGTAGCTCGTGGGATCGTCACGTGGCTTACCGGGTTTGTGAATGCCGATGATGTCTGCTTCTTTCCACTCCGAAGGGAAGATAGCGTGCGTCATGGCGGCATAGATCAAGTGGGAAGGATTTTTAGTACGCGGTTCGAGATGCCATCAGGGCCGGGGGATTTCTTAGGCTTAAGGCCTTTGATGAGGTGTTCTACCTCGGAATGGGTGACCGGGTTGAGCGTGTCAGATGGCGGGGCAGAAACCCTGCGCTCTACTTCCCTATCTACGTGATCGCGATGGGGTGGGTCGGAAATTGTGACACTAGGAGAACATTGTCTCTCTAAAGAGTCTGCTAGGACCTCGGCTTTTTCCTCGTCGTCAAAAGCTGGAGGGGCGCCTGAAGGGCGGGTCAGGGGAGGCATGGTGGCTACCGTGTCGGACTTTAGAGCCCTCGCTAGCCGCCAGTAAGCTTGGTGAGAGGGAGTGATATCCTCGAGAAAACCGCCCCATCGGTCCCCCCGGAGTTCCGCGATGCGGAGCTTTACATCCCTCTGTAAAGCGCGCATACGGATCCGGTTGGCTTCGGTGGGGTAGGAGTCGTGAGCGCGGATAGCCGCATTTTTGGCTCGGACCAATTCTTTGACGGCCGGCAGTTTGAAGCGTTGGACATAAGGGTCCACCGCTTCCACCTGCCGGGAAGATTGGCTAATGCCAGGTTGTCAGTGAAAGCACTGACGGGTTGTTCGGTGTCCTGAGGGGACGAGAGGTGGACTGGGATACGAGAGAGCTGTGGCGTGTCGGCATGGGCCAAGCAGGTGCTCAGCCGCTGCCAGTCCACCACGGTCTTCATGACCGGTTCCGGTGAGGGAGGTGGTCCGAGCTCGCATGAGAACGGGACGGTGGTCGGAGTCTAGTCCATGGAGCACTACCAAGGAGCGCAGCCGAAGCGTAACGTTCTTCAGAAGTGCCATGTCTAGGATATCGGAACGGTGGCCGATGTTGCTGGGAAAATGGGTGGGGCGCATTGGTGCAATGACGTCAAAGTCGAGAGTATCGACTAGAGCGTCTAGGCGCACGCCGTTATAATTGGTGGTGTGACAGTTCCACCTGACGTGTTTGCAATTAAAGTCGCCGCCAAGGATGACGGCGCTATCCATGTCAAGAAGAACTTCGATGGCACTTCTGAGAAGTTGCTTGTCTGGTGGAAGGTACACCGAGACAAGAGTGACAGGGGGATGACCCGAGAGAGAGAGGCGGCAAGCCGAGGCCTCGATATTGGTGAGCGCAGGGGCATCGAGTGGAATGCAGTGCAAGGATTTCCTATAATAGATGACAGTACCGCCTCCGCGGGAGGCAGTTCTGTCATTTCGCACGAGATGGTAGTTGGCGATGTTGGGGCTCCTATGAGCGGGTTTGAGGAATGTCTGGCACTAGCATGATGTCAACTTGGTGATCCCTAAGAAATTCACCAATTTGATCACGTTGGGGAGAGAGGCCATGGGCATTGAAAAACGCCAGGCACAAGGAGCGGGGCTTAATCCGTTTCGGGTGTGAATCCATGGATTAAGGATATGATTGGGTGGTGGGGACCACTGACAGGGAGCTGAGCACGCTCTCGTGCTCGACAAGGGCCATGGTGCGTTCGAAGTCGTTTTTAGCGACTCGAAGCTTGTGCACGAGGGCGCGGATGTCGGCAATGTTAAAATTGCTCATGGTGTTTCGGATCAGTTGGATGTCCGACACTAGGGAGTTTTGTGCTGAGGGCACTGGGGTAAACCCGGCATGAGGCACAGGGGCGCTTGTCGCAGGGTGCATGGGCGCACTGGGTACATGGGTGTTCCATGCGTTGGGACGCGGAGCAGAGGGCACGGGACGGTTGAGTCGTGGGTCGCGGAGCGCAAAAGACGCGACGCTTTGTGGACCTGGGTGCAGGTCATGAGGAGCCTGCGGCAAGGAGGGTGCCGAACCTGTCGGTTTCGGGCCTAATTATTGCGCAGAAGGCGCAGGAGGAGCAGGGGGCCCGAGCACAATGGGTGCCGAAGAGATGGGCGCTGTAGGGTTTCTGGGCGCACGGAGACCATTGTGCCTCGCCACTCGGCGATTTCTCTTTGGGGCCCTCGAACAGCCGCGATAATTCGCGGGGTGTCCGACGGTCCCGCAGAGGACACAGCCAGGAGGCTCGGTCGCGGTCTCCTGCTTGCGAGAGCAGGTGGATGTCAGGTGGTCCCCGATGCATTTAACGCATCGCACGAGTGGCGTGGCAGTTACGAGCCGAGTGGCCGTACAGCTGGCAATTGTGGCACTGACCGGGAGTGCCACGCTTGCAGATAGGCGATATATTAAATCTTATCTGTTTGCCTTCGGGGGTACGGTCGAGTATGACTGTGACCATATTGTATGGTCTACCTTTGGGACCGCGCCGGCCACTCGCCATGCGGTGGACTTCGTGGGCGAGGAATCCTTGGGACTGAAGGTCCTGAAGGATGACAGCGGGCTCGAATTCCTTGGGAATTCCCTTAATGACCACTCGAAGAGTGCGGTCCTCTTCGAGGGTTTAAGTGTGGAAGGAGATCTTATCCTTCCTCAAGAGGGACGTGAGTTGACGGTGGTCGTCGGTGGTCATGGCGGTCACGCTGATACCATTGGCCGTGTTCGAGGCCTTGGTATAGCGTATGTTGTTCGCTTTAAGAGCGTTAGAGACGCGCGTCCATGCGGCTTTATCCTGTATACTTATAGGAGGTGGCGGGCGAGGCTTGCGGCCTTCGGGTTGGCTCACCGGGGCGGCCGATGCGCGCGGAACAACTGCGAATCACGAGTGTAGATGTTGTTCAAGCCTTCTCGTTCGCGCTTCGTACCGGTCCCCGATCAGTGTCGGTTTTTTGGCCTGCGACAAAGGGTTTGCGACACGCGAACGTGAACTCATCCACACTCGCAGTTTTTTTTTTTTTATTTATTTATTTATACACATTTATAGCACCATTACAGTTATACCAAATCGATGCTACAAAGACTATCATTAATTAATAACAACTAAGTTAACTCACTTTCTTTTCCGCAGTAGCGTACAAGACATCGTAGGGAGTGGCAGTTCTTCGGAGTCGGACGTTCGGGGTGTGGGCCCTTTGAACGTCCATTGAGTACGGCGGCGACTCCGAGGAGGACGGCGGCTGGATTGCGACCCCGTCCCCGTGAGTACCGTGTCAGGTTCCGGGCGGGCTACAATGCGCCCCCCGGCGGCGGGCTCAAAGGCAAGGCATTGAGGGGCCCCTGGTGCAGATCCCACCGGAGAGCCCTGGGGTTCACCCTCTCATGTGCCGATGCGACAGCCGCGGGGGTTTTAGTGGGTAAGAATCCCACATACCCCGGTCGAGCCCCACAGCTCCCGGGATCTTTGGAAGATTTCCCACACGTCAAAAAAAAAAGTTAGGTTAGTTAGGTAAGAACCCTGTGGTCCCTGTTAGCTGCGATCGAAATTGCACGTAGTAAAACAACGTATCTGAATAAACCAAATCATTGGGGTAAACCAATGATATTTTATACAATAGATATGCCATTAACGCACAAAAAGTGAAACAACGAGTTATAAAATTGGATGAACTAGCAGTAGGTAAGTCACGCGCCGGTAAAATGTAACGAACGTGACGTATGTGCCTTTGAAAATCAAGTAAAAAGCCTTCATGCGTATTTAGAAAATGCACAAAGTACTGTACAAAAGTAAATAATAAGGAAAAGATATCATACCTATACACACATATCCCCCGTGGGGTTTCCGGGTAAGAATAGCACCCACCCATCTCCTCCCGTTGGGTGTCCGTAATAGGCGACTAAGGGATAACAAGAAGACGGGCAGCAGCGTCTTTTTATTGGATCCCAAGCCACCTGCCAAGCGTGGGGATTATGGCAACCCCTTCCCTTCCAAGGGGGAGGTTTAGGCTGCTGATGATGATGATATCATACCTTAACTATAAGTATATGAAATAGTAGTTTATTAACCAAGGGGATAAAGCAGTGTCTTAAGTCACGGGCGTGAAATTGAATCACGAGCATAACGATGGATTCTATCGCGAGCGTAGCGATGGAGTACAAAGTTAATTCCCGAGCGAAGCGAGGGATTCTAGCTCGCCCAAGACAAGGACACCTTTATCCCCGAATTCCCCGAGATAGAATACTCTACTTTTCACACCTACTGCGAGGTAATCAAATACAAATACTGCTAGATTCAAAATAATATCGATACACAGCGACTTGCAGCGTTTGCGCCCACACCCACTGACGTAGACTGAAAATTCTAATTCTTCTTTTACAAAGTAATGGCTTCCATCATAACAGCGCACTGCTATTCCATCAATAAAATATTAAATAATTCATTAATATAATTCAATCATAACATAATTAATTCTTTGGATATTTTAAAATTCCGAAAATGTTCAATGTCTTCTTTTCCTGATGAAGAATTCATCTTCACCGGAAGACGTATTTTCGCCGAAAATGCTGCAACATGCAAATGTTGGGAAGCGAATAGTGTTCAGCGTTTGTTTTTCGCTTACTTGGTGAGCGGCAAGAAGCTTGTGGGCGGCCTAGCTAAGAGTTTTATGTTTAGACTTTTGGCTCGCGATTTCGTTGGCGTACCGACGGTCTTGCTCGCAAGTGGATCATCCCCTTAAAAGTCTGATATTGATACTTCTTTTTTATATAATCCACAGAGTTATATACTTAAGTACTTATAGGTAATCAAAGAGAACATTGAGAACAATTTGTAGTAGGTTGTATTCCGGATAGAATAGTCTTTTTTAAAAAAAATAAGTACCTACTGAGTAACATACTCTTTGCTGAGTAAGCAATTTCTCTACCTATCTAGGTAGGTACTAGTTCTGTAATCCTTCCTCCAAGGGTACTTACACTTTTAAGTATTTTTACCTTTGAAAAGCAATAAAAAATTGTGAAGTGTAAAAATAATGCAGAATTTAATTGGAACTTGCTGGCATAGTATATTTTTAGATGCTTATAGATACTCTACAAGTTACTTATTGTTCACAATTACTTTGATAATCACTTCTATTTTACTATTATGGATGTATGAAAAGCCCCAATTCTATAAGGTATGTACATATAAAAACAAATGTCCCACTGAGCCCATTGAGTGTATACTTCTAATCTATTGTTAGTGGCTATGAATTGGGCCCGCTAACCACCGGAACGCATTTCGACTCAGTTGGATCCATTGTGTTGCTGATGCGTCAATGAGCTCCGTAAGGTAGGTAGGCCACGATTGCGTTAGCTTGGAGTTGTACATAATCATCTGGTGTAGGATAGGCTACTCCCAGATGACTCAACCCACGTCTCGCAAAAGCGTCCGCAGCCACATAATACGTGTAGCATTGACACTTTCACCCTCACAGATGTGATGACTGTGAGATAGCTATCTATCTACAGTACTTAGCCTCATTCTATCTGTTCCTCGGTACCAAAATTTCCCGTGAGTGCAACTATTAGATGCCTTTGTGATCTATTTAGGTTTAATAATTTTGAACCCCACAGTCCATCCTTGTCCTGGGAAAACTTTGAAGTGGTTTAGGCCTGTTGCTTCCCTGTATGGTAATACTAGAAAAAAACTAAACGAGAACGGAGATAGTTTGTCGTCCTATAAGTACGATTGGGTGAGATGATCACGAAGGTTTTGTTGGCCCCATTTTGTTCAACAATGTACTTAGGTAACTAATATTAATTGGTGTATACTTTGTTCACCTTCGAATAAAACCGTCAAGGTGAAAAGGTCAAGGCTGTTTGGGTTCAGCCAGTCTGCGTCTAAGTGTTCAGCTCATCCCTGATTAGGTACCTAGTATGTAAGACATGTTTGTATCGAAAAATACTTTTCAGTTTCGAAAACTACCTACATCGTATTCCACAACGACTTGTCAAGGCTTACAAGCCGTTTGTAGGCCTGATGAATACCAACAAAACAGCCGTTTGCTTATGTTTCTAGTGCTTATAACTGTATTATTTACATTGTGTTCATTACTTTGCGATTTGGTATTACAGTGGCTACAATCCTTTTGGTCTGGGTGTGGAACCTATTCTGTGATGCGTTTATAAGCGACATGCGATAGATATGTTCTTTCTGTGGATATGTTCGACCCAGTTCCACTACTTACAACTGTATTTTTTTTCTTAAATTTTAGCTAATTTTCAAAAGAAGTAAACATTCAAATATCCTGAGTCCTGGTCAAAGCAGTGAAGATTTTGAAGTCAGCTATAATCAAAATGTATTGGACCATGATATATCAGACATACATGAAGAAAAAAAGATTCCTGAAAATGAGCCCGAGGTTGAAGCTTACTATTAGTTTCTATTTTCAAGTTACGAAAATTGTTATCTATCTACGTTACACGCCAGTCACCGCATACTATGCAAACTACCTATAGCTCATCATTTTTCAGAGGGGATTGACTTATCAGTGCTTTCATGTGTAAGAAATTATGTTTAATAGTATCATAAGTACATAATTAGACACGCTTACAGGTTGCCGATTTAATTATCGTAGTTAGGAGCCAAATTTTAATCGCATGTCTTGTCAAGGAGAAATTCAAGTGTGTATTCCTGCTCGAGATAACAAACCACAAAGCTGAAGCACAAAATATAGAGACTATATTTTGTGGCTGAATCTTATGGCGCGAACAAAAAGTTCATACGGCTACACATCTAGTTCGACACCCTATATAATTTTTTTTTTGTAGGAGTGCTTACCTAGTACTGTTAGCCGTGACAGCAGCTTCACCGGACAAGATAGCGAGCGCTTAAATCGCTCCAGCCAGAAGACCCTATATAACCATAACTACGCTTCATACAACACAGAGAATTGTTGGAAAGGGGCTTGGCATGCGGCGGCCGGCGGCCTGCACGCGCCGAGTGGGACGAAATAACAACATATCGCACCCCTTCGCACGATTCGCAGAGTTCAACTTAAAATAGTTCAAAGTTCAAACAGTCTAGGTTCAGGTGTCGCTGTTTGTACTAACAATTTGGTATTTCTTCCCTGGCACTTCTGCTAAGTTTGTGTTTAATAATTAGATTTAAAATAAATTTCACAGGCAGGTAAGTACAGGCGTCATGATCATCGTCATCATTTTGGAAAAATAACTTTCAACATTGATATTGACCACTAGTAATATGGGAAATAAAAATTGTCCCGAAGGCATTTAACGAAGGCATTTTTTCCACCTGTGTGGTGATTAGGCGCTAAGACTAAAACACATACTCTTAATACATTTATTTTTATTCGTGACAGCCGAAAAAAGCAAATTAGTGTCTTATAAAAGTAAGACATTATACCTAAACGATATAACACTATAAAATAAAAATGTAATATCAACTTTATAAAGAAACATACAGATAAAAATGTTGCTAGAGCTAATAAAGATTACCTAATTTAATTAGAATGTCGATTTTTCTCGTTACCATAATATGTACATAGTAATATGGAATAACCGAACAAATACTTATTACAACAATATGCCTATCTACAATGGATTAGTTATTCAAAACATCATCTATATAAAAAGGTAAGTCTGTAACGCCTTGTGCACGGCGTAAATATACTTGAGGCACAAAATGTCAATTTCCAGATCTGTGATGGAACTGGATTAAACAAAAAACTATTAAATGTTACCAATTCGATAAATAGGCACATTTGTATTTTCTTTAAAAGCTAAAACAAAATTTATATGCTCTGTATGTTTAGTCAGTATATTATTTATGATTCCAATATACTAATTTTGTAAGGATTGTTACAATCACGTTATAAATTTCGATTACCAAAAACTAACACAACTCATAGGATTTATTGTGCACTTGAAACCACTGTATAATAACCATAAATAGATACGATATTTTATCATTGTAACATGAACTACATTATAGCACCCCGAATATTGTCCAGCTAACCAATGCTGCAGTAGGGTGTTTACTAAAGTAATATACATTTTCTTACACAATTCCACAGCTCACATTGCGCACCATTAGAAAAATAAATTATAGATGCTCCTAAACTAATTCTTCAAGTTTATCTTGGCATATTTTCTCTGCACATCTGCAAGACAAATTCAAAGTTTACAAATACATTTTAGCTATGAAATAAACTATTTGCTAGAGCCAGCTGGTGCACATCATGTTAACTAACACTAGTTAACATGATGTGTTAGCACCGACCTAAATATGTTTTCGATATTTTATGCTTTTTAGATAATTTTATTTGAAGTCTTTTTTTTAATGGTTTATTTAATACCTTTTAGTGACTTTTATTTTACCAACTGTTGCAAAAAGAATTATTCGCGGACAAACCTACATATCCAAACAGGTATGGTTGAGTCATATACTTTTTAAGCGAATATGACTAAAAATAATGAAATAATAAATTCTATAAAAAAAACCGACTTCAATACACACCAAACTAGTAAAACATAAATATTATTGAAAGTTGGTGTTAGAATAAACACATTACTTTTTTTTTTTTTTGACGCGGTGGAAATCTTCCAAAGATCCCCGGGAGCTGTGGGGCTCGACCGGGGTATGTGGGATTCTTACCCACTAAAACCCCCGCGGCTGTCGCATCGGCACATGAGAGGGGGACCCCAGGGCTCTCCGGTCGGATCTGCACCAGGGGCCCCTCAGTGCCTTGCCTTTGAGCCCGCCGCCGGGGGGCATTGTAGCCCCCCGGGAACCTGACACGGTACTCACGGGGACGGGGGTCGCAACCCCGCCGCCGTCCTCCTCGGAGTCGCCCCCGTACTCAATGGACGCTCGAAGGGCCCACACCCCGAGCGTCCAGCGACTCCGAAGGAAACACATTACTTAGGCTAACACCCAATTCGACTGAGAAGCACCAACTTCAATAATATTTGTTATTTTTGCGTTTTTAGTATGTTGTCTTTTAGGCAGGTTTAATTTTTGTTATTAAAAAAATTTAACATTCTGTATTAGCATTGATAAGCTCCTTGGTATGACTATGGTTTAACGTAATAAATAACAAGATAATCGCATGAATATGCGATTCAAGCACGGCAATTACTGCCTTGCTAGGTTCGTGCGAACAATATTCTCGTGTACTTGAGTTGGTAGCATAAAAGTGTACTATTAGAAGATGCCTAAAGGAATAATAAGAACAGGAACAATTATAAATTATAATAGCACAAAAAGCCCGACTGCGAACATACAAAATATAGTCTATATGAAACATACAAAAAACGTATACATATGTATATATATTTCATTTTGTTTCCTTAAGACCTTTAATTTGATACCAGTATTGATGTTTTTGGAAGTAAAAAAAATCCAAAATGAGAGACGCGATTTTTTTTTTACAGAAATATATAGCCTATGTCACTCCCACAACTTAAGACGAATCTAACAATATATTATAATAAGTTAAATCTAGCCGTTTAGGCTGTAGGCTGTATCACAGAAATAGACGTTTATACATACATACGAGTACATACTCTCGAAAGACATAGCCCTCGTTCTGGGGAATTCAGGCAAAAAAAATAAGCGATATAAAAGTCGACCATATAATACTTACTGCAGTTGAGCAAGAGAGTGACGAATAATTTGTTTGTGAATTTGGAGAAGCAGGGAACACGTTCATCTGTACGTGGGGCGGAGGCGGAGGCGGTGGCGGGTGCGTCGCGAGTGGCGACACAGGCGGCGCCGCGCCCGCGCACCCTACGCCCACGTTGCTCGGGCTACCTGCTGTCGACAGCCGCGAAAATGCTGCTAGCGCATCGGGAAAGTTAGGCGGAGTCGCTGGTGTGTTACATGGTGTCATTAGTTGCTGAAACAAAGTTATTTTACATAGTTACTTAGGACATAGTGGAGGGCAAAGGCAAAGGCAGCTTAACCTTTGTAACAACAGGAAAACTGTTCTTAGAGCTATCCGACAATTTTAAGATACCTTTTTAAAATATTTCGAAGAAAGTAGTCTGCGAGAAAATGAGCACTTTACACGAACAAAAATTCCAATAGATCATTTCATAAAAATGTCAGAACTCTAAGAACTTTCCTAAACATAACGAAACAACCAGAAAACATATTAGGTATATCCTTGCACATATTTAAGTGTAGGAAATCGGCATTTGATCCGGGATGTAAAAATAACAATTATATTAAAAAAAAATATAAAAGGAAAATAGATCTGATTAGGTAGGTACCTTCATAGACATAGAAGGAGCCTTTGACAAGACAAATGACACGAGCATCAAGGTAGCTCTGCTAAAACACCACGCTGACATTGTCTTGGTGGACTGGATTATCAACATGGTAGAAAATAGAGCGATAACTATGCAAGGTGACCACAATTCCCACGCAGTGGTAGGGGGATGGCCGCAAGGAGGATTTCTCTCTGTTGTTAAGGAACCCTCAACTCGAACTCAATCGAAAGTATTTTTATACTATAGGGTATGCAGATACAGATATAACCATACACACTGTAGGCAGTCAGGCAAATACTGTTTGCGAGTCAAATGTGTGATCTGAGTGGTAGTCTGTGAGAACTCAGAGAGCATACATTATTGGAAATATAGTTTGTTTTATCTTTTTACAAACTGCGAGATTGGTTTTTTTAAATTGTTTTAGATCTTTTACTAAATTACTAGCATCTTTTGAAATTTTTCTGAGGGTGCTCACTAAATCCACCCACACAAAAAAATCTTATGGCTCTACACGACAGTAATACGCCTCTTGCTTAGCTATGTAGCCTTGATCTGGTGAACGAGAACCGAACAGTCTAAGGGAAAAGAAGATGGGCAGCAGCGTCTCTATTGGATTACCTACCACCTATTTATTATACTGCGATCTCCAAAACGCCTGCCAAGCGTGGAGATTATGGCAACCCCTCCCTTCTAAGGGGGAGGCCTTTATTCAGCAGTGGACGTCTTTCGGCTACTGCTGATGATGATAAAACAAGGGAATCTTTCCCAGAAACATGGAATAATATTTTCTTCAACTAAGGATAATCGTTTTTGAAGGCTATCTTTTATTCTGATGATTAAAATAATTTAACTTAGGTAATTTACTCAACCATGTTTAATTCATAGTTTCTTTCTGGATTGCTTTTTTGTATATAAAACGTGTGCACACGAATCTGGCTACTAAACGACTAAGTCAAATTATACTACAATATATTGACAATAATAATGCGTAGTGTGCGGGGATCATTATTGGTGATAAAAACTTTTTAAAAAAAAATTGAACCGACTTCAATATCACTGAAAAGTATAAAATAATTTAAATATTATTGAAGTTGGTGTTAGCTTACCGGCTGTGTATATTTGGCACCAACTTCAATAATATTTAAATTATTTTATACTTTTCAGTGATATTGAAGTCGGTTCATTTTTTTTAAAAAAGTTTTTATTTTAAACTTTTTAGTGATATTTTCATATATAAAGATTGAACCATTGAAAACCGTAAAATTATCTAGATAGGTTATGATCACATTATCGTCTACATAGTTTTACATAATTCATATTTCTTCAGAAACTCAGAACCTATTTATCCGGTCGTAATGAAATTTGCATGGCATCATCATAGTAGTTTACTCTCTCGAATAAAAAAAGAATCATCGCAATCGGTTCATAATTGTCAGAGCAATGTAATGGAGAACATCAGTTTTATGGTTTTTACCAGATAAATCCCTCCACATCGTTCATGTACCTTCAGGGAGTTCTTATCCGGTTGTAATAAAATTCATACAGATTTAATAAAGTGGTTTCTTCTTTCGAATAAAAAAAGAATCATTGGAATTGGTAAATATTTGCCAGAGTTATGACCATTTTTGTCTTTAAAAAGCGACATAAAGTCATCGATATAGGCTTTCCTGCAGCTCTCAGTGCGCAGTCACCATTCTTGTTTTTCAGGAACTACTTATTACTACGCAATAAATTTTTTATGGGACCCAATCAATGGATTGAAGAATGGATGGAAGAAAGATTTTTTCAAATCGGTTCATAATTGACAAAGTTATGCGCGAACATACATAAAAAAAATATATATATATATACAGACGAATTGAGAACCTCCTCCTTTTTTAAAGTCGGTTAAAAAATATTGACAATATTATTGAAAATGATGTTGTACGTGTGCGGCTAGCCTTAGAAACCTACGGTTTTCATCAAATGTGTAGCTTTTATGAGATATTGGCACGTTAGTACTTTTGAAGGTCTGATGATGATCACCGTCGCACTCCATGCATCTAGAGAACTATTAATAGCTACAAGACTGCGGTTTTAGACAACCTTTACTTTTATTGAGGTGAGGGAAATATCACATTAGCATATAGATCTGATGATGACTAAGTTGGTACGTACTCCATGGATCTCGATCAATATAACAGCTAGAGTAGTGGTTTTTGCCCAATGTTTAGTTTTATTGAGATATTGTCACATCAACATTTCTAAAGATTTTTGCTTGTACATAATATTTCAGTGATAGTCCATAATTGTGTGTATATGTAGTGGGTGTTACCACGACCATAAACGAGGGGTGTTATAAGTTTGACGTGTCATACTCTGCAGCAGAGCCACCGCATTAAATACCAATCAATGATATCTTAAAATGATGTACGTTGAGCGTACATAATGTACATATACCGATTACCTATGTACGTATGCTAGTTTACGAAATAATGGACGTTGTTTGTGGCTCTGCTGGGGAGCATACGGCCTATTCCCAGTAGTTCTACATTTAGTTCTACATGTATGACTACTAAGAAAAAAAATTCCTGTTAGTTCTACACTCATGTAGAACTAGTAAGAATGCATTAAATATGATTTTTTCATTCCTAGTAGTTCTACACGATGACGTATTAGAAAATTAGAACTTTATTAGTGAGCAGAATATTTTTTGTTTGTTCACGTGGGAGAAACCTTCGATATATAGGTGCACCCGGTGGCGGTCAACCAGGGTATTTCAGATAAGTATCCATACTCATGAGGCTTGCTTATGTCCTATGCTACCCTGGTACTTCTGGTATATACTATACTACCCGTACTATCGCCTTTCGGCCCTAAGATTGGATCGAGCTACCGGCCCCCATACCCCGGCAAAGCCGCCTGCCGGCGCCCATATAGATCAGAGCGGTTGCTACGGTGCCCCCGCCCTAAGGCCTTTCGGCCCCGACTCCACCCTGCACCACCACCGCGCTCAACCGACGGGTCCAATCGGGAACAGCTATAGCGGTGCCCCCGCCCTACAACCCCCCTGCGCCTTTCTGCTGCTCAACCGGCACTCATATACCGGGAACAGCAGTTCAGACCCCCCCCCCCCAAAGGCTTCGCCACCGAGCAACAGCTGGCCACCTCAGAGTGGAGATATTACCCGGTGCCCAGTGTACAACGTCCCAAGCCCATTGTCCTTCCTCTGAACGTATTCTCTGGAATTACAATGGACCGGGCACTCGAGGAGTACCCCGGTATGTACGAACCTAAGGTAAGAAATGGTAAGGGTAACATGATATCACAAGAGAGATGAAACCTCTTTGTGCCCTCTGTTGTCCTAGTACTTCTGGTATAATATTTCTCTGATAAGAATGAATTAGAGGAAAAAAAGCAAACACTTAAAAAACCAAATTTTTGAAGAAAAAAATATCCATTATAAGTTTACTAGCACACTCACTAATAAAGTTTATGTAATATTTTTTGCAGTACGTCATCGTGTAGAACTACTAGGAATGAAAAAATAATATTTAATGCATTCTTACTAGTTCTACATGAGTGTAGAACTAACAGGAATTTTTTTTCTTAGTAGTCATACATGTAGAACTAAATGTAGAACTACTGGGAATAGGCCGAGCATACTCTGCAGCAGAGCCACGTTGTACACGTATTCAGAAAGGATAAAACTGACTGTTTTTTGATAAAACCGATGTTCGTACATCGGTGTTGTATAATGTGTACGTGTTTAAAAATATCATTATTAGATAGTGGTATTGTTTATTTCATTATAAATAATTATGTATGGAGTAATTGGAGCATCATTCATCTGACATATTATATTTCACATACCATGTAGTCCCCTTGCCTGCATCAGGAGGATATATCATTAGTTAGTTCTAACATTTAGTTAATTATTTTATTTTTAGTTCACTTCGTTTAACAAATTTTTAGTAGTTACCACTGAAAATGCTGGTGTGAAATATATGAAAAATAACTGAAAATGTTAACTATCTAACAAACTCTACCTAGATCCCTAGTTATTTATAAGCAGTGTCAGTTTTTTATCATTCGAACGTGTTGCTTGTATCGTTATTAAGTTAGGAAAATAAGATGATACGTGACCGATGCATAATACAACTGCATTTCGAGACAGTTCGGTCATCATCATCAGCCGGAAGACGTCCACTGCTGAACATAGGCCTCCCCCTTAGAACGCCACAATGAACGACAATTGGCTATTTGCATCCACCGGTTACCTGCGACGCGCACAATGTCGTCTATCCACCTAGTGGGAGGCCTGCCAACGCTGCGTCTTCCGGTTCATGGTAGCCACTCAAGAACCTTTCTTCCCCAACGGTTATCGGTTCTTCGAGCGATGTGGCCTGCCCATTGCCACTTCAACTTGCAGATTCTGAGAGCTATGTCGGTGACCTTGGTTCTTCGGCGAATCTCCACATTTCGGATTCTGTCACACAAAGAAACTCCAAGCATAGCTCTCTCCATGGCTCGTTGTGTGACTCTGAACTTCTCTAAAAGGCCAACCGTTAGAGACCACGTCTCAGTACCATATGTCACTGGCTGTTGCCAGTGATGACATACACACACTGGTTAAAAACCTTCGTCTTCAGACACTGCGATATTTCGGACGAGAAGATATCGCGTAGTTTCCCGAACGCTGCCCATCCGAGATGGATTCTTCGGGCGACCTCTTTGTCGAAGTTGGACCGACCTAACTGGACAATCTGCCCAAGGTATACGTAGTGGTCAACAACTTCGAGTGTATCGTTCCCAACAACTACCGGTACGGGTGCAACATGGACATTAGACATGATCTTCGTCTTGTCCATGTTCATTTTAAGACCCACCTGTTGGGAAACGCTACTGAGGTCGGTGAGCATCGTATTGAGGTCCTCCAGCGACTCTGCCATAATGACTATCATCGGCAAAACGAAGGTGAGTGATGTATTTGCCATTGATGTTGATGCCGAATCCGTATCAGTTCAAGAGCTTGAAAACGTCCTCCAATGCGTTTGAGAACAGTTTCGGAGAAATAACGTCTCCCTGTCTCACACCTCGCTGCAATGGGATTGGTTTTGTGCCCTCGTCCTGTAGTCGGATCGACATGGTGGCGTTGCTGTACAAACACTTCAATGTACCTATAGACAGTTCGGTATCTAGCGACAAATTGTTGCAATTAGTAATATCTCCCACCTTTATCAACTTCACTGTAAATCTGAATTTCTTTCCTGTCTTTCTTCGTGGGCAGCTTGACCACGGCATATTTAAAATTAAAGTTATACAATAACTTCAATTTTAAATATGCCGTGGTCAAGCTAGTTTATGTAAGTGTACTAGTTTATGTTGTCATAAAATAAATGTTTTTGTTTTTTTTTGTAATATTTTTTTAAATTCATTTAATTATTTTTTTAAATATTATCTTTTTATGTACTTGTATTTATATAAAACTAGCTGTTCCGCGCAACTTCGCCCGCGTAATTTTCTTATTTTCTGCACAACTTTCTTAATTTTTATTTCGTAGGAACCTTCTCCTTGCAATAACAAACTTTTATATACATATCAATATATAGATTTCATTTTATTTTATAATGATTTCTGATATTTACGCGAATATTACACATTGAAATGAAACTAATTTTACGGATTATATCGCGGTTTATTATTGATTTTTATTACCCGACGTTTCGAATACTTTACAGCATTCATGGTCACGGGCGGACTGAGGTGATAGCTGTCCATATGTCATAGTTGTCTTAGGGTAGGTACCCTCAGGTCTTCTAATTATTATTGTTAGTCCGATCTACGCAGAAAGAGCTTACAGTATCTTGAGGTCTTGCAGTGGAATGCTTGTCTTTGGATTTGACTATATTTATCACGGGATCCCAAGCTGGTGGTAGCACCCAGCCATCTTCTCTATTGAAATTTGGATGCTTCAATTTCAATAGCCTCACGAATCATCCTTGGCAGGTAGCGCTGTTCTTTTGCGAGGATTTGTGGTTTGTCAAATCTAATATAATGGCGGATGCGATCCTGAACATGTTCACAGACTGCAGACTTCGTATAGCGTCGATGTTTAACGTCAGCTATATCTTATTTTACACGGGTTTTAATAAAATTTGTTAGTAATAGTAGTGGTGTGGTAGTAGTTTATTAGTTTTTATATAATCCGTAAAATTTTGAAATGAAACTATTCATTTCAAAATTATTTTATTTTATTTGGGACAACAAACGATTACATAATATGGTAAAATAACAAATATGGATACTGAAAATAGGTAATTATGCAACCTGCACCGTTGACCACAGAATAAACTTAAATTACAGCACAGAGTTTTTAAATACTTACTTAAATCAGAGATTTTATAGTCTTTCATGCCTAATGCACAAGAAATAAGTTACCTTTTCTTTTGTTCTCACGTGGAATCTTCAAAAGGTTTCTGAAACCTTGTGGGACGTCAACCAAGTATTTGAAGCTCTTGCCCACTGAAACCCACACAGCTGTCGCATCGGCACATTAGAGGGGATCCTGGGTTCTCTGCGATGATCTGCACCATGTGCCTTTTAGTGCATTTCCTATGAAGGGGGGGGGGGGGGTATTATAGCTCCCTGGAACCAGTCATGGTGCTCACGAGGACGGGGGTCGCAACTTCACCGCCATCCTTCTCGGAGTTTATAATGCGTATAGCTAATAGTTTGCCTGCGTCGGTTTTCCTATCCAAATATAATGTGGATGTCTTCAAGGAAGAGTGAATAGCCTTTTAATAAGCTAGTGTGGAATTGCAGCCAAGCACTAGCTTATAATGACTACAAAAAAGACTTGCCGCCGTACTTGATGGACGTCTAGGCCCACCCACACTGGAAATGGCTTAGAATATAACCACAACGACAACTAACATGATTGCATCGTGATTCATTGACAAATGAGCTATGTAGTTACCACTTTTGTGAAAACATGTAATTAGTGCTTAGTTTATACCACGAGTTAACTACTTTAAAACACTATGTTTTCCTATAAAAATTAAAATAAAATAAATATCTTCGAGATCCTACGTGATTAGGATTGGAAAAAAATAGGGTAATTAGTATAGATCTTAAGATTATAATAGACTAGGTAATGAATCCAACTTCCCAAGGATAATGGAGGAAAAAAAATCGTAACGGAAATGTTAAAAAAACCATTTAACTCATTCTTTAGTATAGTTACAGCTGAGTATACTAAAATTTAGCTCAAAGTACTCTCTGACCATAAGTAATAAAGATGATTAGCTATCAACGACAGTATTTCTAGTTATCACAAATTTATTGGTTTTTTTTGGGTTCCATAGAAAAATCCTAAAATGTTGATTATCTCTGGATGTACGCAAAATTGACACTTGGGTATTCTCGTCATGCATTAAGGATGTTTAGAGCATGCGTTTAAGTAAATAAACAATCAGTGTTGAGCGTTTTTTGGGTCATTTTTCATAACTACTGTGGGACAGGGGACTACATGTTACATTACAATATGTCAGACAAATGTCAGATGAATGATGCTCCATATATTATTAATTATTTATAATGAAATAAAGAAAATCACTATCTAATAATGATATTTTTGAACACGTACACATTATACAACACTCTGTTTTTTCCTTTCTGAATGCGTGTACAACGTGGCTCTGCTGCAGAGTATGCTCCCCAGTAGAGCCACAAACAACGTCCATTATTTCGTAAACTAGCATACGTACATAGGTAATCAGTATATGTACATTATGTACGTTCAACGTACATCATTTTAAGATATCATTGATTGGTATTTAATGCGGTGGCTCTGCTGCAGAGTATGACACAGTTTGACGCCTATCCCAGACATAATTAGGTCTGTCTATGTCTGTCTGTCTGTGGCATCGTAGCGCATCGACGAGTGAACGGATTTGAATGCGTTTTTTTATTTGAGAGCTGGTTTAGTCGAGGTTGTCGATGGTTCTTAGTTATGTTTCATGAAAATCTGTTCAGCCGTTTGAAGACAATCAGCTCTTTTCGGAGTCGAGGTAGGGATATTTCCTATTCAATGGTGATTTTCCTCTAAGAGTCAGGTGAATAGAACTATTTAAAGTTACCTATATTATATGAGTTATATTGATATTTAACTGCCAGTCCCAATATCCTACCGATCCCTTACTATAAGTTAAAATAGTAACCATTGATAGCTATAATGACATAATATTTCCGTTTCAATATTAACATATTAGCAGCCTACTGTTGGTTGTTCATATGACAGTCTGTCAGGGTTTTAGTTATCGCTCCATTTCGGAGGTTTTTCGCGGGATATCAATGACTTGATCGATGATTTTAACTTACAGTAAGTGACAAGGAGTGATTAGTTTGATCTGTCACAAGCGCAAATGTCGATAAATACAGCTGACGGTATAGTATTGTCGTGTACCTGATATTTATGTATTTTGATGTTCTTACCTGTGCCTACAGTTCTTACTTGAATTAAGCATTCTATATAGTACTTGTACTGATTTGTGTTCTGTGGTTCGGCTCCTCGCGCTCAGTTCGATTTTCAAATGTATTTTTTTTTCGTGCAAGTCTCTACTACATTGAGAGTGTGATATATTATTGTATACTCTAAAGAGGTCTCTGTGGTAAAACTTTTATGTTACGTTCGAAATTCGAATCACATTATTACCCAAGGGATTTAGTACAACATTATTTACTTTTTTTTATGACGGTGGTCGAAATGAGTCATTATAATTTTAAAGTGAGAGTCACTTTAAAATACTCACTTTTAATTTATCAGCCAAAAACTATGTGACGTAAACCAAAATACAAATCAAGACTTACAAATGAAGCCCTTTCATATTATTATGAAAGGGCTTCATTTGTAAGTCTTGATTTGTATTTTGGTTTACGAACATAGTTTTTGGCTGATAATCAACAATGAAAAAAAAAAATACCGTTCCTACCCCCCTTATCTACAAAGTTTGTGGAGGGGAAAAATATGAAATAATTATGGGTAATAATATGTCTCTATATCTATATTTTACAGATAAAATATAATAGTCTTTCTAAATAGTACAGGTTTTTAGAAATCCTTAAAAACCTCTAGGTACTGAAAAACTTAGGTTTGCGGTTTTTTTTTTTACTATCTGAGGTGTTACATGAATAGTATAATTACTTTATTACGTCCAAATTTGGTATGGAAGCATCGGTGCGCGAGACCGACTTGCACTTTATCGGTATTTTTTAAAAATAATAAGGCATTCAATAATTTAAAAAAAAGTAATCGTAAGCTGGTAATCAAACCAACTAAATATGCAAAAAATAGACAGCCACTATTTTAATAAACTAATCGATAGGGTAAATGATAAGGATAATATATATGTCTCTAGAATAAACATTGTATCTTAAAATTAAAGAACTTGAAATTTAACAGTACCTGCCGATAATGTGGTGCTGCAATTCCATTTGCTCCTGTAGGTATGGCCACTTCTTGGAAGAATATTGATAATGCTGTCTGAAAAAAAAATAACTTGACAATAGTGAAACTTACTACTAATTTGTATCTAAAAGTATCTGCTACTCTTAGATTATTATTAGGTACTCTCAAGTATCACCATAGTCATATTATGATCTAGGCAGCTAGGCAAAGCGTGTACTATGTAAATTAGACAACTGCTACAAAAACTTTTTTTTTTAGGGTCCCATACCTAAAAGGGAAAGAAAGAACCTTTATGGTGCAAATTAGTGTGACAGATAGGGGTGACATTTCTGAAACTACTAAGCAAATTTCAAATAGAAATTTGGAATAGTTACAGTAGTATGTTGGGATCATTGCTAGTAGCTCCATTGAACTTCGGTAGAACTAGTAGGGTAGAACTAAAATTTATTCCCAGTCATCATCATCAGCCGGAAGACGTCCACTGCTGAACATGGGTCTCCCCCTTAGAACGCCACAATGAACGAATTGGCTATTTGCATCCACCCGTTGTCTGCGACGCGTACAATGTCGTCTCTCCACCTAGTGGTAGGCCTGCCTACGCTGCGTCATCCGGTTCATGGTCGCCACGGTTCCCAACGGTTATCGCATCTTCGAGGCATGTGGCCTGCCCATAGCCACTTCAACTTGCAGATTCTGAGAGCTATGTCGGTGACCTTAGATCTTCGGCGAATCTCCACATTTCGGATATTACGATGCGAATTAGTTTTTGAGCTTTATTATTTTGTATAGTGAGTACGTCTTTTAAGTTGTTTGGTAATTGAAGGAGTTCATCACAAAGAGTCCCTCCTTCTCCATGGAGTCGATCAACCACTGGCCTCTTTGATTCTGCTGCCCATACCCATATGGCCCCACTCTTAACTCATCGCCATTCTGCATTGAAGTCCCCCATAACAACAATGAAGTGGGTGTCCCAGTAGTTCCAACCGATTTGTGGGATGGAACTATAATAATTTTACTTCCCATTAATTCCATTGCTGGTAATGAGGGAACAGGTATGCGTAAATATCACTCCACTGGGAGACACTGAGACAGAATGTGGCACCATAATATAATTTGATGGGCCCGTTGGTCTAGTGGTTAGACACCCTGTCCGCCAACCGATGGGTCGTGGGTTCGATTCCCACCAAGTGTCTGGGTGTTATTTATCTATTTTAAGTATGTATTTACAAAAAAAATATGTATATAAGTATTAGTATCAGTTGTCTGGTTTCCATAGTACAGGCTCTGCCTAGTTTGGGATCAGATGACCGTGTGTGGATTGTCCCAAGATATTATTATTATAATAAGTTGTATAATGATGGATGTTAAATTTTTAAAATAATTGTATAATTTACTGTAATTATGGCAGTTGCAGACAAAAAGCAGATGCCAATTCTAGTGATTCTGCAGATATAATATCAAATTTCAATTTCAATATTTAGTTAGTTTAATCTATTTCTTCTAGCTAGCCCGTGCTTTTCTTATATCACCTAGTGGTATGAAATACACTTTACAGCCTATTCTCATACCTACCATTTACAGGATGGAAACTTTCAGCGGGGCAGTAAAGGGAAGTACCTTATCCGCTGTAGCTACATGAAAATGGTCTTAGGAGACTCTCCATAATGTTCCATTAAGTTTTGATCCCATTCACAGATAAAAAAAGATGTACAGTTAGCAAGAAGATTGCCATTTTACACAAAAAAAATCCTATCGATCCTGTTTCTAATACTGATCAAAAACTTCGATGGGACCTGTATTACAGGTTTACTCCTACCTCAGACACCAGCTTCTCACAAATATTAGACTATTAATCTGCTTACTGTTTAATTCATAAATATGTTCCTATATTTTGTGAGAAGAAAATAAACAATATATTGTTATTATTACTATTGTGACACAAGATTTTTATATATATGAAAGAAGATATACAAGAAAGAGAACAATCAAATGTTTTAGGCAAGTGTACCTTGGTGAATACTGTATACTTATGGTTTCAAGTTAAATTTTAGTGACACATTATTATATTAACTAGTGTTGGACTATTTATATTTGGTTCAAGTACAGTATTTTGAAATTTTATATTACTACAATAACATATAATATCATTGACAACAACTATGTAGGTACTTACTTAAGTTATGTTTAAAATTAATACTTTTTAACCAACTTCATTGTGTGTTTATTATACATATTATAAGTATGTAATGTTAGGTTATATTTGTTTCTTTATAAACTATAAGAATAAGTAAGTAATGTAAAAATGTCAAAAAATTACCCAAAAGTTTTATCTTAATTCAAATTATTCATAGCAATATAAATTAAAAAAAATATCAGTACCAATTAATTGTCTACTTCCTAATCAACAATATGTATGTATGTAGGTACATATTAATCATCCACAAAAAAAAACAGTCTTTCTCATTCATATTGCGTGACATTATCATGCATGTTTACCTGCACTACAGATTTAGAATCTAGTAGGTACATGTGCAAAACGTAACTACGTAATCTATAAATAATAACAAACCAAGCAAAATGCAAGCAAATTCGACAATACTTGCATTGTTATTCAAAATTACGAGTACAACTCATAGCTATCAAACAGACTCTCAATGCAGTAAAAACAGAAAGTGGTGAATGATATTTGTGACTAATATCGAAGGCTATTGAATCAAAATAAAGTAGTAGCAGCCATTTCATGATTACACACTGTTTGTTTACATATATTATAAAATTTACCTCGAATTGCCAGTGAGCAGCTTGCAATAACTGTTTTGCCTGTTCTTGAGCACATCCTGCCGCTAATACAAATTGATTTATCATGACTTGTTCGCGTAAAGTTGAATCCATCGTGATAAAATTCAACAAAATATAAAAATTCCACTGATTAACAGAGAATAACAAGCAATGAAATGAAAATAAGCAAGACAAGAATGCGTAGGTACCTATCTAATCTATCAATGAGCGCTAGGCGCTAGTAGGCACGGACATATCGTAAGTGGAAAAGAGAGACCCGATGAGTTGTGAATTTGTGTTGTGTTTGTGGTTGAGTTTACGTAACTTTGGTCTTGGTCAGTGTCAGTCAACCAAACCAACACAACACAACACGGGCTTGTTGAAAAAATATCGATACATCATTATGTCGATATTTTTTCTATCGATATCAATATTTTACTCCGATATAAAATTCGATCGATACATCAATATAAAATATCGAAAACGTACAAAAACGATATTTTTTTGGGAATATATCTGATCTGTGGTTTTTTTTCTTTTCTAATTTTATTTCCAGCGATAAAGAGACTCCACGAGACCTTCATCACAAGATCAGTCATTTCTTTACAACGAAGTCAGCCATCCATGAACAAGCTAGCAAAAAAAAATAACAAAAGATTCTCTCTAGCCAAGCAAGAAGCTTCTTAAGTTTATGCCTCTTGATCTTAGGCGATGTCCTAACTAAACGCGATCACGCGATCATCGCGCGAACGAACGACGCGACCATCGCGCGATGAAATCTCAAACATATGGACGTCAAACGAGTGTCCTAACTGGCCAGTACATTCACCAGTCATCGCGCGATGGTCGCGTCGTTCGTTTGCGCGATGATCGCGTGTTCGCTTTTAGTTAGGACACTCCCTTAGAGCAGATACCACTGGAGAGATCATGATGCGCTAACCCCTAATTTTGTTCATAATATGTTCAGATCATTCTTTATTTGTGTGCGTATCTTTTTGAATATGATGCGAGTTTATTATAGTGTGGGTATGCGTGAAATTGTATCTGTGTGTGTTTACTTCGCCTCCCGCACTCCGCAAAAGTGCCACGAAAAATTTGTTCGGGGAATCGACACGATACTAGCTCCATTCTAATTACTCTGAGAAATCTATGATAAGTTGTATGTCCTCTTTGGTTTTGATTTGACACTTGACTGACAGTAAATTTGTCGATGGATTATATATGTTCTGTGATTTTTCGTTAATCTGTGGAGTGTGGTTTTGTCCTTGGAGGAAGGAATAAAATGGAGTGGTTCTAGGAATTCGAAATCAACCACTTAGTATCCATCCTCTTTCCCCATATAGGACATGCATCAAGACAAACAAGGACACCTATATATTTCTTAATGCGTCATTTAGAAAGGTTGAACACACTTTTAGATTTAAAAAATAAAAGTTAGTGGTGTCCATGCAAGGATACGCATATCGATATTTAGACAATGTCATCGAAACCATTTTTAATGCAGCGTTTCAGTACTTTAATGTTTTGAATCAATATATTTTGTTAGTATGTTTAATTAATGAAAGTTATAATTTATTTCAAATAGGGTAAAATTACCACTTTCGTATTGTTATATTTTTCTGTAAAAGCTACTACTGGATCATAACGCGGCCTCAATGTAGAAGATCTGGCAAGAAACTTAGCGGGCTTGTCTTTTTCTTTTATTATTGTAAGTAATTAAGTTTTATCTATGTTGATGGAAAATAAAAGTTTTTTTGTTATTATTTTTATCTAAGAAAATAAATATGCAATACAGGCAAAAAGGTGACGGTGGCCAGGTATTTATAAATTTCAATAGCCAGATTAATAGTGAATCATATTAAAAATAATTATTGGTACCCGTGGGGTGTCAGAATAGCAACTATCCATCTCCTACCGTTGGGTATTCGTAACAGGTGACTATGGGAAAACAAGAAGACGGACAAGCAGCGTCTTTCTATTGGATTACCTACCACCTATACTGCGATCTCCAAGCCGCCTGCCAAGCGTGGGGATTATAGCAAGCGATTATGAGAGGCATAAAGGAAGAGCGAGCGTACTTTTGTCTACGCAAGCGCTAGTGCACTATAATATCTCCTGCGTACATGGCTGATCTTGTGAAAGATTGGCCGCTGTGGTCGTTTCGGCAAGGGAGGCATTTTTTTTTATCTAACATACATAAATTATAGGAAAATGTAGTGATAAATAAAAACAAACTTATATTAAATTATTTAATATAATAATATATTTGGCCTTTTCGATAACATTTGTACCCATCCTGTAGTGCCAAACAGCTGTTGCAGAACGTACTCGCAGAGGAAACACATTTTCATTGATGTCCATGGGTTCCGCACTGGTAAACTGGCAACAAAGTATACACTTATTAGACTTATGAATTGCAGTACCTACGTACCATTCTATGATAGACATTATCAATTGATGTTTGACAGGCCTTATTAACATTTTTCGAAAAGTGTATATTTCGCCTATGTCAGAATCCGTCAAGCCATTTAGGCTATAGACCGTACTAAAGAAATGTGTAGACATACATACATCCACACTCTCGAAAAATATAGCTCTCCTCCTTAGGCAGTGAAGGCACAAATGTATACAGGTATTCGTATCAGTTGATTTGATACCATGGTACAGGCTCTGCATAGTTTAGGATTAGATGGCTGTGTGTGGCTCTCCCAGAGTATAACTGTAAACAATTTATAAGTACTTTAATTCCTAAATTTGGATTCATTCCATATAACTTTAGTTCGTAATAAACATTTTAACTTTAAATTAATACATAATGTTAATTAAGCTCACAACGGACGGTGATTCCGTTCTGCACCATGTTTAACACGGGATCCGCTTAAGCACGATCACGCGTCGACCGTCGACGGATTAATAAGTATCGATAAAAAAAATTCCATCACTACGATAAAATTTTATAACCTAAAAGGTTAACTATTCTGATCGAAATATCTCAAAATATTGCGCATTTCGCAAATATGCTTTATCCTTCGATGATAATTAATGTATTTAAAGAGTTTTAATGAAGTTATAACGCTTTGTTATTTGCACTTTTATTGTAAAATCATGAAATGTACTTACCGATGAAAACTTACATATTCAACTTCATTTCGCTTTCGCCCCGTAAGGAATCGACATCCACGCACAACACACGACATATACAAGTTGTTTTTATATGAATACTAATGTAATTATTATAATAAACACATTTTTTTTCAAATCAAAACATCATCGAGAAAGTAAACAATGCTGTCAATTTATATGACTAAATTAAAAAGTCTATCACTATAAGTTCCACCATAGACAAATATTGACTTTTAAATTTTGTAGTATTCGAAAGTAGTATTGTGGTCCCCATGGGTCCATTGACGTTTAAAAAAAGTGTACGGCTGAAAAAGTGGGACGTGAGAAATATTATCTGTCTCTTTTTTTCTAATGCTCATTCCCCATAAGAGTAAACGAGATAAATATTCATTTTAGTTAACGCTTTTACCTTATTTTTGAGACCCTCTCTGTATTACTCTGTGGTTTTGTCGTAGACATCAATGAGTAAGAGACCCCACTCCATACATTGTTCCTAGCTAAAGCACAGCGGCATTTCATTGCCAACTATGAAATAGTTCACATCATTGCTACCAACCAACTAAGGGGCAATTCTTTTTTTATGTATTGATAACCAGGCTTTTAAGCCAGTCTTTTTATACTTTTAGTGATGTACCATCAATAGTATTTTATCGAAAATATATCGATAAATGCGTAGGGATGGCCGCGGAGTACATATAAATGAGTACTTATTCTTTTTATTTGAGCGTTTAGTCACATTTTTCGAGATCGAAAATGACAAAACACTCAAATGAATTATATTTTTTACCAGAATACTGGTAAATAAAACAAACACTGGTTATTATTATATTTATTTAATTATGTGACACAAAAAAGAAGGTTCTCCTTAATATAAAACACGTGAAAAGATTGGTATTATTACGGTCTTCATCACAACCCAGAAGAGTCTTCATTGGCATCAACCCAACTAACCTCTGCAGCCACCTCCTCCTTCGTCCTATTTTTTTTACGCTTTTCAATGATGAGAAGCTGCAAAAAGTTAATCAATTAAGGTAACTAGAGACACAAAATATTAATTTGAAAAAATGTTAAAGACACATATTCGGTCCAAATAATGCTTTTTTTATAATAATTTTGATGAAAAATAGTTGCCCATGTCAATTCCACAACTGGACTGCAGTGCGTTCCAATGAAATAGACATACATATACATACTCGCAAAAAACATAGCCCTTTCTTCAATGCAGTTGGGCAATAATACAAGAACAAGACTGCAAAAGCATTATCTCTAATTTGATTACATATATTGCATTATCTTTAATTTGATTACATATATTACTCATGAGTTTTATATTTGAATTTAGCCTGTTAAGACAGACATACATTTGATACCCTTAATGATATTTTATTTTGTAAATATACCCCAAAATGGCGATAGATCGCCTCTCCCTATTGCTACTGCTTCCTATTAGATTTTGAACATAACCTATACCTCTCTACTCAATCCCATAACAAAGACTTATATAATGATATATCATGGTATGATCAATCAAGCCGTTTGGGTATGGGGCAGTGCCAAAGAAATAGTCATACATACTAGATAGTAAAACCATGATGGGTTGCTAGTATATGATCAAAAAAGCAAGTTGGGTTCTATGGGCTCTACCAACCACGATGTAAAAAGGTGACTAACATTATAATAATAATATCCTGGGACAATCCACATATTCATCTGATTCCAAACTAGGCAGAACCTGTACTATGGTAATCAGACCACGGATATACATAATTTTTTGTAAATACATGTTTATATACTTGTGTATGATTCCCATCTTGCGTCTGGATGTTGTCATCCAGACGCAAGATGGGAATCATACCCGTAATCTGCAACCCGTCAAAAGTAGTGGCCAGAGTGTAACCACCAAACCAACAGGTCTATTATGCATAGCAGTTTCATTCTTTGCGATTTGTTTACATATTGTAGGAGCGCCACCTAGCGTCAGCCTTGCACGGATTTTTAGAGGGTAGATTTTTTTTTTTTTTTTATATACCCTCGTCTCTTACTACTTTCCTTCCTGAACGGCCCGGTTGGCATCTTTAAATCATTCTGCGTTTCCGTGCTCAAGCCTTCGCACGTCTCCTGAACAATTTAAAATTATTACCTAATAATAGTTAATTTTAATAACAATTCTTTATGAAAATAAAAATTCTATAATAAATAATCTATATAATAGTAAATTGAAGACCAAGCTCTAAAGATGGGACGGAAGAGAAAACGGAGGAAGAAATACGTCAGACTTCACGAGGATCGAGATATGCTACCTAGTTTTTGGTCATTATTTGATGCGAGGATACCATACCTGGGTTACCTCTTTCAAATGCTGTGATGCGTACTGCTATAACCTGGGCTGTTACTGTCACAAGCTTGATCAAAAATTACGACGTATGCTACCTAGTTTTTGGTCATTATTTGATGCGAGGATACCATACCTGGGTTACCTCTTTCAAATGCTGTGATGCGTACTGCTATAACCTGGGCTGTTACTGTCACAAGCTTGATCAAAAATTACGTACTAGTTGCAAATGATTGCAAATCTGGCAGCCTTTGCTGCACAATTTAATTATTATGATGCGAGTTTACCACACCTGGGTATCCTCTGTCAATGTTAAAGTGAGGCGTACCGCCTTATTTCAGGGACCCCTGCCGTCACATAAATAATATGATGCGAGTTTACCACACCTGGGTATCCTCTGTCAATGTTAAAGTGAGGCGTACCGCCTTATTTCAGGGACCCCTACCGTCACATAAATAATATGATGCGAGTTTACCACACCTGGGTATCCTCTGTCAATGTTGAAGTGATGCGTACTGCCGTTTAATGCTCTTAAGGTAAGGTAAATAAGGCAGTTATTTCAAGGACTCCTATCGTCACATAATTATCATGATGCGAGTTTACCATACTTGGGTATCCTCTGTCAATATTAAAGTGATGCTTTACTGCATTATTTCATGGACTCCTACCATCATTTATTATAATGCGAGAGGTCTACCTCTTGGGGGCCTGCTTTTAATAAAAGTGAGGCATACTGCTTTATTACATGGACCGGTACCGTCCAAAAAAAAAAAAAAAATTTGTCACAGATACCCCAATGTAAACTGTGATTATGGTGGTAGTTCAATATCCAAGTACAAGATTACATTCATGTCGGACCTGCAAATATATGAATTATATGATGATGGTTCCGTATACACTGTTATCTCAGCTGTATCCACTGTTACTGCAAATAGGACCATAATTGCCGGCCTTACCGCAGACCGAGCCTCAGCCCGCGCCGCAGCCAACCCTGTAATTACCGCGGCAACCAGCGATGGTTGAAGACAATTTAGGGAAGCAGTTGGAACTTAACGATAACCTTCTTCAGTTGTTTGGCGATGTCCCCTAAGGCACAGACTGCTTTTGAGCCGTCTATACATAGATACATTGCTCGTTAATGGCAAGATGTTCTTCTGAAATGCCTTCCAAAGGAGTTGAAAGGTAACTTAACGAAGGATTATTCATTCCGCGTAACTGCGATTATGTGCAGGCTTCCGATCTCAATTTACGTACAGTAAGTACCTAACAGAAATTGTTATATCAAAGGAAACATCGAAGCAAAAGTTATGAAGCCATTGAGTGGGGCCTGCCGTATACTTTGTAAAAGTCACTATTCTTTATCTAGAAATCGCAGTTTTGTCATATTTTCTATAAATTCAATACTAAAACAGACTCTCATCGAGTCCAGTAGAGACAATCTTCTGTTTGGAGAAATCGTATCTAAAAGTTGCCTAAACAAATCAACAATCAGCGACTAGCCAACCACTTTCAGGGGCAGGCGCAAAACAACGTTTTTCGACCCCCAACGATCGCAACCAGCCGTCTACCGTTACCAGGTACGAAATCGGCCGGTCCCGGTAGGCTAGAGTATTTTCTAGGAAATTGATCAAAATATTACTGATGACAAAATATGTCTTTGGGCTTGGATATAAGGCATATCTAGTATATCTATCTCATTTTAATATATCCCGTATCGGACTGATGTTCCAAATGTTTATTCTAAGCTAAACAAGCGCAAATTCATTTGGATCATTACGTAAATATTGTTAAGGACATCTTAAGACCTAAAATATGCTTATTTTAGGGTACTTGTCCACAAAGGTGTGTAAAATACCTATGATATAAAATAATCTTTATCAATTTAACTGTTTACCTAATTATTTTTGTATACAATAAACTTATGTTTGCGACCAGAATTTTAAAACCAGTTATGGAAGACCAGTTATGAAAGGTTTATCAATCTATTTCAGTAATTTACCTCATTGATCTATTTTGTATTAAAAGATCATTGTCGGAATGTGAAGGATATATTATTTCATACTAAGGGATAGAATAGAACACTCTTTATTTGCAGTTGCACACCAAATTAAAATCATATAGAAAACTTAGAAGAGGAATGAATTAGTATATTAGTATCAGTTATCTGATTTCTAATAGTTTCCATAGCACTCGGCCTAGTTTGGGATCAGATGACCGTGTGTGGAATGACCAAGAATACTTATTATTACTAAAAATTTGATATTTATTACTAACTTTACTATAAGTAGCTGTGTACCTACTTAAAGAGCGATGTACTATCGCGGACACGAACGCTTACCAGTTTTCAATCAAAATCGTTTGAACGACACGTTCCGTGCGCTTATCCCGCCCGCATGCATTTTGGGCCGGCTCATGCAAGCGATTATCATCCTAAAGGTGGTACACCATTCGTGACCGCGAGAGTACATAGGTTTTTATTTTATGTTTCGTCGATGATAAAAATAATAATAATTAGTTTACAACAAGTTAAACAAACTGGTACCACTTTTAAGCTATTCCGCTTATCCCGCAGTCCAATAAGTACATTATAGGTACTTTAAGCAGATAATTCTAGTTACCAAAGAACCAAATCGTAAAAATCACATCAACAAATTTGTTTTATTTTTGGAAATATAGTTATACCTATTCGCTGGAGCTCTAAGTACTTGATGGATGGATGGATATTGTAATAAAATAATAATAATAAAATAAAAAACCGGTCTGCATAAATTTATTGACATAAATAAAAAAAAAAAAAGGACAAAAAAAAATAAAATATATATATAAAAAATAAATTGTAATAAAACTGCTATCCACTGCGGTATAGACTATTTAGTTAGTAAGAACTATGCTTACTATGATGATGAAATAATAATTTGATTTAATATCTGGCAATGGTGCGAAATGCGTGGAATAACTAATAGTTATTATTATTTTTGTATTCTACGTAGACATTAATTAAAGCCTATCATTTATCACTCAAAAGTGTCCAGGATACAGATTGGACACTGCCCAAAGTGAAATCACTACTTAGTCACTTTTTGGACTTTCCGATATTCATTGATTTGCGAGCAGATACAATTAAAGATTTGTTCTATATGTGACTAAATGCTACATACTCGGCAGAAGACTACAACTTCTTACAAAGATAGATTATTTAACGTATTTCCACCATTCGCCTTATAGCAAAGGTTATTCAAAAATCCATTAATGAGAAATCCAAAGGTATTGTGTCACCTTACTGGCCTTTCAACCTGGGGTTTCAACCTTGTTACATTTTTAATATTATAAAAAAAAAAAAAAAAAAACACCTTTGCGCCAGATCTATTACATCTGTTGAACCTGATACTTACAATTTCTTCTTACAGACACAACCTTGACAAAACTTTAACGTTAGTTGCCGCGAAGCTTTCAGGCAAATTCTAATAAAAATATGCTATCGTCTATCACAGTGGAGATTTGGTTAATGTATCTTGGGTACGACACTTGTAAGTAAAGGTGAAGAGTGTATGGATCAATAAGAATTATAATTACAGGACTGATTCAGACCGTGGTCTCTCTCTCTCTCTATCTCTGAGATATTTGATACAAGTTCCAGGTATAGTAACATGAAATCTTATCTATTAATTCTGGACTGGACTCGGAAGCTCTCAAAAAACACTGCAACTTTGTTGACTTCAGAAACTGCACATCATATACAAACTTTCATCAATATTTAATCAAATTAAAAGATGTTAGTATTGAATGCACCCAAGATATGGCTGATTATGAATAATCAGGATTTAAAAACCTAACTCTGTCCAGCAAGTTCTGAGGTTACCTTTATTTGAGACTTGCTCTGAAATAGGTCCAGGATGTCTGGAAACATACATACTTAATTAAAACACAAGTTTATAAGTAAAGGGTATTATATATTCAGAATCAAAGTTTCATCGCACACAATTGGTAAATGGAAAAAAATTAATAGGTATTCCTTATACGGGTATGTAAGTTACGGGGTTACTTCTATTTTTAGTGCACCTAACTCTGTCTAAATATCTTTTATGTATAGCCCCACGGAGGCACTTGCAGTATGTCGAGTGATATGTGTATCATCTACTTCCAAATTTCCAATAGACTTGGAGACAATATTCATATCAAGGAATACCAGAAATAAAATACTATAAATATTATATCGATGACCGGGATAATCCAATGCCTCTTCAGTACTAAATACTACGTTACTAAGTTTTGCAATATACCTATTATTGATATTAAGCCTAATGATTTTGGTTATGCAGTTCTCCTTAGGTAACCTGCAACAAGCAAATGGTTTTCGTACTGATGCAAAAAACAAATGATGTATTTAGTCATTTATGTTTACTAGTGATTAATGTTAATACTTACCAGTATTTTTTCTATTGCAAAAAGATTTTATAAAATTCGCATTTTATTTTGTGGGTACTCTAAACATCTACAATATGTAAACAAATCGCAAAGAATGAAACTGCTATGCATAATTGAAAATCAAACGAACTCACCTGAGTGAAGTTCGATGATAATTATGCAAGCAGTTTCATTCGAAGCGATTTATACAAACCCACCCTTTAAAAATATTTCATTCTCACCCTACCCTATGCTACAATAAAATGCGAAATTTAATGCAGTTATGCAGGTATAGCTCTAAACATAATGATTTAAAGATGCCAACCGGGCCGTTCAGGAAGGAAAGTAGTAAGAGACGAGGGTATATAAAAAAAAATAAAAAAATCTACCCTCTAAAAATCCGTGCAAGGCTGACGCTAGGTGGCGCTCCTACAATATGTAAACAAATCGCTTCGAATGAAACTGCTTGCATAATTATCATCGAACTTCACTCAGGTGAGTTCGTTTGATTTTCAATTATTATTAGGTGTAATAGTAGAATAAATAATATAGTTAAGACTATTCAATATAACTTACCAATGATCATGCATCCTTTTATTTGCTTGTGCTGTTTGACAGGGAATTGCTAAATCTGAGTTAATGATATCTTGTAATACATCTAAAACAAAAGGACTTGGTTTGAATTATATATATCATGACTACAATTATATAGACATGACAACACTAGAGGATGTATTTTCATGTGAGATATGATTATATATCCTTGGACTATCCACACAGTCATCAGATCCCAAACTAGACAGAGCATGAGCAAACTAGGCAGACTATATTAGCCAGACACCTGATACTAATACTTAAATAATTTGTTTTTGTTGTGAATACATACCTAAAAAGATAAATAAGAGTCACAGCGTGGGAATTGAACCCACAACCTATTGGGTAGCGATCAACCCAACCGAAACTCTGATATCGCAATGATGAGTGAGTGATGCCTGATTATGAAAAAGGTTATGAATTTACGATAATCTTACCTCACAGTATCAAGTTGTATACGAGCCAAGATTAACAATACACCGAAATCCGCATTACTTCTTACAACTTACACATTTTTTATTACAGAACTTTTTAAGTTCCGTTTTTGTTCGTTCACGGTACCAAATAGGAACATAAAACTTAAAAGTCAGTAACTTGATGAATACGGAGGAACCAAATCTCGAGGCGACGTATTTTCGATGTAAAACACTTATCTAAAAACTCAAAAACGGTAACAAACGTAACAAACAATAAAAAAGATAGAAGCAGTAACCAAAGAGTATGTAATACTACCGTAAGAAGAGACGGGACTCCATACAATAAAAAAAAGTAACCCAAATGTCAAAAAAGTAGTACCTCAGGATAGCCAACCTGATGAAATAATGACAGGTCGACTGAACAATCAGTCCTAGCAACATAACGAATAGAATTTAGAGACGTGCCATATAAATTCTGTCGATATCGATTTTTTTCCTTGGTATTCATAAAAAATAAAAATAATCCAACAGAACCTGGCTCCACTGGGTTTGTTTTAGTGATGCTAAAACAAACCCAATGGCACCAGGTTCAATTTATTGAAATTTGTTTACAATAAAACGCCATTACGAATAACATATTATTTTATTAATAAAGAAAAACACATCATGTAAATATTTTTTACTTTTCTTTCCTTCGTTTTCGATGTCCTCTACCTGCAATAAACAAAATAAATAAACTGATAAACTATAACAGGTAATTTGTTTGATATTTTACGACTCAACGTTCCGAATACATACATAATCTATGGTCACTGGAGAGCTTAGGTGTTAATGTCCAAGTCATTTGTAGGATGCCACTATATAGGATGCCACACGTTCACGTGATAACGGCGGCGCGAAACTTGCAACTGACTGCAGGACTTGCTTGACACGTAGAAGCTCAGCATCAAGATGTTGCTTGTCACAGATCCTGTTTTCTCTGAAACAAAATTACCCACGGTAGCTAACTGTGTAGGAGGATGATAAGATTAACCGTTAAAGTATCTGTGAGTATTTGTCAATTATATATTAGATTTAAATATTATATATTATATTATTGTTTTTTTTCTCACACACATTGTAACTCAATGTGTTATTGTATGACTCAATTTGTGTATGTGTGTGCGCGTATTGGTGTGTGTGTAAAGCAACATGGAACATCTAAATATATACTAGTGATGAGATAATGATCTTTTTTTTAATAATTTTATAAATGTACTTGAGAAAATAGTTACGTCGCAGGGTTCTTAAAAATGCCCTTTGCCTAGTGATTATATTTTATTTTACACTTCACTAATATCGATATATAAAAGATATGCTATACCTCCTCTCTATTTTTCTCAAGGAAAAGATGATGACTGATGGATTATAATTAATTGTTGATATTTTCGCTTAATAATAAAGAAAGGATAGAAAAAAATAACAATAATCTGCTTACCGAACTTCATCCAGAGGATATTTGGCCATAAAACAACGTTTTTTGCCATCTTTTCTTTCGGATTTAAAGCCACATATCTCACACTTTTTATACCTCATTTTAACCAAAGTAGGCTATCACAAGCTTTAATTAGATAAATAGCAATATTGAATCACGATATATACTTCAAAAATTATCTATTTTTTCCAAATAACTGTAATTTAAAGTTCTAGAACGCACGTAAACAAGCTAAGCAATGACATTCAATGGCGGGAATGTCATGAAAGAAAGAGCGAGTAATATTGTGGGAGTGAGAGAACTATATCCGCCATTAAATTTACCCCAATTGCATAGGACCAATTACGATGTTCTATGTTGCGGCTGCCTGGCAGTAACCGCCATTAAAATAATAAACTTCAATCAAACACGCGTCAGAGGCCGTCAGACAGTTCAATCTGACCATAGATAAGAGTATATAATCTGACCAACTGTGACACATAAAATTTTGCTGATCATGTTGCCTTAAAATGCCGGTTTCGAATAGTATTCTCTGTAGTTCAAATGTATGCTCTATTTCAGTTACTTAAAGTGGAAAATCGAATTTGTTTAGCGAATTCTAATAAATTATACCAGAGTGTCAGGCCACTGGTAGACATGGATCACGCACGCACGGGCCGTAATCTGCCTATAAAAAAAACTAGACGCATAGCAAAATGATGTTTGACATTTATACTCCCCGCACCACCCGCCAGCACACCGCCATATTTATTTTAATGTCATTGAAACCGGTGAAAAATATAACCTCAAAATAGATTGCTTGCTTACTTTGAGCGAAGTAGTTGCGTCGTATTTTCCGTATATTTCTGTTCCACATTTATAGTAATCAACTGTTTTCTTGAGCAAATCAAGATGTACTTCAAGTGTTCTGTGCCGGGTTGTGTAAGTTCGCGACAGGACGCTATTTTACACAAATTTCCGAAGTGCGTGAAAAGACTCCAAAAGTGGCTTGACAGTATTAACTGCGAATCTTTGCGACAGAAAGGTGATTTCGGCAGTCTACAAGTGTGCCACAAACATTTTGAACCACGTTTCGTGACTCAGAAGTCACGTCTTCTGGCCACTGCATATCCTACTCTATTTCTTGAAACTGAAATACTCAGTGGGATACCACTGAATCCTACCGAAACTGCTGGTACGTTTAAGCTTACCCGTTGTATTTGTTTATTTGTATTTTCTCGAAATTTTTCATCATACTGATTTTGTATTTTTATTTTACAGCACCGGACCATACTCTTGAACACCAATATGCAAAGAAAATGCATTCTGATCACAGTTATTGCAAATCGCATTTTGATGAAATGCAGAAGTCTACAGGTTAAAAATGCTTAAATTATTGTATATAATGTAATTTAGTAATAGGATTATGCACATCCCACTAATATTATAAAACCCCAAGCAATTACTTGTTTTGTTTGATGAAAAATCTGTAATTTTTGGTGGTTTTACAATTTTTATCATAATATTTTGCAATTGTTTTTTCCCTTGTGGCATAATAGAGAATACTCTGTCAGTTACTAATCGATTTTGAGTACCAATTTTTTTTTTTTTACATAATATGTAATAGACATGTTTATTTCATTCAAGTACTAATAATTACTGAGCATACTAGTGATTTTGCACAAGTAAATGGCAGAATTGAATGGTCAAATATTTCCTATGTCTCAATGTGTAGAGGAGTGCTATACCACAATTATATACAGTGCCACAAATCTCAATTAAGACACTTCTTTTTATTTTCCAGACGTGTTTCCTTCTACATCTACAGATGGACTTTTGAAAGATATAAATGATCCTGTAATTCAAAAACAATTACCATCAGGTATTATTATAATGATTAGATCTCATCTCACTAATATTATAAAAATTAAAATTCTTGTGTGTACTTGTAATTCCTTCACACTAAAATTGCTGAAAAGATTTAGATAACATTGGGTATAAAGGTAGTTAATAAACTTAGGCTACTTTTTATCCCAAAAATATGTTCCAATAGAATATAACACTGTGGGGCTGCGCAGCAATACTCATGATAAAATAGTTATATAATAATTTACATTTCAATTATTAGTTAATTGTTACAAAAATACTAATTTCAGATCCAAAAATAATTCAGAAACTGAAACACACCAAAAGAACTGTTGCAAAAGTTGAAGCATTGACTCCGAAATGTCGTAAGCTATATAATGAGTTTCGAAAATCTCGTAAGCTATTAAGTTTTACTCGAAGAGCCAAAAAAGCTTTACGCTTCTCACAGTCACATTCTTTTGAAGAAATGGCTGTCGGGATGAACCCTATTGCAAAAAAAGTATTGTGGATGCAACTAAAATTATGCACCAAAGAAAAAAAAGCCAGACGATTCACACTTGATGAGAAACTGATTGCCCTTTCGATTTTAAAACAAGGCCCAAAATCGTACCGGTTTTTACAGAAGATATTTGTTTTGCCATCTGAGACAACATTAAAGAAAATGGTCTCAAAATTACACATTGAAACTGGCATAAATGCTCAAGTTTTTGAAGCCATAAAGAAAGAGGTATAAATCTATATTACTATAATAAAACTCAAAGAGCACTTTGTCTGTACATTGAATATTTTTCCAAAATTTTTATGTGGGGATACTATACTATCGACATAGAGGCCAAAACAATTTTTTTTGGAATTATTGTCTGTCTGTCTGTCTGTCTGGCTGTCTGTCTGTCTGTCTGTCTGTCTGTTTTTTAGAAGAGAGAGAGAGAAATAAATCAAGAAAGGAGGAAAAAGAGAGAACCAAATGGGAGAGAAAAAAAGAGTGAGAAATCGATTTTTTTTTAAATATTTAACCAGAAACTGGAAATTGGAGTATTTTTATTTTTAATGTAGGCAATGAAAGCGTAGGCGGAGCTACGCGGGTCAGCTAGTATATTTATATGTTTGTATGTATGTGTTTGTGTTTTGTACTCTATACAAAATAAACTGTTTTTTATTTCTCACATTATAGGTCAACATGTGGAAAGAAGATAAAAAATTCTGCACTATTGTGTTTGATGAAATGGCACTCGAAACTGGATTAACATATAATCATACAGATGAAATATGTGGCTTAGTTGACCTAACAGAAAAAACCAATGCGTTTGCTGACCATGCCCTAGTGTTTATGATTAAGGGTGTGGTACATAAGTGGCAACAAGCCGTTGCCTTTTATTTTTGTGAAGGTGCAACCTCAGCAATAAAATTGAAGCAAATTTTAAAAGAAATAGTTACTGCAGTTGGTGAAACTGGGCTTATACCGCTAGCTCTCGTATCGGATCAGGGAGCTGCATTTCAATCGGCTTTAAAAAATTTACAAGAAGACACAAGACGGTCTCAGATACTGGAAAATAAAATCACAGGTAAATTTCCTTTATACAATCGGGTAAGAAAAGGTCACCTTAAAATCGACACCTGCTTGCAGCCAGGGCAATTGTTAGTCATGCCGACATTTTATTTCAAATGAAACAATATCATATTGACGTTTGCAATTAGTTGACTGACAGATTGCCTAATAAAGATAGTAAGATTTGATTGACCCTTGTTATCTATCATATCAAGTATTATTTTATATGCAGTTGTCTGTTTAGTGCTTTAGTTTCAAAAGGTACTAAGAGTCCACAACTTGATAAAGGAATGAATTTGAAAACTGATGAAGGTTTTCATACCCTACTGTACAATATATAATTACATAATTATTATAAAGTCATCTTATAAAATTTCTACGTTAATTCATCTTGTATAGCAGTAAATTAATAAATTTGTTTCAGATGACACAATTCACATTGGGGGTTTCAACATGAGCATCATTTATGACCCATGCCATTTAATTAAAGGGTTAAGAAATAATTTTCTTACAAAAAACATATCCTTTAATAAAAAAATTGCAACATGGTCTGATATTGTTGACGTATACAAGACAGACTGCCAGCACACTGAATCTCGTTTGCTACACAAACTGAATGATGAACACGTTATTCCAGACAAAATAAAAAAAATGAAGGTATAGTGCCTATAAATGTTATATTTTTATGTGTATGGTACTACTCAGCTATTCCCTGTGGTGCCCTACCAGTATGTTTATTTTTTTTTGTGGATGTTTGGGCATAACAAACAACATTTATGAACTGAATGATTTGAATAAAACTAAAAGGTTTTTTATTTCTGTAAAAAATTATTATTAACTTCCAACACAAATTGAGGGTGTTATAAGTTTCAAACATATAGACAACTTCCGCCTTTATAATACAAGTGAGATGAGATAGCTAAAATAAGTTACTTTTCACAGGTAAAAAATTGTGTTCGGGTTTTCAGTAAGACTGTAGCTGGAGCTTTAAACTTCACTTCAGCATTTTGTAAGTGTTTATTTAACAATACAAGTCTACAGAAATGAAAGTGTAACATTAGCCATTAGCTCTATCCATGACAACTGCAGTCTGTTTTGTATGCTTTTTCTTAAAACACACAAAGTAGTCTCTGGGGTACTGCATTGCATCAGTCACCTGAGAAAACACAAGTTAAACCTCACTTGGATTGTAATTTTTCATGCTATATCTTATTATTCTAAAGAGCAAAATTTCCATGCTTCTAAAAGCAGAACTAATGGTACGGTACTTTAATGATACCAATCAAGATGGTATTTTTTAATAAAGCCAATAATTATGTAACATCTAATTGCATGCCTAGTAATATTGATAATAATTAAATCACTTTCAGCTCATTACTCTGATGGACAACCAGTCAGCAAAACACTGAAAAATACGGCAGAAGTGGTGTCATTCTTCGACGACCTGTTTGATAGCGTCAATGGAAGTGCTATTTATAATTTGAAAAAAAAAGGAAAACAGCTTCGTTCTGCTGTTACAGCTACCAGCAAACATCATGATTTTTGGCAGGAGGCTATTTTAAAATTACGACAGCTAAAATTTGTAGACCAAAATGGTCGAGAATCAACCGTGCCCAGTTTGAAAAACTGGATAAGTACCCTTCAGAGCATGCAAAGGTTGTGGCAGATCTTGAAAAACAAAAACATTAAAATAATGAAACCAAGAAATTTAAATTCTGATGCAATTGAAAACTTCTTTGGTCAGATGCGATCATACAACTTTAGGGATAATAATCCAAGCTGCCACAACTTCACATCAACATTCAAGTCCTTATTGATCACAGGATTTATCAAATTTCACCACACATCTTTCAATTGTGAAAGTGACAACAGCAATCAATTGTTGAAAATAAAATCATTATTTGATATTCCAAAAGAAAGTCAAATCAACATGGGTGACGACTTTTCTGGTTCGAAACTTGATGAATCCTGTGTGCATATGTATCCAGTTTCACATGATGCAAGACGTGAACGCTTGACAATTCAATCTCGTGCTTACACTGCTGGTTGGGTCGTTAGAAAAATACTTCAGAAAGTCAATTGTAAAGTATGCAAAAAAGACCTTACTGTAGAAAAAAACAGTGAGGTCCACAAATGGATCAATTATAGAGAATATAAAAGATTGACCCAGCAAAAATTGACCTACCCTGCAGAACACATTGTGAGGTACTTTGGCAAGATATTTGATTTATCAAATCAATATCTTGAAAAAAATCCACACCATAAAAATATTTCCAAATGTATCATAAAAGAAGTCCAAAACAAAATAGATTTTAGCCAAATATCATGTCAAAGCCATAAGGACCAAGTGGTTCACGGATTGCTTGATAGTATAATTAAATTGTGCATACATAACTGGTGTGCAGTCATAAACAAAATATTAAAGGGCACGGATATTATAAGATTAGAAACAAGATGTAATCTGCCAGGAATGCAAATGAAAGCTCTCTGTAAATACAAGAAAAAATTGAAAAGGAAAAATAAATAATATAAAGCGTAATTTTGTTCATTTTATTTAGTGGGTATGAAAATTTGAATTGTAATATGTAAGGAAGGGCCTAGTGCGTGTATCAAAAAATATGGCATTACCTAAGTTGCCTAAGCTTGCAAATTTTATAATTAAAAAAAAAAAGAAATGTCATACATCATTTTGCTCTAACCAATCAGAAGCAACAGCTTGTGTCTAGCGACCTAGAGAGGCCAGTTGTCCGTCTGATACGTAGTATCCTAATAGTCTGTGCACGCACGGATCTCGAAAGATTTCATATTAAAACTCAAATAAATTGATTTATATAGATGTTGGGATAAATATTCTAATAATTCTTTCTGTAAATTCGGAATAGAAGTGAAAGTGTGAAGTATAAAATGTCGTTCGTAAGAAAAAATATTTTTTGGGTGGGCGCTATATGTCTCATTAGTTTCTGCTTTGGTCAACATTTGCAGTCAAACTCCGCAGTCAACGAAAAAAGAAATGCCGAGTGGATTGGAATTGGACGTACATATATTCAGCAAGACACGTTAGCGAATCATAATGTCATAGAAAACTACTCAAGGTCTAAAAGGGATAGCCTTCTAAATGTGTCTATGTCTAGTACCAGCGAGCCGAGTACTAGCAGTCATATCGCTAATTTGTCCGCGAGCTCCTCAACGGAGGCGTCAAGTGCTACTACTGAGAAAATAGAAAAAGATGCATCTATACTGTCCATTGAAAGAGTTAATATTTCCGCAGCATCTCCAAATGCATCAATAGTTAGCCCTTCAGATGCGGCTCCCTTACCTGAAAAAAGTTCAGCTGAAGATGAACATAATAGTTCAATGGCTATATTCTTTGTGTTGTGTGTATTGGCATTGGGAATTTTGTTAATCCACCTTATGTTGCAAACCGGATTCTCATACCTTCCAGAAAGTGTAGTTATTGTTTTCCTTGGTGGTTTAATTGGTATGATAATTAACTTGATGTCTATCAGAAATATTGCAAACTGGAGGAAAGAGGAGGCATTTTCCCCAACTGCATTTTTCCTGGTCTTGTTGCCGCCTATAATTTTCGAATCTGGCTATAATCTTCATAAGGGTAATTTCTTCCAAAACATTGGATCAATTTTATTGTTTGCCATTGTTGGCACTGCAATATCAGCATTTGTGATTGGTGCAGGAATATATCTGTTGGGCTTGGCACAGGTGGTGTACAAACTGAGTTTTGTTGAATCATTTGCATTTGGCTCTCTGATATCTGCAGTGGACCCTGTAGCAACGGTGGCAATCTTTCATGCTTTAGATGTGGATCCTGTACTTAATATGTTAGTTTTTGGAGAGAGTATTTTGAATGATGCTGTAGCAATTGTGCTGACAACAGCAGTATTAGATTCTAATGACCCAAACATGTCGACTGGTGAAGCAATTTTATCGGCCATTAATAGATTTTGGCTAATGTTCTTTGCATCAGCTGGGATTGGTGTGCTGTTTGCACTTGTGAGTGCTCTACTCTTGAAGCATGTTGATTTAAGAAAAAATCCATCCCTGGAATTTGGCATGATGCTGGTGTTTACCTACGCTCCATATGTATTGGCCGAAGGCATTCACTTATCAGGTAATGTTATTCTTCCTAGTGAGTACTAAAACTTGTTCTAGGAATATTAGACTAAAATGCATAATATTTGTCTAATATTCCTAAGATAAGTTTACTGTGACATTGGCTGTAAATAAATTATTTCAATTAGATAAAACAAGTTACAACCATCTTTTATATTTACAACTACTATAGAATTATATTTACATGAAGATCTAAACTAGAAAACAATGTAATACAAACTATAGTACTCTTATATATTTTTTCTGTTACATAATGTTTTCTTTTCAATTATAGTTACTAACTTTTACAATTGTCAAGAAGAAAAATTTTGCACAACTTTTACAATTTGTCAAGAAAAAAAAGCTAAATCTGTGTTTCCATTATTGTACTGCTAATAAATTATGCAGTGCAGTGCATTCAATTTCTTTATAATTTTCACAACTTTAATAATATTTTCGAATATTGTTGCAGGCATAATGGCGATATTGTTTTGTGGCATAGTGATGTCGCACTATACACATTTTAACCTATCAACAGTGACACAGGTCACTATGCAGCAGACCATGAGGACATTGGCTTTTATAGCTGAAACCTGTGTATTTGCTTATTTGGGGCTTGCTATATTTAGGTATTGTATATAGGTACATTACTATTTCTTAATTTCATGTTTCTGTGTTGTAATATCCAATTTGAAAATAGGTAGGCATATGTGTGTCTAGACTGACAGGACCAACTGCGGGAAAACAATTATTATACTTATGTACCTATAGTATTTATAAAAGAAGTGTTACACTAAGCTTTATTAGGTACAATGTTTTACACACACTGTCACATTAGGGGTCGTGCATTAATCACGTGATGTTTTTTAGCAACTTTTTAACCCCTCCCCCTCCTGGTGATATGTGGTGAGGTTTTTAAACTACCCCCCCCCCCCCCCTATCCAAAATCACGTGTATTTTTTGTACAAAATTTCAATATAGTTTATATTGAAATTTTCTGAATATTATCTTTAAATACAGGTACTTAACTGATTAAATGTTGAAGGGGAAGTCGCTGCCGGCAACGGTGAGTCAAGGCCACGTGCCGCTGTTTGGTTTAGAAATCATGCATTCAACGAAAAATAAATACACGTGATGTCTCATTATACCCCTCCCCCCTCCTGGTGATATTTCGGGATTTTTTCGGAACCCCTCCCCCCCCTTTCGAGCCTCACGTGATTAATGCACGACCCCTTACATAAAGAGTGTTAAAAACACTTGGCCGATCCGTGAGGGTCTTATTCAGTGTATCAGTACAAATAAATGTTTGTAACTCATTTGTTGAATATCTCTTTTTTTTCCTTTGTACCAGAAATGCAAGATCGGATTCATTTTTCTGGAACACATGAGTTCTACACATTTAATTGTATTGATATACTGAATGTTATTCCCTCAGGGATTGGACAAGAATTTTTTAACACTGTATATACATATTTACACACTAAATATATTTAAATTATTTTTTATGATCCTTCTCAATCATTTAGTTTAGGAGTAAGTAATCCACATTTAAAGGGATTTAGATACACTTTTTTTATAATAGTGTCTTGCTCTTGTCTAAGATTAAATAATTGTCTTTAAATCTAAAACTCCTGTGGTCTAAGAAAAAAAAGGTGTACCAGCTGGTCTACTGTGTGTTTGTTATTAAAATTATATTGCATTATACTGTCAAAAATTTCTAAAAATATTTCAACTTAACCAGGCGTTTCACAGATGCTGGATCTTGCTGCTGTGTGAAAATTTCAGTGGAAATTGCAGTCCTAGTTTTTTAGACCCTATCCCTTTAGTAATACGTAATAATGGTAGGAGCAATTATGTAGCTCGGTACCTAAATATTAAATTTTAATTATATGATGGCATTTCAGTTTTCGGCATCGCGTGGAGCCCGCACTGGTGGTGTGGAGTATACTGATGTGTTTACTAGGCAGAGCGGCGAATATCTTCCCGCTAGCCTTACTGTGCAACAAATTCCGTGAACATAAGATAACTAAGAAAATGATGTTTATCATGTGGTTTAGTGGTAATTGTATTTTCCTGTTCTTCTGTATCTGTACATATCCAATAACGGGTTAACACGTTTTTATTATTTTAGTTGATAAACTGCTTAATCGTATGAGATATGAGAACCTTGTGAACACACTACTTTCAGTCAAATTGAAGCAACATTAAAACAATTCAATATAATTGGCTGCCTTCAAACTTTTGTTCATTAAAGTCATTTTTGAATTTAATTCACGTCCTCTGTTGTTTAGTAGCGGTACTATTGTTTCCGTTTATATGTTTTCATATCTTTGATTAGTTCACACACATACATAGATGCTTAAATACGCCCTCTATTGAGTAATATGTAACTGAAATTAGTAATTGTTATTTAATTCCGAACACTTTGATAACTATTTATTACACACAAATAATAAACATAATAGTCCCAATCATGAACACAGAGACCGTGAAATACAATAAACATTTTTCTAGAAAAAATCTTTTAGTAGGTAACGATTAGATTCTAAATTATAAGGTAAGTAAATATACTTACAAAATACTTACGCAAATGAACTATAATAATCCCGTTCAGTAGTTTATCGTAATACCACTTGCAAGACCGTAACACGTAGGTAAAGGCTTATTTCGTTAATTTCTTTGGTATACGAGACTGACTGACTTATTACCCGTGTAATAAATCGGGGTAATCCAATGATATTTTACTATAATATCATTGGGGTAATCGCTATGTTCGCTAAAGCCCCTCTTATAGCCTAGGTATATTGAATTTCTTTGATATTGACTCATTGATATACCCCTGGGGTTTCCGGGTAAGAATAGCACCCTCCCATCTCCTCCCGTTAGGTGTCCGTAAGAGGCGACTAAGGGAAAACATAAAAGACGGGCAGCAGCGTCTTTCTTTTGGATTAATTACCACCTATACTGCGATCCCCAAGACGCCTGCCAAGCGTGGGGTTTATGGCAACCCCTCCCTTCTAAGGGAGAGGCCTTCTGTTCAGCAGTGGACGTGTATCGGCTGCTGATGATATTGACACACTATCATCGACTGTGTGAACCTGTTATTAGTTTATGAAACTTATCTTAAATAACATAAATGAAATATCCAGGCTTTTAAGGTAGGTCCCAAAGTTTTATTACGTAGAATTTTTATTATATTGAAATTGCTTAATTATGAATTGCAATAGCAGTTGTATAATGACACCGATAAATTGAATGTGACCCTGCCTCACACAGTTGGTACAATTTAAATTGCACCTTTCACTTTCGTGTATTATGGTGTCGGTATAACTAAATATTTACAGTAAACATTGTTATTTTCGCAGGTCTTCGAGGGGCGATATCATATGCTTTATCACTTCATCTTGGATTTTCTGATGAAACTCGACATGTGATCATAACAACCACTCTTATAATTGTTTTGTTTACTACGTTGTTCTTCGGTGGATCCACTATGCCGTTATTAAAGTTTTTGAGGGTATGTATATTACTGTATTGTTGTACCTCTGTACCTTTGTTTGATTATACAAATAATATAGTTTCGAATAGGTTCATAGATTATAGGTCATTTAATACATTACATTTCATTAAAACATTTATACATAAATACTTTTTGAGTCATACTCATAGGTCAGAACATAACAGCTGTATTTTTTTTTATTATTTGTTTTCATAATAAGAAATAAACTATTTAAAAAAAAATAAAAACCGACTTCAAAGTAAATTATCTAAAAAGCATAAAATAACGAAAATATATTGAAGTCGGTGCTAGCACATCATGTTAACTAAGACTAGCATGAGCTGACACCGACTTCAATATATTTTCGTTATTTTATGCTTTTTAGATAATTTACTTTGAACTCGGTTTTTATTTTTTTTTAAATAGTTTATTTTACAGTTTTTAGTGACTTTTAATTTAGCATTAGCAAAATAGGTATCAGCACTATCACGCAACTCGAACGTCTACGTTATAGTAACTTACTGAAAACATAAAGAGTGTTATTACGAAAAGCAGTTTAACGTTAAACCTGGGTTTAGATTCAGGTTTAAGGAACAATTTCCTGAGTTTAAACCTGGGTTTATTGTTAAACTGCTTTTCGTAATAAGACTGAAAAAGTTTATATCTCTTAAACTACTGGACCGATTTTGATGAAACTTGTACTCTACCCTAAGTTGAAAAATACTCTAACTATTGCAAAAAGAATTTTCGAAATCAGACCTGTAGTTTCTGAGAAATCCGTGGACAAACCTACATACATACATATTTACATACATACTCTCATAAAATTTGGTAAATTTGTTTAGAAGCCCACATAGACTAACATATATTAATATTACTTATTTTTATTAATATTACATACATACGCGTCGAATAGAGAACCTTCTTTTTGAAGCCGGTTAAAAATATACAAAAACATAAGTAAAATAGCAACACTTAAGCCTCTTGGGCTTGTGTGTGTTACTTCACAAATTCAACATTCCTCATCAGCATTGGATCTTTGTTAAATATTACATAGTAATATATAACTTAGTGACGGGCCCGTTGGTCTAGTGGTTAGTGACCTTGTCTGCTAACCAACAGGTCGTGGGTTCGATTCCCACCAAGTGTCTGGGTGTTTTATCTATATAAGTATGTATTTACAAAAAAAAAAAGTATATAAGTATTAGTATCAGTTGTCTGGTTTCCATAGTACAGGCTCTGCCTAGTTTGGGATCAGATGACCGTGTGTGAAAAAAAAAAGTTATTACTTATAGGTTAATAATTCATAATTTAGTATGTTATAAAGGCAGGCGCTAGTGATTAATTATGTATAGTATGTTTTCCGTACTCCGGTAATGAGTTTTGCCATCCCTTAGCATAGATGTTGTATTGAAATCTAAATGACGGAGATAATTATTCATTCCGACTCTCAAAGCGGCTTCAAGGGGTGATCTATTAATATAATATTGTATTTTTAAACAGAATTTAAAGAATACATGTTTTAGCACGCTTATTTTCAGACAGATTATGAAAATTGTGATTCTAGGGATTGCACGGTGCCGGGAAATGATAAGGAACGCCACTTAAATTATAAGGCTTTCAATACAAATGAGTGTATCAAATAGAGAAGCAAAGCTGATTTTCTAACATTTAATATTACTTTGTCACAGGCTAATAAGAAAACTAAGCGATCGCGATCATTGCGCAAGCAGAAAGAAGTGAGTTTGTCTAAAACTAAAGAGTGGGGCCAAGCTATAGACTCAGAGCATTTGTCTGAGATCACTGAAGAGGAATTAGAGGTATGTATCACGGAAAAGAATCCTTGTGTAGGTTTTAATATTACAATCTATCGTTATGTACTTAGAATATGAATCAGTAAAAGTACTATAGAATGCTTATTTGAAGTAAGAACATGTAGCCACGAGTAAGAACATCAAAATACATAAATATCAGGTACACGACAATAGGTACTATACAGTCAGCTGCATTTATCGACATTTGCGCTTGTGACAGATCAAACCCATCACAACTTATCACTTACATATCAATATAACTCTTATAATATACTCTAAATAGTTCAATCCACCTGCCTCTTATAGGAAAATCTGCCTACGCTTTGTTTAAGGGGACCATAGACAAACGCGTACTCTATTATTAATATATAAACTCTATGTTGCAGTCCTTCTATTCCAAAAGTATTTTTTTTTTAATTTGGTAACTGTGGTGGACTTCATGGGCCTCTGTGGCGCATCGGGAAACCGCTAGCTTTGCAAACTAGGTTCAAATCCTGTGGGGACCAACAAATTTGTGTAGTTATTGGTCACTAATTATCTAATTGTCTGGGTAGTATGATAATTCATGCGTCGGAATTAGGATGGGCGTGTAAAAAAGTCGGTCTTGCGTTGAACTCTCCCCGGTCTTGTTGTTCTTTCGTATCAGATTGTGAGAGTGAAGGAAGAGAAAGATAGTCTCTCCTAGCCAGTTCGGTATCACTTCTCCGTTAAGCAATGTCAGGCAAGGTCAGTCCATTGATAGGTGACTGTTTATTTGAACTGAGCGACTCCGTGCTTCGGAAGGCACGTAAAAAATCGATCCTTGTTGCTGTTGCGCCGTAAATAAGAGAAGTTAAAGTTTGTTGTCTATATATATATATTCTTATATAGGCAACTATATCTGTGGCATTGTAGCTGCCAAATGAATGGATAGATTTGGATGCGGATTTTTGTTGAATGCGTTTAATTGTGATGGTTCTTGCTGCGTATGGTGAAAATTTACTAGATACTAGGCAGGTCGCTTGTGCCGTCTAGCTAGGCAGTCATATTTTGCCGATGTGTTCCGGTTCAGACGGGTCCGGGCTTATTAACTAGGTCTCAGGTGACAAGCGGCTGTGCAGTGCAGTTGTCTAGGCATCCGTATCACTTACCATCAGGCGGTCCTCTAGCCTAGCATGTCTCGTCACAACTTCAACAAAAGTGCAGTAGGCTTGTTCAAAACATATCTATATATTTTTTTCGATGTGTTGGTATAAAATATACAGTATCGAAATCGTATCAAAAACTATATTTTTCTAGATTGATATTTTTTCAGAGATTGCTTATAAAAAGCACCCAAAATTCGTACTATGTCTTACCAATATATCGAAACCGATAATGATAAGTATATGAAAAATATAGATACGATATAATGTATGATATAATTTTTTTAGTAATGCCACATCCCTACTGTGCAACATACCAGCGCACAATGGCAATAGTTTAAGTTATTCATCTATTTGGTTTTCCAGGTTAATTATTCCAATGCTACCAGATTAAGAGGTTTCGTGAGATTCGACATGAAATACTTGACTCCGTTTTTCACAAGGAGGTTTACACATCAGGTACAAATTACTTATGGGGTCATTTTTTTTGCTCTCGCGGGGAACCCTTTGAAAAGGTCAAGGTTTCAAAGGGATCCTTATGGTCAACCGGGGTATGTGGAATTCTTACATACTGGGGGTCTGGGCTATCCGGTGGAATCTGCAGTAGGTACCCCTCAGTGCCTTGCCTTTGCGCCTGCCCCCCAAGACGCAATAAAGCCCCCGAAAAGTGTTACGGCACTCGGGAACGGGTGTGGCAACCCCGTCGCCGTCCTTCTCGTAGTCGCCGCTGTACTCGATGGACGTTTAGGGCCGACATCCGACGTCCAGCGTTTCGGAAATGATTACAAAATCATAACGTAACTAGTTATAACTCACACGTGTTTGCATTAGCGTAAGGCGCTGCGCAGACGGAGCTCAGAGACAATTTAGATATTGAAATGAAACTAATTTTACGGATTATATCGCGGTTTATTTTTGATTTTAATTACCCGAAGTTTCGAATACTCTACAGCATTCATGCAAGCAACCGAGATATAATCCGTAAAATTTGATTCATTATAAAAATTTAGATTCTACATCTCTAGGTTCGACAACTGTGCAGTTGTAGGAATATCAAGATTTTGGTAATAGACTGTCAAAAACCATGAATTAATTTGAATTACCACAAATAGAAACTTGCAAGTTTGTACTGTACCAGTTGTCTCAAGTTGCCAATTTCCGGCAACTATAAGGCGTTGACCGACTTCACTTCCCTTCTCGAGCCTGATTTCGAAAGTTTATTTAAAACAAACCATATACTAGGCTTTTGTTTGTTGTAGAACTGGTAACTGTTAGTCGCATAACTATAAGCAGCTTTGTTGAGAGACTCATTTTTAAAGTTGCTACGCCTTAATAATAGTCGTGGTTTCCAACGCGTGAGTGAGTTGAACTAGCATACCGTGGGAAGGGCTTTCACTATCCCATCCGTTGGAAGATGCTTCCCAAACAGAGTCAGATATGTTTGAATGCGTGCAGCGTGATCGTGTATTTATTATTAAGATTTGAATCTTCGCGTAAACTGTCGAAAGATCCAGTAATGATCATAAGTGTTTGTAAAATCGAGCACAATGGGAAACCATTTTTGTAATTACTGTTCCTTTTATAACTAACAAATAATTGAAATATACTTAGATTTAAATATTAGATTTTAGGCAACAATAAAGTTGTCTTGGGATATAATAAATATTTTTTTTTGTTCTCAGGAGTTGAAGGACTGTAAAAGTCAAATGACAGACCTTACAAATCAATGGTACCAAGCAATAAGAATATCAAATGACAGAGACACGGATGAAGAGGAAAGTTTGCAGCAAAGTTCTCATTCTAATTCTCACAGCAGTCTCCAAAGAGGTGTATAAAAAAATATACTTTAAATAATGTTTACATATTATGGACTTATATTAGTATTACATATTAGTGAAAATTATTATTTTAATTCTTAACTTTTGCATTGCAGTTGTCTTAAATACTACTATAGGGTAAAAGTGGGATAGTTGCCACACTTTTTGAAATTACTTTATATTTCTCAGCGAAAAAAAGCAAAATTCTTTATTTGCAATACGGGTAGGTACTTTGGTTTATTATCTTCAAGCTTATGAAAGGAAAAACCATCATCTTTGATATTTCCAGAGTATTGGCGATTTTTGCGGACCTCTAACTTTTGGGGCATCTATCCCATATAGGGGATAATTGCCTAATCTATGTAAATTATGTTTAGGATAGATGCCCCGCTGATAAAGAGGCCATCTATCCTGCGAAAACTTTGATTTCACCTTACCCTTCCATGCAATCGCACAGACATGCAACACGGTCAACTTAGTGGTAGTTGTAGAGTCTCTCGAAAGATAAATAAAATAACATGTGGTCATCCGCCAAACTAGAGAAATTACAATCGAGGCAACTATACCCCTGGGGCAACTATCCCACTTTTACCCTAAAGGTAGTCTTAAACTCAGTCGAACACTAAAAGAGTTCGAAAATTTACCGATCTACCTGTTGCGAGAACGCCGTTATTTAAATTACATTTCACTTATTTTTTTTTACATTCTGAATTTGATTTAGTTGATGGCCCTTACCCATCACATCAACTACATACTTTATATCAAAACGAGATATGATTGTCGTCAGGCGACAAATTTTCCATCGACTTACAAAAAATTGAATTTACCAATGCTACTTATTTATTAACTTCTTGTTATATGTCGAGTAAGCCAGATCTGGAGCTCCACACCAAAAAGCCACATTTTCCACTTAAGACAAAAATACAGGTTATTTTTTAAGTGGAAAATGTGACTTTTTTATGGGAATCGGTTGTTTAAAATTTAAATTCACTAACATTGTACAAAAATGGAATGAATAAAATGTTGTATGCAAGAGAAAAATCAAGTTTTGCACTAAAACATTACATTTAACGCAATGGAAGTTGTGTGAGTACTTGAGTAGTAAACATTTTGTTAATTTACAGAGGATCATCTATGAGTGAATTATGACTTTTTGGTGTGGAGCTCCACAATGATGTTAATAGTAGCACCTATTCCACACGTTCCTAGTTTGTTTGTAGCCCACAAGGTTTTAGTATTATAACAATAGGTACAATTTGTTACGATTGATTAAAAAAATATTTAGATTTATATATTTCTCACATTCTTTAGGAAATTATATTTTTATAGTTCTATTAAGTAGGTACTTAATTAATATTGAGTTTTATAATTATTGAGTATTAAAATTTAGTCAACAAATGTGATTGTAATCTAGTATTGTCATACCTAATAAAATATGAATAATTCTTTTGTGGCTGAGCCATAATTTAATGCTATAACTATAACACCCACCAAAGATGTACATAGTTTATGAATAACAATATGAGATATGAAATTTCATTTAAACATCTTGTATTCTAGGCTGCTATTGTATTATGTTGGTTGTGTGGCATTTAAACATTATAAATGTGATTTTTGTATATAGTTATAACAATAGGTATACATAACACTATGTACTTAAATGTTGTTAAGCTTTCAAAGCTGATTTTTAATATCTAGTTCTTATTTTATAAAATATTATTGGAATAAGTTTGTAAAATTTACACGTTAAAAATATGCTTTATTAAGTACAACAATGAATGATGTATTGTACCTTCAAATGCAGACTTTACTGTTTATCAGAGGTTACAGTGTTTAATAAGTACCTATGCATGCAAGCATTAATTTTAAATGTTAATTTTATTTGAGAAAGATAATACACGGAGTGGTATATGATAGTGTTATATTTTGTGATAATTTTTATTTGCAATCTAATTTAATCAAAGCAGACAATGCTTCTTTCATAATAAATATTTTTAATCATTGGATTATTTGTATCATTTGTATCATTTCTTCTTAAGACTTGCAATAACAATGTAGTAAGCTCAAAAAAAAGTAGTAAGGGCATATACATGGACGGCATGTTGCCAAGGACAGGGGCAACTGCAGCCGCCTACATGTCAACTTTGAGAATCGGACATGGCATGCTAAAACTGCATGCATCGCTATAGGTTGATTATTGCAGTTGCCCCTGCCTTTTGAAACATGCATGTGTATGTAATTAATCTTCTTCATTTTCCAGATTTATATGGCTTCCAAATTTACCATACAAGTGGGCTTTTAGCTCACCCATTTGCAATTTAAGCTCATCACACTTTGCCTCTAGATCACTTATTTCAGAAACTTTTTTCATTTTAGCTTCATCTAATGATTTCTGAAATAAAAAATTGTTTAAGTTCTACTACATTTTGGTTTAGTATTTACAATAACCATTTTCATAATGTGATTTGCATTTATTGGAGAATATAGCAAAGGTCCCAGCTGAAGAGAAAACAGGTTCATCATAATCAGCATCTTCAGCCAATAGTCGTCCACTGCTGAACAAAGGAAGAGGATAAGAGAGGTTTTGCCTTAATCCCTACGCTTGGTAGGCGTTTTGGGATCACAGTATAGATGGTAGGTAATCCAACAGAAAAACGCTGCTGCCTGCCTTCTTATTTTCCCTTAGTCGCCTCTTACGGACACCAAACAGGAGGAGATGGGTGGGTGCTATTCTTAACCGGACATCCCACGGGAATATAGCAAAAGTTCCAGCTGAAGAGAAAACAGGTTATATTTCTAGTTATGATCTAATTCAAATAATTTGCATAAATGTGGTGAGTATATTATGGCACTTTTAATATATATGAGCAATACACATTTGACATTAAATATGTAGTATTAAGTGTATAATAATTATATGAACTTACTAAGGTGTCTTCCAAGCTCTGGCAAATGAAAACTTCGCCAATAAGGTATGGAATCTTGTCTGCATCATCAGCAAGACCGAGTTCTTCAACCGCTTCTTCTAAATTTTTCATATCATTTTGTTTGACTTTTAGTTCTTCTTTAAAATCGTCGACTTTAGCATTTAAACGAGCAAATTTGTTAATTTTCTGTTGATCCTCATAGGAAATGTGAACATCTGAGTCCTAAAAAGGTTATGTTTTTATTTAGCTAACAGATTGATAGCAGCATACAAGCTTGTGTAGTTAGTTCTATAGTATCACTTACCGGTTGAAAAGTACCTTTCCCTGAGTTGGCCATGACAAATGTAAGTAAATTAAAGCAGTTTAATTTTTATATGTCCCTCAGCTTTCCTTTCCTTCCTTGTCTTATTTCAATTTTCAATCTTATTCGGTCATAGAGTCATAGGTAATCACAGACTTCAAAGAGTATTTTCTTCTTTTTATTATTTTTAAAAATTTCTTTCCTTCGGCTTATACTATTTTAACGATTGAACCATAGACTAAAGTATTGAAGGTATTGCAATCATATGAATAAAATCCCCCTAAGCATCACACTAAATACCATGAAGCTATTAGGGTCAAAGTGGAGGAAACACTCCCAAATACATGCCTGAAGTCAACGCTATCCCTTTCATTGAGGTCGGATCTCTCTTTCTAAGAGGGCAACCTTAATGTTTCATGAAAAATCAGGACATCTTTTTAATTTCGTCGCATAATACGACTTACTTGGCTTGTTTATACTTTAAGTTTAAACCGATTAAATATGTCTAGTTGCTTAATCAGTCTGATTATGGGTTGGAGCAGCCCAAATACGGAAGAACTGTGAACAAGAAGAACAAACTGTGATTGATAGGGAAACAGATGATAAATAAATAAGGACCTCCTTCTGGCCGATATGACCACAGTGGGTATTTTGAAAGATCTCAGTCTACGTAAAATATATTATAGTGCGCAAGTGCTTGCGTAGACACAACTGCTCTCTCTCTCTTCCGTTTACCTCTCAAAATACGATGGGATGAAAAACCGACACGACCGGGGAGAGACCAGGTGCAGGATCAACATTTTACATGCCCATCTTACGCATGGAGCATCTTACTTTACAGAAAATCAACGGATAAATAATAAGCTAATGGTTGTGAAAATAAAAGATATGAAGTTGTGATTAAAAAAATATTGTGCTATAAAATCATTTATTCAGTACGTTTAACGATCTCCGATTAATCACAAGATACTGAATAGCAATTTGCATTATATGCAAACAACTAAAACACCTTTTAACCAACACATTAGACGAAAGAAAAAGCATTCGCGGTAAATTTAGTTTTCCATTGGACCAACAGCAGATCATTGCAGCTTCATCAAATTTATTTTCCAATGGGACAATGGATAGTCATAGGTACATTCCTTCACTCAATATTTTTAGGAAATCTACAAGAAAATAAAAAATGTATTAATATTGACCAGGGGTAAATAAAACAGTATGTATATTTATGGAATGATATAGGTACTCTCGCCGATACGGCCAATCCAACCACAGCGGCTAATCTTTCGCAAGATCAGCCATCATCCAGTGCACAAATGCTTGCGTAGACACAAGTGCACAAGTGTACTTTACATGCCTATCCGACGCATGGATCATCTTACTTTACAGACAATCGGATGACCGGCCTGCATTATCCTAGCCAGTGAGGAACAACTACACAAAGTTGTTGCTCCCCGCAGGATTCGAACCTGCGACCCCCGGTATGCAAGCAAGCGGTTTCCCACTGCGCCACTTAGGCTACTAGACGCGACAGGACTAGGAGGCGACAAGAATAAATATGATTTTAATAATATGTATCTAATAAGGTACAAAACTAACTGTACCTAAACTTAACCTACATACCTACACACTTGTAAAATTAATGAACATACAATATGTTTTCAATATCAATCCTTTGAACTAAATATATCGTTTATTTTTTGATCATAAAGTGGCGGTAAAAAAATCCCCAAAACGGAAAGTCTTCAAAAAATCTTTACCATGGTTACTCTATTAAAACAATGTGAAATATTTTAAAATTAAATAATTCAAGTACAAATTAATAGAAACTTAAACCTAATACTAACAAACGAACTGAAAACGTGTTATGTGCATATCGAAAGAAGAACTGATCGAAAATATGGTGCATAATGCACAGGGATCATCGGTAGGTAATTATTGAACAAAATCGCACTTACGAGTGATATTCGGTATTAAATACTGGATACAACATATTTTTAACCGACTTCAAAAAAGGAGGAGGTTCTCAATTATCTGTATATATATATATATTTTTTTTATGTATGTTCGCGCATAACTCTGGCAATTATTAACCGATTTGAAAAAATCTTTCTTCCATCCATTCTTCAATCCATTGATTGGGTCCCATAAAAAAAATATTGCTTAGTAATAAGTAGTTCCTAAAAAAACAAGAATGGGGACTGCGCACTGAGAGCTGCAAGAAAGCCTATATAGATGACGTTTTAGTCGCTCGGACTCGCTCGGTCGGACAAAAATGGTCTTAACTCTGGCAAATATTTACCAATTTCAATGATTCTTTTTTTATTCGAAAGAAGAAACCACTGTATTGAATCTGTATGAATTTTATTACAAACGGATAAGAACTTCCTGGAGGACCATGAACGATGTGGAGGAATTTATCTGGTAAAAACCATAAAACTGATGTTCTCCATTACATTGCTCTGACAATTATGAACCGATTTCGATGATTCTTTTTTTATTCGAGAGAGTAAACTACCATGATGTTTCCATGCAAATTTCATTACGACCGGATATTTTTTTCTGAAGAAACATGAATTATGTAAAACTATGTAGACGATAATGTGATCATAACCTACCTAGATAATTTTACGGTTTTCGATGGTTCAATCTTTATATATGAAAATATCACTAAAAAGTTTAAAATAAAATCTCTTTAAAAAAAAATTGAACCGACTTCAATATCACTGAAAAGTATAAAATAATTTAAATATTATTGAAGTTGGTGCCAAATATACACAGCAGGTACGCTAACAACATTTTATTGCAACTAAGTACTGCACATTTTACACCATTTTTATGATTTTAATACACTTTATCGTGAAATTATGGTATTTAAATGTTTGATCGATTTAAATGACAGACATTTTCATGCTGACAATAAGCGACAGTGTTGCCACAAAATACGAACCCTTAAAATCGGTAATTAAAATTGCATTTGAGTATAATTGGCGAAAACACAATAGAGCATTATTCTAATCGAACTCGCAGAACAGTACCAATAAATTTTTTATTAGACATGATTGTCATCGTATTTTAAGTTTTCGGGTGGAAAACATTCTTTTGATGTGTAAGTAAAGCATTTCTATTTTAGGGTATCCATTTCTCGGGTAATTTCAATTATAACATGGACCACACATCGGACCTCAATGAAAGGGATAGCGTATGCCTCAATCAAGTATTTGGAGTTTGGACTCCATTGTTGACCTATTAGCTTCATGCTAAATACAGACAAGTGCACTGTAAATAAAATAATGTCCTCCTGGCCGAAACGACCACAGCGGTCAATCTTTCACAAGATCAGCCATGTACGCAGGAGATATTATAGTGCACAAGTGCTTGCGTAGACACAAGTGCACTCTCTTCCTTTATATAATACCTCTCATAATCCGATGGGACGGAAGACCGACACGACCGGGGTGAGGTTAGGCGCAGGACCGACTTTTTACATGCCCATCAGACGCATGGATCATCTTACTTTACAGACAATTAGGTGATCGGCCTGCATTGTCCTAGCCAGTAAGGAACAACTACTCAAATTTGTTGCCCCCCGTAGGATTCGAACCCGTGACCTCCGGTTTACAAAGCAAGCGGTTTCCCAATGCACCACGGAGACTACACCTAAGTGCACTGTACTACATAGGGAAAAGGAACCCATGGAAAATTTATACTCTGGGTCACCAGCAACTTGCATCTGTTGATGTTGATTCGCAAAAGGATCTTGGTGTGCTTATATTAAGTGATTTGAAATGGGAAGGGCATATCACGACCGTAGTGAAGAGAGCAAATTCCATATTGTACTTAATTCGCAAAGCTTTTCTGTGCCTCACGCCTAAAACCTTTGTTAAACTTTACAAGACAAATGTAAGACCTTTGTTGGAGTTTGGCTATGTTGTATGGAACCCCTACTTTATAAAAGATATAACTCTATTGGAAAATGTCCAATGACGAGCAACAAGGTTGGTAAATAAATTACGTGATAAATCCTACGAGGAGCGCTTGAAAGAGTTACGCCTTACAACTCTTGAGCTCCGAAGGCGGAGAGGAAACTTAATAGAGACTTATAAAATCCTCACTGACCACTATGACGTCCTAGGTAGGTATGAAGGACATCTATCTACGGGATAAAAATACCCACATTCGTGCGCATCCTTTGAAAATAAGGCCATTACCATCCAAAAGGAAACCTTTAAAACATTTTCTATCAAATCGTCATTTTCTATAAAATGGAACAAACTACCAGAAAACGTTGTGATGGCTCCAACTTTAAATGCTTTCAAGAATAGACTGGACAAAATACTTCAAGCAATATAATACACACGCATCAGCTTTATCAGGGAGGCTCGATGGGGAGGGTTTCTAGAGGAGATCTCGCCGTCACACCAGGCTTACTGGCGGCTCGCGAGATCCCTCAAAACCGACACCGTAGCCACCATGCCCCCCTTGACCCGCCCTTCAGGCGACCCACCCGCGTTCGAGGACGACGAGAAGGCTGAGGTTCTCGCTGACTCTCTAGAGAGTCAGTGCACACCCAGCTCCGCTCCCGTCGATCCGGCGCACCTCGATCTTGTGGATAGGGAAGTAGAGCGCAGGTCCTCACTCCCTCCCACCGAATCCCTCTCCCCGGTCACGCAAACCGAGGTGGAAGACCTGATCAAAGGCCTTAAGCCGAAGAAAGCACCGGGCCCCGACGGCATCTCCAATCGCGTTCTCAAGGTTCTCCCTGTCCATCTGATATGTCTTTTAGTGACTATCTTCAACGCAGCCATGTCCCACTGCGTCTTTCCTGCCGAATGGAAAGACGCGGATGTAGTAGGTATCCCTAAGCCGGGTAAGCCTCGCAGCAGCCCTGCGAGCTACCGGCCTATCACTCTTCTCAAGTCTCTCGGCAAACTCTATGAGCGCCTGCTATTAGCGAGACTCAAAGACTTTGTCAGTTCTAATAATATCCTTATTGACGAGCAGTTTGGCTTTCGAACCAGACACTCTTGCGTCCACCAGGTGCACCGCCTCACGGAGCACATCCTGACCGGGCTCAACCAGCCCAAGCCCGTCTACACAGGCGCCCTATTCTTCGATGTTGCCAAGGCCTTCGACAAGGTCTGGCACAACGGCTTGATATACAAGCTCTTCCAGTTAGGAGTCCCCGATAGGCTCGTACTCATCATACGGGACTTTCTCTCGAATCGTACCTTTCGATACCGGGTCGAAGGTACGTTTTCTTCGCCCCATCCTATACAGGCCGGAGTCCCTCAGGGGTCCGTGCTCTCTCCCCTCTTGTTCAGCCTGTTCACGAACGACATTCCTCGTTCGAGCAGAGTCCAACTCGCCCTTTACGCGGATGACACCGCTCTCTATTATTCCCATAGGAACATGTCCTATTTGACGCGTGCTCTTCAAGCCGCAGTCGACGCCCTGGGTCAATGGTTCCGTACGTGGCGCATAGAGGTGAACCCGGAGAAGAGTGCCGCGGTGGTCTTCTCCCGGGGACCCGCCAATATGTTCTCCGCGCGGAGCCTTCGGCCCAACAGACGACTAGTCCCAATATCCCTATTCAATCGCCCTATCCCTTGGACTAGGAAGGTTAAGTACCTCGGAGTCACCTTGGACTCCCGCATGACTTTCGGCCCGCACATTAGGTCCGTCCGCAATCGAGCGGCTTTCGTATTAGGTCGCCTGTATCCCCTTCTCTGCAAGCGGAGTAAAATGTCGCTTAGAAATAAGTTGACATTATACAAAGCTTGCATTCGCCATATCATATCATGACTTACGCGAGTGTAGTTTTCGCGCACGCCGCCCGCACCCGTATCGATAGCCTCCAGGTTATCCAGAATCGTTTCCTCCGTCGCGCCGTCGGTGCCCCGTGGTACATGCGGAATGTAGATCTGCATTCCGATTTCAAATTAGATCCCCTTCGTAAGTTCCTCAAAGAAGCGTCGAAACGCTACTTTGAATCCACGTCCCGTCACGCGAACAGTCTAATCCGCGCCGCCGCCGATTACGCCGCTAGTCCTTCTGACTCGCGCCGCAGACCACGGCACGTACTGCTCGACCCTCCTGACACCATGACGGTCCTATTGGACCGGGATGCGCCGACCCCTCCCCGACAACCGTATGCTACACAAGCTATCAGACACCGGTCTCGCCGGCGAGGCCGAAGGGTCGTACGTATGCGACCGCAACGACGTGCATCACCCCACTGAGTTTCTTGCCGGTTCTTCTCAGTGGGGGCGCGTTGTGAACCGGTGGTAAACTCAGCCCTCTCTTAAGCGACAGCCCAAGCCGAGGCCGTGCCTCCCTGAGGTACCCTTGTGCTCGTCGCTACTTCTGCCGTAAAGGCTAGAGCGCTTCAAGCGCTCGCCTCCTATTGTCCGGTGAAGCTGCAATAGCCATCTGCGGTTAACAGCGTCTATCATTCCCAAAAAAAAAAAAAAAGCATCAGCTTTATAAGCTGCTAGTGTGCTTACTAAATATAGCATAATAGTCAGAATACCTCTACAAGCTCACAAAACTTTTTGTTGCACAGCTCTTTTCGTTGGAGTAAGGGAGTGTCATCATGACATGACACTGTCATGTTCTAACACAACGCAATCATTGCAAGTTCGCAACGAAATCTCAAACACACTGGTGTCGATCCAGGAACTGTCCTAATGGTCCTAACCGGCGTTTGCGAAATTTCAAACACAGATGTCGAACAAGTATCATAGTGAATTGAATGGGGTGAGGGTTACTAGGGCAGGTCATGACTCAACCGACCTGCCCTCCGAGGACGATGACGACGGCGGGGTTGACCCACGTCCCCGTGAACGTGACGGGGGGGGTGCGATTCTATAATTTTCCTCTAAAAAAAAACAAGAATGGCGACTGCGCAGGAAACCTGCAGGAAGGCATAAAAGATGACTTTATGTCGCTTTTTAAGGACAAAAATGGTCTTAACTCTGGAAAATATATACCGATTTTGATGATTCTTTTTTATTTGAGAGATTAAACTACTATTATGATTCCATGCAAATTTCATTACGACCGTATATAGTTTCTGAAGAAACATGAATTATGTAAAACTATGTAGACAATAATATGATCATAACCTGCTTAGCTCATTTTACCGTCTTCGATGGTTCAACCTTGATGAATGAAAAAAAATCATCTGAACTGATGTTGTAATTGTAACGAGGATAAAATATTTTTGAAAAAATAATTGAACCGACTTCAATAACACTGAAAAGTATAAAATAATTTAAATATTATTGAAGTTGGTGCAGAATATACACAGCAGGTACGCTAACACCAACTTCTATAATATTTAGATTATTTTATACTTTTCAGTGTTATTGAAGTCGATTCAATTTTTTTTCAAAAATATTTTATCCTCGTTACAATTACAACATCAGTATCAGCGATAGTGTGTCTTGCCGTTCGTAAGATAATACGAGAGAATAAAATACATAGAAATCAAAAATATATATATACAGACGAAGACGAACTGAGAACATCCTCCTTTTTTGAAGTCTGTTAAAAATACAAGAAACATCGACAACAAACCAAGAATCCAAAAGGATAGTAGTCAGACCATTCCCCCAAGCAGCACCCGCGCACGAGTAAGACTCGAGCAGTAGCCATCACTACCTTGAACTTGAACCACATTGGAGGGAAGAGGGTGACCCGCCATACGAAGCCGCCACAAGCAGAATTTTTGATGGCGAGCATGACCCATCCAAAATCTCCGTTGCTATTTTTCATTTGACTTCTGCTGTTAATAAGCCTTGATAAGCAAGACACAAAGCACTTTAACATTATTAATTTCATCAATTAAATACCTATTCAGGTAAAGGAAAAAATAGAACAAAACCCGGCCCGACGACGGCCCGTTGGTCTAGTGGTTAGACACCCTGGCTGCTACCCGATAGGTCTTGGGTTCTATTCCCACCAAGTGTCTGGGTGTTATTTATCTATTTAAGTATGTATTTACAAAAAAAAGTATATAAGTATATTATATGGGGGGTGTAAGGGGTCACGCTATCATCTTTAAAAGACCCAAGTCATCCTCACCTGCACGTGGTACCTACACCCTGCCAAATAACGAACGAGGCTCTGACAAACCATCCACCAACCCGCATTGGACCAGCGTGGTGGACTATGGTCCAAACCGGACCCCTCAAAATGATAATAAGGTTATGGGGGAGACCTTTGCCCAGCAGTGGGACAATATAGGTTAAACAAAAAAAAAGAAAAAAAAAGTATATTATATACTTTTTTATTGTAAATATTTTTGTCTTTTTCTTTTTTATAACGAGGTCGAAATGGGTCAACAAAATTTCATAGTGAGACTACTATATCGTGTGGGGTATCATATAAAAGGGCTTCATTTGCACATCTCAAAACAGATTTTTATTTTGGTTTATGTCACGTAGTTTTTGGCTGATAATCAAAAGTGTCAAAAAAATACCATCTCTACCTCATACCTTCTCAGATGTTTGTGGAGGGAAAATCTGAAATAATTATGGGTAATACTAGGTAATACATGTCTATCTGTATTTTATCCTAAAAAAACTTCTACAAACAAACGGTTTTGCGGTTTGATTTTTTGCTATCTGAGGTGTTAGACGAATAGTAAAAAAACTTTAATAAGTCCAAAGATGGTATGGAACCCTCGGTGCACGAGTCCGAGTCGCACTTGACAGTTTCTTTTTATCGGGACTATCCCACCACTCATTCCCACCACTGTTACTCCTGTAAGCCAAGATATACAGTGGTTACCGGTGAAGACACCGAGGTTTGACCCTCGGCGAGTCCCAGGGGAACGCTAAATTCTCTTGGAACCCACAACAAATTTATTTAAAAAGGTAGTAGAAATACATAAATTCCACTTCCCTCGTTTGCAAACCTGGAGACAAGCAATGAATTAACGCAAGCTCGATACAACCTCGAAGACGAAGACAGGCGGACCAACGAAGGCTACCAGGATTAGTTTATTGCCATCGGAATGTAGACAGACAGTAATCCTATTATTAGAATAGTAGATACGCAATAGTCTAGCTAGAGGATAATGGACGGACCAGTCCCCACAAGCAGCACCCGCGTACGAGATTACAAGTATGACTTGTGCAGCAGCCATCACTCCTCTCAAGCTGACACAAGCAAAGACTTTTATATGGCGAGCATGACTGATCCAAGATCCTAGTAAATAATATTAATAATAAATTCATAGTTTAAAAAACTAAAAACACACGCTTTTATAAAGTACCTATACTGCACTAAAAGTAATAAATAATTTATGGAACCCGTTCTTTCTTTCTACCCCGTGTTTGTCATTAAGCATTATATTTAATTGTGAAAGCGTGGGGCGCCTTTTCTGAATAACAGCTTAACATTTCTATCCAATTTCAAGTAGGTAAGTAAGTACTTTTATCGACATGACAATACAGAGAAAAAGCGCCCCACGCTTTCACAATTAAATATAATGCATAATGACAAACACGGGGTAGAAAGAAAGAACGAGTTCCATAAATTATTTATTACTTTTAGTGCAGTATAGGTACTTTATTTTTATAAAGTTTAGTTTTATAAAGTTTGCGTGTGTTTTAGTTTTTTAAACTATGAATTTATTTTACACTTTTCAGTCTTAGAAAATATTAGTCTAAAATACGGATAAACTTGGCAATTTTTATTTATTCGTAGCTTGAATGAATCGTAGGCAGGTTGTTGCAAAACATATATTTACAGGGTAGATATTACCTACGCATAGGTATCGCAATGAGTTTGCTAAATTGAAGAAAGCACTACGTAATTCCCCTACCTTCCAGTCCCATCATCAGGTCCTCATTAATGGTTAAAGTGAAAAGAACTCTTTAAAACAAATCAAATGATCCCAAACTCGATGTGTTAACTAGTAGCCATTCCAGGGTCCCATCCCCCACCTTCCAGTTCCATGATCAGGTCCTCATTCATGGTAAAGTGAAAAGAACTCTCTAAAACAAATTAAATGAGCTCAAACTCGATGTTTTTACTAGTAGCCATTCCAGGGTTCCGTCCCCCACCTTCCAGTTCCATCATCAGGTCCTCATTAGTGGTAAAAGTGAAAAGAACTCTCTAAAACTAATCAAATGCGCCCAAACTCGATGTGTTTACTAGTAGCCATTCCAGGGTTCCGTTACCCACCTTCCTGTTCCATCATCAGGTCCTCATTAATGGTCAAAGTGAAAAGAACTCTTTAAAACAACTCAAATGAGCCCAAACTCGATGTGTTTACTAGTAGCCATCCAAGGGTTCCCTTATCCAACTTCGAGCCCCAGCATCTGATCAGCTCGATGATACCATATTATTGTATTGTCACCGGTCCTTGATACATGTGCAAAATTTCAATTTATTTGGACGTGTAAAAGTGGGTCAAAATTGCATCGCAAGATTCCATTACCATCATACATACATAGTTACATACATACATACATACAGGTCAAGCTAATAAAAGCGTGTTAAAAACAAAGAATACCAGGGTTCGTCCAGATTTGTCAGGCGAAACACTAAGTAAGTATTTTTTTGTAGAGACTGCAATTATTGGTCTAACATTTTTTTAGCAGTTCATTCCCCGTTGTTTCATGTTCTAAATAATTAGATTTTTTAGAACCTTTCTTTGCATGTTTAGATTTTACAGTTGATTTAAATCTACTGGCAGGTAAATCACGAATATCACTGGGAAGCTTAATATATATAAAAACATAGGTACCTATACAGTGCACCTCTTAAAAGAATTACCTACTCTATATAGACGATGATGAGTTCATTTAACTTAGACGTAGGTACCTTCTGAGATTGCACTCGTGATCACGAGGAGTTTGTAATCTAGATAGATGCCATGATCTGATGATGAAGCAAGAAGATGGTTACAGGAACTTTGTTTCATTACCAAACGTAAACGTGGGTTTACGGTACCGAATTTGAACTCGTTGGATAGTTATCGTCGAGTATGTATCTATGTAGTACTTAATACCTACGATTAGATTTGGAATCTTTACTATGCCCCAAAAACCCAATCTGTATTATAATGTCAATTTCAGAATGACGAGATCATAGTTTGGCTCACAAAAGTGCTAAACTTTAAATAATCTGTGCACGCTTTGTAAAGCACCCAATGATGATGAAGATTTTATTAAAATTACGTCGTACAATGAATAAAGATGTCAAAGAAAGACCGCAGTGTCGTATAGCTAGAAGGAACTCGAAGCCAAGGTATTACCTACATTCATGTGTGTTTAATCGCATCCAGCACCGCTATAACAGCGTAAACGCGGCGAGGTTGCCCGCGGCCCGCGGCCCCACCACGGATGCACGACCGACGACGGCTGCGCCTACGCCGACAGTCACCGCTCACTCGGCCGCACACCTATCTCGAACGTCAAACAATACGCGCGCGACAATAGTTGAAACAGCTTTCTTTTTTGAAGAGAACAATCGCGTTATGGAGAAGGAGCATCAACCGGACTCCATGGCCACCATCACCATGAAACCGGAGTACCCCCCGTCGGAGGTGTACAGCGCGTCGGAACCGCCACCGGTATGATTATCCGTTATTCGCTTCCAATAAAATGTTGAACACGTATTGTGGTGGTACGGGTCGTCTGTCACCGTAGTGACTGTTCGTCGAAGCTTTGTTATTTTGCATAAAGCTGCAATACTTGGAAACTCATCGTTTATTTATATTATTAGGTACTGAGTACGTAGTTTTCTTTATAAGATTGTGGATACTGAAGCGAAGTTTTATGTCACAAAATTAAGTTGTCCAGTAAGTAGGATTATGTAGGTACATAAGTACGGGAAAGCGCCTTTCTCTCTAGTTTAGCGGTAGCAGCCGCACTCAGGCGCAGCTTGTTTGTAAACATAGTTTAGGTCACCATCAATATTCAATACCTTTACAGTGCTAATATACGTACCTTTTAAACTGCAATAGTAGCAATAGGTATTAAGAATTTTTTAATTTTAAATTCACAATATAGGGTTAAATAAGAGCGAAAGACACTACATACATAAGTAGGCATATGTAAACTAATGAACATTTTTAATATAAAGTAGGTACTCTACTTCTTATAAAAGTAAAATTGTCTGTAAGTAGTACATATTTTTAAAGCGCGTCCGTATTCAATGCAAATGTGATATAGATAGTTCATGCCTATTACTGCCGCACTCATAGTGTTTTAATGAAATATAATCTCGTCACTCAGTGTACATTACTATATAAAATATCCTTACCTACTAACTCTGAATTGCAGTAATAAGACACTTAATCAGTGTAATGGATACTATAGGTATTTCCTAAGTAGTCGATTCAATAATTACAATAATAATCATAATCTAGGACAATCTACACACGGTCATCCGATCCCAAACTAGGCAGAGCCTGTAGGTACTATGGAAACCAGACAACTGATACTAATAATTGAATACATTTTTTTTTGTAAATACGTAAGTACTTAAATAGACAAATAACACCCAGACACTTGGTGGGAATCACACCCACGACACATCCGGTAACGTCCAGGGTGTCTAACCACTAGACCAAGGGGCCCGTCAACGCATTACGCGATTCGGATTTCGTTATGTTCTTCCATGATGCTTGGAGGCGTAGTTAGAAAGTTGAACGCTACTTATCTGAGGAAGGCAGTTGATGATACACTTGCTACTTATCCTTCAACAAATTAATAACTTTACTAGGTTCGTTTACCTAAGTTTGTAGGTATGTAGCCCTTTCCATGTATTGTGATATGTGTTTACGTGGGAACACTCATTGTTCTATTGTCTGTGGCCACCTGTTAACATAGCCTTCGTTACTTATCATAGGTTAGCATTACAATGTACAAGTAGGTATATAATAATCTATATATACCTATACATAAAAAATGAATCCTTATTTCCCTTGGTCACGGCATCACGCATGAACGGCCGGACTAATTTCGCTAATTATTTTTTTGTTGTATTTGTTATTGTCAGCAGAAGGTTCTAACGGAAATAAAAATAAAGTTGCATAGAAAATTACATGGGAGGAGCTGCGCGGAACAGCTAGTTAATAATAACTCACTCAAATAGTGTACGTCACTCAAAAGGTGTAATCAAAACAAAAGCTGAATAGTTTTCATCAAACAAACTGCTATGGACGTCGGGAAAGTAAAACCTAAAATAAACCGCGATATATTCCGTTAGAGTAGTTTTATTGCAATGCTAAGTACCACTGAGATTCTTAAGTTCCTATTCTGTGCACACAATTTCTGTTAGTCTATTATAAAACCTTAGACTATAGAATATATGATCTAAGTATAAAACGGACAAAACATGGATTGTTAAGTGTAAACTGAGTTTATGCGAGCTAGCTAAATCTTGTTTGACAAAGGCTTAAAGTATTCAACATTTTTGTTGGACGCCACATCGCAGCTAGATTATGTCCCATATCACCTTAATCGCTAAGAACAATATCGATTGAACCAGCTTTCAAATTAAACTACTTCCCATATTTAAATCCATTATTCCTTTTGGAGAGCTTAACCATGCCGCAGTCAAACATACGGACAGACACAACTATTTACACACTACAAATTTATAACACCCTCTCTTTTGTGAGTCACGGTCTAATAAAACAAATATTTAGCAGATTAATATAGTAATAAGTACCTGTATCAATATATTAGTAAGCCGGGAAGATGAAAAACGACAGTGGTTTGGCAAAAGCACACCTTTACGGTGACCAAAGTTCAAATTGCCACAATGATCGCTACCCTTCGATGACGAAGTTGACACTTTATTTAAGACGTAGATTAAGTTTATTATATTAATACTGTATTTGTCAGTATCAATGTGGCCTGATATTACCCTTTTATTAATCCCCAACCCAAAAAGGAGGAGTGTTCTGTATGTTTGACGCCATCTCTGTCTGTCTATCTGAGTAATCGTAGCTCCCGAACGAATGGACTGCTATTAATGCTGGTTAAATCGGGATATAAGTTATGTTTGATTAAAAATTATGGAGCCATTTGCTAACACTTAATTTTTAAGTATTAGGGTATTATATATTATGTTTATTATTATGTGTTTAGTTTTTACATAGACAAAAACGAAGTACCTAGGTATTTTATTAGCATAAAGGTTTCAAGACATATCTTGTTCCTTAGTCACATTACTTGGTGTACAAATGAACACTCAAGTTTGAAACAGCTAAGTAGGTACCTATTTATTCAATCAAATCTGGAAAATAGTTGAATGTTCGCGCTTAACCTCTCGCTTATCCAATAAGATGCTCAATGATGTAATGAAGGAAGTGAAAATGTTTTCTTTTGTTGTGACAAATCGGTGTTACATAATCGCGTCAATTACTAACCGATGATAATGTTATTGAAATTGTCATAGAAACAAAATGGTTTATTTAATTAACTACTGTCTATTATTTTTAACGTTTGTCAGAGTAAACATAAAACAAATAAAGTACGGTACCTATACGGTATTGAGTAAGAGAGAGACGTAAGCGCGTAACACTACAATTTTCTTTACAGTTAAGTTGTTTAAATCTAATGTTGATGCAAATAGTAAATCTAACGTTGTTGCAAATAGTAAAAAAAAATATAAGAAACCACAAGCTGAGTGAAATCGTTATTGGTTAGCTGACCAAGTGGACACGACACAATGACGCTTGCGTCACGTCCTAACCTGGCAGCAACTTGCCAACTAGATATCTATTTGTTCGAAATATCTACTATGTAACTGGGTACCTGTGTACTCAACGTTCTCATAAAAACATAATTGTTTACACGGAACTCGCGGCTCACAATGGTTGTTATGTTACGTCTCTGAATTGAAGATTCGCGCGGAGATAAATGTTTTTCTAGATTTTTCTTGAAGCAATAATAAATGATTACTTTAACATTTAAGAGGATAACATGTATTTGGAAAATTATACATAATCATTCTCATGGACCGTGCCAGCGTGTGACTGGAACGAGCATAAAACAATTGAAGTAATTCACGTATAGGTGCTAGCTATTTGGGAAGAAAAATAAACAGTTTTATTGTCTCGGAAAATACATTTTCGTAATATTACCTACGTAGCTACGTGTGTTGTTTGACTTTGTTTTAAGTTATTTTCTGTTATAACTAATATAGTTTCGCGCAACTTTAAATTGTAATCTATAGCTTTATGAATCCATTCATCCATAGTCTCGGTACCTATCGTATCTACATAGTAGGATTTCAAAGTCTTTGTAATAATATGTTGTGAAAGATTGTATGTAGTTGTTACAACACACGATATAAATAGACATACTAACATGGGTACATATTTGTGCGCCCAAGACACGTGTACCACCTGATGTGGAATAAATGCCTACTGAATAACACACAGATTTACATAATGCAGCCGGGGTGTCACGGATATTTTTATATTTACTAGAACAATTTAAGTGAGTTTTCTTACGTTTTTGTGGTTCAGTTCACGATCGTAGAAGCCGACGGGCCCATCGGTGTAGTGGTTAGACAAACTGCTACCCAAAAGGCGTTCGATTCCTAGACAGGACAAATATTTGTGAGCATAATCATGTTGGTGTGTCTTGTGTCGTCTGGCCGCCGTCAAAATATTTAGATATCTCAACCATAGAACTAAATAAAATATTGGTTTGGTTTGTTGCTTTTCGCGATCAACGGATCCATCGCGATCTTCCGGTAGGCCATCCCCGGAATAATTTTATTAAATTTTGTTTTGTAGGTATAATTTATTATTAGCTGGTTACATAGTATAAATATTGTGATAAAAAAATTAGTTTACCACGGAATCTATCTACCAATCGTCTCGTGTTATACTCTCGCGCTTAATGACTTACTTGTGCCAGTGTTACAGTATTGTCTGACTGTTGAAAAAAGTTAAGTTTAAAAGTTTACTATTAATAGGTACATGATTAATACCATGCGGAGTCTTGGTAAGAATAGTGCCCACCTATATCCTCGTAAGAGGCGACTAAAGATACACAAGAAGATGGGCAGCAGCGTCTCTCTATTGGATTACCTACCACCTATACTATCATCCCCAAGCAACACGCCTGCCGAACACGGGGATTATGGAAAACCCCGAGGCCTTTGTTCAGCAGTGGACGTCACCCATCTTCCGGCTGAGTGATTATATGTTTGACTCATATCCAGAGATAGAGTCTACCATCAAGTCTATACTAAAAAATATTGTATACGTTGATGCATGTAATGTAAAAATATCAATAGAAAACAAATTACTTTATGGCCTATTACAAATCGAAAGTGAATCTTGCACGGATAATAGTGTGAAATTCCAGATTGAACTCGGATTAATGAAGATGTACCAAACACTCGAGAATATTTTTTTTTACTGGCAAATTATCACGTTTCTTTTGGATGGCATAACCATTTTTAGTATTAGATTTTTTTATGAACAAAAATTAAACTAACTTCAACAGATACCACACTACAAAGTGAAAAATAACTTAAATATTATTGAAGTTGGTGCTAGTCAGTCGATTCTGGTGTTAGAGTAAGTACTGTGATAAAATTCATACAGAATCATTTTAATTCGGTTCATAATTTGTCAGTTGTAATAATTTTTTGTTGCTTAGAATATCACCTTTAGGCATTTTAGCACGCGCCATTTATGCTCCTTCAGGAAGTACTGATTCGTTCACCCCCTTCCCTCCAATATGGTTGAGGGGAGTGATGGCTGCTGCTCGAGTCAACTCGTGCGCGGGTGCTGCTTGGGGGGACTGGTCCGACTACTATCCCTTTGGCTTTTTAGTTTGTTGTACTTTCGTCGTATTTTATTATTTTTTCTGTCTTATTTGATCTTTTGAACGGCAAGACACACTGTCGCTCTGATCTAATTGTAACATGACACACTATTTAAAAAAAAATAGTAAAAAAAAAATGACAAGCCCACTGAGTTTCTTGCCGGATCTTCTCAGTTGAGGCCGCGTTGTGATCCGGTGGTAGCTTTTTTTTTAAAAAAACATGACCTTTAACCTGCTAGCGTTAAGCCTATTTGAAATAAACTATTTTTGAGTTTGAGTTCGTAAAAAAAATATTATGAGACCATTTTGATCGATCGTATTGCAGATATAAAATAGAATAGAATAGAATACACTTTATTGTACACGAAGAAAAATAAAAAAGAATCATAAAATCGGTACACATTTGGCGGAATTATGAGGAAAAATATACATGTCGTTTATAAATACATAATTTGTGGATCCCTTTTTTCTGTGCACGTATCAAATCTTTTTACATTAATTTAAATGTAAATTAATGTCGATAATTACTTTGCGTGTGTGTGCGATAAATCAACCCTACGTCGCGGACGACGCTGACTACGCTAGTACCATAAAGGCCTCGGTGACGCCCTGTCTGTAAGGTTAGTTTTGCGTTGTCAACCCTATTATAAAACTTAAAATTGACATAAAAGACAACTAAAGATGATGGATTTCTCAAATGGTAGGAACACTTTCACAGAGCCGGCATCGCGGCGGGGTGGCGCGGCGGCGGCGTCGCGGCGTTGCCAGGCCGGTATTACACGCATAGGGGTGTCAGTTCATGTAAAACTATAAAAATCATGATAAAAATGACAAAATAATATAAAATGCAACTGTGTACTAAATGAGTTCATTTTGTTTTTACATAAAACACTAAATATATTTTTTTTCGCGGGGTAAACCATCTATAGGTCCCCGGGGAATGTCAGTGTGAGAGGTAGGTTACCGACCAGTGACTCCAAAATTGAAGACATATTTATAAGTACCTACATCCAAACTCGACTTTAAAACAAAAACCCTTCCATTTGATATTGATTTAATTGAAAACAAAAAGTGCCACTATTTTTCTTAAATGATGTAAGTAGGTATCCTCTGTTGTGGCTAAACAGCGCGCCAAAGAAATATATATAAGTACATAGAATACATAAACAAACTCGCAAAACATTATCCTTCTCCGTATAAGGATCTCCCCGAAATGCAGTCGTTTACAAAAGTTGTTTAATAAATATTTTGATAATAATATATTACTAAAGTCCGGCTGAAATCCTGACATGTGTCTAAAAATTCTTCAGACATATCTGGACACAGGCAATGACACAGATTAGTACGCTGTGTATATACACCATATGGTGTCAGGACATATCAGGACAAATCCTGACATGTGATAGCCCTGTGTCCCGTGCCGGCCGCAGGCAGCATTGCCCGGTTGCAAGGCGCGGGCGCGGTGGCTCGGCGCATTTCATCGCAGTTCGTACCGGGTTATGTAATTTGTGTACAAACTTCACTTTGTTAGTAAATCACTGCTTCATTAACTCAGCTTCGCTAAGGACTCTCTCTCAGTAGAGGCATTGTAGTTTATGTTTTGCAATGTAGGATTCTCGTTGGTCTACTAAACGAATCGTGGGAGATACATGCGTGTTTGTCCACGCATGATATCATCCAAGCGTTTGTGTATACATTTGTGATGTAAATACAGACTTTGTTTAACGTTAAAGTACAATTGCATTGCTAGTGTAACCATGTCATTTGAAAGTACTGTTGGCATATTAAATACCTAGGTAACTACAGTATTCATGTCGAGTATCGTCGAGACCTTAGTAGACAGAAATATCCGTAATTTAATGTATGTTTCAACTTGCGTCACTTTGAAATTTATAACTGCTTTATTCGAGAGTTAACTAGGTACTAAAAAATGTTCTATACAAATAACTATTATTAGAAACGGCCAGTCTTACTATAATGGGTAATTTCCTGATTTTCAGAGTATAAGGTATAAATTTCGTCAATAAATCTATACATACTTAAGTGAAAATCGGGCAGACAGACAACTTAAAAAATAGTCAATACGTATGTGTTATGTTGCTTATTTCTATCCTTCCTGGCCTATTTTGATGAAAAAATAATCAACGTACAGATTTTTCGACCCCTACTGTTTTATTACAGTACCTATAGATAGAAAGACAGATAGAAGATAAATAGATAGTGGTGTTTCCACTCTGGTTCCATAAAACAAACAGTATAGATAGAGCAAGAAGACGCATAGAGGATAAAGCATAGAAAATGTAAAACCCCACTTTGAACATAACTGCAACCTGTCCCAGATTCACCCGAGATTTTTAAGTGCCAAACATAAAAGTTCCTCCAAACTGTTTTTGTCAGTGCCATAAGTGCTTGCCTAGGTCATCAAATTTTTGGTTACAGGCGCAAACGAATTATTTTGTAGCGCATATTTTTTTTATTAGATACGATACTTCTAATAATATATTAAGACATGCTGTAGTGTAAAGGGTAAATATTATCATAGTTTCCACCGAGGCCTAATATGAAACTAGAATAAGAATAAATTTTATTTTACCAAGAACTTATAATAAATAACTAATAAAACAGAGAAGTTTGATTGGGTATAATTATATCTCTACAGGATAATAATACACTAGATTCTGTTCCTAATTTATTCGCACATCACGGAAAAACATGAACGGTTTGCCGTTATCCGTTTAGTTCGCAAATACAGTTAGTTATCTGACTCTAGATAAGCAAAACTTGAAAAATTAAAGCTTTATTGGTGAGCCTAAATAAAGAAATCATATGATGGAATATTCCACGCGTCTACTTAAACAATATTAATTTAAATACAAAACGTGTGTTGGAATCGAATGAATGGATCTAACAACAACCATTTATTGCGAATTTAGGACAAACTGACTTAATTTACGTTTTAATTATGTGCTAGTAAACTAGTAATCAGGCCCGGTCGCAGTCAACGATTGGGGGGGGGGGGGGGGGTCATATTTGACGGTCCCGTTGGTCTTGTACCTAGACACCCTAACCGCTACCCAATTTTGCCATGTACGAATATAGATTTGGGGGGGGGGGGGGGTGTCATGACCCCTCTATGACCGCCACTGCTAGTAATTAGTTCTTTTACATAATAAAAGCTACGTTCCACTTTTAAGAAAAGACATTGTAAGTTATTTAAATGCTGAAGCTTTTGTTCGCGCAAGTACAATAGGTAGGTATATTAGCTGGTGGTATAAGTGTACTTCTAAAATGATTACATGAGAAAATATGGGATCTTAACATAAAGAAAATAAGCATATGATTTTCTTGATAAACGTTTGTAAAGTATATTTTAGTAAGAAAATATCCATTTTGATTCATAAAAAAGTTTACCTCGAACTATCTGAAAATATTATACAGAAATATATTAATTGCGTCATGTAGTGTGAATTATTAAAATATTGCGTTCTAGAAATGAGAAACAGTTACGGAATCAATTAGTTGAAGCAATAAATTCGATTCGAGATTTCGGAGCACGCTACGGCCGTTTTTATATAATACGACCAAAAAAAAACTAGTTTTATTTAAGTTAAAAAGAAAAATTAAGAATCTTGAGTCCTCAAGAAATAAATACCTAAGTACTTATATGTTTGCTACTTAGTGAATTAGTGATGAGACGAGCGAGACATAATCTGATGTTAGTCGACCTGTCTGTCCATATACCGTTGCATTGCCCCCCGTCACCTAAGCCGCACCTATCCCTTTACATCGGATCACAGCAATGTTTCACTATGTTACTTTGCCATCATCGATATAATATATCGATGTTTGCCTAGAATAGTGGTGGCCATCTAACGCAGTCGTAATTGGACTACTATTTGGAAGATTTTATGGTAGGTACTATTTAAAAATCACCTTACACTTGACTGAAATGCCTACATATTACGAAATGCCTAGGTTTAATAAATAATTTATAAATAAAATAAGCCCGTATTGCGCGTGGGGTGTCCGGGTAAGGATAGCACCGTCCCATCTGCATCCGTTGAGTGTCCGTAAGAGGCGACTAAGGGAAAACAAGCAGCGTCTTTCTATTGGATAACCTACCACTTATACTGCGATCTCCATATAGTCGATGGATCTCCAAGACACCTTCCAAGCGTGGGGATTATGGCAACGGACAGCAGTGGACGTGTCGGCTGCTGATGATGATTATGAATAAAATAGGGATTATTTGACGGGCCCGTTGGTCTAACCACTTTAGACACCCTGGCTGCTAACCGATGGGTCGTGGGTTCGATTCCCACCAAGTGTCTGGGTGTTATTTATCTATCTAAGTATGTATTTACAAAAAAAAAGTATATAAGTATTAGTATCAGTTGTCTGGTTTCCATAGTACAGGCTCTGCCTATTTTGGGATTGGAGGACCGTGTGTGGAATGTCCCAAGATATTATTATTATTATTATATAGTATTCATGAGTTCCTCAAGTCAGTATATTTATCACATGGTATCTTACAGACAACTGCAGACGAATAGCAGTAATTATTGTGCTAACATCTGAAGGTCTAATAAGTACAGTTGTACAGTCAGGTGATTGCTAGCTGCTATCCGTGTGTGGTTGTCTGTGGGTACTACGTAATATAGCTAACTAAATTATTTCTTATCGCTTTAATTATCTGTTAATTTAAACATTCTAGCGAGTGAAGCAGCGATACATAAATCACCATGATTTTTCTCGCTGTTAATTTTGTACCAACTTTTTGTAACCATTTCTTTTAATACGAATAAATAAATAAAAAAAAAATGTTATGTGGTTTGTAACTTTTGATTAACGTAAACATTGTTTTGTTTATACAGGCGTACCGTCAAAGAGTGTCGACGTCAGTGCAAATAGCGAGGATCGCTGCGCTGACGGTGGTGGCGGCCTCCTTCATCCTGGGTGCGTTCATCCTGGCGTCGAGCTGGGTGGCAGCGCGTGCCTCATGCCATCAGCTCGAGCAACTCGACGCGATGCTAGACAAGGAGTTGGCACTTGAAGGACGTGCTTATGGGAATGATGCTCTCTTAGCGGTAAGTATTTTTAGTCACTGGCGGAATTAAAAAAAAGATTTTTTACTAAGGTCCACGATGAGCGCTGACGTTGTTCTTATGGTAAGCGACTCGCATAGGCAGTTCCTTTGAACTGTCATTTGTCACTAGTTATTTTTTGCCTACCCTGTCATTTGAGTATGTGCATGCCACTGGGTTCGACTGTTGTACGGCAGCCCCTTTGGAGTCACTGGATGTTTAGGTATGGGCCCTATACGTCCATCGAATAGGGCAACGACTCCGAAGAGGACGGCGGCAGGGTTGCGACCCCCGTCGCAGTAAGCACCGTGTCTGGTACCTGGTGGGGTTTCGATGCGCCCCCGTACAGTGGATCAAAGGCAAGGTACTGCGGGGTTCCTGGTGCAGATTCGACCGGAGAGCTTAGGCCCTCGCTCTTATGTGCTGATCCGACAGCCGCGGGGGTTTTAGTGGGTCCTACAAACCCCGGTTGACCTCCACAGGTCCTGGGGACCTATCAAAGGTTTCCGCCGCAAGAACAAAAAGATACTTTCTATATATGTTTCTAATAAATAAACAAACAAACCGGTGTATTTTATGTGTATGTTGAGTAAATGTTAGGGGAATATCTTGATTGAGTCTGTTTTCCACAGAAACAGGCGAAGTCACGTCCTTTACGTGACGTTATTCAGTTTATAAGGTCGTTCGTATAATATACACAATGTACCTACATCGTGCAGGGTTCGTGTATCCTAAATGTTGCCTTCACTTGCCGTCATTTACCTATGTAAGGTCTTATTAGGTATCTCCAAGGCTTTATCCAATATTGGCCTTATATACCTACGTATAGTACCTATTGAAACATTTTGTACTTTGTAAGTGGTGTTTTCAAAGGAGTGATTTTGCAATTTTTAAAGACAAAGTTGTCTAAAAATATTTTATGATACCTATGGTAATGTTCAAAATATATCTGTAAAATTTATAGCATTCGATTAGATATTCTAGTATACCTTTCCTTGGGGAACATACCTTGATAATCTGCTTGTTTGCCATGTAACATATTACCTAATGTATGTAGTTCCATACCAAATTCATTTGCGGAGAAATGACTTGCCTTGCAAACCGCAGGTTGCGGGTTAAGTCCTGCGAGGAGCAACCAATTTTGTGAAGTTGTACCTTACTGGTTAGGAAAATGCTGGTCTATAACCTGATTATCAGGAAAGTAAGATGATCCACGCGTAGGAGGGCCTTGTAAAAAGTCGGTCTTGCGTGTGATCTCTCTCCGGTCGTGTCGAACTTCTCTCTTATCAGATATGAGAGTAAAGGAAGAGAAAATGCATTTGTATCTACGCAAGCACTTATGCACGTAATCCCACGTAGTTAGCTGATCTTGTGAAAGATTAGCCGCTGTTGCGGAATCGGTCAGGAGGACATAAATATGCATTAGCTGTTGGGATATAATTTGTGTAGGTACAAACTCAAGCTCAAAAACTCAAAAATAGTTTATTTCAAATAGGCTTAATGCTAGTACTTTTGAAAGGTCATGTTTTTTTTTTAAAAAGCTACCACCTGAATACAACGCGGCCTCAACTGAGAAGATCCGGCAAGAAACTCAGCGGGCTTGTCATTTTTTCACTTTTTTTTTTAAACAGTGTGTCATGTTACAATTAGATCAGAGCGACAGTGTGTCTTGCCGTTCAAAAGATCAAATAAGACAGAAAAAAATAGTAAAATACGACGAAAGTATAACAAACTAAAAAGCCAAAGGGATAGTAGTCGGACCAGTCCCCCAGTACAGTAGGTATTTGGTGTAGGATAATTACTTATTACAAGCAGTCACTATGAATGGACACTGTATATATGCGGACTTGCGCACGTAATGTTAATGAAGCCTGGATTTAATGGCGCTATTTATTGCTGATGACGAGAAGCATAAAAGCAACAAAGAATCCTGATGAATAACAATGTGTAATTTTCATTCATATATAGCTCATGCTTCAAAGGGACATACAATGATATATTGTATTCCAATGACCGTAGATTTATTTTTATTTTACACAGACTTACAAGATACCTACCTATTATTTTTTCACTGGTGTTTACGAGGTGATAAGTTCCTTGTGCAAGGAACAGGTAGGTATCACGGCAGTGTCAGATATTCTGCCACCAAGCAGCAGTGTGTAAGCATTTCTGTTCCGGTGTAGCTTTTGCAATTACCGGACACAGAAGCGTCTATAGGCTGCGTTGACTGTTTATCATCAGACTGGCCCCAGCTTGCTTGCCATCTTGGTAGTATAAAAAAATCTATCAGGCAAATCATTGTTTTATTTTTTAAATAATACGGGACGGGTAATAAAAGGCAAAATAGGAACACCAGATGCGACTTGGTCTGTCTGTCGCATTCGCATAAATTTCAGCAACTAGATACTAATGATATGGATATGATTTGGAATAGTTTTAAATACTGCTTAGCCAACCTTATTGCAAATGAAAAAAATAATCTTTTATTTTCTTTTTAAATACCGGCTGAAATAGTTCTAGGGCGTCGATGTTTCAGCGTGAGGCCAATAAGTAAAGATTTTACTTTTATTTTACATCATATAGTTATTGACTTTTAATTAAAAATGTAAACAAAAAAAAAAAAGTTATGTAATTAAATTAACGTTCCGAAGTTTATCGAGGGAAAAATCTTAAATAATTACAGGTATACCTAATAAATTTATTATTATTATGTCAGCCTGTTCTGTCCCACTGCTGGGCAAAGGTCTCCCTCCTGTCCCTCCATCTTGGTCTATTACCCGCCTCTATCGGCCAATCTGCAAGGAAGGCATCTAGGTCGTCGCGCCATCTTTTTCGAGGCCTGCCGCGTTTTCGCGTCGCTGTATCGGGGCTCCAAAATGTTGCTCTGTGGGCCCACTGCTCGTCCGAAATGCGGCAGACATGACCTGCCCAGTCCCACTTCAGACTTGCAGCTCTTCGTGCTACGTCGGTGATCTGTGTTTTGGAGCGCAGAATGGGGTTTCGAACATGATCTGTTAATTTAACACCAAGAATACTGCGCTCTATATTTCGTAGGCATACCTTGAGTTTGGACTTCTGGATGTTAGTCAAAGACCATGTCGGTGCACCGTATGTTAATATAGGGAGAATGCACGTGTCCATGAGTTTTCGCTTGAGTGACATAGGTAAGTCACCTTTCATGAGATGTTTCATTGACCAGTAGCTCTTCCAGGCATTTTCGGTCCGTCTGGCGATTTCTTTATCTTGCCTGGCCTGGAAAGAAACTACTTGCCCCAGATAGATATACTCTTCGACGTATTGTATGTTCTCCCCATCTACCTGTACTGTACAGGGTGTGCAGTTGGTCATAACTTTGGTCTTTGACATATTCATCTTCAGTCCAACCTCAAGACTTTTTTTTGTTTTTTTTTTTTTTTGACGCGGGGGAAATCTTCGAAAGATCCCCGGGAGCTGTGGGGCTCGACCGGGGTATGTGGGATTTTTACCCACTAAAACCCCCGCGGCTGTCGCATCGGCACATGAGAGGGGAGACCCCAGGGCTCTCCGGTGGGATCTGCACCAGGGGCCCCTCAGTGCCTTGCCTTTGAGCCCGCCGCCGGGGGGCGCATTGTAGCCCCCCGGGAACCTGTCACGGTGCTCACGGGGACGGGGGTCGCAACCCCGCCGCCGTCCTCCTCGGAGTCGCCGCCGTACTCAATGGACGCTCAAGGGGCCCACACCCCGAGCGTCCAGCGACTCCGAAGGAACCTCAAGACTAGCACAACTCAAATCTTGCAGCATTTGCCTTAAGTTTTTAGCGGACGAGGAAAATAGCAATGTCATCTGCGAATCTTAGATTCGTTAATTTTGCCTCGCCAAGTGCAATACCTTGTTCTTCCCATCTCACTGATAGCTTTCCGAAAACTTCTTCTAGGGTACTCGTAAAGAGTTTCGGTGATAATTGGTCACCCTGTTTGACTCCCTTTTCTATCTTAAATGTTGAACCGATCCTTTCTAATAAAGGTTAATGTAAATATTACACGAAAAGTAAAACGATCCTACGGAGCACAATTTTTTTTAGAAATCTTAGTCGCAGTTTGGTCTTTTTGCTACCTGAGATGATATTTATACGTCCAAACATGGTACGGACCTTCAATGCGCGAGTCCGACTCGCACTTAGGCACAGAATACACTTAGGTACTTATATACTATTTATTTTTTAGAGATTAGAGAAGCTCGCCATTGGCGATGACACGATTGAACCTTTAAGGCCCATTAATACCAATATAGTTAACTTTTATGAATCACCTTGAAAATCTCCCTCTGTGTGTTTATGTAGTATGTATGTGATTCAAAGATTCAAAATTTTTATTTCAAATAGGCTTAACGCTAGCACTTTTGAACGGTCAATTTTTTAAAAGCTACCACCGGATCACAACGCGGCCTCAACTGAGAAGATCCTTCAAGAAACTCAGCGGGCTTGTAATTTTTTCACATTTTTTTTTTAAACAAAGTTTGTCTTTTTACAATTAAATCAGCACCAGCGACAGTGTGTCCTGCCGTTCAAAATATCAAATAAAAATAAAAAATACGACGAAAATACAACAAACTAAAAACTAAAATGCCAAAGGGATAGTAGTCGGACCAGTCCCCCCAAGCAGCACCCGCGCACGAGTTGACTCGAGCAGCAGCCATCACTCCCCTCAACCATATTGGAGGGAAGGGGGTGATCAGCCACACGAAGCCGCCACAAGCAAAGACTTTTCGATGGCGAGCATGACCGGTCCAAAATCACAGTGGCTCACGTTTAACATTTACCTTCTGCTGTTAAGCAGTGCCTCGTCAGGCAAGACACAAAGCACTTTAACATATTAAATTTTATCACAAGTCGTCTAAGTTATATACACACCAAGAATAATTTACAAGCTCAAGTGAATTGCCTTCAGAACGTAAATAAAGCAACAATCAATTTTGCTGCTAGACTATAAAAGAAAATAATTAAATAAAAAAAGGACAAAAGGACAGCGGCCGGACCAGTCCCCCCAAGCAGCACCCGCGCACGAGTTGACTTGAGCAGCAGCCATCACTCCCCTCAACCATATTAGAGGGAAGGGGGTGACCCGCCACACAAAGCCGCCACAAGCAGAGACTTTTCGATGGCGAGCATGACCGAACCAAAATCCCAGTAGCCTTGCGACTTGAAATAAAAAATAAAATATATAAAAAATACATAAGACATCATCCAGCAGAACACTTTTCACTTTGACATTTGCTGTATTCAGTCTTAAAATTAGTATTCTAAAACTATTTGAGCAGTTCATTTCCAGGCTGTTTTGTCTTCCAAGTAATCGGAAATTTTGTGTGTTTTTGTATTCGTGTATAAATCATTTGTCGCAGGAAAATACATCTAAAACTGACAAAGAATATCGTTAGTCAAGTTAACACGACACGACGTAAATACATAATATGTAAGTTGTTATGTTTGATTATTTGTTATACTTTGTAAACTTCATGTTTCCGTGTGTCGACTCAAATGTCTTGAGTATAATATATAGAAACGGTAAAAGTAACACTTTTGGAGTTTCGGCTTGTTTGTAGCAGCTGCAGTCATCGTTAAATGTCAATCCCTAATAATCTGAATAAAAATAATTCATCGTGTGATTAGATTAGTCATCAGCGTTACAAACAAAGTGTATCACATTCGTTGGTTTTTAGGAGTTGGTAGAGTATTGAGGACGCGCCGCGCGGTGCGTCGCAACCGGATCACCTTGAATTTTCAAACTAAACACGAGTCGAGTTAGAACTCCTCGTTTATATCGTTTAGTATATCGCTTTTATTATTATTGCGAAACTTTGTATCACTGATTTTTTAATATAGTATATTATATTCTACTTTATTGTTTTAATCAATCTCATGTTTGCATATACTTAATGGAAAGCAACTTGTTTTATTGTAAGAAGTTGAGGTTTTTTTTTCATTAGGTTCAATTCGAACTCAAGAAGTTGGGAGACCTTTATAATGGTCTGTGTTCTATAAACACTCGATTTCTTAGTACCTCTAAAACTGGCGTACAATAATTCATACTCGGATCACTGGGTTTTATGTGGATACTTATAATAATTTGTATAATGATTGTAATTTGTTTAGGCCGCGCCGGTAGAAAACTTTGTGATGAAACCTTCGGGTCTTAAATAAACTAAACGTTTTTAGAAAGATAGTGAAATATTGGATACTTACCTAATAGAGATAGACTCACGGCCTCACTAGGATTTATATAAAATTGGTCTCGTTACCATGTACTCGTCTAATATACATTTTGAAACTTATTACAGTTCCCCATTTTGTACGAATGGCGCTATGGGTGAAATGGTAGACTTCTAAACAGTGTTTCAGATCAATAATTTACATGCATCGATATACTATTATATCGATATTTACATGCATTATATTGACAGGAGCAGTCTACACTTGAAAATTGCTTTTATATTCTCTGCCCTATTTATAACTCGAGGTTTTCTGATATTTAGTTATTAGTTCAGTAGGCTAATAGTCGTCGGATACCCCCCTACTAATCGCCCCTGTTCGTGATTTGTCTAGAATTTCTTATAAATTATACTGTGATGAAAAATTGCCAAGATGATTTTCTTAAGCAAAATAATTGTATATTTTTAATTAAGCAACGCTGGAATTAATTTAAGCTAGGGGCTAAGTAGTAGCTTAATTATAATAATGGTTCATTAATCATTCTATTGTTTTACTTAGTAATAAACTAATTTCGCTGTCGACAACAACATATATGTAATATTCAGTGATAAGTAAGTATTATTATTTTAAAGCTAAGCCACATACAGGATCGACTAAATAGTCATCTGTAGTAAATGTAAAGCACAGTTAGCTGGTCAAAGTTAGCGATTATGTTATGTGTTTAAGCGAAAGCGGTTACCAGCCTGCCGAGGTCGTTGAACCCATGACGCAGATGCATCACTTCGTGACACATGGAACTGTATTGTGTGATTCCAGTATTTTACTTCTTCACGGATGTGATTATTTACTTCTACTTATTTCTTATGTAACGAGGATATTACGTTATATTGGAACGAATTTCGCTTGCAGACAAGATGACTTGAATCAACAACAAAAATTATATTATTCGCAAAAAGTAGTCTTCCTAGATCACCTACGTACGATGTTTTGAATGAGTATTAAGCGCACCTACGTATTGTACAGTTATCTTAGAATAGATCAATAGGATTCGAAAGGCTATGCTTTCTTTTTTCTTTGTTTCTTTGTCTCAAATATCGCGTATAATTTTTGCCGTTACAAAGACCCTGATACGTTTGTATCCTTTAACGGCTACATATTTATTTTTTATTTTGAATCCTGAACTAATTTGATTGTCGTAAACGGGATTGTTTTAATTTTATTGTTTTTAACATTAGTTCGGTACAAGGTCTGGATTTTGCAGAATGAAGAAATGACTTGAGGCGACTATATACTATGGTTGTTTTTTGAGTATCTCTAAGAATGTTTTAACCTTTATACATGAAAGCTAAGATGGGTTGGACCACGGAATACTTAGTTATTATTACGCGAGAGTGGGTCATGGTCCAACCCACGGAGGGTTGGACCATGACCCACTCTCGCGTTGTGATACGGTGGTAGCTTCTTTAAAAAAAAAATCATGACCTTTCAAAAGTGCTAGCGTTAAGCCTATTTGAAATAAACTATTTTTGAGTTTGAGTTTGAGGGCCAAGTGCGGATTGGTGAATAGATGACCTACTTATGTCATACACGTGTCTTATTTACACTTTGTTAAGTAAGTTAGTAGCAATTTCTGGATACTAATTTTAAGCGCCTAACACAGTCTTTTGGCTAAAAAAAGTATGATGAGCACATTACTACTTTCACTCACACCTAACAACGAGTGTTAAACGCTTGTTGCACTTTTAGCAAAGTGAAAAAACTAAGAGAACCAATATTTTTTGAAGTAAGAATTTAAAGTCAAAGAAACTAGGTGCTAATTCTCGGAAAATGAACAGCAAAGCAATGTTTTGGGCATAAGAATTGTGTAACGTAACCTCATTTAATTGTAATAAATAACGCTACTACATTCATATAAAATAATATTTTGCGTTGAATAAACTCAAGTCATAATATTTTTGGCGATGGCGGCCGGCGCGCGGGTCGGAATGTAAACATTCAAAAGGCGTGAAGTCCTTGAGTCACCACCGCCGTGACCGATTGTATTGAGAATTAACACGTACTTGGCTTGGCCGTTACAATGAGGGAACTTTTTGTCTATTTTACAACTCTGCAAAGATTCAATTGTTTTATTGGGAAAATGCCGAACCAACTACCTACCAATACCATATTCTATAGACAGGCTTTCCGCGTATTATATTTTTAACCAACTCTTCTATCATCTCGTATTTTTCATTCGTGGCTTGTGACTTACAGCAGGGTAGGTATCGGGCCGGCTTTAAAAGTCTAAGGTAAATCCTTAGTGAAGTGTTCAACATTGTCCATTTACTGACGTACTAATAGTGAATTAGTCTTTTCGAGTAAACTATGTAGGTAATATGTTATCTGCAATCCTATTCATTTGATGGTTGGTGGTAATGCAGTCGTGGACGATATAGCGAAAATTAGCATAATACAGAGAAATCACGTTTAAGTAGTAAACTTTATAGTTATTACCAATTTAACGAACGAAGTTGTTTTTAACAAAAATCTGACACATGCCACTAAATAAGTTTGGCTATTTAATGAAAAAAGTAAATAGTCCTAATTGTGAAACATGTGGAGTTGTAGAGGATGTATACCACTTATTAGTGGAGTGTGTCCGTCATAAAAGAGAGAGAGAATTTAATCATCGAATTAAATATTAATTGTTTGGATATTGGAGCTTTCAAAAGTATTATGGCTGAGCCATCTATGACTAGATGGCTCAGCCATAATGCGCTTAAAATTTACAAATATGTTTATAGAATATGTAATGGTTAAGTTTTGTCTCTCTTCGGATTAGGCTATGATGGAACTACTGGCATGATTGTAAACAATCAAAGTCTCGAAAAAATAAAGAGAACAAAAAAATATCTGACATTAAGACAGCAAACGTTTTCCAAATTTTAAAAATTGTAAACAATTATTACATAATTGTTAGCATTACATATGGAAATATGTTTGCCATGTCGAGTAATTGCGTACAATTCATCAGGCATAATATTGCCTACAAAAATATGTACACTTATGCCTAATTCACCTGCGATTTGTGTGAGTGTGTAACGGAAGTGGACGATTTTCCGCGCACGCGCACCACAATGATCTCCAGCGCATTCGTCCATCCGAAGCGCGTTCACCGCCCACCGCATTGTCATCGTCTAATTACCCACTCGCTGTACTTTAATTAACATTCTTTATGCCCGGATGAATCCGAGTACCTAACTTGAGACGCTTTATCGCATGTCATTCGAGCTAATGTTAGTTTGGTCGCGCTTATAAGTATCTACTATCAGTATCAGCTGTGGTTAAGACCATGTCCGGCTTGTTCATAATATTTTTAAACAATATATGAACCTATATACCCACGGTTTTTTATTTTTAATATAAAAGTAATTTTAAAACTATGTAAACATTAGTTTATTTCCACACGTACAATACTTCCCTTTTAAAGGCATTTAATAATTAAATTATTAGGTAAGTAATTTGGTGTGATTAGCATTTTTTTTTGTTCTATCTATACCTACATTAAAATCAATATAGGTTAAGATTTTACGCAATAATTTTAAGGCAGACAGGTTGCACGATATTGGTCAAGTTTTATATTAGTCAAATCGAGAATTCGTCAAATTTGATATTGGTCAAACGTTTATACATACACTAGCTGACCCGCGCAGCTCGCGCTCTTTCACTTGTGAATCTAAACCATTCTCGAATCCCCTTGAACACACACAAACAATTTCATCAACATCGGTCCAGCCGTTTAGGAGGAGTTCAGAACATACACACGTACAGTAGAATTATATATATAAAGATATTATATTATATATAGGGATAGGCAGTTGGGTAGGGACCCAACTGCGTTTTTGGTGTTGGCATTTTGCGCGATAATGTTAAGGTATACTATTACAATATACGACGATACGGACGCTCATTTATGAAAAATATATGTATATTTCCATAACAAGTAATCGCTACAGGTACTGACTGTATTTTAACAACCTCTATAGACATACTGTCGTAGATTGTGCGATGGTTAAGTGGGTCATCGTGCACATTTCACTGCGTGAAAAATTCCTGGCATGCAACTTTTTTTAATTAATCATTATTTATGTATAACCCGCCAACCCACACTTGGCCAGCGTGGTGGACTATGGCCTAAGCCCCTTCATCTTGAAGGGAGGTCCGTGCCCAGCAGTGGGACAAAAACAAGGGCTGGTATTATTATTATGTAAAATAAATATGTAGGGTTATGAAGTTAATTTTGTACAAAATTGTCTCTCGTATGGTCATATACAGAATGTTTAATAAATCTTGTTCAATAAATCTTGTTTGATCCGTAAGGAACATATCGCTTATGTATGCTTGTATAAAGTACATATTGGAAAACATTTATTATTGTTATAGCTGAAATAATAAATATAATGTATTAGTAAACTATTTTTTTTTAATTACATAATATCTCCCTGGTTATATAATTTCGTTGAGCGTGCAAGACCGCGGAAGAGCAGTTTGTAAATACCGCGTATCTTTTTTTGATGATTTTAGATAAAAGTTAATATTTTAGACATATAATAGTTTTACGACTGATTTTATTTGCAAGTAAGGGTAGTATATTTTGGGTCGGCCGCCTTTGAAGCAGAAATGCACGCTCCTCTTGGTACCCTAGGCTTACAGCGCGTCATCGCTATTTTATCTATGAGGAGTATACTGTTGGCTGCTATGACATCCTCACAGGCCAAGAGAGCGAGTACTTAAAGCGGTCGCATTTATTAGGGACGCACGCGCTCCCTGTGTGTCCACCAAAAAATTCTGATTGGCCTAGTACAAACGGTAGCTGTATTGATCTAAGCCAAGCTTACTAAGCTATTAGGCTACTTATTAGTTTTTGATAGTAGAGTTTCATTGGTGTAAAATGTTAATACCATATCGAATATCACATTTCGATACCAAACCTTAGACGATCGGACAGGGTTTTTTGAACATTCTGTACCTATTCAAAAACTTACAATTATGTTTTTCATGGGATCGCCAATCCTATGTTCTGCGGCTGCGGCTTTAAGGTACGGCTTTCACTCATTCTACTAACGTTACATAAAAACTTAAAATAAATACATTTGATTTCTATATTATATCATCACAGTTTACAAAGTTTTATAACTTTATGTAGTTATCCTCAGTATGCATGCCTGCTCGATATCTATCTTGTAAAATAGGTGCAATTTTTTGGCATCGCGCAACGTTTGACCCAACAGCCGCATCGAATGTTGAACATTTGGAATGTTTCGTAAATGCAGTAAAAGTGTTGTGGGCGTTGTGCACAATGCGACAATAGTTCGACGTAATCGTTGTTTTCTATCAGTTGCGGTTGCGAACATTTTGCGCTTCGCTGCCCTGATAGCCCGTAGCACGCAGCCGATCATTTCACACCGAGAGTTCGTCTCGCTCTACTCTCTACGATCTCTTACTTTTATTATTACTAGAAATATGTAATTATTGCAATCAAGACAGATAGTTTTGTTATATCCTAAATGAGGTAGGCCATGTCTGCTTCTGTTCTGATCCTATCTTTGATATTGTTTATCAGGAACGGTATCGGAGATAGAGCGTGGAACTGCTTCTTTCATGTCTACTCGATTATTCAAGTCGATATTCATCATCAGCCTACCGTCGTCCACTGCTGGACATAGGCCTCTCCAAGTACACGCCACTGATCACTCCTACTCGCTTGAGGATGTCCCACGCTAGGTTTGTCAACTCGCCGTCTCCAATCATAAACTTGTTTGCTCCATCGATTATCGGTTCTACGGCAGATATGGCCAGCCCAACGCCACTTCAGTTTGCTAATCCGGTGGCCTATGTCGATAACTCTGGTCCTCTTTGTGATCACCTCATTCCGGATTCGATCTTTCAGAGATACGACAGTCGACATTATACGATATAATAAATTATTGGGTTGTCCCCGGGGTTATAATCGTATAACTAGGACTTATTGTCCAACATCAAGCGAACGTACAATATTTCGGCATTATAAGTAGGGGAGAGAGATGGTGCACAGTGTTAGCTACCGCTTGCTCATATTGGGGAAAGTACTTCAGCCTTACGTATACAAGATCGCTGAAAATAATAACTCCTTCGAGTTGCGTACCTATGTTCGTAACATAAACAGTTGGGGTCACAAAACAAGTACATGCCTACTTAGGTTATATAACTGAACAAACAACATGCATTTATATATTTTGTAGTAAAATGCTGCGAGACATGAGTTATGTTACACACAAGTTGTTGCGTAGGTACGCTAATATTAGGTACCTACGTTTATATACTGTGCTACGTATAGTGAACAATATTTAAATGTGAATTTAAACTATAAGTACATAGGCTATATATTATTGAATCTCTTTGATTGTAGCGTAACAGGACGGCGGACGGGGCCGATGTTGTTGACTATCAAATATCAATCGATGTATTTATTTACATGATATGAACCAAGATGCGGGGGCGATGCTCTCGTGGCATACATAATTTGTATATCAAACTACAAGGACAGTGTGTTATTGCGCAAAGTTGTAGAAAAGTATCTATCCAAAATATATTATGTCTCCCATCTCATATGGTCACAAATAATCCAAAAGATGAATTTCTAGTGCTTAAATAGTAAATAGTAGATAAAAAAACAAAGTTTATCTGTCTATCTGCCCGTTTTCTTACTTCTTCAGAACTACACAATGGGTTACGGTACGGTTTTTACCGTACCGTAATGGAAAATATTTTTTTCTGGTTTAAGTAGTAGGTAGGTATATGGGTAAAATGAAATGAGCAACACCGCCGCTGGTCTCTAATAATATAGAACGAAATGTTAGATTAGTTGACTGTTGTCGTTGAGCAAGTATTTCCCCAAACCAAAAAAAAATACCATTGTATGTCTTCTTATTTAAATTATGAACCTTTGGATTGCATATGCGTACTTAGTTAATTGTAAGGTAGAACCAAGCAGCTGTATATTCTAAAAACTCATATGCAAATTGGAAATCGTCTATTTAAATTCAAATCGTCACAACAAAATCTCTGAGCAACAAAATAGATATGTACTAAATTTAAAATCTACCAAATCAGGTATCAAGAATTTCGAATGGAGATGCCATTATTTTTTATGTGCATTGTATTGGTTATGTAGATACCTAAGTGGTGTTACCTATTATAAGCCGGATGACAGACACTCATTTATTTTCAGCATAATATCTGAACAACACAAAACAATCATTAATAGCCGTTAACCTTGCACTTTTCTTGAATGTTTTTTAAACGCTTTGCATGACTGTGTCACCGGTCCGCTCGGGTCATTATCCAATGAGAACGTAGCAATTGACTCGAACAATGATGAGACTCGATGCTCGTGTGGATAACTACGTGGATATAGCCTGCACGGGTTACGTAAGAGACGGGTTATATGCAAAAGGCATCCGCCATTTTGCGATGTGCACTTTAATGGTTTTGTGTTAAAAGTGAACGGCTGCGCCACGCGGCAGCGCTTTAACTTTGTAATTTGTTGTAGATATAACTATTTTGCAAAGGTTTCTCAAATCGCAGTGAGCGAGTAAACCACAAAATGCGATGGCAAATTACTTATACACAATGTTCTATGATGAAATTAAAAACTTGTACTTCCAATTACAGCTCTTCCGATAGGTACTACTTTGATTATCCATTTTTTAGGTTTCGTACCTAAATAGTAAAAATGGAACTCGTATGTTTCGGGTGACTCTTCGTCTATCTGTTTGTCTGTTTGGTTTATTTCACACTATAGAAAAGAAAGTAAAATGAAAAATGTTTCTTTTGCATGAATGAATGGAGGCTTCGAAATTTTATCAACAATTTCTTTGAAACAGTCATTTTTTATCTGCGAAAATGTGTTGTCTTCAGCATGAAAATGAAATATTCTTGGACGGTTAACAAGATATCTAAACTATCCATCTCTTAAATATTCTAAAAAAAAATTTTCTGTGTTGATGTTTTTATGTTTTCCTGTTTAATTGATAGATAACGATTACATAATAATATTAATACTTAATTAAAATTATTGTCTGTAGGATGAACCATTGCCAATAAACGGTGCGCACGCGCTGCACGGAGTGCCGCCCCCGCCCGAGCCGGAGTCGCAAGCTGTGCCGCAATCCAGACAGCCCGCGCCAGCCGCCGTCAACCAAGTCAAAGACGATGCACTTAACCACGCCGAATCCAAAATAGATGAGGAAAAATTGCAGGTACATAAAATACTTATCATTAGCATAAATCCGAATCCTTTTGAAGCGGAAGAATTCAGATTTCATTGTCTTTTATATGATTTCTGTCGTTTATCGATGACTTCATCAGTGTCATGTAGCTATTAGCAATTATGACATAAATTTAAGAGAGGTAAGATATGTCAGTGGAGGAAGGCACCACCGGCTTAAAATGCAACAGCCCAATTGGGACAGTATGTACTCTCGCGGTCACACACGGTGTAACCTTTAGAACGACAATCGCTTGCATGTGCCGGCCTAAAATACGTGCGGGTGGGGTAGGCGCACGTAACGTCGTTGATACGATTTTGATTGAAAACTGGTACACCGTTCGTGACCGCGATAGTACCTTACAGAAGATCGTAATGAATTAACGCCATCTTCGAGTGGCTTTGCTACTGCAGAGGGTCATGTTGCCAGTGTTGTATTAGGAGTTGCTGTGCAAGCGGCTGAAAAGGTACTCGAACGGTAAGCAAGCGCTTCACGGAGTGCTGCCGCCGTCCTAGCCGGAGCTGTCGCAAGTGCTATGGATTTAGGATGTTAGTGTACCTATGATTGTTAGTGCATGGAGTTCGCATGGGAATCTCGTCTAGCAATGGTATGCCGAGAACTTCAGTACGTAGCATCTTTAGATAAGTACCTATACGTCTCGTACCAGAGATATGGTGTTTAATTTAGCACTAGTGCAAACCAGCCAGCCTGCACCAGTCGCGTCAGTCATAATTATGTTACAAATAGCATTTTTTCTTCATATGAATATTGGTATAACAGAATTCAAAAAGAAACTGCATAAAAAAAATACTTTAGAGTACAGTGACATGATACACACTGTTAAGTTTATTTATTCATACCACGCATACGTAACGTAGAGAGATACATCATTTTCGGCAATAAACCCGAAATAAATTAACGTAACCACCTGTACAAATGTTTTCGATAATTATCTCTATGATTTTATTACTAAGGTTTTTTTTATTTTAGAGACCACAATACCACTACAGCCTTAAAATTTAGTAAAAACGGTGGGGCTAACTAGCCCATTGGTTAAGGCAGGAGAATAGTTTCTCTTGCGTAGGTTTGCGTGTGAAAGGCCTCAGAAAATGTTCATGTTGTAATTGTTCAATCATGTGGAAATAGTTTCAAATACATTTATACATATAAATATGGCAGACTTATCGCATTCGTTAATACTTTGATTGACTCTCCGTGCATACAATTATCATGCTTGCTTCGTTTCGTCGGGCTAAATTCTTTACATCACCATTCTAATTAAGTAGATGATAGTGTTATTTTTTTCTCTTGCATTAAGTAACTAGCTCAGTGGCGTGCACACACTTTTATGACAGAGTAGGCAAAAATGTATTTTTTTAAGTTTTTTACTACATTATAACCATTTTGTGCTGTAACAGCTCAGTGGGCGAGCGCATGCCTTGGAAACAAGGTGTGCAGGTTCGAACCCCGGCTCGCACCTCTGATTTCTTTAATTAATCATGTGCGAATCGTCTTTGCGCGATTGTTACTAGCTTTCGGTGAAGGAAAACATCGTGAGGAAACCTGCATGTCTGAGAAAGCCTTACTAGCTTTCGAATGACGTGTGAAGTCCGCCAACCCGCACTTGGCCAGCGTGGTGGACTATGGCCTAAGCCCCTTCATCTTGACTCCCTTCAAGACCCCGTGCCCAGCAGTGGGACATTAACAAGGGCTGGTATTATTATTATTATTATAACCATTTTGAGAAGTTGTACGGTAGGCAAAGTATTTTTGCCTATATGGACCGCACGCCACTGAACTAGCTGTATACCTCTATACAACAATGTTCGTGCAGGGAACGGCAAAATATATGAGTGCACCGCCGTTTCATCCCTTCTAAGGGGGGAGGTCTATGTACAGCAGTGGAGGTCTCTCGGCGGCTGCTGATGACCGCCGTTTCGCCAACTTGGTTAGATCCCATGGAACAGAAGCGAGCTAATTGCCATTTATCGCCAATTAGAAAGAACTTTCGAAAATAAAATACTTAATACTTTTCCCGATCTGGTAGTCGAATTCAACTCAGCACGATCAGCACCAGTACTTGTTAGGTATCATTAGTCCAAAAAGGAAATTCCTATTACCAGTAAAATTGATTAATTTGTTGTACCCGCAACCCGCAAACATTACTTTAACAGACATCGCTTTTGCTGACTCTACTTCAAGAACATCACGTAATTGATACGGGTGAGCAACAAATATTAAGACATGATTAAATGTATTTTTGTAAATGCGGGAAATTAGGCCCCTCATCTAGGTAAACGAGATGAGTGTTTGTTTTTAAGTACAGAGTACAGAGAACAACTAGACAATAGACTTTTACCTACTCGAAATATCATTTATTTTGGAGAAGTCAAAACTACTTACGTACCTCTTCTTTTCGAAGTCGGTTAAAAAAGAAACATCAGAATCGCTCTGCAAAGATTTTTTTTTCCGATATGTCAATATTATCCCTATTATGAAATGATGATAAATCACCTACAATGTACATCTTTTCCATAAATGAATCTGTGAAAGTTGTTTTTTTGCCATTTTCCCTGTTCGTTAGTCAGTCTCTAGATTTGGTATATCTGTGTTATAGCTATGTATTATACAAGGATGACATGTGCAATAGTCAGTCGGTGCAAGCGACAACGAATAGCTTTCACTCGCGGGTGAATGGCGGAGCTGCGCCTGCGCCGCCGGCCCCCGACCGTTGCACTGCGAGAAAGCGGTCATTTTATATTATTTGTATTGCTCAGATAACGCGGAGAAATAACACTTTAATATACCTGATTGCAAATAAGTTATGAGATAATAATTACAAGCTCATCATTTCTAAGTGACTTTCATAAGTGCTGTTAAATCATTACTTAATATTAGTTTAGGAACAATACTTTCACGTTGATGATAACGCACGAATGATTTACTTTATCGTCACCAAAAAAATAATTTCTCGATTGTTTTTTATTAAGATTAGTATAGAAGCTGATTAAACGATCAGATATCTATCTGAATGTTAGTGATATTTACAAACTGAGGGTGGAGGAACAATGGTGCGCGGGCGCATTGTCTGGCGCAGGATGTCCGAAACCATTGTACCGGCCAAACAGCACAGAACGAGATTTATACTGGTCTTGTTTCGCACACTGAACCCTACTAGGTGTTAAATACAATTTAATGCATCACTTTAGCCGTGTTATATTTAATAAGGATATTTTTAATTCTCAACTTAGGTCTCTACGCCGCTTTCATTCTCGTTCTTGGAGATATCCAATGCGAGTGAGATGATGAGTGAGATGTGCATTTTGCGGTTTCTATTAAAACTCTATTCATATTTCCATGTTTATCTGTTTTGTTGAAATAATTTAATGTAAGATAGAATGCGTATTTCTATTACTCAACATAAGGCAGTGCTTAACCGCCATCCCACCCGATGGCAAGTGATGATATGGCCATATATGGCAGGGTACTAGCTTATTAATAATACAAGAAGGACCATACGTCAGAAGCATTGCTATGTCGGCAGGAGAAGGGACGTACAGTGATCGAAGGATCATCGTGCCGCGGGGCACTGACTCCATATAGAGTCCTGGCCCCGAAGGACCACAAGGTCACTCGAAGATGGCGTTATGTTGCTGCAGTCTTCTGTGTTCACTGTTTCCTATAACAAACAAAAGATGTTGCAATCATCATTCATCTAAAGCTTAAAATATTTGTTTGGCACGCTCCTTTGTCACTTCTTACTTCCCCATAATTACCAGCGCGAATGTTATGAAAGCGAAAATCGTTTCTAGGGCTGAGCTTAGTTTAGAATTGATGCATCCGGGGTCAAGCTAAATGTTGCGCTTTCTTCATCACCCATGTAATAGGTTAACGCGTAAGGATCATTAACTTCATGTATTCGTTATTTTAACCTCTACAAATTTTAAAAATAAAGATTTGTCATCAAATAATATTAGTTAAGTACTTGTATAATAATCACTTACTTTTCACTCTATGTTATTCTAGTTTGACTATAATAATAATTGAAATTGTATTTCTGATTGCTTAATTGTTCCAGATAATACCCAGTGAGAAATAATTGGCCGTTATAGATTTCATTGTACTCAGTTTAAATAAATTTAGTTACGAAATGGCTAACGCTATTTAGCTATCGGCACAGAATTCAGTTTTTGTTTTTTATAATTGTGTTTATTGCTCAGGATTCGTTCGAGAAGTTATTGACTACCATTAATTTCTTCTAGAAAATTGACGATGAAAAGAATGAGTCTCCGAACTCCAACGACGACAGCTCAGAGTCAGACAGCTCGGCCGAGGACGAGGAAGATCTCGACGGACTCCGGCCAATGTTCAAGCTTCCCATACAGTTCGACCTAGACGACCTAGCCGGCGCCTTTTTGGCCAACAATCAGAAGTAAGTTTCTTTTTTTTATTCAACCTAGTGACGAGACAAGCAAAAAGTTCGCCTGCTGGTAAGCGACATGCCTGCCTTTAGACAGGCACATTGCACTGCCGCTCGTCAACCGAAACATCACTTATAATTTATATTTTTTAGAAAATCGGGTAATATTTTTCAAACATAGGTTATACGACGATGTCTAAAAATTCAGAGATAAGAGATAGAGTTTTGATCTTATTCGCATGAATAAAAAAAAATAACAAATTTAGCATGGTAGGTAGGATTGATTTATCTACTGCAATCAGTTTTTTTATAAAAAATTCTGATACTTACGCGAATATTACACATTGAAATGAAACTAATTTTACGGATTTTATCGCGGTTTATTTTTGATTTTAATTTCCCGACGTTTCGAATACTTTACAGCATTCATGGTCACGGGCGGACTGAGGTGGTAGCTGTCCATATGTCATAGTTGTCTTAGGGTACCCTCAGGTCTTCTAATTATTATTGTTAGTCCGATCTACGCAGAAAGAGCTTACAGTATCTTGAGGTCTTGCAGTGGAATGCTTGTCTTTGGATTTGACTATGTTTATCACGGGATCCCAAGCTGGTGGTAGCACCCAGCCATCTTCTCTATTGAAATTTGGATGCTTTTTAATTTCAATAGCCTCACGAATCATCCTTGGTAGGTAGCGCTGTTCTTTTGCGAGGATTTGTGGTTTGTCAAATCTAATATAATGACGGGTGCGATCCTGAACATGTTCACAGACTGCAGACTTCGTATAGCGTCGATGTTTAACGTCAGCTATATGTTCTTTTACACGGGTTTTTACCGATATTTTTGTTTGCTCGATGTATGAGAGCCCACAGTCACAATCCAGTTTGTATACTCCTGCATCTTGTAGAGGTATATGGTATGGCCGCGATATAATCCGTAAAATTAGTTTCATTTCACTTTTTTTATGTTTATATTTGTAAAAATGAAAGAAATCATCTCCGTGAAATATTTATAATGTTCTTATTTTTAGCATTTGGTATACATACACAAGAATATTTAAATTCCCATGTAGGTACTTGGTGTAGAACCATTTTATAAAAAAAAACAATAAAAAACTATTTAAAAAAAAATAAAAACCGACTTCAAAGTAAATTATCTAAAAAGCATAAAATAACGAAAATATTATTGAAGTTGGTGTTAGCGTACCTGCTGTGTATATTCTGCACCAACTTCAATAATATTTTCGTTATTTTATGCTTTTTAGATAATTTACTTTGAAGTCGGTTTTTATTTTTTTTAAAATAGTTTATTTAACACTTTTTAGTGACTTATTTTACCAAGATAGGTATCAGCACTATCACGCAACTCGAACGTCTACATTACAGTAACTTACTGAAAACATAAAAAGTTTATATCTCTTAAACTACTGGACCGATTTTGATGAAATTTGTACTCTACCCTAAGTTGAAAGATACTCTAACTATTGCAAAAAGAATTTTTGAAATCGGACTTGTAGTTTCTGAGAAATCCGCGGACAAACCTACATACATACATACATACATACATACATACATACATACACTCGTGAAATTTGGTAAATTCGTTTAGAAGCCCACATAGACTAACATATATGAAAATTACGCATTTTTATTAATATTACATACATACGCGTCGAATACAGAACCTCCTTTTTTGAAGTCGGTTAAAAATGCAAATGGAATAAGTAAATTGTTATGTTCATCTACTTACCATCAAAAAGAAATGTACCGTAAAATAACGGTCTAAATTATACTAATGAATAGTGGGAAACTGTTCATAAACATGTTGCCAGCGTATCGAATTATGCCAATTCCTGGGAGCCATTAGCGGATCGAGAAAATAAAATGCAAACTTCTAACAAAAAGCTTGCCCCGAAGCCATATTTCTTAGTAGGAGTTAAACCTTTTGAGAAGTGGCCCACTTTTTAGTCGTAGCGTCGGAAAAAGGATTAAACTTAGCTAGTAATAAAAAAATGCCTGCATAGTAAGTCAATCATGCCTGTTCTTAAGTCAATAAGGTTACGTATTTACGGTTAAGTACCTCTAGAACCATTGTTCTAAAATTACATTTAATTTGATAATTGTCGCTATGGTTTGAGGAACCATAGGATGATGCCGGCATTGGAAGATAAAGGCACCGTTATACGTAACTAAGTTACATGCTTACTGCCTTTGTACATTGATATCTTCAACGTATTGTTCAATTTACATGTAACTTTTGGTGTACAATAAAGTGTATTTATTATTATTATTCCATATATTTATTTTTTTAAACTATTCTTTACATTTTTAAATATAAATATAAAACACAATACATTATTATTATTATTACCCCTGAAAATCTTACGCAGTAATTACTTAACTGCCGTGCGGATTTTTAGTATTTTGTAACCTTACGTTACTCTTATCGAGACCAACGCATATAAAATGATAGCAGTGTGAGTGGGGTACGACACTTAATACCACTGTATTGTGATCATGCGTCGAATAAGTAATATTTTCCTAGGGTTGTAAGGTACCACTGATGTTAAAGAAGAAGGTTGAGATGGGCAATATTTGATTAATTTCTAAGGCTACCAGATCCGGAGAGGAAGCTTTACATGGGAAAGGAACGCAAATTTTGCTAAACTCTAGAGAGTCTCGAGGCGAAGCAATAGGTTGAACCCCAATTTAACCCTAGCGAAAAATACAAACCTCATAGTTGGTATCCAATAATTTCTTGTGTAATTTTCAGGGGTCGCATGAACTGCGTGGTAGAGAGACGCCGGGAAGACCCGATGGAGAGACGTTTCCCCTTCAATATCCTCGGTGCATTCGCCCCTCGCAGTGCTCAGGCTGAACGCGTCGCAATTATCTGTCACGGAGGCGATGAGCCTAGGTGAGAAGACTTTAAAAATTTAACAATTAATTTCGTGTTCGTACGAGTGACAGTAGCTATTTGTAGCGATTAAAAAAAAAAACGTATACGTGCCTGTTTAAGGCAAACTTGGTTGGTAACCCAACCAAGTTTGCCTTAAACAGGTATTTCAATCACACACAAATTTTAAACCTACATACTCGTACATACCTTCATACATATTTAACTCTGGTTGTATTTATAACAGCAAAAACGTGAGGCTTCATTATATTTTTAAATAATAATAGATCTGAGGACGATTCAACCACAAGGTCATCTGATTCCAAAACAAGAGTTCGTATTATGATTAACAGACTACTAATATAAATTCACATATATGTATATACACACACTTTGAATAGGTATATACGTACTAATATGGATATTGTTAACATCCAGATGTGTTCATACAAACAATTGTTTTTGGTAACAGCCACGATAGCCTGGCTGACGACGGCCAGTCAGTGGTGGCTTAGCCAGGATGATGGCCAGTTGATTTAATTGTGATGTGTATATTTTTATATATATTTTATAATCACATACCACCAACTAGCCGTCATAACTATTATACATACCAACATATACATCGCAGTATGGTCATTTTGAGGAATAAGCCAATCAAGGTTCAATCTCGATGTTTTCCTTCATTGTTAGTAAATATACTTTACACTCCAAACCAATTAAGCTTGAACGCGATTACAACTTTATTATGCAGTCATAAAACACCCCCGCTGTATATTTGACCGTTAACGCGGCAGCAAAAAAAGGTTGGTAATCCAAGGTTGTTTTTGCTTACGCGCCTAGTAGACAATGTATGCGTTATGTACTTATTGAGCCGCAAACGAACTTGTACTCGAACTCGTTCAATCTTATTTGGGATGGAGTGTACTATAAATCATGATAAGTTCACCAGCAGTATATACCAGTATCTGTCAGAAGTGCTGTCAGAGGTGGAGGAATATCTGGTACGGCTATATAGTCTATTCTAGCGATTCTAGCAGACTACCTCGAGGGCAACTAATATAGTGAAAACGGTTCTAGGGTTACTCTGGAAACCAATGTCAATTTTAATCCAATCTAATCAAAACGAGTGGCGCGGAGCCACCTTCGCCCTTGCTGACCTGATATAATGACATGATAGCGCTTCTTGATTGGTAAAAATTAAAGTTGTATTGAATAGATATACGTTTAAAGTTTTTATTAAAGTAAGTAATTTAACTAGTACACCGCTACACTAATTACCTACCCCACCGATAACAGTTAGATAAAACAATATTAATGAGGTTAACTGATTAGAGTTTATTACTATAATTCATCTAAGAGTTTTATATATAAATTCAAAACATTATTTACAAAACAACAATACGAAATAATTTCTTTTGTCCGTACTTTTTTCTTGATTCACATTGAAATGCGGTGAAGTGGACCGATCCTTCCTTTTCTGTAGAATCTTATGACTCTCTGAATATTTATTTCATACAGTACAATAAGTGAGCTGGTACTTATTAAACATTGGTTTGCGGAAATGTAAAAGTTTAGTCCGTATTTTGAACAATTATCCAATAAATAATTCTCCATCTGAATGACCGCGGTATTATCGTGAAGAATTAAAAAAATACGAGGAAAATATCGAGGTGTACTTACGGGTACATCTGCAAAAACATTTATTTCTAATCCTCTTTACTGTCGTACACACAAACTTACAAACAAATTAAAGCACATAAATAGACTTAAAAAGAAATGTGTACATACAAGGGGTGGCTTTATCGCGATTCGCGATTTCTTTCATGCAACCTTGGGATGTAGTAAGTAAGTGCGACTATTTCAATAAACGGCCCTGTGCACTGCTATCAAAATTAATATTAGTTAATAATTGCTCCTTTTTACCAGTAGAAGGTATTAAATTTATAACTAAAAATATTTTTTTCCACTTGTGTGGAAATGTTACACTTAGAAATTGACAACGGTATCGTACTGAAGGTCATTACGACACTACCAGCTGAACCTACATACAAAAATGCGATAAAACTTGGGTGAAGGCATTATAAATACTACTTACAAATATTTATAAAATAAAATATCCTAAACAAAAATAAAAAATAAGGGTTTTATGGTCTAACTAAAATCAGAATGATAACAACACAGTTATTCGTAGAACAAAAACATGGAGGCAAAAAGGCAGAAAAATGTAGCGAAAAGTACAGTGTGAGTGCAATGAGTTTTAATTTTGTACGTAATGATATTTTTGCGCCTATCACATACTACCACTGATAGAGAAGCCGGCTTTTTTTATATTTCAAATATAACAGGAGAATGAAGCCTCCGTGGCGCAGCGGGAAATCGTTTCTTTTGCAAGCCGGAGGTCCCGGGTTCAAAACTGGCGGAGACCGACTACTTTATGTAGTTGTACCGTACTGGTTAAGACAATTCCGACCGACCTGTCTGGAAAGTAAGACGATCCATTCGTTAGATGAGCATGTGAAAAGTCGGTCATGTGCCGGAATTCTCCCCGGTCGTTCCATCCGTAAAGGTAGTTTGATTTCAATGTCTAGTATTCGCGTAAATGAAATATAACATTATGTATGCGTTGGCAAAAGAAACTGTTGGATTGTTCCTAATATGTAGAGTTATTGCCATGTAGAGCAGACAGTTTGATTATATTTAGTCGCTCCGTATCAAAGAGATGATACCCTCACTGAGTTTCTTGCCAGATCTACTCAGTGGAGTTGCGTGGTGATGTGGTGGCAGAATCATACATCTCTATTAAGTGACAGCCCGAGCCGAGGCATTGCCTCCCGGAGGTCCTATTGAGCTGCCTTAAGGTTGGAGTGATACAAGCGCTCGCCTCATGTCCTGTGAAGCAGTAACGGCCATCTCAGACCATTCAGGCCACGGCCAGCAGTGACTATCATTCCCAAAAGAAAATCTAAAAAATGATGCTAGGAAAGAAAAGATGAATTATTCCGAGTGGCAGATTATATAAGTTGCCACTAGTAGTTTTAAATTTACCCTGTGTACTTACGATCATTTTAATTTACTCAAATAGGTCCTATCGCGGACACGAACGGTGTTCCAGTTTATAATCAAAATCGTTTGAACGATGATGTTACGTGCGCTTACCCCGCCTGCACGATTTTGGCCCGGCACGTGCAAGCGATTGTCCTAAAGCTGATACACCGTTCCTGACTCTATCTTGAATTTACTAGATGCATAACACGATTCATAAAGTTGTTATCAAATAATGAGTTATTATTTACTCATCATTACATAATCTGATCACGTAATCACGTCACATGCGTTATTCAATAGGCACTGTTGACAAAGTGAAAGTCTTTCAGAGACTTACGAAGACATTTCTTCATATGTAAAAGTAATTCCAGCGAGAATAGACGACTAAGCTTATTGTACTGTAATGTTGTCGCCAGGGAGTTATTTATGTAATAGTCAAACATAGGCGCTTTATGTTGAAATTATTCCTATCCAAGCATCGATATACGAGTTTAGATGGTATATCGATGTATCCAAGTTATAAACTCATACTGATTTTATGCTGATCACACAACCTTTTTTGTTACTTGTTTTAGAAAGTAAGCTCATGTACTACGCGTTTATTCACAAAGATAAAAGAAGATTATTATTTATAGTCATTTTTATATTTTATATTTAATTAGCTGACCCGCGCAGCTCCGCTCGCGCTCTTTTGACTAAGAAACCTTTTTGGGCTCATGCACAACACTTTTCTGAAGATCATGACATGATCAAATGCATAGTTTACGATTCTATAAAGGACATACAGACAAACATTCATTTATATATATATAGATTATTGTAGCGTTTGTTCGTATTTCGTATGATAAGTTTAATGAACTTTGAAGTTGGTAGGTTGCTGCTGGAAGAATTTGAACCGGTTACCTCTGGTATAACCGATACACAAGCAGTAGCTTTCACCCAATGAAAATAAAAACGTAAATGCCCATGCAATAGTGATTGTTCTCAGAATAGATTATATTCACGGCATTGGACGATATCAAACAAGTGCCAATTAACCAAGGCTTAATTACTAAGCGATACACGTGTAAGTAATTTATATTTTTCTTACTGCCGAACCTAAAAACGTTAATTATATTTTAATGACGATTAATCCAATTTTTGAAAACGGATTATATCGACACTCGAAGCCAACTAATACTTTATACGCAGATAGTGTGTAAAGATATCAATTATCTCTTATTCATTAATCAAAAACAATCCTAAACGGCTCCGACAGTCGAAATATTTAGATTAAAAAAAAAGGACTTAATTAGAATTAAAGTTAATTGGCGTTTGTGAGTACGGCAGTTAGTGTTATTAGTTTCATTATTAGTTACTTATAATATTCTGATATACCTAAAGTATGGCGAATGTCAGCGGCACTTAATTTTATTAGTCGTAAGGTGTCAGATAGAGAGCTTAGAACGTAAAATATAGGTAATTTAACGCGGCTGCGAGCAGATTAATATATAATGTGCTGAGGCGTCATAAAAAGGCATGATTAGATAATGGATCGTAAATGCGAGGAAAGGAAGTTAATAACGTTAATAACTAGTAAGGGAAAGCAGTGGGAATAGAAAAAAAAAACCAAGATGAACGAAGCATGTAAATGTAAAATGTTTTTGGGAGTGCTTGTAAGCTTTACTGATCACAAATTAGTTTTGTTATACATTGTAAACTACATATTTTAGTAACAGAGTTCAATGAATGAAACGTTGGCTTTGAAACCGACGTCCGGCGAAGGAAAACATTGTGATAGACCTGCATGTCTGACAAATATGGAGTAGGTAGACATTTTAGAAAATACTTTTGTTACTAATAGCGGGTTTACACGAGTTGATATGAATTTTAGCAGTTGATTCGAACTTGTTGTTTATTAGGTTTGAACTTAAATAAGTTTATTAATTTTTGTTGCTATACACTTACTGGCATCGAGTTGTGAGCCTTGTACCTAGAGCATGTTCAGGCAGTTTTATTAATAATATAAAAACAATATGAAAGAAGCGTGTACAATATTTTTTTTTATATGGAAACTATTCTTTTTAAGGGCCGCTACACATTTAAGAGGCTCGGCATAAATCGGCACACCCATTCGGCAAAATCGAACATATTATGTAGGTAGATGATTGTTCGAAAATAAGGCCGCCCGGCTTAGACAGGCGCTACAAGTTTGTGGGCCGGATTTACTCGGCACATCCGGTCGGCAATAAAGCCCCAAGTCTCCGTGCCTCCGCGCCGCCTCGCATATCGCTCAGCAAATACTGGCGAACCGAATGCCGATCTGCATATATCCCAAATGGATTAGCCGATCGGCACTAACTGTATAAAATACAATATGTGTAGTAATTGCTTCGGGCCGGCCTTGCCGTTCAACAAATACTGCCAAACCGAATGTACTTAAATGTGTAGCGCCACTACACGAACTACTAAGTTAAAACTGGAATAATAAGACCTATTTATAAAAAAGGATGTCGTTCTGATTATAACAACTACAGGCCCATCACTATATTACCTACAATAAATAAAATAGTAGAGAAATATATATCTAAGCAAATTATCGATTTTTACGCAAATAATAATATATTAACTGAAAGTCAATATGGATATCAACCTAAAAAAAGCACCACTCAACTATTAACGTCCTTTACAGATAGCATTTATAAAAGTCTAGATAAAAAAGAACACGTATTGGTCTTATTCATAGACTACAGTAAGGCTTTTGATACCTTGCAACATGATAAGTTAGTTAAAAGTCTACATAACAGCGGAATTAGGGGAAAACTACTCCATTGGTGTAAAGATTATCTTAAAAACAGAACTTATGTTGTTAGAGTTGATAACGACCATAGTGACACGATTAAAGTGACTGAAGGCACGGCTCAGGGATCGGTGTTAGGACCTTTACACTATCTCACGTATGTCAATAATCTAGTAAAATTGATAAAAAATACAAAAATTTATCAATTTGCCGATGACACATGCCTCATAGCTACTGGGCGTAACGTGCAGGAAGCTCTTGAAAAACTTCAAGAAGATTTTAACAGTCTGGCCATGTGGTCTCATGACGTTGGTTTAGTGCTAAGTTCAAGTAAGACAAAACTAATGTATATAAGTAGTAGCCAAAACAGAAGACCTGACATTCCAAAACTGATATCACATAACCACGAGTGCCTGCATGATAACAAGAACACTACTTGTAAATGTGATACAATTGAACTTGTTGACAAATATAAGTATCTAGGGCTCACTATTGATAATAGGATGAATTGGAAAGCTCACATTGATAAAGTTTGTGACATATTACGGGGTATCTTGGCTAAATTTTCTTTGATTAAGTACAAAATACCTTTCAAAACACTTCTGTTGCTTTATAATTCATTAGCTGAATCAATAATTTCTTATGGACTATCCAGCTATGGAAGGACATATATAACTCATGTTGACCATATATACACTCTACAGTTACGGTTATTAAAAGAAATTGTCCCTTATAATATTAAATTAGAATATAAAAATGATTACCATAAGTTATTTCAATTTTGTAAAATCTTACCAATACATCAAAAAATAAAATATTCCTTATTAGTAGAAGAGTTTTACAATGAAAGCCTGAAACGAACAAAGCCTTTAAACACAAATGTCATACAAACGCGTAGCATTAAAAACGGCGAATTGTTACTACCAAGATATACAAATTTATATGGCAAAAGAACGCGACAGTATATAATACCAAATTTGATTAATCAAGTTCCAAACTCTATAAAGAATAAAATAACAAGTAAAAATATAAAGTACATATTTAAAAAGTATTTTTTACAACAACACGTATAAATTCCTGGCCAGCTGACTGGTAGGCCATGCCAAAGAAATAGATATAGGTATTGTATGTTTATACATACTTACATACATAATACATTTATACATACATACTTGCATATATAATACATATATTCATATATACATACTACCAAATAACAATCAGACAGTCAGACAATAATTACACTTATTTTATGTACATTATTACTACAAAAAAATTTAGCTTCAACCTGTATTTAACCATTAAAAACTACCTGCATGGAACTCACTGTCGTGAAATGAATTTCCATGTATAATTTTTAACTAATTGTTTGTGACTACCTTCATTATAATAATTATATTGTTTATTCAACTCATCCTTAACTCATCAATATAATTATTACGATGATTGATGATTCCACTTCTATCTGTTTTCGTACTGTTAATAGCATTATGAAAATATGTAAATTTTAAACATAGACTAACATAGATGACGACGGCGGATGTACGGATAAATTCTAATGAGTTTATGTTACATTCAGTATGCATAATATTGTACCATTATTATTAATAATAAATAAATAAAATAAAAATAGAACAAAAATTGCATTGGACATGACCTGTTAAGTTAGGTCGAGCCGCTTGCGTCCATTGAGTACGGCGGCGACTCCGAGGAGGACGGCGGCGGGGTTGCGACCCCCGTCCCCGTGAGTACCGTGTCAGGTTCCCGGGGGGCTACAATGCGCCCCCCGGCGGCGGGCTCAAAGGCAAGGTACTGAGGGGCCCCTGGTGCAGATCCCACCGGAGAGCCCTGGGGTTCCCCCTCTCATGTGTCGATGCGACAGCCGCGGGGGTTTTAGTGGGTAAGAATCCCACATACCCCGGTCGAGCCTCACAGCTCCCGGGGATCTTTCGAAGATTTCCCCCGCGTCAATAAAAAAAAAGGTCGAGCCGCTTTCAGCCCTGAGCCCGGGGCTAAACAACGGGCAACCTTCGGAGTCGCTGGAAGTTCGGGGTGTGGGCCCTAGGACGTCCATTGAGTACGGCAGCGACTCCGAGTAGGACGGCGGCGGGGTTGTGATCCCGTCCCCGTGAGCACCGTGACAGGTTCCCGGGGGACTACAATGTGCGCCCAGGCGGCGGGCTCAAAGGCAAGACACTGAGGGGGCCCCTGGTGCAGATCCCACCGGAGAGCCCTGGGATCCCCTCTCATCTGCTGGTTCGAGCCCCACAGCCCCCGGGCATATTTTGAAGGATCCCCCGCGAAAAAAAGGTCGAGTCGCTTACAACAACGATTTGAACCAATAATGAGAAGTTGCTAGTATTTGTTGAGTCGGCTGTCACTTCAATTTGATTCAAAATTATGTCTATACCAAAGGTATTTAAATCTATGGTTCACACAGTTCAAATCCCGTGAGTTAAATTGTGGCCGCAAGGGCTCGCGCGGCAGCCTCGTTCTCGAGACAAATGTGTGGTCGGTTGAGCCACGCTCAGCCGAGGCAACGTGCGCCCGAACGACCCTGAGGCACGTCCAAACTGACCGCACATTTGGCTCGCGAGGCTGCCGCGCGAGCCCGTGTGGCCGGTGGAGACGCTGCTATTAGGCTCAATTCAGACCAAGATGGCAGCGGCCGGCGGCGCACTTAGTGGGAATTGAGCCTTAACGGACGGCTGTCACATGAGATCATAATAACATTGGTTCCTCGGGCATGATAAACGTGAGACAATGTTTAGTAACTGCCGGTCCCAATATCCTATCGATCCCTAACTGTAAGTTAAAATCATCGATCAAGTCATCGATATCCCGCGTTAAACCTCCGAAATGGAGCGATAACTAAAACCTAGGTAGGTTTAGGTTGCCTGGAAGATATTGCTTTTTAGCGATAAGGCCGCCTTTGTACATTGATATCATCAACGTATTGTTCAATTTACATGTAACTTTTGGTGTACAATAAAGTGTATTTATTATTATTATTACCTTGACAGACTGTCATTTGAATAACCAGCAGTAACCTGCTAATATGTTATTATTGAAACGGAAATATGTCATTAAAGCTATCGAAACTATTTTAACTTATAGTAAGGGATCGATAGGATATTGGGACCGGCAGTAAGTGGTTAACAAGTAAAATTTGTAATGAGATTTGTTGGTATGAGATTTGATGTGTAATTGTCGCAGGCCGATGATCCCTGAGCCGCAGTCGCAAGTGTTCGCGTTCCCGCTGTCAGGCCCGGTGCGGCTTCCGATGAGGCCACAGCCCGAGCGTGCGCCCCCCGCGCCACCCGCGCCCCGCATGTCGCCCTTCGCGCCCCTCGCACACCGTGCCTCGCCCTTCCCCCTGCCGGTAAGTAGCCCACACCTAGGGTTACCAGATGTAAAAGTTTAAATTGATTTCCATAAAAAGTCTTGACTAGCCTCATGCGATGTCTGAGTCATATGATGTCTGGGTTAAAAAACAATAATTCTAATTAGTCCATCAGTTAGATTATCAAAAATATTCGATAAAACGCTCTTATTATAAATAATAAAAAAACGATAAAATATCCAATCCGCCCGCAATCTTTACAGGTATCCGAGTAAATTCCGACATCTGGTAATTCTAACTTCACCAGTTTTATCATCTTGTTATTCAAACCTTAGTTGCTATAGGCTAGTTGCTATGGTCTATGTTATTTTTATTATAATTGTGTATTTTTAGCGATTTTCGTCTTACTGCATGTGATCAGTTGGCATTGTTATTTCTCGACCGACGTTATTTGATCCACTCGGTATGCTGCTACAGGTTAATGTTTGTCCTTTAATTAAACCGCGTATTCCGATACTGTGTTGAAATATCGAATGCACAGCATAAAGCATAATGAAAGTGACATTTAATACAAATTACGGATACATATTTCGTAGAATTGTATGAAACAGAAATGTAAATAGGCTGTGGTGGTTTGAATTATCGAAATAAGGATGTTACGTATTTATGTTGAAAAATTTCATGTATCTTTATATGCTTTACATTACATAATTTGCATTGACAATTCATCTAGAAAAGATCTTACTTTATCCTGAAAACTGTCACAGTCGACGTCTGAAACGACCTTATACTAGTAGATACCTACCTAAGTAGGTACGCAACAGAACTCTTGAGTTTAAGAGGAATCTAAATGTGAAGATTTAACTTTATAATTGAACGTAATAGCCCTCGGTTTCCAGTGGCGTGAAGAACAAAGTCAATGTAATACAATTAAAATAATGAATGGCATCATAAAATGATTGAAGTGGGAGAAGTTAGCCTAAGAACGAGGCTTTCAACCGACGACAGTAATAAAATGGACGCTTTGAGGGCCATTTTCTTCGTAGCGAAAAGGATGACTTTTGACCCTCCCTTGTATGTAAAAGAGGAGAGACAATATGAATTGGTATTTGGGTCAAGTGAGACCGTGATTGCCGAGGATTATCCCGCAATCGTGTCGCATATCGGTCGGGTGTTAGTACGTTGAGTGAGGGTACTTTCAAAGCGGTAATCTTAAAGTAGGTTTATTACGAGCGCTGTGTCAGGTTGAGATTTCCCTTTGTTTATGCAGAGCTGTGTCTATAAACCGAGAAAGTACTGTTTGTTAAGTCGTTTTATGGTCTACAAGAACTTGCCCTTGATTTCAAAGTGGGCTGAGTTCACTGCCATTTTCTCATTTGCTCGAAGCCGTGAACGTGATGAGTAATTATGTTAGCGTATCGATCCTCATTGTAAAGAACATTTATTACAAATTTTTGATGCCAAAAATAACCAAAAATTAAGGTTCAAATCAAACAATCCAATTGTGTCTCCACGGGTCAAACACGGTCAAATAATGAATCTCTAGTCTAAAAATTGTAAATAGTAAAATATAAAGCCCGTCTGTTTGTTTTTTTTACTATTTCTAAACCGCTTAATTGATGTTGATACGATTTTCACATTTAGAAAATATCTTCCGAAAGGTTTATGTTTTTTAAACAAATAAGATTAAAACTTAGAAGTTTAAAAAGGTCGGGCAAAGCTACATCAAAACGCTAGTTTAAGTAGGTATAGCTAGTATCGGTCTCTTCTTGGTCTAATTCTTAGGCTAGATCTTAGACTCTTTTGCAAGCAATCAAAGCAAGCAACGTGATAAAGCGTAACAGACAGACAGGTTTGTTTTTGCGTTAATTAACGAAGGCGCAATTCTAATATAGGGCACAAAACCTTTGCCCATAGCAGAAATAGGAACTAATGTAGTTGTTATTTGCTGTTATAGCAACATACCATATGCATTAAAAATTCGACATAGCCATTGGCTACACCTGACTCACTCCCAGCTTTTAAGCACTCTAGAAGTAGGCTAACAGTTATTGTAAACCTTTCCATTCATTAAAACAGAAACAGATTTGTTTGTTAAGACGTTGTATCGGTTATGTTCACAACAAGTTTTATTGTCTGTATTCAGTACCCAGTCGTCCATAACATTAAATTAATGGTTTGCTTTCAACTGTTGTATAATTTGGTGGACAGTAATAGGGCTTGTTGTGAAAATGAGTGCTATTGTATTCCCATAAGGCTTTCATTTAGTTCCATCCTGTCTGCGTCGTAGTGACGCAGTCCAGCTAATGATTTCTATTGTTATTGTCGATTTGTAGTCTTATGACCGGGTTTATCTGGGTTACTTGTTCTGTGTATAGCTATATTGAAGCAGGTTATATCGGTAATAAATTACAATTAAATTAGTTGAACAGTCTACTCCCCTTGCAAATATGGGATTCAAGCTTAGAATTAGAATCGGCACAAGTAATGCTTAATTCAAGTAAGAACGTAGCCACGAGTAAGAACATCAAAATACATAAACATCAGGTATACGGCAATAGGTAAGCTGTATTTATCGACATTTGCGCTTGTGATAGATCAAACCCATCACTACTTATCACTTACGTAACAATATAATTCTTATAATATAATTTTAAACAGTTCAATTCACCTGCCTCTTAAAGGAAAATCTGCCTACGCTTTGTTTAAGGGGACCATATACAAACGCGTACTCTATTCTTAATATATAAACTCTATGAATTCAAGATTTAAATCTTATAATTTGAATTTGTGTGTAGATGATATCTAGGTCACTAAGGAACATAAACGATGCCAGCCTCTTATTTTACAGTTGTCACTAAATATAACGTATTTAATGTAAAGTGGGTGTTAGGTAAGTAATTACACCATAGTGCGCCTTTGGACAAAATATCCGGAAGTATGGGCTTGTGACAGTAACAATGGTTCGTACCGCGAAGGATCATCCACTTATCACAATAAAATTACGTGACGACATAATAATATCATTGACGCCTTGAATTAACGCTGACGCCAATATCACAATGTAATAATACGACACTGATATATTACTTCCTGATCACCCTTGTTGTACGTAATAAAAGATATTGTAATAAAATTAATATAAATTATTTATCCCTTTGTGTCGAAATGAAGAAACTACGATGTTATTCATGTTTGTAAGTATTGTTAAAAACAAACATAAGTTTGTCAATACATATGCAAGATCTTCTTGATTTGTGTGTTTCGGGTACGTCAAGCGAACATACATCGATTATAATATAATTCGAGAAGGCTCCGAACTGAAAGAGACGACACCTGCGTGTCAAAAAAGGCCACATTCGGTGAATCATAATATTATGTTCATCAGTGTAAGTTACGTTTTATTTTTTCTTCGTATGGCAGCATTAGCACCTAATATAAGTCTGCTAATTGGTGCTAGTAAATTAATTGAGTAAGATTCATCTAAAATGTGTGACCATTTTTCAAAAAACTAGTAGAAATTTTAAGGATTTGCTTGAAATGCAAAACATGAATTGCTTTTAGGTGAATTGCTTAATGTGGCCTTTTTAGACCCGCTGATCCTTCAAAGACCTTCAAGCATGCTCGGTCAGCTGAGACATTAATTAGTTCTCTAGTTTCTGGAGCTTACTCATTTCACCACCTACAGTGCTCAGCAAACAAATTGTTGCGTTGCGGCAGAATATTTTAAAACTGCCGTGGTACCTACCTGGATAGTCTTGTATACACGGCCGATCACCTAGATAAATGGACACTATGATTTTTTTTACAGAAAAGTAAAAATAACATTTTGCACAGCTAATAGTTTCGGCTAAGGTATTCTAAAGAATGCGCTTACAACAATTGCACCAAACGTTTGCGAACTACGACTTGCTTCAATTTTATACCTAAGCACGCAAAAGATCCTTTAGTGCTAATAATAGTTATTATGAATGTCATTATGTTATGCAATGGTATTAGAAGAACCTCTAATACCATTGATGTTATGTAACAGTATATAATCACGCGATACCGTACCGTGTTGAATATTATTGTACTCGCACACTTGCTAGTGATTGACGTGTTTAACTAGCCTAAGCGTTAATAAAACTAATTAGTATTATTAAATTATTACTTCCTTGACATATTGTATGTAATATGAGTACACTCACGCGATGCTAATAGGACTTGTTTTATCGTTTACTCAAAACTTCCTTCTTTTGACATGCATGCTACTGCAAAACACTTAAAATAGTTGAAAAGGAGAGCTATTTCAAATATTTTGCCTGAACATCGAGCAAATGTCTTGTTTTTTAAAACGTTTTGTGCTTTTCACTTCTTATTTGAAGCTTGAAAGCTTTTTGATATGTGTTACAAAAGGAACACATAAACAAAATTAACTATATCTAATCAAATCTGCTAGAGACATAAAAAGCTAGCTCTATTAGCATAAGCATAAAAAGCTAGCGCTAGGAGTATTTTTTATTAAGAAAATAGTCTTATTAGTGAAATTACGCCAAAAGTTCTTATAACATAAGGACATAAGGACATGATTGTCATTAGTGTAGAAAAAAGGCCATAAGTATAGTATTTCATGATGTATTCAGGCAGATGACCGTGTGTGGATTGTCCCTAAACATTATTATTATTGCAAAGAAACAATAATTTGAAAATTAAACACAGTTTTTCCAAATATATGTGCGACTGGTGTAAATATTGGGTCAGTATAAGGTGAACGAGATTTTCCAAGAGTGATGTATCTGGTATGAAACAACTTTAGTAAATAAATGGATTCTTGTGACAGCGGAATAATGGATAACGTCAATAACGGAACGAAAGGAAAACGTTAAATGAAGAAGTAGGTACATTTACACGTGAAGGAACTAGATGGATTGGATCAACCATAGCGCAAGGAAACAAAACAGATGTGGCATAAAATTAATTGAATATTACCTACCAAATTGTAGTAGTCAAATAGAGAATGTACATAGATCTTACAGAAATAACGGAGCCAGATAACACCAACGTTTATTAACTTTCGTCCGTAAGTAAACTTGCTATATATCTATGTAGAGTTTCTGGTGGTTTACGGATGCATTCGTCTTTTCTACTTACTACTGGCATACAGTGTTTAATTTAAAACAGGTTACTTTTTTTGCGTCCAGCATTTCCACATTTATATATTTATTATGGTTTCATCTAATTAATCTAAAACTTCTTGAAGGAAAAACAAAAAGTACTCAAGTTAATCCCAACACTCATTCACACAACTGTGACTCCTGTACTGTAAGCCAGGATCTGCAGTGGTCACCAGTGAAGACACCGAGGTTTGACCCTCGGTGAGTCCCGGGGAAACGTTAAATTGTCTTGGAACCCGCATCGAACTTATTCAGAAACTAGCTGACCCATGCAGCTCCGCCTGCGCTATTTTTACGTTAACTAAACTTTGAATTACAGACATTCGCATCGAATTCATAACCTCATTTTTTATAGTCGGTTAAAAACTGGGACCCACTTTTTACTTGCTCTCCGAAGCACGGGCCTGTTTAGTTCAAATGGCGTTAAACGGTCACCCATCTATTTAATGACCTTACCTAACGTTGCTTAACCCGATCGATTACAAAACCTTGATAACAACTCTCTATGAGTGTTCCCTTACTAATATTTATTATATTATAAAGAAAAATTGATAAAATAGGACCAAGCGTAAACCCAAGTACCCGTTTTGACTTTAATCCCCCTCTCCCAAAAGAACCGTGCTAGATTACGGGATAAAAAGTATCCTATGTCCTACCTCGTAGTAAGATCTCAAATCATGCCAAGTTTCATTTGAATCCATTCAGTAGTTTCAGCGTGATGCTCAGCCGTGATACAGACAGACAGACAGACAGACAGACAAAAATTAAAAAAAATACATTTTCGGCCTCAGTATCGGTTATAAAATGCTCTCCAAATATAATTTTCAAAATATCTTCAATGTACAGAATTGGACCTGTTACAGTTTTATTATAAGTATAGAAGTGAACAGTAGTAGTAGGAAAGACAAATTCCACTTCCCTCCTTGGCAAAGCCGGAGACAAACTATTTTATAAGCCGGTTTAAAGGAAGAGTCTTACAGATGGACTAACGATTTAGCCCATCTGCAAGGCACCACGGATTGAACTACGTACTCAAATTAATTAAATTAATGAAATAATTTAGATCTCGAATCATTTCACAATGAACGACGGAGTTACCTAGCGTGTTCTCTGCACTCAATTATCACGAGAACAAAGTTGTGATCATGGTACAACTCCCTTGTTTTTAGGACCTTAGCTAATTATGTTTTACTTTCGGTAGCGAAAAAAAAACCATTTCATTGGAAGCATTATAAAGGTACTTAGGTAAGTATATTATTTGGGGATGGATTAGGATTGTTAATTTGGAACGGTTTTTTTTTTTGGAATTAGATGGATTGAGATGTTCAATAAAGTCAGTTGGGGTGTTTTAGTGCCGCGTCTAGTATTTTTATTTTTTAACGAATTTAAAGAAGGAGGACGTTTTGAATTCGACTGTATAACGGGTGTCTGGGAATCCCAACTATATATATATGATTATATTAATTATTATGTAATTGTAATCTCAAGGATAAGCGCCTACTTAAAAATGCATAGCACTGTTTGTATTGCATGCAATTAGCTAGTAAGGTATTACATTTTTTATTTTTACACTTTCAATTCGCTTCGCCATTACACAGCACTTTGTGAACACCTAAGAAACGATTTTTATTTCCTAATAATTACTCCTGCTCTCCAACATGGCCCTGGATCGTGCCGGATGTGAAATCTAAATTCTACGTGAGATTATTTATGTGATTATGAGCTGGAGATTAAATAAAGGATAATTAAGAGGTGCAAAGTGAGGCTCGTGAACAAAAGGCAAGAAGTCATTTTCGATCAACTGGATTACCGTTGGAACAGTGTTAAGTACAAAGGACTGATTTAGGTACTGTAATGTGTTTTAATCGTGTTTTAATATTGTTTGTATAGTGATTAAAATCTAAACTTTTATTGTTTAATTAGTTAAATTAATGTCAGGTCAAACTAAGGTCAGATAAAAATTAACTTATAATTTTCAATTGTTAATTAACTGATACTTACGATAATATTTGTATTATCACATTAATTGTCGAAACATATAAAAATAAAATCTATTTACAGCATTAAAACCTAACTCTAATTGTAATTGTTAATTAAAATTCATCTTAGTAGATACCTACCTACTCTTATTGAAATTGTATTAATTATTTTATTAACAGTTTGTACTTATTGTAACGTTCAAGGTTATCATGGCAAACGACTCCCAGCCCCAATCAGCCGAGGAAAAAGACCTCATAAGGAAAAGAGGCAGCATTAAGGGACAGTTAACGGTATTCAGCACATACTTAACTGCATTAGAATCAGCTGATTTGACGTCCACTAAGGCAGGCGAGTTATTATTGCGTGTTGGTAAGATGCAATCATTATACGGCCAATATGATGAAGTACAATTAAAATTGGAGTGTATGACAGATAATCTGGATGCGCAAATTGCAGCCCGAGCTGAATTTGAGTCTCAGTACTACCCAATTCTTGCTAAGGCTCAAGATATGTTGAATAGCTTTAATAAAAAACAAATACAAGCAGACTGTTCACACACCAGCTCAAGTTCTTTCCCACATAGGCCTAGTCTTAAATTACCCATTATTCCGTTGCCAAAATTCAGTGGATCATACGAAAATTGGCTAGAGTACCATGATACATTTTTGAGTATAATTCACAATAATGATAGTATCGAGGAAATAAATAAATTCCATTATTTAAGAGCGTCTTTGGAAGGTTCAGCAGCACAGGTTATCCAATCAATCGAGTTCTCGTCTAATAACTATGATGTAGCCTGGGACCTCCTTTGTAAAAGGTTTGATAATAAACGTTTATTAAAACAAAATCATGTGTCAGCTTTATTTCATATAGAACCGATCACAAAGGAGTCCTCAGTGCACATTAAACGAGTAATCGACCAAATTAATAAGAACATACGTTCCTTAGAGACTTTAGGTGAACCAGTCAAGCAGTGGGACACTCTTCTCATTTATATAATTACACAAAAATTAGACACTAAAACCTTCCGTGAGTGGGAAGAGTTTAAAGGTACTTTAGATAACGATAAGCCTATTTCTCTTGAATCTTTCTTAACGTTTATGCAAAACCGCGCTGATTTTATTGAGACCTTAGAGCTTTCGAGCACTACCGCGGCTAATCAAGCTGGTACCAGTAGAAGGTCCATGGTAACCAGCCAGCCCTCAATAAAAAACGTACCTAAACTTCGAGCTATGCTATCTGTGCAGGATAGTACAGCTAGCACAGGTTCTAGTTCATGTCCAAAATGTAGTAGTGATCATAATCTTAGTAACTGCCCTCACTTCCTTGCACTAACCACTGATGAGCGAATGCACATATTACCGAGTTTTAAAGTATGTTTTAATTGTTTTCGCAGCGGGCACTTTGCCAACCGTTGCAAGCAGGCTGGTTGTAAGATTTGCAAGCGTAAGCACAATTCCCTAATTCATGTAGCCGATTATAAGGTGAAGCAACAATCAAATAACACAGAGCACTTTGCTGGTGGTAATAGTGTGAACCCTGCGCGGGCGCAGATGACGGCGGCCGGTGCTGACTGCAGTCCGGGCGCATCTGTGGCTCTGGCCGCGCGCGTAGCGGCTTCGCCCTCCTGACATGCACCTAACGTTCTACTGTCCACCGCGTTAATTAAACTTTACGATCATAACAATCGCGAACATATTGCGCGCGCGATACTGGATAGTGGAAGTACGTCATGTTTTATGTCAGAGAAATTATGTGCCCAGTTAAATTTAGCTACTGACAGCGTTGATACGACAGTCACAGGTATCAATAAATCGATGTCCCACATTGGTAAATTGTGTCGAGTGCCAATGAAGTCGTTAAATGATAGTTTTTCGACTAATCTTCATTGCTTTATTTTACCAACTATTACGGACGACTTACCTGGATATCGTATAGACGTGTCAAATTTAAATATCCCTTCAGATATTTGCCTGGCAGACCCTAAGTTCCAAGATCAATCTCCTGCAGACGTGATCATTGGTTGTAATTTGTTTTGGGATCTGCTAGGATCACAAAAGATTAAATTAGGGCATGGACAGCCAGTCATGTATGAGACCAGACTTGGATGGTTAATTTCAGGCCCAATCAACAGCGGTCAACCGTCGAGTTCATTAAGTCCCATTAAATGTAATTTTGCGGCAGTTAATCATTATGTTCAGGAAAATTCTTTAATAAATGATGACATCCAACACATTCTTATGCGTTTTTGGCAGCTTGAAGAAGTGAGCCCTCAGATGTCTCATTATTCTCAGGAAGAGAAATTATGTGAAGAACATTTTGTAAATAACACGACTAGGTTAGAGGACGGACGGTTCTGCGTACGACTGCCATTGAAACAAGATCCGACTGTTTTAGGCGATTCTGTGCAGCGGGCTAAACATTGCCTCTTGTCGTTAGAGCGCAGAATCAAAGATAAGCCGTTATTTAGTGCAATGTATAGGGAATTTATGTTAGAATATCAGACACTGGGTCACATGTCTGAGTGTCGGGGAACCGATATAAAACATAAGGCATATTTTATTCCCCATCATGGTATTTTACGCGAGTGCAGCTCGATCAATAAATTTAGGGTAGTGTATAATGCCAGTAGTCCTACTAGTTCAGGAGTGTCTTTGAATAATATTCTAATGGTAGGTCCCACCGTTCAGGATGACCTTTTGTCCATAATTATCCGATTTAGACAGCACAAATATGTCATCTCTGCGGATGTGGAGAAAATGTACAGGCAGGTAGCTGTTCATCCCGATGATAGACACTTGCAACAGATTATTTGGCGCGATAACCCCGAAGAACCCCTTAAGGCTTTTCAACTTAATACTGTAACGTATGGTACGGCATGTGCTCCTTTCCTGGCAACGAGATGCCTTAGGGAACTAGGACTTAACAGTAAAGATAAAAAAATCGGTGAGATTATCATTCACGACTTTTATGTTGATGACCTATTAAGTGGAGGGGATAATTTAGCGGAGGTCATATCGATACGTGATAAAATAACATCTGAGTTGTCTTCAGCTTGTATGACTTTGCGGAAGTGGAAGTCAAACGAACCGCAATTAATATCGGAGTTCACTCAGTCATCTTTAAATTTAAATATCGGTGCTACGGAGCCCAGTAAAACCCTAGGTCTTGGCTGGCAACCTACTGCAGACGTCTTGCATTTTCCAATAGGTCCTCTAAACAGTAATGGTAATACCAAACGGGACATACTTTCAGTTATTGCACAGATCTTTGATCCCTTAGGACTCCTCGCTCCATGTGTAATTGTTATGAAAATGTTAATGCAAAAGTTGTGGTTGCAAAAACTATCATGGGACGAGCAGTTGCCGGCAAACATTCGTAAGCACTGGGAAGAGATTGTTTCAACTTTGCCAATTATAAACAATATTCGGATACCACGGTTGGTTTTATGTGACTCGTATGTGTTCGTCGACTTACATATTTTTACAGACGCCTCTGAACAAGCATATGGTTCATGCTGTTATGTGCGTAGTGTTAATGTAAGTGGTAACATTTTAGTGCGGTTGTTATTTGCCAAAAGTCGAGTCGCCCCTATTAAACCTACGACCATACCCCGGCTCGAATTATGCGGTGCTTTGGTTGGAGCTCGTTTATACGAGAAGGCAATAAATTCACTCAGAGTCCATATCAGAAGCACTACCTTCTGGACGGACTCCACCATCGTTCTCGGATGGCTTAGAATGTTGCCTAATAAACTCCAGCCTTTTGTTCGCAACCGGGTTGCTGAAATTTTAGAAAAGACTGGCAGTTGTACATGGAGACACGTCCCTACAAAGGAAAACCCCGCGGATCATATTTCTCGCGGAGTAGACGTTAGTTCCATTCAGTCTCTTGATCAGTGGTGGTCAGGTCCGTATTTTTTAGGAGAGGATCCATCTAGTTGGCCTCTCAACCATGTGCATGCACAAATATTACCAGAAACTCGATCATTAGTTACATTGCTTGCTAGTGCGGCAAGCGATCAATCATTAATTAATTTTAATCGTTTCTCAAATTTCATGCGGCTTAATCGTGCTGTCGCATATGCTTTACGATTTATTAATATGTCTAAAAGACATACTAAGCTTACTAACTACCTAAGTGATAACGAACTAAAGAACGCACTGCAGGTGATCATTAGGACATCTCAGAAGGAATCATTTCCAGAGTACAGTTCACTGATGTCAAAGGAACCGTTGCCCAAAAAAAGTCAATTAATTAAGTTTAATGTTTTCTTGGATAGCGATAACATTATGCGTGTAGGAGGTAGGCTTGGTAATTCAGATTATTGTTATGAAAAGAAATATCCTATTTTAATACAGTCCACACATCGATTTACGAAATTATTATTTGAATCGGAACACAAAAGGCTTATGCATGCAGGTCCTCAAAGTCTCTTAGCTAGCATAAGGGAAACTTACTGGCCGATAGGAGGTCGCAATTTGGCAAAGTCGTGTTTTCGAAATTGTGTACTCTGCAATCGCATGAGAGGTCAAGTGATTGCTCCTTTGATGGGAAATCTACCAAAATCTCGCGTTATGCCAGGTGGTTACCCATTTGATAGCGTTGGCGTTGACTACGCTGGTCCCCTTAACTGTGTTAGTCGCCAGGGACGCGGTAGTAGGCTCGTTAAGGTATACGTAGCCATTTTTGTATGTTTTAGCACTAAGGCAGTACACTTGGAATTAGTGGGTGATCTAACCAGCCATTCTTATTTGTCAGCGCTGCGCAGATTTATATCTCGTAGAGGAAAACCGCGTCATATACACTCGGATAATGGTACTTCATTCGTAGGGGCCTGTAATGAATTATCCAAATTTTTGAAGTGCAATAGTAACTTGTTAGCTGAAAGTGTCGCCAATGATGGCATTACTTTTCACTTTATACCGGCGTATACTCCGCATTTTGGAGGTCTATGGGAGGCGGGTGTCAAGTCGACCAAATTTCATTTATTACGTATATTAGGTAATAGTAATCTGACCTACGAACATATGTACTCAGTTCTAGTTCAAATTGAGGCCATTTTGAATTCGCGACCTCTCACACCTCTGTCGTCGGATCCGGAAGATTTGCTGCCACTCACGCCTGGACACTTTCTCATTGGACGCCCTCTTACCTCGTTACCAGCTCACGATTACAGAGACCGATCATACTCACATTTAACTCGCTTCGAACGCATCGAGCAGCTTCGGCAGCATTTTTGGACTCGTTGGAGCAAGGAGTACGTCTCTGAACTTCAAGTGAGAACAAAATGGCGATCCAACCAAGAAGCCCTAAAATTGAATACCCTTGTTCTTTTAAAAGAAGATAATCTTCCCCCTTTGAAGTGGAAACTGGGACGAATCGTGGCTCTTCACCCTGGTGCAGATGGAATCAGCAGAGTAGCTGATATAAAGACTACAAACGGAGTGGTTCGAAGAGCATTTAATAAAATATGCCCTCTTCCTGCAGCGGATAATTGTGGTTGAAAGAGGTCTTTCAACACCCGGGGGCATGTCTGGGAATCCCAACTATATATATATGATTAAATTAATTATTATGTAATTGTAATCTCAAGGATAAGCGCCTACTTAAAAATGCATAGCACTGTTTGTATTGCATGCAATTAGCTAGTAAGGTATTACATTTTTTATTTTTACACTTTCAATTCGCTTCGCCATTACACAGCACTTTGTGAACACCTAAGAAACGATTTTTATTTCCTAATAATTACTCCTGCTCTCCAACAACGGGTGTAAGGGACATCGTACCGAAAAAAAATTTATAAGATGTCAAATAATGTCCTTTACAACATTACGGAAACCATTTAAATGGAAAATGACAAATGACTGACTTATTAATTTTCGAGCATGTAATGAATATATGCGGAATAATATTTATTTCTCAAATTACATTGCTAATTTTCTAAAATAATAATAGTTAATTGCCTATTAAAATTATGCTTTATTATTATACCAATAATGATATTATACTAATTTTATTTAAAAAAAGTGGTTTTTTTTGGAAATATCATGAAAAAACCGATGAAAAATTTCAACACTAGAGTGTTCAGAATCATGTACTGGATCCCTGGTATCGGTTTTCGGTACGAAGTCCCTTACACCCTGTATACAGGGTGGTATTTTGTAATGCCACCTGAAGGGGAGTGGGTAGACTGGGTACGGTTGAAACAATTTCTCTTATATCGTCCATAGTTTTGCTTTTTATATTCCGAGTGATGATGAAGATATGTTAAATAAAAGAGCATGTTTCGATCTACTAATGGGCAATGTGATCTTAGTTCCAGGTGTGTTATTTTTAACAGTAGATCAAATTGAAAAAAAATTCCGATTTGTTTCAAACGTCCCCATACCAGGGGCGGTTGAAACAGTGATTGGGGTCAGTTAAAACACATGCGAATAACACAAAATATAATATTATAACATGTTTTATTTACTGTTTAAGGATCTCTTTGACAATAATAATCAGTCTTCATTGTTTTAAATACTTCAAACGATACTTTTAATCAGCCTTTAAAGTTTTTAGAGCACGCTAGCTAGAATCTACGTATATTACCATTCATCTGTAACTATAGATTACATAACACAGACTTATAATTTACGTAAATTTACAAAAAATAAAACGAAAATAAAGCTATTTGTTATTTTAACATAACAAACTAAAAAAAAGATAATTAACGATAAGTAGACAAAGAGGAATTCTCTTTCTTCTTTGTCTTTAATTAATAAATCAATCATTAAGTTAAATATAACGATTAATCTGAGTCGCGGTTTTGGCAAACATAGTTAAAACCACCTTCTGTACATTCCTCGTGAGCCCACAGTTTACAAATAGTGCATTGTAGCCACTTTTCTCCGGACCTTCTCGCTGAATGCCTGGTGCCATACAAACAAGACAGAAGCATTCCTCTTCTTCTGATGACGTACAACATGATGTCCTGTTGTACGTTGTTTTTCTTTTTTCCTTTCATGGTGTTTCTTTTGTTTTTTTCTATATCCAATTGCTTCTTCTTTCCTTCATTCAGTTACTTCATAACTTGCTTAACTCAATAAAAACGATGTTTCAACCGTACCCAAAAAAAATGTTTCAACCGTCCCCAACTCCTGCTTTAGGTAAAAAGCAGTTATAGTAATTGTAAAAGCAATTAAACATAAAAACTAGTCACAGTACCATATTGTACAAGCTTTATTTCAAACATATACGCACACTCAATACTCTCACTTTAATAGAAACCACAATAATTGGAAAACTCTGCGAGCAAAAATACTTAGTTTTGGTTAAAAAAACACAATAGGGTCTCTTAAAAACGTTTAAAGCATATGGAGAGCAACGTAACACTGTTGTTCGTGTTCGGACCGGTCATCCGCTTGATTCTCCCCTTGGACCCCTCACCGGTGCGCAAAGGGTTTGCGAGATATTCGTGTTGTTTCAACCGTCCTTTGTTTCAACCGTACCCAGTCTACCTACTCTTAATACTTAAGATTTCATTGTTTTCCTTTTATTTAATTTATGAAGTTTGTTAGAGAGATTTCATCCTTATAATTGACCCTAACGATCGATGCAATAAAAGTACAGGGTGCAACTTTTAGAGATTTCAATCGGTTCGATTACCGGGTGCGGCAAGCGAATTTTTAAAAATCTTCGAATGCAGTTTTCTTAAAAAAATAAAGGAATGTTTTCTTTGAGTAAAATTTTCTATCTACTGTATTAAGGGGGTAACAACGGTAAAATTGCAAAAATAGCCTTAGTTTAAAGAGTTCGATGGATCAATCTGCTATTGCATTGGCTATGAAAATTATATGTACTTATACCTCAGATCTTCAGCAAATAGTTTTATTGATTAGATTTTGGATTAAATATAACGTTTTCAAGCAATATGTATTTAAAAAATGTACTACGTTGGATATGAATTGTGTTAGCGTTCAATATCCGTTCATCGGATAGACGTCAAACTTGTACTATAAAAAGCATAATAACCTGTTCTACAACTTGTATTGATTACATTTCTTAATTTCATTCATGTTTTACAAGAAATTATAGAAAAACCACGTACGCGATGCATTTCCCCTTGCAGCGCCCCCGCGATCGCCTTGCATCAGTCTTTCGTGGACTGTAATGGAGGGTGGACGTGCTCGATTTTTTTTTGACAAGACGAATTTAATTTAAATGATTTTGAACATATTTTTAATTAAGATATTTTACATATGGTATAATTATAACATTATAAATCATTTCAAATGAAATCTATACTTCTATATTTCATTAAAGATATTTTTATAGTAATACCATATTTTTGATTCATCATAGAGTATGCGAAAGTACCGTTGCCGAGTATTATGCCTAACTATTAAAGCGTATCCGAGTCATATATGATCTTACTAATTGAAATCGTATTTAATATTGTGTAGGTCGACCAAATGACATACATTATGATATCCTTTACATTATGATTTTTTTTTGTCAAAACATGGACGGTGTTATTATTACTATCATGTTGGTTTTTGCAACTTAGCAACGAGTCGAGCGTGTCGCTCACCACCAAGCCAACCATCCAGGTAGGTTGGCTTGGTGGTGAGCGACACGCTTACCTACGGACAGTTGCATTGGACAGTTGTTCGTCTTTTGAGACATCTGGATGGTTAAGTTGGAAGGGTACTCGTGTGCTATCTAGGTGGCGCCACTTTAATCTTAGATTTCTTCCGCTATGTAACATAAGTAGAAGGTCACTGTAGCTGGCAAAATAACTATCGGACCAAAAGGCTATAATTATAGTTTTGGATGACAGGGACAGGAAAAGACTTTTCTATGGGTGGGTGCTTCGATTACTATCAGGTAATACCTTGTTACTTAACTAAGTTGCGTAACAATCAACTGATGGTGTTGTTGGCAGGCACGAGAAAAAATATCAACGCGTTAAAATGTTAGTTACTCTAAAACCAGATTGCTTATTAGAATCAATGTAAATTAAATATCTATTTAAATTTTATATTACCTATGCACCTACCACTATTACCCTCTGCATCATCCAAAGGTAGACAGGCAGAGAATGCCTAAGGCATTAAGTCCGCCTTATACATATTTAATATAAAGAATAAATAAAATAAAATGTCAAATGCTCCGCGTAGTTCAAACCCCGCGATGGGTACAGAACTCAAGATGAAGTTACGTTACGTACTCTCGCGGTCACGAACGGTCTATTACCTTTAGGACGACAATCGATTGCACGTGCCGGCCCAAAATACATGTGGGCGGGGTAAGCGCCCGGAACGTCGTTTAAACTATTTTGATTGAAACTGAAACTTACACTAAAAAAACACTGAATTCGTGCGTTCAAACAAATCATAGTTTCAGTTCGATGGCCATTACGGAGTCGATCACGTAACTCATCTACATCATCATCAGCAGCCGAGACGTCCACTGATGAAAAAAGGCCCTCTCTCCCTTAGAGGGGAGGGGTTGCCATAATCCCCACGCCTGGCAGGCGGTTGGGGATCACAGATAGGTGGTAGGTAATCCAATAAAAAGACGCTGCTGCTCGTCTTCTTGTTTTTCCTTAGTCGCCTTTTACGGACACCCAACGGGAGAAGATGGATGGGCGCTATTATTTTTATCATGGAACTAATTATCACAATAAAAATAATTAATGATTTTTGGGTCTGTACGACTTGGGTCGACGTTGGGTATCTGGTCTTGAGTAAGGATGGAAGCTAGAAAGCTTCTAAGATTCGGGTACTTGTGCCGCTCTTAAAGATAATATACGCATTAGAATAGGAAACATTACAGTTACACGCTTCTTTAATAATACCTCTAGCATCTCATCAGGGCCACTGGCATGTATTACAGCACCTTAAGTAACTCTCTTTGTCATACTCGAATATCGCAATCAATCATCAATTTGGTTTCAGTTCATTTTTCCAGGAATCAAAAAGCTCAACTATCAGATGGATGTTTATTGGTTAGAGAATTTGGAACTAATTTAGGAAATATATTAAAAAGGTCCCTTTTAAAAAAAAAACTATATTTTGAAGGCTCACGCTTTCGTTTTGACGTGCAGAACAGAAACCTTAGAACTTTGTGCATAGTTTCATTTCAAGTACGCTTACAGTAGTCACGGCAAGACGCTGCGCAGTAGCTATTTTTATGTTTATGTATTCAGAACTCACAACTGTACTTGCGCAATGGTTCGTTAATCCTAACTTCAGACACACAAAAATCCGCTGTGACTGTAAGTTATAAGTAGTACGAATGTATATGGATTCCGAATGGCAGGCACAATGTATTCAGCTGGGTCGAAGTGCGTTCCGGTTGTAACCGGACCTAATAACCACCAACAATAGAATAGAAGTATGTATAAGTCTCACTAGTCATGAATTGGCCATTCTATAATAGACGGACTGAACCTTTGATATGAAGTTTGGAATATGAAATGCAATAATCCCTATCCTAATGCAACACGCCAACTACGTTATCACTGTAAGTGGTTGGGTTTTCAGATTGTAATTAGGTGGCATGCTAAGGTATACATCAAGATATAAAACAGTGGGTTACCGTTATTAAACTGCATCATCTCATTCTATAACGGAATAGGCAAAAAAACAAAACTCCATTCGACACATCTGCATATTTTTAGTCTATGATTTTTCAAATGTAATATTCATATTTGCTGGTAGCGCCCTCTACGATGACAACTCTCGGCCGGAGCGGCCAGATTCTCAAGGTCATTGGCGCATGTTACCCCCTTAAGAGTACTTTCCCTTCAGGTGGCATTACAAAATTCCACCCTGTATACAGAGTGTTTTTTATCAAGTGAGTGTGGATGGCCAAATACAAAACTATGAGACATAGCGAAAAATGCCCAAAGGAGTTACGGTCTTGATTTTGATCAAAACTAAAAGTGCATCATTAGATTTTTGGAAAATTAATATTCCTAGCCAGGAATCGAACCCGTTGATTCTAAAAAAAATGGGCCTGTATTTTATACTTTTTAGTTAGGTACCTGTGTATTGAAGTCGTTTTATATAGTATTTCAATTTAAATATATATGTTTTAAAAAGTAGCTTTTTCCGCTTTGACTTCAAAATGACTAAAGAACAATGTGTGTGTGCACGCACAAATATTATTTTTAATTTTTTGTTCCAAGAATGTTATATATATATGCTATAATTTATTTTTTGTTTTGTAGGTCCTATTTTTTATAGCTATAGTATAGATAAATATCCTTTATGTATACCTATTATGTTTCTGTTAATAATACAGGTGTCACAGCAGCTTTCACTCCCAGCTTTCTAACGTTTGTCATCATGTTGAAAGCCATCAATGAGTTTTTAAATATACATATTATAAAAGAAAGTTTTTAAAAAAATCAATCAAGCGTGTAAACCATCGAAAACACGAATAAAACATGAATAGGACTCTACTAGAACCGTGTCAAATGGAGAAATCCCACACAGTTCAAATAGTACCTGCAACGTATTAATTTTAATATCAAAGCTATATAAACTCGTACTGGACACATATAGACGACACAAATAATATAGAATATGGAACAAATAACATAGGACGGCGAAGACATATAACATCAAATATTAAACAAGTTATCTAATAATCGAATACTATTCGTAAGTAAATTTGACTTGAGGGCATTAAAGAGCGTGCTGGACAGCTCATCTAAGGAGCTTTGTATCTATATTTATGTGGCTTGGCAGACTTGGCATATTATAAATCACATTGCCATCTTCTACATTAGCTAGAAGACGTCCACGGCTGAACATAGGCACTTGGAATGTCACAATGAACGACAATTGGCCAATCCACCGGTTGCCTGCGACTCGCATAATGTTGTCAGTGTCCCTAATAGGATATCTGCGTAGGCCTCCGGTTCGTGGTCGCCACCCGAGAATCTTTTTCTCCTCGTTTCGTTCCTCGAGCGATGTGGTTGGCTTAGTGTCACTTCATCTTGCAGATTTTGAGAGCTATTCAACCATCCTTCTTCTATCATCTGACGACCAGACACATGACGCGCACACCCCTATGTGGTGAACGTTCCTTCAGTCTGGACTAACCAATTTGCTTCCTCATTTATAATAAGAACAGCTAAGGACTGGAATAGTTTGCCTGCGTCGGTTTTCCTGCCCGATTATAATGTAGATGTCTTCAAGGCTAGAGTGAATAGGCTACTGATAAGCTAGTGTGCTTTACCATCCTCTTCTGAGACGCCGCTTTCCATGGACTGGAACAGTTTTTACGCCCGATTATAATGTGGGGTGTCTTCAAGGCTAGACAGCCATGAAGTGGTCGAGTTGGTGCTCGTTGATCATACACCTTCAAACACTAATAATAATAACTCGGTCACAAGATCGGTCAGACAAAAGTGCATCTCTTTTAGTAGGCGTAGGCGCAGGACCAACTTTTTACATGCTCATCCGACGCATGGATCATCTTACTGACCAGATAATTAGGTGTTCGGCCTGTATCGACCAACCAGTACGGAACAACACTAGACAAAGTTGTTGCTCAACGCAGGATTTTTGAGCGGTCTCGCTACCATAGGACTACGGATTAGTTGCTCTTTACTCCATTTCGACTCGTCTGTGACTCTTTATTCCAAAGTATAGTATATAAGTATAGGTGCCTGCCTCGTAGAATTAGCATATATTATTATATTTATAAGTTACATTGCCATACTACAGCACGTACCCAGACATCATAACCATGTAACGGTCACGAATAGTCTCGTTGTTGGTGCTCGTTTTTTATGGACGGTTCATACCTTCAAACAACAATAATGTGGTAGCTGCGCGTCAATATGATAGAGCACATCCTCGCAGCTCTACTAATCTACGTTTGTTAAATAAAAATGAATGGTCGAAATGTATTGTACGCGCGAACGACTGCACCAATTTTTTTTTGTGTTAGTTATTTTTAGGAGAAGGTTCTTACGAAAAAAAAGAAAGTTGCGCAGAAAATTGCGCGGGTGGAGCTGTGTGGGAACAGTAGTTATGTTCTGCAGTGACAAATATAAGAAGAGTTGATATGCGAGAAATTTTCATTGTCGCAGTCACGCGTCTCTAGCTCTTATAAGTATACCTATTCATTTGATTAAATGCATATTATGACTGTATCTTGACTTTTTGAATAACATCTTAGCAACAATACATAGCATAGCGTTTGAACATAAATGTTTCAAAAATATTAACGATTTATGAAAAAATAGGTTATAAGTAAATAATTTTATTTTATGTGTATAGGCCTATATATCATGTGGTTATAGCAGTCACACACATAAAAGGCCACTCTTGGTAATCCAACCTGTGCATTTCTGAATGTTAGTTAAATAAACAAGAATACTTAAAAGTTATTAAAGTAATCTATACTTACTTATAATAAAACTGTAACAGGTCCAATTCTGTACATTGAAGATATTTTGAAAATTATGTTTGGAGGGCATTCTATAACCGATACTAAAACCAAAAATGTATTTTTTTTTATTTTTGTCTGTCTGTCTGTCTGTCTGTCTGTATCTCGGCTGAGCATTACGCCGAAACTACTGGATGGATTGATACGAAACTTGGCATGATTTGAGTTAGTACTCCGAGGTAGGACATAGGATACTTTTTATCCCGACATTCGGCACGGTTCCCTTGGGAGAGGGGACTAAAGTCAAAATGTGTACTTGGTTATACGCTTGCTCCGATTTAACAATTTTTCATTATAATTATAATAAATATTTGTAAGGGAACACTCATAGACAGTTGTTAACAATGGTTGGAAATCGATCAGGTTAAGCAACGTTAGGTAAGTTCATTAAATAGATGGGTGACCGTTTAACGCCATTTGAACTAAACGTCTTCGTGCTTCGTAGGGCAAGTACAAAGTGGGTCCAAGTTTTTAACCGACATTAAAAAAGGAGGTTTTGTATTCTATGCGAATGTATATTATTGAAAGTTTATTTAACGTAAACATAGCGCAGGCGGAGCTGCGTGGGTCAGCTAGTTATTTATATAATTATGAGTGACACGTTTCATGTAATAAATGAACATTACGTCTTTTTAAAAGACTGACAATGAAATTGCAAAAAAATGCATAATAATTAGTTAGTACATACCTACATACATAGAACTAGAAGATGACCATGAAATTTACTTTTTGCGAAGTGGTATAAAAATCAGCTCTTTATGTTTCTTAATAGACTACTCGTATTAATAATGAATCTTTTAAGTACATCTCTTGAATCAGCTGCAGTATAATATGAACCTACATATAAATATTAGCATGCCATTTTAATCATAATCATCAGCAGCCAAAGAACGTCTGCTGCTGAACAAAGGCCTGCTCCTTACAAGGGAGGGGTTGCCATAATCCCCACCCTTGGCAGGCGTCTTGGGGATCGTAGTAGATATAGTTTGTAGGTAATCCAATAGAAAGACGCTAAATTAAACTAATTCATTAATTAATTAACGTCTAAATTAGGTATATACAATTGTTGTAAACAATTTAAAACAATTCAACGGAACGTAGCTACATTGAACACCATCACCATATACTATTTAACAAAATCACATTATTTAAAAAACCCAAATTACAAGACCCCAGACTCGTCGCCCGTATTTGTAGCGAGGGAGTTTCCTGGTAAAACAAAAATCCAAAAAAAAAAAAAAAAAAAAGACGCTGCTCTCCGTCTTCTTACTTTTCCCTTAGTCGCTCTTACGGAGACCCAGCGGGAGGAGATGGAACCCTCCCATCTCATATTCTTAACCGGACACCCCATGGGTATTTAAATAAGTACGGGCTATACAAACAGCCGAGGCTTGATCTCAAGACGTTTTTTTTAACTAGGAATCTTCCTAGTTAAAAAAAACGTCTAGACTTTTATATAAATTCTTCCTTGCACTAAAACGGGGTCGGCTTTCCCAATTATTTAACGCCATGTTTGTCGCTGGTAGGCTTTTACTTTTTATACATGTTTGACCTGAGTAGATAGATATACGAATAAAACGAAAACGAACACATTTTTTTTAAATTTAATATAAGCTAAGTACTGATTGACCGCAGTCCCACCTGATGGAAAGCGGCAACGCAGTCGTGGATGGTAATCACACTAGCTTATTAATTGCCTATTCACTCTAGCCTTGAAGACATCTACCTAAGTACATTATAATAGGGCGGGAAAACCGACGCAGGCATACTATTCCAGTCCTTAGCTGTTCCTATTATAAATGAAAAAGAAAAATGGCTTAGTCCGGACTGAAGGCACGTTTACCATATATGGGTGCGTATGCTCTGTGCGCTTCGTCGTTCGATGAAAGAAGGCTGATCGTGGAATCAAGTCATGTAATTCCTGCGCACATTCTCCAAAATGCAACCTGTAGAATACCGAGAGGCTGGCTACTCTGCGCCTGTGCTCTAGGCTTTGTAGATTAGCCTGCACTAACCTAGTGTCACCAATTAGCCTTGTAGCGCGCCTGTCCACTGAGCCCAAGGCTGCTACATGAGTAATAAACGTATAAATTATTACCTAAACAGTCAGCTGAGGGACATTCTATCCAACGTTTAACATGTAATATTTCCTATGTTATGTTGGATATACTTTAGTACGTACTCTCGCGGTCACGAACGGTGCACAACCTTCAGGACGACAATCGGCCCGAAATACGTGCGGGCTGGGTAAGGGTACGTAATGTTGTTCAAATGATTTTGATTGAAAACTGGTACACCGTTCGTGTCCGCAATAGTACGTATATTTTACTTATTATAAGCCAGTGCTTGTCTGCAGTCCCACCTGGTAGAAAGCGGCGACGGCAGTGCTAATGGCAATGTCATTAAATGTCATATGCAAAGCATATTGTTTTTCTTTTGACATTCAGGTTAAAGGGTGGAGCATGCACGCTTGTTACTTTAATTATCATAACAATGAGACTAGCCCATACTGCATTCTAACATACATACATCAATTAGTATCCTCGCTAATAGAATGTCTTTTGCTTCTTAGAAATCTATTTGATATTTAATTTATTTATTTATACACAGCCACCCGTATATGCTACACCTCTGTGGTGTGTTTGTTCGGAAACACCAAAGACATTTATAGGGAACACCAACAAAATTTTAAGAGTAAAAATATTCTGGCAAAATTATTATGTGTAGAAATGTAGTATGCGGCCATAATTACGAAGCAGAAACACAGTAACATGAATAATTTGGACTTATTTTGGGGTTTGTTTTTAGTAGATATGTTTACTTTTGTAAATTGTATGTACAACATTTTTTTTTTTTAATATTAAATACGTATAAGGTATGTACATTTTCTTTACGCAATATACCTAGTGCTTGACCACGATCTCATCTGATGGTGGGTTGAAGTTCATAGTAACGAAACAAAGAACAGGTGCACAGCGATACTCACGAGTGGGTTCCATCCAGTTTGTTTCACCCACGTCGGCTTGACAGTGCAAAAAAAAATATGCAATACGAAATACACTTACATTACCGACGTGTTTTTAGAATTCCGGTGTACATAATGTTGTCTTTTATTTACGCGAAAATTCCGGTGTATTGAAAAAAGTGTATTTGAAGTTGTATTTTAAAGTGTAAAAGTGGTTTGCGCATATATTTTTTACTCTGTTAGTTAATCATCTAGTGCGTGGGCCAAACTGGGTGATGATGGGTGTTAACTAACTCGTGACCTTTTACCCGGTTGAATACCCATCTATGTATATCAACAGCCCCTTTAGCCGCGAGCACAGCGACCCGGAGGTGGGTTATGTGGGATATTTACCCACTAAAACCTCCTTGGTGGCGTTCATTGCCGCTGGGTAGAGACTAGGCACTCCGTTCGGACCTCGGTCACAAGAACACAACATTGCAAGGTGGGGGTTATGAATCTTCTGTAAAGTAGAGGTAGGTACTTCTTCAGTAGGCTGTCTCTATTGCGGGCAATATTATTTAACCTAGTAACGAAACAAGTAAGACGCCTGATGGTAAGCGACAGGTTGACAGGCGACCTGCCTGTAGACAGCTGCATTGCACTGCCGCTCGTCATCTGAGACATTAATTATTAAGTTTATTGAGCCCGGTAATTTCACTAGTTCCACACCGGAACACAGCAATGCTTATATACCGCTGCTTGGCGGCAGAATATCTGACTGACTGAGCTGAACATTCATACATAGTCTCTCCCCTTTTATACTTGTTAAAAAACTTCACACAATAACTGTGGTCAATACTTTGCGATTTGGTATTACTTACTTAGACTTAGGTGGCTTCTCTTATACTCGTAAGTACTGAGAGCCCTGTCTATTCTTATTCTTTTAGACGGAGAATCAAAGTTTTACTGAGACATTCACATTTCACTCCAGTCGTCGATATCGAGAGATATATCTAATACCGTGTCTAAAATTGGCAAAAAAACATTGTATATGGGTCATTGAACCGATACGAACTACAACCGCATGGGCTTATGCATCCGTTCCGGTTTAGCGGCGATTATTTGTTTCACCCTTTCATTTATCAAATGATTACAAGGATAAAAAACGTACTTGCAGTAGGTTAAAGGTAGGTTAAATATCAGTATAATATACGAATGCAAGTATCTATATGTAAAGAAACACGAATGGCTTAAGATGACTCTACATTTATCTAAATCTTTTTTTAAAAGCGACTTTATAGATCGTGTTCAAATAGCTGGATTCAGATGTTGGAGCAAGTAGATAACATTGTATACAAATGACTGGTACCATACCGTTTGTACCGAAAGCAAAGCTGGCCTAACAATTTAAGGTAGAGAAGTGCCTCCACTTAGCATAAAAAGGCTATGTGGCAGCAAAAATAATGAAACTGATGTCCCTTAGCTGCCAATATATTTACATACATAGACTCACGCCTCTTTCCCGTAGGGGTTGGCAGAGACCACTTCTTTCCACTTGCTACGATTACATACTTGTTTCGCTTTGTCCACTTTCATTATTCCCTTCAAACATGCTCTTCGGTTTAGGGTACTCTTGACCTGGCCTTTTTCAAGACGTCCCTGATTTGGCCTGAAACGTCCGCCTAGGTCTACTCGTACCCCTTCCAACACAAAAAAAAAGTGTAAAAGGCGAGTGTGAATGAACACTCGCCTTATACACTTTTTTCGTCAATCGTTTCTCATTCATTCTCTCGACATGGCCAAACCATCTCAGCATCCCTTTCTCAATTTTTGTCACTACATCTTCTTTCAGACCACAACGTTTCCTTATTTCACTATTTCTTATCCTGTCACTCAGTTTAATTCCTATCATACATCTTAACGCATTTATTCTGCTTTCATGTTTCTTCTGCCATACCCAACTTTAACTTCCGTACACGAGTGTGGGAACCAACAATGCACAGCCAAACGAGCCTTGTTAGACACCTTCCGACTGTTCATAAAGGAGTGCAAAGCTCCATTCACCATGTTTCCTGCATTCGCTCTTCTTTCAATATCACTCTCACACTTTCCATCTCTTGTAAACTTTGAACCCAGATACACAAACTCATTCACCTGTTCAATTTGTCCATCTCCAATCACGATATTGAAGTCTGTCACTGCTTCACCTCTTTCAAACACTATCACTTTCGTCTTCTTTACATTCATCTTCATTCCCTTTCTAACAAAAGCTCCACTCACAGCAGTTACCATCTCCTGCAACTCCTCGGCCGAAGACGCAAGAAATACTTGGTCATGTGTCAAGTGACAATAAATTTAGCTACCAGTATAGCACCTCCTGATAGTGCACTAGACCCATCGATATAATGTTACATATTATATCAATGACTGGACCGTAAAAAGATAGCACCACCTATAGTTTGTAAATACTTACATATTTTTGTCTGAAAAGTTTACAATGATTAAGTGATAGTAAATAAATATGCAGTGGATAATTAAATGTTTATTTCCAAATGAAAACTTACAATACTTAATATTACAACTCATTTTTCTTACATGTGGCTGTTATATACAGAGCCGGATTGACCTCAGAAAAAAGTCATTAGGTATGATTTATTCTAAGGTTATTCTAATGTTTATACGAGTTTGGTCGACCCTCAGTGATTTAAAAAGGTAACTAGTTATTTACATCGTATCCTTTTGCCTTTTGACGTAATATTAATTTCAATGAACATCTGTTATTACTAAGTAAATTTTTGTTTAGGATATTTTGATGTGATATGTACGGGACGTCCCTAGCGAATTGTTTTTGCGTCGAAAGTCTGTTACGGTGGAGGGCGGAATGTGGGGAGTAGGGGAATCGAAGACGTTTGGAGTGTGGAAACGAAGGGAGTCGGGGTGAACATAAATAAATGTAACTGTTGCCGATATTGACAACCAAGCGGCTCTCGAGACGAGCTCGAAGCGACATCGCCGACCAATGAACTGATCTGTATATCAGTATCTGTTATTTAAATATTTAGAGGACAAATAAAATAATTTGTCAAACGAGTAAGGAAGGTCTTGTAACTAGTTCCATCGAGTTGAATATTCAAATATAGATTTTATTAGTGTGGTATAATTACCAGAAACAATTTATGTATTATATAGTCTTCGATGAAAAGATAGATAGGTACAGTATTATTATATTGCAAGCACTTTATTAATATTAGCACTTCCTAATTAGTGGATGTCTTAATGTCTACTTAGGTAAAGTGTAGGTTTTTGCCTATATAATTTCACATATCAGTCAGAAATTCCATAACATGCATGCAAATGAAGCTCATAAAAACGTGTTAAATACATTGATTTTATAAACAAAAAATATTTTATATTTTTATTGCGTTGGTTGTAGAAAATAAAGCCGAGATCGGTCATTATGTGTTATAAACTCACATACAGCCTTTACGAGTACGTCACTAGCTCAACATACTATAATAATAAGACGGATTCAACATTCATCTACATACAATTACTCCGCTCCTAGTGTCACGACGACGGACGCCTCTAGTAACGTGACATTTACAACAATACGGTGACAGGCTTGCCTCTAAATGATTGAATACAATCATACTAGATAAGCTTGTTTAATATCTCAGCTACCCTTGGTCGGCTTGTGGTTACTAATTTACAGGGAGATTGGCATGTTTGTGGCACTGATGCATTTATGTGGTAGTTTTATATTTTACTGGCTGTCCCTGGCAGCTGCGCCGTTGTTTTCTAATTTTCTGCTTTTAACTTTCTTAATTTTTTGCCGTAAGAACCTTCTACAAAGTATTAGAAAGCTTTAAAAACAGATGGATGAATCGGGGAAGTCGTTCTCAAGTTATGGCGTGAGCAACGGAAATAAGGATTTATTTTTAGATACATCTTATATTTATATCACATATCTACCATACAAATAAAAATGAATCGCCGAAATGTATTTAAGTAGGGGGAGACTGGGTACGATTGTGCCACGGTACGGTTTGACAGTCGTCGTATTAGCGAAACTTTATGGAATATCGGGATGGGTGCAAGAGAAGAAAGGAGCAGCGTGCTTGTCTGCATCTGTTCCACAGAATTGCATCAGCAATCGCCAAATTTTTGAACCTGTCACTTCCGACCCCAAGCACTGGCACAACCGTCCCTGGGGTGGGGTCAATTGTGACATTTTTTTCTTTTTGCCAGTTGCTTCCTATATGTTAACCATTGCACTTAAAGGCAAAATTGTAGTATTTATACGTAGACAAATGTACATTTAACTGTAAAAAACACCTTTCTTCCTAACTAACCTTAATTCCTAGCTAACTATAATAATAACAAAGTTATGGGCGATCTAATGAAAATTGTCACAACAGTACCCAGTCTCCCCTACGCGCATTACCTACATACTTCCAAACGACTGCACAGGATAATTCTTTTTTTGTGTTGGTTACTGTCAGGAGAAGGTTCTTACGAAAAAAAATAATATGGTTGCGCAGAAAATTACGCGGACGGAGTTGCTCAGGACAGCTAGTTAACAACGAATATACATAAATATTATAATTATATTTTTACATGGCCCCCTGTGTTCATACAAAGAAAAGATTGCTTGCCTCTATGCACCTGACTTGCGACCGGGAGCGGTGCTAGTTTCAGCATAGAAAATACCATTTCTAGAGAGAAATCTCTTTACTGGAACCGAATTCACAACCTTTGCCTGAAGTGAGCTAAGATTATATTCACAACGCTCATCAGGTCCTTAACTTTATAATATTTTAATTTAGAATTATTTAAATTGATGTCATAAAATATGCGGATATTATTAAAACAAGCATTAAATTTTCAATATAATGTAACTTTTTCTTAATAAACTATTGTTTTGTTGTGTAAAAGGGGTGATAATGGATTTCTGATTGCTACCAACTTTTTAATATGATTCGAAGAAATAAATAACAGATCGTAGCAATGAGGCATCCGCCAGTAATGAGATCACGTACTTGCTGCTATTGCGAACTACACTAAAAATATTGTTACTCTTTTTATCGTCGCGTCGCGCATTTCTAGCACCAATATTTTAGATAGATACATTAGATATATGTATGTTCATTTGATCTATAACGTTTTTACAGCTAGCCTTTTAGAGAAGCTCAGAGTCACACAACGATCTGTGGAGAGAGCTACGCTCGCAATTTCTTTGCGCGACGGAATCATTAATGAGGAGATTCGTCAAAGAACCATAGCCACCAACATAGCTCTTAGAATCTGTAAGTTGAAGTGGCAATAGGCAGGCCACATCGCTCGAAGAACGGATAACCGCTCGTTGGCCGATTATGATGATAACGTAGCCAAAAAAAGAGTATTTAGCTAAATTAATTTAATATAACATTTTATTCATGTACGTATACGTTCATTTAAATAACTACGAAGCTATATGTATATAGTTATATATATGTATAGTAGTTATTATAAAATATTTAAAAAAAAAATTGAACCGACTCCAATAACACTAAAAAGTATAAAATAATTTAAATATTAAAGAAGTTGGTGTTAGCGTACCTGCTGTGTATATTTGGCACCAACTTCAATAATATTTAAATTATTTTATACTTTTTAGTGTTATTGAAGTCAGTTCAATTTTTTTTTTAAATATTTTATTTTATACTTTTTAGTGATATTTTCATACGTATAGATTGAACCATCGAAGACGGTAAAATGATCTAGGTAGGTTATGACATCATTATGATTTCACATTATCGTCTACATACTTTTACAAGATTCATGTTTCTTCAGAAACTCAGAAACAATTTATCCGATCGTAATGAAATTTTCATGGAATTATCATAGTAGTTTACTCTCTCGAATAAAAAAGAATCATCGAAATCGGTTCATATTTATCAGAGAAATGTAAAGGAGAACAACAGTTTTATGGTTTTTACCATATAAATTCCTCCATATCATTCATGGTCCTCCAGGAAGTTCTTATCCAGTTGTGATAAAAGTCATACAGGTTCATTACAGTTGTTTCTTCTTTCGAATAAAAAAAGAATCATTCAAATTGGTAAATATTTACCTGAGTTATGACCATTTTTGTCCTTAAAAAGCACCATAAAGTCATCTATATAGGCTTTCTTGCAGCTCTCAGTGCGCAGTCACCATTCTTGTTTTTTCAGGAACTACTTATTACTAAGCAATATTTTTTTTATGGGACCCAATTAACGGATTAAAGAATGGATGGAAGAAAGATTTTTTCAAATCGGTTCATAATTGCCAGAGTTATGCGCGAACATACATAGAAAAAAAAAAAATATACAGACGAATTGAGAACCTCCTCCTTTTTTGAAGTCGGTTAAAAACTAAATAATGTTACTAAATGTACTCTCGAGATAATATAAATATATTTATTTAAGAAAAAGCTCGCGGCTCGCAACGCACGATTAAAACAAATCATTAAGAGCAGTTCTAATAAAATTAACGCAACCAGTATTGCGGAAACTAGTATTCGTATGCAAATTAACAACTGTGTATTGAATAACAATGGATAAATGTTGTTTGAACAGTTGTGTATCGCAACGACAGGTCTTGGCTTACCATCGTATGTGTGTTACGAAGGAGAGCAAATACCGATGACTGGGATGAATAGTTCGCGGGTAGCGGTACAACGTGAGAGTACATCAGACAATTAGCTGTAACTCGGCTAAAAGGCGAAATGATCGTTCACCTCGTACAGAAAGTTAACTGTACATGACGTTTTTTGCATGTTTGACAGCCGAACAATCACCGACCGAGTGGACTTTCTTTGCTCTTTGTATGGACTCTGAAATATATATAGCGGTTATTTAAGACATTATGTGTAGGAATGATATATGTACTAGCAGAAATGAAATTCAACCGGTTATAAACCCAGAGTTTCTGGAATTGGTTAGGTACTATGGTTAGAACGAAAGTAGAGGAAGCAAAAAAGACTAAGAATTTGGTATTCATTTAGTATGTTGTGCTTTTGCAAAAAATGCATTTTTTTTACTGTAACTTCTGTAAATTAGGATCTACAGTTCTTTTAAGAAGGTGTATTAAGTATTTTCATAAAAAATGTTACCAAAGGGCTTTGTTTTTAAGTAAGTAGCACGAGCGATGATGGGACATACATTTTCTACTGAATGTAGAGTTTTAAAATATATGTAAACAGAAATTGATTAGCATACCACGGTAATGGGTATGTGCTAAAAATAAATATATTTAAAACACTCATATGTTTATCGCGACTTTCTCTCCGCCAGAATTTCGAAAGTAAAATGGTACTTTTCTCTCACACCCACATTTTTGTATTCATCAATTATAATTTTGCAGACTCGCTTTTTCGTGAAACTGCCGTCTTGCATTTATTTTACGATGATGATACTTACCTAATATTTTCTTCCCAAGATGTTACGAAGTTTTATAAAGAACAGAAAATATACCAGGACCATATCACTTATACCTCTAGTAGCTAGCAGTATCATAATAATCTTACTATGACACGAAGTAAAGACGTCACATTGGTGGTAATCTCTGATCTCCTGAATCCCTGATCTCCTGAAAATATAATTTAAGTGGAATGCGACATGTGTCGACACACTTGCTGCGTCCCACACCCCGGCAGCTTGCAGGGGGCTATATATTTGTGCCCTTTGCGGTGGAGACCATGGGGCCTTGGCCTCATGAGACGCGCGGTTTTTTAAAAGAAATTTCATCCAAACTTATTGAACTCTCAGGAGACCGGCGTCGGGCTGGTAGCTTTTTCTGCCAACGTATGAGCTTGGCCATACAAAGAGGTAATGTCGCCGGTCTTTTAGGTTCTCCTAGTGCGGCGACAACTTGGAGAAAGTTTTTTACCTAGTTTAAGTATACATATTTGTAAATAAACTGTAAATATTTAGTTCCAATAAATTATTAATTATGGAAAGTAAATCAAATTTATTTGTGTATATTATGAAAACGTCTACATTGATATTTGGGCAAATAAGGTATTATTTCTTACAATGCAATATTAAATTGTTTTATTTCACCCGAACGCTTAAAGGGCAGGACATGTCAGTAATCGCGTAGGAGTTGAAGGGCGAAGGGTGGACGCCCGGTCAGAGGCCGTTACAACCCCGAGGTATACTCTGTCTAGCTGTCTGTACCTGACAGCTAGTCAAGTGGACTGCCACTCCTGCCATTATGACGATGATAAATATTCCTAGTATGATTACGTTCAAACTTTAGGATACGCTACGTAGTATATTTAGAGTACATAATATATACTTGTTTGTTATTAATTGTTAATAAGTTATTAACAATTTAAAAGGTATTTTTCCTAAAAAACGTTTCGGAGTTTTAATAAGGAATACCTACTGTGCGGTCATGTTAATTGTAACGCCACATTAAAACTGTTATCAGTTCGTTTATATGTAATAGTATTTATTCTACTTTTAGTATTAGACATTTCTTCTTTTTATTATCTTTCATGCATTTTTATTAATATTAACTTAGAATAATAATAACTTAGAATAATAATGCGTTATTATTCTAAGAATATTAACATATTCTTCAAGCTCCGTTATCATTTTGCTCTTTATACTTATCGCGGTTCAACTCATTACGGCATGGACAGAAAACAGTGTAATTTTTATTTAGAAAATATTTTGCCATTAATTAGGAAGAAGTATTTCGAAGCCATTGCGTTTTAAACCAATTAACATACATTCAGACATACACCAAAGTGTTAAAAAAATCTTGTCCAATCACTGAGATACATTTATAGGTATAAATTAAATTACTGTTGTTGAAAAACACAGAAATACACCAGAACTGCGAATACATCCCCTACACATCGGACAGGGGTTTTTATCACTCTTTATATGCTTTTTGTTTAGTTAATTCTCATTTTTTTTCATACATAAAACTAAAACAGGTTATGCATTTGAAGTTTTCATAAAAACTTTTAACCTTGACTGCCTCGCGTCGTGTGTTTGATGAGGCACAATGAAAAATTGAATATCAATAAACGTTGTTTTTCTAGGTACTTTGTGATTGGATAGCCTGTATAAAAGATGTTACTGCATGTTTTTATCATTCATTATAATCAGGTGCTTGAATGCGATTCCACTTAAAGGTAAGGAGTGATGCAATCGGAGATGGAAACTTATTACGGACACAAGAAAAAATATTGGTCGAAGGTATCGTAAAAGGACGTATGATGATCTCTTAGGCGCCAGCACAAAGTCTACTCACAGAGCAACGACAGTGCACAGTGTTCAATAATCGGTCACCAGTAGGTATCAAGGCCTAGACTCGCTTTGAAATTTCCACACACTATTAAAAATAATGTAAAGAAGGAAATATATCTGTTTTTATTTGCGACGACGTAGAAAACAATTTCTAATTTTAAATCGATAGCATTAAGTACTTATTAGTTTCTGAAATATATTTGAGAAACTAATAACCGATATATACATATATCGGTGTAACAAAAAGCCAGACGAAGTCGCACAATCAGTGATGAACCCAAACTAGATGAACCCTTTTAGGTACGGAACCCTAAAACATTATTCTAATGAGTGCGTAAATTGTTTATTAATTTACATAATGAACATGTGCGTAATGTTTTTATTACAAGTATAATTACGCTATCTAGTATAAATAATTGCTCTTTAATAATTTCTTAAAAGTTATTTTGTGTTGCTGTATACTTTTTAGAGCTTGTAGTAGTTTTACGTATGTTATCTGTGAAAATTGAATTCTATTTGCGTAAATTTACATACTTTTTAAAATGTTATAAATAATTTTTATGATCTCATTTCTGTTACCGTAAACTTGTTTAAAATAAGTTTGCAAGAAATAAGCAGCGTCACGTTTTTCTTTGTTTGTATACAATCAAGAAGGTCAGGCGGTGCTACTCCAATATAATATTTGTATAGAAAAAATCGTAGGTACCATATTATAGGTTGCCAATAATGAATTATTAAAATTCCTCATAATTATTTTCAGTGAGTCAACAATTCTTCGGCTAATCCTTAATAACAGTTAGACCGTGTAGCTAGTACTGCAACAGACTAGTCGTCTTCAACTTTGTTGGCCGACAACGCTGACATAGATTGAAGCAACGGCGTATACATTATATTTCAATGTTCCGGTTACAAATTGATTACAGTAGGTAATGCAGTCCAAATTGCGATTCTGTTCGTACACACGTACACGCGACACCTTAATTGTATTATTGGTAATCTGTATTGAAATCGGAGAAATCGAGCACAAGATCGCTCAAGTTAGTACACTTATTTCAAGGAATGATCAAGAAAAAATATTTGATATATAAGTAATACTGTGTATTATTTATTAATTACGATTAATACATCTTCTGTTCACATTTGCATAATGTATCTAAGTAAAATTACTCAAACACTATCAATCGTTGCCTCTTAACCGTACAAGTAACGGTAAACTTGCGTTCGATCACAGCCACTTCATTTAAATAAGATAAACACTAAGTACAGTCTTTGAGCGGGTCTCGGATCACTCGGGGATGCGCCTGCGGCGGCCGCAAGGCGCGTGGCGCGGCCGCTCTCGCTGCGTAGTAAAGGAACATCAGCGCAGCCTTGACATTTGTTAGGGGGCGTGCGTTCTGATGACAGGCCACTAGCCCCAGCGACGGAAGCGGTTGTAGCTAGGTACCGGGAGATACGGGTACCGCGCCGGCACCCTCACGTTCTCCAGATTGTAGCCGCGCCGTTGACGCACCAGCTCACTCATGTCGCTCTTCACCTCCCTTTTCGCCGGTCTCACTATTGTCAACACATTCGATTCTAATACTACATTTTCAGCGGCAATCGCATCGTTGCGGTTCGGTTTGGTAATGAGCTTCGCTCTGCTTTTCTGTGCAGCCAGGTAATCCTCATTGAGTGTGTAGTCCACGAGTTTGGGTACTTGATTGTACCTCGTGGACTCTATTTCTCTCTCGTAACCGAATCGATCTCGCGGATCGGCGAGGGCAGAAGCCACGAGCGCGAAGACGAGCGCAAAGAACGCGTGCATGGTGCGGTGCGTGTGTCGAGTGTATGAGCCGCGCGCGACCAACACATTTTTATATATACCACCAATCGATACCATTCGTGCCCAATTTGTGTAGGTGCTTGTGTATTTTTTTTGGATCATTGTAAGCGAGACGCTCTTGAACTTGGAAGCTTATTGCGGAGATGCAAGCGCGCGACGGGCGGCGCGGCGCGGCGGGCGTGGCTAGCCAGGCGGTGCAATTATTCGTATAATTTGATGCACCGGTGGCTACGAACGCTCATGAACCTTGTTCCACTTACTTTAACCAACTATACTGAATGTATTCTCGGGAGTACGAGTTGATAGTTATTCTTTGTATACTAAATCAATGTTAAGTAGTACATACACAGTAGGTATGTTGACTTTTATTTTATTTTCATATACACATACTTACTCATATTTTGTTATATTTTAAAATGAGCCTAGCTGTCACAGGATTAAATTGATTACTACGTTTCAGTATAGTCTATTTTATTGTTTTTTTCAGTATCTATAGTGAAGTGTAAATGTTAATTTGTGCTTCCAACGCCGTGACCACTTCAAATTGCAAGTTTACGGGCAGAGCACGATTTGTTCAAGGATAATATTTATTCAACAATGTATTATTATTATTAGTTTTTTTGTAGACTTCTCATTAACCACGATCCAATTGATTTAACTGCGAAAAGAACTTCATGAACAATGTAAATTCCAAACCGGTCAAGTACGAATCGTACTCGCGCACCGAGGGTTCCATACCATCTTTGGACGTGTTATAAGTTATTTTACGGTTTATTCGTTAGTTTCAAATTTGATACTTTAAAATAAAACTGCTGCAGATTTTTTGTGTTTTTATTTGTTTGTTGTCGGGGTGCCCCCAACAAGTCCCTGGAAGATTACCCATTATTTACCGGACACTCTGTATAAGTATTATAATTATCTTGCTACGCCGATGCTACACGCTCAATATATCGTCGCGCTCAATGATCGGATATGGTTTTGTGTAGATCAACGAAGCAAAAAGAAAAATTAAATTTATGTCCCCTGCCATTTTTATCTCGAACTCATCACTCTGCGGTCTTAAATAGTACCGTATCTAACGTATTAAACATCGACTTTCGATTCGACTTATCAGTATTTCTACTTATAAATATTAGTTAAATTTATATTAAACAGAGACATTAATTATAGTTCAGTTCAAACATCAAATTAGAAAGCCACCGGAACAGTGTGCGCGAGGTCGTCTTCGAAATACATATTCGTATAATGTATATATCCAAACTGTACTTGTGTGTATGCAGTTGGTTGTATAGAAGACAGGAAGCATAGAGCCAAGCTGTCGACCTTCCGAAATCAGTTTTGCTTCGGTGATTACATAATCATGTTAATGTCCAACGCGCACTAAAATCAGTTTAAGTAATACACTTCTGTAGCTCTCGAACGATGCTAGAGGTTTCATTCAATACTGCCACGTTACACCAACTTTACTTAAGATAAACTTGACATATTATACTGATTTCTCCTAATTTAACTATACGAGTTTATGCATACACAAATAATATAGATACATATTTATTTACACGACTCATTTGGAAGCTTGATTTTGAGCTGAACGGTATTTTTGATTATCAGCCAAAAACTGCGTGACATAAACCAAAATAAAAATCTGTTTTGAGATGTACAAATGAAGCCCTTTCATATAATACCCCACTCGATATAGTAGTCTCACTTTGAAATTTTGACCCATTTCGACCCCCATTATAGAAAAAGTAAAAGAAAAACAACATTGTTTTCATTTGCGAAGAGGTTGGTTATGAAGGATCAAAAACGATTCCAATTTTCAAATCGATAGTATCAGTGGTTCCTGAAATAAATAGGTGTGACAGACAGACAGACGGACAGACAGACGAAGTCAGACCATATTTTTACCTTTTAGGTATGGAATACATAGTTTCGGTGATCAAAAGTTAACTTTAGTCAAAAAATTACCTACAGATAACAAATTGTAGGTAATTACTTGATTATTATTATCATCATCATCATCACCATATGATGATGATAACCGAAAGACGTCCACTGCTAAACAAAGATTAGAAGGGAGGGGTTGCTGTAATCCCCACGCTTAGCAGGCGTGTTGGGAATCGCAGTATAATAAAATCGCAGTATAATAAAATCGCAGTATAGTTGATAATTATTAAGTAATTCGATAGAAAGACGCTGCTGCCCGTCTTCTTGTTTTCCCTTAGTCACCTCTTAAGTACACCCAGCAGGAGGTAATGGGTGGGCGCTATTCTTACTCAGACACCCCACGGGCCATGTTTGATTATACTTCAAGTAATTTTAAATCATATTATTAGTAGTTCAAGTAAACGGAAATGCCATTAACATTTTTGTTCTATTAAAAATCCTTACTAAGTATTTTTTTAATAACGAAAACACAAACTGGTTTCGGATGTTAGTGCGGAAATATCATTAACGGAAGTACAGGGTCCGAGGATACCAGTGGAAACAGGCAGAAGTGAAGGGAACTAAATATTATTGAATTATTAATATTCATAAGTACTTTTATTAATTGAGCAAGCCAGCCGCAAGTGGCAATAAAAATGGAGTAAAAAATAACTTGACGCTGTCGGCGTTTTAGTTAATTAAGTTTGGACGGGTTATGGCTCAAATTATATCCTTACGTGAACTTTTACAAGGACAGTGAACCTTCAGAAGGACAAATCAACAAACGCAGCGCTCGTGCTTTTAGTGTGCGTTTGTTGGTTTGTCTTTCTTTCACGCAGCATTTGGGGTAGTGAATGGACCGACCGAAGTAGTGAAGGGTTGTGTTTTTCGAATGCATGTACTTATATATATTTATTTTGTTGGCACGCTTTGCTGCCTGGAAATATAAATAGATTTCAATATTATGAAATTAAATGTATTCACATTAGATTCATCTTAGTTTGCTGGAATGACGTAAGAGATTTTACTAAAAATTAATATTGCGGCCGTATTTCGTTTTTCTCTTCTTAAAAAAACAACAATATGAATAGCAAATTCAAAGATACATATTTTTTACATTCGGGTTTAATGTGATTTCATAATTAATACTAACCTGAGAAAATAACGGGAGCAGAGCCGCGGGTAAACGCTAACCTAAAACCTACACTTCTGAGCACTGAGCAGTGCATATAAATGTGTATAGCATAAATCTATTAGTAGAACTAATCCTGTTAATTGACTTATAACCGTTCATAAGCGAAGTCGTCACATACATATTGGAGACGGTTGATGCGATAGCAATTCCTGACTATGTCATCGGTTTCTAGGTACAACGAACAGTATCTTTGTCGTCCCAAGGATCTATGGACAATGCGGTGGTCATCGGGACTTCCTTGTTGTTGTTCGGTTCCGCATGAAGCATCGTCTATAGAATACTAAAATGGTTTTCCTATAATAATACTCGATACGCTTCGCTCACGCGTCTGAACAAGTTTTTGTTATTGTTTTTTTTTTGTTGATATAACATTTACAAGTTTTGCCGGTTCGGACCGGTGCCGGTTCAGAGTTCACACAATTTTGCGAATAATCGGATTTATTCTTTGAACTTGCGTGGGCCAAGGCCCCTGAGTGACTAAGAATGTTTTCAAACATTGTTTGATTTTTACAAGCACCCGGAACGATCGGCACTTATTGGGTGTTTGCATTTAACGACAAAGGATTTTATTATGTATGTATGTCTGTTAGTGTTTTTCAAGAAATTACTGTACGGACTATTTCATTTAAAATCTGCTAGTCAGTAGTGATACTTAGTATTATGTACAAGTGTAATGGTGTTACGTGCAAGTGTGTCCTTCAGTGAAGGAAAATATCGTGAGGACACCTGCATGTCTAAGAAAGCCTAACTAGCTTTCGAATGACGTGTGAAGTTTGCCAACCCGCACTTGGCCAGCTTGGTGAACTATGGCCTAAGCCTAGGCCTTAATCTTGAGGGAAGGCCCGTGCCCAACAGTGGGACTAAAACAGGGGCTGGTATTATAAATAAGACTATAATTGACTTAATTCAAAGAGCGTACAATAAAAAATCTACATATAGTAACGTGCGAGTAGTTATAGCGAAAAAGAACGCTCCATGGAAACCAAAACACCTCTTCGCGAAACATACAAACAGAATAACAGTTTGCGAGATTGAACAATGGACGACGCGATTTACCATCAAAAAGGACGAAGTTCTCAATTTATTTAAATAAGTATATTCTTTATATTCACCTATACGAGTATATAGTATCTTAATCATTTACCGTACATCAAATCCGCGACGTTTAGCATATTAATCTGGACAGTGGGTATTGTTGGGTTGGTTCGGCTTTGTACAACGCGACGCAGTTGGTCGACACGTCCTCGGCGGTCATTGCTTCCTGCTGCCCGTGTTTATCTCACTCAAGCCACAATATGCATAATATATGTATATGTTACGGCTAAAACCCGAAGCGCGGCTGCACCTAGTTTTAGCCGGTTAGAACTAGGTGTAGCCACTTACTCTTGGTTAAACCTAGTACGAGCCGATCCTAGTACAGCTGAGGAGGCAGATAGTTCGACGGAGTGACAGTAGTTATTCTGGGTGGTCATAAAAAAAATAACCACGAACGCTAAGGCGGGAGCTCCGCTACGCTTCGCTCCCGCCTTAGCCTTCTAACCTAACCCATCCGAGTCGGATTGCTCTGAATCGAGGTGTTAATCATGGAATGGCTGGACCTAGTTGTAGCCGGCATGATGAAGGCTAGACCTAGTTTTACCCGAAAACAATCGGCTCGTACTAGGTTTAACCAAGAGTAAGTGGCTACAACTACACACATCAAAAGTGTCTAGGGATCAACATATATTTTTGCAATAACTTTTCTCCTGATTGATATTAATTAAAATTTTCTTTAAGGATTCATCAAATAAAGTGTTTTCGTTTGTCACAGTAACGATAAACCAAGTCACCTTTGCATTAAAAAAGAAATTTGCCATTTTCCTAATAAAGGGATTTTTGACATTTGAACCACTAACACAAAAGTTCGAAAAAAAGACTGAAATAACAGTTTTCTTTAAAATTTTATTGGGTAACTTAAACAATTAATAATCCGTGTTTCTACCGCGAACACTAACAACACAAGAACATCGGTTTGGCATACTCAAAATGAGTTCATCCAAATCACGCTGTGGAATGGCCGCCCATGTTCGTTGCAACAACAAAAAAAGGTCTTCTTGCGACTGGATACCCTCCATATTCGGCAGAGCTCTTCTCTGTAGCATATCCCATGCATGCTCAATCGGGTTCAAGTCTGGCGACTGAGCAGGCCAGGGCAGGACATTGATGTTAGCTGCGGCGAGAGTCTGTCTTACAACTCTTGCGGTGTGCGGTCGTGCATTATCATGCATTAACTGAAATAAGGGACCGATTTGCACTTGTAGAGGAACGATGACGTCTGATACAATCGTCTCAGCATAAATTTGAGCGTTGAGGTTGCCTCTGATCCAAATCAACTCAGTTCTTCCGCCGATCCAAATACCCGCCCATACCATGATGGTTCCACCACTATAAGGATGGACTTCCTGGCAGGATTTTAATCGCTGTTGGCGTCCAGGGGTTCTCCAGTGTCGTATACGTCTTGTATCCGGTCTCATACCAAAACGAGACTCATCAGAAAAGCACACGAAACGCCATTGTTCTTCTGCCCAATTTCTGTGTTCAAGAGCCCATTGATATCGAATCCTACGATTGTGCATTGCTATAAGTGGTACGCGTAACGCTCAAATTTATGCTGAGACGATTGTATCAGACGTCATCGTTCCTCTACAAGTGCAAATCGGTCCCTTATTTCAGTTAATGCATGATAATGCACGACCGCACACCGCAAGAGTTGTAAGACAGACTCTCGCCGCAGCTAACATCAATGTCCTGCCCTGGCCTGCTCAGTCGCCAGACTTGAACCCGATTGAGCATGCATGGGATATGCTACAGAGAAGAGCTCTGCCGAATATGGAGGGTATCCAGTCGCAAGAAGACCTTTTTTTGTTGTTGCAACGAACATGGGCGGCCATTCCACAGCGTGATTTGGATGAACTCATTTTGAGTATGCCAAACCGATGTTCTTGTGTTGTTAGTGTTCGCGGTAGAAACACGGATTATTAATTGTTTAAGTTACCCAATAAAATTTTAAAGAAAACTGTTATTTCAGTCTTTTTTTCGAACTTTTGTGTTAGTGGTTCAAATGTCAAAAATCCCTTTATTAGGAAAATGGCAAATTTCTTTATTAATGCAAAGGTGACTTGGTTTATCGTTACTGTGACAAACGAAAACACTTTATTTGATGAATCCTTAAAGAAAATTTTAATTAATATCAATCAGGAGAAAAGTTATTGCAAAAATATATGTTGATCCCTAGACACTTTTGATGTGTGTAGTTCTAACCGGCTAAAACTAGGTGCAGCCGCGCTTCGGGTTTTAGCCGTAACATATATACAGTAAAATACTACAAGCAAACGGCTCTAATCGCACTCATACAGATAAACGCCAACGCTACGATACAGTACCTAGCTCGAACTGAGTTTCGCTATGTTAGCCGAGCGAGCTACAGTAGCGAGCTATTGTAACGGACGGTTTCTGTATATTGAAGTACGATACGGTGGCGATGGCGCGACCATTAGAGCATTCTGGTCATAATTTTGCTACTGTATATATTATTTGTACTGTGCCCAGATGCTAAACGACTCGTATGTGATGTGACTCGCTGCGGTGGCGCAACCTTCTCGTACATTATTCACTGTGGTTATTCATAATCAAAGCCATGGCTCCTTCGTTATCCTTTGTTCTGCAGCGTTAATACTGATATCATAAAATGGAAAAGTAGTTCCTGCTTTTTTATTGTTTTTTTACGGTTCACTTTTTTTTAATATGTTTCATTAAATCTAAGTAGGTAATGAATGAATGAGTACTTCTGTGTCATTTTCTGTTTTGTAGTGATTCTATAATGCTGGTCTATGTATTAGCGAGAGAGAGAGATATATATATAGAGAGAGAGAAGTGGTGTTGATTAATAAAAAATATATATACGGGTTGCTTAATATTGTTGAACAACAGAATATTTTTGTTAAACAGAATATTGTTGTTGAATGGAATATTGTTTTCAATGGTTCAGAACAGTTGCAGCTTAGAACATTTATTTTAGGCCTAGCTGGCGTTTTTAATCAATCAAGTGACAATACAAACTGGGCGCCTCTGATGTAGAGCTCAGTGACTACCCTACACACGTCGGAACACGAGGACACAATTTCGGTCCTATACACAAGAAATATACGACCTGATTGATGATTTATTGCCTTGATCGTTCTTCATATTAATATATTTGTTTACGTTGATTCAGATGCCATGGGAGTCATCCGAGGAGCAGATGGGCGGGCCCCATGAGATGCGCATCCACGTACAGCGAGTGATCGCCATCCCCGCGCCACACAACATGCCGCCGCCTCCGGAGACCATGGGACCCTTCGCGCCCCCACCACTCCCACAGAACAACGAACAAAACGAGGTAAGCATGATATTAATCCTTAAGCATCCTTAATTAAGGGGATCGCTATACCACCTTCATGAGTTTCTGTAAGTATATTTTTTTTATTAATATGAATTCTAAGCTTAGGTATCGACCTTATATGAAATAGTTATTTTAAGTTTCTCTTAAGGTGCTGATAGACCTGGACATTCACTTGTAACAGAACATCGAACATTCGCCGTTTTTAAATTTGTCGAACTCAACAATAGACAGAGCCAAACATAGAGCCAAAAATCGCTACGAACATGTTCATGATCATTCTTGCGAACGCTCTAGTGACTAGAATCTAGTCCAGGAATTCCCAAACTGGGTTCAGCGGAACCTAGGGGTTTCGTAGAATAGTCACAAGGGTTCAGCCAAAATTATTGAACAATGTTTTTTTGATAATATTACTTACACTACTACACTATCAATATCTAGAGTACAAAAGTTCACTGCTGGAAAACAGGCAGTCATACTAAAACTAATAAAATTAAATTTATATATTTAACAATATAAAGTCAGTACTTAACACATGTATAAGTCGTTTAAATACATTTATTCTTTCTTTCTTTGTTATACTTCGCCATTCCAGACATCGGTAAATACAGCGAAATTGACTGGAGAACATTGACCTCATCATGCAACACTTATTCGGGCATTAATTACTTTCGGCTTTCTTTTATAAAAAAATCTAAACAAATGTATTTGCATACATTAAATTGACTAACGGAGATGAGATGTGAGAGTTTAAGACTATACTTTCTCCAGCCTGTCTAATGAAATGTAATTAGGTACGCAATTGGGTACGCAGATACAATTCATGAATTACTTTATTCACATATACATATATAAGTTAGAGCAATGATAGACTTGATTTTATTGTTTACATTAGGTACATGCAAGCATATAACTATATTTATTTATATAAAAAAGTTATACTTACATGTATTCGTATCAGTTGTCTAGTTACCATACAGTAGAAAGAAGAAGAAAATAAACGTTTATCTGTGACACATACAAGACAGTAACACATAAACACATTACAAAATAATTATTCGCTACAAAAAGGTCCCAACTCAGTACCGGCTCTGGCTGGTTTGGGATCAGATGAGCGTGTTTGGATTATCTCAGGGTATTATTATTTTATTCCTCTTCGGGAATACCGGCTCAAAAATTAGGCAGCAAGATTGGGGTCATAGAAGGTCGCAAAATGAGGGGCCACTGAGCTCTTGATTGACGGATCATCGTTTTGCCCATTTGCTGCTGACACAGCTATATCATTGCCATAAAGCGTTTTACCCGTGTTTAATAAACTAGTGCGCTAAGTAAAGCGCACTGGCTGCATTATCACTTACCGTTAGCCATCTGGCCATTTGATTGTAATAATATGTACATAACTCATTGGTAACTCATTTGTAACTCATTTGTAACTCATTTGTAACTCATTTGTAACTCATTTGTAACTCATTTGTAAATCATTTGTAACTCATTTGTACCAGCGATACAAGATCGGACTCCTATTGCTAGTACAAATTAGGAAAAAATGAGATATTCAACAAATGAGATACATAGATATAGTAATATTGTAACACCGAATAATACTTCCAGTGATACAACAGGGTTTTTTACATACTGTATATTGTATATGTGGTATAATATGCAACTTTATATTTCTACGTAATACTTCTTAAAAAATATACTTATTGCTTTTTTTCTAAAGCTGATTAAGGGTTTTATTAATTTGTTAAAATGTAAAGCGGTTGTAATTAAATGTCGACCATGAATACGAAGTGTTTCGTTAGTTTAGTTAGACAGTAAAAGTGTTTAACTACGCGTATGCGATCTCGTAATTAAAGCATCTGGCAACTTATGTTTTTTATCTTTTTATAATCTACTTGTGCTAGCTTTGATACTAAATAAAATCGTGAGGCCACATATATAATTGACAGACTTTTCCGCAGATACCCATCAATACCTACATTTCACCATCATGTTAGGTCTCATATTACAGTCATAATTGCTAAATAACACTTTTGACTAAAATCTTACCTTAAAATTTCTAAGAGAGGTAGTGCACATCGGGGAATTACTTTACAGGATATATAACGACACCTACAAATGGTGTTGTGTACTTTTTTTGCTGACGCACGGAAATCCTTCTAAAGGTCCCGGGGGCCCCGGGGCCCTATGGGGTGTCAACCGGGTATGTGATATTCTTACCCACTAAAACTCCCGCGGCTGTCACATCACACACGCTATAGCCTCCCGGGAACCAGTGAAGGCTTATGGGGCTGGGGTCGCAACCCCACCGCCGTCCTCCTCGAAGTCGCCGTCGTACGCAATGGACGTCTAGGACCCGCACCGCAGACGTCCTTGCTACTCCAAAGGGTGCTGTGTATGCCATAAGCCAGCCAGTGCCCTATACTATTATGTATTCGGTGCCTATACTTTTACACGATACCTTACTGACGTATGTGTTTATAATTTGCGTGTAAGCACTAACTCATACGAGTAAAATAGGGTAAAACCCAATAACACTTTGCACGGCTAGGAACTCGTAATTAGGATCTCAAGATGAATTCATACGGTCAATATTATTAAGTCAATGTTGTTTAAAAGACTACTTTTTTGATGCCAGTACCTTTTATTTATAACATAAATGGAATACCTGTGTAATTACAAATACTCGCAATGTGTTGCTGATTGCACATTTTGAAAACCGAGGCCATAGTGCCGATAATCTTTAAAGACGAAAAACAAGTCGTTACCGAGCAATTTACATGTCAATAAACAATAATTGCACATAATACACGGAAGCTCTATTGAAACTATGAATATACATATATACACGCTATAATGACACCTGCCAATAATGAAGAATACCACAATTTAAATAGATATAAAAATTCAAGCAAAGCGGCGAAGTATCATTAAAATTGTCAGGGTCGGTAGTTGCTGTAACAACGTGTTTTAAACTTAGGAGATTCCAACAATATTAAATTTTAATATTATATAACGTGTAACATAATATTAAAGAACATTATGTATTAGCATGTCTAGGTACCTAAACATTAATTTGTTTTCATTGCTAGTCTAAGGCACAAGTGCGCCAAAAAAAGACGTCCGTTTATTTTAGCAAAGAATTGATTATCTATTTAGCTACTTATCAGTCCTTAACGGTGACCGAGGGTGTCGAGCTAGGTTAAGATAATGGACTGTTAAGGGTCCATAACCGGGGTTAAAAATAGAACGATAATTCTTTGTTGAAATAAACGGACGTTTTTCTGTCGGCGCATTTGGGTCTTAGCCTAAAGTAGGTATAGGTACTTGTAAGTGAGGCCGTCCTTGTCATGCAAATGATGCAAGCTCTTAAATTGAACTCGTTGCGAGTTCAATTCGTAAGCTTATTAAGTCTAATAGTGCTTATATCAGATGTAATACATTAAAGCAGCTATTATGTGGGTGTTACAACAAAAAATCTTACAACGAGATTGCTCGAGCGTTTTCTTTGGAGAGGTTAAAGAACTCCTTAAGTTGTCAGCATGCCGCCATGCCCCGGTGCTGTCGACCTTAAGAATATTTTAGGATGACTGTTATACTTGCATTGCTGTCAACATTGCCCGCTTCCTTTAAAATAATATTTTTTAATATTATAATCCTTACAGCCTTCAAGAAAACGATTCTTCTGCCACGTTATAAAATTTAAAAAAGTCTAAACATGATGGGTAAACATTTTTAATTTTAATGGACAAGTACTCTCGTGGTCACAAACGGTGTACCACCTTTAGGACTATAATCGCTTGCACGAGCCGGCCCAAAATACGTGTGGAAGCGCTTATCCCGCCCGTCGTTCAAACGATTTTGACTGAAAACTGGTACAGCGTTCGTGTCCGCGATAGTACATAGCATATCTATAAACTAAAATACATCAAAAGTTCTTGTATTTTTTCCACTGATATAGTGGACTGATAAATTTTCATACTTTCATTGTAATCAAATAAATACAGCAATTTCGTTAAAAAAAAACGCATTTCGACTAGCGCTTTAAAACTGCTCTATTTACTTTATTTTTTACTCGACTGCGTCAGAATAAGGACTTTAAATGAGTACCTATGCTTAAGTGATATGCGATCATCTTTGTTCTACCGCCTATTACGTATGGGACATGTAAAATGGTTTTTCAGGAGTCAAGCCCTGACTTGACCACATTACTATCGAATCAAAGTATAGTTTCGTTGATTGCAAGTACACTAAATGGTGTGTTGCGTCTGAGGTATAAAGAGAAAAAACAAAGCGTTAACAACATACCGATATACGTGTAGAGGTGCCTTTTGAGTGTCAGGACAAATGTCTACCTAACTAATGATATTAACGGGATTTTTTTTCTTTTACAGCAACCTACTGTTATCCACCAATTTGTCCCTCAAACTGCTCCCACCCAAGAACAGGACCAATCAGAGGTAAAATATTGAAACTATTTTATTTTTTAAATATAAGAATTTATGTTAATGTAGGGCCAATTTAGAGTTTCTTTGTTTCTTTTGTCATTATTACAATAAATCATCATCATCATCACCAGCCGGAAGACGTCTTCGAATGCCACAATGAACGACAATTGGCTATTTGCATCCACCGGTTACCTGCGACGCGCAGAATGTCGTATGTCGACCTAGTGGGAGGCCTACCTACGCTGCGTCTTCTGGTTCGTGGTCGCCACTCGAGAACCTTTCTTCCCCAACGGTTATCGGTTCTCCAAGCGATGTGGCCAGCCCATTATTTGCAATAAATATGTTATCGTAATTGAAAAATTAATAATATTTTATGTCCGTCGTTACAAGGTTACGTAGTTAAATTTTGATTTGATGAAGTGTCAAATGTCAAAATCTTTTAAATTGGCCCTAATTTAGGCATCCATTATTACAATGTTACTCTGCCGCAAAGTAACGTAACGTAAGAAGTTTAACACATTGCTGTGTTCAGGGCAGGCATGTCGCTTACCATCAGGTTCTTCACATCCTTCATGTCTTGTCACTTAGTTAAATAAAAAACAATATGAGAAACCTTATAAAAATATTAACGCAAAAATTAATTGTGCGCCTATTTGCAAGCCAAAATATAAGGTAAATCGCATTATTTTTCGATATAAATAATGTTCGAAAACTAATTGTGTTGTGTTAATTTTTTTTCTTTTTATTCAGCACTCTGTGGCGGACAGCTTTAATAAGGAAATTGAAATTGCCGATAGCATTAAAGATTCGTTGTTTACACATTGATTGATCTCTCAATTTACTGTGATGTAAACAAGAACTGTTTTTAACCGACTTCAAAAAAGGAGGAGGTTCTCAATTCGTCTGTATATGTATACATATATATTTTTTTTCTATGTATGTTCGCGCATAACTCTGCCAGTTATGAACCGATTTCAAAAAATCTTTCTCCCATCCATTCTTTAATCCGTTAGTTGGGTCCCATAAAAAAACATTGCTTACGAATAAGTAGTTCCTGAAAAAACAAGAATGGTGACTGCGCAGAAAACCTGCAGGAATGCCTGTAAGATGACTTTATGTCGCTTTTTAAGGACAAAAATGGTCATAACTCTGGCAAATATTTACCAATTTCAATTTTTTTTTTATTCGAAAGAATGAACTACTGTAATGAATATGTATGAATTTTATTATTACCGGATAAGAACTTCCTGGAAGAACATGAACGATGTGGGGGAATTTATCTGGTAAAAACCATAAAACTGATGTTCTCCATTACATTACTATGACAAATATGAACCGATTTCGATGATTCTTTTTTTATTCGAGAGAGTAAACTACTATGATGATTCCATGCAAATTTAATTACGACCGGATAAATTGTTTCTGAGTTTCTGAAGAAACATGAATTATGTAAAACTTTATAACTTCTATAATATTTAAATTATTTTATACTTTTCAGTGATGTCGATTCAATTTTTTTTAAAAAGATTATGTAATATATTATATTACTAGCTGACCCACGCTGCTCCGCATGCGCTATTTTTACGTTAACTAAACTTTTAATAACAGACATTCGCATCGAATACATAACCTCCTTTTTTATAGTCGGTTAAAAACTGGGACCCACTTTTTACTTGCTCTCCAAAGCACGGACCCGTTTGGTTCAAATGGCGTTAAACGGTCACCCATCTATTTAATGACCTTACCTAACGTTTCTTAACCCGATCGATTACAAAACCTTGATAACAACTCTCTATGAGTGTTTCCTTACTAATATTTATTATGATTATGAAGAAAAATTTATAAAATCGGACAAAGCGTATAACCACTTATATATATAAATCCATTCAGTAGTTTCGGCGTGATGCGCAGCCGTGATACAGACAGACAAACAGACAGTCAGACAAAAATTAAAAAAATTACATTTTCGGCCTCAGTATCGGTTATAGAATGCCCTCCAAATATAATTTTCAAAATATCTTCAATGTACAGAATTGGACCCGTTACAGTTTTATTATAAGTATAGATTGGTGTATAATCATCAGTTACCGAAAAATGTCCACTACTGAACAAAGGCAGAGGCCCCCACGCTTGACGGCTTTGGATCGCAGTATACTTAGGTGGTAGGTAATTCAATAAAAACCGCTGCTGCCTGTCTTCTTATTTTCCCTTAGTCGCCTCTTACGGACACCCAGCGGGAGGTGATGAGGGGGAGGGTGCTATTCTACCAATAATATAACACGAATGGTAAAAATATGTTAATTAAAGACACAAAAACTTGTGTCATCGCTACGGCAAGAAAAGAAACAAAGGGTCTCTAGATCGCCAGCATATTGTGAACTTGTCTTAGAGTAGGTACAGCAAAGTTATTAAGAAGATTTAGGAACGGTTCTTCGGAGTTGCTGGACGTTTGGGGTGAAACGTTGAGTACGGCAGCAACTCCAAGGAGGACGGCGGAGGGGTAGCGAACCCCGTCCCCGTGAGCAGCGTGACAGGTAATCCCAAGGCACTGAAGGACACCTGATGCAGAACGCACAAGGGGGTCCAGATTTTTCTTATTACTTGCCGATGCGATAGCCACTGGTGTTTCACGTTTTCCCCCGCGAGACCTAAAAAAAGCGTTAAAACCGAATCTTTTCTTTACGATCTATTCAGGAGACTAGACAAAAAGGTCCAAGCCCGTCGTGAATTCGAATGGAAATTGGATAGGGTCTTGCAGTTCCATTTTGGTCACCCAGGTTATATAACATATATTGATCATCTGGGTGATATCACCCAGGTGATCAAAGTGGAATAAATATATTTCATTCACATCTATTGTCTGACGTTGGCAATTGCATAAGGCCAGTAGTTCTAGTTATTGCCGCGGATTGAACGCATTAGAAATAAATAAGTGTATAATTGTCCAAAGATGCAAATGCAGAAGATTCCCATGGAGGGCACTCCGATGCAGATGAATCTGCCATGGGGCCTGAGCCCTGAGGAGATCCACGTGATCCACCGCACTGCGCAGGAGGCCGCCGCCAGCCAGCGCCGCGACCAACAGATCGACAATGACATGCAGGAGGTACTAATGATCAACATTTATCAATTTCACACACAAATTATGGATAATTCTAAGTAAAAATATCACGAGAATTTAAAATTAGGTACCAGTTACTTATACATAAGTTCAAGTGGGATAAACATACGAAAGATCTTCATTTGCATATTCAGAAAAAAATAGATTAAAAGACGCGAACGCTACAAATCGCTGTGTTGATAATATTTTAATTAACGGTATTTGTACTTATTTTATTTCCGTGCATTAGGTGTGAAAAGTAGAGTATTCTCCTCGAGGATAAAGAGGTGTCTTTGTCCTGGGCGAGCTTGAATCCCTTGCTGTGCTCAGGATTCTAACATTTGCTCTGGAGTTGTCCTAGAATCCCTGGTTATTGTGGTTATGCTCGCTATTCTATTTCGCGCTCCTGCCATAAGACTGATTTATCCTCGTGGGGAATAAACTACTATTATAAACCATAAACCAATAGCCTAGTGCCAAGTGTTAGAGCTTAATGTAGTAAATACTGCAAGTTAATAAATTGGTTAATAAATAAAGTTATTATTATTAATAAGTACTTAATACGTTCATAGGTGAAGACGATAGTGAACACGTTGGCGGCGGCGGCGGAGGCTGAGGCGGAAGCGGAGGCGCAGTCGCAGGCGCAAGGCGAGGAGCGTGCCGAGACCCCGCGCGCTGAGGTGCAGCCACCGCGCGCGCCCCGCACGCTGCTACTGCCTCAGGACATGGGACTCGACGAGAGGCCACACTGTACGTATTTGTCATATCTAACTATACTACTACTACTCCAACATGTTTGTTGGAACAAACTACCCGTTACCGCGATTACCAAAACGGCACAAATCATATTTCATTAGTTAGTAGGTCCGCTTACACTCTTCGACAGCAAAAAGAGATAAGGTAAGGTAGGTCCCTTTTGCATGGAACCCGTCCTTGCAAAAGGGAGGTAAGTACTAGTATCATCTATGGTAAGTACCATCGCAGTCAGAGTCGCGAATACAGCGACTTTTTCAGTAAAAATGAAGACTTGTACAATGTCTTAACCATGAAAAAAGGTTTCATGAGAAAAATGATTTACGCCATTGGCTTCTTGTCCCAGCCAAAAAGTCGACTCAGGAATCCATTTGGTGCCCAGAACTAGTATTCTCCGGTAGAATTACTTTTAGCGACTTTTCATATTGAGCCTAGCGACTTAGATGTATATGAGTTGGCAACACATTTTGCTGCCAATATAACAATATTTAACTCTGCTGTGTTCCAGTCTAAAGGGCACTGTAGCCGGTGAAATTACAGGGCTCTAGAAACTTATTTGACAGGCCCGTTGGTCTAGTGGTTAGACACCCTGGCTGCTACCCGATGGGCCGTGGGTTCGATTCCCACAAGTGTCTAGGTGTTATTTATCTATTTAAGTATGTTTTTACAAAAAAATGTATTACATATCAGTTGTCTGGCTTCCATAGTACAGGTTCTGCCTCGATTGGGATTAGATAACCGTGTGTGGAATGTCCCAAGATATTATTATTATTTGTTACGTGGGACGTGTGGCAGTGCAGTACAGTGCAGCTGTGTATAGTCAAGCAAGTTATTTACATACAATCAGAGGAACTGCTTGCTTTTCTCGTCACTCATCATTCCCCTCAGGATCTAATTGATAATAATACATAATCGTATATAATATATACAACATAATGTTTAAACTGAAATCTTCTCATCTGAAATTCCGCAGTACCTGAAGACAAAGGTTTTTAACCAGTGTGTGTTGCCAGTGATGAAATATGGTACTGAGACGTGGTCTTTAACAGCTGGCCTTTTAGAGAAGCTCAGAGTCACACAACGAGCTATGGAGAGAGCTATGCTCGGAGTTTCTTTGCGCGACAGAATCCGCAATGAGGAGATTCGCCGAAGAACCAACGTCACCGACATAGCTCTCAGAATCTGCAAGTTGAAGTGGCAATGGGCAGGCCACATCGCTCGAAGAACCGATAACCGTTGGGGTAGAAAGGTTCTCGAGTGGCGACCACGAACCGGAAGACGCAGCGTAGGTAGGCCTCCCACTAGGTGGACAAACGACATTGTGCGCGTCGCAGGTAACCGGTGGATGCAAATCGCCAATTGTCGTTCATTGTGGCGTTCCAGGGGGGAGGCCTATGTTCAGCAGTGGACGTCTTCCGGCTGGTGATGATGATGAATGTTTAAAGTTCCACCCGAGTGTACTTCTCATGCCACAAGGGACGTATCTGCTTGACTCAAGTTAAAAGAGATAATATAATTAAAGCTTAAATATTCACCACGTTATTAGGAGACTTTGAAGTTATATAACCCACTCATAGTTTTAAGACATTTATCTTAAAACATCTCGTAGCAGTCGACTTCTAAACTACATATATAATTTGTTCTGAGCTTGTTAAATATACACATAGCGTGTTTGATAATATTATTACTTAGAGCAAAAGAACTAGAAAGAATTGACGGAGAGCACAGTTTTCGTGAGTGAAGCTACCCAATTAATTACCAAATACCAAAGTAGGTGGTCATTACCTACGAATAAACGGCTCTAACCGCACATAACCCTCAGTGCCTTGCTTTTGAACGCACTGCCGCCGTGGAGCGCATTGTAGTCCCTCGGCAACCTGCCACGGTGCTCACGGGGACGGGGGTCGTAAACCCGACGCCTTCCTCCTCGGTGTCGCCGCCATACTTGCTGGTCGTCTGGCACAATAACACGATGGCCTTGCATAATTTACAAAAATGACTAGTGGTTGTAGGTATTATATCAGCAGCCGAACGACGTCCACCGCTGAACAAAGGCCTCTCTCGTAGAACGCACTCGTACTCGTCTTGGAGATCGGAGTGTGGTAGGTAATCCAATAGAAAGACGCTGCTGCCCGTCTTATTGTTTTCCCTTAGTCGCCTCTTACGTAAACACAACGGGAGGAGATGTGCCATTCTTAACCGAACACCCCACGGGGAATATATACAATGTAGGTATTTACGGGTATTTACTAGTATTTAGATATTATATTGGTAATCATGATATATCATGGCGCATGGTACAAATTAGCTATAAAACGCGACTAAATTATTCCATGAAACATTTTCATCTTTTCCTTGTTTAGAATTCGTAATAGACATAGACAAACAGTCTACCGCAGTAAACAAAGCATTTGTCACAGTTCCGACAAGTTATTGTCACAATACACACCTTGTATTGATGTACCGCTAGCTTGCTTTGAAGTGAACGCGTTCTTTTTATTCAACCTAGTGGCGAGACAAGCAAGACGTCGGCCTGATGGTAAGCGGTGCAGTGTCCGTCACCTGAGACATAAGTTATGTCTCTTGACCCCGGTCATTTCACCAGCTGCTACTCTGATCGGGCTCTCGCACAAGGGACCTATTACTTGTATTACGTATATATTCGTGTGTAATTGAAGTAGGTAATAGCTCTGAATAATAGGCTCCTAGATGCACAATTGAATGTTGCAACTATGTTAATTGCATTTACTTTACAATAGTATATACTCGTACAGTGAAGTCGTTGTAGGTAACACCTACATTAAAATAAGCTAATGTAAAATGGATATGTGTAAACATATACCGATCGTATGCAGCAGCCGGGAAAATCTGGGGGTCTAGCATGAGTGCCTATAGTTTACGAGCTCGATCAAACTGTCAGTTTTCTCCATACATTTCACACCAGCGCCCCTAGCGGTAACTATCAAGAACCAGTAAAATGTACGGGCAAAAACTGTCAGTTTGATCAAGCTCGTAAACTATCGGAACTCTTACTAGACCCGGAACTCGTACTAGACCCGCTGATCGGCAGTCACGTGCAGGTTGGCTCGTTGTAATTTGAAAGATTGCCGCGCGTCAATGCCGTAATCTATACTGCAGGGAACTTGCACATTTGTTAATAATCGTACTTAACTTAAATATTGCAAATCAAAAGTTGATTTTTCTACGTAGACTTGACGTGACGGCATTGGGTTCTGCCCACAAATCCGCAGAAGGGTTACCCACCAATTGACGTCATATACGCTGACTGGTGTTTGAAATTACGTTTAAAACTAAATTATAATTAAAAATTTTCGTACATAAATCATCTGAGAAAATATTTCTTTTTCAATGTATTGTCTATAAACACTATTAGTAAATGAATATATATACCATTATCTAATTTCTCATTTAAATTTTAATGCTATTTCCCTATTGTGTCCTGAAAACACTGCGTGTTTGAAAATACAATTACGCTAAATGTAAAGCACGCGATTCTGAATAATCGCGTGCTTTAATTGTATTATATTTATGTGTATTTACAAACAGTTAATACTACTTTAATATGTACGAAGTGAGAAGTCTACAAATTCAAAGTCGAACAAACGTTATATACTTAATGAGACGAATAATAATAAGTAGGTACTAGATTTCAAACGAACTAGCAAAACTTGCTAGCGATTATAAATTTGTTTATTTATTTATTTAAGTATTTACACTTAAGTACAAACACAAAATACAGAATACATAAAAAGGAAACAGAAACATTGTACATATAGGCGGCCTTATCGCTAATAAGCGATATCTTCCAGGCAACCCATAAATTTGTTTGCACTTCAATACCACGTTGTCATATTGTTGCCGAAGCAGAAACAAATCTGTTTTGGCTGTAGCGTTGCATCAATATACGTACATACGGACCACGGAATAATATTCCGTGCTATGGACAGTGCCTTTTTCTACAGCAAAACGTAGTTATTTATTTAATAGGCAAAGTCAGTAAAGTTCAACTTATCCATGACCATAGTAAAAATAACTTTAAATGAGTGATCATTACGATAACGGATAAAGCATTTTCAAAATTACTGCTTCAATATTCATTGAATAATGTATCTAATTACTTCCCCTGTCAGGCTGCTCTAACTTTAAAATCAATTCTTGCCAGTGTCCGAATGACTAAAATTTTAGTGGATATTTAGTAGACACGTATATATTTAAGTACGTAGACGCGAATACATAATAATATGTAAACTTATTGTTTATACGATTCTAGTTACAGCTGCTTATACTTACCTGTTCATATTATCAGAACGTAATATAATAATCGTTTGCTCCGAGATTGTGGCCGTCAACTTCGTTAGTGAAGGTTCTTGTGTAGTAAGATTATTTCAAATACATAGTTATTATTTATGTTACAATAAAATAATCATCTAGGGACGCAAATGATCACATATAATTAATTGTTTCTATGTGCACACTTATGACGCAAAACTGGAGGATAATTCTGGGTTTATTTACCAATGCTCTCAGAAATGCGATAAATTCTATTTATTACGTTTAATGTCATTTATAAATAACTTTGTCACACAACCCCTGTACCTGGCTTTGTGGGTCCCACTGAAGGCGTCCCACGAAAGGCGGTCGATTCCAGTTTACCCGTATCTTTTTATCGTACGGTTAGTGGCTAACCTGAGGTCAAAGTTGTTCTAGTTATACTTCTGTCTTGGCTTAATGACTGTTGTCTAGATGACAACCGGGACCGGCTTTTTACATGCCCTCCGAAGCACGGAGGTGCTTAGTTCAAATGCCACTAATTGGTCACCCAGCTATGAACAAACCTTGCCTGATGAACTGATCGTTTACCGAACAGTACCTAATCACTGTTCGGTAAACAGGCTATAAGCGTGTAATTATGCAAATCAACCTTATTAATACGTTTGTAATTTATTTTCGTACAAGTCTAATTAATAAAACTTGTATTGTTAGTTTGGATTATTTTTAATAAAGAATACTAATTTTAATAGGTTGTTCCCCAGAAGAACAGTATTGGGGAAGAAACTATTAAAATTTGACATAAATCGACTTCACGTGTCAAACAATAACAATAACTAAAATAGTATCTTGTCTTCGCTAAGCTACTGCGCGCACGTAATTATATTATTAGGTGGATGATTGGAATGGAATATTTTTTATGGGTTTAATTTAATGTCGTCTTGTTGTATCCACTTTGTATATTAATAAAATAATTTTAATGTTCTGAGGCAATTAATACATGGTCATCTGATCCCAAACTAGGCAGAGCCTGTACTATGGTAACCAGACAACTGATACTAATACTTATATACTTTTATTTTGTAAATAGATTAATAATAACAAGCAGACACTTGGTTGGGATCGAACCCACGACTTATTGGGTAGCAGCCAGTGTGTCTAACCACTATACCAACAGGCACATCGATCCCTCGCCACATAATATATCTCAATGTTGGTTTAGTCGGTTTCTTTGTGAAATCAATTGTTTATACAGGGTGTAAGGGACTACGTACCGAAAACTTTTTTATAAGATTTCAAATAATGTCCGTTAGAACATTACAGGAACCATTTATATGGAAAATGACAAATGACTAACTTGTATACCTACATGTAATGAATGCGTGCGGAATAATATTTACTTTTCAAATTACATTGCTAATTTTGCACAAATAAGTAATACTTACTAATTTTATTTTAAAAAAGCGTCATTTTTTTTCAAAATTCATGAAAAAGCCGATGATAAATTTCAACACTAGAATGTTCAGAATCATGAACTGGATCCCTGATATCGGTTTCGGTTCAATGTCCCTTACACCTCGTAATAACGATTACTATATTTCGTGATGTTTCTGTACAGATATGCAGCCTCGCTCGGTCCGCAGCGTGGACTCCCACCGCACGGAGCGTGTCAAGCGCTACGCGTGCAACTGCGTGTAGAGAGTGCGTGCGAACACGCTCGCGCAACTGTTGCGCGGACAAGCTCTCCGTCCACTTTCAATCTCAAATATTTTGTAATAATAAGACACTTGTTAGATTACCATAATACCTGCTTTTCGCTAACATTTCTGTAAATAAAGTTGTTAATCCATGAGCTTCCAAACATTGTTTTGAATGTCCATCCGCATAGGTAAAGGTTGTATATTTATGGGAATATTTTATGTTTGTTAAATAATTATAAATTTTATGGTTTCGTTTACCTATTCTAGATCCATCATCGATTGTTACAACCGTATAATGCAACAAGTATACCTAATAAAAAAAATAGTTTTAGCATTTTGTATGTTTAGGTAAATGTAGGTTATAATTTGTGAGGGGGTGACAAGGAGTTTGGCGGGGTAATACATATCCCCGAGATTTAAATCGCAGGATGGAACATGTTACTTACATCACAGCGATCTCCGAGCAACTGAATAGAGTTATTAGGCCCAGGTTATTGCATTTGTTCGGGTTAATAACACACTACATTTTATTTCTGATATCTTGTGTTAAATCTTCACTTATGTACCGCTCCTGATTAACCAGTGGGATATTGTAAAATAAAAAAACATATTTGTATTCTTTTATTGTGATCGTAAACCTAAATTAAATTTTATTAGTTTTAATCCCTTTTAGTTTCATTCAATCACCTACACCCATGTATAATATTTAAAAAAATATATCACAATTTTCTACGGTTTATAATTAGGTAAGAAAGAAGAAGAAGAAATAATTTATTTCAAAAACTATACATATAGGCAATGAAACAAGGTAAGTACTAATATTAATCATAATTTTGAACGCTGCCATGTACAGTTTTGAAAAACTATTTTTGAAAAAATAAAAACCGACTTCAAAGTAAATTATCTAAAAAGCATAAAATAACGAAAATATATTGAAGTCGGTGTCAGCTCGTGCTAGTCTTAGTTGACATGATGTGCTAGCACCGACTTCAATATATTTTCGTTATTTTATGCTTTTTAGATAATTTACTTTGAAGTCGGTTTTTATTTTTTCAAAAATAGTTTATTTAACACTTTTTAGTGACTTTTATTTTAGCAATAAGGTATCAGCACTATCACGCAACTCGAACGTCTATACGTTGCAGTAACTTACTGAAAACATAAAAAGTTTATATCTCTTAAATTACTGGACCGATTTTGATGAAACTTGTACTCTAACCTAAGTTGAAAAATACTCTAACCATTGCAAAAAGAATTTTCGAAATCGGACCTGTAGTTTCTGAGAAATCCGTGGACAAACCTACATACATACATACATACACTCATAAAATTTGGGAAATTTGTTTAGAAGCCCACATAGACTAACACATATAAATATTACGCATTTTTATTAATATTACATACATACGCGTCGAATAGAGAACCTTCTTTTTGAAGCCGGTTAAAAAGGTCCAGCTCAGCATATGCTGCAGATAAATGTATCTACCGCGCTGATTTTCAGCTAGACCTAGATGACCCACAGATGAAACAACAAATAATTATATAAATATATTAAGTGTAATTTTTTATGTATCCATATATAATAAAGTAATTGAAAAATAAAAAACGTGAATATAGAAATATAGCCTACCTTATAAATAATTGAGAGATAAAACCAAAAATAAATGTATAATTATTTAATATTTAACAAGCCTGTTCCTATAGTCTTGCTGTCGTGGTTTCGATACCCACCAAGTGTCTTGGAGTTTTTTATTTGTAAAGTTTGTATTTTTATAAAGAAAAAATAATAATAACTTAAAAAAGAAAAAAAAATACGATAAAATCAACTGAACAACAAATCAACTGAAAAATAATAACATAAAATGTACCACACCAAGTTACTCTAAAATAATAAAAATAATCACAAAAACAAATGAATAATGATAATTTTATCATTATTATTATTCTATTACAAATCAAGTTGTATCCCTAATAAATGTTTTTTAAAATTAATTCTAAAGCTCGCTTTAGATTTAAGGTTACGGAAAGGAGGCGGAAGCGAATTACAACACTTCGTGGCACAAAAACGAAAACTACCACGAAAGTACCTAAGTATGTATATCAACACCTCAAAACCTTCAGTGTTAATTCTGCGTTTGTCGAGGACATTTTCATGTTAATTCGTTTCCTTTAAATTACTAAAACGTCAATTATAAGGTTTAATCTAGTATGTAGGTTCGTGTAACACGAATCATCTAACCGGAAATTCTATCAAATTTTCCCATCGAAGGTAAGGTTGATAATAATATTATTATTGTACTTCTTAGGAATGTACTACTATGTCAAGAAAGTACCGGGAAAATATTAATAACACACAAAATGTTATTCATCCAAATTTATTTTATCACTTTCAAAGTATGCTACTTCAGAAACGATACACTTACGCCAACGAATAATCCAATCCTCAAAACATTGTTTAAACACTCCATTCCTGAATTTTTTTAAACTGAACGTATATTACAGTAGTTCATAAATTGATGATTGAATATTAATTGAACGGAATAAATGCTGTGAAACACGAAGTTATTGGTACAAAAATAAAAATAAACCATATACAATATTTACAAGATTTATTACATTTATGTAAACACATGTATGAGAAGGGTAAAATAATATTGAAAGGGCTTACAGCTCACTTAAATCAACAACTTTTACTATGTGAAATTCTTATACAAAATTGCCGATCGTTCTTGCAAATAGCAAGGTCGTAGAAAAAGGTTGTGTCTTTGAATAAATTGTGTTAAGTGCTCTGTATATATTATTCACCCTTTTGATGGGTTTTGTTCTTACAACCTTTCTATATGAATAGTCTCGCGCGAACAAATCTGCCATACCTACCTTTATCATAAAGTATTTATAAGATTTTTCTCACTGTTACATCTAATCACGAATTAATGACACACTATTAAATACTATTAAATGGCTAGAACTAAATGACTTACAAATAAACATCAGCAAAACTAAAATGACAGTAGAAATATTAATTTAAACATAATATATAGCGGCAACGACGTAGAACAGGTAAAAGATACAGAATTTTTAGGTATAACAATAGACCAACATTGCAACTGGAAAGAGCACATTAAAAAAATTTGCCTAAAAATAGACAGGTTTGTATATGTACTGAGTAGGCTAAGAAAAGTAGCAACAGAATCTGCAACCTTATGCGCTTACCACGGATACTCTTCCATCATTATATATATTTGAAATTTGTTTTGTTTGTATACAAAAAAAAAATGTTTAAAAAGCATAATGACGTAGTCACCAGGCCAAATAGAAGAAGGGTACATACGTTGAATATACCTAAGCAGAGAATAGCCATCTTTTCTAATAATGTGTACTGCATGTCAATAAGAATATATAATAAAATGCCTGATGAATTCACACTTATATTTAAAGACACTTAAAGATAAAATATATTTTTTTTTCCACAGAAATGTTATTATTGTACAAAGGATTTTCTTGAGGTTAAATTGTGACTGATGATTATACATTCTTTGATATCAATTAAATTTAAATAATAACTACTTGACATATGTAATAATAATAATACCTTATGTGAATATTTGTACGCTGGCGACAGCAGAATATTATGGACTTTATATCTACCTACTTATCACCAATGTAAACAATATTCTGACAAATAAATTTATTCTATTCTATTATATTCTAACACTTAACAGCTTAGTTACAAACGTTACGTTTGTACATTTCCTTCTTTTACTTTAGCTGCTTATAGTATTTAAACTGACATTAGTAGAATATTGGGTACTATCGACTGTTTTTGAAAGCAAAAACAAGCTCCTTACTAAATCTGTCTTGGTTAAGAATAAAAAATTATAAGGAAAAATTACGTCCGCCACGTTGGTCCTCATCGCTTTTTTTAAGACAACAAGTAGCAGTACCTACTCGTCTCGTTTAGAAAACATAAGTACCTATTTCGAAACCATTCCAGATAAATCTGACACTCAATAATAATCAAATGATTTGATCGTTCGATAATAATAGTATTGGTTTGATAGGATAAATTAGCTAGACATAGCTAATAATAAAATTTATTCAATAATAATTTCAGTTCATTTCATATTAGTCTAGCTATAGTTAGGTAACGTATTCATCGGCCGCGAACTATTTTTGAAGTTGAATGATAATAAAATTATATAAAAACATAGAATAAGAACATTCATAAGGAATCCTGAAATGTAACTTACAAGTGAAGTTAAAAACGAACTGTAACACCAAAGTTCGATCACGTCCTTAGAAAACAGATAAATGTTTATGGTTAAACACATTAGGAATGTAACAACTGTTAAACTTTGCGCGAATTCTCTTATTTTGTCCGACATCACTCTGTACAAAATCATCACATAGAGGGACGTTCCCAAGAAAATCAGTGGCCATCTAAATATGCAACAGATGAACAAATAAACCCACCATCTTTTCATCACGTTGGTTACAATGATGGCAACGCACCCCGCACTTATTGGTACTGGCAGCAACCATGCGTAACATAAAACTTTGTACAAATTATTTGGACTTATTTTTACTAAAACTATAATCAGACTACTATACATATGTTTTATAAAGAAGAATACTAATATCACTATGACAAAATCTATATAAAACTGACAATAAGACAATGTGTAGGTAAGATACGCGTTGGACTTTATGTTATCTTGATCTTCGAAATACTGTAGTAAAAATATTACTCTTTTTATAAATCTAGCGAGACTTAACTGCATTAGCATTTGATTCCTGTAGTTTCGTCTCCACCGGCGTATCTTGATAGCTGCCGAAACTGATATGAACAATTCCAAAGTTGTCATTACGATTTCAACTATAATAAAAGCCAGGAATATTGGCGGACTATCACTGTGGAGTAGCTGCTTTGTATCAGACGCATTCAGATAATTTTCAGTCGACGTAAACTGCTGCGTGACTTCATCTGTTGTGGCAACTTCAGTTACATAGTCTGTTGGTTCGGTTACACTTGTTATTTCAACTAGCGAGGTCACATTATTCAAATCGATTTCAGTCACATTATCTTGATCCATCTTGGTCGCGTGGCCGTCGAGTGGCCACTAATTTATCATGTATGACGATTTTCTTTGTGCACTTCACGAGACCAGCAGACAGACTGGCATATAATTGATATTGTAACAAGAAACGGGAAATGAGTACTTATTACTCATTTACTCATAGGTAAATGATACAACAGCTTGTTGGAATTTGCGGTTTTCATACGTCATAGCGGTGTGAACAAAATACCCATGCGTATGCCAACTGCTAGTTTATATGGTACTAGCTGACCCGCGCAGCTCCGCCCGCGCTTTTATTACATTTTGCTCATCTCTCCGTTGTCCCTTCTCTGAACCCTCTCCCTCTCTCTTCTCCCAACTTGCTCCACCTAACTCCCCCGATCCCTCACCCCATCACCCCCTCCTCAAATCCCCTCTCAGTCTCTCTCCTCTCTTGCACCCTCCTCTCGTTCTATATATCCTCGTCAATCATGTTATCAGTGGCATAAAATATACTTTATGACCTATTCTCAGACCTATGCACACAAAATTTCATACATATCGATCGGTTCACCCATCTAGTTAATGAGCTTGTCTTATGTTGCTTAACCTTAACGTAGTGGCATGAAATATACTTTACGACCTTTTCTCAGACCTACCCGATATGTACACAAAATTTCGTACAAATCGGTTCACCCATCTATTTAATGACCTTGCCTTATGTTGCTTAACCTTAACCTAGCGGTATGATATATACTTTATGACCTATTTTCAGACCTACCCGATATGCGCACAAAATTTTATATTAATCGTTTCACCCAACAATTTAATGACCTTACCTAACGTTGCTTAACCTTAACTTACCGAGATAAAAAGTATCCTATATCCGTTTCCTGGTTCTAAGCTAACTCCCCACCAATTTTCAGCCAAATCGGTTCAGCCGTTCTTGATTTATAAATGTGTAATTATCACGACTTTCTTTTATATAATTATATAGATATTAAAGTTCTATCACAGTGTATAAACTAATACAGTGGGTCGACGTCTTTGATGTTTGAGTAAAAGCCGACACCGCATGGCGTACTCCGTAGGACGTAGAGTTGTCACAGTTTTTTTTATAATTTACTTAAAATATTAAATTATTACATATTTGGTCATAGTAAAATACTAAGTAAAGTATCTTTCTATTAGCGCACGGGATGGTAATGATTTCTTTGTTTATATTTCCCTACTTTATTTATTGAAGTTCTTCATAGTAAGAAATAGAAAAAGGCATTTCATGGAGACAAATTCAAATAGTTTTACAATGCTATGTAATATATTGTAATTAATTGGGGTGTCGTAGGGTGTCTAGCGGTATTTGCTCTTTGCCTTTGAGGCTCCACCAGCCATCCCACTGAGGGAGGTGTTGCCTCACTGACCGCAAGCGCTCTGCAATCTCTCGCCAGTGGCTCCCAGTAGCTGATGTGTATGCAGCGGCCACACCCCGGTACACCGCGTTGGCTCGCGGACTAAACCTGGCAGAGGGGAGGCCTGCCTACCTGGTAGGTCTAGCAGCGGATCCCTTTCCGCTTAATACACAAAGTCTATCCCGGTAGAGAAGGCAACTCGCAGCAGATATGCGACGAGTTTGGCGGATCTGGCGGGATAGCAAGGCAAGGTGAATGGCCTAGGGCGGCAGTTAAGGGCATAAGGGACTGTCGGCCAGACACTGCATCCGACCCTACCTCCGGTCGTAGCGGTTCTCCGTTCCACTGGGCACAGGGAGGAGAGGACGAGTGTGTGCATCTGCGTCTGCGCGTACGCTTGTGCACATTAATATTTCCTGCGCACATGACTGCTTCCGTATTAATGGACTCCGAATAACGTAAAGGCCTGCGGCGATGGGCTGAGGTAGAACGGTCCGTTGTGATGCGCATCGGGCTGTGTCTGATGCCCGCACGCTGGCGGCCCTGGGGGTGTGAGTACACACCGTGGTCGCTTTCGTACTGCATCGGGGTGACAGTATGGATTCGGCAGCACCCGGGGTGACAAAGCAGCTCTATTTAGAGAGGCTCTGCTTTCCCCGCTAAGCCGGGGAGGGGGCTAGAAAAGGTGCCCTAAACAAAGCTCGCCCCACCCTAAGAGGATGGTAGTTACCACGGCTGCCTCTGCATCTATTATTTCGTGGTCGAAAATACAAAAATAATTATTTTAAAACATCTGCAATGGTTTTCGGCGCGTGGAATGTTCGGACGCTTTTAGACTGCGCTAGGAATGCTTGTCCAGAAAGAAAAACCGCTGTGGTAGCTCGGGAACTGCGTCGCTATAATATAGATGTAGCAGCTCTCAGTGAAACACATCTTGCTGACGAAGGGGAGCTAGTAGAACACGGTGGTGGCTACACTTTCTTCTGGAAGGGTACTTCTTCATCGGAACCTAGGAGGTCAGGTGTAGGGGTTGCAGTCAAAAACAGCATAGCGAGGGGTATATCAGAGTATCCCATTCACATCTCCGACAGATTAACCACGTTGCGCCTACATCTGGACAAAGACAATACACTTAACATCCTGAGTATATATGCTCCTACCATGGACAAGTCCGATGAGATCAAGGACAAATTTTATGAGGAACTCTCACGTTGCCTTAATAGTATCCGTCTCAACGAGAAAATATTATTATTGGGAGACTTTAATGCTAGAGTAGGCAGAGACTTCGAGGCCTGGCCGGGAGTCCTGGGTAGACACGGCGTCGGTAATATGAATAGTAATGGACAGTTGCTACTTAGTCTTTGCGCACAATATGACCTTGCAATCACGAACACAATGTTCAGAATGGCTGCTAAGCACAAGACGTCATGGATGCACCCGAGGTCCAAGCATTGGCATCTGATTGACTATGCTATTGTCAGGCAGCGTGATGTATCCCAGGTGCAAGACACTCGGACTATCCGTGAAGCAAATTGTTGGACAGACCACCGTCTAGTTGTCAGTAAATTAAATCTTCGACTTCGTCCACCTCGTAGATCTTGCAATAAAAAGCACGCGCATTTGAATGTGGAGAGGCTTAAAGATAGTGAGGTGAGAAAGAAGTATGCTGAAACCCTTGCAATATCGCCAGTAGCCTGCGAAACTGGTAGTATTGATCCAGACTGGCGGACGCTCACTTCGCGTTTATTAGAGACTGCAACTTCTACAATAGGACTCAAGATCCGCAAGAATGAGGACTGGTTTGATGAGAACGATGAAATTCTGTCGGCAGCTTTTAACAGACACCGGTTACTCTTGCGCCAAACACGGCGCAGTCTGCAAGGAGGTACAAATGAAGAAATAAGGACAAATGGTCAGCTGCTGCGCGGACTGTGCCGGGATATGAAGGACAACTGGTGGCAGAATAAGGCGCGTCACTTGCAGCGGCTCTCTGATACAAACCAGCTCGGGGACTTTTATTGCAAGGTTCGTAAATTGATAGGCAATACACAACACGTCAGAGTGCCCTTGAAGTCGTCTGATGGTGAACACCTCCTAACAAATAATGAGGAGATATTGAACCGATGGACTGAACACTTCAATAATCTGCTAAATGTGGATCGCGCAGTAGATTTATTGCATATCATGTCAATACCTGAACTCCCAACATCTCATGAGTTGGATGAGCCGTTGACTTTAGACGAGATAACCATTGCCATCATGCAGCAACGCAACAACCGGGCGGTTGGTGTTGACTTTACACCGGGTGAGCTGTTGAAATACGGTGGTGAGAATGTGCACGTTCTTGTATGGGGACTATTTGTTCGTATGTGGGACGAAGAACAAGTTCCAGCTGATTTTAAACTGTCCCGTATCAGCACTCTTTACAAGAATAAAGGAAATCGCTCTGATTGTGGATCCTACCGCGGTATCTCACTTTTAGCGGCCCCTGGAAAAGTCTTTGCCCGAGTGCTGTTTAACCGCCTAAAGCCACTCTCCGAAAAAATTCTCCCGGAAACCCAGTTCGGCTTCCGACCTGAACGAGGCACATGCGAAGCTATCTTTTCTATACGTCAATTACAGGAGAAGAGCCGAGAGCAAGGTCGTCATTTATACTTATGCTTTATTGACATTGAAAAAGCCTTTGACAGTGTGCCTCGTGAAGCTTTGTGGTTAGTACTAGAGAAACTAGGATGTACTGCAAAATTTGTAAGGCTAGTAAGACTCCTGCATGACGACATGATGTGTTGCGTCACAGTCAATGGCGAACAGTCTGACTTCTTCTCCGTCACCTGCGGGGTAAAACAGGGGTGCGTTTTAGCGCCCACACTGTTCGCACTGTATTTTGCAGTTGTAGTTCGTGAGGTTACACAATTAACGTCGGAAGGAGTCCACATCCGTTTTCGGACAGATGGTAAATTGTTTAATCTGGGTAGACTCAGAGCCCGGACCAAAGTTTCGTACGCTTTAGTTACGGAAATCATGTACGCGGATGATTTGTGCTTCGTTGCCGATAACCCAGACGGTCTGCAGCAACTAATATCAGTCTTCACCGTGTCTTGTCTTAAGTTCGGCCTCAAGGTCAACGTAACGAAAACAGAAGTGATGTCCTTGGACTCGCTCGGTCATGAGTATCTGACCATAAGACACGGTGATGATGAGTTGAAGCAGGTCGATAAGTTTCGATACCTAGGGAGCACTGTCACTTCCAAATGTGATCTAGACTCAGAGATAAATAGCAGGATCGGTGCTGCAGCTGCGGCTTTTGGTAAGCTGTGCCGTAAGGTCTTCTGCTCCCATGATCTGAAGTTGGCAACTAAAATCTCTGTGTACATGGCGATAGTTCTGCCAAACCTCCTATATGCTTCCGAGACGTGGTGCTTGTATCGACACCATATACGGATCCTTGACAGATTCCACCTCAAATGCCTCAGGCATATCCTGAACATCAGATGGTCAGATCGGGTGCGAAATACCGAAGTGCTGCGAAGGTCCAATGTCAGTGGCATTGAAGCCTATCTCATGCGGCGGCAACTTCGTTGGTGTGGACATGTGTCGCGGATGTCGGAGGACCGAGTGGCGAAGCGTATCTTCTTTTCTGAACTCCAGTACGGTAAGCGGAAATGCGGTGGCCAGTATTTAAGGTATAAGGACGTTCTGAAAAGGCACTTGAAAAACTGCAAAATTGAGCCCTCACAGTGGGAGTGTTTGGCATCGCAGCGCTCTGAGTGGCGGAACCTCGTTCAAAAGAAAGTTTGCGAATTTGAACTAGAGCGAAAGTCTAATTTGGACAAGAAAAGAGATGATCTTAAGTCCCGGCCACCAGCAGCCATAAATTATAATTATTTTAATGGTGTGCTGACGTGCGCTCTCTGCGGGCGCACGTTTAGTGCAAAGATAGGATATGCCAGTCACCTGAGAGCACACCAGAGAGCTGAAACACAATAGCTCTCCCAAATAACTGGAGCGTCTGAAGCAGTCGCTGTAGCCGAATACGGCTGTGAGGCTACTAGATTGTAATTAATTAATTAATTTCCAAATCGTTTATTATAAATGGCCAACTGAAAAATATTTTCGGTTTGTATGTTTACTGGATTTGAAATTTCTGTTAATGAAATTTATAAAATATGTCAGTCATTATCAATTTGAAAATGTATGTCATTTTCGTAATCAGCACCCCGAGAAACCTCGAAAATGACACCAATAACATTTTCTTGAAAAAAATAAAAAAATCCGCCATTTTGGATTTGAAAACGGATGCCATTTTCATAATCAACACCCCGAGAAACCTCGAAAATGACACAAATAATTTTTTTTTGAAAAAAGTAAATTGCCGCCATTTTGGATTTGAAAATGGATGCCGTTTTGTTAATCAGCACCCCGAGAAACCTCGAAAATGATACCAATAACATTTTTTTGAAAAAATAAAATATCTTTTCATTTGCCCAAAACTTTCTCCAAACTGGGGGAAAACCCAATCTGGAGACCCTGGTTGACACTTTATAGCTACATCTAGCAACTTTTTAGGACTTGGTACCTACCAAACAAATAAATCAATAGGTAGCTAAAAATTTGGACACTTTTTCTAGCTACATTGAATTTATATTGATTACTACCATGATAGGGAAATGCCCCAATAAATGATAGCCCCCGGGGAAACTGACACGGTCCTCATGGGGGGGACTTAGGGGGATCGGGGGCTTTGCAACTCAGCCGCGCTATACTCATCTCAATTAGGCATAAAACTACACAAAATATAGTAATTTTTTGAGGTTTCCTACTTCTTTTTTTTTTTTTTTTTGGGAATGATAGACGCTGTTAACCGCAGATGGCTATTGCAGCTTCACCGGACAATAGGAGGCGAGCGCTTGAAGCGCTCTAGCCTTTACGGCAGAAGTCTAATACGTTTACTGTACTATCGCGGACACGAACGGTGTACCAGTTTTCAATCAAAATCGTTGGAGTGACGTTACGTGCGCTTACCTCGTTTACACATATTTTGGGCCGGCTCGTGCAAGCGATTTAAAATTCTGTATTTAGACTTTATACTATGAGACTGTGCGTAGTATGTACTACAAAGACAGAATATCTGATTTCCATATTTTTAAAAATAATTATTATATAGTTAGGTAGGTAAGAAAGGCGACAAGTATTATTTCTACACATTTTAATTATTATTTAAGTACGTTATCATAAATATTTCACAAAGCAAATATGCAATAACTAGCAGTAACTCGTCGCCAATGATATCCTTCTCTAAAGATGATATCTCGTCGTCCATCTTTTCTTTTTGCGATGTACCTACACACCGCTCGGGTGAAAGCTCGGGAACAACTGAGTTCAGAAAAAGTCGGACGCAAAAATTGGACGTGTGTTGGGTGAGTCCGATCTGGTAGTCTGATCAGACAATTGGAAGCAAAATCAGACGTGTGTTGTCAGTCGAGTCTGCGGCTTATTTACATTATGTAAATGTTGTCCTGAGTTTATACTCAGGACTTCGAGTAACTCCACAAAAAAAGTCTGGAGGAAAAAGGATGATCTGACCGGCCAGTGCAAATCGCCAAAGCGAGAGATTAAGCGGAAATGTTTAATTTAGAATATCGGTAGCGGCTCGAGCAGTGTGCGCCCATGCACCGTCCTGTTGGAACCACACGTCTCCAAGTCCGAGCAAGGAAAAATCTCAAAATTGTTAATCATGGTTCTGTAGTAGGTACTCGCCATCCACAGTACGTAACCGTTTAGCCCGCTGCGTTCTCGAAATAAATGGCTTGAGGACAAATCATACAGTAACTTTGAGCGGGTGTAATAGCTTTATACGCGGATTTTCGCTGCCCTAGAAGCGATAATTTTGCTCAACCGGAGAGATGGAGATAGGCCTCATCGCTCATTATATATTTTCGATCTAAAATCGTCCTCCTCTCGAGATTCTGGATGGCTTGAGCGTAGCTTGAGTGGAGTATAGCATTCCATGGCTTGTCAGTGTATTCTGCATCTGTTTACTTCACAAATTTTAAAACAATATCGATATTTGCCCCCCTTTGAAATATTTATCATCATCATCATTCACCATTAGCAGCCGATAGACGTCCACAGCTGAACAAAGGCCTCCCCCTTAAAAGGGAGGGGGTTGCCATAATCCCCACACTTGGCAGACGGCTTGGAGATCGGAGTATATGTGGAAGATAGATCCAAAAGAAAGAAGCTGCAGCCCGTCTTCCTGTTCTCGCCTTCTACGACACCAACGATAGAAGATCGGTTGATGCAATTCTAACCCGGCACCCCACGGGAAATATGTATAGCATCTTCCAATAGGATGATTACTTTTGTACAAACACACCTTGTACAAATCAAACAAAAAAACACAGATACTGCTATTGCACCGCTGTACTAGTAATCACATAACTGACTGCACGAGTTGGTGATAGGTTCCCAGCAGCACTAGCGGCTCTGACCGTCACGTTCATAGATTTTTTTTCACATGGTCACGATACTAAGATTTATGCTATTTACATACCTACTTAAAATTCAACCCGAACTGTAATCTATTTACTCATTGGAAAAATGTAACTTTGAGAAAATACGTGAAGCAAATGTTTGGCCAACATTAATTTAATATTGACTTATAAAACCTTAGATATGGAACTCAAATAACATAGAGCAGGAAAAGCAATAAGTTGTTATTCTCGGTGTGGAATTTAATATCTTGCGAGTTACCTTTGATACGGTGATATAAGGAGCTTATTTCATATTTATCTTAACCCTATGTCTAACAGCAATATTACTGTACGGATCCTGTTTATTATTTTATTACTAGCTGACCCACGCAGCTCCGCCTGCGCTATTTTTACGTTAACTAAACTTTTAATAACAGAAATTCGCATCGAATACATAACCTCCTTTTTTATAGTCGGTTAAATACTGGGACCCACATTTTACTTGCTCTCCGAAGCACGGACCTGTTTAGTTCAAATGGCGTTAAACGGTCACCCATCTATTTAATGACCTTACCTAACGTTGCTTAACCCGATCGATTACAAAACCTTGATAACAACTCTCTATGAGTGTTTCCTTACTAATATTTAATATATTATAAAGAAAAATTGATATAATCGGACCAAGCGTATAACCAAGTACCCGTTTTGACTTTAATCCCCTCTCCCAAAAGAACCGTGCTAGATTACGGGATAAAAAGTATCCTATGTCCTAGCTCGTAGTAAGATCTCAAATCATGCCAAGTTTCATTTGAATCCATTCAGTAGTTTCGGTGTGATGCTCAGCCGTGATACAGACAGACAGACAGACAGACAGACAGACAGACAGACAGACAGACAGACAGACAGACAGACAGACAGACAGACAAAAATTAAACAAAATACATTTTCGGCCTCAGTATCGGTTATAGAATGCCCTCCAAATATAATTTTCAAAATATCTTCAATGTACAGAATTGGACCTGTTACAGTTTTATTTTAAGTATAGATTTATTATCTTTTTTTTTTTACTTTTAACAGTTTGGTTCAGAAAAAGGGTTTTCGAGTAAGTATGTAGGAACGTCCTGTAGCTTGAACGACTTGATGGAATTTATCATAATGAATGTCACAATGAAACACAATAGATTCATCTTAGCCCCTCCTGTGACATAGTTTTCTTCACTAATAAACTGATATGGCAGCCGCTTTCTCTAAATTGATTTAATTTACAAAAACATTTACGGAAGGGTTAAATATTGCTGTGAAGGGTTGTTATTGAATCCAACTCGGATGGGCAGCGTTCGGGAAACTACGCGAAATCTTCTCGTCCGAAATACCGCAGTGCCTGAAGACGAAGGTTTTTAACCAGTGTGTGTTGCCAGTGATGACATATGGTACTGAGACGTGGTCTCTAACGCTGGCCTTTTAGAAAAGTTCAGAGTCACACAACGAGCCATGAAGAGAGCTATGCTCGGAGTTTCTTTGCGCGACAGAATCCGAAATGTGGAGATTCGCCGAAGAACTAAGGTTACCGACGTAGCTCTCAGAATCTGCAAGTTGAAGTGGCAATGGGCAGGCCACATCGCTCGAAGAACCGATAACCGTTGGGGAAGAAAGGTTCTCGAGTGGTGACCACGAACCGGAAGACGCAGCGTAGCGTGGGAGGCCTGCATAGGCAGGCCTCCCACTAGGTGGACAGACGACATTGTGCGCGTGGGGGAGGCCTGTGTTCAGCAGTGGACGTCTTCCGGCTAATATTGCATATGCATAGTTCTGTACTGTAACAGATTTAATATTTAACAAGAAGAAGAAATAATATTTATTTACTAGAAAAACGGCGTACACAATTAAAACTTTGATAAAATGCAAAATTAAATGCTATGTAGGTATACATCTAGATTAATAGTAATTATATATGTACAGAGCGAAAGTGTACGCCACGATTCCATCAAATGAGGTTGGCCCTCAGTTTGTAGCTGAACCGGAAGCTGTGTTACCAGACCAGCACTGGTTTTCAGTGCCAACCTCCGTGACACTTAGATACTAACCAACTTTGAGTAAGATAAGGATATAAACCACCTGATTCCCTCCGGCAAAATGGTAAGTGCAAATAATCTCTCAACATCCCGACCTTAAATCTCCTATTCAATTACATGAGCGAATTTCCCCATATGAATGGAAAGTTTAACAGGGCGCATAACGGGCCTGTTCACCTTGTGCCTGGATTTTAATTGCATAAATAATAATGATAATATTATTCTGGGACAACTCAAACATTATTATCTGATCTCAAACTACGCAGATCCTGTACCATGAAAAACAGACAACTGATACAAATAATTTAATAAATTTATATAACAGGCTTGTTGGTTTAATGGTTTCCATTAGTACAGGCTTTGCCTAATTTGGGATCAGATGATCGTTTGTAGAATTGACCTAGGATATTAATATTACCTTCGGAGTCACTGGACGTTCGGGGTGTGAGCCCTTAGAACGTCCAATGAGTACGGCGGCGGGGTTACGACCCCCTTCCCCGTGAGCACCGTGTCAGGTTCCCGGGGGGCTACAATGCGCCCCCCGGCGGTAGGCTCAAAGGCAAGGCACTGAGGGGCCCCTGGTGCAGATCCCACCGGAGAGACCTGGGTCCCATCTCATGTGCCGATGCGACAGCCGCGTTTTAGTGGGTAAGAATCCCACATACCCCGGTTGAGCCCCACAGCTCCCGGGGATCTTATGAAGATTTCCCCCGAGTAAAAAAAAAAGGATATTAATATTTAATGTTGGCAACACTTAAAGAAGACACCTATAAAATGAAGGCGTATGCTGGGAATCAGCAGGCAGCAATCGGCTGCATTCATCGGGAAAGTTCGGTGAGGAGGTTTGGTGTGGAACGATAGGAGTAAGTTACGCATACGAACCATAGCTAGAATACCCGACGACATGACTTTTTTTTTAAATTACGATCCGAAGTATGGATCATCTTACTTTTAGATAATCAGGTGTGAACACCTGATTATCTAAAAGTAAGATGACCTATTATTATGTACCTATATGTGTATTATCCTGACCAGTATGAAGAAACTACATGAAGTTACTCGACGATTTGAACCTGTGGAAAAACGCTTACGTTGCAAATCGCGTTGTTCCGCTGCGAGATTGGAGGCTACTTTTCGAAGACGTAAATCGTCTTGATGGTTTTCAGAAGATAAATGTAAATAATTGCATCAGTTTAGGTACAGATGACGATGTGAATGATCACAATATATGATTTTTTGATGAGGTTAGCATATTGTAGTTAAAGTTTGAAATATCTCCTCAAGAAGACTAACATCACAGATAAATACACAAAAAATTGGTCAGTATGATGGCCGCATCGAAAGCCCCGCGATCAATAGGTTTAAAATGTGGGTCAAGCTCACTTGCTGCGAGTCCTACAGTGCTCACCTGCGATCCTCTTTATGTCCTCTTGCAAATGTATAATGCGGTATCAATGCAAACATTTGTAATACAAGTTATTCTTTATTTTTCTTAATTTTGCGAGAAATTAAATGGAAATAATAAACGGCGTCTGACGGTCGCTATATTTAAAAAAACACTGTCTGTCACTTTCATAATTAAAACGAATAAGGTAAGTTGACGGGCCCGTTGGTCTAGTGGTTAGTGACCCTGTCTGCTACCCAACAGGTCGTGGGTTCGATTCCCACCAAGTGTCTGGGTGTTTTATCTATATAAGTATGTATTTACAAAAAAAAGTATATAAAGGGTGTAAGGGACATCGTACCGAAAAAAAAATTATAATATGTCAAATAATGTCCTTTACAACATTACAGAAACCATTTATATGGAAAATGACAAATTACTGACTTATTAATTTTCGAGCATGTAATGAATATATGCGGAATAATATTTATTTCTCAAATTACATTGCTAATTTTCTTAAATAAATTGTTATTGATTAACTATTGAGTTAATAGCCTTTTAATTAATTACCTATGTACTGTTTTAGTGCATAAAGAATAAATAAATAAATAATTAAATAAATTTTCCACAAATAAGTAATTTATTGTTTTTAAATTAAAATTATGCTTTATTATTATACCATTAATGATATTATACTAATTTTGTTTAAAATAAGTGTTTTTTTTTGGAAATTAATGAAAAAGCCGATGAAAAATTTCAACACTAGAGTGTTCAGAATCATGTACTGGATCCCTGGTATCGGTTTTCGGTACGACGTCCCTTACACCCTGTATGTATTAGTATCAGTTGTCTGGTTTCCATAGTACAGGCTCTGCCTAGTTTGGGATCAGATGACCGTGTGTGAATTGTCCCCGGATATTATTATTTTTATTTATTTTAGGTGCAGGTAATGTCGAAAGTGTCCTAATACTCGTCAGATTTTACTAATAGCTTACGGAAATCATATAAGTAAGTTGAAAGTACAAAAGTTGATAAGTTAAAAAGTCGATAAGCAAAAAAGTTGATAGGTTAAAAAGTTGATAAGCAAAAAAAATTGATAAGTTAAAAAGTTGATAGGTTAAAAAGTTGATAAGCAAAAAAGTTGATAAGTTAAAAAGTTGATAGGTTAAAAAGTTGATAAGCAAAAAAGGCAAAAAAGTTGATAAGTAAAAAAGTTGATGGGCAGAAAAGTTGATGAATTAAAAAGTTGTTAAGCAAAAAAGTTTATAAGTAAAAAAGTTGGTAAGTAAAAAAGTAGATAAGCAAAACTATCCATGCAGCTATCTATTTATCTAGCTGTTGGCAAATGCCAACAGCTGCGCGCCACTTATAAGCTGGATAAATATCCAGCATGCCATCGACACCATGGATGAGGTTAGCATCTTGCAGATCTGCAACACTAACATCAAAGAGGATGATATCTGTGGTGCTAAGGGGCTGAAAAGGGATGAAAAGGGTGAGAGAAGTCTTCAGGACATTATAAAGCTGTTCATGGAGACCGATCCCGACAACGTACCCGCGTTCGTGGCGAAGCAGCTGTATATGCTGCCTCCCGTCATCTTCGACCACGTCGACGTGACATGCCTGTTGAAGGATATCAACATTCTGAAGGCAAGTTGAAGAAGATTGGAGGCTTCAGACACCACCATAAATGAACTGCGAGCCGAATTAGTGTCTTTGTGTGGCGCTGTTACAGAAAGTAGGTCACACGAGGCATCGACTGTGAACACCCGACGTGGGGCGCAAAATGCGTCCATCGGTAGTCTTAATGCATCGCCGGCTGTTGCCACGGCACGCGATGCACCGCGCCCCGCCGCCCACGCCGCCCGCGTGAGCTCGTCGACTCCTCAACATGTTTACGCCGCCGCTGCTGCAATGCCACCACAGAGACGCAGAATTCTCACGAGCCTATTCGTGAGCCTGCGCCAAAGGGTCCGAGAAAGAACCAGTGCGACGAGGAAGGTTTCGTACAAACAATATTTTGCAACAGATTCTTCTAACCTTCGTGCTTATGGAGCCGAGGCCGGTCGTTAGTCTGAAATAAATGAAAAATAAAAAAAACCTACCTAATGTCTAAACATCTTGGTGTTGAATAACGAAAATCGTTAACAATGACGCGAACTGTACGAGCTCTTGCTTGGTAGTCTAGTGCTCGACCATAGTACTAGTTAGTAGTTAATATTTTAAATTGTCTGGGTGCAACCCGCTGGTTGCATTGGCGATGGGGTGGTCACTTCATTTCCGATCCCCGACCAATATTCAACTTCATTGCGTATTCAGTCTAGATTGGATTTCGAAACTACCTACGTGACGATGATTGCAAATCCTAACATGCATCTCATTAACTTAGGCACCTAGTTTTTGAGATTATCAAAAAAACTTTGGAAATCTTTATTAAGTATTTATTTATACTCTTTATTGTACACGCATAAAAATAAAATAAAAAGGACTTGAAGAAATTTGTACAAAGGGTGGCCTTATCGCTATCCGCAATTTCTTACAGGCAACCTTGGGATGGAAAAAAGATTGCATGGAATACGAAAAGTGGGGTAGTTAATATGTGAGACAATATACACTAATAAAAATTCATATAATAAGTTTACCTATTTACATATAATATATTAATATACAGATATATATAAATATTTCTTACATACCAACATATATTCAATATACTTATATATATATATATATATATACGAAGAGAACTATAAATATATGTATTATATAAATAAAAATCAATTCTGATAAATATACAGATAGCACTCCGAAATCATAATAACGACCAGCAAAGTATCAATGAGCTACAAAGTAAGGTAATGAGCTTTTACAAGATTTTTATAAATGTTTAAAGATTTAGCTTGCCTTATGGTAACTGGTAAGGCATTCCATAAACGTACTGCATGTACAGAAAATGATTTACCATAAACATTTGTTGAGTGTAAGGGCATAGCTAGTTCAAGGTTTTCTGACGATCTTAGATTCCTTGAATGCGTCTCATGAAGGAATTTGAAACGACACAACGTACAACTATTTCATATAACTACTGTCTACGCACCAGCGGGCAAAGGCCTAGACGAAGGCGACGCGCGGGGTGCGCGATGAGGTATCTGACTACAGCAGCGGGGAGTAGCCCCCACCACGAGGACTTCGCCTAGATCAGTCTAGATGGTCCTTCGACCCGGATCATTGGTTGAGACGTAATCGATTTATAAGTAAAGACAGGACTGTATACCAATAAGATATATATTGCGTTATTACGCAATATATATCTTTCTTGTACCTAACTTTATTAAGTTAGGTACAAGAATAATTAACGGCGACTGTGTGCGTTCTCGCCGACGGATCTAGGCGAAGTCCTCGTGGTGGGGGCTACGCCCCGCTACTGTGGTCCTCATCGCGCACCCCGCGCGTCGCCTTCGTCTAGGCCTTCGCCCACTGGTGCGTAGACAACTACTTCTTATACACTGGCGAGCAAAAAAATCGACTCAAGGCCTTCACGGCTACTTAGGCATCCATAGATAAAAATACACCCAAAAAAGATGTACTCTTTTGACACCATTGTAAAAGCACAAGCCCTAGCTATACAGTGATACCAGATATCTTCGTATTAGTCCAGATTTCTTCGAGGTTTTCAGTGTTTAAAGGAAACTGTTGGAATTTCAAGTGTTTATTGTCGAATAGACAAAGACAAATTAAAACCAAAATATTTTTGAAATAAAGTTTATTTCATAATCAGTATTTGGTTTTACCCCCTCTTGCCCTGATGACAGCTTGTAACCGATCCTTCATCGATCTGATGGGCTTTTTCACAGTAGGTTGAGTAAAAGCTTGCCATTCTTTCCTCAACGCCTTGCGTAGCTCGGTGGCACTCGCAGGACCGGTTTATCTGGCTAGAACCTTTTTTTTTAGCTCATCACAGATGTGCTCAATGGTATTCAGGATGGGGCTACGCGCTGGCCAGTTTAGGGTGCGTATGCCAGCCTCTTGCAGATATTGGGAAACACAGGCTGCGACATGTTGTCGAGCATTGTCGTGCATCAGCACGAAGTTTTACTCAACGGATTCGACACAGGAACCAATATGGACTTCTAAAATCTCATCCATACACCGGTCAGCCGTTAAACCGTATCCCCGACCGCCAGTTTCGATGAAAAAAAGATCGATTTTAGCATCGAACCAGATGGCTGCCCATACATGCAGGAACCTCCCCCATAACCGACTGTCGCTTCGATACATCATTGCGCATATTGCTCTCCTGGCCTCCTGTACACTCATCCTCTTCTATCGCTGTTATACAGGTAGGCTCTACTTTCATCCGAGAACAATACAGAGCGCCATTGGCCAATGCTCCAATTCACGTGTTCCCGAGCATATTGAAGACGGCCTTGGCTATGCCCTACGGTCAATTTCGGACCTGTGGCTGGTCTTTTTGTAATGAGACGACCTACCTTGAGTTTTCTTCTGACTATCCAGTCAATAACAGCTACTCCTATTGTTCGTCTGAGCTGCTGTTGGACCTTAACGCCAGTAAGACGTTGATTTCGGTGAGTGGTGCTAACTATATAGCGATTGTCTGATTCCGAGGTGCACCGCCACCTGTCCAATTCACTACTTTTTCGGAAGGCACCAATCTCCTGGAACCTCCGGTAAACTCTTGACACAGCAGACTGGTTCATATTCAGCTCACGAGCAACTTCTCACTAGTTCTTTTCTTGTTGAATTAAAGCCACCATTTGAGCTGCTTCTTCGGCTGAGGTATCCATTTCTTCAGTATTTTTTAAGCGATAAATATTGGAAATGTGTAGTGCTTGAGGTGTGATGAGACTAATAAGAAGTTCCAGATTTATAGCCCTTTTGTAGCGCTTAATAGGGCCGAATAGCGACTAGCTCGAAGAGTAAAAAAGGGGTTGTTGTTCTTTCGTAACGCTTTTCTTGGAAAATTATTGGGAACTGGGAAAATTTAAGAGGGTATTCAGCTATAAGTTAGTACCAAAATATCTGGTATCTGTCTAAAGGTTTTTTAGTTATAGGGACATAAGTAACCTAACCTAGCAGTATGAAATCATTCCTCGTTTTATATTATAAAAAAGCGCTGGCGGAGCTGCGCGGGTCAGCTAGTAATATTATAATAGTATTTGCTCAGTGTTCGATTTGTGGTAGAATAGAGGTGTTAAAAATGAACACTATTAAAGAGTTAAGAGACTCCCGGTTTATTCCACTTTGATCACTTAAGGTGTAGAGCAGCAGATCGCGCCAGTACTTCGGAGAACGTCAAATATTCTGTTGCCAGCAGCACTGTGGAGATCTTTGTGGCAGCAGTAATTAATGGGTTCAAGTATCTGCTAGCTATTATATCTTCAGTCGCAGGTAACAGCAGCTCAATGCTACTGTCCGTAGGTAGGCGATCGCTATCACGAAGTACATATTACCTCAATGATCACGAATCGAAAAATGTAATTAATACCAAATATCCGATCTTTGTTGTGTACGAAAAAAATAGATCACAGTATACCTATAAAGATAAATTACGATTAGTCTTTAAAAAATCCCCATTAAAGTATAGAAAAACGTGGCACAACTAGAATTCTAAATTAGAAAATATATCTTGATCGTAGGCTTTTGAAGAACCTGATTAAACAAGTATAAAAGCACAAAAAGCCCGACTGCGAACAAACAGAATGTTCTTAAATTACTTTATACACACACATAGATATATTTCAACTCATTTGGTTGAGACCTTTCATTTGATACCCATATTGATGTTTTTGGAAGTAAAATAAAATATTTTTGAAAAAAATCGAACCGACTTCCATAACACTGAAAAGTATAAAATAATTTAAATATTATAGAAGTTGGTCTTGGCGTACCTGCTGTGTATATTTGGCACCAACTTCAATAATATTTGAATTATTTTATACTTTTCAGTGTTATTGAAGTCGGCTCGATTTTTTTTTCAAAAATATTTTATTTTATACTTTTTAGTGATATTTTCATACTAAAAGATTGAACCATCGAAGACGGTAAAATGATCTAGGTAGGTTATGATCACATTATCGTCTACATAGTTTTACATAATTCATGTTTCTTCAGAAAAAAATATCCGTTCGTAATGAAATTTGCATGGAATCATCATAGTAGTTTACTCTCTCGAATAAAAAAGAATCATCGAAATTGGTTCATATTTCAGTTTAAAGAAGTTTATTACTACTCAAAGAACATTACAGTTCACTTTTAAATGAGCAATATACATTTTTATAATAAGTATACAGACGGTAGTTCGATATTAATCGACTATATTAATAGTTAGTAGAAAATTATCATTTTGGATTAGTAAAGCTAAATTGATCAATTAATCAATGACCCAAGAAAGATTGTTACAATTAAATATTTATGATGGTTAGGTTTATAAGTTAGGTTTAGGTTCGATTCTTAATGTTTGTTCTGAGTAAAATTATATAACTATTTATATTAGTGTAGTTCAATATGGAATCGGATGGTCGTGTATGTTTTTAGTTTATTTGTATATTATGTAATTTTTTTTCGTATATGTGTTCACTAACAAATGAATGTAGCTTTGATTTAAAAAGTGACATACTTGTGCAATTTTTTATTGCTTTTGGTAGGCTATTAAATAATTTTGCACCGTCACATACTATACTTTTTTTACCACAGTTAGTCCTAGGTCCATACAGTTTAATTTTATCGGTGTCCCTTAGGCCATGGGTATATGTATTTTTAACAAATGAGATTTCGCTATGAATATGACCGGATATAATCTTTTTAACTAAAATGCAAATGTTGCGAGTATATGTCTGTCTTAAGTTAAGTATTTTAGTTTTTCTATATGATGATCTTGATTTATTATTTTATTTATGTCTTTACCAAAGTAAAATAAGCACGTATCATCAGCGTATAAAGTAATGTGGCCAGATAACCCGATTTTACTAACGTTATTTGTTACGTGCCTTTGTACATTGATATCTACAACGTATTGCTAAATTTACATGTAACTTTTGGTGTACAATAAAGTGTATTTATTATTATTATTATTATTAACATAAATAAGAAATAGCAAAGGCCCGATCACAGAACCCTGTGGAATTCCGCAATGCACATTTTGGGAACCACTGGAGTATTTACCTACTTTTATTATTTGCATTCTATTGGTTAGATAACATTTTATTAATTTAAGGGCTGATCCCAATATTCCTATGTTCTCTAGCTTTGCAAGGAGAAGTGAGTGACTTATCGTATCAAACGCCTTCTTCAAATCAATAAATATACCCAAACATATATTCCCTTGGTCTATTGCAGTACTAATTTTAGTTACCAAGTCAATTACAGCCGATTTAGTACCAGATTTAGGTCGAAAGCCATACTGGCGTTAGTATAGAAAATTCAAATTGTCTAAATGTTCTTTCAATCGAGTATATATGACTTTTTCAAACACCTTTGATAAGACTGGCAAAACGGATATCGGGCGATAGTTTTCTGGGTCTGTTTTAGAGCCAGATTTATAGATTGGGGAAATTTTGGCGATTTTTAAGCTGTCAGGGAAAATACCAAGGAACATACATTTGTTTATACAATCTGTCAGATGAACTACTATATGATCACTTAAACATTTAATTGACTTAGTATTGATGCCGTCAATGCCTATACTGCAATCTAGATCTAATGTTTTAATAATAGTACTAATTTCTTGAATGGTACATGTTCTAAAAGCAAATAATCTGTATTGGGGTTCTTCGTCTAGGTATGTCATAGTATTAAATAATTGATTTGGAAGTATTTTTGGTATTTTATTTGCTAACTCAGTTCCAATGCGAGAAAAAGTAGTATTAAATACGTCACAGATTTCATTTCCATTTGTTATAGTTTTAATTACGAGGTTAGGGGGTTGCAAATCTGATTTGATTTTATTATTCAAAATTCAAATTCAAAATTCAAAAATTTTTATTTCAAATAGGCTTAACGCTAGCACTTTTGAACGGTCATTTTTTTTAAAAGCTACCACCGGATCACAACGCGGCCTCAACTGAGAAGATCCGGCAAGAAACTCAGCGGGCTTGTCATTTTTTCACATTTTTTTTTAAAACAAAGTTTGTCTTTTTACAATTAGATTAGCACCAGCGACAGTGTGTCCTGCCGTTCAAAATATCAAATAAAATAAAAAATACGACGAAAATACAACAAACTAAAATGCCAAAGGGATAGTAGTCGGACCAGTCCCCCCAAGCAGCACCCGCGCACGAGTTGACTCGAGCAGCAGCCATCACTCCCCTCAACCATATTGGAGGGAAGGGGGTGACCCGCCACACGAAGCCGCCACAAGCAAAGACTTTTCGATGGCGAGCATGACCGATCCAAAATCACAGTGGCACACGTTAAACATTTACCTTCTGCTGTTAAGCAGTGCCTCGTCAGGCAAGACACAAAGCACTTTAACATATTACCAACTTTTGTCACAAGTCGTCTAAGTTAGATACATACCAAGAATAATTTACAAGCTCAAGTGAATTGCCTTCAGAACGTAAATAAAGTAATAATCAATTTTGCTGCTAGACTACAAAAGAAAAAAAATAAAATAAAAAAGGATAAAAGGACAGCGGCCGGACCAGTCCCCCCAAGCAGCACCCGCGCACGAGTTGACTTGAGCAGCAGCCATCACTCCCCTCAACCATATTAGAGGGAAGGGGGTGACCCGCCACACAAAGCCGCCACAAGCAGAGACTTTTCGATGGCGAGCATGACCGAACCAAAATCCCAGTAGCCTTGCGTCTTGAAATAAAAAATAAAATATATTAAAAAAATACGAGTACATAAGACATCATCCAGCAAAACACTTTTCACTATGACATTTGCTGTATTCAGTCTTAAAATTAAAATTAGTATTCTAAAACTATTTGAGCAGTTCATTCCCAGGCTGTTTTGTCTTCCAAGTAATCGGAAATTTTGTAGTAGCCTTTTTTAGCAAGTTTAGATTTAACAGTGCATTTGAATTTATTTATAGGCAGATCTCTGATACCATTGGGAAGCTTATTATAGAAACGTATACACTGTCCTACAAAAGAATTACTTACTCTGTGGAGACGAGTAACATGTAAACTAAGGTCATCTTTACCACGTGTATTAACCGAGTGAACATCACTTCTCTTTTTAAAGTTATTAATATTTTTCTTTACATACATTAAATTTTCAAAAATATACTGTGACACCACTGTCAAAATCTTTATCTCCTTAAACTTTTCTCTAAGCGAATCTCTGGGAGCCAGATTGTAGATAGCTCTTACGGCTCTTTTTTGGAGCACAAAAATAGCGTTGAGATCTGCGGCATTACCCCACAGGAGTATTCCATATGACATAATACTGTGGAAGTAACTAAAGTAAACTATCCTAGCAGTATCAACGTCAGTTAAAAGTCTAATTTTCTTAACTGCATACGCCGCTGAACTAAGCCTGCCGGACAGTTTTTTAATATGTGGGCCCCATTGCAGCTTCTTATCTATGGTGATTCCTAAAAATACAGTTGACTCAACAGGATCTATCCCAGATCCATTTAATTCCACGTTGGTTCTCTCCTGTCTTACATTAGGGGTGGAAAATTTAATCAATTTAGTTTTTGATTCATTTAGGCAAAGATTGTTAGTACTAAACCAATGAACCACTTTAGATAATGCATTGTTAACCTCGTCATAATTAATTAATTGTCGTTTGATTTTAAATAATAAAGAAGTATCATCAGCGAACAACACAATCCCGTGATTCTTTCCTACATAATAAGGCAAGTCATTAATATAGATAAGAAACAGGAATGGTCCCAAAATTGAGCCCTGTGGAACGCCCATTGTGACCTTAGCGCCAGGAGATATTTTTCCATTAACATCTACCTTTTGAATTCTATTGTCTAAATAACAAGTCAAAAGGTCAAGAGCCTTATTTCTTACTCCATAGTGGTGTAACTTCCTTATAAGCGTGATGTGATCAACGCAGTCAAACGCTTTAGATAAGTCACAGAATATACCTAAAGCATCCTGCGATTTTTCCCACGCATCATAGATATTTTTTAACAGTTCAATCCCTGCGTCTACAGTGGAGCGATTCTTCGTAAAACCGAACTGATTACTATGAAATAATTTATTATTATTAAAATGATTTAACATTTGACTAAGCATCAGTTTTTCAAAGATTTTACTTAGTGTCGGTAGTATAGAAATCGGCCTAAAATTAGTTGGATCTGTAGTACAACCTGATTTAAACAAAGGAATCACTTTACTAAGTTTCATAAGATCAGGAAATACACCAGATGCTACACAACTATTGAACAAAACTGCCAAATTTGGTGCAATAACATGTATGATGGACGATACTGTCTTAACAGATAACCCCCATAAGTCACTAGTTTTTTTGATATCTAGACTTTTAAAAGTATTAACAATGTCTTTTGTATTGACTTCAGAAAATTTAAAAGTAATGGCGCAACCCTTCACATTATTCTTAAGAATTAACTCAGCGGAACTAGCAGATGAAGAAAGGGTTGTGGTTGTTACTTGAGGAATACTATTGAAAAATTTTTCAAATTCTGTAGCTACTTCTATGTCCGCTTTTACAATTTTGTCATTTATTTTTAATTGAAAATCACGATTGTGTCCTTTTTGTCTGCCAGTTTCATTATTAATAATATTCCACGTCATTTTTATTTTATTACCTGCACTTTTTATCTTATCTCTAATATATATAGACTTAGCTACTGCACAGGCCCTTTTAAAAATTTTTGAATAATTCTTGACATACTCTTTAAATGCTACATTGTGGTTATGTGTTTTCTCATCATATAAGTCATATAATTTGTGTCTACTCTTATTAAGGCCTACAGTCGCCCATTCACTAAACCCAGCATGTAGACGCAGAGATACATTTTTCGGTTGAAAAATATTATTAAACACCCCAGTTATTATATCAAACAGAGACTTATACAATACATTCGGATTATTGTGATAGTATAACTTTAATAACCTATGGGTCAGACTTTCCTCAAAAAGTTCTAAACGTCTTTTAGATATTGGAACAAAACTAAACTATTGGCCAATGTGTTTATAAGTTTCCAAATCCTTTTTAGGTCATTGTTACAATTTTTAAAAGATGTGTCATAATATTTCAGTTTTACTCCTCTAATCAATTTATTTGTAGAATTACTTTCATTTTTATACATATCTTGTAACTCTTTGTTATTTGTTTTTTTTTTAGTAAATTCCATATCATATTTCTTTTGTATATTCCCTTTGTAATGTTCTTATTTATCCAGTCCTTTTGTGGTAGGTTTTGTATTTTTACTTTTGTTCTTTTGTGTAAATTTATTTGTTCTTTTATGTGTAGTTCTAGTTTTGCATAATCATGATCTTCATTTTGAAATACTTTATTTTTTGTATTATTGTATAATGCAGTGTAGTCTATTGCTTCATAAGAGCTGCGTTGAACATTATTTTGTTTATACTTACTCAATTCAAGATATATCTGTTTACTAGCGGACCCGCGCAGCTCCGCCCGCGCTTTTATTACATTTTGCTCCCCTTCTCTCCCTCTTTCCTTGATTTAATTATCTCTCCATCTCTCTCTTATAAGAAAAATCTAATTCTATGTTCTGTCTCTCCTCTCACTTTCCTCCCGCTTTGGTCCTCGTCACACTACCCCTCTTCCTCTCCCCCGGTGTCCCCTCTCTGAACCCCTCCCGTCTCTCTTCTCCCACCTTGCTCCCCCTCAGTCCCCCTTGCTCCATCTTAATCCCCCTATCCCTCACCCTATAACCTCCTCCATGAAACCCCTCTCCCTCTCTCTCCTCTCTTGCACCCTCCTCTCGTTCTATATATCCTCGTCAATCATGGTATCTGGGATACTTACCCACTTAAAACCCTGTAGTTTTCGCATCGCCACATAAGAGGGGGGACCTGGGCCCTCCAGTGTGATCTGCAGCAAATACCCCTCAGTGCACATTATAGCCCCCTTAAACCTGGCACCATGATCACGGGGACGGGGCTCGCAACCCCCTCACCATCCTTGGAGTCGCCGCCGTGACCCATCTATGTAATGACCTTCCATAACGTTGCTTAACCTAGCGGCATGAAATATACTTTACGAACTATTCTCAGACCTACCCGATATGCACACAAAATTTCATCCAAAACGGTTCACCCGTCTATGTAATGACCTTGCCTTATGTTGCTTAACCAAGCGGTATGAACAACGTTCACAGCTATTTTTTCATTGCTGTAAATATTAGTGAAGTGTACGTTATATTGAAGAAGGGACAAATTCATGCTATAACAACAATTTATTAATAGTTAATTATTTATCATAAAAAGTAAATGATAAAAAATGTTTATTGTGGGTTATCCCTAAGAGATAAACATAACCATCGCAGACTTTTTTTTAGACCTTGTTAAGGTGTACAATACTGTAGTACATTATTTTGATCTATCTCGTAGGGTTCAGCAAGCGTTCGCAATGTAAGCGCAAAAAAAATGTGCTTATTTACGACATCACATTAGAAACCTCTAAAATGTTTAGTGTTTCTCTACTATATTATGCATGTATTATACATATAAACCTTCCTTAAGAAACACTCTATCTATTAAGAAATACCGCATCAAAATCCGTTGCGTAGTTTTAAAGATCTAAGCATACATAGGGACAGACAGACAGCGGGAGCGACTTTGTTTTATAATATGTATAGATGATCAGATAAAGGAGACTCAATGATGGTCATATGTAAGTTATCATTATAAAGGTTTGAACAGACATGGTCTAATATAGTTTTTGTCTTTATGGTTTCTCGAGTACAGTAGTCTAGATGTATTTTATTCAGTATGTGATATCCAGCTGTTTTTAACATATCTGTATAGTTGACCGTTTCATTGCTTTCGCACAGTAAATTAATGTTGAAGTCACCAAAAACGATTCCTCGGTTTCGCTTTTCCAGCTGTGACGAGTACTTTTCGAGAAACTTATTTAGGTTCTTTTTTCCAATTGTAGATAGCGCCAATATGTAAAGCAATTTTTTAAAAAAATATCCATAAATAATGTACACCTTCGTCGTTTATTTCTTCCGTAATATTGTGTTGAATGCTATTGTGAACATAAATCGACACCCCTCCTCCTTTTTTGTCCGGTCGGTAATTGTATATATGTGTATAGTTTGGTAAATAAAAAGACTTCGCATCCTGTTCATTTCTTATCCAAGTCTCGGTCAATATAATGAGATGAATTACAGCGTTTAACGATTTAAGAATGCATTTAATTTCATCGAACTTCCCAGGTTTGCAAATGCTGCGTACATTGGCATATATATTTTATATATCGTTTTAGTCGCTTTTTAAGGACAAAAATGGTCATAACTCTGGCAAATATTTACCGATTTCAATGATTCTTTTTTTATTCGAAAGAAGAAACCACTGTATTGAATCTGTATGAATTTTATCACAACCGGATAAGAACTTCCTGGAGGACCATGAACGATATGGAGGAATTTATCTGGTAAAAACCATAAAACTGAAATGGAGAACTCCATTACATTGCTCTGACAATTATGAACCGATTTCGATGATTCTTTTTTTATTCAAGAGAGTGAACTACTATGATGATTCCATGTAAGTTTCATTACGACCGGATATTTTTTTCTGAAGAAACATGAATTAATGTAAAACTATGTAGACGATAATGTGACATAACCTACCTAGATCATTTTACCGTCTTCGATGGTTCAATCTTTTAGTATGAAAATATCACTAAAAAGTATAAAATATTATATTTTTGAAAAAAAAAAAATCGAACCGACTTCAATATCACTGAAAAGTATAAAATAATTTAAATATTATTGAAGTTGGTGCCAAATATACCCAGCAGGTACGCTAACACCAACTTCTATAATAAAAAAAGAACAAAAAAAAAAGAAAATATTTTATTTCAGGAACTACTTATTCGTAAGCAATATTTTTTTTATGGGACCCAATCAACGGATTAAAGAATGGATAGAAGAAAGATTTTTTCAAATCGGTTCATAATTGCCAGAGTTATGCACGAACATACATAAAAAAAAAAATATACAGACGAATTGAGAACCTCCTCCTTTTTTGAAGTGGGTTAAAAATACAAAATGACGGCTAACTGCCGATATTTTAAGTTTTTTGGTAAATTATATATATATCACTTACTATGTATCACTTACTATACAATTAAAGGAATCTAACGACATATTATAACTCAAAATCTATGAAGCCGTTTAGGCTGTACTAGGCCGTGCCAAAGAAATAGAAATATACATGCTTACATACTACATGCTCTCGAACAACATAACACTCCTTCTGGAGCATTCGGGCAAAAGTACCTCTCTCCTCATATTCTGTGGTCAGTCTAGGACACTTGTGAAATATTCCGGCCAACCGTTTCCCAAAGACTGAAAGGCTAATAGGGTTAAGTTAGTTCAGTAACTATTCGTCCGCTTTATAACATTAGAACTAAACGATGTTCAATTGTCTTACTGCCGGTCCCAATATCCCATCGATCCCTAACTATGAGTTAAAATCAACTATCAAGTCATCGACATCCCACAATAAACCTCCAAAATGGCGCGATAACTAAAATCCTGACAGACTGTCATGTCTAGTAAAGGTAGATTTCTTATCTGTCTTAGTTTATTGAAACCGAAATATGTCATAATAGCTAACGCTGGTAACTATTTTAACTTACAGCAAGGGATTGATAGGATATTGGGACCGGCAGTAAATGAGTAAGTGCTAGCTAGTTTTATCACTTGCCATGTTTGACGGGTGATAACATTCAATAACCTTTTATAGCCAAAATGGCCTTACGACATAATATGAACTCTTATTTATGCTTTTTCTATTAGTGTTTATTGCGAATAATAACGTTTTGACTCATGAAACACGTCATCTTATTCTATATGAATTCCTCGTCCACTTCCGCTGAAATAATATTAAATGAAAATGTACCACAGTGTGGCACAGCTTTTAAATACTCTTTTGTGACTGCTAAAGACATCATAAAAACTTTTAAACAACTTAACCAGAAAAAGACGGCTGATGTATGGGGGCTTTCTGTCCAAATAATAGCATATATAATTGACGTTATTGCTCCTCAATTAGCAGTTATATTTAATAGCTGTGTCAAGAATGGAGAGTTTCCTGACCTCATGAAGCACAGTAAAATAATACCTTTATTCAAGTCTGGTAGTACCACTGAACCTACGAACTTCAGACCAATTTCGGTGTTGCCAGCCTTGAGTAAAATTTTTGAAAAGCTTCTTTTGGATCAAATGTTAGATCATTTCAATAAATATAACTTGTTTCATGATAAACAGTTCGGCTTTAGAAAGAATCGGTCCACCACTGACGCGGGAGTCGAATTATTAAAATATGTATATGAGGCTTGGGAGGAATCACAGAACGCCCTTGGTTTATTCTGTGATTTATCCAAGGCTTTTGATTGTGTAGATCATGATACGATGGTCAGGAAATTACGCCACTATGGTATAAGGGACAGAGCTCTTGACCTTTTAACTTCATATTTGAATAATAGAATTCAGAAGGTTGACATTAACGGTAAGAGATCTCCTGGTTCTGTGGTCTCCATGGGCGTCCCTCAAGGTTCAATATTAGGCCCATTTCTGTTTTTAATATATATTAATGACTTACCCTACTACGTAGGGGACAAACTAAATGTTGTATTGTTCGCTGATGATACCTCTCTTTTATTTAAAGTCAGGCGTAAACTCTATGAATACGACGAAGTAAACAATGTACTTTCTAAAGTTGTCCATTGGTTCAATGTTAATAATTTGAAACTTAATGAGAGCAAAACCAAATGTGTGAAATTTGTAACACCAAATGTAAGACAGGTGGCAACCAATGTGGAAATTAATGGAGCGACGTTGGACCTTGAGGAGTCGACTGTGTTCTTAGGTATAACAATTGACGCTAAACTACAATGGGGCCCACACATTAAGAAATTGTCAGGTAGACTGAGTTCCGCGGCTTATGCAGTTAAAAAAATAAGACGTTTAACTGATATTGAAACCGCTAGAATTGTTTATTTCAGCTATTTCCACAGTATTATGTCTTATGGTATATTACTGTGGGGATCTTCTGCAGAGCTTAATACCATTTTTATTCTGCAGAAAAGAGCTGTGAGAGCCATTTACAATCTGGCTCCTACTGATTCACTAAGGGAAAAATTCAAAGAAATAGATATTCTAACGGTTGTTTCGCAATTCATATTTGAAAATTTAGTTTATATTCAGAAAAATATTGTATCTTTTAAAAAGTACAGTGCGATTCATAGTGTTAATACCCGGAACAAACACAATCTTGTTTTACATTCCACACGTCTCCACAGAACAAGCAAATCGTTTATGGGCCAAAGTATACGCTTCTATAACAAACTGCCACAGGATATCCGAGATCTTCCACTGAATAAATTTAAACCTTTGATAAGAAGCCGGTTATCGAAAAAGGCTTATTACAAAATCTCGGATTACCTGGAGGATAAAGTTGCGTGGGCTTGAACTGCTCAACTCATGCAAGCTTAGAATCGTAGGCTTACAGTTTGTAACACCTCTTAATCTGGTGGATTACTGATGGCTGTTTCACAAGTCAATTGATTGATAATATAAAGATTATGTGAAAGTGTTTTGTGTCTTGCCTGTCGAGGTACTACTTAACAGCAGAAGTTAAATGTGAGCCACTGTGATTTTGGTTCGGTCATGCTCGCCATCGAAAAGTCTTTGCTTGTGGTGGCTTCGTGTGGCGGGTCACCCCCTTCCCTCTAATATGGTTGAGGGGAGTGATGGCTGCTGCTCGAGTCAACTCGTGCGCTGCTTGGGGGGACTGTTTCGACTTCTATCCCTTTGGCCTTTTAGTTTGTCGTAATTTATTGTTTTTTTCTTTTCTTCCTTGCTTTATGTTTCGAACGGCAGGACACAATATCGCTAATGTCGATTCATTTGTAACAAAACAATGTTTAAAAAAAAAGTGAAAAAATGACAAGCCCGCTGAGTTTCTTGCCGGATCTTCTCAGTTGAGGCCGCGTTGTGATCCGGTGGTAGCTTTTAAAATATGACGATTCAAAAGTGCTAGCGTTAAGCCTATTTGAAATAAAGATTTTTGAGTTTGAGTTTATTAACATATCGTAAATACTTATATTATATTACTAACGACTTATCCCGTAGCATAGCCTACTTGTACTAATAGTGATAGATGTATTATATACTTTATGTACTTATTTAAATATTTAAATCTTTATTTCAGACCAGACAGATCCATGTTAGTACAAACGCATTTTAAAAAAACTAGTGTGAGTAAATTAAATAATATAAAAAAAACAACGTCTAAGGCCATGAGCTAGAGCACTGCACACCTAGGCTACTGGCGAATGTAGCCGTATCCAATGCTCCAGCACAGGGCAGTCCCATCTATCACACAATGTTCTCAGGATGCTGTGAGGGCTGGCATGTACCCTCTGCAGGAGGGAGGCACAGCTTTTTCGGATGATGGCATGAAAGCAGTCAATCCCAACATCAGCAAACATGCCTGATGCACAAATCTGGGCAACCCTAACAGCACCCTAAGAGCATTATTGTACTGAACGCGCAGGTCGCTGTATGCCGCTGTATTTAGCAATAGGTTTTTTTTATAATAGGTAGGTATAATGTTTTTCACACCACCTGCTCGATAATGTTGCATTATGTGTCATATAACCTTAACCTAAAGTAGCTCATTATATCCCTATAGTCTAGCCGGGTAATAATGTTGTACTAAACTCCCTTGGGTAATAATGTGATTAGTTTTTCTTTTCCATTAGTTGACTCTAATTGGGAAGGCAAAGGGTTCTAGCTCATACAGCCTCGTCATAAGTAATCTCGTAATAAGGGCTCCCACACATAACTACGATGCGATGCGATGCGGCGCCGCATCGCAGGAATTTGTATGGAAATATTCATTTGTTTCTCGCAGATATTTGCGATGCGATGCGAATTCGCAGTTATGTGTGGGAGCTCTAATTCTTCATTAAATTGTTGTCATTTTCCGCTTATGTTCTCAGACCAATTATTCATTAAAATTTAATTTGAATTACGAACGTCAAATATTTCTTACCACGGAGACTCTTTACTACAGTATATAAACCATAGATATAGGATTTTTCATAATATCTTTGATATACACCACACTCTCTAAGTAGAGACTTGCACGAAAAAAATACATTTGAAAATCGAACCGAGCGCCAGGAGCCGAATTGGAGCCGAACCTTGTTCTAGATTCTAGAAAAGAAAAAATAGATAAAAAGATAAAAAGGACGCTGTTGATATTATTTTAATTCTACCAGTTTTGTATTTTACTGTCTCGCCTCGCAGTAGGTGTGGGCGCGAATGTTGGAAATCGGTATTTTGGTTGATGTTATTTTAATTCTAGCAGTAAGTATTTATTAGTAATAATAAATACATTCATGCATTGTACCATTGAGATTTTACACCAAAAGTTATATGTAGATTGAACAATACCTTGATGATGTAAAAAGGTGGCCTTATCGCTAAAAAGCAATCTCTTCCAAATAACTTAAGCAATCTCTTCATAGTATTTGTAGTTCATTACCTCGCAGTAGGTGTGAAAAGTAGTGTATTCTCCTCGGGGATAAAGGTGTCTTTGTCTTGGGCGAGCTTAAATCCCTCGCTGTACTCAGGATTCTAGTATTAACTCCCTCGCTACCCTCAGGAGTTAACTCTATACTCCCTCGCTGCGCTCGGGAGTTGCTAGAATCCTTCGTTATGCTCGCGATTCAATTTAACGCCCGTGACATAAGACACTACTTTATCCCCTTGGTGCATAAACTACTATTAATTCAATAAATTTTATTGTTATTATTATTCATTCTTTTCACTCTTCATACGGTGAGATTGTAACAATGATATTTGGCTTGTAAAGTTGGTAGGACAGTCTTGCCCTACGAAATTTTATGAGCTACACACATCAAAAGTGTCTAGGGATCAACATATATTTTTGCAATAACTTTTCTCCTGATTGATATTAATTAAAATTTTCTTTAAGGATTCATCAAATAAAGTGTTTTCGTTTGTCACAGTAACGATAAACCAAGTCACCTTTGCATTAATAAAGAAATTTGCCATTTTCCTAATAAAGGGATTTTTGACATTTGAACCACTAACACAAAAGTTCGAAAAAAAGACTGAAATAACAGTTTTCTTTAAAATTTTATTGGGTAACTTAAACAATTAATAATCCGTGTTTCTACCGCGAACACTAACAACACAAGAACATCGGTTTGGCATACTCAAAATGAGTTCATCCAAATCACGCTGTGGAATGGCCGCCCATGTTCGTTGCAACAACAAAAAAAGGTCTTCTTGCGACTGGATACCCTCCATATTCGGCAGAGCTCTTCTCTGTAGCATATCCCATGCATGCTCAATCGGGTTCAAGTCTGGCGACTGAGCAGGCCAGGGCAGGACATTGATGTTAGCTGCGGCGAGAGTCTGTCTTACAACTCTTGCGGTGTGCGGTCGTGCATTATCATGCATTAACTGAAATAAGGGACCGATTTGCACTTGTAGAGGAACGATGACGTCTGATACAATCGTCTCAGCATAAATTTGAGCGTTGAGGTTGCCTCTGATCCAAATCAACTCAGTTCTTCCGCCGATCCAAATACCCGCCCATACCATGATGGTTCCACCACTATAAGGATGGACTTCCTGGCAGGATTTTAATCGCTGTTGGCGTCCAGGGGTTCTCCAGTGTCGTATACGTCTTGTATCCGGTCTCATACCAAAACGAGACTCATCAGAAAAGCACACGAAACGCCATTGTTCTTCTGCCCAATTTCTGTGTTCAAGAGCCCATTGATATCGAATCCTACGATTGTGCATTGCTATAGGTGGTACCCGTAGCGGTCTTCGGGAATGAAGGTTCACTTCATGCAAGCGGTTTCTGACTGTTTGGTCGCTAATTAAGTTCCCTGAAGAGTGATGAAGCCTCACGGCTAACATCATGGCAGTTATTGTTGGAGCTCTTCGAGTTAAGATTTGAATATATCGGTCTTGTCTCCGTGTGGTGCAGCGATACCGTCCTCCATGGCGCTCAGCCACGGTACCAGTGCTTCGGTAACGTGTCCAAAGTCGACTGATAACACTCTGACTTGTATTCAGAGCTAAAGCCACAGTACGTTGCCGGGAACCAGCTTCTATCATTCCCACGGCTCTGAGCATTTCTTCCCTGCTTAAATGACGTCGCCGCTCCATAATAACGTTGGTTTTAATCAGTAGTAGGGAAACAGTAGCACTAATAATGTCTTCAATGCGTTGTATGTTTTTATAGGGAAAATATTGACAGCTGATTTTCATCTTTTACTCGAATTTGATTCACAGTTCCTGATTCAAATTATGAAATGCACCAAAAAGGATCCATATAAATTTATAAAATCATAAATTTATTACAAAGCCACATCTCAATCTCAAGAAATCCGCTTAAAAATGCTTGATCCCTAGACACTTTTGATGTGTGTACTTACTTACTCTGAATAAATTGATATTGAAAACTTTGTTTGGAGTGCACGGTATTGACTCGTCGATGTAACCTGTAATAGAGTTTGAGGAAAAGCGTTTCGGCCGGGTGGCTCAATTAATTGGTTCTTCGATCCAGTCACTGCTGAAGTAAGATAAGGTGGAAGCGCCTAACTGTATACCTACATAATATATCCTACTTCGGGAGAGCGATAACGATGGCACATTTTTATATCAGGTATAGATTTTATTGGTGTAATTAACTACGAGTAGCATCGCGTAACCAATGATTAATGTAATCACCAGCAATGAACAACTGAATATTTAACTCAATACTTTGTAATAAGATGAGTCTGCCATGAGCCAATATTTGCATTTTTGTGTTACATTGTTCTCTAAATGTATTGCATATAAAATAAATATATTTAACTGATATGTGGTAAGGTAAATAAATAATGTTGTCTTCCTTCAGGTAAGTATATTATGCTTTAGCGATAAAAGCACTTTAAATTGACACACTGCAATTTTTCTTTTCCTTTTAAACTGTATATTCTTTTTTGGGTGCAATAAAGAATATTTGTATTGTATTGTATATGAATAGAGTCACAAAGTATAACATAACGTGGTCACTAAATAAGAGTTAACTACCTATATCCCCTCGTTTGGCGCGGCCATTTTGAAGTACTATATTAAATTCCATTAATATGTGTAATCTTTGTGAGTTTCCTCCTGGAGAGATCAAATATACGTTAGTATGGTTGCCAGAAATTTATAATAATAATAATAATAATATCCTGGGACAATTCACACACGGTCATCTGATCGCAAACTAGGCAGAGCCTGTACTGTGGAAACCAGACAACTGATACTAATACTTATATACTTTTTTTTTCTGTAAATACATACTTATATAGATAAAACACCCAGACACTTGGTGGGAATCGAACCCACGACCTGTTGGTTAGCAGACAGGGTCACTAACCACTAGACCAACGGGCCCGTCAAATTATTATTATCATTATATTATGTATGCAGTGTCGTTGTGTTGGCGGCCGAGGGAACATTGCTCGTCCCTTTTGTTGACCACACAGAAAAGCTCCGGCACCAGGTTGCTTTTTGCCCTTGATAATAAGCTTGTGGTGACTTAACATAACTATACAAATGTCGCTGTAAAGATGGCGCCAGATGTGGTATAGAGCAAGTATAAAGTGACTAGTGAGTGATATGAAATGAAATAGTTTATTTCAACGTGGCCTCAACTGAGAAGATCTGGCAAGAAACTGAGTGGGCTTGTCATTTTTAGGGTTCCATGCCAAAAAGAAAAAAAAGGAACCCTTATGGTGTGACTTCGTCTGTCTGTCTGTCACACCTATATAAATTTCAGGTACCACTGAGGCTATCGATTTATGTTTTATTTATCTGAATTTATCTGAAATAATTATGGGTAATACATGTCTATCCGTATTTTACAGGAAAAATAAAATGATCTTTCTAATTAGTTCAGTTCTTTAGTAATCCTAAAAAAACCTCGACAAACAAACTTAGATTTGCGGTTTGTTTTTATTGCTATCTGAGGTGTTAGACGAATAGTAAAATAACTTCAATATGTCCAAAGATGGTATGGAACCCACAGTGCGCGAGTCCGACTCGCAGTTAACTGTTTTCTTTTTAAATCTATTTCGTGTATTTTTAGGGTTCCATACCTAAAAGGTAAAAAAGGAACCCTTATGGTCTGACTTCGTCTGTCGGTCTGTCTGTCTGTCACACCTATATATTTCAGGAATCACTGATGCTATCGATTTGAAACTTGGAATAGTTTTAGATCTTACTTACCCAACCTCATCGCAAATATAAAATAAAATATTTTTTCTTTTACTTTTTTTATGATGGGGGTCGAAATAGGTAATCAAAATTTTAAAGTGAGATAGTAGTCTCACGAGTCATTGAGTGGGGTATCATATGAAAGGGCTTCATTTGCACATCTCAAAACAGATTTTTATTTTGGCTTATGTGACGTAGTTTTTGGCTGATAACAAAAAATGTCAAAAAAATACAGTTCCCCCCCTCCGAAGTTTGTGGAGGGAAAAATCCGAAATAATTATGGATAATGCATGTCTATCTATATTTTACAGGAAAAATAAAATGATCTATCTAAGTTTTACAGTTTTTTAGTAATCCTAAAAAAACCTCGTCAAACTAACTTAGTTTCGCTGTTTGTTTTTTTTGCTATCTGAGGTGTTACATGAATTAGTGACGTGAACTGATTACAATTTTTAAAACCGGTTTTTGTTGATTACTTTAAAAAATAAACCGGTTTTTTAAAGGTTTTTTTAGGTTTTAAATGAAATACACTAAAAAGCAATATCTGATTAGTGCTTCGTGTTTATTTATCATAAGATTATCAAGATATTAACTGTACTTTAGAAAATAATAATCATTGTAATCAATCTCCTCTTACGGATTATATCGCGTTTTATTTTAATTTTACAAAATAAAATTATGACAGTATAAATAGAGCGCAGGGACGTTCAACATCTCAGTCCGCCCGTGACCATGGGTGCTGCAAAGCATTCGAAACGTCGGGAAAATTAAAATATATCGCGATATAATCCGTAAGAGGAGATTGATTACAATGTCTAGTATTCGCGTAAATAAAAGACAACATTAAAATAATAATCGTCAAACGTCAGTGGATAACTTGTCTTGTCCTAATAGTTGTCAGAAGTTAAAGAAGAAATTGTTAAGAGAATACACTGTATTATATAGTTACACTTACAGTGTATTAACTTGGTAAAACAGAGCCTAAAAATGTATTGAACCTTAATACTGTGCAGACGTGACAGTTCTTGAGATCACTTGGTATTTTCTATTGATGCTCCATGTTTAGATCTTGATGCACATTTTTTGAAGTCACTTGTTACTCATGATCATGTAAAGTCCACTTTAAATTGTCTCTCTCAGCTATCTTTGTCTTCATGTTCTCCTTTCTCTTTGAACTCGGTTACTGAGGGGCTTAGGAATTATATCATCATGATATTCAGTTAAAATTGTTGTTATCTAACCTTGAACAATCCTTGTCCAAGCTATTCTTCAGCTATCAAGTGGATTGATCATATTCATATCTTCGTGGGCCCTCCCAATCTGTCCGCTTTGAGGAGACATCATAATATGTGGGCTTGAGGCTGGTGTTCTAGTGGGTAGCGTACTTTCTCCTCTTTACCGTTTTCATCAATATCATCGCGAGCGTTTTCTAACTATCATCTCCATGCAGATCATATCTATGTTGCTCTATGTAGTTTTATCGTGATGCCAAAATGCCAATATTGATAATCTTGGGGAAGTTACGCTTTATAAAGATTTAGATAGCAGAGGTAAGTGGGCTAAATCGTTTGGCTTGTTAGTGAAGCCTACTAATTTTCAGGGTTCATATTTTGTGGCAGATACATGATGAATCTGATTGACAATTAACTCACTCTCTAGTTTAGTTTTTGATTCCGTACCAATTGCATACTCGAATAAAATTAATTCTTGGAGTTCTGTTTGATTCTAAAATCTTTCTAGGGAATATCATGTTAGAGAGATAAGTAGGAAATCTTTGACTCTTATCAGTCTCACAAACGCCTTCAAAAATTTCTTCCGCGTCAGACAAGAATCTTTTTTGCTTAATCTTTACCTCTTTTCGATTATGCAGATGTATGTTTTCTAGATCCAACTGAGGAGCGATTGCCAAATTCGTTTCATCTTTCACTACGGATATATGTTGGAATTGGTTACGTCGGAATTTCGGGCTCTACTAGAATGGCTGCCAATCCATCAGCGACGGGACTGGCATATTTTTTATTTTCTAAATTGTATACTTAACAATCTTTAATCTCCTCTTTATCTTGGTGAGCGTTATTCGTTGCTTGAATCATGTGACAAGCCTTGACCTTCTACTGTATAACTTCTTTTTGAAGTTCCTACTCATTATTCTAGTTGCTATAACGGTTTTTTTTACCATGCAAGCAGTGCGGCTATGAAATTCTCTTCCACACTCTTTGTGTGCTAGTTGTAATTTAGTCTTAAAAAAATAATTAAAAAACAACATTTCCTCTCCAGATAGATTTAATTTAATATTTTTATTTAGTGTATTTATAATAATATAGTTATTTTTAAATTTATGTAGGTATCGAAAGAAATCGCTCATTAGCGATAAGGCCGCCTCAATGATTCTGTTTTATTTTTATACTAGCTGACCCGCGCAGCTCCACCCGCTCTTTTATTACATTTTGCTCCCCTTTTCTCCCTCCAACCTAGATTTATCTCTCTCCATCTCTCTCTCTCTTATAAAAAAAAATCTAATTATATGCTCTTTCTCTCCTCTCTCTTTCTCCCTCCCGCTTCGGTTTCCGTCACACTCCCCCTCTTCCTCTCCCTGTTGTCCCCTCTCTGAACCCGCTCCCCCTCTCTCTTCTATGAACTTGCTCCTTCTCACTCCCCCCTTACTCCACCTAACTCCCCCGATCCCTCACCACATCACCCCCTCCTCGAATCCCTTCTCCCTCTTTCTCCTCTCTTGCACCCTCATCTCGTTCTATATATCCTCGTCAATCATGGTACCAGCGGCATTAAATATATTTTATGACTTATTCTCATACCTCTCCGATATGCACACAGAATTTCATACATATCGGTTCACCCATCTATTTAATGAGCTTTCCTTATGTTGCTTAACCTTAACCTAGTGGTATGAAATATACTTTACGGCCTATTCTCAGATCTACCCGATATGCACACAAAATTTCATACAAATCTGTTCACCCATCTATTTAATGACCTTACCTAACGTTGCTTAACCTTAACCTACCGGGATAAAAAGTATTCTATGTCCGTTTCCTGGTTCTAAACTACCTCCCCACCAATTTTCAGCCGAATCGGTTAGGCCGTTCTTGAGTTATAAATGGTGTAACTAACACGACTTCTTCTTCATAAATAGATTAAAGTTCTATAGTGATTGTATGTTAAATTTCACCGATACATGGCGCTGTTCATAATGTAAATCACGCTAACATCGTAAATTACTGTTTAATGATATTCGTTAATGAAAGTTCTAAATTTTTCGCATCTTTTATTGTTGCGACTGTAATACAATACCTATACACTACCTGGACTTGGGGAGTTTCATTAAAATTTCATGAAAAAAATTTACAGATTTTAACTTTTCAAAGATATAATGTCATATTGCTATCAGCAAAGTACTTAGAACAATACAGAAATCTAATGAAAATGTCCTGGGTGTACCGGACCGGCTTACCCCTTACAAAAATTGACACTGCGCCACTGCCATATCTTATACAAACTAAACATCTGCTTAGTCCCTATTGTATATAGCGTCATAATACATATCTTAATGATTAACTGGTCAGTCTATAATTACTCTATTCAAATACAAAGGAAATTACGTGGTAATATGTGCAAGTAATGTTTCACTGCTTAGCCCCTATGAAACATAGCGTGATGTTTTATATACCAATTTATACCCCTACTTCTACACAACACATCAGTGAAAGTCCTATCAAAATCCATCCACGGGTTTTCAAATGATACCTGGACAAACAGAACGACAGACAGACAGACAGACAATAATTCCAAAAAAAATTGTTTTGGCCTCTATGTCGATAGTATAGTATCCCCACATAGAAATTTTGGAAAAATATTCAATGTACAGAAAAAGTGCTCTTTGAGTTTTATTATAGTAAGAAGATGTATTCGGTAATTTGTGTTTGTACGAAAGTGTAAATGAATAATTTTGTCAAAACTAAATTTAAACCGTATTTGAACAATTATCCATAACGTGTGTATCGTGCAACAATGCTGATTTTCTGTTCTTATTCGCGGTAGGTACGCTAGCTAAATGTCATGCCATCTTACAGAATACGTAATACAAAAACGAAAAAAAAGTAATCGGTTTTTTAATAAAAAAAAACGGTATATACCGGTTTCTACAAAAACCGGTTTTTTCTAGGTTTTTTAAAACCGGTTCACATCACTAACATGAATAGTAAAATTACTTTAATACGTCCAAAGATGGTATGGAACCCTCGGTGCGCGAGTCCGACTCGCACTTGACCGGTATTTTTTCTTTTCAACATAGTAGGATGTACATTTGGTTCACACAAACTTAATTTTATAAGTGCCAATGTGTTCCTATCGGAATATAAAAAAATAAAAAGTACTAATTGAGAGAAATGGCGCCACCTATGGCTGAATCGCGGTGACGAAGTTTCCAAATAACGGATCATTGTTTGACATGACTTTTCTATAATTTAAATAGTGTTTATTTTAATTAATATTTACCAAGTCGTGGTAGGTGTCGAAAGAACAGACAGATACCTACAAACGTGTCAGAAGTTCTGCTCCAAGCAGCAATACGTAAACATTGTTGTGTTCCGGTGTGAAGGGTACTGTAGCTGGTGAAATTATCAGGCTCCAGAGCGTCTCTAGTAAGGAGCGGCAGCCATGGGCTCGTAGTCGCTTACCATCAGACAAACGTACCGCTGATTTCGTCACTAAGTTGCATAAAATAATGTTTTTACACGTTTGCGTGACAAGACATAGTAGTTCAAAAAAGTATCTTTGTAATCTGGTTACTTCGGGCGGGCAGCGTTTATCAGCTCGGGATTTATATTCAGTGCTGGTTATCACGCGCTTGTAGTTTGCTAGCCGAGACTTATCATTACAAAAATAATTCGCTTATTTGCCTACAAAATGTTTTTGTTCTTCTAAATAATAATAAGCTAGATCTTGACAGCAATTCGACGTGGTACAAAGCGATTGTGCCATGGTTGATGGTATAGCACACAATTTTATTAAAAGCCTATTTGATCGGACGGTCTAGTGGGTCGTGGGTTCGATTCCCACCAAATATCTGGGTGTCATTTATCTATTTAAGTACCTACCTATGTATTTACAAAAAAAGTATACCTACAAGTACCTGACACGTGTGGTGTCCGGGTAAGAATAGCACCCACCCATCTCCTCCCGTTGGGTGTTCGTAAGAGACGACTAATGGGAAACAAGAAGACGGGCAGCAGCGACTTTCTATTGGATTACCCACCAGTTATACTGCGATCCCCAAGACGCCTGCCAAGCGTGGGGATTATGGCAACACCTCCCATTCAAGGAGGAGGCCTTTTGTTCAACAGTGGATGTATTTCGGCTGCTGATGATGATATAAGTACGTATATTAGTATCAGTTGTCTGGTTTTCATAGTATAAGCTCTGCCTAGTACGGGATCAGATGACCGTGTGTGAAATTGTCGATATTATTATTTTTTATTTTTTTATTTTGACGGGACTTATGTTGGGGGCGAGGCGGAGGAGCTTTTAAAAAACGACTTTACAGCTCGACGCTTTGTTCAGAACTGACATTCTATTCTTAATACATGTAACCTTAATATTTTTTTTTTGACGCGGGGGATATCTTCCAAAGATTCCCGGGAGCTGTGGGGCTCGACCGGGGTATGTGGGATTCTTACCCACTAAAAACCCCGCGGCTGTCGCATCGGCACATGAGAGGGGAGACCCCAGGGCTCTCCGGTGGGATCTGCACCAGGGGCCCCTCAGTGCCTTGCCTTTGAGCCCGCCGCCGGGGGGCGCATTGTAGCCCCCCGGCGGCGGGCTCAAACCTGACACGGTACTCACGAGGACGGGGGTCGCAACCCCGCCGCCGTCCTCCTCGGAGTCGCCGCCGTACTCAATGGACGCTCAAAGGGCCCACACCCTGAGCGTCCAGCGACTCCGAAGGTGGAACCTTAATCTACCTTATCTTAATCTATAGGTACTTATAATATAACTGTAACAGGTCCAATTCTGTACATTGAAGATATTTTGAAAATTATGTTTGGAGGGCATTCTATAACCGATACTGAAGCCGAAAATGTAATTTTTTTAATTTTTGTCTGTCTGTCTGTCTGTCTGTCTGTCTGTCTGTATCACGGCTGAGCATCACGCCGCAACTACTGAATGGATTCAAATGAAACTTGGCATGATTTGAGATCTTACTACGAGCTAGGACATAGGATACTTTTTATCCCGTAATCTAGCACGGTTTTTTTGGGACAGGGGATTAAAGTCAAAATGGGTACTTGGTTATACGCTTTTTCCGATTTTATCAATTTTTCTTTGTAATATAATAAATATTAGTAAGGGAACACTCATAGAGAGTTGTTATCAAGGTTTTGTAATCGATCGGGTTAAGCAACGTTAGGTAAGGTCATTAAATAGATGGGTGACCGTTTAACGCCATTTGAACTAAACGGGTCCGTGCTTCGGAGAGCAAGTAATAACTGGGTCCCAGTTTTTAACCGACTATAAAAAAGGAGGTTATGTGTTCGATGCGAATGTCTGTTATTAAAAGTTTAGTTAACGTAAAAATAGCGCAGGCGGAGCTGCGTCGGTCAGCTAGTTATTACTATTTATTAAAAATATCGGACAACAAAGATCCATTATGTTAGTAAAACCTATTCTAAAACTTACGCTATGTTAGTACTTATTAACTATTTGTGATCTGGTCCTCTGGGTGAGTTCCCAGATCAGTGTGTTGTCCGGCCTTGTTGCTATGGCTGATTGTTTGCGCTAGGCAGTTCTTACTGGTTAGTAAACTGGCGGTTGACTACTTAACAGGATACTACTTAACACCCTGATAGACCTGTTGGTCTAGTGGTTAAACACCCTGGCCGCTGACCAATAGTTCGTTGGGTCGATTCCCACCAAGTGTCTGTTTTATCTATATTAGTATGTATTTACAAAAAAAAGTACATAAGCATTAGTATCAGTTGTCTGGTTTTCATAGTACCTACAAGCTAGATTGGGATCAGATGACCGTGTGTGGTTGTCCCAGAATATTATTATTATTGTTTTTGGTTTTTGATTACACGGGCTTTTACACCCGGACTTTTAAAAGGTTTGCTTGGGGACAAATCCAACACGCAGATGCCTGTTGGGAGAAATTAATGGTAGGTATGGAACACACCTGTCAGAATCAACTGCTGGAAATAAGATATAAACAGCAGTTGAGGTTTAGGGACGTAAGTATGTGACGTAAGGTTTAGTTTAGGTAAGTATGTGGAAAGTTTCTAGATTTTATTGAGTGACTATTTGGTGGACTGAATACTGCAAAAGGGGCCTATTCCCAGTAGTTCTACATTTAGTTCTACATGTATGACTACTAAGAAAAAAAAATCCTGTTAGTTCTACACTCATGTAGAACTAGTAAGAATGCATTAAATATTATTATTTTCATTCCTAGTAGTTCTACACGATGATGTATTAGAAAATTAGAACTTCATTAGTGAGCAGAATATTTTTTGTTTGTTCACGTGGGAGAAACCTTCGATATATAGGTTCACCCGGTGGCGGTCAACCAGGGTATTTCAGATTAGTATCCATATTCATGAGGCGTTGCTTATGTCCTATGCTACCCTGGTACTTCTGGTATATACTATACTACTCGTACTATCGCCTTTCGGCCCTAAGATTGGATCGAGCTACCGGCCCATACCACGGTAAAGCCGCCTGCCGGCACCCATATAGATCAGAGCGGTTGCTACGGTGCCCCCGCCCTAAGGCCTTTCGGCCCCGACTGCACCCTGCACCACCACCGCGCTCAACCGACGGGTCCAATCGGGAACAGCTGTAGCGGTGCCCCCGCCCTACAACCTCCTGCGCCTTTCTGCTGCTCAACCGGCACTCATATACCGGGAACAGCAGTTCAGACCCCCCCCCCCCCCTAAGGCTTCGCCACCGAGCAACAGCTGGCCACCTTAGAGTGGAGATATTACCCGGTGCCCAGTGTACAACGTCCCAAGCCCATTGTCCTTCCTCTGGACGTATTCTCTGGAATTACAATGGACCGGGCACTCGAGGAGGTGATGCCAGTACCCCGGTATGTACGAACCTAAGGTAAGAAATGGTAAGGGTAACGTGATATCACAAGAGAGATGAAACCTCTTTGTGCCCTCTGTTGTCCTAGTACTTCTGGTATAATATTTTTCTTATATCTGATAAGAATGAATTAGAGGAAAAAAAGCAAACACTTAAAATATCAAATTTATTAAGAAAAAAATATCCTTTATAAGTTTGCTAGCACACTCACTAATAAAGTTTATGTAATATTTTTTGCAGTACCTATAGACGACAGTAAGAAGACGAGAAACAAAAGGCGCGGTGACAACTAGCAGTCAAAACACAATTAAAACTACTAAGTACATAATACACCAAGGAGATAGTAATGTATGTATGTACGTCTGTACCTATATTACTCGGTACATAAAATTTTACTTCAACAGTGTTTATAACTTTGTCTAACTAATCACCATAATACCGAACACTTTTCTAATGACAACAAATTATCGCAACATACGAGTACTTTCTCAGAGAGCCGCAGTAAAGTTACCAGTTACTAAACATCTACGTGCTTGAAATCAGGCAAACTTGCGACCAAACAACTAAATGAGAAGTTGAAGTATCGAACTAGCTTAACTAGTGCGAAGTTCATACACGGCAATGTTGACCTACATCCGGTAGTAAGCGTAACCAATAAATAAGAAAACATTTACTGGATATACGCACGGGAATAAACTTATTACACTCAACAAAAACAATCTGTTCGTAAGCTACTACTACACTTAAAAGGTATTGGAAAACTAAGGGCGTGATTTCCGATGTTATTACTTAAAATTTTATGGACAATAAATGAAAATCCATAAATCTATTACGTCGGGAGGATGAATTGTAAACAGAAATTGGTGATTGAAAAGACGTTTTAGATCACCTGTCGCGTGCACGATCAACAGGAAGGGGGGACCCGGGCGAGGCTCAGAGGAGCGCGGAGCACACAGCCTGCGAGGACGTCAGTCGCCGCCCAGCCGCCCTACGCGAGCGCCGCTGCCCTACCGCGACCCGCCGCCCTACGCCGCCACACCGCCCGATCGACTGATTTACGCTTGATCACGTTCAAAATTCGTTTTTCGCACATTCGAAACGAGTGACATATACTAAAGGTACATCAAAAATAAGACGGCCCAAAATAAGTTAACATATCGAAGAAAGAACTGAAACCGTTTGAAGTTTACTGAGTGCCAACAGAAAGCGAAGGATTCTCTGTGCCCTTACGTTTTATTTCGTTCGAGCTTGGGTAAGTTTTTAAGACGTATAGCTGTGGTTATGAGGTTTTTATTTTTTTCTTTTAGATTTAATAAGCCAGTTGGTACGTATATAAACAACATCTAAACTATAAGTGCTATGGTTTGTTTCGTATTTTTTAAAGCTAGGTACTTATGTGATTTAGTATCTGTCCTATATGTGCTGTAATATACATATAATATAGGTATTGAAATTAAACAAATTTTATGATTATCTTCATGATATTGTAGGCTCTTTCTGCGAAGATCAGACTAACAATTATTATAATTGAAATTAAACTACTTTTACGGATTTATCGCGGTTTATTTTAATTATTATAATTAGTACTAGGTAAGGGGATCATGAGAAAACTGTAACATATGGACATCTCCACCTTAGTTCTCTCGTGTCTCTCTAAAGTGTTCAAAACATCGGGAAAGTAAAACAAAAATAAACCGAAATATAGTTTGTAAAATTGGTTTCATTTCAATACCCAATTGAATTTAGAAGGAATGTTATTAATTTCGTGGTGACAAACAACTACTTTTTAATAATAAAAGTGAAAACAATAAGCAGGTAAGTATTTGTGTTCCATCACTGTCGCTACGCGTAAGCAACCAGTGATTCGAGTGATTCATCACTCACGTTCAGTATGGTCTACCTACATGTTATCAGTTGCATAGAGCGACTATATCACGGGAAAGCTATTCATCTATTAGTCACCGAAATACTTGGTCGTTATCACCAATCATCAGGTTTTATTCCGAATCAGAAAACTTTCTATTATTTACTTAGATTCAATATACGTAGTCGAGTTAGTCTGCATAAAACTCAGTAGAACGCTCACCTTATGATAGCAACTCGTCTGCTCATAAACTGTGTAGGTCATAAGATCCACCCGAGTAGTACAGTCTTGTCGCTCGGCATCTACTCGTAGTCGACAGGTGGTTCCCGGGTTCGTCGCATGATCTAATAATAGACATCGCGTGGCCCACGAATTGACGAGTAGTCTTTCAGTGATTGGTGGTGAGCTGCCGACGCATGGAGCTCGCGATAACCACTCGCCAGCCACGAGCGGCCAATACAAGGCACTGCCCTGTAAGGGAGGCATGAGAGCATCGGGCGGTCACCCAGTGGTTCACTCGACGTCCACGCGTGGACAAGTTACGATCGAGGCGATCGGTTACTCTACCGAGTTGATAAGTGAGCGCATATCCATAGGAGCCCCTTTAAGTAAAGAATGATAACTGCACGAAGAGAGGTGGTGCTGGTCAGGTTGTCAGGTGCTACTTAGCTATAATATATAGATCTTTACACTTTCGCTCGTCATCAGTCTGATTGCAAAATAAGCGATTAAGTAGTCATGGATAGTAAATTCCACTTATTTTAACACAAAGACAAAAAATCGCTGTGCTCGCAGCAAATCGTACGTAAGGTTACAGTACGGCAACTCTTCATACAACACTGGCACTTTTAGTCATCGCAGTAATACAACACCTTTTGAAGTAAGGGTTATTTGGGTAAGGGTAGTTTTTTTTGTCGTATGGTTAGTGGTCAACCTGGTGTCTGAGTTGTTCAAGCTGGGCTGAGCTTAGGCAGCTTAAGCCTCTAACTTAGCATAACGACTGCTGTCTACTTTCTGACTTTTAACTGGTCCGCCAAAGCACGAAGACGCTCAGTTCAAATCCCACTAAACGGTCACCCATCTAAGGACTGGCCTAGATTGACGTTGCTTACTCAACACGCGGCGTACCGAATAGTGGTTACAACTCTCTATGAGCCCCTCAGTAAATGATAGTATGAGCGGCTTTAGTAAAGGGGAGGTAATTTACCGGTTGGTTGGTTTTTTACATCAGGCGTCCCTCTATGGGCCTTGCCTCTTTGACGTGTATTGTGTTTTTTTACATTTTCCACGTTAATTTTCTTTCATATGAATTGTAGCGAAAATCCCCTATTATATTGCCAGTCTTTGCATAACAAAGCGTTAAAGCAAAAACTTGGTAAGCCTCTTAACTGCAGCGACCCACTCGTGCACCTCTTGCTGAACGGTCACTTTAATTTGTTGTCAGTAGCCGGCGCTTGAAAGTTTGCGCAGAGTGCCGACCGCAGTCGGATTAAATTGCTTTTATTTAATTTGTTTTTAAATTAAGTATCATGGTAATGCAACACTATTTGACCGATGCCCCTGGAGGAGGCCTATGTTTTTCGAGAGTATGTATGTCTATTGCTTTGGCACAGTCCACAGCCTTAACGGCTTGATGGACTGTCACTTATATGTTGTTAGATTCGTCTTAGTTGTCGGAGTGACATAGGCTATACATTTAAAAAAAAAACAATAATATTTTGGTGGTCATAAGCCGCCATTTTGTTTTTTTTTTTTACTTCCAATAACGTCACTATGGGTATCAAATGAAAGGTCTTAACGTGACTAGTTGAAATATGTATATATGTGTATACTATTTATATAATATATATATGCATAATGTAATTTAAGCCCATTCTGTTTATTCCCGTTGGGGCTTTTTGTGGTTTTACAATCTAAACTTTTTTGATACTGTGATAGGAATAAGTGAAACTAAGTTTATAGAAACCTGCAATGTCAATTGTCAAGCCAAACTTGGGGCAGGTACATTGGAAATGTAGTATTGTAGAATGTAGAAGCCATACATATATTGGGTGCGTCCGTAACATTGCCTTTTTAAATTACTCTTTTGTGAACTGATGTCCGTTTCCCAGAATGAAACCAGTCAAAACCATGTTTGTTGTAAAAGCTCGTGCGGTAGACGTCCGCAATTTCAGCGCTTTGATTAGGTTTTAATTACAATAACGGAGCTTTTAATACTGCTTTAATTACGGAATGTAGAGCTAAACAGAATTCAAAAAAATTCAAAATTCAAAAATTTTTATTTCAAATAGGCTTAACGCTAGCACTTTTGAACGGTCATTTTTTTTTAAAAGCTACCACCGGATCACAACGCGGCCTCAACTGAGAAGATCCGGCAAGAAACTCAGCGGGCTTGTCATTTTTTCACATTTTTTTTTAAAACAAAGTTTGTCTTTTTACAATTAGATCAGCACCAGCGACAGTGTGTCCTGCCGTTCAAAATATCAAATAAAATAAAAAATACGACGAAAATACAACAAACTAAAATGCCAAAGGAATAGTAGTCGGACCAGTCCCCCCAAGCAGCACCCGCGCACGAGTTGACTCGAGCAGCAGCCATCACTCCCCTCAACCATATTGGAGGGAAGGGGGTGACCCGCCACACGAAGCCGCCACAAGCAAAGACTTTTCGATGGCGAGCATGACCGATCCAAAATCACAGTGGCACACGTTAAACATTTACCTTCTGCTGTTAAGCAGTGCCTCGTCAGGCAAGACACAAAGCACTTTAACATATTACCAACTTTTGTCACAAGTCGTCTAAGTTAGATACACACCAAGAATAATTTACAAGCTCAAGTGAATTGCCTTCAGAACGTAAATAAAGTAATAATCAATTTTGCTGCTAGACTACAAAAGAAAAAAAAATAATTAAAAAAGGATAAAAGGACAGATAATTAATAATAAGAAATACAATATTAATGTTTATTGTAAGAACGCAATATTGATAGAATACGGGTTATAAAGAACTTGTATATTTTTGGTTATATATTAATTAAATTTCAGTTTGCCCGTAGGGCTTAGGAATAATGACAAGGGTTCAATTTTTGTGGTTATTTACGACACGATATAACAAACAAGGAATAAAGGGGCACTGGATATTTGACCCAAAAATTTATATTTGCACCAAAGTAGACATTCTGTTCACCAACAACCCTTTATCCACTTTAATAATTTAAATTTTACATTCCTAACATAAAACTCTCTGTATATTACCTATACTTAATAACATTATTTTCCCGATTATAATCAAAACAATAATAATTATCTTTATTTGAACTAAATGGGATTGTGGTACATACATGAGAATTAAATAAATTACAACAAAAAAAAATACACAATATGTAGATTCTACAATCAGACGATGAGAGCACTGCACTTCTAGCTAGGTTACTGAATAACCTGTGTTAAGGAATGCAATGTGGATACTCTAAAATAGTTTCAATCTTTTCTAGATGTTGGAATTTGGCTTTTACATAAGAATCTATTGTCATATTATTGACGAGTGAGGAGTCATTACCTATATGCAAGTATCTGAAGATGGAATTGGAAAAAGGTAGTATAAGTATAATATATGAAATACTGAAACTTGAATCCGGTAAAATGAGGCGGAGGTGACTGGCATCGCAATTTACATGAAACTTTATTTGCCGACGCTGCGTCGGACACTGAGTGGGGAGCTTTAATTAAACGAGCTCCTGAAAACCTGCTGTCGCAAAAGATTTTGTGATTTACTTAAATAATATATCAGGTAGGTATCTAGTTACCTATGCAAGATGCTCTTTAAACTTTTTTATATTTACTATGATTTGAAAAAAAAATAGTATAAGTAATTATATTCTTTTTTTATATTCAATATAAGCTAGTGCTTGACTGCAGACCCACCTGATGGAAAGTGGCGACGCAATCGAAGATGGTAAAGCACACTAGATTATTAAAAGCCTATTCACTCTGAACTAACCGGAAGAATAATAAATAAAACGATAAGCAAAGATATCGATATTATTGGCTAACATAATAACTGATTACAGATAATAATAATTATGTAGTTTGACTGTTATTCTTTAAATTACTCCAGAACCAATTATTATTGAAAAAAAAAAATTATTATTATTGAACCAATTATTATTGGCTTTCTATTGAAAGTCCCCACTTTTCCCATAGGTCTTTACGCAAGGTTAATAAACAAACACTTATTATGAGGTAGGAAGAAATGTTGATTAAATTTTTTCTCCTTCGGTTGCAAAATTAGGGTGTGTTCATGTAGACAGATGGCAGCCGACGCCAATAGCTGGGCCTATCGGGGCGAGTCATACTAATGATGATTGTGCGTCGATCAAACGCTGGTAAGCACCGGCATCTTTGAAATGATGTGCAACTATTCATTTCCCAGTTTTTAGGGTCTCCCATTATGTAACGTTTTACCGGCGAATATATTGTGTATAGGCGCTGGCGGTTCGCGCTAGCTGCGTTCACACTAGCTGCCGTCTTTTCACCTAAACTTTAATTTACTAGTTGGTAGGTCCCTTGTGTCCACTCAATTGAGTACGGTGGCGTCTCCGAGGAGGACGGCGGTACGGTTGCGACCTCCGTCCCCGTGAGCACCATGTCTGGTTCTCAGAAGGGCTATAATGCGCCCCCCGGCGGCTGGTTCAAAGGCAAGGCACTGAGGGACTCCTGGTGCAGATCCGATCGGAGAACGAGAATTGAGAACTTTCCTATCAAAGTAGAAAAAAAACTACAAATAACCTAGATTTTATTTATATACCTACTTAATTAGTGCCTGATCGCGATCGCACCAGGATATTAAGTAGTGATGCGATATAATAACAATATAAATAATAATACTTATTTAAGAGCCGTAATCGCTTATTATAATTCATATACGAGCGTCATAGAAAGTTGTTAGTAGTGTTTGGACCGGTGGTTCAGTGGTGGCAAAACTAAATGCTGTAGAAGATCGTGAGGTCTCTTATTATTGAATATGTTAAATTTATAGGTATCTATTATTATAACCACTTTTAATAGAAACTTAGCTGGATTCCAGGATTACGTAATTATTTACCATCAAAGTCCCATTGTAGAGGTTTTCACAAAACATAAAACTTTCAGCCCAACAAACATTTATACAGGTAATAGCTGTCTACAGAAGCTTGGATTTGCTTCGGTGTTGTATTTCTAAAGTTCAGGTATAGATTAAATTTCAACATAGAATTAATTATGAGTCAAAACAATAGACGTTTTGGCGTATAATTAATTCTATTGTTCTTACCGATGTTCTGAAATAGACATATGTTTTATTACTTTGAGTCTTACTTTAGACATCGTTTACATAACTATTCTGTAATAGATGGGTAAAATATCATTGAGAAGGTTGAAATAAAAAAGAAATAACAAGCATAAATTATAAAAACACAAAAATCCCGACTGCAAACAAACAAAAGGGGACTGCCAATTACAAACATACATAATACTAAATAGCGACTGACTGGCGCTATATATTTTTTTCTGTATGCATATACAGTCCAATTATCACCACAAGAAAGACGAATCTAGCTTATAGACAAAGAAATAGACTCGTAATCGTATACATGTATGTATGTTTAACTATTTCTTTGGCACGGCCTACAGCTTTAACGACTTTACGGACTGTGACTTATAATATGTCAATAGATTAATATTTGTTGTAGAATCAATTTTTTTTAAAAAGATTTTATTTTAAACTTTTTAGTGATATTTTCATATACAGTATTTGTATAAAGATTGAACCATCGAAAACCGTAAAATTATCTAGGTAGGTTATGGGACCCAATCAATGGATTGAAGAATGGATGGATGAAAGATTTTTTCAAATCGGTTCATAATTGCCAGAGTTATGCGCGAACATACATAAAAAAAATATATATACAGACGAATTGAACCTCCTCCTTTTTTGAAGTCGGTTAAAAAGAAGTACAAAGGCGAGCTTAACTCATAATTGAGTTTTCTAACAGCAAACCCCAGAGTGGTAGAAGAAAAGGAGAGCAAAGTGTGAGAGCAAGTGAAGTGTACAACTATTTTCCATATTGGTTTGATTAATTTGTATACTAGATTCACCGCCTAGGTCCTGTTTCACTAGGACTATCGGTTTTCTCTTCTGTGGTTATTTTTTATAATGGAGTGTTCTAACCGCGAGCACTTACGCGTAATGAATGGGATACGATTATTTGGCCAAGTCGTCAGTCGTTAAGTCTAACTAGGTATACAATTCGAGTTGTCCATATGATTATGCGACAAATAGATTATAAACTAGCTATATCATACGAACGCAACATAAGTGAAATATTCAGGTGCAAAACTTTGTCAACAAAAATTACAGTAATATTACGTTAAAAAACTGGTCACAAAGTTATAAATTAATGCTCAAGAAATTTGTAAAAGGACAATTTATAGTCCGCATCCAATTTTCTCGATCCAAAAAGTATTTCAGAATTGCCTTCAAACTTAGTATCTTGCGATGAAGAACTTTAGGCAACACGGCTCGATAAATTTTTCGTTCACTTTGACTAATTTATGAATCACATAAGTCTGAAGAACAAAATTATAAATGTGATTACTTAAGGGGAGGGTATCAGAGAAAATATTTTGCTGATTTCTGTTAAGATGGATGTATGCTACTTGAACTATTACCGCCTACATAAAAGTCACATCGTCTACAAAGCTAATTGGGACACTTTTTTTTGTCGTATGGTTAATGGCCAACCTGGTGTCAGAGTTTTCAAGCTGCCCTTAGGCCTCTGACTTAGCTTAACGACTGCTGTCTAGATGACAATAGCCGGGACCGACTTTTAACGTGCCCTCCGAAGCACGGAGACGCTCAGTTCTAATGCCACTAAACGGTCACCCATCTAAGGACTGACCTTGCCTAACATTGTTTACCTAACTGATCGATACCGAACAGTGGTTACAACTGACTTTGAGCGTCGTAAATTGATTGATTGTGATTGGGCCACTAAAGTTATATGAATGCAGCTGTGAATCGTGTGTTCAAGTGTGTGTTCTCTAACGGCAGGCCTTTTAGAGAAGTTCAGAGTCACACAACGAGCCATGGAGAGAGCTATGCTCGGAGTTTCCTTGCGCGACAGAATCCGAAATGTGGAGATTCGCCGAAGAACTAAAGTCACCGACATAGCTCTCAGAATCTGCAAGTTGAAGTGGCAATGGGCAGCCCACATCGCACGAGGAACCGATAACCGTTGGAGAAGAAAAGTTCTCGAGTGGCGACCACTAACCGGAAGACGCAGCGTAGGCAGGCCTCCCACTAGGTGGACAGACGACATTGTGCGCGTCGCAGGTAACCGGTGGATGCAAATTGCCAATTGTCGTTAATTGTGGCCTATGTTCAGCAGTGGACGTTTTCCGGCTGATGATGATGATGAGCTGTGAAGCTCCTGACATGTTTCATCTGTTGACATGCACGACACGTAAAGTGTAATATTTTCTGCCTGGAAAATATATGGGATATTCACAACATAAAGGTGCGTAGTTGCCTCGATCTTGGCGTCCGGTGATAGAAAAGGGATGATGGAATCAAGTCATGAATGTGGAACAGTAGGTAGGTACTGTGTGAAATATTATGTGTGGGAGGCTTCTAATGCAACAAAGCATCCAGTAGCACAGCAGTGGCTGATACCTATACTGCCGCAAATCAGTAGTGTGTAGGTAAACATTGCTGTGTCCCGGTTTGAAGGGCACTGTACCGGAAAGATAGTACTGGGCCAACGGGACCAAAATAACTAATGTCTCAGGCGCATGCAACTGGGAATGCATAGGCGTGTCTCTTACCATGATATAACCGTCCTTAAAAACGAAGAATGATAAAAATCACCATTTGTAATCACCCATAATTATTTAAAACGGAAGTAATATAATATGCAACAAAAATTAACATATTAGTTTAGACTGCACAGCGCACCAACCCGCACTCACTTCTATTTATTAAACACTGTTACTTAAAAAGCTCGCTCACTGCGTTTGCTTAATTTCGTACAAATCATTCAGATTAGTCGTCGATTAGAAAGGGAATGCACCAAGAACACTTGCAGATGAGAACACCACCAGTGGGAACACTTTAACCGAAATAATTTAAATATTATTGAAGTTGGTGTTAGCGTACCTGCTGTGTATATTTGGCACCAACTTCAATAATATTTAAATTATTTTATACTTTTCAGTGATATTGAAGTCGGTTCATTTTTTTTTAAAAAAGATTTTATTTTAACCTTTTTAGTGATATTTTCATATATAAAGATTGAACCATCGAAAACCGAATAATTATCTAGGTAGGTTATGATCACATTATCGTCTACATAGTTTTACATAATTCATGTTTCTTCAGAAAATAATATCCGGTCGTAATGAAATTTGCATGGAAACATCATAGTAGTTTACTCTCTCGAATAAAAAAAGAATCATCGAAATCGGTTCATAATTGTCAGAGCAATGTAATGGAGAACATCAGTTTTATGGTTTTTACCAGATAAATTCCTCCACATCGTTCATGGTCCTCCAGGAAGTTCTTATCCGGTTGTAATAAAATTCATACAGATTCAATACAGTGGTTTCTTCTTTCGAATAAAAAAAGAATCATTGAAATTGGTAAATATTTGCCAGAGTTATGACCATTTTTGTCCGACCGAGCGAGTCCGAGCGACTAAAACGTCATCTATATAGGCTTTCTTGCAACTCTCAGTGCGCAGTCACCATTCTTGTTTTTTAGGAACTACTTATTACTAAGCAATATTTTTTTTATGGGACCCAATCAATGGATTGAAGAATGGATGGAAGAAAGATTTTTTCAAATCGGTTAATAATTGCCAGAGTTATGCGCGAACATACATAAAAAAAAAAAAAAATATATATATACAGACGAATTGAGAACCTCCTCCTTTTTTGAAGTCGGTTAACAAACACCTTTTCTTGAACTTCAACGATATGATAGAGTGTTACCCAGTACAACATTAGAAGCAACCTTATGATATAAACTTCGTGATAGCGGGAAAACTTCTGCTTGGCTTAATGTAAACTCCCTGTTCATCATGCGCGATTGGGTGCGGTGATAACTTACTCTCGCCCTACAATGGTGAGACTTCCACGTGCAAGACAAATGTAATGTAGCGATACATAATATAATCGGACTACGACCTCTGATTAATAAGTTACTGAATAATCTGATAACGACCATGATATGATGATGATATTCCATTTTTACTTAGTTGACTTACGTAACTCTATAAACAGGTATTAAAATCCATAGGTACCTATTAGGTTAAACGAAGGTAATAGGAAAATTCCATATTTAATTTTTGCCCCAAATTTACTAGCAATACCTATTAGTACTAGTAGTAGTACTATTTACTGATTTGACAGTATTAAATTAGTTTGTGTGAAAAAATTACAACCATAATAAGGATTCCCATCACCTGATGGTAAGCGACACGCCGGCCCATGGACAGATGTCATACACTGCCGCTCTTTACCCGAGACATTAATTATTAAGTCTCTCGACACGAACATTAGACACTGATGCTTAGCGGCAGAATCCCTTGCAATTCCTTAACCTAGACGCTCTGTCAGTTAATAGACCTACAAGCAATAAACACTTGAGGAAAAGGTTATGTTAATAATAATGACACCCTGGCCGATACGACTAATCTTTCACAAAATCCGCGGGATTATGAGGTAAATATTATAGTGCATAGATGCTTGCGTAGACACAAGTGCACTCTCTTTTCCTATAAGTACTCTCACAATCCGTTGGCATGGAATACCGATACGACCGGATAGAGGTTATGCCAATCCGACGAATGGATAATTTTACTCACCAGACAATCAGGCGATTGGCCTGTATTATCATAGCCAGTAAGGAACAACTACACAAAGTTGTTGTCATTGAATGAGCTTGTTGAAAAAATATCGATACATCGATATCGATATTTTCATCCGATATATATTTTTTCGATGTATCGACACATCGATTAAAATATTAAGTATCGAAAACGTATCAAAAACGATATTTTTTTTGGAAAAGATCAGATCTGTGTTTTTTTTCTTTTCCTAATTTTATTTTTAGCGATTAAAAGACGCCTCTGCACCTTCATCACACAAGATCAGTCTAATTTCTTTACAATGAAGCCAGCCATCCTTGTACAGACTACACAAAAAAAAAAGAAAGCAAACAAAAGGTTTTCTCTAGTCAAGCAGTATGCTTCTTTTAAGTTTATGCCTCTTGTCTTGCCTCTAGCCCTTACCATAGACAGACCTTTTGCGTTATTGATTGCGTCAAAAAATATTTCGTAACGTATTTCGTTCGATCGTTGGTTGGTATTGTTAATTTAGTCTCTTTGGTTGCATGCGTATCTCTTTGGATACATTGCTTGATAATATTTGTTTGAGTTCAATTAAATAGTTTAACTACTGAATAATTAAGTTTATGTTGAAATTCAGTTGCTTCGCGGACTTTTTTCCGATCTGATGGTAAGCGACACGTCTTTCTATTGACAGCTGTAAGGCATTGCCACTCAAGAAGCGTTTTTATTTTGTTCCGTTAGTAGGATACAATTTTGTTCCCGATATATCGATATTTTTTGTTTCGAAATATCGATGTCGATAACAATATATTTTAAAAATATCGATTATCGATATATCGATATTTTTTGGCATCTCCAAAATCCCTATCATTGAATATTTGCTTAATGTACCTGTATTCAAGTAGGTACTATTGCGGTCATGAACGGTGTATCAGTTATCAATCAAAATCGTTTGAACGACGGACGTTACGTACGCTTACCCCGCCCGCACGTATTTTGGACCGGCTCGTGCAAGCGATTATCGTCCTAAAGGCGATGCACCGCCCGTGACCGCGAGTGTACATATAACCAATATTGCCATCCATTATCACATCTCATCTAGTCGCAATCTATCTTCTATATCTTCTATCTATCTGTCTTCTATCTATTCTATTCTATTACTATAATAAAACTCAGAGCACTTTTTCTGGACATTGAATATTTTTCCAAAATTTCTACGTGGGGATACTATACTATCGACATAGAGGCCAAAACAATTTTTTTTGGAATTATTGTCTGTCTGTCTGTCGTTCTGTTTGTCCAGGTATCATTTGAAAACCCGTGGATGGATTTTGATAGGACTTTCACCGATGTGGTGTGTAGAAGTGTTGAAGTGTTTGTACAGCAACGCCACCATGTCGATCCGACTACAGGACGAGAGCACGAAACCAATCCCATTGCAGCGAGGTGTGAGACAGGGAGACGTTATTTCTCCGAAACTGTTCTCAAATGCATTGGAGGACGTTTTCAAGCTCTTGGACTGGTACGGATTCGGCATCAACATCAATGGCGAATACATCACTCACCTTCGTTTTGCCGATGATATAGTCATTATGGTAGAGTCGCTGGAGGACCTCAATACGATGCTCAGCGACCTCAGTAGCGTTTCCCAACAGGTGGGTCTTAAAATGAACATGGACAAGACGAAGATCATGTCTAATGTCCATGTTGCACCCGTACCGGTAGTTGTTGGGAACGATACACTCGAAGTTGTTGACCACTACGTATACCTAGGACAAACTATCCAGTTAGGTCGGTCCAACTTCGACAAAGAGGTCGTCCGAAGAATCCAACTCGGATGGGCAGCGTTCGGGAAACTACGCGATATCTTCTCGTCCGAAATACCGCAGTGCCTGAAGACGAAGGTTTTTAACCAGTGTGTGTTGCCAGTGATGACATATGGTACTGAGACGTGGTCTCTAACGGCTGGCCTTTTAGAGAAGTTCAGAGTCACACAACGAGCCATGGAGAGAGCTATGCTCGGAGTTTCTTTGCGCGACAGAATCCGAAATGTGGAGATTCGCCGAAGAACCAAGGTCACCGACATAGCTCTCAGAATCTGCAAGTTGAAGTGGCAATGGGCAGGCCACATCGCTCGAAGAACCGATAACCGTTGGGGAAGAAAGGTTCTCGAGTGGCGACCACGAACCGGAAGACGCAGCGTAGGCAGGCCTCCCACTAGGTGGACAGACGACATTGTGCGCGTCGCAGGTAACCGGTGAATGCAAATAGCCAATTGTCGTTCATTGTGGCGTTCTAAGGGGGAGGCCTATGTTCAGCAGTGGACGTCTTCCGGCTGATGATGATGTTGTGTAGAAGTAGGGGTATAAATTGGTATATAAAACATCACGCTATGTTTCATAGGGGCTAAGCAGTGAAAAATTACTTGCACATATTACCACGTAATTTCCTTTGTATGTGAATAGGGTAATTACAGACTGATCAGTTAATCATTAAGATTTGTATTATTACGCTATTTACAATAGGGACTGAGCAGACATTTAGTTTGCATAAGATATGGCTGTGGCGAAGGGTCAATTTTTGTAAGGGGTAAGCCGGTCCGGTACCCCAGGATCACTAGATTTCTGTATTGTTCTAAGTACTTTGCTGATAGCAATATGACATTATATCTTTGAAAAGTTAAAATCTGCAAGTTGGGAGAAGAGAGAGGAGGGAGAGGGTTCAGAGAGGACAACGGGGAGAGGAAGAGGGGAAGTGTGACGGGGACCGAAGCGGGAGGGGAGGGAAAGAGCATAGAATTAGATTTTTCTTATAAGAGAGAGAGATGGAGAGAGATAAGTCAAGGGAGTAGGGAGAAAAGGGGAGCAAAATGTAATTAAAGCGCGGGCGGAGCTGCGCGGGTCAGCTAGTGTATTATAAAATACACGTGACCTACGAGTAATCAAACTCTAGCAGACCTTATTGCGGGCGTCAGTGGCAGAGGGTCCGGTCTCAATAAACTACTGAGGAGAAGGGATTACATCGGACCACCAAGCTTGGGTCCTAATGGATTTACCGCTGGTTACTGCCCGCAAATATACTCGTCACTGCTTACAAAGCAAGCCGGTCTCTACATTCTGAGATACGTTCTAAAATTGCTTATAGACCCTTTCGTAATGACTTAATTCCTCTTTTATAATTAGCTCCTAGTAATATTCTACCCACGAATATTTCCGGGCGGTGGGTGGCGGGCGGGAACATAATTGATAATAATCCGGTCTGAATGCTGCCAGTCACCGAGAAAACATTTCGCGTTGGCGCATTCTTAGAAAAATATGGATTTTTATGTTACTTTGTCGTTCGTACAAAGTAAAGTCGAGTAGAGGCAATAAAAGTACAAACACCCACACACTGTATTATATTTAGAAACGAAGTATCATTCTGATAATTAGAGCTTATTAATTTTTTCACCTAATATTCAGTAATACATTATTAGGGGTGGGCGCACAGTATTTACCTTGGATATTTGTGTATTGGCAGTGGCAGGCAGCTCCGAAAACCGGAGACCGCAGGTTTGAATCCCACGGGAGCAACAACCTTGTTGGCTAGTAAGCCACCTGACCTCTCCCCGGTCGTGTCGGTCTTCCATCCCATCGGATTGTGAGAGTGGAAGTGAAGAAGTGAGAGAAGGAAGAGAAAATGCACTAGTGTCTACTCAAGCACTTATGCACAATAATATCTCCCTCGTAGATGGCTTATCTCGTGAAAGATTGGCCGTAGTGGTCCGTAGTATCGCTCGGTCAGGCGAACATTATTGCTATTTGTAGTGTTTTATAACTGAACACCACGTATAACGGTCTAAACCATCATCATCATTCATCACTATTTTATAAACAAAGAAATAATAATAAATAATAATAATATCCAGGGACAATTCACACACGGTCATCTGATCCCAAACTAGGCACAGCCTGTACTATGGAAACCAGACAACTGATACTAATACTTATATACTTTTTTTTGTAAATACATACTTACATAGATAAAACACCCAGACACTTGGTGACACTTGGTGAAGAGGACATTGTCACAATTCTATCGATTTGTTTACAGTCTACATCAGTCCACTGCTGCAAGCCTAGTATGACTTGTAGTCTTGACAGGTCGGTGTGGTGGAGTATGATGTAGTTTTCAACAGCGAAACATATTATCTATACAAAAATGAGACGTCATACATTTATCTGTCAAGATTTGCACATAGTGATAAGGCCAATTATTCCCAGTTGTCACCACTGGCAACGTCCCCACTGGTGACAAACGGGAAAAAAAATCCCATTTGTCGCCAGTGGTGACGAATGAAACATTAAATTCCCAGTTGTTACCTTACCAGTGGCGACAATTGAGACTTTTAATTCCCAATTGTCGCCACTGAAATAAAAAAAAAACATAATCACCATCATCAATCAGTTACGTCAGAGTTTATTTTTGGCGTTTTTACGAAGTAAAATATAAATCCGTATTTTTGGCACAGCAACATGCTGAGGCAGCATCTTTTTGGACCCGACACAACCTTTGGATTTTTTTTACTATTAATTTTTACCTACTTTGTTATTTTGAGTGTCAAATAAATGTATTTTCTTTCTTTCGTCGGAAGACGTCCACTGCTGAATATAGGGGCCTATTCCCAGTAGTTTTATCTTTTGTTCTACATGTATGACTACGAGGAAAAAAATCCTACTAGTTCTACATGACTGAATGTGTAATGCATTAAATATTATTTTTCATTCCTAGTAGTTCTACACGATGACGTATTAGAAAATTGGAACTTTATTAGTGAGCAGAATACTTTAATTTTGTTCTCGTGACCTTCGATAAATTCACCCGGTGTTAGTAGTCAGACAGGGTATATCGGATTTAGTATCCACTAAAACTTTCGTGGCTGTCGCATCGGCACCTGAGAGACCATTATTCATGAGGCTTCCTTATGTCCTATGCTACCCTGGTACTTCTGGTATAAATTGAAGGTCACACTTGGATATCAAACACCAGACCTCACTTATGTAGTAAAACCTTCTAATTACCTCTCCTGCTCTATTAGGTACTTCTGGTATATACGAACCACGCACAGGTACAAACTGATAACTAGGTAAGTACTTGATATCACAAAAGAGATGAAGCCTCTTTGTGCCCTCTGTTGTCCTAGTACTTCTGGTACAATAACGTCGTTGAGGTCGCTGGTAAAATTGTCTTCGATCAATTTCCTGAGATCTTTTCATTTTCGCTTCTGAGATAAAACTTCTAAGATATATCTAGTATTACATTCGCGAGTCCACACAATAGACGCGACCGTAAATAAACAATTTAAAAAAAATAAAAACCGACTTCAAAGTAAATTATCTAAAAAGCATAAAATAACGAAAATATTATTGAAGTTGGTGTTAGCGTACCTGCTGTGTATATTCTGCACCAACTTCAATAATATTTTCGTTATTTTATGCTTTTTAGATAATTTACTTTGAAGTCGGTTTTTATTTTTTTTAAATTGTTTATTTAACACTTTTTAGTGACTTATTTTACCAAGATAGGTATCAGCACTATCACGCAACTCGAACGTCTACATTACAGTAACTTACTGAAAACATAAAAAGTTTATATCTCTTAAACTACTGGACCGATTTTGATGAAATTTGTACTCTACCCTAAGTTGAAAGATACTCTAACTATTGCAAAAAGAATTTTCGAAATCGGACTTGTAGTTTCTGAGAAATCCGCGGACAAACCTACATACATACATACATACATAAATACATACATACATACATACATACATACATACACTCGTGAAATTTGGTAAATTCGTTTAGAAGCCCACATGGACTAACATATATGAATATTACGCATTTTTATTAATATTACATACATATGCGTCGAATACAGAACCTCCTTTTTTGAAGTCGGTTAAAAAATATGGAAAAGATACCACGTAACAGGTAAAGTGGACGTCTTCCGTCTGCTGATGATGATGACTTCCTATATCCGGTTGTTACCACTGGTGACAACTGGGACTTCATTTTCCCATTCGTCACCACTGGCGACAAATGGGAATTTTTTTCCCGTTTGTCACCAGTGGGAACGTTGCCAGTGGTGACGACTGGGAATAATCGGATAAGGCCTCATTTACGGAGACGCGGGGCGTCACGCGTCGCGTGTGGCGTGGCGTCTCGCGGGGCGTCGGACGTTTTTATTGTTTACGTAGCGGCAGCGCGTGAAGCAGCACGTATCATCGCACGCGTAAACACAGACTTATAGCAATATATGATGTTGTTTATAGAGACGCGGGGCGGGAAGAGTGGCGGTGCCGCTGCACCCGCGGGCATCGCCACGTGCAACGGCGGTGCAACTCTCTTTTTAACATACAATTTTCGTCTAAAAAAAAACGATCATATCATACTCCATTGCGATGGTGACTACGTCTGTGTTGCACGATTACCAAATAGACTGGCAGAAGGTTCCGCCACAGGCATCGCTTCATCGAGAATCGCCGCTGCGTGCGCCGCCGCGATGAACGCCGCGTGAGACGCGGCGATGCCATCCGCGGGCGCCGCCGTAAAACACGCTCCATTTCAAGCAAACGCGTGTAAAATCGCTTCTCCGTAAACGCACTCATACAACGCCCTACATTTGAATTTAGTGCGGGCCGCGCCGCCACACGCGACGCGCGACGCCCCGTGTCTCCGTAAATGAGCCCTAAGACATAGGCTTTCCTTTTATTTTCCAGTCAGTGCTAACAGCTTTAAAGACATTATTATGTCACACATTTATATTTTGTAGTTAATAAGTGTATTTAATGAAACATGGTTACAGTTAAAGAGCCTGTTGTAATGATTTTTAAAGATTTTAGGTTTTAAAATAAAAGATAAATAAATAAATAAAAAAAGTATAGTGGAATTCGGTTAATAGTTGAACATGCCTTTAGATTTTTACAAATAGCTTAAAGGTTCTTCATTGTAAGAGCATAAACGATCTTAATAAAAACGTGATATAATAATACCTATAAAATGTAACAAAAGGAAACCTTTTGAGAAAAATTCGTTAGCAACATAAAATGTTTATTGCTTGGATTTATTATAAGAAAATATTGCGGCCATTTTAACTCCCGTTCTTAATTTTTGTAATAGCTTCACATTCTCGACATTTTGTCGACAACTCCGCACTTGATATAAAATTCTTTGCCGAGCTTCGAAAGTATTTATTTGATTTTTTATTTCTTCACATTTAACATTTTATTTCATTTCTTTCAGGTACGGATCGCTTCAGGAATGAACTGCTTACACCTGTGTGTGTACCTTTCAGTTTTGTGGAAGTGATGGACATATATTTAGTGAACGTTTGAAGAATATCGTATTTGTGCTCAAATGTGTGATAAGTGACTGAGTGGCGGTGCAGCGATGAGTTTCCTGACGTCGCTGGGTCAGTACGTGGCGGGCGTGGCGGACAGTGTCGCGGGACTCGCGTTGTCGCCGCGTCGCGCGCCGCCCTCCCGCCACCGCTCTGCCGAGGAGTCGCAGGCGCAGCAGCCCCAACCGTCTACAGCAACAATGCGAGGTAGAACACTTATACATTTCTACCGGATGTGACGTCATCGCAAATACACAAGTCTAGTAGGTAGCAAATCTAAGTTTTTTTTAGTGTCGATTTGAATATAGTATTACGAGGTAAGTCGTGCGGTGCAGGTAAGATTAATGATCAGCAAAACCTCTAGTGCTAATTGTCTAATGAGGCTTTTCACATTCATCGGAATTATTCGTTTTCGTATCCGGTCAAAACATTTCTGGTGATTTCTTGTAAACGCTGTTCACAAATCAGTCACCGAATAAGTAATTTTTTCATTATAATTTGGAATGATTTCACGTCATTTTAAATCCAAATTTAGAAATATTTGATCAATAATAAAATAACTACAGAATGTTATCTACAGTAAAAAAAACGTTGGGTTTGAATGTACGAAGGAGTAAAAGGTACAAAAGTACACGCATAAAAGCTTAGAAAGATTTTTAATAGAAAATTCTAATTCTCAATTTTGTTACAAGAAAAATTTAAGCTTTTAAAATTCATCATTTTGGTATAATTTTACTTAGCTTAATTTTGATTCTTGTTTTGATGCGACACGATTGATCGAAATATTAAAAAAGTTTAGGTATGAAAAAATACAATTAGTTTTTGTGTGTCTCTGAATGACAGTTTTCCCTTTCAGTAATGAAATTTAACCAGAAAAATTACCAAATGCCTCCAGGATATCCAGAGCTTAAGAACATTTTGCAAACTATTGTAGTACCTACCTTTACCAATTTTTTGTTGCAGTTTAAATGAAAGGGATTTTTCCCGCAAAGCAGTCTAGCAAAATAAGTTACTTCATTTAGTTATTTCACATTATTCACTGCCATAGCAACATGCATTTTTGATTATTATACCTATGATTAATCACTTTCTTTTTCAGTTTTCCAAATAGACCCACAATTTAATGCGGACTTTCACATTCACGAATGTTTGACCTAGCAAAATTTGATCAAAATCACTCAGTAAGTTTATTCACAAAATGCACATCAATCCGACTAAGGTAACATTTGTCACGCACGCAATCCGATTTGATCGTATAGAACACTTCGCATAAATATCACTCACAAAGCTGTAGGTGTAAGGAATAAAAGGTAGGTATATCAATTATTTTAGGCTAGTATATTTTGCCTAGAAAAAATAAACATGGGAAATCAATCGGATATTAATTTAAGGGGAAGGTTCAGAAGGTATGACGCGCCGTTCTGAAAAGCCAGGCGCGGTTTAAAAAATGAGTTAGTTAGAAGTCGTCTACCTTATAATTATATCATCCTGAGCCTTTAAGACATTATTTTATCAGTAGATCTATAGATTTACGTTACCCCTAACAGGTTTCCCACGGGTGGTTCCCACGGAGGGCGCATCAGCGTTGAGCGCTCGGCGGAGAACGTTGGACTGCCTAGCACCGGCGCCGCCGCCTCGACGCGGCGGGTCTTTGCGAGTGCTGCGTCAGCAACCACCGGAGAAGCCTACTATGGCATTTTGCAAAAGACGCCTATCCTGGCCAGAAGTTGACAACTCTGTGAACTCGGGGTAAGCATCAATATACTACATATATTATAGTTGGGGTTGCTGTTAAACATCACTATGATGCGTATAAGAAATATTAAGTAAGTATTATTTACTAGGTGGTACGTTCCTTGTGCAAGGCACCGTCCAATTAGGTACCACCGCAGTGGCAGATATTCTGCCACCAAGCAGCAGCATGTAAACATTACTTGTTCTAGTGAGAAGGGCATTGTATCGAATGAAATTACCGGACACAAACAGCAACTAGTGATTCTCGTGGTGTTGTGGTGTTGCTAGTGTCTATAGACTGCGGTGACTGCTTACCATAAGGCAGGCCGCGTGCTTGCTTGCTTGACCACGTTGTATAAAAAACTATTATTATAATTCTCTGCCAGTTCAGTGCCAGCTGCCAGTTGATTGTTAAAAGGAGATTTTAAATGTCTTACGTAACTGTAAATAGCTGGGTAAAACTTTCAAAGAAAATTAATAAATCAAGGTATTGTAGCAAAGTCTAGAACTATGTACGCCCTATTGGACTCCATTATATCTTCTCTGTTGATCTAACAATGTAGTCTAGACGGTATATTTTTCATTATTTACATAGATATTAAGTAACCCATTATTTTTTGCTACCATTATATTTTAATTCTGTAATTCAGTCTCTACCAGATAAACTGATGAAAGATTCATTATTATTTAATTTTCTATGCGTATTTGTTAAAAACCTATATTTAACTACCAAGATTAGTGTCAGTCGCCAGTTTCTATTTCGTGTTTCTAAAGTGGTCGTTCTACAAAAGCCATTAAGACAAATAATGATATCGGGGAAATCACAGACGCTCGGAGGATATTAACGTGTTTCCACGGAAAGGGGAATTGCAAATTAGCGGTAAGTCCTCACGGTCCTGAGACGAAACATGTTACGAATAAAGATGAGTTCGCCCCTAAACCAAATAAGAAGTTAGTAAACAATGCTGAAGCGTCACCCCAGCCGCCCGCCCGCCGTCGCAATGGTTTTGGTCACGTTAACTTGACGCGTCTAAACGTATTTTGCCAATGATATTATTATTTTGCTGACAAGTTATTTGATATCTGGCGTGAAGATATCACATTACACTGTCTATTTTGAGATTGATCCTTTTAGGCAAATCGCCACCTCACCTCTTCTTCTTCTTCATATTTAAAACTTAATTAAATTAATGAAATAAAAATATATATTTTTTATTTTTGTGTTAATGAATTAATTGTTAAATTAAATAAACAAATACCAGAGTACACTCTACAGACGCTAGGCTACAGCCTAACACTGGTTAATTTCGAATACCTAAAAGAAATTCGTTATAAGAACCGATGAAACAACAGGGATCTCATTTGTAACAACATAAACTTGATTAAAGCTGTCGGAGAGGCAACATAATATAAAACCACTCTCTTTCTCTTATCAAGAGTCACAACAAATTTTCTTTTAAGCAATATTTTTATTCCTTTATCTACGGCGTTTGTTTTTGTCAGGGAATATATAGATATTGATATAGGGGAATAAAACAAGTCATATACTGCATAACGGAAATTCTATTTTTTATCCTCGCGAGGCTGAATCAAAATAGCTTATATTATCACCAAGGGGATAAATTAAACTAGTCCAATTACGTGGTATTTAAATAAATAGATGCTTCAACGTCGAGTGTTAAAATCTCCGATGCCCTTTTATGCCTTTTCTGTGGCGAGTTCCTCAGTTATCACAATAGTAGCACCACAAGGGCCGACATACGTTGACATGAGAGGTTTTCAATTAGATAAAAGCTGTCTACTCGGGGCGGTTGATTGCAAAGTAAAAGCATGGGATGAGGGGATATGCGTAGGTTTATTAGACGGGCGGGGAATGGATGCTAGGGCTGACAGAGACGGTATGACCGAAGCGTGTCGCGAGGGTGCCCACAAGGACGTGCAACAGGTCGCCGTGTGACCTATTTTCAGTAATGTTATAATAATGGTAAAATGACCAGTGATTATAGCAATAAATTAATGTAGCACTGTCGCTTGAATTGGCATACGACAGTTCTTTTCACAACAATGATACTTGTGGTGATTTATTAGTACATTTCTATAATAAATGAAGGGACAGTTTATTCTAGAGGGGGTGTACCTTGGTATTCGTGTGTGTGCAGAGTATGTATGGGTGGATACGATACGATTGGTGATAATGATAATAATGCAATCAAATATGGAGGCCTAATTTATTTTAACGTGAAACGTAAAAATCATTCTTAATCTATCTATCTATACTTATAATAAAACTGTAACATGTCCAATTCTGTACATTGAAGATATTTTGAAAATTATATTTGGAGGGCATTCTATAACCGATACTGAGGCCGAAAATGTATTTTTTTTAATTTTTGTCTGTCTTTCTGTATCACGGCTGCGCATCACGCCGAAACTACTGAATGGATTCAAATGAAACTTGGCATGATTTGAGATCTTACTACGAGGTAGGACATAGGATACTTTTTATCCCGTAATCTAGCACGGTTCTTTTGGGAGAGGGGATTAAAGTCAAAATGGGTACTTGGTTATACGCTTGGTCCGATTTTATCAATTTTTCTTTATAATATGATAAATATTAGTAAGGGAACACTCATAGAGAGTTGTTATCAAGGTTTTGTAATCGATCGGGTTAAGCAACGTTAGGTAAGGTCACTAAATAGATGGGTGACCGTTTAACGCCATTTGAACTATAGGTCTCCGTGCTTCGGAGGGCAAGTACAAAGTGGGTCCAAGATTTTAACCGACTTTAAAAAAGGAGGGACTGGTCCGACTACTATCCCTTTGGCTTTTTAGTTTGTTGTACCTACTTTCGTCGTATTTTATTATTTTTTTTCCCTGTATTATTTGATCTTTTGAACGGCAAGACACACTGTCGCTCTGATCTAACTGTAACATGACACACTGTTTAAAAAAAAAAAAGTGATAAAATGACAAGCCCGCTGAGTTTCTTGCCGGATCTTCTCAGTTGAGGCCGCGTTGTGATCCGGTGGTAGCTTTTAAAAAAAAAAAATACATGACCTTTCAAAAGTGCTAGCCTATTTGAAATAAACTATTTTTGACTTTTTTTTGACTTTAATCTATATCTCAAGAACGGCCTAACCGATTCGGCTGAAAATTGGTGGGGAGGTAGCTAAGAACCAGGAAACGGACATAGGATACTTTTTATCCCGGTAGGTTAAGGTTAAGCAACGTTAGGCAAGGTCATTAAATAGATGGGTGAACCGATTTGTATGAAAGTGTGCATATCGGGTAGGTCTGAGAATAGGTCATATAGTATATTTCATACCGCTAGGTTAAGGTTAAGCAACCTAAGGCAAGGTCATTAAATAGATGGGTGAACCGATCTGTATGAAATTTTGTGTGCATATCGGGTAGGTCTGAGAATAGGTCATAAAGTATATCTAATGCCGCTGATACCATGATTGACGAGGATATATAGAACGAGAGGAGGGTGCAAGAGAGGAGAAAGAGGAGAGGGGATTCGAGAAGGGGGTGATGGGGTGAGGGATCGGGGGAGTTAGGTGGAGTAAGTGGGGAGTGAGAAGGAGCTAGTTCGTTGAAGAGAGAGGGGGAGAGGGTTCAGAGAGGGGACAACAGGGAGAGGAAGAGGGGGAGTGTGACGGAAACCGAAGCGGGAGGGGGAAAGAGAGAGGAGAGAAAGAGCATATAATTAGATTTTTTTTATATGAGAGAGAGATATGGAGAGAGATAAATCCAGGGAGAAGGGAGAAAATGTAATAAAAGCGCGGGCGGTGCTGCGCGGGTCAGCTAGTATAGGTATAAATATGAAGGTGTTTATACCAAATATGTAAAAAAATCCTTGGGATTCTTGCACTTTTACACAACAAAGGAAGCTAAGATAAATATTTTTTGTAATAATAAGAAACAGTGAGATGATTTTTAACCCCTCTCGAAATAATATACGACACAAAAGACGGGATATTATTTTGACATAGCTTTCCTTTTATAGTTGAGTGTGTTTGTATATAATAATATGTATGAATATATATATATGTATGTATACGTGTGGTAATATTCACCTGACTGAACTTACCTCCAGCACTGAGGGATATATTTTTTGGGTATACGATGTATGTACCTACTCTCGCGATTACCTTTATGACGATAATCGCTACTAGCACGAGCCGGCCCAAAATACGTGCGGGTGCGGTATAAGCGTACGTAACGTCATCGTTCAAACGATTTTGTTTGAAAACTGGTAAAGCGTTCATGACCACGATAGTATGTGTGTTTGTTTGGCTCGATATAGCCTGTCTTTTCGGACCATTTTGTACGTAATATACTTATACTTTATTATTTTTAAACCTGTTGACGAGACAGTCACCTCGACGCGGGTAGACGAACGCCTGATAGTAAGCGTCACGCCTGCCTTTAAATACATAGGTGTACTACACTGCCGCTCGTCACTAGAGACATTAGTTATTAAGTCTCTTGAGCCTGCTATTTCACCAGCTACAGTGGCCTTCAAACTGGAAAACAGCAATATTATCACATTGTTCATTTGCGGCAAAATATCTGACACTCCGGTGGCACCTACCTGGATGGATGTTCCGGTGTGGTGGGCACTGTAGCTAGTGAAATTACTGGACACAAGAGACTTAATATCTAATGTCTTTAAGGTCGGCAACGCGCTAGTGATTCTTGTGGAATTCTAGCGTCCATAGGCTGCGGTGACTCCTTACCATTATGCGGGCCGCATGCCACCTTGATAGTATGAAAAAATTATTAATTATACTAGGAAACCTCTGAGTTATTCTCTCCTCTAAGATGTGTATTATTTTCTATCAATAATGCAAAATATACAAAGAGCTACTTACTATACAACCAAGTAGCTGAATAAAATAACATTGATGTTCTCGTTCTGTTAGCGTACAAGAGACGGATGGTTCCTACTTCGAAAGTTTCACGGCTCTGTCCTGGCGGCAAGAAAACAGGCGGCTGGCTGCGCTGCGGCTGGCAGAGGCGAGGGCTGAACGACCACCGCCCGCGCCCCACGACCTTGGACTGCCCAGCGTCTCCGCACAACTGTCACATAAAGAACACGAACATCTATACACAGAGGTAACTTTATACTGACGTCACATTAGTCTTTGTAGATCCGCCTGTAAGAGTTTCCTTTTTGAGGTTGTATCGACCTTGTGTTAATTCATTGCTTGTCTCCCGCTTTACAAAGGAGGGAAGTGGAATTTATATATTTCCGACTACTCCTATCTACATTTTTAATTAAATTTGTTGCGGGTTCCAAGACAGGTACCCTCGGCGAGTCTCAAGTCTCGGTTTCTTCAGTGATTACAGGCTTACAGGAGTAACATTGGTGGGAATGTGTGGTGGGATTAGTCCCATTAAAACTGACGTCACATGACAGTGCCATGACCGTACTGTAAATGTATCAGGCAAAAAGATTTTCTTTGTATAAGACTGTATAAAACAACGCCCACTAGAATGTCGTGTATCCGGCCATGGCATGCACGTTGATGTCAAAATTTAAAAGATGTATTCTGCATGATCGGCGACGTAACCGTTCCGCTACTTGCAGCCACCGTTTAAAAAATACTGTCTTTAATGTCTGTCTGTCTGTCTAGGTAATTAGAGCCGTTTATTAATAGTGTATAATTTTTACTGTGGTGCAGTCAACAGTCTGGGTGCCGGAGACGATAATTATGAGCATGAGTTATTTATTTTTCGTGTCTCATACGTTAATAGCACAGTCATACTATGGCCTGGTCTAATGGGTAGACTCCTACTTATACGCAGCGCAGCAGGTCATGAAACAACCAACCTTTGAATTGGCTTTAAAATAGAGTTTGAATTCCAATTAAAATTATTCTATACGTGTTTAAACAAAGTATTTGCCAGTTGTGTCACGGCTGCCGTGCTTCGATCGTCTCTCCTTCTGATCGAGATATATTTGTATATGTACGTGAGGTCACGTAGGTATATGAATATAAACCAATTGATATTAAATAAAACCACAGCTCAAACACTGTACAGGTCCCTCCTAGAGTTCTCTCTCCCTCTGAGGGTATGATAAACAGAAGCATTCTATAATTTATGTTAAGAATTATAAAATGTATAACCTAGTTCTGTTTGTCTATTTTTTTTTCTTATTCTTACGGCCCGAGCCTCCTTGGGCTTTCATTGCCTATTGTTGTTTACACAATCCAGTCCTTCCTTTTCCATTGTTGTTTATTTCTTATAGAAAACAAGCGTAATGCTTTTAAATAATCTCATTAAGCCTAAATAAATAAATCTAGGCATACCGAAATAAATTCTCTGTGACGATCATGTCCACAAATAGTCTCAAAATTGTCTAAAAGTCAAAACGATTAGTTATAAAGATATGTAAAGGTGGCTGAATAATCCGATGGTATGGGTCCAATTGTTACTCCTTTACTTCATTGCTTAATTACGTACACTTTATGACACAATAATATTACTTTACAAACGTAGAACTTCGAGTGTCGCCTGTCAGACACAAGCTAGATATGTATATCATTTACGAGTGGAAGGGAACTTTATCTAATCTACTTTAATATACATATTTCACGTGTAAGTTTATAAACCGGGTTCAAATATTGTCGTGTTTGAGTTGAGTCCAACATAATTTGGCGGGCCCGTTGGTCTAGTGGTTAGACACCCTGTCCGCTAACCGATGGGTCGTGGGTTCGATTCCCACCAAGTGTCTGGGTGTTATTTATCTATTTAAGTATGTATTTACAAAAAAAAATGTATATAAGTATTAGTATCAGGCTCAGGCACAGGCTCTGCCTAGTTTGGGATCAGATGACCGTGTGTGGATTGTCCCAAGATATTATTATATTATATTATTATAAAACAGAAATTCTAAGCTAAGTTAGAGAGAGAGAGCTTAAGTTATCATCAGAGCTTATTCTACGTTGATTTATGTACTTGCATACATTTTATAGCTCTTGCTTGACACTCTTAGTACGATCCTTGAGAGACGTTATTGAGATTTTAGATGCTATTTCCTACTTATTTTAGAACATCAACGATACACAATCCCAACCCAACTTTATGTACTTGTAGGTAGTTTCTTTATGTAGTTACCTACCTTGTTGTAGTTCAATGATTTAGTACATTAAAATAAAAAGATAATAAATTAGAAAAATTAAATGGAGTTGTTAAGTGTAAACATTTTTTCATTATACTTAGGGGTCGTCCATTAATCACGTGGGGCTCGAAAGGGGGGGAGGGGTTCCGAAAAAATCACGAAATATCACCAGGAGGGAGGGGTATAATGAGACATCACGTGTATTTATTTTTCGTTGAATGCACGATTTCTAAACCAAACAGCGGCACGTGGCCTTGACTCACCGTTGCCGGCATCGACTTCCCCTTCAATATTTAATCAGTTAAGTACCTGTATTTAAAGATAATATTCCGAAAATTTCAATATAAAATATATTAAAATTTTGTACAAAAAAATACACGTGATTTTGTATAGGGGGGGGGGGGGGGGGGTAGTTTAAAACCTCACCACATATTACCAGGAGGGGGGAGGGGTTAAAAAGTTGCTAAAAAACATCACGTGATTAATGGACGACCCCTTACCGGATTTAATAAGTTCATTACTTAGTACTTAAATTTCAAGACAAAAGTCTAAATCAAACCACATATATTATGTTTAATATCATGTCACCTGTACTTACATATCTGTCCATCCATACATAGTTTTAAGTCTCCGGCTTCCATTGCCTAACGTTGTCACCGACTGGGCTATGAAAATGTAGTCTTTCCGGAACGTGAATGCATTCCTGCACGTCACCATTTTTCTTTAGGGAATTCATACTTTGTGTTGTACGTTCTGGGCCGCACGTGAATGCGATTTATTTCTACGTGACTCGCTGTTTTACCTGTGTTTTATCCGTCTATTGCTATACAACGGCCAGGGGACTTGTTTTGCTAATGAGATTCTTGAAAATTTTAAAATCCTTACGAGATACGAGATAGGTCATGTATCAGTACATTTTTTTTCTCAGTAGTCAAGTAACATTTTACTTTTTCATTAGGTACTGTATTGCATCGAAAATGCGGTAGGAGCACCGGCACCTGACGGCCAATTCGCAGCCTATAAAGAAGAAGTCATAGAGCATGCTCGGCGTGCCTTCAGGGTCCCGTCTGAGGTGCACTCACGCGCCCTGCGGGCAGCAGGCAGCGAGAGACCGCCCACAGTCGTCCTTGGCTGCTCAGTCATAGAAGCAGATGGACTCGAAGCTAAAGATGCAAATGGTAAGTTTCTAATACCTTATCGTTTGCCAATGATTCTACCAACAAGTCCAACAACAAGGTAATCGCGAAAAGCTTAAGGCATTTTAAAAACATCTGAAGCCACAATATCAGTTAAATTTGTTAATAGACTTTTAATAACTGAACTTTAAACTGCTAACATAGTCACTATGGTAACAAAAGTATAGGCAAGGCATCCGCGTAATAGATTTCGCTTGTTATTCACACGTCAACCTTTATGTGTAGGTATGTGCCCTTAAATCAAATTCACAAATGACGAGTGTCGCCTTGAATAAATTTTCTACTCCGCCTGACATTTTGAATAAGTATAATAAAACATCTCTCATGTGTCATGAGATATTGTTGTATTTACTTTCACTTTTTTACGTTTAATATGTAGGTCGGTATAGGTAGTGAAACAATTCTAAAACTATGGGTATGCCTTTGCGTACTAGCCTTTGCCGTAACATATTTTTGAGGATATCTTATTCACGTCTGTCATTATACTTTTGTAGCTATATACCTATCTGTTTGTATTTTCTTTGGTGTTGGTATCCATGAGGTATCTGAGGTTCATAAGACTGATTACAAGTTTTAAACAGCATATTTTTTATTCCATAACTTTAACTAAAATATTGAAGCCTCTGTACGCAGCGGGAAGTCGCTTGGTTCACAAACCGGAGGTCACGGGTTCCAATCCTGTGGAGAGCAACAACTTTGTAGAACCGTTCGTTACTGGTCTAGCTACTACATCTACTACGATCATCAGATTATTAAAAAAGAGAAAGTAAGATGATTCATGCGTCAGATGGGCTCGTAAAAATCAGACCTGTAGGTACTGTATGCTGCCTGCCCTCTCCCTAATCAAGTCCGTTTTTCATTCTATCGGATTATGAGAGTACTGTCAATCAGTAGGACATTATTAACTACCACTCTGTTATAGCTTCGTTAAACGTAAATTATGTAATATCGAAACAATATTTTTTTTATCTTTTATACCTAATCGGTATAAAATATAACATTTTTGAAAGTATTATAAGTACCAACGTAGATTAGGTATATCTTTTACCCCTAATCACGTGGTAAGTCGAAAATAAATTGAATTGGACGAGAATAAAAGCCTGTAGCGCAATTGGTCCAATTCACTGAAGCTGTACCGACCATATTCAATTATGTGCAAGCGACGAACGGGCGCCACATTGCTGACCGATCGTAAGTTCGTTCAATAAGTTAATACTTTTACTGCCGCACTCACAAACGCCGATTAACTTTAATTCCAATTAAGTCACTTTTAAGAATTTATTTATTTTGACTGTCGGAGGCATTTATTATTATTTTCAATTATTAAATACGAGATAATTGATATCTCTACTCACTATCCGCGTATTAAGTATTAATTAGCTTCGAGTGTCGAAATAATCGGATTCCAAAAATGCATTAATGATCATTAACTATAATTGACGTTTGTAGGTTCGGCAGTTATGCACAAGGTTAAATAAGTGCAAAAAATCTTTGTAATCCAATTACTAGTGCAGCGTCCTCCTTGGGTCAAAATAAAAGTTAAAAGCTTTCTATTAACAACAAACTTTGTTTTGACAGCTTTTGAAAGTGCTAGTAAAGTTGGAGGGTATTTCAATTACGTATCTCTACGAGTTTCAACCACACGCGCGGCGAACAGTGTGGTAAAGTTCATTGTGATTCTAAAGTGGCACTGAAATTAATATTTTGCAGAGATTACAGCCGTGGTAGGTTTGTAAATATTAATAATATGGGAAATATTTTATTATAATAAATAAATATTAAATTAATGGCCATTGGTGCAGCGGATAGCAACCTGACTGCTGTTCAAGGAAGTCACGGGTTTAATTTCCACCTACAAACAATCTCATGTCACTTTATCTTAATGTTATTTATCTATACATAAATGTGTTTATGTAAAAAAAAACATTATATGTGAACCAGGAATAAAGAAATACTCCTTACCGTTGAAATCAAACTACTTTTACGGATTATATCGCAATTTATTTAGATATTACTATTCCGATGTTTCGAATGCTTTGCAGCACCCATGGTCACGGGAGGACTGAGATGTTGAACGTCCTTATGTCACAATTGTGTACCCTCAGATCTTCTTAGTTATTATTGTTGGTCCGATCTACGCAGTAAGAGCTTACAGTATCTTGAGGCCGTGCAGTGATTTGCTTGATATTGGATTTAATTATATTTATCACATGTTAGCACCCCAGCCGGTGTGCCTATATAAATGAGGTGCAAGCTGAGACAAGGACATTCATACAGCGGTCACGGAACAGTCAACGGTCTACCCTCATCAGGATATCAATATGGTTTGAAGATAAAAACTTGTAAGTGATTTATTATTATTCTCTTTACTGTTTGTGATTTATGATGTTTTATTATTTTGTGACTAAAAAGAGAAGTTCTATATGTTATTATGCTAAAGATTTAAATAATCGTCATGCCTCTTACATCAGAAGTGGGATAAGTAACTCGCTAGCCCGCAAACTATAGCTGTTTTTATTTTTCTTTGTATAATATTTTGTTAATTATGTTACTGGTTTAAAGTATTTTCATGGTTAGTGCACATAATCTAATTAATTGCAAAACCTACATTTATTAGATATCGAATATTGGATATTGTTTTTGTCAAAAAGAAAGCGTAATTCATTGGCACAAAATACGGCTGTGCTTTTCCCTTCCATTGGTATAATTTTAATGGGCATGTTAAAATGTTAAAAATATTTTTAATATTTAGTAGAACGACTACCCACATCTGGTATTAACATTCAAGTATTAGCGTTTGTTGTTTTGTGAAATGTAAACTGTGACACGTTAACCCACTACTATAGTTGTGTTTATCTATCCTTTGATATAATTTTGATATTTATGACCGTGTTAAAAGTATTTTAAAGTTTAGTACAGAAAGAAAGTGAATAGTTGCAGAAGTGCCTAATAACAGGATGTACTACTTACTATCCACATCTGGTAGATATCTAAAATCCGTAATTGTTTGTGAAACGGAAACTGTAAAAAAAATAAAAAAATAAAAATAGAAAGTTGATATGCACTGTAGCTGGCTCACTCAAGCTCATGGTGCCTGAGGGCAGGCACCCGTGCAGGAGGGCCGTGTTAGCACCCCAGCCGGTGTGCCTGTATAAATGAGGTGCAAGCTGAGACAAAGACATTCATACAGCGGTCACGGAACAGTCAACGGTCTACCCTCATCAGGATATCAATATGGTTTGAAGATAAAAACTTGTAAGTGATTTATTATTATTCTCTTTACTGTTTGTGATTTATGATGTTTTATTATTGTGTGACTAAAAAGAGAAGTTCTATACATTATTATGCTAAAGATTTAAATAATCGTCATGCCTCTTACACACAGGATCCCAAGCCGGTGGTAACACCCAACCATCTTCTCTATTGAAATTAGGATGTTTTTTTGATTTCAATAGCCTCACGAATCATCCTAGGTGGAATCGGTGTTCTTTTGCGAGGATTTGAGGATTATCAAATCTAATATAATGGTGGGTGCGATCCAGAACGTGTTCACATACTGCAGACTTCGTACAGCGTCGGTGTTTCACATGTGTTCTTTAACGCGAGTGTTTATGGCGCGCTTTGAAGTAGTTTGATTTCAATGTGTAATATTCGCGTGTAAGTAAAAGACAAAATTAATCCTTATCGTATAAAAATGTTGATTGAAATGAATGTAAGACTTTCAAGTTTAAAGTATAATGTCTGATCAAGTAAGTAATATTGTAATATATAAAATGTTTTTAAAAAAAAATTGAACAGACTTCAATATCACTGAAAAGTATAAAATAATTTAAATATTATTGAAGTTGGTGTTAGCTTACCGGCTGTGTTTATTTGGCACCAACTTCAATAGTATTAAAATTATTTTATACTTTTCAGTGATATTGAAGTCGGTTCAATTTTTTTTTTAAAAGATTTTATTTTAAATTTTTAGTGATATTTTCATATATGAAGATTGAACCATCGAAGACCGTAAAATGATCTAGGTAGGTTATGATCACATTATCGTCTACATAGTTTTACATAATTCATGTTTCTTCATAAAAAAAATATCCGGTCGTAATGAAATTTGCATGGAATCATCATAGCAGTTTACTCTCTCGAATAAAAAAAGAATCATCACAATCGGTTCATAATTGTCAGAGCAATGTAATGGAGAACATCAGTTTTATGGTTTTTACCAGATAAATTCCTCCACATCGTTCATGGTCCTCCAGGAAGTTCTTATCCGGTTGTAATAAAATTCATACAGATTTAATACAGTGGTTTCTTCTTTCGAATAAAAAAAGAATCATTGAAATTGGTAAATATTTGCCAGAGTTATGACCATTTTTGTCCTTAAAAAGCGACATAAAGTCATCGATATAGGCTTTCCTGCAGCTCTCAGTGCGCAGTCACCATTCTTGTTTTTTAGGAACTACTTATTACTACGCAATAATTTTTTTATGGGACCCAATCAATGGATTGAAGAATGGATGGAAGAAAGATTTTTTCAAATCGGTTCATAATTGACAGAGTTATGCGCGAACATACATAAAAAAATATATATATATATATACAGACGAATTGAGAACCTCCTCCTTTTTTGAAGTCGGTTAAAAATAGCAATTATGTTGAGCTAGGCAAACTACATGGCTTCGGAGTCGCTGGAGGTTTGGGGTGTGGGTCCTAGGACGTCCATTGAGTACGGCGGCGGGGTTGCGACCCCCATCCCCGCGAGCACCGTGACAGGTTCCCGGGGGGTACAATCGGGCCCCCCGGCAGCGGGTTCAAAGGCAAGGCACTGAGGGGCCCCTGGTGCAGATCCCAGCGAAGGGCCTTAGGAGCCACTCTCATGTGCCGGTGCGACAGCCGCGGGGGTTTTTGTGGGTAAAAATCTCACGTATCCCGGTCGAGCCGCACAGCTCTCGGGGACCTTTTCCCCGCGTCAACAAACAAAAAAAGGCAAACTACATGGTTTCGGAGTCGCTGGACGTTCGGGGTGTGGGCCCTAGGACATCCGTTGAGTACGGCTGCGACTCCGAGGAGGACGGCGGCGGGGTGCGACCCCGTGAGCACCGTGACTGGTTCCCGTGACTGGTGGGCTAAAATGCACCCCCGGGCGTGCGGCAGGCTCAAAAGGCAAGGCACTAAGGGGTCCCTGGTGCAGATCCCTGGGCTCTCATGTGCCGATGCGACAGCAGCCTCGGCGATTTTAGTGGTAAGAATTCCACATACCCCGGTCGAGTCCTACAGCTCTCCCGGGGATCTTTTGAAGATTTACCCGGGTTAAAAAAAGGCAGACTTCATGGAGATCGAGATCTACCCGTATTCACCAGCCGACCGCCTATCTAATTCTTCATCTTTTTTCTGGTCAGCAGACAGTGTCACGTCACTGACTCCATGGATTACCTAGTAATATTTTCAATACATAATAGGGTACAGTGACCCGTACTGCATGCTGGGCATCCAGCCGGCTTCCTTGCCAGCATCGCCGCGTGCGTCGGAAGACGAAGGACGCAAACACGGGTTCAGGCTCAGCTTCAAGCGGCGCGACGGGCGGCAACAACGTGACAGCCTCGGAAGACTGCCCGCAAGATACATACGCGCTACCAGCGTTCGACCGCACACACTGTCACCCAAGTGGAACGAGACATTTAAATTGTAAGTAAACCTCAGATAAACAAACAAGCCGCAAATATGGTTTCGAGAAATCAATGAACCCAACCAAACGAGAACACTCCCGCATTTCCCGTTAAATATGTATGTACCCAAAAACCTCATTGATGTAATTATTTCGTTCAGCTAAGGAGTGGAACAGCTTGCCTGCCGTAACGTTGGTTTTTCCGCCAGATTTTATATGTGGGTGTATTCAAGGCTAGGAAATATATAGGCTTTTATTAAGTTAGTGTATTTTAATAACTTCGATTGCATCGCTGCTTTCCATATAGAATTGCAGACAAGCATTGGATTAAAAAATAATAATTAAAAGTTTAGTATACTGTAGTTTATCTGGTTTGATGTTAAAATAAAGATTTTATACCCATGGAGTGTCCGGGTAAGAATAGCACCCTCCCATCTCCTGTTGGGTGTCCGTAAGAGGCGACTAAGGGAAAACAATAAGATTGGCAGCAGCACCTTTCTATTCGATTACCTTCCACATATGTATACCTACTGCGATCCCCAAGACGCCTGCCTAGTGTTGGAATTATGGCAACCCCTCCCTTCTACAGGGAGGCGTTTGTTCAGCAGTGGACGTCTTTAGGCTGTTGTTGATGATGATGAAAGATTTTATTATACAAGCCTAAAACAAACAACAAATTTGCATAACAATGAATGGAATAGAGAAATGATAGTAAATAATCTCCTAGAAAATGCACAAATGGCTAGACAGCTTTAAACATCAAAATGAGCGCTGAACAGGAAATTTTGCTTAGTGATTTTCTCGTACATCAAGCCATATGTTTGTTTGGTTTGTTCACAGTGATATAGACGATATATCGTCGGACGTGTTGCACCTAGACATCTGGGACCACGACGACGAGAGCTCGGTACTGGACGCGGTGTCGCGACTTAATGAAGTCCGAGGGGTCCGCGGTCTCGGACGATTCTTCAAGCAAGTTTGTCAAAGTGCACGGCAAGGCAGCCAGGATGACTTCCTCGGTGAGTATTTATTCTATTCGTATTTATTAGTAAGTATAACAGAATAGATGCAAAAAGTATGGAACAGAACATAGCTCAGTTTATGGGAAGACCTACAGGTAAGGTTTTTGGATGCGGTATTTTATATTTAACAATATAAAATACCGCATCCAAAAACCAACTTAACAGTTGGTTTAATTATATGTTAAAAGTTTGTTTAATAAAAATCGATTCAGACGATTAAAATAAGTTCGTCTCGAAAGTTTTTTTATACCTGCTTGTACTTATACCACCATTATACCAATCCTAGGTAAACCATGTGGTTTACCTAGGATTTTACATCCTTATAGTCAAATAAAACGTAGGACATGACTAATAGGTACGTCTACGTCTTCCCATGAAATCCAAGCAGAGAACGTCGTACCTCCACCTTAAATACATATGACCATTAGAGACTGCAGACAAAATACCTTCACTTTTAGCGTTCTTCTTGCGGGAGTCCCTTTCCTTCTTTGGTACCTCTGATACTGCTAGTATGATTTACCTACCCCTGTATGCTACTGCATTCCTGCTTATATATGCGCTAATGCTTAACCATGATCCGACCTGATGCTAAGCAGACGTGGTCGGAAGAGCACACGCTAATAAGTGTAGGAATAATGTCTGTCACAGCTATCTCTGGTACCGGCAGCAAAAGGGACGAAGAATGATCACTGATAGATACCACTGGAAGTGTTTTCAACGAATTCGAAAACCGAAAATTTAGATTCGGTGCCTTTATCTACGTTCAAAGAGAATTTAATATCTACCAACAGATTGTCATAGTATAGGTGCATGTAGCTGTAGCTACTATTTATCTAATCTTCTAACAGGTTTCGTGATCCACTGTAGATACACGTTTTATTTTTTCTATTTTCCAATATCAACTTATTGAAAACCAATGGTAAAACAAATAGAAACGTTATTTGTTTGGTTGTCGCGGAGGAGTGACTTTGCGTAGTATTCTCCTGAGGCCACCGGTGCGCGGTGGCTGACGCGGTATCTCTGTATACCGTACATACACCTTTATTCAGCTCAAAGCTTGTAAGTTCACCACGTGTTTACTTTACAAATTGATTTCTAGTGTCATGTTTGTATGTTATGTTAGAAGAAAAAGAAGAATATTGTATGAACGATATGCTTATTATATTATCATACATCTTCTATACTATAATAAAACTCAAAGAGCACTTTTTCTGTACATAGAATATTATTCCAAAATTTATATGTAGGGATACTATAGGGGAAAGTGGTCACCCTTCGTACGCGGGGCACATTCTAGAAGAAAAACTAAACGGCACACAAACACGCCTTTGCTTGTGTGCCTTAGAGGAAGAAAACCATAGAGGGCTGGACACTTTCTTTCTCATTCACGCAAGAAAAGAATGCGATTATGTAGGTTACGTGTGATAGAAAGAAACAGTGTATATGATTTTTTGTCCCTCAGCATGTGTTCGATTTTTCCGCGCCGTGGGTGCGAAACAAATTTGACGTTTGCTCCCACTTTGCTCCGTGACAATTTTATCGTGGTTTTAATATTAAATAAATAACTTAAAATTCAATAAAAAACTAACTGTGACATTACTGTGTGTTGTGGAAATCCTATAAGAATCGTGCAGTGCAGTATTATAGGCTGTAAAAGTGACAGTGAACGTATAACTAAAGTGGAGTATCGTTTCACAGGTAAACGTGAATTATTATGGCCAATTTAGAGATTACATTTAGAAACTAATACATGTAAACGACTTATTTTGATCTTATTGCTCTAAATTAGTTACTATTTTACTTGAAAGTTACGTGTAAGATCGATAAATTCTTGTTTTTCATCCATAACCTAAAATTTTCAGTTTATTGATCGCCATTATCAGTGTTGCCAGTGTATAAAAGAGAGACTACCATAAATAAGTGGTAAATTATTATTAAGTGCATCATACACGATGTCACATGCTGGGTGCATCGAAGAATTTCTCAGATTCCCCGAATTTATTTTTATGATTTCCTGAAAATATGGATATTTGTATACTGTGGATAGCAGCAACAAAAAGAATTAATTAGGTTGCTAAAAGTTATTCCCGAATGCTTAAATATTCAGAAATAACGTAAGCGCTCAAGTAATTCGTCCAAGGCTGCGCAGGACGTATTCATTCGTTATTTATAGGCACAATGGTCATTGTACATTTAATCTTGCTTTTACTATATGCATGTTGTTTAAATATATGTATGTATGTTGTTGGTTACAATTTATTGGTAAATTTGTCTGAATTATAAATAAATAGTACCGACGTTGAATAGTTTGTTTCATTTGCCCCCTTATTATGTACCTATCTCGTTTGACAACTAAAGTGATGATCAATAAAGCAAAGTGACTATTAAATAACTATCAAATGATTAATTTGGCATTGCCTAACTTGAATCACCAATAAATACCAAACACACTTTCAGTAGACATCAAAGTTTGGTGGACAACTGAAGTTTGATAGTCACTTTGCTTTATTGATCATCACTTTTTTTTTTGTAGGAATAGTACTGTTTCACCGGACAAGAGGGCGAGCGCTTAAAGCGCTCCAGCCAGAAAGGTTTGGGTAGCGACTAGCACAAGGGCACCTCAGGGCGGCACGGCCTCGGTTTGGGCTGCCGCTTAGAGAAAATGAGTTTACCACCGGTTCACAACGCGCCCTCGCTGAGAAGAACCGGCAAGAAACTCAGCGAGGGGATGCATGTCGAGGTCGCATGCGTACGGATCCCTTCGGCCTCGCCGGCGAGACCGGTGTCTGTGTGTTGATGTGTTTACGACTCTTGACATCGTTGTCGGTGTTGGTGTTGTGTCATGGTCCAGGAGGACGGACATCGGGTCGGGTGGGTCGAGCAGTACATGCCGCGGACGGCGGCGATGTACGGCTGTTCGACGATCTGAGGGACCTGGCCGCTGCCCAATAGGACATGGGTTCGATTCCGAAGGATTCCGAACAATTGTCTAGGTGTTATTTATCTATTTAAATATGTATTTATACAGTTTACAAGTATTTGTAATCATTTATCTGGTTACCTTACTAAAGGATCTGCGTAGATTGAGATCAGGTGGTCATTGGTCAAGCGTAATCTACGCTCCCAAGATACTAGTACTATAGATTTGTATATTGGAGAAATTTACTAAAACTTACCCGGTAAATGGCCATAGTATGTATTATATTAAGTTATAAGAAAGCCAATTTTTGCCTACCTCTCTGGGAAATAGCATATTATTGTTTTTATCTCTTAACTTTTTTGTATGAGGCTAATAATTATCTACAGCTCTTAGCCACATTAATCACCACGTGATATCACCCAGGTGAGCAATGTGGAATAGACCTTAGCTACAGCATATATGATATTAAGTGTACATTCACTTTGTAGCCTCCGTCGTGGGTTCGAATCCTGCGAAGGGCAACAAATTTGAGTAGTTGTTCCTTACTCAAACTCAAACTCAAAAATCTTTATTTCAAATAGGCTTAACGCTAGCACTTTTGAATCGTCATTTTTTAAAAGCTACCACCGGATCACAACGCGGCCTCAACTGAAAAGATCCGGCAAGAAACTCAGCGGGCTTGTCATTTTTTTTACTGGCTAGGACAATGCAGGCCGATGACCTGATTGTCTGTAAAGTAAGATGATCCATGTGTCGGGATTTGCGATAGGACGTATGCCCAACTCCTGTCCGTCAAATTAAAACACCGAGCTTTGTGCACTATAATATTTCCTGCGTACATGGCTGATCTTGTGAAAGATTGGCCGCTGTGGTCGTTTCGGCTAGGAGGACATTATTATAACAATCACTTTCGCACTTTTTGCAGACTGTCATAGATTAAGACGATATAATGTAAGAAAAGTAAATGTTGTGTCAGAAAAGTGGTTTTTGGTTAGGAAAGAAAATATAATTTACAACAACCTCCGTATTTGCTTTACACAAAGGGTAAAATTTCCCTTACATGGCAACTCTAAATTTAGTATGTACTTATTTTTCTGTCCTTATCGGCGGCACGCTTGGTATATGTCTGTATTATATTCTGTCTACGTTGTGTGCATAGACATACCGACCACCATGTTACTAACGGAACTTCGGGGCAGTCGCGCCACGCTGTATGAGCTGACAAGACGTTAAGTGTTTCCGCGCGAGGTGAGTAATTTTACTTACTAAAGTTTAGTTCGTAATTATAGGAAGAATTTTTATGTTTTTGACTAAATAGTGATGATTAATTAATGTTATTGTTGTTTATTTTGAGCTTTAATTGTAATATTTCTCATACTAAATCAGAACTTATATGAAATTGTAATTTTAATTTTAGAGTAAGGTTTGGGGCACATTCGGACAGTACTGCAGGGGGCACATTCGTACGTATACGAATGCTCCCCCCTTAATATCTTATTTACCGCCAGTACATCAAATTTCATTTTTTTATGAAATGTATACAGTACGTACGTCAAAAATTGTTTTAAGCATATTATAATTAGGGTACTTTTTATGTATATCGATCGGAAACCTTTAATTTAGCTCAGCTGCTTAGTTTTATTATGTAAATCTTTTATAAAATATTTGCTTGCAGAATCATGGTGTGGAAATATAAAAAAGGGTACGCAAACCGAAGTGCTGAAAGTATCTTATCTTCGGAAGAAACCGAGATCATCATGGCGATTCTATTACCCTGGTGTAGAAGATATACATACTTTCTATTTTAGAGGCATCGCCATGATCCTCCCTGATCCTCCGCCACGAGCAAATTCTACTAGAATGGCTAGACTTTTTACTTTTGCAGTTAATTTTAATGTGCAATAAGTTCTAAAGTTACAACCAAATGTTTATTATACCTACTTTAAGTTTCAATTGTCAAAGATTTATTACAAAGATCTCACACATATTGATTTTAGATCTGTTACAGACTGATAGTAAATTTTAGAATTATCAAAAAGTATAATATTTTATTTTTCGTTTCTTTACGGAAGAACAATTGATTAATTATGAGTCAAGTTAAACATTATTAAGTTACTTTTATGATAAAAACATTATTCTTTGTGATCTAATAAAGTTATCGAGTTTAATCGGCTTTTTAATTACCCTGTATCAATCTACCCCATGGTGTATGAAAGTACCCCACTCGCTGTATGAAAGTACCCCACCTGTGGGGTGCGTTCGTACAAATATCTTATCGTAGAAAAATGGCTATAACCCTTTAATCGTCTGACATAATAGTTTCAAAGTTTTTAGTAACTAACTATGATATATTTGTTACACGTAGGTGTATAAACTAGGTAATTTTGACAGTTGATCAAAGAGTAAAAAAATTATATGTAAAAAGTGTACGAAGGGTGACCACTTTCCCCTACTATCAACATAGAGGCCAAAACAATTTTTTTTGGAATTATTGTCTGGCTGTCTGTCAGTCTGTCTGTCTGTCGTTCTGTTTGTCCAGGTATCATTTAAAAACCCGTGGATGGGTTTTGATAGGACTTTCATTGATGTGTTGTGTAGAAGTCAAGGTATAAATTGGTATATAAAACATCACGCTATGTTTCATAGGGGTTAAGCAGTGAAACATTACTTGCACATATTACCACGTAATTTCCTTTGTATGTGAATAGGGTAATTATAGACTGATCAGTTAATCATTAAGATATGTATTATTACGCTATATACAATAGGGACTGAGCAGACATTTAGTTTGCATAAGATATGGCAGTGGCGAAGGGTCAATTTTTTCATACTGGGTTAGTAGAAGCCAATCTACAAAGCCTAGAGCACAGGCGCAAAGTAGCCAGCCTCTCGGTATTCTACAGGATGCATTTTGGAGAGTGTGCACAGGAACTGCATGACTTGATTCCACCATCCCCCTTCTATCATCGGGCGTCGAGACGCACTGCGCATACACACCCTTATGTGGTGAAAGTGCCTTCAGTCCGGACTAAACGATTTGCCTTTTCGTTTATATTGAGGACAGCTAAGGATTGGAACAGTTTGCCTGCGTCGGTTTTCCCGCCCGATTATAATGTGGGTGTCTTCAAGGCTAGAGTGAACAGGCTTTTAATAAGCTAGTGCGCTTTACCATCTTCGATTGCGTCGCCACTTTCCATCAGGTGGGTCTACAGTCAAGCACTAGCTTATGTTGAATAAAAAAAAATATAAAAAAAGTTGTAAGGGGTAAGCCGGTCCGGTACACCCAGGACATTTTCATTAGATTTCTGTATTGTTCTAAGTACTTTGCTGATAGCAATATGACATTATATCTATGAAAAGTTAAAATCTGTAAATCCCGAGCGAGTCCAAACTAGATTAGGAAAGAAATAGGCAAGGGAAAAATACCATTTCATTTCATTTAAACGCCAGCGGTCAGGTCCGCTGCACCACCAAAGCTACATTTGTATAGGTAGGTAGAAACTGAGAATACGAAATTACTAAATTTTTACTTAGGTAAAAGACCTAAAATGACTCGAAATGATCTAACGCAATTAAATGTATAACTACAATTCACACTACACACAATGAACAGCGCTCCCAAAAAACGTTTCAAGGTTCCTGACCTTGAAGCGTTTTTTGCCCTGGCTCAGGGGGGTTCATGAAATTTTAATGAAACTCCCAAGTCCAGGTAGTGTATAGGTATTGTATTACAGTCGCAACAATAAAAGATGCGAAAAACTTAAAAGTTTCAGTATCGAATATCATTAGACAATAATTTACGATGTTAGCGTGATTTACATTATGAACAGCGCCATCTATCGGTGAAATTGAACGTACAATCACTATAGAACTTTAAAGTCGTGTTAGTTACACTATTTTTAACTCAAGAACGGCCTAGCCGATTCAACTAAAAATTGGTAGGAAGGTAGCTTAGAACCAGGAAACGGACATAAGTTATCTTTTTATCCCGGTAGGTTAAGGTTAAGCAACGTTAGGTAAGGTCATTAAATAAATGGGTGAACCGATTTTTATGAAATTTTGTGTGCATATCGGGTAGGTCAGAGAATAGGCCGTAAAGTATATTTCATGCCACTAGGTTAAGGTTAAGCACCATAAGGAAAGGTCATTAAATAGATTGGTGAACCGATATGTATGAAATTTTGTGTGCATATCGGGGAGGTCTGAGAATAGGTCATAAAGTATATTTAATGCCGCTGATACCATGATTGATGAGGATATATAGAACGAGAGGAGGGTGCAAGAGAGGAGAAAGAGGGAGAGGGATTCGAGGAGGGGGTGATGTGGTGAGGGATCGGGGGAGTTAGGTGGTGTAAGGGGGTAGTGAGAAGGAGCAAGTTCGTAGAAGAGAAGGGGGGAGAGGGTTCAGAGAGGGGACAACAGGGAGAGAAAGAGTGTGACGGAAACCGAAGCGGGAGGGGGAAAGAGTGAGGAGAGAAAGAGATAGTTAGATTTTTTTATAAGAGAGAGATATGGAGCAGCATAAGGCAAGGTCATTAAATAGATGGGTGAACCGATATGTATGAGATTTTGTGTGCATATCGGGTATGTCTGAGAATAGGTTATACAGCATATTTTATGCCACTGATACCATGATTGACGAAAATGTATAGAACGAGAGGAGGGGACAAGAGAGGAGAGAGATGGGATGGGATTCGAGGAGAAGGTGAAGTGTGGAGGTGTGGGATTAAGTTGTAAGTATTTCTTATTTAAATTAAATTAATTTGCGAGAGCACCTATTTCTGTTGTACTCACTTAGACTACCCCCAACCAAAAAACCCTCAGCATTTTTCTAATGAAAGAGAGATGGAGAGAGAAATAAATCAAGGGAGGAGGGAGAAAAGGGGAACAAAATGTAATAAAAGCGCGGGCGGACCTGCGCGGGTCAGCTAGTAGTATATAACTATACACTTTAATTCGGTTTTCTATAAGATCATGAATAGAATAGTCTTGCGATCGATTCCCATTTTTTCTCATAAGGGGGCATCCATTAATCACGTGAGACTCTAAAGGGGGGGGAGGGGTACCGAAAAAATCACGAAATATCACCAGGGGGGAGGGGTATAATGAGACATCACGTGTATTTATTTTTCGTTGAATGCACGGTTTCTAAACCAAACAGCGGCACGTGGCCTTGACTCACCGTTGACGGCAACGACTTCCCCTTCAACATTTAATCTCAGTTACCTGTATTTAAAGAAAATATTCCGAAAATTTCAATATAGTTTGTACAAAAAAAATACACGTGATTTTGGGTAGGGGGGGGGATAGTTTAAAACCTCACCACATATCACTAGGAGGGGGGGAGAGGTTAAAAAGTTACTAAAAAACATCACGTGATTAATGGACGACCTCTAAGCATACAAGCAAGGCTTTGTCTAGCCTTGAAGCCCCCGGGAATTTGTCACGGTGCTCACGGGGACAAAGGTCGCAACCTCGCCACTAACCTCCTTGGAGTCGCCGCTTTACTCGATGGACGTTGTGAGCGGCTTCGAAGGTTACCTGTTATTTTTTGGTCGTTTTTGATTATCAGCCAAAACTACATGACAGAAACCGAAATAAAAATCTGTTTTGAGATGGGGAAATGAAGCCCTTTCATAATGATGGGTATCATTATGAAAGGGCACTTGATATAGCAGTCTCACTTTGAAATTTCGACTCGATAATATATTTTTTCCATTTGTGACAAGGTTGGGTAAGTAAGATCTAAAACTATTCCAAGTTTCAAATCGATAGCGTTAGTGGTTCCTGAAATATATAGGTGTGACAGACAGACAGACAGACGAAGTCTCACCATAAGTTCCTTTTTTAACCGACTTCAAAAAAGGAGGAGGTTCTCAATTAGTCTGTATATATATTTTTTTTTTATGTATGTTCGCGCATAACTCTGGCAACTATTAACCGATTTCAAAAAATCTTTCTTCCATCCATTCTTCAATCCATTGATTGGGTCCCATAAAAAAATTATTGCATAGTAATAAGTAGTTCCTAAAAAAACAAGAATGGTGACTGCGCACTGAGAGCTGCAAGAAAGCCTATATAGATGACGTTTTAGTCGCTCGGACTCGCTCGGTTGGACAAAAATGGTCATAACTCTGGCAAATATTTACCAATTTCAATTATTCTTTTTTTATTCGAAAGAAGAAACCACTGTATTGAATCTGTATGAATTTTATTACAACCGGTTAAGAACTTCCTGGAGGACCATGAACGATGTGGAGGAATTTATCTCGTAAAAACCATAAAACTGATGTTCTCCATTACATTGCTCTGACAATTATGAACCGATTTCGATGATTCTTTTTTTATTCGAGAGAGTAAACTACTATGATGTTTCCATGCAAATTTCATTACGACCGGATATTTTTTTCTGAAGAAACATGAATTATGTAAAACTATGTAGACGATAATGTGATCATAACCTACCTAGATAATTTTACGGTTTTCGATGGTTCAATCTTTATATATGAAAATATCACTAAAAAGTTTATAATAAAATCTTTTAAAAAAAAAATTGAACCGACTTCAATATCACTGAAAAGTATAAAATAATTTAAATATTATTGAAGTTGGTGCCAAATATACACAGCAGGTACGCTAACACCAACTTCAATAATATTTAAATTATTTTATACTTTTCAGTGATATTGAAGTCGGTTCAATTTTTTTTTAAAAAGATTTTATTATCTTTTAGGTATGGAAACCCTAAACAGACAAAGTATGCTCAATTCTGGTTATAACATTTGAGAAGAGAACCCAGAAAAAAAAAGATCCGTTAATCGGCAAGAACTTCAAGTTCTAATTATCCAACGTAGGCCAAGCAAACACGAAGATATTATTACGTCATTTGTGGAGGCTGTTTCCACACATTTCATTACCAGTACAATAAGTCTAATATCAATCTGTATTGTAAGACTTCAGAAATTAAATTAGAAACCCAACGAATACCTAAACTACGACGTAGCTCAGAGATTGCATGGCATAATACATAAGACACAATGGACAATGGAGATAAATTCAGAACTTATCTTTAGTACAACAAAATACAAGTCGCACAAAACGCCTGTAAATTGTTTTACGGGGGATTAGCCGCAATTAATTCCGTAAACTACCGTATTTGTTTCAGCGAATGTGGTTAGGTTACAAAATAACAGCGGTGAGGCTGAGTAATTTAGCTGACAAATTAGCAACGTGTTGTTACTCGTATCTCCCTTGACTCATGAGTCCTGTCTTTTTTTTTAACTCAGAATAATCATTCGGAGCGGTCACAGAAAATAATAATTTATCATCTTACTTATACCTACAAAATGTTGATTTTACTATAATTTATAAAAGAAATAAGAAATTATAATCGTAAGTACTTATATACCCTAATGTTTTTATTGAGTTTAGAACTGTAAAAAATACCACAAGAATCCCAGCAGAACACTAATTTAGATCAAAACAAAGGCGATCTTTTTTACGGCCGATTTATCTAAAACTTTTGAATACAAAATAACGAAATTAGTAAACAAGTAATTTCATCATAATTTTCAGCTGGACGACGTCTAATGAAAACCCTCGTTAAACATAACATATATAAGAAACAATTCTAACCAATACTCATAAATTGGATGTTTACCTGCAAGGAATTTTGAGAGGTACAAACATGACGCAAAATAGGTCAAATCAATTCTGAATCAGAGGATGGATGGAGGTAAATTGAACCTTATTACATGTCGGCTAACATCAGTTATTGCATCAATGTTCGTGTAATATGTTAATCCTGACTATTTGGTATACAATCTGCTTTTATAGTAGGGTGGGATAATCTCATAGTGTTGGATCAGTGTTATTAGCTATTGTGACCAACATGATGTCATCACTGTCATGAAAGTGTTTGAGACACGTCTAAGTAAGCCTCCAGTAAGTTATGCGCGGCCGAAAAGAGTTTGTTGGTAGAATATGCCATTCCTTGAAGCAAGACCTTGGAACTGCCTTTGAAGCGCCTTTGATAAGTATGGTGGAAAATAGAAAGGGAGCCAATAATCCCACAATTAAGGAAGTATAGAAGTGAAGTGAAGGAAATAAAGTTGTACGGCGAACCTGGCAGCAGTCTGGAAGCTTACTGACTAATCTTCTGTGAACCACAACCTTATGGTAGGATGATACAAAAATAAAATAAAATATTTGAATCGATAGATATGTTTTTGTTAACTTCTCTGTTATTTCAATTATCTTATTTATATTTTTTTTTACTTTTGCACCGTTCTTTCTATTCTTTACATTATATACATATTATGTATATTATTAGCTTTAAGTTTACTAAAAATGAAAAAAATATCTTTAAAATATCTGTCTTAAAACCTTGTTTTATAGCGTTGACATTTTCAAATCCTATCAATACTTTGATTGAATGAGATACGAGCCGATCGAAAAATTGGATATCGTAAGAGTGATAGATGAGTAGTGCGATATAGCGAGTGAAATTCAGATGCTTAGGTTCATGTACGTTTCTTTTATTTTCAGATTTACTTTTAGTAATTAAGCTTAAGTTAATTCATTACGACTTTGTGTGCGGCAATCGATTTATCGCACATTTTCTATGCACTCGTAATTAACCTAGAGCGTTGATTTATGTTTGCGTGTAATTAGCGGTGGTACTTAATCCTAATGAGTGTTAAACAATTAATAGATTCCAACTCGAACTACATTAATTAAAATGACTAATCATGTTTCACATTTAATTTAGTGCCTATGGCTGGTATATACACACATCAAAAGTGTCTAGGGATCAACATATATTTTTGCAATAACTTTTCTCCTGATTGATATTAATTAAAATTTTCTTTAAGGATTCATCAAATAAAGTGTTTTCGTTTGTCACAGTAACGATAAACCAAGTCACCTTTGCATTAATAAAGAAATTTGCCATTTTCCTAATAAAGGGATTTTTGACATTTGAACCACTAACACAAAAGTTCGAAAAAAAGACTGAAATAACAGTTTTCTTTAAAATTTTATTGGGTAACTTAAACAATTAATAATCCGTGTTTCTACCGCGAACACTAACAACACAAGAACATCGGTTTGGCATACTCAAAATGAGTTCATCCAAATCACGCTGTGGAATGGTTCGTTCGTTGCCCATGTTCGTTGCAACAACAAAAAAAGGTCTTCTTGCGACTGGATACCCTCCATATTCGGCAGAGCTCTTCTCTGTAGCATATCCCATACATGCTCAATCGGGTTCAAGTCTGGTGACTGAGCAGGCCAGGGCAGGACATTGATGTTAGCTGCGGCGAGAGTCTGTCTTACAACTCTTGCGGTGTGCGGTCGTGCATTATCATGCATTAACTGAAATAAGGGACCGATTTGCACTTGTAGAGGAACGATGACGTCTGATACAATCGTCTCAGCATAAATTTGAGCGTTGAGGTTGCCTCTGATCCAAATCAACTCAGTTCTTCCGCCGATCCAAATACCCGCCCATACCATGATGGTTCCACCACTATAAGGATGGACTTCCTGGCAGGATTTTAATCGCTGTTGGCGTCCAGGGGTTCTCCAGTGTCGTATACGTCTTGTATCCGGTCTCATACCATAACGAGACTCATCAGAAAAGCACACAAAACGCCATTGTTCTTCTGCCCATTTTTTTGCCCAAAAATGCTTGATCCCTAGACACTTTTGATGTGTGTATTTTCCGATTGAACATTTATCAGTGAAGAAGATTCGAAAGTGATCTCTCCCTTTGGTAAAGTTGCCGTATTATACCACACGGTGTATTGTTTAAGTGCACACTTGAAGTTAGGCTTCCGTATTGAGTTTACGTTGGCTTAGAAGGAATTCAGTTAACTGTTTTCAATATCTTAACATCTACGAGACGACACAAACTCATTAATTCTCAATATTTATAACAGATTTATACACAACATCGAATCCGCATCCGTTAAGTAGTTACCTCTAGTAGGCAGATGTAACTACATGACTGTAGTTTTCCTGTTGAGGAATCTGCTCCGCAAAGACCAACGTTAGCTACAGGCTTTTCGATTGGCCTTGAGCAAAAATATCTAGTTCAAATCATCAATAGATCACTATAATAACATTACACGAGTATTATATTTTTTTAGAAAAACCCACGCTGTGTCTTTTTAAAAATTCATGATACGTTATACCGGGACTGCGCTGCGGAGAGAGTAATAATTTGAGTACTATAATAAACATTAATAATGTTAATGGATCAATTCAATTTCCATTTATTTTATGAATGTAGGAAGATTAATCGGCTTTCCAGACCACATATGAAAAATCCTGTTGCTAGAGGCTATTTTCAGCTTCATCGTCAACGCGGAAGTAAAAATAAACATTATATTGCTACACGAATATCTCTTCAAATAATCTTGGAAATGAAAACATAACTTCGTTTGCTTTGTAAATGGGAGAGATTTGAAAAACAAATACTGTTTTATAACGTTAGCTTTATGCATTCGCTGTTATGTCATATTCTATGAATTGGTTTATTTGCTTTTTAAATCATAACCATAGGTTATTTTTATATAGGTTAGTATGTATTATAGCATTTGTCTTACATTTGATCATTAGATTACTACTAGATTTTACTATTATACATCTACTTGTCATTTACTTTTTCTTTCTTTCTTTTTTCTTAAAGTTTTATTAAGATGGACAGTCACAGGTAGTGCTGCTAGGAGAGGTCTGCGAAGAATCGAAAGTAGGCTGAAAAATGTTCCAAGTTTGGGTTTCTAAATCCGGATACATAAAAGATGCGTCTCCATACCTTACAAACGGTAGAATTCGATAGATTGTTGGACGCTAGGGGCCTAAATGTGTGCTCGGCTGATCCGTAAACCCTGGGAATTTGGAAAGTCCCGCAGAAATCGGGATGTCTAGCATCATTCAATTGGTATCATTTACTTCAAGTGTCTGTTATAAATCTCTTATGTTTTTGTACAGGTTGCGTAAATATTCCACTTCGTGAAATTCCGTCGACGGGCGTGGAAGCGTGGTACAAACTAGAGGCTCGCTCCCAACGGTCCTCGGTGCAGGGCCGCATCCGCCTGAGACTCTGGCTCTCAGCACGCGAAGCCGGTCGCCATGACGACGACAACTGGCAACAGGTAAGTTCACCACATAATTTTCATGCCACACTTAGTTAATCATAACAAGATTTAATAGACTAAATTTTTTTTTCTAGACAAGCTATTATAAAATACGTCAGTGGTACTGTAAGCTGATCAAAATGAGTCCAAACACCGTCGATCTATTATACTGAAGAGTTCCGTTGCCTACCTTTCGTCTCCTTCATCAGATCAGCTCGCTGTCACCATAATATTGTATTATCATCGAAGCTTGACAGGCATACAAAATTAGAACTCAATTCCACATCGGGAAGTGGGTCAAATTTAACCTGCAAGATTTGATTACAGACAACGGGACACGTGAAAGTAAATAAAAGCTTGTAAAATAGGTAAATTTCTTTGTCTATATTTGCTTGAATACAAAAGGCAGACAAAACAACATATCAGACATATCAGAGATGGCGGGTTTTAGCGTTTCTTTCCTGCAGTATGTACTAATAAAATAATTGGATAGGCTTTATTATACATAAGAAATCTTATTTAGAAGGCTATTATACTCTAAGCATAAGGCAAACGGACGTGAAATCGAAAACCGAAGCTGTTTTCCACCCGAGTGGAATGGTACATTACAACGACCGACGTGGTTTTCTGCCTGCTTCGTTTTGTCTAATTTTATACTCGAGCTACTTCGTTAATAATAACGCTGAAATGTGCTTTAATTTCGTTAAGATCTTATCTTCATCGGTGGATTAAGCGATGTAAATAAAAAAACTTTTGGAAATAAATAAAAACCGACTTCAAAGAAAATTAATTAAAAAGCATAAAACTACGAAAATGTATTGAAGTCGGTACTAGCACATCATGCCAACTAACACCACCACCAGCAGCTGGCATATTGACTTTAATATATTTTCGTTACTTATTTACTATATATATACTATTTAGATCATTATCCCTGTAGTCTGTTTTTATTTTTTTTCCTAAAAATAGTTTAACACTTTTTAGAGACTTTTAATTGACCAAGAGAGGTATTAACCAGCACTATAACGCAACTCGTACGCACGTACGTAGACGCGTTAGAGTAACATGCAGAAAAGATAAAAAGTGTATATCATTTAAACTATTGAACCGATTTTGATGAAACTTGTACTCTTTCCTAAGTTGAAAAATACTCTATTTATTGCATAAACAATATCGCCATCAAATTTGTAGTTTCTGATAAATGCGTGGACCAATCTACATAGATAGTGCTTAGTTTGTGCCCGCCACCGGAGAGCGCATTATAGCCCCCGGGGAACTGACACGATGCTCGCGGGGACGAAGGTCGTAACCCCGCCGCCGTCCACCTCGGAGTGGCCGCCGTACTCAATGGACGTCTACGGCCCACACTACAAACGTCCAGCGACTTGAAAGTTCCTGGATTATCCTAACCAATAAGGAACAACTAGACAAAGTTGTTGCTCGCCACGATATTTAAAACCGCGACCTTCGGTTTGTAAAGAAAGTCGTTTCCCGCTGCGCCACGGAAGCTATATAATATTACGTATTAACGATTCCTACGTCGAGATCGAGAATGCAGTTAGGAAAAAAAGAGCGTAAGATTTTATATTAAAGGAGATGTTCCATTTTGGGCCAACACTATGTACACTACATGGAAAAATAGGAAAAACATAGGAGAGTTTCATAAAAATACTTATAAATTAATTTGAAGCAGAGTACAATTGTACAAAAATGCTTACTTTTGCAGTTATTTAGTATGTCCACCCTGTTTTTAGGGCAGCCATGACAGTTGCGTTTGACGTTGGTTTACTACTTGACAGTTACTGCTATAGTTGACATTTCGTAATAGATTATTTACGCGTGGAGTACATAATGTATTTCGGAGTTCTTAGTGATTATTTATGTTTGCGGACATTCATTGACTGTTTATTTCTTGACCCGGGGCTTTATTGTATTGATTATCGTCTGTGATTTGGATTGGAATCCGCAACAAGTTCAATCGCAGGTATAATCAGTTGTCAAAATGACATTTTAGTTACGTATTTCCGATCCATCATATTATTGTGGGGTGTTGCTATAGTAGTATTATATTCTCTTTGGTGTTGCTCTCCTTGACCAAGATATCTTAAATGTACAATAAAACGAAGCAATATTAAAAAAAGATAACATTACAAAACAGTTACTATAGTGAATAGTTATATATACATATAGTGTACATGGTGTTGGCCCAGGCTCCATACATTTCTGGAACAACTCCTTTAGAGGACGAGGTTCCGACTCTACATATTAAATGTGTTATTATAAAATTGTTAGGCTTTTTTCAAAAAGGTAAATCAGCGGTTGATGATTTGATGATGGCCAGTGGATCTAAAATCACTATGGGTATAAATTCTTCGACGTTTGTAATTAAAATATCTCTACATAGCATAAAAATGGTCTCTATCTCTGTCTGTTTGTACATTCACCTCTTCTAAACTTCACAATGAATTATGATCCAGCTGTCACAACCGCTTAGAGAATTTCTTCCGGAAGGTTGATATTGTATTTATTGTATACTATTTTAAAATATGTAGTTATAAAATCCTAAACAGCTAAATGAAGCCGCGCGGGATTGTTGTTTCTTTTATATAAATCGAAGACCGCTCACCTGTCACAGTAACTCAAATGATGCTTAAATGAAACTCATCTAAAGTTCAAAGCGGCTTACCAGATTGACGCAAGGTTGGGGAGGACGATCCCTTAAATTTGCATTTAAGAAACTCTTGCCATTCCGATAAAGATTTTTCCAGTATCTCGATAACGTATTCAATGTATTCAGTGAGTGAATCTCTTTTAGCCCCGCGTAATCAAGTGAACGCTCGAGTAAGGAAAAATTGCGATTACAAGATAAATCCAATTCATTTCATAGGTGCTTTTGTACTGTAATTGGTAGACTAGGCCTTGTTCACTCGGAAGTTCTGCCATTTCAATTTCATTATCTAGGTTTTGTTAAGCTTTTTTATTAGGTACCTCCTACTAAGAACCTGCTATGGTAATCAATCACTGTACAGTTTCTGAATAAGCTGGAGGTGTTATTCAGTAAATTAGTTTATCTAGACGGACTAAATTGACACTTGGCAGTGCCTAAATATGTATATACCTACTGTTATAACCTATGATATGAAATAAATTATTTGATATCACTTTGATTTGACAATCCGGAGCTATAAAATTCAAAGAAAAATTATAATCTAATCATAAATTGTTTTTTGTTCGTATCACTATAAGTATATTATAAAACAAAGTCCTCCGCCACCTTTGTCTGTCCGCGAATCCGCGGATAATTCACTTTTAACACTAATCAGTTTAACCAATTCACAGTGGCAGGCTGAAAGATAATCACGCAATAAAAATTTACGATATACATTTTAAACCACTCAAAGTCCATGTCAATAAAGGTCCGCCAACACGAGCGACTATTCGGCGTACTGTTGGCACACGAGGTTGAAACTGCTGGCAACGCGGCTGCAGCTGGCTCAGAGAGTGACACTAGTGCTGCTTGGGAAGGCGAGTTGTGCGGCGCAGCACAGACTCTGCTACACCAGCACGCGATACAGGGCGACTTGAGCGGGTTGCAGGCAGCGATTGCTCGGTTTGCGGCTGCCTGCAGATTGAACAGCGATGCACCACTCGATCCCAAGTGAGTCTTATTAATATAAAATCACCAAATATACACAGCCGGTAAGCTAACACCAACTTCAATAATATTTAAATTATTTTATACTTTTCAGTGATATTGAAATCGGTTCAATTTTTTTTTAAAGATTTTATTTTAAACTTTTTAGTGATATTTTCATATATAAAGATTGAACCATCGAAAACCGTAAAATTATCTAGGTAGGTTATGATCACATTATCGTCTACATAGTTTTACATAATTCATGTTTCTTCAGAAAAAAATATCCGGTCGTAATGAAATTTGCATGGAATCATCATAGTAGTCTACTCTTTTAAAAAAAAGAATCATCGAAATCGGTTCATAATTGTCAGAGCAATGTAATGGAGAACATCAGTTTTATGGTTTTTACCAGATAAATTCCTCCACATCATTCATGGTCCTCCAGGAAGTTCTTATCCGGTTGTAATAAAATTCATACAGATTCAATACAGTGGTTTCTTCTTTCGAATAAAAAAAGAATCATTGAAATTGGTAAATATTTGCCAGAGTTATGACCATTTTTGTCCTTAAAAAGCGACATAAAGTCATCTATATAGGCTTTCCTGCAGCTCTCAGTGCGCAGTCACCATTCTTGTTTTCTCAGGAAATACTTATCACTAAGCAATATTTTTTTTATGGGACCCAATCAATGGATTGAAGAATGGATGGAAGAAAGATTTTTTCAAATCGGTTCATAATTGCCAGAGTTATGCGCGAACATACATAAAAAAAAATATATATACAGACGAATTGAGAACCTCCTCCTTTTTTGAAGTCGGTTAAAAAGTAATAAGAGCCAATGTGGCCTGTGTCATGTATTTGTGATACGGCGGTTTAAAAACGGTACGTTACTCATCAATAATAAAATAATAATAATTTACTGACTGACTATCACAACAAAATGACTTAGGCCGCTTTGGTCCTCATGGTCTCAATTCGAAGTCTATTTACTGCTTAATAATTTCAAGGTGTTTAATTAGTGTTAGTATTATCAGGCTATCAAAACAACAAAGTGTTTCGTCAGATTTTTTGTAGTTTTTTTTTTCTTAGTATAACAGCGACGTAAATGTTTTAACAGCGACGTAAAACTTTACCTTTGTTAAACTTTTGTATGAGGAAATTGAATCACCTCGACAGCGGAAATAAATACACTTTACAGATAAGATCGGTGCCAGATAACGCAGTCTGTTTTCGTCGTTATAATGCTTGCAAATGTTCTAACACTAGTCGCTGTGTTATAGCTGATAGACCATTGCCCGTCCCTTCTTTTGCTGCCGGAAAAGCAATATCTCTGGCACAGTGGCCCGTTCACCTGCGTTGTTAGTAAGCTATTCCGTTTTCATCCGCCGCTTCTTCGCCATTTAATCCGCAATAAATCTCAAAATACAAAAATATTTATTTCAAATAGGCTAGCACTTTTGAACGGTCAAACTTTTAAAAGCTACCACTGGATCACAACGTGGCCTCCACTGAGAAGACCCAGCAAAAACTCAGCGGGCTTGTCATTTTTTTACTTTTTAAACAGTTTTTGTCGTGTTACAATTTGATCAGCATCAGCGACGTCCGAAAGATAAAACAAGAGAGATAAAAAAATACGACGAAAATAGAACAAACTAAACGGCCAAAGGGGCCACAAGCAGACTTTTCAATGGCGAGCATGACCCCAGGACAGAACGATCTAAGCGCATTCTTATTCGGAGTGATCAAAAGAAAAGGTGACTGGTATATACAATTTTTTTTTTTTGACGCGGGGGAAATCTTCCAAAGATCCCCGGGAGCTGTGGGGCTCGACCGGGGTATGTGGGATTCTTACCCACTAAAGCCCCCGCGGCTGTCGCATCGGCACATGAGAGGGGAACCCCAGGGCTCTCCGGTGGGATCTGCACCAGGGGCCCCTCAGTGCCTTGCCTTTGAGCCCGCCGCCGGGGGGCGCATTGTAGCCCCCCGGAAACCTGACACGGTGCTCATGGGGACGGGGGTCACAACCCCGCCGCCGTCCTCCTCGGAGTCGCCGCCGTACTCAATGGATGGTATATACACCTACGTCTGTCTCTTAGGTACATGTATAAGTTGCTGACGGAGTTGGAGCGTGCGTGGTGTGCGTGCGAGATGATCACTGGTGGCGGCAGTGGGGACTCCACCTCAGGCGCGTCTCGCGATGAAGAGCGATGGCTCGCCGACTGCTTCTGCGAGTTCGTCGAGAGAGCTCTGCACCAGCTCCGGCTTCACAGGGACCTATATCCTGTGCTGCACCAATATAGTCTCAACAAGTTAGTGCTCTTATTTTTCTCTCCGGCTGATAATGTTGATGGCCCCTTGGTACCTTCGGTTGTCTCAGCCCACGGTGGTGGGCGCATTATAACCCCCCGGAAACCTGTCACGGTGCTTAAAGCGACGAGGGTTGCGACCCCGCCAATGTTCTCCTCGTAGTCGTTGTAAAGAATCACAGGGCCTAAGGCTCTAAGATATCCTAATGAAGAAGAAAATGTATTAGGTCTAAAATATGTTCTAAGCGAGAATCGAACCCGCGAAGGTAGCTTATCTGGTGATGGTATATAATACTTAATGTATGAACTTTTAGGGACCTATCATCAGACATTTCTTACCTACATATGTTTGTTCCACTGTTGGGCACAGGCCTCCCCTCAAGATGAGGGGCTTAGGCAATAGACTTTACACATCATTCAAAAACTAGTTAGACTTTCTCAGAAATGCAGGATTCGCCGAAAGCTATTAACAATCGCACAAAGACGATTCGCATATAATTAAAGAAATCAGAGGTGTGAGAATATAAAATAAAGATACATATTTGATTGAACGGCATTATAAATATTCCGTTTAAATTAACCTAAAATTAGAAATGTTCATTTGTATTTTGATGACTTTGAACGTAATTATATTCGCTAGGTTGGAGTTTCTACTGCGGTGTCTGAGTCAGCTTTCACAAATGAAGGCGTTCTGGCGATGTTGCCCGTTTAATAAGGAGATCAGGCAAGTTGCGACTATTCGTTTAAAATTTTGATTACTTCAAAAATACTAAGGCTGTGATATCATCTTTATCAACATCAAAAGCATATCAGAATAATAACTTTGAATCGCGGTCATGAACGGTGTACCGGTTTTTAACGACGTGCGCTTACTCCGCCTGCACGTAGCGTACTTTGGGCCGCCCGGCTTGTACAAGGGATTATCGTCCTAAAGATGGGCCATCGTTCAACACCGCGATTTTATACGTACTCTAACTTTAAAAAAAAATAGGATCCTACGATTTTATCTCACACTCAAAGTCAAAAAGTCTAAATAACTGTAAACGGTGACTCCTTTTACCAATAACTCAAATATCTGTGGTGTATATGTATGTGTCTATAGTATCTATATCTGTCTATAGTATTTTGCACTAACCAAGAACCTACATATTAAGAAGTAATTAGATTGAAGTCAGTTCACGTACAGGACGTTACATTTTCCTGGTACTAACATCGTGAATAAGACAAAATGTTCCTAGGTTTAAAATTATGTACTTTTAAAATAGAAAAATTCAAAACATGATTGGTAACACCGCAAGTACGAGTATGACAAATTCGTGTGGCTAGCCGGAACTTACCCAAAATTTTATAATTTTAGCCATATTTAATACACGGATTTACAAATATACCAATAATTTCTATAACCAGAAATCGAACGCGGACTCTATTGAAAAGAACAGGCAAGAACTAAAGTAGCAACCCACTCACTTTTAGTCTCAATTGCCCTCCAAACCAAATTTATAAATGAACTTGTGTGAACCCCAGTGGAGGCCGATTGATCTTAATTAATTAAGAGGAATTGTATAACATTTCTAATCAACCTCGACAGGGATTTATTTAATACAGTGAAAAAAGTGTGTGTTTTTATTAATGCTACTTTGTTTACATAAAGTTAGACTAAACGAATACCCTTTTACTTCTTAGCTGGATAAGAGTTAGGTTTTTTTGCTGTAAGTATGTTAGATTATGATATATTTGATTATGATACTGATGATGGGACAATCTAGTGCTGATTAAAGTTTTTGATATTTTTAATATAGGAGCGAGATTGTAGGCTCTCTACGGAAAGGGACATCCGAATGGTACGAGGCGTTATGCGCTCAAGACACTGAGTCAGAGCGCGGCGAAGACCTTGTGAATCTGATCACGCTGGTCCAGATAGACTTGCAGCAGGGCCTCACTTACTACCACCCGCTGTTCGAGACGTGAGTACCAATCACAAACTCAGGCACATTTCATCATTACTATCCTTTCTGTGAGTGAGTGAGTATTTATTTTGACTTATAAGTAGAACATTTAAGTTAAGACCGTTATGCACAAAATGATTTTCATTTAAATAGGATCAATTATTATTATCCGTTTTTCCAAGGTCTTTTAGATGTTCTACTGTCAGTAAAATTAAAGCAGGCAATTGTTCTTTATAACAAACGGCCCGCCTTTCTCATCTTTTCAAGTTATCGGTCGCTACGCTAGGCTGCTCAGATTTATGTTTGTCTAGGGAAACGATTCAAAGTTAGATGATAATAACGTTCGGGGATAACGATCAAATCGCAAAAACTATTTACTATTTGATATCGCCATTGTTTGCAACTTCCTAGTGTAGTAGTATAAGAATTTGCCTGAACAAACTTCAATGAAATACAATTTGCACCCCTTTGATAGAGAACATGGCAAGCGGACGGCTATTCGGGACCTTATTGTATAAAGCTATTGTCCGTGGTTCGTGGCATATACACTGACTAGATGGCCGCACAACGGGGATTCAATTTATATACAGTGGCTTGACAAGTTCATTAGATCTTGATACGCAATGACGTGACATCATCACAATCTAATTTACTATTACGTGTTAGTTACTCAGTGGATTTAGTCAGTATGCAATACAAAATAAATAAAATAATTACGCTGTATATGACTACAGTTTAAATAATAAATACATACAGCATATGTACTTACGAACAGAAATGGGTCTAAGCCCTCACATAGATACAGATCTACACACAGTCATCCGATCCCAAACCAGGCAGAGCCTGTACTATGGGTACCAGACAACTGATACTCAAATACTTTTTTTTTGTAAATATATACTTATATAAAACACCCAGACACTTGGTGGGAATCGTACCCATGACCTATTGAGTAGCAGCCAGGGTGTCTAACCACTAGACCATCAGGCCCGTCAAACATATATCGATGTAGACAAATTACGAAACTCGCTAATGTCACTCTCTGCATAGTTTGGGTGACGTCAGGCTTCCGCAGGCTTCATCGGATATGACGGTGCCCATGGCCTGTTAGCCTGGCCTGGTGCGGTCTGGCCTGGAGAAATCAGGCCGTGCGGCTTATCGGCGCTTGGCTATCTGTATATGTATGTGATTAGAACAGTTTGTTGGTGCATCTACTGTATTATTTATACTGTGATAAGACCTGCTGTGAAGCTGTTTGTATGTTTTTAACAATGTTTTATCTCCCAAACTATTATATTGATAGCCTTCGGATAATGTAGTTTTGCTACACGACATATAAATAATAAGTTATCCTCAATACCCATTGTCATACGTGCCCCCATTCCGGGTATCATCGTGGGAACCCGGTAACAACAAGCGGAAAGTCCTCGAGTCCCCAGCGATTTACGATGTTTATATTATCCGATACTTTTCCGCTCCAATGCCGTTCCGCAAGATAACGTTAACCTTTATGTTTCAGGACCAATAATGTTCCATACTTCAGCGTGGTGTTCACGCAAATAGATAAAATGGTAAGTGGAAAATTTTGTCCCGTTTTATTCATTCGTATTTTGCGCCTACGAATTGAATTGCTTTACGCATTTTTATTGCATTGAATTTTCATTGAAAAATATCGTTTGTGCCGGTAATAGTTCAACTTTTTGCATTTTCTGTACTGAAGTAAATTATCGATGTACTTTAATATCTGCAGGTATACTTGTGAGTATAAAAACTTCAATAGAGTGAATATAATTTTAGTAATAGGAAAAGTTTATTGAAACTAAATATTTACAAACTAGCTGACCCACGCAGCTCCGCCCGCGCTGTGTTTACGTTAACTAAACTTTCAATAATATACATTCGAATAGAACACACAACCTCCTTTTTTAAAGTCGGTTAAAAACTTGGACCCACTTTGTACTTGCCCTCCGAAGCCCATCTATTTAATGAACTAACCTAACGTTGCTTAACCTGATCGATTTCCAAACATTGTTAACAACCGTCTATGAGTGTTCCCTTACAAATATTTATTATAATCATAATGAAAAATTGTTAAAATCGGAACAAGCGTATAACCAATTACACATTTTGACTTTAGTCTCCTCTCCCAAGGGAACCGTGCCGAATGTCGGGATAAAAAGTATCCTATGGTTACCTCGGAGTATTAACTCAAATCATGCCAAGTTTCGTTTCAATCCATCCAGTAGTTTCGGCGTAATGCTCAGCCGAGATACAGACAGACAGACAGACAAAAATAAATAAAAATACATTTTTGGCTTTAGTATCGGTTGTAGAATGCCCTCCAAACATAATTTTCAAAATATCTTCAATGTACAGAATTGGACCTGTTACAGTTTTATTATAAGTATAGGTATACTTAAACTAAGTAAAAAACTTCCTCCAAGTTGTCGCCGCACTGGAAGGGAAGGAGCCTAAAATACTGGTGGCTGGCATTACCTCTATGTACCTATGTAAGCGGTAAATTTTTAAAATTCAATTATGAACTAACATACATCGATGCTAACATAGTATACAAAACTGTGGACTTGTTAATAGCAATTTGAGTCATTTAGTCTTAGTAACCAACCATACACCTGTTATTAATATGTAAGTCGTATGTAAGTCTCTTTAAAATTAATAAAATAAAATAAATTAAAGCATAATCCTATAGTTGCAGATAAAATATAAACGACAAACTTATAGCACAAAATTAAAATAAGATAAGTAAGCTGCATTGGGCACATTATTAAATCGATCATTCACAATGAATTACTTTTAGTTTCAGCCAACATTTGCTGAATTTCTTTCGCTGCACGCCGGTCACTGCATCGATCGGTCTTAAAATACCTGGTTGGCATGCAAGCTTAAATTATTCAAAAAGATAACGCAAATGTCGTTTCTCATACTACTGACCTGGTGCATCCTGTATTAATTTGTCTGCTACTGTTACTAACCTGTCTTTAATACGATTGTAACGGCCTCCGTTTGTATTGTATGAACCTTTAAAATATTAAAACTTATAGCTACTGGTATTTTTAATTACAACTTGGATACATTTTACAATCTATTTATTACTACTCCGTGATGAGATCGCCAAGTCTTTCGCCAGATCGTAAGTGTACTGCTTACTTTCTACTTACTTACTGCCGGTCCCAATATCCTATCTATCACTTACTATCAGTTAAAATAGTTACCATCGATAGCTTTATGATATATTTCCGTTTCAATAAACAAAGATAGAAATATTTGTCCTCACTATTGGTCTAGCTTCGAGACCTTAAAGCTTTAAGGCTTTTTTTTCTAGTAAGCTTACTAGAGATAATAAAAATTAATGTCTAGTTTCATATTGTTACTTTTTAACTAAGATTGCTATCGGCGGTAGAGTATTGGGACCGGCCGTTAGGGTACTCTACGTCTGCGTCGACACTAGCATCCAGTTTGCTCAGTAGGTACATTGCTCTTCACACCATAATAATAATATAACAAGATTTACTGCCGAACCTACAAACGTCAATTAAAGTTAATGATGATTAATCTATTTTTTGAAATCGGATTATTTCGACACTCGAAGCCAATTAATACTTAATACGCTAATAGTGAGTAGAGATAAAAATTATCTCGTATTCAATAATTGAAATTAATCATAAATGACTCCGACAGTCGAAATAAATAGATTTTAAAAAGTGACTTAATTAGAATTAAAGTTAATTGGGGTTTGTGAGTGCGGCAGTTATACACTACATTTTGACGGGCGTGTTGGTATAGTGGTTAGACACCCTGGCCGCTACCCAATAGGTCGTGGGTTCGATTCCCACCAAGTGTCTGGGTGTTTATTATACAGGGTTACAGGAAAAGTCGTGCTAGATCCGTTGAGGGCATGGAGTACCCATCATTTCTGACTTATTTCACTATGAAACACCCTAAACTTAACCAAAATTAAAAAAAAAGTAAAAAAAAATAAACTTAAACTTAACTTAAACAAAATAAAATTTAATAGCCTAAAAATCGGCAATTTTCAATAAAAAATTTAAAGTCGAAAATCTCGAAAAGGGTTAAGTTTAGGGTGGGGTGTTTCATAGTGAAATAAGTCAGAAATGATGGGTACTCCACGCCCTAAACGGATCTAGCACGACTTTTCCTGTAACCCTATATAAGTATGCATTTACAAAAAATATATATATACGTATAAATATCTGTTGTTTGGTGTCATAGCACAGGCTCTGCCCAGTTTGGGATGAGATGTACGTGTGTGGATTGTCCCATAATATTATTATTATATTACTAGCAGTACCCGCGGCTTTGCCCGCAGCCTGTATTTTTGATGAGCTCAAGCAATGTTAACGTCATTGCCAAGCAAGCAAGTGGTACACCGTAAGGTGCTCGTTTAAACCTCACCTTGGGGTGAGCCAAGGCCTTGGCTTGATTTAACTTAAGCCATTCCTTTTTTTAACGTGGAGAAATCCCAAGGGTTGTCCATACCATCACGGGAGTGACAGTGTGGGTTCAGTATGACTCCTACTGACTCAAACCCTTCGTGTCCAAATTCCGCTATGTTGATGGGCACCGGAAACGTGTCTATCTGTATACAATTTCGAGTCCCACCAGCGGCTGGCCAGCCCATCATCTTCCGTGGGTGTAAGTAAAGCCCACGGACCTGCCTGTCGCTATAAAAGGCCCGCAGAATCTCATCAGGTGGCATGCCGGAATACTTTAGCACGCCATATTAGCGAGAGTGTAATGTAGTGGTGCACAGGCAGCAGTTCCCCCTCGTTCCTGCTTTCTGCACATTCTCGATACGGGGGCATAAGATTGGCTTTGGTCCGCCTTTTGCCCTTCAGAGTCGCGGAACGTTCGGGGTGTGAGCCCCAGGACGTCCATTGAGTACGGCGGCGACTCCGAGGCGGAAGGCGGCGGGGTTGCGTCCCTCGTCCTCCTGAGCACCGTGACAGGTTCTCGGGGGCTACAATGCGACCCCGGCGGCGGGCTGGTGCTAGGCCAGGCACTGAGGGGTTACCCTGAAGCAGATCACACCGGAGAGCCCTGGGGCCCCTCTCATGTGCCGATGCGACAACAGCGGGGGTTTTAGTGGGTAAGAATCCCATATACACCGGTCGAGCCCTACAGCTCCCGCGAACCTTTTGAAAGTTTACCCGCGTCAAAAAATAAAATGGTCCGCCTTCTGCGCCCGGGCCTCTTGCTATGTTCCGAATCCGCTCTGTAACATGAAGTTCGAGCTGCCTTTTTTCCTTCAAAACCTCAAACCTTTAAAGGTCCCTGAGATACTGTGGGGGATCAATCGATGAGATTTGTACAAGGTGCCCCTCAGTACCTTGCCTTTGAGCTTGCTACCGGGGAGCATATTACCCCCGGGTACCTGTCAAAGTGTTCACGGGGACGGGATTCGCAACCTCGCCGCCGTCCTCCGAGTCACCGCCGCCGTACTCGATGAACGTCTAAGGTCCACATCCCAAACATCCAGCGACTCCTAAGAGTAACTGGAGCCATTCGACCCAGTTCGAAAGACATGCAGCCTTCAGTGTCTGTCCCTACAACTTTTTGATTTGAGAACCATACGCTTACAGAAAAATTGGCATGTTCGTAGCCAGTTATTATCACTGTTCGCAAACGATCAGTTGGTTAAGAAACGTCATTCCTTAGATGGGTGACCGTTAAGGTATCATTTGAACTGAGCATTTTCATGGTTCGGCGGGTACCTAAGTAAAAAGTCAGTCCAAGTTGTCAGCTAGACAGCAGTCGATAAGCCAGGTCAGATGCCTAAGGGTAGCTTGAACTTTTAATTAAACTTTGCGCTTGACTCGTGTGTTTCATTTGAAAGGTGAATTAATAAATTGGGATGCTGACCTCTTAAAACACTACAGACTTTTGAAATTTCCTTATGTTCTTGTATACGTTAGCGAAACGTATAACTCATGCTTTTGGGCTCCTCTCTCTTTTTTCATGATCAGTGAAGTTAATAAGTAACTTACCTATGTATGTAGATAAAAACCCACTCCTAACTTTCTCGACCACTTCTCTTCTTCAACTTTGACTAAGGTTAGCCATCCGAACGACGACACTTGGATTCATCATATGATGTCCACGGTAAAGAGTCTAATACTGTGCACATCAGATGACTACTGCCTATGTCTATACTATAGACATTGGCAGTAGGTATATAATCTGCAACGTATTCTGTTTAGACTGAGTATAACGCAGAGGGCCTTAGACCATTTGAACTGGACACGTCATTGTCACGTTCTTGTAACAGATAGAACCCCAGTAGCGTCGACTGACACGCGTATGGCGATAATAATGCTGTGCTGCGGCACTATGGTGCTCACGTTGACAGGGAAAACTATGAACTGAAGTGCGCGGAAAGAGCCTCTTCAAATGGCAAAATATTATATTCAGTTTAACGGGCGCAACCTGGCCAACAATCTAAGATATTTTGGTGATTGACCATTCCTTTCACTAAGACATGCAATTGACCGTGGCGCTTTCGATCATAACTGAGTTAAGCTTCACACTCGCCACTGTTACCAAGGAATCGATAAGTAGGTACACAGTGTGTACCGCTTAGCAAAACAGAAGGTGCTTGTCCTTGTGAGGAGATGTTACAGGCGCAAGCTTCACTGTAGCGTTCCCAATCGCTTATAACTTACAATTTCCTTACTTGGTTACTTACTTTCTTTAAATCGAGATGCAGCAGTGGGAACTCATATTTTATAATCTAACTGAGACTATTCAAAAAAAGAACATTTTAATTTATTTTATTAAAAATTGAAAGCAATACCTATCGATTTAAGTTGTAGAAGTACCTCGTAATGTACCGATATGTCGTAATTGTACTATGAAAAGTAAAATAAAAAGGAAAAAAAAGAATAGTTCATCCGGGATCGAACCCGGAAACACAAAAATGTCGGAAGACCGTTCAACCGCTACGCTGTATCAGCCGTTAGGACACATCTCGAAATTCCCTTCCTTATGTAGCATTATAGATAGATAGTTACTACTTAGCTCCTTATGTTAATATAGCGTAATGATTTTAATTTTGGAGTTTAAATCCACAATTATTCTGTTATATTGTAACATTACTCTAGTTTTTTTACAATTTCGCGGAAAAATTAAGATGAAGAAGTGCTTATTACAATATTGCTCATTCCCTGTAACAAATAGCTTGATATTACTTATATTTAAGTCTGATCAGGTCTATAGTAAACATGTCCGTTAAATATCAACTAAATCTGTTGAACAGTATGTGCACAAATCTTCAACACAAAGTAATTTCACGGCAAATTTTAGTAGAAAAAGTAAATATTTCGACACTGCTCATTCCCCGTAACAAATAGCGAGATAATTTATATCCTATAAGTTTTCTAGGTTATCAATAAATATTTTTGCCAAATAGCAACTAAATCTGTTCAGCGGTTTTGACGTCAAGTCTACACAAAGCCACAGACATACAGACAGACAAAAATTCTAAAAATCATATATTCGGAATCAGTATCGTTCCTAGATCACGTAGCAATAAAAAAATTCAAAAAATATTCAATGTACAGTTTTTACTTTTCTACGATTTTATTATATGTATAGATAAGTGCTCTGCTCAGCAGAATATCTGAAAATGCGGTGGTGCCGAAATCATGACGGGCCCGTTGGTATAGTGGTTAGACACCCTGGCCGCTACCCAATAGTTCGTAGGTTCGGTTCCCATCTAGAGTCTGGGTGTTATTAAAGAATGTATTTACAAAAACAGTATATAAGTATTAGTATCAGTTGTCGAGTTTCCATAGAACAGGCTCTGCTTAGTTTGAATTAGAATATTATTGTCATATTTGTACCTTCCTATCAAGATATTGAAATAGGGGAGTTACTCCCTAATACTGTTCTTCTAAGCGGTGGACATATTATAGGTGTAATGGGCTGGGCGAGGCTTTCTGGATGGAGCCCGAAATCGTATAAAATTCAAAAGCTGAGGGCAAGCTATATATTTTGTGGTTAAACAACTTTTAAGTGAAAACTGCATCCCAGACATTTCTACGAGTTTCTGAGGTATTCATCCTAAAATATTGCAGTCTACCCTCGTATGACCGTATTTTTTTAGAAATCCTAACCGAAGAAGCCAATGGCCAATTTATATGAATACGCACCTTAATTAAATACGTTCATACTCCCTTATTTCTACGCTCCTAAAGGTGCTTCGCTATCAATTTTCATTAATTATGAGACGCCAGGACTCTTACACTGAAAATTAACCGACACGTAAATGGAGGTAGATAACCCTTTTCGCCACCTTGATAAAGCCATTATCTAACGCGCTCAAAGCACTAAGGGTAATATTGAATGGGACGACATATTCTTATCTGCATTACAGATTAGAATACCATATTAATGCGATATATGTATATAAAATACACCATATTATTATTTGATTATCTATACTTATAATAAAAGCGTAACAGGTCCAATTCTGTACATTGAAGATATTTTGAAAATTATTTTTGGAGGGCATTCTATAACCGATACTGAGGCCGAAAATGTTTTTTTTTTTTAATTTTTGTCTGTCTGTCTGTCTGTCTGTCTGTCTGTCTGTCTGTCTGTATCACGGCTGAGCATCACGCCGAAACTACTGAATGGATTCAAATGAAACTTGGCATGATTTGAGATCTTACTACGAGGTAGGACATAGGATACTTTTTATCCCGTAATCTACCACGGTTCTTTAGGGAGAGGGGATTAAAGTCAAAATGGGTACTTGGTTATACGCTTGGTCAGATTTTATCAATTTTTCTTTATAATATAATAAATATTAGTAAGGGAACACTCATAGAGAGTTGTTACCAAGGTTATGTAATCGATCGGGTTAAGCAACGTTCGGTAAGGTCATTAAATAGATGGGTGACCGTTTAACGCCATTTGAACTAAACGGGTCCGTGCTTCGGAGAGCAAGTAAAAAGTAGGTTCCAGTTTGTAACTGACTATAAAAAAGGAGGTTATGTATTCGATGCTAATGTCTGTTATTAAAAGTTTAGTTAACGTAAAAATAGCGCAGGCGGAGCTGCGTGGGTCAGCTAGTAATAATTAAGAAGAAAAGTAGATTTGGTTTTATGTTTGGCATAGGTCTCAGAAGATGTCAGGCAGTGTGTGGAGCACTGGGTAGCGGAAGGCTGGTGCGGTGTGGCCGAAGAAGAGATATACGATGAAGAAGGGCACTGCTGTAAGTCACAAACCCTGAGTTTCTATATTATTCCTATCCATTATCATTAATTCAGCATTGCCCCGTTTATCTTGGCCTCCTCTGGGTTTCCGACCCGGCGCACATGTGATAGATTTACTAAAGTAAACTTACTATAGTGCGATAAAGGGACCAACTAACCATCCACTAACTTCAGAGCGGCCAAGATTCAACGGCTGTATAGTAGAAGTCTTCATTTCTATACATACTTACATGAGTTACTTATTATTCCAGTCAAAGTTACGATCCTAGACAATTCCTATGTGTATCCGTATAGTTCGATTCAAACTTAAAGGCGGCTCTGTGAAGTTCGTGCATTGCGTCTTCGCGTTGGCAATCGACAACCTCGGCATTACCCCGCTGATACCTTAAACTGGTTACTGCGCAGCGACTTGAGCCTAACTTCACGGCCGCCTTTAAGTTTGCATCGCACTGTACCTAATTGTAAATGTCTTTTTGTATATTACAAATAGACTGCCAATAAATATTGTCAACTCTGATTAAAAGTACACAGTAGGAAAGTACTAGAAGTGAAGTAAAGTAATACGATATGTAGTACTAGTGGCACATGTCTAGCGCCGAATTTTTACATGCCCATCCGACGCATGGATCATCCTTCTTTCCAGACAATCAGGTGATCGGTCTGCATTTTCCTAACCAGTAAGGGAAAAATACACAAATTGTTGCTCCCCGTGGGATTGGAACCTGTTAACCTGCGTCGGTTTTCCCGCCCGATTATAATGTGGGTGTCTTTAAGACTAGAGTGAATAGGCTTTTAATAAGCTAGTGTGTTTTGCCATCCTCGATTGCGTCGCCGCTCTCCATCAGGTGGGACTGCAGTCAAGCACTAGCTTATAAGTGTTAAAAAAAAAAAAAAAAAAAACGGTTTTCAAATCTAGCTGTTTCCCGTTGCGGTACGGAGGCCAGAATAACTATATGGATTTATTAAAGCGCTGTCTATGTCTGTGCTTAAAATACGGTGTATAGATACGTAAACACGTAACGCAACGTAATTTACATATTCATCAGTAGTGTACTACTATTTGCATATCTAGTGTTGTCCTAACGAATATGTGTGTAGCTAGGACATTGATACCATCTGTGTAGTCACCAATGAGACTAGTTTTATCATTTTGATACTAACTAAATCTCTCTCTAATAAAGAACGTAGGATATTGATGAATAGGTTAGGCCAAACTTGTGTCGTGCACGAAATCGCTTCATGTCTAATTTGTATACCAAGCTAGTATTAACCAAATTAGCTTGCCTTAGTTTGATAAAAAAAAAAACAAAATGTAATTTAACATTAAGCTTGCGAGTATTTAATATCGGACATACTCTATATTGTATTTTACATACTTAGTAATTTATTGATGACATATTATTTTATTAGTATTGACACATTAGTTTAAGGTTGAATGATCTTAAACTAATAAAAATTTGTGTCAGCAATAAAAATAAAAATTCTTTACAAACATTAGGGTAGAAATCCAGGGGAAGTACCTATAACCACCTACCTATTCGTGGTAACTGTTTTGCTAATGATTTAAACATCTAAATATATCTTTATGTGTTATAAAAGCTATATGTTTTCCATAAATAAATAAATATAAGTACACATGATTGCCCGTGGGAAGTCCGGCTGAGTATAGCACCCACCTGTGTCCTTCCGTTAGGTGGCCGTAAGTAAGAGGAGACTAAGGGAAAACACCTATACCGTGCTTTCCAAGACGCCTGCCGAGCATGGCAACTTCTCCCTTTCAAAGGGAGGTATTTATTCAGCAGTGGACGTCTTTTGGCTAATGATGAGGAAAATTACACTAGACAACAATAATATTGTTTGATACATTTGTATCAAACCGTATTTACGTCTTTTGATTTTTTTCGCGGGGGAATCCTTCAAACGGTCCCCGGAATCAGTGGGGGTCAGCTACAGTAGGTATGTGGGATTCTTAACCACTAACTCCCGCCGCTGTCGCTTCGGCACATGCAAGGGGAGACCTGGGCTTTCCGGTGGGAGATGCACCCGATCATTGCCTTTGAGCCCGCCGCCGCTCCCTGGAGGTGCATTGTAATGGGAGCTACTACCGGGAACCTAACATGGTGCTCACGGGGACGGTGGTTGGAACCCTGTCGCCTTCCTCCTCGGAGTCGCCGCCGCACTCAATGGACGTCCTAGGGCCCACAACCCGAACGTCCAGCGATCTTTAGCTTTATCCTATACCCTATTTTTTTCGCTTTCGGCCGCCATCGCAACTCAAGAATTGCAAAGAAAGAATTTTCCTCCTTTGTTTGTAACTAGTTGTGAAAGAAGAGTATTTTACATTAATATGCAACTAGTTGCCGTATAATAAACCATTTTCCACTCTACCTACTATGTTTCGCAACCAGTTGCGAACATTTGGTTTCTTTTCTTACTACGCAACGCTACTCAATTGATAGATAATGTAAACAAAGCATTTAAACTTTATGGAATTGCATAAATTGATTCCAACATCTAACTACGCGCCCGTACGTTGTGAATGTCCCATCAATTAGGACTCCTAATTTTTTCTTTACAAGATCAAATTCAGAACTATAAAATGTGTAAACACAGAAGAAATGGACAACTGGTGTCTAGCCAAAGACAATTAGTAGGATTCAATATATCATATTTCCTCCTGTGTTTATTCATGTCGTGTTCGTGAGTAATGGTCAGACGCCTTAAGATGTACGGATACGTCTGTGTTAGTGTGCGTGGTGTCTGCGAAGACCCTGCCGTTTGAGGTGCTGTCAGCGGTGCGGGAGATGTGCGCGGCAGCAGCGGTGGCGCCCCCGCCGCACACTCATCCACACGCGCCGCACGACCCGCCACCACAACTACTAGACGCTTACATGTAAGTGTATTTACAAATAAGTATTCTGCTAAGTGCCATTAATCTGTTTTTATGTCTATTCTTTTTTTTATCTGTACACTATCTACATTTATGTAGGTGGTAACTAGGATCAACTTAGTAAACAAAATAAAAAAGCGTTGTATTATAATTTGGCTCTTAATACCATTGTTTAAATGACTATTCCCTTAAATCTCACTGGAAAAGTAATGTTTTCTGTAAAAATCCTTTACTGAAAATCGCTTAAGTAATTTCTCTCTATCTTTGATTATAACTATAAATCTATCCATGAACTCATTTTACCTTACATACAGATTGCACGCAATTTTCAATAGTAGGTAATCACCAAACTAGCAAAGCAAGCACTGCTTAACAAAGATAAGCCACGAAACTTGTATAAAAGATTGTCTAATATGGCAGTAAACTCGCCTTCCACTATAACCTAAGATAGCTAATGAAACGTCAGTCCACCGGCATTAATTTTAAGAAAAGAAAGCATGTCTACCTGAGTCATACTCCCTACAACGAAGATTCAAACTTTGAATCTGATTTGAATGAAATCTAACTAAGTGCTCTTAGAATAGTAAGTTTTGAGAAAAGAAACTAGTTATGAAAATAATCCACGTGGATAACAATTTAACATACTTTCAAGCTTATGAATGTAGATTTCATAATAAAAACTCAATGTGGTAGTTTAATTGTAGACAAGACCTAACCCTCTGCATCTGTGTGACTCAAACTCAAACTCAAAAATCTTTATTTCAAATAGGCTTAACGCTAGCACTTTTGAATCGTCATTTTTTAAAAGCTACCACCGGATCACAACGCGGCCTCAACTGAGAAGATCCGGCAAGAAACTCAGCGGGCTTGTCATTTTTTCACTTTTTTTTTTAAACATTGTTTTGTTACAAATGAATCGACATTAGCGATATTGTGTCCTGCCGTTCGAAACATAAAGCAAGGGAGAAAAGAAGAAAACAATAAATTACGACAAACTAAAAGGCCAAAGGGATAGAAGTCGGACCAGTCCCCCCAAGCAGCACCGCGCACGAGTTGACTCGAGCAGCAGCCATCACTCCCCTCAACCATATTAGAGGGAAGGGGGGTGTGTTCATACTTTATCATCTTATGCTACACATGTTATGTTATACATAAGTATATAATTACTACGAATGCTTTAGTTGAACATACATACAATGTTGTTGATACGGCAGTTTCGTATTTCCTTGAAACGAGTCTGCCGGAATATATCCAAACATTGGGAAAAGTTACCCGTAAGTTTCGTAAGTTTCGGTATAAAAGTTTACAAGATCGAAATATATAGTATAGGTATCGAAGAATCGTTTCAGAGTGTATAAGTATTGGCTTATTAACAAAGAGATTGTTCTATTTTTATCTTATACTAGCTGACCCGCGCAGCTCCGCCCGCGCTTTTATTACTATTTGCTCCCCTTTTCTCCCTCTTCCCTTGATTTATTTCTCTGTCCATCTCTCTCTCAAATCTAATTCTATGCTCTTTCTCTCTCTCTCCTCTCTTCTTCCCCATCCCGCTTCGGTCCCCGTCACACTGCCCCCTTCCTCTCTCCGTAGTCCCCTCTCTGAATCCCCTCCCCCTGTCTCTTCTCCCACCTAGCTCCATCTGAATCCCCCTATCCCTCACCCCAACGCACCCTACTCGAATCCCCTCTGGCACCCTCCTCTTTTTCTATATATCAATCATGGTATCTGGGATTCTAAACCCCTGCAGCTGTCGCATCGCCACATAAGAGTGGGGGCCTGGGCTCTCCAGTGGAATCTGCACCAAATACCCCTCAGTGCCCATTATAGCCCCATTAAACCTGGCACCATGATCACGGGGACGGGGCTCGCAATCCCGTCACCGTACTCCTCGGAGTCGCCGCCGTCACCCATCTATGTAATGACCTTGCCTAACTTGCTTAACCTAGCGACATGAAATATAATTTACGACCTATTCTCAGACCTACCCGATATGCACACAAAGTTTACTATACTTAAATATACAAATGGGTTCACCCATCTATGTAATGACCTTGCCTTATGTTGCTTAACCTTAACCTAGAGGTATGAACAAAGTTCACAGCTATTTCATGTTTTTTCATTGGTGTAAATATTAATCAAGTTTACGTTATATTGAAGAAGGGACAAATTCATGCTAACAACAATTTATTAATATAGAAATTAAACTACTTTTACGGATTTTATCGCGGTTTATTTATTGATTTTACTATCCCGACGTTTCGAATGCTTTGCAGCACCCATGGTCACGGGAGGACTGAGATGTTGAACGTCCTTATGTCACAATTATGCCGGTGTACCCTCAGGTCTTCTTAGTTATTATTGTTGGTCCGATCTACGCAGTAAGAGCTTACAGTATCTTGAGGCCGTGCAGTGTTTTGATTGATATTGGATTTAATTATATTTATCACAGGATCCCAAGCCGGTGGTAACACCCAACCATCTTCTCTATTGAAATTAGGATGTTTTTTGATTTCAATAGCCTCACGAATCATCCTAGGCAGGAATCGGTGTTCTTTTGCGAGGAACAAGATACTGTAAGCTCTTACTGCGTAGATCGGACCAACAATAATAACTAAGAAGACCTGAGGGTACACCGGCATAATTGTGACATAAGGACGTTCAACATCTCAGTCCTCCCGTGACCATGGGTGCTGCAAAGCATTCGAAACGTCGGGATAGTAAAATCAATAAATAAACCGCGATAAAATCCGTAAAAGTAGTTTATTTTCAATGTGTAATATTCGCGTAAGTAAAAGACAACATTAATTTATTAATAGTTAATTATTTCTCATAAAAAGTAATGGATAAAAAATGTTTATTATGGGTTATCCCTAAGAGATAAACATAATACCATCACGAATTTTTTTGTAGACCTTATTAAGGTGTACAATACTGTAGTACATTATTTTGATCTATCTCGTAGGGTTCAGCCAGCGTTTGCAATTCAAGCGCAAAATGTGTATATTTACGACATCACATTAGAAACCTCTAAAATTATCAGTGTTTCTCTACTATATTATGCATGTATTATATATATAAACCTTCCTCTTGAATCACTCTATCTATCAAGAGAAACCGTATCAAAATCCGTTGCGTAGTTTTAAAGATGTAAGCATACACAGGGACAGACAGACAACGGGAGCGACTTTGTTTTATAATATGTATATAGATGCTGATGAGTATACAAGCGTTCCAAAAATCTACGAATCAGCCACCCCAGGATACAAGCGACTGACATTATATTCGATAGATGGAATGGAGATGATGGAATTTTGACTTAAAACCGGTATCATTGGAGAACAAGAAGAGACAGCAATAACCATAATATATTTTTCACACCACCTGCTCGATAATGTCACATTATATGTCATATAAAGATGACATAAAGTGCCTCATTATTGCCCTATAGTCTAGCCGGGTAATAATGTTGTACCTTTGTTGTACTAAACTCCCTTGGGTAATAATGTGTTTGAATTTCGAACGTCAAACGAAAATTCCTCAACACTTTTACCACATATATATATTACTACTCTAAGCAGAGAACTGCACGCAAAACAAAACATTTGAAAATCGAACCGAGCGCGACGAGCACAACCCAGTGTTCTAGAAAAGAAAAGAAAATATTTAGATGATAACGCGGCAAATCACTATGTTGATATTATTGACGGTCTCGTTGGTCTAGTGGTTAGACACCCTGGCCGCTACCTAATAGGACGTGGGTTCGATTCCCACCAAGTGTCTGGGTGTTATTTAACTATTTAATTAATATTAGTTATCTGGTTTCCATAGTACAGGCTCTGCCTAGTTTGGGATCAGATTACCATGTGTGGATGGTCCCAAAATATTGTCATTATTTTAATTCTAGCAATATTTGTGTTTTATTACCTCGCAGTAGGTGTGAAAAGTAGTGTATTCACCTCGGGGATAAAGGTGCCTTTGTCTTGGGCGAGCTTAAATCCCTCGCTGTACTCAGGATTCTAGTATTAACTCCCTCGCTACGCTCGGGAGTTAACTCTATACTCCCTCGCTGCGCTCAGGAGTTGCTAGAATCCTTCGTTATGCTCGCGATTCAATTAAACGCCCGCGACATAAGACACTACTTTATCCCCTTGGTGCATAAACTACTATTACCTACATCTAAGTACATCGCTTAAAATGACGTTTCATCTACTTACGTAAACGATAGATTTATAACTTTTAACACCAGACAAGACATACCCCCAAAAACTTACAAGGCATAAAATATTCATTGCAATAGAAACAAAGCTAGTTATTTTCAGCTGTCGAATATGCGAACGTACGAAAAATAGGAGACAAAAACTTTCATCAATATTCTTTTCAATACATGTTGGCACACTCATTTTTAGGTGTCTGTATTCAGGAGGCGATTACACTGTCAAACACAAAATAACAACTGTGTTTTATGGGTAAAATAATATGTTGCCTTGTGCGTGTGTGTGTGTGTGACGTTTGTGAGTGCGGCAGCAAAGTTTAAATATATTAGTTGTCAATAAAGATCAAAGATAAAGATACTTACTGCCGAACCTACAAACGTCAATTAAAGTTAATGATGATTAATCCATTTTTGAAATCGGATTATTTCGATACTCGAAGCCAATTAATACTTAATACGCTGATAGTGAGTAGAGATAACAATTATCTCGTATTCAATAATCGAAATTAATCATAAATGGCTCCGACAGTCGAAATAAATAGATATTTAAAGGTGACTTAATTAGAATTTAAGTTAATTGGGGTTTGTGAGTGCGGCAGTTATAATAAGGTGGTGAAAATTATTTTGCGCGTATTGGAAAGACCAGTGCGTGGCATGCAGTCTACTTGCGTTTTGCGTTGCGTAAAAGAAAATTATTGTATGTAATATCAGTTTATTATGAATATGTGAGGAGATACAATAAAAACGTACGTGGGGCATTACCACTCTTATAGCAGGGTAGTTTAACACGAAAACCTGTGACCTGTGTACTTACCATGAGCGCATTAATTAGCTGGCCACCCAGCTATAACGTCACCCAAATAGGTGAGTGGTCACGTGACAATATTATCGTCACACTAATTAGTGCGCTCATCATAGATATCATAGATAGATTTAGGATTTTCACTACTTTCCATCCAATATCTTTGACGCTCATGGTAATAATTTGTAAGACAGAATTCATAATTATTTTGGGTAATGGTTTTTATTTTTGCTGAACCTGTCATAAAACTGTGTACACGCCACTGGTAAACACGTGTTCGCTATGTTGATGCTGTGTCGGTCGCAGGTGGTTCGAGCCGCTGATCGATCGCTGGCTCGCCGTCACCAAAACTATGGCCTTGCAAAGAGTGCGCGCCGCTGTCGAACTTGGTAAGATAATTTTTTTCAATTAAACGCACACGGTACGGGCAAGGTCGTTACTTTCGTTAATGGGTCCGTACACCCACCTTATCTGTGAGATAGCAGTGTCACTACTGCCGTAATTTTCATGAGAATATTTTAGTTACTATTCTCACGATGCTAGTTGTAAAACTTGATCTATCTGTACTCCCGAACCGAAATCTTCATCGTAACAATTTGTAAAAGGTTTTTTTTTGTAAAGGCTTCTGTGGGGCCTATACATAATAAAGATTATTTTCACTGACTGACCATACCTACAAGTAGGTATATAAAGAGTATAAAAAGTTTTGAATTCGCAATTAGGGCGTACGAAAACGCATTTTTTGGAAGCTTTATATAATTTACACGAATAACTTTCAAAGATGTTTTCCCCATATCAACCTTTTCCGATCTTACAAATGTAAAAATCAAACTATTAATCGTTAGGTTTCAGTTACATCATGTTCTTTTATGTCGAATATAAAAATATAAACAACAAAGAAGGAGAACTCATAAAATAAGAGGTCGAAAGCGGGTAGTTCAAAGACCGTTCCATTAAGGCGTTATTGCTGTAATTTGGAAACCCATCGCTTTGATGATTGACCGATTTATAACACCCAAACTTCCAACATAACGACGCAACTTCAAGGAATACATAGACCAACACCAGCTTTCCACCAAACTATCTCTATATTTATACACCTTTCAAGACTAAAGGGAATACGCCATTAATAGGCTAGTGTGCTTCCCCAATTGCATCGGCACTTTTCATTAGGGATTACAGTCAAGCACTAGCAAGCACTAGCACTAAAGTTTTTTATTAAATAAAAAAATACTACTAGCTAAGGACAGGAATGCCTAGTTTTGCTACGTCGGTTTACCCGTTCGATAATAATGTTGGGTGTCTTCAAGAGTAGAGTGAATAGGTGTGTGCGGTTAACCATCATCGGATACATCAGGTGGAACTGCAGTCAAGTCTTAGATTTTATGCTTATTATAAGCATAAAATACATAAATTAACGTTAAATAATTAATAAGGTACAGTAATTATTAGCAATAATTGCATGATTTGTGAAAAGGATTAAAAATACTGTAAGATTGCTCAACAAAAAAGCTTAGTGCTACTGTTACACAGCAATTAAACTTTGAAGATCAGCCACGTACCGTACCTATATAAATTTTAGTAGCGATCATCTTTCTCAAAAGCCAAACAATTAAAGGAAACTAAAACTTAATTAGGATTATAGAGGAGTGATTTTCGAAAGAGAACTTAATTGTAGAGAGGGCACACAGGGGTGACGGCTCACACCCCACGGTGGGGTGGGAAGGCATTTAGATAAACATCGAAATCTAACTGTTCCGTAACATGAAACCTTTTATTGGGCCCAGACAAATACATAAAAGACTGATCGTTAATTGATGTTATAGATATACGTAGATGTAATGATTAAACCTTCCCTTTTTGTTTGTGTTGAATGTATCCCTTTTTTAACAAGCTTTTATTAAAGTTTAGTAAATTTTAAACTACCTAATGAAAAGACTAGTGATATATTCGCTTTATAGTAAGCGACAGGCGTACCTACAGAAATCTAAATAACAAGGGGCGTTCCTGTGAACAGGAATATTGCTCTACCACACGTCAACTGAGACGTTAGTTAAGTGTTTTGATCCCAGGAATTTCTCCAGTAATAGTGCCCTTTACAGCGAAACAGAGTAAGGTTAACTCAGTACTGTTTTGCGGTAGGATATTCAACACTGCGATAGTACCTACCTGGAAATTCAAAATTGAAACTACTTTGTTATGCATAAGCCGCCTGAGTACGGGGGCTCGTATATATTGTTTAGGTTTGCCAATGTCACGAATCAAACCCGCGACCTATTGAGTAGTGGCGAGGTACCGTGATATTGTGCTCTATCGTATTCTAAATTTAATAATCTAAAATATTTATAGAATTGGTTTTTTGACTTTTTGTTGTGTTTATTGAAACATTTATAAATGTGTATCTTTATAACTTTAATTTCAAATTTCTTTAAATTAACAAAATTAGATACATTTTGTACGGCAAGATTACGTTTATATGGAACATGTACTTGCAGTACCCAAACTTAAAAGAGGTATTACAAATTCAAATTCAAGAATATTTATTTATTGTCTATTTCAAATACGCTTAGCACTTTTGAACGGTAAATTTTTTTAAAAGCTACCACCGCATCACAACGCGGACTCATCTGAGAAGATCCGGCAACAAAACTCAGCGGGCTTGTTATTGTTTCACTTTTTTTATTTAAGTTATTATTGTCTGCATTTTTGATGTAAACTATATTTACAGACAGGCCCGTTGAAGGCGAACACCTTGTTAAACACAGCACCTCCTCTGTTGACACGGCTGCATGGTAAGTCCGTTATAATAAGACTGTTAAAATAAGACAAAAATTGCATATTATACATATTCAATCAACATTAGGTACGTATGCAGATCCTAACCAGCTTTCTAGGTCACGTTCTTAAATAGAGCTGTTACCGACCTACTCATATCACCATCGGATTATGTGAGCTTTTAACGTAAATACTTTTTTCCATAAATGTACCTGAAAGCATTTCCGAATCACAGAAGCGCGTTCGTGAGCAAGAAAAAATCTGAGCAATTTTATTTCATTTTTCCGTACACATTATGTGTAAGTGACATACTAGATAAGGACAGTCTCACGTACAGTTTATATAACTATATGTACGTATGTTTAAGTGTTTAAAACCACACCACACCACCTACTATGAACTGCATAGTTTTATATTAAATATTTATTGTTTTGTAGTTAATTAAAATAGTGAGGCAAAGAAATATTCAGCGACAGGCCACACGGCCATTTTCATGTTTCTGCAGCTGTTAAAACTCCTCCTTAGGTTTGCGCTATCTAAAAGTAAAATAATGACTTTAATTAGATGCTTACTTACGTGTTCTTGTAACCTAAATATAAATGGATATGTCCTGATGGGATAGCGCCCCGACTTACATTTCACAGTTTCTTGCAAAGACTTTCTTTCGGACTATATGAGAAATTAATTTTACTATTAAGCTTTAAGTTAGTACTGTTACGATATGTATGGGACGTACGATCTCTTAGTTTATACCACATGCGTCTGGTATGGCGGTCCATCGGTGGCGCGGAGGAGGGCACCACGGGGGGAAGTCTGCGGTTGCTGGAGGCTGCTTGCGCCACCGCTCTACATTATGCTGACCTGGTACACGGAGCGCTCGCTGACCAAGGATACTATGAGAATCACGGTAAGGAATAATCACCTTCTAACAACACTTAAAATTAACTTCATGTCTTAATATTAATAATATCATGAAAAGATTAATAAACCGAGGATTACTATTTTTTTATTATTTTGACTTGGATCAAAGTATGTAATTTGTTTCGTATTGTTTTTTTTACTACTCACGCGAATAAAGATTAAAATTATCAACATTTATGTCTAGCAGTCTATGTTTAATTACTTAATACATTTCATTTAGGTACATGATAGGTTCTCTCTGTGCTAAACTAAACGCGGAAAATCGCATGCACTCTACTGTGATTACTCATTTGTTATGTTGTTATGTTAAATATTGTTGACTTTATAAACACGAAGTTCACCTTCGTAGGTAGATCTACTGTTTCATTTGTATATTTGACGTTCCTACTTATTCATTATGCGTTATTCGACAGAAAATACATTTCATTTTACAAATTAAGTAATTAATCTCAAAATAATTGATGGCAGGCCAAAACAAAACGACTGAAGAGATATGCACAATAGTCAACAACTTGGAGTATGTTCGTCGTTCACTAGCAGAGTATGACGATGAGTACATGTAAGTATGAGAGCTTTTATAAGCTTCAGTTAAGCGGAGTTATTTTTTGAAGCGTGAATATTGCGCGTTCCACGGCCATGACGCGATCGCTAGGCATATGTAACAGCATGAAACATCTTATTTACGTTGCGAACGAAAATAGATCTTATTAGTGACCCCATGGAGCTTATTTCTAAGATGCAGCTAGAGAATTTTCCATTCCTCGATTGATAGAGCATAAAATGCACAGCGACTTCGTTCAGGTTGAAAATTTTAACAAGATGCTATTTATTTTATATTTAATATGTACCTTTAATTCTTCGTAAGTTAGAAGTGTTAGTAGTTAGAAGTGTACTAGATTTGCACCTGAATTCACAAACAGCACACGACAGATAGAGGCTTTGCTGTGCCAACTGCTCTGTGAGAATATTGGTTCCTTGACTACAGAACCACGACTCTTTTAAGGTGGCCCTATTATTATTATTATTTACTAAAAATATCGGACAACAAAGATCCATTATGTTAGTAAAACCTATTCTAAAACTTACGCTATGTTAGTACTTAATAACTAGTTGTGATCTGGTCCTCTGGGTGAGTTCCCAGATCAGTGGGCTGTCCGGCCTTATTGCTATCGCATTTAGGCTGCTGCTGGGACTGCCTCGCACCCTAGATACAAGTGACGCCGACTTGACTATTAATTTGACTACGAGATGGGAAAAATGAAAAGTGTGTAAGTATTTTTATCAGTTGTGTGGTTACCCTATGGTAGGCTCTGCCTAGTTTGTTCAGATTACAGTGTGTTGAGTGTGGACATTATTATTATAAGGTAGGGTAGCCACTTCCTCAGGCAAATCACTCCAATTCCGAGTTAGGTTCTGCTGTATCCTCGCTATCATAAATGTACCACTCGTGAAGTATAGTAACTCGCTGCATATTATTATGATTATTGTTATTAAAATGTGATATCTTTACTGCCTCTGTATAAACTTTACAACCGTTGTTTGTGCGTAAAACACTCAGCGTTTCACATTACACGACCATTTCAGAGTTTTATTACTGGTCCTTAAGAATAAATCGTCAAGGGTATAGCTGTGCCTTGGTTTAATGGTCAAACTTGTTTGGGATAGGCTGCGATAGATAACGATTTCACATTGGAAAGTAGGTAAATATGGCGCACGCTCCTTAGTACTATCTAGATGCCCGTCACAGACCTAGCTTGTATATTAATATACCTACAGCAGCACATCACATAAATAAATATATATTAAAACTCCGTGTGCAGTCGCTCAAAAATTAGTAGGTATAGAAAATATATCATAATATGCCTAGCTATATTTATTTATACGTTACATAAAAGTAGGTCTATGACGGGCTTAAATATTTGTCATCCAATAATACCTACCATTAAGAATATTCACCAGAAAATATTGTCAGACTCTTTTAAGAAACTCGTGTATTGTACCCATTTATCATTCTATAATATCTATTACTTATTCTTCTTTTTACTTTTGGTCTCTATATTAGCTACTTATACTATGCATATTTCACATCACTTACTGCAGCAGACGAATAAACTATCATCATCATCTTACTGCAGCAACGGTTTGTGTAGTGGAACCCTCACATTAGCATTTCTCTAGTTAATGAAACGTTACTTAAGAAATAGTTCAGTTTTTTATTCACTTTACCTACTCTGCGCTACCCCTCACTCACTATCACTCAGTATCGAATTCGGAATGTCATAGTAGGCCTACCAAGAGGCCTACGATAGCTACGAAATGCACACTTTTGGTAGCGTCAGTAAATGGCGCCCAATTGAAGTTAAGCACATAGTATATATACCACCGATCGCGCCATCGATCCTTCCTCGCAATGTTGCAATCGCTGGCTGCTGTGGTGGGAAAAGGTAGAGGCTCGTTTCGTTACATAATAATAGTTGGAATTTTGTGCTCTTACTGCCGCACCTACAAACGTGAATTATAGTTAATTGTGATTAAGTCATATTTTGTAAATGGTTCGAAGCCAAATAATACTCAATACGCGGCTAGCGAGTAGATATATCAATAATCTCGTAATTAATACTAAAAGATAATCATAAGAGACTCTGAGAGTCGAAATAAATAGATTACAGAAAATGACTTAATTGCGATTAAAGTCTGATGTCTGTGAGTGCGGCAGTTAGTATGTAAAACACTGTTTTAATCTTTCATGGCGATTTACAATACTATACTGACTTACGGGTTTAATGTCAGGATTATTGTTTTTGGATTTCTTATAGTACGTAGGTACTTACGTGGCTATTATACCATTATTCTATACGACCATTTTGGCATTCCAAGACAGGTACAAAACCACTGTTCATTATCGTCACAATAAATAATATTATTTTATCATTGTTTTAAAATTACATATTATTAGATTATATTGCACTATTATTTTTGGACAATCCACACGCAGCCATCTGGTCCGAACTAGGCAAAGCCTCTACATATTGTAATAAACAGACAACTGATACAGGTATACGAGAGACGCAATACGGTTGTTGGTGATTAGTGATATTAATGGACTGTTAGATGACTCCTTAGGCACAATTCACGAACACTAATGCACAATCCAAGAGGACGGAGGCCTTTGTTCAGCAGTGGACGTCTTCCGGCTGGTGATGATGATGATGATGAATGCACAATCGTATGAGCAAGGAAGGAGGTAGAAAGGTACTCACCGCGGAATGTAGACCTCTGCTTCCCTGGATGTGCACTCCTCGGGGCGCACTGCACTACACTTATTGATAAGTTCATGTATTTGATATAAATTGTTTATTAAGCTATGGTCAGCAATGTAAAATCCCGAGATATTTTCTTGATGAGAGACGGAAGAGAGGTAGTGAATGGATCGAATGTATACGGAATGAATGATTTCGGACAGGTTTTGGCGGGTAATGACCGATCGTGCATTAGATCCATTCGTACGGTTAAACAACGGTAATGGACGACACACACAAATATTAGTTTTGAGTGGGTGGCAATCAAACCTATGAAGTTTTGGGTAGCAGCTAGATAGTCCAACCACTACACGAACTTTTTCTACTACTTCTTTTGTATATAGTGCGAATGACGACAACGCTCGTCAACTAGTGCGCGGTGCCCTGGGCACGTTGGACGCGCGGTCGGCGCGCGCCGCCGCACCGCTGGCCGCTCGCGCCCGCCCACCGCTGAGGAAAGCTGTCTTCCACCTGGCTTGGTCGCCTGACACTTTGCCCACACCACTAGTGAGTAGTGATTAAGATCATCTGTATAATTATGAGCTCCATGAATATACAAAATAATATAGGCTTAATTGCCTCTCTCTGATATAATTTGCCTACTGGTTTAATTTTACTAAATTGAGTTTAGGTTTGGAAAATTACTGTTTATATTTTTTTATATCTTCATTACAGTTTATCTTCTCTATAAATAATCCTACAAAACAAAGTGTATTTGCACGGTTAGCATATTTATACCTAAACTAGCTGACCCGCGCAGCTCCGCTCCCGCTCTTTCACTTGTGAATCTAAACCATTCTCGAATCCCCTTGAACTCACACAAACAATTTCATCAACATCGGTCCAGCCGTTTAGGAGGAGTTCAGTGACATACACACGTACGGTAGAATTATATATATAAAGATTACACAATTGAGAAATAATACTAGAAGATTTATGTGTGTACTTAATAGGTATATCTTTAGTACAAAACAAAGTCGCTCCCGCTGTTTGTTTGCTTAGATCTTTTAGTCGCAATGGATTTTATTGCAGTTTTCAGTAATAGATAGTGATGCAAGAGGAAGGTTTATATGTAGTATGCGCGGGCGGAACTGCGCGGGTCAGCTATATATATATACTTATTATGAATACCATCATTTTGGTTTAGCACCATAAAATGACGGGTAAGATATCGTGAAAAGGTCGCTAGTTGTATATAATAGAGTTTTCAGAAGCGACCTTCAGAAATGTTGTTTTAACAAATAGGCAATCAGCCCTCTTTTGGAGTTCCTGGACCAGCATCTGTCATCTCTCAACACATGGTTGTTGCCCCGTGCGTTCACGCGCGCTCTGGCGGGCTGCTGGAGTGGCGTGCTGAAGGAGGTGTCCGCACAGGCTGACGCCGGCGGCGCTGAGAGGCCTCGAGTGTACCACCACCGGTTACGAGAGGCTATGGACTTGCTCGCAGACTTCTTCCACGCCGAAGGGAAAGGTAAGTAAAAAGGGCTATTCTAGGTTTGGGTGCAGCTAGAATATTGGTTACTATAGCACTGTTTGCTAGTCATTCACCTATTTTACATATTGTGTCGCTTTCGTTGTCACGGAAATAAAAACACATTTTAGTGTTCTTTCATTCATATTAGTTGTTATGACACAAAACAAAACATACAAATACCATAAACTACGTAAATAATATTCAAATTAACTTAATATGTATAATAATAATGACTAATCGGAACGTCCTTTAGTTTAGATGATAAAACAGACTTACTGTACGATTAATAAATACGATGGAAATGTAGACTTATACCACACCAGGTCTGCCAATGTCGGAGGTGCATAGTGGGGAATGGTCCCGCGTGGAACTAAGGATGGAATATCACCAGGCCCCTACGGACAGACTGCTGGAGCTCTGGCTCGCTGACAGGCTTGCTGACCAAGCCCGCACACCGCTGCCCTCGCGCTACGGCTCTATATTAGTGAGGTTAGTATAACTATTATAGTAAACATTCTATACAACATCAAACACGGACAAAGTATCCAGTGAACTGGAAAAGCGCGTACACCTGCTGTAAGGGATAGGGATACTAGATAGGAACGCGTTGATCAAAGGTAAGTGAAATAGAATTACAAGCTACTTAAATATCGCTGATCACTGCCGTCGCGTTGAGTCCAAAAAGAGTATCCACACGTAGGAAGAACTCCCGAAACCATCCCGAAACTCTGTCAAAGACTAAAAATTGTGTCTGACATAGACACAACATCTTTCGTTCTATGAAATTTATAAATAGTTTTCAGTATATATATTAATTTAATCTGTGTACATAGTAAGGCGGTCTTGTAATCTCTCACTCATAATAAAGATATTTTTGGTGCTTACAATTTTTTAAAATCATTTGAATTAAATAATAAAAAAAATTGTACCAGAAATATACACAGAGTAAGAAAAGGGTTATATTTTTGCGCAGGTAATTTCTAAACATATATTTTTATATTCTTGACTAGGGTGTACTTCAATCACGACTCGCTATGTGTGGAGGTGCTATCAGCGCGTGACGTCATCCCGCTCGACCCTAATGGCTTGAGCGATCCGTTCGTGGTACTTGAGCTCCTGCCTAAGCGACTCTTCCCAAAAGCCCATGAACAGACCACTAATGTGCAGAAAGTAAGTATTGTCCAAGTAGGTAATTTTTACGGGGACAAATTGCAGATCAATTGGCACTATAGAACTTGTGTGGGGTCAGATGCTTAATCTTGCGATATATGTAGGTACCATTATTTTGTGCATCAAAGCTACTACGACTACGATTAATCTATACATATTATAAAACAAAGTCGCTCCCGCTGTCTGTCTGTCCCTATGTATGCTTAGATCTTTAAAACTACGCAACGGATTTTGATGCGGTTTTTTTTAATAGATAGAGTGATTCAAGAGGAAGGTTTATATGTATAATATATGCATAACATAGTGGAGAAACACTGATAATTTTAGAGGTTTCTAATGTGATGTCGTAAATATACACATTTTTTTGTGCTTACATTGCAAACACTGGCTGAACTCTACGACATAGATCAAAATAATGTACTACAGTATTGTACATCTTAAGAAGGTCTACAAAAAAGTCTACGGTGGTATATGTTTGTCTCTTAGGGATAACCCACAATAACCATTTTTTATCCTTTACTTTTTTGAGAAATAATTAACTACACACATCAAAAGTGTCTAGGGATCAACATATATTTTTGCAATAACTTTTCTCCTGATTGATATTAATTAAAATTTTCTTTAAGGATTCATCAAATAAAGTGTTTTCGTTTGTCACAGTAACGATAAACCAAGTCACCTTTGCATTAATAAAGAAATTTGCCATTTTCCTAATAAAGGGATTTTTGACATTTGAACCACTAACACAAAAGTTCGAAAAAAAGACTGAAATAACAGTTTTCTTTAAAATTTTATTGGGTAACTTAAACAATTAATAATCCGTGTTTCTACCGCGAACACTAACAACACAAGAACATCGGTTTGGCATACTCAAAATGAGTTCATCCAAATCACGCTGTGGAATGGCCGCCCATGTTCGTTGCAACAACAAAAAAAGGTCTTCTTGCGACTGGATACCCTCCATATTCGGCAGAGCTCTTCTCTGTAGCATATCCCATGCATGCTCAATCGGGTTCAAGTCTGGCGACTGAGCAGGCCAGGGCAGGACATTGATGTTAGCTGCGGCGAGAGTCTGTCTTACAACTCTTGCGGTGTGCGGTCGTGCATTATCATGCATTAACTGAAATAAGGGACCGATTTGCACTTGTAGAGGAACGATGACGTCTGATACAATCGTCTCAGCATAAATTTGAGCGTTGAGGTTGCCTCTGATCCAAATCAACTCAGTTCTTCCGCCGATCCAAATACCCGCCCATACCATGATGGTTCCACCACTATAAGGATGGACTTCCTGGCAGGATTTTAATCGCTGTTGGCGTCCAGGGGTTCTCCAGTGTCGTATACGTCTTGTATCCGGTCTCATACCAAAACGAGACTCATCAGAAAAGCACACGAAACGCCATTGTTCTTCTGCCCATTTTTTTGCCCAAAAATGCTTGATCCCTAGACACTTTTGATGTGTGTACATAATAATAAATTGTTGTTAGCATGAATTTGTCCCTTCTTCATTATATGTAAACTTCACTAATATTACACCAATGACAAAAAGCTATGAACGTTGTTCATACCGCTAGGTTAAGGTTAAGCAACATAAGGCAAGGTCATTAAATAGATGTTTGAATCGATTTGTATCAAAATGTTGTGTCCATATCGGGTAGGTCTGAGAATAGGTCGTAAAGTATTAGGCAAGGTCATTACATAGATGGGTGATGGCGGTGACTCAGAGGAGGACGGTGACGGGGTTGCGAGCCCCATCCGCGTGATCACGGTGCCAGGTTTTCGGGAGCTATAATGCGCAGTGAGGGGTATTTGGTGCAGATCCCACTGGAGGGCCCAGGTCCCCTCTAATGAGGCGATGCGACGGTCGCAGGGGTTTAAGTGGGTAAAAATCCCAGATACCGTGATTGACGAGGATACAAGTATAGAACGAGAGGAGGGTGCAAGAGAGGAGAGAGAGGGAGCGGAGAGAGAGGAGGGGGTGTTGCGGTGAGGGATAGGAGTATTAAGGTGGGGCAAGGGGTGAGTGAGCGAGAGCACGGTGGGAGAAGAGAGAAGGGTACGGGGTTCAGAGAGGGGGCAACGGGGAGAGGAAGAGGGGGAGTGTGACGGGGACCGAAGCGGGAGGGTGAAAGAGAGAGAGAGGAGAGAGCATAGAATTAGATTTTTCTTATAAGAGAGAGAGATGGAGAGAGAAATAAATCCAGGGAGGAGAGAGAAAAGGGGAGCAAAATGTAATAAAAGCGCGTGCGGAGCTGCGCGGGTCAGCTAGTATTATATATATATATTTATATACTTACTAAGATTAACATTGTGTTGGAGAGATTCTATTGAAAATTATTCCGCTAAAGATCAATCATCGAATTTAAACCCCGGCTATTCAATATCAAGGATTTATTTTGTATCCTGATGCAGCTCGGTCTCGTAGCTTTTCTAAAACGGGCCCTGTATAAAAAAGATGTTGGGGGACCCAAATGAAGGGTAAACAGGGCCTCTGTGGGAGGCGTATAATAATACGGCTGATACGGCGGTAGCTACGCCCCTGGTACCACATAGGATACGTAGTCTTAAATTTATTTTAAACCCTTATTTAGGATATCAGTCTGAGTCTCACTGCCGCACTCATAGACGCCAATTATCTTTAATTCAAATTAAGTCATTTTTAAAATCTATTTATTTCGACTGTTGGAGTGGCTTATGAATATTTTCGACTATAATAATAATATCCTGGGACAATTCACACACGGTCATCTGATCCCAAACTAGGCAGAGCCTGTACTATGGAAACCAGACAACTGATACTAATACACAGTGGCGTGCACAGAGGGTAGGCAAAAAAATGTATTCGGCTTGTTTCACCTACTTTAAGTATATTATTATACCATTTTAAATATCCATAAGCAAGCAAATACTATAGACATATTAATTTGCATTTGAAAACATTAATAAGTATATTCAGTGGCTCCATACTGACTAAAGTACTTTGCCTACCCTAGGATTTCTCTAAAAAGTCTTAATTTTTAAAAATCTTAGTTTGGACATGAATTAACGTATTTTTTTTTTTATGTAATTGGATATGTAGGTAATATTGGTTAATTTAAGGATATTTGTACTGGAACACGAACAAATAGCATAAAGCATAAACAACTCGCAGATATTTTTGCCTGCTTTCAGTGCACGCCACTGCAGTAATACATATATACTTTTTTTTACTATAAAACACGAGATAATTGATGTATCCACTCACTATCTGCGTATTAAGTATTATTGGGCTTCGAGTGACGAAATAATCCGATTTCAAAAAAAGGATTAATGATCATTAACTTTAATTGACGGTTGTAGGTTCGACAGTCAGTTGTTGATTAATGCTTAGCCTTATTGAAGAGAAGAGAACATAGAGACGTGAAACAGGTATAATAAATTAGGACACCTGTTCGACCGCGATATATTTAATAACGGCGCTATGTCTGCGACGCCAGAAAACGTTGAACCCGATCTGGGACGAGTGTTTCGAGTTCGCCGTGTCCCTGGAGTCGTGTCGGTCGAGCGGGGCGGCGCTGTCGCTGTCTGTGTGGGACCGCGACGTGCTCACCGCGGACGACTTCGCCGGCGAGGCGTTCGTGGCGCTGGCTCGCGTGCCCGGCGTCAACAGCCACGCGCCGCCGGACCCGCTGCGACCGCTCGAACTGCCGCTCATGCAGCTACACGACCGCAGTGAGTGATTTTGTTTTAAATAATATTACTTATAAGTAAAAAAGGTACATTATAGGCGATCCGAAAGTGGCGGAAAAAAGGTAAGCCAATTAACACAACTTGAATCAGTATCACACCACCCACGGAAGCATTGACAGTATCACTTCGTTTGAATATTATTGAATAATTACATCAAACTATCGAAAATACTATTATGTAAATTATCAAAACACAGAAACATCTAGAAATCAATCACATTTCATCAATCGTCGGTTACTAAGTAGGTAACGTATCTATTCCATAAAATAACATCATTGGGTATAGCTTAGAGCCCTCATCCTTGTGTCATCGGACGACGAGACGCACTGTCCAAGGTGTGTAACCTTTATCTCGTGAACGTGGCTTCAGCCCATGGTTTCTTCATTTGTGATAAGGACAGCTAAAGACTGGAATAGTTTGCCTGCATCGGTTTTCCTGTCCATATATTTTATTATAATGGGGGACTTAGACTTTAAATAAGCTTCTGTGTTTTACCATCCTCGATTGCGTCACCGCTTTCTATCAGGAAGAACTGCAGTCAAGCATAAAAAAAAGTCGACGACGTGCTCTGTCTGGCGCTGACTCTGGCAAGATTTGAACGAACTGTCTATAGTGTACAGTATTCACAAAAGAGGTTTTAGTACAGTAAGAACTCCGTATACCCCGGCCTCCGCCCCTACGGGTATCTTTTAAAAACTTTATCCCTGGCGGCAAAAAAGGGCATAAGGTGGCAAGCATATACTATGTTACGGCCTGTCTCAATAGAAGCAATCCCCGAGGAATTTAAGCAGTTAAGGAACTATTGACGACAGAAAATTTTCTTAAATAGAACTATAGTTTAGTGATAATAAATAACTTTATAGTTTAGAAAAAACCTGTTTGTAATCTCTTAGGAACACCATGCGTGGTTTGAAGCACTATTTGATCCTACTTTCCAGTGCAAGAATTGTTTTTAATTCATCAAACATTTCACATTGAGTTTGTATAAATACAGAGATCACAAACGTACATATTAAGTATACTTATATAAACAAATATCTTTAGTTTCAGACATAGTAATTTCATGCACCCTCAAATTAAGCTAGGCTTGTTATAGGAATAACAATTAAATTTGAATGTTATTTTGCGGGGACCCACTTTGAAATGGATTTTGATAGTTACGACTAAGTAATGAAATATTAAAAATTAACTACAACATTATAATGCCCTCGTTAGTGATAGCCAGCAAACGACACGTAGCTACATATTGATTACATACCCATCAATATCCCTTTCACCAGTCATGGTAATTACGCGCTTCCATTTCAAAAATCAATGTTATGGATGGGCTGTCCAGATGATTATTATTAACTGACTTCAAAAAAGGAGTAGGGTCTCAATTCGACTGTATATATATATTTTTTTTAATTAAACACTGCATAGCAGTGTATGGAAGTGGATACCAGTATTTCAATCAGGCTAAGCAATCAGAAACGAAAATTATTATTTATACAGAAAGTACGCACAAAAAAACACAGAAAGAAAACGGCATGTACAGGTACAAAGGCGAACTTTACTATTACTCTTTTATTATTTAGTAGTGTTTTTAAAGAAAGCTCTCTTTCAGATCACCCTATTCTACAAATCTTGGAATCGCGCACCACCGATAAGCTGGCCATCGATTTCGTCAAGAAACAAAAATTACGTTTCGCCGAACAATAATAATTGGTTCTGGTAAACATTATGATTTATCTATTTTATCTACATACATTTTGTTATTATATACACACACAACGTCCAATCATAAAATGTCGACAATATACACATTATTATATCTATATTTAAAGAGAAGAGTTCGATATTTTTAAAAGTTTTATTTATTGTTTGTATTTACATTTATTATTATCTCATATTCATTGTAAACTGTAATTACGTCATCAGTATTATTATATAAAATACTACAAAGACTGTAATTCTTCTAATCATGAGAGAAAATGTATATAAAGTATTGTGTAACTAAATATGTGAGTTTTCAAAGCATTTTATATGTGTATAGTACGCACCCTCGGAGCTTATGTCTTTAGCGGTTAGTCTCTATTAGAAGTTCCCGACCAAGTACTTTAAGACTCGTCGTTAGCTATTTGTATTTCTTATTTACTGAATATAAGCTAGTACTTTACTGCATTCCTACCTTATGGCGACAGACGATTATGTACAGCTCAAAGTTGCCGTAATCGTAGCGTACCTTATGAAACTTTTTGACACGTCAGCGACAGAGTAAGAGGTAGGGCATGCACAATGGATCCAACTGGTAGTCACCGGAGGCAATTCATAGGCACTAACCTAACCATTGATCTAATATTTATACTAGACTAGCTGACCCGCGCAGCTCCGCTCGCGCTCTTTTTACTCAGAAACTTTCTTGGGCTCATGCACAACACTTTGCTGAAGATGATGACATGATCAAATACATAGTTTACGATTCTTTAAAGGACACACAGTAAAGGACATACAGACAAACATTCATTTATATATATATATATATATATATATATATATATATATATATATATATATATAGATATAGATAGATAGAAGACTAATGATCACGAACAACATGACACCCAAAATATGGTAGCCTAATCGGTGGCACGTGCATGTTCATAAAGCAGTTAAATAAAAAACTTAAATTCACTTAAAAATAAAACTTAATTGCTACAAAATGAGGTTCAAAGCATTAGCGGATATTTTGAAATTAGATTTCGAAATATCGACACGCGCGTAACTAATTTGATTAATATATTCTTGACCATTTATCGAGTCGTCACATACAAATATGTATGATCTAGTGCAAATAATAAATCGATGGGCACTAACAATAAAACAGAATGTTAAGTGGTTATGCAACAGCCGATGGGAGAGCACTAGCTTTATTAACACGTCAAAGGTACCAACACAGGGATCCTCATAGCAATGGTAACTTTACCGTAGAATCAATACATATCGGAACCGCTGGATATGGGGTACGCCCGCCGGCGACTAAGGAGGACGGTGACGGAGTTACGACCTCGATGCGGGGACTGTAACAGGTTCCCGGGGGGATATAATTAGCCCCTAGCGGTGGGCTCAAAGGCCCTGAGGGGTGTCTGGTGCAGATACCACCGGAGAGCCCAGACACTACCAACCAGGCACCGGTCTCGCTGGTGAGGTCGAAGGGTCGTACGTATCGTACCTCAACGCCAAAAAAATAGTGAAAAAACAAATGCTTCTAACTTTCCCCCAGTCGGGCTGCTTCAATATTGAGCGGGAGTACCCCTACCTCTTACAAAACTCTAATTTCTATACCTGCTACTGTTTCCCACCAGCCTTCTTCTTTTAGAACACACGCTTAATATATGGTGTTAGCTAATAAGCAAAATGGTAGCTATATCAACATTATTTATTGTATAATTGTGATTTATAAGCTTAAAAATTATAATTGTTATTCATTCGAGATTATTATGTTGTTGGTAGAACAATTTATTATGTGTCTCCTAATCACTAATTGTATTGGACTGGTATATTTAATTTTAGAAATAGTCGTAACTATTATACGTGTTTTATTACATATTACAATACATGCCCGTCTAAAACATCTCAGTACCTAGCCAATTTAAATAAAAAACCGCAGGTTATATTGAATTTACTAAACTATAATAACATTACAGTAGCATTCACGTGATTAATTAATTATTTTTTAAATATTTATCAATAATATTAATGTGTTGTCTAACAAACTTTTTTAACAATACTAGAGCTTTTTATTACAACCGTCGCGTTTTACAAATTATTTATCAATTAAACATATTGTAACTATAGGTAACGCATTGTCTTTGACGACTGATATTCATCGTTAGATTTAATTATTGTATGGAAATGTATTTTGTAACTATACGTGACATAATTGTACACACTTTATACATACGTATAACTGATGATGTACCTACGTGTATTGATGTTTTAGAAAATGTTATATACCTACTTTATACATGTCAAAATTATACGATACGGTTTGTATTTAAAAAAAAAGGAAATGATTTTGTGTAGACGATAAAATGAAATAGTGAGAATGCGTACTTTTTTGTACTCTACATATACTTAAATGGAGTCCCAAATTAAAATTATGGGTAATTTTCAGCTTGCATCACGACGACGAAAGTACAGAAATATATTAATACTTTACAGTTTACATATTTTTACTTACAGTGAGCTTAATACATAAAAAAGATTAGCTTTAGAAATATGCCCGTTACAATGTCCTTCTTTACAACAATAAGCGCAAATATCATTTGGATACTGTAATTTTAATATTTTTTAAAAGATGTTTAAACCTCATAAATGTAAAACTAATCATATCCAAACCTTGCCATATCGCTGAGCTTTTAACTATATGTATGTAAGATATTTTTAAATTTTATATCAGTGCCGAGTAAACTATCGGCCGAATTTACAATCTTATATAAAACTTATCCAAACTTGGTCGGCCATTTGATTGGTTGTCGAATATTGTAACAGTTAATCGTTAATTTTACGGCCCAGGATGTTAGTCTGACGGCAAGCAAAAGGCCTATCTATGTATGGGCAGTGCATTTCTAGGCCGCTCCATCATCCGAGTCGAGGTCTTAATTTCGCCAGTTATAATAGGCGTTTCAGAAATACTCTGTAGGTAACCTCAAGGGCTGCGATGAATTGTGTGAAACAATATAATTTGACGATATTCTTTCATCTGGCCCCGTGTAACCTTAGACAAGATTCTACTTCTTCCCTATTGGTTACTATCGGTTCTTCGAGCGATGTGGCCTGCCCACTGCCACTTAAACTTGCAGTGCAGATTCTAAGAGCTATGTCGGTGACCTTGGTTCTCCTCATTACAGATTCTGTCGCGCAAAGAAATTCCGAGCATAGCTCTCTCCATAGCTCGTTGTGAGACTGAGCTTCTCTGAGTTTATTGGGTTATGAGCTTTAAAAATGTCGAGTCCAACGGCTTACTACTTTGCATATAATGTATTTTGGGAGTTTTCTTAGACGTAGTAACTTGTAGAAACATATCTTGCCGAGAATAGTTTTGTATGCTGAAGCAGCTTCATCTCAAGCGCACTAAAGCAATGTATTGCAAAAAATTCTGCATTTACGTAACGGCAAGTGCCGAAAATACAACGTTATTTATCGATATTTTTTATCTATCTGGGCTAGTTTCGAAGATATTGACTAACCTTTGGATTTAGAATGAACCAAAAATTAAATTATATTTGGCGTAACAAGACCATTCCAAAAGTCAATTATTTAAAAAAATACATAGGTAATGCAAAAAAAAAGGAAACATATTTTGCATGCATAGTAATTATATATTTTCGATCGTATTGCTCATAAGCGGAGTCCATCTGTCGTTTAACTTTTTTGATCAAAGTATCATCAATATACAAAGTTTTTTATATAATTATAACCTATACAAGAGTATTCTTATTTCTTGAGAACTGATATCAAAGAAATAAATTATAATTACTAATTCAGAACTGAAACATTTTCTTGAAAAGTAAAGTACTTTTCATCTATTTATTTTTCAGCCTTGCAAAGGCAAGGCTCTGATGAGCGTGAACGTTTTGCGGTACAGATATAATAATATTATTAGTAGGTATAACCCATTGATGTACCCGTGCTACACACATTGTGAAAATTTACTTATCAAACTATTCAAAATGTGGAATGTGTTTATTTTACAAGTATGCATATTTAACTGTACTATAACACTTGTGTTCCTGGCTTTAATAAAACCTAATAATAAAGTATTACGTTTTTTCTTTCAACAAGCCTTCACTTTTTTATAGATTTTATCAAAATATTTCCAAACTGTTCGATTGCAGAAGCCAATCGGACAGTCGGGAATTTTGACAGGAAAAAAAATCCAGTCTATCCGATGATCGAACTACTAATCTGACTACTTGGAATAAACCATTTAATTTCACCTATAATTTTATAGGTGCTATCTAGTTGAAATGAATAAAGTTAAAAATAGTGCCCTGCCATACTACCCTATTGCTGTAAAGGCTAACAATAAGATTTGTGTTTTTAGATGATTGTACCTATATAAAATATGTTTGACTTTCTCTTAAAATGTTATCAATTGTATCCTATTACACAACTTTTCAAAGTCAAAGTCAAAAATCATTTATTTCAAATAGGCTTAACGCTACACTTTTGAACGGTCATTTTTTTTAAAAGCTTCCACCGGATCACAACACGGCCTCAACTGAGATGATCCGGCAAGAAACTCAGCGGGCTTGTCATTTTTTCACTTTCTTTTTAAACAGTGTTACAATTAGATCAGCATCAGCGACAGTGTGTCCTGCCGTTCAAAAGATCAAATAAGAGAGAGAAAAAAAAATACGACGAAAATACAACAAACTATATAATAACTATATACTTAACAACTTACTCAATCAATTTACCCACTTAAAACTTTAGGTAAGTGATAGAAGAAAAACTGTAAAATCTAATTCAGAATGACAACAGCAGAATTAGCGGAGCCATCAGATTGCAGAGCAACATGCATTACGCCGCCTTTTGATCATAAATTTGATAATATACTATCATTTTCATTCGGATTTAGAACAACTTTCCACTTCATAACCTCAACTTCAATATTTGTGCATGGCATTGTCAATGCACGTAGCACTAACACGCGTAGCATAACAATAAATAATAAAAAAATCGTCTTTGTGCGGTTGTTACTAGCTTCCGGTGAAGGAAAACACCGTAAGGAATCCTGCATGTCTGAGAAAGCCTCGCTAGCTTTCGAATGAAGTGTGAAGTCTGCCAACCCGCACTTGGCCAGCGTCGTGTTCGCCTAAGCCCCTTCTTGAGGGTAGGCCCGTGCTCAACAGTGATACAAAAACAAGGGCTGGTATTATTTATATTATAATATCTTGGGACAACCCACACACGGTCACCTGGTCCCAAACTAGGCAGAGTTTGTACAAATACATACACTTACATACTTATTAGATAAACAACACCCAGACACATGGTGGGAATCGAACCCACGACCTGTTGGGTAGTGGCCAGGGTGTCTAACCGCTAGACCAATGGGCCGGTAAAGCTACTATACTTATTTTGTTTTGTGCCACTAGTTCTGCCTGTATTTTTTATCTGTATTTTGTACCAGAGGTACAAAATCTTCGGTCTAACTCGGTCCGTGAAGGAGCATCTGTACCTACTGCATCGGCACAACTACGGTGTGTTCTGCAAGTCATTTACCTACTAATGAAAATGTCCATTCATCTATAATTAATATTACTGTAATTCACCCGAAGCTTAAATTATTTGCAGAATCACAATATACTCGTACCTCTATAGGGATCCTGCCCTGCATCAAACAATCTGCGAGGTACAAAGTAAGAGCGTAAGGGGCTTAGTTTTATTTATTTTTTATTTATTAACTAAGTGACGGGACAAGCATGATGCTCACCCGCCGGTAAGCAAGAGCCTGTATTCTTCACATCGGAACACAGCAATGCTTAGGTACTTATAGCTGATTGGTAATTAGTAGAATAACTAAATATTTCAGTGGGTAGACCTTCACACTGCGGTGATACCTACCTAGACCACACACACAAAGGACCTGTCACCAATTAAAATTAGTAGTTTAGTTTATGTAAGAAACGATCTAAAAAGATTATTGACTAGGTGGTAGGTTCCTTGTGCAAGGAACCGTCCAGGTACCAGGTAGGTACCACCGCAGTGTCAGATATTCTGCCGCCAAGTAGCAGTGTGTAAGCATTGCTGTGTTCCGGCATGAACAGCACTGTAGCTGGTGAAATTACCGGACACAAAGACTTAAAACCTAACAACGCGCTAGTTATTATTTTGGTATTGCTAGCGTCTATAGGCTGCGGTGACTGCTTACCATCAGGCTGGCCGCACGCTTGCTTGCCACCTTGGTAGTATAAAAAAAATATGCATAATGTCTAAAAAGTTCCATAAAACGTGATAATAAGTACCTATTATACAGCCAAACTATTAAATGCAATATTAAAACGGTATTACAGTAATAAGGAAGTCAATACATCCACTTCAGGGAACTCCAACCGCGATATATTATGAAGGTTTATTGAATTTCCTCTCGCTGTATACGTGAAATGAACGTGATATATATCTCTACTTGTGTAACCGCCACATGAGACGCAAAGATGGGACCAAGGATGAAAATAAATTGCATTATTATTAGTTACTCTGTGCCCCTATTACCTCCAGGGTGGCTTGTTTGTGGTCATAGTACTGCAGCGGTTTATTGTGTTAACTCCTGCCTCAGCTAACTAAATAATTGACTTCGTTAGCGTTGGACAGACTCGACACATAATGTGTTACATGCTAAGTTCGTGTTCACAGAATACCAATTTGTATCGCTAAATAATTAAACGTGATTATTGAGCATGATTATTAATTAATCTAGGATAATTGGATTGGAAATTGCAATAATATTTATATCTTCATTTGTATACCAACGTATGAAGGTTATATTATAATGTTATGTATATACAGAAATACATATTATAATGCAATATTACATAATGTAGGTACTAAATACTTGTATATACATTATAGCTTACATAGTTATGCCGCGTAATGTGTAGAGTCCGTCTCACGAAAGAAATCCTGCGGCAAAAATTGGAACTAATTATGGCAAAATAATGTGTACAATGTATTTTTTTATAATGTGTATCAATTTACAAAAGCAATCAGAATAAATTCTAAAATTATAAGGACATAGAAATTTTAGAAGCATGAATAGGTCATGTTTTCCCGTTTACCGTTTGGATTTGTCGTCGTCAGGTTACGAGTAAAATATGACTTAAGTATAACTTGTTTAGCTCACTAAAAACCTAATAACAGTTACCCTACCCGAGATAAAAACCTGCTAGTTGTTTGCAAATAACTAGGTAAAAAATATGGAAAAAATAGACCCATAGTTTTTATTTCCTTACTTGTCGGAACCCATTCAAACCTTTTTTGGTTTGGCGCTGGCAAAGCGAGTATAATGTGTATTTATATGCAGATCACTTTAATATGCTAATATTTCCAGTGCCTCTACTTTTTTCATAATTATACGATAGAGTAACTTATTTTCAGTTTTAAATCAATACATAACGAACAGAATCTTACACAAAGAAGCTTCAATACAAGTAACAATTTAGTATAGTTCTTCCTTAGTGGTTGGGGCAATACAGGCCGATCACATAATTGTCAGGAATGTAAAAAATCGTCACGCCTGGTGTCCACCGTCTTGTCGGTGTTCTATCCCATTGGATGGTGAGAGAAGACAAAAGTCCAGAGTGCATTTGTGCGACATAATATCTTCCGCATAGATGACTGATCTTGTGAAAGCCATCTTGTGACAGCCAATGCTGTGGTCGTATCGGCCAGGAGGACAAAGATTCATAGGGTGCAAAAGGCGTAGTAGTTTTTACCGCCGGCGGCGCGACGTTGAGGTTATTGCGGTACCCGCCCTGAATAGTAATAAGCCTTCCTTATCGACAAATTTTACCCAGAACAATTCTGATATAAAGTTGGGTTGGCCACAATGTACGACCGATTAGTGAAACTCAGACTTGCCAGCACAATATTAACCACTTTTTGCCCGATTGCCCCAGAAGGTTAGGTTTTGCGAGAGTATGTATGTAAGTATGTACATACATACTCCAACATACATACATACTCAAACAAATATACATACATACATACTTCCGTATGTACGTAAGTATGTATGTATGTATATTTGTTACGTTGTATGTATGTATGTATATTTGTTCGTAACCTACGTTTAACCTGTAGGCCGTGCCATTTGTTTGGCATTCGTCTTAGTTGTTGGAGGGACATAGGGCAAGTAGTATTTATATTTTTCATAAAATTTAATATAGCTTCCGTCAGCCGCCATTTTGTATTATTATTACTTCTAAAAACACCAATAACGGTATCAAGTTGAAATATATATGCATGCATATGTATAATTTTTATGTAAACCGGTGGATGCAAATAGCCAATTGTCGTTCATGTGGCGTTCTAAGGGGGAGGCCTATGTTCAGCAGTGGACGTCTTCGAGCTGATGATGAAAGAATGATGAGCCTTGAAGATTGTCTTATATTGAGATTTATCTTTTCCTTCAAAACACTTATTCTTATGAGAATCACCTTTCTAAGCCTCTAGCCTATTCAATCTCGGAGCTTGAGAACGCTCTACAATACCATTGAATTAAAGCTTATGAAATTATGAAGGTTTTGTCGTGCAACTTTTCTAAACAATTTATGTTCCTATGCGACAGCTTTAGTAACAATGATTTTCATTTATTATGTCACTATTACTCGTATTGTAATGCACATACAATCCATATAAAGCTTTTTTGCAAACTTAGCAAATGATCCACCAAATTCTTCTTATAGAGCTTACAGTATCTTAAGGCCGTGCAGTTTTTTGCTTGGTTTTGGATTTAATTATATTTATCACAGCATTCTAAGCCGGTGGTAACACCCAACCATCTTCTCTATTGAAATAAGGATGTTTTTTGATTTCAATCAAAAAACTGACAAGATATTGTAAGCTCTTACTGCGTAGATCGGACCAACAATAATAACTACGAAGACCTGAGAGTATACGGGCATAATTGTGACAAGACGTTCAACATCTCAGTCCGGGTGCTGCAAAGCATTCGAAACGTCGGGATAGTAAAATCTAAAATAAACCGCGATATAATCCGTAAAAGTAGTTTAATTTCAATGAATAATTTTTTATATTTATGTAATAGATAAAGTTTTAATAGCTAATGTGCTTTAGCGTCACGGCTTTCCACCTGGTGGGTTTGCAGTCTGGCACTGCCTTGTGTTCAATGTTCATTGTGCTATTGAGAGACTTTAATAGAGTCGCTGTTCAGTAAAAAAAAAGGTACGTGCCCTAGGTATCAATAGGTATCGCTGTGCTGGCAGCAAATGGAACAAACGATGATCCCAAAAGCAGTACAGCAAGTCATTATAGAGCAGCAACTTTACGCACCGCGGCTACAATACGCGGCAATCATTCGTAGAGCTAAGGATAATTCCACTATCAACTATACCATACCAATTTTGAGTGGGTTGAGATCTGTTGGAAATTACCCGTAAACATAAATTTAAAAAAATTAAATCATACGTTTAAAAATGTTCAATCAAACTGTTTCTAACTGTTTTAGGCGAAAGTTATTTAACAATCGTTTATTTATATAATGTTATTATACTAACCCAGTACGAAAAGTTTCATTTTGTACAATCAAGCGAATTTAAATCATGTGCCTTTATGTTCATACCGACAAGTTATGTAGGTCTAATGTAGGTTGGTAGTAGCCAGAAGCCAATTCGATATTAGGTAAGATGAGCTGTCAAATAACTCGTAAAGTTCCATCTTTATTTCGAATTTAACTAAGCCTGGTGAGAAAACAGTTTACCTGTTCTACAATTTCTTTAAAATGTCTGTTCTAGACGCAATAGCAGTAATGTATTCATTGTTTCTTAAAAGCTTATAGTTTTTATATACCAGTGGCATTACCATCTCAAAGGAAGGTCATAAAACTAAGCCACAAAAAGATATCTTGACTGACTGACAGGAAAGTATGTTAGTCTTACCCCACCTTACCTTATAACGAATTCGATACATCTAGGTATCGAAATTAAAATTAATGTACATATATCCATTTAGTGGTAGTGTCACATTTTACGACGGGGCCGAGGTTCGCAATCCGTGCTCACGGCTGTACTCACCAAGATAATAAATGCCACTTAAACCCGCGTAAGTGACATTTTCTGAAATAATTTCAGCATTCTGACTATATGAAATGGAATTAACAGTTTCTGTTTAAAAAGAACAACAGTATTATGTAAATATTCAATACACATGCAAAAATATGAAAAACATAAATACAGCAACATTATATAAAACGGGTTGATCCGATCAAATAGATATTGGTAAAGAAATCAGCTAGTATAATATATAATTAAGTTGGTTGGCAATTCTAAAGCATGGGAAAACCCTTTAATATTACGCTCGGTATCTGTAGTGTCGGAATCAAAGATGTTTACAATCTCATTATTATGTGGTCGTCTCAGTATTTTCATCACTATTCGTTTAATTAGTGCTTCAAGATTTTTGTAACTCTAACATGGAATTAGTTTTACGACCGATCTCTCGTTACTATAAATTATATTATTATCATTATCAAAAGCTAGTGCGTAGCCATTTTTAATTGGCAAAATCTTCTCTAGCCGTTTACTTTCTTTCTCAATACAATAAATGCCGTCTTGCGCAATAAAAAATGGTGTCCCATGTAAATCAGTAGTAGATCCACGAAGATTCAAATCACTATCAGCTATTAATATCGACCTTTTACTGCCATTCAATTGCAGGACTAGACCCACCGAACTAACGAAGTAATAGAAATCATCATTAACATCGATAACAAAGTGTTGAATTAAATTTAGATTCACATTGGGTACCAAGTCTTTCGTACAATTTTTGTAAATGTAAAGGTTCTGATTGCCGGTATCAACGAAGTAGAGGTGCTCTTTGAATTGCATATCAAAAATATCTATACCGCTGACTAGAGCCGGACTATCGATGTCGTTCGTACCGTAATTGTATTTGAATATTCCGTCGCTTCCACCGAGGTAGACGTCGCCTGTCGCCTGGTCAACGGCACTCGCAAACCCATTACGAATTCCAGGTATAATAGAAGTCAACCCTGTGTCGAGATTTAATACGGCCGAGTGGAAGCTTTGGTTTGAAAATTCATCGGCATTTATACAAAAAAATAAAGTATTCGTTTTTCTGTCAATTGAAAATTTGTATGGAATGTTGACGTCTGCTAATAACACCTGTTTCTTGTAGGATACTTCGGCCACATCTTCGAAATCTTTTGACATTTTGTATTCATAATGAATACTTACATTAAAGTTATATGATCATGATAATGTTATAACTTACTTTTCATATTTTATGATATTATTTTGATATGGCTGGCTCTAACGCCATTCTGTCAAAAGAGGATATGACAACTGACTGACAAGCTGCTTTATTTTTTCTTTACTTGGCACTCTGCACTGTGCGCATTCAGCCATGTAATGAAGACAAGCTTCTTGGAAGAAGTAAATATATCCGTGCTTGGAAGTTGGAAGTTCTTGGATATTACTAAAAACTCCATCTAAAAAAGCCTTGAACGTTGTGAAAAATCCTAAATCTATGAAAAAAGAGGTATTAAATCCTTTTTGAATATAACTATTTTCTATATATCAAAGCGGATTTAATACGTCGTTTTTACAGTACGTGTTCTTAGAGGAGATCGAGCTCAAGACACTTGGTGAAAAAAACCAAAATCTATGCGCAAGACCGTCTTTATACATCCCCATCCCCACTCGTGGGGTGTCCAGCAGGGCTATTGCGTATCTTTAGACACCCAAGTGATTATAAAGCTTCAGTTATCCACCGAACTTTGATGACAACTTGCAGTTATTTGATGGTCACTTTGCTATAGTGATAGTGATTATCACTATAATTGTCAAACGAAATACGTAGGGGGCAGGTATATAAGAATATCAATGATCTGGAAGGCTTGAAAATATGTACTTATATTGAAATAAATTTAAAATCCAGCAAAGCGAGGGTTTGCAGCTAGTATAGTTCACTATATATATGCACTCATTAACAATTCCATAATATTTCTTCCTACATGGACAAAGGCAAGGGCTGCTGGACGTCGAGCGAGAAGGCAGCAGGTACCTACTGATCGAGTTCCAGGCTGATATCTCTATGACGACTTTTATCGTTTACCTATTCACCAAAATTCTAAATTATATGCTTGCACCATATAGGTAATTCTAAAAAAAAGATTTCCGTGGCCTAGAAATAAAGTTGCGTTTCGAAATCGTTTATACACGGTGCCTATTATCTTGCGCAATGCGATGTTCTTACTCGTGCCTACGTGTTCCTTCTGGAATTAAGCATTCTATAGAACTTCTACTTATTCATATTAGCGTATATAGCTCCCGGGGACCATTTAAGGATTTTCCCCGCGAAAATGAAAAAAAAGGTACTACTCTTTGGGGATTATGGGAACACCTTCCTTCTAAGGGGGAGGCCTTTGTTCAGCATTGGACATAAACAGTGGACCTTTCGGCTAATGGTGATGTATTTACATTACAATTACAGTTTATACATTCTATGAAAAATACAACTATACTGCCACAAATAAATAACGTAAAGTTAGATTGAATAGAAGCCAATAAAAAGTTTGTGATGCCGTGCAACTTGTTCCCGATTGCTTCGTTATGACTTCATTCTTGCGCAAAGTTGCAGAGCAATGTTATATTTCCTAGTTACTTACAAATTAACTCGTGTAGAGAACTGGAAAATCGTTAAATTATTATGCATTCGATAATTTTGCATCTAGTAAAAATGTTATATTTATTTTTCACACCACTTGCTCGATAATGTTCCATTATGTGTCATATAAACTTAACATAAAGAGCTCATTATATCTCTATCTAGCCGGGTAATAATATTGTACTCAAGAAGCATTGCTCTACTAAACTCCCTTGGTTAATAATGCGATGGTACTAAAACTAAACCCCCTTGGTTAATAATGTGATTTGAATTGCTAACTTCAAATAAAAAAAATTGGGAACACTTATTCCACAGAGACTCTCTATTATACCACTCTTAAGCAGAGACTTGCACGAAAAAAAAATACATTTGAAAATCGAACCGAGCGTGACGAGCTCTCAGGAGGTGCCTATGTTCCTTCACTTGACATTGGCATAATGTATGAAGAAATTGCCATAAAAATAAACCCTGTGCTATTGAAAAGAAATAAACGATCTTCAAAGAAAATTATCTAAAAAGCATTAAATAACGTTGAAGTCGGTTATGAAAAGCCTACTGCTACTTCAGCTGGATAATCCTTTGAGATATGCATGCATTGATTGCAAGCCTGCTGAATGAGTGCCCACGTCTCAGGAGAATTCGATAAGACTAGAGAGATACTATAATATTGAATGAATATGATAATGATACTTTATAAATATTTGGCGGCAGCAACGATATAATATTTATGGCAACAGCCAATCGCCATTTTGGTATGTTTTTTAATTGCAGGGTTACCGTTACCGTACTGTGAACGTATCGTATCAGGCACGAAAAAGTAATGATGAAGAGGACTATGCACTCCAAACACATCATGCCCGTATGGAACGCGTTTCGTAACCGTACCATACGGTCTCTAAACGTGTTTTAAAAGGGTTAGACGTGTGGCACCAAGACTGTCGACTGTACCAAAGTGTATACCGAATAGCACACATGTACACGGATTAGAGTGCGCGTTGTACAACTACCTCATTTATATATCATGCATGATGCGTATATCTCAACATTAGACTAATTTACGTGATAAGCCGTAGGTACACGTGTTATAATTACTTAAACAACATTATTTTATCACATATCAAACAGTATGAAATAGCACATTGTGTTAGACATGGATACGAAATAAGACACTGTACCTCGAGTGTATTCAGAAATCATTTTTTTAACTTTACTATCATGTTTACGTTTGACGTTCAAATGTATGGAAACGTGAACAGCGCCTCTAGCGGCAATTAGGGTAAACAAAAAATACGAGTGTGTTTCAATTTCATTTACTGATTCCAGATAATATCGATAAATATATTAAAACAATAATCACATTTAGATCAAACCTTGTCCTCGAGCCCATAAACATTCATTGCTTTGATCAGGTTTATGACTCGATCATAAATCAATTCCTTCGCGTTAATACCCCACATAAAGTCCACGTGGCTGAAACTGGCCATCGGAACACGGAACTTGCCAATCGGTCTGCCAAGCTCTCTAAACAACCTTTCAACGTCAGGTACTTCAGCCAACGGGTCACTATCGGAGTAATGCAAGAAAACAGGTGCAGTTACTTTTGCGAGGTCATATTTAGGTGGTGAGAACGAATTGTATTCTCGCCAGTTTGCCAATCTACTGCCCTTGTCATAACGACGGAACTCTTTCCCGGCGATGCCTTGCCCATAGTGTGCGAGTTGCATAACTGAGGAACCAGCCGGGGAGTGACCGAAGATAGCCGGCATCATTGTCTGTGGTGAATATAAGATCAAAGTTATAAGACCTCCTTAGAATCAGATTAATTCTAAGTAAATTTTCGCGACTACGATCGTGACTTAGAAGTTTTGTTTTTTATTACGATGATAATGTTTTAGAAAAAGGCCTTTCCTCATTTTATGAGAGCAGACAGCTCTACAGGATTTGATGCCGCCTTCGATCAAATTCTAGAGCATGCCTGCGTTTCGTCTCGATTTTTTTCCTTCCCCCATAGCAAAACGTAAATTGTTCATACTACATAATAGGCTAGGCTATGGTTCGCATCGGCGATGTCAACGAGTCGGCCGTTTGACTATGAGCTGCTTATACTCTCTTTTATAACATCATCCATCTTATTACAAAAAGCAGCTTAACGGACCTAGGTTTAGACTCAGGTATAAGGAACGATTTTTTGAGTCCCTATTAGAGAATACAATTCCGGGATCCCGGCCGTTTTCTGGTCCCGAAAATCCCGGGACTGCACTTGGCTAATCTCGGGATTTTCGGGATTGCCACAAACAGGTCTAGTTTGCATTCCGTAGCCCGTTGCGGCTAGATTATATTAATAGTAAGTATTTATTACATAACGACAAAAAACAACCCTTAGATACGCCGTACGATACGTACTACACAGGTACAGTCCTAATAATATGTATGTTTGTCCTAGAACTTAGAAGGGACTTTCCCGCTCGGAATACTTAACTCTCGTGGCGGGGCCTGCGGCCGATACCGCAAGTCTGGCGGCCCCCCGCACCGGACACCCCACGGGAAAGGAACAGATGCATTCTTTCGATGATTTCTCCAAATTTTGTATAACTACCCCCTAATATGTAAAAAATTATGAATTCTTCATAAAATTCCCTACAGATTAGTATCATCATCATCATCAGCCGGAAGACGTCCACTGCTGAACAAAGGCCTCCCCCCTAGACCACCACAATGAACGACAATTTGCCATTTGTAACGTTGGTCCACCTAGTGTGAGGCCTGCCTACGCTGCGTCTCCCGGTTCGTGGTCGCCGCTCGAGAACCTTTCTTCCCAACGGTTATCGGTTCTTCGAGCGATGTGGCCTGCCCACTGCCACTTCGACTTGTATATTCTACGAGCTATGTCGGTGACCTTGGTTCTTCGGAGAATCTCCTGAACCCGGATTCTGTCGCGCAAAGAAACTCCGAGCATAGCTCTCTCCATAGCTCGTTGCGTGACTCTGAGCTTTGAACTCTGAGATTAGTATGTAATAGGTACTAATAAAGTTTTTACATACATTTTTTGAAAATAGTAAATAAGAGAGGAAAAAATATTACGGAAAAAAATATAATTTTATAATACTAGTCTAATCCCGGGATAGACCCGGGATCCCGGGATTACGCATCAAAAATCCCGAAATCCCGGGATTGAAAAACATGCTCGGGATTGTATTATCTAGTCCCTACCTACGTTCCTCATTACAATGCTCTTCGTAATAAGACGGTATAAGTTTAACTACACATTACACTGTACACATGTATTTATCTATCTACAAATTTAACGGGAGTGCTAAAACTTCTTAATACAGGATTATTTCTAATACTCACCGCGTTGTGTTGATTCTCATTCCATCCGCCAATCAAATATAAGATATTACTACATAGATCTTGAGTTACAACGTGATCTCTGCAGAAAGCTTCTCCAGCCCACTGATTGATATTGGTATTGGGCATAAATTCGCCAATCCCCAGTAACGACGTAAGAGCCTAAAAATATTAATAATGCTTAAGTATATGATGTGTTGAGTGCGGTATTTTTAGACGTATTTATAACACCTACCACTATATCATTAGCGTAAGGCGCTATATATAACAACAGTGGATTTCTGTTGTGTGCCATGTAAGCAACTGGAGCTAGTGCGTGCATTGAAATTATCTTCTCATTATACTCCGGACGGAGGGATCCCATCACAAAGAAAGACGTAGTGCCCTGGGAATGGCCTACATAATGCAGTCTTTGTTGCCCAGTTACCGAGAGCACGTAGTCGATCATGGCAGGTAAGTCGTGGTTGCCTATTTCATCCCAAGAAAACTTCCAGAACGTAGTACGGAGTATGCTATCAGGATTCAAGCTCACATGTTTACGTGAGTAATAGTTACCGCGAGCGTTACCCATCCAAACGTCAAACCCCTCTTCAGCCAAAATGTAACCTAAAATAGAGTTTCAAAGTCAAATTCTACAGCTCTGCCTAATAGTTCAATGCCAAAAAGAAACAATATACTTACCAAACGCGGAGCCTGGGCCCATAATGACCCAATCTGATGATGAACACAACAAACCGTGCATCACAAATACTACGGGCCTGACCACATTAGGGTCATTGTTTTGGTCGCGCCCGTGGGGTATACGGTGCATTTCCAAAATATAACCATCTTGGGTGACAACATGGTGCACCTCTGCAGGGTATCTGTATTTTCTTATAAGATCAGGCTGAAATTATATAGGACGAGGCATTATAATTTGTACCTATATACTAATGTGTAAAGCAATCGCAACAGGGTATAAGCTTACCACATCCAATGATGCATCTTCGAGTACATTATCAGAGTAACGAGTGTCGGTATTATTATATAATCGCTGTATTTCTTCAGCCCGGGGTGATCCCCTGGTTACAACCGATGATACACACACGCCCAGAACCACAAAGAGTGTCCTCCCCAGCATTGTAAAATTTTGGCGGATGATACATCGTACAGTATGCACATTCACGACTTTTATAACTTCGTTACAGGTTTGATAAAGGATTTAGCGCGATTAAATTAGACAATCAATTAGATTAGATTAATGTATATCTTAATGTCTAATGTATTGTAATTTTTAAAAAAATTACAAAAAAAGACAAGCCCGCTGAGTTTCTTGCCGGATCTTCTCAGTAGCGGCCGCGTTACGATCCGGTGGTAGTTTGTAAAAATGATTTTTGTGTAAGTGCCTCCGTGGGGCCTATACATAATAAAGATACTGACTTTGACTTTTGACTTTGATTGCGATTTTTCTTTGGCACATAACCACTAGCCAAGCAAGTCACAAACCATGATAATATATAAAATTATTGATACTTAGCTAATTAGGTATCTCAAAGGTAACATAAAAATAAAATCAAAATATCTGTATAATATTATTATTATATTATTATTATTATTTACCTTACAGCTAAAAAAGCAGTGGGCTCAAAGCCCACGCAGGTTTATCCTCCAGTTATACCGAGATTTTTAATACCTCTTTTAGGCTGTTTTGAACTTTCAAATTTATTTACTGGTAGGTATCGAATGTCCTGTTACAGTTTATTATAAAAATGTATACCTTGGCCCATAAACGAATTGCTAATCCTGTGGAGACGCGTGAAATGTTACAACAAGATTGTGTTTGTTCCGAGTGTTTACATTATGACGGTCACTAATCTTAGCAAAAGCAATTATTATTATATTCCTAACATACATCCAATTTTCATAAATGTATTGTGATCTAACCGTTAGAATCATTATTTCTTTTAACTTTTATCTTAGTGTATCTATAGGAGCTAGATTATAAATACTTAGCTCACACAGCCGTTTTCTGCAGAATACAAATCCCAAAGCCATGTGATATAATACTGTAGAAGTAACTAAAATGAACGATTCTAGCGGTTACAACATAAGTGACATTTCTTATTTTCTTAACTCCGTATGCTGCTAAGCAAAGCCCACGCGACAGTTTCTTAATGTATGTGGGCCCTGAAACTTGGCAGTAACAGTAATACCTACCCAAGAAAACTTTTGTGTTGTGGTTAAACACCCTGGCCGCTTCCCAATAGGATGTGGGTGTTATTTATCTATTTAAGTACTTATATATTTACAAAAAAAAGTACTTATATATGTTGTCTAGTTTCCATAGTACATGCTCTGACTAGTTTGGGATCAGACGACCGTGTGTGAAATTGTCCTAGGATATTAACGTGTGAGTTTGGTAACATATTACCTTTCTTTTAAATACTATCAGAGGTGTCGAAGTTGACATCTTTGATCACCAACTTTAATGGCGATTTACAATAATATTTAGACTTGCAGGTTTACTGCCAGGGTTATTTTATCATTTTCTGATATTTTGCAACAGTGCCGAACGGTAACACTGCAAATGGTATTTACTGTCGTTCTGAACATCATTTGTGTAGGTATCCCGTGGGTATCCCCGAGAGGCGCCAACCTATTGTCATCGTTAGATATCAGTATGATTGAACGCACGACACACGATCATTTTCGTCGGACGCACGCATCTTCGCGCGGGCGAAGCCGTGATGGCAACAGGATGGCACGGCGCCTCAGGGTACCGAGTAAGCGTGCATGATTACACTCTTTTCTAGCGACCAAAATCCATATAAATCCATATAATCTTATTTATTTATTTAATTCTTCATGCACAAATTTTGTACATAGTCGGACTTAATGCCTTAGGCATTTTCTGCCAGTCTACCTTAGGGTCAACTTGGGTGGTAATCTTATGTTCTTTGTTATATATTATTGCATCGAGTTTTGTGGTTCTGTTAGAAACAAGTCCGAGATTTAGCAGGTTTAAGATGGGCATGTTTAATTTGATAACACATACCTACTTACTAGAAATTTAAAACAAACCCCCATCTTAAGAGAACGGTCACCATTTTTCTACAGACTACTCGTCGCCAACAATCCAAAGAGTTCAAATTCGATAGGTCTACGTTTATTGGTTCAGAGATCCTGTACCCACTTTTCTGCTCCATCATCTGAACGTTCTGCAATATTTTGGACATATTGCACGAAGAGATCCATCTATAACACCAGCCCTTGTTTATGTCCCACTGCTGGGCACGGGCCTCCCTTCAAGATGAAGGGGCTTAGGCCATAGTCCACCACGCTGGCCAAGTGCGGATTGGTGGACTTCACACGTCATTAGAAAGCTAGTTAGGCTTTCTCAGATATGCAGGTTTCCTCACGATGTTTTCCTTCACCGAAAGCTAGTAACAATCGCACAAAGACGATTCGCAGATGATTAATTAAAGAAATCAGAGGTGCGAGCCGGGGATCGAACCTGCGCACCTCGTTTCCAAGGCAAGCGCTAGCCCACTGAGCTGTTACAGCTATATCCATCTAATTTAGAAAAACTAGTGTTGACAGGAAAGATTGAAGGAAAGCGTTGTGTAAACCGGTGGTCGAACCAGATCTCCGAAATACTGGAGTGATCAGCTCTGCCCTTCACCTGGCAGAAGATCGGGTTCAATGGAGGCGGATCACAGCTAGTATATATGAGCATGCACAGCGGAGTCACGATCCTCAGTAATGAGAGACCGACTGGCAGAGAGACTCCACAAGTCCAAATTCAATTATTCTACGTTGATTGGTACAGAGATCTTGTGACCAACTTCCTGCTCTATCATCACACCCTGGTGAATGTTACCACAAATTCTCAAGAATCATCGGATTTACACATGTACCTACTAAATGTCATGTATTTCGGACGAATAGAAGTAATAAAAATTAATGTAAGTATTAATACTGTATAGGTACTTAATATCCATACATCAACTTGAAAAAAGCGGATGGTCTTTGAGCGGCTGAACCAATTTTCATGAAAGATAGCCAAAAATCATGGCTTTATCAAAAAATATCGACAAAAAACATTGACAAAATTAGTTATGCGATCCAAATTACGTACGTAAAAGCTGGCAATAGTATTCTCTGTATATCGCGTGTATGTAGTTACAAAAATGACCCCCCCCCCCCCCCTTTTTTCGCGGGGTAACCTACAAGTGGTCCCCGGGAACTAAAACCCCCGCGGCTGTCGTGTCGGCACATGACAGGGGATCCCCGGGCTCTCCGGTGGGATCTGCACCAGGGCCCCTCAGTGTCTTGCTATTGAGCCCGCCGCGCCGCCGGGGAGGCGTATTGTAGCCGGGAACACCTACGTGAGACATACCTACATGATGATGGTTTGAATGATGTTGTGGAGACGCTAACTTGTTATTGCTTCGCCTTATTTATATGTCTTTAATTAATATTGTATAATTGATATATTGATGTCTGTGTCCGTGTGTGGATTGTCCCAAGATATTATTATTATTTATTTTATTTTATTTAAATAATGTATTTAAATTAATTATTTACTTATAGTTTGTTATTTATATTTCTTATACACACTACGTCCCATTTCTTTCTTCCAACTTTCCACTCGCAGGCCTGTTGGAAGAAATTTCTTTAGAAATAAGTTGTGCCTTTGTACAATTCTTTCCGTTTTCCTGTAATGTTATTGTGTGTATAAAAATGGTAAAATACTTAAATAAATAAAATAAATTAATTGACCAAGCCAATTAAAACACGTCACGTTACAAATGTTTTGCTTAGAGATCGAAGAAGTACACACTATTTTATCACAATAGGTATCGATTAATTATCAAATCAGTGTATAATGTCAGATTGTATCATTTAAACACGTATTCCAGATAAAAAACAATATATTCAATCAGTAGGTATTGACAAAATTTCGATTACACACTATCATCAAGTCCATGGACATCCATAGCTTTGATCAGGTTAATGACTCTGTCATAAATCAAATCTTTTGCATTAATTCCCCACACAAAATCTAAGTGGCTGAAAGTGGCCATCGGAACACGGAACTTGCCAATCGGTCTGCCAAGCTCTCTGAACAACCTTTCAACGTCAGGTACTTCAGCCAACGGGTCACTATCCGAGTAATGCAAGAAAACTGGTGCAGTTACTTTTGCGAGGTCATATTTAGGTGGTGAGAACGAATTGTATTCTCGCCAGTTTGCCAACCTGCTGCCCTTGTCATAACGACGGAACTCCTTCCCGGCGATACCTTGTCCATAGTGTGCGAACTGCATCACTGCCGCACCGGCCGGGGAATGCCCGAAGATAGCCGGCATCATTGTCTGCGGTGAAAATAAAAATTAATTTCCAATTAATCTCTCTCGACAGACAGACTCTTGTCTAGTAACAAGAGTCTGTCTGTTCTCTTTCAACTCGCTTTATTCTGGGAAGGGTTTTGAACCCTAATCTAAGCATGTGGCCAAAGTGCGGGTTGACGGATCAGTCACGCCTTTCAAATGAATTCTAAGGCATGATAAAATAAAAATACCAACTTATACAAAATTGAATTACATTAGTACACTATAATTACGCATTACAGCCCTCTAGGAACCTGTCGGACTCTATGAGGGTCGCAAATCCTCCGTTCTCCTTTTCGGAGTCACCGGCTTACTCGATGGACGTCGGGCCCACACCTCCAGCGACTTTGAAGGGATCTATAGTCAATAGGCTAACTCTATATATATTTTTAAGATGTCCTACTATAAAAAAAAAACATAGTTTCTATGAGTAATACCACCATTTCTATGGATATACTAAACTGAAGTTCTAAAATAATAGCTATACGAATACGACAAAGAATAATCTATCTAATGCTCACCGCGTTGTGTTGATCCTCGTTCCATCCGCCAATCAAATATAAGATATTACTGCATATATCTTGGGTCATAACTTCATCTCTGCATAAATTTTCTCCGGCCCACTGATTTATATTGCTATTGGGCATAAATTCGCCAATCCCGAATAAAGATGCAACAGCCTAAAAAGTATTACCCATTAATTAAGTACTATTTTGAGTTAGATTAATATGTTTAGTACATATCCTACTCGTAACACCAACCTGTATATTATTAGCATAAGGCGATATGAACACCAAAAGTCGATTTGTGTTGTGTGCCATATACGCAACTGGAGCTAGCGCGTGCATTGAAATTATCTTCTCATTATACTCCGGACGGAGGGATGCCATAACAAAGAAAGCCGTTGTGCCCTGGGAATGACCTACATAGTGCAGTCTTTGTTGACCAGTTACAGAGAATATGTGGTCGAACATGGCAGGTAAGTCGTGGTTGCCTATTTCATCCCAAGAGAACCTCCAGAACGCAGTATTGAGTAGGCTGTCAGGGTTCAAGCTCACATGTTTACGTGAGTAAAAGTTACCACGAGCGTTACCCATCCAAACGTCATACCCTTGTTCAGCCAGAATGTAACCTAGAATAAAAGTTCCAGATTCGTCAATCAAATTAAGAGTAGCTCCATGTTTCTCAGTGGCGTGCACAGAAAGCAGGCAAAAATATCTTCCGAGTTGTTTATGCTTTATGCTAACTGTTCGTGTTCCAGCACAAATATCCTAAAATTAATCAACATTACCAAGATATCCATTTACATTAAAAAAAAAACGTTAATTCTTGTCGAACTAAGATTTTTTTAATTAAGATTTTTTAGAGAAATTCTAGGGTAGGCAAAGTATTTTTGACAGTATGGAGCCGCTGAATGAACTTATTAATGTTTTGAAATGCAAATTAATATTTCTATAGTATTCGCTTGCTTATGGATATTTGAAATGGTATACTAATATACTTAAAATAGGTTAAACAAGCCGAATACATTTTCTTGCCTACCCTCTGTGCACGCCACTGATGTTTCTAATAGTTTAATTCCAAGAAGAAATAAAATGCTCACCGAACGCGGTTCCTGGACCCTTAATAATCCAATCTGCTGAGGAAGACAGCAAACCATGCATCAAAAATACTACGGGCCTGACCACATTCGGGTCTCTTTTGTTGTCACGTCCGTGAGGTATACGGTGCATTTCCAAAATGTAGCCATCCTGTGTAATTACGTTGTGCACCTCAGCGGGGTATCTGTATTTTCTTAATAATCCGGGCTGAAATTATAAATAAGGCATTTTAATTAAAATAATTTTCTACAATACGTACGACTTGTGTCCAGAAATCGGGGCTGTTTTTGTACTTGCCACATCCAAAGTTGCATCCTCGAATACATTATCTGAGTATCGTGTGTCAGCACGATTGAATAATTGCTGTATTTCTTCAGCTCGGGGTGATCCCCTGGTCGAAACCAACGCTACACACACGCCCAAAACCACTAAGATTGTGCCCCCCAACATTGTCTAGCTTCGGCGCACGATACATCGTACAGTAGTTACGTTCAAGACTTTTATAACTTCCTTACGGGCTTGATAAAGGATTTAGCGCTGATAAAATAATCAATCTCATTATAGCTCCGCGTGTGTGCATAATAGCTACTTTGATTTTTAATACATAATAATAATAGGTAATCTACTATGCTACTATGAAGTTTTATTTGGCGGAATCGGTATTTGTGTAATTTTCTTGTTATATTAATACGTACTGATTTACTTATGTATGTTTATAATAGTATTATTTGATGTATGTTTATATATTATACTCATATGAATATATATTATTATAGTTTACAACATATGTGTTTTTATGTGTCTTTGTGTTAATATTACTTTACCTATTCATGTCTAGTGCGCGCACGCACCCTCTGCTCTTTATAACTTCTTTATTTTCCTCTCCATCCAAAGGTTGTCTGGAAGAGATCGCTTTTAGCGATAAGGCCGCCCATTGTTGCATGTTTTATTAATTTTTGTCTTATTCTTTTAGTATCTGTTCGTTTGTGCGCAATAAAGGATTGTCAAAAATTCAAAATTTTTATTTCAAATAGGCTTAACGCTAGGTGGTCACAGTGCAGGCCTAGCGCGGCGGCGGCGGCGGGCGCGAAATATCAAACATATGAAACCGCCGCTTGCGGCCACACTGAAGTGACTAAGGCCTTGTTTACGGAGGCGCGGGGCGTCACGCGTCGCGATGGGCGGCGCGGCCCGCACAGAGATAAAACATATGGCGTTGTAGGAGTGAGAGAGAGATGCGAGACGCCACGCCTCCCGCGGAGCGTCGAGCGTCGCGGGGCGTCACGCGTCGCGACGCTCGACGCTCCGCGCCTCCGTAAATGAGGCCTTAGGCGGGAGTCTAGCGCGACCGGCTTGAGCGAGTTAGCGGGCGTACTTTTCAAACGTTCCTATCCGCTCGTTCTGGCCACACTGCGGGCCTAGTCAACAAGCGACCGATCGCGCGGCTGGTGGGGTATCAAACCATTTCGGTCTTGTCGCTCGTTTTAAGTATTTTTTTATTATTAAATAACTTTAAATACATGTATAAAAAAGGTTTTTTTGGACATTTGAAATTGTAAGTGTATAATATGTATATTGTTGATGTTCCTTAATAAATAAAATATACTTTTTTGACTACAATTTCAATTCTTAATATTTTTATTTTAAATCTCCATTCATTTAACTGTTTTTAGTTATTTCGTGCGCACCCAACACACCATCTCTTATGATCAACGCCTCCCATCTCAGGATTGCCCTATCCAGTAAAAAATAGAATCCTCATAAAAGGTTTGCGACACCTGCAATTAGTGTTATCGCCACAACAGCCCGCGCGTCACTGTGGCCACCCTGCGCGCCCGCCGCCGCGCCCGCGCTAGGCTCAAGGCACCGCGCGTTAACTGTGGCCAACCACTAGCACTTTTGAACGGTCAATTTTTTAAAAGCTACCACCGGATCACAACGCGGCCTCAACTGAGAAGATCCGGCAAGAAACTCAGCGGGCTTGTAATTTTTTCACATTTTTTTTTTAAACAAAGTTTGTCTTTCTACAATTAGATCAGCACCAGCGACAGTGTGTCCTGCCAAATAAAAAATACGACGAAAATACAACAAACTAAAATGCCAAAGGGATGGTAGTCGGACCAGTCCCCCCAAGCAGCACCCGCGCACGTGTTGACTCGAGCAGCAGCCATCACTCCCCTCAACCATATTGGAGGGAAGCGGGTGACCCGCCACACGAAGCCGCCACAAGCAAAGACTTTTCGATGGTGAGCATGACCGATCCAAAATCACAGTGGCTCACGTTTAACATTTACCTTCTGCTGTTAAGCAGTGCCTCGTCAGGCAAGACACAAAGCACTTTAACATTATTAACAACTTTTATCACAAGTCGTCTAAATTAAATACACACCAAGAATAATTTGTAAGCTCAAGTGAATTGCCTTCAGAACGTAAATAAAGCAACAATCAATTTTGCTGCTAGACTACAAAAGAAATGTCTATCTATCTATGCTATACCTACATACATTATAAGTTACCTACCTACCTAAGGTACCTACAAACCGCCCAGCGGTCCTTTATTTTCTGAAAGTTAGATAATTAAAGACAGTTTATCGATTCTGATATTACTAAGCATTTTCTTACTTCAAATGCGGTAATTTGTGACAATATCAGTCGGAAAATGATTCTTCCTCTCAGACCTTCTTGTTCCTACTTTAACATGCATTTTTAATTCTTCTATATCCTCTTGCATTTGGCGTTATTTAATAAATAAAGTGGGAAGCCATTCTGACGTCAGGATGGCTTCCCACTTTTTACTTTGAGTACTTACGGTCCATATATTGCTGAAATCTTTGCATAATAATTTAGTACCTTTTTTGTACCTACGATAAATATATAAATACTTAATGTATTCCATTTAAGAATTACTTTTATTTCATTATAAACAATTATATATGGAGCATCATTCATCTGACATATTATATTTCACAAACCATGTAGTCCCCTTTCCTGCATCCAGGCAGAGGAGTAAAACCCATACATTTGTTAGTTCTAACGTTGACGATAAAAACTTCTGCCACCTTGATTCTCTGGGAACTTAAACTTTGGCTACAGTTTGGGTCGGATGCGTGGACGGCCGCGGGGAGCATGAGCGACCGGTAGTGTATGTGTCCTGGGCACTTACCTACCGTAGCTGAAAAACACTATTCTCAGATTGAACGCGAGGCGCTGGCTATAGTGTTTTAATTCGAAAAGTTGCACCAGTATTTATATGGGAGACGTTTTACATTGCTTACCGACCACAAACCGTTGGTGACTATTTTTGGGCCTAAGCAGGGGGGGGTTCCCTTGATGGCTGCGAGTCGGTTACAGTGGTGGGCTATTAGTATAGTAAGTATTAAATCATCACCACATACATACGACATAGAATATGTAAAGTCAAACAAAAATGGAGCAGATGGGTTATCACGATTGCCAGCTTTGACTAAAACTTTCGTTGTTGGGTAAGTACGATCGAAATTACAAATCGATAGCACCAGTAGTTCCTGAAATATATAGGTGTGGCAAGACAGATAGACGAAGTCATACCATGCACAGCCATAAGGATTCCCTTTTAAACGACTTCAAAATGAGTAGTTCTGTATTCGACGCGTATGTATGTAATATTAATAAAAATAAGTAATATTTACATAATATGTTAATCTATGTGGGCATAAACAAAATTTATGAGTGATGAGTATACCAATTTCATGAGTGTACGTATGTATGTAGGTTTCTCCCCGTATTTCTTAGAAACTACAAATCCTATTGCGATCGAGCGATATCAAAATTGGTTCAGTAGTTTAAGAGATATAGACTGTTTAAGTTTCCAGTTAATTACTCTTGCATAGCCAGCCATAGTTATTGCAAGTCATCATAAGTGTACTAGTTTATGTTGTTATTAAATAAATGTTTTTGTTGATTTTTTCCTAGTAATATTTTTTAAATTAATTTCCTGAAGTTCGCAAGCATATGAGAATGTGCCCGTTACAGATCGTATAAGATTATATACTATATTGCTAGAATTAAATAATATATTTTGTAATGATTTCTGATATTTACGCGAATATTACACATTGAAATGAAACTAATTTTACGGGTTATATCGCGGTTTATTATTGATTTTTATTACGTTTCGAATACTTTACAGCATTCATGGTCACGGGCGGACTGAGGTGGTAGCTGTCCATATGTCATAATTGTCTTAGGGTACCCTCAGGTCTTCTAATTATTATTGTTAGTCCGATCTACGCAGAAAGAGCTTACAGTATCTTGAGGTCTTGCAGTGGAATGCTTGTCTTTGTATTTGACTATATTTATCACGGGATCCCAAGCTGGTGGTAGCACCCAGCCATCTTCTCTATTGAAATTTGGATGCTTTTTAATTTCAATAGCCTCACGAATCATCCTTGGCAGGTAGCGCTGTTCTTTTGCGAGGATTTGTGGTTTGTCAAATCTAATATAATGGCGGGTGCGATCCTGAACATGTTCACAGACTGTAGACTTCGTATAGCGTCGATGTTTAACGTCAGCTATATGTTCTTTTACACGGGTTTTTACCGATCGTTTTCTTTGCCCGATGTATGAGAGCCCACAGTCACAATCCAGTTTGTATACTCCTGCATCTTGTAGAGGTATATGGCACTTGACTGATGGTAAAAACTGACTAATCTTCTTTGGTGGCTTGAAAAATGTTTTAATTGAAGCTCGCTTTAAGATATAGCCAATCTTGTCTGTTACCCCTCTAACATATGGCAATACAATCCGTAATCCGTAAAATTAGTTTCATTTCAAAATAATATATTCTGTATAAATTGCTATTCTATAATGAATAATTTTTGATTTATATATTTTTTTATTTATGTACTTTTATTTATATAAAACGAGCTGTCCCATGCAGCTCCGTCCACCTAATTAACTAATTTACTGCGCAACTATTTTGTTTTTTTTTCGTCTGACAATGTAATGTGGGTGTTTTCAAGGGAGTAAATATCCTTTTAATAAGTTTTGGATCAGATGGGATTGCAGACAGGCTACTGCTTATGACTACAAAAAAGACTTGCCGCCGTATTTGATGGATGTCTAGGACCCACCCTCGAAATTTCCCAGCAACTCGGAAGTGCAAAACTTACCTAAAGTAGGGCCAATTTAATAGATCACATTTAATATCTGTCAGTTTCTTTTGTCATTATTACAATAAATATGTATCACGGGTCTGTTGGTCTAGCGGTCAGACACCCTGCCCGCTACCCGATAGGTCATGGGTTCGATTCCCACCAAGTGTCTGGGTGTTATTTATCTATATAAGTATGTTTTTACAAAAAGAAAGTAAATATAAGCATTAGTATCACTTGTCTGATTCCCATAGTACAGGATCTGCCTGGTTTGGGATCTGATTACCGTGTGTGGATTGTCCCAGAATATTATATTAATATATGTAATCGTAATTGAAAAAAGTTAAGAAATTGTGCAGTTCTAACTTCAAAAACAGGTACTTCAAATAATATTATTTGCCCGCCGTTACAAGGTTACGTTGTGTAACAAATTACTTACCTTATATAATTAATTTAAATAAAACATACATTCTACAAAGTAAAAAACAAAACTAATGTTTGTTTACATTCTAATTGACATAATTATCAAATGTCACTAACTTGACAGCATACGTCACTGTCTTGGGAGACGTATCGATACTGTACCGGTGACTCAATAAAAACAGTATATTATTATCTCGTTAATAGGTACTAACCAAGTATTTGTAAAAAACATAAAGTGCAACGCAATATGCGTAGTTTCATATTTAAAAAAAAAAGTACTCAGTTGACAACAACTCGGCTTACCTATAAAAGCCCTTGTCTTAACCGGAGGTTCCTCTTTGGATCCCCATCACTTGGTGAGTCTAGTGTGTTTTTCTTTCTAAGTGTCCCTAGTACGTAGTATCTCGACCGCGTGGCAATGTGTTTTTCTTTGTTCACATTTTGTGAAATACTTAACCCTACTTTCTACCTGTGCGGGCTGAAGTGATTTGCATTGCAATTGCTTCACCGCCACACATCGCCACGTGTTCGTTTTTTTCTTCATCTTATAGCGTCCCTAACCTTATATACCGGTTGCTGCTTGCCGGTTACATGCTGCTCAGCAAGTGCCTACTTTCAATTTCTCATTGTTTTGCATACGCACATGGCTCATGCTTAGCCCGTGCACTGAACCTATACCCTGACTGGTAACATCTGCTTAACTTCATCTTTCACCTGGAACTAAGTGCACCATAAGCTCTGCCTGCTACCTTGTTTGCCTCAGCATGATGCTAAGCACTGTGCACGGTTTGTTTCAGGGGTTCCTACGGCGGGGCGTCGTCTCCGGACGCCTCCGCACTCGTTCCTACGGCGGGGCGTCGTCTCCGGACGCCTCCGCACTCGTTCCTACGGCGGGGCGTCGTCCTTGGACGCCTCCGCACCACCACTTTTGGCGGGCTGTCGTCTACGGGCGTCCCGCACCTGTTTGCTGGGGCACGCCGCCCTTGGGCGTCCCCCGGCCTTACTTCCGGCCTGCTACCAGGCCGGTCTACAGCCGCTTCTGCTGGCATGGTGCCCGTCTGGCCCGCTGCTCGGGACCAGGCCGCTTGCACCATGCCCGGTGGACCACCCGGTCTGAGGCGGCCACCCGTACCTCGTCGTGCCCTGGCCGACTAACCCCAGGTGCATCGTACCACACTTCCAACCACTCGACCACGACCCTAGAGATCACGTGCTCTGTTCTTTCTAAAACTGTTCCGCTATTAACTTAAAACTGTATAACAAACTTACTATAATAAAATTACCTATCTTTTAGTAATCCTTGTTTTTTTTTCTTTTTATACTATACCTGTAACGAAGCCTCTCTCTTTCTTAAAAACGTTACAGTTGTTAAATTTTGATGAAGTTTCAAATGTGATCTATTAAATTTCATCAGAGAGGGTCGAATGTAGCACATGATTGTTACTGCATGAATGTGTGCCGTGATGGAGAATTACGAAACGCTAAGCGGGGTCGGAATACCCTAAAGAAAATACTGAATACTTGCTCTGTTTCGCAGGATAGGGGACTACATGTTACATTATAATATGTCAGACAAATGTCAGATGAATGATGCTCCATATATAATTGTTTATAATGAAATAAAAGTAATTTTTAAAAGGAATACATTAAGTATTTATATATTTATCGTAGGTACAAAAAAGGTACTAAATTATTATGCAAAGATTTCAGCAATATATGGACCGTAAGTACCCAAAGTAAAAAGTGGGAAGCCATCCTGACGTCAGAATGGCTTCCCACTTTATTTATTAAACTAGCTGACCCGCGTAGCTCCGCCCGCGCTTTTATTACATTTTGCTCCCCTTTTCTCCCTCCTCCCTAGATTTGTCTCTCTCCATATCTCTCTCTCTTATAAAAAAAATCGAATTATATGCTCTTTCTCTCCCCTCTCTTTCCCCTCCCGCTTCGGTTTCCATCACACTCCCCCACTTCCTCTCCCTGTTGTCCCCTCTCTGAACCCTCTCCCCCTCTCTCTTCTACGAACTTGCTCCTTCTGACTCCCCCTTACTCCACCTAACTCCCCCGATCCCTCACCCCATCACCCCTTCCTCGAATCCCCTCTCCCTCTTTCTCCTCTCTTTTGCACCCTCCTCTCGTTCTATATATCCTCGTCAATCATGGTATCAGCGGCATTAAATATACTTTATGACCTATTCTCAGGCCTCCCCGATATGCACACAAAATTTCATACATATCGGTTCACCCATCTATTTAATGACCTTGCCTTATGTTGCTTAACCTTAACCTAGTGGCATGAAATATACTTTACGGCCTACTCTCAGACCTCCCCGATATGTACACAAAATTTCATACATATCAGTTCACCCATCTATTTAATGACCTTGCCTTATGTTGCTTAACCTTAACCTAGTGGCATGAAATATACTTTACGGCCTATTCTCAGACCTACCCGATATGCACACTTTCATACAAATCGGTTCACCCATCTATTTAATGACCTTACCTAACGTTGCTTAACTTTAACCTACCGGGATAAAAAATATCCTATGTCCGTTTCCTGGTTCTAAGCTACCTCCCACCAATTTTCAGCCGAATCGGTTAGGCCGTTCCTGAGTTATAAATAGTGTAACTAACACGACTTTCTTTTATTTAGCTAGATTAAAGTTCTATAGTGATTGCATGTTCAATTTCACCGATAGATGGCGCTGTTCATAATTGTAAATCACGCTAACTTCGTAAATTACTGTTTAATGATATTCGATAATGAAAGTTCTTAGTTTTTCGCATCTTTTATTGTTGCGACTGTGATACAATATCTATACACTACCTGGACTTGGGGAGTTTCATTAAAATTTCATGAACGACAGATTTTAACTTTTCAAAGATATAATGTCATATTCCTATCAGCAAAGTACTTAGAACAATACAGAAATCTAATGAAAATTTCCTGGGTGTACCAAACCGGCTTACCCCTTACAAAAATTGACCCTTCGCCACTGCCATATCTTATGCAAACTAAATGTCTGCTCAGTCCCTATTGTATATAGCGTAATAATACATATCTTAATGATTAACTGATCAGTCTATAATTACCCTATTCATATACAAAGGAAATTACGTGGTAATATGTGCAAGTAATGTTTCACTGCTTAGCCCCTATGAAACATAGCGTGATGTTTTATATACCAATTTATACCTAGACTTCTACACAACACATCAGTGAAAGTCCTATCAAAATCCATCCACGGGTTTTCAAATGATACCTGGACAAACAGAACGACAGACAGACCATGAAGAAATAGGGTCAAAGTGGAGTCCAAACTCCAAATAGTTGATTGAGGCATACGCTATCCCTTTCATTGAGGCCGGATCTCTCTTTCTAAGTGGTCCAATGTGTGGTCCATGTAATAATTTAAATTATCCGAGAAATGGATACCCTAATATAGAAATGCTCTACTTCAACATCAAAAGATTGTTTTCCACCCGAAAACATAAAATACGATGACAATCATGTCTAATAATTTTTTTTTTGGTATTGTTCTGCGAGTACGATTAGGATAATGCTATATTGTGTTTTCGCCAATTGTACTCAAATGCAATTTTAAATACCGATTTTAAGGGTTCATATTTTGTGGCAACACTGGCGCTTATTGTCAGCATGAAACTGTCTGTCATTTAAATCGATCCAACATTTAAATACCATAATTTCACGATAAAGTGAATTAAACTAATAAGAATGGTGATAAAATGTGTAGTACTTAGTTGCAAAAATATGTTGTACCCCTTAGATGATACCGAATATCACTCGTAAGTCCGATTTGTTCAATAATGTACCTACCGATGATCCCTTTGGATTATGCACCATATTTTCGATCAGTTCTTCTTTCGATAGGCATATAACACGTTTTCAGTTCGTTTGTTAGTATTGGGTTTAACTTTCTATTAATTTGTAGTTGAATTATCTAATTTAAAATATTTTACATTGTTTTCATAGAGTAACCATGGTAAAGATTTTTTGAAGACTTTCCGTTTTGGGGATTTTTTTACCGCCACTTTATGATAAAAAATATACGATGTAGGTATTTAGTTCAAGGATTGATATGGAAAAAATATTGTATGTTCAAGTGTGTATGTAGTTTTAAACATATTATTAAAATCATATTTATTCTTGTCGCCTCCTAGTCCTGTCGCGTCTAGTAGCCTCCGTGGCGCAGTGGGAAACTGCTTGCTTGCGTACCGGGGGTCGCAGGTTCGAATCCTGCGGGGAGCAATAACTTTGTATATTTGTTCCTTACTGGCTAGGACAATGCAGGCTGGTCATCTAATTGTCTGTAAAGTAAGATGATCCATGCGTCGGATAGGCATATAAAAAGTCGGTCCTGCGCCTGACCTCTCCCCGGTCGTGTTGATCTTTCGTATCACTAAACTGTGAGAGGTAAAAGGAAGAAAGAGTGCACTTGTGGCTACGCAAGCATTTGTGCACTGGCTGATGGCTGATCTTGCGAAAGATTGGCCACTGTGGTCGTATCGGCGAGAGTACCTATATCATTCTATAAATATACATATAATCACGCCTCTTTCCCGTAGGGGTAGGCAGAGACCACTTCTTTCCACTTGCTACGATCCTTACATACTTGTTTCGCTTCGTCCACTTTCATTATTCCCTTCATACATGCTCTTCGGTTTAGGGTACTCTTGACCTGGCCTTTTTTCAAGACGTCCCTGATTTAGTCTTGAAACGTCCGCCTAAGTCTACCCCTTCCAACACTTTCATTCACACTCGCCTTATACACTATTTTCGTCAATCGTTCCTCATTCATTCTCTCGACATGGCCAAACCATCTCAGCATACCTCAATTTTTGTCACAACATCTTCTTTCATACCACAACGTTTCCTTATGTCACTATTTCTTAACCTGTCACTATACCTGTCACCTGTCAATATATATACTGTTTTATTTACCCGTGGTCAATATTAATACATTTTTTATTTTCTTGTAGATTTCCTAAAGATATTGAGCGAAGGAATATTATGACTATCCATTGTCCCATTCGAAAAAAAATTTTATGAAGCTGCAATGATCTGCAGTTGGTCCAATGGAAACCTAAATTTACTGCAAATGCTTTTTCTATCGTCTAATGTGTGGGTTACAAGGTGTTTTAGTTGTTTGCATATAATGGAAATTGCTATTCAATATCTTGTGATTAATCAGAAATCGTTAAACGTACTGAATAAATGATCTTGTAATACAATTTATTTTTATCATAACTTCATATGCTTTTATTTTCACAACCATTAACTTATTATTTATTTATTACTTGATTGTCTGTAAAGTACTCAGAGTAATTAGAATGGAGCTAGTATCGCGTCGATTCACCGAACAAATTTTTCGTGGCACTTTTGAGGGGTGCGGGAGGCGAAGTAAACACACACAGATACAATTTCACGCATAACCACACTATAATAAACTCGCAACATATTCAAAAAGATACGCACACAAATAAAGAATGACCTGACCATATGAACAAAATTAGGCAGAGGGGTTAGCGCATCATGCTATCTCCAGTGGTATCTCCTCTAAGGTAAAGTAAGATGCTCCATGCGTCAGATAGGTATGTAAAATGTTGCGCCTGGTCTCTCAACGGTCTTGTCGGTTTTTCGTCCCGTCGTATTTTGAGAGGTAAACGGAAGCAACTAGACATATTTAATCGGTTTAAACTTAAAGCTTAAACAAGCCAAGTAAGTCGTATTAAGCGACGAAGTTAAAAAGATGTCCTGATTTTTCATGAAACATCAAGGTTACCCTCTTAGAAAGGGAGATTCGACCTCAATGAAAGGGATAGCGTTGACCTCAGTCATGTATTTGGGAGTGTTTTCTCCACTTTGACCCTATTTCTTCATGAGACAGACAGACAGACAGACAATAATTCCAAAAAAAATTGTTTTGGCCTCTATGTCGATAGTATAGTATCCCCACATAGAAATTTTGGAAAAATATTCAATGTACAGAAAAAGTGCTCTTTGAGTTTTATTATAGTATAGATAGAAGATAGATAACTTTGTTATTACTGAGGTACAAAATATTTAAACATAGGTACAAAATAGTACAAAATAGGTACTAAATCTTGGTAAAGTTTCACGTGAATCCGTGCTGTGGTCCGGTCATCCTGACGGACACGTCAAAGTGTGTTCTGTTGCTTATTTCTATGAATATTGGTATATTTTGATGAAAGAATAACCAATGTACTGACTTTGACCTCTCCTGTTTTATTATACCTACCATGCTATTTGTTCGGTAGCGCAATGACGTCAATAACAAATTAAAAAAATATAAACAAACCATCATAATCACGACAACTTGTATATCTATAATCTTAATTATGAGATAAGTAATTGAAATTGATTATTTACCTACAGAGTAAGTAGGTAGATAAATTGATACTTACCTGACGTGATAATTCTCATCCATTGTTTAAGTAAGTATTTCCATATTATCTTCTTACTTATTTCCATACTAACTGACCCGCGCAGGTCCGCCTGCGGTTATTTAAATTGTAAGTACCGCGATAAAAAATTTGAAACATAATATTATGAAATATATTAAGCGAAACCGTAATCTGCATTTTCAGTAAGTATATTAGTTTAATATAATAATGTGCTTAAGATGTGCATAGTCGATCTAAGAGCTGAATCTATATTAAACGAAACCATATCGCGATTCAGAAATGGTATTGCGCCATCTAGTGGGATAAATAGTACAGAGTGGCTAAAAATAGTTAGTAAGCATTTTATTAAGTACATATTTAAATTTACAAATCCAGAAGGATGTAAGTACCGCGATAAGATTTTTAAAATTTATACGAAATACATTAAACGAAATCATATCGTACATCGCCACCTACTGAGCGGAATGGTAGGCACTGACTAAAATCTGCTTGATTGCAAAACTTAAGACAACGTCCGTTACCTAGTTTTAATCTTACATAAATATATTTCTGTAACACATACGATATATTGCGAAATATCTTCTTATGCAAACTAAATGTCTGCTTAGTCCCTATTGTATATAGCGTAATAATACATATCTTAATAATTAACTGATCAGTTTATAATTACTCTATTCACATACAAAGGAAACTACGTGGTAATATTTGCAAGTAATATTTCACTGCTTAGCCCCTATGAAACATAGCGTGATGTTTTATATACCAGTTTATACCCAGACTTCTACACAACACATCAAGGAAAGTCCTATTAAAATCCATTCACGGGTTTTCAAATGATACCTGGATGCCCAGACAGACACACAGACAGACAGACCGGCAGATTGCATTCGTAATTTATGGAAGGCCCCAAAAGAGTGAGCTCTTGAACCTCTTTCATTACGCTGTTGGGGCGCGCACCTCGTGGAAGGAAATAAATTTTGGATATGCCAGAAGAGAAGTAATTTGTGGAGGCTCAGTGCAACATCATTGGAAAAGAGGCAATATGTGAAGGGTCAGTTATGGTATGGAGAGATATTTGTATGGGGATGTATGTACGGAACTCCGCGTCATTGAGAAGTCACTAACAGCGGAGCGATGTAGTTCATTGAGATGTAGAAGTTGAAGTGCCATTAGCACTTTCATAGGAGATGATGATTATAGCTGGCCTACGCAGCTCCGTCCACGCTACTATTACGATTTTTTTTACCGCCCCTGGAATTAGAGCGAACAAAACAAAACAAAAATTATTCAAATCAGTCAAGCCGATTCTGAGTTTCAGCGAGACTAACGGACCACCTCCTTATTCATTTTTATATACTTACAGAGTGATAATACAATATTTTCGGAAAAATAAAAACAGCTAAGTATCTAAAGTATTATAACGGAAATATACCTAATTATTGAAGTCGGTGCTAAGAATAGCGTTATGGCGTGTTAACTAATATCAGCAACGATTTTTTATTTTTTCCTAATTTGTACTTACCAGAAATACAAGATCGGATTTGTTTTTCTGAAACGATTTAGGAAAAAGATATACTTACTTAGATATTCAACAAATGAGTTTCTAACTATGGTGAAAATCTTTTCTATCTCTCCTATGCCAAATACGGTTAAATTACAATGATCTTAGTGTTTTAGAAATCATCAAAAAACTTCGACAAACTTAATTTGGCATTTTTGCTCTTTATGGTAACAAGAGTTCCCAAAGCATGGGTAGGTACATACTTTGGGATTGTTAAAGGTGAAGAACGGCAGTGATATTGATCAACCCTTGAAAAACTGACAAACTAAATGTCTTAGGCTAGCCGCACACGCTCAATATTATTGTCAATATAGTGCATATTGACAATAATATTGTGTGTGTGCGGCCCGTATTGCGGTATTGTTCAATATTATTGTCGATTTCCAGATATTCTGATATTGTCGCGACAATATCGGGGGGAGGCAGGGGTATTGTCAATAATATTGACGTGTGCGGGCGCGCGGCAATATTTTAGTTGAAGAAATGATTTCTAAGCAAGCAGACGTTCGTGTTTTTGTTCAAAATGGAGGACGAAAACAGTAAAAATATTGTAGATTATACTCCTACCCATAACCAATATTTATCAGAATTTATAAAACATTCCCCGTGGGATTCACGGCTAAAAATAACACTCTATCCTATCTTCCTGTTGGGTGTCCGTTAGCTAGTCACCTCTAACGGACAACCAACAGGAAGATACAAGAAACAAGAAAACGGGCAGCAGCGTCTTTCTATTTGATTACCTACCACCTATACTGCGATCCCAAGATGCCTGCCAAGCGTGGGGATTATGGCAACCGCTTTCTTCTAAGGGGGAGGCCTTTGTTTAGCAGTGGACGTCTTTATGCTGCATGATGATGATAAAACAAGGGAAACTTTCCCAGAAATATAGAATCATATTTTCTTCAAAAACTATTATCAATTTAATAACAATTTAATAAGGATAATAGTTTTTGAAGGCTGCTATTTCTCATTCTCATGTATTTTTTTAAATTATGTTCTGCGTAACGCGGAGTTACATTGAAATGATTTAGCTGAGGTAATTTTCTCAACCATGTTTAATTCATCGTTTCCTTCTGGATTGCTTTTTTTGTATATGAAACGTGTGCACACGAATCTGGCTACTAAACGACTGAGTCAAATTATACCACGAAATATTGACAATAATATTGCGTAGTGTGCGGGGCTCATTATTGATGAAAAATATTGTCAATATTGTATTGACAATAATATTGAGCGTGTGCGGCTAGCCTTACAAAATAGGTTCCAGAAGAAAATAACGGCAACGGCGAAAAAGAGGAAACTGAATATTCAAAAGATTTTAAAATGATAAATCAGGAGACCTGGCATTCTATGACTAGAGTTGGGGAGTGCCAACAAATCATCAACAAATGAACTAACTAAAGTTACTAATTTTCAATAGGTACCTACATGTCTGATGATTACAAATGTCAAATGAAAAAAAATAGTTAGGTACTTTGCAATAAACTCGCGGTCGGTCACGTAGTGAGTGAGGCTTCTCGTCAGCGAACATTTTCTTCCTTCTGACCACAGAGACTAGGGAATCTGAGAATTACTATATTTTGTGCCCCCTTTTTAAGATGGCCAAGAGGTGGGTCCCGAATTTGGCAGTTTTTGTTAGGTGGGTCGGAGCCCAAACAAGTTTGGGAACTACTGGTATAGTACGAGTATATTATATACCTACGTATAAAAAAGCTTTTAATAAATAGACTTTAGGACGTCCAAAAGAGGTACGAACCCTCGGTGCGCGAGTCCAACTCGCACTTACCTAACCGTTTATTTTAATCTTTGTTTATTTACCTAATTATTATGGATACAATGAATGGTGCAAAATACAGTCCATGGGATTCCAAGGAGACGTCCTCAGCACCATATTTCCAAGACGTCTATCACCGATCTTTTAGCTTTAACTTAACCTAACCCAGGTTAGGTTATTACTCTTCTGAGTCGCTGGGCGTTTGGAGTGTGGTGTGTGGGGTCCTAAACTTCCATCAAGTATGGTGGCGACCATAGATTTAAGATTTATCACTACGTTCAAGTATCTTTGGTGGCGACTCCCGAGGACAGCGGCGGGTTGCGTGCTACACCAGTGCCTGTGAGCACCATGACAGGTTCTCTGAGGCTATAATGCACCCCCCGCGCAGCGGCGGCGGGCTGGAAGGCATGGCATTAAGTGGCACCTGGTGCAGATCCCACCGAAGATCCTCATGTGCCGATGTGAAAGCCGTGGGGTTTTATGAATCATTATCTGATTACTTACACTTAAGTGTAAACTGGACTAATTCAACTAGGCAGAGCCTAGGCCAGAGGCCGTAGTATGGTAACCAGCAACCAGACAACCAATACAAATACTACATATAAGTAAGTACTTTTTTTGTAAATACATACTTCCCACTTAGACAGAAGAAACATACATATTTATGCACGCAAAAAAGGGAGAACCTAAGGGGCAGGCCTTTGTTCAGCAGTGGACGTCTTCCGGCTGGTGATGATGATGATGATGATGCACACAAATATTTAATTGGGGGTAGAAATCAGTGAGAGCCAGGTTCTCACTGCTGCTGGAGGTCCAAACAGATTTTCAGGGGCCTCTGCCCCTACTTAGACCAGGAACTTTTTGAGGATCCAACTTGTCCAACTCTTATTAATGTTTTGTTAACAGATTTTTAGTCACAACAGGTTATATGATAAAAAGTAGTTTATAATGATAAATAAGTGTTTAATATTTAAGGCATTGCAAATACAAGTCAGTTCCAATATAAATGGAATTATGCAGTCTGCTAGAAATCTTCCTCATCGGAATCCAGTGCAGCTCTTCTCCTATCAAACTTGACAGAGCTAGATGATTTAGGCATCTGCTGATTGAGAGACTCCAACAACTGAATAAGTTCTTGTTCTGTTATTTTGTTCCGTACCTGACCCATCTGAGCCATTCTACAGATCATATTTTCCACCATAGCACCTTTTTCTGGTCTGCTTAGCTTAATTGTGTTTACTGAAAACAAAAAAAATCCTTCAATACTATTTCATCATTCATCTGTTTTTACTTTTCCCTATAATACACAATAGTTTTTGATGTAGTTTGCTCCAACATTTAGAGGATTTATGTTTACAATACAAAGTTATTATTACATATACCCAGTTTTTCTTTTCAAGATATGCTTACAATTGCTTACAATTTAACAATATTTTGACCCTACTGGCCCACCAGTCAGGCCAGCCAAATAGGGCCAGTAGGGTCAAATATGACATTCAAGCCGACCAATTGTCTGGCCAGCCATCATGCTTGTGTTCATACATTTATAGCTCAATTTTAAATCTTGAAAAGAAAAACACAGTATATATATTTATGAATTTGACCTCTAAGACCTTTTAGGTTGAGTGCTTACAAAGGCTAGGTGACATTGTGGTGTGGGTAGATTGCTAGTATACTGATCCTGTAAACACAAATAATGTCCTTACATCTGGCTCTAGCATCTTGACTGAGTGCTTGTGCGAGAATACTATGCTTGGCTTCTTCCATTGCATGCATCCTTTCTTCTTGAGCTTTAGCATGACTGGGATCTCCTGTTCCCTGTAAAACATTGTGGATTAAAATATCACAGATCTGAAAACGCTTTCGAAATGAATAACTTTTACACAATATGTTAACAGGTATCTATAAATTCGATGCAAGAATTTTATGGATAGTTGCATAGTTGCAAGGTACCTGCACCTAACCCCATCACAATAATTACTCATACCTACTCACCCCTTGTTGTGACTGCAGTTGTGCAAGCCGTTGTTGCCGTATTTTCTCTAATTCTGGATCATCCATGGTAAGTTTTTTCAAATTGATTCACTTTATTACTAAATCGACCGTAAAATAAAAACAGTTGCAGGAAAGAATCAACACAAAGAAATTGTTTAGTTTGACATTTGATTTGACCGGTGTTGCCAAATTTTCAAAAATCAGGCAGATCATCAGACATCAATAGATTTCAGGGCTAGAAATACCGTTAAAAATAAAGTTAGTTTCGACTTAACGTTATTTTCTTACGGCCGGTCCCAATACTCTATCGCCGATAGCAAGCTCAGATAAAAAGTTAACTTTAGACTATCTGTTACTGCTGTTTCAATAACAAAATTGACGTCGTTGTAACCTTAGGATTCTAAAGGTACGTGTTCATTGGCCAGCGCCGGACGCATCGCACGCACGGCACACAACGGATTTTAGTTTGCTTTCTATGATTTTGACGGCCCGCATCGAAATATGCCGGCGCGGATAATGGACGCAGCGCTATGTAAAATCATAGAAAGCAAACTAAAATCCGTTGCGTGCCGTGCGTGCGATGCGTCCGGTGGGGGCAATGGACGCGTGCCTTTAGTGTTCCTGCGCTCAACTTTCTTCCACTTGACACAAATGACAAACACATGACGGCCCCGTTGGTCTAGTGGTTAGTGACCCTGTCTGGTACCCAACGGGTCGTGGGTTCGATTCCCACCAAGTGTCTGAGTGTTTTATCTATTTATATGTATATGAATTTACAAAAAAATATACTAAAAGTATATAATTATGAATCATGTGCGAATCGTCTTTGTGCGATTGTTACTAGCTTTCGGTGAAGGAAAACATCGTGAGGAAACCTGCATGTCTGAGAAAGCCTAACTAGCTCTCGAATGACGTGTGAAGTCCGCCAACCCGCACTTGGCCAGCGTGGTGGACTATGGCCTAAGCCCCCTCATCTTGAGGGGAGGCCCGTGCCCAGCAGTGGGACATAAATAAGGGCTGGTATTATTTTTATATAATTATGTATTAGTATCAGTTGTCTGGTTTCCATAGTACAGGCTCTGCCTAGTTTGGGATCAAATGACCGTGTGTGAATTGCCCCAGGATATTATTATTATATGTTGCTAACTAAGCTATTTTAGGGTTCCGCAGGAACCCTCACAGGGTCCTGGGGACCTTTTGAAGGTTTCCCCCGCGTCAAAAAAGGCATCGGTAGTAGCCCGGGACTCTTATATAACGATAAAGCTTCGGAGTCACCAGGACGCTTGGAGTGTGGGGACTAGCCATCGAGTACGGCGGTGGCTGCTAGGACAGTGGCGGGATTGCGACCTCCGTCACCGTGAGCACCGTGACAGGTTCTCTGGGGTATAATAAAAAATATTGGTTCATTCATTTATTAAAATAATGTTATTTTTATTATTATTCATATTAATTTCATTACATTTATTTACAAAGTACGAGAAATCAGATGATAATCCCGCGATAAACCTCCGAAATGGAGTGATAGCCTAAAACTGTCATTTGAACTACCAACAGTAAGCTGCTAATATTTTATAGAAACACTTGACAGTCATTTTCTATGAATCTACTTAACTTTGGTAAGCTTTGGGACCACGGAAAGATAGATCAATCAGTAAAGGTAAATATTTCTTATCTGTCTTTGTTTATTGAAACGCAAATGTGTCATAATAGCTATCGATGGTATCTATTTTAACTGATAGCAAGAGGTAGATAGGATATTGGGACCGGCAGTTAGTTCACAGTAACGTTAACGATCTTGGTAACGGTAATATGGTATCAATATCATATTGAAACGTAGACAAAATATGACAAGACATCTTGCTAGCGTGCCACCGATAAGGACAGAAAATTAGCATTCGTAAACGAAACACACGTTATGGATATTTATTCAAATGCGGCTAGTAGGTACTAAAGACAATATTTATTTGTGCAATTCAATTCAAAACACCAAAGCTAGATCGTGGCCGAAAAAACTTCAAAATATACTGCAACGTCGGTGCGTTTTTTCTTCGAGATCGCGACGGATGCTGAACACACGCTGAAGAACAAAAAATCATAATAATAGGCTCTGTTTCTTTCTATCACATGTAACCACGAACCTGTATTAGAACTGAGAGCCTAGACAAGATGCAATCGCTTCATAGCGAATTAAAGATCACGAGCCGAATGAGAGGTCCGAAAGTAGTAGTGTATCGCTGTTTAATAGGGTGTCCACGCATTGCTATGTGGAAGGATTCTTTTTCTCACTTCTAAAGTCTTTTGGCGGCGCGGCGGATCGGGTCACAACGGGCGGTGCCACATCGGTGCTCCTGCGTGACCTTCGTCAATCTGAATGTTGCGAGGCGGACTGCATGAGACGATTTTTGCGTTCAGATCGTAATTTTGGTGACATAAAACTAGGTAATTATAATTATTATTTGTATTGTTTAATTGGATGGAATTTAATGGCAAGTCATGAAATTACTATGTATAAAGCAATTATTAATTTTGAAAAGTTGCAATCAATTTACTAAAAGAGATGTTCCAAAATGTAGGGAGCCTGGGCTAAGAATTTGTACACTATACTCTAAAATAGGAAAACACACTTAGAACAGTTTTTAACTTTTGACTTTATTTGCTTGTAAAACTTAATTTTTGATTAGAATTGCAACACAAAACAAAAAACTGGCATGGCGGAAAAGTGTCATTGTCATGTGTTTGACGGGCCTGTTGGTCTAGTGGTTAGTGACCCTGTCTGCTACCCAACAGGTCGTGGGTTCGATTCCCACCAGGTGTCTGGGTGTTTTATCTATATAAGTATGTATTTACAAAAAAAAAGTATATATGTATTAGTATCAGTTGTCTGGTTTCCATAGTACAGGCTCTGCCTAGTTTGGGATCAGATGACCGTGTGTGAATTGTCCTAGGATATTATTATTATTATTATGTGTCATTTTTATTATCAATGGCGTTTAAAAGTATTTTTACTACAGTACTCTTTGTATTTTTGTTTCTGTTTTCTCATACATCATTTTAATAATTAAAATATCAATTCACCACGAACCTGTATTATAACTGGACAGCGTAGTCTACTAAAGGTCACGAGCCGAATGAGAGGTCCGAAAGTAGTAGTGTATATCTGTCTAATAGGGTGTCCACGGATTACTATGTGGAAGGATTCTTTTTCTCACTTCTAAGGTCTTTTGGTGGCGGATAGGGTCACAACGGGCGGTGCCACATCGGTGCTCCTGCGTGACCTCCGTCAATCTGAATGTTGCGAGACGATTTTTGCGATCAAATCGTAATTTTGGTGACATAATACTAATTATAATTATTATTTGTATTGTATAATTGGATGGAATTTAATGGAAGTCCGCAGTCATTACATATAAGATCTGCTGTAGTACTTACTAGCTAGCTATCGTTTTCTTCCGGATATCTGTATTTCATTCCACAATTCAGGTTGAGCAGTTAACCAACGTTTGTATGGAAACCATCATCCGAGACGACCGACGCGACGCCATACATAACAATGGTCACCCTATTCTAACAGTACACCGCGACACCGGTTACTTACTACGACAATGTCGACAATCACACAACAGCTCAGTGCTGTTATGTTCATAATGATAAATTGTTACTAATATTATTGTTAATAAAAATATTGCATGTTGTTCGTGTGCTAATTTATGATATTACATTTCATCGTCCTAGATGTATTATATTTCGATGTTTTATTACACGAAAAACTTGTAAGCAAACGTAATCAACTTTTAAGAAATCTACCTAACACTACTAAAAATAATCATATTTTGCGTTGGCAACTTACTTGACAAGGGGGCAGACAAGGACACACATCTACTTTTGAGCTATCTCACTCGGCTCGTTTTTCTACTTCGACTTGTGTCAACGAAAAATAAACCTTAAGAATGTAATATAACGTTTAAATTAGTGATATTAATATATTTATGTGATCTATCCAGTTTTTACGAAGTAAATATAAATTCGCGCATGTAACGTACTTATACGTATTCTTCTCTTAGTGAATGCTTTGACTGTAGGCAAGACCGCCTGGTAGAAAGCGGCGACTCAGTCGGGTATGGTAAGCACACATAGCCTATTAAAAGCCTTTTCACTCCTGATACACACTTATTATAATCGGGCGGGAAAACCAACGCAGGCAAACTTTTCCAGTCCTTATTATAAATAAATCAAATTGCTTAGTCCGCCCGCCGGGGGAACGTTCACAGCAGTATATACTATTCTTATCTATGGTTCACAGGATGTAATGAAATTCGAAAGTCAAGGTGAACTTACTTTTAGTGGTGAGATACATTCATGTCATGAAAAAAATATATGGGATTTTGACTAAATGTGTTACATACATATATTTATGCACCGTATAATACTCCCAGTGATAAAACAGGATTTTTGTTACAAACTGCATATTTATAAAATGCATCTTTTATTAACAGATTTTTTATGCACCAATGTGATGAAATAATTCACCGCCAGTTGTTCCATCGATCTCCAGTGGTAATAGTTTTATGTTGTATTGTCATGCCATTGTAAAGTTTGATATTCTATCCTTCCATAAGTATTGCAACAAGCTAGAAGAGCCAATTTATTGACTGCAACTGATAATCTTCCAAATGCTACAAGAGCTGCTGGAGTAAATGGTGTGGTTTGGCCCATTAGACATTTTACCATATATGTTGCATGAAACCTTACTGGATCACCTATAAAAAAGAAATATGCATAAATAAAAAAAAAATAAAAAATCCGGTCAAGTGTGAGTGGGACTTGCGCATCGAAGGTTCCATTTTTTATTATATATCACAAAAAAAATATCATGTAGAAAAAACTAAATAGGTTGATAGATAAGGTTGTCTAACTTTGAACAATTGACCCCCCCCATTTCAACCCCCATTGGAAATAAAGTATTGTTTTTCCATTTGCTATGAGGTTGAGTAAGCAATATTTGAAACTAATTCGAATTTCAAGTCGCATAAAATAGCAGAACACGTGCTTGTGTGTGTTTGTCATGCCAAATCATGACATCTGGTTTGGAATTTAATTTCTAACGAAAACACTATATTGGTTAATTAAATTACTTAACAACTGTTAGTAAATAGAGTGGAATAGAGATTTAAGTACTTAGGAAGACTGGCCTTAGTCATAGCAACACAGCAATTAATCAAAAATTTATTAATATTAGTAATATTAATGTCATAAAGGAGTTGTTGCAAAATGGGCTAGGACTATGTACACCACCTCAAAAAATAGAGAAAAATCCACAGAATTCGGGAAAAATATAAATATTTCGTTTAAATTACTATTATTATTGTAATTTTAATTATCATTTATTTTATATCTATATTCAACATGGCGTCCTAAGATGGCGTCTCACTGATGCCGAAATAAACTGTCAGCCAGCCAGCTGTCAATAGCTACTGCTGCTCTCACACTTGTCACAGTTGGTTGTGTGTGTGTTATTGTATGTAGTTAATTGATTATCATTAATATTTTAACTATTAAAATGATGTATGAGAAAACAGAAACAAAAATACAAAGAGTACTGTAAAAAAATACTTTTAACGCCATTGATAATAAAAATAACACATGACAATGACACTTTTCCGCCATGCCAGTTTTTTGTTGTGTTGCAATTCTAAGTAAAAAATTATTAAGTTTTACAAGCAAATAAAGCCAAATTAAAGTAAATGGATGGTTAATAATTGTTTTAAGTGCGTTTCCCTATTTTAGAGCATAGTGTACAAAGTCCTAGCCCAGGCTCCATACATTTTGAAACATCTCTTTTTCGATACAAATTTATTATTTACCTGGATACAGTAAATAGTCACATCCAAATTTTGACCCACTCGTAATGTGATGACCTCTTTCCCATAAATCTTTAAAAATTTTATATCTGTGTGCACCATCGCCTGTAGTAGCACTAGGATTCAAAGCATCTATGCTAATTTTGTTCTTCCCTGGAATATAATGAGGTATATAAGATCTTTCAACTCCAACTCATAATGTTAAAAATATTCAACGATATTTAAATACAGTTATCCTGTATAATGAGTAAGTCACCTTATGGTTACAAGTTTTACCTGTATTTGTATAATATTCCATAGGTAAATGTATTAGGACATGTGCTGGAGACAGCTTCGGTAATTTACTAATTTCTTCCTGTAGTAAAGTTTGTTTATCTAATTGAATGTCTGTAAAGCATAATAACATATTTAAAAAGTAATGAATGTAAGGTCAATTGAACCCAAATCAGGCAGAGTACAGACTCTGCCTGATTACAGAGACACTACTATACTACAGAGTATAGTAGGTACAGACTCTGCCTAATTTGGGGTCAATAGATGCACCCAGAATATAATAATAATGATTTTTTTAAGTTGCAAATAACTTACCAGTTACTCCTTTTGATAACAACTTCTTTCTTTTTCCTGCCATTATAATGTCAATCTTCTGAGACAATTGTTCAATCTTACGTTTTCTTAAAGCCTCTGTTTGTTCTGCAAGTACTCTGATAAATTAGAAAACAAGGCAAATTACAATATACTATTTTAATATTAGGTACTTGGTAATAAAGTGTCAAATTTATTGAAAGTAATAATTACCTTTGATCCCTATCCTTTACAATTTCCTTTTCTTCATCTGATGGTCTTAAAGTAATATTATGAAGTTCAAATAAATCACATACACCTTTTTCTACTAATAATGTAGCTTCTTCCGTCATGAGTGCCATTGGTAACCCTGTAAAGGTGATGCATTATAAAAACAACGTTAGCACTTTGATTATATATACGTCTAGATACCTATTAGTCTTGTAACGTTACGTTAATAAGCATAACAACCTCATTATTCGTGTGTGCGTGCAGGCCTCGTTGTACACTCGCGTCATCTGTGGTTGTGTGCGTGTTTGGGGATCTCCAGTTATAAATATTTTTCCCATAAATAGCCATAGCGTTATCGAAATAAAATAAAATAAAAATAAAAGATTTGATTTGATTTGAAAAGAATTGATTGATTTGATTTGAAAAGAATTGAATTGATTTGATTTGATTTGAAAAGAATTGATTTGATTTGATTTAATTTGATTTGAAAATAATTGAATTGAATTGAAGTTAAATTAAATTAAATTAAATGGGGTGTCCCTTACCATCAGGTGAACGTCTTATTTGCCTCATAACCAGGAAGAAAAAATACTTCTAAGTACTTACCTATATAAAAGTAATTAATTTATCAAAAAAATAAATTAAGATTATTATAATTGATTTATTTCATGTTTTGGTCACTAACTACGTATTAAGTTTCATTGAATTCATTTTTGTCAACAGAAAAATTACCCCAGACTTAAGATATATTCCCCCATTATTACCTAGCCACACCAGTCTAGTCGGACAATGTACAAATTGTCGTAAAAAACAATCGAGTTTTTATAATAATCCCTCACAGAATCTTAAGACTTATGAATGGAAAATTAAGTTAGGATCTTTATTAATTCTACTTAGTTAATATTTTCACGATTTGATTACACAATTCGGCAAAAAGATTTTTTTTTGCGAGCACAAACCATCGGTAGAGTTCAAGTGATACTAAACAACCAAGTATACCAATTTCATGTTTTGCTATACTTGATACTGTCAAGTGTTTGAACATCGAACACGCTATCTAGACGTATATATAATCAAAGCGTTAGCAGTATTTCATTGTATTTTTGTTTACACTTACCAAATACGTACCTAAAAAATCATTTTGTCTCGGAAATGAAGGTATTGATCCAATTAGAGAGCCACATATTCTTTGTTGTGATCGAAGAGTATACCAATCTGAACAAAATCAAATGTATACGTACTGTGAGTGATAGGGTAAAAAACAAATGTGTGTAATATCTCAAAATACTGAGTAATATGCTAGCGAAAGAAAAGATTTATTTTTCTGGATATCTACTTATAGCTTTAGTTTATAAGACGTACCTTCTGAATTCCAAACGTACGCAATTCCATTTTCTACGAATAAAGATATCATTTCTTTTCAAACTCATAAAAAAATACCAAATTAATATCGGCTAAAATGGAATAAATAGCCTGGTGTTTTTTATATAGAAATTCTAAAATAAAATCCTATTTTAATGATTGCACCATAGAGTTAAGCAAGGTGTTATTAGGTGTTGCAATCATTTAAAAAAAAACAACCCTAAACTCGAGTAAAATACTCTGCAAGATTTAAACCAGCGATATACTATCTATCGATGATTTAAACCATAAATATAAAATTTTTCACTACGCTCAAGAAGATAAACATAGCGTGGGAGGGAGAAGTTCTAATCAAATACAAACTACACGAGTGCAAAAGAGGCAGAGATAAAATTCTTTTTTTTTATTCAGCATCACTTTGACATAAGCCACTGCTACGCTGCCTCGCGGTGTGTTTGCTGTCAAAGTAAAGGAGTTGTTCCAGAATTGTATGGAGCCTGGGCCAACACCATGTACACTATATGTATATATAACTATTCAATATAGTAACTGTTTTGTAATGTTATCTTTTTTTAATATTACTTCGTTTTATTGTACATTTAAGATATCTTGGTCAAGGAGAGCAACAGCAAAGAGAATATAATACTACTGTAGCAACACCGCACAATTATATGATGGATCGGAAATACGTAACTAAAATGTCATTTTGACAACTGACTATACCTGCGATTGAACTTGTTGCGGATTCCAATCCAAATCACAGGCGATAATCAATACAGTAAAGCCCCGGGTCAAGAAAGAAACAGTCAATGAATGTCCGCAAACATAAATAATCACTAAAAACTCCGTAATACATTATGTAGTCCACACGTAAACAATCTATTACGAAACGTCATCTATAGCATTAACAATACGTCCATGGCATTAACTGTCAAGTAGTAAACCAACGTCAAACGGAACTGTCATGGCTGCCCTAAAAACAGGGTGGACATACTAAATAACTCCATAAGTAATCATTTTTGTACAATTGTACTCTGCTTCAAATTAATTTATAAGTATTTTTATGAAACTCTCCTATGTTTTTCCTATTTTTCCATGTAGTGTATGTACACCTTTAGTATCGCAAATCATAAAATGATAAATTGTCAAAAGTGGTAAAACAGTCGTTCTAAACAAAAAATTTAGTTTCTTTTTGCTTGAAACATCGTAAATTAGATCATGTAAATAAGTTATCGTTACGCATGAGAAAATTACTCAAATCAGCATGCATTATAAACAATAATTATTAACGTTTTTCAGTATGGGTGAAGGAGTATCCCCTGAGATCCTTGAGAAGTATGCAATATTTCTAAATAGTATGAAACCAAAACATTTGGCGGACGTGTTGGTCTAACAATTCAACATCCTGGCTGGCTTATTGGGTAGCCAGCTGGTGGTTCGATTTCCACCAGGTGTCTGGGATTTATTTATCTATTAAGTATGTATTTACAAATAAAAGTATATGAGTATGTATTAGTAAAAGTCGTCTGGTTTCCATAGTAAAGGCTCTGCCTTGTTTGATGCTGTGCATCAGATCACCATGTGTGGATCGTACCAGGTTACTATTATAAAGACAAACAATATACTTCTATTGTAAAATACATAAGGTAAGGTCCCCACCTAAGACTGTCACCGGGGTAAGACTGTCACTTTCAAATAACTCGTAAAATTCTGCGTTTTTTTGAAGTGAAACTTCTTATGCGACTTCCAAAAATGTTATCACATAACGCGTTAAGCGTTAAATGAATCACCTTAACGCGTTATCGCTTAACGCGTTAAGTGATAGGTGTTAAACGATAGGCGATAGGCGTAAATTTGGTAAGGTTATGAAAGCGCTCATGTGACGCCGTCACTGAATGAGTGGGTGAGTGGGTTTCAGTGGATTTCAGTGGGTTTCAGTGGGTTTCAGTGGGTTTCAGTGGGTTTCAGTGGGTTTCAGTGGGTTTCAGTGGGTTCGAGTGGGTTCGAGTGGGTTCGAGTGGGTTCGAGTGGGTTCGAGTGGGTTTGGGTTCGAGTTGGGTTCGAGTTGAGTTGAGTTGAGATGAGTTCAGTTGAGTTCAGTTGAGTTCAGTTGAGTTCAGTTGAGTTCAGTTGAGTTCAGTTGAGTTCAGTTGAGTTCAGTTGAGTTCAGTTGAGTTCAGTTGAGTTCAGTTGAGTTCAGTTGAGTTCAGTTGAGTTCAGTTGAGTTCAGTTGAGTTCAGTTGAGTTCAGTTGAGTTCAGTTGAGTTCAGTTGAGTTCAGTTGAGTTCAGTTGAGTTCAGTTGAGTTCAGTTGAGTTCAGTTGAGTTCAGTTGAGTTCAGTTGAGTTCAGTTGAGTTCAGTTGAGTTCAGTTGAGTTCAGTTTAGTTCAGTTTAGTTCAGTTGAGTTCAGTTGAGTTCAGTTGAGTTCAGTTGAGTTCAGTTCAGTTCAGTTCAGTTCAGTTCAGTTCAGTTCAGTTGAGTTCAGTTGAGTTCAGTTGAGTTCAGTTGAGTTCAGTTGAGTTCAGTTGAGTTCAGTTGAGTTCAGTTCAGTTCAGTTCAGTTCAGTTCAATTGAGTTGAGTTGAGTTGAGTTAGTGTGTGTGTGTGTGTGTGTGTGTGTGTGTGTGTGTGTGTGTGTGTGTGTGTGTGTGTGTGAGTGAGTGAGTGAGGGACCGTCCGAATGACCGACCGATCGACTGAGTGAGAATGAAGTTTCACTTCTTCCGCGCGGAGGGACTCCACGCACGCACATTTTTTTTTTCCAATTTAACTTGTCGATAAAACAGTTATCATGAAATGGTTCTCGGCTCAAAACACAGTTGTCACTTCTGCTGAACTATTTGGTCAATATCACACAATTAAAATATCAGCTGTAAGAAAAAAAAAGGCTAGTTGGTGGATCTGAAAAAAACATTAAAAAAATTGTGATATTAAATGTTAAATTGAGATATCTTTGCTGTAAGTAGCATCATACCAACATAGAGTTTAAAATTATCTTGTTATTATCACATAAAACAAATAAGTTTCCTTAATATTTAACAAAATAAAACCATAATATAAAAATGTCAAAGTGGGGGAAGACTATCAATTTACCAGGGGTAAGACAAACGTATGTTAGTCTTGCCCCAAGTCAGATATTCTAAACATTTTCAAAGCGGGTATCGGCTTTAACTAGGTGCTAAAAAATAATTATTAGTTGCTACCTAGAAAAACTAATTGTAATAACCCTACTAGCGACGTCCCGCGCTTTTACTCACGTATACAATTAAGAAAATTGATGACAACAGAGAGACAGAGATACATACGCATTTATAAATGTGCATATAGCATTCTTTCGAAAGCTTCCTATATTATTTAAAGGAAAGTTTGTGAGAGTTTGTGTTTGCTCCTTCTTTATACTTTAATAGCTGAACTATTTCATAGTGACAATGAGGTTTTGAAGTCGATAAAAAAAAAACAATTCAAAGGTTTTACACCCCTGTTTTCGATTGTATATGCAATTATGCTATTGTATTCATTGTTTTATATAAGCTTATAGTGTTAATGTACCAGTGGCGTTACTGTCTTAAAGGTAGGGCATAAAAGTAAGTCAGAAAAATACAGTTTGTTTGTCCGACAGTAAAGTATGTTAGCACCTTAAATTACTTATTTCAGCATTCATAAAAATATATTGTAAATATATACTTCAGCTTCTTAGTGACGACAGTAATAGAGCACGTTTTATCTGGTAACATCTTAATATTATTTAAACCACATGAGCACGAAGTAAATTATTTGTTGTGAAGGATCGAATAAGAAATGTTATCACCAGAGAATCAAACTTGCCGACGTAGGTCAACGAATTACCAGACTGGAGTGGCTGGTCATATTGGCTGTAGAACCGATGATATGGATGGATATCACAGACAGAAATCAAAATATTTATCACAGACACTGGAATATTGTAGGGATTCCACCCATCCTCGTCTTTAATCCGCATCTATTTTTGTCATAACAAAGAATTATTTTGATAATCTGAAAGAATACATTTGAATTATTATTAGTATCATATCAATTTACATAAAGAATATAGAGACGGCAAAATATTTTTAGACCGAATAAATATAAACTCCTTGAAACTAAAACAAAAAGACGTAGAATTTATATTTGTTCTATTAAAACTATTTGCTTTATTATCGATATCGATACTCATGACGTCAGGACTTTTTCAAGCCCTATTGTAAACAAATCGTTTTACATTTTACACAAAATATCCCGCTATTCTTCTTATAGAAGTAATAAATTATGATCAGTTTCAAGAAAAACATGTATTCTACGATATTATTACGATTTTCAACCAAAGTTTCAACCAAAACCATAAAAATATAGCCTAATTATCTGTGAAATGTTTACTTATTCGTTTTATTACGATTTGTAACATCGCATGCACTTATTTCACAAGCCACCCTAATGGAACAATGATATTTCATATTATAAATTTGAGATCATGCTAAATTAATAAAATTTACTTTGACAGCAAACAGACCACGAGGCAGCGTAGCAGTGGCTAACGTCAAAGTGATGCGGAATAAAAAGAAAGAATTTTTTCTCTGCCTCTGTTGCACTCGTGCAGTTTGTATTTGATTTGAACTTCTCCCTCCCACGCTATGTTTATCTTTTTGAACGTAGTGAAAAAAATCTTAAATCTATGGGAGAGACAGGAACATCACCTTAAAGACCAAAACCAAGCTGGTATATTCTTTGGTCTTCTCCATTTTCCTGTACGGCGCGGAGACGTGGACACTCAAAGCGGCTGATCGCAGACGGATTGATGCTTTTGAGATGTGGTGCTGGAGGAATATGCTCCGGATTCCCTGGACTGCAAAAAGAACCAACGTGTCGGTTCTTAAAGAACTAAAGATCAAGACACGACTGTCATCCATCTGTCTGAGACGAACCCTTGAGTACTTCGGTCACATAGCTCGCAAAAATCCTGACAGCTTAGAAAAGTTAATTGTTACAGGTAAGATCGAAGGAAAAAGGCCACGGGGACGTTCGCCGACACGTTGGTCTGACCAGATTCGCGCCACTCTCGAAACCCCAGTGCACGTAGCGTTCCATGATGCCTCGGATCGTGATAAGTGGAAAACCGTCATCCGAAGCAAAGTATTATCTGCATCCGTAACAACAGGTCACGACCCTCAGCATTGAGGTATCGACGCGAGGAGGAGGAAACATTTCACAGGTAATTGATTACTATTCCTGACTGCATTTTTGCTTGCTATATTTTTATGTTTTTGGTTGAAACTTTGGTTGAAAATCTTTGAAATTGAAAACTGATCATTATTTATTACTTCTATATGAAGAATAGCGGGATATTTTGTGTAAAATGTAAAACGATTAGTTTACAATAGGGCTTGAAAAAGTCCTGACGTCATGAGTATCGATATCGATAATAAAGCAAATAGTTTTAATAGAACAAATATAAATTCTACGTCTTTTTGATTTAGTTTCAAGGAGTTTATATTTATTCGGTCTAAAAATATTTTGCCGTCTATATATTCTTTATGTAAATTGATATGATAATTATAATAATTCAAATGTATTCTTTCAGATTATCAAAATAATTCTTTGTTATGACAAAAATAGATGCGGATTAAACACGAGGATGGACGGATTCCGTCCATCCTCGTGTTCCGTCATCCTCAAAATGTTTTATAGTGTGTCACAACATCAACGTTGCCTAATGAGAGGCTGTACCTTATTTATTTTACTCGTACTTATGTATGACACTGAAAAAAATATTAGTCAATCAATACGAGTTCCTTTGGGAGACGATAACACTAAATAAATTATGTTTGTTACTAGTTCCAATTGAAAAACAGATGATCTTGTTCTTACGTAAATAAAGTTATTTTACCGCTATCAATTACAGGGTTGTAAACCTATTAATGATTTAACTTATTATTGATTAAACTTTACTTACTTTAATTTACCCATACGCCATTACCAGGTATTTAAGTCAAGTCGTTAGTCAGAAAATAAAATCAGAACCTCGAAACGTAGAGCCTCCTACACTGCGGTTTTCCGGTTAGTGGTGTCTTTACTCCAAAACCCCTGTTTCCCAATGATCATCGGTTAGAACCGATATTGGCTGTAGACAGCCAATATGACCAGCCACTCCAGTCTGGTAATTCGTTGACCTACGTCGGCAAGTTTGATTCTCTGGTGATAACATTTCTTATTCGATCCTTCACAACAAATAATTTACTTCGTGTTCATGTGGTTTAAATAATATTAAGATGTTACCAGATAAAACGTGCTCTATTACTGTCGTCACTAAGAAGCTGAAGTATATAATTTTTACAATATATTTTTATGAATACTGAAATAAGTATGTATTTTACAATAGAAGTATATTGTTTGTCATTATAATAATAACCTGGGACGATCCGCACATGGTGATCTGATCCCAAACAAGGCAGAGCCTTTATTATGGAAATCAGACAACTTTTACTAATACATAAGTACTCATATACTTTTATTTGTAAATGTATACTTAATAGATAAATAAAACCCAGACACTTGGTGGAAATCGAACCACCAGCTGGCTACCCAATAAGCCAGCCAGGATGTTTGTTGAACTATTAGACCAACACGTCCGCCAAATGTTTTGGTTTTATACTATTTAGAAATATTGCATACTTCTCAAGGATCTTATAGGAGATACTCCTTCACCCATACTGAACAACTTTAATAATTATTGTTTATAATGCATGCTGATTTGAGTAATTTTATCATGCGTAACGATAACTTATTTTCATGATCTAATTTACGATGTTTCAAGCAAAGAGAAACTAATTTTTTTGTTTAGAACGACTGTTTTGACAATTTATCATTAAGTGATTTGCAATACTAAAGGTTATTAGTAACTTCTTATAAATCAACATCAATTTTAAATTATACAGATAATCGTGTATATCTTCACACAAAATATCATCGATATCGATTACGTACGTAGTACTTTTTAACATCACTTTTTTTCCTTTACACTTAAGGTAGCCACTGACGATACGTCCATTTGGAATGCTTCCAAATGGAATACTTCCGAATGGAAGCACTCACGCACAGTGACGTGGACGTACACACCATCACTTCGAATGTTGCACGCTATATGAAAAACCTTGAAAAACGTTAGAGAACATGGATTAAAGGATATTTTCTTTAACCGTATTTAAGTTTGTTGGTCTAGTGGTTAGACACCCTGGCTGCTACCCGATAGGTCGTGGGTTCGATTCCCGCCAAGTGTCTGGGTGTTATTTATCTATTTATGTATGTATTTACAAAAAAAAGTATATATGTATTAGTATCAGGTGTCTGGTTTCCATAGTACAGGCTCTGCCTAGTTTGGGATCGGATGACCGTGTGTAGATTGTTTTAGAATATTATTATTATAGTAAATAATAGTACAGAGGCACTGCTTATTTGTAAAGACATATTCCAGCAAGCCTGCGGTAACATTAATGCAATCCGGGGATTTTATTTATACGTTTCATAGACTCAGCCACAGAGCTCTTATAATCCAGCACATGTGCCACCGTCAACGCCAGAACATAAACTGAGAAGAAAATTTCAAACAAATGGACGCGGTTTTGCCCATTCACAGACAATTTGGACGTCTTCCAAATGGCGTGGCGCACGTTTTTCCCATTGACAGTCGGCCGTGGACGACGTCCATTTGGATTGGATGCATGGATTTCAATCCGTTTGGAAATCCAAAGCTGGACGTCGTCCATCAAATTGGCAAACGTTTTTCACATTCACGGAACAATTTTGGAAGACGTCCACTCCATTTGGAATGATGGACGTATCGTCAATGGGCACCTTTATACAATTCACTCACACATAGGTTTTTTTTTTGGTTTCATTTTTTATCGGACTATGTTTATCTTCTATATATAATATCTATGGATTCGTGTTATTTTATCTGTCAATGTCAATCACAGATTAAATAGTCCAAGGCCAAGGCCAATCATGTAAATAAACCTTTCGCGAAATATTAGATGTGTTCGTTCGGCCGGTTTTTTTAGTCTCTCTCTTTAAGGTTTTATAGTAAATAAAATAATTTGTTTGATATCCTTTTCTTCTGGTTACATAACACAAAATCGAAACAATGTCAGCAAGAAATGTATTAATCGGTTAGTTTTTTAATCTCACCAAATAATTATTTAAATATCGATCTAAGCGTGTAGAGTTTAAGAAATTAATTGTTTATCAGGAGGTGGAACTGGGTTTATTGGACGCCATCTAGGTGAACTACTCTTAGCCAATGGCTATAATGTCATGAATGTGGCTCGTATGCCAGGCACCAACAACATATCCTGGTCAGCTCTAGAAGTGTCAGGACTACCAAGGCGAACCTGTGCTGTGGTCAATTGTGCTGGACAGCAGTTTATGGACTTCACTAAATCATGGACTCCTGGGTTTGTAGCAGCAATATTTTTTTATTGAACTTAATGTAAAGATAGCAAGACCTGATGGTAAGTGACAGGCCTGCTTAGGAACAGTTGCAATGCACTGCCGCTTTTTACCCGAGACATTAGTAATTAACTGCCACACTAAAAAATGTCAATTAGTGTTAATTCTCATAACCAATTTGTTTTAACATGATTATTTCGCCTCTCAAAGTCACAACAACTAGAAAAATTATACCTTTTGTCAATAACTGAGTATAATGTATCAATTGACTTTCGAGTGGTTATCCGTTTTCTGAGTGATACTTAACTATAATAGATGTATGTAATTGCAGTAGTTAGTCTTTGGAACCGAGTCATTTCCCAGCTATAGTGCACAGTGTAACACAGTAATGTTTACACACTGCTACTTGGCAGCAGAATGTCTGACATCTACCTGGACAGCCTCTTGCACTAGGGACCAACCACCTAGTAGGGATGCACGATTTTTCTCTTTGAATCGATCTCCTAAAAATCGATTCAATAATCAAATCGAAATTTGCAATAGTTTAAACAAATAAAACATTTCTTTTTATTAAATACAAACTAATGAAATTTAAAAAAAATAGGGAAATAACATTGGCCTTGAAAATTGTTTTTTTTTTTTCAATCTATAGGACGTTGATAATGTCGCGTAGCGGGGATAGTGGCCCTACGAAATAAAGAAAACAAGAACTAAGAATAAAGAATTATATTTACAAAGAAGGCACAGGCTAGAGAGCAAGGGTCGTGAGTAGGCTAACGGTTTTTCCGAGGTACGCGCACTGAGAATCGGTCAGGTTCCCCTTCTAAGTGAGGTGAACTTATCAGAGTCGTCGTAGCAGAAGCAGCACGGTGACGGCACGGCGCGACAGCACCAGGCGCAGCACGGCGCAGCAGTTCCAAGGTCGACCAGCTTAGCAGCTGGTCCGGCAGTGGACAGGCTCAGCAGCCGTCCTCAAGCTCGACCGGTAGGGGTCGACAGCAGCTTGCGTCCGACGCCTCGTGCAAGGGAGTTCGTAGTGGAACTCGTAGGTAGGACCTCGTAGATAGGACCTCGTAGATAGGACCTCGTAGGTAGGACCTCGTCGGTAGGACCTCGTAGGTAGGACCTCGTAAGTAGGACCTCGTAGGTAGGACCTCGTAGGTAGGACCCTGGAACCCACGGAAAGACACCGTCAGGTCCAGCCCGTGTGTCATAACCGTCCGCCGACCACAGAAGACACCTCAGCCTATTCAGTCCAGTCGAGGGTCTTGGCAGACGGTTATGCTACATTAATCGGTCGGACAGATAAAGAAGAAACAGTAAGATTACAGTATAAGGCAGAATAAGGACAGAGAAATACAAGAAAGATGATATTGTAGAATAGTAGGGATAGCGTCGGTTACAGGTTCCGTTATAGTATTCAAATTTGCGTACGTTGACCGCCAAATGCTTTTATCAACGGTTTAGGACCGTTGATAATACAAAGTGCCTAGAAACAGGAAAGAGAACAGATAGATAGAAGACAGATAGCAAGCACACTCACCCGTAAGTAGTTTTAGAGCACAAATTGAATTTACAAGGTTTTACTTATTGAAATAGTAACATACGTGCGCACTCCACAATCGTGAGACAAGCACTGGCGAGCTCGCGGCGAAATGGCTCGCCGTGGCGCATATAGTATGGTTATAGCTATATAGTACTATAACGGTTTAATATTTTAAGGCGCGTACACACGCGTAACGTTACAGTACCCCGGGAAATAGTGTAGGATTTTGCCTAGATGAAGCAAAATCCGTCTACCTCTCTACTAACTAACTTAGCATTTATTCCAACCCATTCACTCACTCATCGTTCATCAACCATTCATTCAGTCTTCGGTCCTTACATGACCTTAGACCCTAACAGACAGAGTGTACATTTATTTAGAGCAATGTAGACTCAAGACAGGAAGTAAGGAATATTGTAATGTAGTGATTACAATACTCTGAGAGGGGTGTTGGTTATGGTAGCAGGGTAATGTAATGTAATATTGTGTAGTTGTAGTCTAGTCTAGTTTAGGTATGTAGGGAAATTGACCGGCATAGCGGTGGGTAGACACCGTTGCAGGACAATACAAGGATGTATGCCCATCCAGTCACGTAGTAGCGTTCCTGGGCAGCAAGGACATACATCAAGGACTCAGGTTTAGCCTGAAATTCGACCAGACGACGAGTAGGCGACGTCAGCCAAACTATATATTAATGACTGCTGGGATAGTGTGTAGGGCACCATCTGCCAACAGCTTAACAAGGAAAGGATAAGTGACTACCGAAGAGCGGTGTGTAGGGCACCGTCTGTCCGGTAGGACCTTAAGGATAGCGTTGTGTCCATCCGGTGAATGTGAAGCATTCCCGGGCAGCAAGGATACACGCTAGGGTAGGATTAAGGGATAGAAATGGACGCCATCATGGAATCAGTGTCCATGAATAGGGTAGGAGTCTAGACTAGCTATAGGTGTTATAAAAGCAATAAGATTGTAAATAAATTAAAATTATGATAGACAACGCAGGGTGTCATTACTAGTGTTGTATGTAAATAGTAGTTATAGTTAGATAATGTAATAGAGATTAGTGTAATGATGTAGTATATTTTTAAATACAAAAAATTATTAAGAAAAATATGTAAGTGTGCATTGCATAGGAATCGAACCCGCGTTGGACTTAGGCTCAACGGTTCAAATCATATAGCTAGGGTAAGTATAAAGTTATGTAGCTAAGTAGTTTACTATAGTGTAGTATAATTATGTAGTGGAATAAAATTAATAAAACGTTTAGGTTGTTTTATTACATGTATGGCAACCCCTCCCTTCTAAGGGGGAGGCCTCCGCTCAGCAGCGAACATCTATCGGTTGCTAATGATGAAAGATTATGATGATTACGTGTATATAAGTTAATTATAGTGCCAAGTTTAGTTAAATAATATAGTAAATATAAGGTTATGTTTGGTAGTTTATTTGTTTAAAGTCTTTGATATGCCAAGCGCCTAAAGGATTTCCGGACATATCCGCAAGTTCATACACAAGTGGAGACTTCTTAGATATTATCTTGCACTTTATGAATTTAGGAGCTAGCTTCTTATTAAAATGTTTATCCTTATCACTTTGATAAAACGTTCGTTTCCATACTGTATCACCAACGTTAAATTCAGCTTTTCTCCGTCGCAAGTTATACGTTTTACAATTCCGACTGTGAGCTTGTAATAATAATGACTGTACCTTGTCAAAAATCGATGATAATATCCCTAAGTTATCAGCGTAAGAGTCACGTGGTTGATAGATTATATCATCAGACGAATCGCTATCGTTATGTATGTAATGGGAACCACAAGTAACCAGTTCCCGACCGTATACTAGGAATGATGGTGTGTGTTGTGTTACTTCATTAACTGAGTTGTTAATAGCAAACTGGATTTTTGGTATTAGCGTGTCCCAAATGCGATGATCGTCGTGAATAAAACTCGATATTGCAGTCATTATAGTTTTGTTGTAACGTTCAACTGTATTTACATGAGGAGAATATTTTGGTGTAAAGTGTAGTTTAGGTACTTTGTACCTTAATAACATATTTTTTAGTGTTGTACTAATAAATTGTTTGCCATTATCTAGGATAATTGTGGAAGGAATACCATGTACTAAGAAGACATTTTCTTCGAGAATTTTAGTGACAATTTCGGCTGTAGCACGCCTTATAGGGAATAACAGGCAGTATTTACTGAAACAACATGTTACTACTAATATGTAGCAGTTTTGTTTCCTTGTTGAAGTTAGTGGTCCAACGAGATCGACGCTTAAGACTTGAAAAGGCCTAGAGCATTGCTTAGGTCTTCCCATTTCGCCTAACGTAGCATGATTTTGATGTTTATGAGCGATACAGGTGTCACAGGAAGTGATTAATTTTACCACATCTTTATGCATTCCTGGCCAGAAGTATTTTAATGTTAGTCGTTTAAATGTCTTAAAAATACCAAAATGACCAGCAGTGGGGTCTGAATGGTTTTCAATAATTACAGAGTGTCGTAACTCAGCAGGAACGACCTCCTTCCATTCGAACTCCTTAGTGAGTGAGCACTTGCCCTTCGTGAATCTATATAGACGATCGTTTTTAATTAAATAGTTAGGAAAAGATGTTGGGGAGCTTTTGCATCCGTGGTAAATATTAAGGTACCATTGGTCGGTAGTAGTGGCGGTTATAGGACTAGTATCGATAGCGGATATTTGACCGGCACGTGATAATAAGTCTGGGATTATATTGTCTTTACCGCGACGATGTTTTATTTCAAAATTGAAACTAGATAAACGTACACCCCAACGCGCCAAGCGTCCTGTAGGGTTATTTAAGTTAAGGAACCATTTGAGAGCAGAGTGATCCGTGTATACGATGAACTTCATGCCGTTGTCCAAGTAACACCTCCAGTGTTCGATGGCTACTAGGACAGCTAAGGCTTCTCGTTCAGTGATACTATAGTTCTTTTCTTGGGGTGATAAGGCTTTGCTCATATAAGCTATAGGGTGTTCCACACCATTTTTAGTCTGCGTGAGGAGACCACCAACGCCATAATCGCTAGCGTCGGTATGTACTTCAAATGGTAAGTTGAAGTCCGGACAAGAAAGTATTGGTGCTGAAACGAGGCACTCTTTAAGTTTCTGGAAGGACCCTTCCGCTTCGACGGACCAGGAAAAGGGTGCAGCCTTTTTACCAGTAGTGGTGAGTTTATGTAATGGACCAGCGATTGTGCTAAATTGCGGTACAAATCTACGATACCACGATGCCGTACCTAGGAATCTTTTTACTTCTTTTTTGTTTGTGGGAGTAGGAAAGTTTAGAATAGCTTCTACCTTGGAAGGGTCGACATGTAAGCCGTTTGAATCAATTACGTAGCCGAGGTATTTCAATTCGTCACGAAAAAACATTGACTTCTTAAAATTAATGGTTAAGTTTGCAATTTTTAGTTTTTTATATACCTTGAGGAGCAAGGAGATATGTGATTCAAAGTCTTTTGACACTATGATGACGTCATCTACGAAAACGAAGACCGAATTTTCGAACTCTGGTCCACTAAATAGTGTATCCACTAGTCGTTGCTGAGTGGCTGGTGCGTTGGTTAAACCGAAGGCCATAGTGACGAACCTATAAGTTCCGCGATTGGGAATATAAAAAGCAGTCTTGTCTCGATCAGATTCCACGATAGGAATTTGCCAGAAAGACTTGGAAAGATCGATGCTACTCAGGTAGTGGGCATCCTTTAGATTGTCTAGAATCTCGGAGATATACGGCAATTTATAGGCATCTTTTTTTGTTACCGAGTTTAACTTACGGCTGTCAAGACAAAATCGTAATTTACCATCTTTTTTCGGCGTTAGCAGTACCGGAGAAGACCATGGACTTTCGCATGACTCCACCACGCCTAGTTGTAGCATTTCATCTAATTCTTCACTTAGTATACGTCGTTTTTCGGGAGACAGTCTATAATACCTTTGCCTAATTGGTTGCGCGGTACCAGTATCGATGCGATGAGTAACCAACTGTGTACGACCTAATCCGTGTTTTTCAGCAGAAATATTTTCAAATTGCTCGATAATGTTATCGGCAGTTACCTGCTGTGCGTGTGTCAATTCAGAATAGGACCGTAAGGCATCGTTCTTTTCCGAAATAATATTTACGAGTGTGGAATCGTTATAGTTATTAAAGGATATAGAATTAATAAAATGTGGAAATAATTTAAATTTTGACCAAAAATCTACACCAAGTATTAGTGGTGACGTAACAGTAGGTATCACGTACGCTTTTAAGATATGAAATTGGTTCTCGAAGGAAACCGGTAAATTGATGTAACCTATAGCCTGCATGGTTTGACCACCAGCGGCTGCAAAGGATTTCCCTGCGACAAGTTTTTGTAGTTCAAAACCTGTTGCTAATAGTTGCAAGTGCGAATAGTTGCCGAGTATAGTTATTGCCGAACCTGAATCTAGTAGTCCGCATAAAGATTGATTATTCACCCGTACCGTGGCATACGGTCGAATATCCTTAGTAGGCTTCTTGTTAAGGATTGAAGCAATTGAATAGCTATTTAGGTAAAGTTTTAAGGTTAGCAACCAGCGTTGCCAGTCCTCCTTATCAAAGTTTGTAGAATTAGTAGTAGTAATAGCATTGCCACAATCCTCACTTATTAGTTTTTTTGGTTGGAATTGCATTTAGGACAATCCGGGGTCTTATAATTTTTTTTCCCGCATTTAAAGCAAATTACGAAACGTTCGGCTTTACATTCCGATAAGGGATGGTCTTGAGTGCGACAACGCGGACAAAAGACGCGCCTATAATTTGTTTGGGAGTTTGTTATAGCCGCAACATGGGCCTTACCTTGCCCCCCATATTGAGATATGTTCCGGTTATTATTATTTCCCGCGTTAGGGTTGTGAGCACTGTTACTACGATTGTCTGCATTATAATTATAACTCTTGGAGTAATTACTAGTGTTAGGAATGTTACGATCATTGTACCTGGTATAACTATTCTTTTGTGGATAAGACATATTATAGTTCGTTCTAGTATCGACCTTCTTATAAGCTAGATCCGGTGCTAGCGTATCCGCCGTAAGGCGTGGAGGTTCGCGGAACTGTGACGTCATACACTGAATGTTCTCATAATTACAACAAATAGTCCTCAATTTGTCTATAGTGGTTATTTCCGAGACTGCAGAGGCTAGGGTATTGGAATAACAGGGTTTAATGTTGTGTAGTAGTATATCAAGCTTTTCCCGTTCCGGTAATTGATTAGACAATCTTGAAAACAATTCTGACATAATTGCAATATATATAGTTATATTTTCTGTTCCCCCTTGAGTACGGTTACGTATTTCCGTCATCAGGCGGTAATCGTAGTCGTAAGTACTAAAATCGCGCTTCAACAAGGATACCAACTCATTCCATGTATTAATTGTACTTTTAACGCTACGGTACCAATGCAACGCGTTATCAGTAAACAGCTCGGACGCATACCGCAATAACCGGTCCGAGTTAATACCTCTTGACTCGCTGAGTTCACTTATGCGCTGCACAAAGGCGTGCACGCATGATTTGCCATTAAATTTTATTTTAAGTAATTCTGTGATATGCGCATGATCGCAGTTAGATGAATGAGATATAGGTACTACTAATGATGTAGTATCATCATTAGCGGAACTAGGTTCGGTTGCAGCGCTTTGCTTCTTCCCGTACTTATCTTCCAATTTAGTAAAACTGGTAAATAAACTATTAAATGTTTTTATCGCAGACTGTACCTGTTGGTTGAAGTCAGTGGACTCCACTGTGCGTATTCTTTTAATTCTGTGGTAGATATGATTTAATAAAGCTCTCGTACGTTCGAATAAGCTAACGTCGATTTTAGTCTCAAGATTTTTGAGTTTGGGCTCAAGATCCTTGATCGAGATCGCGACCCCTTCCAGATCCGACTTAAGGTCGATGCCAGACTCGTATATTTCCAATGGTGATACCAATGGTGATAGTTTATTGAGTTGCTTGCGCAATTCTAACACTGTAGTACCGGGTTCTATTCCACGTATTAACAGTTCGTAAGATAATTCTTGTTTGTTAAGTAAAAAGTACTTAATTGGGTAAGTGTCCATTTTAGTGTTTAAAATTCAAGATAATAAGTATAAGGTAGTTCCTCTAGTTAGTTTTTATAGTTTAAAATTGATAGATACTTGAATAAGATATATAGATATAGGATGCTAAAGTTTATTTAAAAGTGACTAAGTTATAATTTAGTTGAAGGTAGTTTAGTGTAACAGAAAAATAATAAAAAAAATAAAAAAAATATGTACGCTTGCCAGCGCAAGTACGCACGTAGATTTACTACAAATCTATTACACTGTGTAGTAATAAGTGTAAGATGTATGTGTAGTAAGTGTAGCACACGAGATGATAATAAGTTGGTATGGTGGTACTACTTTTTCCATCAACCGCCTCTTACGGGACCCACTGGATGTGATGGGATGGTCCTATTCTAACCCGGGAACCATACGGGGAACCAGATTATAGAGATACTGCTACAAAAGAAACTACTACGGGGTGGTTGTGCTAGCCGTACAAGGTGTAAAAGAAAAAAATTGTCCGCGACCGTTACAATACACAAAAGAAAGTACAAAAAGAACCGTCACCAAAAACCCGCGACGAAACCTGACCGCGAACTCAGTGATAGCAGAAGTAATACAGAAAGAAGGAAAGAAAGAAATGTGAAGGAAAAACCGTTATAACCGCGTTAAGGCGCCACTGTCGCGTAGCGGGGATAGTGGCCCTACGAAATAAAGAAAACAAGAACTAAGAATAAAGAATTATATTTACAAAGAAGGCACAGGCTAGAGAGCAAGGGTCGTGAGTAGGCTAACGGTTTTTCCGAGGTACGCGCACTGAGAATCGGTCAGGTTCCCCTTCTAAGTGAGGTGAACTTATCAGAGTCGTCGTAGCAGAAGCAGCACGGTGACGGCACGGCGCGACAGCACCAGGCGCAGCACGGCGCAGCAGTTCCAAGGTCGACCAGCTTAGCAGCTGGTCCGGCAGTGGACAGGCTCAGCAGCCGTCCTCAAGCTCGACCGGTAGGGGTCGACAGCAGCTTGCGTCCGACGCCTCGTGCAAGGGAGTTCGTAGTGGAACTCGTAGGTAGGACCTCGTAGATAGGACCTCGTAGATAGGACCTCGTAGGTAGGACCTCGTCGGTAGGACCTCGTAGGTAGGACCTCGTAAGTAGGACCTCGTAGGTAGGACCTCGTAGGTAGGACCCTGGAACCCACGGAAAGACACCGTCAGGTCCAGCCCGTGTGTCATAACCGTCCGCCGACCACAGAAGACACCTCAGCCTATTCAGTCCAGTCGAGGGTCTTGGCAGACGGTTATGCTACATTAATCGGTCGGACAGATAAAGAAGAAACAGTAAGATTACAGTATAAGGCAGAATAAGGACAGAGAAATACAAGAAAGATGATATTGTAGAATAGTAGGGATAGCGTCGGTTACAGGTTCCGTTATAGTATTCAAATTTGCGTACGTTGACCGCCAAATGCTTTTATCAACGGTTTAGGACCGTTGATAATACAAAGTGCCTAGAAACAGGAAAGAGAACAGATAGATAGAAGACAGATAGCAAGCACACTCACCCGTAAGTAGTTTTAGAGCACAAATTGAATTTACAAGGTTTTACTTATTGAAATAGTAACATACGTGCGCACTCCACAATCGTGAGACAAGCACTGGCGAGCTCGCGGCGAAATGGCTCGCCGTGGCGCATATAGTATGGTTATAGCTATATAGTACTATAACGGTTTAATATTTTAAGGCGCGTACACACGCGTAACGTTACAATAAAGACAACAAGTTTCGCTTTACGTATAATAAAACATACAAGTTACTTACATTTTATCCAATGCATTTTCATCTTGATTTTTCGTTTCATTACTTTGCAAAACTTTGCAAAAGATGATGTCTTTTCATATGGTTAGAAAGGTTAGTAGTGTTACCTTTTGATTTTACATGACTTGAATGACATATTTCCCATTTTCCTCCAATATCAGTCTTTACGAAATTCGACAACACACTGAATTTAATAGGTGGAGCCATCGGTAAAATCACAATAGGCACAATTATTAAAACACGGGCTATTAAAGCAAAATAAAATAAACGAGGACTTTTTAGAACTACCTGCATCATGTTTCATTATTTTTGCCTATCGACTTGCTTCGCTTTGTACCGTCATAAACATTGCAAACTAATAATGTAAATCGGATTCTGTCATTGACAAGGATTGCGGTCAGTTGTGGAAAAACCTCGTGTTATCAATTTTATCGTTTTTAGTTGTGCTTTTGTACATTTTTGTGTCTGTTTTTGTTTATTGTGTTGTCTTGGTGGTAAGTTATTGTAGTTTAATTGTGTTCTCACTCATTTCCCTCGGGAGATGAGTGCGGAAGAACCCCCTGATGGGGGAGGACGCCCTCCCGACATAGCTTCCATACCTATTGACATGGACTTAGATTTTCCTTCAAAGTCTATTTTAAAGCGACCTGCTGATGGTGAGGATAAATCAGAGTCTAAGAAAACTCGGTCTCCTGCTGATTCCATCCAGTCCACGTATTCCAAACCGGAATTTCTTTCTTCCAAATTGCATTATAATGAGTGTGACAAAGGACCGTTCATTGTACATATTTCGAAGGTCGAATCTGATCCCTCGGCCGGCTCTTCGTTGAAACTTTTAAAACTTGCCCAACTCCTACACAAAAATAAGATAGCGGGTATTAAAGAGGGTGGTATTAAAAGTATTGGTAGGAACAAAGTTTCCGTGGAATTTATAAGTTCATTAGATGCAAATTCTTTTGTTTAGAATAACCCTCTGAGTGAGACCTATCATATTTCTATTCCCAAATTTCTTGTTTCACGTATGGGGGTAGTTAGAGATATCCCCACTGACTGGTCCTTAGAAGACTTTGTCAATGGATTTGCTGTTCCACATAATTGTGGAGAAGTTATAAGGGCCAGGAGGCTCAATGTAAAATCCAGAAAGGAGGATTCTGTTATGTGGATTCCCTCCTCCACTGTTATGATCACTTTTGTTGGCCAGATTCTCCCTGAGAGAATTTTTTGTTTTCACGCATCCCTCCCTGTTGCTTTATATCAACTACCAACCATCCAGTGCTTCAACTGTTGTAGGTTTGGGCATACAAAGTCTCAGTGCCGCTTTAAGCCCCGCTGCTTCCGTTGTGCTCAACCTCACGCTGGTGAAATTTGCTCACTAGATGATGCCCAGTCCACGTGCTTCCTTTGCCAAGGAGGCAAACATAAGGCCACTGACTCAAAATGTCCAGAACATGCAAGACAAAGGAGTATTAAAGTTCTAATGTCTCAAGAAAATATTAGCTATGGAGAAGCATCCCGTCGCTTCCCTGCTACTAAAAGATCCTTTTCTGATACGCTAGCTCTCAATTCTCAGCCCCATTTGCCTTCCTCTGTTCGTTCAATCCCTAATTATGTGATTCCCCCTCACTCTTCTACTCCCTCTCCTACTTCTTCCCCTACTAAATCATCCTATAGAAAAACTGTTTTCCTCACTCCAAAACCCAGACCTGTATTAGGGAAGTCATACGATGTCCAGGCTCACAAGTCCCTTACTAGCTCCCCCAAGACTTCTCTACCTAATGGTTGTGCTTTTCCTGAGTTTGAGGACACCACTCCCTTACCTACCCCTAATGACAACCTTATTGAAGTTCTCACATGTAGTCTTATTAACATTCTTTCTAAATTTAGCGACGCACTACCGAACAATGTTACTGTCTTACTTGAACAGCTCCTCCAATCTTTCATTACCAATAATGATTTACAAAATTCTTCAGTGGAACTGTAGAAGTGCTATCCACAAAAAATCTGACATTATATTTCTTTTGAACAAACACAAGCCTGTTATTTTTGCCATCTCGGAAACATGGCTTGGACCCGGTTCCCACTTTAGGGTCCCTGGGTTCTCGTTCCTCGGGGATGGCAGAAGTGATGGGTATGCAGGTTGTGCCTTTCTGGTTAGCAGATCCATCACATATTCCCAAATTTCTATTCCTGCTCACGACCCAGGTCTCAATATAGTTGCTGTTAAGGCTCTTAATATAACCTTTGTCTCTATATATATCCCTCATCCCAACCATGCCATTTTATTGGAACTTGAAAGCATTTTATCCTCTATCCCTGGCCCTCTACTTATTTTAGGAGATTTTAATTGCCGGCACACATTATGGGGTTCACATTGCAATGATTCTGTTTCCTCTTCTCTTTTAGATATCCTTGACTCTATTAACCTATGCATCCTTAATGATGGATCTGCAACTCGCAGGGTTTCTCCTGTTCAAAATGTAAGTGTTCCTGACTTATCCCTTGCTTCTCCCCCCCTCGTCTCTCTTCTCTCTTGGTCTGTCCTTCCTAACTCCTTTGGTAGTGACCATTTCCCCATTTTAATAGAATTTCACCAATCTCCTTCTCCACCAGCCCCTCAGGTATCCCAACCCCTCCTCAAATACAGATTATCCCAGGCAGATTGGTCTAAATTTTCTTTGTTACTAGATGAGTCTGTTAACCTTTTTCCTCCCGTTAACTCATCCAATTTTCTCTCTCTTTATGATCAGTTCACTTCTGCTATTCTTCTAGCTGCCAATGAATCTATCCCTTTGAAAGATTCATCTAAAAACTTAATTCCTTCTCCTCCTTGGTGGGATTCATAGTGCACAGAGAGTGTCCGTAAGCGCAAGGAAACCGAGCGTGAGTACCTAGCAGACCTCACCATGCCTAATTATTTGAACCTTAAAAGAACCATTGCTAGCACTTCTAGGCTGCTGGCAAAGAAGAAGTCGTCTGGTTGGCGTAGTTTTTGCGAGTCCCTATCCCCCAGGTCCTCTCTCTCTCTCGTTTGGAAAAAAATCAAAGCATATCGCAGATCACTTGCAGCTTCAAACCCTTCTTCAAATGATCCTAACCCATGGCTTAATGATTTCCTTGCTAAACTTGCTCCTCCTTTTGTTCCCACAGCTGACTCCCTTCCTTTATCCGAATTCACTCCTGTTTCTTCTTCCGATAAGATGAATGATCCCTTCTCTTTTTCCGAACTATCTTGTGCTCTAGATCATCTTCGCGATTCCTCTCCTGGTGCGGATGGAATTCCTTACTCTTTTATTAAAAATTCTTCTTTAAAATCCCAGCAACTTTTGTTGGATATAATAAATGCCATCTTTGTATCTGCTACTATCCCTGCTTCATGGAAGACACAAATTGTGATTCCCATTCTCAAACCTGGTAAAGACCCTAGTGATCCCTCTTCATATAGACCTATTGCGCTTTCTTCAGTTTTGGCAAAAATAATGGAACATTTATTAAAAAATCGACTTGAATGGATCCTTGAAAACAGAAACTTGTTGCCCAATACCCAATTTGGGTTTAGAAAGGGGGTTGGTACTATGGATAGCCTTAGTATTTCCTTCACCTCTGAAGTCCAACTCGCATTTTCATGTAATGAGAGCGTTATTGGAGTCTTTTTAGATATTGCCTCAGCTTATGATAATGTTCAGCTTCCACTACTCAGCCAGAAGATGCATCAGCTGAGTATTCCTGCGAGGCTGATCAACGTCATATGCAATCTCCTAATGGAACGATCCATTTCTGTTCGCCATCAAAATGATGTTCATCCTCCGCGCCAGGTCTGGAAAGGCCTCCCTCAAGGCTCTGTCCTAAGCCCCCTCCTGTATAATATCTACACTTCCGATCTTGATTCTTCTGTGAACTGCTTTTGTAAAATACTGCAGTATGCTGATGATATTGTTCTTTACGCGAGATCCTCTTCCTTTTCCGATTCCTCTTCCCGTTTAAATTCTGCCCTCTATTATCTAGACCAATGGCTTACTGATCATGGACTAAGTCTCTCCATCCCCAAATGTAATGCGGTTGTCTTTTCTCGTAAACGACTTATCCCGGATATCGATCTCTCTATCAACGACGAACCTATCACTATCCTTGATAAGGTAAAATTTTTAGGAATGGTTCTTGATTCTAAGTTATCAGGTGTTCATCACTTGGACTATATTGTTAAGAAATGTGAACGAAGTATTAATGTAATGCGCGCTCTTTCTGGCGTTAGGTGGGGTTCTCACCCATCAACTCAGAAGCTCCTCTATAATGCGATTATCCGTAGCCACTTCGATTATGGCAGCTTCCTTCTGGAGCCCTGCAATAAAATTGCTTTAGCTAGACTGGATAGGATTCAGGCCAAGTGTTTGCGCATAATTACAGGCGCCATGAAGTGTTCTCCAGTGATGGCACTTCAAGTTGAGTGTTTAGATCCTCCTCTGTTCTTGAGAAGGCAATACCTCTCAGACAGGTTTCTCTTTAATTTGGCTCAGTCAAGTGCCCACCCCCTTCTTCCCCTCCTGGAATCTCTGGCAGAACTCATTTTATCCTCTTCCTATTGGAAACATAAAGATCCTCCCTGTTTAGTTCGAAGTTTCAACAAAATGGCAATTATACCTTTCCCCATCTTTCGTCTTTACAGAAATTCTATCTTTGAAGTGGATTTTGAGTCCCTAATTTTCAAACCAAAGGTCTTGCTAAACTTGGGTATAGATAAGCACTGTCCTGGTGCTAACCAGATGTTTATTAATATCCTGGAGAAGGATTGGACTGGCTGGACTCCCATATACACGGACGCCTCTAAATCTAGTAATGGCAATGTGGGATCTGCAGTGTGGATTCCAAAATTCAATATTATCTTGAAGTTTGGATGTCCTTCAACTAGTTCTATTTTTACAGGGGAATCAATAGCTTTATTAGAAGCGGTTACATATGTAGAATCCCACAATCTTGATAAAGTCATAATTTTATCTGATTCTCTGAGCTGCCTTCAGGACATTCTGAAAGTTCCTTTCCATGCTCGGGACAATTTTATTCTTACCCTCAAAATTAAGCAGATTCTATTAAGGTGCCACAATGCTAACCTTCAAGTTGTATTGGCTTGGATTCCCAGCCACTCCGGTATAATAGGGAACGAAAATGCTGACTTGTGTGCTAGATCCGCTGCCCAACAAAGTTGCGAAACATATAACTCATGCTATTCTCGTGACCTGCGATTGCTGGCTCAACCATCCCTTATAAAGGCCTGGAATTCTGTATGGACAGCTTCAACCCGAGATAAAGCTAAATATTACGCGTCTATTCAACCTGAAATTCCACGGAAGCCCTGGTTTTACCGTCAGAAAAATAACAAACTGGCTACATCAATAATCATCCGGTTGCGTCTAGGCTTTGTTTGCACGCCAGTTTTTTTAGCGAAGATTCGGGTGAGGGACCACTCCCTCTGTGAGTGTGGACTCGACGAGGGAACTTTGGAACACTTATTTTTTTCTTGTCCCAAACTAGTTGTTCCTTTATATGATCTACTTCCTAATGATATTCCTCGTCCCGTTAATATTCCATTTTTGTTGTCCTTGGCACATACCCATTACATAAAAATTCTGTATAAATTTATTAGCATCAATGACTTAAAGTTGTAGCTCCCTGTCCTCTCTCTTTACATTTCCTTCCTTTCTAACAAATAGTTTAATAATGTTAACATTATTTATATTATATACCTTTTTAAATTTAAGTACTATTTTTATGTTCTAACATAACAATGTGTCGTCTTTATACTAACCTTTATTTATTATCTTGTTTCAGCTTAACTAAAACCGACTATTTGTAGTAAACCGTTCATTAGTCAAATTATTTATTGTTCTTTTTATACACTTGTCGTTGGCAGAATCATCGGTTAACGATGGAGCCATAAAGCAAAATTGGATTGGATTGGAATAATGTAAATAATTATAGTGTCGGCATTCGTTTGTAATCTATCTTTCTTGTTTACAATACAACAGTTTTTATGATACCTTAGGTATTACGATCTAAAGGATTCGATTCACTTAACTTATGAATCGATTCGAATGAAGATCGTATTGAAGTGAATCGATTCAAAAAATCGCTAGATCGTATTCAATTCAATCGATCTTCATAAAAATCGAATCATAATGTACATCCCTATCACCTAGTAAAAAATATGTGCGTGGGTGGAGTCCCTCCACGCGGAAGAAGTGAAACTTCACTCTCGGTCTGTCTCTTTCTATTCCCCCCTCCCCGTGACTGAACTACTGTACAACGCTGAACGACACTGAATGACACTAAACAACACTGAACGACGGTGGATAACACTGAAATGGCACTGATATGACACTGAACGACACTAAATGATGATGAACGACACTGAAATGACACTGAACAGCGCTGAATGACGGAATGACTAAAGACTGAATGACTGGGTCATGTGAGCGCTTTCATACCCTCTCCATGGTAGCGTTTAATGCGTTAAGTAAATCACAAACGAAAATGACATATTATATAATTTGGTAGGCAATGTTTGATGTAGCCTCTAGACATATAGATAGAATTATTTCCTAATTTGAGTGGGGCCCTTTCTATTGGAAGGGTCCAAGCTCTGTTAAACCAGTGAAAGAAAATCAATATGATCCAATCACAGATCCATAATCAATTGTGTAACCTCAAACATGTTTTTTTTTCAGTTTTAAGCAAAATGTCCAAAATTCAAGAGTGTACACAACGAAAGCTTTGGCTAAAGCCATAAATCAAAGTCAAGACAAGCCTAAAGTGTTTGTTGTTGTCACTGGAGTAGGAGCGTATGAGCCCTCAGATTCAAATCACTATGACGAAAGCAGCCCCACTACTGGCAATGACTTCTTCTCGAGACTCTGTGTCGAGTGGGAGAAAGCTGCTTCTGTGGAACCCCCTGTCCGGCTTGTGAGTACCCTATCAGTCAATTACAAACAATGTGATAATATTATGATGACCTGAATATTAAAAGCTTCTTTCTTTTTTTCTGTCAATGTAATACTATGAGGAAAGATTACTTTTCATGTCAATCAACAAGACCTATATGAATTGATTGTGTAGGGTGAGGCAAATCTAATATTATTTCACCCTATGAAAAGGCTCTGATGCACAGAACCTCTTCAAGGCTTCTAGTCCAAGTCTTGTGCTATATTTATCTATCACCATATTTCTCCTAGTACTACCGGTTTTGATAATTAATGAAATAAATTAAAATATCAGTTTTTTTTTCTGTACATTTTACTAGCTTTGTTAGACACTACTAGGCACTGGCTTAAAATGTGTGAAGAAAAAGAAAAGTTTAGTTAATTTTGTTGACTATTAAAACTTATACTAGACCCCTGATGATAAGTAGTGATTCCGTTGTGGATGGAAGCACACAAGCTTATCATCACTAAAAAAAGAAGGTCCTGTATCAGAGGGCACCAAAGGGACCATCTTTCAGCTGTCAACAAAGTTATTTCTTGATATGGACTGACAACTTAACTAACCTCAGCAACATCAAGTTAGGCTGCACAAATTTGGACCGCGGCAATCCTCTGGCACCCTGCTTCTCTTAAATTTAGACCTGTTTAATTCTGTTGCACCCTACTTCTCTTAAATTTAGACTAGGGCAATTCTGCTGCACCCTACTTCACTCAAATTTAGAATGGGGTAATCCTGATTCACTGTACTTTTCTCAAATTTAGACTGGAGTAATCCTGCTTCACTGTACTTCCCTTAAATTTAGACCAGGTATTTCTGCTGTTCCCTACTTCTGTTAAATTTATACCGGGTTTATCCTGCTTCACTCAACTACTTTTAATTTAGACTGGGGTAATTCTATTATGCACTACTTCTCTTAAATTTAGATCGAGGTAATTCTACCGCACTATACTTCTCTTAAATTTAAACCAGCGTAACTCTATTGCACTATACTTCTCTTAAATTTAAACTGGGGTAATCCTGCTTCACTCTACTTCTCTTAACATATTGACATAATGAGCATACAATACACATGTTGTAGATATGAAAATTTACACTCCAGGTTATAGTCCGTTCGGGAGCTGTCCTCGGCCGCTGGGGCGGAATGATCAAGAATATGTTCCTACCATTCTACTTCGGTTTCGGCGGCCGCATCGGCTCCGGCAAACAATACTTACCGTGGATACACATAGACGACCTCACGAGGCTGATTACGTTCGCTATTGAAAATGAAAACGTTCACGGTATACTTAATGGCGTAGCGCCACAGATTATTACAAACGAGGACTTTACACACGTGAGTACTTACCTAAGAAACCACACTAAACATTCATTTTATAACTTAATTAAATCAAATCCAGATCAATCTCCATTGTATAGTTTAGAAGAAACAAGCGAACATACAAGAAAGCGAAATATTACTATATTGTTCAGCGAATGCACTACTTATAAAATGCTGACTGAACAAATAAGAGAATATGATTACTATACCTAAGTAAGAACTGCAAATGTGACTTTTTACTTAATTAATTCACCCAGACAGAAGTTAACACTTTAATTTAATGAAGCAATATGAATAAAGTGACAACTATTCCTCTAGTATATTACAAATGATTTTAACCTTTTGTTTTTTAGTCCTTCGCAAAAGCACTGCGTCGACCGGCTATCTTCCCTGTACCAGAAAAAATACTGAATTATCTTCTCAACCAGGAGAGGGCCATGATTATGACTAAAGGGCAGCATGTCATACCGAAAAGAGTATTAGAATATGGTTTTAAATACCAGTATGGAAGCATTGATGACGCCTGCAAAGAGTTTGCCCACCTCTGCCCTAAGCATCACCCACTTAAATAGACAAATACTAAATTTACGTAAGTAGATGCCAATTTTTTCGAAATGCAATTGTATGGTTGTTCGGGAAACTAATGTAGATTTCAATTCGTGGAATGGAACGGTGCTGCATGCGGAGTGGCAGCGTCCCATGATAGGTAGAATTTAATTTTATATTGCATTTTAATTTACAGTGATTTCCAGATTAACCATACAATTCCTTTAAGAGTTGTTGAAATGTTAAACCGATTATTTATTAAATTTCTGTAATTTAATGATGTTATTTGTTAAAAATATTGATGCATTTTTTGTTAATGTTGAACTCAATGGATATAGAATTTATTTAACAATTTTGTATAAGCTCTTCAAGTCAAATTGTTTTTAGTATTTTTAGGAAATGAAACTGTAATGCTTACTAGAGTTAGTACTTATTTATTGCCTTGTTTATGTTTTTTTTTACGAAATCTGTATTAACTTACTTGAATTTCAATTTAACTTAAATTTTAATTTATTACCATAATTTGTTTTTCCAAAGAAAGCAATAATATCCTAGGATAAGTACTTCCTATCAGACAGAACAAATAACTAAGTTTATTCAACGACATAATATCATCGTAAGAGCGATTCCAATATCTATATCTTCCACTTTCACATTGTCTGTTCCATTAAAGGATACGACATATTATGTATTTTAATTTATAATTATTCCTCATTATCACAGATTTGCACAAAATAACAGATTCTTAATAAAGACTGGTATGTGATGTTGTTCTAACTTATATTACAGAACATAATTATGAAGAGTGAAGTAATTATGAACAGTTTAATTAAAGGAAAATTAAAATTAATATTTGTACATCATATACCTGTTTTTATCTACAAATATTCCCGTATGTTGTTGAACGGCAATAAATTACTTACTTATATAGAAAAATCTAGTTTACTTTTGACATACTTTATTACAAAATGTGATAAACGCAGGCAGTAACATAACAATATTATTATGACCCGTCCTAGTTTATATATTGATATTATTTTTAAAAGAATAACATGTAATAATTTATTGTGATAAATGCCTTAAGTGCAGAGCATCAGAAAATTAAATGATAAATACAAGGGACTTAATTATACTCATTACCAGTAAATAAGTGTTTTATTTTGCACGTTCACATTCACATACATCCTTAAAGTATTTACAAACAGTTACTTACTATAGGCACAGATTAATAAAGAACCAGATACTTCACTCAGAAGAAAATTACCAATACCTACTGCTATAATAGCCTACTCTGTCGCGTCAGCAACCGCTGCATGCTAAAATGTGCCTACATGCTCAAGCGCACAATTGTGATTGCTTCGCACCGCGCGATCCCACAGCAATCACAGGGCTGCCTCTTCGATAATATTAAATGAACTTATATAACTATTTGTGTCTATTTTATTGAGAACTGTGTGTGAATATGTTCTGACTATAGGTGGTAGTTTAAAATTGCATCGTTTATTAGTAGTTTATTCAACAAGGGGATAAAGAAGTGTTTTATGTCGCGGGCGTGAAATTGAATCCCGAGCATAACGAAGGCTTCTAGTAAGTGCGCGGCAGTAAAATATAAATACTACTAAAAGTAAAAAAATATCAACATAGCTATTTGCAGCGATTTCCTTTCCCAACCCAGTGTTCTACTGGGTTCTGCTCATCGCGCCCGGTTCGATGTTTTCGTGCAAGACGCTTATGGTGTGGTATTATACCTGTGCTGTGGTAAAAGTGTTGATAGGACATTCGATGTTCAAATCACATTATTACCCAAGGTAGTTTAGTACAAAATTATTACCCAGCATTAATACACTATAGGGATATAATGAGGTACTTTATATCATGTTTATATGACACATAATGGAGCATTATCCAGCAAGTGGTGTGAAAAATATTTTTTCTATAAATTGGTGCTGACTGTGCAATACATCTAAAACATAATTATAGAGGTCATGAAAAATGTCAGGTGTTTATTCCTTATTTTACTTGAATTGCACCCATCTACTGCACATAAGGCACCAGACGGCATCGTAGGTACGCGTACAAACGAATGGAACGAATATAAAAATGTTTATAAAAAAAATAAACCGACTTCAACACCACACTAAAAAGTGAAAAATAATTTAACCTCCTTTTTTGAAGTCGGTTAAAAATTGAACAACGCGCATGCGCTTCGCTTGCGAAAACCGCACTGAATTTGGTCCGCAAACGGCCCGTGACCGCTTGGCCGGGCGGTAGGTAATTATAGCGCGTACCTAATTACATGGAGTGACGTAGGCCTGCTATATGTATGCAAGAATAAAAGTGTAAGTAATTAACTTTTGGAATAAAGGTATTATAAATAGGAATTGGGTAAGTTTCTGTCAATTCTTAGCTACAAACAACACTTTGTACATACAAAGTGGTGTGTGTGTTGTGTTTGGACATCCAAACAGCTACACTTACTGCCGCACTCACTAACTTCATTTAGTGTTAATCATCATTAATCCAGATCGATTGAATTCCGATTATTTCGACAAACGAAGCCAATTTATACTTTAAGTAGGATACTCTGTCACATAGTAGAGAATGGTAAGGATGTCGATTTCGTTTTCAATAATGGAATATAAGCATAAACAGCTCCAGGCCCTCTACCACCACCTCTAATAGCAGTATTATTATCATATTATTTGACGAAGGTAGAGACGTCAATGTACGGAGCTGACACTTTCTATCGAGAAAGTAGGAAGGTGAAAATAATATTGCTATTAAAGGTGGTGGTACCCCAGGAGTCTAAATAATCATAATATTTATAAAAATGGTGACTGCGACAGTTATTAATTGCCCTCCAAAAATGTCACAAATTCTAAAAAAAAATACTATTATCGAGCGCTTAACCAATTGTAATGGCGATGGAAGCATAATATCTTCAAAACACAAGGGAAAGGGTGTTGAAGGTTGGTCCCTTAACCGCAAATACTGCGATTCCTTAGGGCTCTGGCAGACCTTTACCTAATCAACGCAGCTCAGGAACACAACGCCACTGCTGTTTGGCTACGACCGCCGCCGCGCCGTCTTTAAGGTTGAGGTACTTGTTCAGTCGATCAATCTTATACTCATAGGTTAGGTAAATAAAAAATCGCATTCATTTCAATTTCAATATATCAATTACCTACATAATCAACAGAAAGTCATTTTGTTCATTTAGGTAAGTAAGTAGTTTAATATAAACGTAGTCAAAGGGTGTTTCAGAAATCGAGATGAGTATCGTCTTCAGAAATAAAGATAAATAAAACATATTTGCTATTGACATAAAGTATCTACGTATAAATAAATTATTTCTAAAATATTATACTTACTTAACTAGTAACCTATTTATATGAAAAACAATAGAAAATTATTGATAATCATAAGGTGCGACTTAAATTATACCTATATTTTTAGTAAGTCCTTTAGTATGACCTATAGGTAGGAACTTTTATATTTAAGTAGTTTTTATTAGTAATTGACAAAATAATCTATTCATATAAACATTTTAAAGAAGATTTGTCAAACACTCACTAATTAAAAATAATATTGCTCAGTATTTTATCGCAACTACTTAAGGGTTATACCCTGTTTTTCTTTACAAGAAATAAATGTGTAAATACAGGAGTGATAGCTGACCGGTGGCCAGTCATAACTCCCACCTTCAGGGACCCCTGCCACCTATTTTAGCAGTACTAGGTATTATTGTCACTTTGTCACCTTACTTTCTCGACAGAACTTGACAGAGCTATAAACTACACACATCAAAAGTGTCTAGGGATCAACATATATTTTTGCAATAACTTTTCTCCTGATTGATATTAATTAAAATTTTCTTTAAGGATTCATCAAATAAAGTGTTTTCGTTTGTCACAGTAACGATAAACCAAGTCACCTTTGCATTAATAAAGAAATTTGCCATTTTCCTAATAAAGGGATTTTTGACATTTGAACCACTAACACAAAAGTTCGAAAAAAAGACTGAAATAACAGTTTTCTTTAAAATTTTATTGGGTAACTTAAACAATTAATAATCCGTGTTTCTACCGCGAACACTAACAACACAAGAACATCGGTTTGGCATACTCAAAATGAGTTCATCCAAATCACGCTGTGGAATGGCCGCCCATGTTCGTTGCAACAACAAAAAAAGGTCTTCTTGCGACTGGATACCCTCCATATTCGGCAGAGCTCTTCTCTGTAGCATATCCCATGCATGCTCAATCGGGTTCAAGTCTGGCGACTGAGCAGGCCAGGGCAGGACATTGATGTTAGCTGCGGCGAGAGTCTGTCTTACAACTCTTGCGGTGTGCGGTCGTGCATTATCATGCATTAACTGAAATAAGGGACCGATTTGCACTTGTAGAGGAACGATGACGTCTGATACAATCGTCTCAGCATAAATTTGAGCGTTGAGGTTGCCTCTGATCCAAATCAACTCAGTTCTTCCGCCGATCCAAATACCCGCCGGATATTATACATACCATGATGGTTCCACCACTATAAGGATGGACTTCCTGGCAGGATTTTAATCGCTGTTGGCGTCCAGGGGTTCTCCAGTGTCGTATACGTCTTGTATCCGGTCTCATACCAAAACGAGACTCATCAGAAAAGCACACGAAACGCCATTGTTCTTCTGCCCAATTTCTGTGTTCAAGAGCCCATTGATATCGAATCCTACGATTGTGCATTGCTATAGGTGGTACCCGTAGCGGTCTTCGGGAATGAAGGTTCACTTCATGCAAGCGGTTTCTGACTGTTTGGTCGCTAATTAAGTTCCCTGAAGAGTGATGAAGCCTCACGGCTAACATCATGGCAGTTATTGTTGGAGCTCTTCGAGTTAAGATTTGAATATATCGGTCTTGTCTCCGTGTGGTGCAGCGATACCGTCCTCCATGGCGCTCAGCCACGGTACCAGTGCTTCGGTAACGTGTCCAAAGTCGACTGATAACACTCTGACTTGTATTCAGAGCTAAAGCCACAGTACGTTGCCGGGAACCAGCTTCTATCATTCCCACGGCTCTGAGCATTTCTTCCCTGCTTAAATGACGTCGCCGCTCCATAATAACGTTGGTTTTAATCAGTAGTAGGGAAACAGTAGCACTAATAATGTCTTCAATGCGTTGTATGTTTTTATAGGGAAAATATTGACAGCTGATTTTCATCTTTTACTCGAATTTGATTCACAGTTCCTGATTCAAATTATGAAATGCACCAAAAAGGATCCATATAAATTTATAAAATCATAAATTTATTACAAAGCCACATCTCAATCTCAAGAAATCCGCTTAAAAATGCTTGATCCCTAGACACTTTTGATGTGTGTATATTGACGTCTCTAGTTCTCTACTTCGTGTCAAGTAAGATGATAATAATACTACTATTAGAGATGATGGTAGGCCCCCAGACATTTGCTACGATTGTGATCTTGGAAAGAAAAACAGGGTATAGGTAGGTACTAAGTGTTGACATAGATATAGTACGTAACGTAGATACAAAAGGTAAAAATTTAATAATTTAATGTTAAGTAGGATATCTTTAGGTAGGTCTATAATAGTATCTTTCTGTAACTTAGGTAACTCAGAGCAAAATAATAAGAATAGACGGAGCGCACAGTACCTTCCGACTTATTAGTGATGCCACCTAAAGTAATACTAAATCACAAAGTCATGAGACACTTTTACTTCAACTGTAATTTACAGTGTAATTACTAGTGTCCAGAAACTTTTATTCGTATTGTATTTGTGTATTGTGCTGTGTGTTGCTTTAGTTAACTGGACACTGGGGGTCTAGTACGAGTTCTGATGGTTTACGAGCTCGCTCGATCAAACTGACAGTTTTCTCCATTCACTTCACACCAGCGCTCCTAGCGGTAACTATCAAAAACTAGTCGAATGTACGGGAAAAAACTGACAGTTTGATCGAGCTCGTAAACTATCGGAACTCGTACTAGACCCCACAGAACTCGTCCTAGACCCCGGTCATTAGGTACTTCCTTTGCAAGTTAGTATTATTACGGTGGCTTGCTTGAATTTATGCCCCGTCTATATGTACTTATTCTTTTAGTTGAGATATGTTATTAAACAAGTCACACAGCAAGATCGATATTATTCTAAGTAGTCATAGATTATAAGCTAAATTTGGGTTCACGGTGTGGCTGCCTCGCTGTCGATCTGCGCGAACTTGTCGACAATCCGACACAAGTACTTGCCGAGCAAGTCCTGTCTCATGCGGCCGACGTCCAGGACTTCCTCGTGGTTCGCTTCGGCGGCGTCATCGTAGCACGTCACGCACTCGTTCGTGATCAACGACAACGCGAACACTTTCATGTCGCAGTGTCTGGCGGTGATAACCTGTTAAACAATTTAAATATTAGGTACATAAGAAGAAAAATCTAGACTACAGACGAAGGACTCAAAATTCTTTCTTTATTCTTTATTATGTACACAAAAAATACAATAGTAATATTAACATAAAAAAGTAACATAAAGGGCGAGCTTAACTCAACACGTGAGTTCTCTTCCAGCTAACCCAAAATTCGTTATGTGTAGGTATCTACTTAAAACATATACCCTGGATTCGTCTTAGGCCGGGTCTGCTGCGCCTTGTTTTGAACAGAACATTGTTCGTAAACATAGATAAGGGACGTGGCTTGAGTGTTTTGTCGAACAAAACCTCTCGAACATTTTGCCGGAGCTTGTGGACATCCCTCGCGTTTGTCTGCGGTCCCCCGGATCGCTCATTTTAATACTCTCTATATTTTGTGATTTTTATGTTCGATTTTGACGGAGAAAGACGTTTCTCCCGGAATATTCTTTTTCGCGCGTTCTGTTTTTAACCGACTTCAAAAAAGAGGAGGTTCTCAATTCGTCTATATATATATATTGTTTTTATGTATGTTCGCGCATAACTCTGGCAATGGTTCATAATTGCTGACATTGATTTGACAAAATCTTTCTTCCATCCATTCTTTAATCCGTTGATTGGGTCCCATAAAAAAAATATTGCTTACGAATAAGTAGTTCCTGAAAAAACAAGAATGGAGACCGCGCAGGAAACCTGCAGGAATGCCTAAAAGATGACATTCTTGTCGCTTTTTAATGACAAAAATGGTCATAACTCTAGCAAATATGTATAAATTTTAATGATTATTTTTTTATTCGAAAGAAAGAACCACTAATGAATCTGTATGAATTTTATCATAACCGGATAAGAACTACCTGGAGGACCATGAACGATGTGGAGGAATTTATCTGGTAAAAACCATAAAACTGATGTTCTCCATTACATTACTCTGACAAATATTTACCAATTTCGATGATTTTTTTTATTCGAGAGAATAAACTACTATGATGACTCCATGCAAATTTCATTACGACCGTATAAATTATTTCTGAAGAAACATGAATTATGTAAAACTATGTAGATGATAACGTGGTCATAACCTACCTAGATCATTTTACCATCTTCAATGGTTCAATCTTTTAGTATGAAAATATCACTAAAAAGTATAAAATAAAATATTAAAAAAAAACGAACCGACTTCAATAACACTGAAAAGTATAAAATAATTTAAATATTATTGAAGTTGGTGCCAAATATACACAGCAGGTACGCCAACACCAACTTCTAATTTAAATTATTTTATACTTTTCAGTGTTATTGAACTCGGTTCGATTTTTTTATAATATTTTTTTGGTTTAGATATGGAGTGAAATCCAGAGCCTATATTGTTATTAGTCTCATTGATACATGAAAGACCCGTGATTCTGATACTACCTCAAATAAAAAAGAAAATAAAATATAATGAAGTCGGTTAAAAATCGGATGCACTCGGAAGGAGATATTTAAAAACTGTTCACTGGACAAGTCGCTGCGGACGGGAAATGTTCAAACAATGTTCTGTTCAAAAATCGGCGCAGCAGACCCGGCTTTATAAACATGGTCATTTGACATAGACGATTAAATAAATATCCTATGTCTCTCTCTACAACCGTGTATTACATCTAAGTTGAATCCAACGACACCTTAGGTATAGGTATAATGTTAAAATCCTCCGTAGCCTCCACAGCGGGAAACCGTTTGCTTTGCCAACCAGAGATCGCGGGTTCAAATACCGTAGAGAGTAACAACTTTGAATAAATGTTTTATACTGGTTAGGACACTGCAGGACCATCTGATTGTCTAGAATGCATGCGTCGCCGTTTGGGCATGTAAAAAGTCGGTTCTGCGCATCACCTCTTTCAATCGTGTCGGTCTTCCGTCGGATTGTGAGAGTAAAGGAAGAGAAAATTCACTTGTGCCATAAGCCGTAGGGCATGAAGTATTGGCTACCCGGTCGTGTCGGCCAGGAGTAAATTAATTAATTAATTAAAATCAATCTAACAATTTACGCTACAGAGATAGGTATACTCGAAAAAGATAACCCGAGGCAGTCGTATATTGTTCGTCAAAACAAAAAATGTTATACAATAGTTATGATAAGTGCTTAATTAACTCACGTAATCACAGTATCAACCTTTTTTAAGTAAGACTACTCTGACTACACGACTCACAGTGAATAGTGATAGCCAGAATCCACAATGTTCACCAGCTGTATAAATACACCGTGTGGATACATTTACCTACTATTGAATTACCTATGTACCTACTGGTAGTAGGTAACACTGTTAACGAACCACCATCATTTTCTTTACAGTCGGTTTTATTTTATTTGACACTTTTTAGAACATTTTTGTATTAAGTACCTTTTTATGTTACCTACCTAGATATCAGCAGTAGGTACCTACGTGGGCTACATAAAATCAGTTAATATAAAATGTATACAAAAATATACTTATCTGGCTAACCTTTTTCGGAATATGGTCATGAAGTCCAAAAAATGATAAGCTAAATCCGATTGACTACTTATCATTCGTCAATATAATAACTTGCGTTCACTTTATCACGCAACTCTGACGGCTATGCTAGAGTAACTTACTGGAAACATTAACTGTCCATATCTTTTAAACTACTGAACCGATTTGTATGAAACTTGTCTCTTCCCTAAGTTGAAAGATACTAGAAATATTGCAAAACGGATGACCACAATTGTATTTATATAGTTTCGGAGAAATCGGGGGACAAACGTACATACATACAAACACACATATGTGAATATTACGCATTTTCATCGATATACTTACTATCTAAACAGTATATCGATGCGCATTTTTTAAATATTACATACATACTTTTTGAAGTCGGTTAAAAATACCCACTATCGTATAGGCATAAAGTAGGTAGACCTAAGGTATCAAAATAACTATACTATACTCTATTACGTGTAAGGTAAAAGCATTATAAAATGAGTAAGAAGGCGTTGCGTACCTCATGGACGGTCGACATGCCGACGGCGTCTACTCCCACCATTTGGAGCATCTTCAGTTCAGCCACAGTCTCGAAGTTTGGACCACCCAGACACGTGTATACTCCCGTTCGCACGATGTTATCGATGTTCAACTCTTTCGCAATCTACAATATTTTAAACAAATATTTGCAAGTCATACAATAAATTTATCTAATTATAATTAATATTTAACAAGGTATTAATTATTGTAGGAAAATTTAATAGCAATTACGTATGTATTACGTAAATGAAATTTCAATTTTACAATCATAAATGAGTGGGTCACTATCCAGGGTGGAACAAACGAATGAGACACGAAGGGAAAGTATATTAAGTAATCAAGTTAAATTATAAGGTCTTCTTTAATTCTAACGTACAATTCTTATTCGAGAGATTTTATCTATCGATTAATAAAATAGTGGCTGTATATTTTTGCTTCGGCACTTTTTTTTAAAATGTTTGAATGCGGTTATTATTATTAAAAATAAAAAAAAATGTTTCCCTTAAGAGAAATTTGATATCTTGAATATTTAATGTACTTTGCCTCCGTGTCCCGTTTGTTTGTTTCACCGTATATGACTGAACTGTAGTAGGTATAATAATACTCAATATATCTAATAATAATACTCAATATATGTATAATATAGGTATAATAATACTCAATATATACAAATAAATATTGAAATCAAACTACTTTTACGGATTTTATCGCGGTTTATTTTTTGATTTTACTATCCCGACGTTTCGAATGCTTTGCAGCACCCATGACTATGCATCAATATATTTATTTATACAAATTGATCTCGCTAAGGTTATTGATAAATTTTACTGTATAGTCGGTTTCGGTCGAAATCGTACCTATCTATACTATACAGAACATACACATATACACCCATAATAGGTTAAAACATATCGTTGTAGACTTGTAGCAAAAACGCTTATCTTCCTGTTTGCCTTGTTCTATGATGATCATACCGTAAATAAGAAAGTCTAGGTTCTCTAAGGGGTCGTGCATTAATCACGTGATGTTTTTTAGCAACTTTTTAACCCCTCCCCCCTTCCTGGTGATACGTGGTGAGGTTTTTAAACTACCCCCCCCCCCCCTATCCAAAATCACGTGTATTTTTTTGTACAAAATTTCTATATAGTTTATACTGAAATTTTCGGAATATTATCTTTAAATACAGGTACTTAACTGATTAAATGTTGAAGGGGAAGTCGTTGCCGGCAACGGTGAGTCAAGGCCACGAGCCGCTGTTTGGTTTAGAAATCGTGCATTCAACGAAAAATAAATACACGTGATGTCTCATTATACCCCTCCCCCCTCCTGGTGATATTTCGTGATTTTTTCGGAACCCCTCCCCCCCCTTTCGAGCCTCACGTGATTAATGGACGACCCCTAAGGAGAAAATGTGAATTATAGAACTACAAAGCAAACAGGAACATAGTCGATACGTTTTTACTGCAACATCTATTTATGTAGAGCTGTCTTATATTAATGTCGTGCTAAACCGTTTGAGTGACCCCCGATAACCTTGTCTCTTGTTATGGTAATGAAAATTGCGTGCGTAATTCATGAAATAGTAAAGCTACTATCATCGATTTCATGAATTGATACGAATAGAGTAAGTACCTACTCTGGCTTATTAAAAGCCTATTCCTTCTAGCCTTAAAGTTATCCTGAAATAGTACGAGAAAATCGACGCAGGCATACTATTCCAGTCCTCCTTGTTTTCCCATAGTCGCTCTACGGACACCCAACGTAAAGATATGGGAGGATGCCTTAACCCACCCACCCCACGGGCCATATGCCATAAGTAAGTATAACTCCAAGAATGTGTACCTCTTTTGCAATTTTTCTATATTGGTAATTGTACGCCTTGTTCATGGGCGGGAAGCGAGGCCCGAAGCGCTCGTCATTAGGTCCGTGCAAAGGGTTGTTGCCTGCGAACCCCATCATGTTGATGTGGTCCTTCACGATCATAATGTCTCCGATCTTGTAGTCGGGGTTCAGCCCGCCAGCAGCGTTCGTAGCTATCAAAGTCTTGACCCCGATGAGCTTCATCACTCGTACTGGTAAACAACACTGTGGATAAAATATGCAGTGTTAAAAAAACACTGTCCAATCCATTTATTATAAACCTCAATAGTCCGATCTGAAAAAGGCGTATTCTGTAAGGGGCTTACGTTTATAGGTACATGCCTGGAAAACATCGATACCTACTATACTCAAAGAAGCCCATGTAAAAAGCATTCTCTTGATGGCAATGTTGAACACCATCGATGCCTGTAGTATGGATTAAGTAGATACATAGTATAGTATCTATTTATATAGTCTATAATCTGTGTCAAATGAGAAGACCTCGGTCTACCCATCGCTGGTGAATATAGGTACTGAGCCCTAGTCGGCTTTTTACAAATTCCTATTTTTGAATCCGATCTATATATAGTACTTACTTCGATATTTCGGCATTTCAGTAAAATAAATTTATTTGTGATTTGTTCATTTTTTTTTTAATAAATACAATTGTTTTGATCGGCTGACGAAAATATCAGCAATATTTAGCGAGCGTTGACTCACATTAAATATATTTACATTAACCTTATTGTTTACTTACTGCAACAAAAATATGTTATCTATTCCTTTATCTTTTAGTAAATCCATATCTTTTTGTATTGTCGGTTGGTAATCTCAAAAACAAGATCGAAGTAGGTAAGTATTGAAGTATTATCATAATAAAGCGTTCATTGTGAACGTCAATACGCGATAACCCACTCGCTGGGGGTCGCGCCCGCTTTACATCATCCGCATCCAGATACTTCCAGTGGTTTACAATATTTCCATGCATTATTTATGGCCACTGACCGAGTCTCAACATTTCTGGATCAACGGTTTGTCAAAGATTGGTAGAGCCATATTTTGGGCATAGCACAGTCAGATCTTTCCAGAACAGTAATGAGAACAAAACGGGTATAACAGATGCGGGTAAGAAAGCAAAAAGATGTCGTGCATTGGCGGAAGGGGTGGCACATTATGATGAATGCATTCAAAAATGGACAAAATCGTGCCACGCGATGAGCTCGGTAGAGACGGGGATTCAGTGAAAAGCTAAGGGGGCTCTTTCCCATCCTGTAGTGGGATACGAAAGGTTAATATATAGTCATTTATTGTGATTTTAACTATGTCAATTCCCAATCACGTAAATATTGTTCAATATTAGATAAAATTACGTCAGACTTGCTATCTATTTATTTCAATGCGACAGCATAACACATTTTGTTTATGTATTAATACGATTAGTTTCCGGGGAAGGCATATTTCTTTTTTTGCCGATTACAATAAAAAAATAGCAACTAAGTAGGTCGTCTTTACATATTTGAAACTGTAAGTTTCTTTTAATTTGAGATCCGCTCATCGGATCGGACCGCTTAGGGCGCTACGCTTAACCTTCCTTCCTCAATGTATGCTTACGTATTAAAAGAATACAACCTTCAGTTTCAAGTCTCTAAGATCACCGGTTTAGGCGTTACGTTATCAATCAGTCAGGACATTGCCCGAAAAAGCGAGAAAAGCTGGATTGGAATTTCCGCAGGTCCATTTACACGATGCCAGTTTCTTGCCTGTTCCATACAATAATATTAAAGCATTATATGCCTTGCCTTGTCTATCAACATGTCACATTCTTGCTCTATTGGGCAAGTTTTCTATTCAAAACTGTTCTTGGTCTAAACAGCGCATACAATAATTTCTCGCAGACAATTGCAATCCTTTTCTTGTCAATATTTGCATTCAATAATTACATTCAATTTTTTAACTAATATCCGCATGTACCTAAACAGTTACTTACAATTCTTGAAGGTCAAATATTGCGCTTCATTTATTGCTCTTGTATGTACAAAAAAATGGCATCATGTAAATCAGTCTTTACTTTATAAGATACTTAATTATTCGGTAGTTATCAAATTAGGACAATGTACAATGTACCTTCCATAGCGGGTATCCCTCGTAGTAGTGGAACCGGCCCTGCATGGCCACGACTGGCACGCCAGACACTCGTCCGAACACCAGTCTGCCGTGGTGACCTTCCACAGTACTCACTGGGAAGTTAGGGATGTCCTCGTACGATATACATTCAGAATCGGTAATACTCTCCGCTAAGGATCCTGTAACAACCACACAAATAAAATAGGCAAGATGAAAGAATATGATGCGTGTAAAATAAAATGGTAACATAAAATACGCAATCTGGTAAGCCGCAGGTTTAACTGCATTCTGCGATGGTTGGCTGCAATGTGAGTAACCGGTTACTGCATAGGGCACTTAAGTACTTTTTGCCCGACTCCCTCCCAGAAGGAGGGTTTTATGTTTTTCGGGAGTATGTATGTATTTCTATTTCTTTGGCACGGCAGCCAAGAATTTTGACTTATAATAATGTCGTTAGATTCGTCTAAGTTGTGGGAGTGAGTGACATGGACTATATATTTTTTCAATAAATATCGCGTCCAATGGCGGTTGCCATTTTTGTAATTTTTTTTTAATTCCAACGCGACAAGTTGTTTCGGGAATTTTAATAAATAAGTATAACCTACTACCTAGTTATAAAACAGGATTACACGAAGGGATTTGACAATTTTTTTTTCTTTCTTTACACAACAGTGTCTGACGATGACATGATTTATTAATTGGTTTATTATTTTTGTCATAGTAAGTATGAAATGATGAAATAGTTGTGTCATTTTGTGTAAAACAAAATTTATAAAAATGTTTAATACTTACATATTAGATTTTTTTTTACTTTGTACAAGGTAACAAATATAATAATATCTACTTACCATCTTTTACCACATCTAAAACTAACAATTAAAATAAATATATTATTATAAATTCCTTCGTACGTACGTAAGTACATTTTATATCTATAACATGACTTTTCCATTCGTATAGTCCTGTATATCAAAAAATTGAGCTAATATATACCCTCATTCCAATACGAACCCATCCCAGAGCCGCATATGATGCCGATGTGCGGTCTCACCGATATACGCGACAGCAGAAAGTTTGCCGTTTCCAATAATGTTTCATAAGAATAGCTGTAACAAAAGAAAAAAAAAACAATAATACTTGTGAGAGATTAACCAATACTATTAAATTTCAGTATTAATAAGATTTTAAGACACTTATCCATACTGTTTTGGGATAACGTAAGTAGTACATATTAGATCGTATTTGCTCATAAGTTTCTGCGCCACTGTCGGCATTGTGTCGGCTCCAATGATATTTTACTATTATCATTGGTCGGCTCTATACCCTATCCCTTTTCCCAAAAAATAAAAGGTAAACAACTTGAAGTTATGTTGTTGCAGTAGCGTGTTTGTTTTTCATTGTATTTGCTAGAAATTTAATTGCTTTGCATCATAATTTGTCTAAAGTTATTATTTTATAACCTGAGTTCTGCGAAATCAGAATATTTCGAAGCACAGTTTGAAAATTGTTGGTTTCTTTGTTTACCTTTTATTTTTTGGGATATTGGATAGGGTATAGTCAAATACTATTTGCCATTGACTATTTTATCGTCCAATGAAGGAACAAATGATATCCATATGAATAAAAGAGATGCAAATAAAATACCAGCTCACTGACTTCACATTGCGAGCGATTACTCTCATCAAAGATATTTAACGGAAAGAAAATCTCTAAACGGCAGTGATGCTGTAGAGCTGCCTGTAAGAGACCTGCATGCTACAATGACAGACTTAGTTCTCGGCATCTCTATTCGCCCATTTTTGCTTGCACTTAGTGGGACCTGGCTAAAGCTGCTAGATATTTGATTGCTGGTCCTATTGTTCTCGAAGACCCACAAATCTGGATATTATTCAGTACCTGTGTCGCTTAGGATATGCTGATTTGACCTTGTTAACACATTATTTGAAGTAGCTAGGTATCTATTTCCTATATCCATTATTCCAAACAGCAGTTTTCATTCAGACCAATCGTAACCATTAAGTATTCAAATTGTATTGTTTCTAATTCCAACCATTACAATGTGTAGCAAAAACATAATTATGTTCGTCGGGATAACTTGATTATTTTTTACAGTAGCATCTCAATTACTGTCCTGCGTAGGAGCTCATACTTTACTCTCGCGTCATTCTTGGAATCGCTCGCTTATTTGTGTGTCGACGTTGATGTAAGATTGTAGTCATTAAAAGAGTATAAGTACGAATTAAATAATATTTTCCTTGAAACTAGCGTGCACGTAGTTATCATTATGGTATGTTTAATACAGAGACGTCTAGTAATAGCGAATTGAAACGAATGTTGTGGTATGTGCACAAACTTACTGAACCTTAATTGTGAAGATTATAATTCTTCTTTATTAAGTACTTAAGTATTACATATTTTTTGTATAAAAATTCATGGGCCGTATACCTACCCGGGTCTCGCTCCGTTAGGAGACTTGGTGGGATCATGAAATCTAAGGGTCCAAAACTAAGAAGCTGTTGCGATTGTCTGCACAATTACTTAATAAGTCCTATAGACTTTATAGGACTCATTAAGTAATTGTGCAGACAATGCCAATAAACCTCGGCAGGTGCAGGAACTGTTGCAAGTAGGAAAGTATACGAAAAAGTTATTTAAGCAGGATGAAGTTTGGATGCACTGAAATTAACTATATTTTTCCTGTTATTGGTGTACATATAGGAATTGTGCTTACTGTAATATTTTTAAATTAATGTTTGATATGTATACTGGTGGTGTGCCTTAATAATAAATAAAATAAAATAAATATTGTCCAAGCCTGCCACAAGTTGTTAAGTAATTATCCTTGTGACATGCGTTAATTCGCCACTCGCTACGACTCACCCAATGACTTGAAACGATAGAGAACAACTGTGGTTTAGTCCTGTCGTGTCGAGGAATGTAATTTGCATTTTAAAAATTTATTGTGACTTAAAATCGATGTGCAGTATGACGTCACTACAAAGTAGTTTCGAGCGTTACTTCATACACTTAATGACGGTTCTGTATTGGAAAATAATTTCGTCGTATCACACCCATCCGTCAAGACTTGCAAACCAATGCTAGGCCCGATGGAGCATGAAGCTGTAACAACCCCTGTGTTTTGTGGGCGGTCAATAATTAGGAGTCGATAGTTCTGCGAACACCCTTTATTTTTTGCTATGAAGCATTCGGGACATTCATTGCGTATCATTGCATAGTCAGTTGCAGCTCGTCATACGGTGCCTTGCAGATTTTTATTTGTACTTAATTAAACACTGCGTGAGACCTCAGTTATGTCAACTTTTACAGTTATTTGTTTAATATCTGAGCAAACAGGAGCAAACTTTTACAATAGTGCTATTGTTTGTGGAGAGGACTTCCCCGCGTCATTCTAAGAATTAGAATTTAGTCCAACAGCGCAACCCCATGTAAACCGCAACAGCTGTTTATTGTACAACTACATTGTCAATGTCAGACGCATGCGCAATTGTAGGATTATGTACCTACATGACATTCCCGATAAAGTGTAGATAAAATCACTAGTATTACTCAGAAGCAAAAACGTGTTTGTTCTGTTTGACTGTCTTTATTAAATAAACATGTCATATTACTAAAAAATAATTTACGTATTTAATTTTATGTTGACATTACATAAAATTGAAATTATATTTTGTATAAAATCTTTTTAAAAAAAAATTGAACCGACTTCAATATCACTGAAAAGTATAAAATAATTTAAATATTATTGAAGTTGGTGTTAGCGTACCTGCTGTGTATATTTGGCACCAACTTCAATAATATTTAAATTATTTTATACTTTTCAGTGATATTGAAGTCGGTTCAATTTTTTTTTAAAAAGATTTTATTTTAAACTTTTTAGTGATATTTTCATATATAAAGATTGAACCATCGAAAACCGTAAAATTATCTAGGTAGGTTATGATCACATTATCGTCTACATAGTTTTACATAATTCATGTTTCTTCAGAAAAAAATATCCGGTCGTAATGAAATTTGCATGGAAACATCATAGTAGTTTACTCTCTCGAATAAAAAAAGAATCATCGAAATCGGTTCATAATTGTCAGAGCAATGTAATGGAGAACATCAGTTTTATGGTTTTTACCAGATAAATTCCTCCACATCGTTCATGGTCCTCCAGGAAGTTCTTATCCGGTTGTAATAAAATTCATACAGATTCAATACGGTGGTTTCTTCTTTCGAATAAAAAAAGAATCATTGAAATTGGTAAATACACACATCAAAAGTGTCTAGGGATCAAGCATTTTTGGGCAAAAAAATGGGCAGAAGAACAATGGCGTTTCGTGTGCTTTTCTGATGAGTCTCGTTTTGGTATGAGACCGGATACAAGACGTATACGACACTGGAGAACCCCTGGACGCCAACAGCGATTAAAATCCTGCCAGGAAGTCCATCCTTATAGTGGTGGAACCATCATGGTATGGGCGGGTATTTGGATCGGCGGAAGAACTGAGTTGATTTGGATCAGAGGCAACCTCAACGCTCAAATTTATGCTGAGACGATTGTATCAGACGTCATCGTTCCTCTACAAGTGCAAATCGGTCCCTTATTTCAGTTAATGCATGATAATGCACGACCGCACACCGCAAGAGTTGTAAGACAGACTCTCGCCGCAGCTAACATCAATGTCCTGCCCTGGCCTGCTCAGTCGCCAGACTTGAACCCGATTGAGCATGCATGGGATATGCTACAGAGAAGAGCTCTGCCGAATATGGAGGGTATCCAGTCGCAAGAAGACCTTTTTTTGTTGTTGCAACGAACATGGGCGGCCATTCCACAGCGTGATTTGGATGAACTCATTTTGAGTATGCCAAACCGATGTTCTTGTGTTGTTAGTGTTCGCGGTAGAAACACGGATTATTAATTGTTTAAGTTACCCAATAAAATTTTAAAGAAAACTGTTATTTCAGTCTTTTTTTCGAACTTTTGTGTTAGTGGTTCAAATGTCAAAAATCCCTTTATTAGGAAAATGGCAAATTTCTTTATTAATGCAAAGGTGACTTGGTTTATCGTTACTGTGACAAACGAAAACACTTTATTTGATGAATCCTTAAAGAAAATTTTAATTAATATCAATCAGGAGAAAAGTTATTGCAAAAATATATGTTGATCCCTAGACACTTTTGATGTGTGTATTTGCCAGAGTTATGACCATTTTTGTCCGACCGAGCGAGTCCGAGCGACTAAAACGTCATCTATATAGGCTTTCTTGCAACTCTCAGTGCGCAGTCACCATTCTTGTTTTTTTAGGAACTACTTATTACTAAGCAATATTTTTTTTATGGGACCCAATCAATGGATTGAAGAATGGATGGAAGAAAGATTTTTTCAAATCGGTTAATAATTGCCAGAGTTATGCGCGAACATACATAAAAAAAAAAAAAAAAAAAAAAAATATATACAGACGAATTGAGAACCTCCTCCTTTTTTGAAGTCGGTTAAAAATAGTTAAGTACAATCATTATATTTACTTTATAAAGATGATACCTATTTTTGATTTGCTTTGTTAAACGGAGCAGTGCGAAAATTTCACTGACTGACTGAATCAGATTCAAAGGAAGCGTACCTATAACAAGTCAAGGATAAAATTTTGCACTGATTGGTAATCAATGGTTGATTGTTATTGATTGCCCTTGTTAAAGAATGAATGAAGAACGAACGCTAGTCGAGAAATTTCATTGGTTATAAAGATGAAAGCCACTACCCGCTTCTGTCTGCCTTTTGCTTACGTCTAAAATACCTACTTCATGGATTGCGTTTCTATCATCATTTAGAGCTTTTAATTCGAATAGTTTATGTTTATTATATAATTATTATTTTTTGCTTACTCTATGCCAGTGCTTGACTGCAGTCCCAGAAAATAGAAAGCGGCGACGCAATCTAGGATGGTAAAGCACACTAGCTTATTAAAAGCCTATTCACTCTAGCTTTGAAGACACCCACATTATAATCGGGCGGGAAAACTGACGCAGGCAAACTGTTTCAGTCCTTAGCTGTCTTTATTATAAAACTAGCTGACCCACGCAGCTCCGCCTGCGCTATTTTTACGTTAACTAAACTTTTAGTAACAGACATTCGCATCGAATACATAACCTCCTTTCTTACAGTCGGTTAAAAACTGGGACCCACTTTTTACTTGCTCTCCGAAGCACGGACCAGTTTAGTTCAAATGACGTTAAACGGTCACCCATCTATTTAATGACCTTACCTAACGTTGCTTAACCCGATCGATTACAAAACCTTGATAACAACTCTCTATGAGTGTTCCCTTACTAATATTTATTATATTATAAAGAAAAAATGATAAAATCAGACCAAGCGTATAACCAAGTGCCCGTTTTGACTTTAATCCCCTCTCCCAAAAGAACCATGCCAGATTACGGGATAAAAAGTATCCTATGTCCTACCTCGTAGTAAGATCTCAAATCATGCCAAGTTTCATTTGAATCCATTCAGTAGTTTCGGCGTGATGCTCAGCCGTGATACAGACAGACAGACAGACAGACAGACAGACAGACAAAAATTAAAAAAATTACATTTTTGGGCTCAGTATCGGATAAAGAATGCCCTCCAAATATAATTTTCAAAATATCTTCAATGTACAGAATTGGACCTGTTACAGTTTTATTATAAGTATAGACTATTAAAACCTTGTTTTCTAGTAATATAATAAATAAAGAATCCTTATGAACAAATTCGATCATAAGAAATTTAATTTAACACCATCGCAATAAAAAAGGGATAAAGGTACTTACCCTTTAGACGAGTTTCCATTTCCGTTAACAGCCTCAGTTTCAACTTCGGGCAAAACTTGCTTGGCGGGCACAAAGTCCGTTGCCCCGTTTATTTCGTTTGCGTTAATTGGTGCCATCGCTGCACTTTGAACAAATATTTAATTATTATTTTTGATTAAAAAACTGATCGTCAGCGTGTTATGTGGGCGATGTCCGAGCATTCAATGCGCTGAGCGGCGATCTCTTACAGTTTTATACATTCAGTGGACGCCACGACTTAGCACAATCATCGAAAACAACAAGTTTATTGAGTCTCGCTTTAGTCATTGAACGCCTTAATGTTGCGTATCTACGGTCGTCAGTGCAAATTGTTTTGATAAAAATAATAATAAATACCGATTTATTATCTACTTTTTAAGAATCACCTTTGCTGTTACCGTATAATGTGACTATCTCACGTGCTCTATTAAGTTTCATCATTTATTTCATCATAAATATTTAATATTGCATTCGATATATTGCTCAAGGAGTGGTAGTAGCCTGATGATGGTTCATGGTATGATCCATCTCAGCCCTCATGTATGTCATCTCTCACCGTTTTTTTTACTTTTTTTTTCACGCGGGGGTAATCTTCGAAAGATCCCGGGAGCTGTGGGGCTCGACCGCGGTATATGGGATTCTTCCCACTAAAACACCCGCGGTTGTCGCATCGGCACATGAAGAGGGGCAAACCTGGGGCCTCCGTTGGGATCTGCACCAGGGCCCCTCAGTGCCTTGTGCCGCCGCTGGGGGACGCATTATAGTCCCCGGGTGCCATCACGGTGCTCACGGGGACGGGGACGTCGCAACCCCGCCGCCGTCCTCCTCGGAGTCGCCGCCGTACTCATTGGACGTCCTAGGGCCCACACCCCGAACGTCCAGCGACTCCGAAGGATCTCTACTACCTTTTTTTTTTTTTTTTTTTTTTTTTTTTTTTTTTTGACGCGGGGGAAATCTTCGAAAGATCCCCGGGAGCTGTGGGGCTCGACCGGGGTATGTGGGATTCTTACCCACTAAAACCCCCGCGGCTGTCGCATCGGCACATGAGAGGGGGAACCCCAGGGCTCTCCGGTGGGATCTGCACCAGGGGCCCCTCAGTGCCTTGCCTTTGAGCCCGCCGCCGGGGGGCGCATTGTAGCCCCCCGGGAACCTGTCACGGTGCTCACGGGGACGGGGGTCGCAACCCCGCCGCCGTCCTCCTCGGAGTCGCCGCCGTACTCAATGGACGCTCAAGGGGCCCACACCCCGAGCGTCCAGCGACTCCGAAGTCCAGCGACTACCTACTCTAACTATCGGGTAGAGTAGGGCACACCGTACCGTGAAATTACAAATGAAAATGTTTCACGGTGGTTATTCTTCCGAGCCCAGTAATTTCACCAGCAAAGCAAGGTTTTGAAACTTCGAACAGTTTTAGATCTTACTTATCCAACCTCATCGCAATAGAAAAAACATTTTTTTCTTTTTTTTTAAGGGGACGAAATGGGTCGTCGAAATTTCAAAGTAAGACTACTGTTTCGAGTAGAGTATCATATGAAAGGGCTTCATTTGCACATCTCAAAACAGATTTTTATTTTGGTTTATGTTACGTAGTTTTTGGCAGATAATCAAAAATGTCAAGAAAAATACCGCCCCCCCCCAGCCCTATTTCCGAAGTTTGTTGAGGGAAAAATCTGAAATAATTATGGACAATACATGTGTGTCTATATTTTACAGGAAAAATAAAATAATCTTTCTCAGTAGTATAGTATTTTAATAATCCTAAAAAAAACCTCGACAAACAAACTTAGTTTTGCGGTTTGGTTTTTTTACTATCTGAAGTTACATGAGTGGTAAAATTCCTTTAATACGTCCAAGTACCTGTAGCAAATAAACCGAACCTCGTAACTAAGTTTGTTTGTCAAAGTTTGTTGTTGATTTCTAAAAAAACTGTGCTAAGTCAAAACCAATCAACTTAGAAAAATAAAAATCAGTTTTGAAGTGTGTAACTAATACCCGTTCATTATGATACCACTACTACTTAAACTCACTATGATAATTAGACGAATAGAAAAAAAAAAAGTTTATCATTTGCTTATATTCAGCAAGTTATAATTCTGTTTTTAACTTTTACGTAGCACCTTTTGACATTTAATGTATTAGTAAAAAGGAAACTAAACTTTCTAGTAAAATTAATTATTAAATTACGTTAATTAGGTATTTATTTTTGTATTTACTTAAAAGTTCTTTTTAAATATCTGTGTAAGTACATAAAATATATATTATAACATACGTAAGTACATATGTACATATTTATATGTTTTATATCAAGTAAGTACATATAAAACATATAAAACCACAAATCAGTGTACGACAGTACACATACGTCATTGGGTAAAGTTACGATATTTTATCATAGAAATGGTGATAATGTTTTTTATGGGCTTATTTGTCGGGTTAAACTGCTAGTTAAGTCGTCATCACAAACCGGCCCTCTAATACAGATAAGACATTAGTTTTACTACGTTTTAAACCAATAAGGAATATGATTCGAAGAGTGGTATCTATTACGAAATAAGTTATAATACCACAGGCTATAAATTCGTATGTACCTACCTACCTATTTCCACTTTGCTAATAGTTACTACTGCTGTGGCTTGAAAGAAATTAAATAGGAAATTTTGCTACTTACTTGCGTGTAGGTCATTCTGCTAATAGGACTTCTCGCTTGCAGGTCGTTTTGCTTTTCAGCTGTTTTGATTATAAGTCATTTTGCTTTCTGCGTCCTTTTGATATAAAAGCCTGCGTGAGTTAATCCTATGTGAATATAATATGTAGGTAGGTATGTTTGTATGTATGTACTATCGCGGACACGGACGGTGTCATCATCATCAAACAACGAACAAACGAACGGTGTCATTGGGGAGGCCTATTTCCAGCAGTGGACTGATGTGGGCTGATGATGATGAAGTACAATATGAACTAAATAAATAGACTTCAATAAACGCATGCAAGTAAAAAATATAGGTATAATTATTATACACGTCGTCCTTACTTCGGGACGGCAAAGTGCTCAGAGTGATGGCAGCATTGCCATTGCCACGCATCTGTATAGAAATGCTTATTTTTTGGCCAAAATATATGCCAGCGTTCCGGTCTCCAGATTTTCCAACAATAAGTTTCGAAACTTGTAAATACATACATATGTACTTACATGAATTACATATGTTTTAATACTCACAGAAAACATGGCCCTCCTTCTGGGGCAGTCAGGCAATAATAATAATACAGCTCCCGCTCGGACCGGAGGTCGCGGAATCAGATCCCGTGGGTGCAACAAATTTGTGTAGATAGTTCCTACTGATTAGGATACTGTCAAGAAGAATATGTAAAGTATGTAAAAATTCGGTCATGCGCCTAACGTCTCCCCTGTTGTGTCGGTCTTCCATGCTATCGGGTTTGAAAGTAAAGAATGAGAGTGCAGCTGGTGTGTCTACGCGAGTCCTTGTACACTTTAATATCTCTTGCGTACAGCACGCGACAGATCGACATTATTCGACATGGTAATCGGGGCAGGTACGGTCGCAGCCAACGATTTTGGGGGGGGGGGTCATATTTGACAGTCCCGTTGGTCTTGTACCTAGATACCCTTAACCGCTACCCAATTTAGTCTACGAATGTGGATTTTGGGGGGGGGGTCATGACCCCTACGACCCCCCCTCTCGGACCGCCCCTGAATCGGGGAGGGGACCACACGCACACATCGCCTGCATATGGTAGCGCGGGCAGATATGCGTTGTGTCCCCTCCCCCGTGTCTCAACTCATACCCCGGTTGCCATGTCGACCTGTCGCGTACTGCATAGATGGCTAATCTTTAGAAAGATTGTACACGTTGGCATATCCATACTGTTTGTTCTACTGTTATTTTGTTTGCAATTTGGTAAGTATTTCTTTAAGTATCTTCACTTAACTTACTTACTCACCTTTTTAAGGTAATTTTCAAAAGGTTCCCGTAGGGGCTGAAGTCGGGTTTTGTGGGATTTTTACCCTCTAAAACCTCTCCGTTGCTATACATTGACGCTATGGAGGGATTTTAGGCACTCCGTTTGGATCTTTCGAGAGCCTAGACAGCGGATAACGCTCGCTAGAACGCACGTCCTGCGGGGATCACAAAAGCACGTCTCGTGGGGAGCAGAAAAGCACGCACCCTCCGGCTAACTTACCAGTAGAGTAGTCACAACGGATCTTTGTGTGTCTGAAGTTAGCTGCAAGACGCTGCCCAGTAACTATTTTTGAGTTTTTGCTTTTGCATTGACAACTCACGACGATAGTTGCACCATGGATCGCCAAACCCAACTTCAGACACACAAAGTTCCGTTGTGAGTACTGTACTTATTGTATGTACTCCCCATCATTTCTTATTCTTCGCTGAAGTATGTAGGTAAGTAGGATTTCCATTCACTAACGATGAAGTAAAACATAGTTAAAAAAGACACGCATGCCCTAAAATTTCTTCGAACGTTTTCCCTGATCCATGGTTTATTATTTAGTCTGATCCACTAACACCCATTTGGCTCGCGTGGTGGATTATATCCAGAAACAACCGCGATCATATAGAGCAATATAGAGGTACAAAGCGGTGCCGAAAGTTGCAATATATTTGGCCCGGGGGTTTTTGCTAAATCCCATAAAACTTGTTTGCTCACCTCGTCACCGCGGACCTATTAATAGTTTCATCGTTTTATTATTATACGATTTTACTATCATAATAAAATTATCTCAATCAATAAAGCCTCTGGAATAGGTATAATTTAATAAATACTTTAACATAAAAACACATAAAATTTTAGATCAATTATTATCCAGAATTACTTGGTTTTCTTATGACGGAAAATTAGTTTATACATATTTAGTTAGTAAAAATGCGCGGTGTTATCATGGATAAGATCCAAGATAGCAGACAGTTCGGTTGTAGATTCAATCACGTTTACAGAAAGGGCAAGGGGTATTCAGTTCAGTACATGTTTTGTTAGAGCTGAGATGTGGGTTCTTGTTACATTTCTTGCATTTATGGCACTTTATTTGTCGAAAAAATCGTTTCGACGACCAAAGTTATATCCTCCAGGTATAATATAAAAGAAAAATATATTAATTAAGAGTTGGTTAAGATTATGTTATCTGCATCTGCAAATGATGCTAGCAATTCAAAGTAATAAACTCTACAATTACTAACCAATTTAAATATTTACAGTAGTAATTCGTTGTAATAAAATCAATTTATCCATTTACTACCTATGGAAGCGTTCTATAAAAAGCACACATTTTTTCGATGTTTAATTAAAATTCAACATACAAATAAGTATTTGGTAATGAATTTTAGGTCCGTCGCCAATACCGTTGATAGGTAATCTATTATCTGTTGTGTTAAAATTAAAAACCTTAAAATACCACCATGCTGTATGGCAATCATGGTCTCGCGAATACGGCGACATACTAGGGTTGAGATTGGGCTTCATCGACGTCGTGGTCGTCTCTGGGAGGGATTTTATTAAAGAGGTCTCCAACAGCGAAGCATTTGCAGGAAGACCCGATGGCTTTTTCTACACGATGCGTTCATTTGGAAAAAAGTTGGGTGAGTCGTTCGGTTTTTATTCTGCTACAGGACTTGAAAATTTATAACATGAAAATGAAAAAATGAAAAAATATTTATTATAAATTACAAATCTTTCGTTATGAGTTACATTACATAGTGATGCATTTCCAACGTTAACAAAATTTGCAATTTGTAGAAAGTATGTACTGAAAGCTTTTACACGGTCCCCTCACTAGGCTTGCCTGTATCGAGGGGTCCCATAATGACACAGTTTATCCAAATAGCAGTCAGAGACATGCATGCAGGTGTTGTACACGGTTGACTTAGTTAAATTTAAAAATTAAAAGATAGAATTATTAGGAGCTCTTCACATGATATTCAATAAACCAGGGGTTCCCAACCTTTTTTACATCACGCATGGACTTTAGCTGGAATTCCAGCTAAAGTCCATGCGTGATGTAAAAATTTTCACGCTCCCCTTTCACTTTGAACCCATAGAGCTTTGTACCCAAATTACTACTAACTTATTTTTGAAACCGCCAATCGTACCATGCACACCCCTTCGATCTCTTGACGCCCATGGAGGCGTGCCCCCCAGGCCGGGAAGTCCTGCATTAAAGCAACTCTGATGGGAAATATATGGTTAGTCAACTTAAGAAACATACAAACCCATACGAACGTATTGCTGACATTCCAGGGATTGTGTTCAATGATGGGCCCTCTTGGACCAGTACCCGGCGAGTTGTACTTAATTACCTCAAAAGATTTGGATATAATTCACGTTTTATGGAGAACTACATTAGCGAGGAATGCAAAGCACTAGTCAAAGTGCGTGCGAGCGACTCTGGCAGACCTGTGCTGGTGAACAAAATGTTCCAAGTAACGATAGTCAATATACTATGGAGACTGGTCGCCGGAAAAAGGTATTTTAAAACTTTAATCCATATACAACCGTGTGGCCTCTATCCGACTTTATCGATATACAAGAAGGTAAAACGTTAACTATCAAATTACCTATCATCATCAGCCGGAAGACGTTTGTTGTCCACTGAGTTGTTTAGACTGTAGACCGTGCCAAAGAAACAGACATACATATTATGTACTCTCGAAAAACATTCTTCCTTCTGGAGCATTCGGGCAAAAACTGTTTTAATGGGAATGGTGAATTAGATCGTTCAGATATACGTTAGCTAGTCGGATTAAATCTCGATATTGTTATTTCAAGCTTTCTTATAGGTACAATATGTTTATTACAATTTTATCTAGGAACATATTCTTTCCAGATACGATTTGAACGATGATAAATTACTGAGACTGTGCGAATTAATCACCAAACTGTTCAGAGCGGTAGACATGAGTGGTGGTATTTTGAACTTTATGCCCTTCATTAGGCACGTGATGCCGGAATTTTCTGGTTACAACGCTATACGATCCAACCACAATGCTCTTCACGGCTTCCTAGTGGTAAGTTGAACAGTGACGAGGTGAAAAGTCAAGTTCATAATAACAACATAACTTATCAAGTACAGAATACGATAAGTTATTAATTAGTTCATGGACTGGAGTTTTGTGTGAGATATGCGAAAGAAAATGCTAGAGTTATACTATAGCACGACAAAACAGTCGGTATAATTGCATTTGTTACCACTATTAGTACTGTGATAACAATACATATAATTATATGTTCAAATGAAATGTGTGTTGTTTGCAACAAGTCTTTGTATTGGTGCAATGTATAGGACAATAATTACAAAAAAAAATCTTCCGGAAGTCCCAGCTCCATCTTAATATGGGACCTATTCGGGGTATACAGAATAAAGAAATAGTCTTTAGAACTAGCTGTTGCTCAGGGCATTGCTTGTCTGAAATTAGTAAGTATATTTCGAAATATTCGTTTCGTTAAAAATAATACAATTATAGTTTCGTACATGGCTGAAATATATTGTAGCATGAAGTTTTGTACCCAACTTTGGTTTAAGCTATAGCTTGTCTATCACACGGTCAGCCAAGGTATTTGATTTATTAGATCGATAAATTTCTTAGATAAAATATATTTTTATGTTATCGACAGGCTATAATAAAGCAGCACCAAGAGACCATCGACGTCAAAAACCCGAGAGACGTTATCGACGCCTTTCTTATTGAGAAAATGGAGAACAATGACCAATCTTGTACGTATCATTCAGAACTTATCAAATTCCATTGAAGCATGCGTTTCGAGCAAAAACGACTATCCAAGCATAAGCAGCTGTAGATAGACGCAAAACACCATCCAAGTTTGGCGGGTTTCTTTAACAGCGATCTTTAACAACGCTCTGGCACAGTATCTATGAACTGTACGTCATCAAGTTACCGACTACTATAAGGAGAAGTCACTTAGCGTTACACAGGATTATAACGTCAACTACTTTACTAACAAACAGCTTCAGTTAACAGCAAATGTTACTGTTCTTTTCTAAAACGAATCGTCTCGCATACAATAATTAGGAACCAGAAATATAACGCGACCGGTTGGTGCTGCGGCGAAACGCAACAATAATAATTATTACATAATATAATTACTTATTATATTATGGGAAGCTAAGTAAACGTAACCCACTGTGGTTGATAATTGCTTTCTATTATTCACTTACGCTGGAAACACTAATTACTTACTGAAAATTACGGATAAATGCTGTGCCATTCCGGTTATTTGTAATCATCTTCTAATCAACATAAATCAGTTTTTTATGTTTGTAGCGCCTTGACGCTATCGTCTATCACACATCATATTATAAATTTTGCTAGCATTATGTAATAGGGGCCCGTTGCTTACAACATAAATAATAATATGGAGTGACGGAACGGAGGATGGCGATTCGTTAACGCTGTTATAGAATATTTCTCAGACCCGAAAAAGTTATTATACTTATTGCCATTGGTCCTATATTTGCAAAATTTTAAGTTAATCGGACGATTGATTAGTATAGAAACGGTTTAACATCACGGTATTGCTTCTGCAATACACATCCCATCCCATGTACATTTATATATACCGATGAAGCTAATAAAAATCATAAGGATAGGATTTAGCAAACTAAAATAAAACCAAGCTGATATTGAGGCCTTGGGGGTTCTTCATTAGCATTGTAGATAATGAATTGTCGTTAATTAGCCAAACAATAGAAAAATCAATGATTAATGAAATAATGACCACCGGCTGAAGGTGCATTGATACTATGCAACCTCGTCCATCTATTGCAGTTTGCTAATCTATTCAACGACCTTTGTTTTTTTTTAACCGACTTCAAAAAAGGAGGAGGTTCTCAATTCGTCTGTATATTTTATTTATTTCTGTTTATGTTCCCGCATAACTCTGGCAATTATGAACCGATTTGAAAAAATCTTTCTTCCATCCATTCTTTAATCCGTTAATTGGGTCCCATAAAAAAATTATTGCGTAGTAATAAGTTCCTGAAGAAACAAGAATGTTGACTGCGCAGGAAAGCTGCAGGAAAGCCTATATAGATGACTTTATGTTGCTTTTTAAGGACAAAAATGGTCATAACTCTGGCAAATATTTACCAATTTCAATGATTCTTTTTTTATTCGAAAGAAGAAACCACTGTAATCAACCTGTATGAATTTTATCACAACCAGATAAGAACTTCCTGGAGGACCATGAATGATATGGAGGAATTTATCTGGTAAAAACCATAAAACTGATGTTCTCCTTTACATTTCTCTGACAAATATGAACCGATTTCGATGATTCTTTTTTTTTCGAGAGAGTAAACTACTATGATGATTCCATGCAAATTTCATTACGATCGGATACATTGTTTCTGAGTTTCTGAGTTTCTGAAGAAACATGAATTATGTAAAAGTATGTAGACGATAATGTGAAATCCTAATGATGTCATAACCCACCACCATTTAACGTCTTCGATGGTTCAATCTTTATGTATGAAAATATCACTGAAAAGTATAAAATAAAATATTAAAAAAAAAAAAAATTACCGACTTCAATAACACTAAAAAGTATAAAATAATTTAAATATTATTGAAGTTGGAGTCAAATAGGTATACACAGCAGGTACGCTAACACCAACTTCTTTAATATTTAAATTATTTTATACTTTTTAGTGTTATTAAAGTCGGTTCAATTTTTTTTTTTATATTTTATTTATTTACTACAAGCAGTACAATATGTTACGTGATAATCTTTAAATGATCTACTATTATCATCGCTCTGTTCTATTTATGTCTCTTTATTCCTAGAGAGTCATAAATGGGTCGGGATGGTCAAACAGGACTGCTTACCACCGTAGTCCTGAGGCCTCTGCCTCGAATTTTGCGGGCAGCGGGGCGGCGGCGGCGGCGGCGCGGGCGGTCACTGCTTGACTGGAGTGTACCGCTCGTTGGCTGCCCCCGCGCCTGCTGTTTTCGAGAATCGGTCCATTTGATTTTACGCATACGATCCTGCCGCCGCCGTTGCCGCCGCCTCGCTGCCCGCAAAATTCGAGGCAGTGGCCTAACTTACCCGCACCTGCCTGTCGTTTCCTAAAACTGTTTATGTGTACGTACTTACTTACTGTCAACTAAATAAATTTTATTTAATGAAAAAACGCTGTATTCGCACTTGATAGTCTTTGGGGTAATGAATCCAACCGCCTTGTATTTGAAGGAAAAACAGAATTCTTCAATAATTTTTCCCTTTTCATGTTGTAAACTGATTTTATTTTGGTTTTTGCCACGCTATATTTACAGTGACGGACGAAGAACTTCAAGTGGTGTGTTTGGACTTACTCGAGGCTGGCATTGAGACGGTGTCGAACACCGCCGTGTTCATGTTACTATACGTAGTGACGAGTGACCATGTGCAGAATAAGTTGCACGCCGAGATTGATGAAGTCATCGGACCCTCCAGAGCACCTGCGCTCAGTGATAGAGCTAGGTTAGAAAAACTTTTTTTACGACCCTATTGGACTCGTTTTTAGTTTAAGCCAAAGTCACTCAATCGCATCGCTGGAAACTCACACGTTATTGGCTAATGTGATATTGTATATTTTATACACACACATTGTAGTAAACGTAAATCAAGAATATTAAATAATTTTGTTGTTGCTATAATGTTTTGAATCGTCCCTGTAGCCCTAGTACGAATTTTGATCGTTATAGAAGATGTTCATAATATTAGTTTTATACATTTTGCTAATTACCGCTTGAGGCGCTAGTGTTAAGAATAGAGACAAACTAATCGTTTGGATGATTTCGTCAACTATTAAAATTGGTACTAGAGCGATGCCATTCGTTCACTGATTTCTTTTTAAATCCGTTAATTCTGCAGGATGGTATACTCGGAAGCAGTTTTGCTAGAGACGCTGCGTATGTCAAGCGTGGCTGCTGTGGGCATACCCCACATGGCATTAAGTGACGCTCGTCTTGGCAATTACGTAATACCAAAGGTACAAGTAATCCTAATCTTATAGAATACCTATCATCAGCAGCAGCAGGCAGGCGTCTTGGGGATCGTAGTGTGGCAGGTAATCCAATAGAGAGACTCTGCTGCCTGTCTTCTTGTTTTTGCTTAGTCGCCTCTTACGTACACCCAATGGGAGGAGATAGGAGAGCGCTATTTTTACGTGGACACCCCACGTACGCGTGGGAACGTAGAATACGTACAACACTTATGTTTTTATGCAAATAAGCATCAAGACGAGCTAGACGTTCTCACCTGCTGATTATGGGGCGAATATTGAATTTACGGGTTTGGCTGAGATCAGTTGACCGGGGACCTACTAGAGAATGCCCAACCCTATTCTTGAAGATATGAACCCCCTGCTGATGCTCGATGTCGTTGGATATGTTGTGGCCACACCACTGTTGTGGCTAGATATCTGCCGATTGCTGAGCGAGAGAAGCCTTGGTACAGCGTGTGTCTCACACTTCACTTCAGACAGTTTCCTACGGGGTGCCTAAACTCAAGCGATGCAGGAGCTAAGGTGAACAGTTAATTGAGTCCAAAGCTAAGGTAGCTGCAAGGAAGGTAGATTTTCTTGCTAAGGTTCGGTGGTATTTCACACCGGAGCAGTTACTAACGTTGAATAAAGCAAAAGGCCGATTTGGTGCATATGTTTTTATTACGTAATCCTAGATTTTTGCATTTATTAATTTGCGCTTGTTGTGAATACTTTCAAGTGAAGTTATTTTGATAATTTTGTACCGAGGTGGATAATACCAAAAAAAGACCTAAAAAATAGGAATTATAAAAAAAGTTAATCTGTATAAAAGGGCTGGTGCTGCAAAATGCTATCGAGCAGCTTTGGACCTAGTGGAGAGGTGCTCCGAGAGGCTAATAGGGGGCTCCGTTCTATAGGCCAAATTAGACACAAAGTTCCCAGACTTTCGGTATTCTACAGGATATATATTTTGAAGAGAGTGCGCATTAATTACATCACTTGATTCCACCATCCCCTTTCAAACATCAGACGACGAGACGCATGGCACATTCACACAGCCTTACGTATTGAACATGCCTTCTTCAGTTAGGACTAAGCGATTTCTTCATTTATCTTTTTTCAATGCGGATTGCTAAAAATTCGAACAGTTTGACTGCGTCAGTTTCCCCGCCCAAATATAATGTGGGTGTCAAATATCGCCGCGTTCCATCAGGCACTAGTTTATGTAAAGTAAAAAAAAAGTGTTGTATGAGCGGTATGCTAGATATACATATTAAGCTGATTTTAGATTTTTCCCTGTTTCCCTTTGAACCATTTACAATAATGGTAATATCCCATCCTATAGGAATATTATACACACCTAAACAAGGTAATTAGTTAGACAGTAGACTTCAATAAAAGCCGCCGCCCACAGCTAATTTATAAATTATTTCGTGATATTGCGATTATAATGAACAGGGTGATTAATATTGCAGGGCACTTTTATTTTGCTCGCTATGTACGATTTGCACCACGGATACCCATGGAAGGACCCGCAATCATTCAGACCGGAGCGCTTCATTACGAAGGAAGGAAATTTAATGCAGAACGAGTGGCTTTTGCCTTTTGGAACCGGTAACGGTTGTTCTATTTCTATTAATAAATTCATTCTTATAATAATTAATATTAGCTACTTTGAGTGGGTACTAGGTGACTGATCAAGATGTCAGTTGATGCTTGCTCAACCTGATATTTGAAGCCTTCGTTTACGTATATTATCCTCTATTTACCTATCCTACCTATACATACATATTCCCAAAAGTATATACTTATACAATGATAAAATACATATGTAAAATTGTACTTCTATTGTTTTAGTCAGAAAATAGTAAGTAACTATTGAACACGCAAGCCAAGCGTTATTAAGATAAGTCCACTAAATGAGGCGAACTTGAAACAATTTTCGGGCACTGTGACATACCTTGTCGGCTCATTATGGTTAGAATTAGTTAATAAGTGATTTTCAGCGACGAACAAGGAGTCTAGTAAGGGTTTGACAGGTAAGGAAGTTGATCAATCTGTCAGTTTTCTCTCGTACGGATTCCGCTCTTACGGCGATTGCAAAAAAGGGTGGAGTTCCTAGTCATACATGTAGAACTAAATGTAGAACTACTGGGAATAGGCCTTCCTTATTACCCGGAGATTGTATAGTGCCACGATCATGTGTTTTTTTTAGTTTTAAAGGCGTTAGTAACAAGTTATACTTAACTAGGAGGTAGGTCTCTTGTGCACTTCGAAGTCTCCTGCCGTTTGAGGTGTCGGCTCTAGACGTCCACCGAGTACCTACCGACTCCGAGGAGGCCGGCGGTGGGGTTGCGACTTCCATCCCCAATGAGCACCGTGACAGGTTCCTGGGGGGCGTATAATGCGCCCCCTTGCGCAGACTCGCCAATGCGACAGCCGTGGGGGTTTTAATTGCGTAAGAATCCCACGTACCCCGGTTAACCCCACAGGCCCCGGGGACCTTTCGAAGGTTTCCCCCGCAAGAACAAAACGAAGTTAGCTTATGCAAGGCAACCGCAATGTCAGTTGTGTGAAAGGCACTGTAGCTAGTGAAATTATCAGGCTCCAGGATTATTAAGTGTCGAGTGACAATTAACAGTGTGGTACCGAGCCACTTACCGTCAGGCGAACGTCTTGCTTGTCAGGACACTTAGGCTGAACATGTGTGATCTAAAGTGTAATATTATGTGTGTCAGGTAAAAGACGCTGTATTGGCGAAGGACTGGCCAGATGCGAACTCTTCATGTTCCTGACTCATTTGCTGCAGAAGTTTCGTCTCAGAATTCCGGAAGGTGACCCTGTGCCTTCTATAGAACCTAACGACGGTCTGTCACTGTCCGCGAAACCGTTCAATGTGATTTTCGAGCCTAGGAATTAAATACCGACTTTTTTAAATATAAGCTTCAACTTCTGTATGAATCTATCTATTAGGTGAAAAGGTTGGTAAGTATGTATGTGTAGGTTTGCAAATTAGTAAAATTTCTTTAATTAACAAATAGTAATACATTGTATTGAGAAATCTTTAATAAAGCAATTAAGTGCCTTATCTGTTATTATTTTTTATTTTTTGTTGTTTTTTAATGATAAATTATCTATTTTAGCTTAATTAAACATAATTAAGTACATAGGTGCATTACCCTTACGACAGAAGGATTTTATTTGGCTTTAAAACGAATCCAAACTCTACCTCAGGCTATACAAGCACGCCGAAACATCACTTGTACGCCTACTAACGTTCGTGTGGAATATGATAAGTATAATATATGTATATATATATAAAAGATATTTTCTAACAAGTGTACATTATAAAAGCACAAACAGCCCGACGGCGAACAAACAAAATGGGTTTAAATCACATTATACTTACATTTATTCACTCACTCACAACAAACATACATATGTACATATATATTTCAACTCGTCTCGTTAACACCTTTAATTTGATGCCAATATTGATGTTTTTGGAAGTAAAAAGAAAAACAAAATGTCAGCTGGCGGCCGCCATATTTTTATTTTTTGGTAAAATATACCTATAGCCTATGTCACTCCCACAATTAAGATGAATCTACGACACATTATAAGTCACTGTCCAATCTGTCCATCAAGCCGTTCAGGCTGTAGGCCGTGCCAAAGAAATAGACATACATACAAACTTACATACATATGTATATACTCTCGTAAAACATACATCCTGGGGCATTCGGGAAACGATGTTAAAATCCGCATTAAATTCTATGTCCTTTTAGAACTAAAAGAGATAAGAGTCAATTAGCGACTCAAAAAATATTAAAAAAAAATTTGAACCGACTTCAATAACACTAAAAAGTATAAAATAATTTAAATAATAAAGAAGTTGGTGTTAGCGTACCTGCTGTGTATATTTGGCACCAACTTCATTAATATTTAAATTATTTTATACTTTTTAGTGTTATTGAAGTCGGTTCATTTTTTTTTTAATATAGTATTTTATACCGTTTAGTGATCTTTTCATACATAAAGATTGAACCATCGAACACGGTAAAATGATCTAGGTAGGTTATGACATCATTATGATTTCACATTATCGTCTACATACTTTTACATAATTCATGTTTCTTCAGAAACTCAGAAACAATTTATCCGATCGTAATGAAATTTGCATGTAATCATCATAGTAGTTTACTCTCTCGAATAAAAAAAGAATCATCGAAATCGGTTCATATTTGTCAGAGAAATGTAAAGGAGAACATCAGTTTTATGGTTTTTACCAGATAAATTCCTCCATATCATTCATGGTCCTCCAGGAAGTTCTTATCTGGTTGTGATAAAATTCATACAAGTTCATTACAGTGGTTTCTTCTTTCGAATAAAAAAAGAATCATTGAAATTGGTAAATATTTGCCAGAGTTATGACCATTTTTGTCCTTAAAAAGCGACATATAGTCATCTATATAGGCTTTCCTGCAGCTTTCCTGCGCAGTCAACATTCTTTTTTTTCAGGAACTACTTATTACTAAGCAATAATTTTTTTATGGGACCCAATTAACGGATTAAAGAATGGACGGAAGAAAGATTTTTTCAAATCGCTTCATAATTGCCAGAGTTATGCGCGAACATACATAGAAAATATATATATATACAGACGAATTCAGAACCTCCTCCTTTTTTGAAGTCGGTTAAAAAGGAGAAGTTAAAAATTTAACGCCTATGATTGTCTGTCTAAATTCTGAGGGGATTAACATTTTAAAGTATTTTTTTATTTGAGTTTTCAAATAAAAATAATAATCGTGAAGTGACATGGGTAAATGAAGTGATCTGATGAGCTCTTCACTGTTAGTTCAGTTTCATGTGTAGATTTTTAAATTTTTAGAATCTTGTGTAGGAACTATTTATAGAAAAATATTCGGCATATTTAAGTGAAAATATTGTTTGCAGATTAGCACATGAGTTTTTTTAAATACTGATTATTACATAGGTACCAAATTCCAAGAAACCCAACACGAAAATCAATGTAAGCCGCGCATGCGTTAAGTTGCAGTTTCTCTTCATCCGCTGTCAAGAGCTGCCGGTGGAATATTTTACTAAAACAATTACTATTACTTGGAAAAAGATAACAATTATTACTGTATCCATAAGTGTTTAAAATTGTGAATTTATTTTACACATTTATAATCGATGTTATAGATGATAAACCGCAAAGCAAATTGTTTTTATTATATAGGTATCTAATCGGAATCTTCATTAGTGTACATTTCAAGGGTACATGTAAAAAGTATACAAAATAATAAACAAGCGGGTTTCCTTCATTACAATTTGAAAGTTATCTATAATGTTTTTTTCATCGAATAAGTCAGTTTTTATTTTTCTCCTGTGTGGAAGACAAAGACTATGTAAATAGTGAAAAGTAAGGGTTAAAAAAACAACAAAAATGAACGAGACGCTAGGGCGCGGTTACGCGCGCATCGAGGCGATCCGTGCGGCTCGGGGCGAGCCGCTGTCCTCCGTGGCAGACCCTGGCGCTCCGCCCCCGGACAGATATAACTCCGTGTACCTGACGCTATTTGTCGCGGGCGCAGCCTTCTTGTTACCATTTAACAGGTATTCATTAATTTAAGTTAATTTTTTCTACAGAAAATAAGACGAGTACAGGCAAATTCACATTCAAAAATATTTATGTCAAATAGGCTTATCGCACTTTTGAATGGATAATTTTTAAAAGCTACCACTGGATCACAATTCGGCCTCAACTGAGAAGATCCGCCAAGAAACTCAGCGGGCTTGTCATTTTTTCACTATTTTTTAACAGTGTTTGTCTTGTTACAATTAGATCGGCATCAGCGATAGTGTGTACTGCCGTTCGAAAGATAAAACAAGAGAGAGAGAAAAAAATACGACGAAATACAAACAAACACAAACAAACAAACAACAAACAAACACACTAAAACAACAAACTAAAAGATTCATCGATATAATATCAAAACCGATGAAAATGTAAAAGGGACAGTAGACGGACCAGTCCCCCAAGCAGCACCCGCGCACGAGTTGACTCGAGCAGCAGCCATCACTCCCAGCAAAGAACTGCCTCTATGAATACATAATCGAAACGACAATCACAAAGCTGTTTTACTCGTACTTGAATTCCAAGTTTTTTAATGTAACGACGCATAATCTTGTTTTCGGATTCAAATGTAGAGTTGGATTCATAATTCAAAATAAATTAATTTTAGTTTGTTACTAACTTACTTACCACTCTCTATCAAAGAGGATTTAATACTAATCAATTACTTACTAAAAATATGTATATATGTAGTAAGGCAGTGCTTTCCCATAGTGCGCTCTATTTTTAATAACGCTTGTAAATTTGTTTGTTTTTCAAAAATTCGACTCTTTGATTCTATTTACTACTTACGAGTATATACCTAATTACAACGAACAATGTAACTTTTTTTTTGACGCGGGGGAAATCTTCCAAAGATCCCCGGGAACTGTGGGGCTCGAACGGGGTATGTGGGATTCTTACCCACTAAAACCCCCGCGGCTGTCGCATCAGCATATGAGAGGGGGGGACCCCAGGGCTCCCCGGTGGGATCTGCACCAGGGGCCCCTCAGTGCCTTGCCTTTGAGCCCGCTGCCGGGGGGCGCATTGTAGCCCACCGGGAACCTGACACGGTGCTCATGGGAGCGGGGGTCGCAACCCCGCCGCCGTCCTCCTCGGAGTCGCCGCCGTACTCAATGGACGTTCAAAGGGCCCACACCCCGAACGTCCAGCGACTCCGAATGAGAACAATGTAACCTAACCTTAACACGATGCCAAGAAATACTTTAGTTCTTCCTCAAAAAATCATCCGACCTTTTTCTTATTGGAAAGAAACATGTATATCGCACGGAAATAAAATAATAACATAACCCTTCATCGCTCTTCATTGTTTGTCTTTAGCAGTAAAGTGAAATTTGACATCATTTGTTTTCCAGCTTCATAATGGCAGTAGACTATTTCCAATTCCACTACCCCAACACGACGATCATGTTCGATATGTCGACCGTGTACATAGCGTCGGCCTGCGTCGCCGTTGTCATCAACAACCTGCTGCTCGACCTCTTTACATACAACACTAGGATCACGTTCGGTAAGATCATTGTTAGGACCTATCATTTGTTCTGCCATTTATTCGTTTGTAGTAATTACGTGTAGCGACTCGACTCGGCACCAACTACCGTCTTTCCATTTGAACGTACACTTAGACCTACCTTCACCTATGTAACACTGTATGGTTGTTTGTTGCTTACTATTTGGTTTGCAGGACCTCGTAGTAAACTTAATAAAGGACACATCTACTTTATAGACGGTTTATCGCTATCTCTAAAAAATTTAATATAGCCTTTGTATAAGTACATATAATTTTTGGTCCTATTTGAAAAACTCTTGATTCAGAGTAACCTTGCAATTATGCGCGAGCATTTATTTCAAAATAAGTGTAAATAATAAATAAATTTGAAAGTTCTAATCATAATATTATATCGATGGTTCTAATGTTTTATTATCACGAGCTTTTTCCTTTATACATAAACTTTTTGAATGTGGATTCCGTTGGAACACTTTCATAATACGCTTTTTAGGGTTCCATACCTAAAAGGTAAAAAAGGAACCCTTATGGTCTGACTTCGTCTGTCTGTCTGTCACACCTATATATTTCAGGAACCACTGATGCTATCGATTTGAAACTTGGAATAGTTTTAGATCTTACTTACCCAACGTCATCGCAAATAAAAAAAAAAAAATATTTATTTTACTTTTTTATAATGGGGGTCGAAATAGGTCATCAAAATTTTAAAGTGCGACTACTATATTGAGTGGGGTATCATATGAAAGGACTTCATTTACGCACTTTTCTTCTTAGACGCTCGTGTAGGTAGAGCAAGTTTTCACCAGAAAATTGGTATTTTTGATTTCCTTTTAAATTACTGCTGGATAGAGACTGAAAAAAATAATTGTGGAAGCTTGTAATTAGCAACATATTCTTTTGTAATCCAATTGGATATTTATCTGTAAGTAGTAAGTAAAAGTGTTGGCTTAAATATACGTCTATTTCATTCAAACTCCGTAATTTTTCTGGACGTCAGGTATCCTAGTATCCCTCGCAACCATGCTGTTCGTGGCTGTATGCAACATCGGGTGGGACGGATTCTCGACGCGGGTATCATATACCATTAACCTGGTGGCAATTGGCGTGGTGGCCTTTGGCTGCACGGTGCAACAAGCCTCCTACTACGGCTTCACCGGTTGTCTGCCGCCACGGTACACACAGGCAGTCATGGCTGGAGAAAGTGAGTGAACACGAGTAGTTTTAGTAAGAGTTTTGATGGTGAAAACGTGTGCTGTACGAGTGTCGTTATCTGATTTGGAGGGACTTTTTCATATTGTACAGTCAAATTATACAATTTTCCCACTCCGCGTTAGCGCAACATACGCAGATATACCTACTTAAACGTTTCACCGTCGCACATAGGGGTATTTTGCTAATCTATCCGGTCATAATTATTTTTTTCGATTTATTTACTTTTACTGACTTTTCTATAGGTGTACAGCTATAAAAAGTGCTTTTCAATAAAAAGAAAATTATAAGGAGGTTGATTAGCGTAGTAAGAAATAAAAATACAACAAATTACAATTTATATTTTGATTAAACTTGATATTTTTTTAATATCACTAACTTAATTATTATAACTATGACTCTTCATCATTTTCCTCAATTAAGGACGTAATCTTGTTGCCGTGTGGTTTAACAAATCTTCAAGATTCACTTGAGCTAATATTTCAGTGATAAACGAATCCTCAGGCGGATAGCAATCTTTTTTAACCAGCTTCAAAAAGAAGGTTCTCTATTCGACGCGTATGTATGTAATATTAATAAAAATGCGTAATATTAATATATGTTAGTCTATGTGGGCTTCTAAACAATTTTACCAATTTTTATGGGTGTATGTATGTATGTAGGTTTGTCCGCAGATTTCTCAGAAACTACAGGTCCGATTTCGAAAATTCTTTTTGCAGTAGATAGAGTATTTTTCAACTTAGGGTAGAGTATAAGCTTCATCAAAATCGGTCCAGTAGTTTAAGAGATATAAACTTTTTATGTTTTCAGTAAGTTACTGTAACGTAGACGTTCGAGTTGCGTGATAGTGGTGATACCTATTTTTCTAAAATAAAAGTCACTAAAAAGTGTAAAATAAACTATTTAAAAAAAAACCGACTTCAAAGTAAATTATCTAAAAAGCATAAAATAACGAAAGTATATTGAAGTCGGTGCTAGCACATCATGTTAATTAAGACTAGCACGAGCTGACACCGACTTCAATATATTTTCGTTATTTTATGCTTTTTAGATAATTTACTTTGAAGTCGGTTTTTATTTTTTTAACCGACTTCAAAAAAGGAGGTTCTGTATTCGACGCGTATGTATGTAATATTAATAGAAATGCGTATTCATATATGTTAGTCTATGTGGGCTTCTAAACAGATTTACCAAATTTCACGAGTTTCTCAGAAACTACAGGTCCGATTTCAAAAATTCTTTTTGCAGTAGATAGAGTATTTTTCAACTTAGGGTAGAGTCCAAGTTTCATCAAAATCGGTCCAGTAGTTTAAGAGATATAAACTTTTTATGTTTTCAATAAGTTACTGTAACGTAGACGTTCGAGTTGCGTGATTGTGCTGATACCTATTTTGGTAAAATAAGTCACTAAAAAGTGTTAAAAAAACTATTTTAAAAAAAAAATCAAAACTGACTTCAAAGTAAATTATCTAAAAAGCATAAAATAACGAAAATATATTGAAGTCGGTGTCAGCTGGTGCTAGTGTTAGTTAACATGATGTGCTAGCACCGACTTCAACAAAACAACAACACCCTTTCTAAATTTCAAAAAAAGATCAATTTTTTTAAAATTTAAACCACTTTTAGAAAAAATAAAAATCAATGTTTCAGTAATGCCTAATACAGTTCAATATAATAAAAATACGGGCCCTTACCTGCTTTATTTAAAACCATGACTATAACTTCAAAACATTCACTTGAAAAAATAATATTTAAAATTGAACTGAGAAAGTCAAACTGGGACCGTCGAGAAAAATACGTGCACTTGAGCGATGGTAAAGTTCAGACTAAAATCACTGTGCAGGCGCAACTGATAAGAATAAACTATTTAAAAAAAAATAAAAACCGACTTCAAAGTAAATTATCTAAAAAGCATAAAATAACGAAAATATATTGAAGTCGGTGCTAGCACATCATGTTAACTAAGACTAGCACGAGCTGACACCGACTTCAATATATTTTCGTTATTTTATGCTTTTTAGATAATTTACTTTGAAGTCAGTTTTTATTTTTTTAAAATAGTTTATTTAACACTTTTTAGTGACTTTTAGCAAAATAGGTATCAGCACTATCACGGAACTCGAACGTCTACGTTACAGTAACTTACTGAACACATAAAAGTTTATATCTCTTAAACTACTGGACCGATTTTGATGAAACTTGTACTCTACCCTAAGTTGAAAAATACTCTAACTATTTCAAAAAGAATTTTTGTAATCGGACTTGTAGTTTCTGAGAAATCCGCGGACAAACCTACATACATACATACATATATACATACATACATACATACACTCGTAAAATGTGGTAAATTTGTTTAGAAGCCCACATAGACGAACATATATTAATATTACGCATTTTTATTAATATTACATACATACGCGTCGAATAGAGAATCTTCTTTTTGAAGCCGGTTAAAAAGGGGAGGGTGGTTCTCTAGTTATCTGTCAATAATAATAACTAGTTTATTTGGACCTGAGGCAAGTTCTAAGAAATGGACTTTTGACCGGCTAGATTGGCAAAAAACCCCTATGTGCGTCGGAGTATTTTACTATACGACCGTTGATAAAAGGATAATTTAGTAAATTACAAGATGTATGACACTGTGTGGTAACTCTTGCCGAGTTAGCACACAGTGTCATACGTCAGAGTAAACAAATCGTGTAAAATTTTACTCTTCACAAACTCATTACACAAGTGCTTAAAGAAATAATTGAAAACCTGTATAGATTAAGGAGAAATCTTTTTCATTTTCTTCAATAACTACAGGAACCCATACGTTTTTAACAGATTTGAGTTACATAAAGAGCTAACAGCGCACGTATGTTTGTCATTTCATTACATATTAATAGAATCAAACAAAAGGTTTTAAGTCTAACCAGGCAAATCGATATACCTAGTATTAATCACTAAAATCACAACGAAAGCGAATAGAATCGATATCATACTACATACCCTGAATTGCAATCCTAAGGTTAATCCATTTCAAGAAGTAGGTTTTATCAATAAAATTAGCAATGATGATCGATCACTAATAATTGTATACCCAGTTTTTCTTTACAAGATTATATACGGAACAATAAATGTGGAGTGATAGCCGAACGGTAGCCAGCCAAAGATGATTTGTACGGTTGAATATGTTTCATTCAACCCTACCAATTGTCTTATAGTGTGTAAATAACAGGGTATAGTGTGATTGTTTAATTTCCGCCAGGCGCTGCCGGTTTCTGGGTGTCGTTTGATCGCATCGTCACAAAGTACAGCTTCAGTCAGCCTCGACGCAGCACATTCATGTTCTTCGTCTTCTCGATCCTGATACTGCTGGGCCACTCAATGCTGCACCACGTGATGATGCGCCACCCACTCGTGCAGTACTACCTGAGATTAACCAATGAATCCAGAAATAGGAAGCGCATACAACTGCACTTGAACCCTAACGAAGATGCTACACTGGTAAGTCTCACGCGAAACCTACCTACCCTACCTACCCTACCTACCCTACCTACCCTACCTACCCTACCTACCCTACCTACCCTACCTACCCTACCTACCCTACCTACCCTACCTACCCTACCTACCCTACCTACCCTACCTACCCTACCTACCCTACCTACCCTACCTACCCTACCTACCCTACCTACCCTACCTACCCTACCTACCCTACCTACCCTACCTACCCTACCTACCCTACCTACCCTACCTATCATGGGCGATATACATACATTGACAGTCAAATATTTAAAAGTAGTAGCCCTAACCGTTTATGAAATAAAAAAATCTAAACATAAATGTTGTGCCCAGAATTTTCAAATTCCTTTCGTAGTGTGCGCATACGTAATGCGAACTCAGAGTAAGTACCAATGCGAAAGAAAACCCTTTCAATTTTAAATCTTCTATCAGCAATTTACGCTGTGTGTTGGCCGTCAGGCGAGATTTCCTTTACATGTTTATATATCCGTGGGGTGGGTTACTATACTACTACTATACTGGGTAAGAGACGACTAAGGTTACCTATACTGCGATCACCAAGACGCCTACCAAGCGCGGGGATTATGGCAACCCCTCCCTTCAAAGGTAGAGGCCTTTGTTTAGCGGTGGACTTCTTTCGGCTGCTACTACTGCTAATGTTTACACGCGTGGTAATGTGGTGTATATACGCGTACAGATGTTACTAGGTATATTTACATATTATGTATATGTATGTCTATGTCCTCTATGAGGAATTGCCGTCTTGCCGGCACAACGATAGATACTTCTAACACATGGTTCTTTCGCTAGCTTTGAAGCTAGTTCGCTTCCATCTTAGACTGTATCACGATTTAAGATTTTTCACTACGAATATCTTTGGTATCACCGCATACCATCGGTGTGATCGAATAAACAATGCTAGTTGTTTATATTCAGTACAAACATATTTATTAAGTATAAAGACAATTTATCATAAAGATATTACAAAGACTACTAAGTACGTGTTTGTGACTCTATCTAAACTTTTAAAAAGTTCTTGAAGTTGTAGATATCTAATCCCAAGACTTCTTAACAACATTCAAATTACAGATGGAGAGTGAAGCAGGAGACACAAGTTATGGTGTACTGAAATTGCAAAGTCCAGCCTTGTCTGCTGCCGGACAAGGTATTTACGTATAAACATTAATAATGTCAAACTAATAGCAACTTTCCATATTCTTTTTTTTCCAGAGAATAATGTTTGTGTCTGTGATTGGTTAGAACAAATTTTGCATATTTTTAACCGACTTCAAAAAAGGAGGTTCTGTATTCGACGCGTATGTATGTAATATTAATAAAAATGCGTAATATTCATATATGTTAGTCTATGTGGGCTTCTAAACGAATTTACCAAATTTCACGAGTGTATGTATGTATGTATGTATGTAGGTTTGTCCGCGGATTTCTCAGAAACTACAAGTCCGATTTCGAAAATTCTTTTTGCAATAGTTAGAGTATCTTTCAACTTAGGGTAGAGTACAAATTTCATCAAAATCGGTCCAGTAGTTTAAGAGATATAAACTTTTTATGTTTTCAGTAAGTTACTGTAATGTAGACGTTTGAGTTGCGTGATAGTGCTGATACCTATCTTGGTAAAATAAGTCACTAAAAAGTGTTAAATAATCTATTTAAAAAAAAAAAAAACCGACTTCAAAGTAAATTATCTAAAAAGCATAAAATAACGAAAATATTATTGAAGTTGGTGTTAGCGTACCTGCTGTGTATATTCTGCACCAACTTCAATAATATTTTCGTTATTTTATGCTTTTTAGATAATTTACTTTGAAGTCGTTTTTTTTTTTTTAATGTAGAGCTGTAGTTATAGCACATCATATATATTATGTACTAGCTGACCCACGCAGCTCCGCCCGCGCTGTGTTTACGTTAGCTAAACTTTCAATAATAAACATTCGCATAGAATACAAAACCTCTATTTTTAAAGTCGGTTAAAAACTTGGACCCACTTTGTAATTGCTCTCCGAAGCACGGAGACGTTTAGTTCAAATGGCGTTAAACGGTCACCCATCTATTTAATGACCTTACCTAACGTTGCTTAACCTAATCGATTTCCAAACATTGTTAACAACTGACTATGAGTGTTCCCTTACAAATATTTATTATAATTATAACGAAAAATTGTTAAAATCGGGGCAAGCGTACAACCAAGTACACATTTTGACTTTAGTCCCCTCTCCCAAGGGAACCATGCTGAATGTCGGTATATAAAGTATCCTATGTCCTACCTCGGAGTATTAACTCACATCATGCCAAGTTTCGTTTCAATCGATCCAGTAGTTTCGGCGTGATGCTCAGCCGAGATACAGACAGACAGACAGACAGACAGACAAAAATAAAAAAAAATTCATTTTTGGCTTTAGTATCGGTTATAGAATGCCCTCCAAATATAATTTTCAAAATATCTTCAATGTACAGAATTGGACCTGTTACAGTTTTATTATAAGTATAGAAGATTAGGTCTTTGACATTGTCCGTTGATATATAGAATACATCTATTATACTACTTACAATAAATCGTTAATAACAGACTGTTATTAACGATATAGACGTTATAGATTTGAATATCATCTACCTACTACCTACTACTAGTATCTACGGAATGTTAAATACTAGCTTAATACCTAGACCTAGAGCTGTTTTAAATACGTCCAACTTCTTAAATATTTAACCCAATAATTAGAAGCTAAGGCCGAAATGTCAGGCACCTATTGAAGGTCGCTATTTTGTGACTCCACACGAACACGTATAGCCTATTTAAAGTTACTATGTGTACGAGTACGGAGGTAACTGTTGATTATAATTAGGGAAGGATTTACAACTTTAAATAACACCGCAGCCAATTAACGCCGTTTTGAGGGAATTTATATTTCCACAGTAAAGTTGGCAGTCCCCTATACAGTCGCCCCTATACGTTGATGACTGATTGATATCTCCTCTAAGGACTGATCAGATCATCGTACATCTTTTGCTGTTGGCTCAGCGTCTCCATTCACGGTTCCAACGGCAAATTATCAGATGGAATCGCGACAAGGAATTAGGTAAACTCCGTTTCAAATAAACTTGAATACTATTATAAATACGTTTGCGCCTCATTAACTACATAACGCCTACATTGTTCACTTGGCGTGGTAGCAATTATAAGTTTGTATTGTCAAGCCGTTTTTGCAGGTGCAGTAGATTGTCTAATATATGGCAGGTGTGTTTTACGACAGCATAATAAAGTTGTAATCGGTTACAAATTTATTTGAAACTAGCTGACCCACGCAGCTCCGCCCGCGCTGTGTTTACGTTAACTAAACTTTCAATAATATACATTCACATAGAATACAAAACCTCCTTTTTTAAAGTCGGTTAAAAACTTGGACCCACTTTGTACTTGCCCTCCGAAGCACGGAGACGTTTAGTTCAAATGGCGTTAAACGGTCACCCATCTATTTAATGACCTTACCTAACGTTGCTTAACCTGTTCGTTTTAAAAACATTGTTAACAACTGTCTATGAGTGTTCCCTTACTATTATTTATAATATTATAAAGAAAAATTGATAAAATCGGACCAAGCGTATAACCAAATAAGGTAAAACACCCAGTGTCCGACAACGCTCCATTGTCCGACATTTAAAAAGTTTATTAAAAAAAATAAGAGCAGTTTCTCCTTTCTGAATGGATTTCAAGAATAAACAATAAACGCGGATTATCTAGTTGTCATTGCAAATGACATTTCACACATTAGGCCATTTTTAAGAAAATGGCATGGTATAAGTTTCGACCGCAAGTGATCCTCCATCGTAAGTCTAGTTTTACTAATAAAATCGTTAAGGAGGTGAGTAAGATTTATTGCTCATAACTTTTAATTGTTTTGCTGTATCGAAAATGTTATTTATTTATAAAATTAAGACATAAATTGACAAGCTTTTAATAATTGTTTGACAAGGGTGTGGTTATAATAAATTAAGAAAACACGCCTGTCGGTCAATGGAGTTTTTTTCTTCGCTTTTTCCAAATTTCGACACATGTCGGAACTTTTTTGTTTATTATTTTTTGCACTTTATTTTATTACTTGGCTATGTTTCTTCAGCACTCTTAAAATATAGTTCTTTCATTTAAAACATCAAACTGCATCCAGTGATCGACAGTTGTGTCGATGATTGGATATTCCATGTGTTCCAATAACCGACATATTTTGCAAAAATGGCGCCTAAAAAGATACACGCCTTTTCAAATGGCACAGGCGATAGAAGCAGTCACTCTGCTCGACTTCAAAATGCTATTGGGTGGAAAGCACGTCATTTGAGCACCGTAATGCGTTGGTACGCAGAGTTTGATCGAGGCCGCCTCTCCATGATAAAATTCGTGAAGGTCAGCTCTCAACCGCAGTCACTGATAAAATATGGCTACTGTCATGACATTTACGGGGCCGGAAGAGACCGTCATAGCTTATAACCAGCACGTGAAAAAAATGCCCTTAGACCAATCCAGACCAATCAGGTTCTTATGTTTCAAAAATAGTTTGATTAAATGAAATGTGTTTAAAATGTACACGGACACCAGAGTTAAACTAACCCGGCACTACTCTGAGGACATCCCATACATCAACCTGTACTAGATTTGAAACGCTCTCAAACAGCTTAAAACAAAAAGGTGCCGGGTGAAGACGGAATCACAACAGAACTTCTGAGAGCGGATGGAAAACCGGTACTTTTAGTCCTCCAGAAGTTATTCAATTCCGTCTTACTCGAAGGTACTACGCCAGAAGCATGGCACAGGAGTGTGGTAGTGCTTCTCTTCAAAAAGGTGATAACACCTTATCGAAAAATTATAGACATATCTCACTCCTGAGCCATATGTACAAGCTGTTTTCGAAACAAAGGAATAGCACGAACGCAGGTGTAATGATTTCCAGCCTACCGAACAAGCCGGGTTTCGAAAAAGCTTTAGCACCGTATACCACATTCATACGCTCCGTCAGACGATACAGAAGACTAAGGAGTATAATCGGTCATTATGTCTAGCGTTTGTGGGCTACGAAAACCCTGCAATTTAATCGAGACCTGGGCAGTATTGCTGTCCCTCCAGCGATGCCATATTCACTACAGGTATCGAAGTGTTGCAACGACCACCATGCCGAGCCGACTACAGGACGAGAGTACAAAATCAACCCGATTGAAGAGAGTTGTGAGACAGGGAGACGTTATTTCTCTGAAACTGTTCACGAACGCATTGGAGGACGTTTTCAAGCTCTTGGACTGGTACGGATTCGGCATCAACGTCAATGGCGAATACATCACTCGCCTTCGCTTTGCCGATAATATAGTAATTACGGCAGAATCGCTGAAGGACCTCAATACGATGCTCAGCGACATCAGTAGCGTTAACCCAACTGGTGGGTCTTTAAAATGAACATGGACAAGACGAAGAATATGTCTAATGTCCATGTTGCATTCATACCGATAGTCGTTGGCAACGATACACACGAAGTTGTTGATCACTATGTCTACCTTGGATACATTTAGTGGGTTCAATTTCGACAAAGAGGTCGCTCGAAGCATCCAACTTGGCGTTTGGGAAACTTGGTGACATCTTCTCATCTGAAATTCCGCAGTGCCTGAAGACAAAGATCATTCACCAATGTATGTTGCCAGTGATGACAATATGGTAATGAGACGTGGTCCTTAACAGCTGGACTTTTAGAGAAGCTCAGTCACACAACGAGCTATGGAGAGAGCTATGCTCAGAGTTTCTTTGCGTGACAGAATCCGTAATGAGGACATTCGACAAAGAACCAAGGTCACCGACATAGCTCTCAGAATCTGCTAGTTGAAGTGGCAATGGGTAGGCAACATCGCTCGAAGAACTGACAACCATTGGGGAAAAAAGGTTCTCAAGTAGCGACCACGAACCGGAAGACACAGCGTAGGTAGGCCTCCTACTAGGTGGGCAGACGAGATTTATTTATCTTTATATAATACCCAGTTGTCGTTCATTGTGGCGTTCGAAGGGTGAGGCCTATAGTCAGTGGTGGACGTCTTCCGGCTGGTGATGATGATGATGAATACCAATTAATTAAAAACAGTTCTACAATTTATGTTAAAATATTTGATTAGTTAAAATAATTCATACGTGACAAAGAATAGTGGAAGTACGTAACGGGATAAGATCATTTACGATTTTTTAATAAAATATTGTCATAATAGCATTAAAAAGTCATTACCTACTTAACTTTAGATGAGTTTAAGCATGCCACAATTAAAATAATTAATGTACTTAATAAGACTTTTTTGGGCATGGTGTTAAGATTCGGTCGATATTTGGGTGACGATAAATAGAACATGTCGATTACTAGATCACGATTATTGGATCATGTCGATTACTGGGTGTCGATATATAGAATTTCCTTGTCGATAACTAGGCCAAAAAGAGCCTAAATCTAATTTGATTTATTGATCTACTTATTGGTATTACACTCGTTTTTACATTAAGATAATATAGAATGAACTCTAAACTTATACCTAGTGCATGAAAGTATCGTATAATATCATCAATAAACTAGATATTTTAAAAAATGTTCACTTGCGATCCTTAAAGTGTCGATGATTGGGGGTTTTACCTTACCCATTTTGACTTCAATCCCCTCTCCTCAAAGAACCGAGCTAGATTACGGGATAAAAAGTATCCTATGTCCTACCTCGTAGTAAGATCTCAAATCATGCCAAGTTTCGTTTCAATCCATCCAGTAGTTTCGGCGTGATGCTCAGCCGAGATACAGACAGACAGACAGACAGACAAAAATTAAAAAAATTACATTTTCGGCCTCAGTATCGGTTATAGAATGCCCTCCAAATATAATTTTCTAAATATCTTCAATGTACAGAATTGGACCTGTTACAGTTTTATTATAAGTATAGATATAGAAGATGGATAGATAGATAGATAGATTAATACTTTATTGCACACATTTTGTTGAACAATACATGAAACAGTTACATAACTTAATGTGAGCAAAGGCGGTCTTATCGCTCAAAGCGATCTCTTCCAGACAACCTTTGTAAAAGGAGCTATATTAAAATAAAACTGCAGTATAGTGCACAGAGTATGGAACACAGAGAGAGTATGGAATACTTAGGTAGTATATGGTTTTCAAAGTGAATATCTCCATTTCTCTATATTACTTGAGTCGTTAAATTTTATCGTGAGCACAGCTCCACTAATTAACATACGATTTTAGGATTATTACATGAAATAAAAAGATGAAAGTACTTACATTAAAAAAGTCTATCGATTTAAACATTTTTTTTTTGCTTAGACAAATAGCGTTACGTATAGGCCGTTATTCAAGTCGTCACACTTAATCGTATGATACATGTAGACGCTCATTGGTAGTGGTATCCACTGTTCGGTAAACAGATGTGGATCTGTTTACCGAACAGTGGATCACAGTGGTTAACAGTGGTGTTAACCGAACAGTGGACCACTCAGTTGGGTAAGCAACCTCAGGCAAGGTTAGTGCTTAGATGGGTGACCGTTTAGTGGCATTTGGACTGAGCGTCTCCGTGCTTCGGAGGGTAAAAAGTCGGTCCCGACTATTGTCATCTAGACAGACATCGTTAAGGTAACTCAGAGGCCTAAGGGCAACTGGAAATCTCTACACCAGGTTGACCTGAGTTGGCCACTAACCATACGACAAAAAGAAACGTATGATAAATCGATGTAGGTATATCTTGCATAAAGATAATAGCTATTTCAGGTGAGATAGAAACGAACGCATTCAGTTTCTCGAACCCGGTGTACTCGCCGACGGCGGCGGCGGCTGAGCCCGGCAGCGAGCCGCTGCCCGACGCGCCCGCGCTGCAGACACCCAGACCCTCGTACAAAGTGGAGGATGTCGTCTACGAACCGCCGGAACGGCTCACCTCCTGGAGGGCGTTTAAACGTAATTTATTTTTCATCAAACAGGTACTTTATGGTGGTATTACTTGGTGCAGTAATGTTGACTAGAAGAAATAACCTAATTGCATTTTGGTCTCTGTTATTGCTATACGTCATAGCTCCAATTAAACCAGTCACAGTTTAACGAATCTTTAGCTTAAATAGGCAAAGGCAGAATTTGATTTTGAGGCCTTAAATCATATACTCGTACTTATCTAATTTAGACTTACAATTAAATCTTGAGGTTGGGAAAATAATATTCTACTCTTCAAGTAGCCACAGCCCAGCCAGCCAACAAAAAAAATGTTGATTTTGGAGTTGGTCCTCTAAAACTCATCGTTCTATTGGAAACTTCTTTGTTAACTCTTCGATTCAATATAAACTATGGTTAATTTCCAGGCGGCGTGTTAGCGCGGTGGGCTGTTACGCGCGCTATCTACCCGTACATGGTGTCTATCGGGCTGGTGTACTTCACGACGCTTAGCCTCTACCCTGGCATAGCGTCTGAGGTTCCTTCGTGCCGGCTCGGAACTTGGATGCCCATCGTTCTAATGTCATCCTTCAACCTCTTCGACTTGCTTGGGAAGGTAAATAATAGTTTCATTCAATATTTAAATCCGAGGCTCCATTTCCGCTACGCAATCGCTGCGCCGTCACTTCGCCAATATTTGTAAACATCTCGTTATTTAACGTATATTCAAACGTGTGATGTGAGGTGACTAGACACTAAATGGTCTTTTGTGGAATGTCATAAAGAAATTCTCCTCTTCCTGCGATCTCGATGGTGACAATTGAGGGGATGGGTAATAACAGTGGGTTAAAGCTGCGGTGACGAGCTGCTGCTGTATGTAGGGTTATTAACAAATGTCGGAAGTTTCCGTTTTCGAATCCAATGAAAACGTTACGGGCGATATCTTGTTAACGTTATGCACAAATCTGACAGTTTCTATTAAATTACATTATAATTAATTACATTTAAGTAAATAGCAAATAGAATTGATTATCAAAATACCTGAATGATGAATTCGTGAGAGTTTACAAAATGTCAGCGAAAGTGTTTTCATCGGAAGTGTCCCACTGATCTATTCACTAACGTGAACGTATCGTGGCTGTGCCCGACGGCGAGCACGACACGTCGAGCCCGGCCGTTTGTATACGCTAATAAAAGTCACCGGACCTATGCAAGAATTCGTGTCGTTTCTACACATGGGCTGTGTACACTGCTTCGGCGCTGACCAAGAAAAAAATCTTGTCTACGCTAGACCTGGCACGCGAAGTTGCTGTGGTGCGGTAGGGGAGCGGGGTAGGTGAGGTGGGTATTAATAACAGCCTTATGTAGTCTACTGCACCCTACGCACGACTGCCCGAATTTTTTTTTATCGTTTACAAGTTCTTATACGTCTTGTCTTCAGCACCTTTTTGTCGACAAAATTCTTGTCGTGTCCAAGGAATTGGTCCTATTTGCAGCAGATACGGTGAAATTTCGTAGCGTGTACAAGCGGCCTTAGAGTACAAATGCTTCGATCATATGGGGCGTGGGGCGCACTAAAAGTTTCCGGAATGAATAAGAAAAAAATACTATAAAAGGTCAAAAATGAATTTATTGTTTCTCAAAATATTCTCCCTTTGCGTAAATGCATTTTTTCATGTGATTAAACCAAATTTGAAAACTTATGTGCCACTCCTCTGTGGGGACCTCAGAAACGTGTTTTTCATACCCTTCGGGAGCCTCTTGTGGTGACGAAAATCGTTGACCGCGTAATTGGTTCTTTATTTTTGGGAACAGAAAAAAGTCACACGGTGCCAGGTCGGGGCTGCATGCAGCAGGCTCATAAGTTCTACGTTTTTCACCTTCAAAAATTCGTTTGTATGTCTAGCCGTGTGGGATCTAGCATTGTCGTGGTGCAAGATGATACGGCGTTTCCGGTTATTTTTACGGAGTTCGTCAATAATTTCCGGCAAACAAATGGTCGTGTACCAGTCACTATTCACGGTACGACGATTCTCTAAAGCAGCAGTAGTCACGTGTACAGTTTTATTAAAAAAAGAAGCAATCATCCGCTTAGATGCACTTTTCACACGAGCCGCTTTGGCTAGCTTCGGCTCACCTTGAAAGACCCATACGCTCGATTGCTGCTTTGTTTTGGGATGGTAGCAATAAATCCATGTTTCGTCACCTGTTACTATGTCCCACACCAAATCTGACGCACCTTCGTTGTATCTGGTAAGCATGGAACTGCACCAAGTGACGCGGTCCGTTTTTTGAGCCTTGGTCAAGTTGTGTGGGATCCACCGTGAGCACATCTTTCTCACACCCAAATGTTTGTGTAGAATTGATTGTATTTGACTCATGCCTATGTCTAAGGATGCGCGAATCTCATGGTAGGTCACATGCCTGTCTGTCTCAATCATACGGCGCACAGCATCGACGTTTTTGTTGTTCACAGCTGTGGACGGGCGACCATCGCGACATTCGTCACTGAGATTGACACGACCGCGCTTGAATTCTGCAAACCAGCTACAAATAGTCGTCTTGCATGGTGCTTCATCGCCAAAAGCAGATTGAAGCCGAGCGATGCTCTGTTGAGCTGTCAAATTACACTTAAAATCGTAGAAAATCATACTATGAACATTTTCCCGAGTTAAAGCCATGTTAATGGTAGATACGCAATTTTTAAAATGGCGCCACAATGTAAAAACAATTGACAGTCAGGTGAAACAAACTGCATTCTACAGCCAAAGAGTTCCATTTTAAATTGTTGTAATTACTTTTTAAATATTGTTTATGTAAATGTCCAGTTCCGGGAACTTTTAGTGTGACCTATGTAGTCTAAGTAGGTACAAATGGTGTTGTAATCATTGTTCTGCGGCTTGTCCAGATTGCGGCGGCGTGGCCGTACGAGTGGCGCAGCAGCCAGCTGTTGATGGCGAGCGGGCTGCGGCTGCTGCTCGTGCCGCTCGTGCTCATGTGCGCCGCGCCCAGGCACTCCCCGCACATCGTCGGTGACGTCAGTACACACAAATATGCATTGTTATTCTATCAAACAGCACCTCCATTGCCGCGGGGTGCCGGCTAAGAATTGCATTCCTTTCTCTTGAGTGTCGTAAGAGGCGACTGAGGGAAACTAGAAGACGGGCAGCGGCGTCTTCTGTATAATATCCACCTATAGCTATGGTAACCACCGCCCCCCCCCTTAGGGGGAAATCTATGTTCAGCAGTGGACGTCTTCCGGCTAGTGATGGTGATGAATGATGAAACAGCACCGGTCTCGCCGGCAAGATCGTAGTGTTGTACGTACCTATGCAACCTCAACGACGAGCATCACCCCACTGAGTTTCTTGCCGGCTCTTCTCAGTGGGGGAGCGTTGTGAACCGGTGATAGAATCAGCCCTCTCTAAGCGACAGCCATGCCGAAGCCGTGCCTCCCTGAGATGCCCTTGAGTTCGTCGCTCCCCTGCCTTTCTGGCTGTAGCCCTAGCTAGCTTTTTGCGCGAAGCTGTAATGGCCATCTGCGGCCAACAGTTACTATTCTACCAAAAACAAACATAATATTTTCAGGTGTACCCAGTTTTGTTTTCCGTGGCCCTGGGATTCACGAATGGTCTATTTGGTTCAGTGCCGATGATACTGGCGCCATCCCGAGTCGGACGCGAACATCGTGAAATTGCCGGTAAGAAATTATACATTGTAGTACCTAGTAGAAAGGAACTAAGTAGGTACATGATTTATGTCTGCCACATAGCTAAGCCTTGAAAGGAAAAGCTCTAGTAGTCCTTTAACTAATTCACCTCATAATAACATAAATACAATATGCAGAGATCCTGTAAACATCTTTATAGCAAAACATCGTTTCTGTTTAAAATAATTGATTACCGTATCACAAACCATGAAGAACTACTTATTCGTTACTTCACTGGAGTTGCTTTATTCATGTTGTACAGTTCCAGAGTTTACTTTTAACCGACATCAAAAAGGTAGCGGTTCTCTTTTCATTGGCTATGTACGCCAGTGACGAGACACACTCGATGCACAGCAGAGAAGCTCTGATGATAAACGCTCTTAGGTTCTTAAGTATTTTGACCTAACAGCTAAGTAATTTCACCAGTTACAGTGCCAGTTCAAAATGGAACACAACTAAGTACATTACATAATGTTGCCGTCTTGCCCGACAGAATATCTGACACTGCGGTGGTGGTCTAAAATCTGGAAGGTCTCTCGCCAGGAAATTCATGTAGTGTGCTTTTCCATACAATCGGCGCAAATTGATATTATATACATATTATTTTGCACGGTAATCTAAATAATACTAAGTAGATTTTTAATGTGGAATGTTTTAATTACGTTAAGTATGTACATTTGACCAATGTCAGAGTCTAATGGTACGCTAGAAAACGAGTAAGTAAATGCCAAAATAAGCGATACAAATAGCCGCGTCTTCACCGGGTGCACGGGCTCGCACGGCAGCCTTGCGAGCCAAATAACCCCGAGGCACATCCACACCGACCACACATTTGGAGCCTCGCGAGCCCGTGCGTCCGGTGGAGAGTGGCTATTGGTATCGCTTATTTTGGTATTTACTAACTCGTTTTCTCGCGCACCATTAGACTCTGACATTGGTCCAACATTATTGTCTCTCGTCAGGCAACATGATGACGCTGTCGTACAACGGCGGGCTGCTATCCGGCTCGTTGGTGTCGTACCTGCTGCTGGGTGTTCTCGGCGCCGGAGCGGGTGGCGAGCCAGCCTGCACTCCCGACTACCCCACCCCACGCCTCGTGCCAGCTCCCCCGCCCCCCGCGCACAACGCTACCTACCCGCAGTACCCGAGTGCCACCGCCCACTAGACGCTCAGAGTAAATAGTCTATTTACTATTTACTCTGAGACTAGACGTGACCGCCCCCCGCCCCGCACACAACACCTCCGGAAATTGAGGAAAAAACATAAATTAACATATCCGTAACAGATTTTCAGTAGGTACCTATACAAAGTAAGGTTAAGGAATGCTTCTAATTGGAACTCATAGCTTTCTAAAGCGCGCATCACTGTTTATTTGAGCTCAGTTGCCAATTAAACAAAATTGGAAAAGTAAGTACTTACCTAATTTGGGTAAACAAGACACGATGAGTGAATGATATAAATACTTAACTAGGTAACAACTAGGTACTAATAGTCCATAAAAGCCCATACTAGTGATGGCCCATATAAATGTTTGAAATAAGTTATTCTTACATACTACTTACTTTCCTTTGTATGTAAGTAAGTACTTACGTCTATTTAAAAAAAAGACTGCAATATTAAATCATCAGTAGGTAATATTAAATCACACACAAACGAGTAGGTGTGAATATGTATAGTAAAATATGTTTAGAAGTAGTACTTACCTATATTATACCAATGAAACTTCATTTGGAGAATTCTGTGCAAACAAAACCATCAATTAAACGTTATAAACGTCCACTGAGCGTAATAAACGTCATAATTCGCTTGCTTTGCGTGAGCAAAAGTCTTGGTAAATTAGTAGATGTCAATGTAAATAAACATTTTTTACTAAAGAAAATATTATAGCTATTGTACATTGCAAATATTTCTTTTCCTACCGTTATTTAGATGCAATAAATGTTAGTTTAGACTTTTGCTATTATAAGATATATAATAGGCACTTACCGTTGATATTGTTACTTAATGTAATAAGTAATGTTGTCTTTTACTTACGCGAATATTACACATTGAAATCAAACTACTTTTACGGATTTTATCGCGGTTTATTTTAGATTTTACTATCCCGACGTTTCGAATGCTTTGCAGCACCCATGGTCACGGGAGGACTGAGATGTTGAACGTCCTTATGTCAATACAATTATGCCGATGTACCCTCAGGTCTTCTTAGTTATTATTGTTGGTCCGATCTACGCAGTATCTTAGAGCTTCAGTATCTTGAGTATCTTAATCATCCTAGGTAGGAATCGGTGTTCTTTTGCAAGGATTTGCGGTTTATCAAATCTAATATAATGGTGGGTGCGATCCTGAACGTGTTCACAGACTGCAGACTTCGTACAGCGTCGGTGTTTCACATCAGTAGTGCGATTCGCTAAGCAAAATAACCTCAAGTTCGACGCCGTGGCTCCGGCGAATTACGTTTTCGTATTCATTAACTTTGCTTACGCAGCACTAGCGCCACGAGAATTAACGGCGTTTTGGTGGAAGTACTTACGGTCGAATAATTTGATTGTTCGTAGAGGAAAATTGTATTCGTTAAGCAAAATTCGTCAATCGTCTCGCCCTCGACTTCGCCCATAGCCTTGACATAACTTGTCAAAATAGAAAGCTTGTATTTTGCAGCTTTTTGTAGGCGAATTTGTGAACGAATTGCCAGCGCTGCTTTAAAAGTTTTTGAATTGTAAAGTTATTGTCAAAAAATCATTGGTTTTTATGTTTAGAATAGTGTTAAATTAGCTGCACGTGTGTTGTGCATCATATCTAATTATATAAAATATTTACTAAAAGCCAAAAAATCTGATGAAAGCTAAGCGTCGTCAAGTTCATGAAGAATTCAACTAAAGGCTTTTTGAAGATTTGCTAATATTTTAACATAATTATCTACCTCGACATAGACGATGACTAGTGCATTAACTAATAAATTGAAGGAAAGAAGAAAAAGGGTAGGTATCTATCTAAGAATCTCTCAATTACTTTTCATATACTTAGTCTCGTAAATAATTTATATTTTTCTAACTCCTATATACCTGCTGTACTGTGTATCTATGTTTCCCTGGGACGTGCCGTGGGTTAACCTTCGGTGTCTTCACCTAGCTGACCGAATTTTTTATTTGTATTAGATAGGTTATTCAAAATATTGTGAATAACCTATCTAATATAAATAAACAATACAATACCAGTGAATACTTACTTATTAAATGCAAAAGTACCTAAATAGCTTGTTTGAGTTGAAATATGTTTTTAAAATAATTACTGTTTTCAGATTCTATATACTTACCCCTATAATCAAAGGCTAATGGAATAAGGAACTTACAAGATGCTAGTGGCCACAAATGTGGATTACTATATATCGCAGTCTTCTGCCTCACGAGTTATTCATGTTGTAAATGGAAAGCTAATATTGTAAAAAGGAATTCACAAAGTTTCTACAAAATACAGGAGAGTGGGTGGTAGCCGGTTTAATTTTAATGTGTAGTATTTACATGAATATAAGAAAGAATTAATTTAATAAAATATTTAATATTACTTAATTATGTATTGTTTTTCATTACAAATAAAATATTAAAAAAATAGAACTTCATACCTTATTTGGAAACAAACAATAGTTACAAAAACTGGTAAAAGTTGTTTGTTTACATTTAGGTGGGGAGTATTCTCTGAATTAGAAAAACATTAAAGAAAATCATATCACTCTTATAAAAAGCTACACCATCACTAAGTGGTAGAACAACCAAGCAAGTGTCACAACGAGTATCCACGAGACCTCTTGGGGGTTCAGATAGGGAGTTGAAGAGGAAGGAAACCGCAGGAAAAACTATTATAAAGGGAAAAGTTTAGGATGGTAGGATTAATTAATTCCATAGATGACACCTACATACAAAAGCTACTTACTTATATTAATAACAAACAAACTTTTATTATTTACAATTAAACAATTTATTAAAAATATTACACAGTTCGTAGAAAAATACTTAGATTAGAACTGAGTAAACCCTTGTTTTTCATTAGAAGATTAAAGTCAATAATTCATTTTCTTTCACCATCACTCCTGTGTTCATACATTTATTTTGATATTGATAATACCTAAACACAGCATGTTATAGTTGATGTCATTCTAAGATTGTTGTTTTATCGACTTCCAGAGCCCGCAAAGCCTGCTATGTTGTAAGAAATCCTGGCTGGTGTGATCGAAACATTGAGCCATGCTCAACAAAATTTGGGCATGCATCAGTTCTACCTCTACTCTAAATTCTTCAATAGTTTTCAGTCAAACTAGCTATTTATAAATTTCTGAGCTGGGGCACTATGATGCAATAGTCTCCGTCGTGGGTCGTGCCTGTGTTCCTTCACAGCTGTCTCTCAAATGGATGTCCTCTACTGCAACCGCCATCAATACATGCTCCCTATTTCAATGAAGTTGACAAGGACATCCTTCTTCTATCTTCCCTGTACTAAAATAAATAAATTGTATTAGTTTAGTTCAGTGGTAAATTATATCTACACTAAAAGATAAAGAATTATCAAAACTTAGCTGACCTTAGCCCATTGTTGTTAACGTTTAGTTGTCTGTGACTAAGGTTTTGATGTTTGGCGAAGTTACGGTGGCGCTAAAGGGAGGATCCTCCGACCGAGCGAGGTGTGATGCTCGGCCAGGGCCGAAGCCCCCGACAGTTGTTGTCGGGATGTTGTATATATACTCCAAGGTGGAGAAACTTCGCTTGCGAGATTCAGGATCGGAGGTGTCGCCATCTAAATAAATTTAAATTTAAATTTCAAACTGTTTATTTCAAATTTTGTTAATTAGATTTACAAAAAACTCACCGCTTAATCTAGTTATAAAAGATTATGTGCTTGAGTGATTCACTACACGCTCGATACATCCTACTTTACCAACTTACAATTCAAGACTTATTTGCATTACGTTATGTTACTTATGCAGAGGCTGTAAGGTTTGGAAGTATATATTGTCCTACAGTAAAATGGTTATGGTCTATAACGTTGTATGTGATACTGCTTGCTTTACTTCGCGTCACTGTACCGCATGTGGCGCCATCTGCTTGTGTCGTGTTGCCACATCACTCCCCCCCGAAGACTGGAAGTCGATCAACTGTCTTCATATGCCAGCTCGTCCTTGCGCTCCAGTCGCTATGCCAGTGCCAGTGGATGCAGTTCCAGTGAGTCGGAACTGCGGTGCGTAGTCCCAGTGAGTCGGGGCTGATGCTGCGTCGTCCTTAGTGAGTCAAGGTGTGCAGTGCGTATGGCTGGCGGCTGCTAGTCGTACCGGTGAGAGAAATGCGCTCTTCTTACAAGGACCGGCCGTAGTGCAGGGGTGCTGTGCCAAGTTGTGGCCGAAGGTTGACCAGGCTTGCATTCTGTAGCTGCATGCGGTGGTCGTCCGATGAGGCCGGGATACTGGCTGGCTTGTGACTCGCTGGTTGAAGCTGGAGAGTTGCTTGCTGCTGTGGGGAGAGAACGATGGCGAAGCTGTGCTGTTGTCCGATCCGAAGGCTGCGTCAATATCACGTCGGGGTCACCAGATTTGGCGAAGTTACGGTGGCGCTAAAGGGAGGATCCTCCGACCGAGCGAGGTGTGATGCTCGGCCAGGGCCGAAGCCCCCGACAGTTGTTGTCGGGATGTTGTATATATACTCCAAGGTGGAGAAACTTCGCTTGCGAGATTCAGGATCGGAGGTGTCGCCATCTATAACGTTGTATGTGATACTGCTTGCTTTACTTCGCGTCACTGTACCGCATGTGGCGCCATCTGCTTGTGTCGTGTTGCCACAGATGCAATCATAGTAGTATTCAGGATTCATTGTCCCTTGAGTACGGTGTGTGGTATGAGGAGTACGAGCAAGTCCAGTGGCGAGAAACTTATGCTTTTCTACCATTTCAACTAGTTGTTCACTTCACATTTTAAGAAAAAAAGCAACTCGCTCGTTGTTAATTTTATCGATTGATTGACTATATAGACTAAACAAACATCTCACACTATCTCACATGACGTAACGCGACATGACATTGACAATCGAAATGTCTTCCGTGATTTTTTCGAATTAAAATCAAGCAAAGGTATTGACCACATACTGCCAAACACAAACTCATATCAAGAAAAAACAATGTATAGTGCATTCCTGTGCCTAAAACTGAAAGTATGATGTTCATTGAACCATCTTTTGCATCCAGAAATTTTATTATTAATGGCATTTCCATTAGAATCGTGTTTTTTAAAAAACACCGATTATTACCGAAAAAAGGTTTGTCAAGTCCTTAATTCGCCTTAGATAACGGCGGCGAACGGCACGGCCTCCAGTTCGTCGTCGAGCCGAAATGTGATAGTGAATGCGGATTTATGCTCGACGTCGAAATGAAGACTAATTCGACATCGAGCTTGCTGTCGAGCGTAGTCACGATTGGTTACTTTAATGAATTGCATAGCAGCTATGTATTCTTTTACGCGAGTTTTTATCGCACGCTTTGTTTGCCCGATGTAGGAGAGCCCACAGTCACAATCGAGTTTATAAACTCCTGCATCTTTTAGTGGTTGTTGTACAAACCAATTAATATCAAAATAAAAACTTACGATGACAAAACAATGATGGCCGATAACTTTTTCTTCTTAATATATTTTTCACTTCAAAACTTCACGTCGCTGAACAAAAAGCGAATGATCGAACGAATGATTTCTGAGAAGTGGTTGCAGAATAAGAACAATGTTACCACACAGCAACGTAACTTTAAAACCAAGTGTTACTGTGTCGACTGTTCCCCATTTTTAGTCGTAGCGTCGGAACAAAGTCGACACAGCGATCAAAAAACGTTACTAGAATGAATCAGTGTCGACACGATGATGTCGAGTTGTTTCGTAACGGCTACCAAAAAGCGTTATATGCGTGAAATCAAAAAACATCCTAATTTCAATATAGAAGATGGTTGGGTGTTACTATCGGCTTGGGATCCTGTGATAAATATAATTAAATCCAATACCAATCAAAACACTGCACGACCTCAAGATCCTGTAAGCTCTTACTGCGTAGATCGGACCAACAATAATAACTATAAAGACCTGAGGGTACACCGGCATAATTGTGACTTATGGACGTTCAACATATCAGTCCTCCCGTGACCATGGGTGCTGCAAAGCATTCGAAACGTCGGGATAGTAAAATCTAAAATAAACCGCGATAAAATCCGTAAAAGTAGTTTGATTACTGTAATCACTTGAAAAACTTAACTGTAACATTTTATTGTTAGGGTAACTTTAAATTTAAAATCGCAGGGCTGCAGCCGCGCTGTTGTCGCGCTATATAGAAATCTCAATTGTGTAAGAAAATAAAAAGAATACTTATTTATCGACTTTGTATTTTTTAACGCATGTTACATTTTATTTCTTAATTAATTCGACCTATAAATTAGTTTCAGTATTTATCTACCTAACCTTTGTATGATTTGCATACGATTGGTAACATAACCACAGTGAGACTGAAATCAAGGAATTAAACTGAAAAATTGGAGTGACTTAACGATTGTTAGCATCAATATAATATTATACATCTTACATAAATATATATCGATGATTGTAAGTGTAAAAATTAAAGGCTACCTCTTGCTTTTTCTACGAAATATATATAAATACATTTGTTTGTAGATAAATAGATAATACATAGTTGTACATATTAACAACGGCAATGTAAATAAAACAAAAATATACTTAATACCTACAAGATTTTTATTTTATAAGTAGGTACCTGTTAATACAACCATTAAGGTGCGTTTCCACTGGATCGGAGCTGGACGGAGTGGAGTGCTTCTTCTTTCTTTTTAGGGTTCTATACCTTAAAGGTAAAAAGGAACCCTTAAGGTCTGACTTCGTCTGTCTGTCTGTCACACCTATATATTTCAGGAATTTCGGTTTGAAACTTGGAATAGTTTTAAATCTTACTTACGCAACCTCATCGCAAATGAATAAAATATATTTAACTTAGAGGAAGTTTTTACTTAGTTTTAGTAAGTATATTTGTAATGCACATTGGATCCACCTGGGTCGAAGTGCGTTCCGGTGGTTGTCGGACCCGATTTTTAGCCACCAGCAATAGAATAGAAAGTAATATTTAGAAATAAACTTTAAACATTTAGTTACTATGTAAGTAAAGTATGTATGTATGTATGTCTATTTCTTTGGCACGGCCTACAGCCTACGCGGTTTGCTAGATTCATGTATCTACTGGATCCCTGGTATCAGTTTTCGGTACGATGTCCCTTACACCCTGAAGTAAGACTTATTTGTGGAAAATTTATTTAATTATTTATCTGTTTATTCTTTATGCACTAAAACAGTACATAGGCAATTAATTAATAGGCAATTAATTATTATTATCTTAGAAAATTAGCAATGTAATTTGAGAAATAAATATTATTCCGATATTCATTTAAATGCTCGAAAATTAATAAGACAGTCATTTGTCATTTTCCATGTAAATGGTTTCTGTAATATTGTAACGGATATTATTTGACATCTTATAAATTCTTTTTCGGTACGATGTTCCTTAGTCCCTTACACCCGTTATATTATAGAAATAAGTAAGTCTGAAATTAACACATGTAAGCACCTACCACTTGATCTTGGGAAAAACTGTCTTCTGACATACATGTGATCCTACTAGATGTAGGTACTTATTTTACATGGGAGGAAGACTTATAATTTTTAACTGGCTTTAAAAAAAATATAGGTATGACAAAAAGACAAATCCGGTGAGTTTCTTGCCGGAGCTTCTCAATATCGGCCGCGTTACGATCCGGTGGTAGTATGTAAAAAAATATTCTTGTGTAAGTGCCTCCGTATAGGCCTATACATAAGTACTTAGATATTTTGATTTTGAAGCAAATCCCTTACTCCGGAGTCCGGACGTGCGGTGCCGTGCGTCTCGTCGTCCTATGTTAGTCCGTCCGTTAATACCAGAAACAAACACAATCTTGCTGTACATACAAGCCACGCGTCTCCACAGAACAGGCAAATCATTTATGTCAGCCAAAGTATACGTTTCTATAACAAACTGCCACAGGATATCCGATATATTCCACTAAATTTGCAGTGTATTTACAAATATATGTACATCAGTACTTAAACTAGGTAAAAAACTTCCTCCAAGTTGTCGCTACATGTCACATCCGCATATGTTGCCATGGTATTAAAGTGATACCATCAAGCCTCTTGCCATCATCTCGTGTAATACCGACTGATTCCAGTAGGTACGGCAGGAACACGGGCAGTGACAAACCCCCTGCGAATAACATCATTAAGGGCGGCATGGCGTGACATACGGCCAGCGCTACGAAAGCAAGAAAACCCGTGGTGACCATATTTATTTACGTTACGTGCTCCCCACAGCGACAGCGATGAGGAAGGTTGGTCCTGGCACCCACCCGCAAACAAACTGCAAGACTAAGGGTGGTATTGGTCAATACCGTACCAATAAGTGACGATGGAATAGCTTGCAACCAGTGACCGGACTCCTTCCCAGAGAGAGACAGCTAGCAACCGCGCACCATCCAAATCGTTAGTGCTGGTTCATCGATATATCGATGTGCTGGATGATAAAAGTGTTTGCTAAATTTAATTGCAAAGTGGCTTATTCCACTGTCTCTGAGCATTCCCAGAGAGTGTAGATTGGAGGGTCGAAACCCGGGCAAGCTAACTGCTAGGCATTTCTGGCCTCATTCAAATACGTCAGCTCAACAAATCCTAAAGGTACGCGTCCATTGGCACGCGCCGGACGCATCGCACGCACAGCACGCAACGGATTGTAGTTTGCTTTGTATGAGTTTACATAGCGCTGCATCCATTATCCGCGCCGCCCGCATCGGAAATTGACGGCGCGGATACCAGACGCGGTGCTATGTAAAATCATAGAAAGCAAACTAAAACCCGTTGCGTGCCGTGTTTGCGGTGCGTCCGGCGTTGGCCAATGGACCTTTAGGCAGAGACAATTATAGACCCGCTGAGGAATTCCAAAAATCTCCGATTACCCGGAGGATAAAGCTGCGTGGGCTTGAAATGCTCAACTTTAGTTAGATGGCTTTAGTTAGGTACCTACTCTTACTTTATATTGGGCAGTCATCGCCTTGTTACAAAAACGGTGTCTACGTGCTGCGATTGCTGTGCGGCTCCTACTAATTATATTTTCACACTTTTTCATATCATAATTAACTATCTCCCCACCTAAGGTTAAAGCACTAAGCAATCTAATTTTAAATAGCATGATTGTGATAAACTTTGGTGCTATACATAAAAAAAAACATACTTATACTTTTATGGCCCATTAACATGAAAGTTACACATGTTATACATGAACTACGACATTTTTATTTTTAGTAAGTACTTACTAATTAAAAGTCGTTTTATTTATTCCTGAAGAAGAAAAGATTTTCCTATTATAATCCTCAACGTCTCTGTCGGTATGATACTACGAGGTTAAACATGTAGTAGGTATAATAGACTTATACTTATGTAGGTCAACAAGCTTTACTATGTTCTAGTTTGTACACTGTGGTTCTGTGGGTGGCGCCGGGCGAACTCAATATGTTTTATTAGTCAATCATGTCATAAGTACAATCATGTATAAGTCAAAATACATCTATTAATCTGTTTAGGCTGTAGACAGTGCTGAATAAATAGACATACTTACATATTTTTTTATTTACATTATAACATAAAATAACAAAATATTTACTGGTTATTTAATATACATAAACACTAAGTGGTAAAGCACTGAGAGGGAAGGGTACCTATAATACTGGCGGCATTTCCCCCTTATAACACCCCTCCAATTTGCGTTAAGGGTTAATAAAGTTTGTTTCTAGTGACGAGTTCTGACTCATTTAACTATTAAGTGTGAAGTTTATTTTATTACAAGTCATTTTATCAGCAGCGGTATTTGTCTGATCCGAGGGCAATGTACTCACCTAAGATATTTATTTATGTCATTCATAATAATTAGTTTATTTTTTCATTTGTACCTACGTTCTTCATTAATTTGCCTATGATCAATCTACGCTGACAATATCCATAATGTTCCTAGGTATCTACATACAAAAAATACATAGTACTTACATACTTTTGGAGAGATTCTGGGGAGCTGGGGCTCGACCAGGGTATGTGGGATTCATACCCACTAAAACCCCCGCGGCTGTCGCATCGGCACACGAGCCGGGCTCCCCGGTGGGATCTGAACCAGGAGCCCCTGCCTTGTCCTTGAGCCCGCCGCCGGGGGGTGCATTGTCACCCCCGAGAACCAGTCACGGTGCTCACGGGGACGGTGGTCGCAACCCAGGCGCCAGCGCCCCCCTCCTGGGAGGCGCCGCCGTACTCAATGTACGTCCTAGGCCTAGGCCCCACACCGTGTGTGCCTAACTCTACGCAGCGCGGTATCTGACCGTAGATTATCAGCGTATACAGTAGGTATGTGGCTGGGCCATGAAAACACTCTTGGGGCGGGCGTCAAGCACAGCTCTACATCCATCATTAATAAAATTTGTCGTTAATCCCCGACCCAGTGTCTGATGATGGGAGCAAGCAGGAAGGTGATGGTAACTCTGCTCTATTAAATGTAGGACCGAAATTTAAATCAATGATTAAATTTTGACGAGTAGTTAGTAGACAGATACTGATCAGGGTCTGATAATGGCGCAGGAAAGTCATTTTAAGAGTTCGTTCACCCATGTCGGGAGTTTCTTTTAATTTTAAAAACGCCTAAGTACTTATTATTTAACCTATGAGTAGTTTATACTAAGTTTATGTTTAAGGGCTTGTCTCTATAATAATAATAATAATAAAAATTATTTCACAAGAATTTACCCATTTGCGCACTATAGACAAGCCCTTCGCCTGATGGCATGCAGCTTTCATTTTTCTTATCACTTAGCCTATAATATCTTTACCTAAAAGGTATAGGAAAAATCTTTGTACCTACTGAAATCGGATTCAATTATTTCCAGATATTTGAGCCCTCTTATATCTACAGTAGGTAGTTACGTATTACAACATTGTTTTACTAATAATGCCGTCAATGAACTATTTCAGTGGCAATATCATTTTAATAGACATCTTGAACTTCATGCAACTGATTTAAAAGGTTACTGTGGTACTTAGTTGATGATCTAGAATTATTATAAAAATGTATGGAAAGAGGTATATAATCGGTCTTCTAAAACGTATGTTGAACCGTATCAACATACTACCATCACTTGCTAGTGTAGTGGTCTACACGCGGTCAAAGTTCGAATTAATCTAAATTTCATGACAGCAATCAACAACTAGTGTAATAGGAACGAGCATTCTCTTCCAGCTTTGTTTACATATGTTTTGATTTCCTAGTAGGTACGTCTTGCTATTCCACAGTAGGTACAAAGTACCTACACATAGTATTGTAGACACAATAATTCATCAATAAAAAAAAACAATTTGTAAAATTCCTGATTACTTATAAAGAAAGAAAGCATAATATATTATAATGATTCAAAAAAGAAACAAACATATCAGGATGTATCCATCACAAAAGGGATGTGTGACCCCTGACGCTGGTTTTCAGCGCACCCTTATGAGTGACCCTAACTTGACAATAAGTTCAACATTATGAACGATTAAACTTTATCACATACATATCTTTTCAATTCTCCATCAACTACACTTGAGAGCAATAAAATCGCACACCCCTTGTAATTTGGTTTATACTGATTTTTTTCATAAATCTAAAAATATAGAGTACAAATCATTTAGCAAAATAAAGAATACAAGCTTAGCTTTAAAAGAACACAAATTAAAATCATTGACCTTCACATAACTTACAGAAATCAGCCGTACACCAAATTAGCCAAATTCACCCGTTAGCATTGTCACTACTTGCACCCCTTACCCGCAGTATAAAAGGGTCGGTTTTTTGGATTTTTAATCAGTTGCATACCGAAGGTCAACGTGATAACATCTCTACTCAAGGCATACGGAAAAATATGGATACCACGCCCGCAGAAGCCGCTCAAGTTATTGCCTTGCTCGAAGCAGGCCATAATCAAAGTGACGTTGCTACCGGTGGCTACATTCGACGACCAGGATCTGGCCAGCGACGCAGAACATCAGAGCATGATGACCGCTTACTTGTGTCGAGGTCTTTAAGAAATCGGCAACTGAATGCGGTTCAACTGGGACAAGAGCTTCAAGAAGTTCGCAATGTCAGTATAAGTCGGTGGACAATCAGAAGAAGACTTGGTGAAGCAGGACTGACTTCACATCGCCCAGCAAATGGTCCCAAATTGACCACAGCTCACCGACAAGCCCGATTACAATTTGCCAGGGAACATTTAAATTGGACGTATGAACAATGGCGGTTTGTTATGTTCTCTGATGAGTGCAGAATGATGTTACATGGTCACGATGGACGCTCTAGGGTCTACAGAAGGTCATCAGAGCGATTTTCACATTGCTGCATAAGCGAACGTGTGGCTTTTGGCAGTGGATCGTGTATGTTTTGGGGTGGTATAATGTTGGACACTAAAACTGACATTGTATTCATCACTGGGGCGAATACCGGCCCGAGATCGAGAGGTTTGACGGCTGCACGATACGTCGAAGAAGTGCTCGAAGGACATGTGAGGCCGCTTGCGTGGCTTATGGGAGAAGATTTTATCCTAATGCACGACAACGCCAGACCGCATGTCGCCAGAACAGTTTGCGACTACATGGAAGACGTTGGAATCACCGCGATGGAGTGGCCAGCTCGTAGTCCTGATCTCAATCCGATTGAGCATGTCTGGGATGAGCTGAAAAGAAGAGTTCGAGCAAGAAGCCCTGCTCCTACGTGCCTCCGAGAGCTTCAACTTGCCATTGAAGAGGAGTGGAACGCTAACCACAAGATTTCATGGTAAAATTAATACGGTCCATGAAAAACCGATTAAGAGCTGTAATTAAGGCTAGGGGAAGGAATACACCTTATTAATAAACAATTTGTTCAAGAATTTTGAGTTTGATTTTCATTATTTCTTAAGCGAAATTGGGTAATTTTACCCGTTTGTTGGGTTTTGTGCCGTAAAACCTCTTATGGGTATTTTTTTACACTGTATTTGATATCATTAGAAAGGTAATGAGGTAGACTTTCAATTGGTGTGTGTGTTTTTTTAAATATTTATTCAGATTCATGAAAAGAACTGCCTTGACATAAAAATGTCAAGGTGTGCGATTTTATTGCTCTCAAGTGTAGTTTAGGTTATATCGAAATATGTGGGATATTGCTCAAATCCTGTGCAACTTGACCCTGGGTTAGTCCCTCCACATTCACAGCAAAATAATGCAACCTTTTGCGAGTGGTTTTCCTGTAGGTAGGTTGCCAATGCTCTGAGAGAAGCCGTTGTTCATTTTAGCAGGCGCAGCGATATCCGACACGATCCTTGTATCCTAGGTTATTGCCTAGGTTCACGTGAGAACGAGATCAAGCACTGAAGGTTGTGTAACTATTACTTAGATGTTAAATATTAAACCAAAAGAAACAAAAAAATACTTTAGGTAAATAATTTATTAATTTAATCAGTAGCGTACATTACATTTAATATCACAACTTCAGAGACCAGACGCTGACATTGCAGCCGTAGTAAGTTTAAACAAGTTATCTATGGGCATCGTATCATCGATACTCAAAAGGGTTACAGCCCTACACAAAAGCTCAAGTACAGATACTTCGGAGGGTGTGTTATCTCTTGCGGCGGCGGGTGCGGGAACGCTGTGACGACCGCGAACTCCACTCCAAACTCAAGTCACTCGATGAGGGCGGCGTTTCAGGGAACTGGGCGTCCGATGTCCATCTGCACGAATCACACGCAGATTTTGGAGATTCTGGCACCTTTCCTGGTTTAGCGTTGGGACTGTAGGATTCTAAGATGTGTTTGTACGCACACGCGAGAGGCTCAGGGCTGCGGCCGCGCGCAGCGCATAGGCGCGCGCGCACGCAAGCGCTGCAATATCCACAACTATCTTCACGGAGTGCACTTCGGACCATTTTGTATAGTTTAAACGTGGGATAGTGGTCGTAGTCACGCACTTTTAGAACTGACCCGAAATGACACTGTGTGTGATATTTATGCGCTGAGCGGTAGAGTCGACGTCGCGCACGCGCTTCATAGATAACCCTAGGTTGGCGCCAGCACAGCCGTCCAAAGCGCCAACCGCGCGGATGTAAGGAAAATCAAATAATTTAAGTAGGTAGGTATATTCTGTTTTTTACGAATAATTAATAGATCTTGTAATGTTGGTCCATCTGCGATTTACTGATATACCTCCAAACACGGAATCGGTAGATGAGAGTGTTCCATAACACCCTTTGTCTTACCGCCTACTCAATTAATCTTAACTAAAACAAAATAGGTTTTTCCTGTGAGCCCCTTTCTGCAATCCATAAATGTTTTCTTATAATTCAAGAATCGACGACATAGTTTCAAAATCATTAATTTATTTATTATACCTACAGTATTACATTACGAAGGAGGACCTGTAATACTGTTGATACTATCATTTCTTATTACTGAAACATTTCATTCGAAAAAAAAACAGTTTGTGAAGTTACTTATGTAGTGTGAGACTTATTGTATGGGTTGGTTTCTGCAGGCTCTAAACTTTATTTCATTGGAGATTACGAACAAACACAGTTGCTAATAGTACCTACACATACAATTAAATTCAATTAAAATACTCTTATAAGTATAAATTGTACGTAAGTAAAATATTAATTATAATCTATCATTAGACACCACATTCTAGATAAACCCAGCGACTTGCTCTAGATCTTTACCAGTCAATACCGGTTTCTTCGTTAATACTTCATAACTATAATGCGTTGTACAACACTTAGAAGGTTCTTATCACATTATTTTTCCTTTATTAAAAGATGGGGAAATAAATTAATTAGCTATTACGCCTCGATTTGACACAACGGACACAATTTAGTCAAAACCAAGTAACGAGCCCACACACGATGGGTGGGAGTATTATGTATAAGACAAGAGTTCCTTATGCCCTACCTACTGCTTTCAACATCAGACCTTGGGCACCACTAGTATCATCCTCACCATCAGCCGATCCACTGCTGAACATAGGCCTTCCTCTTGAAACTGCAATGTCGTCAGGCCGCACCTACCTGCGTACAACCAAGGTCTATCTATACTATGTACTTGTAAAGAGATATCAACAAGCCTAAATAGAAGGGATACTTTTATGGCGAGATCTGGCTCTATTGTCTCCGTACCTATGTTGCATTGTAACCACATGTTATAAACATGTAAAAATTCAATTAAATGGTGTGCAAGAAAGAATAGCACCCATTCACCCATCCGTCTCTTCCCGTTGGGTCCTGTTTTCTTCACCGGGTAACCAGGACCTCTGGTAAGCATGCCTACTAATAAAAGCTGCACGCAGTGTATTAGGCTAGGTATACTGCCGTCATAAAACGAAAGGACGTATCTACCTAAAGTTCGAAACGGAGAAATAAAATAAAAAGTATTTTTGAAAGTAAAAAATTCGCTGTGCTCAAGAAAATAATAAAAATAATATTTTTTCTGTGAAAAAGTATGAATTAAAGTGTGGTCTATTGAATTAAAGATGCAAATATTATTAAAATAGATTTTATATATTAAATAAATTACATTTTCCCTTTTTGCTTAGTAAAAAAATTACAAGAATATACATGATACTGCAATGAAAAGACGTTTCTGGCTAGATACTTCCTTTCAACTTAGTAATTTATGAAACGTCTTTTTTACTTAGCGATAATGGGTAACTAGGTTGTCGTTACCTAAATAAAATAGACGTATTTAGCCATTTACTGCTTTTCAACTTAGTGATTCTTACCTACAGTCGGTGAACTTACAATAATACCTGTAGAAACGCCAATGTAACATAATTAACTGTCAGATAATTAACAGCCCATATATAAACTGAAATAAATTTAATCATAAAATAAAAATGAAATATAAAACTACTTTTGATGATACTCATTCATACCACCAAGGCACCAACAAACGTGAAATGTTAAGGTTCTGGGCGGAAAATTGTAGTATACTTCTTAATATTGATCGCTCAGCTGATTTTGATTACAATAAAACAAATATCTGAATTTCCTATAGATATAGCTCTAGACAAACCAATTTCTATCAGCGAAATTACTGCCGCCATTCAGCTACAAAAACTTTTTAAGCAAATGTGGCATGTTGAACTAGTTACCAAAGACTTCACAGAGTTAAAAATCTTTGCACTGTATGAAAATAAAGGAGTTACCTTTATTTTCATACAGTGCAAAGATTTTTAACGGCTGATTGAAAATCTTATAGAGGTACCTCACTTCCCACGGCTTTCGGAAAAACCTTGGCCAGAGTACTCCCCAACCGTCTCATAAAATAAATGATAAAAGAAAATATTCTTCCCCAACCTCAATTTGGCTTTCGTCTAAATAGAGGCAATATTTCGATTGGTCAATTACAAGAGAAAAGAACAACATCGAGCAGTATTTCTTTGTTTGGTAGACCTCGAGACTTTTGATAGTGTGCGTCGTGTCACTTTTTGGATTCTGCTACTCAAACTTGGTTGTACAGAAAAGTTTGCACGGATGTTAAGACTGTTACATGATTACATAACCTGTGTTTATGTAAACGGTGAGCGGACAGATTTTTATTAACACGCTTTTATTAGCTTGACCTGTATGTATGTATGTATGTATGTATGTATGATGGTAATGGAATCTTGCGATGCAATTTTGACCCACTTCTACTAGTCCAAAACATTTGAAATTTTGCACATGTATCAAGGACCGGTGACAATACAATAATATGGTATCATCGAGCTGATCTGATGCTGGGGCTCGAAGGTGGATAAGGGAACCCTTGGATGGCTACTAGTAAACTAATCGAATTTGGGCTCATTTGATTTGTTTTAAAGAGTTCTTTTCACTTTGACCATTAATGAGGACCTGATGATGGAACTGGAAGGTGGGTAACGGAACCCTGGAATGGCTACTAGTAAACACATCGAGTTTGGACTCATTTGATTTGTTTTAAAGAGTTCTTTTCACTTTGACCATTAATGAGGACCTGATGATGGAATAGGAAGGTGGGTAACGGAACCCTGGAATGGCTACTAGTAAACACATCGAGTTTGGACTCATTTGATTTGTTTTAAAGAGTTATTTTCACTTTGACCATTAATTAGGACCTGATGATGTAACAGGAAGGTGGGTGACGGAACCCTGGAATGGCTACTAGTAAACACATCGAGTTTGGACTCATTTGATTTGTTTTAAAGAGTTCTTTTCACTTTGACCATTAATGAGGACCTGATGATGGAATAGGAAGGTGGGTGACGGAACCCTGGAATGGCTACTAGTAAACACATCGAGTTTGGACTCATTTGATTTGTTTTAAAGAGTTCTGTTCACTTTGACCATTAATGAGGACCTGATGATGGAACAGGAAGGTGGGTGACGGAACCCTGGAATGGCTACTAGTAAACACATCGAGTTTCGACTCATTTGATTTGTTTTAAAGAGTTCTTTTCACTTTGGCCAATAATGAGGACCTGATGATGAAACAGGAAGGTGGGTGACGGAACCCTGGAACGGCTACTAGTAAACACATCGAGTTTGGACTCATTTGATTGGTTTTAAAGAGTTATTTTCACTTTGACCATTAAAGAGGACCTGATGATGGATCAGGAAGGTGGGTGACGGAACCCTGGATTAGCTACAAGTAAACACATCAAATTTGGGCTTATTTGATTTGTCTTAAAGAGTTCTTTTCACTTTGACCATTACTGAGGGCCTGATGATAGAACAGGAAGGTTGGTGACGGAACCCTGGAACGGCTACTACTAAACTCATCGAGTTTAAGCTCATTTGTATTAATTTGTATTAAGGAGTTACTTTGCCTAATAACGTGGACGTTGATGGACCCGGAAGGTTGGTAAGCCACCGAACGGCTTCGGACCAGTTATACCATTAATGGTATAAATGGTACTAATTTGTCCCATTTATACCTGTAATATAGGTGTTACTAGTTAATACCAGTTATACCATTAGATATTCCTTGAATACTACTTGTGAAACTATTGACTTTTAGCGTACTGTCGACTGTTTATAGGGTAAATACGTAGTGCTTTCTCAATACTTGGGCTAATTTTATTCGTAGTTTTTAGTCTTAGAAATATTCGCCATATTTCTAAGACTAAAAAGTATAAAATAAATTAATAGTTTAAAAAACTAAAAATACACGCTTTTATAAGGACTACTGCACTAAAAAGCTATAAATAAATTATCTAAACCGTGCTTTCTTTCTTTCTACCTCGTGTTTGTAATTTATGGATTATATTTATGTGTAAAAGCGTGGGGCGCTTTTTCTCTGTAAATGATTACAAATTATTGTCAAGTGAATACAAATACTTAGCGTTCTTGAAATATGACAAAAATGTTAAGCTGTTTTCAGAAAAAGCGCCCCACGCTTTTACGCATAAATATAATCCATAAATTACAAACACGAGGTAAAAAGAAAGAAAGCACGGTTTAGATAATTTATTTGTAGCTTTTTAGTGCAGTAGTCCTTATAAAAGCGTGTATTTTTAGTTTTTTAAACTATTAATTTATTTCCCCGTGAGTTGTGGAGTGAAGCAGGGTTGCGTTTTGGCACTAATACTATTTGCAGTGTACTTTTTAGTGGTAGTGGTAGATACATTAAAAACAGCCAACAATACACACATTTGATATCTTGCTTACTAATGGCAAACTTTTTTATTTATCCCTGCTAAAACCTCAAAGAATGGTCTCCCATGATATATTCACAGACACAGAGATTTGGTATTCGGATGATCCTTGTTTTGTGGCGGAAACTTCGAATGCCTTTCAAGATTTCATGGAAAAACGAAATCTCTCGACTCGTAGATTCGGCTTAAAAGTAGGTAAGTATAACAAAGATAGAATTTATGTCTATGGACACAGAAGTTCCTACTCCATAGCCGTATATACGGCTCAACGCCATAATTCTTAAATTTTTCAACTTACCCTCGTCGGAGACGTGGATACTTTATTGCAGACATACGAACATTGGATAGATTTCATCTCAAGTGCCTCCGTGAAATCATGAACTTTCATTGGTTCGTTTGAGACACCAATGTTTTGCGTCGAGGTAAATTTTACGGGATTAGGCGTATCTAATGAAACGTCATTTACGCTGGAGTGGCCACGTAGTTAAGATGTCGGACGATAGAGTAGTAAAACGCATCATTTATTCTGAACTAGAGGAAGGCTAACTTCTCAGGTATAAAGATGGTCTGAAAAGACATGAAGGGATGTATAGTGGATCACCTTCACTAGGAAAATTTGGCTAAGCAACGAAGTACATGAAGACAAAAAGTACATGACCTGGTACAGGTGTTCGAGGAGCAAAGGAGGCATGTATTGGATGCTAAGTGGGATGCGATTTAGAGCAGGCCAGGGTGGCCTGCTCCTAAATGCAATACAATTATGTAACTGGTACTCTTATGTCCACATTGCACTCGTATATACAGTACCAAAACAGGCTATAACATTCCAAAACGGCAGCAACAGTGGTTCCTGAAATTTAAAGGTGTGACAGACAGCCAGAAAGACGGACAGGCGAAGTACCTAAGGGGTACGATGCGACTTCGCTTTTTCACTTAGATCTTTATACTTAGATATACTTTGCTTTTCCTTTTATGCTGTATCTTCTTTTTTTGGTGTACAATAAAGAATATTTGTATTGTATTATATATACCTACCTAATGCTTAATTACAAACACGGGGTATAAAGAAAGAACGGGTTCCATACTTTATTTATTGCTTTTAGTGCAGTTGACCTTATAAAAGCGAGCATTTTTAGTTTTTTATACTTACCTACTTATATTTTTTTATTCTCCATACACTTCTCTTCACGCCAGCGCCTCTAGCGGTACAGATTAAACACGGTTAAAATTTACCTACTAGAGAAAACAAAGTTGAATCATTTCCATTTGAACTCGGAAGTCTAAGGTGTTGCGCGAAGGGATTGCAGTAAAAATTACCACAGGCAGGGGTTTACTATCAAGAGGTCACCAACGTACTCATCACAAGTTGCATAAAACGTGAATATATTATGAAAACACATAATTAAATTACTGTACCGTTATTCAAAGCTTATTATGAGAGCGGCACTTCCTGTTTCCCGTCGACTTTGCTCCTATTGGTCAACTTTCTTGTGATTTGACCGGAAATAGCATCACCATGGCAGGCGAGGGCAGCAAGGGTTTGTTAAATATGCCCGCTCGCCCCGCTCTTGTTCATTGGCGTCTTATTTCCCGTCACGTACACCTGTCCGAGGCTACAATATTACAACTATTTATGGAATTCAAATGAAATTCTAAATAATTCCAAAGGAATAAAATAGTAAACAACAATAGTTGTTACAAATAGTCGGAAGCCAAGCAAACAGTGAGTAAAAACATTTTAACGGTTTTTGCCGTTCGTTTTGTTTCTTTGTTCCTAATGAAATGTTTTATACTAATGAATATTTTGTGGTTTGAATATAGTGCAAGTAAATTGGGCTATGTACTTAAATTTCCAGGGCAGCACCGAGGGTTTTTAAAAAGATACAAGACTTGTTCACCAAACGAACATTTATTGAGAACTAACTATTACAAGCAATCTTAGGGCTAAAGCAAAATAATATAGTCACAACAATTCCTATGTGCGCCCACGCACCGGACGCGAGCGCATAACAATTCTATGAACGCTGACGAAAGCTTCGTCAGCGTCGCCCGCCCAGTCGCTAGACGTTTAGCAGGCTGTGATATGTACAGCCTGCATAACGCCTCCCCCCGCAGATTCAAAATTATCCGAGGGGTTGTTTGCACTCGGATTATTTTGACGTCTGAAGCGTTTTAAAATATTATACTTATAACCTAAAAATACAAAAATGATTAAAAATAAAACTATATATAATAATACAGTACCGACGCTAACAGTTTTCACATTTAACACATTTTCATCACTTTCTTTTACCTCACTTTCACTCATTTTTAGTAAGTTATTTAACTGTTGAAGATTCGTTAGATCACTGGTTTCAAGGCTAATTGGTTTCCGCCGTAGTAGAGATTCAGAGACTGCTATCTGGGGCAGATTGACCATGGGCAATTTCGTATAATCCACACACAGACAAGTTAACATAAAAGACACCTCATAGCAGGGCACCGCAGGCTGCCAACGGTATGCAGTGGCACATCATACTTAAGCGCCACGCCCCCGCTCGTGGCCTCATTCCGACGTCAAACGTAAAGCGCTACGGAGCAATTCTGTCTGACTTTAACAACTAAAAATAATATTAAAAATGCCATATTGTGCGGTGAAATGGTGTGAAAAGTGTAGTACAATATCAAATTATAATAAACTATTTTAAAAAAAATAAAAACCGACTTCAAAGTAAATTATCTAAAAAGCATAAAATAACGAAAATATTATTGAAGTTGGTGTTAGCGTACCTGCTGTGTATATTCTGCACCAACTTCAATAATATTTTCGTTATTTTATGCTTTTTAGATAATTTACTTTGAAGTCGGTTTTTATTTTTTTTAAAATAGTTTATTTAACACTTTTTAGTGACTTATTTTACCAAGATAGGTATCAGCACTATCACGCTACTCGAACGTCTACATTACAGTACCTTACTGAAAACATAAAAAGTTTATATCTCTTAAACTACTGGACCGATTTTGATGAAATTTGTACTCTACCCTAAGTTGAAAGATACTCTAACTATAGCAAAAAGAATTTTCGAAATCGGACTTGTAGTTTCTGAGAAATCCGCGGACAAACCTACATACATACATACATACATACATACATACATACATACATACATACATACATACACTCGTGAAATTTGGTAAATTCGTTTAGAAGCCCACATAGACTAACATATATGAATATTACGCATTTTTATTAATATTACATACATACGCGTCGAATACAGAACCTCCTTTTTTGAAGTCGGTTAAAAAAGATGGTATCTCGTTCCACCGGTAAGTAAAATTTTTACTTATTACAATCAAAATAATTTTTTAAATCAAAAGTACACTTGGGAGAGCCGCCATTGATGTATTTTTACAAATCCCTTTCTTTCTAATGCAAACTCACATAATGCTGTCTCGCACTGTCATTGGCACATCTAAGCTAGTGAAGTGTACATCAGGATTATCGGTATCGATAAAATATCATATATTTTAGAAAAATATTAATTGTATTGACAGAATATACAACGATAAAACTGTAAGTGATTATTATTATTGATACAGTTGCAAGGAGTATGACTACATTTGGTAAGAAAATTTATGCTTTTTTAAATATTTTTTGTCTTGGGATGAGTTCATAGCATCATCATCTTCAAAATCAGAGTCCACATCAGTAGCAAAGCATTTATTTACGGTACGTATTTATTTAAATATAATACGATATGAAGTTATCCGAGGATAGCTCTGTATGTAAGTTATAATGTTTTATTTTTGTTTGTTAAGCAGGACAATCCTGGGAATTTAGCAGCGCCTTCTTCATCAATAATTCAATTTGCAGACCGACAAATAAAGTGTATAACTGATGATATTTGAGATATTTGTGTAAATCCTACGTTCTGTTTGGTCAACCAAGTTATATAAAATTAATATTTATTTTTACTATATTAAAAACATTATTATTTTGTGTTCAGACGTTTAATTTCTCTCATAAAGCGATAAAACTATCGATGAAGAAACATGACAGCCAACCCTAACCATACAAAATTTTAATGATTCTCTTCCAACATTTGTAGTGGAATTCAATCAAGATTTCTAAAACTGATAATTGAAATTAGTTATCGAAATAAAATATCGACACTTACACATCACTACCTGGGAGTGGCTAGTGACCCGTTTATGACGGTTTGATGACGTAGCAAGCGTCATAATCTAAACTAACCAATTACAAGTGACGACCTTCCCTCGTCCCCCACCGACTTTGGGCATCAGCGTTCTCATACAATAAAGGTACAATGCTACGTCTTTTATGTTAACTCGTCTGTGAATCCACAGGACTTGTAAGGACATGATGAGATTTCAGGGTTAGCTCACCAATTTGCATATTGCAGTGGTCATCTAATGTAAGGAGGTAAGTGCCTTTTATTATATCTTTTGTTATTTCATTATTTTCACAAATTTTAGAAGTTACGCTTTCAGTTTTGCTGTAGAGGATCCATCGGTCTTTTCCCACTGGCTGTATCAACGGGTCATTAACCTCTACTGGAACCGGTTGGCAGGAGCTGGTGTCATCAGAGAATTTCATCAATGCGGTTATGCAGGTATGTTCTTCCAGAAGCGATGACACGTTCTCGGTACACAAGAACATAGCCTCGTAGAGCTCGCTGCATGGCTGGGAGAGCGATACTGTTTGCGACCCTTTTACTAACAGGTAAGGGTGCTTGGGTATAATCAAGGCAGTTTGGTTGAAAGGAGTGGTGATAGGAATTGGAACAGCTCTATAATAATTATAAATTCCGTCTCTTACTATTGGTACATCTAAAATGAATGTTATTTGACTTCCTTTGGCAAAAGCTTTAATTTCTACAGATTGCTCTATTTTAACCAAATTATCGTAGGTCACTGGATAAACAAGTTTATTAGATTCTTCTATTGATTTGAGTAATTTTAATAGTTCACTAGAGTTTATAAGGGACTGATGTAACATTTTCATTTACTGAATGTAATTGATGTTTCAATTTCATTCCATCGTATGTAGAGAAATTGGAAATTGTGCAAAAATAAATTGTAAATATTAGCAAAAGTGTGTATAGTTAAATTTGTATCCGTTATATCTATTGATTTTGCCATTTTCCATAACTCTTCATCGATATGTATAAAATTATTGTTAGTTGAATTAGTAAATTTAATAAGAGAGTCTGACATTTCAGAAAGGAGAGTTACTTTCTTTATTAGCTAGTCTTGGCGTGTTTTTATGTGACCAATCATATTGTCATACTTGATAGCGTCGTCATAGTCTAAATTACCACTAATAATCTTAATTATAGACCCTAGAGACTTAAAGATTGCCCGTCTAGTTCTGAATGATGGAGCCAGCTGCTGAAGTTTTTCTATAGTAGAGTTCATAACGTAATCGGTTTGAAGCTTTACACTAAGCAGCTGAGAGTCAAGGGTCTTATTCTCAAAATAATTATTAACCTGGTCATTAAACATAAAATATCTTTTAATATTAAATTCTAAATCTTCTTTCATAGGGCTTAAATCTAAAGTCTTAATTATACTCCACTTATCATAACTTACTCTAGCTTGACCTTGCTTCACAAGGGATACACCCGGATTCCTATCGATCCTTTGAAGTTGAAGGGCCTGGCTCCTGGTGGTCAGGGCCAGGAGCGCGAGGAGGTATCTGTGAAGGACGTTTAATATCCTTAATAGGTACTTTTGTTTCGCGGGTTTTGATCCTAACAGGACAAGTATTTCTATCAATTGGTCCAATCACTTGAGCCTCTTGATAGCGGGGCTTGTCCTTGCTTCTTCTAGTATTTACGCCCTTTATATAGATAGTATCCTCTTCCTGGACATTAAACGATGTTTCTCCCCCTCGTTTTACCTGTACTTTTTCTTTATTTTCGACTATTTTGTCTGTTAAATACTTATAGAGATATTTCGTGCGCTTCATGTGGTCATTTACTAGCTGTTGAGTATAATTCTTATTAAAGTCTACCGCGAAAGTACTATTAGCATCGGTATGCCCGAAAACAACCTCAAACGGCGTAAGGCCTGTTGCGGAGTGAATTGTTTGATTGTAAGACATGATCGCATATGTCATGATGTTTGCGGCATCTGTTATTTTATATTCATATTTAGCAATACGATATATCTCTATAATAGTAGAGTGAAATCTCTCTATTAGTCCCATAGAGTTGGGATTATGTGGTGTCCCTATATGTAAATCTACTTTATAGAATTGTAGCGTTTCTTTTAATAGAACGTTATTAAATTCAGACCCGGGGTCAGCGCTTATTTTATTTGGGATTCCATAAAATGAAAAGTACTTAATAAGGGCACGAACAACTTCAGGTGTAGAACGATTAGATATTTCAAAAGCCTGACCTAACTTACTGAAGGCATCGACTACGGTAAGAAAATATTTTCCGTCAATGGAAAATAGATCCATGAATATTTCGGCAAATGGTTTAGTTTGTGTTTGTGTTACCTGTAACTGTGGTTTAAGGGGCTTTCGATCATATTTCATCCTCTTGCAAATATCGAAGGAATTTATTACGGAAGCGACGGTGATGTCCATGTTTTGCCAAAAATAATTCCGCTTTAGTTTCATTAGGGTTTCTTTGATGCCTCTGTGGCAAGTTTTACCACGGTGGTAGGCTAGTATAACTGCGCGCTGTTCCTCTTCGTCCTCTATGTACACGACTCTTTTGGTACATTCGTAAATTTTTACTGTATCCTTTTTAAATAGTTTAATGATAGCGTCCGTGAACTGACTTCTATGTACTTCATCTTCGAAATAAATGAAATGTTTAGTTTTAGGTTTTATATATTCTAAAAGAAATCGTTTGACTAAGTCGGTGTTGTCTACAGGTAAGTGTATCTCAAAAACTTTTTGTTTATCGCGTGATAAATTTTTAACTGACATTTGATTTCTGTTCCAGGTAAAAACGAGAAATTGATTAGGCTTCGTGTCTATGGCTTCATCTAAAATGGGAATACCATTGGTGTCAATATCTTCAGCAGAGTGTATGGTTTCAGTTGGTAAAGAACAAGCTGTCATGGTACTAGAAGATGGAGAGCGAATTGGGAAAGAATTGGGTGATGGAACCGTTATTGTGTCTGAGGAATCAGATATGACTATGGTATTTTCGTCATTTTCAGTGTTTTCTACGTTAACTTTCATAGATCTATCGTCATTATCAGTCAGTGCGTTTACTTTTATACGTGACAAGGCGTCCGCGTTACTATTCTGTTTACCCTTTTTATAAATTACGTCGTAGTCAAATTCGGCCAGTGTAAGTTTCCATCGGGTAAGTTTACTATTAGGTTCTTTAAATGAGTTAAGCCATACTAAAGGGCGGTGATCTGTATATATAGTGAATCTACGTCCATACAGGTACGGACGGAAATGTTTAGTTGCCCAAACGATGGCCAACATTTCCTTTTCTACAGGGCTGTAGTGTGTTTCCGCATCGTTTAACGTACGGCTTGCAAAAGCAATGGGCTTATCACTGCCGATAGGTCCTTGTGAGAGGACTGCACCTAAGGCAAAATCAGACGCGTCCGTTGTTAAAACGAAAGGCTTGGAAAAATCGGGGAACTGTAGTATGGGAGAATTTACAAGAAGCTCTTTGCACTTTTGAAAGGCATCTATATAAGCTTGCGTAATTTTTACTTTATTTCTTTTCTTAAGACAGAACGTCAGTGGCTGGGTAATTTTAGAAAAATCTTTAATAAATTTTCGGTAGTAGCCGATTAGTCCAAGAAAACTTTTAATTTCAGTCGTTGTCCGGGGAAGTGGAAAGTCAAGGACTGCCTTTATTTTATCGTCGTTGGGTTCTAGGCCGTCCTTAGTGATTTTGTGGCCTAAGTAAAGCACTTCTTTTCTGAGGAACTCACATTTGTCAAGTGTCACTTTAAGATTAGTCTGTCTCAATCGGTCAAAAACTTTTCTGAGTTTGTCTATGTGTTCTTGTAAGCTATTAGAATACACTATAATGTCGTCTAAATATACGAGGCAGTGTATGCCCTGCAAGCCTCTCAACACATTGTCCATTGCGCGTTGAAAAGTTGCAGGCGCCGTTTTAAGTCCGAACGGCATTCTCGTAAATTCATAGTGTCCGGACGGGGTGGAGAATGCGGTTTTGGATCTATCGGGGTCATCTACCTCAATTTGGTGGTAGCCACTGGCCAGATCTAGTGTGCTGAAGTAGGTGCACTTCCCTAATTTGTCAAATAAGTCATTGATGTTAGGTAACGGGTACTTGTCATCAGTCGTTATGTCATTCAAACGTCGGTAGTCTATGACCATTCTAAATTTCTGTTCACCAGACGCATCCAGTTTCTTGGGTACCAGATGCACGGGTGCACTCCAGGGTGAGAAAGATTCTTGTATGACATTATCCTTAAGCAATTTGTCAACTTGTTTCTGAACTTCAGAATTCTGTACTGGTGGAAGTCTGTATGGTCGAATGTACACACATCAAAAGTGTCTAGGGATCAAGCATTTTTGGGCAAAAAAATGGGCAGAAGAACAATGGCGTTTCGTGTGCTTTTCTGATGAGTCTCGTTTTGGTATGAGACCGGATACAAGACGTATACGACACTGGAGAACCCCTGGACGCCAACAGCGATTAAAATCCTGCCAGGAAGTCCATCCTTATAGTGGTGGAACCATCATGGTATGGGCGGGTATTTGGATCGGCGGAAGAACTGAGTTGATTTGGATCAGAGGCAACCTCAACGCTCAAATTTATGCTGAGACGATTGTATCAGACGTCATCGTTCCTCTACAAGTGCAAATCGGTCCCTTATTTCAGTTAATGCATGATAATGCACGACCGCACACCGCAAGAGCTGTAAGACAGACTCTCGCCGCAGCTAACATCAATGTCCTGCCCTGGCCTGCTCAGTCGCCAGACTTGAACCCGATTGAGCATGCATGGGATATGCTACAGAGAAGAGCTCTGCCGAATATGGAGGGTATCCAGTCGCAAGAAGACCTTTTTTTGTTGTTGCAACGAACATGGGCGGCCATTCCACAGCGTGATTTGGATGAACTCATTTTGAGTATGCCAAACCGATGTTCTTGTGTTGTTAGTGTTCGCGGTAGAAACACGGATTATTAATTGTTTAAGTTACCCAATAAAATTTTAAAGAAAACTGTTATTTCAGTCTTTTTTTCGAACTTTTGTGTTAGTGGTTCAAATGTCAAAAATCCCTTTATTAGGAAAATGGCAAATTTCTTTATTAATGCAAAGGTGACTTGGTTTATCGTTACTGTGACAAACGAAAACACTTTATTTGATGAATCCTTAAAGAAAATTTTAATTAATATCAATCAGGAGAAAAGTTATTGCAAAAATATATGTTGATCCCTAGACACTTTTGATGTGTGTAAATAGGGTCTTCATTTTTTGTACGAATTTGATGTTTCACCTGATTAGTGAAGGTAAGAGGTAGTTCATCGCAATAGAATATGTCCCTATACTCATGGCAAAGTTTTGTAATGGCTTCTCGTTCTTCAGAGTTTGTATGGTCAAGTCGTAATTTAGTTAAGTTCTTTTTCAATAAGTCATCTATTTCGTAATTATTTAAGTCGCTGGTCAACACATTTATCTGGTTTGTCTTAAAAGTCAGTCTGGTAACAGTCAAGGGCCTAGTAAAGGTCAATATGACGCTTTCTTGTGAGGCATTTTGAATAACTGTCATGGCGTATGAATCTATACACGTAACTATAGCGCTAGGCATTCGCACATAATTACTGAAGTCTCTAGCATCGAGTATCGCTTCTCCATTATCTAGATCGATGGGTACCCTTACTCTCGTTTCAGATCGCGGTTCGAGAGTGATTTCGTATGACATGTTATATACTATAGGTATTTCTGTATCCCGTGTACGTAAAATTTGGTTTTTCATGTCTATAGTCGCGTCTAGCATTTTTAACAAATCAGAACCAATTAAACCATCATATCGACCGTCAACGTCATACACGTATTATGTCTAAGTGTGCTACGGAAGATGCTAAGGAGGGGTATGTCTACAACTTCGTTATGTACACTGCGTGCATGGGTACTTATAACTTCGAATGGTTCGTAAAATTTACAATTGGAGAAATATTCATTGGCCTTAACTGGGCTAATGAAGCTTCTGGTACTGCCTGTATCTATCATAAAGCGTGAATTAATTTCAGGAATAAAAATGTGGGGTAATCTATTGATACCGCTACAATTTATATTTATCACTTCGGTGGGTCGTTCTTCGAGGCCTCTACAGGAAAATCCTCCTGATCGGTATTTTCTACTGTATTATCTGAATTTTCTAAATAAAAATTGTCACAGTCTGTCTGTTCGTAATTCTGTGATGAGTAATAGTCTATTGGTTCGCCATCATACGGGGGATAAGACATTGCTTGGTCCTCCTGAGCCGAATAATAAGCCGTTTCGTCATTGTCAAGTTCGTGACATAACATGTTCTGTCTGAGTGGGCGTGCAGTGCGCATGGACACATCCGTATTCTGATGCTGAGGTGTATTCTGTGACGGAATTCCGAATTTAAATTGCTGTCCGAAAGGCCGCATCGGTGCGTTATTAAATTGGGGCTTATAACCTTGTTGGGGCGTTATTCCGAATTTAAAATTATTTGAGTTTTGTGGGTTTCCGAAATTGGGCCTAAAGCCTTGTTGATTCGGTATGCCGAATTTAAAATTCCCTGGTGTTTGACCATGAATATTTTGATTGGGGGGATAGGGAGGGTTAAAAGCGGTTGGTCTAAAGTTATTTGTTGGCTGGTTTGGGATTCCAAATTTAAAGTTTTGATTATTAGGTAAAAAGAAGTTCGGTTTATATGGCGTTGCAAATCTAAAACCTCCGGGATTTTGCGGTAAAGTAGGTGTGAATTGTTGTATAGGTTTATTATTAATATTAACTCTATTTTTATTTTTGGCATTATACTGATATTGGAAGTTTACCTCCTCCATGACAACACTGAGCGCGGACTCTAAAGTAGTAGAGTTCCGTAATCGTACTATTCGGATTAAGTCCTCTGGCAGGTTATATAAAAACACGTTAAGAGACGCCTTATTATAAATAATCATCTTAGCGGCCTTAACGCCTTCGTCAGTCAAAAGATTGACCTTAGAAAAGAGAGCACTGCGAGTCTGTTGGATTCTATTACAAAATTGCAAGTAGCTTTCGCCAACTCTGATTTTTAAATTATCCAATTCGATCGCGACGCACTCTTCTGTTCGCGGGTCCCCAAAATGTTGGATAAACACAAGTTTTAAATCATCCCACGATGACAGGTCTGCCCTTTCGCTTAATAAAGTGGCAGCTCTACCACATAATCTACTAGTAATACAATGAAAAACATATGCAGATTGCACCGGATTATTTGGCCCGTTAAAATTTCTAAGAATATACTCACACTTTGTAATAAATAAATTTAATATACTCTGGTCACCATCAAATTTAGGAATCAGGCTCAATAAATCCTTTGGTATCATCTGCACAGCGACTGGTTCCGCGGCTTGTGCCATTTTTCAAAGTAACTATTTATGTGGTATATAAAAATAAAAATGGATAATTACGTAACGTAATAATTTAAATAAATGCACAAAGTAAAATTCTCAAAAATAAAATCTCAATAGTATTAATATATTTCTTTTATCTTTATATTGAATTAAATAATTAATATTTTAAACTTAGATATATCACTTAATAATAAATCTGCCAAATTACGTGCAGAAGTCAAATAACTTTCAACGATTTTAGTTTGAAAATCACTATAGAGTTCGTAATAATTATAGAGCTATACGGATGCAACCACAGGAAATAACCAGGGTGAGATAGGATAGTAAAAAGGTCTACTTACAGTCCACTCGATCCCATGCCTTCGCGTAGAGCTGCACCAGTATGAACAGGAACCCCCGGAGCCCGGATTTAAGAAATTTGTATTGGTTCGAAGATGCCCAGCACTCGCGCACAGACCTATTTTAGTGTCCTTTAAACGAGAGTTACACTATAGGCATCCTACCGCCGCTGCGCCACTTAAATTTCCAGGGCAGCACCGAGGGTTTTTAAAAAGATACAAGACTTGTTCACCAAACGAACATTTATTGAGAACTAACTATTACAAGCAATCTTAGGGCTAAAGCAAAATAATATAGTCACAACAATTCCTATGTGTGCCCACGCACCGGACGCGAGCGCATAACAATTCTATGAACGCTGACGAAAGCTTCGTCAGCGTCGCCCGCCCAGTCGCTAGACGTTTAGCAGGCTGTGATATGTACAGCCTGCATAACGATGTAAGCAATATTTTTATAAATAATTATTTTCCATTCAGTCTACCGACAATTTTATTTTGAAAACTCGAAACTTAGTTTTTAATCCTTGTGCAGAAATGATATTTTTCGTAAAGTTTATTGCTGGTAATTTGTACGTACGAGATTTCTAAGTGGATAAAAAACGACTCTTAGTAAACGACCCATAAATCATATTAATAATGCAAGTTATTTTCTTTACAATCTACCCGCAGTTTTAAACATTTGCTGAATTATTTTGTAGCAAAGTCCTACGATGATAATACATTTCTTACAGTTAGTTCTAAGCTTTTTTTCAGAATGAATATTTCTTTAAACCACATTATTATGCAGACAGTAGCAATACTGTCAATTTACGAAAATCTGAACAGTGAAATAGTGACTCTATTATCAACGTGAAAGACAGCAAACAAGTGAGTTCAGTTAATTAGTATCCCAGTTATACAGACGCACCATTGCGTCCATTTTTATTTTTTTATTGTGTCTTAAAACAAAAAATAGCCTGCTGGACAGTTTTCGTAATCTTCCTGCGTGGGCTAAGTAGTTTATTACAGATATGGTCTGTGTGCCGGAAGGTGAAAATATTACAATTGCGAGTTAAATACAATTACGTTAATGTATATTCTATGTAAAAGAGTAAAATAAAATACAATTTTAGTAATAAATAAATATAAATATTTATAAGAAACTGTTCAAAGGACACATTGCTGAGAGTATCAAGTAACGTAGAGAAGCTATCATGGTAACCAAAAGATTAATATTCCACCTTGATTCATAAAAGTGTTCAATTATGTTTGTGTTCAAGAAAGCCGATGGCGTAGGCAATATATATTCTACCCTACACGAAATTCACAAATCTGGCTAACCCATTATGGTTACAATAAGTATATAGTGCTATCCCCTGGCACAAGTTATTATCCACCCTCGCAGGTTGGGTACACAAATAAATAACCAAAGAAGGGGGGACATGTACAGTGGCTTCTCGAGAGGGTAAGCACCTGTTTCAGATAATGAAGTCCACTTCATCGTATCATCGCATAAAATATACCCCGCCCTCGCTGGGTGGTTATACAAATAATTAACCTCCCTCGCGGGGACGGTATATATATATATATATATATGTATATATATATATATATTGTTGCTCATCATGAGAGCACATCTGGTTTTTGGAATCCATTTTGACAACCTTGTCAATTTGAAAATGGTTGGCTGAAAGTCTATTTCCCCATCAGTGTACTTTCCTTTACAGGGACTAAACCATTTACTACCCACCCCCGCAGGGTGGGTAAACAAACACTTAACCTCCCTCGCAGGGACGGTACATACATGGTTGCTCAACATGGGAGTACTCATCTAGTTTTGGAATCAATTTTTGTCAATCTTGTCAATATAAAAATGGTTGCCTGAAGTATATTTCACCATCCGCGTACTTTACTTTGCACGGACTGAGCATTTTACTGCCCACCCCCGCAGGGTGGGTACACAAAGACTTAACCTCCCTCGCAGGGATGGTACATAGATGGTTGCTCATCTGGATTTGGAATCAATTTTGACAACCTAGTTAATTTAAAAATCTAAATCTGAAGTCTATTTCACCATCAGCATATTGTCCTTTATTGATCCCCAAGCCGTCTGCCAAGTGTGGGGATTATGGAAACCCCTCCCCCCTATCATGACTTACGCGAGTGTCCCTATCATGACTTACGCGAGTGTAGTTTTCGCGCACGCCGCCCGCACCCATATCGATAGCCTCCAGGTTATCCAGAATCGTTTCCTCCGTCGCGCCGTCGGTGCCCCGTGGTACATGCGGAACGTAGATCTGCATTCCGATTTCAAATTAGATCCCCTTCGTAAGTTCCTCAAAGAAGCGTCGAAACGCTACTTTGAATCCGCGTCCCGTCACGCGAACAGTTTAATCCGCGCCGCCGCCGATTACGCCGCTAGTCCTTCTGACTCGCGCCGCAGACCACGGCACGTACTGCTCGACCCTCCTGACCCCATGACGGTCCTATTGGACCGGGATGCGCCGATCCCTCCCCGACAACCGTATGCTACACTAGCTATCAGACACCGGTCTCGCCGGCGAGGCCGAAGGGTCGTACGTATGCGACCGCAACGACGTGCATCACCCCACTGAGTTTCTTGCCGGTTCTTCTCAGTGGGGGCGCGTTGTGAACCGGTGGTAAACTCAGCCCTCTCTTAAGCGACAGCCCAAGCCGAGGCCGTGCCTCCCTGAGGTGCCCTTGTGCTCGTCGCTACTTCTGCCGTAAAGGCTAGAGCGCTTCAAGCGCTCGCCTCCTATTGTCCGGTGAAGCTGCAATGGCCATCTGCGGCTAACAGCGTCTATCATTCCCAAAAAAAAAAAAAAAAAAAGGAAAGCTGTGGACGTATATCGGCTGCTAATGATGATGATGATGATATTGTCCTTTGCAGGGACTAAATAATTTATTACTCACCCCCGCAGGGTTGGTACACATAGACTTAACCTCCTTCGCAGGGATGGTATACAAATAGCAGCTCGTGAAGAAAGCACGTAGGTACCTGATTTTCAGGATCATTTTGAATATCGGGGACATTCAAAATGTCTGAAAGTTGTTTGCTAAGTCTATTTTAACATAATAATTTGACGGGCCCGTTGCTCTAATGGTGAGATTCTCGGGCTGCTATCGCCGGGTTCTATTCCCACCAAGTGTGTGATGTTTATCGATACAAGTATGATACCAATGGTTACCATTGTACAGACTCTGTCTAGGTTGGGATCAAACGAATGAGTGTGGATTGGCCTGAGATATTAAACAGTCCTTTGCAGGACGGATAAAGGCATTGCTGCTCTGCACAGTTGCATTCACCTCTTATTTAAGAATAAATTCAGCCTAGATACTTTAACATAAGTGCCATCGCTTGGCACATCGTTCGTCTTATTATTGACCTCTGTTTCGAAGAGCTTGCACAGAATATGACCCACTCTCGTGGGGTATGGAACACAGAGATTTACTTTACAGATGAAGGATGTATGTATATTTGCTATTCCAAATAGCACATACGTGATTGTATGAACATGAATATTTAACATATATTAATATATGTATACTTCTTAATGAGGATTCATTGCATAATTATGGCTCGCAGTCACGTCTTGGATCTTACTCTTGGTCCCCTCTCTTGACAGTCTTGGTATATCAGGACCCACCAAGCAGAATCTACTATAAGTCTACCGAAGTTTTGTACAGAATATTGTAAAAAACTCCTACAAATAATGGAGGGAAGGGCCGCCCAGTGGCGGACTAAGCCTGTCGGGGGCCCGGGGCGGCAAAAATTTATGAGGCCCCCGGCCCGGTCAGAAAGTGACATATTTTTCCCTCCTTCTAAGGAGGGCTATGTTTTTCAAGAGTATGTATGTATGTTTATTTGTTTGACACTGCCTACAGCGTCGCAACTTCTCAATGGATTTTGGCTTATGATATGCCTTTAGATTCGTCTTAGTTGTGGCAATGACTTAAACTATACAGGGTGGAAGGAAACTTTAAATGACAACAGACGATATTTTCGTAAATTATAGTGATATTCTTTTCCTTAGTTGTGACTTTTGCTTTTGCCACTGCTTTTCACTATGCCGCTCGATCTTGAGCTCGATGTATGTTCTTCTGTAGCGTCGTTCTCGTAACCACGATAGTGTATGCCTACCGCATCGGCATGCATCCTTTGCCTCTTCTGCCGTCCATTTGGCTTGTCACGATAAGCCTCTCTAGGCAGTCCGGTTTTCTTCGGCCCGTGTGTCCGAAAAAGATGAGGACGCCTTAAACGCAGATACTGAATAGTCACTCCTCGACATGTAGCTCTTCGGGAATAGATGCATTAATGCGACGCTCGGTCCACGATATGCCTAGCATTGCACCAACACCACATTCCGAATGCATCTATTCTTTGAAGAATGCCTGGCTTGTCCAGGTTTCACAGGCATATAGAAAGAACGAGAAGATTAGAGTATGCATTAATTTGATTATTGTGCGGTTAACTCCTCCGTCCTTCTCGAGAATTTTCACAGCTGTTTTTTCCATCTAGGATCTTTGAATTACCTCTTGAACACAGTCTCCATGATCACTTATTTTATATATTCATTTACATTTGTGGATTAAATCTAGGTCGCGCAGCTCGTTGGTTCGTTTCATGGGATCCCGTTACGGTCGATAAACATCAACTTTATCTTACTCCTGTTGATGAGGAGCCCACAGCTCTATGCTGATGCGCTCAATTTTTTCTAGAAGTACGGCCAGTTTCTTTTCCGCGGATCCTATTAATGTGATGTTATCTGCGAAGCGGAGATTATTCAAAAGATTCCCAATGATCCGGACAGCTGCCTCCCAGTCCCCTAAAACTGTATGCATTATTATGTTCACCAATTAGATAAAACAGCTGTGGTGATAGTATGTAACCCCGACGCACACCTCGTTCGTTCGTTGACATGTAAATTTTGCTCGTGACATTTCTTCAGGGTCCAACATTCCCCACCATATATCATAGCTGGCCGCACCGCACTTTTATATATCTTGCCTTTTAGTTTTATTGGCATCCGTGAGTCACATAAGACACCTGTGAGTGTTCTCCACTTTTGCCAGGCTACATTTACTCTATGTATGATATCCGCATCAACATTGGCGTCTTCCGTGAGAACTGATCCTAAGTACTTGAAATGGTTCACTTTAGGTACTGGTTCTTGTTGAATGTAGATGTTGTCTTCAGTTGAGTCGTTGCTGAAGTTGCATTTCAAGTATTCAGTTTTTGTCCTACTTATGCGAAGTCCAAATTTCTCCAGTGCGTCTATCCATAGATTCAATGTATGTTGTAAACTTTATGCAGTATCGGCAGTTAGTACAATATCATCAGCGTATAGGATGCACCAGGGTAACGGTGATTGGATTTGTCTGGTGAGATAGTCCATCACTAAGTTAAACAGAAATGGGCTCAAGGCAGAACCCTGATGGACACCTACTTTAACCTCAAAGGATTCGCTTGTACCGGCTAGACTGCGTACTCTAGTGCTAATATTTTCATACATATCCATGACCAGGTTAATGTATCGCTTTGCTATTAGTTGTGAGCGCAGAGCTTCCCAGACTAGTTTTCGTGGCACTCGGTCGAAAGCCTTTCTAGGTCGATGAAAATCATGTGTAGGTTCTTTTTGGTGCTGCGATATTTTTCAATCAGTATTCTAACTCCTTGAATTGCATCCACGGTGGACTTTGATGCAGTAAAACCAAACTGATTTGGCGTTATTTCAGGGATTTGTGTGAGGCGCTTGTTGTTTAAGATTCTCTCCCAAAGTTTGAGCGTATGAGCTGTGAGTTTAACCCCTCTATAGTTGTTGCATTGCGCCACTTCCCCTTTATTTTTGTAAAAGGGTATTAAATAGCTATTGCGCCACGATGTTGGTATTTTCTCTGTGCGCAGAATGATATTAAATAGTTTAGAAAGTCATTCAATGGCAACGGGCCCAGTCCATTTCCACAGCTCGTTTGGTATTTCATCCAGTCCTAAAGCTTTGTTATTTTTTAGTTTTGATATTTCTTTTTCTATTTCATCATTACAAATTTCTGGTATAGGTCCTACAACTTTGTGCGAAAATGGTGGGTCACTATTCGGAAACTCTTCGTTCAGAAGTTCCTTGTAGTACTCATACCATCTTGCATTTATATCCTGATTATTTGTTAGTAAAATGTTATCTTTGTTCTTTATATACTTATTACACTTAATGTCTGTTGTTGCTCTATGTCTTTATTTAGCTACTTTAAATATTTCGACTTCATTTGTTGCGTTTTCTAGATCTAAATAAAATGTATTTCGTGCCTTGGCCCTTGCCTGTGCCACAGTTCTTTTGACCAATTTCTTAGCTTCTCTGTACGAATTGTGTTCTTCGTCATTACCTGATTGTTGCCAAACCTTGAAGAGATTCTTCTTTTTAGCTATCTTTTCTCTTAATTGTTCGCCCCACCAGGTAGGGTCCTTCTCTGTCTGATTATATCTCTTAATGACTCCCAGTTGCTGGGAAGCTTCCCCTACTGCAAAGTTCTCTAAAGCTGCCCACATTTCATTAGCGCACCTGTGTTCAATCTGTAGATCGTTTTGTAGATATTTTTGAATAGTATTAATGAAGGCTTCACCCTTAGGTCCCCTCAGTTCGCGCTATTTTAGTTTAGGAATATGGACTGAATTATTCTTTACGGCCACGAGTAGCCTATGCTGTGCGCTAATTGCGCACAGCATAGGCTTCTCGTGGCCGTTTAAACTCTACCTAAACCCAATAGAAAACGAAGACAGGTATTATCTGCATTAAAGAGGCCTCATGGTTTCCGGACTCACTGGATGGCAGCTCAGTGCGTCCCATCCTCAAAACCAACTAAATGCGACACCTTGGTAGGTGACGATGCGTTCGAAGTAGGAACTGCGTCTTTCATTCAGAGCAACCACGAGCATCCTGGATGAAGTGGACATTCCTGCTCTCGGGCCCAGGATGTCTCATAGTTCTTTTTTAATTTTGTCTTTCGATCGGTAAAACACGGTGTCGCTGATGGTAGGAAAAATCAATCAAGCCCGCTGAGTTTCTTGCCGGATCTTCTCAGTGAGGCTGCGTTGTGATCTGATGGTAGCTTTAAAAATACTGACTATTAAAAAGTGCTAGCGCTAAATCTTTTCGAAGTCAATTATTTCATTCCGGTGCACTTGTGTACTTGGCATAGTGATTCATATTTAGTTACATGCATCGTGGGGCCCCCAGGCCCCCACCCCAACCTGCCTAATAGTTACAACACAACACATTATGGCCGTCTTCCATATTTAGTTAAGAGGACATGTATGCTGGATTATTTCAAACAAGCTTTAGGACTTCTGACGCACAAAATCAGTTCACATACCAATCTTTTGATCTCAATGTCACTTTGTCAGAATAACAGCGTTTATGGGCCGGAACTGTAAAATAATCTAGGTATGATATTACTTTTTATTACGTAGTATAGGTGCTTAGATACCTCAATAATTAAAAATAACTTTTGGAGATTGGAGGCCCCCCTGGACCCGAGGCCCGGGGCGGACCGCCCCCTCCGCCCCCCCGTTAGTCCGCTACTGGGGCCGCCCCAAGTGCCATTCCTGGCATCTTTAGTCCTTCCTTCAAGTTTATTCGAAAACCAACATTTGTTTTTCTATACTATTACCTCATTACAAAAAAGGAAAGTATGTAATCTTACAATTATAATAGCTGTTTAGCAATTAATCATTGGAAGTTTTGAGGACCTATAATAACATAATGCAATCAATGATAATGCCTAAAAGAATTAACCAGGAGTTTCCATAATATTAGAAAACTCAATTGTATTGTATGGTAAGTAAACCAATTACCCGAAATTGTAGCAACACTGCATCGCATGCATTTTTATCAGCCAGAAATTCACTCCTGACACAATTTTGGTAGACAAAAGCGTGTAATTTAAATTCCGATCAATGTCAGGACATTTGTAACCGAAAGAAATGTTAGCAATCCTGATTATTATCCCTTGCAATTTCGATTTTATGACAAAAAGTTGCGTTTAGCTCCGCAAAGACGGGGGGGGGGGGGGGTCTCACCCATTCACTTACGGATATTACATTATAAGTATGCCTCCCCCAATACACGCCATTGAGCCCGGTCTTCGGCTTTCCTCATCCAGTCACTGCCAACTGCTTTGCGTAAATCGTCACGCCCTGTGACCCGGGCGTCCTACGCTACGTTTTCCAGTATATTAATCAAATACAAATCAAATTTTATTGATTATTTTCAATATCCATTTAGAAACAGATTCTATTGACAGATCATTTTTTTTTGAGATAGTAGTACAGACTGAGTACTTACCTAAGTCCATAAATTAATATTTACAATAAATATTTTCGGGACTTCAGAGCAGGTATACCATAAAATATCATCTATGTTTAAATCTTTGAGTATATGGTTATAAGGTAAACATACTGTGTGGGTTAACACATACTTAATCGCTTAAGTATTCTGGGGAGTAGACTCGTTTCTTGAACGAGTTTTGATTCATATCTCACAACCTTAGTCTTAGTGGACGTACAGGTGGGCATACTATCAACATACAACGTGATCCTGAAAGTGGAAATGTAAAGGACTTGACTTTGCAATCTAAAACACATATACATTGAAATTCACATAGTACCAGAACCTAGTCTGTAAAATCTGTGCCGACTTTTTCTAATCTAATTTAAAGTATTGGCATCATTTTGGACAGTTTTATAGCAGATTCATACATAAATACATAATAAACATAAGTAAACAATTGTCATTTAACATTATTTGGCCTAAATCATTTGTCTGACGATTGTACAGTCCTACTGATCAGTCCAGTTTTTTACTGGTAATTTCTTGTCACGATATGTTCTTATATCGATTATACTTGTCAATCCTCAAGAGTCTTATAAATAGGATATGATTTAGTGAATTTCCTGTCCAAGGATAATTTTCATGCAGTAGCTTAGCTAAACATTGCAACAGCACCTGGTAGGATGTAATTCATAGTCGCGTCCTGGAATTGCGTTAATCGGAAAACCACCTGCTTGCAACGCCTGCAGCGTTAAAATAAAATTTGTTATGCGCTTAAAGCATCAGCGTTAAATACCAAAAACAAATTGTTTGTATATTCCAGTTACGATAGCTGCCGTTGATTGGTTTAAAAAGACTAAAATTACCAACATAATCTAGCTTAAATAGTTAGCTATCATGCGCTACAAGCATAGTTAAGTTTTTGATACTAGCTACCTCCTGGAAATTGGAGGTCTTTAATACATTTTAGACAGTTTTATATAATCGAAGTCAAAATTACATCGCATATAAATAATTATTGATTATCAATTGCCCATAACATTGATTCCAATCAATGGTTGAGACCATTCCAATGGTTGAGATACAGTTCTCTTATCTTTGCTACCCATTTCTATAAGAAATTCGTAGCAGACTATGTAGATATATAAGTATGCAATTTATTGCATTTCTATGTAAAATTCACACATGGATATTACAATACATCTATGTATCACAATCACATTGGCGTTATGTATACTGGCATCACCAGGCGAAAACAAACAGGTCTCATAATAAGCTTTGAATAACGGTACAGTAATTTAATAGCAGCGTTTTCCCTGAAAGAAAACGCATATTAAAATACTTACCTTATTCAAAGCTTAACTTTTAATCCTGCCTGGTAATTCTTCGACACAATGAACAAGAGCGGGGCGAGCGGGCATATTTAACAAACCCTTGCTGCCCTCGCCTGCCATGGTGATGCTATTTCCGGTCAAATCACAAGAAAGTTGACCAATAGGAGCAAAGTCGGCGGGAAACAGGAAGTGCCGCTCTCATAATAAGCTTTGAATAAGGTAAGTATTTTAATATGCGTTTTCTTTCAGGGAAAACGCTGCTACTATAACTAAATGTAAAAAATACCGGTCAAGTGCGAGTCGGACTCGCGCACCGAGGGTTCCATACATATTGGACGTATTAAAGTAATTTTACTATTGATGTAACACCTAAGACAGCAAAAAAACCAAACCGCAAAACTAAGTTTGTTTGACGGGGTTGTTTTAGGATTACTAAAAAACTATACTACTTAGATAGATCATTTTATTTTTCCTGTAAAATATAGATAGACATGTATTATCCATAATTATTTCAGATTTTTCCCTCCACAAACTTCTGAGATAAGGGGGGGGGGCGGTATTTTTTTTGTCATTTTTGGTTATCAGCCAAAAACTACGTCACATAAGCCAAAATAAAAATCTGTTTTGAGATGTGCAAATGAAGCCCTTCCATATGATACCCCACTTGATATAGTAGTCTCACTTTAAAATTTTGATGACCTATTTCGACCCCCATTATAAAAAAAAACCGGTCAAGTGCGAGTCGGACTCGCGCACCGAGGGTTCCATACCATCGTTGGACGTATTAAAGTAATTTTACTATTCAAGTAACACCTCAGACAGCAAAAAAAAACATACCGCAAAACTAAGTTTGTTTGTCGAGGTTTTTTTAGGATTACTAAGAAACTGTACTGTTTAGAAAGATCATTTTATTTTTCCTGTAAAATATAGATAGACATGCATAACCCATAATTATTTCAGATTTTTCTCTCCACAAACTTCGGAGATAATGGGGGGGGGACATATTTTCTTTGACATTTTTGATTATCAACCAAAAACTACGTCACATAAGCCAAAATAAAAATCTGTTTTGAGATCTGCAAATGAAGCCCTTTCATATGATACCCCACTCGATATAGTAGTCTCACTTTGAAATTTTGATGACCTATTTCGACCCCCATTAAAAAAAAAGTAAAAATATATTTTTTTCATTTGCGATGTATGCGGGTAAAAAAGATCTAAAATTATTCCAAGTTTCAAATCGATAGCGTTAGCGGTTCCTGAAATATATATGTTTGTGACAGACAGACAGACGAAGTCTCACCATAAGGGTTCATTTTTTACCTTTTAGGTATGGAACCCTAAAAAGCATTTCCTCTCCTTATAGATTTAATTTATTATGTACTAGCTGACCCACGCAGCTCCGCCTGCGCTATTTTTACGTTAACTAAACTTTGAATAACAGACATTCGCATCGAATACATAACCTTATTTTTTATAGTCGGTTAAAAACTGGGACCCACTTTTTACTTGCTCTCCAAAGCACGGACCAGTTTAGTTCAAATGACGTTAAGCGGTCACCCATCTCTTTAATGACCTTACCTAACGTTGCTTAACCAGATCGATTACAAAACCTTGATAACAACTCTCTATGAGTGTTCCCTTACTAATATTTATTATATTATAATGAAAAATTGATAAAATCGGACCAAGCGTATAACCAAGTAAGTACCCGTTTTGACTTTAATCCCCTCTCCCAAAAGAACCGTGCTAGATTACGTGATAAAAAGTATCCTATGTCCTACCTCGTAGTAAGATCGAAAATCATGCCAAGTTTCATTTGAATCCATTCAGTAGTTTCGGCGTGATGCTCAGCCGTGATACAGACACAGACAAAAATTAAAAAAAATACATTTTCGGCCTCAGTATCGGTTATAGAATGGCCTCCAAATATAATTTTCAAAATATCTTCAATGTACAGAATTGGACCTGTTACAGTTTTATTATATGTATAGATTCTTTGTAGATAATATTTATATCAATGTAATATATTCATATATATATATATATATGTTTAGGTTAGTAATAGTTTATTTATTTTATTATATACTAGCTGACCCACGCAGCTCCGCATGCGCTATTTTTACGTTAACTAAACTTTTAATAACAGACATTCGCATCGAATACATAACCTCCTTTTTTATAGTCGGTTAAAAACTGGGACTCACTTTTTACTTGCTCTCCGAAGCACAGACCAGTTTAGTCCAAATAGCGTTAAACGGTCACCCATCTATTTAATGACCTTACCTAACGTTGCTTAACCCCATCGATTACAAAACCTTGATAAAAACTCTTTATGCGTGTTCCCTTACTAATATTTATTATAATTATGAAGAAAAATTGATAAAATCGGACCAAGCGTATAACCAAGTAAGTACCCATTTTGACTATAATCCCCTCTCCCAAAAGAACCGTGTTAGACTACGGGATAAAAAGTATCATATGTCCTACCTAGTAGTAAGATCTCAAATTATGCCAAGTTTCATTTGAATCCATTCAGTAGTTTCGGCGTGATGCGCAGCCGGGATACAGACAGACAGACAGACAGACTGACAAAAATTAAAATAATTACATTTTCGGCTTCAGTATCGGTTATAGAATGCCCTTCAAATATAATTTTCAAAATATCTTCAATGTACAGAATTGGACCTGTTACAGTTTTATTATAAGTATAGATTATTGTACCTATGTGTTAATGTAAGTACGTATTTTTCTTTTTTTATAGTGCACTTGTTTCCATTTTGTTTCTTTTCATTTTTTTTCTCCTTAGTGGCCTGCTGGGAGAAAACCCATATTGGGCACGCCATTGTACATATGTTTTTTATTCTATTGTAAAACTCTCTATGTCTCTAGTGTGTACAAAATAAATAAATAACTAAAATAAACTTTCCAAAATGTTCTCTGAGCAGGAAAATAACTCGTACAGTGTAGCAATCTGGCAAGAAAGAAAAATAGATATAGGCAAGAAAGAGAGGTAGAGACCTACAGATATAAAATGTGATGATACGTTATTTGTACCTTTATAGGTTCCAAAATGACCTCTACTGTTACTATGTAGTAAACTAGCAATGTCTACACATAATTACTGAAAATTAACACGAATTTGTTATTTTTTTGATACCGTTATCGAGACGATAAACAGAAACTTGCGACGACGCCAGACGAGTCAAAACAGGAATACACGGTTGCTAAGAGATAAAAATAAAAATGTGGAAAACATTTATTTAATTTTAGCAACATGGGCATAAAACAAATTATCGATACTTTATTATCAAGTCTATATAATTAACAATTACAAACATTAGGTATTGAATGATGTTGAATTTAATACTCCTACATTTAGTATACCCTATTTTTCTTTACAAGTTCGAATTCGGAACAATAAATGTATGCACACATGTAGGTATTTTCAGAATTTGATCTTGTTAAAGAAAAGCAGAATAAGTATGTGTTGTTATGAGACAATAGCTACCTACTACAAATACGTTTATCCCGAAGGTAATAGTAACTAAAAATATTTTCGAAACGAACGCTCGAAGATAATTATATAGAAAGAATGTAACCCTAACTAGTGTGCAGTAACTATTAAGTAATTTATAACGAAGTCAGATTAAGATTGAACAAAGTTTTAACCCATGGCTTTAACAAATGCGACATATTTACACTAAGGTAAGCTGTATAGAATGTTGAAAGATATTGAAGAGTGCAATAATAAAAAATAGTCCTAATATTATAACTGATCACTCATAATAAGAATATATTATATGATTCTATAGCGTTATAAGTAAAATACAATTTGGTAATAATGCAGCTAAAATTAATTAATTACCTACGCATTTTTTGTAAAATACAACAACGTAAATAGACATTGTATTTATCAATCATTGAAATTAGTTACACACAATTCACTTGTTTTGTAAGAACACAAACTGTCGCCGAGATTATCAAACGTATCAGTTTTACAGAGAACATTCACCGATTTCAGATAGTGACAGAAGCGATTGTTCCTCTTCAAATTAACATCAGTTTTGTTCTTCTCTATTCTACATATAGTTCGACAAGACGACCAGTAGTCTAACGCGAGTGATCTTCTATCCAGCACTGCGGATGGATTTAAAAAAGATGTCAAGGTCTTATGGCGCGATATTACCTTGTTCCTCTGCCTGCAAAGAAAAATATACATTATTTAGGTACAAACGTCTTCATTTTCACAGCCATACGGATAAATTTTGAGTTTCATCCAGGGGCGTAGCTACCGCCGTACCAATCAATGATACGGTGCCCCAGACTATTGAGGCCCCGAGCGTGTGTAAGCAAAAATTAGTAAGATTTTCTCCACAATCTCACTAATTTTGACTACTACTAACTAACTTTGAACAGAGCCCGTCTAAGGCAAGCTACACAACTGGCATTGGCTGAATCTGCGTAGTTGCGCAGGATATTCTAGTGCAAAAGTGTGTAGATTATTGCACTCTCCTTTACTCTAATACTCAGACCAAAATAATAGGTAGATATTTATATCTACCGTTTACATACAAAGGGTAAAGGCGGCACAAGTTTCTTTTTTGTAGGAGTAGTGCTGTTGGCCGCAGATGGCCATGACACAGGTAAAAGAGAACCACCTAAAGTAAAATCAAATTGCAAAAATAATGACCTCATCAATATAAACAGTACGCCCCGCAGCCATTAGTTTGGCTCTGATCATACACAAAAATAAAAGCAGCTTTTGTTCTAATGCTTCATTTGTATTATTTCCACTGTAATGGTCACACTTTGCGATTTGGTATTAATTTAGGTGACTTCACTTGCTAGTATCGTGTGCCCCGTCTATTTTTATTCTTTTGGTCTGAGCCCTCGTAGGCTAATAAGACTGGAGACATGAAAGATCATCCGCAGGACTGACTTTACACAATCATCAAATGTATTGTTTACAAAGTATCAGTTCTTCAGCCAATATTGCCCCAGCGCTTTTATCCGCTACGCTACAGGGGCTTCTGCCTGTTGCCTGTTTTATGATGCGAAAAAGTTACTTATAGAGTTGTATTGCAAAACACTTCACCCAAAGCAATTTAAGTCACCTGAGCCCAATTATTTCTCCAGCTACAACTGCGCCACAGACGCTACATAACTGTGTACGATATTATCTACAGTACGATTGTTTAAACGTTATGAACCAAGATAGCGCCACGAACGCTGTGTTTTCTGACAGTACTTGTGTAGGGCACAGCGGGATTGGCGCGTTCAGTTTTGAAGCAGCCCCACCCACTAAGGAAGTACCACTAACTTGCAAAATACTTCGCCTATTGAAGAGTCGCTGTTCTTTCAGTTCATCATCATCATCAGCAGCCGCAAAACGTCCACTACTGAACAAAGGCCCCTTTAGAAGGCAGGGGTTACCATAATCCCCACGCTTGGCAGGCGTCTTGGGGATCGCAGTATAGATGGTAGGTAATCCAATGGAAAGATGCTGCCACCCGTCTTATTGTTGTCCCTTAGCCGCCTCTTACGACACCCAACGGGAGAAAATAGGTGGTTGCTATTCTTACCCGGACACCCCACGAAATTCCCCCGCAGTTCGAAATTCGTCCCACTTTTCAGGGTTCCATACCTAAAAGGTAAAAAAGGAACCCTTATGATGAGACTTCGTCTGTGTGTCGCTATCAATTCGAAACTTGGAATAGTTTCAGATCTTACTTACTCAACTCATCGGAAATGGAAGAAATATTTATTTCTTTTATTTTTGCTTAATGGGCGTCGAAATGGGTCATTAAAATTTCAAGTGAGACTTCATTCATGGGCTTCATTTGCACATTTCAAAACAGATTTTTATTTAGGTATACTATGTCACGTACTTTTTGGGTTATAATCAAAATTGTAAAAAAAATACCGTTCCCCGGAGATAAGCTCCGAAGTTTGTGGAGGGAAAAATGTGAAATAATTATGGGTAATACATGTCTATCTATATTTTACAGGAAAAATAAAATGATCTTTCTAAGTAGTACAGTAATATAGTAATCCTAAAAAATCGTCGACTAACTTAATTTAAGGGTATGTTTTTTTTTTGCTATCTGAGGTGTTAGATGAATAGTAAATCAACTTTAATAGGTCCAAAGAACGTATGGAACCCTCGGTGTGGGTGTCCGACTCGCACTTGCCGGTATTTTTATTTAATGATATCTCTGACAATGAGTTATTTTTCCTGTTAGTTACTAAGCCAGTACGCTTCCACAGCCAGCTATATCATCATTTACTATCAAGCGGGATCGCGGTCACACTAGCTTATATTGAGGAAACAAAACATCTAAACTAAACATTTATCATAATATACTGATAGTGAAGACGTCATGAATTTAGGCAGTCCTCACTTTACGCGCGTGGTAAATTGACCTAAAAACCCTATCGATATTTGCTATCATAACAGAGAAAATATCTAAATAACTCTTGATCAGCTATGTGTTTGGCAGTTCCATATTTAATTCCACTTATTTAAGATTGTAAATGCGGGTTGATATAGTAATAAACTTCGCTCGAATCGCCATGTTGGTGGCCAAACGGTCAGCTCGAAAAATCGCCTGTGTTCAGCATCCAAATTAAGCCATCTTTTAGCAATGGGGAACATAACTACGCAATTTTTATTTTTTAGGTAAAACAAAAATGCCAAAATATGAATTAATTATAAATGATCAAAAGTTGACCTCAAAATCGTTGTGACTTAATATGTAACGGATTGTGACGACCACAGAAAAGATACTCCAAGAACTGATGGAAAAGGACGTCACTTTGCACTGATTGATGTTTGAAATTATGTTTCATTACTAATAAATTCAACATTAATATTTGGTAAAACAAATAATTATTCTAGAATAAATCATTCAGTACTGCAATTTTTACAACTGCTAAATTACAAAATTATTATCATAATTTTTTCACTATTATTTTGATGCCAGTTCCCCTATTAAAATTTCAGGGTCAATTAAGACAGCAAAATACACTATGACTAACCTAAGTACCAAGATTAGGAGATTATGATCAATAGACGCCTATACAAGTTCTATGAATACAGACGAACCCTGATTTTATTGTATTTGAAATGAACTTTAACAGTTGAAAGCATTTTACTAAGTGGTTTCTACCACTAGTGTTTCAATATGAAGGGAATGGGGTGCTTGGGGGCTAATCTCTGCTAAAGAGTAGTAGTGCAGGGCAGCTATATGCAGGTGTAGCGCTTACCAGCAGGCAAGTCACCTCATTGTATTACCAATAAAGTGCTTAAAAAATAATTTGTAACATATAATATAATTTACCTATGTGCCATCATTCCTGGTGTATGTAAACTAGTCTTCTTCTCACAACATAAAACATTTTGCGCTGCGAGTACAGATCCACTAACAAGTGAATGACTTATTTCGTCAACAAGTTCATGGCTTCTAATATAGCTGTCTAGATTCTGCTGGTCTGTCACATTGTCAGCCTCAACAGAATACCATGGGGATGATGTGATATTATACTCAGCACTCCTCTTCACATGACCAAAATAATCTGTCATTGATAAAGCATCTATTGCATTAGCCACTGCTTCCAGCTCAGTAATACTCGCTAATTTATCAATGGAATTTTTAGTCTCTTCCCTTTTGAGATCAGAATCAGTCACCATACCTATCAGACTGGGTACACTCCACCAAACATTGAATATTTCCATAGGCTGTTTGAAAAACATTAGATTTGATTGCTTATCAATAAACTCTTTCCAAACATGATTTGATTCCATGTCATCTGAACATTTTCTCCCCTCATTAGCTTCATGATCCGCCCAAGACATGCTTGAACTTTCGTCATCTATGTTAGGCTTAAAATTATCGATATTTTGTGAAGACGACTCCTGCTCTGAATTACTATTAGTTACATGAGCACATGTGTAAAATTGTAAGTGATTTATTGCTTTTCTTATATCACCCATAAAATAATTTAAATATTTCGCTCCTAGACCTGGCCAGCATATACCATTATCAGCTAAACACATAATGTCCAACCAAATACCAAGCATTCTAGGTAAAAGTGAATTCATATTTAATATCCTTCCATTTTGTAGAAATTTTTGTAAATGGGGACATGATAATGATGAGATCACCAATATAACTGGTCTTTTAGAAGATTGTACTAACTGCACAATAGCAGATGAAAATCCATCATCTTGCTCAAATACAATATCTGCATCATCTATCAATATTAGTGACATATCAGTTCTTACACTCTCTTGGCTTGATGGTGTCCCACTTGCATCACTCAGTTGAAAAGACTTTTTTGCAACACACTCTTCATGCTTCCTAGGTCTTCCCCGCTTTTTAAACTTTTTGGGTGCATCAGAATATGTTTTATTTTGTGTCTTTTTAGTATTGTCTGTTACTGATCCTGTTCCTCTATTAACTTTATGAGACTGTGTGGCTTCCTGTAAATCTTGCAGCATTATTTTTCCTGTCCTTTTACTACTGACATTAACTTCAATGACTTTCATAGCTAACTCTGCTGCTACAGCATAAACACTTGATGTTTTACCACAGCCTGTTGGTCCAGTCAGTATTAAAAGATTGTTCATACATTTGACACTATCTCGACTATCAGTATCAGATTGATAGTAGTCAGAAGAATCTGACTCTGAAGTTGTCTTGATTCTGCATCTCATATTATTTTCTGTCCATGACACTAGCCATTTTCTTAATTCTTTGATACTCTCGAAATTTCCTACTATTTGGCTAGTTGACAATGCTTTAAACTTATCGGTCCATGTTAATTGATCTGGACTATCACTGGTAGCATCTACTGCCCCATTCATAATCTCAATGCTATTGTCCAAGTCTAAATGATTATATGGTTTAAATTCACCCTTGCTTCTACTCTTTAAATGATGATATGTACGATATACTGGAAACTTTGGGTATAACTCTTTTAGGCTTTTTAGTAACACATGTGATTTTATTTTTAAGTCAGGGTCATAATTTATAATACTATCCACTTCTTGTGTATTTAACAACTTTTTGAAACTAATATCTTCCTGTTTCAAAATGATTTCTTCATTAACATGAATTTCTGATAATGCTAAATTTTGTTCTTTTTCAATCAGTTCTGATTCTTTTGTTTGCTGAACATGAACAACTGTGGGAAATTCAACTCCTAAAATACCTATGTTCTTATGGTGATTAGTAATTTTCTTCAATTTATCTGGTACTCCACTCTGAAGGAATTTTTGTTTAGCCTCTAAAGCTTCCACATCAACTTGTGATTGTTTCACGAATATTGGAGCTAATTTAACTGGTTGTTTTGGTTCCTTGTCTTTGACCTTTTTTTCAGGCTTTGGTTTTAGAGGTACTTGACTTTCAATTATTTTATCTAATTTCTCTTTTGTTTGTTTGCAGTCAAACACTGCTTCTGCACGCTTTTTCTTTTTTGGTGTAAATATATGTAGTTCTTCATCTGAGCTAGATAAGTGTGCATCCTCAAGATACTTAACAGGCTTCTTCACAGACCTCTTTGGCCTGTTTTCAGAAACTACGGGCTCAGATTTTTTGTCCATACTGTTTGTACAGACACTAGTATCTCTTTTGCGCTTTTGTCTTTGATTATCGTTATTCACTTTTAACTGTTCATCTTTCAACAAAGTACTGACTGGATTATCATGGTTTTTATCTTGATTATCTTCCAAATTCTCATCATTAACACCTGAAACATTATCCAATTTATTCTTATTGAGGCTAAGTTTCTTCTTTTTACTTTTCTTTTTTGTTTTGGGCCCTAACTTAACCTTAATAACATTATCATCATTTGAATCATCAGATATTTTTTCTTGTTTCTTAAAATAACTCAACATGCTTTCTTTTTTCTTCAGAGAAGGAGAAAGTTTACTTAAAAATTCTTCATCTTCTTCAGGAATTAGTTTTTTATTGACACTAATAATAACTGGTTCTTCAATAGAATTAAAAATATCAACTATTTGCAATGTTTTTACATTTTTCTTAATACTTTTTTTTTTATTACATTTGTTCTTCTTCATATCCAAATTATCATCAATAACTCCACCATCAATTTTACAAGTGACATTATCCACATTATTCCTTAAAACTTTTTTGTCATTTAAAATCATACTTTTGAATTTCTCAGCTCTTTTTTCCATTTTCTGTTTAATGCATTTTTCATGATTTTCTTCTAATTCTTTCCTTATCAAGGATCCTTTAGCTTCTGCCATTCTCTGAAGTACCAATTTTCTTTTAGACTTAACCATTTTCTTTTCAAGGGATTTTTCACTATCACATTCTTCATCAACATATATTTCTTTACCTGGCGAGTTACTGCCAATACTTTTGTTTCTAGAATCCATTAGAAGCTTAAAAGCATCTGTTTGTTTTTTCTCCTGAGTTGCAATCATCTCTGGAGTTTGGGAAACATGATTATCTATATGCTCATTAGCATCTTTGTCAGATTTATTTGGGGCCATTGCAGTGGTCCTATCATGATTATGTTTCTCAATATATTTATGAATATTTTTTTTACGTACCATTTTAAATAGATAATTTTTAGGCTTTAACTCTTCAAAATCATCACATTCATCAACTATTTTCAGAGGGTTATTCAATCTGTTTGGTGATTTGATTTTTAATGAAGAAACTAAAATGTTAGAGACATCTATAACATCTTGATCTTCCCCGCCATCCTGTCTTAGTTTGTATTTCTTCAATTTCCTTCGAAGTGCTTTGTTGCATTTATGTTTAAATATGTTTTCTCTGAACTTTAAAACATGCCTATGTTGACAATTTTTATGTGTTCTGGCATAGGTATCAAGCAAATATAAAGAATCTGTTTTGCCAACATTAGTAACTGGCTCCAACAAACTTGTCATACCTTCCCTGGAAAACGACGGACACATAATTATTAAAATACAGAGAAATTCAAGACTATGGAAAGAACGAAACATAAAATTTATAGGTACACAAATTTGGCTCATTTTTTGTAAAACACAATAAAATTATAACCTTTAACAATCACATACATAAATAATATGCTAACCACTTGGTTTTCATGAATTATTATTAGAAATACATACCGAAATTAATTTGGCGGCATTATTTTCGTTTTAGCACGATAACTAATAAAAATAATGACAATGACATACTGGTAGGTGTTGCCAGGTGCAATTCAAAAAGAAAGATTTAAAAAATGGGGACCAGATTTCTGAACATAAGCCCCTGAGGCTTAGAGGAGATACCACTGGAGAGATCATGATGCGCTAACCCCTCTGCCAAATTTTGGTCATATGGTCAGGTCATTCTTTATTTGTGTGCGTAACTTTTTGAATGTGTTGCGAGTTTATTATAGTGTGGGTATGCGTAAAATTGTATCTGTGTGTGTTTATTTCGCCTCCCGCACCCCGCAAAAGTGCCACGAAAAATTTGTTCGGGGAATCGACGCGATAATATCTCCTTTGGTACTTACTCTGAGCCCTGAGGCTGAGGTAAGCCCCTACTAACTTTTCTTGAGAATATTACTGTGGAGCTCCACATCAAAAATTCAAAATTCAGCATCTGTAAAATTACATAATATTAGTACTGTCACAACTTTTACTACATAAGTTACGTTTTGGTGCTATAATACTCGATTTTGTTTTGCTCAAAACTTTTTATAGAATCCCTTTTTTGTGCCATTATTGGTGAGTAACGACCCTAATGGTAGAAATACGCTAGAAACACATTAGGTTGACGTGAGACATGTCGTGACGCAACGCGTCAGCAGTCGGTTACATAAATTTTGTTAGACACACACGATTGCATGGACACCACCACCACCTGTAACTTTTTTTATAATTCTAAATTTGTGTACAACCTGACGAAATTTCTATGTGTCCTTGTTAGTCTTGATGGTTGTCCTCTCAGAGAAAGTACCAAAGGAGTTCGTATCGCGTCGATTCCCCGAACAAATTTTTCGTGGCACTTTTGCGGGGTGCAGGAGGCGAAGTAAACACACATAGATACACTTTCACGCATACCCACACTATAGTAAACTCACAACACATTCAAAAATACACGCACACAAATAAAGAATGACCTGACCATATGACCAAAAATTTGGCAGAGGGGGTTAGCGCATCATGCTCTCTCCAGTGGTATCTCCTCTAAGGTTGTCCTATATGGGGAAAGAGTATGAACACAAGTGGTTTGTTTTGAATTCCTACGCCCACTCCATTCAATAAATATATTTCAAATTCTGTTAAATCTGCAATTCGTAAATCAATATATTCTGGCAACTCTATTAAAAATTGCTAAATTGTGACATTTCTCGTAATTTGACATTGACATAAATAATGTATAGGAAGGAAAGCATAGGGAGGGATTCGTGTCGATGTCTCATTGATCCGATTGCACTCATCGATCATATTATATCGATTATTGCACTCATTATAATTAATATGATTCTTGGTTGATTTTGATAGAAATATCGATACACAGACGGTAAAGGTACGGTACTCCGGTTAAGGTACGGTACTCTCCAAACTTCTTGGCCGCTCAGAGTATAGCCGCGTTCCGCTGCACAGAATACAAAATTATGTATAAGCGGGACGGTCCCGAGGCGCGGCGGAGGCTGTGCGTATTGATACATACTCAAAAATCTAATAAATAGCGTGTAAACTTTCAGTGAGGCAGTAAGGGCAACAATATAAAAGATAAATGATCACGTAGACGGTATGTAATTTTACATGTAGCAAAAATATCAAGAAATATTAATACTTCAAAGACGGTTGGTCCGATAGAAGTTTTTGGTTCGTATTAGAAACAGGATAGATTAGCATATATATTTTTTTGCGTAAAATGGCAATTTTCTTGCTAACTGTCCATTTTTTTTAAATCTGTGAATTGCTTGATCAAAATTTAATTTATAGGTCGAGACATTTGACCATTTTCATGTAGCTGCAACGGATAAGGTACTTCCTCTTAGGCTACCCCTTACTGCCCCGCTGATACTTTCCACCCTGCTGCTCGGCGGAACTGCTCGGCGATCGTACTTTACTATAATTTCATGCATATCGATATGATAAACATTGATACTATTCGATACATCCAAATACGAATGATTGTTAATCAATCCATCCATAATCCATCCCAAATTCCCCAATCCCCACCCTAGTTACTTCGACGTGCTCGCTTCGTTCGTAGTGCGATTATTTATAGTGAAAAATCCTTAAAAATGGCATCGAAAACGTTTGTAGCTCCTTTTATTCGTCAGGTTACGGTAAATATGACTACATCGAATACTTTTCCATACAATAAATTTCTTAAAATTATATAAATTAGTTCTTGCAAACTGATCCTTGGCTGTCAAGCCCCTGTTATGTAAACGTTTTGACATTTTCCCCTATCCCTAACTAAGACACGGTGATAATGCTTGCAGACCAGGAGTTACGCCCAGGCAGCGCCTGCTGCTAAAAAGGATGTTCGGATTTCGTCGACTGTGCTAAGCAACAAGACTTTCGTAGCGGCACTTGATAATGGAGATCCTGTTACGCGAGTTACTGTAGCTTTTAGGTGAGAACTGAAATAATACCTATTTTGTCTGCTATACTTTTAACGCGGTCATTTTCCATCTGTTATTAATAAGCTACGGCTGCACCGCTACTTACTAGGTAGGCTCACTGTAAGCACAAATTTATATTAAATAAGGAGGAATTCAATAAATCTGGGTCTATGTATGAAATAGGATAATATTATGGAGTTTTTCTATAATCATGTCTCATAATATAAATAAAATCTCTCTTAATATTAAAAAAAAAAAAAAAAAAAATTACAAATTATTTCATAATAATTAGTATAGTGTAAACTCTACATAGTGTACTTCTATTTAACGAAAAACTCTTTATAATCTAAAAAAAAAATCAGCACCTTCAATTTCATTGCATAGAGGTTACACAGTATATTTGTAATCAGTATTACTATATATAAATAAGGTATAATTTATCTGTGTTATATGACAGCATCATCAGTGTAGTTGTAAGAAACCTGCCAAGAAGATGATGCATTCATATGCATCAATATAATACATTTGTTTAGTCTCCGAGTGTTATTTATGTATGTATTTAGATTAAAAGAGATGTACACCATATGTGTTCAGTTGGTTGGTTACCAAATACAGCCTTTAGCTAATTCAGGATCATGTTACTGTGTGGGGATTGCCCCAGTATATTAACAGAATTCCTGATGTAATTCATAATAATTATTGTCGGTAAAGCAATTTGTTTATATCAAACCACCTGAACTGTGTGTTCTAGGGAGCAGATCTAATATTAATTTAGCTCACGCACTATCAGAAGTTTGTTAATCCACAATTGTTACAGTGAATAATGTAGGGCCAATTTAATAGATCACATTTGACAGTTAACCAAAATTTAACAATGTAACCTTGTAGCGGCAGGCATACAATATTATTAATTGTTTCGAAGTTAGAACTGCTTAACTCAATTGCTTAACTATTTCAATTACGATAAATATTTATTGTAATAATGAAAAAAGAAACAAACAGGACAAAAAAACTGACAGATGTCAAATGTGATCTATTAAATTGGCCCTACAGTAAGTATAGCTTTAGAGATGTCATTTTACTTAAGATGATGTATGAAAATATAAATTATAGTCACAAATCATCTTATTTATAGAGCTGGTTCTCGCTATGAGCCCCAGACGGAGCTGGGAATCGCTCATGTACTGCGGTCAGCTGCTGGTCTCACCACTGGCAAAGCAAGCAGTTTTATGACTGCTCGCAAATTGGCCCAGATTGGTGCTTCTGTCACTGCATCAGGTGACCGTGAATTCATTTACTACACTCTAGAGGTAAGCATTAGTCAATTCTACACCGTATAAAACTATGTATTTACATTTTGGTCCATAAGGACTAACATAGGTAGTACCCTCCCTAATAAAGTTGAAGTTAAACAGTTTTTAGAATTTAACATTGTCTCATATTTGATATGAGCAGCACATTATTATAATGACCAAGTCTTCTTTTCTTCTCTCATGATACAATATGGGCAGAAACAGGAAGACATTAGACACTTTTTTTTTTCACTCTGGGGAAACCTTCGAAAGATCCTCGGGAGCTGTGGGGCTTGACCGGGGTATGTGGGAGTTCTTACCCACTAAATCCCCCGCGGCTTTCGCATCGGCACATGAGAGGGGACCCCAGGGCTTTTTCTTTATTAATCTGTGCCAGGGCTCTCCGGTAGGATCTGCACCAGGGGCCCCTCAGTGCCTTGCCTTTGAGCCCGCCGCCGGGAGGCGCATTGTAGCCCCCCGGGAACCTGACACGGTGCTCACGGGGACGGGGGTCGCAACCCCGCCGCCGTCGTCCTCGGAGTCGCCGCCGTACTCAATGGACGTTCTAAGGGCCCACACCCCGAACGTCCAGCGACTCCGAAGAGACACTAGACACCTGGGCTTACTCTTTACACACCTAATGCTTATAACTTACTTTTCTAACAATCAGGCCACCAGCCTCGCGACGCTCTAAAGTACGACCGCCGAGCAGGAAGAATCTGGTACGTTAACCTGCTATTACCTGTCTCTGTTGCTCTCGGGCAAAATACATTGCGTCACGCTCGCACAGATGCAAATACTGCGTATGTGCAAGCGTGATGAAACACATCCCATGCATGAGCGACAGAGACAAGTAATGACAGGTCAACGTACCAAATTCTTCCTGCTCGGCGATCATACTTTAGTGGGCGTTGCTTCATACATATTCATTTCCTAAAACGTTTATATTATGGTCCGGCCATGTGTGACTTTTAATGAACAAGCCATGATGCTGCTAATGTGACTTAATTCTTATCCCAACAGACTACCCAAGATAATGTTGATACGGCTTTGGAGTGTTTGAGAAACCTGGTCTCCAGCCAGGAATTCAGACCTTGGGAGCTCACTGACAATATGCCTCGCCTCAACTTTGACATTATTTCCCTTCCGCCACAGGTATGCATTCTTTGTTTTAATCAACATTATTATCTCTCTGTACACACGGCTACACATCAAGTTTGACACCCTATATAACGATAACTAGGCTACATACAACACAGAGAATTGTAGGAAAGGGACGGAGCATGGCGTCGGCTAGCGGGCGCAGGCAACGTGCCACACGCGCAGGGTGGGATGAAACAACAACAACATTATCGCACCCTCTCGCACACGTCGCAGCGTTCAACTTCAAATAGTTCAAAGTATAAAACAGTCTAGGTTGAGGTGTCGCCGTGTGTAAAGTAAAACAGGATATAGTGATGCAGCTGTGATTCGACGCACACTAACTTAATAATAACTCAAAAAATAAAAGATTGTACTGAAAGCAAAAGGGATTAATGTTAGTCCCTTCATCGCCAGCTCCGCGTGTGTTCATAGAGCACCGACAATCTTATTATTTAGATATAATGCAAGAATGTACCCCATTATTACACCTTATTCCATATCTGAAGTCCTTTATGTCAGATGCACTAATGACGAGACATTTTAATCAATATGTTACAATATCGATTCTCACTTACAGTTACGGACAAATTATAATCAAATAAAATAAATTATTCATAATAGAAATCTAGAATGGTTATCATGGTATATTCTATATGTACGTATACCATACAGTGTAACCAGCTTATCTGACTTTCAGATTATCTGACAACTGACAGTAGCGCTACTGTCTAATAATTTTATGTAAATGCGTTTTAGTTCCTATTTCTACCACACCTGCACAGGTAACTTGGTCGATTATTGTCCAGCATCTGTCAAAATGGGCTTCAGATGTGGAATGTGGAAAAAGCTTATGTGATCGCGTTCTTGAAAAGGCTCTAAAGATTTTGATGAAATATTATTGTAGGAGTTTATGGATGGAAAAAATTATCTAGGTAGATCTCAGCTCAGAGACAACTGGTTTTTTCAATTATTTTTTTGTGACTTCAGACCGCGTTTTTATTTTTGCGGATTATGTCGCGGTGTTTTTCAGGATTTTACGCAATGAGTGCGAAGTTTAATAAAGTACTACGTATTTACTGTATAATTAAACGGTCAAAAATACCTACGCCAAAATTCAATGGCTTCACCATTCAAGGGTTCCGCCCACCTTCCAGTTCCATCATCAGGTCCACATTATTAGGTAAAAGTGAATAGAACTCTCTCGTTGGGTTTACTAGTAGCCATCCAAGGGTTCCCTTATCCACCTTGAGCTTCCGTAACATTGGGTGTAATATACAGGTTCGCGCAGTGGACTTGCTACACAAGGCCGCCTACCGCCGAGGACTGGGCAACTCGCTGTTCGTCTCGCCAAAGCGGCTGGGTAGCATCTCTTCAGAGTCACTCCAGCACTATGCAGCCAACACGCTCGTGCCCAGCAGATGTGCCATTGCCGTCGTTGGTGACACTCAGGTATTTGACACATTTGGGTTCCGGTCTAAAAGCACTGGTGATGGCGTGATTACACACAATCTTGAACGTTTGGAATGTGGGCCTTTGAGTTCCGCGGCGACTCCGAGGAGGACGGCAGCGGAGCTTGCAACCGTTGTCCCCGTGAGCACCTTGACAGGTTTCGGCCGAGACCCCAAGTTCACCTCGAATGTACCAATGCTACATCCGCGGAGTTTTAGTGGCTAAGAATCCCTCATACCGGTTGATCCTCTAGGTCTCAAGGAACCTTTTGAAGGTTTCCCCGCGAGCAAAAAAACGCTTACGGAGTTTGAGCTAGATATAAAGCGATAACAGGAGTTACAGCGAGTTATATTCAATGGCATACCCCCATGGATGACCTACCACCTAAACTGCGATCCCCAAGATGCCTGCGAAGCATGGAGATTATGGCAACTCCTCCCTTTTAAAGGGGAGGCATTTGTTCAGCAGTGGACGCCAAGCCCTCTCTTAAGCGACAGCCCAAGCCGAGGCCGTGCCTCCCTGAGGTGCCCTTGTGCTCGTCGCTACTTCTGCCGTAAAGGCTAGAGCGCTTCAAGCGCTCGCCTCCTATTGTCCGGTGAAGCTGCAATAGCCATCTGCGGTTAACAGCGTCTATCATTCCCAAAAAAAAAAAAAAGCTGTGGACGCCTTTCGGCTGATGATACCCCACCATGGATGGTAGACCACCGAGTTCTTGTATGACTAGCTAAAGAGAATGACAGTAACAGAAGGTTTGACAAGTGAATTACATCTGTTACAATATGTTGTCCTACAATAAGGAACGAACTGTTCACATAATTATGTTCGAACTTCACGTAAGGGTAAGTTCGTTTGGTCCTTAATTATTCTTTCAACAGAGCCCAAGAGGCTTAATAACTAATATCTCAGGTGCCGAGTGGTAGTACAATGCAACTTCCTATAGGCAGGCGTGCTGCTTATTATTCCGTAAAACGCCCGTCTCGTCTATCGGCCGCACTCACAAATGTCAACTAGTATTAATGTATGAATAATCCAGTTCTTAAGATCGGAATATTTCGACACTCTATGTTAGTGAGTAGAGATATCGATTACAGCTCCGAGAATTGAAATAAGCAGATTTAAAAATTGGCTTAATAAGGATTAACGCTTATTGACGTTTGAAGGTGCGACACTTACAAACATCAGTTAGCGTTAATTTATATAAAAAAAAAAATGATAGAAATGTTTTCAAAAACTGAATTAAATTAAAACTAATTGACGTTTATAATAACTGTAGTCACATTGATGTCATCAGTGTCTGAAAGTCTACCAATCAGGTATTTTCTCCTACCATTAGCTACCACCACTCGCGTGCTACTGTATGAAAGACTCATAAAATGTTATTCTGTAATAGGAAAGAGCCAAAATGATCGCTGAGGCGTTTCAGCTGTCGTCTGGTGGACAGGCACAAGAAGAAGCTACCAAATACTATGGCGGAGAGATGAGGTATAAACATACCTTGTATTTAACTGATACAAATGTATTCTGCGGTAACAGCCCACTAGGCGAGCGGTTGCCTTGGAAACAAGGTGCGCAGGTTTGAACCCCGGCTCAACCTCAGATTTCTTTAATTAATCATGTGCGATTGTTACTGGCTTTCGGTGAAGGAAAACATCATGAGGAAACCTGCATGTCTGAGAAAGCCTAACTAGCTTTCGAATAACGTGCGAACAGCCTAAGCCCCTCATCTTGAGGGGTGGCTCGTGCCCAACAGTGGGACATAAACAAGGGCTGGTATTTATGTATTCTGCAAAAACATTATGATTAGATGTACATTAGGTTTCAGTAATAAGTAGGGTTACCCTACCTAACCTAAACCAATGACAATTTCAATCCAATCTAATTTTAAATTCCGCCCAGCTGAGGTTATCGCAGGACGAACGGTATCAGCAATCGTTTGGGATAATTAATAAATAGAATTGACACTTCTTTCATCTCAATTTATTCGTATTATGGATACCAGCTGACCTGTGGGGTGTCCGGGTAGAAATAGTCTCCCTAAATCTCCTCCCATTGGGTGTCTGTAAGAGTATTTCTATTGGATTACCTACCACCTATACAACGATACCCAGGACGCCTGCTAACCGTGTGGATTATGGCAACCCCTCCCATCTAAAGGCGAGGCCTTAGGAGTGGACGTCTTTCGGCTGCTGATGACGATGATGAAATCTACACTCATATCGTAATATTCAAGTTATGAACTCAAAACTACTACTCTATTGACAAACTTTATTCACATGCCTCTTTAAAAAGTCCAGGTCTCTCGAACAAAACGATGCTTTAAATTAACTTTTTTTCTATTATAAACCACCTTAGTTTTTTTTTTGGGCAGTCTAAGCTGCTGGACAACCAGTAATTGTTACATTAGCACACTTAAATTTACAAAATACACTGAAAATTAATTAAATGCACAATTTTTTAAGGTTACAACATGCTCTTTATGTGAACTTACTTAGGGTAACATAAAACTAATAAAAAAGAAAAAAAAGTAACAATAATAATGGTTCACATGCTATGATCGACTAAATTCAATTAAGTTAAATTGGATCCAAAAGACTTCATTATGAGTTTCTTATAACGGCGCAGAGAATCATTGAATATATCACTATTACTATCACTAGTTATTAATGCAAATCGAATTTATAAGCCTTGAAGTATAAACTTTGTTTTTTTTTTACCTATTACATGAGTTAAGATAAAGTAGTGCATGAAACTTTACATAATTAGGTATCACAACACTCTTGTGTAACACACTCATATTCTAATAGAACCACACCAGCACGCATACCACACATATCATTTATTGTTTGTTGTACATTTGTTGGTGTTTCTGTCGCAATAGGAAGGAGATGGGTGGCGAGCTCGCACACGTGGCAGTCGCCATGCAAGGCGCCCCCGCGGGCTCGCCCGCCGCCATCGCACTCGCCATTGCCGCTAAAGGTTAGCTCTGTCAACAATTATATTAAAAAGTAAAAGGAGGTAGGTTACAGGCGATCCGAAAGTGGCGGAAAAAAGGTGAGCTAATTAACACAGCTTGAATCAGTAACACACCACCTACGGAAGCTTTGACAGTGTCACTTGGTTTTTATTTTATTGAATAATCGCACCAAAACAATCGAAAATACTATTTATACAGGGAGTAAGGGACATCGTACCGGAAACCGATACCAGGGGTCCAGTACATGATTCTGAACACTCTAGTGTTGAAATTTTTCATCGGCTTTTTCATGAATTTCCAATATTTAATATAATTAGTCTAACATCATTATTGGTATAATAATAATAATATTATAGCATAATTTTAATTTAAAAACGTGGAATGTGGAAAATTTATTTAATTATTTTTTTATTTATTCTTTATACACTAAAACAGTACCTAAGCAATTAATTAATAGGCATTTTTTTATTATTATTTTAGAAAATTAGCAATGTAATTTGAGAAATAAATATTATTCCGCATATATTCATTACATGCTCGAAAATTAATAAGTTATAATCATTTGTCATTTTCCATATAAATGGTTTCTGTAATGTTGTAACGGACATTATTTGACAACTTATTAAAAAAAAATCGGTTCGATGTCCCTTACACCCGTTATATTACCCAAATACACAAAAAAAATATAGAATAGATGCATTAGTGTGATATTGCAATATGTGAGTGCTGTGCCACTTCTAATGGTCGATTGATTAGTTGGTATCGTATCTATTTCTTATGATAGACTGTCAACATAACTTACATGATCATCATTACGTAGCTGTGAAGGGGCCGATAGAAATAAAAATAATTTATCTATTACAAAAGTTATGTAATCATATTTATATTTCTTATGATCACATGTGTCGCTCTACGCGTACATAATCAGTCTAGTGGGCCGGGCTGAGAGCCCGCTACCACAAAAACGCCACTTGAACAACTCGAACGGATTTTCCGTAAAACGTGACTAAGGGAAAACGAGAAGTTGGGCAGCAGTCTTTTCTATTGATTACCTACCACCTATACTGCGGTCTCCAAGACGCCTACTCAAGCGTGAGGATTATGGCAACCCCTCCCTGTTAACAGCGAGGCTATTGTTAATCAGTGGAATTTTTTCGGCTGCTGATGATGTTGAATAGGTAGTGCAAATTGGGGTGAACGACAAACATTATATGGATACGACCCATGCATTCCATATAAGTGAAGAGCTACCTTATTAAGTTTCTAATAAAACCTTCCATTTCAGCTCTGGGTAATGGACCAGTGACCAAATGGGGTTCGGACAATTCTCCTTTGAACAAGGCCATCGGGAACATTGGACCTTTCGCAGCCGCCGGCTTCAATGTATCCTACTCAGACAGCGGACTATTTGGTGTCGTGCTCTCGGTTCCCAAGGATGAAGCCAACTCTGTTAGTATATTATGAAATTTCTCATATATATTTATAAATATTTACTTGTTGAATAATGTCAGATTGAGTTGAATTTAATCATTTTAATTATTATTATGTACTTAAATAAATTTGCATGCCATTAGGCTGAATATAACCAAGGCTCTAAAGTGTTCGCAAAGAATTCGTCTATTGGGCGCAGCCATATGACTAGGCTGAAGATCGACGACGGCAGTGTCATCTCATCGAAACCGGAGATATTGAGAGAGCTCGAGAGGTTTTACGGACAGTTATACACCTCAACACAGGAACCCATTGCCAGAACAGCTCAGGACACCAGAGCCAAATTAACCCGACACTACACTGAGGACATCCCAGACATCAGCCTGTACGAGATTAGAATGGCTCTCAAACAGCTTAAGAACAACAAGGCGCCGGGTGAAGACGGAATCACAACAGAACTTCTGAGAGCGGGTGGAAAACCGGTACTTTTAGTCCTCCAGAAGTTATTTAATTCCGTCTCACTCGAGGGTACTACGCCAGAAGCATGGCACGGGAGTGTGGTGGTTCTTTTCTTCAAAAAAGGTGATAACACCTTATTGAAGAATTATAGACCCATCTCACTCCTGAGCCATGTATACAAGCTGTTTTCGAGAGTCATTACGAACCGTCTCGAACGCAGGTTTGATGACTTCCAGCCTCCCGAACAAGCCGGGTTCCGAAAAGGCTTTAGCACCGTAGACCACATACATACGCTCCGCCAGATTATACAGAAGACCGAGGAGTATAATCGGCCATTATGTCTAGCGTTTGTGGACTACGAGAAAGCCTTTGATTCAATCGAGACCTGGGCGGTATTGCAGTCCCTCCAGCGGTGTCACATTGACTATAGGTACATCGAAGTGTTGAAGTGTTTGTACAGCAACGCCACCATGTCGATCCGACTACAGGACGAGAGCACGAAACCAATCCTATTGCGGCGGGGCGTGAGACAGGGAGACGTTATTTCTCCGAAACTGTTCACGAACGCATTGGAGGACGTTTTCAAGCTCTTGGACTGGTACGGATTCGGCATCAACATCAATGGCGAATACATCACTCACCTTCGTTTTGCCGATGATATAGTCATTATGGCAGAATCGCTGGAGGACCTCAATACAATGCTCAGCGACCTCAGTAGCGTTTCCCAACAGGTGGGTCTTAAAATGAACATGGACAAGACGAAGATCATGTCTAATGTCCATGTTGCACCCGTACCGGTAGTTGTTGGGAACGTTACACTCGAAGTTGTTGACCACTACGTATACCTAGGACAAACTATCCAGTTAGGTCGGTCCAACTTCGACAAAGAGGTCGCCCGAAGAATCCAACTCGGATGGGCAGCGTTCGGGAAACTACGTGACATCTTCTCATCAGAAATTCCGCAGTGCCTGAAGACAAAGGTTTTTAACCAGTGTGTGTTGCCAGTGATGACATATGGTACTGAGACGTGGTCTCTAACAGCTGGCCTTTTGGAGAAGCTCAGAGTCACACAACGAGCTATGGAGAGAGCTATGCTCGGAGTTTCTTTGCGCGACAGAATCCGGAATGAGGAGATTCGCCGAAGAACCAAGGTCACCGACATAGCTCGTAGAATATGCAAGTTGAAGTGGCAGTGGGCCGGCCACATCGCTCGAAGAACCGATAACCGTTGGGGAAGAAAGGTTCTCGAGTGGCGACCACGAACCGGAAGACGCAGCGTAGGCAGGCCTCCCACTAGGTGGACCGACGACATTGTTCGCGTCGCAGGAAACCGGTGGATGCAAATAGCAAATTGTCGTTCATTGTGGCGGTCTAAGGGGGAGGCCTTTGTTCAGCAGTGGACGTCTTCCGGCTGGTGATGATGAGGCTGAATATGGTGATACAATTTATAATGTCTACTTTCAACTTATGTGACCTATATTTCGCAAATAAATATGATTTGATTTGAGATTTTCGTAAGGTTACTCTAGAAACCAACATGATAATATTTTGGCGCTCAATTAATTCTAACAACTCCTATGCGCATGCGTACAACTCCGTCCCACCAAAGACAATGTATCGCGGCCTACTAGATCGCGGCTTAAACATTCGATTTGTAATCTCTTTGGTCGGTAAAATAATGAATAACGGAAGACCTGGTAGTATGGTCCCAGATCAAAAAAGAGATGAACTTTTTTTAAAGACGCATGTGAATAAAATTTGTGTGTGTTTTGAGTTCACAATTTGAATATTACGATATGAGTGTAGATAAAATATATTTGAAACCTGTTTCTTTTTATAGGCTGTGAGAGCTGTCGCCAACTTGCTGAAGAATCCCACACTCAGTGCTGACACGATCACAGCTGGCAAGAAACAACTGAAGCTTCAAGTTCTTAGTGAAGCAGATACTGGCGCCTCGCTCGCCGAGTCGATGGCGGCGCAGGGCTCCTACACTGGCACTGTTAGGGCTCCGGCCGATATTGCTGCCGTCATCGAGCAAATGTCAAACAGTGACATTTCACAGGTAAAAATGTTGTATTTTAAATGGGTGACATCACATTTTTAGGCATTGATTCAGATATTCCTCATCATCTGAAAGACGTCCTTTGCCGACCTTAGATGGTAAGGTTTGCCATCGTCTCGACGCTTGGCAGGCGTCTTGTGGATCGCAATATAGGTGGTAGGCAATCCAATATACAGACGCTGCTACTAGTCTTGTTTTCTTTAGTCGAGGAAATAGGTAGGTGCTATTAAAAAAAAAAAAATATGCACTGAGTTTATATTGACTGAAAAGAAGTCTTGGAAAAATCAACCTATAAGGGGATGAAATGGGGTGTTGAAATTTGTATAAAGCACTTTATTTTATGGGTCGATTGACCGAAAACATACTGAGAAGGCTTTTCAAATAAGATAAAAGACGTGTTCTATGATTTATCAAAAAACCCCTTGAGAAGTGCAGGGATTAGTGCATTTTGTATGGAGAAAAATTATTACATCATTTGTATGCCACATCAAAAACAGAACGGAAGTAAATGTCAAAGGCATGCGCTGTGAGTGGGGAGGGAAGGAGTAGAATATTTTAAAAAAATGTGCATGCGTGAGAGTCCCTCCGCGAGGAAGAAGTGAAACTTCATTCTCGCTCTGTCTCTTTCTACAGTCAGTCAGTCAGTCGGTCGGTCGGTCCCTCACGCACTCACTCGCACACTCACACACCCTCACTCAAACTCACTCACTTAATCACTCAGTGACGGCGTCACATAGCACTTTCATAACCTTAACAAATTTAACGCTTAAGTTTCACTTCAAAAATTACCATAAACTGAAAATTGGTTTTAGTTGAAAAAATCGCGCAGGCGAAGCGCTGGTCAGCTAGTAGGGATATAAAGCTTAAAATGTGACAAGCATACTTCTTTTTCAGGCCCTGTCTGCAGCTGCCAGAAGCAAAATCTCCATAGGAGCAGCCGGCAACCTCGCATTTGTTCCATATGTAGATGAATTATAAATTCCTATATCATATTAGTTGTTAAACCAATATTAATAATAGAACAGCATGTGAGAAATTAACAGTATAGGTAAACATAAATTAATACCCAATAGTAGAATATCAATTTTAATTTATTGTGATACACAAATAAATCTTCTTTACTTGTTAATGTTTTTTTTCCTGTAGATTATTTTGATCTAGAGACAAAACTGTCACACATTTACCAAATAAAGAATTAGTTTTTTAGTGTAAGTTTTCATAATCTAGGTGGGCGCAGCAGTATACCCTCTTAAAATTGAATCAGCCCAACTGGGGAAATACAGTCACCTTGCAGAAGATCGTCACTTTTGAGTAACATTATGTTTTTAAGATAAATAAAGTTGCCAGTGTCCTATGAGGAATCACAGTGTGTTCAAAGGACCATTTTTTTGTAAGCACTACAACACCTCGGCCTTTGACTGGGTTATTTTCCTTGTGTTCTTGATAACTACCATTTTTTTCTGTTACCTTTTTGGCACCAGTAATAGTTGCATTTCTGAAAAATTCAACACTTATTTCAAATAGGCTAAACGCTAGAACTTTTGAACGGTCAATTTTTTAAAAGCTACCATCGGATCACAACGCAGCCTCAATTGAGAAGATCCGGCAAGAAACTCAGCTGGCTTGTCGTTTTTTCACATTTTTATTTTTTAAACAATGTTTGTCTTATCTATTGTCGCTGATCTAATTGTATTAGATCAGCGACAGTGTGTCCTGTCATTCAAAAGATCAAATGAAATAAAAAATACTACGAAAATACAACAAACTGCGGCCAAAGGGATAGTCTTGTAGTAGATTTAGAATGTTCATTGATTTGGACTCAGATATCTATGCCTGGCTATGTCATTTAGCCGTCATCACTACAAGCAGTGTTTAGCCTATTGTGTATAGTTGCCGATACTGCAACACAATGGAAGTCAAGGAAGATTGAAAAACGTGATTGGACAAAACATCAACACAGCCATTATGTTGTTTAGAGATCATCATTTTTTTTAACTTATTAGAAAAGTACACAATTTCATGAGTAGCATATAATTTATATACAATGCAGTTGGTATGTATTTTATACAAAAACCCCTAAATAGAGAAAAATGAGTAGCATAGGTTCAATAAATAATGAGGTTATGCAAAATATTTCATTCGGGACCTTAAAAGTGATTATTTTCAGTCTTCACCACCAGGGCAAAACAGTTTGGTATAACAACTTTCATTTTAAATTTTAGTACCTAGTCAATATCTTAAAATATAGTATACTTGTACTATTTAGTTTTATAGATATGCATTTTTATTTCTAATTCATATTTTCTATATTCCTATAAACACCTGTAATATGTTCTTCAGGACTTCTACAGTAGTTATAGTGAATGAAAGTGGTTATTGTATACATAACAGAATGTTTTTCATTTGGAGGATTACTGTTTAATTTAGTAAGTACTTTATTATTTAATACAGTACACTACAAGAACAGCAGCTACATAGCTTCACATGTTTTGCATTGAATAATTGACACCTTCCATTATAATTATCATCTTGGGAATTAAGGCATCATGCATCTTAATGAATTTTAGTCAAACACAACATTGGTATAGAACTATTCTTATTTATTGCACTTCAGCTTCTGTTAATAACATGTTTGGAATTCCTTTTGTGATAGGAAACTGTCGACCTGATTCTGGACAAGTAAGATTTCCTTCCTCAACCTCTACTTCGAGTAGTACTCGATGAGCCTTTTTCAAAAAATCTTCATTTTCTTCAAATTTTGGTTCAACAGTTTTCGGTAGACCTTCACCATGACCAATACTATTTGCAGCTCCCCACAACACTTCCCAATCTAATTTGGGTATAATTCGAGATATAAATTCAGGATTAAAATCTACATCTATTATTTTAATGTCTGTAGCATTAATTGCTAGCGGGTATCCAGTCATTACTCCTTTTAAACATTTTGATGTTAACATATTGTGGGTTAGGAGCTTCATTGTTTTTATTACGTTAAAATTGAATAAAATTTGCTCCTTGTTGAGATCGTAGCACACACACCACTTATATGCCAACACACCCTAGTTCACGACTTTTGGTAATTAATTGTACTGTTAGAAAACTATAGCAGCACTCACTACTTTTTCAAGGTAGATAAGTAATTTTTTTTTTAATTTAGCTTATATTTATTTAAATCTCAGAGATTTAAATCGAGCAAAATACAAACACATGGATTCCCGCTTATGCCTTTTTTTGGCTTATTCTATTTTAATGATTACCTACAGAGCACCTCAATAAAACCATAGCCATAGAGTCTGTGCATAGAGTAAAGCAAGGTGTTGCAATCTTTAGAAAAATGTCCCTCGAAACTAGGGCTGCCACCTTTTTTTTTTTAAATAGTATTTTTTCTTGTAAGTTTAAAATATAGTACTTTTGAGAAATTTATAAAAAAAAATTAGTATTTATTTATTTCTCATCATTTATTTATATATGTTTGTAAGGTAAGGTGGGGTAAGACTATCAATTTCAAATAACTCGAAAAGTTCCATGATTTTTTTCGAATTTAACTTGTCGATATATAATCAAAGTTGTCGTTATAACACATATAATTATCAACATCATGAAATGGTTCTCGGCTCAAAACACAGTTGTTACTTCTGCTGTACTATTCAATATCACACAATAAAAATTTCAGCTGTAAGAAAAAAAAAATGTGCGTGCGTGGAGTCCCTCCGCGCGGAAGAAGTGAAACTTCATTCACGCTCAGTCGATCGGTCGGTCGGTCCCTCACTCACTCACTCACACACACACACACACACACACACACTAACTCAACTCAACTCAACCCCACTGAAACCCACTGGAACCCACTGAAACCAACTGAAACCCACTGAAACCAACCGAAACCAACTGAAACCCACTGAAACCAACTGAAACCCACTGAAACCCACTGAAACTCACTGAAACCCACTCACTCAGTGACGGCGTCACATGAGCGCTTTCATAACCATAACAAATTTACGCCTATCGCCTATCGTTTAACACCTATCACTAAACGCGTTAAGCGATAACGCGTTAGGGTGATTCATTTAACGCTTAACACGTTATGTGATAACATTTTTGGAAGTCGCTTAAGAAGTTTCACTTCAAAAAAATGGCTAGTTGGTGGATCTGAAAAAATAATTAAAAAATTTGTGATATAAAATGTTAAATTGAGATACCTTTGCTGTAAGTATCATCATACTAACATCGAGTTTAAAATTATCATGTTATTAAATTACTGTACCGATATTCAAAGCTTATTATGAGAGTGGCACTTCCTGTTTCCCGTCGACTTTGTTCCTATTGGTCAACTTTCTTGTGATTTGACCGGAAATAGCATCACCATGGCAGGCGAGGGCAGCAAGGGTTTGTTAAATATGCCCGCTCGCCCCGCTCTTGTTCATTGGCGTCTTATTTCCCGTCACGGACACCTGTCCGAGGCTACAATATTACAACTATTTATGGAATTCAAATCAAATTCTAAATAATTCCAAAGGAATAAAATAGTGAACAACAATAGTTGTTATAAATAGTTGGAAGCCAAGCAAACAGTGAGTAAAAACATTTTAACGGTTTTTGCCGTTCGTTTTGTTTCTTTGTTCCTAATGAAATGTTTTATACTAATGAATATTTTGTGGTTTGAATATAGTGCAAGTAAATTGGGCTATGTAAGCAATATTTTTATAAATAGCAGCGTTTTCCCTGAAAGAAAACGCATATTAAACTACTTACCTTATTCGAAGCTTATAATGAGAGCGGCACTTCCGGTTTCCCGTCATATTTCTTCCTATTGGTCTACTTCACTGTGATTTGATCGGACGTGACGTCATATTGCCAGGCGGGTGGGGGGAGCTGTTGTAAAACACGCTCACTCCATTCGTGTTCATTGTGTCGAAGAAATACCAGGCAGGTTTAAAAAGTAAGCTTCGAATAAGGTAAGTAGTTTAATATGCGTTTTCTTTCAGGGAAAACGCTGCTATTAAACCACAGTACCGTTATTCGAAGCTTATAATGAGACGTGTTTGTTATCGCCTGGTAATATCAGTAGATTAATGACGCCAATGTGATTTACGGATGTATTTTAAATATCTAAGTATGAATTTTAAATAAAAATTCAATAGATTGCATTCTTATATATATATTGGTATATGCTAATTTTTTTTTTTTTTTTTAGAAACGAGTAGCAGAGAAAGAGAAGAGAAGGAGAATAGAACTGTATCAGCCATTAAAATCAATATTATGGCAATTATTCATTGTGTTTTGTTAAACAATCCAGTACAAAAGTACCTTTTTTTTTTTTTTTTCATGCGATGTGTTTTTGACTTCGCCTTTATAATACAGTTTAAAATGTATTAAAAATCTCCAATTTCAATGTGCTAGCTATTATTAAAAACCACTACGCCTGTGACGCATGATAGGTAATTAATTAAGCTAAATTATGTTCGTGATTTTAGTCTTTTTGACCCATCAATAAAGATAAGATAACTGAAAACATATACAATTTGTTTTTAAACACTCGATGCCAGGTACTGCGATGTTGTGTACTTTGCAGTACGTGGCCTTCCGATTAACGCACTTCTTGGACACGACTATGCTTTTCAGAGTACTAGGTGATGTTACAATGTTTACCTCTAATTATTATGCAGTGTGATAATCTTTAGCATCCAGCAAGCAACAGTGTGAAGGGTAGACTTCACTTTGTGTAGTAATAGATAAATTATATGGGATTTTTATCTAAACTCTATTAAGGCATTACTCTAGTCATTAGTCAGGGTCTTTTTATAAATGTTAAATCGTCTATACATTGCTATATATGCATGTATGTGTTCTACATGTGAAGTAAGCTACTTTGAAAATTGCTCACTAAATCATATCCTAAATGTAAAATCTATTTAAGAACATGTTGCTAAGAATTGACAAGCAAGTAACTGGACTGATCAGTATTGTACATTGTCAGAGTTAGGCAATAATAATACCAAACAACAATGATTGCTGCTCGAATCCGCTATAAACTAGCAAAAAATGTGGCAATATTTCGCGTTATTTTTATTTAGTTTAGAAAATCAAGACCAGCTCATGATGATTCCAAACTACTTCGTGGATTTTTAATGTAATATTTGGTTCGATTTGAAAGGTCCAGTCTGGATCACCAAAACTCACATTTTTAAGTTTCAGAACGAAAGATTATTGTCTGTATGCGAAAACTAGGACTCTTTAAAAGTTGTGTCATATGAATAGTTGACTCAAAACTCGTTCAAGAACAGAGTCTGCTCTCCGAAATAATTCAGGGCCAATACGATTAAATATATATTTAATTTATACCAGAATACTTCAGAGCCAATAGTTAGTACATATATGTTCACTGAATACTCGAATAATCATACATGGAGGATGATTTGTAGTCTTTCTGCTCCAAAGTACCTTAAATATTTATGGACATTATGTACCCCATATATCCTACTATTTGTCTCTAGAAGGTATTGTATAAAATATTATCAATAAAATTTGATTTGTATTAAAGAACTAATTGAAAAATATAATATTCATAAGCATCTGTGAATGGTTGGTCCCACCCCCTGTCTGCATACTAGTTTCCCTTACCTCTGTAAAGGAAACTTGTGTTGTCACTTTGTAATAAACGCGAAATTACAAGAGATAGTAAGCAGGATTGCAAATATTTCTTTTGGTTGCTTTCTTTGTATTTTCTTACTCCCGACATTGATCGGAAGTTAAATTATGGGGTTAAAGAACCTTTATTCTCATTAGAACAATTACAGTTCGTACAATTATACGCCTGTTCTCCGCAATTGTGAATGAGGACTGCATTACTTTTGGCTAATAATACAGGCGATGCATTTTTGCCATAACTTGGTTACTTACACCTGGTTACACCCACAGAATTGAGTTTGATATTTTTATAGAAACTCGTGAATGATTCCATCATTATGGATCCCCAGAATTCCCAATTATAAGAGTACATACCTTTTAACTTTGAAATGGGATATAGTATAGAAAAAGTAATGGTGATCTTCAAATATAGGACATGTCCCCACATCATATCCATTCATTGTTTGAAGAACTTTCTTAAAATGTTGTACTCAAAACTTTGATAAACTATTAGCAGTTTACGCTCTACTGGTCCTGATATTTTAAGACAGTAAAAATAAGGGACCATGATTACGATCCAAGACGTGACTGCAAGCCAGGGTTATGAAAATTATATATTTATATATAATTGATTCATAGAATCACGTACGTGCAATTTTGTATAGCAACTGCAACCTTCTTCTGAAAGGTAAATCTCTATTCTCTCCCCGCGAGAGCGCGTGATATTCAGAACAAACTCCCCAGAAAAAGGTTCTTAATAAGACGATGTGCCAGGCACACACACTGTTAATGTCTTAATATCTCTGTTGAATTTAACAGAAAACCATGCTCTCTCGAAGAGCAATATGCAGTTACCACTCCTGCAGGGAACTGTTACTTATTGGGGTACCCTGCGGTACCCCAATAAGTTCGGAGGTACGTAATTGCTAAAAACACCGTCAATGTCACTATGCTTATAATAATAATATCCTGGGACAACCCACACATGGCCATCCGATCCCAAACCAGATACAGTCTGCACAACGGCAACCATACAACTATTATATCGATAAATAGTAACAAACTTGGTGGGAATCGAACCCACGACCACTGAGTAGGAGTCAGGGTGTCTATGAGAACGACGGGCCAGTCAAATTATTATAATGAAATGGACTTCAGAAAATAACTTTCAGACTGACAAGAATGCCAAAATTGATTTTGAAAATTAGGTACGTGCTCTCTCCACGAGCTATACATGTTACTGTCCATGCGAGGGAGGTTAAATCTTTGTGTATCCACCTTGCGAGGTTGAGTAATAAAATATGCAGTCCTTGCGAAGGACAATATACTGATGGTGAAATAGACTTCAGCCAACCACTTCCAAATTGACAAATCAAAATTTATTCTAAAAACCGGACACTGTACGTGCTCTCTCCACGAGCTATACATGTTATTGTCCCTGCAAAAGAGGTTAAATCTTTGTGTATCCACCCTGCGAGGGTGAGTAATAAAATGTGCAGTCCTTGCGAAGGACAATATACTGATGGTGAAATAGACTTCAGCCAAACCACTTCCAAATTGACAAATCAAAATTTATTTTAAGAACCGGATACATGCTCTTTATGAGCAACTAAGAAATAAAATAAATAACTATACTTATATACATATGTATCACGGGATGGAGCTTTATTATTTATATTTATATGTATATATATATATACATATATGCCCCTACACCACCCTGCGAGGGTGGTGGTTTGTGCAACTCCATGCAATTTAAAATGAATCTAGAAAATATTCCACGTGATGGTACTTAATGCTGATGGTGAAGTAGAAGTCAGCCAACAACGGTCAGACTGACAAGATCGTCAAAATTGATTCTGAATCAGGTGCGTGGTCATGATCAACATGCATAAGATGATACATACCATCCTGCGAGAGGTTAATTATTTGTATATCCATCCTGCGAGGGTGGGCGATAATATTTGCAAACGTTATGCAAAGGAGAATAGAAATTAGACCTCGTACCACGCGATGGTACTCTATGCTGGTGAAGTAGGCTTCAGCCAACATCTTTTAGGCTTTGACAAGATTATCAAAATTAAATCTGGAAACTAGGAGCTTGCTTTACGACGAGCAACTGTACATGTACTGCCTCCGAGATGGGAGGTTTATAATTTGTGCACCCATCCTGCAACGATGGATGGCAACTTGTGCCATGAGATAGTACTTTATATTGATTGTAACCATACGAGGCTTGCCATATATATACGTGAATTTTGTGTATTAGTCACTAAAAGTTACTGCGTTGCGTACGCATGCACTGGATTTCTCCAAGACAAACAGATTTGTTAATATGATAGCATCTCTACGTTTCTCAATACTCAATAATGCGTCGCACAAACTTATTGAAAAAGTTCTAAGAGATTTTAAAGAAAACCGTAATTGTAATTCAATTAACTTTGAAACAGTTATATTTCCACCTTTCCGCTCACAGACTATAATAGTAATGAACCTACATAGCCCACACAAGAAGACTACGAAATATTGTCATGCAAGCAATGACACAATGATATTGTATATAATATCATTGCCTGCTATTTTAGCAGCATTTTTTTTTTTTTTTTTTTGTTAGATACAACAAAAAATATGGTCGCAAATGGTGTCTGTAAAATTGAGGTGGCGGCCACAATTATAAGACTTAAATACTCCATTTGTACTGTATCTAGGCTTTTAATTCCCAATCCTAGGTTACCCTATGAGTATAGTTCAACTTGTCAGCACACTTGAACTTACAGATACCGCACAATCAAAGTAATATATTAACAAAACTCACTTGTTTACTGAATTTATCCAATTATCACACCACATTGATAACGCCTGAGCGCCTTTTCTTCAAGTACAACTAATGTCACTGTTTCACTGTTCAGATTGTATTACTGTAAATTGACCATTCATTCTGAAAAAAAGCTTAGAACTAACTGTAAGAGATGTATTATTATCGTAGAACTCGTCTACAAAATAATTCTGCAAATGCTTAAAACTGCAGTTAGATGTACTATATTATCGTAGGACTTGGCTACAAAATAGTTCTGCAAATGTTTTAAACTGCAGGTAGATTACAATTTGTAATATTACATTTTTATGTGTCCGTTACTAAGTGTTACTTTATCTACTTAGAAATATTGTACATATAAGCTTACCCACATTAAACTTTAATAAAAATATCAATTCAGCACAAGTATATTAATTTTTAAAGTTTTCAAATATACAAATTACTGTCAATGGGCTAAACGAAAAATGATTAATACAAATTTTAGACCAACATAGCCCAATTTACTTGCACTATATTCAAACCACACTATTTAATAGTATAAAACATTTCATTATCAATAGTATAAAACATTTCATTAGGAACACACAAACAAAACGAACGGCAAACACCGTTAAAAATGTTTTGTACTTACGTGCATTTTGTTCGGCTTCAACTATCTGTAGCAAATATTGTTATTCAATATTTGGAATTATTTAGATTTAGAACTTAATTTAAATTCCACAAACAGCTGTATATTGTAGCCTCGGACGGGTGTCCGTGACGGGAAACAAGACGCCAATGAACACGAATGGAGTGAGCGTGTTTTACAACAGCTCCCCCCACCCGCCTGGCAATATGACGTCACGTCCGATCAAATCACAGTGAAGTAGACCAATAGGAAGAAATATGACGGGAAACCGGAAGTGCCGCTCTCATTATAAGCTTCGAATAACGGTACTGTGGTTTAATAATTATTTTCCATTCAGTCTACCGACAATTTTATTTTGAAAACTCGAAACTTAGTTTTTAATACTTGTGCAGAAATGATATTTTTCGTAAAGTTTATTGCTGGTAATTTGTACGTACGAGATTTCTAAGTGGATAAAAAACGACTCTTAGTAAACGACCCATAAAACATATTAATAATGCAAATTATTTTCTTTACAATCTACCCGCAGTTTTAAACATTTGCTGAATTATTTTGTAGCAAAGTCCTACGATGATAATACATTTCTTACAGTTAGTTCTAAGCTTTTTTTCAGAATGAATATTTCTTTAAACCACATTATTATGCAGACAGTAGCAATACTGTCAATTTACGAAAATCTGAACAGTGAAATAGTGACTCTATTATCAACGTGAAAGACAGCAAACTTGTGAGTTCAGTTAATTAGCATCCCAGTTATACAGACGCACCATTGCGTCCATTTTTATTTTTTTATTGTGTCTTAAAACAAAAAATAGCCTGCTGGACAGTTTTCGTAATCTTCCTGTGTGGGCTAATTAGTTTATTACAGATATGGTCTGTGTGCCGGAAGGTGAAAATATTACAATTGCGAGTTAAATACAATTACGTTAATGTATATTCTATGTAAAATAGTACAATAAAATACAATTTTAGTAATAAATAAATAAAAATATTTACTTATAAGAAACTGTTCAAAGGACACATTGCTGAGAGTATCAAGTAACGTAGAGAAGCTATCATGGTAACCAAAAGATTAATATTCCACCTTGATCCATAAAAGTGTTCAATTATGTTTGTGTTCAAGAAAGCCGATGGCGTAGGCAATATATATTCTAGCCTACACGAAATTCACAAATCTGGCTAACCCATTATGGTTACAATAAGTATATAGTGCTATCATATACATACAAGTTATTATCCACCCTTGCAGGTTGGAAACACAAGTAAATAACCAAAGAAGGGGGGACATGTACAGTGGCTTCTCGAGAGGGTAAGCACCTGGTTTTCAGATAATGAAGTCCACTTCATCGCATAAAATATACCCCACCCTCGCTGGGTGGGTATACAAATAATTAACCTCCCTCGCGGGGACGGTATATATATATATATATATAGTGTTGCTCATCATGAGAGCACATCTGGTTTTGGGAATCCATTTTGACAACCTTGTCAATTTGAAAATGGTTGGCTGAAAGTCTATTTCACCATCAGCGTACTTTCCTTTGCAGGGACTAAACCATTTACTACCCACCCCCGCAGGGTGGGTAAACAAACACTTAACCTCCCTCGCAGGGACGGTACATACATGGTTGCTCATCATGGGAGTACTCATCTAATTTTGGAATCAATTTTTGTCAATCTGGTCAATATAAAAATGGTTGCCTGAAGTATATTTCACCATCCGCGTACTTTACTTTGCAGGGACTGAGCAATTTACTGCCCACCCCCGCAGGGTGGGTACACAAAGACTTAACCTCCCTCGCAGGGATGGTACATAGATGGTTGCTCATCTGGATTTGGAATCAATTTTGACAACCTAGTTAATTTAAAAATGGTTGGCTGAAATCTATTTCACCATCAGCATATTGTGCTTTATTGATCCCCAAGCCGTCTGCCAAGTGTGGGGATTATGGAAACCCCTCCCTTCTAAGGGAGAGGCCTTTATTCAGCTGTGGACGTATATCGGCTGCTAATGATGATGATGATGATATTGTCCTTTGCAGGGACTAAATAATTTATTACTCACCCCCGCAGGGTTGGTACACATAGACTTAACCTCCTTCGCAGGGATGGTATACAAATAGCAGCTCGTGAAGAAAGCACGTAGGTACCTGATTTTCAGGATCATTTTGAATATCGGGGACATTCAAAATGTCTGAAAGTTGTTTGCTAAGTCTATTTTAACATAATAATTTGACGGGCCCGTTGCTCTAATGGTGAGATTCTCGGGCTGCTATCGCCGGGTTCTATTCCCACCAAGTGTGTGATGTTTATCGATATAAGTATGAAAAGTATATAAATATGTATTTTGTATCAGTTGTCTGGTTACCATTGTACAGAATCTGTCTAGGTTGGGATCAAACGAATGAGTGTGGATTGGCCTGAGATATTAAACAGTCCTTTGCAGGACGGATAAAGGCATTGCTGCTCTGCACAGTTGCATTCACCTCTTTAAGAATAAATTCAGCCTGGATACTTTAACATAAGTGCCATCGCTTGGCACATCATCCGTCTTATTATTGACCTCTGTTTCGAAGAGCTTGCACAGAATATGACCCACTCTCGTGGGGGATAGAACACAGAGATTTACTTTACAGATGAAGGATGTATGTATATTTGCTATTCCAAATAGCACATACATGATTGTATGAACATGAATATTTAACATATATTAATATATGTATACTTCTTAAGGGGGTAACAACGGTAAAATTGCAAAAATAGCCTTAGTTTAAAGAGTTCGATAGATCAATCCGCTATTGCATTGGCTATGAAAATTATATGTACTTATACCTCAGATCTTCAGCAATTAGTTTTATTGATTAGATATTGGATTAAATAAAATGTTTTCAAGCAATATGTATTTATAAAATGTACTACGTTGGATATGAATTGTGTTAGCGTTCAATATCCTTTCATCGGATAGACGTCAAACTTGGACTATAAAAAGCATAATAACCCATTCTACAATTTGTATTGATTACATTTCTTAATTTCATTCATGTTTTACAAGAAATTATAGAAAAACCACGTACGCGATGCATTTCCCCTTGCAGCGCCCCCGCGATCGCCTTTCATCAGTCTTTCGTGGACTGTTATGTGTGTGAATTTATTTTGACAAGACGAATTTAATTTAAATGATTTTGAACATATTTTTAATTAAGATATGTTACATATGGTATAATTATAACATTATAAATCATTTCAAATGAAATCTATACTTCTATATTTAATTAAAGATATTTTTATAGTAATACCATATTTTTGGTTCATCATAGAGTATGCGAAAGTATCGTTGCCGAGTATTATGCCTAACTTTTAAAGCGTATCAGAGTCATATATTATGATCTGATGATGACTAATTGAAATCGTATTTAATACTGTGTAGGTCGACAAAATGACATACATTATGATTTTTTTTGTTAAAACATGAACGGTGTTATTATTACTATCATGTTGGTTTTTGCAACTTAGCAACGAGTCGAGTGCCTGGGTGGTTGGCTTGGTGGTGAGCGACACGCTTACCTACGGACAGTTGCATTGGACAGTTGCTCGTCTTTTGAGACATCTGGATGGTTAAGTTGGAAGGGTACTCGTGTGCTATCTAGGTGGTGCCACTTAAATATTAGATTTCTTCCGCTATGTAACGTAAGTAGAAGGTCACTGTAGCTGGCAAAAAAACTATCGGACTAAAAGGCTATAATTATAGTTTTGGATGACAGGGACAGGAAGAGACTTTTCTATGGGTGGGTGCTTCGATTACTATCAGGTAATACCTTGTTACTTAACTAAGTTGCGTAACAATAAACTGATGGTGTTGTTGGCAGGCACGAGAAAAAATACCACCGCGGTAAAATGTTAATTACTCTAAAACCAGATTGCTTATTAGAATCAATGTAAATTAAATATCTATTTAAATTTTACATTACCTATGCACCTACCACTATTACCCTCTGCATCATCCAAAGGTAGACTGGCAGAGAATGCCTAAGGCTTTAAGTCCGCCTTGTACATATTTAAGTGTGCTAAAGAATAAATAAAATAAAATAAAAGGTCAAATGCTCCGCGTAGTTCAAACCTCGCGATCGGTACAGAACTCAAGATGAAGTTACGTTACGTACTCTCGTGGTCACGAACGGTCTATCACCTTTAGGACGACAATCGCTTGCACGTGCCGGCCCAAAATACATGCGGGCGGGGTAAGCGCCCGGAACATCGTTCAAACTATTTTGATAGAAAACTGAAACTTACACTAAAAAAGACTATTACTGAATTCGTGCGTTCAAACAAACAGTGCTACGGATTCCTTTGGCAGCCAAGTATATTGAATAACAACACAGGTCCGTTGATTTTGTAGTTTGCGACCCTGGCCGCTGACCTTAAGGTCTTGGGGTCGATTCCCACACAGGACAAACATTCATGTGCATGAACATAATCTGTTTGTATTGGGTCTGGGTCGTTTTTACCTGTACTTAATTATGGAAAAAGTTAAGTATCTTATCATAGTTTCAGTTCGATGGCCATTACGGAGTCAATCACGGAACTCAGCTACATCGTCATCAGCAGCCGAAACGTACACTGTTGAAAAAAGGCCCTCTCTCCCTTAGAGGGGAGGGGTTGCCATAATCCCCACGCCTGGCAGGCGGTTGGGGATATCAGATAGGTGGTAGGTAATCCAAAGAGACGCTGCTGCTCGTCTTCTTGTTTTTCCTTAGTCGCCTTTTACGGACACCCAACGGGAGGAGATAGATGGGTGCTATTATTCTTATCACGGAACTAACTGTCGCAATAAAAATAATTTATGATTTTTGGGTATCTGGTCTTGAGTAAGGTTGGAAGCTAGCAAGCTTCCTCTTGAGTAAGGTTGGAAGCTAGCAAGCTTCCAAGATTCGGGTACTTGTGCCGCTCTTAAAGATAATATACGCATTAGAATAGGAAACATTACAGTTACACGCTTCTTTAATAATACCGCTAGCATCTCATCAGGGCCACTGGTAAGCATTGCAGCATCTTAAGTCACTCTCTTTGTCATACTCGAACATCGCAATCAATCATCAATTTGGTTTCAGTTCATTTTTCCAGGAATCAAAAAGCTCAGCTATCAGATGGATGTTTATTGGTTAGAGAATTTGGAACTAATTTAGGAAATATGTTAAAAAGGTCCCTTTTTAAGAAAATAAATTCTATATTTTGAAGGCTCTGTTAAACGCTTTCGTTTTGACGTGCAGAACAGAAACCTTAGAACTTTGTGCATAGTTTCATTTCAAGTACGCTTACAGTAGTCACGGCAAGACGCTGTGCAGTAGCTATTTTTATGTTTATGTATTCAGAACTCACAACTGTACTTGCGCAATGGTTCGTCAACCCTAACTTCAGACTCACAAAAATCCGTAAGTTATAAGTAAGTAGTTGTAAGTTATAAGTAGTACGAATGTATATGGATTCCAAATGGCAGGCACGATGTATTCAGCTGGGTCGAAGTGCGTTCCGGTTGTAACCGGACCTCATAACCACCAACGATAGAATAGAAGTATGTATAAGTCTCACTAGTAAGGCATTGGCCATTCTATAATAGACGGACTTAACCTTTGATATGAAGTTTGGAATATGAAATGCAATAATCCGTATCCTGATGCAACACGTCAACTACGTTACTACTGCAAGTGGTTGGGTTGTCAGATTGTAATTAGGTGGCACGCCAAGGTATAAATCAAGATATAAAACAGTGGGTTACCGTTATTAAACTGCATCATTTCATTCTATAACGGAATAGGCAAAATTAACAAAACTCCATTCGACACATCTGCATATTTTTAGTCTATGATTTTTCAAATGTAATATTCATATTTGCTGGTAGCGCCCTCTACGATGACAACTCTCGGCCGGAGCGGCCAGATTCTCAAGGTCATTGGCGCATGTTACCCCCATAATGAGGATTCATTGCATAATTATGGCTCGCAGTCACGTCTTGGATCTTACTCTTGGTCCCCTCTCTTGACAGTCTTGGTATATCAGGACCCACCAAGCAGAAACTACTATAAGTCTACCGAAGTTTTGTACAGAATATTGTAAAAAAAAAAAAAACTCCTACAAATAATGGAGGGAAGGGCCGCCCCAAGTGCCATTCCTGGCATCTTTAGTCCTTCCTTCAAGTTTATTCGAAAACCAACATTTGTTTTTCTATACTATTACCTCATTACAAAAAAGGAAAGTATGTAATCTTACAATTATAATAGCTGTTTAGCAATTAATCATTGGAAGTTTTGAGGACCTATAATAACATAATGCAATCAATGATAATGCCTAAAAGAATTATCCAGGAGTTTCCATAATATTGGAAAACTCAATTGTATTGTATGGTAAGTAAACCACTTACCCGAAATTGTAGCAACACTGCATCGCATGCATTTTTACCAGCCAGAAATTCACTCCTGACACAATTTTGGTAGACAAAAGCGTGTAATTTAAATTTCGATCAATGTCAGGACATTTGTAACCGAAAGAAATGTTAGCAATCCTGATTATTATCCCTTGCAATTTCGATTTTATGACAAAAAGTTGCCTTTACCTCCGCAAAGACGGGGGGGGGGGGGGTCTCACACATTCACTTACGGATATTACATTATAAGTATGTACATACCAGATAAAGTTCCCTACGAAATATTAATCAAATACAAATCAAATTTTATTGATTATTTTCAATATCCATTTAGAAACAGATTCTATTGACAGATCATTTTTTTTTTTGAGATAGTAGTACAGACTGAGCTTTACCTAAGTCCATAAATTAATATTTACAATAAATATTCTCGGGACTTCAGAGCAGGTATACCATAAAATATTATCTATGTTTAAATCTTTGAGTATATGGTTATAAGGTAAACATACTGTGTGGGTTAACACATACTTAATCGCTGAAGTATTCTGGGGAGTAGACTCGTTTCTTGAACGAGTTTTGATTCATATCTCACAACCTTAGTCTTAGTGGACGTACAGGTCAATACTATCTATTAACATACAACGTGATCCTGAAAGTGGAAATGTGAAGGACTTGACTTTGCAATCTAAAACATATATACATTGAAATTCATATAGTACCAGAACCTAGTCTGTAAAATCTGTGCCGACTTTTTCTAATCTAATTTAAATTATTGGCATCATTTTGGACAGTTTTATAGCAGATTCATACATAAATACATAATAAACATAAGTAAATAATTGTCATTTAACATTATTTGGCCTAAATCATTTGTCTGACGATTGTACAGTCCTACTGATCAGTCCAGTTTTTTACTGGTAATTTCTTGTCACGATATGTTCTTATATCGATTATACTTGTCAATCCTCAAGAGTCTTTTAAATAGGATATGATTTAGTGAATTTCCTGTCCAAGGATAATTTTCATGCAGTAGCTTAGCTAAACATTGCAACAGCACCTGGTAGGATGTAATTCATAGTCGCGTCCTGGAATTGCGTTAATCGGAAAACCACCTGCTTGCAACGCCTGCAGCGTTAAAATAAAATTTGTTTTGCGCTTAAAGCATCAGCGTTAAATACCAAAAACAAATTGTTTGTATATTCCAGTTACGATAGCTGCCGTTGATTGGTTTAAAAAGACTAAAATTACCAACATAATCTAGCTTAAATAGTTAGCTATCATGCGCTACAAGCATAGTTAAGTTTTGATACTAGCTACCTCCTGGAAATTGGAGGTCTTTAATACATTTTAGACAGTTTTATAAAATCGAAGTCAAAAGTACATCGCATATAAATAATTATTGATTATCAATTGCCCATAACATTGATTCCAATCAATGGTTGAGACCATTCCAATGGTTGAGATACAGTTCCTTATCTTTGCTACCCATTTCAAAAAGAAATTCGTAGCAGACTATGTAGATATATAAGTATGCAATTTATTGCATTTCTATTTAAAATTCACACATGGATATTACAATACATCTATGTATCACAATCACATTGGCGTCATGTATACTGGCATCACCAGGCGAAAACAAACACGTCTCATAATAAGCTTTGAATAACGGTACAGTAATTTAATAGCAGCGTTTTCCCTGAAAGAAAACGCATATTAAAATACTTACCTTATTCAAAGCTTAACTTTTAATCCTGCCTGGTAATTCTTCGACACAATGAACAAGAGCGGGGCGAGCGGGCATATTTAACAAACCCTTGCTGCCCTCGCCTGCCATGGTGATGCTATTTCCGGTCAAATCACAAGAAAGTTGACCAATAGGAGCAAAGTCGACGGGAAACAGGAAGTGCCACTCTCATAATAAGCTTTGAATAAGGTAAGTATTTTAATATGCGTTTTCTTTCAGGGAAAACGCTGCTATTATCACATAAAACAAATAACTTTCCTTAATATTTAACAAAATTATACCGTAACATAAAAATGTCAAAGTGGGGGAAGACTATCAGTTTACCAGGGGCAAGACAAACATATGTTAGTCTTCCCCCAAGTATATTATAAACAAAGAGATATTGTAAACATTTTCAAAGCGGGTATCTGCTTTAACTAGGTACTAAAAAATAATATTTAGTTACTACCTAGAACACTAGAAAAACTAATTGTAATAATTCTGTCTACAGTAATAACCCTACTAACGACGTCCCGCGCCTTTAACCACGTGTACAATTTAAAAAAATGATGACAACAGAGAGATACATACGCATCAAAAAATGTGCATATGCATTCTTTCGAAAGCTTCTTATATTGTTTATAGGAAAGTTTGTGAGCATTTGTGTTTGCTCCTTCTTCATACTTTAATCGCTGAACTATTTCATAGTGCTATTGAGGTATTGATGTCGATAAAAAAAAATCAAGTCAAAGGTTCTACACCTCTGTTTTCGATTCTATGTTAGACTTACCCCGGATAACTATTTACACAAACTGCCGCAAAAATGAACGCTGTAGCGTTGCGAATTGCGATAGAGTTACCTTTTACTTGATTTACTTGTTAGAAACACGATTTAGTTTTAACCCCCGACCAAAAACAGGGAGGGGAGTTATAAGTTTGACGCCTATTTTCGGAAGTCTGTCTGTTATAAATGTGTTATGTTAAAATATGTTGCACCAGTCTTGTAGTTGGACAGGCCGCTACCTACTATATCGTCGGTTTGATTCCCACCTTGTGTCTGCGTGTTATTTATCAATGTATTTACAAAAAAGTACTATAAGTATTTGTTTCAGTTGTATGGTCACCTTAATACAGGCTCTGCCAAGTTTATCAGTAACAGATGTATCAGATAACCGTGTGTGGATTGTCCCAGGATATATACTTAGTACATACTTACTTACATTTTGTAAATAGTCATGCTTATATTTTTATCTTAAAATAAATAAATCCCGCTATAATTAAACCATCGATATACTATACCAACTAGATTAGCTGTCACCTGTCACGAACAAAATGACCATATCTGAGAAAATGACATCGAAAATGTGGTCGCGGTTACATATACTTACACAACTATACACGTAGCTAGAAATTGTAGAAAATAGTTTTAAATAATTCGGAACGTCGGACTAATATAAGCCTTCCCATGTAGTAATAAAGTCTAATTCTGTATGCAGTAATGTTGGCACATAAAACCTTTACATCGGAGACAAAGAAAAATCAATAAAATCGCCAACGCTATACGAAAAAAGTAGTTGTTTTGACTTAAACAAAAAGTACTCATTTAAAAGAAAATCTTAACCACTATAAAATAAGGTTCAAAACAGGTGTTTCCATTGTGTGTGTACTGACTTACAAACTTATCCGTGCTGGTGGCAAAAATGAGAACTAACTTTTTTATTATGGTAATGACGTGTAGTTTGACAGTTTCGTATAGACAGTGGCGACACGCCTATCGGCAACATTAATTTTGTCAGTCTCGGCATGGCAGTTGCGAATCAAATAAATAAATAAATAATTTTTATTTCGTATTATAATGATATACTATACACTTATATTATACTATATACTTATATTTATTATTTAAACTAGTAGTAATAAGAACACGAAACGAAAAAAAAGTTCTCCATCTGCAATTTTTTTTTTACTCCCTATTAGCCAGTGCTTGACTGCAGTCCCACCTGATGGAAAGCGGCGACGCAATCTAGGATGGTAAAGCACACTGGCTTATTAAAAGCCTATTCACTCTAGCTTTGAAGACACCCAGGTTATAATCGGGCGGAAAAACTGACGCAGGCAAACTGTTCCAGTCCTTAGCTGTCCTTATTATGAATGACGATGCAAATCGCTTAGTTCGGACTGAAGGCACGTTTACCACATAAGGGTGTGTGCGCGCCGTGCGTCTCGTTGTCCGATGATGGAAGGGGGATGGTGGAATCAAGTCATGTAATTCCTGCGCACACTCTCCAAAATGCATCCTGTAGAATACCGAGAGGCTGGCTTTGTAAATTGGTCTCTACTAACCCAGAGTTACCAATAAGCCTCTTAGCGCGCCTTTCCACTGAGTCCAAAGCTGAAAGATGGCATTTCGCAGCACCAGCCCTTAAGTGACTACAGTACTCCACACACGATCGGACTTGCGCTTTATATAACATCAAAAGCTGCTCCGGTGTGAAGTACCGATGGACCTTTGCAAGGACACCTAGCTTCCTTGCAGCTACCTTGGCCTTGGACTCAATGAACCGCCCAAAGTTGAGGTTTGAGGAAATTTCAACTCCCAACAAATGAAGGCGGTCGGTGTATTCCAAGGATACATTCTGAAAAGTAGGAGCCGAGGTGAAAAGACACGCTTGTGTTTTAGCGGCGTTGAATCGCACAAGGTTGGCATCACCCCATTCGGAGACCGCCTGAAGTGTGCGATAGCACGCTCTACCATCGCTACTCTTTCGGACTGGACCACATCCTTACTGGCCCGAGCAATCGGCATGTAGATCTCCACAACAGTGCTGTCATCTGCATACCCATAGATACCGGGCATTAACAGGTCATTGATATGCAGCAAGAAGAGGGTTGCGGAAAATTTTAGTATTACGATAAGTAGGTATTTGGACAGTTTATAAAAGCGCAATAAGGAATTTCGATACGTCCTTACGCTAGCTGTTGTCGGCTCGTACTAATTTGAAATAGAGCGATAGCCGTCTCCGTAGCTCTATTTTCGTGACCACTTTTCGGGTCGTGACAGCTAATCTAGTTGGTATAGTATATCGATGAATTAAACCTTTCATTTTATAAAAAAAAAACAATGTGTTTACACAGAGATTTTCTCTTGAAAATTGATTTGCATGGCCGTCTAGTCGAGGTATGACGTCACGCGCGATTGGTGGTGTTTCAAATTGCGTTCCATTTTACGTAACTTAAAGTTGAAATATTTCGTAAAATAATAATTTTATAAAAATACTTTCATAATTTACCTAACATTATAATTTTTATGCAAGTTCCCCATGGAGATAGACCAAGCATCATCATCAGCATCCTCTAAGATCAGCAATGATATTGATCATCGGTCGGTTTTCTCTCGTACTCTCGCGGTCACGAAAAGTGTATATCACCTTTAGGACTATAATCGCTTGCACGAGCCAGCCCAAAATACGTGCGGGAGGGCTATGAGCACATAACGTCGTTCAAAAGATTTTGATTGAATACTGGCACACCGTTCGTGACCGCGATAGTACATTTTACTCGTTTTTTATAGTAACCGCTAGTGTGACATCAAGAAAAACTGAGTACGTTTTCGTTAATTCTATTAACATTACGTAATAATTATCATACCAGCTGCCAAAATCAAACACCACCAACGTCTAAATTACGTATTTATTTAGCTAAAAAAACAATACATTATTATGTACGATTTCATTATTAATCCGCAAATGCCGTGATTGAGCGTTTCATCCTAATACTAAAAATATTTAATTATTTATATACTTGTACATATTAAGAAGTCAACCATAATATAAGCCATTATATCAGTTTCGTCGATTGAGAGGTCTAAGTAACACACGTTTTAAAATTTAATTGTAATTATTATAAAGTATTAGACTTCTCTTAGAAACAAAAGTATTAAACCACTGACTGCCCAGTTACCTACATCATTTTCTTTTTATACAAAAAATATAATTTTCCAAAGTCACTTAAGTAGTTTAAAGATTAGAAATAGTGTGATTTATGTAAAAAATAAATTAATTTTTGAGTAGGTACCTAGGTATTTCGTGGGAAACCAATAGAGATCATACTTTATTAAAACCTACAATGTACTTTGTATAAACCGACTGGATTTAAAACCTTAAAATATTACACGCACCTACAATATTGTTGGCTACCCATATTGTACACAAAGTCAAAACCAATATCATACTTTAACACAATCAAAGCAATCAATCATGATTTAAATACAAAGTCAACTAATTCTGTATAGTTACAATTACTGTCCAATTATGAAGATATTTGCTGTGGCTGGGGTCTGACAATTTTGGTCTCCACTTTTATCATATCATCTGCCCTGACTAATTCTACCCGCAATATAGAAAACACTTCTATTATTTGTGTTTGCTCGGGCAGGTCATTTGATGCACGCCATGTTAGTTCCATTTTAGAGAGCTTAGAGCCTCCGTCATGTTTGATACATCTATAAGTTCCAGGAAAGTCCTGTAAAAGAAAAATAAATAACATTAAGTACTTATCTTATAAGATATTAGTGACATTTGGCGGCAAGTCTAGGTAAAAATATACATATTGTAAAAATACGCTTGCTACATGCCCCACAGTGGCGGTCCGAGGGAGGGGGGTCGTAGGGGTCATGACCCAAAATCCATATTCGTACACGGCCAAATTGGGTAGCGGCTAGGGTGTCTAGATAGATAGGTTATATTTGACGGTCCCGTTAGTCTTGTATCTACAAGACTAACGGGACCGTCAAATATGACCTCCCCAAAATCGCTGACTGCGACCGCTTGTGATGCAAAGCGGAGCAAGTATGCAGTCCTAGGTTCCAGCTATATACACACATCAAAAGTGTCTAGGGATCAAGCATTTTTGGGCAAAAAAATGGGCAGAAGAACAATGGCGTTTCGTGTGCTTTTCTGATGAGTCTCGTTTTGGTATGAGACCGGATACAAGACGTATACGACACTGGAGAACCCCTGGACGCCAACAGCGATTAAAATCCTGCCAGGAAGTCCATCCTTATAGTGGTGGAACCATCATGGTATGGGCGGGTATTTGGATCGGCGGAAGAACTGAGTTGATTTGGATCAGAGGCAACCTCAACGCTCAAATTTATGCTGAGACGATTGTATCAGACGTCATCGTTCCTCTACAAGTGCAAATCGGTCCCTTATTTCAGTTAATGCATGATAATGCACGACCGCACACCGCAAGAGTTGTAAGACAGACTCTCGCCGCAGCTAACATCAATGTCCTGCCCTGGCCTGCTCAGTCGCCAGACTTGAACCCGATTGAGCATGCATGGGATATGCTACAGAGAAGAGCTCTGCCGAATATGGAGGGTATCCAGTCGCAAGAAGACCTTTTTTTGTTGTTGCAACGAACATGGGCGGCCATTCCACAGCGTGATTTGGATGAACTCATTTTGAGTATGCCAAACCGATGTTCTTGTGTTGTTAGTGTTCGCGGTAGAAACACGGATTATTAATTGTTTAAGTTACCCAATAAAATTTTAAAGAAAACTGTTATTTCAGTCTTTTTTTCGAACTTTTGTGTTAGTGGTTCAAATGTCAAAAATCCCTTTATTAGGAAAATGGCAAATTTCTTTATTAATGCAAAGGTGACTTGGTTTATCGTTACTGTGACAAACGAAAACACTTTATTTGATGAATCCTTAAAGAAAATTTTAATTAATATCAATCAGGAGAAAAGTTATTGCAAAAATATATGTTGATCCCTAGACACTTTTGATGTGTGTATTTGCCCCCATTGCAGTGGAGACCATGGGGCTCTCATGAGATGCATGGTTTGGTGAAAGAAATTTCATCTAAACGTATAGGGGACCATTGGGCTAGTAGCTTTTTCTGCCAGCATATAAGCTTGGCTATACAAGGAGGTAACCTGGGCTTACACTGGAATTCAGCCGTGTTTGCAAAATCACATTGGATGACATTTTTACATGTTGTTGCTTGGGTGGCAGAATATCTGATGCCAGGTTGGTACTTGGACGGTCTCTTGCAATGTAGGTCCATTGTGCTTCTGACCATTCTACTTAATAATTAATTTATAATTATATGCTTAGAATTCATATACATACACTGTTAAAAAAGATTCTTCTATTTAAACCCATTGCTACTATTATGACATCAATGTACTTTTCTCTAACTTCAACTACAGCAGCATCAGTCTCCACTGGTGAATTCATTTCAATGTACTTCAATGTGTACAATTCAGTGGACAGTTCACCTGCTCTTTTAGCATTATATTTTTGTTTATTACAATTGGCTGCCACCATACGAACTTTGTCAACATCCCAATTTGGCACATCTCTATACTTCAAACTTGCAGCTAATAGCCTGAAACATTACAACATCCAAATTATTACTTAGCTAAAGGCAATGGGCGCAATAGACGTCGAGTTTTGTAAAAACGTAGTAGAAAAATGCCTAGAGGATTTTATCCATTAATAATGATTTTGGTAAAATATAAGTGTTACAATAGGTAAAAGTCCCACTCTTCAGTCCTCATGTTACCAAGTATGTAGATTATGTTGCGATGCAGTCATGCTTGTGTTCTGACAACTTAGATGCTATACTTGTCACTTTAATCATTACCCTCAGTGACTGTGCCCTCTACACTGTAACACAATAATATATCTTGGGACAATGTCTACACACTGCTTCTACAATACAATATCTGAGTTTGGTAACACCTAGCTTTATCTGGGGGTTTAGTATGAGTTTTAATAGTTGACAAAAATATTCAAACTTTCAGTTTTTGAATAGTTATTTTGGTTAGCACCTGTAATGGTCACTATCAAACATGTATATGACAATTTCGTGATATTATATTTACCTGTGCACCATAATATCTGCATATCTTCTAATAGGACTAGTAAAATGTGTGTATAGTGGAACATTTAAAGCGTAATGTTGGAAGTCATCATCATCACAGCCATCAGCACAAAAATATTTTGCTCTAGTCATAGGTTTTGCGCATAACATATTCAAAACCATTACTTTGCCTCTGTCTGTACTAGCTGGTCCAACATGTGGTAACAAGGACCGATGCAAGTCACCAGCCGAGGTGATATCCAGTTCAATACCCATAGGTTTTAGTGATTTAGCAAGCTGATTCAGCATGAAGGTACTTGGCGGTGGGTGGCTTCTTAAAAATGCCAATTTTGGATGATCTTCGTGAATTCTGTTAGCTACTGTCATATTTGCTAGCAACATGAATTCTTCAATCATTTGATGACTTTCTTTACTTTCATATATCCAAAAAGATTCAGGTAATCCGTTTAAAGCATTTAAACGAAATGAAACCTTAGGTTGGTCTATTCTTAAAGCACCATTTTCAAACCTATTATTCCTGAAAATGGCAGCAATGCCACCGATCACTTTGATTGCTTTGTACACATCCTCTTGTGTAAATCCATTATAGAGTTCGGGAAAATCGATTTTACTATTGTCTTCAAGAACTGCTTGCGCATGTTCATATGCCAGCTGGCAACATGAGTTAATAACTGTTTTGGAGAACCGATGATTAAGTACTTTTCCATCTTTAGTTATTTCCCAAAAAACTGAAAATGCAAGTTTGTCTACTCCAGGGAACAAAGAACATAGCATACAGAGTTCATCAGGCAACATATGGTACGCTTTCTCTACCAAGTATATTGTAGTAGCTTTATCTGCTACTTTTTCATCTAAAGGAGTGTTTTCAGTTAGAAAATGAGCAACATCAGCAATGTGAACTCCAATCTCATAATTGCCATTCTCAAGCTCCTTACAGGAAACTGCATCATCAATATCACGACAGTTAAATGGATCTATACTGAACAAACACAACTTGCGACAATCTTCTCTAAGTAATATTTCTTCATCAGGTATTTTATAATCCAGTCTTGGAAATAAGTGCCTCACTTCTGGTCCGAATGGAGTGACATCCAAGTCCATTTGAGCCAATATTGCTTTAGTCTCTGATACCATATCTCCAGATTGACCTATATTGCAAATAATTTTCCCTAAAGCATATCTAGTATCTGACCACTCTAAAACTTTAGCTAAAAATAGTGTATCTTTGAATGATGAAGCATTTTGGTAGAAATTATCAGGCCAACTAGTGAATGGTACATTAAGTCTGGGAATTCTATGATCACGAGGTACAAACAAAGCTCTCTGGCGATTTTTATCTGGCATCAATTTCAAAATTCCAATACAAGTCCTATTATGTACTTTTTCTTTGATATATACAACTTTTCCTTTCTTTTGTTTACTCTGGTCATTGCTGTCTTCACTTTCGCTGTCCAATACTTGTACTACCACTACATCTCCCTCGAACGCTCGGTTCCTATTCTTTATTCCATCAATAAGAATGTCTTGCTCACTCCTATCTGTACTTGAAACATAAGAATGTAGGAATTGCTTTGGGTTAATTCTTAAAACACCTTCATGAAGAACATTATCTTTCAGGCCTGCTTCTACTTCCTCTGAGGTAATATAGCAATCAAATTTTTTCACATCATTTTCTGCGCTTTTCTTCTTATTTTTCTTTTTCTTTGAAGATGTATTTCGCTCACTAGCATTTTTGAGTATATTTGCACTAATATTTTTATTTTGTGCCAAGGCTATTTGTAGATACATACTTGCTGACAATTGTTGGAGGTTATCATTCCTTGTTTGATATGTTTGACTGAGTAATGGATGTTTTAGTGCATTTTCAAGAAATCTTGGAGTGTTTGGTTCAGACTGTGCTGCAGGTGAACTAGGCATACTGGCAGACATTGGCCTCTCTGGCAGCAGAAGTGGGGTATTAGGAACACTAGCAGCATGCTCTGAATAAATTCTATGTGATAACTGAAACTGTGGATGGTGGCTAAGATTCTCCAGATATCTGGAATTGGAAGCAGCATACATTGGACTGACCTGCTTTAAAAAAAACTCATGCACTGAATTGTAATTGTTCACCCCTGGAGCTGCATGTACAGACGGTACTTCACATCCTAAGTTGTTGACACTGTTATCGATTGCAGCAATGTTCAGCTGTTTACGTATCTGCTTTTTCTTTGCATTTTTTCCTTTTCGAGATTCAAGGCGATTTTTTTGTTCTGTTCCATTGCCTTGACTGTTTATATTTAGATTTTGGCATTGTGTCGTAAGGTCACTTACAGGTGTCCTGGATTGTGAAGCACCTTTCGTTTCTTCCTGCGGCTGTAAAACGGCAGGTTGAATTGGAGATGATTTTATAGCATTCTGAACATTCTTATCTTGGATGTTATTGAAAGAGCTTTTTGGACAAAAAGGTTGCGACGTGGAATGCAATTGTATTGTTGATGGATCTTGTGTTGTGGATGGTATTGCGTCCATATTTTCGTTTGCGTTGTCACCCAGATTAGACATAGGTAGATGCAGATGCGAATCAGACCTTTGAAGAAAGATTAAATTGATCAAAAAATAAATAGCAATTTATAATTTAGAAGAATACTGCTGTAGCCAAAATTTTAGGTTGACAAATTGACAAACAGGGTCTCCAGGTTATGCATTTGAAATTTCCCCAAATCAGGTTTTATTTTTCCCCAAAAAGATAAATTTTTGTACAATTTTCCCCAAATTGATTTTATATCTTATCTACCTACTAATTTTATAAAAGTAAAAGCGAGCTTCTTTCTTATCTTATTTATTACTAGGGACCGGATTTATATGTAAATACATATTTTTAATTTCAATGATTTTTGCTCAGTATTTTGTTTTTTAACCGACTTCAAAAAGGAGGAGGTTCTCAATTCGTCTGTATACAGATTGTAAAGAAACTCGTGTCCGATCAATAAGGGTATTATTTGGTATCATAATAAGGCCACATACGTGCTATCCTTTTTTGTATATTTAATAAATATTTTACCCCGTTTAAATTAATTGATTAAATAATTTTACTCATAACTTACCCATGGCAACACCGTTGATACCGCCCTGAGGTCAATCACACTTTCACAAACAGAACGGCGACTTGCCAGCTGTGCGCGCACGCGCGGTGGCCGGGGCGGGGGCGGCAGTTCAAAGGATCGTAACGCTCTATTCACAGATAAAGTCGACGTGTAGGTAATCAAAATAATCTATCACGCCTATTATTACCGAAGAGGCAGACGGAGTAAGTACCTGCTTGTTATGCCATTTCCGTCCGCGGTAGCAGGTGAGCCTTTTGCTATTTAAGGGCACAATCTGATACCTAAAAACTAATAGGTTAAACATCTTTGCCGGACCTGGAGCTAAAACTCTTCCCGCACTAACAAAATGAGAGATAAAGTATCTTACATAAGGCTACTGGAATTTATGTAACAACAATTCGATCTTACAATACTGTGAAGTGAGCCCTACTATCATATGGTCTACAACAGAGGGCTACCTTCGTTGGTAACTCGGTCGGTGCCGCGCGCGCCGCCACCGGAGCACGCACGAGGCACTCACACTCAGTTAGACACACACACTCAAACGATATGCAGAAATTTATTTAATTCCACATCGCATTCACATTATTTTATTTCACCGCAATCCGCCGTTTTAACTAACTTAATAATGGGTGTACACTTTAGTTGTGGTGTCCTTCATTTCCGAGTCCAACACGTACCGATGGCACTGGGACACCTAATCGCACAGAAAAACGGACCTCGTATAATATTATTTCGACGGAAGCACATCAACGCGTTAAAGTACTTCGCATTTCAGTAAGACATATGCGGACGTCCGACCGGAAGCAATCTTCGCGCAAGACTAATCAATTGATGAGTAGCAATGAATGCGACACGTACCACATAGGTACATAAATGTTGATCAAAGCGAAACGCCGCATTTGCGTTCGCCGAAACAGCGACGCGGCGCTTTTTAGCGGGCCCGCGAACAATAGCACAAAGGACGGTTCCTTTGTGTCTTTGTGCCTATTATCAGTCTGCCGATTAAGTAATAAAATCTGTCACAGTAAAATAGGATGCAGAAGGTCCAGTTTTACATTAGAGGGATATGAATTAATTACTATTAGACTTCCTCGCCTCGGTATCTAGTGTTAAAGTACTAGTACGGTGGCTATAATTATAAGAGCCAGTAAGAAAATGATAAGGAGAATAAACTGGACTGATTTAGATGGAATCCAACATAGGTGGTGAATAGTGGCTGTAGTAATATGTTTCTTTTGACATTTGCTTTTATGTAAATAGTTAACGATACTGTAAGACACTAAAATGGTACTTTAATTTAACTTTTAGTTTCGTCACCGTTTCGGATATCAGTCCTAGTTTAGATTTCCATACAAAATTAAACTACTTATGATGATAACACGTACTTTTGTTCTAAGGAATGGTCTGATGCATTTACTGCATGAGTGTTTTCTGAACGGAATGGACCTTCTGTAGTTTGACGGTGGTGTCATTCCTGACCTACGGTATGTACGAATATTATTTATTGTGTGCCTACGACGGCAGTTGATCAAAGGCGGTCAACGCACCTGACTTGTGACAGAAGTCATTGCCTTCTACAAACAAGTGCTACCAGCTGTTGAAGATATCGGGAAGTTTCGGGGAAAATATTATAATAATTCCAATTTTTAAAAAACGATAGCATTTTTGGGGTAGCCGTAATATTTTTTTTTATATTTTTCCTGTTATGTACAAACCTTTGTGAATACGCTCCTTTTGGATCGGACACCAGTTTCTTTACATTCTGTATATATATTTTTATGTATGTTCGCGCACTCTGGCAATTATGAACCGATTTGAAAAAATCTTTCTTCCATCCATTCTTCAATCCATTGATTGGGTCCCATAAAAAATTATTGCTTAGTAATAAGTAGTTCCTGAAAAAACAAGAATGGTGACTGCGCAGGGAAGCCGCAGGAAAGCCTATATAGATGACTTTATGTCGCTTTTTAAGGACAAAAATGGTCTTTTTTTATTCGAAATAAGAAACCACTGTATTGAATCTGTATGAATTTTATCACAACCGGATAAGAACTTCCTGGAGGACCATAAACGATGTGGAGGAATTTATCTGGTAAAAACCAGACACACACACACACACACACACACACAAGACAACACAGACGAATTGAGAACCTCCTCCTTTTTGAAGTCGGTTAAAAATGGGTATCGATGCGAAATGGTCTTAAATTACATGAGATATACAAAACATATACATATGTATGTATATGTATATAATATCTCTACTTGTCTCGTTCTTCTCTCATCTCTTTCAATTGATACCCATATTGATATTTTTGGAAGTAAAATAAATACATCAAATCTTTTAAAAAAAATTTGAACCGGCTTCAATATCACTGAAAAGTATAAAATATAAAATAATTTAAATATTATTGAAGTTGGTGCCAAATATACACAAGTATTAAACTCTTCCAGAGGGACAACAGGAGCCGAAATTCACATAGCCAGTATGAGATACCACTAAAGCGGAGATTATTAAAATAAGATCTTGTACTTTATCCACCAAAAAAAAACAGTTTTTGAGACCATTGGTTATGAGGGAAACATTATCGAAAGAGTAATGTTGAAGTTTACTTGAGAGAATGTGAAATATTTTTGCTTTTTAACCTTTCTGAATTAGAATTAGACTTTTGTTTCTCCCCAAGCTATCGCCAAGAAAAAATGTGTTCCCCAAAATTTTCTCCATACTTTTCGTTTTCCCAAAAGTTCCCAGAAGTTTTTATTTTTCCCCAAAACGGGGAAAAAAAACCCCAATCTATCCTATCCACAAGAGACCCTACTCACAAACTAATTGTGAACCGTCGATTTCTAATAGAAATCTTAATAAAAACCATAGATTTATAAAAAAAAATGTGCGTGCGTAGAGTCCCTCCGCGCGGAAGAAGTGAAACTTCATTCTCGCTCAGTCGATCGGTCGGTCGGTCGGTCGGTCCCTCACTCACTCACTCACTCACACACACACACACACACATCAAAACACACACACACACACACACACACACTAACTCCACTCTGAACACCACTCTGAACTCCACTCTGAACTCCACTCTGAACTCCACTCTGAACTCCACTCTGAACTCCACTCTGAACTCCACCCTGAACTCCACCCTGAACTCCACCCTGAACTCCACCCTGAACTCCACTCTGAACTCCACTCTGAACTCCACTCTGAACTCCACTCTGAACTCTACTCTGAACTCCACTCTGTACTCCACTCTGAACTCCACTCTGAACTCCACTCTGAACTCCACTCTGTACTCCACTCTGAACTCCACTCTGAACTCCACTCTGAACTCCACTCACCCACTCACTCAGTGACGGCGTCACATGAGCGCTTTCATAACCTTAACAAATTTACGCCTATCGTTTAACACCTATCACTTAACGCGTTAAGGTGCTTCATTTAACGCTTGACGCGTTATGTGATAACATTTTTGGAAGTCGCATAAGAAGTTTCACTTCAATAAAAACCTTGGAGGAAAAAACCAATCTATGTTGTGAACTCTTAGGTGGCTTTCAGACTACGCTTTAGTATAATAGCCATTAGCCAGTATATAGCTCATAGCACAACAATATCGCGCACCCACCATACATGGTTATAGACACGTTCACACTGTACTGTACTATATTTTATGGAGCGATCTCAGCTTCCTCCAAAGGTGCAATGTACTGAGTTCATCCACTAATTATTTTTCACAAGGACTATTAATTAGCCCTGAGACGCTCTGATAATTAGCCCATTAGCCACAGCTTAGAGGGCTTATGGCCGGTTTCTGAGGTACTTTTATCGATAGTTTATCTATTCGTTAGCACTATTGGTTCGATAACTTGACACATTGCGTTTCCGAACCTCGAATTGTCACATAAAGTCCGTTTAAACCACGGTTTAAACCATGAAGCTAATAGGTTTAAACTTGGCTCAATTTAACTGACCAATGTGTGCAGTTTATCTATTCGATAACTTTATTTGACGATTTCAACCAATGATATTATTGTTTTCAACATCAAAATTGACGTTTTTGAGGTTGACGCTGCTGCAGCGTGCGCGCGCAGGGAGCCTGCGGAAAATTGAATTTTTGTATGTCACTTTGCTAACGCAGAACTAGCGCTACGAGAGTTAACGGCGTTTGGTGACACTACTTTCGGTGAATTTAATTGATTATTACTTAATTAATATCATTCTTGAGCACTTATCTAGACCGGAAAAATGTTAATAAAAATAAGAACTGGTAATATTGGCTATATTGACGGGCCCGTTGGTCTAGTGGTCAGACACCCTGCCTGCTAACCGATGGGTCGTGGGTTCGATTCCCGCCAAGTGTCTGGGTGTTGTTTATCTATTTTAAGTATGTATTTACAAAAAAAAAGTATATAAGTATTAGTATCAGTTGTCTGGTTTCCATATTACAGGCTCTGCCTAGTTTGGGATCGGATGACCGTGTGTGGATTGTCCCAAATAAAAAAAAAATAATAATATAAAACTTTAAAATCAATTTTAAATTTGATCTGAGAAAAGGACCCATCTAGCGTCGAATTGTTGCACTGTTTATCGGTCTCATCTTAGAATAATAACGCCATGCTCCGTGATGTGGTGCACTTTCTATCAAAAATTGAGTTGGCAACACTGGTCATGTCTAATGTCATGTTTCTCATATTCTGTCTAATTCACAGAAACGTAGTTAGTGATTATATCATAGATGATACTAAATATAGCTAAATATACTGTTTGGAAATGCCAAAAAATATCGATATATCGAATACCGATATTTATAAAATATATCGTTATCGACTTCGATATATCGAAACAAAAAATATCGATATATCGGGAACAAAATGTATCTTAAAACGGAACAAAATAAAAATGCTTCTTGAGTGGCAATGCCTTACAGCTGTCTATAGAAAGACGTGTCGCTTACCATCAGATCGGAAATAAAGGCAACTGAATTTCAACACAAACTTAATTATTTAGTAATTAAACTATTTAATTGAACTCAAACAAATATATAACAAGCAATGTATCCACGCATGCAACCAAAGATACTAAATTAACAATACCAACCAACGATCGAACGAAATATTTTTTGATTCAATCAAAGATAACGCAAAAGGTCTGTCTGTGGTAAGGGCTAGAGGCAAGACAAGAGGCATAACATAAACTTAAAAGAAGCTTACTGCTTGACTAGAGATAAGCTTTCTTTTTTCTTTCTTTTTTTTGTGTAGTTTGTACAAGGATGGCTGGCTTCGTTGTAAAGAAATTACACTGATCTTGTGTGATGAAGGTCCAGGGTCGTCTTTTTACGGCTAAAAAAAATTTTGTAAAATAAAACAGATCTGTAGCCTGATTCTCGTAATCAAAACAATAACGTTAACGTAGCGACTCAGTCGTTTATACACTTTTCGTATTCACGTCCGTCGATTTTACTTCAACGGCAACGATTTAAAAGTCGTTCGATTAAACTATCGTTGGAGCGTATTCTGGTATAATAATCGTCGTTCAATCGTTTTATAACGTTGACTAAATGGTATTCTCGTATGAAAATGACGTCACTACCGATCGGATGCCAACGAGTAAGCGTCAAATTTCGCGATTCAAGAGTCGTTGAACAAACGTTGGTTATTTGAGACGATTTTTGCTTTTCTTATTCTTGTGGTGCGAGTCAAAGTAATAAAATAACTTTTAAATGAGCCACGGACTTACGTATTTACTATCAAATTCGTCTGCACAGCAAGAAATACAGAAAGAAAGCCGATAAGGCGAAATATGTAAAATATAAATAAATACGTAAAATTTGGGATATGGAACGCGACTAGGCATGATAGAGCTCATGTTAAGTACGGCATATACGCGCAGGTATACCTGACAGGTATACCTGTACAGTTCAACTGCGCAGGTAAACCTGAGCGTGTATGCCGCAAAACTGTGCAGGTTTCCACGCCTGTACAGGCGAGTCAAAAAATATGAATTTTCATATTTTTAACTGCGCAGGTATACCTGTGCAGTTTACCTGTGCAGGCATAACTGAGCGTGTGTGGCGGTTGCCTGCGCAGGCGTCAGTTGTCCGATGACTGTTCGAGGGAAAGGACGCGCGGCGCTCTAATACAATATGTCGTTTCGTAAGCGGAATGTAGTAATGGAAGAATTTATAAACATGTACAAGTCGGAGCATTGTTTTTGGCATATTAAGTGTAAAGATTATCACGATAAAATTTAACTAATTTTATTCCTTGACATGATTATGTCACCCTGTAACGATAAAACATTTGTACGCCGGAAACGGTAGAATTCTTGGTACCATCTATTATTGTAGCATAAAAATATGCTGACAAATAATGATTCTTAATCTTTTAAAAATAAAAAAGTAGCAGCAATTATAATAAATCGTAAGAAAAAAATAATCGAGAAACGTCTTTTCATCTATTGGGGCCTGTTGGTCTAGTGGTCACGCCGGCTGCTACCCAATAGGTAGTGGGTTCGATTCCTGCCAAGTATCTAGGTGTTATTTATCTATTTATGTATGTATTTACAAGAAAAAGTCATCTAGTTTCCATAGTATAGGCTCTGCCTAATTTGTGATCCGTGTGTGGATTGTCCCAGAATATTATTATTATTCGTAGATAATTGCGGTAATAATAATTCGGTTTAAATTTCAATTCCTTCAATAAGTCGACATAAGAGTACTGTTTGCTTTTCACCACTGTTCACGGTGTCGTCGTTTAATATCCTTTTCTTTAATAAAACAAACTATTAATATATTAACGCTACTGCGTCGTAGTCATGCGCCGCTGTCGGGGCCATGGTTTCAACTGAGAGTTTGTGCAGGTTTACCGCTACGTGTATGGTCTCTATGGAGCTCAATTATACCTGTACAGTTTAACTGCACAGGTATACCTGTCAGGTATACCTGCGCGTGTATGCCGTACTTTAGAGATTGTAAAGTACGGCATACACGCGCAGGTATACCTGACAGGTATACCTGTACAGTTCAACTGCGCAGGTAAACCTGAGCGTGTATGCCGCAAAACTGTGCAGGTTTCCACGCCTGTACAGGCGAGTCAAAAAATATGAATTTTCATATTTTTAACTGCGCAGGTATACCTGTGCAGTTTACCTGTGCAGGCAAAACTGAGCGTGTATGGCGCTCGCCTGCGCAGGCGTCAGTTATCCGATGACTGTTAGAGGGAAAGGACGCGCGGCGCTCTAATACAGTATGTCGTCTCGTAAGCGGAATGTAGTAATGGAAGAATTTATAAACATGTACAAGGAGCATTGTTTTTGGCATATTAAGTGTAAAGATTATCACGATAAAATTTAAATAATTTTATTCCTTGACATGATTATGTCACCCTGTAACGATAAAACATTTGTACGCCGGAAACGGTAGAATACTTGGTACCATCTATTATTGTAACATAAAAATATGCTGACAAATAATGATTCTTAATCTTTTAAAAACAAAAAAGTAGCAGCAATTATAATAAATCGTAAGAAAAAAATCATCGAGAAAAGTCTTTTCATCTTATTGGGGCCTGTTGGTCTAGTGGTCACGCCGGCTGCTACCCAATAGGTAGTGGGTTCGATTCCTGCCAAGTGTCTAGGTGTTATTTATCTATTTATGTATGTATTTACAAGAAAAAGTCATCTAGTTTCCATAGTATAGGCTCTGCCTAATTTGTGATCTGTGTGGATTGTCCCAGAATATTATTATTATTCGTAGATAATTGCGGTAATAATAATTCGGTTTAAATTTCAATTCCTTCAATAAGTCGACATAAGAGTATTGTTTGCTTTTCAACACTGTTCACGGTGTCGTCGTTTAATATCCTTTTCTTTAATAAAACAAACTATTAATCTATTAACGCTACTGCGTCGCAGTCATGCGCCGCTGTCGGGGCCATGGTTTCAACTGAGAGTTTGTGCAGGTTTACCGTTACGTGTATGGTCTCTATGGAGCTCAATTATACCTGTACAGTTTAACTGCACAGGTATACCTGACAGGTATACCTGCGCGTGTATGCCGTACTTTATTGATTGTAGCACTAAACTGGAACATGAGAGCTAGGAGTGAGTGAGTGAGACGAAAATAGGATCGTATGCTGTGAGTGAAGAGAGTAATTAGAAGATAGTGTGAGCGAGATGGTTTTAAGGTAAATATAATTAGAGTAAGAGAGATAGAATAAACTAATAAATAGAGAAAAACACGTATTTTAATTAATAAACAATTAGTATGTTTGTGGAGGGAACGGAAACGAATTAATCTCGATTTTCCAAAGCCTAAGCTCTTAGCTTATTTCACAAAACTCCTACCAAGACCAAAAATTGATTAGGACGACATCTATCAGGGAATAGCAAAACGTACAGAACAATGACTCGTTGACTAATCGTTTAGTTTCGATCCAATTGAGTTGAAGTCCTATCGAACTACGTATATGGTATACGAGAATACCGATTTTAGATAGGACTTCGATCTAACGACAACAAAACGTCACCGCTATTTGGACTGTTTGTTATTACGAGAATCGGGCTACTGATCTTTTCCCAAAAAAAATATCGTTTTTGATACGTTTTCGATACTTAATATTTTAAATCGATTTATCGATATATATCGGATGAAAATATCGATATATCGAAAGAAAAAATATCGATATATCGATGTATCGATATTTTTTCAACAAGCCTACCCCCCTGGTTTATATTATATACATTACATCCTCTTTGTTATATACTCATTGATTCACAGATTAGCGTTTGTTTTGTTTTATCTAAATAGGTCATTTAGTAAATATTTCATGTTCTGAAGTGTTTTGTGTATATAATTATACCTACCTACCTTCTTCACAAAATCAATTTATGTGTTAAGTTTGAACATTAAATTATCTATAATTTTAAACAAATACCAGCAAACTGAAGCATGAGAAAACAGTTATGGGCTTGAAGTGGTTTGAAGAATGTTTACCGAGGAATCAAAAGAAGTTCTATCTGATAAGTTCACCTTAGAGCCTTTACTACGACGCAATTTTCGGACAGTGGAATCGGTAATTTCAGATTTAGTTGATACAGAATTATTAGACGAAGTTAAAACTATTAAAAACTATGAAAATATTCGTTTATATTTTGGAAAAACTTTAAGAGATATAAAGCTGGTGCTACGCGATGATCAAATGTTAAGAGAACACAAAATATTCATTAAATATGTTGGACCCAGAAAATTGGTAATAACATCTCTTGAACTGCCTCAGCACCCCTTCCAAAATGTTGAATATACCTGCATTGATGAAGTAATACAAGCCATTTCAAAACATATCTTAGATTTGTCCAAATATTTCCATGAATTAGAACTTATGGACCAGTTATGTACAATCATGGAGCCTCTAAATCCATCATTTAAAGATGATTATAGAAGAATTTTCCTTGGTAGGTATGTAGTATACATATAAAAACTTAAAACAGTAATAAGCAGTAACTGAGCTCATCTCCATGCTTTGGAAGGCACTGAAAAATTCTGTCTAGGTTATTGTCATCTAGACAGAACTTGTTAAGAAGTTAAAACTTCTGACCAGGCTAGCACCTAACAAAAAAAGGTAGATAATACTGGATAAGCTGTCTGAATTAAAACAGCATCCTAATATACTTATTGCATTGCAAGAAACTTATTTTAAACTTTACAATTGGACACTATCTATATGTAAGATCATAGAAGTTGGTTTATTGGTTAGAAAGAATTCAGTATAAGCCTATATGATCATTGTCATTATTCTATTAGAGTTCTATCAGTATCATTGTATAATAATACTGATAATATATCAGTCAATAGGTCGGACAAGGCTCTGGGTGGTTTATTGATAAAATTAACCAACTTAAATTATTACAATAGATGCCAGTAAATTGTAAATTATTTACAGATGACCGAACTTGGTTGCATTTAGAAGTGACCCTAGAAGGGTTAGCGACAAACATCCATCTCATTGGACAATCAGATTACTGGACTGACAAGCTGCAGTCAGGCCTGTTGTCTTGGGATCATGACAAAAACATTGTTGAAAATATCTTGACTGTGTTTGGTAAGAAGGAAAATTTATATAGCTTACATTTTTTTTTTATTTAGTGGTAGAACTAACAATACATTCACCTGATGGTAAGCATCACTCAAGTCCATAGACAGCTAGTTATTATGTCTGTTGAGTCAGGCCCGGTTGCAGCTGACGATTTTTGGGGGGGTCATATTTGACAGTCCTGTTGGTCTTGTACCTAGACACCCTAGCCGCTACCCAATTTTGCTATGCAATGCAATGTACGAATATGGATTTTGGGGGGTCATGACCCCTACGACCCCCCCTCTCCGACCGCCACTGTGTTGAGTTTGGAAATTCGTATGAGTTTGCACATTAATCTGAACATCACTCACAAACAACTTAAGAGACTTAATAACTAGCTATTTATGGACCTACCTCTAGTATGCTATAGGTAATCTATACCTGTATCTATACTACATATAGATACAGCATTATCAATCATAAATAATAAAAATATTACTATGCGTTTCAACTAAGAATGTGGCTGCCATCTTGCCATTTCAAATATAAAATTACTAAAAATGATGTTTTAACAAAAATAGATAGCAAATTAAGACATTATACAATAAATAATCAAAACCGGAGCGAATATTTCATTTTGTATTTACTCTGCTGCCGGTACAAAAATCGTAAAAAACGAGTGAAGTGCCTCAGTCGCGATCATCATGGCGGCCACATTCTTAGTTGAAACGCATAGTACAAGGTTACCTGAATTTCTATATATATTAGATGTCATTATTTACATTTAAGATCTTGCTGATTTTCCTCAACCTACAAAATCGTCTCTTAAATCAAGACTACAAGAAGAAACTGAGGTTGTGGCAGACACAGCAGTGTGTGCTATTTGTTTATGTGAAGAATTGCCTGATCTCCCAGGTGTCCCACAACCACTGTGTCAGAATCCTATGTGCGGGGTTTACTTTCACAGGACATGTTTATATCAGGTAAACACAAAAGTAAATTTTAGCATATGGAGCCTACATATCATTATGAGGAAGATATGTAATATACTACCTGTGAAACGGCTTGGTTATGTACCTATTAGCTTGCTTAGCCATGACCTTCTTTTCTGAGGAGGAAACATTCAAGTCTCCACAAGAGTAAGCCTAGTTTTAGGAGAGACTAGGTACTCCAAACTACAGGCCTACCTACCCGTAGTAATAGTAAGTAAGTATATGAAAAATTTAGCGCCATGGGTTGAGCTCACAAGTCAACACTGGCAGCCATATCAAATACGAGCTAAATATGATTTCTAAATAAAAACAAAAAACAACATATTTAGTGTTTCAGATGTGTAATTATCCATCACTTAATCTGTGCCATCACTCTGTATTCTTGTTTGAATTTGGACCTTGACCGGATCGCAGCGAATTAACGACATTATATTTTATTAACGAGAGATTAAGAGACAAGCAAGACGTTTGACTGATGGTATTGATATAACTGGACTGGTTTACGACACGACGACACGCCTGCCTTTTTTTGTTGTCTGGGAGGAAACATTCAAAAGGTACCCGGTCTCAGTAGGGGCGAAGGACGGGATATGTGGGATTTTTATTTACCAACTTCTGGTGACCTTCATCAACGCTATGAAGACAGGGCACCCCGTTTGGACTTCGTCAGTTTCTTCAAAGCCGGGTAGCAGAAATGCATGCTCCCCTCGGCACCCACGCATCGTTTTTTTTTTTTTTTTCGGGTATGATAGACTCTGTTGGCCGCAGATGCCATTACAGCTTCACCGGACAATAGGAGGCGAGCGCTTAAAGCGCTCTAGCCTTTACGGCAGAAGTAGCGACGAGCTCAAGGGCACCTCAGGGAGGCACGGCCTCGGCTTGGGCTGTCGCTTAAGAGAGGGCTGAGTTTACCACCGGTTCACAACGCGCCCCCACTGAGAAGAACCGGCAAGAAACTCAGTGGGGTGATGCACGTCGTTGAGGTCGCACCATGACCCTTCGGTCTCGCCGGCGAGATTGGTGTCTGATAGCTAGTGTAGCATACGGTTGTCGGGGAGGGTTCGGCGCATCCCGGTCCAATAGGACCGTCATGGGGTCAGGAGGGTCGAGCAGTACGTGCCGTGGTCTGCGGCGCGAGTCAGAAGGTCTAGGGGCGTAATCGGCGGCGGCGCGGATTAAACTGTTACCCACGCGACGACGAAGGCCCTAAATACACGCGTCATCGCTCGCCTCAGGGAAACGACATGCTTGCCTATAGATAGCTGCACTGCCGCTTGAGACATAAGTCTCTTGAGCCCGGTAATATTATCATCTACAGCAGGGATTCCCAAACTGGGTTCCGCGGAACCTAGGGGTTCCGTAGAAAAGTCATCAGGGTTCCGCCACATTTCACAAATTAAAAATGTTCTTAAATAAATTTCAGTGTTGATTTGTAATCGTTTGATATGAGGTTCTATAAAGTAAAACTTATTTGGTTGGTGTTCCGTTATCTTTAAAGTTTAGGAACACCTGATCTACAGTGCCTTTACCTCGAACCATAGTAATGTTTACACGTTGCTACTAGGCGTAACCTGTGGGGTTCCCGGGAAAGAATAGCACCCTCCCTATCCACCCGTTGAGTGTCCGTAAGAGGCGACTAAGGGAAAACAAGAAGACGGGCAGCAGCGTCTTTCTGTTTACAAGATTAAATTCGTAGCAATAAATGTATGAACGCAGGAGTGGTGGCTGACCGGTGGCCAGCAAGACAATTCGTAGGGTTGAAGATGACACACTGAACCCTTCCAATTATCTTTGGCTGGCCACTGGTTAGCCATCCACTTCTGTATCCATACATTTATTACTACGATGTGTATCTTATAAAGAAAACAGTAAATGTATACTACGATCCCCAAGACGCCTGTCAAGCGTGGGGATTAAAGCAAAAGGGGCCTTCTAAAACGGACGCCTTTGTTCAGCAGTGGATGTGGACGTCTTTCGGCAGCTACTGATTGCTACTTGGCGACAGTATATCTGGCACGTAGTATCTATTTCATGAGGTGAGCACTAATATTGAGTAAAAATATTAATAGCAAGCTGTGCGCACTTTTCACACTACGAAATTATATTTTTTTAGTGGTTGGTGGCGTGTACAGGCAGTCGTCCACCGGCCTTTGGAGTTGCTTCTGGAGCATGTCCCACCTGTTTACAACCTATCTCGTGCAGTGAGAAAGATAACTAAACTTGTACGCTAAGGATCAAGTGCAACATCTGCACCAACCAATGAAATGAACTTGGAACTACTTGTAGTACTCAATAAATAAATCTGTCATATTAAGATTCACGTGTTTTATTGCTCAAAACCTCTGAACTACAGACTATTTTATTTACAAATGCTAAGCTTGCTTTTCCATATTTATTTTATTACTCAAGTTCCATGAGAGCCTATAATAAAACAAATAATTTCTTTTAGTTTTTAATCAAAAATTACGTAGACATAATATTTTGTGGTTACATAGAATAATTCAGTATAAACAATGTTGAGAAATAATGCTTGCACCAGCCGTTCCAAGTTTTTCTGTGATTGCTGATAAAACATTTTCCTTAAAACAATAGTCAACAGTTAGCTTCTATTTGCATTACTGTTGACACTTCCTGGCAAACTCCTGCAGCCTCATTAAAACAAAAAAAGCAGATATTACTCAGTACACAGTTTGTTAAAAAATAAGATTTGGCTTTAAGTGACAATATAAATACAGATACTTCCCATGGACGGGGCATATTACTGGTATTTACTGAGTAATTTGTAACGATTGTTCAAATCTTGTTGTTCTACTTGGGGTACTTAAATTGTCACGCCAAAAAGTTCAGTAAACTATTTTATTTATGCTATGAGTAAAATCATCACAATGGTACGGTGTCAAAGGTGCGTGTAGCGAGGCTCGTACTGGAGCCAGGGGCTTCACCACTCTGTGGACCCGTGTCCCGGCCAATATTCTGAAAATAATATTTTGCATTTAATCAACAATTTGTAAAGGGTTGTTTTGTGTCACCCTGTGGGGTTTCATGTTAGAATTGCATCCCCTATCTCTTTTCGTTGGGTGTCGTAAGAGGCGACTAAGCAAGAACAGGAAGATGGGCAGCAGCAGCATTCTTTTTTAAATTTATCTCTCACCTATACTGTGATCCCCAAGCTGCCTGCCAATCGTGGGGATTTGGGCAACTCTTTTTAAGGGAGAGGAGCCTTTGTTCAGTAGTGGACGTGTTTTTGGCTGCTGATGATGATGATGAAAGGGTTCTTTGTTTCTTTATAAAGCTTTGTTTGTTGAGGTGTGGATTATGCTCAAACTAATGGCTAAACCAAAACTCTTCAGCCATGAATTAGTGATTTTGGGGTTGAACATTTACAATTTTGAGAAACATAAATAAACTCACCTTTACATGGATTTGATTTTTGTGCATTGCGGCGCGTAAAATTAACATAGAAGTTCGTCGCTGATATTCCTTTCCCATCGCCAAACTTTTCTCAAAAGTGGTGCTTCTCTGATCAACATCTTTTGCATACAATATTTTGTTATGTGAATCAATACGAGCCTGGATCTGTCCATCTAGTATAAGCTGCATTAGCTCATCTTCAAGAGCATTTACAGTGCGATTGAAAGCTGCAGCCATCAGGCGCATGTCAGCAGAGAGATAAGGACTAAAGTATTGAATTAATGCTCTGTTCCTTATTTGCATGTACAGTGAGTTTAAATGTGGAGCTAAATACATATCTAACAAAAGGTTATCTCTTATCTCATCCAGTAGCCTTAAGCAGGAAGCATATTTAGATTCATAAAATTTAAAAATTATGTCACGTAACTGCGGCTCTAGTTCTAAAAATAATTTAAAAGAACTGCTAACTATGACTTGTTTTTGTAACTCCGAACGATCAAAGGTAGCGAGTGCACACAATCCACCATAAACCGCAACATTATTGCTGCTGACTAGCTCTGGGTAGTCACAGTGATCAATGCTGGCCGCTAAGAAGTGCTTGGCGGCAGACTTGTACTTCTTCGTTGCCAATTCTGCAAGACCAGCAGCACATTTTAAACGAGTCAATATAGACTGATTTGAGTCCTTACCAGGGACTTCATTAAAATCTGGTGTAGCTTCAGCTTTAGATACATAATTAAGAACGTGGGCCCAGTTCTGTAAATACACTGACACTTTAACTACATTCAGACACATCATGATAATGTGTTTGCCACTTGTGCAGTAATCCCTTGCTCTCGAATAGCACTTTAGTGCACTTGTTAAGTCTCCACAATCCAAATAGTGGTCACCCAAGTCATCATGCCCTCTTCTGATACTTTCTTTTATTGAATTTGTTTTGTAATTTTTGAGGTCTGTGTCTAACTTTTCCAACTTTATAGCAGCTTTTTTGGTTTTTGATTCTATCCATATTGTGTCCAGCACTGGTATGTCCTGTGAGCCCATTTGAACTGCCACATCAGGCAAGCCAGCCGATGCTACTGCTTCAGCTAGCTTCTTGTGGAGTGTTTGGTACAGACTTACATTATATGTTGTCATGACGTATGATATGGCCATCTTTAGAGCTTCCAATCTGAGGGATGGGCAATGATCAGCTACAAACATCAGTCTATACAGCTTAGCAAAACCAGTGTACGAAGCAGCATATGTTTCCAGATCCAAAGTGGGATTTTCTACAACGTAACACTCAGTTTCATTATTCTCATTATCTTCAGGCGGTACGTCCACCTGCATAGGCTCAGCTGTGTTCTGGAAGTAAAAGGATAAATACAGCATTTAAAAACCGATATATGACCTAAACAGCGGCATAATAAGAGTAGGTATAGATAGATAAAGGAGCAAATACGATAAATACTCACCATTTCGAACATTTTACTGTGTGCTTGACTTGCAAACGAAAATACGCGATTTCCACTGTCAACGCAGAAAACCAACCTAAAACAAAGTGTTTCATTAACTATTCACTGTTACGCACTTGTCTGACGCGATGATACTACTTACGAAGAATTTAACACTCACACAACATTAAAATATAAGGTGATGGTTGTAATAGTAACAATTTATTATCAAAATACCTTTATCATTACGTTTCTTCTTGGCAGCGGCATTTTTCTTTTGACTGACGAGGAATATTTAAGTGTTGCCAAAATAAAAAATGAAATTGCTGATCGACAAAACGAAACGGCACGGCGCGGCGGCGTTCCGGCGGCCGCGCCGTGCCGCAGTTCTTATTTTTATGTAGTCTGTGTGGCTCATAGATTTAGGATTTGTGCGGCTGGATTGGCTTTATTATTCTCAGTTGGGATTGGCTTGGGATTGGCCCTTAATGGCCATTGGCCCAATTGACCTTTCAAAAATCCGGTTGAGATGTGCAATGTAAGATTTATAGGTCTGTGGTGCAAGGTGCATTATCTATAATCGATGTCTATAATAAATCGCCATTGTCATTATTAATTAAGTAGGGATGGCGATTCTTTCCAAAAAAGATCGAATTTTAAAGGATCTAAGTATTTCTAAGAAATCGATCTTCGATTCGATCGATATTCGATGTGCTTTTCAGGTTTGTAGTTGTACTGTGCCACCATGTGCAAGCCCCACCACAGCTTTTGCTCGTTCCATCTCAATCAAGAAACTCGATTCAGCTCAATTCGGTTCAAGTAGGTAAGTTCGAATCAGCTAGATTTTGAACCGTTGGTCTAGTGGTTAGACACCATGGCTGCTACCTGATTTGTCATGGGTTTGATTACCCTGGTTACTTTAGGTTTATTCCTTACGTTTGGGTGTTGTTTATCTATTTAGGTAAGTAGTTTTGCGGTTGGTAAACGGTTGATCTAGGCACCGCTGGACGGTATAGATTACGCCGATGCTCAACGCTGCAGCGGATAAGCTCTGCCTAGTTTGGAATCAGATGACCGTGTTTGGATTGTCCCATGATATTATTTTTCACCTCGATGCATAATGTTGTCTTTTATTTACGCGAATACGACACAATTATATAAAATTACGTCGTCGGGAAAGTAAAATCTGAAATAAATCGCGATACAATCCGTAGAAGTAGTTTTATTTTTAGTTTCGTCTCGATTCAGATCGAGTCTCCTCTATTTTTATTGTTTTCACGGGGAAATCTTCAAGGTCACCGAGACCTGTGGGGTCAACAGGGGTATGTGGAAATCTTACCCACTGAAACCCACATGGCTTTCGCATCGACACATGACGAGGAACTTGGGATTTATACCAGGTGAGCCCGCTGCTGGGGCGCATTACACGGTGCCCACGGGGTTGGGGGTCGCAACCTCGCCCCCGTTCCCCTCGGAGTCCGTACTCTGTGTACGTCTCGGGCCCACACCCCAAACGTTCAGCGACTCCGAAGGTTGCTCGTTATTAAGAGTCCCAGGCGCAGGGTAGAGGAACGAGACGTCGGGCGGCCGCTTAACATGGTCTATACGTCACCGTGCAGGATCAGCGCGTTCGCGATCTCACTCGGCAGCCTCCTTCTGGGACATGACTGTCTCACAGAAAGTGGTCATCACCCCCCCACGCCGCATCCCTGAACACGATATCGGATACTACGCTGGCTGCCAAGAGAGAATTCCGATCCGATGACAGCGACCTCCTCGACGCTCTAAGGACAAGACCACGCGGGACTTGCCTCTAGCGTGTGTTGGGCGGAGTCAAAGTGTTCGCAGATGTATCGTTATGGTATCTACATCGAGATATGGTACCATTGGGATTCATTTTACGACTATTAACACACACCACAGTATTACAACTAACACAGTAAGTACGTAAGTGCAATAAAATATTTAAAAAAAAACACTGCCGAATTATTAGCCAAAAACCATGACTCCTTGTGCTCTTGATCTACTTGCCCAATTTTGATACATGCGCAACACGCACTGTTTATGTATTTTAAGTGAAAATAAAAGTACGAGCGTACTTTAAATTACATTGATACAAAATAATTTTTTCAGACAGACAGAAAAAAATAGTCAATATGGTGTTCTATTGCTTATTTTATAGCCTCCCTAGCTTATTTTGGTAAAAAACGTTCAATGTGTTTGGGTACATTTAATTAACTACTAGCTGTACCCGCGGCTTCGCACGCAGCCAGTAGGTAGGTAATTTTCGCGTTAAACTCATGAAATGAAACTCGACATAACACGATCCATCTCCATTCAACTTGATCAGATTCGGTCCGACTCGATCCGACCCTTTTATTTTTCGCGGGAAACCTTCAAAAGGTCCTCGGGACCTGTGGGGGTCAACCAGGGTATGTGGGATTCTTACCCACTAAAGCCCACGCGGCTCTTGCATCGGCATATGAGTGGGGACACCAAAGCTCTCCGGTGGGATCTGCACTAGTGGGATCAGTGCCTTGCATTTGAGCGTTCACGGTGTCACGGTGCTCACGTGGATGGGGGTCACAACCCCGCTGCCGTCCCCCTAGGAGTCGCCACCGTACTGGATGGACATCCTGAGTAAGGGCCACACCCCGAACGTCCAGCGATTCCGAAGAAACTCAATCCGACTCGATCCAACCCCGCCTGACCACCCGATCCGACTCGATCGATTTACACAAATTATATCAAAACATATTATACAAAGTTGTTGCTCCCTGCGGGATTGGAACCCGTGACCTCCGGTTTGCAAAGTAAGTGGTGCCCCGCTGACCGCTTAACTAAGATAATGAGCTAGAATTTAAGGTAACTCTTTATCCTGAAAAATTGAAGGTTTCCTGCAGGATGGGGCATCAATATATAAGGGTAACGCGCAAAATATATAGGATGATATTTTGCGCGCCACCCTCTCAATCGTTGAGAATATATACAACATCCCGACAACAACTGTCGGGGGCTTCGGCCCTGGCCGAGCATCACACCTAGCTCGGTCGGAGGATCCTTCCTTTAGCACCGCCGACGCATCGCTAAACCTGTGTTTTTTATTTCATTTGCTAAGGAGTAAGGACACTAACAAACTTGATCATTTTTTTGCCTACGCCACCTACACTAAGTAAGTAGTTATTTGGTTAACGTTTGGTTCCAAACAAGATCCTACGGTAAGTTGGCCTGTATTGTAATTCTAAAAAAAGAATAACTTTCTTGTCTTCATATGAATCCCGGATAGGATATCAACAGAAATGTTTTCATTGAACTCGAAAACGGAAACCGATGATTGTTGTGAACAGACCATTGGGTAAGGGGGGTAGGATAACGGTATTAACACCACATACTGCATGTGATCCACCCAGAAGTACCATAAAGGCAAGAGTAGATTTCTGCAAACTTATAACTTTTTCTCGACGAGGGCACCTTCAAAATGTACCCGAGACTCAGTGGGGGGTCAACCAGCGGCGGCCATCGCTTCGATCCTTCAGAGGGGTCCTAAACATTCCAGTGGGATTTTCAGCAAAGAAGCTTACCTACATGCCTTGCCTTCGAGCCAGCCGCCGGAGGGCGCATTATATACCTACGCACCCCAGGGAAGTCACGGTGCTCACGGGGACGGGGTTAGCAACCCCGCCGCCGTCCTCCTCGAAGTTGCCACCGTGCTCGATAGATGTCTAGGTCCCATAGACTAAACGTCCAGCGGCTTCGAAATTTTTAACTAGAACCTACTGATTTATCGTAACATTGCGAACCACCTCTATCTTCATCCTCCACAATAAAAGAGGCAAACTGTATGTAGATATATCTATACAACTTCTTTGATGTCGAAATGTGACTGAACCACTAAAGTAATGACCGAAGTGAGTTATTATTTCCCCTCTTATTACTTTTTGCGCGTCGGAAATATTCATACTAAGGCCAATCAAGGACCTGATAAGTGTCCACAAGTGTCAGAACGAGTCTCGGCTAGTTTGGCATTTCGTACTTTACTGGCTTCCCAGTACAAGCTTCCATTGTAAAGTACCGGCGTCTTGCACGCAAGTCTTGGTGGGTCAACATGGACTGCTGTCTGTACCTAAGGTGATCATGAAGTTATTTATACGTAAGTATAATAATTATAATTTGAATATTTATATCAGACTATAGTTTCTATTTGAGAACGAAATTTCACCTTTTTGTTTCTAAATTGAACGCATTTTTAAATTTGTTGCGCATGCGAATTTTTAAAGATCGATCCTTTCTGTTAGTGTCTACCTTTGTTTACCACAGTCATTTTATCTTTGCTTACTTTTCCAGGTTAAAGATCGTATAAATAAATATTGTACCTATTATATTCGCAGTAATGTTTGACGAAATATATTCCTTTTATTATAATTTAACGTATTACGTTACGGGTCTGCTACTAAACGGTGAGTCCACGCGAGTGAACACAAGATATGGAACGAGAGCCGAAAATAACACAGAAATATACGATAATACCGACAATCGCATAATTAAATTACATTTAAAGACAAACAATCTCAGAAAACAGCGGTGGAGAAGAGATATAAATGTCACCAGTATATTTATGTGGGCCTATCTGTATATGCTTTATCTATTTAAATAAAAAAAATATTAACTGCTACAACAAACCCTCTGTAAGTATTTAAATAGTTATTAGCCACATACGAGTATGAACCTGAATCTATTATTACGACCGCGACATAAAAGTGTTAATTACTGAGTTAATGATTACTTAATTGCAATGATCACAAAATGCATTGTTAATTATACACACATCAAAAGTGTCTAGGGATCAAGCATTTTTGGGCAAAAAAATGGGCAGAAGAACAATGGCGTTTCGTGTGCTTTTCTGATGAGTCTCGTTTTGGTATGAGACCGGATACAAGACGTATACGACACTGGAGAACCCCTGGACGCCAACAGCGATTAAAATCCTGCCAGGAAGTCCATCCTTATAGTGGTGGAACCATCATGGTATGGGCGGGTATTTGGATCGGCGGAAGAACTGAGTTGATTTGGATCAGAGGCAACCTCAACGCTCAAATTTATGCTGAGACGATTGTATCAGACGTCATCGTTCCTCTACAAGTGCAAATCGGTCCCTTATTTCAGTTAATGCATGATAATGCACGACCGCACACCGCAAGAGTTGTAAGACAGACTCTCGCCGTAGCTAACATCAATGTCCTGCCCTGGCCTGCTCAGTCGCCAGACTTGAACCCGATTGAGCATGCATGGGATATGCTACAGAGAAGAGCTCTGCCGAATATGGAGGGTATCCAGTCGCAAGAAGACCTTTTTTTGTTGTTGCAACGAACATGGGCGGCCATTCCACAGCGTGATTTGGATGAACTCATTTTGAGTATGCCAAACCGATGTTCTTGTGTTGTTAGTGTTCGCGGTAGAAACACGGATTATTAATTGTTTAAGTTACCCAATAAAATTTTAAAGAAAACTGTTATTTCAGTCTTTTTTTCGAACTTTTGTGTTAGTGGTTCAAATGTCAAAAATCCCTTTATTAGGAAAATGGCAAATTTCTTTATTAATGCAAAGGTGACTTGGTTTATCGTTACTGTGACAAACGAAAACACTTTATTTGATGAATCCTTAAAGAAAATTTTAATTAATATCAATCAGGAGAAAAGTTATTGCAAAAATATATGTTGAACCCTAGACACTTTTGATGTGTGTAGTATAGGTCTACTATCGATCCGTATAGAAAAATCTAGAATTGTCAATAGAAATTAGTTCCTTCAACTTCGTCCAGTAGGTACCTACCTATTAATTGCTCGCTAAGACTTCACTTCCCCGCCTATGGTTCGTTTACGTCTCGAACTGTCGCCTCGTGTACGAGATATAGGTACATACCTACTAGCAAGTTCTCGTAGTTTCCACCCCTATATTAATCTAACTTTAAAAGCCGATGCATCGAGGGGTCCGGACAGTTTGTGACAGCAAGCGACAGTGAAAACATCTCAAGGAAGCGATTGAAGAGAATTGTACCAGCGACCTTTGCGACGAGCATAAGTGATAAAAACGAAATCGATATTAATTACTCTGATTTAATATGAAACATCTTAGATGATTATTCTATCACAAGCCCGGGTCCCGGGTGTTGACAATAAAGTACATTCGCTAAACACATATAAAATTTTCACCCACCTTCCCATCGCAGCCAGGCTTCGAAGACCGACTGGACAGCACCGACAAAGCGCTTGCTCGTGTACCACACTCATCGTTGAGCCACGTTCGAGCGCGTACCGTTTTTTCCTCTGATAACCACTCGAATAACCACCATATGTACGTTTAAATCAGTCGGATTGGATGTCGGATTAAACCGAGTGCGGGCGCGCTGACAGAGGAGGCGAATCCGGGCATAGACCCACGTGTCCATTACCACCAGGACGTCCAAGGCCAAGCGGCCCAGGATTGTTCCAGCCTTTTAAGAGATCAAGCTTGTTCAGTTGGTCTTCTATTATATCGACGTAACTCCAACAGCATAATCTAAAATAGGCAAAAGAAGTGATTGGGCATGCGACATTTTAGTGGAGAATGGTAATAAGTAACAAAGTTTACATAAAGACCTGACCCTGATTCACGGCTAGTTTCCTTTTTTGTAATTGAAAACTCCACGAAAAAATTTGGTCAATAATAACTCAAAGATTCTTAACTATATCATGAGGGAGTTGAGATCAATCAACTCTGGAGATCAACCCAGGACTACCGATAACAATAAGTAACTTGAGTCTTCTGAGGATTAACTAAGAGACCAAAAAAAATAATCTAGATGAGATTTGGGCCAAATCCAAATTTACTGAATCTATAGCCTGCCAACTAGTATGTACGTATATGCGAGTGTGTACACACATACTCAGTTGTCAGATATAAATGACGATTTCTGTTGAAAACAGATGCGATACGCCAAGAAGAGAAGTTGTTGTGTAACTGTGAAATCAACCAATCACTGTTGAAGATATATGAAGAGGTATATCAAAGTGTACTGTATTAAAGGCTAAAGTCTAGTAAGCAGGCAGATAACTGTAAGATTTCCTTCATCTTTAGGTAATAACCTGAGGTCTACACTTACTAGAATTGGTCATGCTATGACCGTATACTTCCCGACACTGTACCCGCGCACTCAGAGATTAAAACAAGAAACTAAACTTTTTGATTAGTGACTAGTTATTTGGTTCCTCAAAAGTTAGTGGCCAACCTCGTCTCAGAATTATTTAAGCTACCCTCAGGCCTGTACAGTCCGTTAGATATGTACAGCGGTGGAGTTGTTGTAGTTGGTTAAGTTTAGTTAATTTAGAAATATCTTGCAATAATGTTTATTTTATGGGAGTTTCTACAGTTATGAGTGGTGATTATCACACGACGCGTGTTTGTCGCAGTAATGTGCATAGATAATACACTATATACTAACGTGTATCGTACACTGGTTTTAATATATTAAGTATGGAAACTAAGTTGACAAATGTGATATGTCAGCATGAAAGAAAAATTTACGATGTAAACCGTACAGGCCTCTGACTTGGCCTCATGACTGCTGCTATCTAGATGACAACAACGGGGAGCGATTTTTTACGTGTCTTTCGAAACACGGAGACGCTTAGTGTACATACATACATACATTTTTATAACGGTTAACTATCATTGATATAATATTTAACTATACACATGGCGTGTGTAGAATAAGTTTAATGATTGTATGCGTAATGCATTATTGTATAAGCACGTATGAGCCGTATCTGACATAGAAACACAGTTTATGTACAACTGTTATATAATAGGTCTACTACGAAAACGTTCATGAGTTTTAGCATTATTCTCAAATCTGGCACAGTGTCAGTGGCGCCCCTAAGTCGGTAGTCAAAACGAATCAAATAAAAGTAGCGCCCCTAATGCATTGAGGTAATAGTATTTTACTTACCTCAATGCCCTAATGTGGCTTTTATCTATAGGTACTTAACTGTTTTTATTTATAATTGCAAAGTAAATAAAATTAAATATTTGAAAGATAACTTGAATTAGATGTCGAAAAGTACGATAAATCCATAACTTTGTTGTTAGGCCACGAAGCTTAGCTATTTTTATCGTACATACATTGTTCTCATTATATTAACTAGGAGGTCATTTTTTAAGGCACATATTGTATTCAGTAAAGTTACAAACAACTGTTGTATTATGTTGAGTGGGAGTAAACAATATAATTTAGTGTGTAACGCATACGCAGCAACGTTTAGAGCTCTGCATGATTTTTATTTTTAGATTATAAAAAACCGATGCACGTGAGTCCACTCGTACAAAACGTCGCCGTTTGTGTAGTTAACGATGGTTTCAATATTATTTTATTGAGGTTAGTGACCATTTTAAATATTTTAGCATGTATTCGATCGGTAATCATCAAAGTACAAGTAATTGATGTACAACTGCGTTTATCAGATATCTTCGTATCATCATTGTAATTACATTAAAAACTTTTAATTGATCTGATTTTTGTTTTAGATCAAATCGATAGTCGATGACGACATGGGTATATAATATTTCAGGTGGCTGAGCTCATCAGAGGACAGTGCGAGCGCAGTACTAATTATGAAGGCCGCATTGCTATTGACTGCGGTGTACTTTCTGCACTGCGAAAGCGCTGTTGTGGTGAGGACCGATGAGTTGCCGATTGTCAACGACAGGCCGATAATCGGTGTCCTTGCACAGGAGCAATCGATGTATCTGCACACCAAGTACCCAGAGGAGAACTATACCAGTTACATCGCCGCGTCATACGTGAAAGATGTAGAGGCTTCTGGAGCGAGGGTCGTACCTATTATGTAAGTTGTTCTTGTTGTTATACTCGGCTGCTTAAGCACGGCAGCTTAGTTCATTAATTTTTGCACTTGCGGCCCATGGAAAATCAGTAACCTTACTCACAGCAGCGCGCCGATACCAAACGGCAGAGGTAAGTATTATTTTGATGTGATCTTTTGAAAGGTTGAAGTAGTTCGCTAGTAGTCCATTGAGTACGGCGGCGACTCCGAGGAAATCAGCGGCGACTCCGAGGAGCACGGCGGCGAGGGCGGCGTTGCGTGTCCCGTCCCCATGAGCACCGTTTCAGGTACCCGCGGCTATAATACGCCCTCTAGCGTTGGGCTCAAAGGCAAGGCACTGATAGGTTCCTGGTGCAGATGACATCGGAGAGCTCAGACCCCCTCTGAACAACAACAAAGAACGTTACCAGGATCTGTGGGGTCAACCGGGGTATGTGGCATTCTAACCCACTTAAAGACCCGCGGGTGTCGCATCGACATATGGAAGGAGACCCCCAGCCTCTCCGGTGGGATCTGCACCAGGAGCGCTTGAGTGCCTTGTTTGTTGCCTTTGAGCCCGCCGCCGGGGCGCGCATTGTAGCCCCCAGGAGCCTGTGGTGAGGCTTTCCCCGTGAAAACAAAAAACAACAAAAAAATGTTTCCTAGTCGTGCTGTCCAATTTTTTTTTATTGCGATCCAGCTTACCTTTTTTTAGTTAGATAATACTGTTATCTAACTGCTCTACACTGTCGTAGAGAATATATAAATTTTATTTATACTCGATCTCAACACATAATCAGGTGGGACTGCGGTCAAGCAATGACTTATAGTGAGTAAAAAAAACCACACAAATTAAACAAACATAGGTGCACTACTTATTAATGCTCTCCCAATATATATTGTTTGCTAACGTATTTGCTATATATCGTTTCAGGATCGGTAAAGATCGCGCGTACTACGAAGAACTTCTGGGAAAACTAAATGGGTGAGTAGTTCAACAGTGCTATTTGGTTCCATTCTTAAATTTTTCTTCTACAAAGCATTTCGCGCGTTTTACAGAGTTCTGATCCCTGGTGGGGCTACATATTTTAACCAGTCAGATGGTTACGCAGACGCGGGGCAGTACATCTACGAGATAGCCCAAGAGTTGAACGATGCTGGCGATTACTTCCCGATCTTCGGCACTTGCCTCGGGTTTGAGCTGCTGATCATCCTGGCCTCGGGCCGCGGTGAGCCGGAGAACAGAATCCGCTGCTACTCTTACTCTAACATTCATTTGGATTTTACGGAAGGTGAGTTACAGTTAGTGGAAATTATACGGAAGCTAAGCTAAGTCTAATTCGATACCTACTTTTCGGCTGGATATCTATACATATAAAATTACTTGTCCTGGCTGACTGACTGATTCATCAACGCACAGGCCAAACCGCTGGACCTAGAAAGCTGAAATTTGGACAGTAGGCTCTTCTTATGACGTAAGCATCCACTAAGAAAGGATTTTTGAAAATTCGCCTCCTAAATGGGATGTTTTCTTTTGTATGAAACTTTTTATTGTATGGTTCGATTGACTTGAAATTTACTGAAAAGATATATATATATATCTCTCTCTCTCTAAATAAAATAAATCAATACGTGTTTCGCGAATTTAAAAAAAAAAACCTTTGGGGGTGTAAAAAAATTTGCGGGCGAAGCCGCAGGAAATTGCTAGTTTCGGATAGGAATCGGTCGTACGTTTATTAAATACCCTGTATTTTTTTACAACCTCAAAACCGATACAATAATTTATATTATGTATGAATATGAATACAGGAATGATGGCTGATCGGTGGCCAGCCAAAAATAATTGGTAGGGTTGGAAGTGATATATTGATAGAGACAACTAAGTGATAAGACAATCAAAACGTCCGTCTGAGCAGCTACACGCCTTTTTATTAACAACATTAGTTTTTTTAAGTCTCTTAAGCCGAGTAATTTCACAAGCTACACCGGAACACAGCAATCCTTTCACTGCGGTGATTAGTACCTGGACAGTCCCTTCCACAAGTTACCTACACATACTAAAGATGGAGGTATTTCTCATACTAAAAACATCGACAGAGCATTGTACTATCTCCTAATCTCCAACGCGTACGTCACCTCTTGACAAAACCGATTTACTCGAGCTGCCTATTCACAATTTGAATTTTGGGAGTTCTTAGAAAGTTTTATCTCTGGTTCTGGTTAATTCATTACACTGTTTCTTAGCACTGCTTCAACGTTGTTGCTCTACCTCTCTTTACTTCCTTTGTTTTTGCTTCTGGCTTCACACGTGTGTATATTTCCAATGTCAGAATTTTGTTGCTTGTTACAGAATCAAGAGTTCCAGCACTTTCCATAACTTCTTATTTTATTAAACTATGGCTTCCATCAAATATCGATCATCTAGCCAGTGTCACGTTGTTAAATAGCAATTGCAGAATAAATTGTACTTTCAAACGAAAATTGGAAATGTGTTCGCGAACACATTTCCAATTTTCGTAAAACGCCATGTAGATACATGGCGGTTGCGAACCAAATCCTATCTCAACCTATCTTTGTTTTAATATCTAGTTCTCCAAAGGATACAGGCAATTTTTATAGTTAATATTTGTATTTTTCAGATTTCCGTTCGAGTAAGTTGTTTAAAGAAGCGCCTGAAGAAGTTATTGAGTTGCTAGCGAACGAAAATGTTACTGTGAACGCACACCAGTTTTGTATTATCGACGACGTAAGTATAAAAACCAGTTTAACCTAGTATTTTTTTTCTTTCGCAAAAAATATGCGTAATTTAAGAAGTAGCAATTTATGAACATATTGAACGTGTTGCTCAGATCATCAGGCTTATGCTATTAAACATTTAGAATTGTAGAATAAAACAAACTAAGTTTTGACAGTAATTCTTTTTAGAATTATGATGTAATTTTATAGTAGCTATTGAATTTGAGAACAGCGTTTACATGATAATCACTTGTTCAGTGTAATATTAAACCCTCTACTAGAGGGTTTAATAGAGGACCTCTAGTAAGAGTTTTAACAGTAAAGTGAAGTGTGAGTCACTTTGCTTTCTTTACGCAATACATCTTCCGCAGGGTTTAGTTGTCAAATATTAGAGACAACAATATTGTAATCGTTTTAGCTTACGATCGGAACTGGTATTCGTTTATTTTTTTAGAATCTCAAGTCCCACAACTTGACTGAGGATTGGCGTGTGTCGTCCTACTCTGACGATGACTACGGAGTGCAGTTCATTGCCAGTATTGAACATAATAGGTATGTTGCTTGTTGACACTTGTATCCACTGAGGTAATATTTAAGTACTAGTATCCTATTGGAGAAAACATCACAGCTGAAGTTTGTCAAACAAGGTGAAAATCAAGCCGACGGCCTATTGGATAGGGGCCATGGTTTCTTCTAATTTTCTTTAATACATTAGTACATATTACTTCAATGGTTGTATCGTAAGAGTTAGGGTAGAGTCACAGAGGGTTACCTTCGCTGGACGTTCGGGGTGTGGGCCCTTAGCACGTCCATTGAGTACGGCGGCGACTCCGAGGAGGACGGCGGCGGGGTGGCGACCCCCGTCCCAGTGAGCACCGTGTCAGGTTCCCGGGGGGCTACAATGCGCCCCCTGGCGGCGGGCTCAAAGGCAAGGCACTGAGGGGCCCCTGGTGCAGATCCCACCGGAGAGCCCTGGGGTCCCCGCTCTCATGTGCCAATGCGACAGCCACGGGGGTTTTAGTGGGTAAGAATCCCACATACCCCGGTCGAGCCCCACCCACAGAGGGTTCCCTCCCTCAAAATTGAAGCATGCCGACTGTAAAAGTATCTGTTATACGTAGCTGCAGTCGATTACTCTTGTCCTGGGGTGTCCGAGTAAGAACAGCACCCTCCCATCAACTCCCGTTGGGTGTCCGTAAAAGGTGACTAAGGGAAAACAAGAAGACGGGCAGCACCGTGTTTCTAATGGATTACTTATCACCTTTGCTGCGATCCCCAAGCCGCCTGCCAAGTGTGGGGACTATGGCAACCCTTCCCTTCTAAGGGGGAGGCCTCAGTTCAGTTTTCGGTTGCTACTGTTCACGTAGCTAAATGACAGCATCTTCAAATGTGGTAAAATTGTGTTCTTCCGGTGAGAACGGTCGTCACTCGCCAGTGCTCCACAAAGGTGCGTTTACTAGGTTGTTCTTTGTGCAGGAAGCCGTCTAGGGGTCTTCCATTAATCACGTGATGTTTTTTAGCAACTTTTTAACCCCTCCCCCCCTCCTGATATGTGGTGAGGTTTTAAACTACCCCCCCCCTACCCAAAATCACGTGTATTTTTTTTGTACAAACTATGTTGAAATCTTCGGAATATTAACTTTAAATACAGGTAAATGATTAAATGTTGAAGGGGAAGTCAACCAAACAGCGGCACGTGGCGCTGTTTGGTTTAGAAATCGTGCATTCAACGAAAAATAAATACACGTGATGTCTCATTATACCCCTCCCCCCTCCTGGTGATATTTTGTGATTTTTTCCTCGCAAGGCGATGATTCTAACATTTGTTTCTCTTCCTTGTTGCTTATACTTAAGTTAGTGCACTTCCATCCATAGTTACATCGTCAATTACCATCAGGATAAGGACTAACTTATACCATCATAATTATCACCTGTAAGACGTCCACTGCTGGGCGAAGGCCTCCCTCATAGGAGAGAGATTATATATCGCAGTATAGGTGGTAGGTAATCCAATAGAAAGACGCTGCTGTCCGTCTTCTTGTGTTCCCTCAGTGTATGTATGTATGTTCATCTGTTCGCGCATATCTTCTAATCTACTTAACATAATTTGACAAGTAGGGTGTCGTTAAGCGTCTTGATTGCCCGCTGGTTATAGGCTATATAATATCACATTATTACACTGCGATTTTACTGCGGGTTTTAGTTTTTAAAACTTATTACTTGTTAACAATTTTGATATACTTTAAATAATATCCAAATTAAATACAAGCAAGAATAGTAATTAACAATTTTCAAATTATTCGACAGGTATCCATTTTACGGCGTCCAATTCCACCCAGAGAAAAGTTCCTTCGAGTGGAAAGCGTCTAAAAAGTATCCTCATTCTATTAACGCGGTCAAAGCTAATCGCTATTTCATGGACTTTTTCGTAAGAGAGTGCAGGAAAAACGCTCATTCGTTCAAGAATCAGGCGGAGGAGAATCGATACGTGATATACAACCATGAACCACATTTCACAGGAGTACTTGGCAGTGCATATCATCAGTGTTACTTGTTTGAACCGAGAGGCACAGTCAACTAATGAAATAATAAATACTCCATAGTACGTATATTCCTAGACAGAGCGATGTGATGTAAAAATATTTATTTTTAGATTAAAATATTTCCGCAATAAGAGATTTGTTTTTATTACATATTAATCTTTCCAGAAATCGCTCACTTACTAATTGCAACTAACAGAGTATCATCGTCATCATAATCCGCTGAAAGACGTCCACAGCTGAACAAAGGCGGGAGGCCTTCTTAGAATGAAGAGGTTGCCATAGTTCCCACGCTTGGCAGGCGTTTCGGGGATCGCAGTAGAGGTGGTAGGTAATCCATCCAATAGAAAGACGCTGCTGCATGTTTTATTAATTTCCCTTAGTCTGCTTTTACCTTACCCAATGGAAGAAGATGGGAGAGGATGGCTATTCATACCCGGACACCCCATGGTTGCCTGAACATGAAATCCTCTTTTAACGAGTATTGGGGCTGAAATACTCACATCTCCATACATTCATGGGCTTTTTTGTTCTTGTCAGTTCTATATATGACAGTAAAAAGAATCCTAAAACTGTCCGCATGACAAATCCTCAGGAAACTTGGCGTAAGAAACTGACACCTGCTTAAAAGAAACTAAAACCACCCTGCCACCCCTCTAATGGCAATGCCCAAATCTATGTTACTTTATATTTTATCATCAACGAATGCATCACTATCTTTCACATGATGCATGCACAGTTATATAAACTTATCTGTAAGTATAGATTAAGAATATGTCATTAAAATTGGCAGCTTCAATTGATCTTATCACTAAAATAAAAACAAGTATAGACAGTAAGCACATAGCCCTAGGTATTTTTATAAATCTTCAAAAGGCGTTTGACACCGTAAGCTACACAATACTACTTTTGAAATTAAAAGACTTGGGAATAACAGGTTTGGCACACAACATGATGGAATCTTATTTTACTGATAGAGCACAAGTGGCAAAGATAAATAATGTCCACTGCAAACAGCAGATATTAAGCTGTAGAGTCCCTCAAGGCTCAGTTTTAGGTCCATTATTGTTCCTGATATATAATATTTATATATCTAGGATGGGTACGACGGGGCGCTGCAAAAAGTAAGAAAATTTCCACGTCCTATAAAACTCACAATAAATAATGAAGTTGTTTTACTGTTGAACTTTTAAATCTCACCTTGAAAAATTATGTAACAAAATAATTTCATTAAATAAAATGGCTGGTTGTGTTCCAAGTAAAATATAATTCTCTAGTCAAACCACATTTGATGTACTTACCTAATTGAGGTGTGGGGAAGTGCTGCGAGGTCAAATAAAATGAGATTACAACGAGCTCAGAACAAAGCAATTTAAGTACTATTTAATATTGATTACCTAACACCAATTGACACAGTCTACAAGAACACTAAATTATTTAACATAAATCAACTTTCTACATACAATACCTGTATTTCGATCTGGAAAATATTAGATAAAACTATACACTCAAATCTATCATTTGTAAGAAAGGAGTCTAAATACAGCATGCGGAGGAAAAACCCAGAATTAACAAGTACAGCGGTGAGTTATGAATACAAAACACAAAGATAGCTAAGCGCAGCGTCTTGCAGTCAACTTCGGAGACACAAAGATCCGTCCGATACGAGCTTATATGAATATCTATATACTATTTAGGCTTATGAAAACAAAAAATAAAAAAAATCAGAAATTACTGTATCCGAATCCGATAAAACATTTCGGTGATGTAAACTCTACTTACGAATCAATGTCGAAGTGTCTATCTATCAATATCTATTAATATGAAACTGTCAATACTTTATGGAATGATGATTTGAGTTCTATTCTATTCTATTCTTGGTGGCTATAAATTTGGGCCCGGTATTCCCGGAACGCACTTCGACCCAGTTGGATCCATTGTGCATGCCCTAGCCCTTACTCTGTTGCTGGCGTATCGAAGAGCTCCCTCAGGTACGCAACGATCGCGCCAGCTTGGAGCTGTACATAATCATTTGGTGTAGGATAGGCTACTCCCAGATGATGCAACCTACGTCTCGCAAGAGCGTCGCAGCCACACAATATGTGTCGCATTGACTCTTTTTCATCTTCGCAGAATCTGCAAATGTCACTAGTACTTAGCCTCATTCTGTGTAGATGCTCGTTGGTACCAAAATGTCCCGTAAGTGCACCCATCAGGTGCCTTATTTGTGATCTGTTTAGGTTTAATAATTTGACCCCACAGTCCACCCTTCCGCTAGAGAACGCTTTGGAGTGGTTAAGGCCTGACGCTGCCCTCCATTCCTTCATGTGTTCGTTTCTAGCATGTGCATACAATGCTTGGTGATATGTTCCATACGGAATCCCCACAAATGGTTCGGGGCCAACCAAATGTCTCTGTGAGCCGGCCCTCGCTAATCTATCTGCCTTCTCATTGCCCTCGATGCCTTCATGTCCAGGTACCCAGATAAGGCTGACATTGTTGTGTCTTCCCAGGTTGTTCAAGCCTGTAACACCTTCTTTGACCAGTTTAGAAGCAACTCTGAAGGAATTCAGAGCCTTCAGAGCTGCCTGTCTGTCGCTGAGAATGCGAATGGTTTTACCCTTGACATTTCTCCTTTGCATTTCTTTGATGCTGGCAATTATGGCATAGGTTTCCGCTTGGAATACCGATGCATATTGCCCCATGCTGTGACTGATACTACAGTCCTTGGAATAAATCCCTGCCCCTGTACCTGACTCCATTTTGGAACCGTCAGTGTACCATATGAGGTGAGTTCCACCAACCGGTTTGAGTCCCCTCGTCCACTCTTCTCTGGATGGTATATGTACTCGGTACCTCTTGTTAAACATGTACACTGGATTTATCCTATCACAGGGCATGTCCATTAGATCATCCAGTTCTTTCACGGGATCCAATAAAGTATGTTTTGTACAGGGCTTGTTACGATTCCAAACTCCTGCTTTTGCAAGTCTGTATAGCGACTTTCTTGCCTCTATTTGTATGTAAGTGTGAAGTGGGGTTAGTCCCAGTAACCACTCAAGAGCCAGTGTAGGCGTTGTTTTGAAGGCACCTGTAATTGCCATGCAAACTACTCTTTGTACCTTCCTCAGAGAATCCTTGCAGATCCTTAGTTTGGTCCTAGGCCACCATACAGCGCTGCCATATGTGAGAATAGGCCTCACCATCGTAGTATATAACCAATACATTACCTTTGGTTTGAGTCCCCAAGTTTTGCCATACGCAGAACGGCACATATTGAAGACACGTAAGGCCTTTTTTGTTATGTTTTCAACATGACCACGCCACGTTAGTTTACTATCGAGAGTTACCCCAAGATATTTTACTTCCGTAGCCCATTTTAGTTTGGTGCCGTACATTTCTGGGTCTCTAAGGCCCTCTAATCGTCTTTTTCTCGTGAACGGCACTATAACCGTTTTGCTTGGATTTATGGAAAGGTTATTGTCTTTACACCATCTTTCCACCCTAACCAAAGCACCCTGCAGCAAATCCGTCACTACGTTTGGAAATTTGCCATTTACCTGTATGACTATATCATCTGCATAGCCTACAGCTTGAAATGGTCCACTGTTTAGTTCCACTAACAACGAATCCACCACTAGACTCCACAGTAATGGGGATAGTACGCCTCCCTGTGGACATCCTTTAGTTGCCTTTACGGTAACCATATCACCTAATAAACTAGTTTTAATGACACGTTCCTGTAGCATAGTGCTGATCCATTTAACAATTGTCGCATCTATGCCATGATTTTGTGCTGAAGTTCTTATTGAAGCGAAGGTTGTTCGATCGAACGCCCCCTCAATATCCAAAAACGCTCCAGCACAGATTTCTTTTGTCTCCAATGCATGTTCTGCTCGGTTGACCACGTAGTGCAATGCCGTATCCGTGGACTTACCCGGTTGGTACGCGCATTGCATGTCATGGAGCGGTCGTCTCCTTAGTGGGCCATCTCTTATATACCTGTCTATCATCTTCTCCAAAGTCTTCAAGAAGAATGAAGTATGACTGATAGGGCGATAGGATTTGGCATCTTCATAGTTCTCCTTTCCTGGTTTGGGAATGAAGATTACTTTTGCCTGCCTCCAGGCTGATGGGACATGTCCAAAGGCTAGGCATGCCCTGTACAATCTGCACAAGTGAGGTATAAGAATCCATTTTCCCTCCTGTAGCAAGATGGGGTATATATCGTCAGGTTCTGGTGATTTATACGGACTGAAACTATCAATTGCCCATCGTACCTTGTCTGCGTCAACTACTTTCTTTGCTGTACGCCAGTCGTCTTTGGAAGTTCTCGCATTTTGTTCTTCCACAGTGATGACATTCCTAGTCACGTCTTGTATCTCTACTGAATCCGGGAAGTGCATTCTTAACATATGCGTCAGAGTTTCCTTCCCAGTTTCAGTGAGCTTACCTTGGTCATTCCGAATAGATGAAAGTGGATTGACCTTAGCAGAGCTCAGCGCTTTACTAAGCCTCATACCCTCCGGGAGACTATTAATGTTATTGCAGTGAGCTCTCCATGATCTACGCTTCGCCTTTCGCACTTCCTTACTGTAGTGCGTAAGAGCCTTGGCATAAACTGCGAAGTCATTGTTCGACTTCGCCCAATTGAAAACCCGTCTGGTCTCCTGCCTTAGATTTTCTAGGGCAGGTGACCACCACGGTTCCTTATGCGTTGCCGCCTCTTTCTCCGGGCAGTTCTTGGTCCAGCTGTCCTTAACTGCCTGGATAATTCTGTCTGACTCAAACTCTATATCTATGGTTGAGTTCAGTCGCTCCGTAGGATCCCCAAGTTGTTCCTTAAGGTCTCTCCTAAAAGATTCCCAATCAGTTCTTCTTGGGTTCCTCCTTCGTATCTTACCATAGTTATTGGAAGTTACATACCTAAAGCAGATGTAGTTGTGGTCAGATAAACTAACCTCATCCGACACATGCCAGTTGCTAATTGCTTTGCTCGCTCTGTTAGATGCAAGCGTTATATCAATGACCTCCGCTCTGCATTTATTAACAAAGGTTGGTCTATTTCCTTTATTTAAGATTTGTAAGGGTGAGCTTACCAGAAAATCCAGAAGTTCTTCCCCTCTCTTGTTGTTGTTTGTACTGCCCCAGGCAACATGGTGGGCGTTCGCGTCGCATCCTATGATGAGGTCGTCACGAGCGCAGTTGTTAACCAAGTTGTGCAGTAGTGCAGATACCGGGTCTTCATTTTCATATGGTAGGTAGGCGGAGGCTAGAATAGTGTCTTTACTGCCCCCCCCTGTTTCCCCTTTGATCCTCACAGTGGTGAGGTCCCTAGAACAGAAGTCATAAAGAGGCATTGCCATTATGCCATTTCTGGCGAACACACAAGTCCTCATATCATTTGTAGAGCATTTATAGAAAAGTTGACCTCCACGAACATTTAAACCTTTGATGTCACCCTTATACAGATAAGGTTCCTGTATGAGAGCGACATCGTATTTGTTCATATTAAGCGTACGACATAAAACAGCCGTTGCCGCCTTACTATGGTGTAAGTTAATTTGTACACACCTTAAGTTGCCCATTTTTGGTTCTTGAATATTGGGCGCTGTAGCTCGCTTACTAGCAAGCCATATCCTCCTCTCCCATCGGGAGATCGTCACCCTCCAGTCCGGCTGGAGAGGAGAGCAGCCCAAGCTCGTCAAAGCCTTGTGCTAGACAATCCGTCCCCATCGAGAAAGGTGATGAGGCCGGATCATCCAACACCGGCGCAGGTCTGCCCAGGCCGCCCCCCCCATCATCCTTCGAAGGGGCTTCGCTTACAATGGCAGTCTCGGCTGAAGTCGAGGCTGCCGGGTCAGAGTCTACAGTCTGCTCAGGAGGACACACCGGAGCCACACCCTTCCCAGACGTATCGTCCAGGAGCTTGAAGTAGCTCTGGTCTATCCCAGTGCGCAGACTGTAGTCATGCTGTCTGATGTATTCGGCCGAAGCCTTATCCATCAGGATAATGCTGCGGGCGAATCCACCGTCCAGCGCATGGCCAACGACCCTCCACTCGGTCGTATCTAGGCCCCTATTCATACATTGTAGCATGGAGAATTCCTCCGGAATCTTTGCAGACTTCGACGGTCTCCTTCTCCATGCCATCTTTACCGGTCTTGGCAAATCTTTTGCCTCGACCACCCTTAGTTTTAGGCTGCCTACTGAAAGTCCGCCCAGTGACCGAAGCCATAGGGCGGAAGGCTCACCCATGCAGGCCACATGAAAGGCCCCGGATGCGAGGTTGCCCAGAATCATGTCTGGTTTTGGGTCGGGAGATTCGACAGCTCGCCTCCAAATCAGGTCCCGGATGTCTTCGACATGCTCCGACTTGATCATGTCAACTGGGTGGTTGTCAGCGACGATTGCCATCTTGACGCACGCCACCGCGTCCCTAAAGGACCCGACCTTGGTCCTTTTTGGTACGCTGGCCACGCCCGTGGAATCACCGCTGACTTCCGCCCTCGTCCTTTTTTGTTGACGTGGTTCCGTAGGTGGGGTTTCCACCTGTCCCGCGTCCTGCCTAACGAGCGTCTTTCGCTTCTTCCTAGAAGCTCCGGACTCTCTTTTGCGCATATGCGCCTCGTTGGTTCCAGCCCTACTCAGCGGTTTCGCCGTCCCGGATACAGACCCTGATGGGCCACCTCCGGTATCAGCTCTGCCGGCCGAAGTAGGTCCTAAACCTTTCTGTGCAGTTTTGCGCATATGCGCCTCTTTGGTTTCAGCCCTACCCAGCGGCTTCGCCGTCCCGGATACAGACCCTGATGGGCCACCTCCGGTATCAGCTCTGCCGGCCGAAGTAGGTCCTAAACCTTTTTGTACCGGCTCAGTTTTGCCACTTTGGTCCCTTCGGGTCAGAGTTTCGGTCCCATTTCTTGTCCCTCGTACCTCCGACACACCAGGTCCCGCAGCAGCTCCGCCGGCCGGCATGTTTATAGAGCGGCCCTTTGAAGTCCGGGGCGCACGGCAAAAACACGCGGGAGGTCTTCCTACTTCCTACCATCTACGGGTCTGTTGAGATGGCAGGACCGCAACGCCCGACCTCATGACGCCGCAGAAAGCAAATAAATAAATACATATATGTAAATATGGTCGTACACATACATATATATTCCCATACGAATATACTTACATACACAACTATATACATACATAGCGGGATTTTAAATATACGTACTTGCTATAATATATACACAAACATAAAGTTAATATATAAGGTAGGGATGAAGGATGGGAGATGGTTGGTGTATAGGAGTTGTTCGCCCAACGATTTTTTGTTGCGTTTGTTTCTGAAGGAATCAAACCAATAACGGGCGGCAACCTCGGGAAGGCTAGATCATCGGGCTTGCCCTGAAGATCAATCACGACTGTTGCGCTTCCTCCAGGACCGTTCGCCAAATTGCACACGGGGATATTGTGCAAAGTAGGCAAGCAGCTAGCACATTCGTAAGCAAAACAAAAAGAAACTTAGCAAGCATAGGAAGCAAGCAAAGCATGTTCTAGCCCCTTACCCGCCCATGATTTGAGTTACTTAGAACCTATTGGATTGTGCATAGCGTTTACAAAATATCATAAGAAACGTTTTTACGTTGAGAATATCACTACTGATCTGAAATTCAAAATTACCTATGTTTATTTTGTGTCTGAAATAGGAATGACAGATAATAGCTAGACAATTTTTTATTGCGCACAAACAAACAGATAAGTACTAGAAGAATAAGATACAGATACACATTAATAAGACATGCAACAATGGGCAATCTTATCGCAAAAAGCGGTCTCTTCCAGGCAACCTTTGGAAAGAGAGGAAAATAAAGAAGTTACAAAGAGCAAAGGGTGCACGCACTAGTTAAGCATAGGTAACATTAACACAAAGACACATAAAAACACATATGTTGTAAACTATAATAATATACATATATTCATACGAGTGTAGGTACTTATAATAATGTCCGCGTTCCAATTGGGGCCCACAACGATCAAAACGCTCCATTAGTCGTTCCACTTAGCGACCGCGGGCGTTGTGGTCGCGGCTAAAACGTCACTCATGGCGTCATGACTTACGCTCACGTGAAGCTCGCGACGTCGTGGTCGTTGAGAAAATTGGCGACATTTTCAAAACTCAAAGTATCAAAGATGGCGCTCGTGTAACTTAAGTTATTTCATGCGGAAAGAGATATTTTAGTAGAAATGAATGTTCTGCAGCAAAAGACATTATAATTACATTTGAACGTAAATTAATTAAATACACCACTAATATTAAATAAGTATAAAAAAAATAATTAACAGAATTTGTAATTTTTTGACGGGCCTGTTGGTCTAGTGGTTAGACTCCCTGACTGCTATCCGATAGGTCGTTAGTTCGATTTCTCGCCGAGAGTCTGGGCGTTATTTATATCTATTTAAGTATGTATTTAAAAAATAGTATATAAGTATTAGTATCAGTTATCTGGTTTTCATAGTACAGGCTCTGCCTAGTTTGGGATCAGATGACCGTGTGTGAAATTGTCCCAGAATATTATTATTATACAATTATATTTTTTCAATAAAAATCTATTGAAACAATCAATATTTAAGTTTTTTTTCAAGGCGTACAGATTGTAACCTAACCTCTTAAATCTTTTGCTTTCTTTTTTAATAACTCGCCGTTTGTATTATTTACCTCCTCGCTCAAAACGTTCTATAATCCATCCCACTTGAGTTTACCACCGTAACGCTCACAAGCAAGTGGAACGGGAAAAATTGCGTTCGTGAGCGTCATCGTTGTGAACGTCAAGTGGAACGCGCTCTATACTTTAAGGTTTTTCTGTACCTACCCAATAAGTACCAATGTGATGATAACTAGTAAATAATGGGCAAGTGATTTGATGTGATGATACTTTACTTTCCTAAAAGATTACCATCAATTGATAAAAGTGATGTACTGGTAATAAGCAATGCAAATGTTCATTTGGATCTTTTTAACCGACTTCAAAAAAAGGAGGAGGTTCTCAATTCGTCTGTATATATATATATATTTTTTTTTTTTCTATGTATGTTCGCGCATAACTCTGGCAATTATGAACCGATCTGAAAAAATCTTTCTTCCATCCATTCTTTAATCCGTTAATTGGGTCCCATAAAAAAATTATTGCTTAGGAATAAGTAGTTCCTGAAAAAACAAGAATGGTGACTGCGCACTGAGACTTGCAAGAAAGCCTATATAGATGACGTTTTAGTCGCTCGGACTCGCTCGGTCGGACAAAAATAGTCATAACTCTGGCAAATATTTACCAATTTCAATGATTCTTTTTTTATTCGAAAGAAGAAACCACTGTATTGAATCTGTATGAATTTTATTACAACCGGATAAGAACTTCCTGGAGGACCATGAACGATGTGGAGGAATTTATCTGGTAAAAACCATAAAACTGATGTTCTCCATTACATTGCTCTGACAATTATGAACCGATTTCGATGATTCTTTTTTTATTCGAGAGAGTAAACTACTATGATGTTTTCATGCAAATTTCATTACGACCGGATATTTTTTTCTGAAGAAACATGAATTATGTAAAACTATGTAGACGATAATGTGATCATAACCTACCTAGATAATTTTACGGTTTTCGATGGTTCAATCTTTATATATGAAAATATCACTAAAAAGTTTAAAATAAAATCTTTTTTAAAAAAAATTGAACCGACTTCAATATCACTGAAAAGTATAAAATAATTTAAATATTATTGAAGTTGGTGCCAAATATACACAGCAGGTACGCTAACACCAACTTCAATAATATTTAAATTATTTTATACTTTTCAGTGATATTGAAGTCGGTTCAATTTTTTTTTAAAAAGATTTTATTATCTTATAATTACGTGATAGGAAGATCCGGGTAGGTGTTTAATATGATTTATGTAGATAGTGATTATGCTGGGGATGTAGGCATATAAAAATAGATGTCCATCGTCAGTGACTGGGAGTCATTTATTAAACTAGGTATATGTGTAAACTAAAGGTGACAAAGGGGTCTGAAAATAGACTATGTGTCTGTGAATGCTCTTCACGCTTGTTTAGGCCGACGGAGCCGCGGGGCGTCACCCAACCTTTCTGTATAGAAAGGTTGGCTGTATAGCCGAACCAACCCTTAATCGTCGACTAAAATAACCACACAGTCACAGTTATGATGCAATTAGAGCCTATTGAGTTATATAATAAACAGTAATCAGTTCTATTCATTAGGTATGTCTATTCTTACTATTAGTTCGCGCACACAAAATTATATAAATATGTACTTATATAAACAAATTGCTCTGCTTTCGACAGAATATAAAAATACGCAAAGTATATACTTACAGGTGAATGAATGCGAAAGTTATCTATTGTTGCTGGTATTAGGAGAGGTTTCATGAATATTTTTTACCGACTTCAAAAAGGAGGTTATGTTTTCGACGCCTATGTATGTAATATTAATAAAAATGCGTAAGATTCACATTTATATCTTACTCTATGTGGGCCTCTAAACAAATACACCAAATTTTATGAGTGTATGTGTGTGTAAGTTTGTCCAACAATATCTCAAAAATTACAGGACTACAGGTACCTACTGTATCTACAGGTACACTATAGATCCAAAGTGTTACAAGTCGAGTCGTCAATACACTGTCTAAATGTGGCCTATTAGAATTCGGTTTCCTATTTTTAACCGGCTTCAAAAAGAAGGTTCTCTATTCGACGCGTATGTATGTATTATTGATAAAAATGCGTAATATTAATATATGTTAGTCTATGTGGGCTTCTAAACAAATTTACCAAATTTTATGAGTGTATGTATGTATGTATGTAGGTTTGTCCGCCGATTTCTCAGAAACTACAAGTCCGATTCCGAAAATTCTTTTTGCAATAGTTAGAGTATTATTCAACTTAGGGTAGAGTACAAGTTTCATCAAAATCGGTCTAGTAGTTTAAGAGATATAAACTTTTTATGTTTTCAGTAAGTTACTGTAACGTAGACGTTCGAGTTGCGTGATAGTGCTGATACGTATCTTGGTAAAATAAGTCAATAAAAAATGTTAAATAAACTATTTTATAAAAAATAAAAACCGACTTCAAAGTAAATTATCTAAAAAGCATAAAATAACGAAAATATATTGAAGTCGGTGTCAGCTGGTGATAGTGTTAGTTAACATGATGTGCTAGCACATGGCTAGCACCGACTTCAATATATTTTCGTTATTTTATGCTTTTTAGATAATTTACTTTGAAGTCGGTTTTTATTTTTTACAAAATATTACTTATAATCATAAAGTAAGAGCAGATTAAGATAAGAAAAAAGAACAAATTAAGATTCAAATATCTTTAAGGCCTCACGATAGTGCCGGATTAGCCATATATTAGGTGTCAGCAAATGCTACGGGCGCCGGTCACAACTGCCAGTTGTACGGCCACTCCTCCCGCAACTGTTTCGCGCGGCCTCGCTGTGTGAAGTGCACAGGAGACCACGCGACGGCTCAGTGCGTGCGCGACAGGGAGACCGCGACCGAGCCTCCCGGATGCGTCCTCTGCAAGACCGTCGGGCACACCGCGAACTATCGCGGCTGCCCGAGGGCCCCAAAGAGGAACCGCCGGGTGGCGAGGCGCAACAATCTCCGCGCTCCCCCCCGCCCCTCCACCCTTGGAGTCTTACCCCCCCGCTCCTTCAGCGCCTCAGCCCCCGGCGCCCTCAGCACCTCTTACGCATCCGCTTCCGGCCCCCCGCGTCCCCGCGCCCTCAGCGCCGCGACCGCTCTCAGCGTCCCAGCCCGCAGTGCGTCCACCGAACGCGTGGAATAAGACGCCCCGCCGCTACCCTACGTCCGCCCCGCCGCTGCTCCTAAAACAACGAGCGCCCCCGCCAAGCAACCGGCCGCGCCTGCGCCTTCAGCGCACACGTCCAGCCTCGCTTCGGACTTTGAATTGGTCCGACGCTCTATCGATGGTATTAACATCGATAGAATCCGCCTTTTCGCGAACCGCCTTCGGTCCGCACAGACCGCTACCGATAGAATCATAGCTATCGCAGATTTCGAGGACGTTTATTACGCCCTGTCCCCCGTAAACTCAAACGTAGGCCCATAAATGGATATACACCATAGTAGGCAGAAACCCCACTCCCTTTCCCTCGCATTTTTCAATGCGCATGGCCTCTCCCGACAAAGAGATCAGGTTGCTGACTTCCTGCGAAGTCACCAAGTTGATGTCTTGCTGGTGCAGGAGACCCTCCTGAAACCCTCTCATAGGATTCCGAATATCGCCAACTACCATCTTGTGCGAAATGACCGTGACACCTCCCTCGGAGGAGGCACTGCCATCTATTACAGAAGGGCCCTGCACTGCATCCCTATCGATCCCCCTGCGCTCACTAATATAGAGGCCTCGGTCTGTCGCCTCTCTCTTTCCGGCCATTCGGCTGTCACTATTGCCTCTATCTATCTTCCACCTGATAAGCGGCTCCTCAGGAGTGATATCGAGTCACTCCTTGACCTGGACAGCGCGGTCATTCTGGCCGGCGACTACAACTGCAAGCATGTCAGGTGGAATTGTAATGTCACCACCGGCAACGGTAGGTGCCTCGACGCCTTGGTCGACGTTCTCGACTTTGACGTCATCGCACCTATGCGCCCGACACATTATCCCAATAATATCAATCACCGCCCCGATGTCTTAGACATGGCCCTCCTGAAGGGTGTGACCCTCCGGTTGCGCTCCTTAGAGGTTCTCCATGAGCTAGACTCTGACCACCGACCGGTCCTAATGGAACTAGGTCCCCCGCCCACTTCCCAGCCGGTCACTAGGACCGTTCTGGACTGGCATCAGCTAAACACCTGTTTAGGCGATGCCGATTCTCCCAATCTTGCCCGCTTCCCGGCGCAAATCTCGTCCCCTCAGGACACCGACCAAGCGATCGGCGCTTTCACCGATCATCTTAAATCAGCCATCAGCCAGTCCTCCCGGCAGGTTGAAGCGGACAACTTTTACGCTGTCCGCTTCAAGCTGCCCGATGACATTAAGGAATTAGTCCACGCTAAAAACGCGGCTATTCGCGCGTACGACTCCTACCCCACCGATGCCAACCGGGCCCGCATGCGTGCTTTGCAGAGGGACGTGAAGCGCAGCATCGCGGAACTCAGGGAGGCTCGATGGGGAGGGTTTCTCGAGGAGATCTCGCCGTCACACCAGGCTTACTGGCGGCTCGCGAGATCCCTCAAAACCGACACCGTAGCCACCATGCCCCCCTTGACCCGCCCTTCAGGCGACCCACCCGCGTTCGAGGACGACGAGAAGGCTGAGGTTCTCGCTGACTCTCTAGAGAGTCAGTGCACACCCAGCTCCGCTCCCGTCGATCCAACGCACCTCGATCTTGTGGATAGGGAAGTAGAGCGCAGGTCTTCACTCCCTCCCACCGAATCCCTCTCCCCGGTCACGCAGACCGAAGTAGAAGATCTGATTAAAGGCCTTAAGCCTAAGAAAGCACCGGGTTCCGACGGCATCTCCAATCGCGTCCTTAAGGTTCTCCCTGTCCATCTGATATGTCTTTTAGTGACTATCTTCAACGCAGCCATGTCCCACTGCGTCTTTCCTGCCGAGTGGAAAGACGCGGATGTAGTAGGTATCCCTAAGCCGGGTAAGCCTCGCAGCAGCCCTGCGAGCTACCGGCCTATCAGTCTTCTCAAGTCTCTCGGCAAACTCTATGAGCGCTTGCTGCTGGCGAGACTCGTTTGTCACTTCCAATAATATCCACATCGACGAGCAGTTTGGCTTTCGAACCAGACACTCTTGCGTCCACCAGGTGCACCGCCTCACGGAGCACATCCTGACCGGGCTCAACCAGCCCAAGCCCGTCTACACAGGCGCCCTATTCTTCGATGTTGCCAAGGCCTTCGACAAGGTCTGGCACAACGGCTTGATATACAAGCTCTTCCAGTTAGGAGTCCCCGATAGGCTCGTACTCATCATACGAGACTTTCTCTCGAATCGTATCTTTCGATACCGGGTCGAAGGTACGTTTTCTTCGCCCCATCCTATACTGGCCGGAGTCCCCCAGGGCTCCGTGCTCTCTCCCCTCTTGTTCAGCCTGTTCACGAACGACATTCCTCGTTCAAACAGAGTCCAACTCGCCCTTTACGCGGATGACACCGCTCTCTATTATTCCCATAGGAACATGGTCCTATTTGACGCGTACTCTTCAAGCCGCAGTCGACGCCCTGGGTTAATGGTTACGTACGTGGCGCATATAGGTGAACCCGGAGAAGAGTGCCGCGGTGGTCTTCTCCCGGGGACCCGCCAATATGTTCTCCGCGCGGAGCCTTCGGCCCAGCAGACGACTGGCCCCAATATCCCTATTCAATCGCCCTATCCCCTGGACTAGGAAGGTTAAGTACCTCGGAGTCACCTTGGACTCCGCCATGACTTTCGGCCCGCACATTCGGTCCGTCCGCAATCGAGCGGCTTTCGTATTAGGTCGCCTGTATCTCCTTCTCTGCAAGCGGAGTAAAATGTAGCTTAGAAATAAGTTGGCATTATACAAAGCTTGCATTCGCCCAATTATGACTTACGCGAGTGTAGTTTTCGCGCACGCCGCCCGCACCCGTATTGATAGCCTCCAGGTTATCCAGAATCGTTTCCTCCGACGTGCCGTCGGTGCCCCGTGGTACATGCGGAACGTAGATCTGCATTCCGATTTCAAGTTAGATCCCCTTCATAAGTTCAGACCACGGCACGTACTGCTCGACCCTCCTGACCCCATGACGGTCCTATTGGACCGGGATGCGCCGAACCCTCCCCGACAACCGTATGCTACACTAGCTATCAGACACCGGTCTCGCCGGCGAGGCCGAAGGGTCGTACGTATGCGACCTCAACGACGTGCATCACCCCACTAAGTTTCTTGCCGGTTCTTCTCAGTGCGGGCGCGTTGTGAACCGGTGGTAAACTCAGCCCTCTCTTAAGCGACAGCCCAAGCCGAGGCCGCCTCCTATTGTCCGGTGAAGCTGTAATGGCCATCTGCGGCCAACAGCGTCTATCATTCCCAAAAAAAAAAAGCTACGGGCGCCGCGCATTGGGGTCCCCGCACGGAGGTGCGTAGGTACCCTAGGAATTAGCATATGCCTTACTTTATACCTCTAAACTTTAATAACTAATAAACGAACGCCCGTCTAACCTGCAGCAAGATTGTGAATTGTGATTTTCTGAGTATTGTATGTACTTACACTTAGATACAAAATTCTTGACTTACATAATAACTAAATAAGTTATATATGACGGTCATTATACTTAGCAAAAACACTTTATGTTCTTCTTTCCATTATACAAGTTTTCATAAATTTAGTGTGATAGAACCGTTTTTGTAAGTAGCTGTCACAGACCTTTTTGCCAAAATGCCACGGGAGTAAGGCTAGGTTTTTCGAGAGTAGGTACATACCTACTACCTACCTACCTACATAGGTAGGTCTATTTCTTTAGCATTTAGAATTAGAATAGTGATAACGTCTGCGGAAGTCTTCTGCAGACGTTATCACTATTTATATTTTAAATAGTGATCAGATTCATCTGCCAGAAGATCCCCACACTAAGCGTGCACTTTCAGACGTGATCTGACAAGTGAGACAACTACGACAGTTCCATGGAATGGGTGAAATTACTAAACTTGCTTACTATCAGGCACCTATCAGGCAAACGTCTAGCCTAGTATAAAAACGAGAGCACATATTATAAGTTTAAATAGGTACATAAAAAGACTCGATAGTGTCGATCGGTAATAAATATACCAAAAATTTAAGAAAAATGGTATGAAAAATGGTGTTTCCAAACGTTATCTAAAGCCGTGTCGCCCGGTCAACGGCACGCAAATTCAGTTTCTTATATCGTGATAGACAAGGGTTTAATTTGTTCCTAGAACGTGACGACTGACAACACGTTTTTAATACATGGCGAAGCAGTCGATGAACCTTTATTTTTGTTTTCCGAAGCACATACGAGTACCTGGATACCTTCGGAAATCAATAACATTTACAAAAGCTTCACAGGTTTCCACTACTGTATATCACAAAGCAATGTAAAAAAAGTTCTACCTCTTATAATTGCGATAATATAGAAGAGTAACGAGGATGTTCTAAGTTTCAGACTGGAACAATTTAGCAATTGGGCCTCGGGATTCTTACTTCGCTTACATAAAGCAATAGAAATAAAGATATATATTAAACAGTATTAAACGTTAGACAGTTAGGGCTTTCTGTGTTTTGTTCCGTTATACATAGAACATTTTTTTTTGTTAAAATGCAACAGTTTAGTTTAAAATATCTGGTACTTTTGTTTCCATATATCTTAATCACCAAATTTGAGTAGTCTTATAGAATTAGTCTTAAATAATAAGAATCTATCTAATCTTAAGAAATAGTCTTACCCAATGATATTGTTTATAATTAAGCGTAATATTACTATGACTACTATAAATATAAATTTATAGTAGTCATAGTAATATTACGCTAAAGTGATTAAATATGACGCGGTAGTACCTACGCGTAAGTATTGGAATACATATTTCGTTATGAAGACGAGTACTTGCAATGATCAGCTACTTAAGATAAAAGAGAATATAAAATGATATACTTACCTAAGCTGCATGACCGCAATTCCACCTTATGATAAGCGGTGATGCAATTGCGGAGTAATGCGTAACAGAGGGAGGAACAACTGTACTTGCAACAGAATGGGCCAAACTAAAGAAATAGACTTCCCAAAAGATATACCTGTTGGGTACCATGGAGAAACTTCTCGTCTTCTCGAGAATGTTTTCATAGCCTTGAGCTTTGCCATAATCTTCATGTTTCTCATGTCTAAATTGTTAATCAACAAAAAGAGCGTTAAAGTATGTTTACGGTTTTTTACGTTTAATAACTGGTAGCCTTGGTGGTGCAGTAGGTAGCCGCATAACCTAATTTAAATATGACTATTTTTAAAAAAGTAGTAAAAAAATATGTGTAGCTTGAGTAATGCTGTTAGTTTGGCATGCATTTTGATGAAAATCTTATCAACTATAGATTTAGATAGGTACACAATCTTCAATTATAGATTTAGATATACAATAGGGATGATGACTGGATAACAAAAAACTAATTAGTCCATCAGTTAGATTGCCAAAAAATATTGGACACGTATTTTTTTATTTAACAATTCAATAAAAATTGCCAAAGATATAGAGCGTCTAAGTTCGGGAGTGGGGGCTTTTTACGTCACACTTCAGTAAAATTGTATACCGGAGTGATGTCACGCAACATTTCAAAGCACTATATCTTCGTCATTTTTTGTTTAATCGACAAAAGAAAATATACGTGTCCAATATTTATTGATAATCTAAATGACGGACAAAACAATTTTTTAGTCATGTAGATTATCTTAAGGGTCACATATAGGCCCATTATTTTTATAGCATTCATCAATGACCTCATTGAAAAATTAATAGTCCATGTCTACTATACGCAGATGACAGCAAAATCTTTTCTGTTATTAATAACGTCCAGGACACTGAATTACTTCAAGCCGATTTAAGCACTGTCGGTGAATGGTGCACAAGTAACTGCTTGTCTCTCAATGCGGATAAATGATGCATAATGAAAACATATACAAAGAAACATATACTTCTTTTCAATATTCTCAAACGCAAAAACATGGTCAAGGATCTTGGAATACTTTTTGACGAGAAAATGTATTTTCGTGATCATTATGACTATATAGTCATGTTGATAGATGTTTTGTTTATAATACTATAAACAAAAGATCTAGTCTTCTTGGGTTTATAACCAGAATTACTAAAGACTTTCAGAATCCATACAGTTTACTTCAGCTTTATCAGAGCATGATTCTTTGTATCTTTGAATTCAATTCATTAACTTCTCTCTATTATCATGTTCACATAAATCGTTTAGAAAGAGTTCAAAACGTGTTTTAGAGTACTTAATTATAGATTTGGGATTAACAGAGTTAAACAATTTGATAACGACCGGCTAGCCAAATCTATACTTATAATAAAACTGTAACAGGTCCAATTCTGTTCATTGAAGATATTTTGAAAATTATATTTGGAGGGCATTCTATAACCGATACTGAGGCCGAAAATGTAATTTTTTTAATTTTTGTGTGTCTGTCTGTCTGTATGTCTGTCTGTCTGTCTGTCTGTATCACGGCTGCGCATCACGCCGAAACTACTGAATGGATTCAAATGAAACTTGGCATGATTTGAGATCTTACTACGAGGTAGGACATAGGATACTTTATATCCCGTAATCTAGCACGGTTCTTTTGGGAGAGGGGATTAAAGTCAAAATGGGTACTTGGTTATACGCTTGGTCCGATTTTATCATTTTTTCTTTATAATATAATAAATATTAGTAGGAGAACACTCATAGAGAGTTGTTATCAAGGTTTTGTAATCGATCGGGTTAAGCAACGTTAGGTAAGGTCATAAAATAAATGGGTGACCGTTTAACGCCATTTGAACTAAACGGGTCCGTGCTTCGGAGAGCAAGTAAAAACTGGGTCCCAGTTTTTAACCGACTATAAAAAAGGAGGTTATGTATTCGATGCGAATGTCTGTTATTAAAAGTTTAGTTAACGTAAAAATAGCGCAGGCGGAGCTGCGTGGGTCAGCTAGTTTCAAATAATTTCTCTCGAAACCCGCCGCAAATGTTCGTTTCTTATAAGATAATTAATTCTAGTACTGATTGCCTGGAGTTGTTAGCACTGATAAATTTCAACATAAAATTCAGAGCACGTCACCCGTACATTAACAGTTTTACATTGTATGTTTACATAAACAACACATCTTTCTTCAATCCTATTGTAAGAATATGTCGCTTGTACAACGACTTACTACCTACGTATGCTGATATCCTAGGCGTATTTAACAGTAACTTCTTAAAATTAAAAAAGTATTAGAATATTTTTACATTGTACCTGACTTTAAGATTAAAGTTAAAGTTAAAATAATTGTAGTATAATTACGTATAGTTCGATGAGTTAAAAGTTCAGACTTCAGTGTCCTACTCTTTGAATATGTTTCGATCATGCTGTGTACACTTGGGCATTAAACATTTCCAATTTCTTTTCCCGTATGCATAATTATACTTGGGTATTTCAAATGTTGGAAGATACAGTAGGTTACGTATGTTAATGGGTTGCTTAGTCTTATTTAAGAGAGATTGCACTTGAATCTGCGCATGCACTCTAATACCTCCTGCAAAGTTGGCTGATCTTATAAAAGATCGGACGCTGTGACCGTATAAGTCAGGAGGGACATTATATTATAATGTACTACACGTATCTATCCACATAATGATGTGTAATGAGATTTATTGGCTAGCTGGGAGCCGTCGACCAACTAACCTTGACTTTCCTGCACACATATTTAATTAAATTCTAGCTCCGATCTGTCAATTACCCTTGGTGACTAGAACGGCTAGATGACCTAGCCAGCACGTAAGTACTATGACTTATTATTTTATTTAATCTCATCACTATATAAGTAAGGCTAGTAGGTATAGCTTTAGTAGGGCTATACTTATAAGGCAATAAATTACTTGTACTCGAAGTAAAGTCCCTTTGAAGATAAATACAGGATGCATGCAATAATATTGTGTAATAATTTTAAATATTTACTAGATGTCCCGCGCAACTACGCCCGTGAAATTTTCTAAATTTCTAAATTCTTAATTTTTTCCCCTAAGAACTTTCTACAAAGTATTAGAAAACTAAAAAAAAGATGGATGAAATCGGTAAAGTCGTTTTCAAGTTATGGCGTTAGCAAGGGAAATAGGGATTCATTGCCTGGAACGCCCCAGGAAGTATGTATGTAGGTAGATAGATTGATAGACAATTCTTTATTGCGCACATAAAAACAGATAGTAGAAGAAAAAGATACAAATTAATAAGACATGCAACAATACAAATGTAGATATGTATGCAGTGCGATTAGCCATATAACAGGGGTCAGCATGCTACGGGCAACGCGCCCTGGAGGGACCCGCGCGTATAGCAAAGAAAAAAAGAAGTACTTAAATAAGAACGTTTTTATAGCATTCAGCGTCCATTTGGAATAGGTAATATTATATCAGTGATAATATAACAGTGAGATAAAATTATCTTTCTTTTATTTTTTAGTTATCCTAAAAGAGAACATTGGCCGCATCATAGTATGATTTTGCAAGTTGCCAACACGACAATACAGAATATCTAAGATGTCTATAATAGTCTTTCAAGTCTGTATTTTCCAAGGAAGTTAAATAGCCCTTACGCTTCAAGTTGTTCGTATAACCAAACCATTTACAATAGTTTTCAGTTGATAGACTATTGGCTACTTTCCTATTAGTAAGACCAGCAGGGCTGTTGCGTATTTTAGCCACCCAAGTGACTATGAAGCTTCAGAGTTGTCCACCGAACTTTGATGTCAACTGAAAGTATTTTAGTATTGGAATTTATTTGACACTCAAGTTAGGCAAAATAATAGGAGTAATAGGGGGGCAGATCACATTAAATCTTCGAATGGACAAGGGCGTTTTTAACCTCGCTCGCTTTAAAGCTAAAAGTAAGATCCAACAGGTACATCATCATCATCACCAGCCGGAAGACGTCCACTGCTGAACAAACCCACTCAGTTACCCACTCACCCACTCACCCACTCACCCACCTACTCACCCACTCACTGTTACGTTCGCCTGACGGCTAGGTACACATAAAAAGAAACAACTAATAAAATTACAAGTTATTTATTGCAATCAACAATAAATAAAAAATATCCCGGCAAGAAATTAAATTTGCACTAAAAAAATAAAACTCTAAAGTCTCTAAAATGACGGCAATACACACGAGTGTGGATTCGCGGTACAGGGAAGTGAACTGGTCCGAACAATAAAAACAGTGCCTGAACCTAACTGATGTCTGTTCGACTCCTCGACGCTTGGGGGTCTTCGGTAAGTGAATCCCGCTGACTCTCGGGTTACTCGGAGGGAACCGGTGGCTCCAGGTGTTGCAATGGCTGGCCCTCGGTCACTGAGGTCAGCTGGTGTTGGCAGCCTGAAGCGTCGCCGCTTGTACACTTTAATCTGTACGGTGACTCCGTACGATGGACTGGTCTCTTGACCCGTACAGTGAACTCGGTCTTGAAAGCCCGTACTGTGGACGGTGGAATCCAGGGAGTGGACTCGGTCTTGACAGCCCGTACGGTGGACCGCCAATCCTTGGAACGCGTCGAAACGACTTCTGTAGCGCGAAAGATCCGATGCCCAGGCACTAAGTGTGACCAGATATGGGCGTCGGTATCTTTCGCAAAACAATTAGATTAGATATAAATAAAATATTATTACCCAACCCACAATCAAATCCCCAACTGTTTTTTATGCCGGATGATCACCATTCCACTACGCCATGAAGAATAAAGAAAATATTACATTTTACATAAGCAATTACAATAAAACATATCGAAGGAACAAAGACTTAATATTTATTTCCCCGGTAAATTCCTTTATAATACCCAACGCTAAACTAACAAATAAATCTCCCAGCTATGTGAAGAACTAATAAGATGAAGAATAGTTTATGTAAACAACATCATTACAGCTGATAGATGTCTACCCCAGAACATAAGCCTCTCCCTTCTATGGGTGGGGTTCCCAAAATTCTACCACTAGGCTAGCGCTTGGGACCTATGTATGACATTCCTACTATTCTACAATTGGCTTTAAAACCTAAAGGAAATTAAGATATTATTATGTATTCATGCAAACATTTTAATTACATTACTAAGAGTTTATTTCATAATAACAAACCTACTTAATTACATTACTAAGAGTTTATTTCATAATAACAAAAACAATTTTTACTGTGGAAAATTCTATTAGACTACTAATTACAAAAAAACCAATGCTTATTATTTGCAAGTATGATCTGATATTTAACTTATGGAATTTAAGCTAATTGAATATTCTAAATTAATATGTTCTCATTAAAATATAGGTTAAGATCACAGGCATAGACCACACAATGGAATTAATTATGGAAACTATATTTCACCTGATTCTTTTGAAAGCAAGACTGATTGGACTACAATATTAGATGTTATAAGAATGTTATAAAGAAAATTACCGTGGCGAAACATATTTAAAAATTATTGGGATGATTAAAAAGATGAGGTTATAATTTATTGACTTTAAAGTATGCGCTGTCACATTACATTACATTGTTAACCAATATTAAGAAATGAAAATAGCCATAGCAACTTTTACACTATAAAAAGGTTGAAGATATTACTTGCTAGAATGTAACCGAATTACCCCAAATACCATGGTTGACGAGGATATATAGAACGAGAGGAGGGTGCAAGAGAGGAGAGAGAGGGAGAGGGGATTCGAGGAGGGGGTGATGGGGTGAGGGATTGAGATGGAGCAAGGGGGGAGTGACGGGGAGTGAGGAAAAGCAAGGTGGGAGAAGAGAAAGGGGGACGGGGTTCAGAGAGGAGACTACGGGGAGAGGAAGAGGGGGAGTGTGACGTGGACCGAAGAGGGAGGGGGAAAGAGAGAGCATAGAATTAGATTTTTCTTATAAGAGAGAGATGGAGAGTGAAATAAATCGAGGGAGGAGGGAGAAAAGGGAAGCAAAATGTAATAAAAGCGCGGGCGGAGCTGCGCGGGTCAGCTAGTACTTATAATAAAACTGTAACAGGTCCAATTCTGTACATCGAAGATATTTTGAAAATTATGGTTGGAGGGCATTCTATAACCGATACTAAAGCCAAAAATGTATTTATTTTTATTTTTGTCTGTCTGTCTGTCTGTATCTCGGCTGAGCATCACGCCGAAACTACTGGATGGATTGAAACGAAACTTGGCATGATTTGACTTAATACTCCGAGGTAGGACATAGGATACTTTTTATCCCGACATTCGGCACGGTTCCCTTGGGAGAGGGGACTAAAGTCAAAATGTGTAGTTGGTTATACGCTTGCTCCGATTTAACAATTTTTCACTATAATTATAATAAATATTTGTAAGAGAATACTCATAGACAGTTGTTAACAATGTTTGGAAATCGATCAGGTTAAGCAACGTTAGGTAAGGTCGTTAAATAGATGGGTGACTGTTTAACGCCATTTGAACTAAACGACTCCGTGCTTCGGAGGGCAAGTACAAAGTGGGTCCAAGTTTTTAACCGAATTTAAAAAAGGAGGTTTTGTATTCTATGCGAATGTATATGTCACAGTAAAAACTCTGAGGGCACCATAATAATAACGGGATGTCAGCAATGCCGACGTTACTGACACAAAAGTTACTCTTGCTATAAGATTTTGTCAGTAAATTATTATAAAAATATGGGGACTCCCCCAAGTGGTCTCCACCGGCCCCTAAACCATACCAACGCCAGCCTTTAACCATCAGTGGGATTATCATTGCTTATGATTATTAATTATTATCACAAGATTGCTTGACTAATTCATATTAGTAATTCAAACGGACTTTGCTAGTCCGACTCACCGACTTATTACGCCAAACCTTTAAAAGCCGAATCGGACACATCCAATCCAGATGAGTAAATGCAGCACCCAGGAAAATCTGCAAATATAACTTAAAACACACATTAGCAGTTGCAAAGACCACAATCTCACAACTGATCGTTACGAAACGAGACAGGTCCGAACGGTCTGACGATCCGAGCGACACTGCCACGATTTTTTTTTTTTTTTGGGAATGATAGACGCTGTTGGCCGCAGATGGCCATTACAGCTTCACCGGACAATAGGAGGCGAGCGCTTGAAGCGCGCTAGCCTTTACGGCAGAAGTAGCGACGAGCTCAAGGGCACCTCAGGGAGGCACGGACGGACCTAATGTGCGGGCCGAAAGTCATGGCGGAGTCCAAGGTGACTCCGAGGTACTTAACCTTCCTAGTCCAGGGGATAGGGCGATTGAAAAGGGATATTGGGGCTAGTCGTCTGTTGGGCCGAGGGCTCCGCGCGGAGAACATATTGGCGGGTCCCCGGGAGAAGACCACCGCGGCACTCTTCTCCGGGTTCACCTCTATGCGCCACGTACGGAACCATTGACCCAGGGCGTCGACTGCGGCTTGAAGAGCACGCGTTAAATAGGACATGTTCCTATGGGAATAATAGAGAGCGGTGTCATCCGCGTAAAGGGCGAGTTGGACTCTGCTCGAACGAGGAATGTCGTTCGTGAACAGGCTGAACAAGAGGGGAGAGAGCACGGAGCCCTGAGGGACTCCGGCCTGTATGGGATGGGGCGAAGAAAACGTACCATCGACCCGGTATCGAAAGGTACGATTCGAGAGAAAGTCTCGTATGATGAGTACGAGCCTATCGGGGACTCCTTACTGGAAGAGCTTGTATATCAAGCCGTTGTGCCAGACCTTGTCGAAGGCCTTGGCAACATCGAAGAATAGGGCGCCTGTGTAGACGGGCTTGGGCTCGTTGAGCCCGGTCAGGATGTGCTCCGTGAGGCGGTGCACCTGGTGGACGCAAGAGTGTCTGCTTCGAAAGCCAAACTGCTCGTCAATAAGGATATTATTAGAGGTGACAAAGTCTTTGAGTCTCGCTAGTAGCAAGCGCTCATAGAGTTTGCCGAGAGATTTTAGGAGACTGATAGGCCGGTAGCTCGCAGGGCTGCTGCGAGGCTTACCCGGCTTGGGGATACCTACTACATCCGCGTCTTTCCATTCGGCATTAAAGACGCAGTGGGACATGGCTGCGTTGAAGATAGTCACTAAAAGACATATCAGATGGACAGGGAGAACCTTGAGGACGCGATTGGAGATGCCGTCGGAGCCCGGTGCTTTCTTCGGCTTAAGGCCTTTGATTAGGTCTTCCACCTCGGTTTGCGTGACCGGGGAGAGGGATTCGGTGGGAGGGAGTGACGACCTGCGCTCTACTTCCCTATCCACAAGATCGAGGTGCGTCGGATCGACGGGAGCGGAGCTGGGTGTGCACTGACTCTCTAGAGAGTCAGCGAGAACCTCAGCCTTCTCGTCGTCCTCGAACGCGGGTGGGTCGCCTGAAGGGCGGGTCAAGAGGGGCATGGTAGTTGCGGTGTCGGTTTTGAGGGATCTCGCGAGCCGCCAGTAAGCCTGGTGTGACGGTGAGATCTCCTCTAGAAACCCTCCCCATCGAGCCTCCCTGAGTTCCGCGATGCTGCGCTTCACGTCCCTCTGCAAAGCACGCATGCGGATCCGATTGGCATCGGTGGGGTAGGAGTCGTACGCCCGAATATCCGCGTTTTTAGCGCGGACTAATTCCTTAATGTCATCGGGCAGCTTGAAGCGCACAGCGTAAAAGTTGTCCGCTTCAACCTGCCGGGAGGACTGGCTGATGGCCGATTTGAGATGATCGGTGAAAGCGCCGATCGCTTGGTCGGTGTCCTGAGGGGACGAGATTTGCGCCGGGAAGCGGGCAAGATTCGGAGAGTCGGCATCGGCTAAACGGGTGTTTAGCTCAGAACGGTCTTAGTGACCGGCTGGGAAGTGGGCGGGGGACCTAGTTCCATTAGGACCGGTCGGTGGTCAGAGTCTAGCTCATGGAGAACCTCTAAGGAGCGCAACCGGAGGGTCACACCCTTCAAGAGGGTCATGTCTAAGACATCGGGGTGGTGATTGACATTATTGGGATAATGGGTCGGGCGCATAGGTGCGATGACGTCAAAGTCGAGAACGTCGACCAAGCCGTCGAGGCACCTGCTGTTGCCGGTGGTGACGTTACAATTCCACCTGACATGCTTGCAGTTGAAGTCGCCGGCCAGAATGACCGCGTTGTTCAGGTCAAGGAGTGACTCGATATCACTCCTGAGGGGCCGCTTATCAGGTGGAAGATAGATAGAGGCCATAGTGACAGCCGAATGGCCGACTGCCACGAATGCGGCCGTTGCGTTGTATTTATAGTAAATCCAAATTCACTTTTGTGTAAAACTACCCTCAATAATTATTATTAATTCTACAAATAGCGTTGTATTTGTAGTAAATCCAAATTCACTTTTGTGTAAGAATTATTAATTTAACAAACAATTTAATCACAAGAATGACGAAGCAAGGAGGCCGAAACGTCTCCACCCCGACATATATTATTGCAAGTTTAGTTAACGTAACCACAGCGCGGGCGGAGCTGCGTGGGTCAGCTAGTTTGAAATAAATGAATATGAATAGACTGTCATTCAATAAAGTTACATAAAACTGTTTTATGAGGCCTCAAGTCATAATATTATAAAAATATCAGATATACCTACTCTTAAGATAGTGATATTTATTCTCGTTAGGTTGATATTAAAGTTTTATTGATCTTTTCGGTATTAAATCATCCAGAATCGAAAGTTTCAGTGTGTAACTAGACCAATGTTAATGTGGCCTACCTAATCAATCACACATCAGTACCTATAATAAATCTATTGTAGGTACTCTCAAAAATATATTCTTGTGTTAAGTAGAGATAAGTTAAGCTAATATGGTTCATTCGATATTGGTTTACGTATTCAAGTTAAATTCATATAAAACTTATGTTTTAGTCTACTTTTGAGAATGTGAACGACCTCATGCAAAAGTTTTAAAATAGGATAACATACAGTACAGATAGTCAAATTCGCCAGAAAAGTATCCTTAAACTTTTACTTTCACATGGGAATTTATAATTACGCTTCTAGAAAGACATTTTTATTGAACTTGGCGACGAGTCGTCTCGCTCGTGCAAGACGTTCGCCTGATGGTGAGCAACAGGCCTGCCGATAGATAGCTGCATTGTACTGTCGTTGCGCTCGTCGTATTTTCACCAGTTACAGTGCCCTTCATACCGGAACACAGCAATGTTTACAAAATGTTGCTTGGCAGAATATCTGACCATGCGGCGGTACCTAGATATACAGTCCCTTGTACCCTTGGTAGGTCGCTTACTTACCACCCAGTAAAACACATCCGGAAAAAAGAGCATTGATACATACATACAGGTCAAGCTAAAAGCGTGTTAAATAAACTACACACATCAAAAGTGTCTAGGGATCAACATATATTTTTGCAATAACTTTTCTCCTGATTGATATTAATTAAAATTTTCTTTAAGGATTCATCAAATAAAGTGTTTTCGTTTGTCACAGTAACGATAAACCAAGTCACCTTTGCATTAATAAACAAATTTGCCATTTTCCTAATAAAGGGATTTTTGACATTTGAACCACTAACACAAAAGTTCGAAAAAAAGACTGAAATAACAGTTTTCTTTAAAATTTTATTGGGTAACTTAAACAATTAATAATCCGTGTTTCTACCGCGAACACTAACAACACAAGAACATCGGTTTGGCATACTCAAAATGAGTTCATCCAAATCACGCTGTGGAATGGCCGCCCATGTTCGTTGCAACAACAAAAAAAGGTCTTCTTGCGACTGGATACCCTCCATATTCGGCAGAGCTCTTCTCTGTAGCATATCCCATGCATGCTCAATCGGGTTCAAGTCTGGCGACTGAGCAGGCCAGGGCAGGACATTGATGTTAGCTGCGGCGAGAGTCTGTCTTACAACTCTTGCGGTGTGCGGTCGTGCATTATCATGCATTAACTGAAATAAGGGACCGATTTGCACTTGTAGAGGAACGATGACGTCTGATACAATCGTCTCAGCATAAATTTGAGCGTTGAGGTTGCCTCTGATCCAAATCAACTCAGTTCTTCCGCCGATCCAAATACCCGCCCATACCATGATGGTTCCGCCACTATAAGGATGGACTTCCTGGCAGGATTTTAATCGCTGTTGGCGTCCAGGGGTTCTCCAGTGTCGTATACGTCTTGTATCCGGTCTCATACCAAAACGAGACTCATCAGAAAAGCACACGAAACGCCATTGTTCTTCTGCCCAATTTCTGTGTTCAAGAGCCCATTGATATCGAATCCTACGATTGTGCATTGCTATAGGTGGTACCCGTAGCGGTCTTCGGGAATGAAGGTTCACTTCATGCAAGCGGTTTCTGACTGTTTGGTCGCTAATTAAGTTCCCTGAAGAGTGATGAAGCCTCACGGCTAACATCATGGCAGTTATTGTTGGAGCTCTTCGAGTTAAGATTTGAATATATCGGTCTTGTCTCCGTGTGGTGCAGCGATACCGTCCTCCATGGCGCTCAGCCACGGTACCAGTGCTTCGGTAACGTGTCCAAAGTCGACTGATAACACTCTGACTTGTATTCAGAGCTAAAGCCACAGTACGTTGCCGGGAACCAGCTTCTATCATTCCCACGGCTCTGAGCATTTCTTCCCTGCTTAAATGACGTCGCCGCTCCATAATAACGTTGGTTTTAATCAGTAGTAGGGAAACAGTAGCACTAATAATGTCTTCAATGCGTTGTATGTTTTTATAGGGAAAATATTGACAGCTGATTTTCATCTTTTACTCGAATTTGATTCACAGTTCCTGATTCAAATTATGAAATGCACCAAAAAGGATCCATATAAATTTATAAAATCATAAATTTATTACAAAGCCACATCTCAATCTCAAGAAATCCGCTTAAAAATGCTTGATCCCTAGACACTTTTGATGTGTGTATTTAAAAAAAATCAAAAACCGATTTCAAAGTAAATTATCTAAAAAGTATAAAATAACGAAAATATATTGAAGTCGGTGCTAGCACATCATGTTATCTAAGACTAGCACGAGCTGACACCGACTTCAATATATTTTCGTTATTTTATACTTTTTAGATAATTTACTATGAAGTCGGTTTTTTTTTTTAAATAGTTTATTTAACATTTTTTTGTGACTTTTATTTTAGCAATATAGGTATCAGCACTATCACGCAATTCGAACGTCTAGTTACAGTAACTTACTGAAAACATAAAAAGTTTATATCTCTTAAACTACTGGACCGATTTTGATGAAACTTGTACTCTACCCTAAGTCGAAAAATATTCTAACTATATCAAAAAGAATTTTTTAAATTGGACTTGTAGTTTCTGAGAAATCAGCGGACAAACCTACATACATACTGTAATACTTCAGGTAATCAGGATGGTCACAATAATCAACACAAGCATTTGACGGTCAATTATATTTTATAAACAATCGTGCAGAGTTTCCACTTACAACTGTTCTCAACGACGGTGACAGAATGAATGACTCAAACGTTGTGACACTTCTATTTATATAGACGAACAGATAAGCTAATCAAGAGTCATACTTATACAATAACTAATACATATTTATAATTAATTAATACTATTTAGACTGGAGATGGAATAAGAAGAATTATCAATTAATAATACCTATAAACATAAACTAGTTTAAATATTACTCATAATGTGTATTTTGTTACGCCGGAAGCTGTCAAGCGGACGGCGACATAATAACATTTTATTTAGTAGGTAGTTTAACACAAATCAAAATAATGCAAAGCTACAGAACAAATAAGATCACAAATATAATCGATATATAATTATGTAAGTGCACTAAAAAGTTGAGCTGGTGTAAACAGATACCGGAAGTCTGTAACAATACATATATACATACATACATACACTCATAAAATTTGGTAAATTTGTTTAGAAGCCCACATAGACTAACATATATTATATTAATATTACGCATTTTTATTAATATGACATACATACGCGTCGAATAGAAACCTTCTTTTTGAAGCCGGTTAAAAAGAGCATTGAGGCGTGAGGCGTGTTTTCGTCATTATTTTGGTATAAAGTCCACTATTTTTCTTCGCTTGTCTATTGTCTTATTTATCTCACTACTAACCAAATTCTACCTATCGCATAATAAGTGAGATAGTCCTGTGTATGTACAAATAATAATTGTATAAATAATGTAACTTTTGTTTTATAGTTTGACAGTCAACTCGACGTCGAGCCAAAAAATGCGATAGTTCGACGTCGAATTCAAGGTTGGCTCGAAGTTGAGATCGCTGTTGAGCACAGCCACGTTAGGTTACATTAGAGAATAATAGGATAGCGGTTCGATTTCCACCCTAACCTGGCAGTACCAGAGTGATTAAGTACTACATAGTACACACACACTACTCCGAAGATTTTCTATTTGCTCAGGGTAATGCAAATCATCGTGAGAACCCATGACTCAGAAATATAAATATTCTTTTTTACTCGAGATTTCTTGGATATCATAATTTATATAGTTATCCGGTCCATTATATACTAGGTATTAACGAATGGCTTAATGATTGAAATAGATACAAGAGTAATAAAAATACACACACTGTTGTCACATATGGACTGGTGCTGCAAAATGCCATCTTGCATCTTTGGACTCAGTGGAGATGCGTGCTAAGAGGCTTATTGGTGACTTAGATTTAGTAGCGGCCAATTTACAAAGCCTAGAGCACAGGCGCAGAGTAGCCAGTCTCTCAGTATTCTACAGGATGCATTTTGGAGAGTGTACGCAGGAATTGCATGACTAGATTCCACCATCCCCTTTCCATCATCAGACGACGAAACGCACGGACATACACACCCTTATGTGGTAAACGTGCCTTCAGTCCGGACCAAGCGGTTTGCTTCTTCATTTATAATAAGGACAGCTGAGGACTGGAATAGTTTGCCTGCAAGACTAGAGTGAATTGGCTTTTAATAAGCTAGTGTGCTTTACCATCCTCAATTGCGTCACCACTTTCCATCAGGTGGGACTGCAGTCAAGCACTAGCTTATAAGTAGTAAAAAAAACATAATATACACTATACATAATTATATATACTTACTATCTATATAATCTCATTAGACGTTGGTAGTACAAAAGCACTTAGAAGTAGTTAACTTTGTTCCAAATACAGACACCAATTCAGAACAATTTAAGGCTTCAAATTAGGGCGAACTAATTTTGTAAAATATTCCAACTGAACGACTGACATTAAATAGAATTCTAAGTGTAATGTAAATAGGTTAGGCATATTTGAACGAGGATGCGACAATATTTAGGCAATGTCATTGAACTAACATAGGTAAGGACATATTTTATATTAAAAGTATAGAAGTTTAAATGTATATGGGGATGCAAGTATTTTGTAAGATTGATTGTTTAAATATATATTAGGGAAAAAGACCCATCTAGTGTCGAATTATTGCACTGCTTATCGGTCTCATAGTTATTGAATAGCTTTCGGTGTACTCAGAAACTCAGTGACAGTTAAACGAACTTTATCATATACACAACTTTATTGAACCAATAGCTAATGAACAGTTAACTGAGATCTGCAGAAACCGGGCACCGGCATTCTGGCAAGGACCGAACTGAGTGCCTACTGCCCAGAGTCTCTCTTAATCTCAGCGTCTATACTCGTACTTAATCTCTTGACTAAAAGTAAGATTCAATTTTAGAAAATTGTAACACCTAATCCAAAGTTCTTTGTACTTTACAAACGGTTTAAATGCTACATTATTATTTTATTTTTATTATATTTTTTTTTGTTTTCGGAAAACCAACAGCACATGCAATACAATTAAAACATTACAATAGAAACAGATGGCCATTTACAGGTCTTCACAAATAGTAATAAGGTAGAAATACAAACATCGATTTGCTTAGAGATAAACAAAGATAGAAAATATATAGATGTAAACAATAGAAGGAAATGCAAAATAATAAAAATAGATACTGCGTTACGAAATAACATCAAAAAACATAGCAACAACTTTTTGTCGTATTGCTTCAGGGCTCGTATTAAAAATATCAATATCTACATGTTTAGATAAATTGTTAAAAGTTGTGCTCGCGCGCAATAGATAAGTGTTTTGCCTATAATTAGTATGAGAAAAAGGACCAGCAGGTACACGAATGGATATACGGGAAAGGAGTTCAGAACAGTCAATGGAACTGGATGCAAGTTTAAGAAGGAATACAATATCGGCTACCTCACGCCGCTTATACTACGGTAGTATGTGATGTTGTTTACAATAGGCTAGATAGTTGTGAGATTCATAATGTTGACCAGAGCGGCAACAAAGATGCCTAATGATTTTTTTTTTGCACATTTTCAATACGATCAATATAGATATTATACATAGGATTCCACACTTGCGATATATTACTGGGTCACACATTCCTAAAACTTTCCCTTCCAGTGTCCTCCCACCAATGATCCCACGTAAAGGCTCTCGGGAATCAAAACTTTGCTGGCCTAGATATTACGGAACATAGGTAACTGACTCCATCGGTCAATGACATGGGATGAACGAATTAAAAACAGGATCGTTTAATGTTGAAAGCGGTGAGCCGGAGTGTCGGAACTTCCCATCAGGTAACTCAGGTCGAAAATTAATTGCATTGTATACATTTTTCTAGAATCGAGTCTTATTTATTTAACAATTTATGTATGTACACACAAACGCAAGACGGAAAAATAAAACTTAGGATAATGCAAGTACAAAGGTACACTACTTATTTCATAAAAAATCTAAGTAGGCCCAGGAGAGAAACATATTATAAGTACTAAATATATTTCTCTAATCTTTATTTTTCTCATCAATAATAATAAATATCATTTATTTCACAGTGCATTGACGGCTAGGTGAGTTCGTCGCTCTTCTGTTGTAAACACGTCATCAGCTGAATTCAAGATGCTAATGGAAAGATGCCACAATAGAATCTGGCTGTTGCCGGTTATGGATTCATTGTTAGAGACAGCGATGACGTAGGGCGGTGCAATGCAATTATCACCTGTCGTTCATTATAACTCTTTCGCTAACGTTAATACATATAAGTAGGTATACTTAAGTAAGTCGGGACTAGATTCATAGATATTAAAATTCCAAAATATGTAAGTACATATTTATATGGACTTAAAAATCTAAAATATGGAAAAAATATGGAGCTAAAATAACAATAATTTGAAGTGTATAGCAGCATTTTGTAACCCCCAATGCAAAAGGAAGTCGAGTTATAAATTTGACGCCTTTGTTTATTCGTCTATATGTATGTCCGTGGCGTCTTAGCTCCCGAACAAATAAAAATCGATTGTGAACACTTCTAAAAAATTTTCAAAATTAAAGCTCGCTCTGTTTGGTTGAAATAAGGCTTTGTAGTGACTGAACAGAATGTGAGTAGAATATACTTGCACTCTGAAGGACCGCGATCCACGTAATTATTTTTTCATTGATGTATTGAGGAGAGAATACGCAAAATATTAATAAATCTGGCGGCGATAGCTTATTGTAGCGAGCCGCGGCCGCTATGTGTCACGATTACAAAAAAAAAAATATTTTGCTGAATCGCAAATTGTTCCTACCACAATTTACTTAGTTTTACTTTAGTTTTCGTTATTTACCTCCGTGGCATCGTAAGCTTGGTACCAAAGTATATTCATTTTTGTTTAAATACTTAAAGTGTAAAGTAGGTTCGGCCGGTGGAAACTAAAAATTATTTTTTTCCATATACAACATAATATATTAAACGAAAATTATTGAAATTAAAAACATGGATTGACACATAAATCCGGTCCCTATTTATAAATTATAGGCATTACCTACCTTGCAAGTAATATAGTTTATGAATTGTATTCTATGCAATGTGTTTGAAAAGAAAGTTATTTTAATTTAAAAAATATAATTTTATATTAACAGATTACTTGCACATCGCAGAAACACAACGTAACCATCTCCAATTTTTTGAGTTTCAGCTGAGCGTTATATTTATCTCTAAACTCGCGATAGAACTCAGTCAAAGCTTATAAGTATATAGGTATAGTAATTACATAAACAACCAGAGAGAAAACTTCCTTAGAACGTCCAAAAATTCAAATTGACAGAGTAAATTGTTAACTCGATCTTGCGCGATTGTAACAAACTTTTTCTCTGGTTGTAGTCACATAACACATATATCTTGGTTGTAGTAGTTCAGTTAGACGCAGCGTAGGCAGGCCTCCCACTAGGTGGACCGACGACATTGTTCGCGTCGCAGGCAACCGGTGGATGCAAATAGCAAATTGTCGTTCATTGTGGCGGTCTAAGGGGGAGGCCTTTGTTCAGCAGTGGACGTCTTCCGGCTGGTGATGGTGATGATGATGATGATGATGATGATGTAGTAGTTCTTTACTCAGCGGTCGTAGTCTGCCTATTTATTGGAGACATTATTTGAAGGCATCGTTAGTGTGTGATGCATAATAGTAGTAGTAAGTAATCGTATTTTCCCAAAAGAGAAAGAAACTGAGCCTCTAGCTGGGGAAGTACCTCCACCTTATCAGCACCACCAAGCAAGCCCAGCCACATAGTCCCACTGTTCAGGATGGATTTGTTGACCAAATTGACAATTGAAATGTCAAATTTTCTCAGTAGAAGGCGCGTTACGATTCGGTAATAGTATGTTAAAAAAATTACTTGTGTGAGTACGGGCTCCCACACATAACTGCGACACAGTTACTGCAATGCGATGCGATGCGCCGCCGCATGGCAGGAATTTGTATCGAAACATTCATTTGTTTCTGGCAGATAATTGCGATGCGATGCGAATTCGCAGTTATGTGTGGGAGCCCTACCTCCTACTCTACTTATACATAGCAAATATATTTTGATTTAGTGGGTAGGTATCCCGCAAACCCGTTTGACCCTCGGGACTCCGGGACCTATTACAAGATTTCCCCGCGAGAAAAAAAAAGGATTGCGGTTAAGCTAGTATTATAACGGGTGTAAGGGACTCTCAAATTACAAAATTAGTAAAATAATAATAATTAATTGCCTATTAATAAATTGCCTATGTACTGTTAGTGCATAAAGAATAAATAATTAAATAAATTTTCCACAAATAAGTAATTTATTGTTTTAAAATTAAAATTATGCTTTATTATTATTCCAATAATGATATTTATTATACTAATTTTATTTAAAAAAAGTGGGTATTTTTTTTGGAAATTCATGAAAAAGGTGATGAAAAATTTCAACACTAGAGTGTTCAGAATCATTTACTGGATCCCTGGTATCGGTTTTCGGTACGATGTCCCTTACACCCTGTATATAGTATATGTACATACCTATGTGTAAGTATGTATGTTTTTGTTTTGTGTCTGAAGTCGTTAATAATGTAAATGCATTTTCTTTTGTACGTATTTCTTTCTTTACCCTAAACCTTAAATAACCTTTCGAAACATAAACGCGTAATTATTCAGTCTAAACCGATTTGTTGCGCAAATATCATGACGCGCGTGTAATTGCATAGATTAGAGCGCTCAATAAGCATGACGTGTGGACAAAACATAATACAATGTATATAAGTATGGTGGACGTCCACAATATAATATAATCTATGCATCCCGACAAACTATGTGCAGTTTATGTTCATGGTATAATCCGAGGTGAGTACAAACAACGGGTTCACCTCCCCTGAAAGGTCAACGGAATTGGTTGCCAAAATAGAAACATGTACATATGTAAATTGTCAATGTTTCCCCTTCTCGTCAGTTTGGTAATTGTTGTTTATGATAGTTGTAGTGTATGATGCTCTTTATGAGAGTGTGTTTATCTATGTCAATATTATGTAATCTGTGGTTGAGATCATGAAGCTATTAGGTTGAGATTATTATGAGAAACCACATAGAGTTTAATTTGTTAGACAATAGTTTTTTTTTCTTTTAGTTTGTAGCTTTATTAATAGTGTAGTAATATTACAGTATGTATTAGTAATTGTAGTATTGGTTATTACATCCTGCGTATTACAAACTGTATTTTGCTCCCAGAAAAATAAATGTGAATAAAATCATAGCAAATCATCAGTCATAGATAAATCGACAATGACAGCAATATCAAAACGACGTGAAGCTGGCAGGTTCTTAAGGCTTGCCATAAAATAAAAATTAAAAAAACTGAGATTATGAAGAGCGATTAAAGATGGTGTTGGTGGTTAGGTAATCAGTATTTAATTTATAGTAGTACATATTATAACACCGAGGACAAATCCTTTATAGCTTGTTAAAACAGTAATTTAGGACGTTACTAAACTAGGAGAGAGATACTAACGCTACGAGCATGGAGCAAAAATCTCTGATAGTGGGTAGAGATATCGATTATCACGTACTCAGTAATGGAAAATAAGCAAGCATAAATCATGACTCCGAGCATCGACTCCGGGAGTCGAATTAATTAGAATTAACGATGACTGCGGCAGTAAGTTAAAGATAGAAAATCTCTCCAATATCAGTTATTTAAAGCTGTAACAAAGTTATTAGTGGAAGAATTTTGTTACAGTTCATATCATCATCACCAGCCGGAAGACATCCACTGCTGAACATAGGCCTCCCCTTTGGAACGCCACAATGAACGACAATTGGCGATTTGCATCCACCGATTACCTGCGACGCGCACAACGTCGTCTGTCCAACTAGTGGAAGGCCTGCCTACGCTACTTCCGGTTCGTAGTCACCACTCGAGAACCTTTCTTCCCCAACGGTTATCGGTTCTTCGAGCGATGTGGTCTGCCCATTGCCGCTTCAACTTGCAGATTCTGAAAGCTATGTCGGTGACGTTGGTTCTTCGGCGAATCTCCTCATTGCGGATTCTGTCGCGCAAAGAAGCAGTTATTTAAAAAAAAAATCGGCATCAGAATCTAAGCTATTTATGCACTAGTGTTAAAACGCGTCTGTGAATCGATGCCTCTAAGCATCGCTTATGCGCATGTCTACCTCACAAGCGGAAGCATCTATTGTTGAAATATCAAATCTGCTGCAGTCCCTTGACGATCTATTTATAGAAATCCGCGGCATGTCTATACTTAGTTGTACCGTTCGCCACCAGGGCTGGCTCTCATTGACGCCGGGACATCGATCGTGGAGGCGGACCTCAGGCCTGCAGTGCCAAGCTTTGACCTAGTTAGCACCTTCAATGAAACAGGGTGGAGTGGAGCGGGGAGCGACCTCGGATTCAAAGCGCACCAATGACGTTATCAGAATTTTGAAACAATAATTATGTTTTACAATAAAAAAATAATTTATTTGGAAATCCAATCCGACTTTATTCATTGAAATACACTCTCTAGTCTAGTGTTTTCTCAACAAAGAGAGACTATAAATGTAGTAGAGTTACCTATATACAATTTTTGATTGTATTTTTTTTTCTCTAGAAAATTTATCCTGAGAAAAAGCAAATTAATAATTTCAGCATCCTATGTATATTTAGTATTTCACGAAACCACAATAACGGTAAATCTTAGCGGTTAATGTTATTACCGGGATAGCAGTAGCTTTTTATAGTAATCTATCTTTTCGTATAAATTAAAAATATATATAAAAAAAATTGAGTTATCGCCATTTTGGGCGAGTTCCCAAGGACAGTCGAGTCTTAACTGCAGTGGGGGCCGGGTCTTTGACCGCTCGACCCAGTTTCCTGCGTTGACGTCACAGCTACGCCTCCATGACGTCACGTGCGAGCCTTCTCGAGCCCATTCAAAAGTGGATCACAGCCCGTGCAACCACCACCTCACCTTCTTTCGTTGATATACAGATGTATGGAGGCCGCAGCGTTTGCTGATGCTGTATCGCTGGAGGTCATTTCACCCTGCGTCCTTTCTATTTATACCGGCGACATTAAGGTCATATTGGACAGATAATTTATAACAAGAAACATGTCTTTGGCACGGCTGTTTTTATTAGTATTTAGTGAAGATTTTCGTAAATTTTGGGTTTTGATTCGTCTTCCTAACCGCTTCCATTAGAAACTTTCTTAGAAATACTTGCATTAAATAATGTTATTACAACGCAACGTAATATTTGTAAAACTTGTAATATTAATGAAAAGTAAGGTACGGGGTTGTCACCATGTGGGACATTGTCATTGGACAAGGCAATCATTGTACCCATAGTCGTTTCCGCCCATGGCTTATGCCCGGTTCCTATATCTATGAAACGAGCCGTTTTAGTAACGAACAGTAACATTTTCTACCGGACGCTAGCTAAAACTGTTCCTATATACGGTTGAAGTAAAATTTTGTGGAGCATTGAGTGACGCCTCGTTAGTAGTCACTTGGTTACCGTGACTACCGACGGATCGTTGAATATAGGAACCCGGCATTAGTGACCAAGAGCCTCGATAAACACCTCAAGAGGCTCACGTTGGACGGATGGATCAAGGGTCAGATGCAGAAGGCAGTGCTCTTGGATACGGCACGCATTGAGAGGAAGTTCCTCTCTCTGGAGCCTTAACCACCGTTCGCTAGGACCCTGTTCCCGCAGCCGGTTTGAAGGCATTTTTTATATTTATTTTTTAAAATTGTATACTTACCTAAGTATTTAAAAATGTAAATAATGTTGTATTGAATAAAAATAATAATAATAATAAGCCCGCAGGGCAGCTTGTGGCGAGCTGTTGGTGCGTAACGACACCACGGACCCGAGTGCTCCAGAGAGTCGGTCAGGACCTTCACCTCGGCGTGTCTTCGTCGGCCGAGTGGAAACCGAAGGGGGCCCGCAGGACTCTCGGCTCTGCGCTTGCCTTAATTGGCCGTCCAGAGAGGAGCTGTTAGAGCTATATGCTCCAGGGGTGGAAGTGTTAAAGGGCATAACGCCGCGAGTAACTTCGGAGAAAGCGCAGCACACCTCTCGACACCCCTGAGTCACACACACCGGTGTTGCTCTCTGTCGTCATCGGACGATTATTTGGGGAGCCCATCTAGTGGGTGGCAAGCCACCACTTGCCAAAAAATAATTACCTCTAAATGTAATTATGGCAAGTGACCCCGGCCTTCTGCAATAGCCCAGCTGCCAGTCCACCAAATGTTCAACCACATAGGCAAGTAATCTTTCCATATACTTACAATAGTTTCCAAGCCTGCCGAGGTCAACTGTTATTTTTTCTGCAATAAGGCAGTTGATCCCGGCAGGCACCCACCACACACACCATTTAATGACTTATTCGTCAACTCGCGCGCGTGAAACTCGCTCGCGCGCGCGGGTTGGCACCTTCCGATTTTACCTATTTTTTTTGTCGTCAACTCGCTTGTATGCTTGTATGCTCGCTATGTACAGTCAGCTACAATAACGTTTTAATAAATTTAATATGGGTACCGACTTTAACTGTTTACAACAATTATTTATTCTGTATGATTTTAAAATAAAAGAAGAAATAGTTTTTGAGATTAATACATATATTTAATATAAAATAACATGACAAAGATATAATACTGCTTTTTTTCTAATAATAATTAAGAATATAAAAAATCAAGAATAGCAATTATAACAAAAAGAACAACAATAAGTATTATTATAATATGTGAGTGGAACAAAATCGCTAAACATAATAAAAATCAACAACAAGTAGTTTGGCTGATTATTACTTACTAATAAAATCATATTACAATAAAGTCATAGGAACTATAAAAATCACAGATCAGAGTTTGTTATAAATGATTTTTATAACAAACGTTACTACTAAAAACTATGGTAAATATAGAAATTAAATAAATCACTGGATTAGAAGTTCGATAAATCAATCAGTCTTAGGAACTATAAAAATCACAGATTAAAGTTTGTTGTAAATGATTTTTATAACAAATGTTATAACTAGAAACTATGCTAAATTAAATATAAAAAAAAGATTAGAAGTTCGATACACCAATCAGTCTTAGGAACTATAAAAATCACAGATTGTTGTAAATGTTTTTTTATAACAAACGTTACTATAAAAAACTATACTAAATATATTGAAAATAAAAAAATCACAAGATTAAAAGTTCGATACATAAATCTATACTTAGAGCCCCGTGGATAAATTCGTTAACGGTGAAGGTAACGTGTTCATCGATAGCACAGGTTTCCTTTAATTTTATGGTTATGTTAGACCCCTTTAAGTAGAGAGTTTGATAATTATTATCCTCTTTTTTTAAGATAGTCAAAAAATGTGCAATGCTTATGGGTTTACTGTGGATTTTTTTGTTTACAGTAGAATGCCAGCTCTCAACCATGTTTGTAGTGCGGTGCTGCATATTATTTCAAGACCATTTGTCGGCAAAAAACGATGTCTCATTTAACCAAGTCTCTACAAAATAATGTTTAAATTTGAAAATATTTTCATCTTTCGGACATTGAGACATAACGTACAACCAACCACTCTCAATAGCTGCTTTAGGCAAATGTGCTAAAACAATACACCTTTTAATATGTTTTCTAAACAGTGCAGATTTTGTTATTCCTATTTTGTCAGCTTTCCGCCACAAACTTCGAGAGAAATGAAAAAAACACCCACTGATGTTCGTTTCAGGGAATGTATCTTTGATTACCAACATTGCAGCCTTCTCGAAGTCAAGTATGATAGTTTTGGGATTAAATTCAGGAATTAGACTTTTGATGAGGTGAAACAAAATGTCGTACGTTACTTTTGTTTTGTTGGGCAACAATGCATAAATCACTGGTATAATATTGTTATGGTTTTTATTACTTCCTAAATCAACATGTAGGGTGTACAGCTGCTGGAACGGTTTTAAGCAAAATTTAAATGTTCCATCGCATAGAATGGTCAAATTCGAATTTGCTAGGATTTTTTTACTATGGTCACTAGCGAATATTAAAATTCTATTGCGTGTATGGTAATCAGATTTTAACTAAGCAAAAAAGTAAAATGTTTAACACTTACCCCCACAATACATCAAAATTACTAAAAACTTCCACATTTCAATATTTTGTACACTAAACCTTAACAAACGGCAGTCTTTTTAATAAAAATATGTAATGCACTGTATCATATGGCAGCTTAGCATACACTAAGTGACACTAACATTACTAAAACAATGACGTCTTAACCGGTTTCAAACTTGAATTAGAAGGAGATAGCGCTATGATAGCAAGGGTTTGCGCTCAAGCGACGTCATAAGAGATAGCATGTATCCCTTAGAGAAAGAAACCAATAGAGAGCTGGCACTTTCTTTCTCATTCGTGCAAGAAAAGGATGCATTTATATATATTATATGTGATAGAAAGAAACAGAGCATATGATTTTTTGTCCTTCAGCGTGTGTTCACGACCGACGACGTTTGGAGTGTTAAATTGAATTGCATTATGAAATATCGTTTAGACTACATAATAGGCGCATTTGAATAAATATCCATAACTTGTGTTAAGTGTACGAATCATTATTTTCTGTCCTTATCGGCGGCACGCTAACTAGATGTCTTGTTATATTCTGTCTACGACGTATCCTGTATCATGCGACATGGGCCGCGTCCCCCTCTCCCCATTCCGCCCCTGTACATTTTTTGACCATCTTACAAGAAGAAGATAATTAATTATTATCAAGCTCTCTACATAAAGGGGTCTAACATAACTATAAAATTAAAGGAATCCTGCGCTAAGACTAGTGTTGAAATTATTCCAAAGGCGTATTATTTATATGATCCCGCAATTGTTTTTTACAAGAAAACATGGTTTATACATATTATACTCAAAAACACATACATTTAATATAGGTCCCTATATTACATTTATTAAACTATATTACGTTTTTGCAGCTGACTGTACATAAATACGTTATATATTTACGATCAAGCGAGTTGACGACACAAAAAATAGGTAAAATCGGAAGGTGCCAACCCGCGCGCGCGAGCGAGTTTCACGCGCGCGAGTCGACGAATAAGTCCATTTAATTATAAAAAGGGCCTCTACGTGTTGGATTCGTCCCCACGCAAGCCTCTTAAAAGACCGGGTAAATCCCGTGAAACAAAATACATGAATAATAATAATAATGATAGCAATCTTGCATCAGCAAGTCTGAATAAATAGAAATAAAACATTTTACAAATTATAATGATTGAGATTTTTTACATATCTATGATTTTCAATGTTTTCTTAACGGTTTTGTTTAAACGTAAACTTGTTAGTTATTTCTAGTTATCAGTCTCTATAGTACAAATGTAATAAGTATAAGTAAAATATATAAGTAGATTTTCTGTAAGTAATAGTACCTAGTCATTATCATCAGCAGGAAGACGTCCACTGCGGAACATAGGCCTTGGAACGTCACACTGAAAGACAATTGGCTATTTGCATCCATCAGTTGCAGTTACCTGCGACACGCACAATGGACCTAGTGGGAGGTCTGCCTATGATGCGCCTTCCGTTTCGTGGTTAGTTTGTGACACTGTGCTACTTAGAAACATAGTTTTATTCTTCCTATAATATTTACGCAAACCTGTGTTTAATTCATATTTTTCCCCTATTAACTTTTTTTTTCATTTATCAGTCAAATCATCTTGACATACAATTTAATAAAGATATCCCACTTGATATAGTCATCCCCTTTCTAATGATATCCCACTTGATATAGGTACTTATGTAGCAGTCTTACTTTAAAATTATCGAATCCTTATTTCTGTCTTTATTGTAAAGAAAATAGGAAACATTTTTACCATCTTCTATGAGGAAATAATATAATAAATATATAATATTTAATATGAATAAATATATTTTGTATTTGCATTTTGAGGTTGAATAAATATGATCTAAAAGCATTCCAAATTTAAATTTATCATTAGGTCCTGAAATATGGTTCCTTACATCTATAGTATAATATATTTCAGGTGTGACAGACAGACATACGAAGTTGCATTATATAAGCAATCCTTTTTTACCTTTTAGGTACGGAACCCTAACAAGGTAAGGTGCAGTGTAGTAATTACTTGCCATCCGGAATTCTCCAGAAACAAAGTTCAGATTGTGTTTTTTGCCGAAGAGCAATGGAATTAAATTATTGTTTGGCTTATCCAAACAGTGCCATTGAGGCGCAAGTAACAAATTCAAAATTTCTGTATAAACCTCCAGCCATCCTTGACACAGATATTGCGGGTCGTGCCCTTTAGATAGCAGACCGCTTCCTGCATGCACTCCCAAGGCCTACACGACAAATATAATCCTTTCTCCTTTCTGTATTATGCTGGTTAACCATAACTCTTCTTTTTTAGCAGAAGATAAAAGAAATGTCTCTGATTAAAAACCATATGGTTTTAATGGTAATATTACCACAATGTTAAGAGCATGCAAATATATGTGATACGGAAATAAAAACGGAAAATTAAAAAGTCATCATCATCATCATCAGCCGGAAGACGTCCACTGCTGAACATAGGCCTCCCCCTTAGAACGCCACAATGAACGACAATTGGCTATTTGCATCCACCGGTTACCTGCGACGCGCACGATGTCGTCTGTCCACCTATTGGGAGGCCTAAAAAAAAATAAAAAAGAAAAAAAAAATCAAACAAACTAAATTAAAAAGACTAAATTAAAAAGTAAAATGAATTTAATATTTTTTTTTTATTTAGGCGAATACTACACATTGAAATCGAACTACGAAAACTATATGAAATATGTACAGGGTAAATAAAAATAATTTATAACTAAGTAAGTATATTTAAAATTTCGTAATTGTAACGCAAATTATGAAATGATTAGGTAATTTTCCCTGTCCAAATTGCAGAAGAAATAAGACAAATAGTCAGAGTTTGGTTTGATAATTCGGATATTTGAAGGTTCAGCCTCCAGGTCTATCTGGGTCAAGTGCTGAAGCTCATTGCTACTGTACAGAACATTAAAAGTTTCCTCACCTAAGGTTGCGGCACGACCTAGCTCCAATTGCCCCGTGCACGTCATAAATGCAATATTGGACTTCATGTCCTTCTGTTAATGTAATAAACCTAATTAATGTTCAAAGTGCCTTTGATTCGACTCTAGAAACACATTCAATTACCTTCAAACCAATGATATAACTAAGAGTTTAGGTTTGTGTTTATGTTCAAGGATTAATGTGCGCAATGTGTGAATGTGGTATCAATACTAATAATATTTGTTTTTCATATTTTTTGTTTGTTTACAACTTGCAACAATGACTAGGAAGTTGTCAATAAATTGCATACATATTATATGAGCATTAGCGAGACGAAAGTACAGCTATTCATTTGTAAAAAAATAAACATGTACCTAATAATATGTTGATTATAAAAATCAATGGCCATAAAACAGTTTTATACTTACTTACGTATAAAATTTCTGACAGAAAAATATTTCACGACTAGCGACTATATCAAATGTTTTCAAAATTAATTTTTCATTTTAATGTTTGCCCTAAAATCTGCGGCATTATATTATAATGCCGCAGATTTTATTATTATTATTTATTATAGTGTTATTATATTACTAGCAGACACTAGCAGTAGCCCGCGGCTTCGCCCGCGTTGATTTTGTTTGTAACACGTGTTTTGAATTAGGTATCATGGTTTTTCAAAATATTGTTTAATAAGTATCTAGTCTAATAAGTATAAAGTAGACATATTTAATGACATATCCTGTATTTTTGAGCAAGGCATCGTAGCTTCTATTATAGTGCTGATTCTTAAATATTCACCGCTATTATTTAAAAAAATCCAGTCAAGTTGAGTTGGACTCGCACACCTTCATTGGACCTATTAATGTTATTTTACTATTCGTCTAACACCAAACCAAAACCACACACATAACACCAAAACCAACCAATAGCAAAAAACCAAACCGCAAAACTAAGTTTGGCTGTCGAATATCTTTTGGGATTTCTAAAGAATACACACATCATCATCGAAAAATCATTTTATTTTTCCTGTAAAATATAGATTGATAAGTATGTATCACCAATAATATTTTTTGACATTTTCGATTTTAAGTCAAAAACTACGTAACATAACATATACCAAAAAAAAATCTATTTTGGAATTTGAAAATAAAGCCTTTTTTTAGGATACCCCATTCGATACAGTAGTCTCACTTTAAATTAAATTTTGAGGATCCTTTTCGCTGCCCATTATAAGAAAATAAAAGATTTTCTTTTCATTTGTATTTTTGTGATGAGGTTGGGTGTGTAATTAAGTCTTATGACTGTAGGTCGAAACACCATTTTTTGGACTCCAATCTAATCCCTTTGGGAGTTGATTTTCAAAAAATGAATATTTAGACAGGTGTAGTTGGCAAAGTTTCATCAATGCAGCATGTCCCATTCACATCAAAACTACTTTTTTTGTCGTATGGTTAGTGGCCAAACTGGTGTCAGAGTTTTCAAGCTGCCCTTAGGCCTCTGACTCAGCTTAACGACTGCTGCGTAGATGACAATAGCCGGGACCGACTTTTAACGTGCCCCTCCGAAGCAAGGAAACGCTCGGTTCAAATGCCACTAAGTGGTGACCCATCTAAGGATTGACCTCGCCTGACGTTCCTTACCCAACTGATTGTGTATCGAACAGTGGTTACAACTGGCTATGAGCATCTCACCACCACTTATTCATCCACGTTTATGTTCCATTCTCTCTTTTTTCCATCCCAAGGTTGCCTGGAAGAAGTTGCGAATAGCGGATGAGGCTGCCCTTGGTATTTAAGTATATATTAAGTTTGTGTGTACAATAAAGAGTACATATATCTATATATTTTTTTTCGCGTTATACTCAAATATGTTATACTCAAAACCAACCACAAAAACGCCAGTAAAGGTTGATTTTCAAAAAGTTGTGATACCCGTGTTTCATAATTTCTTTTGCTCCGTACACTGAAAAGTTTCGCGCCCATGTGATGTAATAATTTTTTTTCCATACAAACTTTGAGAGCCCATTTGACCCATTTAGGTGTGGAACTTCGAAAATCCGTTCCTATTGTTCACTCAGCCTATTTGAATAATGTTGATTCCAAATTTCAAGATTCTACGTTAAATGGTTGTGGCTGTTTCGTGATTCTTATAAAACATCCTGTTCTTTTATTAATACAGATTAATATGTAAATATGAAAAAAAAACCGATATCATCAGCGAAAAAGAAATCAAAGAAAACAATACAATTGTCCTATCGCATGTATTCTGTTATGCAGAGTCACCCAACGAGCTATGGAGAGAGCTATGCTCGGAGTTTCTTTGCGCGACAGAATCCGAAATGAGGAGATTCGCCGAAGAACCAAGGTCACCGACATAGCTCTTAAAATCTGCAAGTTGAAGTGGCAATGGGCAGGCCACATCGCTCGGCGAACCGATAACCGCTGGGGAAGAAAGGTTCTCGAGTGGCGACCACGAACCGGAAGACGCAGCGTAGGTAGGCCTCCCACTAGGTGGACAGACGACATTGTGCGCGTCGCAGGTAACCGGTGGATGCAAATAGCCAATTGTCGGTCATTGTGGCGTTCGAAGGGGGAGGCCTATGTTCAGCAGTGGACGTCTTCCGGCTGGTGATGATGATGTGATGATGATGATGTATTCTGTACTGTAGCCAGTAAGTCAAGTACAATATTAAAATAAATGTTGTCATCCTTTTACCCACATTAGGGGTGGAATTTCCTAATACCCTAAAATATATTTTTTTTACTGAAACACCAAATACCAATTTATATGCGTTTAACTTCGAAAATCTCTAATTTTCATGCAAACTATCATCCCCTATTTTACCCTCTTAGGGGTAGAATTTTCAAAAATCCTTTAATATGTATTCTTTATTTTTAACTAACAGGCCAATTACTAAATTACATGAATTTAAGTTCATAAATGACTGATTTCCATACAAAATTTTATCCCCCATGTTACCCCCCTTAGGGGTGGAATTTCCAAAAATCCTTAAATATATATTTTTTATTTTTAACTAACAGGCCAATTACTAAATGACATGAATTTAAGTTCAAAAATGACTGATTTTCATACAAACTTTCATGCTCTATTTAACCCCCTTAGGGGGTGGAATTTCCAAAAATCCTGAAATATGTATTTTTTATTTTTAACTTAGAGGCCAAATACTAATTTTCATTCATTTAACTTCAAAAATGACGGATTTTCATACAAACTTTCATCCCCTATTTTACCCTCTTAGGGGTGGTATTTCCAAAAATCCTTCCTTAGTGGATGTCTACGTTATAAAAGGTACCTACTGTAAAAATTTCAAGTCTCTAACCCAAGCCGTTTAGGCTGTGCGTTGATATGTCAGTCAGTCAGTCAGTTTTTTCTTTTATATATACAGACTAGCTGACCCGCGCAGCTCCACCCGCGCTTTTATTACTTTTTGCTCCACTTTTCACCCTCCTCCCTTGATTTATTTCTCTCCATCTCTCTCTCTCTCTCTCTATTATGCCCTCAAGCCCATGTGGTTCCAAAAGGAACAATGCGCGTTTTCTTTAATGACCCAGCCGGGATTGAAGCCTTATAAGAAAAATGTAATTCTATGCTCTTTCTCTCCTCTCTCTTTCCCCCACCCGCATCGTTCCCCGTCACATTCCCCCTCTTCCTCTCCCCGTTGTCCGCTCTCTGAACCTTATCCCCCCTCTCTCTCCCAACTTGCTCCATCTCACACCCTCCCCTTGCTCCGATCCCTCACCCCCTCCTCGAATCCCAAAAAAAAAATTCATACAAATCGGTTAAACCATCTATTTAATGACCTTACCTAACGTTGCTTAACCTTAACCTACAGGTATAAAAAGTATCCTATGTCCGTCTCCTGCTCCTAAGCTACTTCCCTACCAATTTTCAGCCAAATCGGTTGAGCCGTTCTTGAGTTATAAATAGTGTAATTAACACGACTTTCTTTTAAATATATAGATTAAAGTTCTATGGTGATTGTATGTTCAATTTCACCGATAGATGGCGCTGTTCATAATGTAAATCACGCTAACATCGTAAATTACTGTCTAATGATATTCGAAAATGAAATTTCTAAATTTTTCGCATCTTTTATTGTTGCGACTGTAATACAATACCTATACACTACCTGGACTTGGGGAGTTTCATTAAAATTTCATGAATAATTTCATGATCTAGTTTGAACTCGCTCGGGATTTACAGATTTTAACTTTTCAAAGATATAATGTCATATTGCTATCAGCAACGTACTTAGAACAATACGGAAATCTAATGAAAATGTCCTGGGTGTACCGGACCGGCTTACCCCTTACAAAAATTGACCCTTCGCCACTGCCATATCTTATTCAAACTAAATGTCTGCTCAGTCCCTATTATATATAGCGTAATAATACATATCTTAATGATTAACTGATCAGTCAATAATTACCCTATTCACATACAAAGGAAATTACGTGGTAATATGTGCAAGTAATGTTTCACTGCTTAGCCCCTATGAAACATAGTGTGATGTTTTATATACCAATTTATACCTTAACTTCTACGCAACACATCAGTGAAAATCCTATCAAAATCCATCCACGGGTTTTCAAATGATACCTGGACAAACAGAACGACAGACAGACAGACAGACAGACAGACAGACAGACAATAATTCCAAAAAAAATTGTTTTGGCCTCTATGTCGATAGTATAGTATCCCCACATAGAAATTTTTGAAAAATATTCAATGTACAGAAAAAGTGCTCTTTGAGTTTTATTATAGTATAGATAATATAGATAATAACACTATGCTAGTTTCCATGTGATACTTGGATACTAGTAGACATACAAGAAAAATATCTAATAAAGGTTACCTGGAAGAGATCGCTTTTAGCGATAAGGCCGCCCATTGTTGCATTTTTTATTAATTTGTGTCTTATTCTTTTTGTATCTGTTTGTTTGTGCGCAATAAAGAATTGTCTATCTATCTATTTAACTATCTATCTATCTAATCAATGGCTGTTTTGGCCTGTATGTTTAACAGTGTTTGATCTACAGACGAACAGCTTTTAGTTATGTAAGTAAATAGGTTTATTTTATCTATCTTGAGTTTGTATGTACAACATTTGTTAAATAAATAAATAAGTAGATTTTGCATCGATGGAGTGGTGTCAGGTATTTATCCAGGGTTCCTAAGAAGTGTTAACATTTATGTTGTACCTATTATTTAAAGGCTCCTGTTTAACTAACCACCAGATCTAACGGCAAAGAATTACTTTATATACCACATTTTAGTGTGAAATTAGAAGCAACATTTTTACAGCGTACGATCCTATTTAAAGCCAGCTACAAATTATGATTATTTAATCCAAAAGATGAAGTAACCTCTTGGTAATGATTTCTGATATTTACGCGAATACTACACATTGAAATGAAACTAATTTTACGGATTATATCGCGGTTTATTTATGATTTTAATTACCCGACGTTTCGAATACTTTACAGCATTCATGGTCACGGGCGGACTGAGGTGGTAGCTGTCCATACGTCATAGTTGTCTTCGGGTACCCTCAGGTCTTCTAATTATTATTGTTAGTCCGATCTATGCAGAAAGAGAAATTCCACTGCAAGACCTCAAGGTAATGTAATCTTGAAGTCTTGCAGTGGAATGCTTGTCTTTGGATTTGATTATATTTATGACGGGATCCCAAGCTGGAGGTAGCACCCAGCCATCTTCTCTATTGAAAAATGGATGTTTTTAATTTCAATAGCCTCACGAATCATCCTTGGCAGGAATCGCTGTTCTTTTAAGAGGATTTGTGGTTTGTCAAATGTAATGTAATGTTGGGAGCGATTCAGAACATGTTCACAGACTGTACCATAACATGTACATAAACCGCGATATAATTCGTAAAATTAGTTTCATTTCAATAACCTCTTGGTACTCTGTAACCCCGAACTCGCTTCGGTCGCTCCCGCGTGCCGCCTTTTGGTGATAATTTACTGAATTAGGTTTCATAGTTGTAATTTTAAGGTTTTTTTGTTTTGTTTTTTTTTTTGCTGCTTGGTATATACATATATTTTAGGTAATAGAGGTTATAGTCACAACGTTATTAAAGTGGTTATTATATTAATCCCTTTATTTAAATAATTCAAACGTTCCTACTAAAACAAAAGCACAATACTCAAACAAACAAATTTAAATACGAAACACAAAGTCAGTGACATTATTTGAGTAGAATATGTACAATGGCGTAACAATTCGTGTATTATGTTTACCGCATTGTTTCGTCATTATTCATTAACTATTATTTTATAACAGTGACAAATAATAGCACGAATGTTGACGGACTGTGACTGTAATACAATTCATTAATAACCCTTTTTGTATTCTTTAAAGTAAACAATACATAATAGTATTTGTTTGTTTGAATTGTATTTCATTAGATGAAGGGGTTAAATAATATAATTTATAGTTCAATGTGTCTAGATTCGTTTCGTAAGTTCAATGCTACCAATCATAATAATGGTTTTATATTAACCTTTTATATTATAAGGGTAATTAATTGTTTAACTTTTTGACTGAATCTTTTGTATTTTTGACTCTACAAGCCTGTTCATATCCCCTTGTCGCCCGTCGTCATTGAAATATTATACAAAGCCAAGAGTGCGCCAAGGCTATAAAACTTCACATTTCATGTCAGTAAGTCTGAAAACCCCGTGGGGTGTCCGGATAAGAATAGCACCCACACAGCTCCTATTGGGTGTCCGTAATAGGCGACTAAGGGAAAACAAGAAGACAGCGTCTTTCTATTGGAATACCTACCAACTATTCTGCGATCCCCAAGCCGCCTGCCAAGCCCAAAATCCCTTCAAAGAGGGAGGCCTTTGTTCAGCGGTGTACGTTCTTCGGTTGCTGATGATGATGATGAAAACTGAAAAACCGATTTATAAGAAGCTGATCAAATTACCAGGCTCAAGACACTCAACTAATGTCTCAGGTGACGAGCGGTAAGGACAATACACCTGACCACGTGTAGACACGTGTCGCTTATCACCGACGATTGTTCTGATAGTCACGTTGTTAAGTATTTGTGAAAAAAAAGTACTTAATTAAAAACCATTCGCGTGAGTGAAGCTATAAAAATATTCTAAAAATTAATCACATTGACAAGTTTGTTTTTAATTCACTCTTAAATTGAATTTTTTTTTCTATAAAATCAATTAAAATTGAAAATGTTTTTTTTTTATCAGGGAACGTTGGAGAACAATCGTTTAGTAACGCATGCAATGGAACTTGGAGGAACGGCTCAAGTCACGTTCTGGAACACGCCGGCCACAGCCGTAGATCTAGACAGCCTGTCGCATCCCCTTCGCCGACAGATAAAAATAACATCTGCAGTGTATACAGTTATATTTGTTTTATAAGACGGTGTCTTTATTTAAGGACCTATAACTAGAATCCACCGTGACTCGGGTAGTAAGTGTAGAAATATAGCAAATCCGTATCTAAAAAGCCACTCTGTGAGGTTGGGGCTGGAAAAAAAATGCGTGTGTGTGAGTGGAACAAACATTCATTTACTGAGCGAGCTCACCATTTATGATAATACGAACTTTATCTATATTTTAACCAATATTTATCAAACTTATAAGAAATATGCAAGAAATCGCCTTTGAGATAGGAAAGCTGTGCTTTGGTTAAGAAAGTATATCTGATATCCCTTTCCCTTTGGTTGTTAGAAATACGTTGTATATACCTACATATTTCAATTCCATCATACCAGTGATGCAGTATTTGTTTTGCCTGTGGATCCATCAGTTAAGACTTTTCCTGAGGACTTTTCATTGTAATAAGCGTCAAAATGAAGGTATCTAGGGGTTGTCCATTGTTTGAAGACTATAATATGCCCCTACTTTTTATACGTTTTTATTAGTTAGTTATGTTTTATACCTACAATTTATTAAGCCATTTAATCCCTATGAGTTTGTTAAATGTTATATTATATAAATATTAATTTTAGATATCTGTGAACAGAACTAATGGAGACTTCAAAAAAATAAACTCAAACTCAAACTCAAAAATCTTTATTTCAAATAGGCTTAACGCTAGCACTTTTGAATCGTCATTTTTTAGAAGCTACCACCGGATCACAACGCGGCCTCAACTGAGAAGATCCGGCAAGAAACTCAGCAGGCTTGTCATTTTTTCACTTTTTTTTTAAACATTGTTTTGTTACAAATGAATCGACATTAGCGATATTGTGTCCTGCCGTTCGAAACATAAAGCAAGGGAGAAAAGAAGAAAACAATAAATTACGACAAACTAAAAGGCCAAATGGATAGAAGTCGGACCAGTCCCCCCAAGTAGCACCCGCGCACGAGTTGACTCGAGCAGCAGCCATCACTCCCCTCAACCATATTAGAGGGAAGGGGGTGACCCGCCACACGAAGCCGCCACAAGCAAAGGCTTTTCGATGGCGAGCATGACCGAACCAAAATCACAGTGGCTCACATTTAACTTCTGCTGTTAAGTAGTACCTCGACAGGCATGACACAAAACACTTTCACATAATCTTTATATTATCAATCAATTGACTTGTGAAACAGCCATCAGTAATCCACCAGATTAAGAGGTGTTACAAACTGTAAGCCTACAATTCTAAGCTTGCATGAGTTGAGCAGTTCAAGCCCACGCAGCTTTATCCTCTAGGTAATCCGAGATTTTGTAATAAGCCTTTTTCGACAACCGGCTTCTTATCAAAGGTTTAAATTTATTCAGTGGAAGATCTCGGATATCCTGTGGCAGTTTGTTATAGAAGCGTATACTTTGGCCCATAAACGATTTGCTTGTTCTGTGGAGACGTGTGGAATGTAAAACAAGATTGTGTTTGTTCCGGGTATTAACACTATGAATCGCACTGTACTTTTTAAAAGATACACTATTTTTCTGAATATAAACTAAATTTTCAAATATGAATTGCGAAATAACCGTTAGAATATCTATTTCTTTTAATTTTTCCCTTAGTGAATCAGTAGGAGCCAGATTGTAAATGGCCCTCACAGCTCTTTTCTGCAGAATAAAAATGGTATTAAGTTCTGCAGAAGATCCCCACAGTAATAAACCATAAGACATAATACTGTGGAAATAGCTGAAATAAACAATTCTAGCGGTTTCAATATCAGTTAAACGTCTTATTTTTTTAACTGCATAAGCCGCGGAACTCAGTCTACCAGACAATTTCTTAATGTGTGGGCCCCATTGTAGTTTAGCGTCAATTGTTATACCTAAGAACACAGTCGACTCCTCAAGGTCCAACTTCGCTCCATTAATTTCCACATTGGTTGCCACCTGTCTTACATTTGGTGTTACAAATTTCACACATTTGGTTTTGCTCTCATTAAGTTTCAAATTATTAACATTGAACCAATGGACAACTTTAGAAAGTACATTGTTTACTTCGTCGTATTCATAGAGTTTACGCCTGACTTTAAATAAAGTCTAAATAGAGGTATCATCAGCGAACAATACAACATTTAGTTTGTCCCCTACGTAGTAGGGTAAGTCATTAATATATATTAAAAACAGAAATGGGCCTAATATTGAACCTTGAGGGACGCCCATGGAGACCACAGAACCAGGAGATCTCTTACCGTTAATGTCAACCTTCTGAATTCTATTATTCAAATATGAAGTCAAAAGGTCAAGAGCTCTGTCCCTTATACCATAGTGGCGTAATTTCCTGACCATCGTATCATGATCTACACAATCAAAAGCCTTGGATAAATCACAGAATACACCAAGGGCGTTCTGTGATTCCTCCCAAGCCTCATATACATATTTTAATAATTCGACTCCCGCGTCAGTGGTGGACCGATTCTTTCTAAAGCCGAACTGTTTATCATGAAACAAGTTATATTTATTGAAATGATCAAACCAAATGGACAATCTTCAGGGCCCTATCCGGCATGGTGGGTCTTACACTATTCAGGCAGTGCGTCTGTGGAACTCTCTTCCTCACTCCATCAGAGTTATTAGAAGAAGAATATAGTATATATTGTATGTATATATTAGTATGCCAACCCGCACTTGGCCAGCGTGGTGGACTATGGCCTTAGCCCCTTCCTCTGTGTTTGTTGGAAGAAAACTCAGTATTGTGTTAAGCTCATCAATGTATTGTAGGTAAATGGTTGTTCGATGTAACAATTTATATTTTTATGCGTTTTCCTTGGTTGTAATATAAATAATAAGAATAAATAAGATTTATTTATTACTTAATATTATAAGTATAGATAGCTCAATCAATCGCACTGCATATTTTTTTTTATTAAAAGTCTACTTTACTGGCCGCGGCTATAAGGGTAAAAATTGTGATAGACGTACTGACTATTATATATAGATGTTTTGAGTTCAGTTTAGAGTTAATTGACTAGTCAAATAAAAGATAATACAAAGATTTTACTCTGTATTTCGCTTATTTCCGGATTGATTTTTCAAATATCCTTTCTTAGATACTTATGTGATAGGTACTATAAACTCCTGAGCAACATTTATAGTTTTCAGAATCAATAACTCATACCAGGGGTAAATATTTGATAAAATGAACGAAAATATGTTATTAAAAAAAAAATATCGTCAGCGTAATGCATTACCCCATCTTACTTAATAATTTTCCAATCCCTAGAGCATTCTGCATTGTTTCTGAAAATGTGGAACTTGAAAGGGCTTCACTTGCACATTCCAAAACGGATTTTTATTTTATTTTATGTTAGTTTTCGACACTTGATTAGAAATTTCAACTGGGGAGTATTTAGTTGAAATTTCTAATCAAGTGTCCCCATTCGGTAAGTTTTTGGAGGGGTAAATCTGAAATAATAACAAGTTATAAACGTTTATGTATATTTTACAGAAAAAATAAAGTAAATAACAAGCATAGTTTTTTAAAATCTTCACAAACTTTGACTAACAAACAAATAGTTATGCGGGTTGGTCTTTGTGCTAACTCAGGCGCTTGATGGCAAACTAACTTTTATTATGTCCAAAGAAGTTACGGAACACTTAGTGCGTGTGACAAACTCGGACTTGGCCGGCTTTGTTTAATCAAATTACTTCGACTCTCGGAGCTACTTATATGTTCCATTATTAAGTAGGTACGAGATAAGTAGGTACTCACTAGAGTAGAGATATCGATAATCTCATACCAACTAAATTAGAGTATCCAAATAATCCGATTTCAAGAACTAGATTACGGATCCCGCACATAACTGCGAATTCGCATTGCATCGCAAATATCTGCGAGAAACAAATGCATTTTCAATACATAAATTCATTTGTTTCTCGCAGATATTTGCGATGCGATGCGAATTCGCAGTTATGTGTGGGAGCCCTTAGTGATTAACAATAAGTAAGTGACTCAAGAGAGTGCGGCAGTAACGGGTTAAATATGCTTACGTCATAGGGTCGCGTAATGTTGTAACTAATAGGAATTCGGTCTGCGTGTGAGTTATCCAGATAAGAGGTCCATAAGACCATGCTTTTCTTATAAAGATATTCACATGCTATAGTGGGTACAGTAAATAGTAGAACTTCTATAAAGTGTCAGAATACACGTGACCAATGTTCTCCTCGTGGGCCAATATCCAGTGGCTGTTAAACTTTTGCGTAACATGACGCAGTTACGTTCTATTGGTGCTGTCAAAAAGAAAATAAACGGTTGGATCTATTATAATTACATCAATTTGCTTTTTTTATTGTTATGATATTTATTCGCTTTAATTTTATTTAATGTCGCAGTCAAAATAATATCTTTTTTATTTAGAGGCCCACGGAGGCACTTACACAAAAATCCTTTTTACAAACTACCGGATCGTAACGCGGCCGGAGAAGATCCGGAAAAACTCAGCAGGCTTGTCTTTTTTCTTGAACTTGCAGGTTTGGTTTGTTTATTAAATACTTACCTATTTTTATATTATTTCAATAAATTACGTACTCGGCTCGGTTTCTGCTCGTATGCTTATCGCTTTGTCTTCATCAGCCTTTTCACTAAGATTTTTCCGTTTGCCACCCATACGAATTTATAAATTATATTATAAGTACTTAAGTATAAATTATAAAAACACAAAAAGTGCGACTGCTAATAAACATGATCTTAAATTACACTATACATACTTACATAAAATATTGATACCCATATTAATGTTTTTGAAAGTACCAAAATACAAAATGGCAGCTGACATTTTAAGTTTTTTGAAAAAAATATATAGCCTATCTAGCACTCCCACAACTAACACAAATCTAAGTCAAAATCCATTAGCCGTTTAGGCTATAGGCTGTGCCAAAGAAATAGACATACATACATGTGTACATATACAAACTCTCGCAAAACGTAAAAACTTCTGGGGCATTCGAGAAAAAAAGGTTTGAATACCATAGGCAGTGATTACGAGGGCGGGATAAAACTAACGGTCGTCACGCGTTGCGCCGCGTGAAATTAAATATTTCAATTAATATTAAAAACGTGAAACTTGAAACAACTAGGTACGTATACGGACCCGTTGGTCTAGTGGTTAGACACTCTGGCCTCTACCCCATGGGTTCGATTCCCACCAAGTTTCTGGGTGTTATATCTATATAAGTATGTATTTACAAAAAAGTACATATTAGTATCAGTTGTCTGGTTACCATAGTGGACCATTTGTGGATTAATCCCAACATATTATTACTATATTCACAATATAAAAATATAGTTTTTACACACAAAAGATATTAGTAATAAGAAGGTATATTATGCCATAATTAAATAAAAAACTAAAAAGAAAAATCGGAAACAGTAACATCCCTGTACTTTATTTTTAGGGTTCCATAGCTAAAAGTTAAAAAAGGAACCCTTATGGTCTGACTTCTTCTGTCTGTCTGTCTGTCACACCTATATATTTCAGGAACCACTGATCCTATCGATTTGAAATTTGGAATAGATCATACTTACCCAACCTCACCGCAAAGGAAAAATACACACATCAAAAGTGTCTAGGGATCAACATATATTTTTGCAATAACTTTTCTCCTGATTGATATTAATTAAAATTTTCTTTAAGGATTCATCAAATAAAGTGTTTTCGTTTGTCACAGTAACGATAAACCAAGTCACCTTTGCATTAATAAAGAAATTTGCCATTTTCCTAATAAAGGGATTTTTGACATTTGAACCACTAACACAAAAGTTCGAAAAAAAGACTGAAATAACAGTTTTCTTTAAAATTTTATTGGGTAACTTAAACAATTAATAATCCGTGTTTCTACCGCGAACACTAACAACACAAGAACATCGGTTTGGCATACTCAAAATGAGTTCATCCAAATCACGCTGTGGAATGGCCGCCCATGTTCGTTGCAACAACAAAAAAAGGTCTTCTTGCGACTGGATACCCTCCATATTCGGCAGAGCTCTTCTCTGTAGCATATCCCATGCATGCTCAATCGGGTTCAAGTCTGGCGACTGAGCAGGCCAGGGCAGGACATTGATGTTAGCTGCGGCGAGAGTCTGTCTTACAACTCTTGCGGTGTGCGGTCGTGCATTATCATGCATTAACTGAAATAAGGGACCGATTTGCACTTGTAGAGGAACGATGACGTCTGATACAATCGTCTCAGCATAAATTTGAGCGTTGAGGTTGCCTCTGATCCAAATCAACTCAGTTCTTCCGCCGATCCAAATACCCGCCCATACCATGATGGTTCCACCACTATAAGGATGGACTTCCTGGCAGGATTTTAATCGCTGTTGGCGTCCAGGGGTTCTCCAGTGTCGTATACGTCTTGTATCCGGTCTCATACCAAAACGAGACTCATCAGAAAAGCACACGAAACGCCATTGTTCTTCTGCCCAATTTCTGTGTTCAAGAGCCCATTGATATCGAATCCTACGATTGTGCATTGCTATAGGTGGTACCCGTAGCGGTCTTCGGGAATGAAGGTTCACTTCATGCAAGCGGTTTCTGACTGTTTGGTCGCTAATTAAGTTCCCTGAAGAGTGATGAAGCCTCACGGCTAACATCATGGCAGTTATTGTTGGAGCTCTTCGAGTTAAGATTTGAATATATCGGTCTTGTCTCCGTGTGGTGCAGCGATACCGTCCTCCATGGCGCTCAGCCACGGTACCAGTGCTTCGGTAACGTGTCCAAAGTCGACTGATAACACTCTGACTTGTATTCAGAGCTAAAGCCACAGTACGTTGCCGGGAACCAGCTTCTATCATTCCCACGGCTCTGAGCATTTCTTCCCTGCTTAAATGACGTCGCCGCTCCATAATAACGTTGGTTTTAATCAGTAGTAGGGAAACAGTAGCACTAATAATGTCTTCAATGCGTTGTATGTTTTTATAGGGAAAATATTGACAGCTGATTTTCATCTTTTACTCGAATTTGATTCACAGTTCCTGATTCAAATTATGAAATGCACCAAAAAGGATCCATATAAATTTATAAAATCATAAATTTATTACAAAGCCACATCTCAATCTCAAGAAATCCGCTTAAAAATGCTTGATCCCTAGACACTTTTGATGTGTGTATATATTTTGTTTCTTTTACTTTTTATATAATGGAAAAATGGTATCATATGAAAGGGCTTAATTTTCATATCTCAAAACAGATTTTTATTTTGGTTTATGTCACGTAGTTTTTGGCTGATAATCAAAAATGTCAAAAAAAAAATACCGTTCCCCCCTAACTCCGAAATTTGTGGAGGGAAAAATGTGAAATAATTATGGGTAATACATGTGTATCTATATTTAAGAGGAAAAATAAAAAGATGTTTTTAAATAGTAAGTTTGTACAGTTTTTGAGAAATCTTAAAAAAACCTCGACAAACAAACTTAGTTTTGCAGTTTCTTTTTTTTTTGCTATGTGAGGTGTTACATGAATAGTAATAGTAGTATATGCATCAAGGGGATAAAGCAGTGTCTAACAAGTTCCTGCAACTTGTATCGAAAATTCATTTGTTTCTCGCCGCATCGCATCGCATCGCAGTTATGTGTGGGAGCCCTTATGTCATGGGCGTGAAATTGAATCGCGAGCATAACGAAAGATTCTAGTACCTCCCGAACGTAGCGAGGGATTTAATACTAGAATCCTGAGTACAGCGAGAGATTCAAGCTCGCCCAAGACAAAGACACCTTTATCCTCGAGGAGAATATATTTATTTATTTATACTCTTTATTGTACTAAAAACTACAAATATAATTATAAGCGTACTACATATCTTATTTTTTGTTGTTAATATACTACTTTTCACACCAACTGCGAGGTAATGAAATACAAATACTAGGAAGAGATGACTTAGGTTATCTGGGCTACAAGGCTACCTTTTTGCATCATCAACGTATTATTCAATTTAGAATAGAATAGAATAAACTTTATTGTACACCAAACAAATGAACAAGAAAATGGTACGACTTAATACAAACAAAAATAACAACAATATAGAACAAACAATAAAGAATAGTACAAACGGCGGCCTTATCGCTATAGGCCGACCGTTTAACTCGCGTATCGCCTGCGCGGTAAGAAGGGAGCGAGGGGAGATGTTAGCGGATGGGTGAAAGGGGTGCGCGGAGCAGAGAGCTTACGTCAAGTGCGGCAGTGCGCTGTGTTTTTGTTACGGACGCTTGAAGATAAATGCACAAGGTATACGACTGCCAAGATAAATCTCAAGATGAATCGCTCTTCCAGTTTTGCGAACAAGCAAGCTAAACAAATAGCATACAATGTATATTCCTTTTTTAAAGCCAGAAAACAAGATCATAATTCTACAGAGTATCTTGAAGACGTAAACCTAAACAAACTTGTTGCTAAAGCTACAGGACTTTCGGTGACTACAATATGTAAAATAATAAAAGAAGGAAATGAACTGAAAGATGAACAAAATAATGTAAATTTTAAATCACCAAAAAAAATTAAACAAATCCGAAAGTAAAAAAAATTAAGTTGACAGTTTTACAGAGGGCGTTGTTAGAAGAAAAATAACTCAATTTTATACGGTTTATAAGAAGGTTCCTACATTAAAAATTTTGAATGCGAAACTCAGAGAAGAAGGAATTTTAAATTGTAGCCGAGAATATTTGAGAACATTGTCAAAGTCAAAGTCAAAATATCTTTATTATGTATAGGCCCCACGGAGGCACTTACACAAAAATCATTTTTACAAACTACCACCGGATCGTAACGCGGCCGCTACTGAGAAGATCCGGCAAGAAACTCAGCGGGCTTGTCTTTTTTTGTCATTTTTTTTTTAAATAATTTTACAAATTTTACTTATGTCAGCCTTAAACTTCTAAGCTTGCATGAGTTGAGCAGTTCAAGCCCACGCAGCTTTATCCTCCAGGTAATCCGAGATTTTATAATAAGCCTTTTTTGACAAACGGCTTTTTATCAAAGGTTTAAATTTCTTTATTGGAAGATCTCGGATATCCTGTGGCAGTTTGTTATAAAAGCGTATACTTTGGCCCATAAACGATTTGCCTGTTCTGTGGAGACGCGTGGCATGTACAACAAGATCGTGTTTGTTCCGGGTATTAATATTATGTGTATCACTATACTTTTTAAAAGAACTGATATTTTTTTTAACATAAACTAAATTTTCAAATATGTATTGTGACACAACCGTTAGAATATCTATCTCTTTGAATTTCTCTCTAAGTGAATCAATAGGAGCCAGATTGTAAATGGCTCTCACAGCTCTTTTCTGCAGAATAAAAATAGTATTAAGTTCTGCAGAAGATCCCCACAGTAATATGCCATATGACATAACACTGTGAAAATAGCTGAAATAAACAATTCTAGCGGTTTCAACATCAGTTAAACGTCTAATTTTCTTGACTGCATAAGCCGCGGAACTTAGCCTACCCGACAACTTCTTAATTTGTGGGCCCCACTGTAGTTTGGCGTCAATTGTTATACCTAAAAACACAGTCGACGCCTCAAGGTCCAACGCTGCTCCATTTATTTCTACATTGGTTGCCAGCTGTCTCACATTAGGAGTTACAAATTTCATACATTTAGTTTTGGTCTCATTAAGTTTTAAATTGTTAACATTGAACCAATGGACAACCATAGAAAGTACATTGTTCACTTCGTCATAATCATGGAGTTTACGCTTAACTTTAAATAGAAGAGATGTATCATCCGCGAACAATACAATATTAAGTTTGTCCCCCACGAAGTAGGGTAAGTCATTAATATATATTAAAAACAAAAATGGGCCTAATATTGAACCTTGAGGAACGCCCAGGGAGACCACGGAACCTGGAGATCTCTTACCGTTTACATCGACCCTCTGAATTCTATTATTCAAATATGAAGTCAGAAGGTCTAGAGCTTTATTCCTTACACCATAGTGGCGTAATTTCCTGACCATCGTGTCGTGATCTACGCAGTCAAAAGCCTTGGATAAATCACAGAATATACCAAGAGCATCCCGTGATTCCTACCAAGCCTCGTAGATATATTTCAATAATTCGACTCCCGCGTCTGTAGTTGAGCGATTCTTTCTAAAGCCGAACTGTCTATTGTGAAGAAGATTATTTTTATTAAAATGTTCCATTGATTCATAAACTTGGCTTTCGATTTAAGAAATGTCAATCAAAAAGAAAATTACTGATTGAACAACCAAACATCGTATCGTGGCGGTGGCGTTATCTTAATGCGATAAAGAAGCACAGAAGAGATCAAAGAAACATTGTTTACCTCGATGAAACATATGTCAATTCGTCATTAAATGTACCGGCGTGTTGGCAATCCAATGAAGAACGAGGGGTGCTGTCGCATATTGGCAAAGGGCCACGTTTAATTATTGTACATGCTGGTGGACAAGCCGGATTTATCGATGGAGCTCTTTTAATTTTTAAATCCAAAAGCAAAACCGGAGATTATCATAGCGATATGAATTTTGTAAACTTCAGCAAATGGACTAAAGAAAAGCTATTGCCAAATTTACCGCCAAGCTCAGTTATTGTTATGGATAATGCCGCATACCACTCGGTACAAGAGGACAAAAAGCCTACAATGACATCCACAAAAGCCACCATGCAAACCTGGCTGCAAAGACACAATGTTGAATTTGATACGTCTCTAAGAAAATGTGATTTATTGAATTTAATCAAACAACACGCGACAGAAAATATTTACAAAATAGATGAAATTTTAAAGGCGGCAGGTCAAGAAGTCTTACGACTGCCTTCATATCACCCAGACCTGAACCCAATCGAATTGGTTTGGGGGGATATCAAAGGACAGCTCGCAAAAATTGAAATTGATTCTAATTTAGACAAAAAGAAAAATACACTGGAACAGTTATTTGCCGAATTCTCTGTAGAAAAATGGGTTAACTGCGATAAACATGTACAAACTATTGAAGATGAATATTGTATGCACGATCGCATCGTTGATGAAGAGATGGACCGATTTATTATTAATTTGCAAGATTCTGACTCCTCAAGCTACACAGACAGTGATGATGATTCAAGCGATATGAATATTAGTGACGAATAGTCCTATAAATTTTTTATCTGTGGTTAAATATTTCTTAAACGGAGTTAATTATTGTTTTATGATTTTGTACCTATGAAGCTATTATATAATATTTGTAAAACTTAAAAATAAATACTTAAAAAAAAGATACTTATTATTTTATTCTTTACCAACAATGTCTATCTCGAGATAAATCTTTGGATTATTGACTCCGTGTGTAGCGTTACCCGCCCCCGCTCCCTTCTTACCGCGCAGGCGATACGCGAGTTAAACGGTCGGCCTATAGTAGCGATTTCTTCCAGACAACCTTATTAAAATGGAAGAAACTATTTACATGTAACTTTTGGTGTAAAATCTCAATGGTACAATTAAGTGTATTTATTATTATTATTAAATACTTACTGCTAGAAATAAAATAACATCAACACACCGATTTCCAGCGTTTGCGCCCACACCTACTGCGAGGCGAGACAGTAAAATACAAAACTGGTAGAATTAAAATAATATCAACAGCGTTAGCGCCTTCTTTTTATCTAATTTTTCTTTTCTAGATCATAGAACAAGGTTCGACTCCAATTCGGCTCCTGGCGCTCGGTTCGATTTTCAAATGTATTTTTTTCGTGCAAGTCTCTGCTTAGAGAAAGTGGTATATATACTGAAAAGAGTCTCCGTGGTAAAACAATATTTGACATTCAACGAATTCAAATTAAATTTTAATGAAGGATTGGCTTTGGCCTGAAAAGGTCGTGGGTTCGATTATCGCCAAGTGTCTGGGTGTTATTTATCTAATTAAAATGTATTTACAAAAAAAAGAATACTTATAAGCATTAGTATCAGTTATCTGGTTTCCATAGTACAGCTTCTGCCTAGTTTGGGATCAGATGGCCGTGTGTGGATTGTCCCAGAATAATATTATTAAAATATATTTGAGTTTCTTATAACAAGGCCGGGTGTAAAAACACCCGGCCTTTTAAAAGGCTTGCGTGGGGACGAATCCAACACGTAGACGCCTGTTGGGAGAAATTAATGGTAGGTATGGAACACACCTAGCGGGACCAACTGCTGGAAATAAGATATAAACAGCAGTTGACTCTGGCAGGTGTAGGGACTATTCTAAGTATGTGGAAAGATTTCTAGATTTTTTCCGAGTGAGCATTTGGGGACTGAACACTGGGCTATTGCAAAAGACCGGGATCATAATTAGTGTACTAATTATATTTTGGCGGTGACTTGCCGCCCAGTAGATGGGCTCTCTTTATAGCCGTCAGAAGACGACGGAGTGCAACACCGGTGTGAGTGGCTCAGGGGTGTCGAGAGTAGTGCTGCGCTTTCTCCGTAGTTACTCACGGCGTTATGCCCTTTAACACTTGTGGAAGTGTTAAATAACGGACAGAGAGGAGTGGTAAGAGCTATATGCTTCAGGCCCACCCCTGAAGCATATAGCGCTAACAACTAATTGGCCGTCCAGAGAGGACGGCCAATTAAGGCAAGCCAGAGCTGAGAGTCCTGCGGGACTCCCTGCGCGACTGCGGGGGCGGCCGACGAAGACACGCCGAGGTGGGGGCTCTGACCGACTATCTGGAGTACTCGGCTCCGTGGTGTCGTTACGCACCAACAGCTCGCCACTAGCTTCCCTGCGGGCTTATTATTATTATGAACATAAAACTATTATAGTACTAGAAAATATATACTTTTTTAATATTTTATTATTATTTACTACAAACAGTACATTTTTTTATAAAATAAACAACTTACAATCTAAAAACCACAAAGGTTTGTCCAGATCGTAACATCATTCTGTGCACAATATCTAAAACATTTATGAGAATTCAAAACGTTACATAATATTACAAGTACACGCATAAGATTTTTTTTTAAAGTTACGCAAACAAATAACATTTTAAAACTACCCACAAAGATATAGGTCACACCCGCAAACCCGATGCATGCATGGCGGTCACGCCAGTAAAAAAACAACGTAATAGTGTTCAAGCTACAGGCTGTTTAAAAAATATGATTTTAATTTACTTTTTACGTTTTGAGTCGTGATTATATCTCTAAATGATGGGTTAAGCTGATTAATTAATCTTGGAATTAAATAATGCATTGATCTTTCACCAAAGTAATTCTTAGCTGCAATGGTAACAAGTTTATTTTCTGTCTGCTGCCGCGTATCAAAAAAAGTATCAATCAGTATCTAAAAGAGTATAGATATAGAACATTGTTAGATTGTAGTAAGTATTATCAAACTTTTTTTGTTAGGTCGTCTGCGCCGTAATGGTATCGATAATTTAGAAACAATCACTCAATAACAAAATATTATTAACCCAATAGGCAATAATAAATTCTTATTTCTCTAGTGGTTTTCTAAATATTAATATCATCAAAAGTTGTATGTATCAACTGATTGGACGTTGTCTAGGTCACGGACACAGCGTGTAATCTGATAGATTACAAGATTGCCGTTATTACGAGTCTAGGTAAGTAATATCAATCAAATTAGATATTATTTTTACGATGATACTTTTAATTCAATGTTTTCGGTAATGTTCTGTTATTATCTTTCAAAACATGCCACGTTGTACATTTTCTGGACATCATGCGAGTATTTAAAAAAACCACGATATCTCATAATTAAAGATAAACTTACATGCTATTATATAAAATCTTGCACGACCGAGGAGAGGCTGGATGCAAGATCGATTATTACATGTCCAACCGGTGCGGCGCATGGATCATCTTACTTTCCAGATAAGTGATCGGCCTATGCCCGCAGAATTTGAATTCGTGCCCTAAAATTTCAAAGCAAGCGGTTTCGCACTTGGCCACGGAGGCACTATAAACCACACTTGAATGGTCCCTTGTTTAAAAGATCGACTAGGGGGTCTACCACCATCTCTTCGAGTACTGTAATCTGATTTTCACAAGAGAAAGGAACAAAGCTAGAAACTGCGTGTATCTGCGTCTCTTTCCCACGTAAATATATGACTTTAAAACTGTCATAAGAGCAGGCGGTAGAACTCCACGTAGGTACCACACCATTGTCAGATATTCTGCCGCCAAGCAGCAAATGAGGAAACATTGTTGTGTTCCGGTTTGACGGGTACAGCTGGTGAGAAGCTCAAGATACTTAATAATTTAGCCGCTACTGTCCTACTGCAGGGCAAAGGCCTCCCTTACCTCTTTCCACATTTTTCGATTTATAGCAATTTGTGCCCAGTCCTTTCTATTCTAGCTCATCTCCGTCGAGGCCTACCACGATGTCGTGTCCCAGTGCATGGCACCCACAGTTTCTTCGTTTTGGCCCATGCAGTATCCGGCATGCGTCAGATAGGTCTAGTCCAGTTTCACTTCAGTTCTGCAGCTGTGCGACCCACATCAGCAATTTGCCTTACACAGCGCAATATAGAGTTCCTTGCACGGTCGGTAAGTCTTACTCCCATTATACTGCACTCCACCGCTCGTTGACATACTGCACATAGTCCAAGTGCGGGCATTTGAAGTTTTGTTAATGACCAAGTCTGTGCACCATAGGTGATAATAGTGAGAATGCACATGTCCATGAGTTTTGTTTTGAAGAAAGTGGTAGAGAGCCTTTATTAAGGTCTTTCATTGACCAATAGCATCTCCAAGTATTTTCAGTGTGTCAGCAATTTCCTTGTCCTGTCTCGATTGAAAGGAAACTATTTGGTCAATACTTAATAAGTAGAAAAGGCTTGTCCCGTTTCCAAGTTGAAAAAAAAAACCACCTAGTCTCTACTAGGTGTTCTTTTTCAACTTAGCGACGAGACAAGCTTTCGCCTCTTGGTGGACGACACGGCTGCCTATAGACAGCTGCACTGCACTGCTACACCGTACACATTTGACACTACTTATTACTACTAGAGAGTAGGCCTCTTGAACTGATAGTGATACATTTATATACTTTTTTTTTGTAAATACATCGAACCCACAACCTATTGGGTAGCGGCCGGGGAGTCCACTGGCTCCCCAGGCCGCTTATAATCTATACTTATAATAAAAATGTAATAGGTCCAATTCTGTACATTGAAGATATTTTGAAAATTATGTTTGGAAGGCATTCTATAACCGATACTAAAGCCAAAAATGTATTTTTTTTTAATTTTGTCTGTCTGTCTGTATCTCGGCTGAGCATCACGCCGAAACTACTGGATGGATTGAAACGAAACTTGGCAAGATTTGAGTTAATACTCCGAGGTAGGACATATGATACTTTTTATCCCGACATTCGGCACAGTTCCCTTGGGAGAGTGGACTAAAGTCAAAATGTGTACTTGGTTACGCTTGCTCCGATTTTAACAATTTTTCATTATAATTATCTATACTTATAATAAAACTGTAACAGGTCCAATTCTGTACATTGAAGATATTTTGAAAACTATATTTGGAGGGCATTCTATAACCGATACTGAGGCCGAAAATGTAATTTTTTGAATTTTTGTCTGTCTGTCTGTCTGTCTGTCTGTATCACGGCTGAGCATCACGCCGAAACTACTGAATGGATTCAAATGAAACTTGGCATGATTTGAGATCTTACTACGAGGTAGGACATAGGATACTTTTTATCCCGTAATCTAGCACGGTTCTTTTGGGAGAGGGGATTAAAGTCAAAACGGGTACTTGGTTATACACTTGGTCCGATTTTATCAATTTTTCTATAAAATATAACAAATATTAGTAAGGGAACACTCATAGAGAGTTGTTATCAAGGTTTTGTAATCGATCGGGTTAAGCAACGTTAGGTAAGGTCATTAAATAGATGGGTGACCGTTTAACGCCATTTGAACTAAACGGGTCCGTGCTTCGGAGAGCAAGTAAAGAGTGGGTCCCAGTTTTTAACCGACTATAAAAAATGAGGTTATGTATTCGATGCGAATGTCTGTTATTCAAAGTTTAGCTAACGTAAACATAGCGCAGGCGGAGCTGCGTGGGTCAGCTAGTAATAAATATTTGTAAGGAAACACTCATAGACAGTTGTTAACAATGTTTGGAAATCGATCAGGTTAAGCAACGTTAGGTAAGGTTATTAAATAGATGGGTGACAGTTTAACGCCATTTGAACTAAACTTCTCCGTGCTTCGGAGGGCAAGTAAAAAGTGGGTCCAAGTTTTAACCGACTTTAAAAAAGGTGGTTTTGTATTCTATGCGAATGTATATTATTGAAAGTTTAGTTAACGTAAACACAGCGCGGGCGGAGCTGCGTGGGTCAGCTAGTAGATACATACGTGGACTTCGCGTTCATATTTATCTAATTAAAATGTATTTACAAAAAAAAGAATACTTATAAGCATTAGTATCAGTTATCTGGTTTCCATAGTACAGCTTCTGCCTAGTTTGGGATCAGATGGCCGTGTGTGGATTGTCCCAGAATAATATTATTAAAATATATTTGAGTTTCTTATAACAAGGCCGGGTGTAAAAACACCCGGCCTTTTAAAAGGCTTGCGTGGGGACGAATCCAACACGTAGACGCCTGTTGGGAGAAATTAATGGTAGGTATGGAACACACCTAGCGGGACCAACTGCTGGAAATAAGATATAAACAGCAGTTGACTCTGGCAGGTGTAGGGACTATTCTAAGTATGTGGAAAGATTTCTAGATTTTTTCCGAGTGAGCATTTGGGGACTGAACACTGGGCTATTGCAAAAGACCGGGATCATAATTAGTGTACTAATTATATTTTGGCGGTGACTTGCCGCCCAGTAGATGGGCTCTCTTTATAGCCGTCAGAAGACGACGGAGTGCAACACCGGTGTGAGTGGCTCAGGGGTGTCGAGAGTAGTGCTGCGCTTTCTCCGTAGTTACTCACGGCGTTATGCCCTTTAACACTTGTGGAAGTGTTAAATAACGGACAGAGAGGAGTGGTAAGAGCTATATGCTTCAGGCCCACCCCTGAAGCATATAGCGCTAACAACTAATTGGCCGTCCAGAGAGGACGGCCAATTAAGGCAAGCCAGAGCTGAGAGTCCTGCGGGACTCCCTGCGCGACTGCGGGGGCGGCCGACGAAGACACGCCGAGGTGGGGGCTCTGACCGACTATCTGGAGTACTCGGCTCCGTGGTGTCGTTACGCACCAACAGCTCGCCACTAGCTTCCCTGCGGGCTTATTATTATTATGAACATAAAACTATTATAGTACTAGAAAATATATACTTTTTTAATATTTTATTATTATTTACTACAAACAGTACATTTTTTTATAAAATAAACAACTTACAATCTAAAAACCACAAAGGTTTGTCCAGATCGTAACATCATTCTGTGCACAATATCTAAAACATTTATGAGAATTCAAAACGTTACATAATATTACAAGTACACGCATAAGATTTTTTTTTAAAGTTACGCAAACAAATAACATTTTAAAACTACCCACAAAGATATAGGTCACACCCGCAAACCCGATGCATGCATGGCGGTCACGCCAGTAAAAAAACAACGTAATAGTGTTCAAGCTACAGGCTGTTTAAAAAATATGATTTTAATTTACTTTTTACGTTTTACGTACATCGAACCCACAACCTATTGGGTAGCGGCCGGGGAGTCCACTGGCTCCCCAGGCCGCTTATAATCTATACTTATAATAAAAATGTAATAGGTCCAATTCTGTACATTGAAGATATTTTGAAAATTATGTTTGGAAGGCATTCTATAACCGATACTAAAGCCAAAAATGTATTTTTTTTTAATTTTGTCTGTCTGTCTGTATCTCGGCTGAGCATCACGCCGAAACTACTGGATGGATTGAAACGAAACTTGGCAAGATTTGAGTTAATACTCCGAGGTAGGACATATGATACTTTTTATCCCGACATTCGGCACAGTTCCCTTGGGAGAGTGGACTAAAGTCAAAATGTGTACTTGGTTACGCTTGCTCCGATTTTAACAATTTTTCATTATAATTATCTATACTTATAATAAAACTGTAACAGGTCCAATTCTGTACATTGAAGATATTTTGAAAACTATATTTGGAGGGCATTCTATAACCGATACTGAGGCCGAAAATGTAATTTTTTGAATTTTTGTCTGTCTGTCTGTCTGTCTGTCTGTATCACGGCTGAGCATCACGCCGGAACTACTGAATGGATTCAAATGAAACTTGGCATGATTTGAGATCTTACTACGAGGTAGGACATAGGATACTTTTTATCCCGTAATCTAGCACGGTTCTTTTGGGAGAGGGGATTAAAGTCAAAACGGGTACTTGGTTATACACTTGGTCCGATTTTATCAATTTTTCTATAAAATATAACAAATATTAGTAAGGGAACACTCATAGAGAGTTGTTATCAAGGTTTTGTAATCGATCGGGTTAAGCAACGTTAGGTAAGGTCATTAAATAGATGGGTGACCGTTTAACGCCATTTGAACTAAACGGGTCCGTGCTTCGGAGAGCAAGTAAAGAGTGGGTCCCAGTTTTTAACCGACTATAAAAAATGAGGTTATGTATTCGATGCGAATGTCTGTTATTCAAAGTTTAGCTAACGTAAACATAGCGCAGGCGGAGCTGCGTGGGTCAGCTAGTAATAAATATTTGTAAGGAAACACTCATAGACAGTTGTTAACAATGTTTGGAAATCGATCAGGTTAAGCAACGTTAGGTAAGGTTATTAAATAGATGGGTGACAGTTTAACGCCATTTGAACTAAACTTCTCCGTGCTTCGGAGGGCAAGTAAAAAGTGGGTCCAAGTTTTAACCGACTTTAAAAAAGGTGGTTTTGTATTCTATGCGAATGTATATTATTGAAAGTTTAGTTAACGTAAACACAGCGCGGGCGGAGCTGCGTGGGTCAGCTAGTAGATACATACGTGGACTTCGCGTTCATATTTTGATGTACCTATTTATAACGATTGTTAAGGGGCGGTTATGACCTAGTTAGCGTTACTCAACACCGATCGATCTATTCATTCATCATTCACGTGGGGTGGCATGGAGGGGGCCCAAGGCCCGCATGATGACGTCACACTATTGCTTTAAAAAAATTACACCACCCCTCAGCCCGCACAATCCAGCTGCAGTCCTTTCACGTGACCTACTAACCCAAAATGGGATACAAGTGACGTAGGCAGTACAACCCTGGTAACAAGTATTGCCACACGTCCACGGTTTTTCGATGCAATACCGACATACTATGTTGGAGGGAGGATATTGTGTTTTCAATGGAAATTTCTACGTTAACGTTATGTAAACCGTAACGTAGGTACGTATGTATACTTGTAGGGTAGGGGCAGGTTTGCATTTCTACATTCGTACAATAGCCATGATAGAGCATATTGAATTTTTAAATTTCAAAGTCTTTAATTCTAAGATTCACAGATGATTCATAGATGATTCATAGATGTGTAGTATTCACACGACAACATTATTTCTAAGATACATTTCTTACCACCTCGATTAGTGCCATAAAATAGTTACAGTCTATTTCTGGCATTCTTAATTATTGGTATTTTTTTGGTGCCTTATTTACGAAATTCTCGATATCGTTAATCGTGAAAACTTCAGATTTCTCGGCCTTGTAGCCGGTGAATAAGTTCTTGAGAAAAGCCATTTACATTATATCTTTATATTGACATTATGTCTTGTCATTGTAGTTTTTCGTACATTAAATATATGCTACGAACGGTTGAATTTTGATATTTGTTTGAAAGTTCATCAAAATACGTAACAAAATCTGCTTCTGTAAACGCATCCACTTGTTTTTCTTTCCTAAAGTCATAAGCTTTGAGACTTTTTGGCAACAGATTGAAAATTATTTAATTTACTTTCTCTTCCATCTGTAATTCTAACAAAATAATGATATTTTCACTGTTGTAAAATAAATTATTGACACCAATTCAATTTGTAGAGAAAATATCTAAAGATTCGCGCTAATTTCCTTTTCTTAATTTCATCTGTAGCTGCAATGTAGTGCAGGTGGTATTCTGCCAAAGAAATCGCCTCTGTTAGTTCTATTTTCAAAAATAAAATATCTTATAAGGCAGTAATATATCCATAATTATGAATTCTACCTAGGAATAAATACTGTTTCGTTTTTGTAGGCTCGTTGGTAACAGACAAAAAATAAAAGAAAACCCATAGAGCAAAACTATTATGCTATTTTATCCCCGCTTTGGTACGTTACAATGATGGAATTTTTGAGCTATAGTAGTATAAAATAATTATGTACCATAGAAATGTACTTGCTTGAACCCGCTTCCGTCGGAACAATTAGTATGTGCGTCGCATCGCATGGGTGGTTATTATAAGAGTTGATAAGGGTACATATTTATGATAATTTATCACCTCCGTCACAGGGGCATAGTTCTGCGTATCACGATGCCGCCGGCGGCGCGAGAATACGCGATACTCGTCTCCAGTAGGCGAGTGCGTTTGCATTTTATGATGTGTGTCTTTTGACGTATCGTACATAACAATATTAATATTTTAGCATGTTTAAGTGTTTGTGTATCATGGAAGACTCTCTCTCTCTCTCTCCAATTTAAGAGCTGTGCTCTTGTCGGTGAAGCAATTTCCAATCCGATCTATTATAGGCCTTTATTTTGACACTCCATCCACTTTTTCTACTACCTGCTTCATGGAACTTCGCCTTCCCCTTTTCCCTTCTATTTTACCTTCCACTATCGTTATAGTTTTAAAGTTTTAAGTTTCTGTGGAAGACTGTAAGTAAATAATAATATTCTGGGACAATCCACACACGGTCATCTGATCCCAAACCAGACAGAGCCTGTACTATGGAAATCAGACAACTGATACTAATTCTCATATACTTTTCTTTTGTAAATACATACTAATATAGATAAAACACCCAGGCACTTGGTGGGGATCGAACCCACGACCTATTGGTCAGCGGCCACGGTGTCTGACCACTTGACCAACAGGCCCGTCAAACATAAATTAACAGCAATATTTAATTTACCTAAAAATATGTAGTAGAACGTTTTTTTGTTTAGCTTAGTGACGTGACAAGTAAGACTCTTGCCTGATGGTAAGTGCACATGGCCTGCGTAATATAGGTGCTGGGTACAGTGGCACCTCCACACCAAGAAACTCGTTGAACTCTTTCCTTGGCAGCAGAATATCTGACATTGCGTTGGACCTGGACGGTAATTTTACATGGGACTACTACAGGCTGTAACAGCTCAGTGGGCGGGCGCTTGCCTCGGAAACAAGGTGCGCAGGTTCGAACCCCGACTCGCACATCTGATTTCTTTAATTAATCATGTGCGAATCGTCTTTGTGCGATTGTTACTAGCTTTCGGTGAAGGAAAACATCGTGAGGAAACCTGCATGTCTGAGAAAGCCTAACTAGCTTTCGAATGACGTGTAAAGTCCTAAGCCTAATTCCATTCACCTTGAAGGGAGGCCCGTGCCCCAGCAGTGGGACATAAACAAGGACTGGTATTATTATTATATACTACAGACATTTATAGGAATTTCAACTATACAACTAAAGAGTTTCTAGATTGTAATTCTTAAGAAAAGCAAAAGCTCAAACAAACCACACACGGTTTTGGTGGAAGTTACAAGCATCGGAAAAATGTGGAGTGAGGCAAAAATAGCTAAGCTTAAGGCAAATCGCAATAAAAGATGACTAAGGGACTGAAGAATAATGTTTCATACATCACACCTATACTTAATTAAACTTTGTCTCGCTTATAAAATAATATGGATAACATTGGAAACAGTACTCCCCTTCTTTGGTCAATGAACTTCTCCAATATGCTGTTGTGTATTTTCATGAAGAAATTTAACTTGATATCTAGTAATAATCCGACGAAATAATATTACTTATAATATAAAGTTTCTATATCAAAAGGACACATAAGCAAAACGTCTCAAACATCCGAAAGACCGAAAAGCAGAACGACCTGCGCGCAAAATGTCCTACTAGTAAAATGACCTAAGTATACCGAGTTTTTCTTCACAATATTAAAATCGTATCAATTTATTTCTTTTATTTTTATGAATACAGAAGTGATGGCTGAGTGTTGGCCAGCCAAAGACAGTTGGTGGGGTGCAATATGTCATATTCAATTCTCTTGTATTGAAAAATTTATGGCTATGATTTTTATCTCTAAAAAACACGGGTCCTATTCGTGATCTTTACACTTTTTTCAGGCTACCGAAAAAATGAAAGATTATGAGTTAATAAAATAATTTCAGTTTATTTAGGATATGTAAGTCATTAGTAAATTTAGTATTCCTAGGAGGGAAATAAATCCGCCTGTAAATTCAACAGGTAGCATATTGTGTGTAATCACTAATTGGATGTAAAAGTTCTTTGAACCCTAAAACAGAGTTCAAAGAACTTTTACTTCCAATTAGTGGGTTTTCGAATTACAATTGTATCATTTGAGTCATGATCATTAAATAAGTATAATTTGTATTAATTAAATCCAGTGATGCCCGTAGGGTGCCCGAGTAAGAATAGCACCCTCCCATCTCCTACCGTTGGGTGTCGACTAAGACTAAGAGGCGAGTGGGAAAACAAGAAGACGGACGAACGTCTTTCTATTGGATTACATATTGTTACGTTGCAGGGTTCTTAAAAATGCCGTTTGCTTTGTGAAGATGTTTTATTTTCACACACACTTCAGAATACAGCAAGTTAACAGTCCAGATCGCAGATATATCACTCGGAGTCCGTTATCACAAGCTTTGGTCGTTCACCGCTATCACTTCACTGTATCGCAGACATACCACTCGGTATCGCAGCGTATCGCACACTGTATCGCGTTGAGATTCTTCCGGGATCGCAGCGTAGAACACACTAACTCTGGTCGGCTCGACAGCGTCTTTTATATAGGACTATGATTTCTGGAAGGTTCGCAAGTTGTAAACAAAGTTGTAAAACTTGGGGTGATAATAGCGTTCGTGGAACCAATAACAACATTTCAATAATAGGCTTAAAGTGTAAATACCCTAATAAAATTAACAATTAAACAATAAAGAGTAATAGAAATTAAATTAATAAAATAAAATTAAATTATTAATTAATAAACCGGCGTTCACGGAACTGATAGTAAACATGAAACAAAAGGCTATTGTCTTAAAACTAAAAACGTGGGAATTTTAAGAAACAAAAGACGTCTCGATATTTCGACGCTAGTCCAGAGCTGTAACAATATCAATCAATCAACCAATCATTTATTTGTTTGTAAACATAGGTACCTACACATAGATGTTAAATAGATAATTACAAGTCCGCTATGTTTGAATGGCGTGGCGTACAAAATAGGAATACAAATATTGATAATTTTATAATTATGATTTCTAATAATTACATCTACTAGGTACTGCAACAATTTTTCATGTCTCATGATCACAATAATATTTATCAGCAAACATTGGTAACAAATAGGTAAGTAAGTACTCACTTATTAACCTTAGTAATATTTATGCAATACTATGATTCTGGCCATCATTAATAAGTCGGATTTAGTCATTTCTGTCTATCATTGGTATATTTTGTAATAGAGTCTCTTGTCTATTAAAAATTTGAACAAAGATTTCTTAAATGTTACTAGGCAGTCCACATTCCTAATATTAACTGGTATATTATTATATATTTTAGCTGCCATACCAAGAACACTTTTGCCAAATAGAGCTGTGTTATGGGGAGTAACACTGATAGTATTCTCATGACGTCGTGAACGCAATGTTTTGAATAAATGAAAATTACACTTTACAAAAACTCTCATTTCGTAAATATACATAGATGGTAGAGTGAGCAGGTTTAGTTCTATAAATAGGGATTTCCGCCGCCGTCCTCCTCGGAGTCTGGATTACATACCACCTGCCAGACGCCTGCCAAGAAGCGTGTCTAGCCACTAAACAAACGGATCGTCGATTTTCTTAAAATCGGAGAAGTCATGTACTCAATATTTTCTTTCTCTAGTACTCGTAGCTGATTAACTCAGTAGGAGACCACCATTGGTTTACCCGTTAAGGGAGCGTCCGCGTGGTAGGTGTATTTCTAGAAAAATAAATACATAATTAGAATCGAAACTAAATGAAAACCAAAGATAAGTCTAAGCCTTAGTCACGTAACGGATATCTATATCTATATACTTATAATAAAACTGTAACAGGTCCAATTCTGTACATTGAAGATATTTTGAAAATTATTTTTGGAGGGCATTCTATAACCGATACTGAGGCCGAAAACGTATTTTTTTTAATTTTTGTTTGTCTGTCTGTCTGTCTGTATCACGGCTGAGCATCACGCCGAAACTACTGAATGGATTCAAATGAAACTTGGCATGATTTGAGATCTTACTACGAGGTAGGACATAGGATACTTTTTATCCCGTAATCTAGCACGGTTCTTTCGGGAGAGGGGATTAAAGTCAAAATGGGTACTTGGTTATACGCTTGGTAAGATTATATCAATTTTTCTTTATAATATAATAAATATTAGTAAGGGAACACTCATAGAGAGTTGTTGTTAAGGTTTTGTAATCGATCGGGTTAAGCAACGTTAGGTAAGGTCATTAAATAGATGGGTGACCGTTTAACGCCATTTGAACTAAACGGGTCCGTGCTTCGGAGAGCAAGTAAAAAGTAGGTCCCAGTTTTTAACCGACTATAAAAAAGGAGGTTATGTATTCGATGCTAATGTCTGTTATTAAAAGTTTAGTTAACGTAAAAATAGCGCAGGCGGAGCTGCGTGGGTCAGCTAGTGGATAATATTATTATAAAACAATTTCCCGGGATTTATGCGGATTACTTCAAATTTGCGAGTACTTCGATGCATGTTAATTTATCACGGGAATATTGGCTTATACGACGGAATAATATTTAGTACGGAAGATTACGTTTCAAATATTATGTACAGATAATTGCAAAACGTAAATTTAATTATCATCATGGTATCAAGTTTAATCAGGGTATCAAGTGCCTACGTTTTCCCTTTAGCCACAGTCAATGTTTTATTAAAAAAAAACCTTGAATTACAGCAAGCAGATTCATTGGAGAAGTTCTGAAAGTAGGTAAAATGGTTCTCATTAGGTATAAAATACAAGCGACCCGCTCCAGCTTCCCACGGGTGTCATTTAGAAGACTCGGTTGCAATTTTTTTTTGTACTTACATGATAACTTATGTTTTTTTACATATTTTTAAACTTAAGTGAAAAACTATCTAACTGATAGTGAAAACTGCTTAAAAATTCATGGCGTGGTTTGGGAGGAGTTAGCGGATTACTGACAGACGCGGAAAGAGATTTTGTTCTATATTACGTAAAGAAGAAGCATTAAGTAGTGATAAGGCCGCCAATTGTACATTTGCTGTATTACTGTATTTTTCTTGTTAGGTTATGTTTTAGTTAGATTGTACAATAAAGAGTTATCTATCTATCTATCTATCATTAGGTTACACAGTTGCCTTTGCGAAAAATATGTTGAGATCGTTACATGTATCCGGTGAGTGGCCTGTGCTCCCCGCTGGTTTTAAATAAAGTTCGACTTCGACTGGAACTATGCTACGTTGAACTGATAGGGGTAATTTGACTGGAAAAAAGACAGATGCAAATAGGAATAACGACTGCTCTAGTGCTCGAAATGAAATGAAAATATGCAAAAAATTCACCTACAGGGCCTAGACATCTTGTCATTCTACAATACGAAATGTTACAGAATCGAAAACAATTGTATGGAAATTACATATTTCGTCTAGTGACTTAGCGAAATGAATGAAAACTTTTCTAGAAACCGGTTAATGTGTAACAGCTCTATATAAATGTTATTCATAAGCAAATATATGACTCAGATGTAGGTACCTATTTATTAAAATCATAATTTTTATCTTAGATACTAATTGATAATAATTTTGCTGTCAATTGAATTATAATAAACTATAAATTATCTAAAAAGCACAAAGTAACGAAAATATATTGAAGTCAGTGCTAGCACATCATGTTAACTAAGACTAGCACGAGCTGACACCGACTTCAATATATTTTCGTTATTTTATGCTTTTTAGATAATTTACTTTGAAGTCTGTTTTTTTTTTAAATAGTTTATTTAACACTTTTTAGTGGCTTTTATTTTAGCAAAATAGGTATCAGCACTATCACGCAACTCGAAAGACTACGTTACAGTAACTTACTAAAACATAAAAAAAATATATCTCTTAAACTACTTGACCGATTTTGATGAAACTTATACTCTACCCTAAGTTGAAAAATACTCTAACTATTGCAAAAAGAATTTTCGAAATCGGACTTGTAGTTTCTGAGAAATCCGCGGACAAACCTACATACATACATACATACATGCATACGTATGTATGTATGCATACACTCATAAAATTTTGTAAATTTGTTTAGAAGCCCATATAGAGTAATATATATTAATATTACGCATTTTTATGAATATTACATACATACGCGTCGAATAGAGAACCTTCTTTTTGAAGCCGGTTAAAAATAGCTCAAAGATCTTTTAGCTGATAAAAGTTTGTCACGGATAGATACGACAGTGACGGAAAGTATATTCCTCGTGTTGCAGTCACATGCGGCACTGTGGGCGTTAAACGTGCGTCGGTTTCCTATCATTCGGTTGTTTAATGCTGGGGAACTTTACGTTACTTTAATGTAGATGGTGGTGGTGCAAAAACAAATATAAATTATTAAGCACAAAAAACCTGACTGCGAACAAGTGGTATACCCTATTTTACTGTTGAGGCCGCTTTGTGATACGGTGGTAGATTTAAAAAAAAATATACAATGTATATTTTTAAAACCCAGGCATTGGAGAACGAGCTCTTAAAATTACTTTCCTACTCTATTATCAAACCCTGATCTTACAACTAACTTCTTGTCAATGTTGTTAAAGTTAGATAACAATTTTTCTGCCAATTTCTTGCCGCTACCTATCCAACGATTCCAAATTCGGTGGGTCTACGTTTATTGATGCAAATATGCTGTGACCACCTCCCTGCTCCATCATCAGACCCTTATCTCTATTTTCTGCCAACTATTCATCGAGACCTATCAAACCAGTCCAAATTCGGTTATTCTACGTTTATAGGTGCAGAGATCCTATGACCACCTCTTTGCCCCATCATGAGAATCTGATCACCATTTTCTAAAACCTAATTGGCGAGACCTATCTAACGAGTCAATTAATTATATAACAACGTTTTAGGCCCAAGTGCGCCGTCAAAAAAACGTCCTTAGCAGCAAAGAATCGATTATCTATTTTTCATCACCACCATAACCCCGGTTATGGACCCTTAACATACCATTATCTTTTTTTTTTTGACGCGGGGGAAATCTTCCAAAGATCCCCGGGAGCTGTGGGGCTCGCCCGGGGTATGTGGGATTCTTACCCACTAAAACCCCCGCGGCTGTCGCATCGGCACATGAGAGAGGAGACCCCAGGGCTCTCCGGTGGGATCTGCACCAGGAGCTCCTTAGTGCCTTGCCTTTGAGCCCGCCGCCGGGGGGCGCATTGTAGCCCCCCGGGAACCCGACACGGTACTCACGGGGACGGGGCCACAACCCCGCCGCCGTCCTCCTCGGAGTCGCCGCCATACTCAATGGACGTTCAAAGGGCCCACACCCCGAACGTCCAGCGACTCCGAAGGAACAGTCCATTATCTTAACCTAACTCGACACCAAGTAGATATTCGATTTTTTGCTAAAATAAACGGAACGTAAAATAAACGTCTTTTTTTCGGCGCACTTGGGCCTTATTATAGTACTGTTAATTTTAATTTTATTTACATTTCTGCTGTGCCCTACAGGGCCCATAATTGTACTTAGCTTAAAGAAGGGCCAATTCAATAGATCACATTTGACACTTCATCAAAAATTTACAACGTAACGTTGTAACGGCAGGCATGAAATATTTTTTTTTTCGAAGTTAGAACTACAAGACTGCATTATACAAAAAGTTAAGCAATTACTTTTTTCAATTACGATTAAGTATATATTTATTCTTTAATAGATATTCTTTAGAAGATAGTCTTTAATCAGTGCGTCCTACCCGTGATGACATACGCAGCCGAGACGTGGCCACTCACGGTACGACTAGTCCACCGATTCAAGGTCGCTCAGCGGGCTAGAGAGCTATGCTGGGTGTTTCTCTGAGGGACCGAATACGGAATGAAGTAGTTCGCCAGAGAACCAAAGTGACCGACATAGCTCAAAGGATTAGCCAGCTGAAGTGGCAGTGGGCTGGTCATATTTGCAGAAGAAGCGAAACCCGTTGGGGTAAACTGGTTCTGGAGTGGAGACCGCGAATCGGGAAGCGTAGTGTAGGACGCCCTTTGACTAGATGGAGCGACGTTATCCTCAGAGCGGTTGGCAGACACTAGATGAGGAGAGCCGAAGATCGGGCTCAGTAGCGTGCCTTGGCGTGCCTTGGCTGGACATATCCAGCAGTGGACTGATGTATGCTGATGATGATGATGATGACATATTTATTATTTATAATGACAAAAGAAACAGACAAAACAAAGAAACTGACAGAATTCAAATGTGATTTAATAAATTAGCCATAAATTAAGTTCCTTTACATACACTATACCTACTCATCTGCCTTTTTGCACGACTGATTGTAATTCTGATTTTCATCATAAGATTATATTTTTTTATTTAGTAATAATCTAAACGATTTTGGTGCATTGTACCTTAATTGTTGTTCCTATTACTTCCCAGGTTGTTAGATAAATGAGTAGATCTTGCGTAGATGTAAGGATTGGCGAATAAGTTCAAACTCGTGTTATATTTCATTTTTTTATTAATTAGATACGAAAATCTTTTAGGTAGCCAATAAAAATTACTTAGGTCTATTTGATTTAATAATTAAACTACAATACTAAATAATACATAATAGTTACCGACGTTGTAACGATTAGTTTAATGACCATTATTAATTAAATTCAGACAAATGTCCATTTATAAGTAAGTTAAGTAAGTATATCAAATTCGATTCATTTCAAGAGATGATCAGGTAACTTTTTTATAGCTGTCTGACGTTTATGACGTGATATACTATATAATATTAAATTCCGTACAGAACAGCTTAATTAATATATTAATCGTATAAGTTCTTAATGTTACTACTTAGTTTTATATAATGGAAAGGCACTCTGCTTGAATAATCCAGTTCTCCCAAGACCGTACCTTGATCTCTTTCTACATAGTTTAATTACTGAGTATATACTATTCAATTGAATTACAAATTGGCGAAGATCTAAACAAGAACTATTTAATTAAAGGTGACTCTGACATAATAATATGTACATTTTTAAGTGTTACATAACAAAGTTTGGTGTTTAAGGGTGCATTTATGACAATTAAGTGTCTATATAATAGCAACTAGTAATACTTCCAGGTTGATTAATAATGTCAAATTTCGCAGTCTTATATTTTGTCCCTTACGCTCATACCGCTGAGGTGATCCCTATCGCCTACTCTTGGTCCTCTGTGAAGACAACGTTATTCGGCCATCGCGTTGGAACTTGCGATGGTGATATGATAAAAACTTGTCTCTAGATATTATTCTAATCATAATTCTTAACCAGTCTTGCACTTCACCCGTGTCCATCGTCATTATGTTCTAATTGGGTTTCATTTACCGGTTGAGCCCCAAAGGAGCGCACACTCTGTGACGGGGAACTCTCTGCGTTGGCAGGCCGGAGAGTCCTCGGACGTACGTGTATGTCACGGGTGGACGAAGGATGCGTTTCGGTTGAGGCTGTTTCTTCTGGGTGCGCGACCGCTCCTGCGGCGAGCAGGATTGGGAGCGGGATGAAATATTTAAACTTTGAAAAACTCGACGAAGTGATAATACGGAGCGGTTCCGACGGTGGTTCTCCGAGCCCTCGCTACTGGATTCACTGACCGAGCACGAAGTGCGGTCGTCGCGCCGACTGGGTTCACTGGAAACATTGTCACTACTGCCTGAACTGCCTTCGGAGTCAGAGTCCGTTTTCTTGGACAATTGGTTGGTAAACACCCGCAGCAGCCGTCTGCCACGTTGTATCATCATCGGTTCTGGCATGTCCTCCATTGGCGGGCAGATCACTATTTTTGGTGTAGCGGACTCCTGACGCACTTGAAACTTCTGTCTTGGCTGTTGTCCTGTTGCGTTTACCGGCAGGTCGCCAATAAATGTTTCACTCGGCAAAAAGTTGTCTTCCAGCTTGTTTTTCATAAGGGCTTACTGCTTAAAAACTTTAAATAAATTCTACTTTACGCGTAAACGCGTCCGTTAATCTCGCGATAAAGACTGTTGAAAACTTTTCCGTTTACGTGGAACTACGGGAACTAGAGCGAAGGCCGCTTCACGGTGGTGTGTTGCGATCTGTGCGGGGATGGGGCGCAGACGAGCTTTATAAGTTATTTCCCACGCATGCGCTGTACTCCCGTTTATTCCTGCAGCAACACACGTAGCCAGAGATATACTCAGGCCTATTGGTCTAGTGGTTAGACACCCTGGCCGCTGACACCAATAGGTCGTGGGTTCGATTCCCACCGGGTCTCTGGGTGTCTTATCTATACCACACCATGCCACCCGAATAATTATTTTCTTTATACCTCGAATAGAACTTAAAATTAATATTTTTATAATAAGGAACTTCGTTCCTATCCGGTGTCTCACGACACCACACAGTATTTTTTTTACAATTATATCCGCCTTGGGCTTGCTGAAATACCTTTTTTTTAAACTGCTCTTTTTATATCAGTTTACATCGATATAATCTTTATCCAGTATATCGATGTTCGTTTAATCGCAAAACTCATGTAATGTAATTTTAGCATGTAAAGCATAATTAAATCAAATAACAAACAAATCAAATTACTATACTAACCTACTGACTGTAATTCCGCAATTATTAAAATATATATACAAAACGTTACATTGTTGGTATGGATTAAAGTTTGTAGGTATATTGCTGCACCGAGCCTGTACTTTTTATTAGAGCAACAGTCATGTTGACTAAAGCGTGTGTAAACAAGTACAGATAGGGGCTAAATGTAGGTGAACAAGTACAATGACACAACTATCCGTGACTTTCAGCTTAAAAGCAAAAGACATTCGATTTATTAATTCGTTTACTAATTGCGATGCATTGACATCTATTTTATTACCCTTGACGCGAGGTTGAATTACTATGCTTTAAATTTTTAAAGGAAGAAAACAACTCGCTTAGCTCACTACACAGCTAAGCGAGTTGTTTTCTTGTCATCCAACTTGGACCAATTTTTATCCATTTTTTATTAAACTTATTGGAGAGAGAAGATAGATGTTTGCCTGATGCTACGCGATACGCCTACCCATAGAAGCTACAATGAATAAAAAGAAGAAAGAAGGAGAAGAAGTTGACGCATTCTTGCTTGACATACTAGTGCCTACCTCGTCCTGGTTCCCTGTTCAGAGAAACTACATTCGGGATTGTATTTATAAACTTGGTTTAAAATTATACACATAACTTGGGGAATCTATATATTTGACAGGCCCGTTACTCTATTGCGTAGACACCCTGGCCGGCTACAAAATAGGTCGTGGGTTCTATGCCCACTTTGTGTCTGGGTCTTACTTATTTATCTATTTAACAGCTGCTTGGAACTGCCGCTTGTCCCCCGATTAGAAATTAAGTCACTTGTGTCCGGTAATTTCATCAGCTACAGCGCTCTTCACACCAGCAGTGCAGTGCAACGTTGCAGCTGTGTATTGACACTGCTGCATCGTTTACACACTGCTGCTTGGCGGCAAAATATCGAGGAGGAACCCTTCAAAAGGTACCCGGTTTTCAAGAGGGCGGAGGCTGGGTTGGGAGGGGGATTTGTACCCACCAAAACCTCCCCGGTGGCCCCAATCGACGCCATGAATAGACTCTGGGCCCTCCGTTCGGACCTTCGCCAGAGTACCAGTAATCCACCTTATTTTTTTTAACGTGTGGAAATCCTCACAGATACCCGCACAGCTACGGGGTTAGCAGTGAGTTATGTCGGACTCTTACCGACTAAAACCCCACGGTGTCTTCAAACCGCGAAACCCTGGGGACGTATCTCGTACTCGTCCGGGTCCCATCAGCGGCCGCACGCCTTTCGGCGAGCCCTTCCTCGTCCGTGGTTGTAGAGCCCATGGACCTGTCTGCGAGTGTGAAAGGCCCGCAGTCTCACAACCGGAGGATGGCGTGCCGGAGTGTCCCGGCACGCCATCCTCCGCGAGGGCGATAAATCGCAGTGCGCAGGCAGCAGTTCCCCCGTTTCTGCTGCCAATATAATCCACCTAGTACCACTTGACTGTTTTTTTGTGTTTTTCATTGTAAGCCACGTGAATTTCTTCTAGTGACGCCCAACACGGGGGCATTGACGATTTCGGCACGTGATCACGAGACCAACTTAATTAATTTTATAACACCTTTTGTCCGGATGACGGGGACTTTTGCCTGTTCGTTTCGTTATCCTTCGTCGTACGCACTCTGATGTTTACATAAGCGATATCGACTAAGCGTTTTGCGTATTTTATTACACCTGTATGTATACGTATATGTGTAGCCTTATCTACCTTTAACTATTATTTATTTGACCGAAAACTGGAATTTGGAGCATTGTGTTAAAAAATTGCCGGCGGATTATTGTATAGTTTTGTTTAGGGTAAATGTGGGATAGTTGCCCTAGGGGTATAGTTGCCTCGATTGTAATTTCTCTAGTTTGGCGGATGATCACATGTTATTTTATTTATCTTTCGAGAGACTGTAGAGTCTACAGTCTCTCGAAAGATAAATAAAATACCCCTAGGGCAACTATCCCACATTTACCCTATAAGGTTTCATGAAATCAATAATTATCTTGTAAAAATCTATATAAAAGTTAATTAGCAACTCTATCTATTGGACTCCGAGAGCGGCAGTAAGTTCTATTGTAACATAAAAGAACAGCAATGTTTCCGCAAGCTGGGTGCAACCGCATCATTATTCTGAACGGGTGACCGCAACAGGGGGATTGGGCTACGTTAGCAAACAAGTTGTTCAATATTTGGCCCACCGAGCGATGCCGACATGCATCGCCCACCTTTATACAACCTACATATTGATGAATATTGCTAAATAATTTGGTTCCAAGTCCAATTGATGCTTGACTTGAATACTTGCACGATTACGGAAGTGGTAAAAATACTGCGCGTAGTCTAGCTATGTACTTAGTGCATATGTGAATAAGTTGATTTTAAGTTTATGAAAATTAAAGTTTTGGTAGCACATAGTTTAATTGTGTCCAAACCGGATTACTGCGCTGACACGAAATTAATACCTAGCGGTAAGAACGATTTGTTTTTTGTCTTACTCTTGTTGTTAAGTATGTAAACTATAAACTGGGACAGTACAAAAAAGAAGAATAAATTAATAGTTGATACCGACATACATATTTCCGGGTATCAAGTATCCTTCTGAGCGATACGGGCACAGCGGTCAATCTTTAGAGGCATTAGGTATAGTGCACAGATGCCTGCTGAGATACAAGTGCACTTCTCTCTCCCTTTACTGTCACAATCCGATGGGATGGAAGACCGAAACTACCGGGGAGCGGTCAGGCGCAAAACCTACTAACTTCATCTTAATTTCTGAATCAGCAAGTAGAAGAGCCACAGTCAGGCCACATCGCTTGAAAAACCGATAGCCGATGGGGAAGAAGTGTTCTCGAGTGTCAACTACGGTCTGGAAGACGCAGCGTAGGCAGGCCTCCCGCTAGTTGGACTGACGACATTGTGCGCGTTGCAGGTAACTGGTGGATACGAATAGCCAATTGTCGTTTATTGTAGCGTTCCAAAGGAGACCTATATTCAACAGGGGACGTCTTCAGGCCAGTGGTGGTCCAAGAGGGGGGGGGGGGGGGTCGTAGGGGTCATGATAATGTATATTCCAACCAGAAAGGAACAACAACATAAAGTAATTGCTCCCCGCAAGGTTTGAACCCCTGTCCTCCGGGTTGCTAATCAAGCGGTTTTCCGCTGTGCCACGGAGAATACAATGTAACTTATCATACTGTCAGTACTATACATTATGCTTTTTAATTTATTGCATTTAAACAAACAACGGTTTAATGATGGGATTAAATTTTCATTTATTGAAATTGATCGAAAGTAAACGATTGTATGCAGCTTTAATAATATGCTCACAAGAAGAGCATAAAATGCATGCTTGTGTCTGAATTTAGAGTGTCGGTCCTGCGATTGTCATTTTAAGGTTTTAGATGTGGTGGTTTCAGCGGACAAAGACGGGGGCAGCGGGCACGGCGGAGTAGGCAAGGGGTGCAGTGTAGGGGGAGACCACGTTGGGTAGCACGGCGGCGCCAGGGTACACGTAGTCAAGCCCACTAAGCCCAGTGCTGTAAGTGAGATACTGCGGTGCAGGAGCCGCCTTGGGGTTAGGTGCGGCGAAGGCCACCGCTACCAGAGCGAACAGGGCAAACTGTTGACAAATCCACACATTATTATGAGTAATCATTTCTCCTCTGCATTATAGAATAGAATGAATTTTATTTCACACAGATTACACAACAAATTTAACTAAAGTATTGAATGCACGTCATCTGTGTGAAACAGGGCTCCCACTCAGCTTAGGTAAAGCTGTATTGAGGAACAAGCCACAACTACTACTACGGACTAAGTGAGAGTCTTTTTTAGTCTCGTGGGTTTCTAATCCTATAGTTTGTGGTTAGATAACCACAACTGAGACCGAATTTTTAAGTGCCTTGCTAACCACTAAGACGCTCGCACAGTTTAAATTCCTCTATATGGCTGGTAACGCATCCTTGCGTATGACCTTGCTTGACTTTGTTTATGCAGCTTATCATTTATCGAACAATGATTACAACTGGCTTAACACCTTGCAGGTGAGATCTTCAAAAGGTTGAGGTTTCAAAGGATCTATTAAAAGAGATAAACGAAATTTGGTCTCATAAAGTTACTTACGATTTTAGCGAACATGTTGATTTATGCGATGCAGTGATACTGAATCATGCAAAGTTTTGGTACTGTTAGTTTATATAACAAAATATCAGCCTTGATCTTTCCTATGTGCTCTATTTAGTTGGGATGACGATCAGTCAAACCAAGGGCACTCGCTCCGGCTGCGGTCGATGATCTGAACTGTCAATAGATTTACATCCTGACTTACCATATACGGATTTTGCATTGTTACTTGCGTACCTTATGATTATAAAAAAACATACAGCTTCTATAATTAGCAAATGATGTAGACAGGATATAGTTTAGTTTGATAATATGGACGGGACAATAATAATACTGTTTACGTGATACCATGCAGGAATCCTCAAATAGCAATAAACATTATATTATTTATTCTTCATGAGTATATATCGATCTTTTTTAAGACTAAAACAAAGGCAACCTAATTGTTAATGTATAGCGCGTCCCGTTCGCGTTTGTCTGCGCTTATAATTTACATTTAGACTCCCAACTGAGGCCCATATAGCTTACCCATCATTGTTCGCGTGTCCAAGGACATCCGAAACCTATAAATGTTGAAGGAATTATCAAAATAAGAACAGTGTCATTGTTAAACTGGTCAGTGTATCGGGAGTCAACGGGACTCGATCGAAACCATAAAAAATTAATAATTCAAGTAACATGTTGGCTAAATTGGTGAGTTATATTATACATGTCGACTTGCCAATTAGTTCTAATTGCTCTTTAAATACTAAAAGCCACGCTAGGTAATAAATAAAGATAGTAAATTAGTCTGTGTAGTGTGCAGTTTTTATATCAATCTTAACTAGTGCTTGAACACGATTGTACCTGAATGGTGTGCGACATTCTAGTGTGGATGGAAGCGTACACCCTTCTCAATCATTATCATGATCATCATCAGCTGAATGATGTCCACTGTTGGACAATGGCCTTCCCCAAGGGAGAGGTTTCCATAATACCCACGCTTGGCAGGCGTCTTGGGGATATAGGTGGGGAGGTAATCCAATAAAAAGACGCTGCTTCCCGACTTGTTATTTTCCCTTAGTCGCCTTATACGGAGATGGGATGGGAGCTTAAGGAATAGGACACTCCGCTGCGCCGTTCGTAATAAGTTCGGACTATGGTCCTTCATGGCATGGATTTGCGGGTGATGCGCTCGCTATTTTAGTATTACTGTAGCCTCGACGCCGTGGGACATAGCTTGCTTTGCAAACTGGAGATCGCGGGTTCGAATCCCGCGGGGGACAACAACTGTAGTACAACGCGACAACAACTGCGTGTAGTTGTTCCTTACTGGCTAGGACAATGCAGGCTGATCACCCGATTGTCTGTAAAGTAAGATGATCCATGCTTCGGATGGGCATAATAAAAAGTCGGTTCTGCGCCTAACCTCTCCCTCGGTCGTGTCGGTCTTCCGTCCCATCCAATTGCGAGAGGTATAAAGGAAGAGAGTGCACTTTTGTCCACGCAAGCGCTTGTGCACTATAATATCTCCCGCGTAGATGGCTGATCTTGTGAAAGATTGGCCGTTGTGGTCGTATCGGCCAGGAGGACATAATTCTAGTATTCATAGAGCCCTGGCAACTACTCTGTACTGCACTGGCAAGTACTGTGCAAGAATACAACGCAACTCGATGGTGGCATTATTTGACTGCTATCTTTAAAAAAGCAGTGGTTTGATTGCTGCAAGTTTGAGTAGGTACTCGACCTATTTAAAATTTATTTCTAACATTACATAGTATAGAATGTCTTGTCATCATTATTTACATAATAACAAAATGATTGCAGTTTATTTATAAATATATACAAAGTAAAAAACATCCTCTAGGTTGACGCCGTATTCGCTGCTAAAGACTGACGGCCGGCGGCGGCGGTGGTGCGGCGTTAATAAAATTCATTTCATTTTTTTTTGTGTGTTAAAAGCTGAAAAGGTACTACAACAATACATACAATGAAGTCATTGATAAGTTACAAACTAATCACTAAATCAATTACTTCGTTTTATGACGAAATAATTTTTAATATTATGCTGATGTTAGTACTTATTTGTTTCTATGTTTTTAAATTTACCATGATAAGTTGTTAGGAAATACAAACATTCGTCAGTGTAGTGTGTGCAAAACGTTAGAATTAATATATTCAATAAGTTCTTGTGATGGATAGTTTTACAGGATTCTAAAACACAACTGATTTACGTAAATATGGAATTAAGATTTAGATTAGGTACCTCTTAATGCCTCCAGTCTTTCAGATACCATTCCCTCCCAGTGCGGCGATAACTTGGAGGAAGTTTTTTTTACCTAGTTTAAGTATAGACATTTGATTACCTCTATATTGTGTGGGGCATTATCACGATGCCACAAAGTCCATAAAAATTACGATAGTGGCTCGTCATTTGTAGTCAGTTTATTTTTAATTTTGCGCTATGATGCATTACGACGCATTTTAACAAGTATTAATTATTTAAATAAAACGCCTCACTGCGGACAAACAAAATGGTTTTAAATTACATTATACATACATACGTTAAATGCATAAACATAAAATATTTCAACATGTCTGGGTAAGACTTGATATTTATATATATTGATGTTTTTGGTAGTAATATAAATTAAAAATGGTGGCAACATTAAAATCTTATATTAATTTTACTTATATCCTATGTCACACCCTCAACCAGCGATACACTATCCTAACTACATATACTTTGCGTACAACTAAGATAGGTATATCAAGTTAAATTCTATCGAGTAGTTTCGGCTTTCGGTCGGGCCAAAGGAATAAATACCCTCGAACAACATAGCCCTCCTTCTCGAGGTAGTTGCGCAAAAAGTCTGTGTTTCAACAGTTTAGCGTGAAATACCTTATAATTTCAGGTTATCTTGTTCGCTGTCTTGGCGTTCGCTTTGGCGAGGCCCCAACTGTATTCTGGATACGGTTACGGCGGCTATGCGGCTGGCTATCCTGGATACTACGGATACTCCGGCTACTCCAACCCCGTGGCCTATGGAGGCTCATATGGCGCTTACGGAGCTTCCCCTTACACTTACGGATACGGCTACTATTAAACGCAGAATACTAACCAACAGCCATTTACGATAGTCTATTTTACGTGCCGCATATTTATCTATATATTTTTTTTTAAATAATATTATCTGTGTGAAGTTTAGTGATGGTTTTATTTATGTATTCTCCCTCAAAGGCTAGAAAGAAGCTCACTTAAGAATTTCTTTAAGTAAAGAGTAAATATCAGAGTAAAAAAATATCGGAAAATCCATAACAAAATCTGAAAAAAAAACGCGGGTGGAGCTGCGCGGATCAGCTAGTATATTGATAAAAGCTAACCAGACTTCTATCGCCAGTCCAGGAGCTGGCTACGGCTCCTGGACCTGGAGTTGTCATTCTAGAATACGGAACGTTTGAGAACAGAAAACAAATGTATGAGTATGATAAGTCTTGGTTAAAATGTTGTACTAAGTTTAATAATACAAATGTAGGTATTTGGTTAATAATAAATGCATTGTATTTGGCTATTCATGTATCCTTGAGTATATTTCAGCAAATTCGGATTGAAAATTGGTCAGTTTAGTCAAATAGTAATTTGCATCAAAACAAAAGCTGTATAAGCTACAAATGTATTCAACGCGTAGTTATCAAGATCGCAATAAATATTCCACAGTATAATGAAGCCAGTTTGCAATTGTGTATTGAATACCCGAGTAACCAGGGGCTGTAGCGAGATGCCGCCTAACGCGGATATGTTTATTGCTTGATATTATATCAGGTACACTTAATTCATTCATTACTCTGAAGATCAAGGACGCTTTTTATTTAAGTGCGACAAGACAAGTAATCAGGGCGTGGTGGTCGTGAATCGTATATAAGCTCGCATCGGCCAGGAACAATTATCACTTGAGACTTCAATTCCAAGTAACTTCCAACAATGTTCTACAAACTGGTGAGTTGTATTTTTTTTAAATTGTTTATTAATATATTTTGTTTTCTAGTAATTATTTATTTATATCTCTACTATCTTTATGATGCCTCTTCTAACTGGTAGTTCAATGTTTTAAATATTTTTGAATAATTTAAATTTCAGTGCTAGTGTTTTGTTTTCCATAAAGCTTTTATAGTTTATCAAGTGACACAAAATTAAAAAAAAAAACCGTCGCTGGATATTATTAAAACAATTAAAATTTTCTGTCTTTAATTGTAATTAAAAAAAAACTGTCTTCCACGTTTAGGTTATATGTATTTATCGTACTAGAGAATTCATCATAACTAAATAAATTATTTCAAATAAAATTCCGGCGCATAAATTCAGTTATACTCGTGGTTATACTCAATGTGCTCTGAGGATGTACAGCATAATTATGTTGTTGGAATGTGTCCGGAATGAAACATTTAGAAATTTAAATTTTGGCAATAATAATAATGCCCTGATTGAACTCATAAATTCAATGTTATCTAGACCAATGTCGAAAGAAGCCCAAATATTGATTAAGTTAGCAGCTTTAGGTTTAGGTGGACGCTAATATGTAGTACATTTTTAATTTAAGTTTGTAAGATGTTGATTGTTTTTACGGGACGGCATCGTCGCTCAGCGACAAAGTCCTTTCAATAAATGAAAAAAAAAACTCAATGTGCTCCTTAAAACAGGACTTATGAGGAGAGAATAAAATAGAATGAAAGTCTAAAGATTTGTATCATAGCATTATATCCAACTTATGAGTTATCGAGTTTAATCTTTTAATATCGTACGTGATGTGTCGATATATTAAATATTTCCCATGATTAGATGAAGATCGTTATGGCTTTTAAAACCACTAAGGAAACATCCAACTTACATCAACAGATGTAAGTAGGTAAACTATGTTTCCTTAACTGTAAGCAAAGTGACAATAATTGACACTATGCAGGTGGAAACAAGGAACCATCCAGTCTAAGGGACTGACTGTCCAGGTAACACCGAAGTATTAGATGTTCTGCCACCAATCAGCAATGTGTACTCGTAAACATTACTGTTTGAAAACAGTGTAGCTAGTAAAATTATCGGGATCCGGAGACTTAATTACTAAAGTCAGGAGAACTTTCTTCTGGTATAATAATATCCTAGGACAATACACACACGTTCATTTGATCCCAAACTAGGTAGAGTCTCGTAAGCAGAACACTGGTGCAAATACTTATATAAAATTTATTAATAATATATATATATTTATTAATTTTTTTAATTTATTTATTTTTTGTAAATTGATACTTATATGGATAAAATAACACCCAGACACAAGGTGGGAAGAAAGAACCCACGAACCATTGGTAAGCGGCTAGGGTATCTAACCGACCAATGGGCCCGTTAATCTTCACTAACTTGCTTATTTTTTTTTTAGATATAAGACCTCAATAATAAAGGATAGATAATAAAGGAGTAAAGGAGCCACCATAACAGCTCTAGCTGTTATGGTGGCTATCCACGCAGTTCGTTTATGGAACTCGTTGCCACACTCTATCAGAGCCAGTTCATCATTGAACGTTATTAAGATCAGAACTAAGGAGCATTTTCTGTCACAAGTAGTATGATATTTATGTATTTCTATATATACAAGTATATATATATATATAAATAGTATAGTTTATAGTATATATTTATATATTATATTATGAAGTAGGTATGTATTGTATTTTTGACTTAATATTTCGGTATGTTGTACACTAATTGTACCCCATTACAAATATCTCTTTATAAATTGGTTTTCTGTTAGAAAACTCATGTTTGAGTTAAGCTCGCCAATGAAGTACATGCATTTACTATCTTTTAATTACTGTATCTGTGTTTCTATGTGTACAATAAGAATAAATAAATAAATAATATATATAATTCCATTCTTTTTACAGATCACTTTCTTCGCTCTGGTGGCTGTGGCTTTTGCCAACCCCAAGCCCGACCCTCAGGTTGTGTACACCGCGCCTGCCTACGGCGCCGCGCCCCTCGGCGTCAGCTACACCGGTTACACTCCGCTCGCTTACTCCGCTGCAGCTGGCCCTTACTCCGCTTACCCCTACGGCTACCCTTCCTACTACGTTCGTTGAAACCCCTCTACATAACCCATGCAAGTTCGCTCGAAATGACCTGATTGCCAAACGTTTGATTGTTTTAATATAGTTTAATCTGCATACCTATTGTTTTTTTTATTTCAATTCTGTATAATGTATGTAATATGTCAATAACCATGTTTAAAAGACTCATTAGACGTGGTCGAAAATAAATGGATCCTTTTTAACGATTTCAGTCATGACGCAACTCGATTTCGATGAGATGGTATTTTTAGGAATCCATACCTAAAAGGTAAAAAAGGAACCCTTATGGTGAGACTTCGTCAGTCTGTTTGTCGCACCTATATATTTCAGGAACCACTGAAGCTATCGATTTGAAACATAGAATAGTTTTAGATGTTACTTACCCAACCTCATCGTAAATGAAAAAGGAATCACAATTTTTTGAATGGGGGATGAAATGTGTAGTGAAAATTTCAAAGTGAGACTACTATATCGAGTGGGGTATCATATGAAAGGGCTTTATTTGCACATCTCAACACTCTCTATTCTATTTTGTGGTATGTCACGTTACTTTTGCATTTTGATTAAACGTCAAAAAAAATACCGTTACCCATATCTCCGAACTTAGTGGAGGTAAAAATTTGAAACAATTATGGGTAATACACATCTATCAATATCTTAAAGAAAAAATTTAATGATCTTTCTAATTAGTACAGTTTTTTAGCAATCCTAAAAAAACTTCGTCAAACAAGCTTAAGTGTCGCAGCTTGGTATTTTTTTGCTATCTGAGGTGTTAGACGAATAGTAAAATAACTTTAATACGCCCAAAGAAGATATGTAACCCTCGGTGCGCGTGTCCGACTCGCATATGACCGGTTTTTTATGCCTATGTGTCAAATTTTCTGCGGTCACAAAAAGGGAGCACTAAACCAACTTCACTTAACAAACACGATCTTTATTACAAAATAACTAAATATTTACAATTTATTTACAAATATACTTAAATTAAGTAAAAAAACTACCTCCAAGTTGTCGCCGCACTAGGAGGGTAGGGTACCTAAAAGATTGGCGGCGTTACCACTTTGTATGGCCAAGCTTATACGTTGGCAGAAAAAGCTACCAGCCCGACGGTCTCCTCAGACTTCGATAAGTTTTGATGAAATTTCTTTCACCAAACCATGCGTCTCATGAGACCTAGACCCCATGGTCTCTACCGCAATGGGCGCAAATTTATAGCTGCATACTTGCGCCGCTTTGCATCACTAGCAGTCGCCGCAGGCCTCCAGCCGCCCTACAAGTGGCCGGGGTATGGGTCGCAGCAAGTGTATCGACACATGTCGCATCCCACACCAACGGCTTTCCACGTTGCCATGGTATTAAAGTGATGTGATCTAAATTCAACTTAACAAACTAAATTTCTTATCTCACGCGGCTTCTATTATCGAGAGTCACATAGTAGTGGCCAGGGTGTTTTAGACCAACGGGCTGGCCGTAGTCCGCGATTTGGTTTAACCTTCGTACGTGGGGCGCACTAAAAGTTTCCGGAATGAATAAGAAAAAAATACTATTAAAGGTCAAAAATAAATTTATTGTTTCTCAAAATATTCTCCCTCTGCGTAAATGCACTTTTTCATGCGATTAAACCAATTTTGGAAACTTTTGTGCCACTCCTCCGTGGTGACCTCAAAAAAGGGTTGTTCATACTCTTCGACAGCCTCTTCTTGTGACGAAAATCGTTGACCACGTAATTGATTCTTCATTTTTGGGAACAGAAAAAAGTCACAAGGTGCAAGGTCGGGGCTGTATGCAGGATGGCTCATAAGTTCTACGTTTTTCACCTTCAAAAATTCCATGGCCGTGTGGGAACTAGCATTGTCGTGGTGCAAGATGATACGGCGTTTCCGGTTATTTTTATGGAGTTCGTCAATAATTTCCGACAAACAAATGGTCGTGTACTAGTCATTATTCACGGTACGACGATTCTCTAAAGCAACAGTAGCCACGTGTCCAGTTTTATTAAAAAAAGAAGCAATCATCCGCTTAGATGCACTTTTCACGCGCGCTGCTTTGGTTGGCTTCGCCTTATCTTGAAAGATCCATACGCTCGATTGCTGCTTTGTTTTGGGATCGTAGCAATAAATCCATGTTTCGTCACCTGTTACTATGTCCCGCACCAAATTTGAGGCACCTTCGTTGAATCTGGTAAGCATGGAACTGCACCAAGTGACGCGGTCCGTTATTTGAACCTCGGTCAAATTGTGTGGGATTCACCGTGAGCACAGCTTTCTCACACCCAAATGTTTGTGTAGGATTAATTGTATTTGACTATGCTTATTTTTTTTCTTTTTGGGAATGATAGACGCTGTTGGCCGCAGATGGCCATTACAGCTTCACCGGACAATAGGAGGCGAGCGCTTAAAGCGCTCTAGCCTTAACGGCAGAAGTAGCGACGAGCTCAAGAGCACCTCAAAGAGGCACGGCCTCGGCTTGGGCTGTCGCTTAAGAGAGGGCTGAGTTTACCACCGGTTCACAACGCGCTCCCACTGAGAAGAACCGGCAAGAAACTCAGTGGGGTGATGCACGTCGTTGAGGTCGCATACGTACGACCCTTCGGCCTCGCCGGCGAGACCGGTGTCTGATAGCTAGTGTAGCATACGGTTGTCGGGGAGGGTTCGGCGCATCCCGGTCCAATAGGACCGTCATGGGGTCAGGAGGGTCGAGCAGTACGTGCCGTGGTCTGCGGCGCGAGTCAGAAGGACTAGGGGCGTAATCGGCGCCGGCGCGGATTAAACTGTTCGCGTGACGGGACGCGGATTCAAAGTAGCGTTTCGACGCTTCTTTGAGGAACTTACGAAGGGGATCTAACTTGAAATCGGAATGCAGATCTACGTTCCGCATGTACCATGGGGCACCGACGGCACGTCGGAGGAAACGATTCTGGATAACCTGGAGGCTATCGACACGGGTGCGGGCGGCGTGCGCGAAAACTACACTCGCGTAAGTCATGATAGGGACTCATGCTTATGTCTAAGGATGCGCGAATCTCATGGTAGGTCACATGCCTGTCTGTTTCAATCATACGGCGCACAGCATCGATGTTTTTGTTATTCACAGCGGTGGACGGGCGACCATCGCGAGATCTCGTCACTGAGATTGACACGACCGCGCTTGAATTCTCAAACCAGCTCATCGCGAAAAGCAGATTAAGGCCGAGCGATGCTCTGTTGAGCTGTCACACTTAAAATCGTCGAAAATCATACTACGAAAATTTTCCCGAGTTAATGTCGACACGCAATTTTTAAAATGACGCCACAAAGTAAAAACAATTGACAGTCAGATGAAACAAACTGCATTCTACAGCCAAAGAGTTCCATTTTAAAGTGTCATAGTTACTTTTTAAATATTGTTTATGTAAGTGGCCAGTTCCGGAAACTTTTAGTGTGACCTATGTATAGGCGGCATTTGCACGGAAAGCATCATCCAATTTAGTTTGACGGGCCCGTTGGTCTAGTGGTTAGTGACCCTGTCCGCTAACCGATGGGTCGTGGGTTCAATTTCCACCAAGTGTCTGGGTGTTATTTATCTATTTGAGTATGTATTTACAAAAAAAAATGTATATAAGTATTAGTATCAGTTGTCTGGTTTCCATAGTACAGGCTCTGCCTAGTTTGGGATCAGATGACCGTGTGTGGATTGTCCCAAGATATTATTATTATTATTAGTTATACGCAAAGGTCATGCGCCAGTAAGTAATCCATCTTTATTTTAGGACTAGCAATTTCCTGCGGCTTCGCTCGCTAATTTTTTACAGAGTTTACCAACCCCTAATACACCCCCAAAGGTTGTTTTTAAAATTCGCGAAACACGTATTGATTTATTTTATTTAGAGAAAAAATACAAAATAAAACACCCCATTTAACCCCTTTAAAGTCGAATTTTCAAAAATCCTTTCTTAGTGGATGCTAACATCATAAGAAGAACCTACTGTCCAAATTTCAGCTTTTTAGGTTCAGCGGTTTGGCCTGTGCGTTGATGAATCAGTCAGTCAGTCAGTCAGTCAGGACAAGTAATTTTATACGTATAGAAGATTATCATTATTTCCTTTTGCTTTACGCAGTTCCAGCATAGCACAATCAATGAGGACCGCGTCATATTATGGTATTCGAGCTACATGCGTCAGTATGAGATTTATCTGGTAATGAACAGGCCACGCGTCTAATGCCCGGTTTCTGAGGATCTCAGTTAACTGTTCATTAGCTATTGGTTCAATAAAGTTATGTATAAGATAAAGTTAGTTTAACTGTCACTGAGTTTCTGAGTACACCGAAAGGCATTCAATAACTATGAGACCGATAAGCAGTGCAATAATTCGACGCTAGATGGGTCTTTATCTCTGATCAAATTTAAAATTGATTTTAAAGTTTTATATAGCCAATATTACCAGTTCTTATTTTTATTAACATTTTTCCGGTATAAATAAGTGCTCAAGAATGATATTAATTAAGTAATAATCAATTAAATTCACCGAAAGTAGTGTCACCAAACGCCGTTAACTCTCGTAGCGCTAGTGCTGCGTAAACAAAGTGACATACAAAAATTCAATTTTCCGTGGGCTCCCTGCGCGCGCACGCTGCAGCAGCGTCAACCTCAAAAACGTCAAGTTTGATGTTGAAAACAATAATATCATTGGTTGAAATCGTCAAATAAAGTTATCGAATAGATAAACTGCACACATTGGTCAGTTAAATTGAGCCAAGTTTAAACGGACTTTATGTAACAATTCGAGGTTCGGAAACGCAATGTGTCAAGTTATCGAACCAATAGCGCTAACGAATAGATAAACTATCGATAAAAGTACCTCAGAAACCGGCCATAAATCTACGGTAATGTGAATTGGCAACCGTGTGGCGGGCGGCAGACATTGGTTGATTTCTTTTGCGTAGATTCGCGTAGTTGAATATGAACACATCTATACTAATATTATAAAGAGCTTTTTCGCGTGAATGACTCATTAACGCAGAGCCGAAACTACCGAAGCTAAGCCTTATTTTGCTTATTTCGCTTTATTTTGAATAGAAGGTTAATTTTATGGCGTAGGCAAAGAAGAAAGGATTTTAGGAAATTCAAACTCTAACCATCCTATTACGAAAAGCAGTTTAACGATGAACCCAGGTTTAGATTCAGGCTTAAGGAACAATTTTCTGAGTTTAAACCCAGGTACTTCCTTAAACTGCTTTTCGTAATAAGACGATAAGGGTGTAAAATAGGGAATGAAAGTTTGTTTGTTATAAAATCTTTTTAAAAAAAATTGAACCGACTTCAATATCACTGAAAAGTATAAAATAATTTAAATATTATTGAAGTTGGTGTTAGCTTACCGGCTGTGTATATTTGGCACCAACTTCAATAATATTTAAATTATTTTATACTTTTCAGTGATATTGAAGTCGGTTCAATTTTTTTTTAAAAAGATTTTATTTTAAACTTTTTAGTGATATTTTCATATAATAAAGATTGAACCATCGAAAACCGTAAAATTATCTAGGTAGGTTATGATCACATTATCGTCTACATAGTTTTATATAATTCATGTTTCTTCAGAAAAAAATATCCGATCGTAATGAAATTTACATGAAATCATCATAGTAGTTTACTCTCTCGAATAAAAAAAGAATCATCGAAATCGGTTCATAATTGTCAGAGCAATGTAATGGAGAACATCAGTTTTATGGTTTTTACCAGATAAATTCCTCCACATCGTTCATGGTCCTCCAGGAAGTTCTTATCCGGTTGTAATAAAATTTATACAGATTCAATACAGTGGTTTCTTCTTTCGAATAAAAAAAGAATCATTGAAATTGGTAAATATTTGCCAGAGTTATGACCATTTTGTCCTTAAAAGCGATAAAAAAGTCATCTATATAGGCTTTCTTGCAGCTCTCAGTGCGCAGTCACCATTCTTGTTTTTTCAGGAAATACTTATTACTAAGCAATAATTTTTTTATGGGACCCAATCAATGGATTGAAGAATGGATGGAAGAAAGATTTTTTCAAATCGGTTCATAATTGCCAGAGTTATGCGCGAACATACATAAAAAAAAAAAATATATACAGACGAATTGAGAACCTCCTCCTTTTTTGAAGTCGGTTAAAAAAGAATATCATTTGACAATTTTTTTATGTTTACACATATCATATGTGTCATATGTCATAATAATATGTCTATCGAACTGAAATTTACCACACATACTCTTCAATAAAAATAATAAGACACGTATTTCTGTTTTTAAGAAAATTCATCTCTTAAGTGTGTAAAATTAAATTTTAATCTGTGAATGGTAATATTTTTTGTTAACTTATTTGAGGATAGTTATCAAATACACATGAACCACACATACTCTTCAATAAAAAATCAGAACCTGAATTAAATTAAGAGATGAAGTTCATCTCTTAATTTAATCAATTAGTATATTCTTTGCTGTCAGCTGACAGTAAAGAATATACTAATTGATACGATTTTAGACACGGAAGATACAGTACACTTGAGTTTTTGAAACCACCAACAGTTTTTGAATTCTCTCAATCCGTCAGGACTTCCTCCTCGTAGTAGTTTAATAAAAGTTGGATTTGAATCTCCCTAACATCTGCAGTTATGCAATGGGACAAGATTACAGCAAAATTAAAATATTATTATCGAAACCATCCTTATCCTTTTTGGACCATCAGCTAGTCAAACTGCGCACATTCCTCGCATGCCTATAATCCCCACAGATTTATATACAATTTCTACTACAGTGGTGAGCGGCAATGCAAAACCGTAATTAGCTGTCTGTTAATCTCGCTAAATGTTTGTTCACTCTAATCCAGGGGTGGTTTAGAAGAAAAAAAATCTGAAAATCTTTAACAAAATCTGAAAAAAAAAACGTGGGTAGAGCTACGTGGATCACCTAGTATTTTGATAAAAGCTAACCAGACTTCTATCGCCAGCCGAGGAGCCATATCCAAGCTGTCATTCTAGAATAAGTCTTGGTTAAAATATTGTAGTAATTATACTAAGTTTAATAATACAAATGAAGGTATTTGGCTAATAATAAATGCATTGCATTTGGCTATTCATGTATCCTTAAGTATATTTCAGCAAATTCAGATTGAAAATTAGTCAGTTTAGTTAATAGTAATATGCATTAAAACAAAAGCTTTATAAGCTACAACAAATGTATTCAACGCGTAGTTATCAAGATTACAATAAATATTCCACAGTATAATGAAGCCAGTTTGTTTATAATTGTGTATTGAATACCCGAGTAACCAGGGGCTGTAGCGAGATGCCGCCTAACGCGGATATGTTTATTGCTTGATATTATATCAGATACACTTAATTCATTACTCTGAAGATCAAGGACGCTTTTTATTTAAGTGCGACAAGACAAGTAATCAGGGCGTGGTCGTGAATCGTATATAAGCTCGCATCGGCCAGGAACAATTATCACTTGAGACTTCAATTCCAAGTAACTTCCAACAATGTTCTACAAACTGGTGAGTTGTATTTTTTAAAATTATATATTAATATATTTTGCTTTTAATCGAGTTTAATCTTTTAATATCGTACGTGATATTAAATATTTCCCATGATTAGATGAAGATCGTTATGGCTTTTAAAACTATTAAGAAACATCCAACTTACATCAACAGATGTAAGTAGGTAAACTATGTTTCCATAACTGTAAGCAAAGTGACAATAATTGACACAATGTAGGTGGAAACAAGGAACCCTCCAGTCTAAGGGACTGACTGTCCAGGTAACACCGAAGTATTAGATGTTCTTCCACCAATCAGCAATGTGTACTCGTAAACATTACTGTTTGAAAACAGTGTAGCTATAGAGCGTCCAACTAACGCGCGTTCACTAAGTGAACTTTTAAAAGTGAACTTTTGTGTAACATGACGCAGTTACGTTCTATTGGTGCTGTCAAAAAGAAAATAAACGGTTGGATCTATTATAGTAAAATTATCGGGATCCGGAGACTTAATTACTAAAGTCAGGAGAACTTTCTTCTGGAATAATAATATCCTAGGACAATACACACTAGTGGTGCGTTCCTCACTCATGAGTCGCCTCATTCGAGGTACTCGTGAGGACAAATTGAAAGAGTTCCTCATTTTTCAACGATGAACCACCTCATTTTATCTTTCATTCCTCGTTCTCGCTCGCGAGATTGAGGTTTGAGGCCGCACGCGTTTACCTCGTCGTGCGAGCGAAAGGCGAGCGAGTGAGGATTACTGAATGAGTGAGCGAACAAATCGACCAAATGAGTGAGGACGATCTGTGTGAGCGTGGACTGGTGAGGCGTGAGTTACAATTTTGCGAGTTAGGTTTGTATTTAGATAATCGTATCATACTAATATTATAAATGTAAAAAATTGTGAGGATATACGGATGATTGACGATGACCTCAGTAGTTTAAACATAATTCAAATCACGAATTGAAATATCAATATTAATTTCGTGATCTTAATTCTCTTAAATTATTATCTATTTATTTAGTGATAAGGCTGGTAATTGAGTGTTTTTTGTTTATTTTGGACTAAAACACTGAGCGAAAAGCACGCTGCAGCTGTAACGATCCGGCGTCCTCCTCGCTTCCTCGTTTGTGGCGCGTGACTCGCGTGAGTGAGGCCCTTGTAGTATTGTTCTGTGGTGAGGCCATGAATTGATATCTAAAACCGTCCCCCGTCAAGATATCCTCACCTCAAATGAGGTGTACCTCGCGAGAACCTCACGAACGAAAATGATGTACTCCCTCATCCTCATTTTAAATTTACGAGTTACCCATTACTAATACACACACGTTCATTTGATCCCAAACTAGGTAGAGTCTCGTAACCAGACAACTGGTGCAAATACTTATATACTTACTTTTTTTGTAAATTTATGCTTATATAGATAAAATAACACCCAGACTTGTGTCTGGGTGTTATTTTACCAACCAACCCACCCACCGGTCGTGGGTTCTTTCTTCCCACCTTGTGGTGGGAAGAAAGAACCCACGACCCATTGGTAAGCGGCTAGGGTATCTAACCGACCAATGGGCTCGTCAATCTTCACTAACTTGCTTAATTATTTTTTTTAGTAATAAGTCCTGTTTTCCGTTCTTCTTACAGATCACTTTCTTCGCTCTGGTGGCTGTGGCTTTTGCCAGCCCCAAGCCCGACCCTCAGGTTGTGTACACCGCGCCAGCCTACGGCGCCGCGCCCCTCGGCGTCAGCTACACCGGTTACACCCCACTCACTTACTCCGCTGCAGCTGGTGCTTACCCCGCTTACCCCTATGGCTACCCTTCCTACTACGTTCGTTGAAACCCCTCTACATAACCCATGCAAGTTCACTCGAAATGACCTGATGGCAAACGTTTGATTGTTTTAATATAGTTTCTTATCTGCATACTTATTGTTTTTTTTATTTCAATTCTGTTATAGTCGATACGCAAGTTTATAAGACTAACGTTTCCAACCTTTGGATGGAGAAGAAAATAAAGAAGTTACAAAGAGCAGAGGGTGCGCGCACTAGACATGAATAGGTAACATTAACACAAAGATACATAAAACACATATGTTGTAAACTATAATAATTTAGCGATGCGTCGGCGGCGGTGCTAAAGGGAGGATCCTCCGACCGAGCGAGGTGTTATGCTCGGCCAGGGCCGAAGCCCCCAACAGATGTTGTCGGGATGTTGTATATATTCTCCGAGTTGGAGAAACTTCGCTTGCACGATTTGAAATCGGTGGCGCCATCTGTCTTGTTGTATGTAGTACTATTTGCTTCTTCCTCGCGTCGCTGTATAATGAAATTGACTGGCTTAGAAAAGATCAGGGTAATTTAAGTAAATTATCCCTTAAAAGGAAATTAAGACAGGTGTTGCTTGCTGAATTCAGTACAAAACAATGTTTGTAATCGCCAAATATGATACCTACTCGTATTTAGTAACTAAAAATAAACTGTCAGTAAGTACATAATTATAAGTACTTAAGTAATAAATAATTATATCGCAGGACCCTTCGTAAATCAAACCTTTTGTATTGTATCAACCTTTTGTATATTAAATCGAGCGCTAATCCCGCCGACAAACTGTTACGCAGTTTGGCGGGTTAAAATCAAATGTATGACTTTTGTTCCAATAAAGGATTTATTTATTATTATTTATTATTATTATTATTTGTACCACATGTGGCGTCATCTTGTGTGGAGTCGCCACAATAATATATATTCATATGTGTATAATATATAAACATACATCAAATAATACTATTTATAATAATACCAGCCCTTGAATATGTCCCACTGCTGGGCACGGGCCTCCCCTCAAGATGAGGGGGCTTAGGCCATAGTCCACCACGCTGGCCAGGTGCGGGTTGGCGGACTTCACACGTCATTCGAGAGCTAGTTAGGCTTTCTCAGACATGCAGGTTTCCTCACGATGTTTTCCTTCACCGAAAGCTAGTAACAATCGCACAAAGACGAATCGCACATGATTCATTGAAGAAATCAGAAGTGCGAGCCGGGGTTCGAACCTGCGCACCTTGTTTCCAAGGCAAGCACTCACACACTGAGCTGTTACCGCTTTTAATATATATATAATACTATTTTAAACATACATAAATCAGTACGTACTAATATAACAAGAAAATTAAACAAATACCGATTAACTTATAAGTTGGCGGAAAAAGCTACCAGCCCGACAGTCTCCTCAGACTTCGATAACTTTTGATGAAATTTATTTCACCAAACTATGCGTCTCATGAGACCAAGGCCCCATGGTCTCTACCAAAATGGGCGCAAATTTATAGCTGGAACCTAGGGCTGCATACTTGCGCCGCTTTGCATCACTAGCGGCCGCCACAGGCCTCCAGCCACCCTACAAGTTGCCGTAGTGTGGGGACGCAGCAAGTGTATCGACACATGTCGCATCCCACACCAACGGTTTCCCATGTTGCCAGGATATTAAAAAGATGTGATCTAAAATCAACTTAACAAATGAAATTTCGTATCTCACGTGGCTTCTATTTAATTATCGAGAGTCACATACTAGTGGCCAGGGTGTTTTAGACCAACGGGCCGACCGTAGGCGGCGATTTGGTTAACCTTCCTATAGGCGGCATTTGCACGAAAAGCATCATCCAATTTAGTTATACGTAAAAGTCATGCGCCAGTATCTGATCCATCATTATTTTAGGATTATCTTTATTTCCTTTGGCTTGATGCAGTTCCAGCATAGCACAATCAATGAGGACCGAGTCATATTATGGTGTTCGAGCTACGTGCGTCATTATGATATTTATCTGGTAATGTACAGGCCGCGCATCTAAATCTACGGTAATGTGAATTGGCAACCGTACGGCGGGTGGCAGGCATTGGTTGATTTCTTTTGCGCAGATTCGCGTAGTTGAATATGAACACATCTATACTAATGTTATAAACAGCTTTTTCGCGTGAATGACTCATTAACGCAGAGCCGAAACTACCGAAGCTAAGCCTACAAATTTTGGATAGAAGGTTCATTTATTGCGCAGGCAACCAATAAGAAAGGATTAAGGAAATTCAAAATCTAATCGTCTTATTACGAAAAGCAGTTTAACGATGAACCTAGGTTTAGACTCAATTATGGAACAGGTTTATGGAACAATTTTCTGAGTTTAAACCCAGGTTCTTCCTTAAGCTGCTTTTCGTAATAAGACGGCAAGTGTGTTAAAATAACCCATGCAAGTTCACTCGAAATGACCTGATTGCCAAACGTTTGATTGTTTTAATATAGTTTCTTATCTGCATACTTATTGTTTTTTTTATTTCAATTCTGTTATAGTCGATACGCAAGTTTATAAGACTAACGTGGTCGAAAATAAATGGATCCTTATTAACAATTTCAGTCATGACGCAACTCGATTTCGATGACATGGAAATAGACATGGTCTTTTTAGGGTTACATACCTATCTAAAAGGTAAAAAAGGAACCCTTATGGTGAGACTTCGTCAGTCTGTTTGTCGCACCTATATATTTCAGGAACCACTGAAGCTATCGATTTGAAAAGAAACGAAAGAATAGTTTTAGATCTTACTTACCTAACCTCATCGTAAATGTAAAAAAGAATTACAATATTTGAATGGGGGTTGAAATGTGTAATGAAAATTTCAAAGTGAGACTACTACATAGGTCACACTAAAAGTTTCCGGAACTGGCCACATACATAAACAATATTTCTAAAGTAATTACAACTTTTTAAAATGGAACTGTTTGGCTGTAGAATGCAGTTTGTTTCATCTGACTGTCAATTGTTTTTACATTGTGGCGCCATTTTAAAAATTGCATGTGTACATTAACATGGATTTAATTCGAGAAAATGTTCGTAGTATGATTTTGTACGATTTTAAGTGTAATTTGACTGCTCAACAGAGCATCGCTCGGCTTCAATCTGCTTTTGGCGATGAAGAACTATGCAAGACGACTGTTTATAGCTTGTTTGCGGAATTCAAGCGCGGTCGTGTCAATCTCAGTGACGAATCTCGCGATGGTCGCCAGTCCACTGCTGTGAACAACAAAAGCATCGTGCGCCGTATGATTGAAACAGAAGGGCATGTGACCACCATGAGATTCGCGCATCCTTAGACATAGGCATGAGTCAAATACAATCAATCCTACACAAACATTTGGGTGTGAGAAAGCTGTGCTCACGTTGGATCCCACACAATTTGACTGAGGCTCAAAAAACGGACCGCGTCACTTGGTGCAGTTCCATGCTTACCAGTGCAATATCTGCGAGCTGTTTATGCTTTATGCTATTTGTTCGTGTTCCAGCACAAATATCCTTAAATTAACCAATATTACCATCATATCCATTTACATAAAAAAAAATACATTAATTCATGTACAAACTAAGATTTTTAAAAATTAAGACTGTTTAGAGAAATCCTAGGGTAGGCAAAGTATTTTTGTCAGTATGGAGCCGCTGAATAAACTTATTAATATTTTCAAATGCAAATTAATATGTCTATAGTGACATATTAATATTATATTTATTATTTATATTTGACGGACCCGTTGGTCTAGTGTTTAGAGACCCTGTCCGCTGACCGAAGCGTCGTGGGTTCGATTCCCACCAAGTGTCTGGGTGTTATTTATCTATTTAAGTATGTATTTACAAAAAAAATGTATTTAAGTATTAGTACCAGTTGTCTGGTTTCCATAGTACAGGCTCTGCCTAGTTTGGGATCAGATGACCGTGTGTGGATTGTCCCAAGATATTATTATATTATTATTATTATAGTATTTGGTTGTATATGGATATTTGAAATGATATAATAAAATGGTTAAAATAGGTGAAACAAGCCAAATACATTTTTTTGCCTACCCTCTATGCACGCCACTGATGCTTACCAGATTCAACGATGGTGCGTCAAATTTGGTGTGGGACATGGTAACAGGTGTCGAAACATGGATTATTGCTACGATCCCAAAACAAAGCAGCAATCGAGCGAATAGGTCTTTCAAGATGAGACGAAGCCAACCAAAGCGGCGCGCGTGAAAGGCATCTAAGCGGATGATTGCTTCTTTTTTTTATAAAACTGGACACATGGCTACTGTTGCTTTAGAGAATCGTCGTACCGTGAATATTTATATTAATTGACAAGCTCCGTAAAAATAACCGGAAATGCCGTATCATCTTGCACTACGACAATGCTAGTTCCGTTCTAGACACGGCCAGACAAACAAACGAATATATGAAGTTAAAAAACGTAGAACGTATGAGCCATCTTGCATACAGCCCCGACCTTGTGACTTTTTTCTGTTCCAAAAAATTAAGAACCAATTACGCTGTCAGCGATTTTCGTCACCAGAAAAGGCTGTCGAAGAGTATGAAAAACACGTTTCTGAGGACACCACGGAGGAGCGGCACAAAAGTTTTCAAAATTGGTTTAATCGCATGAAAAAGTGCATTTAGGGCAGTTGACCCGGTTCTAGCCATTTTAGGCGTTTTTTTCCATTAAAGTGTTTGGTGATTCATCATTTTAATAATCTCAGACATCATTTTCATCTCAAGTCATCAAAAGTATGTTCATCTTACCTTATAGAACCTTATATTTGTTAAAACTCGCAATATATTCGTTATTTATTTAAAAAAAGGTCCGAATGGGTGTTAGAACCAGTTTTGGCCACATTTTACCCATTTGTGGCCACACACTGTGTGCCAGTTTTGGCCATTAGGAAATAAAGCATCAACGAATTCAAAATCAATGTATCATTATTAGTAAGTCGCTAAAAATGGCACAATCAACTATTCCTTATTAGGTATTCAAATAATCTTCAACACACTAGACTAGAAAGACGAGATTATAGCATAATATGTACCTAGATCACAAGTGTGTCACTAGTCTTCTAATTTACATTAGTATTATAGATGGAAACAAAAGTAATAAATATATCTTAACTTTAGTAGAGTGAACTATCCTTACAGGCACCCTGCCAGATCGGCAATTTTCCTATTTTCCAGATTTTATTTAATTTTATACAAACATTAGGTGGTTTAAGCATATAAAGCCATATGGTAGTTGCGTGCCTCGCGCACGCGTTTTTTTTATCAAGGGTGATTATGTATAACTACCCTAGTTTACGTAGTTTGACATATGATCAGCTAAAAACCTAGTTTTCATACAAAAGACGACGATAAACATCAAGTGGCCAGAATTGGGGATTCTACGTGTGCCACTTTTGGCCATCGACTTGGCCAAAGATGGGAAATTACATAATTGTTGCCCCATTTGTGGCCATCGGTTTTAACTTTACTTCTCGTACAAATGGTGAGCAAATGACTAAAATTCTGCTTAGACAATATGATTTTAATGAGATATGAAAAATAACATTATAAAAAAAAACTAAGATTCCAGAGACAATAACTGATTACATAACCACTGTCCCTTACCGTTTTTGTTAAGAAATGAGCACGTTTCGGGCACATCGACATTGAATGGCTGCTATAATCTCAGTTACGTTTGATACATGATAGCTAACAACTATATTAAGGTTGCCATGAGTCGTAAGTGTAAGTGTCATATTCCATAGATCTGTTTTATTATCTGAACCTTGTTAACACAGCTTTGAAGTTGAAAATGGCTGAAACTGGGTCAGTGGCCAGAACCGGATCACCTGTCCTACGCAAAAGGGAGAGGGAGAATATTTTGAGAAACAATAAATTCATTTTTCACCTTTAATAGTAATTTTTTCTTATTCATTCCGGAAACTTTTAGTGCGCCTCTCGTATAATGAAGCCAGTTTGCTTATAATTGTGTATTGAATACCCGAGTAACTAGGGGCTGTAGCGAGATGCCGCCTAACGCGGATATGTTTATTGCTTGACATTTTATCATATACACTTAATTAATTCATTACTCTGAAGATCAAGGACGGTTTTTATTTAAGTGCGACAAGCAAGTAATCAGGGCGTGGTGGTCGTGAATCGTTGTATATAAGCTCACATCGTCCAGGAACCATTATCACTTGAGACTTCAATTCCAAGTAACTTCCAACAATGTTCTACAAACTGGTGAGTGGTATTTTTAAAAATTATATATTAATATATTTTGTTTTCTAGTAATTATTTATTTATATCTATATCTTTATGATGCCTCTAACTGGTGGTTCAAAGTTTTAAATATTTTTTGAATAATTTAAATATTCCTGGCAGTGTTTTGTTTTACAAAATGAAGTATATCTATCAAATGACAGAAAATTAAAATAAAACCGTGTCGAAGTATATTATTGAAACAATTAACATTTTCTTTCTTCCACATTTCGGTAATATGTACCTACTAGGGAATTCATCTAAATAGATAGATAACTAAATAGATTATTGCAAGCAAGCTTTAAAGCTCCAAACAAACACACAAATTCACAAATTCAGTTATACTCATGGTTATACTTCTATAGTTTCAAATAATGTTGTAATTTGTAATAAGTGATTTACGTTGGTGAATACTAAGCCTTACCTCAATGTTCTCCTTAAAAAGACTTATGAGGAGAGAATAAAACTCCATAGAATGAAAGTCTAAAGATTTGTATCATAGGATTATATCCAACTTACGAGTTATTGAGTTTAATCTTTTATATCATACGTGTTGTGTCGATATAGTTATTATTTCCTATGATTAGATGAAGATTATGGCTTTTGAAACCATTAGGATGCTGATGTATGTAGGTAAACAATGTTTGCTTAACTGTAAGCAAAGTGACAATAATTGACAGTATGTAGGTGGAAACAAGGAAGTCTAGTCTAAGAGACTGACTATCCAGGTAACTATTCGATGTTCTGCCACTAATCAGCAATGTGTAAACATTGCTGTGTGAAAACAGTGTAGCTAGTAAAATTATCGGGTTCCGGAGACTTAATTACTAAAGTCAGGAGGACTTTCTTCTGGTATAATAATATACACACACGTTCATTTGATCCCAAACTAGGTAGAGTCGGTAACCAGACAGCTGGTGAAAATACTTATATACCTACCATACATATATAGATAAAATAACACCCAGACAAAAGTGGGAAGAAATAACCCACGACTTATTGGTAAACGGCTAGGGTGTCTGTCTAACCACTAGACCAATAGGCCCGTCAATCTTCATTAACTTGCTTTTTTTTTGTAGTAATAAGACCTGTTTTCCGTTCTTCTTACAGATCACTTTCTTCGCTCTGGTGGCTGTGGCTTTTGCCAGCCCCAAGCCCGAGCCTCAGGTTGTGTACACCGCGCCAGCCTACGGCGCCGCGCCCCTCGGCGTCAGCTACACCGGTTACACCCCACTCACTTACTCCGCTGCAGCTGGCGCTTACCCCGCTTACCCCTACGGCTACCCTTCCTACTACGTTCGTTGAAACCCCTCTACATAACCCATGCAAGTTCACTCGAAATGACCTGATTGGCAAACGTTTGATTGTTTTGATATAGTTTCTTATCTGCATACCTATTGTTTTTTTATTTCAATTCTGTTATAGTCGATACCCAAGTTTATAAGACTAACGTGGTCGAAAATAAATGGATCCTTTTTATCGATTTCAGTCATGACGCAACTCGATTTCGATTACATGGAAATAGACATGGTCTTTTTAGGGTGACATATCTAAAAGGTAAAAATGGAACCTTTATGGTGAGACTTCGTCTTCATGTCTGTCTGTCACACATACATATATATTTCAGGAACCACTGACGCTATCGATTTTAAACTTAGAATAATTTTAGATCTTACTTATCCAACTTCATCATAAATGAAAAAAAACACAATATTTTGAATGGGGGTTGAAATGTGTAATGAAAATTTCTGACTACTATATCGAGTGGGGTATCATATGAAAGGGCTTTATTTGCACATCTCAACACTCTCTATTCTATTTTGTGGTATGTCACGATGCTTTTGGCTATTAGTAAAATGTCAAAAAATAATACCGTTACCCTTATCTACCAAGTTTGTGGAGGTAAAAATTTAAACAATTATGGGTAATGCATATCTACCTATATATATCTTTAAGAAAAAATAAAATGATCTTTCTAAATACTGGACGTATTTTAGTAATCTTAAAAAACCTCGACCAACAAACTTAGTGTGACGGCTTGGTGTTTTTGCTATATGAGGTGTTAGACGAATAGTAAAAAAATACGCCCCAAGAAGGTATGTAATCCTCGGTGCGCGTGTCCGACTCGCACATGACCGGTTTTTTAATGCCTATGTGTCAAATTTTCTGCGACCACAAAAAGGGAGCACTAAACCAACTTCACTTAACAAATACGATCTCCATTTACTTAAGGTTTCCACAGCCGGATTGACATAAAAGACCAGATTTATTAAGATCTATTTAATTAATAAAAAAAATACATTAATTTAATATTATTTAAATCTAACTAAAAACGAGTGATAATTGCCCGATGCTTGTGGCAAGAATACAGATGGCAGGCCCTGCCGGGTGGCCGGTGACGGTGGCATGTCACAATCAATTCCCACTGACTCAGCGTTTGGATTCCGGTAATCTTCCGAAATGCATTTGCGGTCCGCCTATTACACCGGAGCATAACAGCCGAAATGCATTTACGGTCCGCCTGTTACACCGGAGCATAACACCTCCCCCTTCAGATCAGCGACTATTGAAGACTGTCGTCGAAAATGGAGCTGAATGTTGTTCTGAATTGATTCCCGCGCTGCTCGAGACAGTATAAATCCTTTGTTCTTCTGGACCATTGCGATGTCGCTGACAGTAGCGGCGACTTCTTCATACACTTCTTCCGAGAAAGTAGTCCAATATCCAGAGAAATATATGTAATTACGTAGATTGAAATTGTAGTGTACTCGTAATTCACGTTCGTCTTGAAGTCCAAAGGCATGAGCTCCGTGTCCATAATTCTCAACATAGTAAAATGCCTATTAACTCAAACTGGTAGAATAGGTACATGGTGAAATTCCTATTGAACGGGAACGTAATCTTGACTGGATTGCAGAGCTGTCCTCAGCTGCGTTACAGTGGGTTGTTGGATATAATCTTTCGTTTCGACGACTGGTTCTGGATGCCATGGTTTTCATTGAAAAAGATACCATTTATGGATCTTCGGGCATTCAGCCTCTATGTACCTGTATCGTCCTTCGTATTTTGCCAGGAATGGATAACGGGGTGTAAGGATTTTTTTAGGTAAGTACTATAGATAATATATAAAAATATATCCTGATATAAAAATTTGTACTTGGGAAAGGATAGTGGGTAATATAATATATATTTTTTTTAAATTCTAGTGAAGTCTAACCTAATTTTCTCCTAAAATAGATAATACCTGACCTAAATGGGCATACCTAACGAAATCTTGTATGATTTCGTTAGTAGCCTCAGTCCGGCTAATCTTAACTGGTACCTAGCCTATTCTATTCTGATTATAAACTACGTTGCCTAATATCTAAGAGGAATCATTCAGTCTTCGATAGACTGACATGAATTTTTATAGCGAGTCGCTGTCGCTATTTTGTACCCATGCTTTAATCGCATGAATCATCAGGAGGGTCAGGGGGTTCCGGTAGCCAATCTATTTTAGTGGTACCGCCCTTGTAGCGCTGCTGCATCTCCTGCCCAAACTCGAATGCCTTTTCCATGATTTCAGGATACATGTAACGTATCCTAGAGCCTAACAATACTTTAAGGTTACTTAAATGACACTGCAAGATTAACTTTTTATAAAAGAATCGCTTAGCAGCAATAGTGGCCAGAACCGTTTCTTTTACTCGTAAATTTATATAAGAGTAAGTCATTATAATAGATACTAAAAACTAAACTAAAAATCTTAGAAACTGGTAGAAACTACTGTCTGTCTGAGAATACTCCATATATCAATCCAGTTTTCTGGAATATCATTGGAGTTAATTGGCAGACCAGTGGGCCCTGTTATCTTAATAATACAATCTAAAATAAATATACCTACTTACGTATTTAATTTCATAATATGTATATAGGGGATTCTTATATAAAGGATATTCTGACTAATAGAAATAAGGATTAGCAAATACTTGAACGATTCAAGGACTTGCAACATTGGTATCTTTATGTCGGCATCAATGTCTGGATGCTCCGGGCTGTAACTCACTGTGGTTCTGGATTCTCGATGAAGGCTAGAAAGCACACGCAGCGGCTATGCGGAGCCGACAGGATCGATGCTAGAGTCCTTTTTACGCGCCGCGCACTGCTTCGAGAATACTACCGTGACTGCGCCACTTAAGGTTTCCACAGCCGGATTGACATAAAAGACCAGATTTATTAAGATCTATTTAATTAATAAAAAAAATACATTAATTTAATATTATTTAAATCTAACTAAAAACGAGTGATAATTGCCCGATGCTTGTGGCAAGAATACAGATGGCAGGCCCTGCCGGGTGGCCGGTGACGGTGGCATGTCACAATCAATTCCCACTGACTCAGCGTTTGGATTCCGGTAATCTTCCGAAATGCATTTGCGGTCCGCCTATTACACCGGAGCATAACAGCCGAAATGCATTTACGGTCCGCCTGTTACACCGGAGCATAACAATTTACAAAATATTTACAAATACTACCTAAACTAAGTAAAAAATTACCTCCAAGTTGTCACACAGGGAGGGAAGGATATCTAAAAGATTTGCGGCGTTACAGTGTTTCGACACTTGTCCCGTCCGACACCAACGGCTTTCCATGTTGCCATGGTATTAAAGTGACGTGATCTAAATTCAATTTAACACACTAAGTTTCTTATCTCACGTGCCTTCAATTATCGAGCGTCATATAGCAGCGGTCAGCGTGTTTTATCCCAACGGGCCGGTCGTATGCGGCGATTTGGTTTAACCCTCGTATAGGCCGGATTTGCACGGAAAGCATCATCCAATTTAGTTAAACGCAAAGGTCATGTGCGTCAGTAACTGTTCCATCATTATTTTAGGATTAACATTATTTCCTGTGGCTTGATGCAGTTCTGGCATAGCACAATTAATGAGGTCCGCGTCATATTATGGTATTCGAACTACGTGCGTCATTATGAGATTTATCTGGTAATGCACAGGCCGCGCGTCTGAATCTACGGTGATATAAAAGGTTTCGTCGCGCACTGCCTGATTTCGCACTTTGGTAACATTTTAGTATTTTTGAAGAATGGCAACTGTGCAGCGGGCGGCAGGCATTGGTTGATTTCTTTTGCGTAGATTCATGTAGTTGAATATGAACACATCTATACTAATATAGTTATATTATATTATGACGGGGTTTCATTTTGCGTGAATGACTCATCAACACAGAGCCGAAACTACCGAAGCTAGTTCGCCTATACATTTTGGATAAAAGATTTATTTTATGGCGTAGGCCACCGTTATGAAATGATTTTAGTAAATTCAAACTCTAAAGGTGTAAAATTTATTATTTTAAGGGAAGTTTGAAAGTTTGTTTGTGAAGGTTTGTTTGGTAAAAATAATTCATTGTGACAATTTTCTTATATTTGCACATATCATATGTCTATTGACCTGAAATTTACCACGTACAACCCACCACATACTTTTCAATAAAAATAATAAGACACGCGTTTTTGTTTTTATGAAAATTCATCACTTAAGGGTGTAAAATTAAATTTAAACCTATGTATGGTGATATTTTTTTGCTTACAGATTTGATGATAATTATCAAATACACATGCCCAACCAACCAACCACACATACTCTTGCTGCCCTTTATGGTTCTCTCTCTCATTTTCTATTAAGGTAGCCTTGAAGAGATTGCTTTTTAACCGACTTCAAAAAGGAGGAGGTTCTCAATTCGTCTGTATATATATATTTTTTTTTTTTTTTTATGTATGTTCGCGCATAACTCTGTCAATTATGAACCGATTTGAAAAAATCTTTCTTCCATCCATTCTTCAATCCATTGATTGGGTCCCATAAAAAAATTATTGCGTAGTAATAAGTAGTTCCTGAAAAACAAGAATGGTGACTGCGCACTGAGAGCTGCAAGAAAGCCTATATAGATGACGTTTTAGTCGCTCGGACTCGCTCGGTCGGACAAAAATGGTCATAACTCTGGCAAATATTTACCAATTTCAATGATTCTTTTTTTATTCGAAAGAAGAAACCACTGTATTGAATCTGTATGAATTTTATTACAACCGGATAAGAACTTCCTGGAGGACCATGAACGATGTGGAGGAATTTATCTGGTAAAAACCATAAAACTGATGTTCTCCATTACATTGCTCTGACAATTATGAACCGATTTCGATGATTCTTTTTTTATTCGAGAGAGTAAACTACTATGATGTTTCCATGCAAATTTCATTACGACCAGATATTTTTTTCTGAAGAAACATGAATTATGTAAAACTATGTAGACGATAATGTGATCATAACCTACCTAGATAATTTTATGGTTTTCGATGGTTCAATCTTTAAAATATCACTAAAAAGTTTATAATAAAATCTTTTTTTAAAAAAATTGAACCGACTTCAATATCACTGAAAAGTATAAAATAATTTAAATATTATTGAAGTTGGTGCCAAATATACACAGCAGGTACGCTAACACCAACTTCAATAATATTTAAATTATTTTATACTTTTCAGTGATATTGAAGTCGGTTCAATTTTTTAAAAAAAATATTTTATTAGCGATAAGGCCGCGTTTGTACATTGATATCTTCAACGTATTGTTCAATTTACATGCAACTTTTGGTGTACAATAAAGTGTATTTATTATTATTTTTGTAGGTAAGTATTTATCACGGGTAATACCCGGTCATTTTAGAGGCTTGCGTGGGGACGGATCCAACATGTAGAGGCCTTTCTTAAGAAATAAATGGTGTCTAGCTATGATGGTGAAAACATGGCAGTTGACCTCGACAGGTATCGGAACTATTGCGGAGCGGAGCGAGAAAGTAATGCGGTGCGGAGATTAGTACTGGTCGGACTACGACGGCACACTGCGGGCGCGCCTTGCGCCCGCGCCCGCACTCGCTTCCCCGCTCCGCTACCTCGCTCCGCTATCCCGCTCCGCTTACCGGTGTTGTATGAATTTTTAAATTTGTTCGCAACTCCCTGTCCACTAAAGAGGAGCGGAGATTTTGTGCAATCTTATTGGTTAATATTTCTCCGCTCCACTGCCTCGCTCCGCTCCGGTGGACAGGCAGCCTAACACTTCCACCCCTGGAGCATATAGCTTTATTATTATTATACTCTTTAATTAACAATCAACACCTTCACATGAAATAAATTAAGGGATCAAATTTGTGTTGTATGATAGGATACTAGCTGACAGTAAAGACTAATTGATACGGTTGTAGACACGGAAGATACAGTACACTAGGGTTTTTGAAACCACTAACAGTTTTTAAATTCTCTCAATCCGTCAGGATTATAGTCTTCTATACTATAATAAAACTCAAAGAGCACTTTATCTGTACATTGAATATTTTTCCAAAATTTCTATGTGGGGATACTATACTATCGACATAGAGGCCAAAACAATTTTTTTTGGAATTATTGTCTATCTGTCTGTCTGTCTGTCTGTCTGTCTGTCTGTCTGTCTGTCGTTCTGTTCGTCCAGGTATCATTTGAAAACGCGTGGATGGATTCTGATAGGACTTTCACTGATGTGTTGTGTAGAAGTAGGGGTATAAGTTGGTATATGAAACATCACGCTATGTTTCATAGGGGCTAAGCAGTGAAACATTACTTGCACATATTACCACGTAATTTCCTTTGTATGTGAATAGGGTAATTATAAACTGATCAGTTAATCATTAAGATATCTATTATTACGCTATATACAATAGGGACTGAGCAGACATTTAGTTTGCATAAGATATGGCAGTGGCGAAGGGTAAATTTTTGTAAGGGGTAAGCCGGTCCGGTACACCCAGGACATTTTCATTAGATTTCTGTATTGTTCTAAGTACTTTGCTGATAGCAATATGACATTATCTATATCATTGAAAAGTTAAAATCTGTAAATCCCGAGCGAGTCCAAACTAGATTAGGAAAAAAATAGGCAAGGGAAAAATACCATTTCATTTCATTTAAAAGCCAGCGGTTAGGTCCGCTGCACGACCAAGGCTACATTTGTATAGGTAGGTAGAAATTGAGAATACGAAATTGCTAAATTTTTACTTAGGTAAAAGACCTAAAATGACTCGAAATGATCTAATCTAACGCAATAAAATGTACAACTACAATTCACAGTACACACAATGAACAGCGCTCCCAAATAACGCTTCAAGGTCAGGGTTCTTTCCAGGTAGTGTATAGGTACTGTATCACAGTCGCAAGAATAAAAGATGCGGAAAATTTTAGAACTTTCATTATCGAATATCATTAGACAGTGATTTACGATGTTAGCGTGATTTACATTATGAACAGCGCCATCTATCGGTGAAATTGAACATACAATCACTAAAGAACTTTAATATTTTTACATAATTATAAAAAAAAGTCGTGTTAGTTACACTACTTATAACTCAAGAACGGCTGAACCGATTTGGCTGAATATTGGTGGGGAGGTAGCTTAGAACCAGGAAACGGACATAGGATACTTTTTATCCCGGTAGGTTAAGGTTAAGCAACGTTAGGTAAGGTCAATAAATAGGTGGGTGAACCGATTTGTATGATTTTTTTTGTGCATATCGGGTAGGTCTGAGAATAGGTCATAAAGTATATTTCATACCGCTAGGTTAAGGTTAAGCAACATAAGGCCAGGTCATTAAATTAATGGGTGAATTGATATGTATGAAATTTTGCGGGGGTAGGTCTGAGAATAGGTTATAAAGTATATTTTATGCCGCTGATACCATGATTGACGACGAGGATATATAGAACGAGAGGAGGGTGCAAGAGAGGGAGAGGGGAGGGTGATGGAGTGAGTGATCGGAGGAGTTAGGTGGAGCAAGGGGGGGGGGGGGTAGTGAGAGAGAGCAAGTTAGAAGAAGAGAGAGGAGGGAGAGGGTTCAGAGAGGACAACGGGGAGAGGAAGAGGGGAAGTGTGACGGGGACCGAAGCGGGAGGGGAGAGAAAGAGCATAGAATTAGATTTCTTATAAGAGAGAGAGATGGAGAGAGATAAATCAAGGGAGTAGGGAGAAAAGGGGAGCAAAATGTAATTAAAGCGTGGGCGGAGCTGCGCGGGTCAGCTAGTCTTCATATAAAAGTTGGATTTCTCCCTAACATCTGCAACTGTGCTATAGGACAAGATTACAGAAAAATTAAAATATTATTATCGAAACCATTGTCCTCTTTGGAACATTAGCTCAGTCAAACTGCGCGCATTCCTCGCATCCCTAATCCTTACAGATTTAGCTTTCCAATTTAGCATCTGCAATTTCTACAACTGGGATCACGAGACTGATTATTATACTGTCTCAAACAGTGATGAGCGGCAATGCAAAACTATAGGTGGGCGTAACTATAACTATATTCCGTCAGGCGAACGTGGTGTTCGGCTCATGACAACTATTTGTATGGTCATTTATTGTTCTATATTCTATCTACGCAAAAAGTGTAGGACGACTGATAGGTGTTAGGATCTCGGTCAGGGCTGAAGCCAAAGGATCTTTGCTAACCCAATTCAGATGTAAGATTAATAAAAAATCCATTAGGTAAAGATTACTTATATCGCGTTTCGTTCGAAAGTGAAAAAAGTAATCATCAAAACCTTAGATATTAATTACTAAAAGCATTTTACAACATAAACAACTCAGTTCTTCCTGCTAAAAGCTCCAGCAAGTTTAAAGTGTATAATTTTGGCTCCAGCTACTTGACTTAGTTATTATAAAAAAATGTTGCAAACGGATTTTTATTTACGAGCACTGGTAGTATTAAATTCGGAGCAGAGCTTACTTATAATAGGTAATAATATTTAATTAATGCTAAAATGTCACGGTTGACAACTAAGTATTATAGATATGTGAATTATTTTTTTATTTGTCCAATTGTTTTTACCGAATTCGCATCACACATTCACATATTGTTCAATTTACAACTTTTGGTGTACAATAAAGTGTATTTAATTTATTATTATGGTTTTTTCTTTTCTTTTTTTCTCGGCTTTTGCCGGCTTGCCAGACCGATACGGGCCTAAGCCAAGTATTAGTTGGACGCATTTTGTATGCGAATAGATAGGTGTTTGTCTGGTTGTTGACTCCGTTGAAGATGTGTTAGTAATAAATGGTTGAAGTTAGGATGATCGTGCGAAGAATGGCTGCCTGGATAGCGGCCCTGTGAATGATGATGTCACGAAGCATAACTGAGAGGAAGATGGGGTTATGAAGGTCGTTTTATTATTATTATTCACACACGTTCATCTATCTCAAACTAAGCAAAGCCGTACTGTGTTATCTAGGCAACTGCTACATTTTATGCTTGTATTTTATTATACGTGTTAACGAATTTGAAACTAGTTTGTTCAGACTCTTTATTACAGGTAATTTGTACTATATTTCTAATTATTTGTTATGGCGAGTCTAAAAGCACAGTTGGTCTACTCAATCCATAGGCGGCATGAGGTTTACCTACCCCTACAGAGGGTTTACGACACGTACGTAATGAGCTTAGATAGGTAGATAGATAATTCTTTATTGTACAACCAATACAAAACATAACAAAACAAGAAAAATACAGCAATACAGAAAATGCACAATGGGCGGCCTTATTCAACAGTAGTGATCTCGTCCAGGCAACCTTTAAAATAAAATCATATCAATATTAAATCAAACAAATTGACGATAATATATGAAAATAAATAATAACGTGTTACATTTAAATAATGATATATTGAAACTAAATATTTACAGTTTATTTACAAACATGTACACTTAAACTAGGTAAAACACTTCCTCAAAGTCGCCGCATTGGGAGGGAAGGGTACCTAAAAGACTGCCGGCATTACCCCTTTGTATAGCCAAGCGTATACGTTGGCAGAAAAAGCTACCAGCCCGACGGTCTCCTGAGACTTCGATAACTTTGGATGAAATTTCTTTCACCAAACCGTGCGTCTCATGAAACCAAGGCCCCATGTTAATTCTTTCGAGCCTCAGACACTGAGTCCGAAACAAAAATTTCACACTTTGAAAAGTTTAATTCTAGACCGATTTTTTAAAACTCGTTAATAAGAATTTCAAAGTCATCATAAACCGAATCTGCTGAACTCCCCAAAGAGTTACATTTATTTTTATAAACTAGCAGTCCCCGCGACTTTGTTCGCGCAAAGGTAGTTAGTTAATGAAGAAATACCGACCACATTTCTATGAATTGGACTAATACCTACTGATAATGTCCTGACAAAATAAACTCAACCCGATAACATTTTGCACGACTTGGGAATCAAAATCAGGTCCAAGCGATCAAAGGTCGTACTCGCGCCCATCGTCACCGAGGCAGTCAAAATAAAAAAATGTAAAATTAAACATAATATTTTGCCATGTACTTTTAAATAACAATAAACTTGGGAGGAAACTTGAGGTCAAACAGTGAAATTGGTTAATAGAACGGGGATATTTTTTCAAATAATAAACTAAAATACACATAGTTGTCTTTTTAAAGCATCCAAGAACACTATGCCGAATGACACCATAATCCACTCAGTATGTTTTTAGGTTTCCATCCCTAAAAGGTAAAAAAGGGACCCTTATGGCGGTACTTCGTCTGTCTGTCTGTCACATCTATATATTTCAGGAACCACTGGCACTTTCGATTTGATATTTGAAACAATTTTTTTCCGTTTTAGATCTTGTTGGATAAGAATTAAAAAATATTTTATTTCTTTTACTTTCTTTTTAACGGTGTCAAAATTTCAAAGAGGCTACTATATCAAGTGGGGTATCATAATATGAAAGGGCTTCATTTGCAAATTTCAAAACAATTATTTTTTGTTTTATGTCTTGTGTTTTTTGGCTTATAACCAAAATTGTCACAAAATATACCGTTCCCCCCTTATCTTAGAAGTTTGTGAAGGGAAAAACCTGAAATAATTATAGGTAATAGAGGTCTGTCTATATTTTAAAGAAAAAATTAAATGATGTTTCTAAGTAGTACAGTTTCTAAAAAACCTCGAGAAACAAACTTAGTTTTGCGGTTGGGTTTTTAGTTATCTGAGGTATCAGAGGAATATTTAAACAACGTTAATACGTGCAAAGAAGGTATGGAACCCTCGATGCGCGAGTCAGACTCGCACTTAACCGGATTCTTTTTTAGTTTTTTTTTTTTGGTTCGATTCGGTACCTTTTATTTTGACGCGGGTGCGCGCGGTGCATTTGCGAATACTCTCGACAGCCTCGTATTGAATTGAAACCTTGCATGCATTTAGAAGCCACACTCGCGCTAACGCAGCAGTTAGCAAAATAGTATATATAAACAATATACCTAATCTTGTCCCATCACTTTTAAAATAATATCAAAATCAAATTTTAAACAGCGATTTCGTATTTTAGTTTTAAAACCCATGATATATCTCATACCTACCGATTATATCATAAAAAAAAAACGGTTTTCAATTACTTTTTAAAAGACACCACACGCGAGATTTTTCACTTAGGGGTCCTATTTTGACCTTAAAACCCTCATAATATCTTAAAACTGACTTCGTCCTAGTCCTATCTATCATATTGTATCGGAAAACAGTGAAATGTGTTAAGTTAATATTTATTTTTTACAAAAGTTGAGATCCTGTGGCTTCTACTTAGAAAATTTCTAGAAATGCAAGAACACGTAATTGTTCATTTTCTTTGCCTGTAAAAATTCAAGGCTGTAGTACCAACCGTTCATGAATTATAATGCTTTTTTATAAAACATAAAACCCCCTATTAGAATGCGAATTGAAAATTCCGCTTTTACTGTGCGTTTACGTATAGTGAAGAATAAATTTCCCAAATTTCAAGTCTCTAGAGCTAGCAGTTTGGGCTGTGCGTTGTCTGTCAATCAGTCAGTCAGTGAGGACTTATCCTTTTATATATATACTAGCGACCCGCCCCGGCTTCGCACGGGTGTAATTGAGAAAAAAAAAAAGTGAATAATTTAAAGTTACTGCCTCTGATTATAGAATTTCTTCATAAATAATGTTTGTAGCTGACTTTTTCTAACGCAATATGAACAAATTTTGTTTAGAAGTGACGCTCGAAAAGGCTAAGGTTTAAGCCTGCAACTTTGAATCTCTGAGCTTGTGATTTGTTAATTGTATTTATAATTTTATTAGAAACTGCAGACGTATACCGTTGCACAATTTGGGTGGATTAAGGACAGGAACAGGACACCATTTCTTTAAAACCAATTTATAGAAGGGGTTGACTTCACCAACGCTCTTCAATCTATATGTCAATGAACTTATAGTTAAGCTCAGCGGCATCAAGTTGGGGTGTCACATAGACGATATATGCGTTAATAATATTAGCTACGCGGATGACATGGTGCTGCTGAGTGCATCAGTCTGTGGTCTCAGAACATTGGTAGCTCAGTGTGAAAGGTACGCCAACTTACATGGCTTGGCGTATAATGTTAAAAAATCTGAAGTCATGGTCTTTGAGGCCGCGGGTAAATGTCCCGATACAATACCCTCAATAGTACTCAATGGTATTCAGTTACAGAGGGTATATAAGTTTAAATATCTAGGACATTTTTTATTTTTTTTTTTATTTTATTTATTAACCATAAAAACATTACCTTTACAGGCCTTAACCTAATACAGTAACGTTCACAATTTGTAACTAATAGCATATGTAGCTATCCTTGTGAATTCACTCAGACATATATTGACTCCCGACCTCAAAGATGATGCTGACATTGAGCGAGAACGGAGGGCGTTGTCAGTGAGAGCGAATATGCTGGCTCGCAGGTTTGCACGCTGCTCACTGAGTGTTAAACTTACATTGTTTCGTGCGTACTGCACAACATTTTACACTTGCAGCCTGTGGGCAAATTACACGCAAAGAGCTTATGACGCCCTCCGTATCCAATATAATAACGCGTTCAGGGTGCTGGTGGGGCTGCCTCGCTTCTGTAGCGCATCTGGAATGTTTGCGGACGCACACGTAGATTGCTTCTACGCTACTATGCGCAAGAGGTGTGCGTCCCTGGTGCGCAGGGTGCGGAGCAGCCCTAACAGTATTCTGGACATGATAGCAAATAGACTGGATTGTGGATGCGTGAATCATTGTTGCTCCATTTCCCATGGTCTGGTGCAGCGATGATTTGCGTATCATAGGTGTATTTGTATCATTATTATAATTAGAAATAAGTTATACCTTTTTGTCTTGTGTTTGTTTTTGTTTATGAGTCTTGGTTACTTGAATAAAGAATATTTTATTATTATTATTATTATAATACAGGCTTCCTTGTTCGGTTTCATCGTTAAGACGTAAACGAGGGTCAACCGGGGAATTAAGAACCCACCAAAACCCCACGGCTATCACATCGGCACATTAGATGGCGGACCTGGGCTATCCGTCTGGATCTGCACCAAGTGATACCACTCAGGGGCTTGCCTTTGACCCTGCCACCGGGGGCATAATAAAGCCACCCGCGAAACTGTCACCGTGCTCACGGTTACAGGGGTCACAGGGGAAGCTTTCAATAGGTCCCCGGGACCCTGTTGGCGGTCAACCGGGTTAAGTATGATTCTAATACACTAAACCCCCCTACGGCCGTTAGATCAGTCCATAAGAAGGAGACCTGGGCTATCCGGTGGGATCTGCACCAAGATCCCTCAGTGGCTTGCCCTTTGAGACCGCCACCGGGGGGCACAATAAAGCCACCCAAGAAACTATCATCGTGCTCAAAGATACGGGGATCGCGGAGGAAACTTCCAACAGGATCCTGCGGACGATCGACTGCGGTATGTGTCCCCCACAGCTGTCCACACAAAAGAGGGGGGCTGCACCGTGTACCCCTCAGTGCAAGGCAAGGGCCTTTGAAGCCGCTGCCGGGTGCGCATTATAGCCCCCCGGGAATCTGTCACCTTTGTCACAGTTTAGGGGGAGGCGGGGGAAACATCCAATATGTCCCCGGGATCCCGTGGGGAAGTCAACATGGGTATTTGGGATTCTTACCTACTAAAACTCCCGTGGCTGTCACATCGGCACATGAGAAGGAAACCTGGGTTCTCGGGTGGGATCTGCACCAGGTGTCCCTCAGTGCCTGGCCTTTAAGTCCGCCGCCGGGGGGCAAGCATATTATATCCTTTACCTAGATTTACCTTATATTATATGGAATTAATGATATATAGGATGAACTTCTCTAGTCCCTACTTGATTGTTAAGTATGTACCTCTTGAGGTTTAGTCAACGTAAGCTAATTAAATTTATTTACTTAGATAAAACTTCTAAATAAATTCCGTTAATATATAAACATTCTGTGAAAAATTTTAAAAATACTTAATAAAATGATCAAAAATAAAAAGCTTAAAAGTACCGACACCAAAAAAAAAATCCATAGAGAGTTTAGAATCGGACCCTGCTGTGCTTAGAAGACGCTTCCGCAACCTCCAGACCACGGCTACTCTTATTCTATTGTTCGAATTACTTGATCATATTCTTGTTATATGTCTGCTCAGTCCCTAATGCATATTGCGTGATATTACCTTATGTATTAAAGTTATCCGTGTACAGTACCTAATTTACGTACTAAGCAAATCTAAGTGAGAATATTTGTACCGCCATCGCTTGAGTAACAATACTGCTTTTTAACCCTGTTAAGGGATAAATTAAAAAAAAGATCCCCTCAGTGGCTTGCCTTTGAGCCCGCCACCGGGGGGCACAATAAAGCCACCCGAGAAACTATCATCGTGCTCAATGATACGGGGATCGCGGGAGAAACTTCCAATAGGCCCCCAGGATCCTGCGGGCGATCGACTGCGGTATGTGTCCCCATATTTTGTGCGGACAGTTGTGGGGACAACTGTCCGCACAAAATATGGGGCTGCACAGGGTATCCCTCAGTGTAAGGCAAGGGCCTTTGAAGCCACTGCCGCATTATAGCCCCCCGGGAATCTGTCACTGTTGTCACAGTTAAAGGGGTGGCGGGGGACACGTTTAATATGTCCCCGGGATCCTGTGGGGGATTCTTACCCACTAAAACTCTCGTGGCTGTCACATCGGCACATGAAAGGGGTTCTTCGGTGGGATCTGCATCAGCTGTCCTTCAGCGCATTGCCTTTGAGTCCGCCGCCAGGGGGCGGGTATATTATATCCCGGATATTTACCTACCTTATAATATTAAATACATATATTATAAGGTATGAAATTCTCTATTACTTGATTGTTAACTATGTATCTCTTTAGGTTTAGTCAATGTAAGCTATGTAAGTATATTTACTTAGATAAAACTTAAAACATTCAATGAAAAACTATCTAACCGATGGTGAAAATCGCTGCGTGGTTTAGGAGGTGCTATCGGTTATACGTAAACAGACTTGGATAGCGATTTTGTTTCACACTATGTAAAGTAAAGATACTTTGACGTTGGTGATGTTTCCACACCAGCCAACCTGTAGAAAACACCCTGACTGACAGACAGAGAATAATTCCAATAAAGTTTTGACAATACATGCATAATGTATTCCTACCCAAACAGACATTTTGGAAATATATTTTTATTATTTTATTTTTATTTTATTATATTTGGGAAACAAACAAATGATACCACTTATTACTAATATAAGATCCAATAGTACAAAAATCTATTAAGTTTCCACTAATAACTAAATCATAACATTAGAGAGAAGCTAACCACGTATGCATGATTCCAATTTAAGAAAAAAAGTTTTAGATATAAAAAAAATATATCAGGGATAAAAAGTGCTGGAGTTAATATGAGTTAAATCTTCTATCTATACTATAATAAAACTCAAAGAGCACATTTTCTGTACATTGAATATTTTTCGAAAATTTCTATGTGGGGATACTATACTATCGACATAGAGGCCAAAACAATTTTTTTTGGAATTATTGTCTGTCTGTCTGTCTGTCTGTCTGTCTGTCTGTCTGTCTGTCGTTCTGTTTGTCCAGGTATTATTTGAAAACCCGTGGATGGATTTTGATAGGACTTTCACTGAAGTGTTGTGTAGAAGTCAAGGTATAAATTGGTATATAAAACATCACGCTATGTTTCATAGGGGCTAAGCAGTGAAACATTACTTGCACATATTACCACGTAATTTCCTTTGTATGTGAATAGGGTAATTATAGACTGATCAGTTAATCATTAAGATATGTATTATTACGTTATATACAATAGGGACTGAGCAGACATTTAGTTTGAATAAGATATGGCAGTGGCGAAGGGTCAATTTTTGTAAGGGGTAAGCCGGTCCGGTACACCCAGGACATTTTCATTAGATTTCTGTATTGTTCTAAGTACGTTGCTGATAGCAATATGACATTATAACTTTAAAAAGTTAAAATCTGTTAATCCCGAGCGAGTCCAAACTAGATCATGAAATGATTCATGAAATTTTAATGAAACTCCCCAAGTCCAGGTAGTGTATAGGTATTGACCCATAATACAATATTACAGTAGCAACAATAAAAGATGCGAAAAATTAGAATTTTCATTATCGAATATCATTAGACAGTAATTTACGATGTTAGCGTGATTTACATTATGAACAGCGCCATCTATCGGTGAAATTGAACATACAATCACCATAGAACTTTAATCAATATACTTAAAAGAAAGTCGTGTTAGTTACACTATTTATAACTCAAGAACGGCTCAACCGATTTGGCTGAAAATTGGTAGGGAAGTAGCTTAGGAGCAGGAGACGGACATAGGATACTTTTTATACCTGTAGGTTAAGGTTAAGCAACGTTGGGTAAGGTCATTAAATAGATGGGTGAACCGATTTGTATGAAATTTTATGTGCATATCGGGTAGGTCCAGTGGCGTGCAGTCCATATAGGCAAAAAGTGTTTGCCTACCCTGCGATTTCTGGAACACTACATGATAACAAAAATAATTTATGTGCACAATAACATTTTGTTTTGAATTCGCGCGAAAAATCAATCAGCTGGCGCGCCGCGGCGACGAGCAAAGTGCATTGAACTATTCCTAGGTACGCGGAGATTTAAACTTCGCGCGTTCGAGCCGCGAGGCCGGTAATTTTAAAAGGCAGAGTCTCGATATGCACACATTCATACATTTTCCTCTAACAAACTTACACACACCAGTAGGCACGCCGACCGTTCGAACCATGTTCGAACAGTATAAATGTCACGCACACATGCTACGCTATAGGCACTGTCCCTCTGACCTTGAAGGACGGACTACAGAAATGATGACCAATAGCAATGCATCGAACGGGATGCGAATGAAACGAATGAATGAATAATACTACAAATTATAAAATACCTACTTTGTTCAAACTTCAATATTTCATAATGACATCCATTTTTTGTTGGTTTTTATTCTATAAATTTTTATTATACGATTGTTTTCGGTGCAGTATGTTCGAAAAAAATATATATTAGTGTTTCCAAATTATAAAACTTAGTATAATATGGAAGTGGTTACGTGTGATCGATGTTCTGACCAAGTGTGTATAGAAAAAAATAAAAATTCACGCGTTTTCGACACTTTCTTAAGAAATTAAAAGATAAATAATTGAAAATGGCCAAAGGTTAAGTCACGCGAAGATTTAATGATAAATAATCTGAAATATATAGTTAGATAGTATATTTACAATCGGTTAGCCGGCTGTAAACATAAAAACTAAATTAAATCATTTAATTTTTTGATATTTTGAGGTAGCATATTTACAATCACATGTGTGTGTACAAGACAAGTAACTCGCAGTCATGTTGGTAAGTTTTTTTACTCGACTAAAAGAATAGGAGGTGGATATTATTGTTTTTATTTGACTGTGTACCTATGTATGATTTTAACGTAGGTACCTACTTCCTACGTGTCGTCTTAGTAGTGGAAGTGAAATAGAATATATATTTATTCGAAATAAAAACATAAGTATTATGTACCTACTCATCAAATGTTCTGTGCTTACATCATTCATTAATGTCAATTTAGGTTGAAGTCGGTTTTTGCCTACCCTGTCATATAACCCAGTGCACGCCACTGGGTAGGTCTGATAATAGGCCATTAATTATATTTCATGCCGCTAGGTAAAGGTTAAGCAACATAAGGCAAGGTAATTAAATAGATGGGTGAACGGATATGTATGAAATTTTGTGTGCATATCGGGTAGGTCTGAGAATAAGTCGTAAAGTATATTTCATGCCGCTGATACCATGATTGACAGATATATAGAATGAGAGGAGGGTGCAAGAGAGGACAGAGAGGGAGAAGGGATTCGAGGAGGGGGTGAGAGATCGGGGGAGTTAGGTGGAGCAAGGGGGAAGGGTGAGATGGAGCAAGTTGGGAAAGAGAGATGGGGGATAGGGTTCAGAGAGGGGACAACGGGGAGAGGAAGAGGGGGAATGTGACGGGGACCGATGCGGGTGGGGGAAAGAGAGAGGAGAGAAAGAGCATAGAATTACATTTTTCTTATAATAGAGAGAGAGAGAGATGGAGAGAAATAAATCAAAGGAGGAGGGTGAGAAGGGTAGCAAAATGTTATAAAAGCGCGGGTGGAGCTGCGCGGGTCAGCTAGTACTATAATAAAACTCAAAGAGCACTTTTTCTGTACGACATAGAGGCCAAAACAATTTTTTTTGGAATTATTGTCTGTCTGTCCGTCTGTCTGTCTGTCTGTCTGTCTGTCGTTCTGTTTGTCCAGGTATCATTTGAAAACCCGTGGATGGATTTTGATAGGACTTTCACTGATGTGTTGTGTAGAAGTCAAGGTATAAATTGGTGTATAAAACATCACGCTATGTTTCATAGGGGCTAAGCAGTGAAACATTACTTGCACATATTACCACGTAATTTCCTTTGTATGAGAATAGGGTAATAATAGACTGATCAGTTAATCATTAAGATATATATTATAACGCTATATACAATAGGGACTGAGCAGACATATAGTTTGAATAAGATATGGCAGTGGCGAAGGGTCAGTTTTTATAAGGGGTAAGCCGGTCCGGTACACCCAGGACATTTTCATTAGATTTCCGTATTGTTCTAAGTACGTTGCTGATAGCAATATGACATTATATCTTTGAAAAGTTAAAATCTGTAAATCCCGAGCGAGTCCAAACTAGATCATGAAATTATTCATGAAATTTTAATGAAACTCCACAAGTCCAGGTAGTGTATAGGTATTGTATTACAGTCGCAACAATAAAAGATGCGAAAAACTTAGAACTTTCATTATCGAATATCATTAGACAGTAATTTAAAATGTTAGCGTGATTTACATTATGAACAGCGCCATCTATCGGTGAAATTGAACATATAATCACCATAGAACTTTTATATTTAAAAGAAAGTCGTGTTAATTACACTATTTATAACTCAAGAACGGCTCAACCGATTTGGCTGAAAATTGGTAGGGAAGTAGCTTAGGAGCAGGAGACGGACATAGGATACTTTTTATACCTGTAGGTTAAGGTTAAACAACGTTAGGTAAGGTCATTAAATAGATGGGTGAACCGATTTGTATGAAATTTTATGTGTATATCGGGTAGGTCTAATGATAGGCCATTAATTATATTTCATGCCGCTAGGTAAAAGTTAAGCAACATAAGGCAAGGTAATTAAATAGATGGGTGAACGGATGTGTATGAAATTTTGTGTGCATATAGGGTAGGTCTGAGAATAAGTCGTAAAGTATATTTCATGCTGCTTATACCATGATTGACGGATATATAGAATGAGAGGAGGGTGCAAGAGAGGACAGAGAGGGAGAAGGGATTCGAGGAGGGGGTGAGGGATCGGAGGAGTTAGGTGGACCAAGGGTGGGGTGAGATGAATGAATGATGATGAATAAGTACGCTTTTTGTCAAGATAGATAGTCATATAGGTTTGTTGTCTATCAGGGATCAAGGGTAAAAAAAATTGAGGTACATTACCACGTGTGCCAAATATGCATTTTTAATTGATTCATATCTTTTGAACGGGAAAGTTCGGGGTAAAAGTTAAAGGTCAGGTGGCTTTTTTTAGGCTCGGCAACAATACCTAAAATTTTCAGCTTTATAATCCAAGACAGATAAAGAATATGAGGAAAACTAATTCCATTTTCATACATTTGAAATATATAGTCATTATTTGATGGTATAGACTCGAAAAAAAACCAGTAAGTACTAATCTATTCAATGTTTTAATGTACTCAACAAAACTGTATACTTGAAACTATCAAATGAAATATTTTTCACACCACCTGCTCGAATTCTAGAATTAACTCTCTCGCTTCGCTTAGGAGTTAACTCTATAGTATCTCGCTGCGCTCGGGAGTTACTAGAATCCTTCGATAAGCTCGCTATTCAATTTAACGCCCGCGTCATAAGACACTGCTTTATCCCCTTGGTGCATAAACTACTTGTTCGGTGCAGCGTCCCAAGTCCCAAGCATCCAGACCACCAACCAATGAAGGAATTTTTAGTGTTAGTGCGCGTATTACTGAAAATAAGTGTAGTGAACAACAATATTGTGAAATACCAATGGTGCATAGAGTATATAAAAGTATAACTCCAATGCCTAGGAAGGCAAGCTTTACATAGGGACTCTTAAGTCGTAAACATAAAATTCACACTAGTTTGTCAATAGCATAAGGACACAATGCCATCACCTTGATTTCATGCCCATACATATTTCACCAAACATCATTCATCTTTCTCCCCTGGGAGCATGCACGATGCAGAGTGACCGTATAATTTGATGCGTATGCATTTTACTCGGCACGCGTAGCTTAATTAAACTCTTCATCAGTTCGCATATATAGGTGGCAAGAAAACCGCGCGTGCTCACTAATTCATTTTATTCATACAATTCATTAATTTAGTTAAGTTATATAATAAATTCAGTTGTTATCTTAACTAAGCTTATCATTTCCAAAACTTTAATATCGTACGGTTTACCAAGAAATCATACACTACTATAATTTTTCAAAAATCCTATGAAAGGTAACCTCGTTTTTCCGTCCACTGTGCGGCGCGAGTCCCCGGGGCCGCACGGATGCCCGCGCAGTCGCGCGGACGCTCGCGCAGCCGCGGGCGGCTGCTTTGATGAGTCGCGCGGCCGCCCGCGACTGCTCGTGCCGGCGCGGGCAGCCGCGCGGCTTCTTTGAGCTTTCAAGCGATACTGGTCTTTTACGTATTGTAGATAAAGTTAAAAATTCTTTCACAGTGAAAGTGCGCCCCGCGCCGCTTCCGGCCGCTGCTCTTCTGGTGTGAATTGGGCCTAAGGCTCACAACCCAAACGTCCAACCGACAACTCCGAAGGTTGCCTGTTATTTGTCCGAGCTTATGGCTGAGGAGCGAAGCGGCAGCTTTTTTTTTAGGTGGCAGCTTAGCGCGGGTGCGCGTGGTACAGTTTTATAACCCATGATATAACTCATACCTACCGCTTATATAATAAAAAAACGGTTTTCAATTACCTTCTAAAAGGCACCACACGCAAGATTTTTAACTTAGGGGTCCTATTATGACCATAAAACCCTCATAATTTATTAAACCTGACTTCGTCCTAATCCTATCTATCTATCATATTGTATCGGAAAACAGTGAAATGTGTTAAGAAATGGTAAAATATTTTTTTTTTACGAAAATTGAGGTCATGTGACGTCTACTTAGAAAATTTCGAGAAATGCATCAACACGTAATTGTTTATTTTCTTTGAGGTGTCTGCGTGTGAAAATTCAAGGCTCTAGTATCAACCGTTCATGAATTATAACGCTTTTTTTATAAAACATAAAACCCCCTATTTGGACCCCTTAGGATGCGAATGTTAAAAATTCCGTTCTTAGTGTGCGTTTACGTATTGTGAAGAATACGCCTCCCAAATTTCAGGTCTCTAGAGCTAGCGGTTTAGGCTGTGCGTTGTCCGTGAGTTAGTCAATCAGTCAGGACATCTCCTTTTATATATATTGATTAGCTGACCCACGCAGCTCCGCCCGCGCTGTGTTTACGTTAACTAAACTTTCAATAATATACATTCGCATAGAATACAAAACCTCCTTTTTTAAAGTCGGTTAAAAACTTGGACCCACTTTGTACTTGCCCTCCGAAGCACGGAGACGTTTAGTTCAAATGGCGTTAAACGGTCACCCATCTATTTAATGACCTTACCTAACGTTGCTTAACCTGATCGATTTCCAAACATTGTTAATAACTATCTATGAGTGTTCCCCTACAAATATTTATTATAATTATAATGAAAAATCCTATGTCCTACCTCGGAGTATGAACTCAAATCATGCCAAGTTTCGTTTCAATCCATCCAGTAGTTTCGGCGTGATGCTCAGCCGAGATACAGACAGACAGACAGACAAAAATAAAAAAAAATTTTTGGCTTTAGTATCGGTTATAGAATGCCCTCCAAACATAATTTTCAAAATGTCTTCAATGTACAGAATTGGACCTGTTACAGTTTTATTATAAGTATAGATTGATTCAATCTATTTGGGATGTCTTATTAACACGTTGTATGTACTTATATGAACTATACTATAAATAAATAACCCCCAGAAACTAGATAAACAAAATATTATATACACACACATACATTTATGTACTTATATTCTGGGTGGGAATTGCGTGAACTGCTGTCCTAAAAGCAGCCATGTTTCAGGTAGATACCACCGCCGTGTCACATACTCTGCTACCAGGCAGCAGAGTGTCCTGGCTGCCACGAGTGTGGCTGCGCCGAAGACACGGCGCAGCACACACTCGAGGTCTGCCCGGCGTGGGAGGCGGAGCGCAGCTTGTTGCGCGCCGTGATTGGGGGTGATCTGTCGCTGCCGGCCATCGTCAAAGCCATGACTGACAGCGAGAGATCATGGGAGGCGGTGGTCTCCTTCTGCGAACGCGTCATGTCGCAGAAGGAGGCGGCGGAGCGGATCAGGGAGAGCGATCCCCTCGCTGATCCGCGCCGTCGCAGGAGACCCGGGCGCAGGAGGCGAGCGAACGCTGACCTCATGCCCCCGTAGCGAGCCAGTGCGGGCAGCAGAAATGGGTGGACTGCTGCCTGCGCACAGCAAGCAATTGCCCTCGCGTAGGAAGGCGTGCTGAAGTGTCCCGGCACGCCTGCTGGAGGAGTCCGCGGGCTTTATACACCCGCGGACGTGTCTGTGGGTCTCACACCCACAGACGAGTAGGAGTTCGCCGCTAGGCAGACGACCGCTGGCGGGAACCGGATGGGTAGTACACGTTCCCGGGGCCCGCCACTAAAAGCGGAATGAGGACACCGTGGGGTTTTAGTTGGTTGGAGTCCAACATAACCTGCGCTGCCACCACCCGGCGGTGCAGGTATCCATGACGATTTCCCCACGACAAAAAAAAAAAAAAAAAAAAAAAAAAAAAAAAAAAAAAAAAAAGGCAGCAGAGTGTGAACATTACTGTGTTGCAGTGCGAAGGATCCAGTGACCTAATAACGTCTCGGGTGAATCGCGGCAGTGAATTGCAGCTGTCTATAGGCAAGTGTATCGCTTCCCATTGTGCGGATGACTTGCTTGTTCCGACACTATGTTGCATCAAATCAAATCAAACCAAAACATCTTTTCTTGGATAAAACACCGGCACTTTTGAATTTATTTGTAGCAGTAAATCTTCATCTTGTTTTTAAATTAATTGCTTGCTTCTGTAGAGACCCACGCGTCTCCACAGAAGTAGGGTAAGTAGAGTGGACTTTAGGGTGAGAATAAAAAAAAATGACTAGGACCTTGTGTTACAGCAGAGGCATGGCCAAAAGATTAGATTAATATTGGCTGAGTCGATAGCAAAGGACAGGGTCAATTGGGCTTTATAAATATATACCACTACAGCGAATTGTCATAGACGGAACTTGACGGAAGTCCGGTTGTCAACGGAGAAACTTACGTACATAGGTAACGCCTTTCAAAAGTGGCATTGTTGATCGGCCGTTCCATCTGTCTCACTTTTATTGTGTTCGTGTCAAGCGGGTATTATTTATGTAGCCCAGATTAATGTATATGTATATATTAGACATTTTTTCTATACTACCAAGGTGGTAAGCAAGCGTGCGTCCCGCCTGATGGTAAGCAGCCACCGCAGCCAATAGACGCTAGCAGAACACCAGAAGAATCACTAGCGCGTTGCCGACCCTTAAGACATGGAGTCTTTGTGTCCGGTAATTTCACCAGCTACGTTCTTCACGCCGGAACACAGCAATGCTTACACACTGCTGCTTGGCGGCAGAATATCTGGCACTAACTGGACGCTTCCTTGCACAAGGAACCTACCACCAAAACATTATTAAGAACAATTCCAGTACCGACTAGTTTGTAGCGTTGGTGCTTTCAGTTCATCCCCAGGGCGGAATTATTAGCTGAGGAGGGGTCGATTGCATTTTTATAGTACTCCGACAGTATATAAATTACAGGAAATTAGAGGACACAAAGATTTAACATCTAATGTCTTAAGGGTCGGCAACGCGTTCGTGATTCTTCTGGTGTTTCTAGCGTCTATAGGCTGCGGTGGCTGCTTACCATCAGGCGGTCCGCACGCTTGCTTGCCACCTAGGTAGTATAAAAAAAATAAAAAATACCTACCAAGCTTTGACCTTACTAGCCGACGGATGACATTATGGTTTATTTATGCACCCAAGGATAGTCCAATAAATAAAAAGAGCTTGAATGATTAGGCGGTGACGAGGCGGTGAAATCGTTTTAAAAGGTCACTAGAAATGCCACCACCAGTTCAAATTTAATTTAAACTACAAGCAGGAGCCATAGGTACCATCAGCTTTTATGGCATGGTTAAAATAATCTTACTTTTCCGTAGGAAAGTGACGCAGATATACACAGCTTATAGCTTTGATACTTTCTCTCGCTAAAGTAATATTGCAATAATACTGCTCTAACAGATGGTAGTAGACCCCCAGGTACCTGCTGATTATACGTAATGCATTGTTATTTGTAGTATGTCCACGTAAGCTGATGGAAATTCTTAATATAACGATTTCACATTAATCTTCTATTTTAGATGGGTAGTTTCTCTATAATCTCTTTGAAGGAAAGGGAGCCACGAGCATTTTAGAAAGACAAGGATCTGGGCTGTCGCTTGGAAAGGACTTAGATATCTTCGCGATATCGTATTTATGTTACGCCAATAACAAAAATAAACAATACTAATATAATATTTATGAACTACCTGTTAAGATTTAAAACAAATAAATAATAATAATAATGTCCCCCTGGCCGAAATGACCACAGCGGCCAATCTTTCACAAGATCAGCCATGTACGCAGGAGATATTATACTCGTAGTGCACAAAAACACAAGTGCACTCTCTCTTCCTTTAATACCTCTCATAATCCGATGGGACACGATTTGTATTGCAACCAAGCGTGCCGACTTTTAACACTTTCTGTGACGTCACGGCCGACATTTAGTGACGGGAAATCCAAAACGAATCAAAGACGCCGATGCTGCCGATGCCTCGTCGATTTTTTTTAGTTTTTGCGGCCGACCGGCTGCAATGCTGCAACAACAGACGCGCCTGGACTGTAAGTTAGCGGCGATCAACCCCGACGTTTCGTTGGGGTTCGGACACGCAAAGTACATGCATTTGCGTTATCTATATAAATTGGAATATCTATATCTGTGACAAATACAGTTACTGTAACATAATTTAATTTTAAGTCTCTATCTTCATCCAACACCTAAATAACGAACCAGGAATTAAGATTATCGTTAAATTACACACAAATTAAAACAAAAAATAATAGTTCCAGATGTATAATAATGATCGCGATAAATAAATGCACAGTAGCATAAATAAGTAACAGCACATAATACATTAAGATATTTACAATATTTTTTATTAATTATCGGCCGTAGACATACTCAGCTGCGTAGGAGTAAGGCAAGCCATACACCAGTTGCGGGGTAGGCGCATTGACAAGATTAGCCAGCTCTTGCACGCTGTACGATGACCCGTAGCTGTACGCACCAGACAGTGGGTATGGAACAGCTGCGGGGTAGGTGGAGGCGGGGAGTGTGGCCCCAGGCACCGCTGCCGCTAGACCTGGGGCAGTATAAGCTGCTCCGAAAGCTGGAGTGCTGTAAGCGGCTGTTGTTATGGCAGGAGCGGTGTAGGCCGACGCTGATAGGGCAGGAGCTGTGTACGCCGCCGTGTAAGGACCGTAGAAAGGTGAGCCGTACACATAAGGCGCGGCGGTCGAAGAAGCCAGGAGAGCCATTAGGATGACCTGTACATGGAAATAGAGAAGTTCACAACTTTTTCTATCCCTATTACTAGATGTGGAAAACTTGTGACCGGTTTAGTGGTAAGTAGGAGTAGTTAACGCAGCCTATACGCTGGAGCAACGCCCGATTATTCGCATTTTTCCGATTCCAAACGTATTTGTTGCTGTTTTCAACGAAAAAAAGTACAACCTAGATAAAGTGAATTCAACATATAACTTAACGACATTTGAACCTGTAAGTTGTATATAGGGTACATCCTAAAGTTGACCACCAATTATTCAATAGATAGCTGTAGCACCTTACAGGACACATTTTTATTGCCACTTGGATAAGACACTTTTTGTTAATTAACGGATGGCCGTCGTCGTACGTTTTCAAGTAAGTACATAAGTATCTCTTACTGAGTTCAATATAATAATCATTATACGAATTTTGTATGACAATAACAAACATGCTTATATAAATTGTTTTACATAATTGCGAATAGTAATATTAACCGTGATTTTGTTTTCTGTCGCCATAAATTGCATTCAGTTTGTATAAAAAAGTAAAAATCACCAGACAAACACATCTATCATATTCTACACTTCAAACTTAACATTGTCCTAAGGATACTGTGTTATAGACCACTAAAATCGAGACTGGAGAAAAATACCAAGGCCACTTCCTAATTGTCAGAACTTGCGAACACTCGCAAATGCGATAGCCAAATCTGTACGTAATCTTCATTCGCGGTGAACTAAAACTTAGCCACTCCATACATTACCTGACTATTGTCATTGTGAACTGAATTTGCATTTCAATAATAAGATCACTTTTAAACTATATGAATACGTGCTTGTACAATCGTAATAATTCATGATCACTTACCAAAACAGGTGTCGTCATTTTGTAATGTTACAAATATTTGCTTCACTTGTAAAGTTTGACACTCTTCAGTTTGCACTGACTGACATGAAAAATGTTCTACCTTATATATTTTGTTCAAGTTTGAAACAAAACATAGTAATATGAATATTGTATAGAAGAACGCCAAGGTCTTATGGAATAGTTCTTACAGAAACAAAAGAATAAATAATTGTCGCTCAGAATTATAAAGGCAGGAACACACCTTCCAAAAATGTTGTCTATTGTTCTAGCAATTGTGGAGAGCCTATCGCGCCATACAATAGCTGCCTAATTCGTCAATACACCCATAAATATTAGCAAGCAACGTTTCGAAGTGGCATGAAATTGAACGTGTAATTTTATTAGTTTCACTCGGACTTTATCTTGGAACAGATACCACTTAAATACATGTCATGTGCGATATATTTTTAGTCTGTACTGTGCGGAATCGCTGAACGAACTGATAGGTGTCACTCTACCTGGGGTTTGATACAAAAAACCGCCCCCCGAAAAATATTCTTCACTTTTTCCGCATTTTTTAATCCAGAGAAAATTCTGTAAAAAGTATACGTGTGTCATGTAATTTATAGACACCTACATATACACAGTTTTAATTTCATTGAGCTCAAAATAGTTTCGGAGAAGAATAGATTTAACGTTAGTGATTGATATCCATAACTCCTTAAGAAAAGAGGTGTGAGAGCCATTTACAATCTGGCTCCTATTGATTCACTTACAGAGAAATTCAAAGAGATAGATATTCTGACGGTTGTGTCACAAGTCACAATACATATTTGAAAATTTTGTTTATATTAAAAAATATTTAAAGTGTGAAAGTGAACGCATAATGTTAATACCCGGAACAAACACGATATTGTTGTACATGCCACGCGTCTCCACAGAACAGGCAAATCGTTTATGGGCCAAAGTATTCGCTTTTATAACAAACTGCCACAGGATATCCGAGATCTTCCAATAAAGAAAATTAAACCTTTGATAACAAGCCGATTGTCGAAAAAGGCTTATTATAAAATCTCGGATTACCTGGAGGATAAAGCTGCGTGGGCTTCAACTGCTCAACTCATGCAAGCTTAGAATTTTAAGGATACATAAGTATAATATTTTAAAAAATATTGTTTAGAAAAAAATATGACAAATAGAGACAAGAAACTCAGCGGTTTCTTGCCGGATCTTCTCAGTAGCAGCCGCGTTACGATACGGTGGTAGTTTGTAAAAATGATTTTTGTGTAAGTGCCTCCGTGGGGCCTATACATAATAAAGATATTTTGACTTCGACTTGACTTTGATTATTAGGGACAATAAGTCGAAGGTAATAACTCTACATTTCACACTGGTGCAATATTCATCTGCTTATTACGCTATACACGCTGTAAAAGGAAAAATCTAAAGTAATTACAATTAGTATATTAAAGTGAATATTAGGTAAATAAAACTATGCATCCATACTTTATGAAAAATAATCAAAAATCTTAGTTATGCGGTTTGGCATAACTAAGATTTTTGATTATTTTTCTTTTTGCTTGTTGAGGTGTTAAGTAGATAATAGAAAACTATCTTTTATACGTCCAAAGAAGGTACGGAAACCACTCACAAGTCATGAGCTGTTTTTATATTAAAGACTAGCTGACCCGCGCAGCTCCACCCGTTTTTTTAGAATGATTTTATGGATTTTCCATTTATCTTTTCTTTAGGGCAAACAAAACAAATCAAAAATTATTAAAATCGGTTAAGCCGTTTCAGAGTTTTAGCAAGACTAACGTACAGCTATTAATCTATATCTATAGGTACATAGTATAAAACAAAGTCGCTCTCCGCGTCTGTCTGTATATTCCATAACTCCTAAACCACGTAACGGATTTTTATGCGGTTTTTACCATCAGTTAGATAATTTTTCACTCAGGTTGGCTGGCCACCGCTCAGCAACATTCCTTTATTCAAACATCTATTGCTACCATTTTGATCATGAAAAAAAAAACGTGGCATAACATAATTTTATTATTTATATAAGAAACCAGTTGATACGACATCATGTTTTACCATTTGGTATTTTATACAATAACAGGTATTAATAAATTAAAAAGTCAATTTATCTTTATTTATAACATCTATCAAACAACAATAATTTATTAAAATTACATCAAGACGGTTTCGAGCGCTTCCAGTACAGAGAGGGATAAGCGTAGGAACCATAGGCGATGGGGGTGTTACCCACAGTGTAATCCGAGTACGTCTTGGGCCCCGTGTAATACTGAGGGGTCGAGTAGGCCCCGTAAGTGTAGCCGGGTACGCCATAAGCGTATGACGACTGAGCAGAGTACGTGTAGTATTCAGGAGCTGTGTATGTCGAGTACGGGGAAACGGGAGCGGAAAGGGATGCTCCAGAGTACGTGCTCGGGAGGTAGGTGGTGTACGTCTTCGGGTAGCTGTATGCGTATGCGCCAGGCGTAGGGTAGTAGAGGGTACTGGGTTTGGCGTGGTTAAGCCCCAGCACCGTAGCCAGCAGCACCTGAATAAACAGAAGTTTATTTTATAAAATCATAAATTTTAATTATTTGCAGTGGGTCGCGGATGCGCAGGGTGGGGCCCTGGGTGTCCCTATTAAATGCGACTCTGAGGCGGGTGACGACGCGGTATAAGCCCTTCGACGTCACGAGGATCGCGAGAGTGCGGGGATTGTACCGGTACCGTAGACCGTAATTTTATTCTCCGAAGGGCCTCTACGTGTTGGATCCGTCCCACCACGAGCCTATTAAAAGATCGGGCAAAGCCCGAGATATCAAAAGATTACACTAAGATAATAATAATATCTTGGGACAATCCACACACGGCCATCCGATCCCAAACTAGGCAGAGCCTGTACAATGGAAACCAGACAAATACAACGCAACGCGCTAGTGATTCTTCTAGTATTGCTAGCGTCTATAGGCTGCGGTGACTGCTTACCATCAGGCGGGCCGCACGCTTGCTTGCCACCTTGGTTGTATAAAAAAAAAAATAATAATAATACTAATACTTGTATACTTTTTTTTTGTAAATACATGCTTAAATAGTTAAATGACGCCCAGACACTTGGTGGGAATCGAACCCACGACCTGTCGGGTAGCAGCCAGGGTGTCTAACCACTAGACCAACGGGCCCGTCAATGAGGTCGGCCCGGAATGAGGGAAGGGAGGCATTTACCCTGTATAAACAATAACATGCATCTTGACTATGACAATGAGATAATATAAAATTGTTTATATCATCTCATTGTTGACTGATTAAAGACACAACCTATCCATATATCTAATCTATACATATAAAATTACTTGTCCTGACTGACTGACTGACTGATTCATCAACGCACAGGCCAAACCGCTGGACCTAGAAAGCTGAAATTTGGACAGTAGGTTCTTCTTATAATGTAAGCATCCACTAAGAAAGGATTTTTGAAAATTCAACTCCTAAAGGGGTTAAATGGAGTGTTTTCTTTTGTATGAAACTTTTTATTGTATGGTTCGATTGACTTGAAATTTACTGTAAAGATTCTCTAAATAAAATAAATCAATACGTGTTTCGTGAATTTTCAAAAAAACCTATGGGATAACCCCATAGTTAGAGGTTGGTAAACTCTGTAAAAAAATTAGCGGGCGAAGCCGCAGGAAATTGCTAGTACTAGATAAAACTCTAAACACTGATGGACAAACAACGCACAGATGAATGAGATTTTTTTAAAAATTCATGCCGTCTAGTAATGTGTGTAAATAAAGCTCTACTTACCAGTTTAATCATGTCAGTCGATGTTGTGGATGTGCACAGTTGAGTGACTAGTTGATCATCTTTATTTTATATTTTATACTATTTTTGTAAAAACCGGACTCCGTCGAGTTTTGTATCTACATACATCGTTGCGATAAATTTAACTCTTATACGCTGGGGTTAAGATTCATTTTGGTGTATAATCTATGCTTTGATATGCAATAAATATAATATACATATTGTGCTCGATAGAGGCCACCTCCAAGGCAAATTTCTCGATTCTAGTGTCTATTAATTAGCCTTTTTAAAATAGTGGAAACTAAGTCGGCATTTATACCAGATTTCGGTGTCCTATACATTCAGTGTGTGTTGCCAGTGATGACATAATATGGTACTGAGACGTGGTCAGCAGCTCAGAGTCATCCGTAATGTGGAGAATCGCCAAAGAACCAAGGTCACCGACATAGCCCTTAAAATCTGCAAGTTGAAGTGGCAATGGGCAGACCATATCGCTCGGAGAACCGATAACCGTTGGGGAAGAAAGTTTCTCGAGTGGCGACCATGAACCAGAAGACGCAGCTTAGGTAGGCCTTCCACTAGGTGGACAGATGACATTGTGCACGTCGCAGGTAACCGCTGGATGCAAATAGCCAATTGTCATTCATTGTGGCGTTCGGCAGTGGACGTCTTTTGGCTGGTGATGATGATGACGATACATTCAGTCAGTGTGAAGACAATATAGTATTGACAGAAAAAAGTGATTTTTATGACATATTGCTGTAATAATAATTACTCGTGTATTATTTCAACAAACAACGAGTTATTTCTATAAATACTATCGACCTTTGCTGACTTTTAAATATTTTTATAAAATCAATATCACAACGCCAACTTTTGCAACTACACATTAGGTCACATCGGGTGGTAAGGATTACGAATAAACAACAAACGAAGCGTAAGTCATGTATATATTGACAATGTCTCAGTAGCTACATAAATTACATAATTTATAGTAGAACAGACTTTTGAACAAATAAATTATATATCCAATATTCGAGCAGTGTCATTTCAAAGGTAATAAGAGTAGGGCGAGGCGTAAGTGTAAGCGGAGTAGGCGACGGGAGAGTACGCGCTGTAAGCGGAGTAAGCGACGGGCGCGGTGTACGCCGCCGCCACTGGAGCCGTGTACGCGGCGTAAGGCGCAGTGTAGCTCACCACCAAAGGCTTGGCTGCGGCGAAAGCCAGGAGAGCGGCGAAGATCAGCTGTTGACATAAATAAGAACGATTTACAGTATATGTATAGTTACAGTGTTTTAACTGAGTTCAAACCAGAGTAAGTACGTACTCAATAATTTTTAAAATATCTTTTAGACTATCTGATCTCATGTTTAAAGAAAAAATCCCTCTTATCAGATTCTTTGAAAAATTATATAGGTACTTTCACAAATAAGGATATCATATTTATCAAACCGTTGCAAAGAATAATAATACATGCATATAAAACATTTGTAAAAGAAAGAATTGTAAAAGGGGTTCTAAGATAGTCGGTTAAGTATAACCAAATTAGTTATTAAACATTGTATTAGGTACAAGTCAATGGTTACACTAAAATTTTACTGAATCAACCAACCTCATGAGAGATAGCATTTATGGGACTGGGCTCATTAAAATATGTATGTAGGAACGAATCCGTTGGGTCAGGTTTGGATTGTAAAATAATTGCCGTGTAATTTTATTACAGCTATTTAAATTATCTTATTATACCAGAACACGTATCTGACTTATCAATGTTATATTTCATTGCTTTATACTTCAGATATATATGAATTGACAATGTAGTTTATCTCTATATACTAGCGAGTTGCGCACGTTTAGAGACGTAAAACTGTGTTTTTTTTTTTTTTTTTTTTTTACCACTAGTTACGTCGCGGACAGTCCAGACACCCCATTGTTTCTTTGTGCGCAGCGACGAGCGCACGCGCCTAAGCAAAAACAGTTTAGTGATATTAAAATATTAAAACATATCTATTAACGTGGGAAAAATCGTGATCGGCTGCGAGCCTATCGCGATAACATAAGTACCTGCGAGCTACTTATGATTAACTATAAATAAATTAAGTTGTGTGTCTAAAAATACTTGGTAGTAAACAAGTTACCTACCCACTTATTATTCGAATTACTACCTTCGAGTTCGAGTCAATAATATCTACCGTCAAAGAAAAAGTGACAAATGACAACAAAATGTTTAAAAGTTAACAAAGTCGTGATTGACCGAGAGTCAATTACGACAACATAATTAGCTGCGAACTAATTATGAGTCATGGATTCATGACAAATGAATGCAGTTGAGGCATCCAATTGATTATTTATCGGATGCAAGACAAGTTCCATAGATTTCTGGTAAGTAACACATAATTACTTGTAATATCCATAGGAAATAGGGAATACAACTATTGATGGTAGTAATCACGGCGACATGATTGGCTGCGAGCTAATCAAGAGCCATGGATTATACAAATGAGATAGGAAATGCGTGCAATCTCAAAGAGATATACACGTCCCAACCTACAATTTATTTTGTCTAAAGTAATACCCACTAAACAAAGGTTACACACAAGATACTATTATTATTTTTTCTGCTCAACTACCCACCACTTTTAATTTTTAATTCGTGCATTTACACATATAATGGTACGAGCCCCGAGTCTGGCTGAACTACCAACGGGTCTTCAACATGAAAGCGGCTCTGCCTAAGTGGTTCAACTATCAAACAATCGCACATTGGTGCGATTGTTTATCGCCAGATCCTGGTTTCAATTCCCAGGTTGATTAGGTCTTTTTCACGGGGTTTTCATAAAGAAATCCTGAGCTGGGTTTCCAAAAGGCATCCCTCTAGTGGAAATTGGTTTAGAAGTGTGCATAGCAAATGCCTACAAGGCAAGGCTATACTATTCCCAGAGAAAAAAAAAAAAACTTTATGGTATACATTATTGGCAGAATGCAAATATTTTGTACTCTTGTGGTCCTGTGTCGGACATGTTACGTACGTTTCTATATAAGAGTATAGAAATAAAGGTAAAGTACCAATCCAAACTTATGCAAAACAATTAACTTGCATATAAGTCCGACCTTGAATTTATGCTGTGCAAAAAAGTATGATAAAATCAATAAATAAATGACAATTTGGGATGTGACAAGAGCACTTTATCCTATTTATCAAGACTATGTCAGGACAAAGAGGTATGACTTACGTATTTCCGTGTTGGCGTGAAAATCACAGTTATTCATGCCTTATTGGTCAGTCAATAACATTTTCTGGGTCTATTAGCCCAGGGTGCGTCCAATTAGCATAGGTATTGGTATAATTACATAATATACTCTAGTCGAGGTGGCATTTCCTTGCACCTCAACAGCATGATAATTAATAAACAAGGTTCACAGATTAGAAAACAAAACTCCTGAATCATCAGCCCCTTCCACACCTTGTAGAAGAACTGGGCGGTACCTTCTTGCTGCCCTTGAAAAGGGGGGGGGGGCGAGATAAGGGGAAGGCCAACAGCAGCATCAATCGCATGTTCTAGCGCTAAAGGATACCGGCTGGACTAACATGTACGCCTCATCATGTAAGGTACAACAAATAGTCAGATTTAGTTTTCAAATGTTGGCCACAAACATATGTATTTTACTTGTATAATTATATAAGTAACAAATTTCCCAGCCATGTTAACATGGATTTTGTGAAAACGACGTTTCATGTCATCTTTGTTCTGAAGTAGGTAATTAACTAAAACTAAATAGCACCACATCCAAACTTTACTTACATTATAAGCAGAGGTATGGATGCTTATATTGCAACACATATATAAACTTAGTATCGTTATTTCATTGGACACATTTAATGAGATTAACTTATTCTAGTTTTAGTAATCTACTAAACAGAGGATTTAACCATAAATATGTATATTTTATGAAAATCAGAAACGAATTCTGTTCCTTAAATTGCAATGAGGAAAAACAATAATACACTCAAACCGGAAGTCTAACCCTTTGCTATCACATTGTTAGATCATCGGCATTTAGTACAAATATAAAATATATTTGACGCCAAAACCTAAGTTCGGCAAGCGATTCATTTATATATTAAAATATTTGCACTTATATTTATATAATATCAATATAGCTTTTATCCTCTCTACTTATAGATAATATTTAAAATCATTACCACAGTGAAACTTGAACTTAACAACAGTTTACACCACTTTGTCATACTGACCATAAGATTCCCAGTCTGAAATTACCGGTACTAGTAACAACAATATTATATAATATATAAATATAGTAAAACAAAATTTGTATATAAATATCATCTACCTTCTATGGTACCGAGAATAATAACTAAGATTAACTATTAAGATAGAGGTTAAATAACCTATCAATCTTATCATAGAAAATATTTTCGCAAGTTTTGTGGCATAATCACGTAGAGATAGCAGCCGACGTATATATTATTCTAAATTACAGCGTACACAATACATACTCTCGTATGTTTGGCCTTAACGGTGCTTGATGAGGTTATGGTGAAATTTTATTAAAATGATTGTAATTAAATAAATTGTGACCGTAAATTTATAATTGCAATAGACAAAATAAGATACATCGAACTGATAAAAGTATACCTTTTTACCGGAGGTAACAAACAATGTGTAATACGGTTGTTATAGAATAATAATTATCTGATTCATGCATATATATTTCTTTGATGATGATTATCTTGATGACATACGCATAGCGATAAAAATGTATATATTTATGAAATTTAAAACCAAAAGGTAGATAAAATTATAAGAATTATAAAATACAAAATTGGAATTTAAAATTAGAATTAAATTTACAAAAAGAAAAAATAAGGGTTAATTAATTACCAAGCTGGCGTGAGAAGCGTATCCGTTTGCGTATCTTATAATAAATATTTCTCGAACGCAGATTCTGATTGGAAACATCATTTTGGTCTTTAAATTTATGTTACAGAAAACTTAAGCCTAGCAACTTTACTTCCAATACAGCAAATTCAACTTCCTAGCTCAGCAAAAACAAGATAGGTATGCATATGCAGTATATCCACACTAACACACAACCCAGGGTGAGTTAATTTATTTTCATGTGTTCGCCATTATCGTTAATGTCCCATCGAAGAAATCGATGATTAAGCTACGGGAAATCATTATTCTTTTCCCAAATTGATAATATTGGCCATGGGACACTTAAACACCAAACTAACCTGTATACAGCATGCATGCACTTGCCTTTCACGCGGTATACTTAATAATGACGGCCATCGATGAAAAATACCATAAAAAAGCATAGCGTTCCATCAAAACTATCGTTTAAACAAAGTATGAGTATCAACCCTCTACATAAATACCGTGATACCGGCCGGCGTAGTGTTGTGCCAACACAGATATTGGATCATTATTTCTATTATTAAAATCTTATCGTATTTTCTGCTTATAGAAATAGAACTCAATAAGTTAAAAGTAAGTATAAACCAAAACCTGCTTATTTTGGACCTAAGTACGAGTATAAAACACTAATACTTGAGACTTATAAAAGATATTTAATCACTTTTGTAAAAGAATATCAATAATAGGCTAAGGTAACTGCAAGTTCAAATACATAAATACGGATATCTAATAAATGTATGTAGATATCTTAAGCACGCAAAAATAAGTTAAGATAGTCATAAAAAAAGTGACAGAACATCGGCCCTTTGACATTCTAGTTCTATTTTAGTTCTTCTTTAACAAGAGAAATATACACCTGGTCTTTAACGACTATACCTTCGTAACAAGACATATAAGGACAACTAACATAGTAAAAGTTTTACTAACATAGATCACTCACAGCTCAACTAATCAGTCAGTAAAATAAACAAGTGATTAAAAAAAAAAAAAAAAAAAAAAACCAGACTAGGGTATTTCTTAAATTGTCTTCCGTGCATAACAAACGTCACATTGGCCGTACGATTTGCGGGTCTTAGGAGGTACTCCTACTGTCATAGCTAGAAAACCGTCAGCTAAACTAATTTATTAGTGGTTTTTGATAAACTTATTATTATTACCTATTATAACCCCGTTAATTATTACCTATTATAAATCTACAAAAAATTATCAGTTTAACTAATATTTTACTTAAACTATACTATTTTTCTTAAAAAAAAAAAAAAGCTATACCATCGAAACAAAACCTTACTCTCTAAACATCTACATTGTCAATTCATATATATCTGAAGTATAAAGCAATGAAATATAATAGATGATCAAACGAACTTCTTGAAGTGAAGTTCGATCATTATTATATGAATTGCTTTATACGAAGATATAAAAACCCGCCCACCCATGATTAAATCACATAACACGTGTTCAGTGCATTTAACCCTTGAATAAGGTTTTGTTGAATTATAGGCATAAACATAATCTCTAAAGAATGAGGTGTCTGGACTGTCCGCGACGTAACTAGTGGTAAAAAAAAAAAAAAAAAAAACACAGTTTTACGTCTCTAAACGTGCGCAACTCGCTAGTATATAGAGATAAACTACATTGTCAATTCATATATATCTTCGTATAAAGCAATTCATATAATAATGATCGAACTTCACTTCAAGAAGTTCGTTTGATCATCTATTATTAATGTTCGTCTTTAATGGTTCAAATAAAGTAATTAAATCATTTGTGAAATAATTAGTCCTTTTTACTTTAGAGAACGTTTGATTGAGTCTTTAGCATCAGGTAAATACTGAAACACTATACTAATTACTTAGTTTTTGGGAGAGGTTAAGAGCAGTGGCAAGAATCTTAGCTGAAATCACACGCTAATTACCAACGTCAATTAGTGTTAACTTATCACTAAACACTAATCCAGTTCTTAAACTCACACTATTTGGACATTTGAAGCAAATCTATCTTCTATACATAAAATTAAACTGTGACAGGTCCAATTCTGTACATTGAAGATATTTTGAAAATTATGTTTTGGAGGGCATTCTATAACCGATACTAAAGCCAAAAATGTATTTTTTTTTGTCTGTCTGTCTGTCTGTACCTCGGCTGAGCATCACGCCAAAACTACTGGATGGATTGAAACGAAACTTGGCATGATTTGAGTTAATACTCCGAGGTAGGACATAGGATACTTTTTATCCCGAAATTCGGCACGGTTCCCTTGGGAGAGGGGACTAAAGTCAAAATGTGTACTTGGTTATACGCTTGCTCCGATTTTAACAACTTTTCAATATAATTACAATAAATATTTGTAAAGGAACACTCGTAGACAGTTGTTAACAATGTTTGGAAATCGATCAGGTTAAGCAACGTTAGGTAAGGTCATTAAATAGATGGGTGACCGTTTAACGCCATTTGAACTAAACGTCTCCGTGCTTCGGAGGGCAAGTATGAAGTGGGTCCAAGTTTTTAACCGTCTTTAAAATGAGGTTTTGTATTCTATGCGAATGTATAATAATGAAAGTTTAGTTAACGTAAACACAGCGCGGGCGGAACTGCGTGGGTCAGCTAGTTATTAATACATTTAGTATGTAAGATATCGAATATCCCATGGTCAATAAGATAATATAAGCGTAAACGACTCCGAGATTTGAAATAATCAGATTAAAATAAAATCTGTTCATAAGAATTAACACTAATTAACGTTTAGAGTGCGGCAGTAATCTTATTAATAAGAAAATCATTTACTCAAAGACAGGTAGAGCCCTGCGGCACTCAAAATTAGGGCAGCCAGACTAGGGTACCACGAGGCATCACGGGGCAACTCCACCTTACAGGAAATGGCAGCCCAACACCCTCGAGTGACGTAATGTTTTTTTTAAGGACAACCCACACTCGGTCATCTGATCTCAAACTATGCAGAGCCTGTACTATGGAAACTAGACAACTGCTACTAAGACTTATATTATTTTTTTTGTAAATACATACTTATAGACCCAGACACTTGGTGGGAATCGAACCCATGACCTATTGAGTAGCTGCCAGGGTAACCACCAGACTAACAGGCACGACAAAACTCAAACTCAAAACCATTTTTTATAACACCAACACGCGGCCCGTCTAACACCGCAGGCTATGGACGCTAGTAATAACAGACGAATTGGTGGTAGACGCGCTGGTGAAGCCTATAGATTTTTAAAACTCCTTAAAACTCTTCTGAAGAACACCATGCTGTATTTACCAGCACTGCGATAATTCTGGTTCAGAGTACTCTTCCTTGCAATAAGCTACTGCACACCCATCAACGACCGCATCAGCACCACCAACCACTTACCGTCAGGGAGAGGAATACTAATTTATAGTGATTAAAAAAGACATGTAAGGCAAGTGATTAAAATTTAAACTAATTAATATTACTTACATATTTGAACATGTTGGTTGTTGTTTTGAATGGGTCTGTTTAATACTGACTAATGGTGTGCCATCCTGGACAATATATAAGGATTCGATGATGACCTCCATTGTGTTGGCATCGGTTCGGCGCCTGCGCACCTTGGCGAGACGTGCGCTAACGTGATCGGGATCCTAACGTGACCTGAATGATTTTGACTGCAATCCGTACAGTATGATGTTTTAATTGCCGGAAAGATAGGTTAGTGAGCATATACGATGGCAACTTGACATTTCTTATCTTTCAAGCCTATAATATATAGGTTTTAATTAAAGAAAGAAATAATAATTTTATGAATGATGTGTGCAGGTGTGGGATACATGCAAAGATAAAACTTTTAACATATTATGTAACTTTAACTACTACATGAATGTCCACTCAACTTCACTTAAGGGTGTTTCTGTTATCCGCTTGGTATGCGTTCTCAGTCCTACAGAATTGATCATTAACACTTGACGAAAATATAATATATATTTTTTTTATATTATAATCTGGGTTATATGTATTCGTTCAAATATGTTGCTCTGTTGTCTGTGTGTCTAGATAGGCTTTGTAAATTGGCCCCCACTAACTGAAGGTCACCAATTAACCTCTCCATTGAGTCCAAAGCTGCTAGATGGTATTTTGCGGCACCAGGCCATATAGAGCCTACAGTGCTCCTCAACGATCAGATTTGCGCCTTATACAACGTACTACCTAGCGTCGGAGCTTCCGCGCAGCTACCTTGTTTTGGAACTGAAGTTCCACGTAAGTAAACCACGCAAAGTACTTTTGAGAAATTTTCTACTCCCAACAACTGAAGGCGGTCGGTGTATTCCAAAGAATTCTGACGTACGAGCCAGATAACCGGACTCCTTCTGGCGATGTACAGACAAACTTGTATTTTGGTGGCATTGGATCTCACAAGATTGGCATCGCCTCATTTGTAAACTGCCTGAAGTGAGAGATTAACACTCTCTACCATGGCCTCTCTCCCAGACCGGATAACATCTTTACTTTATTTATCGATTATTAATGATCGGTGAGTATGGAGTCAACCTGTATATTGGCAGCGTTGTCGGTGTGTCAATTGAACCGTCATCAAGCATCATTTGCGTAGAACGTTCTAGGTAGACACGCACTTGTATTGGCCGGCCGGTGTGGCGAGAACTCCGCCAACCACGATCAAGGCCGCAATCAAACAAAAAATGTTCTGTACTAACCTTGAACTTGTTTCTTGTTTTTGTGCTAAATTAAAAGCAAATATCTGCACTACAAAATATATAGGATGATTTTTTACATACTTTGTGTAAACTATTATTTCGGATACGAACAATAATCGATCGAGTCGGATCGGGCGGTCGGAAGGCGTTGGATCGGGCCAGATTGAGTCGAATCAACTCGAACCGAGTCGGATTGAGTTAGATCGAGTCGGACCGCTGCTGATCAAATCAGATAGAGTTGGATCGTGTTATGTCGAGTTTGATTTTAAGTATAAATTACAAGCTGCATGGTACGCTGTGGGTACAACTAGTACACTTTGAGCTAAAAATATACATGCAACAAATAGAAAACTTCAGCCTTTTTGAAGTCGGTTAGAAAGACAAAAAAAACGACTCTGTGCTTTCAGTCTACCCCGTAAGAATCTTAGAGTATGTCGTGTTTGTAGTTATGTGTATTTGAGTGTCAGAGCTTAGTTACAGTTTTTGTAAATAAATGATATTTCTTCTCAAATTAATATTATCTGAATTAAAATATAGTAATAGTACTAATGAGATCTTAAGTAGGTATGGTACGGGCAATTTGGCTGAAGAAACAATTAATGGGATCAAGAAACAATATTATTTATGACTTATATGATGACCGGCAATGCACTGCAACTGTATTCAGGGTGGCGTGTCGCTTACTATCAGACAAATTCGCTCATCTTATAACTAATCAAGTAAAGATTCTTTTCATGGAGCTATTTGTTGTCATCGTAGTTATTAAATCTGTATAAGTAAGTCGTCATCCCTCTGACTAATAATAGAACCCACGCAACTGTAGATCACTTAATATTTGATACAGGGCCTATTATATATAATGATATTGATTCATTATTTGTATAGACAGCTCGATGATTCAGTGGGTTTACCCATATTCACGTAGTAATTTGCATTTAAAACACTCGTGCGTCTACACCAAACAAAATGCTTAGTGCGTACATAAATTCCAATTGGCGTTATGCAAATTATTATTGTTACACTAACATAAGCGCATGGATAAACCACACATTACCACATAACTCCAAAAATGTACATTTCCATAAACTTGTAAGACAATAAAGAAACTGGAAAGTATACCTGTGAAAATATGTATCTACTAGTACTGATAAGACAATTGTTTCTGTAAATATTTACCGGATTTAGAAAATCAGCAAGATTAGGTGGTAAGTAGATCCTTGGTCTTTGGAGTCAGTACCCTAGAAATCCATTGCATACATCGCCTTAAATTAATGCTCTAATCTGATGATTATGGCGGCGGGTTGCTACCCCAGACCTCGATAGCAAAGTGACAGGATTGCAGTGCGGGGGCACTGCAAATGGTGAATTACTAACAAATTAACCTGTCTATTAGCAGATATGTCGCTTACAGTAAGGCAGACTGTATAGAAAATAATACTTTTAAAAGTATTATTTTTAAACTCCATGTTCACTTTTCATTTAGTTTTTTTTTCCTAAATGCTGCTAAGGTAACACCATATAAATTACAATCTAGCCTAAAGACTAATGAGTAATATTAATTTGACCTAAATGAATAAATTAAAATAGTATAAGAATGTGTCCAATGGCACTTTTCTTATGGTCTCTATTATGGTGAAGACACTTTGTTATTGTGTTCTACACTGCACTACACACTGCACTAATTTAATATTTAAACTAACTCAAAAGGTTTTGTCCTTTTCAGTCTTCTCACTATGTCCGTGTTATCGAGGAGCTGGATAGCCTCGACATTCACATAGTGATGAAGCCGATATTGATGAGCTTCAGCATAATCTATCTATATCTAAACTTATAATAAAACTGTAACAGGTCCAATTCTGTACATTGAATATTTTGAAAATTATATTTGGACGGCATTCTATAACCGATACTAAAGCCAAAAATGTATATTTTTTTTATTTTTGTCTGTCTGTCTGTCTGTCTGTATCTCGGCTGAGCATCACGCCGAAACTACTGGATGGATTGAAACGAAACTTGGCATGATTTGAGTTAATACTCCGAGGTAGGACATAGGATACTTTTTATCCCGACATTCGGCACGGTTCCCTTGGGAGAGGGCACTAAAGTCAAAATGTGTAGTTGGTTATACGCTTGCTCCGATTTAACAATTTTTCATTATAATTATAATAAATATTTGTAAGGAAACACCCATAGACAGTTGTTAACAATGTTTGGAAATCGATCAGGTTAAGCAACGTTAGGTAAGGTCATTAAATAGATGGGTGACCGTTTAAAGCCATTTGAACTAAACGTCTCCGTGCTTCGGAGGGCAAGTACAAAGTGGGTCCAAGTTTTAAACCGACTTTAAAAAAGGAGGTTTTGTATTCTATGCGAATGTATATTATTGAAAGTTTAGTTAACGTAAACACAGCGCGGGCGGAGCTGCGTGGGTCAGCTAGCACTATAATAAAACTCAAAGGGCACTTTTTCTGTACATTGAATATTTTTCCAAAATTTCTATGTATACTATACTATAGTTACTATACATACTATATATATATACTATACTATATACTATACTATCGACATAGAGGCCAAAACAATTTTTTTTGGAATTATTGTCTGTCTGTCTGTCTGTCTGTCTGTCTGTCTGTCTGTCTGTCTGTCGTTCTGTTCGTCCAGGTATCATTTGAAAACGCGTGGATGGATTCTGATAGGACTTTCACTGATGTGTTGTGTAGAAGTAGGGGTATAAGTTGGTATATGAAACATCACGCTATGTTTCATAGGGGCTAAGCAGTGAAACATTACTTGCACATATTACCACGTAATTTCCTTTGTATGTGAATAGGGTAATTATAAACTGATCAGTTAATCATTAAGATATCTATTATTACGCTATATACAATAGGGACTGAGCAGACATTTAGTTTGCATAAGATATGGCAGTGGCGAAGGGTAAATTTTTGTAAGGGGTAAGCCGGTCCGGTACACCCAGGACATTTTCATTAGATTTCTGTATTGTTCTAAGTACTTTGCTGATAGCAATATGACATTATATCTTTGAAAAGTTAAAATCTGTAAATCCCGAGCGAGTCCAAACTAGATTAGGAAAGAAATAGGCAAGGGAAAAATACCATTTCATTTCATTTAAAAGCCAGTGGTTAGGTCCGCTGCACCACCAAGGCTACATTTGTATAGGTAGGTAGAAATTGAGAATACGAAATTGCAAAATTTTTACTTAGGTAAAAGACCTAAAATGACTCGAAATGATCTAACGCAATAAAATGTACAACTACAATTCACACTACACACAATGAACAGCACTCCCAAAAAACGCTTCAAGGTCAGGGCTCAGGGGGGGTTCATGAAATTTTAATGAAACTCCCCGAAGTCCAGGTAGTGTATAGGTATTGTATTACAGTCGCAACAATAAAAGATGCGAAAAACTTTCATTAACGAATATAATTAGACAGTAATTTACGATGTTAGCGTGATTTACATTATGAACTGAACATAACGAGACACAACGTGAAATTGAACATACAATCACTATAGAACTTTAATCTATATATTTATAAGAAAGTCGTGTTAGTTACACTATTTATAACTCAAGAACGGCTGAACCGATTTGACTGTAAATTGGTGGGGAGGTAGCTTAGAACCAGGAAACGGACATAGGATACTTTTTATCCCGGTAGGTTAAGGTTAAGCAACGTTAGGTAAGGTCATTAAATAGATGGGTGAACCGATTTGTATCATTTTTTTTTGTGCATATCGGGTAGGTCTGAGAATAGGTTATAAAGTATAAATAACTCTTCGCGTTTCTTTTGACATGAGCCTTCCAGCGAGGCTTTGCGTCAAGTGTCATGCCAAGGTATTTAGCAGTATTCTCATAGGGTATAGGTTGATTATTTATGTATACCGGATGATAGTTAGACCTTTTGTTGGTAAAATCAATATGAACAGACTTCGATTCATTTAATTTTATCCGCCACTTGTCCAATGGTATTAATGGCGTTTTGTACATTCTCCACAGCTTCTGCGTGAGTGACCCCTCTAGCCATAATGGCCGTGTCATCAGCGAAGGTTGCGATAGTATGGTTTTCTAATTCTGGAATATCGCAGGTGTATAATAGATACAGGACCGGACCTAGAACACTTCCTTTGATTTGCTTAAGATCAGAATAAGCATCTTCCTGTCTTACTCTGAACATTCTATCTGTAATGTAGGACTCCAAAATATCTGAGAATAGTTTGGGCAACATTTTCCTTAGTTTATGTATGAGGCCCTGATGCCACACCTTATCGAATGCCTGGGCAACGTCCAGGAAAACTGTGGAGCACACTTTCTTCTCTTCTAATGCTTTTTCAATTATATTTGTAATTCTGTGAACTTGATCTACAGTAGAGTGTCTTTCCCTAAAACCAAACTGATAGTCAGGGATAAGATTTCTAGCTTCTATGATAGGTTTCAACCGCTTCAATAGGATCTTTTCAAATAATTTAGATATTATTGGTAACAGCGATATCAGTCTATATGAAGTTACTTCATAAGGTGGTTTATCAGGTTTTGGTATCATTATAACTTCAGCAACTTTCCACATATCAGGTACGAATTTTAATCTGAACGAAGCATTTTTAAGTATCGTAAGTTTCCCTATAGCTTTATGTGGCAGATTACTGAGGACTTCCTCGGTAATGAGATCATAGCCAGGGATTTTTTCTTGTTTAAATGTTGAATTTCTGTGTGCTTCGAGCTTTAATAACTCATAATGATAAATATTTTCCTTTATTATGACGGCACTGCCTCCTCTCGTTTTATTGTCCGGGTGAAATGCGTGATATATTTATCCTTTCATTTGTATGTAGGATTCAGTCGTAAAGTGTGATTCGGATATAAGGCACACGTCGATGTTTTCTGTATTTAGGACTACTAGCAGCTCATGTTGATGCTGACGTAGTCCATTAGCATTCCATGCCATAATTTTCAGCGAGTTAACCATAATTTATACGTAGTACCAGCCAATTTAGTGCTAGCTTCCAATTTCTTGAGCCGTGCGTCAAATGATGTTATGACGCTTAGGATTTTATTTAATTTATCATCTAAGTTTGAAGTTTTCTGTGTTTGTAGATGTTGCTGTGGCTGTGGTTGCGCCTGAATACCTTTTGTTATTTGAGCAAAAGACAGGTTTTTTGTAACAGGCTGGCTCTGTACCTTTTTACTGATATTAATGCTTGGGGTCTGGTGAGTAGGGAGTTTGTGTTTCTTACCTGCCTTATTTTTTAAGTTTTGCAGTTCTTTTGCTATTATGCATCCCCGATAGCTAGCGAATGTGCTTCGCCACAGTGGACACATTTTGGCTTAGTGTCTGCGGGTTTATTGCAGTCTTTTGTTAGGTGCTTACCTGTACCATTGACACACCTGGGCTCTATAGAACAATATTTCTGTGTATGGCCGTATACTTGACACCTTTTGCACTGGGGGATCAATTTCGACGCTTTGATCGGTTGCATGTCTACTCTGCAACCAAGGACTTGATATTGTAAATTTTATTAATATCTTCTCTCTTACCAAATGAATGATATAGCACAAAAATGTTAAGAGGTTCTTTAGTCCTCCAATTCAGCTTGTTCGTAGCATCTTCGATCTTGTAACCTTTCGATGTTAGATCTTCGACTATTCTTTCGGTGTTGCATGAGAAATGCAATTTTTTTGCCATTACCCGGACTGGCCGGTCCTGTTTGTTTTCATAAGAATGCCATTGAGCATCGCTGTCCAATAGCAACTTTGTAATTGCTCTATACGATTCTTCATTGTTGGCATTAATCTTAACACTGTCTCCGTTTCGCATTTTAGTTAAAAATGAGTCATTGGATACAGTTGTTGTTAAAAAATCGTAGAACTTTTGGTAGTTCTTAACATGTTCTACGATTATAGGAGGCGGCTGAGGTGCCTTTTTAGCTTTCGATGTCTTTTCTTCTTTCTCACTGGAGCTTGCTCCTTGTTGATGTGGTGAAGGTGTTTGGTTCAGCTTCCTTTTCTTTCGGCTCTGTTGACGAATCCACTCCGTTTCCTTACCGAGTTCCTCTTCATCAGTCTCATACTGGACTTGTTCAGAGAGTCTTCTCAGTCGTGGTGGTAGTCGTGGTAGCTGAAGGTGCAGGTTTCTCCTTCTGCTGGTAGTGCTCCAGTTGTCGCTGAAGCTCTTCAATTTGGTGATGTAAGTCTTTAACTAGACTTTGTAACTCCTTACACTCTGCTTGTTGCTCGGTAAAACGTTGATAGAGAAGATTTCCGTTTGGAGCCTTACAGTATTTTGCGAAGCCATTTTTATTCAAGTAGAACTTCGCCATACTAATATTTACGCATAGTATTATTATGATTCACAACATATCGTACCGTAAAAATCTGTGTCATCGCGGCGACCGGTGACGATTACACGGGACAGTATTTCTTCTGCGTAAGTGCCAAAGTTATCGAAGTCTCAGGAGACCGTCGGGCTGGTAGCTTTTTCTGCCAACGTGTAAGCTTGGCTATACCTTTGTATAGCCAAGCTTACACGTTGGAGGTAATGCCGCCAGTCTTTTAGGTACCCTTCCCTCCCAATGCGGCGACAACTTGGAGGAAGTTTTTTACCTAGTTGAAGTTTTTTACCTACATATTTGTAAATAAACTGTAAAATATATTTAGTTTCAATAAATATTTCGGTCATCATCATTGTTTCTTTAAGAACTACTAGTCCGATCGTGATTAAATTTGTATTAAATGATTTTTCACACCACCTGCTCGATAATGTTCCATTATGTGTCATATAAACTTGACATAAAGTACCTCATTATATACCTATAGTCTAGCCGGGTAATAATGTTGTACTAAACTCCCTTAGGTAATAATGTGATTTGAATTTCGAACGTCAAACGAAAATTCCTAAACACTTTTACCACAGGTATAATACTACTCTAAGCAGAGACCTGCTTGAAAAAAACATTTGAAAATCGAACCGGGCGCGACGAGCAGAACCCAGTGTTCTAGAAAAGAAAAAAATAGATGTTAATGCTGCAAATCACTGTAGTTTGTACACTGTGCCACTATGTTGATATTATTGACAGTCTCGTTGGTTAGACACCCTGGCCGCTACCCGGTGGCTCGTGGGTTCAATTCCCTCCAAGTGTCTGGGTGTTATTTAACTATTTAATTAATATTAGTTGTCTGGTTTCCATAGTACAGGCTCTGCCTAGTTTTGGATCAGATGACCGTGTGTGGATTATCCCAAGATATTATTATTATTTTATTTCTGGCAATATTTGTATTTTATTACCTCGCAGTAGGTGTGAAAAGTAGTGTATTCTCCTCGGGGATAAAGGTGTCTTGGTCTTGGGCGAGCTTAAATCCCTCGCTGTACTCAGGATTCTAATATTAACTCCCTCGCTACGCTCAGGAGTTAACTCTATACTCCTTCTGCTACTCCTGTTGCTAGAATCCTTCGTTATGCTCGCGATTCAATTTAACGCCCGCGACATAAGACACTACTTTATCCCCTTGGTGCATAAACTACTATTATTTAGTTCCATCTCACGATAACTATAAAAGAATCATTTAAAATGGTTTATATTTGTCAGAGTAATAAGAGAAGAAAAGAATATTCACTTTACGGTTTATTTCTCCCCATCACTCATGTTCCTCTAAGAATAAATTGGTTAGTTTGTCCTGGTTCGTTCGTAATAAAAATTCTATGGCACCATCTTAAAGGTACTATTCCGAACCGAGATGCCAACAGCTACCTTTACCTGCAACTGCCTGCATGTGCAGGCGTGCAGCGGGTGCATACAGTGGGCCGAATCTACACATCTGATTTGTATGTATTTCCATGGAATATTGAGAAATAAATACAGTGCAGTTGGCGGCGGCTACATGTGCCACCAGTAGTGTACAAAGAGGATTTAATACTCTACCCATAATACCCTGTTTTATTTACGAGATCAAAATCGCAGCAATAAATGCTTGAACACAGGAGTGATGGCTGACGGCCAACCAAAAACAATTGGTAGTGTTGATTATGACATATTGAACCTTACAGTTTACACTTTAATTGTTACGATTATAATCTTGAAAAACAGGTTACGCGTGGTGGACGTGTTTTTTCTAGGAAAATGAGTTATCTTCCCTGTATCAAGCATAATGACAACAGGACATTATATTCATCTTCCTCCTGTAATACTAGATATAGATATAACATCAATTTTTACCACCATTCCATACGTTCGACATTCTGTAATTATTCGAAGCGTAGTTGCAACCATTTCCGAAATCATTCAGACTATACGCTGCAACTGCAGGCTCCGTGGCTGCTTGCAGCCGATGCACGTGCTGTCTACAGAAACAGTTGCAGTTGGAAGTTCGGTTCGGAATAGTACTTTTATGGAGCATTCTTTGGCGGAATTATAGTAGTAATTTATTTCCACAATACGGCAGCAAGTGTACTTCGAACAAACGAATGCAAGTGCAGCATGCCACATACGGAGTCGCCACAGACGCCATGGCCTCGTCTGTCGGAGAAACCTTGAATATATGAGTGAATATGTGTACATTTTCAATTTGCCACGTATGTTACGCGGTAAATTGAGAGACATCACCTTTTTGAAGTCGGTTAAAAAAATATTTGAAGGAAATATGCATATTTTGGTTTTGCTAATTGTCAATCTCACTAAAAGTGGCATGTGTTGCAGGTTCAGTAAAAAAATATTAAATGCATAAGTTAATATTAAATTTTTTTTATTATTCAATTACTATAAATATACAATTCATTGTTCTGGCTAGAGGATAGGAATAACTTAGGTCTATTACATTTTTAGCAATCAAATTGCAATACTAAATAATGTATAATAATAAATATTCAATTATTTTCAAGAATAACATATTTATCAAACTGTCTACCTATGTTTATATAATATCAAACAATTTTTATTGCATGAGGTCGTCAGGTAAATTTGTTTTAGACTGTGATACTCGTAAGTATATTTATAATGAAATTTGTAACTGTAAGTTTAATTTTCCTTAAAAAATAAAATTAAAATTTACCTTTTTAGAATGGGATAAGGCACTCTGTTGGAATAATTATAATTATGCAAGATACTAGATATAATTATTTTAATTGCATCTATTTAGGCGGACAATTTTTGAATAAGTCATCTATTATTTAAATACTGAATTCGTTAAGGGTGATAATTTATCAATTATTAAATACTATGAGATCGTCTGCCAATTGTAAATTTATAATCATTCTGTCCCTTATGCTCCTTGAGCATCAGCTCAGGCAGCGACCGCCGGCCGCCGAGTTGGTCCCCTCTCTCATGGTCTTCTATGAAGACGACGTCACACGGTGATCGTCTGGCACTTCCGGTGCTGATATGATGAGAACTTGTCTGTTCTAAACAGATTAAATTCTACACATAATTCTTTGACAGTCTTAAAATCCGACCGTATTTTAATTTTATTTTTCATCGGCTGAGTCCCAAAGGAGTGCTGCACACTCTGTGACGGGGAACTCTCTGCGTTGGCAGGCCGGAGAGTCCTCGGACGTACGTGTATGTCACGGGTGGACGAAGGATGCGTTTCGGTTGAGGCTGTTTCTACTGCGTGCGCGACCGCTCCTGCGGCGAGCAGGATTGAGAGCGGGATGAAATATTTAAACTTTGGAACACACGACTTAGAGATAATGCTGATCGGTTCCGGTGGTGACGCACACAGGTTTCATTGGCAGAGCACAAGGAATGCTGATCTGGTCGACTGGCTTCACCGGAAACATTTTCGCTGCTGCTGGAACTGCCTTCGTCGGAGTCCGTGGTTCTCTTGGACACTTGGTTAGAAAACACCTTCAACAGGCGTCTGCCGCGTGGCATCGTTGTCGGTTCTGATATGACCTCCATCGATGAGCTGATCACTATCTTTGGTGTCACGGTGAGCAGGTGATTCTTCTGTTTTGACTGTTCCTTAAAAGACAGGTCGCCAAAAAATTTTTCACTCGACAAGAAGTTGATGATTATTTAAGTAGATTTAACACGTTAACTCGTTCGTTATTCGCCTCTATGAGATTTGATAACGTAGTTGTAAACTTTTCCGTTTGGTAGAAGTTAAGATCTCGAAAGTCGTTTCACAGTGGTGGCTGTGAACTGTGCGGGGATGGGAGACTGACGAGGTTTATAAAGTACTTTTCACGCATGCGCCGTAATTCCGTTTCTTCTTGCAACGACGCACGTAGAGCTGATGCTTGTATAAGCCCTAAAAACACGTTGCATGGCTCGCGTGCTATCGGTTAGCATCATCGCACGCAAATTACGCGCATTGACGCGGTGTTGCAGAAACAAGCCCACTATGCCATACCATTGGTAAGCTATAATCATGATTAATAATCATTCTAATAATGTTCAGGCTTAATATTTTTATCAAGCATCATAAAAGTAAATTTTTTATAAAAAAAAACAACCTACTTCAACAGACACCATGCACACTAAAAAGTGAAATAACTTAAATATTATTGAAGTTGGTGCTGGTCAGAAGATTCGAGTGGTAGCGTACGTATCGTGTTTATTTGAGCACCAACTTCATAAATATTTAAATTATTTTTCACTTTTTAGTGTACCATGCACACTAAAAAGTGAATTTTAGTGTGCATGGTGAATTTTTATTTTATTATTTTTAGTCATATTCTCTTGAGTAGTCTTTATTCAACTATATACCGATTTGGATAATATAAAGTTTTATCACTAACAGGTATAAATTTAAAATTTCTAAAAACACCCAACCATAGATCTAAAATTCGGTGTGTCCTACATTTAATGGAGCAGAGTTCCTGTTTCCAGGCTCTGAACATCATTTTTCTAGCAGCTACTCGCCGAGACCTACGCATCGAGATCAAATTCGGTGGGTCTATGTTTATTGGTGAATAGATCCCGTGACCACCTTCCTGCTCCATCATCAGACCCTGATAACCCTTTTTGTAGCAACTACTCGTCGAGGCCTACCTAACGAGCCCAAACTCAGTGGGTCTACGTATATTGGTGCAGAAATCCTGTGACCACCTTCCTACTCTATCATCAGACCCTGATCACCATTTTTCTAGCAACTACTCGTCGAGACCTACACAACGAGCCCAAACTCAGTGCGTATACGTTTATTGGTGCAGAAATCCTGTGACCAACTTTCATGCTCCATCATCTGACCCTGGTAAAGGTTATCATTTTCTTTAGTATCAACGGATCTACATATCTTATAAATTTTAGATCTTACGGACTAATAGAAGTAATGAAAAATGTCCATTGTATACGAAATATCCTTACCACGACTTGGAAAAGAGCTCATGGTCTTTAAATAGCGAAACTGATTTTCATGAAATATCGCTAAGAGCTATCTCGATTAAACCAGCTTACAAATAAAAAAAACGCATACAAATCTGTCCCCTCGTTTGAGCGGTGTGTGTGATGCCACAGACAGATAGACTCGACGTACCCCCCCCCCCCCCCCCCGAAATAGGCGTCAAACTTATTATACCCCTCGTTTTTGGTCGGGGGTTGAAAAGGAACCATTGAATTCCGTAGGATGATCTGGATGGTGTATGACCATTTTGTAGACGAAGATATCATCTATTTTATGGTTTCTACCCGTTATATCTCCTTCCCATCACTCATGTTCTTCTAAAAAGTCCTTATCCGGTCTTGATGAAATTCATACCGAACCATCCTAATGGTTCATGCTTTCGAATAAAAAAAGGATAACTGAAATAGGTAAATATTTGTAAGAGTTATAACCATTATTGATTAAAACATCATCTATTTTTAGGCGTTTTACCAGATAATTCCAACATTCCATTCATGTTTCTTCAGGAACTGCTGGTGCATAAGGGATAAAAAATTTATGGGACCACTTGATGGAACGTCCATTAGGTACAAAAAAGAATCATCCAAATCGGTACATATTTGGCGGAGTTATGAGTGAACATACATTAAAAAAAAAAATACATACACGATGAATTGAGAACGTCCTCCTTTTTTGAAGTCGGTTAAAAAGAGGTTTTCATTTGGCGCTACTAGGTAAGACTAACGTTTCCTCAAAACTTGACGGAGAGTACAGTCACTTGACACCCAACCAGCACCAACTTTTCTCGTGTCTGATACTGGGTATTTCTGTGTTTCAGAATCTACAATGTAAAACATAGGTACTTTAAATAATGGTCTAATAATCATGGTTATTTAAAAGAGCCTACACAGTGACGAAACTAATATGGATAAATAATCTATACTTATACTAAAACTGTATAACAGGTCCAATTCTGTACATTGAAGATAATCTGAAAATTATTTTTGGAGGGCATTCTATAACCAATACTGAAGCCAAACCTGTTTTTTTTTCTATTTTTTCTGTCTGTATCATGGCCGCGCATCACGCCGTAACTACTTCTTTTTCAGCCTGTTGCCACCTAATGCTGAGTGAAAGCATCCTCCAATGCATGCCACCCCTCTCGATCTTGAGCTTTCCTCTACCAGCTTCGTCCGGCTAACTAACTAACAAGGTCGTCAGACCATCTGGCTATAGTGGTCTGCTGACGCTTCTGCGACCCGTGCGCGGCAACTACCGTAACTACTATATGGATGTAAATGAAACTTGGCAAGATTTGAGCTAATACTATCAGATATTCAGGTTATTCAGTACGATTCCCTTGGGAGAGGGGATTAAAGTCAAAATGTTAACTTGGTTGTACGCGTGGTCCGATTATAGGTATACATGTTTTATTATAATTATAATAAATAATAATAAAGACACTCATATACAGTTGTTATTAATGTTTGGCAATCGATCAGGTTAAGCAAACGTTAGGCAAGGTCATTACATAAATAAATAAATAAATACATAGCCTTCGGAGTCGCTGGACGTTCGGGGTGTGGCCCCTTTGAGCGTCCATTGAGTACGGCGGCGATTCCGAGGAGGACGGCGGCGGGGTTGCGAACCCCGTCCCCGTGAGCACCGTGACTGGTTCCCGGGGGCTACAATGCGCCCCCCGGCGGCGGGCTCAAAGGCAAGGCACTGAGGATCCCCTGGTGCAGATCCCACCGGAGAGCCCTGGGGTCCCCCCTCTCATGTACCGATGCGACAGCCGCGGGGGTTTTAGTGGGTAAGAATCCCACATACCCCGGGTGAGCCCCACAGCTCCCGGGGATCTTTGGAAGATATCCTCCGCGTCAACAAAAAAAAAGAGGTCATTACATAGACCGGTGACCGTTTAATGCCATTTGAACATCGATTTAATTTTGAAACTAGATTAGGTGTCACGGTTCAGAAAGTGGTAGACAGAAATAGCGCCCTTGTGTCGCTACTTCTTTACAAGCCACAGCCTGACTAAATTATACTAACCGATTGGAGTGTCGCTACTGTCTATATGAAACTGTCCAACTATACGTCATTATGATAATAAAAACGTTAGTTCACATTTCTGCCACCAGCAAAGATAAGTTCGCAACCTCCGCGACCACATTTTAGATGTCATTTTGTTACTGAATGTTAATCTAGTATATATATTATTATAGCGACGCATTTGAAGTAAGCGTATCCGTGCTTCGGAGGGCAAGTAAAAAGTAGGTCACAGTTTTTAACAGACTTTAAAAAAAAAAGAGGTTATTATCCAACGCAAATGTATGCTATTATTAAAATTAGTTAACGTAAAAAGAGTACGGACGGAGCTGCGCGGTTCAGCTAGTATACATATAATAAATGTGCTTATAAAGAGATAATGTAGAACAAAGTTACACTACGTGTTATAAAATTTGGGGCAGCGCCACTAGCGAAGTACATAACTTCTTTTTATACTTTACAATCACGTTGACGGCAGCCAAATGAAATTTGAATGACGTAGTGACCTTTCGGTAAGTAAGGTAACGATAATTCTGCACGTGGACCGCCTCATTCTTTCTACAGCCAGTGTAGCAGGTTCCTTTAATATTTATTTATTAGACTACCTATATGTGTTACCTGAAGCGGTACCAGCTCAGTGGGCGAGCGGTTGCCTTGGAAACAAGGTGCGCAGGTTCGAACCCCGGCTCGCACCTCTGATTTCTTTAATGAATCATGTGCGAATCGTCTTTGCGATTGTTACTAGCTTTCGGTGAAGGAAAACATCGTGAGGAAACCTGCATGTCTGAGAAAGCCTAACCAGCTCTCGAATTACGTGTGATGTCCGCCAACCCGCACTTGGCCAGCGAGGTGGACTATGGCCTCAGCCCCCTTATCTTGAGGGATATTATTATAATGTGTTAACACGCGAAAAATGATCCTGTAGTGTATGCCTAACATTACGCGGATCCTTGAAATATTAATATACTAGCTGACCCGCGCAGCTCCGCCAGCGCTTTTATTGTTATTCTTCTAAACTATTTTTATGGATATTTACAATTTTTATATTTTAAACCACCCTCTGGCCTGGATATGATAAAATGTTAAGGGCCAAAAAGAGATCCAGAAGAATACTTTGCTAAATATTTTGTATAAATGGCATAAGCTAACGTTGGTTAAGCAATGTTAAGCAAGGCCAATCCATAAATAGCCGACGTCCGGATTTGCTTCGTAGTGCGCGAAGAAGGTCGGTCCTGTTTGTTGTAGACAGTAGTCGTTACCTTCAGAGTCGCTGGACGCTCGTAGTGTAGGCCCTAGGACGCCCATTGAGTACTGCGGCGACTCCGAGGAGGACAGCGGTGGAGTTGCGACCCCATCCCCGTGAATACCGTGTCTGGTTCCCAGGGGGCTATAATGCGCCCCCCGACTGCGGGCTCAAAGGGGCCTTCCCTTTGAACTGAGGGGCTCCTGGTGTAGATCCTGCCGGAGAGCCCGGGGGTCCCCTCTCATGTGCCGATGCATCAGCCACAGGGGTTTTAGTGGGTAGGAATCGCACATACTCCGGTCATCCGGTCGAGCCCCAGCGCTCCCGGGGACCTTTTGAAGGTTCCCCCGCAAGATAATACATTAGTCGTTTGCAGTCAGAGATGGCCTAAGGGCAGCTTGAATATCTCTACTGTCACCAGCGTGGCCACTAATCAAATGACAAAAAATAATAAACTGATGATTACATGCACGTACAATTGATGTTTTAGTATTCAGTTATAAATACTATGATACTATCACCTTCTAGTTGAATTATTCGTAAACCGAAGAGGACGACGGTGGGATTGCGACCCATGTCCCCGTTAACACCGTGATATTGCGTCCCTCGGCGGCGGGCTAACAGGCAATGTTCTTAGGGATTACAGGTACAGATCCCATCGAAGTCTCTTTCATGTGGTGATCTTAGATCATATAATTCTATAGTCTAAGGTGGTGATGCGCCAGCCGCGGTTGTTTTAGTGAGTAGGCATTATAAATTTTCCGGTTGTAACCTGCGGGGACACGGGTCCTGAGGACCTGTTGAAAGTTTTCTCCGCAAGAACAAAAAAGTACCTACTTCACTATTATAAATTGCATTGATTTGCATTCAGCCGTTTTCCCCTGATGAGACAGACAGAAAGTTTAAAAGTACCTAGCCAGTATTGTGCTCTTGCTGGCTTGCTTATTTATAACCTCCCTATTGTGGTAAAAAAATATTCAATGTACAGACTTTTAACCTTTACTGTTTTATTATAGTGTAGTTAGACTAGATTGATAGTTGTGTGCATGTGAATATTACGCAATTATAGGTAACTACGTAATGTATCGTAATAGATTGACTATTGAAAGATGTTGATAATAATACCAGCCCTTGTTTTGTCCCACTGTTGGGCACGGGCCTCCTCTCAAGATGAAGGGGCCTAGGCCATAGGTCACTACGCTGGCCAAGTGCGGGTTGGCGGATTTCAGCGAACATGTCGCTCCAAAGCTAGTTAGGCTATAACAGACATGCAGGTTTCTTCACGATAAGTAATTAAAGAAATTAGAGGTGCGAGCTGAGGTTCGAACCTGCGCACCTTGTTTCCAAAGCAAGCGCTCGCCCACTGAACTGTTACTGATGATGTTATTAGCTGATATTCGTTCCGTTCGCGCCGTCTTTGTAGGGTGAAATATTTCGTGGTGCGTAATTTTTATAATTACGATAACTTATAAAGGAATCCATTTATTGACATGAGCTAAAAGGCAAAAATTATCTCTATTAAATTCTAGAGATAGTGAAATAGTTTATTTTGATAAGGATTAATAAAGTGTTCTTCAAAAACCGTTCTTAAGTTACCCTATGATTTTAATTAAATTTGAAATCCTAAAAATGATTATTGTCGGTCATCCATAATAGATAGACATAATTATGCTGTCGCGGACTTTTTTGTACAGCTAATAAAGACTAATATTTGAATTTTCTAAATCGGATCAGTAGTTCCGAATATTACCCTTTACTAACAAACTTACAAACATAGAAACTTTACCTCTTTATAATGTTAGTATAGAAGTATAAATACCTACTTAGGTATTGCAAATTGGTTTTAATACATACGCTTTTCAAGAATAAAGATTACAATAACCGATTTCAAAAAGAGCTCTTCCCTTTCTTTGTTCTTAATTCGACAGTAATATTTTATTTTTATTTTATGTTATTAAATAGGCACAGTATAACACTACCAGGTTACCACTAGAAAGTCGGTGTACAAAAGAACATCCAGGAAAGTTATATCCTCCTAACCAGGGATGGCAAACCAATGGCACGCGTTCCATAAATGGCAGGCGACTCAATATTTTGGGCTCGCCACTGATCACAAAGTTCATTGTGCACTGAGAAAAAATACTTCTTTATGAATATTTTCTTAAGACAAGAAAATATATATTTTTTAAATAAATAACAATAACAATTTATATAAAGAGGTAATGCCGCCAGTCGTGTAGGTACCTTTCCCTCCCAGTACGGTGACAGCTTGGAAGAAGTTTTTTACCTAGTTTAAGTATCTATAGTAGGTACATATTTGTAAATAAACTGTAAATATTTAGTTTCAATAAATATTTTTTTGAGACAATAATAAGATAAGTAATTTTAACGGATGTCGTTAGTATTATATTATTATACTAGCTGACCCGCGCAGCTCCGCCCGCGCTTTTATTACATTTTGCTCCCCTTTTCTCCCTCCTCCCTCAATTTATTTCACTCTCCATCTCTCTCTCTCTTATAAGAAAAATCTAATTCTATGCTCTCACTCTCTCAATTATCTTTCCCGCTTCGGTCCCCGTCACACTCCCCGTTGTCCCCTCCTGAAACCCCTCTCCCCTCTCTCTTCTCCCACCTTGCTCCCCCTCACTCCCACCTTGCACCCCCTCACTCCCCCTTGCTCTACCTTAATCCCCCCATCCCTCACCCCATCACCCCCTCCTCGAATCCCCTCTCCCTCTCTTGCACCCACCCTCCTCTCGTTCTATATATCCTTGTTAATCATAGTATCTGGGATTTTTACCCACTTAAACCCCTGCGGCTGTCGCATCGCCACATCAGAGGGGGGACCTGGGCCCTCCAGTGGGATCTGCACTTAGAGAAAGAAACCAATAGAGAGCTGGCACTTTCTTTTTCATTCGCGCAAGAAAAGAATGCATTTAAATAGATTATATGTGATAGAAAGAAACAGAGCATATGATTTTTTGTCCTTCAGCGTGTGTTCAGCACCGGGCGCACCCCCGGTGCGGTTTTCTTCGAGTACTCATGAAATTTTTTAATTCACGATCTAGCTTTGGAGTTTTAAATTGAATTGCATTATGAAATATCGTTTAAACTACATAATAGGCGCATTTGAATAAATATACATAACGTGTGTTATGTGTACGAATGATTATTTTCTGTCCTTATCGGCGGCACGCTATCTAGATGTCTTGTTATATTCTGTCTACGGATCTGCACGAAATACCCTTCAGTGCGGATTATAGCCCCCGGAAACCAGGCACCGTGATCACGGGGACGGGGCTCGCAACCCCGACACCGTCCTCCTCGGAGTCGCAGCCGTCACCTATCTATGTAATGACCTTGCCTAACGTTGCTTAACTTAACAGCATGAAATATACTTTACGACCTATTCTCAGATCTACCCGATATGTACACAAAACTTCATACAAATCGATTCACCCATCTATTTTTTTGGCCTTGCCATGTTGCTTAACCTTAACCTAGCGGTATGAACAACGTTCACAGCTTTTTTGTCATTGGTGTAAATATTAGTGAAGTTTACGATATATTGAAGAAGGGACAAATTCATGCTAACAACAATTTATTAACAGTTAATTATTTCTCATAAAAAGTAAAGAATAATAAATGGTTATTGTGGGTTACCCCTAAGAGATACATTTATACCATTGAGAACTTTTTTGTAGACCTTGTTAAGTTGTATAATACTATAGTACATTATTTTAATCTATCTCGTAGGGTTCAGCCAGCGTTTGCAATGTAAGCGCAAAAAAATGTGCTTATTTACGACATCACATTAGAAACCTCTAAAATTATCAGTGTTTCTCTACTATATTATGCATGTATTATACATATAAACCTTCCTTAAGAAACAATCTATCTATTAAGAAAAACCGCATCAAAATCCGTTGCGTAGTTTTAAAGATCTAAGCATACATAGGGACAGACAGACAGCGGGAGCGACTTTGTTTTATAATATGTATAGATATAGATAATACTAGAGTATTTAGTATTTCTTTCCAAATAATCACATAATCAAAATTACTTGAGGCACGTCTGTAGCCTTGTTAAATATGATTAGTTAGATTATAAAAAAATGTATTATTTCGGTTGGTTACCTACGCCGAAACTCGTAGGTAACCAACCGAAATAATACTATAATAGTAATGAATCGATTTACACGCAACATCAAAATCGAATGAGTATTTTCGGCGCTACAGTGAAACGTATACAAATATAGATTGCTGAAATCATAACCTAAACCCCACAAGGAAGGGATTGTCACAGTCGGGTAAAAAACGTATAATAATATGCTAGTTAATGCAATTTGGTCTTTAAATTGTAAAAATAATACGATTTTAACTGTAATATTATTTATTTTTGTAATCAGTGCCAATTCATCTATTTCTTAAGATATACAGGAGCGGTGTAGGCTGCAGCAACCGGGGCAGTATATGCAGCATAAGGCGCGTAGGCCGCGGTGTAAGCCGTCGCGACAGGAGCAGTGTAAGCCGCCGCGACAGGAGCAGTGTAAGCCGCCGCGACAGGGGCGGTATAAGCCGCTGCGACTGGGGCGGCGTAAGCTGCAGTGTAAGCCGCAGCGACTACTGGAGCGGGGTAAGCCACGGAATGAATGCCAGGCTTAGCCGCAGCGATGGCCAGGCAGGCAGCGAAGATCACCTGGTTAAAACGTAATATTAATCAAATTAGTTAATTAGTACTTAAAGATTAAAGTATTTTTGGTGTTACTTATATACGTATTGTATCCTCTTTATCATATAATAACACAAATTATGTTTAATTCGACACAAAATCATAAAACAATGTAACACAGGCATAAGACGATGTACAAATCTTGACAGGTAAGTGTGAGTATGACGTCACGATGACGTAGTATTTCACACTTTTGTATAGAGAACTGACGTTCCGGTGTTGAAAACTACGTCATACTCCACGCCAATCTGTCAAGATTGCAAGTCGTGCTAGGCCTGCAGGGCGCATACCATGTATGTCAGATTTGTGTGTCAACATGTCATAGTTAGCTTAAACCATTTCATCCATGCTTAAACTAAGTAGAGTGTCTCGTGTATGCGGAGTGTCTGTCTACTGATCGGATGATTTGATTTAGATTCCGGGAGAATATAGGTAAATATAATATTATTTGTATTTTTATGATGCAAGCAAAGTGAGGAAGACAGTATAGTGTTATATATGTGAATATTGTGATAATGTTATGTACCGAAGAATAAAATACGAAATAATAATTCTATAAAATATTATAGCAATTACTAACGATTTAAGGAAGCCAAAAATAATATTCCTTGTATTATTTTCTTTTCAATAGCGGCCGTGACGGGGCATTGAAATTTCAAAATGAGGCGACTCTCATAAAAAACACGACAAATTCATATCAGAATATTTTATGTCACGAATTTTTTTTACTTATATTATTAATAATTTAATAAAAAAAAAACTAAAATATACCGTACCTCCTTTTACTTTACTTTTCGAGACAAACATTCAGATAAAATATTTATATAATCAAGTTAAAAATTTTGAATTTAGTTTAAAAGAAAAAATAATATTTACCAGTTTGTACATTTTGCAGGGGTGGTTCTTGTCTTGTTGATGACGCGAGAATGATGCACTGGAAATCGAAACCCTCGCTTTAAATAGCCGAGTGCGTACGAAAAATATCCACAAGACTAAGAGGGTTTCCTAACTTACGTATTGAGTCCGATGTTGCTCTAAATTCAAGATAGACATCTGGCATGAGGTAACACAAAACTGAACCAAGAAGTTAAATTTAATTCCTTAACATCTAGTTGTAATAATTTAACAATGGGACCAATTTAAAGTTAGTATTTTTTTTTCTGATAAATCTATTTAATACTAAGTAAAAATAAAAGGGAATACCTTAGAAATAAGGGTTTTAAAGTTAATTATTTGGTTCCCTTGCGCATGTGGTGGTCATATCAACATGCAGGATGCGCGGCTTTTATTGCGTCAGAGGTCAGCATGTGCGTGCCTGCCTTCATAAGTACGTAAGTGGTGTACACTAGAAGATCCCCAGTGCACCGATCCCATTGAAACCCGGTCTATCTGAAATAATTACAGTCAATATAAGTACATGTTAAAAGTAAATATTATAGGAAAAATAAAATTACTTTCAAAGTAGCATATTGTTTTAAAAATCACCTGAGTATACAGTAACAAAGAAACAAAGTTATCCGATGAGGTTTTTGATTACATATAAGGTGTTAGTTAAAGCTAGCTAGAATACATCTAGGCTGGGCAGCATTCGGAAAACTTCGTCGAGTCTTCTCGTCGCCGATACCGCAATGTTTAAAGACAAAAGTCTTTAATCAGTGCGTCCTACCCGTGATGACATACGGAGCCGAGACGTGGCCACTCACGGTACGACTAGTCCACCGATTCAAGGTCGCTCAGCGGGCTATGGAGAGAAGCTATGCTGGGTGTTTCTCTGAGGGACCGAATACGGAATGAAGTAGTTCGCCAGAGAACCAATGTGACCGACATAGCTCAAAGGATTAGCCAGCTGAAGTGGAAGTGGCTTAGCCAGCTGAAGGTCATATTTGCCGAAGAACCGAAGACCGTTGGGGTAAACTGGTTCTGGAGTGGAGACCGCGAATCGGGAAGCGTAGTGTAGGACGCCCTGTGACTAGGTGGAGCGACGATATCCGCAGAGCAGTTGGCAGACAATGGATGAGGAGAGCCGAAGATCGGGCTCAGTGGCGTGCCTTGGGGAGGCCTATGTCCAGCAGTGGACTGATGTGGGCTGATGATGATGATAAGGTGCTAGATCATAATAATATAGCAAATTAACTTTTATACGTCCAAAGAAGGTACGGGACACTCAGGGCACGAATCCGACTTGGTCATGGTTGTTTTTTATTTTTAATTATTAATTCGATACGATATTAACAATATCGACAAAAAGTCCTGCGCCAATATCGGTGTATAAAATCATTAATGATACATTGCGATATGAAATATTGATATAAAACGGATTATTAAGCATCGCGGGTATTTTTTTTTTCGCGGGGGAAGCCTTCACCGGGAGCTGTCAGCAGATTATTGATTTATTTACCCGTAGGTTTGCCGGGTTAGAATTGCATCCCCCCCCCCATCTCCTCTCGTTGGGTGTCGTAAGAGGCGACTAAGCGAGAACGGGAAGACAGGCAGCAGCGTCTTTCTTTTGGATTTATCTTCCACGTATACAGCGATCCCCAAACCGCCTGCAAAGCGTGGGGTCCTTCTAAGGGGAGGGGGGGGGGTGTTGGCTTTGTCCAGCAGTGGATGGCTGCTAATGATGAATGTAAGTCTATGACTATATACAATATTTTTGTATGAGCATTTTTATTCGGAAATCCATCGAAAATAAACGATATACAATTTTTTTTATACTACCAAGGTGGCAAGCAAGCGTGCAGCCCGCCTGATGGTAAGCAGTCACCGCAGCCTATAGACGCTAGCCACACCAGAAGAATCACCAGCGCGTTGCCGACCCTTAAGACATTAGATATAATAAGTCTTTGTGTCCAGTAATTTCACCAGCTACAGTGCCCTTCACTAAAACTTTAAACTCATATAGAAAGTAGGGGAGAGACTCTGGGCACCTCGATGGAACCTCGGCAGAGTCTCTCCAGCGCTAGATGCTTGCTAAAGGTCTTGGGGAGCATAGATGCATATTCCCCTGGCACCCTCGCGGCGTTTGCAACGACATGCACCTTGATAAAGGTCCCGTCCTTTATTGACACGAGACGCTCATAGCTCTATTCGGTAAACGATCAGTTGGGTAAGCAACGTCGGGCAAGGTCAGCCCTTAGTTGGGTGACCGTTTAGTGGCATTTGAACTGAGCGTCTCCGTGCTTCGGAGCGCACGTTAAAAGTCCGTCCCGGCTATTATATCTAGTCAGCAGTTAGCTAAGTCACAGGCCTAAGAGCAGCTTGAAAACTCTGACAACAGGTTGGCTACTAACCATACAAAAAAATACAAAAAAAGTGCCCTCAATCCCAAACGTGTAGCGCGTTTGGGATTGCCCCCCGGCGGCGGGATCACAGGCCCGCAAGACACTGAGGTTACTGGAGCAGATCCCACCGGAGAGCACAGCTCATGTGCCGATGTGACAGCCTCGGGGGTTTTATTGGCTAAGAATCCCACATACAACACAGGTCCTCCTACAGGTCCCGGGGACCAATTGAAAAATACCCCCGCTAGAACAAAAAAAAGGTTACCAGTCAGTGCCACTGTGCCACCGCACTGTCAGTTATTCTCCCGCCAACCAGAAATTTCCGATTTCCTGTAAACGATTACTGTTTCCGATGTGAAGGGCTCTACAGCTGGCGGAATTACCGGGCTTATTAGACTATGTAGAACTTCTTAAAATACACAATGCATTTAAGTATACTAGTTAAAATTGATGCTTACCGTCAGGCAAACATGTTAAAAAAACACTAAGCGGATTTATGCATAAATTAATCCTGATATGTACATTAAAACACACAATATGCACAGTATAATGTGTGCATGAGCATTAATGGAAGCCAAATCCGTATGTTTAATCGGGAATAAGGATTAACAATGAACCATGTTTGTTATACATGAAACCCACGCAACTTGTTAGTGACGATATTTGTGGGCTATCAGCGAGATAATCCTCATCTATTTTGGACTGCATAGCTTCCATGGTTGAACTTTGAATTTCAATACTACTTAATTAACCGGCTTCAAAAAGAAGGTTCTCTTTTCGACGCGTATGTATGTAATATTAATAAAAATGCGTAATATTCATATATGTTATTCTATGTAGGCTTCTAAAAAAATTTACAAAATTTTACGAGTGTATGTATGTATGTAGGTTTGTCCGCGGATTTCTCAGAAACTACATGTCCGATTTCAAAAATTATTTTTGCAATAGTTAGAGTATTTTTCAACTTAGGGAAGAGTATAAGTTTCATCAAAATCGGTTTAGTAGTTTAAGAGATATAGACTTTTTGTGTTTTCAGTGAGTTACTGTTACGTAGACGTTCGATTTGCATGATAGTGCTGATACCTATTTTTAACCGGCTTCATTAACCGGCTTCAAAAAGAAGGTTCTCTATTCGACGTGTATGTATGTAATATTAATAAAAATGCGTAATATTAATATATGTTAGTCTATGTGGGCTTCTAAACAAATTTACCAAATTTTATCAGTGTATGTATGTATGTATGTATATATGTATGTATGTAGGTTTGTCCGCGGATTTCTCAGAAACTACAAGTCCGATTTCGAAAATTATTTTTGCAATAGTTAGAGTATTTTTCAACTTAGGGTAGAGTACAAGTTTCATCAAAATCGGTTCAGTAGTTTAAGAGATATAAACTTTTTATGTTTTTAGTAAGTTACTGTAACGTAGACATTCGAGTTGCGTGATAGTGCTGATACCTATTTTGCTAAAATAAAAGTCACTAAAAAGTGTTAAATAAACTATTTAAAAAAAATAAAAACCGACTTCAAAGTAAATTATCTAAATAGCTGAAAATAACGAAAATATATTGAAGTCGGTGTCAGCTCGTGCTAGTCCTAATTAACATGATGTGCTAGCACCGACTTCAATATATTTTCGTTATTTTCAGCTATTTAGATAATTTACTTTAAAGTCGGTTTTTTTTTTTTTTTTAAATAGTTTTGGTAAAATAAAAGTCACTAAAAAGCGTTAAATAAATTATTTTTACAAAAATAATAACCGACTTCAAAGTAAATTATCTAAAAAGCATAAAATAACGAAAATATATTGAAGTCGGTGTCAGCTGGTGCTAGTGTTAGTTAACATGATGTGCTAGCACCGACTTCAATATATTTTCGTTATTTTATGCTTTTTAGATAATTTACTTTGAAGTCGGTTATTATTTTTGTAAAAATAATTTATTGAATTGAAGGGTTCATTTTACATAAATAGAGTCAGTCTAATCTTCTTCTTCTATCTATCTATCTATACTATAATAAAACTCAAAGAGCACTTTTTCTGTACATTGAATATTTTTCCAAAATTTCTATGTGGGGGTACTATACTATCGACATAGAGGCCAAAACAATTTTTTTTGGAATTATTGTCTGTCTGTCTGTCTGTCTGTCTGTCGTTCTGTTCGTCCAGGTATCATTTGAAAACCTGTGGATGGATTTTGATAGGACTTTTACTGATGTGTTGTGTAGAAGTCAAGGTGTAAGTTGGTATATAAAACATCACGCTATGTTTCATAGGGGCTAAGCAGTGAAACATTACTTGCACATATTACCACGTAATTTCCTTTGTATGTGAATAGGGTAATTATAGACTGATCAGTTAATCATTAAGATATGTATTATTACGCTATATACAATAGGGACTGAGCAGACATTTAGTTTGCATAAGATATGGCATTGGCGAAGGGTCAATTTTTGTAAGGGGTAAGCCGGTCCGGTACACCCAGGACATTTTCATTAGATTTCTGTATCGTTCTAAGTACTTTGCTGATAGCAATATGACATTATATTTTTGAAAAGTTAAAATCTGTAAATCCCGAGCGGATCCAAACTAGATTATGTATGTATTACAGCCGCAACAATAAAAGGTGCGGAAAACTTAAAACTTTCATTATCGAATATCATTAGACAGTAATTTAAGATGTTAGCGTGATTTACATTATGAACAGCGCCATCTATCGGTAAAATTGAACATACAATAACTATAGAACTTTAATCTATTATTATATCAAAGAAAGTCGTGTTAGTTACACTATTTATAACTCAAGAACGGCCTATCCGATTCGGCTGAAAATTGGTGGGGAGGTAGCTTAGAACCAGGAAACGGACATAGGACATAGGACTTTTTATCCCGGTAGTTTAAGGTTAAGCAACGTTAGGTAAGGTCATTAAATAGATGGGTGAACCGATTTGTATGAAAGTGTGCATATCGGGTAGGTCTGAGAATAGGTCATACAGTATATTTCATACCGCTAGGTTAAGGTTAAGCAACATAAGGCAAGGTCATTAAACAGATGGGTGACCCGATTTGTATGAAATTTTGTGTGCATATCGGGGAGGTCTGAGAATAGGTCATAAAGTATATTTACTGATACCATGATTGACGAGGATATATAGAACGAGAGGAGGGTGCAAGAGAGGAGAAAGAGGGAGAGGGGATTCGAGGAGGGAGGGATCGGGGGAGTTAGGTGGAGTTAGGGGGGAGTGAGAAGGAGCAAGTTCGTAGAAGAGAGAGGGGAGAGGGTTCAGAGAGGGGACAACAGGGAGAGGAAGAGGGGGAGTGTGACGGAAACCGAAGCGGGAGGGGGAAAGAGAGAGGAGAGAAAGAGAGAGGAGAGAAAGAACATATAATTAGATTTTTTTTATAAGAGAGAGAGATATGGATAGAGATTAATCTAGGGAGGAGGGAGAAAAGGGGAGCAAAATGTAATAAAAGCGAGGGCGGAGCTGCGCGGGTCAGCTAGTGTTGTATATAGGACAATTATGAAATATGTAGTCCAGTAGTAGGTATAATCGCTCATCAAACAAAGTTATCACACACGACAAACGACAAACGATTTTTGTGTATGTGCCTATAAAGATATTTTTACTTTGACAAGTACGTTGGCACTTTGTGAGTAATTGTAATTAAAGTTATGATGGACCTCACTAGATCCTTCGTGTGCAAGGAATGGTCCAAATGCCACCGCAGAATCAAATATTCCGAGGCTAAGTATCATCATCTTCAGCCAAAAGACGTCTACTGCTGAATAAAGGCCTCCCCCTAAAAAGGGAAGGGTTGCCATAATCCCCACGCTTGGCAGGCGTCTTGGGGATCGCAGTATAGGTGGTCGGTGCCCAACAGAAAGACGCTGCTGCCGCCTCTTATGGACACCCCGCGGGAGGAGATGGGAGGATGCTATTCTTCCCCGGACACCCCGTGGGCAACGGGCCGCTAAGCATCTATGTGTAAATATTGTGTTCCGGTGTAAAAGACACTGAAGTTGATGAAATAATCGGACGCTAGGGACTTGAATAGTGAATAGTGTCAGTTCCAGTACTTAGCTGTCCTTATTATGAATGCGGAAGCAATTTGCTTAGTCCGGACTGAATGCACTGCAGAGGCTGAAAACATTGCGTCTGCAACCCCTCCTCTAATATTGCCATTTCAGACAAACTTATAATGCAAACAAAATTGAATAATATAAACAAAATCTTAAGTAAGTAACCCTCCAGCATAAATTTTGTGCTGAAGTCTATTTAGAACGTGACAATGTTTCATTGAAGGACTCTAACACTAACTGCCGCACTCACAAATGTCAGTTAATTCTAATTAAGCCACTTTTTAATTTCTAATTATTTTGACTCTTGAAACCGTTTATGCTAATTTTCCATTATTGTGTACGATATAATTGATGTCTCTACTAACACTCAGAGAATAAAATATTATTTGGCCGCTATTGTCCAAATAATCTGATTTCAAGAAATGGATTAATGAACTCGAATTAATGTTTTTAAGTGCGGCGGTAAGTGCAACAGGTAAATAAATAGTTATAATAAAGAAAATAGACTTGTTGTGTTGTAATGTAAATGATCGTGATTTATGCTCGGAGAATGCAGGGTTGATTTCACATACAACCAGTTTATACCCCAGGCCAGGCATCGAGAAACGTCAAACATTTCTGATCCCGCATACTAGTAGTAAATAAAAAACAATAGTATGCCAATAACATAGATACGTTTAATCTTTTTGCATTATTCATTTGTCAAATTTTTTTGTCTATTTGCGTAGTAAGTAAGCGCCGTAGGGCGAGGCGTAAGTGTAAGCGGAGTATGCGGCGACGGGAGCGGTGTATGCGGAGTAGGCGAACGGCGCGGTGTACGCGGCCGCGACGGGTGCGGTGTACGCCGCCGCTACGGGAGCTGTGTATGCGCTGTACAGCACTCCAGGCTTAGCTGCGGGCTCGGGGGCGGCCGCCACCAGCACCACCAAGCAAGCGAATACGAACTGGAAAAAAATGTTATTATGTAGTATCTGTCTTGTAACTTAAACATACCTTGAAGCCATTGCTTGAAGCCGGGATTACGATAAGATTGAAAACGTTACAAAGCATGAGTAAGTACATACTTTGAACCAGATATTAATGATACATTACTTTGCAGTTCAAAAATATTAGGCTAGACACTTTTCTAGTATGCAAACTGGAGTCTTTACAATTTATTTATTTATATATACTCACTAGTTTATACATATTGTTGGTTTGTTGTTATCAAAGAACTTGTGTTGAATGATATCAAGACATCTTTAGCGTGGAACTTTTATAGTTATTTACGAAGGACAACTTACGCAAGCAGAGGTTAGTCGTGCCAGTCGGCGCGTACACAGAATACCTGATTAAGTTGCCCTCAAATGGTAAAGACGTGTCGATGGTGGACAATGACCACTCTCTGTTTCATTTAGATAATCAAATAATTGCTATTTAATAGTATTATTCACTTTATGAACACTGGGATACATTTTAAGACCTTATTAATATTTTTTTTTGCTTTGGCACAGGGAATGTTGCCAGTATTTTTGAGGAAAATCCATTTCTACATAGTGTATCTAACCAACTCGTGATATTGCGTACAGTTGTCCTTCCTTAATCATTATAAAATGCAGTGCTGGCACTCATAGGCATCATTCGGTCCAGTAGCGGCTTACAGACAACAATACACAATGTTTAAACTGGTATGTTTATTATTGTTTATTTGTAATTTACATCATCATAATAATGACCTCCTGGCTGATACGACCACAGCGACTAATCTTTCACAAGATCAACCTTGTACGAGGGAGATATTATGGTGCAGAAGTGCTTGTGTACACACAAGTGCACTCTTTCATCCTGTACCACTCAAAATGCGATGTGATGGAAGACTGACATGACTGGTAATAGAGGTCAGGTGCAGGACCGATTTTACATGCCCATCCGACGCATGGAACATCTTACTCCACATACAACCAGATCATCGGCCTGCATTGTTTTACCCATTAAGGAACAACTGCACAAAGTTTTTGTTCCGAGCGGGATTCAAACCCGAGACTTCTGTTTTGCAAAGGAAGCGGTTTTCCACTGCAACACGGAGGTTACATAATCATCATACCACCAGATTGAATTTTCAGAAAAAACTGTTTCTCATTTGTACTATATTATATAGAACTATATGGTTTTATGTAGAAGTGGTAATTCAGCAACTTGCAGATGCAGTTAACTACGTAACTATGTAACTTATTAAGAAATGTACTGTTGGAACTCCTGTAATTAATTTATGTTTTTGTTCCTAGTTCGCATTCGCTTGTTTGGTGGTGTTGGCGGCAGCCGCCCCCGAACCCGCAGCTAAGCCCGGAGTGCTGTACAGCGCGTACACAGCTCCCGTGGCAGCGGCGTACACCGCACCCATCGCGGCCGCGTACACCGCGCCGCTCGCCTACTCCGCATACACCGCTCCCGTCGCCGCATACTCCGCTTACACCTACGCCTCGCCCTACGGCGCTTACTTACTACGCAAATAAACAAAAAAGAATTGACAACTGAATAATGCAAAAATATTAAACGTATCTATGTTATTGGCATACTATCGTATTTTATTTACTACCCGCCGGCCGAAGAATATCAGTATGCGGGATCAGAAACGTTTGACGTTGTTCGATGCCTGGACTGGGGTATGAGCTGGTTGTTTGTGAAATCAACCCTGCATTCTCCGAGCATAAATCACGATTCTCACATTAGAACACAAGAAGGCTATATTCCGGCCGCGTACGTCGCGCCGCTCGCATACTCCGCATACACCGCCCCAGTCGCCGCATACTCCGCCTACACTTACGCCTCACCTTATTCAGCTTACCTGCTACGTTAAATTTAGAGAATATGTACATATATTGAGAAATCAGAAATAAATGGATGGTTAATTATTATTATTTCTATTATTTCCAAAATAATCAAAATGTTGCAACATTGCTGGAGTGTCCAAGTGGGCACTCATATGCCGATGGGACAGCCGCGAGGGTTTTAGTAAGTAAGACATATCCCCGTTGCCCCTCCACAGTGTCCAGGGGACCAATGGAAAGTTTCCCCCGCGAGGACAAAAAAGGACCACTGCGCTATCCGGTAGTATATGGTTTTTAACAGACTTTTATTAACAGACGGGTTATTAAAAAATAGTTACCAGTTTTGTTCTAGATACTATGAGGATATTTCTTTTCTTCGTGTAAGGAGTAGTGTTAGTTAAATTGCGTATTTTGTGTGTAATCAAAATGCGTAATATTTTCATAAATGTTAGTCTATGTGGGCATCTAAACAAATGTATGTACTTACCAAATTTCATATGTATGTATGTAAGTTTATCAAACGATTTCTTAAGAACTACAAATCCGATTGCGATAGTTATTTTTGAATTAGTTTCAGTATTTTTCAACTTAAAGGAAAGAGTACAAGTAACATTAACACATTGATTGCGTTAGGGGATCTAAATGATTTCTAGCGTGACTATCAGCTGGTGCGGCGCCAAAAATCGTGTTCTCCACTTCTGTGCTCCCGGACAGTAGCATAGGTCGTAACTTTTTTATTTCTATGTGTTTGACAGTGATAAATATACATACCTACTTCCCGCTGCGAGTTTAATTCAATAATGTAATAAAAACAATTGGCGATCGGTGAAGTCCTTAACGCACTGAGTTGCAATAATATACATATGTTGCGTGAGGAGATCTTTTCCACCTCCTAAAACACAGGCCTCGTAAAGGCAACTAGCGAAGCGCGGGCGGCGTGGGCGGTATATACACACATCAAAAGTGTCTAGGGATCAACATATATTTTTGCAATAACTTTTCTCCTGATTGATATTAATTAAAATTTTCTTTAAGGATTCATCAAATAAAGTGTTTTCGTTTGTCACAGTAACGATAAACCAAGTCACCTTTGCATTAATAAAGAAATTTGCCATTTTCCTAATAAAGGGATTTTTGACATTTGAACCACTAACACAAAAGTTCGAAAAAAAGACTGAAATAACAGTTTTCTTTAAAATTTTATTGGGTAACTTAAACAATTAATAATCCGTGTTTCTACCGCGAACACTAACAACACAAGAACATCGGTTTGGCATACTCAAAATGAGTTCATCCAAATCACGCTGTGGAATGGCCGCCCATGTTCGTTGCAACAACAAAAAAAGGTCTTCTTGCGACTGGATACCCTCCATATTCGGCAGAGCTCTTCTCTGTAGCATATCCCATGCATGCTCAATCGGGTTCAAGTCTGGCGACTGAGCAGGCCAGGGCAGGACATTGATGTTAGCTGCGGCGAGAGTCTGTCTTACAACTCTTGCGGTGTGCGGTCGTGCATTATCATGCATTAACTGAAATAAGGGACCGATTTGCACTTGCATGAAGTGAACCTTCATTCCCGAAGACCGCTACGGGTACCACCTATAGCAATGCACAATCGTAGGATTCGATATCAATGGGCTCTTGAACACAGAAATTGGGCAGAAGAACAATGGCGTTTCGTGTGCTTTTCTGATGAGTCTCGTTTTGGTATGAGACCGGATACAAGACGTATACGACACTGGAGAACCCCTGGACGCCAACAGCGATTAAAATCCTGCCAGGAAGTCCATCCTTATAGTGGTGGAACCATCATGGTATGGGCGGGTATTTGGATCGGCGGAAGAACTGAGTTGATTTGGATCAGAGGCAACCTCAACGCTCAAATTTATGCTGAGACGATTGTATCTGACGTCATCGTTCCTCTACAAGTGCAAATCGATCCCTTATTTCAGTTAATGCATGATAATGCACGACCGCACACCGCAAGAGTTGTAAGACAGACTCTCGCCGCAGCTAACATCAATGTCCTGCCCTGGCCTGCTCAGTCGCCAGACTTGAACCCGATTGAGCATGCATGGGATATGCTACAGAGAAGAGCTCTGCCGAATATGGAGGGTATCCAGTCGCAAGAAGACCTTTTTTTGTTGTTGCAACGAACATGGGCGGCCATTCCACAGCGTGATTTGGATGAACTCATTTTGAGTATGCCAAACCGATGTTCTTGTGTTGTTAGTGTTCGCGGTAGAAACACGGATTATTAATTGTTTAAGTTACCCAATAAAATTTTAAAGAAAACTGTTATTTCAGTCTTTTTTTCGAACTTTTGTGTTAGTGGTTCAAATGTCAAAAATCCCTTTATTAGGAAAATGGCAAATTTCTTTATTAATGCAAAGGTGACTTGGTTTATCGTTACTGTGACAAACGAAAACACTTTATTTGATGAATCCTTAAAGAAAATTTTAATTAATATCAATCAGGAGAAAAGTTATTGCAAAAATATATGTTGATCCCTAGACACTTTTGATGTGTGTATATGTCACTTAATGGATAGTTAATACATTTTTCATCAAATCAAATCAAATCGGTTGAGTGGTTAGGTTATTGTGACGCTTGTAATGAGTGGGCTCGCCGCGGCGCAAAAAAATAGGACAAGTAAAAAAAGGTGTATAAATAACTCGAGAAAGAAAAAAATTCCATAATACTAATGGCCCGGGAAGATAGGTAGATAGATAAATTCTTTATTGCACACATTTTATAGGACAGTTTACATGAATCAGTAACATTTTAATGTGAGCAAAGACGGTCTTATCGCTCAAAGCGATCTCTTCCAGACAACCTTTGTGGAAGGAGCTATACAAAAATGGATCTGCAGTGTAGTGCACAGTCATAAAAACATAAAAATACAATTTAAACAAACAAAAGGTATTATATGAACAACAAATAATGTATATAATACTTACGTACATAAATAAAATAAAAAATTATAAACTAATACTTGACGGGCCCGTTGGACTAGTGGTTAGTGACCCTGTCCGCTAACCGATGGGTCGTGGGTTCGATTCCCACCAAGTGTCTGGGTGTTATTTATCTATTTAAGTATGTATTTACAAAAAATAAAAATGTATATAAGTATTAGTATCAGTTGTCTGGTTTCCATAGTACAGGCTCAGCCTAGTTTGGGATCAGATGACCGTGTGTGGATTGTCCCAAGATATTATTATTATTATTATTACTTATTTATAGATGTTATATAAAATTCTATACTTATATAAATATATATTATATATACTCGTACACATATATATAGATATAATAAAAATGTACCTAATAGTTCATTGTCCAGGTAAGATGTTAGTTACACACAATGGATTTAGCAAGAAGATGCTTATGGAGGTTGTTCCTAAAGATAGGCAGAGACTTGGAATGCCGGACGTAAGGAGGAAGATCATTCCACAAATGCGTAGCTCTAACAGTAAAAGAGTCCCGGTAATAGCCAGATTGAGCAAATGGAGCCTTTAACACATTATCTGTTTTGGAACGCAAATTAACAGCATGACTAGCTCCAAGAAATTGGAAACGTTCCTTATGATAGGAAGGGGAATGCGGGTTATACAGAACATTATACATTAGGATCAGAACATGTTCATCACGCCGCAAACGAATGGGCAACCATTTCAGTTTAATCCTGTACTCAGAAACATGGTCAAACTTTCGCAGCCCATAAATAAATCTAATACCCTGTGTATTCTGAAGTCGGTGGAGTTTATTCAATAAATCCTCGTTAAGGTCAATGAGACAAACATCACCATAATCCAAAATAGGAAGAAGCAAGGATTGCGCAAGTTCCACCTTTGTCCTTAAGGGGAGAAAAATTTTCCACCTTTTAAGCGACGCATATACTGCAAAAATTTTACGACTAGTCTCTATATTTTAAATTACTATATTTAAATGATTACTTCAATGAAAGTTATCGATAACTGGGGTTTTTTAATTCATATCTTTAGTCACTACCCAAACTGTAGCCTGATTCACGTTATAACAAACAGTCCAAATATAGTTGACGTTTTGTTGTCGTTAGAACGAAGTCCTATCCAAAATCGGTATTCTCGTATACCATATACGTAGTTCGATAGGACCTCAACTCAATTGGATCGAAACGTTTTGCTATTCTTGGTAGGAAAGCAAACTGAAATAGAAAAAGCTAAACGCAAAATCTAGATAATAATAATAGAAATCTATGCTCTTACCAGAATATCAACTTCGACTTCGGGACTTTCGTTCAATACATTAAAGATTATATATGGAGCCACTTATTTGGGTTACATGTGTTACGGCGCCCCAGTATGGGCTGACAAGGCCACGATAGTCAATTTAGTCAATTTTAACGGCTACTCCATTAACTTAATTAGGGGTTAATTCATTAACGGCCGAACCTACATACATTACTTATATTAATTTATTTAACTTATCGAAGGCTCAGGAGACCGCCGGACTGGTAGCTTTTTCTGCCAACGTATAAGCTTGGCCATACAAAGGGGTAATGCCGCCAGTCTTTTAGGTACCCTTCCCTCCCAGTGCGGCGACAACTTCGAGGAAGTTTTTTACCTAGTTTAAGTGTACATGTTTGTAAATAAAGTGTAAATATTTTGTTTCAATAAACATTTATACGCCTTATACAATATTTACATAATTTATAGCATCATCATATTTTATGAGGTTATTTTAGGGCCTCCTGAGCCTGACCCGAATGTTCATAGGTAGGTACTAGCCTACTAGGTATCTATAGCACTTTAGCCCTTGATATCTCGATCTCCCAATGAATTCAATTTTCTTTTCGTGTCGTAGTGGACCGATTGGTGTCAATATGCAAGTACTTCTCCGGTTTATTGTCCAGAGAAAACTCGAAGAACATAGATTATTACGCCATTCGCGTACCGAAGAGAATAATCGAATCAATGAGACCTTCAAATAAAATATCATACATATGTTTTTCCGTATTTATGTTATCACAATTAAAATATGCCCAAAATTATAGAGAATGACTTGGTTCTTGATACAAATAATCTAGTTATCAGCAATTATCAGCTGTTTGTTACCGCCATAAAATGTGTCAAAATCATTGATTAGCTAATCTAAGTAACGTCTCCCGGCCACTTAAAGTTAAGTACGATTAACTAGCGCTAACTAAGCATTAACCCACTGAGAGCGCAAATAATTTGACATCTACACTAAGTAACGAGATAAGGATCAATTAACCCACTGTAGGTTCGGCCGTAAGGGTCTTAAATAAAAACCTAGAAATTTAAAATAATATGAACATTATTCAAGCGGGGTGTCAGCTTTTCGGTGTTGGTGATGATAACATTAATATTTAATGTTTTTTTAAACGTTTTTTTAAATGTTCGCAACTTATTGATCAATTGGGAAATAGAAGATAACGATATTGTTAATCATAATAATTTATTCCTGGTATCTCAATAGGTATACATATTTTGTAGGATTAACGTAGCAGGTAAGCGCCGTAGGGTGAGGCGTAAGTGTAGGCGGAGTATGCGGCGATGGGAGCAGTGTAGGCGGAGTAGGCGAGCGGCGCGGTATACGCGGCCGCGACAGGCGCGGTGTACGCCGCTGCCACAGGAGCTGTGTACGCGCTGTACAGCACACCGGGCTTGGCTGCGGGCTCGGGGGCGGCCGCCGCCAACACCACCAAGCAAGCGAAAGCAAACTGAAATAAGAACATAAGTAAGAATATAGACGACGGGTTAAAATATTCGACGGGCCCGTTGGTCTAGTGGTTATACACCCTGGCCGCTAACCAATGGGTCGTGGGTTCGATTCCCACCAAATGTCTGGGCGTTATTTATCTATTTAAATATGTTTTTACAAAAAAAAATGTATATTAGTATCGGTTGTGTGGTTTCCATAGTACAGGCTCTGCCTAGTTTGGGATTAGATGACCATGTGTGGATTGTCCCAAGATATTATTATTATTAAATATTGTTTCGGCGTTCCGGTTCCTGACAGCTGTCCATGGAAAGGCGTGTCACTAACCATCACATTATCCTGGTCTCGTTATAAATATCACATGATTAACACTCAAATTCTATATCTAAATAATCTTTTGTGTAACAATAATATTATACCGCCTAGGGCGATTATATTATTTACTAGCTGACCCACGCAGCTCCGCCTGCGCTGTTTTTACGTTAACTAAACTTTTAATAACAGACATTCGCATCGAATACATATCCTCCTTTTTTATAGTCGGTTAAATACTGGGACCCACTTTTTACTTGCTCTCCGAAGCACGGACCCGTTTAGTTCAAATGGCGTTAAACGGTCACCCATCTATTTAATGACCTTACCTAACGTTGCTTAACCCGATCGATTACAAAACCTTGATAACAACTCTCTATGAGTGTTTTCTTACTAATATTTATTATAATATAAAGAAAAATTGATAAAATCGGACCAAGCGTATAACCAAGTACCCGTTTTGACTTTAATCCCCTCTCCCAAAAGAACCGTGCTAGATTACGGGATAAAAAGTATCCTATGTCCTACCTCGTAGTAAGATCTCAAATCATGCCAAGTTTCATTTGAATCCATTCAGTAGATTCGGCGTGATGCTCAGCCGTGATACAGACAGACAGACAGACAGACAGACAGACAGACAAAAATTAAACAAAATACATTTTCGGCCTCAGTATCGGTTATAGAATGCCCTCCAAATATAATTTTTAAAATATCTTCAATGTACAGAATTGGACCAGTTACAGTTTTATTATAAGTATAGATTAGACTGTCCAAGTTTTACGATATCACCAACTCACCAGTTTGAACATTTTGTATGTATGTTTGTATGTACTGAGCTACTGCCGAGATAAAATTAAATGATAGTTGAAGTCTCACGACACTGGACTTTATAGTGATTGAAGAAGGACAATACACGCAACATTAGCCTGCGTCCTAATTGAACATCGCGCACGCGAGTTGACCAACCGGTAATCTAGTGCGATTTCACGCAAGAATTTGTGCTCAAACTTACTGATCTTAATTGGACTTTCGAAAGATGTTCGTGCGAGTCGTCAGAAAATCTACTAGACAACTCAATGTATGTTTGAAAGTAAACTCGTTGGTTTAATCGTATATCGCACAACCGTGCGATCAATTTACGCGCGTGAGCCTCTATTAGGACAACGCTTTACGATACACGCTACGACGACACGACGCATATGACGCGTTGTGCATCAATAATTTGCCTTGCCCAAACTGCGGTAATAAGGATGAGGAATATTTTTCAAATAAGTATAATGTATATAGGTAATTAATGTTCGCGTTTTTAGATAAGTAGCTACCTATGTAGTTGATTAGTTAACTGGAAAACAGACATCAAAGTTGATTTTTAACCGACTTCAAAAAAGGAGGAGGTTCTCAATTCGTCTGTATATATATTTTTTTTTTTTATGTATGTTCGCGCATAACTCTGTCAATTATGAACCGATTTGAAAAAATCTTTCTTCCATCCATTCTTCAATCCATTGATTGGGTCCCATAAAAAAATTATTGCGTAGTAATAAGTAGTTCCTAAAAAACAATAATGGTGACTGCGCACTGAGAGCTGCAGGAAAGCCTATATCGATGACTTTATGTCGCTTTTTAAGGACAAAAATGGTCATAACTCTGGCAAATATTTACCAATTTCAATGATTCTTTTTTTATTCGAAAGAAGAAACCACTGTATTAAATCTGTATGAATTTTATTACAACCGGATAAGAACTTCCTGGAGGACCATGAACGATGTGGAGGAATTTATCTGGTAAAAACTATAAAACTGATGTTCTCCGTTACATTGCTCTGACAATTATGAACCGATTGCGATGATTCTTTTTTTATTCGAGAGAGTAAACTGCTATGATGATTCCATGCAAATTTCATTACGACCGGATATTTTTTTCTGAAGAAACATGAATTATGTAAAACTATGTAGACGATAATGTGAACATAACCTATCTAGATAATTTTACGGTTTTCGATGGTTCAATCTTTATATATGAAAATATCTCTAAAAAGTTTAAAATAAAATCTTTTTAAAAAAAAATTGAAGCGACTTCAATATCACTGAAAAGTATAAAATAATTTAAATATTATTGAAGTTGGTGCCAAATATACACAGCCGGTAAGCTAACACCAACTTCAATAATATTTAAATTATTTTATACTTTTCAGTGATATTGAAGTCGGTTCAATTTTTTTTTTAAAGATTTTTAAACATTATATATAATGACTAGCTTTTGCCCGCGGCTTCGCTCGCGTTAAGAAGTATTATTATTACTTAGGTATCGTTTTTGCGGCTTAACTTTTGCTTAACGTGTCTAAAAAATTACGTTTTTTTTTTTTTTGGGCTGTGCGTAGATAGATCACTATGTCAGTCAGTCCGTCACCTTTGAGATAAATATATTTAGATTTGAGTTACATATATTTAGAAAATATAATCCGCTATATATATTCGTCATAACATCTACCTGCATGCCAAATTTCACCCCGATCCGTCCAGTGGTTTGGGCTGTGCGTTGATAGATCACTATGTCAGTCAGTCAGTCAGTCACGTTTGAGTTATATATATTTAGATTAGATTATCTATGCACTATTCACAAAAATGGTTAATTCAAAGTTCTCTGCAAAATAACTCAATGTAGATGGCGCTAGCATACAGAAATTAGTTATTAAAAGTTACTAATCTTATATAGCCTGCATCTCAAAATCCTTTCTTAGGGGATGCCAACGTCATAGTAGCTTTATGCATGCAAAGTCTCAGCCCGATCGGTTTAAAATTGACAAAGTTTCAGACAAACTTTCATCCCCTATTTTATCCCCTTGGGGGTAGAATTAATCAAAATCCTTTCTTAGCGGATCCTACGTCACATCTACCTGCATGCCAAATTTCAGCCCGATCCGTCCAGTGGTTTGGGCTGTGCGTTGATAGATCACTATGTCAGTCAGTCAGTCACGTTTGAGTTATATATATTTAGATAGAAGAAAGAAGAAGATAGATGCGTTCAAATGGTATATTTATTTATATATTCTTTTAAATCAGGTAACTAGATCCATGTAGAATTAAATAATACTATAAATCACATAATCAATTATATACAAAACAATATTACCAATTTACAACTAAAAAGTGTTACTCAATGTAAGCCAGTGCTTAGCCGCGGAGTTCCCCCGCCTGATGTTAAATCCTTAGAAAAAGAGCTGCTTCCATGCTGCATCGTGTCCGAAGCAGTTCCAACAGTCTTCTAAAGGTGTGGGCAGACAGGTTCGACTGTCCTATGTTGAGACATTGGATCTCACTCCATGTCTAGTTTGTTGTTATTTATAGATTGTAAGTGCGTACTAACAAATTATGAATCTTAGTTATTTGAAATAAATTGTTTATTATTATTATAAACTAGCTGACCCACGCAGCTCCGCATGCGCTATTTTTACGTTAACTAAACTTTTAATAACAGACATTCGCATCGATTACATAACCTCCTTTTTTATAGTCGGTTAAAAACTGGGACCCACTTTTTACTTGCTCTCCAAAGCACGGACCCGTTTTGTTCAAATGGCGTTAAACGGTCACCCATCTATTTAATGACCTTACCTAATGTTGCTTAACCCGATCGATTACAAAACCTTGATAACAACTCTCTATGAGGGTTCCCTTACTAATATTTATTATATTATAAAGAAAAATTGATAAAATCGGACCAAGCGTATAACCAAGTACCCATTTTGACTTTAATCCCCTCTCCCAAAAGAACCGTGCTATATTACGGGATAAAAAGTATCCTATGTCCTACCTCGTAGTAAGATCTCAAATCATGCCAAGTTTCATTTGAATCCATTCAGTAGTTTCAGCGTGATGCGCAGCCGTGATACAGACAGACAGACAGACAGACAAAAATTAAAAAAAATACATTTTCGGCCTCAGTATCGGTTATAGAATGCCCTCCAAATATATTTTTCAAAATATCTTCAATGTACAGAATTGGACCTGTTACAGTTTTATTATAAGTATAGATCAATTCACTGCTAAATAGTAGTAAACAGACAGTGAGCTGTTATTACTACGTAGTAATAACAGTTCACTGCGAACAGATACGTACTCGTTTATTAACAAGATAAGGGACATAATTCTGTGACTAAGGTATCGCTGTAAATGGTTACATTAGTGCCTTACGAAAGTGGCTTTATTTAATTGCGATCTTCTGTATCGAGGTAAGTATTCCTCTAATGCTAATATTTTTTCTAACACAATAGAAAATAATACCTAACTACTAAATAACTCTTATTGTAAAACAATATTTCACACCAAACAAAATACTAATAGCAGTCTTATCGTTGAAAGACTTGCGTCTAGAAAACCATGTGGTATCTAAGTAAGATAGAAGTCGTAAGAATACAAAAATAGAAGAAGTCATATCATAAATACACACATCAAAAGTGTCTAGGGATCAACATATATTTTTGCAATAACTTTTCTCCTGATTGATATTAATTAAAATTTTCTTTAAGGATTCATCAAATAAAGTGTTTTCGTTTGTCACAGTAACGATAAACCAAGTCACCTTTGCATTAATAAAGAAATTTGCCATTTTCCTAATAAAGGGATTTTTGACATTTGAACCACTAACACAAAAGTTCGAAAAAAAGACTGAAATAACAGTTTTCTTTAAAATTTTATTGGGTAACTTAAACAATTAATAATCCGTGTTTCTACCGCGAACACTAACAACACAAGAACATCGGTTTGGCATACTCAAAATGAGTTCATCCAAATCACGCTGTGGAATGGCCGCCCATGTTCGTTGCAACAACAAAAAAAGGTCTTCTTGCGACTGGATACCCTCCATATTCGGCAGAGCTCTTCTCTGTAGCATATCCCATGCATGCTCAATCGGGTTCAAGTCTGGCGACTGAGCAGGCCAGGGCAGGACATTGATGTTAGCTGCGGCGAGAGTCTGTCTTACAACTCTTGCGGTGTGCGGTCGTGCATTATCATGCATTAACTGAAATAAGGGACCGATTTGCACTTGTAGAGGAACGATGACGTCTGATACAATCGTCTCAGCATAAATTTGAGCGTTGAGGTTGCCTCTGATCCAAATCAACTCAGTTCTTCCGCCGATCCAAATACCCGCCCATACCATGATGGTTCCACCACTATAAGGATGGACTTCCTGGCAGGATTTTAATCGCTGTTGGCGTCCAGGGGTTCTCCAGTGTCGTATACGTCTTGTATCCGGTCTCATACCAAAACGAGACTCATCAGAAAAGCACACGAAACGCCATTGTTCTTCTGCCCATTTTTTTGCCCAATAATGCTTGATCCCTAGACACTTTTGATGTGTGTATATTATTAAATACATGTATTAGTGATACTCCTCCTCCTTCTCGCGTCGATAGCTCAATGCTGCGGGTCGTGGCCTATTGTTGCAGATGCAGATAATAGTTTTCTACGGATGACGGTTTTCCATTTAACACGATCCGATGCATCATGGAACGCTACGTGCAATGGGGTTTCGAGAGTGGAGCAACGTGTCGGCGAACGCCCCCGTGGCCTCTTTCCTTCGATCTTACCTGGTAACAATTAACTTTTCCAAGTTGTCAGGATTTTTGCGAGCTATGTGACCGAAGTACTCAAGGGTTTGTCTCAGACAGATGGATGACAGTCTTGTCTCGATCTTAAGTTCTACACGTTGGTTCTTTTTAGTTTTACATATAACTATTAAGTACTGGCTGATACGCGCAGTTCCGCCCGAGTAATTTTCTGTAAGAACCTACTACAAAGTATTATAGAAAACTTTAAAAATTAGTTCTCAAGTTAAGCGTTACCAAGGGAAATAGGGATTATTTTTAGAGTCGTTTTGAAGCTATGGCATGAACAAGGAAAATATTGATTCTTTTATAAATATATGTATATAGATTTGTATTACATTTTAGTCAACATCCGAACTGCCCACAGCACTTTTTGTTATTCCTGTTCATACTAGGTGGTCTGGAAGATATCACCATGAACGATAAGCCCCCCCCCCCCCCCATTGTACCAGTTATAACTTTTGTATTTTAATAATAAGTTATGTAAAATGTTATACAATATAGAGTTTAAACAATAAAATAATGTACTATTATTTTAGTTAGTTTTTACAACTACGCTGTTCCTTAATGTATTCATCACTGTCACTGACAAAGTAAGGTAAACTATTTGATGCACGATGCGTCGGCAAGTCTGACGCTCAATTGTACATAATATTGCGTTACTTGTCCTTCGTCGGTTACTATAAAGTCCAATGTTGAGAATGTTATAGTATCATTTAGCTTATTGCAGTAGCACAGTGTAAGCAAATAAAACAAAATGTTCAAATTGGTGAGTTTTCGTATTATTCAAGTCCAACTATTATTTTCAGCTGCTCAGGGAGACTTTTAATTAAATGCATCATAGAAAGTGATTCTGGATGTCAGCTGATAGATAAATTATTTTATTTACAGAAGATTGTTTTTCTTCTACTTGAATGTTATCCCATCTTTGTATGTTGTGATCCAGTCGGAGATGGTAATATGCACTAGGTCCTTGAATCCTAAACCTAACTACGAGTATTCTAGCTATGACATCCACATAACAATCTAACTAGGAAGACAGCCGCAAGAAAATTATTAGGTCTAGTACTTCGCTGTATATTCGTAACGTATTCAAATCCTGGTACCTAATTAATCAAATTCTAAATTCCTTAAACTTAATCCTTGCTCCTTCCTTAATTCTTGCTTTATGTTTATACGTTATACTTTCATTTCTAGTTCGCATTCGCTTGCTTGGTGGTGCTGGTGGCGGCCGCCCCCGAGCCCGCAGCCAAGCCTGGAGTGCTGTACAGCGCATATACAGCTCCCGTGGCGGCAGCGTACACTGCACCCGTCGCGGCCGCATACACCGCACCGCTCGCCTATTCCGCATACACCGCCCCGATCGCCGCATACTCCGCCTACACTTACGCCTCACCCTACTCCGCTTATCTACTGCGCTGAGGTCTAAATTATAACTGTTTAAAATTTTAAAAGCAGAAATAAATTTTCAAGACACACCATCGGAATTTTCTTTTTCGTACTTTTTCGTTCGATAAATTTATTTATTTATTTAATTCTTCATGCACAAATTTTGTAGGTTTTAGGCATTTATATATAATTAATAAATATAAGCTATATAACACAGTTTAAAAAATAACAGCTATGATATTTATGATCACCAAACAAAGATTAAATTAGATTTATAAATACTCGTACAATAGTAAAAAGGAGGTATTTAGAGTAACTTTATATTTTCAACTTTCAATAGACAACATTTGAATAAATACGATCATTAGGCTAAAAAAATATAACCAAAAAGCTTAAAAACAATTCATTACATATTGAAATCAAACTACTTTTACGGATTTTATCGCGGGTTATTTTTAATTTTACTATCCCGACGTTTCGTATGCTTTGCAGCACCCATGGTCACGGGAGGACTGAGATGTTGAACGTCCTTATGTCACAATTATGCCGGTGTACCCTCAGGTCTTCTTAGTTATTATTGTTGGTCTAATCTACGCAGTAAGAGCTTACAGTATCTTGAGGCCGTGCAGTGTTTTACTTGATATTGGATTTAATAATATTTATCACAGGATCCCAAGCCGGTGGTAACACCCAACCATCTTCTCTACTGAAATTAGGATGTTTTTTGATTTCAATAGCCTCACGAATAATCCTAGGTAGGAATCGGTGTTGTTTTGCGAGGATTTGAGGTTTATCAAATCTAATATAATGGTGGGTGCGATCCTGAACGTGCAGACAGCGTCGGTGTTTCACATCAGCTATGTGTTCTTTAACGCGAGTTTTTATTGCACGCTTTGTTTGCCCACAGTCACAATCGAGTTTATAAACTCCTGCATCTTGTAGAGGTATATGGCACTTGACAGGTGCCATATACCTCTGACTAATCTTCCTTGGTGGCTTAAAATAAGTTTTGATCGAAGCTCGCTTGTCAATGTAGCCAATCTTGTCTGTAACCCCTCTAACATATGGTTTGGTAGAACAGCAGGCTGACGTTCGACAGTGGGTGGCTTGACACGTTCACTATGACGGTGGTGGTTTGTTACAAGTTTTTGAAAATTTTATTTTATCACTATAAGTAGATTCTGACTTTTCATCCTGCAAACTGCCGGCCGCCAAGCAAAAAAAATCAATAATTACTTTATCACAATATTTTATTTTAAAATACTTTTTTTAAGTAAGTTATACTTTATGAATATCATTTATTACATCTCAATATATTTCAATCATGCCTCAGTTTTCCTTATTTTTATGACATGACTAAAAATATTGTAAAAAATTGCAATATATTATATTGACCATGTTTTGTTGCAACTAAGTGCACTTGCGCGAACTTTCCCCCACTACGCCAAAATCTTGCCAACTTACGTGCCGAGGATTATACATAATATCATGTTAAGAACCACGAGTTGCAGTTCTAGTGGATAGACTCATTAGGCTATCAACTGATACGTGTATTCCTTATTCGGTAGGTAATTTAAACGCAGCAGAGATAAACGAGCGTATGTGCTAACCATAAGAGACACAGGAACTTCCAAATATTCAGCTAAGATTTTCTGATGACCTCGGAAATACAAACATGTTGATATTTTGTGGTGCAAGAAGGATTTTCTATTCTATTCTATTGTTGGTGGCTATTAATTAGGCCCGGTAACAACCAGAATGCATTTCGACGCAACTGGATCCATTGTGCCTGCCCTAGCTCTTACTCTGTTGCTGACGTATTGAAGACTTCCTTAAGGTACGCCACGATTGCATCAGCTTGGAGCAGTACATAATCTCTACTACTACTCGTAGATCACTCAATCTACATCTTGCAAGAACTTCGCAGCCACACCGTATGTGTAACATTGACTATTTTTCATCTTCACAGAATCTGCAAGTATCTACAGTACTTAGCCTCATTCTGTGTAGGTGCCCGTTGGTACCAAAATAGCCCGTGAGTGTACCCATTAGATGCCTAATTTGTGATCTGTTTAGATTTACTAATTTAAGCCCACAGTCCACCCTCGTGCTGGTGAAAGTTTTGGAGTGGTTTAATTGTATGCTATCACTTTCCTACATTCTTTCGTTTTTCAAACCCAAACTCAAACTCAAAAATAGTTTATTTCAAATAGGCTTAACGCTAGCTCTTTTGAAAGGTCATGATTTGTTTGTTCATCATTACTAGCGTTTGCATATAATGCTTGGTGGATGTAAGAAGGATTATACATACAAGCAAGCGTACAACTATTATGAGGGATTGTGAATAACAGAAACGAACAAACACTTGAGCATTGTCAAAAAACTGAAACTTAACAGAGTTTAAATATATTATTTTGAAATTCTTAATATCATAAGTAAGATGTTCTTTAGTCAGAATTCAGACGATGATATTAGAATAGCCTAGTATCAGTATAGTGAAGAAGCAAGCAAATATTGTATAAGTTAGTGGCAAGCTATGTAGTATAAATCATTGTAATATTATTCGTAAGAATACTGCCGTAGCAAACTGGTTTATATTCTAATTAAAATATTAAAACACACGAATGGACTTTATAAGACATTCATTAGGTTTAATTCTTCCTCAATGAATACAAATGTGTTCAGTGTAAAAATAGGGGTTGGTGTATGTTTGTAAGCCATTGGTGTGGTACGTTACGTTGTGGACACGGGCACGGTGTACGTTAACGGGGCTGGGTAAAAGGTGAGTTAGACCAAAATAATGTTTAGAAGGTAAAGTGCTATCTCATTTTGCAGGCTTTACAAATAAAGAGCTTGCTAAACGCCACGCCACCGGTGGTGGGCGCACTAGCCCACTAGAATCAGACACGGTGCTCACGGGGACGGGTTCGCAACCCTACCACCGTCCTCCTCGGAGTCGCCGCCGTACTCAATGGACGTCCTAGGGCCCACATCCCGAACTTCCAGCGACTCCGAAGGAGTTCTAATATAGCCCACATCAACCAGATCATAATAAATGTTCTTCGTAATGATTTCTGATATTTACGCTAATATTACACATTGAAATGCAACTAACTATACGGATTATGTCGCGGTTAATTTTTGAGTTTACTATCCCGTCGTTTCACGGTCACGGGCGGACTGAGATGGTACCTGTCAAACGTCATCGTTGTCACAGCACCCTCAGATCTTCTAATTATTACTGTTAGTCCGATCTACGCAGAAAGACCTTACAGTATCTTTAGGTCTTGCTGTAGAAACCCTATATTATATTTATCACAAGATCCTATGCTAGATTTCTATTTTTTAATTTCAATAGCCTGTTCTTTTGCGAGGATTCGTTACTGGTTTTTCAAATCTAATGTAATAGCGGGTGCGATCCTCAACATGTTCACAGACTGCAGACCTGACTACGTATAGCGTCGATGTTTAACGTCAGCTATAATTGTTCTTTTACATCGGACAAACAAAGGGATCTGTAAAAACCCGTGTTCATGATCCAGAACAGTATGGAAACCAGACAACTGATACTAATACTTATAAGTATACTTCTTTTTTTTAAATACCTACCTACAAGTACTTAGGTAGATTAAACACCCAGACACTTGTTGGGAATCAAACCCCCGACCTATTGGGTACAGCGGCCAGGGAGTCTACCCACTAGACTAACAGCCGCCAAATCCGTATAATAATTAAGTAATTTCATGAGTTCTTCCAGACCCTAACTACACTAAATTACAGTGATTAATTTAACAAAAAGATTATCTGGATCCAATAAACTAATTACATACTTCTATATATTATTACCGTAAGTCTTACTTGTCAAACTCAAATATTAATAGAGCCAAATTGTGAAATAAAAAAGGTTTTAACATTAAATTCTTTATTTTTTTATACCGGAAATCAAACCTAGCTTACTTAACGCAGTAGGTAAGCGGAGTAGGGTGAGGCGTAAGTGTAGGCGGAGTATGCGGCAACGGGTGCGGTGTATGCGGAATAGGCGAGCGGTGCGGTGTACGCGGCCGCGACGGGTGCAGTGTACGCCGCCGCTACGGGAGCTGTGTATGCGCTGTACAGCACTCCAGGCTTGGCTGCGGGCTCGGGGGCGGCTGCCGCCAGCACCACCAAACAAGTCAACGCGAACTAGAATAAGAGAAAAACGTTAACTAAAAAGCATAAATACAAAGCCCTGTTTGAGTTACAGTATTAATTATGTCGTAAAACCGTGATTAATTGCGGTATTTTCACACACGTTCCCCTTCCTTCCATTATATAAATCATTTCCATGACAATGATAGTATTAGAACTTCTTAAGTAGGACCAAGTCCTTTCATCTGGAAAATGAGTTTACGATAGGTTCTTATAGTTAAAAAAACTTGATAGTATTAGAACTTCTTAAGTAGAACCAAGTCCTTTCATCTGGAAAATGAGTTTACGATAGGTTCTTAGTAAATAAATCTTATTAAAAAAAAAAAACAAAAAAAAATTAAAAAATTAAAGCTTAGAGTCAACTTGTTTTGTTTTATTTGTTGACTTACAGAGTATTTGCTTGTATGTTATAAGTAGATTCTATAAAGAACATTTTCTGATATTAATGTGCATAGTGATGATACCAGACTATAAGTTTCAGACTAAGTAACGCACTAATATCCCCTAAGTGAAACTCACCAGTTTGAACATTTTGTAACTTTGGGTCTTGACACTGACTTAATGCTTAGTTGAATGATACTAGAACAATCCCGCACTTGGGTTTTATAGTGATTTAAGAAGGATACTATACGCAACATTACGTGGTACACAACGTTGGCCAGAGCCATCGATGCGCATGCATCATGCGTCACATAAATTAGAACCGAAAATAGTAAGAGTAAAAAAAAAATATGAACATTTACACAGTACAAAATATCACATAACTTCTCATGGTAAGGTCGTTTTTACTAAGGTTTATGTATTAAAAGATAAAAGAGGAACTCATTTAGTTGACTTCGTCTGTCTGTTAATCTGTCTGTCTGTTACACCCATATAATTCAGCAAGTACTCATGTCATTGCTTACCCAGCCTTGACTGACTTGATTATAATACATAGTTTCATATATAGATGATGAAGCTTTTCAGCTTTTTTTTCACGTCATAGTGTTAAATAAATTAAAAGTAAAAAACTTTTTAAAAAACAAACTTTTATTTAAATGCCCTAATAATAATAACATAAACTTTTTCTTTAAAACTTTTAATATCAATTTATAAAATCATTACACAATTTATCTTTTATCTTATTATATAAAAGAGTAGACAAAAACCCACTCATCACGAAATCTCAGAAACTACAAGTGCTAGGAGTCTCAAAGTTTGCATGGGGGTTCCTTTTAGGACGTAGGTGCTCACTAAGACGGGGTTTTGTGAAATTCAACCTCTAAGGGGGTGAAAAAGGGGGGCAAAGTTTGTATGGGAGAACGCGATTCCTTGGTCCTATTGACTTGAAATTTTGTACAGACATTCGTTAAGAAAATTAATTGAATTTGTATTTCATGCTTTTTTTAAATTTATCCCTTTACAGGGTAAAAAAGAAGTATTATTACTCAACCGATGGCACAATAAGATACGATAATTTGAAAGTTAAAATAAAAGTTCCTTGGCCAAGTGGTTACGGAAGCGTCCTCTAAGTACGGACTGTCCGGGTTCGCTACCCCTGATCGGATATTTTTTTTTTGATTATTAAACTTTGTTTTTGATTTTTTTATTTATATTAAGATTCGATGTTTTAAATATTTAACTTATATTAACTCCAGCACTTTTTATCTCTAATAGATTTTTTATACATTGAATTTAAACTACTTTTACGGATTTTATCGCGGTTTATTTATTGATTTTACTATCCCGACGTTTCGAATGCTTTGCTTTGTGTAATATTCGCGTAAGTAAAAGACAACATTAGATTTTTTATATTTAATACTTTTTTATTTATTTAAAATCATGCATACGTGGTTAGTTTCTCTCTAATGTTATGATTTAGTTATTAGTGGAAACTTAATTTTTGTACAATTGGATCTAAGGTAAAATATCACGCTATATGCATTACGGACTGAGCAGACATATAACAAGAATATGATCAAGTAATTCGATTAATAGAGAGTAGCCGTGGTCTGGAGGTTACGGAAGCGTCTTCTAAGCACATCAGGTTCCGGGTTCAAATCTCTCTTTGGGATTTTTTTTTGTGTACTTTTAATCATTTTATTTCTGATCATTTTGTTATTTTTTTAATTTTTCACTGAAGTTCTTTTACTTAATTTATTTAGAAGTTTTATCTAAGTAAATAAAATTAATTAGCTTACGTTGACTAAACCTAAAGAGGTACCTACATACTTAACAATCAAGTAGGTACTAGACATTCTATATATCATTCATTCCATATAATATACGGTAAATCTGGGATATAATATGCTTGCCCCCCGGCGGCGGACTTAAAGGCCAGGCACTGAGGGACACCTGGTGCAGATCCCACCCGAGAACCCAGGTTTCCCTCTCATGTGCCGATGTGACAGCCACGGGAGTTTTATTGGGTAAAAATACCAAATACCCAGGTTGACTTCCCCACGGGATCCCGTGGACATATTGGATGTTTCCCCCGCCACCCCTTAACTGTGACAACGGTGACAGATTCTCGGGGGGCTATAATGCGCCCCCGACAGCGGCTTCAAAGGCTCTTGCCTTGCACTGAGGGGTACACGGTGCAGCCCTCCTTTTTTGTGTGGACAGCTGTGGGGGACACATACCGCAGTCGATCACCCGCAGGATCCTGGAGGCCTATTGGAAGTTTCCCCGCGATCCCCGTATCTTTGAGCACGATGATAGTTTCCCGGGTGGCTTTATTGTGCCCCCCGGTGGCGAGCTCAAAGGCAAGCCACTGTGGGATCTTGGTGCAGATTCCACCGGTTAGCCCAGGTCTCCTTCTTACCTTCGGAGTCGCTGGACGCTCGGGGTGTGGGCCCTTTGAGCGACCATTGAGTACGGCGGGGACTCCGAGGAGGACGGCGGCGGGGTTGCGACCCCCGTCCCCGTGAGTACCGTGTCTGGTTCCCGGGGGGCTACAATGCGCCCCCCGGCGGCGGGCTCAATGGCAAGGCACTGAGGGGCCCCTGGTGCAGATCCCACCGGAGAGCCCTGAGGTCCCCCCTCTCATGTGCCGATGCGACAGCCGCGGGGGTTTTAGTGGGTAAGAATCCCACATACCCTGGTCGAGCCCCACAGCTCCCGGGGATCTTTCGAAGATTTCCCCCGCGTCAAAAAAAAAAAAAGGTCTTCTTATGTACTGATTTAACGGCCGTTGGGGGTTTAGTGTATAAGAATCCTACTGTCTGAGTGTGTGTGAGTGGTTCGGTGTGGTACGGTGTGGTACGGTGTGGTGCGGTGTGGTGCGGTGTGGTGCGGTGTGGTGCGGTGTGGTGCGGTGTGGTGCGGTGTGGTGCGGTGTGGTGCGGTGTGGTGCGGTGTGGTGCGGTGTGGTGCGGTGTGGTGCGGTGTGGTGCGGTGTGGTGCGGTGTGATGCGGTGTGGTGCGGTGTGGTACGGTGTGGTAGCGGGACTGAGCGGGACTGAGCGGGACTGAGCGGGATTGACCGGGACTGAGCGGGACTGACCGTGACTGAGCGGGACTAAGCGGGACTGACCGGGACTGAGCGGGACATACCAGGACTGACCGGGACTGACCGGGACTGAGCGGGACTGACCGGGACTGAGCGGGACTGAGCGGGACTGACCGGGACCGACTGGGACTTACCGGGACCGACCGGGACTGGCCGGGACTGAGCGGGACAGACCGGAACTGACCGGGACAGACGGGACTGAGCGGGACTGACCGGGACTGAGCGGGACTGAGCGGGACTGACCGGGACTGACGGGACTGACCGGGACTGGCTCGGACTGACTCGGATTCAGTCAGTCAGTCAGTCAGTCCGAGTCAATGAAGTGAAACTTCAGCGACTTACGTTCAGCGCTCCTGGGGAGGGGGAATAGAATGAGACAGAGCTAGAATGAAGTTTCACTTCTTCCGCGCGGAGGGACTCCACGCACGCACATTTTTTTTTTGAAGTGAAACTTCTTATGCGACTTCCAAAAATGTCATCATTTAACGCGTTAGACGTTATGCGTTAGACGTTGAACGTCCGATGTTAAACGGTAGACGTTAAGCGCTAAGTGTTAAACGTTAAGCGTTTAATTTGTTAAGGTTATGAAAGCGCTCATGTGAAGCCGTCACTGAGTGAGTGGGTGAGTGGGTGAGTGATTGAGCGATAGTGAGCGATAGTGAGCGACAGTGAGCGATAGTGAGTGATAGTGAGCGATAGTGAGCGATAGTGAGCGATAGTGAGTGATAGTGAGTTATAGTGAGTGATAGTGAGTGATAATGAGTGATAGTGAGTGATAGTGAGTGATAGTGGGTGATTGTGGGTGATAGTGAGTGATAGTGGGTGATAGTTGGTGATAGTGGGTGATAGTGAGTGATAGTGAGTGATAGTGAGTGATAGTGAGTGATAGTGAATGATAGTGAATGATAGTGAGTGATAGTAGGTGATAGTGGGTGAGTGAGTGAGTGAGTGAGTGGCACGGTGTCGTACGGTGTCGGACGGTGTCGTACAGTACAGAGCGAGAGTGAAGTTTCACTTCTTCCGCGCGGAGGGACTCCACGCACGCACATTTTTTTTTCTCCATTACACCCGTGCGAAGCCGGGGCGGGTCGCTAGTATGATATAAAAGCTTGTCGCGAGATAAAAGTGCTCGTTCTTCATAGTTTGATTTTTTTTTTAAATTAATGGCAATAAAATCAAATTACTCTGACATATATTTTCTTGTTTATATTCTTATAGGTAAATCTCGCGACAAGCTTTTATATCATATAAATTGTGTAATGACGTTATAAATTTATATTAATAGTTTTAAAGAAAAAGTTTATTTTATTATTTTAAGCGCATTTAAATAAAAGCTTGTTTTTAAAAAAGTTTTTTTTACTTTTAATTTATTTTTTACTTTTTAGTTAGCCATTCCATGCTTCTGTTATCCACCTTCCAGCTCCATCATCAGTTCCACATTATTAGGCAAAGTGAATAGAACTCTTCCTCCTCCTCGCGTCGATACCTCAATGCTGAGGGTCGTGACCTATTGTTGCGGATGCAGATAATAGTTTTCTACGGACGACGGTTTTCCATTTAACACGATCCGAGGCATCATGGAACGTGCAATGGGGTTTCGAGAGTGGAGCGGATCTGATCAGACCAACGTGTCGGCGAACGCCCCCGTGGCCTCTTTCCTTCGATCTTACCTATAACAATTAACTTTTCCAAGCTGTCAGGATTTTTGCGAGCTATGTGACCGAAGTACTCAAGGGTTCGTCTCAGACAGATGGATGACAGTCTTGTCTCGGTCTTAAGTTCTTTAAGAACCGACACGTTGGTTCTTTTTGCAGTCCAGGGTATCCGGAGCATTTTCCTCCAGCACCACATCTCAAAAGCATCAATCCATCTGCGATCAGCCGCTTTGTCAGAGTGTCCACGTCTCCGCCCCGTACAGGAAAATGGAGATGACTAAAGAATGTACCAGCTTGGTTTTGGTCTTTAAGGTGATGTTTTTGTCCCTCCATATACTCTGCAGCTGTGTCATGGCACCCTTAGCCATACCGATACGTCGACGCACCTCAGGCTCGCATGAACCAGTACTGCTTATGTTGGAACTCTTCAAGATGAATCAAATGAGCCTAAACTCGATGTGTTTACTAGTAGGGTAAAAGTGGGATAGTTGCCACACTTTTTCAAATTGCTTTATATCTCTCAGTTATAAAAGCAAAATTCTTTACTTTTAATACGGGTAGGTACTTTGGTTTATTATCTTCAATCTTATGAAAGGAAAAACAATTATCTTTGATATTTCCAGAGTATTGGCGATTGTTGTGGACCTCTAAATTTTGGGGCATCTACCCCATATAGGGGATAATTGCCTTATCTATGTAAATTGCGTTTAGGATAGATGCCCCGCTGAAAAAAGAGGCCATCTGTCCCGCAAAAACTTTGATTTCACCTTGCCTTTCCATGAAATTGCACAGAGACATGCAACCCGGTCAATTTAGTGGAAGTTGTAGAGTCTTTCGAAAGATAAATAAAATAACATGTAGTCATCCGCCAAACTAGAGAAATTACAATCGAGGCAACTATACCCCTGGGGCAACTATCCCACTTTTCCCCTAACCATTCCAGGGTCTCGTTACCTTTCTTCCAATTCCATCATCAGGTCCTCATTATTAGGAAAAGTGAATAGAACTCTTTAAGACGAATCAAATGAGCCTAAACTCGATGTGTTTACTAGTAACCATTCCAGGGTCCCGCCACCTACCTTCCAATTCCATGATCAGGTCCTCATTAATGGTCAAAGTGAATAGAACTCTATAAAACAAATCCAATGAGTCCAAACTCGATGAGATTACCAGTAGCCATCCAAGGATTCCCTTATCCGCCTTGGAGCTCCATCATCAGGTCCTCATTAATGGTCAAAGTGAATAGAAATCTTTAAAACAAATCCAATGAGTCCAAACTCGACGAGTTTACCAGTAGCCATCCAAAGGTTCCCTTATCCGCCTTGGAGCTCCATCATCAGATCAGCTCGATGATACTATATTATTGTATTGTCACGGGTCCTTGACACATGTGCAAAATTTCAAATGATTTGAACGTGTAGAAGTGGGTGAAAATTGAGTTGCAAGATTCCACCCGAACAAATTACATACCTACATTGCAAGTTAAGTAAAAGCTTGTAAAAATTTAATGATTCCATGAAATCTCAAACTAAACCTCTGTAAAATACGTTGATGTGATAGATATCGAAATCATTGAATCATTGATCTTGAAATACAAAAGATAGGTAGTACTAATAAAAAAATATAAGAAGTTATTGACCACTTAAAATAGTATTCTTCAATGTATAAGACCTCCCCCTCCTCCTCCTCCTCCTCCAGAAAGTCCAAAGAAAAGTGGCTCCTTCAGAAAGTTTAAGGTGTGGGGCCCTAGATGTTAAACAAGTACGGCAGCTTGCTTGGTGGATGTATGAAGTGTCTCCGGCGGCGGGCTTAAAGGCAAGACCAGAAAACCCTCCTGGTGCAGATCCAACCGGAGCGTCCACGCCTCCCGTCTCATGTGCCAATGCGACAGCCGTGGGTAACAATCCCACATACCCCGGTTGACCCCATAGGTCCCGGGACCTATTGAAGGCGTCCCCCGTTATAACAAAAAGCAATTAGATCACGATATGCAGCTTGACACTTATCGTATAAGACAGCTTACAAACAAGATCAGGGTTGCTTGAACAATAGATTTACGGATAATTCAAATAGCTGGTGTCAGTATTAGTAGGTACATAGTTGTAAAATGGAAAAATAAATTTAGGTAATATCAAAATAGTAATATATTGTATGAGACATACCTACACATGATCGCCATCATCGTTGTCATCATAATAATAATAATGTTCTCCAAGCCCCTCAGTGCCTATCCGACGTATGGATCATCTTAATTTCCAGACAAAAATACGGACATTGTCCTAACCAGTAAGAAACAATTACACAACGTTGTTGCTCCCTGCAGGTTTGGAACCCGTGACCTCCGGTGTGCAAAGTAAGTGGTGCCCCGCTGACCGCTTAACTAAGAGACTCGTTATCCCGAAAAATTAAAGGGTTCCTGCAGGACGGGGCATCAATATATAAGGGTAACGCGCAAAATATATAGGATGATTTTGATATTATTATTATTTGTTTATTGTTATCCCACAGCATATACATAAAAAGAACACAGAAAAGTACATTTAAAGACTGGCCCGATATACATGCCACTTACGGGTTAACACAGCTTACATAATAAGTAGGTAGACAACACAATGTGCATGTTATTACAAAAAAGAAAACGAAGAATTTGTGAAGTAAAATTTGATTGCATTGAATATAATAAAAATTCTAAAATTAAATAATTTATTCTAAATTATGTTCTGTAAGTATGTAAAAGTTAAAAATTAAAATTATTTGAGCATTCAAGAAGAAATACATAAAAAAAATAAAATGTGATAAATAAATAATTAATTAAGGCGAAATTAAAAGTTGAAATACACAATTAAAATTAGTAATTCATTAACAATTAAAGTTCTAAATTAAAATTACCAATAAAAAAATTAAAATTCATGTCATAAATTATAAATAATAAATAAAGCAACTTAGTGGGTAATTTTCTGAAGATAATCAACAATTTTCCTTTTAAATTTAGTTTCCGTGTCATGATAAACATCAACATCATTATAGCTTCCAACAAAATTATTGAGATCTTTGCTCATTCTACTTAAGGGAGAATTTACACCAATATTCGTTTTAGACGCAGCCGTGCGAACCATTTGACTGATCGGGTATCTCGGTACTCTAGAGGGGACTTTGAGTTGGATATTAGAGACCAGCTCGTTACTATCAAATTTTCCATTCATTATTTTGTACATAAACATCAGCCCACACATAAGTCTCCTGTTACGCAGAGAACACATTTTATAAAAATGTAAGCGAAATTGATACGGACATCTTGGTGATATGCCACGGGACTTAAAGGCAAGGTACCTGGTAAATGCACGCTGTATACTTTCTATTCGCTGTGAGTGGACAGCATAGTGTGGATTCCATACTGCACATGCGTATTCCAGATGGCTTCGTACCAGTGAGTTATACAATATAATTTTAGTTTGATCTGTTAAAAAATCCCTTGTGTTACGTTTAATAAATCCCAACATTCGCGCTGATTTCTTCACAATGGTATCAATGTGGCACTTAAAATTCAACTGCTCGTCAATTACAACACCAAGATCACATACTTTATCTTGTTTTGAAAGAACTGTATCATTGATTGTATAGTGTGACGAAATTAGAGGTTGCTTTTTCCTCGAAAACTTCATAAAATAACATTTTTTAACATTAAGTGCCATACAGTTTTCAGAACACCATTCTTGGATTTCATTTAAGTCAGATTGAATACGAGACACATCTTCATCACAAGTTACAGTGTTGTATATCTTTAAGTCATCAGCAAATAATAGATATTTACTGTACTTTATTTTAGATGTAACACTGTTGATAAATAATAAGAATAAAATCGGTCCCAGGTTTGATCCTTGCGGTACGCCTGACTCAGCATAGTATGGCTGGGATTGATATCCATTGACAACAACAATCTGTGACCTTCTTAACAGATAAGAAGTAAACCATCGAAGCAATGAACCATGCACTCCACATGATTCCAGTCTTTTCAGTAGTAAGGCATGATTAACCTTATCAAACGCACTACTAAAATCTGTATATACAGCATCCACTTCCAATCTCTCATCCAACGCTTGCGAAATATCAGACACATATTGCACCAGATTTGTTTGTACATTTCGACCTACTTTAAAGCCATGCTGAGAGTCAGATATGATTGGATCGAGGTGATGAGTAATTACTGGACATATAAGAGACTCGAAGACCTTGGCAAAACAAGATAATATAGAGATTGGACGGTAATTTTTTACATCCGCAGTATCACCTTTTTTAAAAACAGGCACAATTCTAGCATTTTTCCAAGCCTCAGGAAAAATGCCATGAGCTAAAGAAGTATTAAATATTTTACAGAGTGGTGAAGCTAGTACATTACTACAACGTTTTATAAACAACGGGGGAATTGCATCAGGTCCAGGACTTTTAGATGAATCCAATTGATTTAATTTTTTAAATACTTCATCGTCTGCCAACTGAATAGTGCCAATAGAATTTACAGAGCAAGAACAAGTATCTAATTCCTCCAAATGACCAGTCATATGGGTAAATACCGAGGAGAATTGCTGAGCGAACAAGTACACTATTTCAGGTCCCGTGTCAGCTGTAATTCCGTTCATGTGCATATTTGCAGGTAAAGACAGATAACCTTTGCGTTTATTCTTGATATAACTCCAAAACTTTTTTGGGTTTTCCCGTATTTGGGATTCAATTGTGTGTTTATATCTAACGTAACATTCATGTATTAATTTGTGACTGCGATTGCGGAGCAGTTCAAAACTCTGTCGGTCTCGAGGATTGTTAAATTTCCTATATCTTTGCCTTATTTTTTCCTTTTCGTTTAGTAATTTTATAAGTGAAACAGAAAACCACACAGGATATTTACGACTTTTCTGCTTATGTTTAGGTACTAATCTGTCAATGACAGCCCGTATCATCTCATAAAAAACAGAAAGCATTTCATTTACATCCCTACAGTCAGAGAAACATTCATTCCAATCCACATTATTCAATTCATTTTCAATTTTATCATAATCCGCCTTGTAAAAATTATGGTCTGTTCGTGGTTTAGGTTTCAATGTATCGACACTTAGAAGTGGTATTGTGATAATTATGTTGGGATGATGTGCGTCGAGTTTACTGATAAGATGGAGAGACTCAGCCACAGTCACATCAGCAATATTACACAAGACTAAGTCCAAAACTTTTCCCTCAGTGTTATATGTATTATTATATTGATAAAGGTTATTAGCTGACATAAAATCCGTCAATAAATATCCCAGAGAACAATCATAATTTGTTGGTGTTGAATGCTTGCAATTGTGTAAAGGAGTCCAACTAATAAAACTTAGATTAAAATCCCCTAGAATAACAACATCAGTGACATCTTCCAATACATTGTTAAAGTTATTCAACATCTGTGATAAAGACTCAAATTTCACCGGAGGAGGTAGATATAAGACACATATAGCAAGTTTTTTTATACAATTTGGTGTATTTACCTCAACCACGACCCACATATCCTCGAAACCACTTTCCCAATTTGTGACTCTTGTAGATCTTAAATCTCTAGATACTGCAATGAGGACACCACCTCCATCTTTTTTAGATTTATTGGAACAAATGCGATCTTTTCGATAAACTGTGTAGCGCGAGTCTATGAATTCAGAATTGTCTATATTGCCATTAAGCCAAGTTTCCGTAAATACAATTATCTTATAGTTACTCAGCAAAATATTATTATAAACCTCATTAGTTTTGGTCCGTATACCTCTGACATTTTGATAATATAAATCAAGCATTTTTAACACATAACGCCAAATATTACATTTAGTATTCTAATAATAACAATACATACAAGGCTATTATTTTATACGACATAAGGTCTCGGTGTTACGGATGTAAATGGCTTGAGACTGTTCATCCTTTCGAGCGAATATACGGCCATTCCTAACCCAGACAAATTTGAATGAGACCTGTTTCGCAAGTTTACGCGCGTCAGCATACAATTTCTTATTTGTCGGGCTAAGATGCTCAGAGACAAACACTGGTTGAGAAGTTCCAGCAATTCCTAAGTGGTGTGAGCTTAGTTTGTCCTGTGGTTGTTTTTTGTTGAAGCTGGTAACTGCTGCTAACAAGATGTCACGTTGTCGGGGTGACTGAAGTTTAGCTATTACTGAGCGAGGTCTATTACTATTTGCATCCATTTTGGCCACTCTTGTGATGTGCAAAATTTCACCTTCTGTAATTGGATTACCTATTGTTTTCGTTAGCTGCTCTAAAGTTTTTACTAAATTTTCGTTTTTATACTCTGGTATACCATTTATTTCTATGTTGCTATCTCGCATATTTTGTTCAATGATGTTTAAACGTGATGATAACTCACTAACGTTCGTAAGCAGCCGCGTGTTATCAGTTTTTAGCTGGTTTATTATGGTATCCCTTTCCTCTAGACCTTTCTTCATTTCTTCGTAGCACCCGTTGTAGAACATTAAAGACTCTTGAAATGTACTGATTTGGTTGTTTATATTATTTAATTCTTTAGTTACTAACTCATTAATGGCAGATTTAAGGCAGCTATTCAGCTCTTGCTTAATTATGTCTCTTAATTTTTGTTCAGTAATATATTTATCATTATAATTACAACTATCACTGCCAGGAATTGTATCAGCGGGTTTTCTACGCATAGTAACGTTTTCTGACCCTGGAGACACAGCTTTGTCCTCAGAAGTATTAGAAGTGTATGCGCTTGAGCGAGCTGGTGTATTAGTGTTATCAGTCTTTGGTACTTTATTATGACATTCCGGACATTTCCATGAGTTTTTCTGTGTTAGAGTCATCGATTTAAATCGATTTTCAGGAACATTTCCACATACTAAATCATACTTTACTTTACAGAGGCAGCAACTTAGAAACTCTTTATTATGTACCGGTTTAAAACATCCAGCACATACATTTCCGGTCGGTGCCATTTTATAAATGTCGCAGATAAGTTTAAAAGCTGTGTAAACACCGCACAGTATTAAGCGTAGATATTATGTGTGACAAAAAGGCTGCATGTGTGAGTAACAGCGAGCAATCTGCGGGTTGTCCTAGGTCAGGGACGGGCGTCGTTATTCCTTCATTAAAAAAAGTTTTCACTTGGTACTCACGATTGTACAGAAATTCGGGTTTATGGAAAGCACTAATGTATAGTCTGCGTTATTAGCTTTACAATGATATAAATCACTTGCATTAAAATAAATTACTTCCACACAAATTTACGTTAAAAACACAAAGCACAAACAAAACGGTGTTGTCAACTCAGAAGCAAGAGGGTTGTCATTATTGATATAATTTGTGTAAATCGATCGAGTCGGATCGGGTGGTCAGACGGGGTTGGATCGAGTCGGATTGAGTTCCTTCCGAGTCGCTGGACGTTCGGGGTGTGGCTCTTACTTAGGATCTCCATCCAGTACGGTGGCGACTCCTAGGGGGACGGCAGCGGGGTTATGACCCCCATCCACGTGGGCACCGTGACACCGTGAACGCTCAAATGCAAGGCATTGATCCCACTGGTGCAGATCCCACCGGAGAGCTTTGGTGTCCCCACTCATGTGCCGATGCAACAGCCGCGTGGGCTTCAGTGGGTAAGAATCCCACATGCCCTGGTTGACCCCCACAGGTCCCGAGGACCTTTTGAAGGTTTTGAAAGCTGAAATTTGGACAGTAGGTTCTTCTTATGACGTAAGCATCCACTAAGAAAGGATTTTTGAAAATTCGACTCCTATAAATAGGGTGTTTTCTTTTGTATGAAACTTTTTATTGTATTGTTTGATTGACTTGAAATTTACTGAAAAGATTCTCTAAATAAAATAAATCAATACGTGTTTCGCGAATTTTCAAAAACAACCTTTGGGGGTGTGTTAAGGGTTGGTAAACTCTGTAAAAAAATTAGCGGGCGAAGCCGCAGGAAATTGCAAGTACATAATATGGCATTTAAGGCCCAGTTTCTATATGTATCTCAGTTTTTTTAATCACTTAACGTTTCCATCTTGTATAACCAAACAACATTGAATATCATCAACTGTGAAATTCCTTTTTTTTTATTTTCATGAAAATTAAAAACAAGGAATTTTACTTTTTAAATAAAAAGGGAAATGAAAGTCAAAATACAGCTTTGCATAAATAGTTTATTCAATTATTTTTGGAACATTCGATCAACGTCGCAAAAATACGTAAGGGTAGTCACTGTAAGCGGAATAGGCAGCGTAGGGCGCACTGTACGTATAATAAGGCAAAGTATACGCGGCGGTGTAGGGCGCGCTGTACGGTACGGCGCCCGTGTACGCACTGTAGTACACAGCCGGCTTCGGTTCAGGGGCCGCTGCTACCAGCACTAATAGGCAAGAGAAAAATAACTGCAACAAAGAAAAGAGATAATAAGTAATTAAAAAAACAACTTAGTGATGAAGCACACAAATGTACACACATCAAAAGTGTCTAGGGATCAAGCATTTTTAAGCGGATTTCTTGAGATTGAGATGTGGCTTTGTAATAAATTTATGATTTTATAAATTTATATGGATCCTTTTTGGTGCATTTCATAATTTGAATCAGGAACTGTGAATCAAATTCGAGTAAAAGATGAAAATCAGCTGTCAATATTTTCCCTATAAAAACATACAACGCATTGAAGACATTATTAGTGCTACTGTTTCCCTACTACTGATTAAAACCAACGTTATTATGGAGCGGCGACGTCATTTAAGCAGGGAAGAAATGCTCAGAGCCGTGGGAATGATAGAAGCTGGTTCCCGGCAACGTACTGTGGCTTTAGCTCTGAATACAAGTCAGAGTGTTATCAGTCGACTTTGGACACGTTACCGAAGCACTGGTACCGTGGCTGAGCGCCATGGAGGACGGTATCGCTGCACCACACGGAGACAAGACCGATATATTCAAATCTTAACTCGAAGAGCTCCAACAATAACTGCCATGATGTTAGCCGTGAGGCTTCATCACTCTTCAGGGAACTTAATTAGCGACCAAACAGTCAGAAACCGCTTGCATGAAGTGAACCTTCATTCCCGAAGACCGCTACGGGTACCACCTATAGCAATGCACAATCGTAGGATTCGATATCAATGGGCTCTTGAACACAGAAATTGGGCAGAAGAACAATGGCGTTTCGTGTGCTTTTCTGATGAGTCTCGTTTTGGTATGAGACCGGATACAAGACGTATACGACACTGGAAAACCCCTGGACGCCAACAGCGATTAAAATCCTGCCAGGAAGTCCATCCTTATAGTGGTGGAACCATCATGGTATGGGCGGGTATTTGGATCGGCGGAAGAACTGAGTTGATTTGGATCAGAGGCAACCTCAACGCTCAAATTTATGCTGAGACGATTGTATCAGACGTCATCGTTCCTCTACAAGTGCAAATCGGTCCCTTATTTCAGTTAATGCATGATAATGCACGACCGCACACCGCAAGAGTTGTAAGACAGACTCTCGCCGCAGCTAACATCAATGTCCTGCCCTGGCCTGCTCAGTCGCCAGACTTGAACCCGATTGAGCATGCATGGGATATGCTACAGAGAAGAGCTCTGCCGAATATGGAGGGTATCCAGTCGCAAGAAGACCTTTTTTTGTTGTTGCAACGAACATGGGCGGCCATTCCACAGCGTGATTTGGATGAACTCATTTTGAGTATGCCAAACCGATGTTCTTGTGTTGTTAGTGTTCGCGGTAGAAACACGGATTATTAATTGTTTAAGTTACCCAATAAAATTTTAAAGAAAACTGTTATTTCAGTCTTTTTTTCGAACTTTTGTGTTAGTGGTTCAAATGTCAAAAATCCCTTTATTAGGAAAATGGCAAATTTCTTTATTAATGCAAAGGTGACTTGGTTTATCGTTACTGTGACAAACGAAAACACTTTATTTGATGAATCCTTAAAGAAAATTTTAATTAATATCAATCAGGAGAAAAGTTATTGCAAAAATATATGTTGATCCCTAGACACTTTTGATGTGTGTAGTTCGTTTGATGCATCGTAATGCATGACGGCAGCGTACTGCCATGACGGCAGCGTACTGCCGTCATGGTAGTCATCATGTACAATACTCTTTTACAAAGGAACACAGCAACGTTTGCACATTGATGCTCGGTGTGAAAATATTTCACATTGAGATCGTATACATTCCTAAACGGCCCCTTGCTTAAAGGATCACCAGCTATACACAATAATAACATTAGTGGCTTTAGAACGCCATGAAGCATCAGTTTAAACTCTATTAAGGCTGGCGCCTGTACCATGTATACACATATATGTATTTACACTAACTAAAATTCCTCATAAACGAGACAAGGGTACCTGAAAGAGACAAGGGTACCTAAAAAGACAACGATACCTAAAAGAGATAAGAGTACCTAATAAAGACAAGAGTACCTAAAAGAGACAAGAGTACCTAAAAAGACAACGGTACCTAAAAGAGACAATGGTACCTAAAAACTGGCGTCGTTTGCTCTTTGGATGACCAGCTTAAGAAATTGCATCCAAACTAATCAAGGTTTCGGGGAAGCTTTTACTATAATATGCCATTTATATAAGACTGGCTGACCCACGCAGCTCGGCCCGCGCTGTGTTTACGTTCACTAAACTTTCAATAATATACATTCGCATAGAATACACAACCTCCTTTTTTAAAGTCGGTTAAAAACTGGGACCCACTTTGTACTTGCCCTCCGAAGCACGGAGACGTTTAGTTCAAATGGCGTTAAACGGTCACCCATCTATTTTATGACCTTACCTAACGTTGCTTAACCTGATCGATTTCCAAACATTGTTAACAACTGTCGATGAGTGTTCCCTTACAAATATTTATTATAATAATAATGAAAAATTGTTAAAATCGGAGCAAGCGTATAACCAAGTACACATTTTGAATTTAGTCCCCTCTCCCAAGGGAACCGTGCCGAATGTCGGGATAAAAAGTATCCTATGTCCTACCTCGGAGTATTAACTCAAATCATGCCAAGTTTCGTTTCAATCCATCCAGTAGTTTCGGCGTGATGCTCAGCCGAGATACAGACAGACAGACAGACAAAAATTAAAAAAAATACATTTTCGGCCTCAGTATCGGTTATAGAATGCCCCCCAAATAAAATTTTCAAAATATCTTCAATGTACAGAATTGGACCTGTTACAGTTTTATTATAAGTATAGATAGATGTACGCCGGCGTAAAAACTTAACAGGTCGACGTTCTATTATAAAATTTCGATGAGTTTGGATAAAATTTCTTTCACCAATGACATGTTCTTCAGGCACGAATATGTTTATCATTGGATAGAAACTACCTGTTATCAATTAGAGATGAATATTTTCTATCCCCTTTGACGTATGTATTTACCAAATAGTGTGGTCAGTAATACAAACTTTTCTAAAATCCTATTTGAGATTCAGGAATCACAAATAATTATCACATTATTAAAACCGAAAACTATCTATGACGTTATAAGAAAAAGACGTGTCGTATAAACGTATAAAGAAGTTAATTGTGGAAGAAAGTCGTTTATGGTATATTAGCTATAGCAAATGTAAAATCATTATATTCGCTAATAAAACAATACGTACTTAATAATTTCATAGGTTTCGCAAATTTACGAATTGAATCACAAACTTCTCAATATACGACAACTATTTTGAAATAATTGCTCAGAGCAGCGGATGGGTAGTACTTTTTTAAGTCCCTTTATCACTGTAATATTTTTCACTATTACAAAAATGTTGAAAACTTACCAGTTTGAACATTTTCGTCGTGTTGTTGACACACAGCTACTGATGAACTAAATGATGCCTTGTCACCGGACGAGACGATCTTTATACTTTGTCGCGAAGGACAAGATACGTAGTGCGAGGATGTTCGACCCGTGGTACCACACAGTAATATAATAATTATGATATATTTATTATATCATTTTATATAACGTCGATCGCCGCTTGATCTGTTAGTTGTATGGTAGTAAAAGTTTGATATCTACATCATTAGTAGCCGAAAGATTCCACTGCTGAACAAAGGTCTCCCCGTTAGAAGGGAGGGGTTGCCATAATCCCCACGCTTGGCAGGCGGCTTGGGGATCAATATCTACATATAAAGCATCATTTACGATACAAGCTGTGCTTAGTGTGAGGGCCATAGGTAATTAAATAAAGTTAATCGTATCTAAGTACTGCACTATGTAAAACGTGAAACATCTTTTTGTTAATATTTCTGTGTACTTATGGTAAATAAAGAATTTATTTATTTATTTTTATTTTATTTAGAGGTCTTATACTTTTATAACGATATAATGTATATCTGTATCAGTCTCTTTTACTGTTTCCAGACGCTCATTAAAGATAAATTCTATACAGTACTTTTTGTTTCCCTACACAAAAATAAAACCGTATATTTTGAGAATAAATAAAAGCCGATTTCAAAGAAAATTAATCAATATAATATTTCATTAATATAGTTTTTTATGCTTTTAAGATAATTTTTTTTGAGACGGCTTTTATTTTTTCTGAAAATCTTTTATTTGTCACTTTTTAGTGAATTTTATGTTACCAAGATATCAGCAGTACCTACGTGGCCTACATCAAATCAGTATAAAAATCTATACCTCCCTGGCTACTCCAAAAAATGACAAACTATGTAAATGCGATTCACCATTATTCTTCACTAGCTGACCCACGCAGCTCCGCTTGCGCTATTTTTACGTTAACTAAACTTTTAATAACAGACATTCGCATCGAATATATAACCTCCTTTTTTATAGTCGGTTAAAAACTGGGACCCACTTTTTACTTGCTCTCCAAAGCACGGACCCGTTTAGTTCAAATGGCGTTAAACGGTCACCCATCTATTTAATGACCTTACCTAAGGTTGCTTAACCCAATCGATTAGAAAACCTTGATAACAACTCTCTATGAGTGTTCCCTTACTAATATTTATTATATGATAAAGAAAAATTGATAAAATCTGACCAAGCGTATAACCAAGTACCCATTTTGACTTTAATCCCCTCTCCCAAAAGAACCGTGCTAGATTACGGGATAAAAAGTATCCTATGTCCTACCTCGTAGTAAGATCTCAAATCATGCCAAGTTTCATTTGAATCCATTCAGTAGTTTCGGCGTGATGCTCAGCCGTGATACAGACAGACAGACAGACAGACAGACAGACAAACAGACAGACAGACAATAATTTAAAAAAATACATTTTCGGCCTCAGTATCGGTTATAGAATGCCCTCCAAATATAATTTTCAAAATATCTTCAATGTACAGAATTGGACCTGTTACAGTTTTATTATAAGTATAGATTATAACTTGCGTTCACATTATCACGCAACTCGAACGGCTATGCTAGGAGTAACATATTGGAAACAGTCCCTATCTTGAAAACTACTGAACCAGTTTTGAAGAAGCTTGTACTCTTTCCCTAAGTTGAAAAATACTAAAACTATTTAAAAAAAGAATTACCACAATCGGATTTTTATTTTGTGAGAAATCGTTTGACAACCCTAAATTTGTACACATACACACATCAAAAGTGTCTAGGGATCAAGCATTTTTAAGCGGATTTCTTGAGATTGAGATGTGGCTTTGTAATAAATTTATGATTTTATAAATTTATATGGATCCTTTTTGGTGCATTTCATAATTTGAATCAGGAACTGTGAATCAAATTCGAGTAAAAGATGAAAATCAGCTGTCAATATTTTCCCTATAAAAACATACAACGCATTGAAGACATTATTAGTGCTACTGTTTCCCTACTACTGATTAAAACCAACGTTATTATGGAGCGGCGACGTCATTTAAGCAGGGAAGAAATGCTCAGAGCCGTGGGAATGATAGAAGCTGGTTCCCGGCAACGTACTGTGGCTTTAGCTCTGAATACAAGTCAGAGTGTTATCAGTCGACTTTGGACACGTTACCGAAGCACTGGTACCGTGGCTGAGCGCCATGGAGGACGGTATCGCTGCACCACACGGAGACAAGACCGATATATTCAAATCTTAACTCGAAGAGCTCCAACAATAACTGCCATGATGTTAGCCGTGAGGCTTCATCACTCTTCAGGGAACTTAATTAGCGACCAAACAGTCAGAAACCGCTTGCATGAAGTGAACCTTCATTCCCGAAGACCGCTACGGGTACCACCTATAGCAATGCACAATCGTAGGATTCGATATCAATGGGCTCTTGAACACAGAAATTGGGCAGAAGAACAATGGCGTTTCGTGTGCTTTTCTGATGAGTCTCGTTTTGGTATGAGACCGGATACAAGACGTATACGACACTGGAGAACCCCTGGACGCCAACAGCGATTAAAATCCTGCCAGGAAGTCCATCCTTATAGTGGTGGAACCATCATGGTATGGGCGGGTATTTGGATCGGCGGAAGAACTGAGTTGATTTGGATCAGAGGCAACCTCAACGCTCAAATTTATGCTGAGACGATTGTATCAGACGTCATCGTTCCTCTACAAGTGCAAATTGGTCCCTTATTTCAGTTAATGCATGATAATGCACGACCGCACACCGCAAGAGTTGTAAGACAGACTCTCGCCGCAGCTAACATCAATGTCCTGCCCTGGCCTGCTCAGTCGCCAGACTTGAACCCGATTGAGCATGCATGGGATATGCTACAGAGAAGAGCTCTGCCGAATATGGAGGGTATCCAGTCGCAAGAAGACCTTTTTTTGTTGTTGCAACGAACATGGGCGGCCATTCCACAGCGTGATTTGGATGAACTCATTTTGAGTATGCCAAACCGATGTTCTTGTGTTGTTAGTGTTCGCGGTAGAAACACGGATTATTAATTGTTTAAGTTACCCAATAAAATTTTAAAGAAAACTGTTATTTCAGTCTTTTTTTCGAACTTTTGTGTTAGTGGTTCAAATGTCAAAAATCCCTTTATTAGGAAAATGGCAAATTTCTTTATTAATGCAAAGGTGACTTGGTTTATCGTTACTGTGACAAACGAAAACACTTTATTTGATGAATCCTTAAAGAAAATTTTAATTAATATCAATCAGGAGAAAAGTTATTGCAAAAATATATGTTGATCCCTAGACACTTTTGATGTGTGTACATACATATACTCATGAGATTTGGTACAATTGCTTAGAAGCGCACATAAACTAACATGTGAATATTACGCATTTTTATTAATATTACATACATACGCGTTGAATACAGAACCTTCTTTTTGAAGCCGGTTAGTTAAGAATTTGCGGGGTGAATAGAAAAATTCTTGGGATTTTCGTAAAAAGAATATTTCAATAATAGTAGTTTTTGATAACTATTACGTAGGGCAACATTTTCTTTTTAACCTGGTAGCATTCGATTACTAAAAATGCACTACCAAAACTCAGACGAATTTAACGACATAAATTATAAGTCCAAAAATCCGTCAAGCAGTTTAGGCCGTGCCAAAGAAATAGATATCATACATAAATGTACTTACTTACTTACATAGATACTCTCGAAAAACATAGGCATCTTTCTGGGTCATTCGGACAAGAAATGCTACTAATCAGTCCTACAAAATGGTCGCGACATACAAGGCCCTAGGGGTTATATCATGAATAACAGGAAAAATAATATTAATAAAAAGAATACAGTTATCGATACTTGAATTCCCACAAGTTTTAAGCACTAGAAAATATGCAAAACTCGTACGTACCCATTCAGAAACAGTAATGACGAGATTTGTATCACACTGACTTGAGCATGATTTGAAGGACGTCCCATGGTCGAGAACAATATGATCGTTACATATACATACATAGGTCAACAACTACATCAGGCGTCACACTTTTCATCACATAATTTCGTCATGCTCCATTTAAATAGTGATCACGGATTTGGGACGGCGCGGTGGCCGATTTATTAATTAGCTTTTAGCACTTGTATCTAATGAACTACTAATTTTCTCGCGTACCGTATCTAACCCTGAATTGGTTCCGAGTTTAGAAAACACTATATTAAGTGTAAATGCAGACACCAAGTCACACACCATTCGAAAGTATCCATCTTCAAGTACCAAAAACAACAATGAATTTGTACAGTTTGGTAATTGTTTTCAATTATTGTACTATTTTCTATATTTTATTTTTTACCAGTATTTCTAAGGTTACATAAATCAGCACTTGTGAATTCTCCATCTTTCTGAAGATCTTTAAGTATGGTTAAAGTGTAGTTTATAGTTTAGAACATAGTAGGTACTCAGTAATTGATTGGTCTGACGATTGTCACTTTGATCTTTTGTTTTGTTTTATTCTCCTGTTACTTTTTTCTGGGACAAAGAATGTACGAAAATAAACAGACTAATACAATAAAGGAAAATGACGAGCCCGCTGTGTTTCTTGTCGGATCTTCTCAGTTGAGGTCGCGTTGTGATTCGGTAGTAGGTAGGTGGCCGGAAAACTGCTGACCATTTAAAAGAGCTAGTGCTAAACCTATAGAAGTAAATAATTTCATTTCATTAATACATAGTAGGTACAGTATAAGTAACTTTTTAAATCGGTATTATTCCATTTATCCATCCATATTCCATCGGTATTATCATTTTGATGAAATCTATAAGAGTTGCCAAAACCCATTTGGATCACATGCAGGCAATGTGCAGAAAATTGTTTAGAGATGCCTATGATTTAAGATATGTCTGGATTTCCTTACCATATTTCGTTCTTTTCTATTAGTTTTATGGTCAACACAAAGTTGACGGTATGTTAGGACTATGTATCATTAGGTATCTAACCAACGCCTCTAGTGTTCCAGGTAAACGCCATTAACTACTATTCTCGTATTACTTCTTGACTGCAATCGCACCTGGTGCTAAGCGATGACACAGTAGCGAATGGTAAACCGCATTAAGTAAATTCTAATACCTTGCATATACCTTTGAATATACCGACATTAAAATTGATGGGATAACCGATGACACACGAAAGTTAAAGTCATTTAGATATGTGCTATACCAAATTCACGTAGTTTAGGTTTAGTTGTGGCCTCTTCTTTCTATTACTGCTTTAACATATACCCAATTTTTTACAGTTTCTCATCGTACTCACTAACGTGTTGTGTCAAGCGCATGTTGTACCAATGATGCCCAATGGATATGGTCCCGGACTAAGATATAATTATGGGGATATGTCATCAGTTCGTCTGAACAACTACGACGCATTGGCATACGGCTATCCGAGGACAATTATGCCCCGTATGGGGTCTTTGCAGGGCTTGGACTCTTTGCCTTATTATGGATAAAATGCTTGTAACAGAAACATTTTAAGTATTGCTTATAAAATTAAAAAGAAAGTCTTGTGGAAATAACAAAATAATTTTTTTGTTGTTAATTCGTGCAATGATTTCATATTACCAGTGATCGGAGTAGGTACATTTTAGGTCTGACGTCAAACTCTTATGTTAATATGGATATGCCATAGTTTCCGGAATTTTCAATTGACTATGGTATTTTTTTGCGGAATTTCGAAACTCTTACATCAGTGATTCCCAAAGTGGTCTATATCGACCCCTAGGGGTCTATGACAACCTGCAAAGGGTCTACGTCAGCGAAAAAAAATTTGGGGGTCCATGAAATGAAAATTCGGGTCCACGATAGTGGATCTCAACACATACACTGATAGTACCTATTTACTTACATCATACTATCTTATAATATCAAGACATATACATTATTTATAAAATTACCTATGAAGTAAAAAAAATATTATATAAGGCATATGTTCGTTTTATTATGAATCAAGAAATCTACGAAGAACTGCTCTTCACAAGAACTTTGATAACAGACACTAAAGGTGAATCAATATTTCATGTTTTAAATTTTAAAGGGTAATCCTTTAAAAAGCAATTCCTTTATTCATTGAAAAAGCAATTCCTTTATCAAATATAATATCAGTAGCTAGCTGGGGGGGGGAGGTAAGCTGGGGGGGTCTACCCAACACGGAAAAACATGGCAAGTGGTCTACGACACAAAAAAGTTTGGGGAACTCTGTCTTACATGAATCCAAGTCAAAAACGTTTCAAGAGTGTGCTGCTAGAGGCGTATTTTTACATATCTACATACGAAATTCCGGTACTTACGACAAAAATGGCATGTACATTATGTACGTTTAGCTATCATGGTGCGAATACGAAACATCAATCTACTTACTCCGATCACTGCATATAACACATAATACTTACATTGAAATCGGTCACAAGGTTTGAATTTTATTAATGTCATTTATTTAGCAAATTATATAGAATGGTCTTCTCAATTGATAATAATTGTATATTTATAAGATTTTTGTGACGTTTGTAACACAACCTTTAAATTTTTTACTGATTTTTTTCGTCTCCATCCAATGATATTGTAAATTTTGGCTTCATCGCTTAAGCGTCATTAAATAAAATTGAATTATTGAATTATATATTGAATGTGCTAATTGGATTGAATATGAGCAACTCAAAAAAGCGTTCAATATTTACACATACCTACCTAACTATCGAAATGTTTAATTTTTTAAAGGCAAATATTGCCTTCATTCAAACATATCGCACCGTACCGAAAACCGTACCGAAAACTTTTAAGATTTCTTACAACATTACAGAAACCATTTATTAAATATGGAAGGAAAATGACAAATGACTAACTTGTTAATTTTTGAGCATGTAATGAATACGTGCGGAATAATATTTATTTTTCAAACTATGTACATTGCTAATTTCAATCAAGCCGCCTGCCAAGCGTGGAGATTATGGCAACCCCTCCCTTCTAAAGGAGAGGCCTTTGTTCAGCAGTGGACTTTTAAGCTGCTGATGATTGCTAATTTTGCACAAATAAGTAATTTATTGTTTTTAACCGACTTCAAAAAAGGAGGAGGTTCTCAATTAGTCTGTATATATATACATTGTTTTTTATGTATGTTCGCGCATATTTCTGGCAATTATGAACCGATTTGAAAAAATCTTTCTTCCATCCATTCTTCAATCCATTGATTGGGTCCCATAAAAAAATTATTGCTTAGTAATAAGTAAGTAGTTCCTGAAAAAACAAGAATGGTGACTGCGCAGGAAAGCTGCAGGAAAGCCTATATAGATGACTTTATGTCGCTTTTTAAGGACAAAAATCGTCATAACTCTGGCAAATATTTACCAATTTCAATGATTATTTTTTTATTCGAAAGAAGAAACCACTGTAATGAGTCTGTATGAAATTTATCACAACCGGATAAGAACTTCCTGGAGGACCATGAACGATGAGGAGGAATTTATCTGGTAAAAACCATAAAACTGATGTTCTCCATTACATTGCTCTGACAATTATGAACCGATTTCGATGATTTTATTTTTATTCCAGAGAGTAAACTACTATGATGATTCCATGCAAATTTCATTACGACCGGATATTTTTTTCTGAAGAATCATGAATTATGTAAAACTATGTAGACGATAATGTGATCATAACCTACCTAGATCATTTTACGGTCTTCGATGGTTCAATCTTTATATATGAAAATATCACTAAAAAGGTTAAAATAAAATCTTTAAAAAAAAATTGAACTGACTTCAATATCACTGAAAAGTATAAAATAATTTAAATATTATTGAAGTTGGTGCCAAATATACACAGCCGGTAAGCTAACACCAAGTTCTATAATATTTAAATTATTTTATACTTTTCAGTGATATTGAAGTCGGTTCAATTTTTTTTAAAAGCTTTTATTAAATTGAAATTAGGCTTTATTATTATACCAATAATGATGTTATCCTAATTTTATTTAAAAAAGCGGATTTTGTTTTTGGAAATTCATAAATAGGCTGATGAAAAATTTCAACACTAGAATGTTCAGATTCATGTACTGGTTCCCTGGTATTCGGTACGATGTCCCTTACATCCCGTATATTATGTACACTTACCTACTTTATTCTTTTAAATGAACAATACTAAAAAAGCGTAAAAAAATGGGTCTGTATAGACCACGTCACGCGTAGTAGATGATAGTGATGATTTTTATTGGGAGTAATCCCACCAGCCATTTCTACCACTGTTACTCCTGTGAGCCAGGATCTTCAGTGGTGACCACTGAAGACACCGAGGCTTGACCCTCGGCGAGTCCCAGGGGAAAGCTAAATTATCTTGGAACCCGCAACAAATTTAATTAAAATGGTAGATAGAAGGAGTTGGAAATACATAACTTCCACTTCCCTCCTTTGCAAAGCGGGAGACAAGCAATGAACGCAAGGTCGATAAAACCTCAAAAGGAAGGCTATGACAGGCGGACCAATGAGGCTAGTCCACCCGTAAGGCACCACGAATTCTGCTAATATTTAAAGGCCCTATTTGATTTCTCAAACTTGTTTCCATTAATAGGTATGGCAAAAACGCTTGAACGCATGGAAGTTTTCCTTAGTCGCCACAAGGTCCATGTAATATAGGACTCCAGATGTCACAACCAATTTGTCTAGCATAAGGCTACGCTCATGTTGCCAGAGACTGCACTCCCAAAGTATATGATGGGCAGATTGTTCGTACTCATTATTTACCGTAGAACACCGACAGATAGGCGAAGGCACTAGATTAAAGAAAAATAGTTTACTCTTAAAGTTGCCACGTCCCGTCAAATATTGTGCGACACAGTGGTCCACTTCAATCCACGCTCTAGCAAGGCATTCACGCACATTCGGGAAAAATAAGTACAAATACACAAATATATATAGTACAAATGACATCCCTTCGAAGTAGAATCCCATCTGCTGTGCCATTCAGTTAGAAGATCTTCATTAACCACCAATTGAGAATTAAACAAACGCGAGAACTTGGCGCGGTGACGTATTGGTAGGAATTCAGTATTCATACTATCACGAGAGGAGTAATACATATCCGCTCGTCTCTGTACCACTAAGTCAACCGGAAGTACGCCTGCAAGTACTGGTAACGCTTCAGTACTGACCGTTCGATATGCCTTACACAAAAATATCAACGGCACACCATTGAGCACCACACGTTGACTTTGAAGCAATTTCCGGCGTGCCACCCTTATCGTAGCCTTGTCAGTCCACACAGGGGCACCGTAGCACATACAGCCCAGAAAAGTGGCTACGTATATAATTTTCAGTGTGTTTAACGAATGTCCCCAAGTCGGTGTCGATATTCTTGTAACGGCATAGGGCGTTACGTTTGGCTTGCTCTCCAATGGTTCTTATAAGTTCAATAAACTAGAAGTTATGTTCCAATCACAGATATATATTTACATAGATAACGCAAGTATCACGATTTGTATTGAAACCTAGCGTGCCGACTTTTGTACCAAGTTTTTAACACCTTCTGTGACGTCACGGCCGAATTTAGTGACGGGAGGCCAAACCGATTTAAAGACACGCCCAAAGATGCCCCACCGATTTTCTTTAGTTTTCGCTGCCGACCGACGGCTGCACGGCGACAACAACAGACACGCGCGTTAGCGGCGACCAACCCCGACGTTTCGTCGGGGTTCGGACACGCGAAGTACATGCATTTGCGTTATCTATGTAAATCTATATCTGTGGTTCCAATACTAAAACAAGGTAACAGACTGAATTTTTATTTTTGACAGTCATGTCGTTGAACTTCATCCGCGGTGGGCCTATCACCGCCTATCAGACTATCTTTTAATAAAAGATGATAGGCTTTTCCGGTGTAAAACTAAGCCGGTTACGTTTACCCCATTAGGCAAGTTTCCGCCGAGTTTTCAAGACCTGATCTAGTGTTCGATCGTATTAAAAGAAGACCATCATCTGCATATCCCGTTAAGGAGCATCCAGGTGGAAGGGATATTTCTAAGAAATCATCAAAGCCTAGATTTTACAGAAACGGGCTCAATACAGACCCTTGTGGGCAGCCAATCGTCTAACGCAGTCAGCATCGCCCAATAGCTAAAACCATTCTATGACCGAGGAACTGCTCAGCTCTTGGGTTCGAGTTACCAACCAACCAATTTAATAAAGATCGAATTCATACTTTAAGTTCACTATAATAATTTTAGTAGAGGTCAGTTGTGCAGGAGACCGTCCAGAATATCATCGCAGTAGATAAATGATATATTTTTTTTTTATACAACCAAGGTGGCAAGCAAGCCTGCGGCCCGCCTGATGGTAAGCAGTCACCGCAGCCTATAGACACTAGCAACACCAGAAGGATCACTAGTGCGTTGCCGACCCTTAAGACATTGGATATTAAGTCTTTGTGTCCAGTAATTTCACCAGCTACAGTGCCCTTCACGCCGGAACACAGCAATGCTTGCACACTGCTGCTTGGCGGCAGAATATCTGACACTGCGGTGGTACCTACCTGGACGGTTCCTTGCACAAGGAACCTACCACCTAGTAAAATAATTTAAGTAATTTTACTGCAAAGCAGCAATGGGTATTCTATAGACTATTGACTATTTGCATCCACCGGTTACCTGCGACCTACATATGCTGCGTCTTCCGGTTCGTGGTCGCCACTCGAGAACCTTTTTTCCCCATCGGTTATCGGTTATTCGAGCAATGTAGCCTTGTTTAGCCTGACTAGAATGACAAGCCATTGCAGCGGTTCAATAATGAATATTTCTTTCGAATATACACGGGTATATTCGAAAGAAATATTCATTATTGAAACGCTGCAATACGTAGCTAAAAAGGAAAGCAGACACGGGTCTGCTTTCCTTTTTATCTACGTATTTATATTAAAAAACATAAGCAATACCTATAATATCTTTGCCATAGACATTAACAGACTAACACACAGATCTACTCACTAACACACCACACACAAGCATAAACATATGCTCAGTCTGTCACCAAGCATTATATGCACATGCTAGGAACGAACACATGAAGGAATGGAGGGCAGCGTCAGGCCTAAACCACTCCAAAGCGTTCTCTAGCGGAAGGGTGGACTGTGGGGTTAAATTATTAAGCCTTAACAGATCACAAATAAGGCACCTAATAGGTGCACTCACGGGACATTTTGGCACCAACGAGCATCTACACAGAATGAGGCTAAGTACTGGTGACATTTGCAGATTCTGCGGAGATGAAAAAGAGTCAATGCGACACATATTGTGTAGCTGCGACGCTCTTGCGAGACGTAGGTTGAGTCATTTGGGAGTGGCCTATCCTACGCCAAATGATTATGTACAGCTCCAAGCTGGCGCGATCGTTGCGTACCTGAGGGAGCTCTTCGATACGCCAGCAACAGAGTAAGGGCTAGGGCATGCACAATGGATCCAACTGGGTCGAAGTGCGTTCCGGGGATACCGGGCCCAAATTTATAGCCACCAAGAATAGAATAGAATACTGTGCATGACTGTTGTTGTTTTGTGTGTGCCCACACCACATGAACACATGAACTCGCCCACGCACACACTCCCACGCTCACAAGCCCACACACAAGCATACACACAAGCATACACACAAACGCACACACATACGCATAAACGAACACACGCATACAATTTCATGCGAGATAGTGCGGCACACTGAAGTTAAATTTTTGTTTTATTTAGTATTTAGATTAGATCCCACTGACTGTCTTTCCCATTATACGGGTAAACACCTATTTTGGGAATACAGACATAAAATTGAGCTACTCTTATAAGTACCAAGTACGTGCTTCAAGTGTGGAAACGGGTAACTGCTAGTACCAGTACCACAGGTTCGTTCCTAAAAAATAATAATTTAAATTTCAAACTGTTTATTTCAAATTTTGCTAATTAAATTCAAAAAACTCACCGCTTAATCTAGTTAGAAAAGATTATGTGCTTGAGTGATTCAATACACGCTCGATACATCAAACTTTACCACAATTCAAGACTTATTTGCATTACGTTATGTTACTTATGCAGAGGCTGTAAGGTATATATTGTCCTACAGTAAAATGGTGTTTTAATATACTTTTAATTTGTCTGGGGTCTAAAGTCTTTGGTAACGCGTTTAAACTGTAAGGTAGAATATACTTCCAAGTCCTTTTTCCGTATACATTATTATATTTAGGTAACTTATACAGAGGTAGGTAATGCACATTACGTAAATTAACAGGCCGCTTGACTGTGTGCAAACAGTCTAAATGGCTAGAGTGTTCACAAATAATTGCTTGAGTAACTTTATCGAAAACATTAATCACCTTACAGTATTTAAACAGATCTTCATAGTTCCTAGCACAGGGCTTGCGGTTACTCCGTCAAACACTTGAGCAGCTGCTGTGTATTATAATAATTAATGTAGTAGTCTAAGTGTTCCTGTTTTCGAATTGAAATAAACTATTCTATTCTATTTCTTGTCGCTGCCTACGTTCATGTTTATACAATATGAATTAGCGTAAAATCTATTCGTTCCGTCAAAAAAACAGCGTGTGTTACCTCGTCTGCCAATTTCTTAAATAATATTAACGATAGCAGATAATTGTCTTAGCCTTCTCTTTAATATTCAAAGTGTTAGGATTTTATGCGAAATAAGTTACCGAAAACTGAGCCACTGTAGGTAGACAATTTCGTTTATGAGACTGAACATTTCTGCAAATTAGCTAATTATGAATAACCTAGACATACGTAACTAACGGCCTGCGTTTAGAAAGATCAGCATCTTCCACACGACATAGGAGATTTACTGAAATTGTCAACCAGAATCAAGAAGATTTTGCAAATAAATTATTTATTTTATATATTTATGTAAAGTTAAGAAATGTACAGAGGCACACACAGCTTATTTCTAAAGAAATCTCTTCCAGGAGACCCGAGAGAGAAACACTTGAAAAAGGACAAAGGTCACAGTGTGTAGGAAGATAAATTAGTACAGTCTACCGCTCCCTAATAATAATAATAAGCAAAACTATAATAATATAATACTATAATGACATATAGTGATGATGACGAAGTAGATGACAGATATTGCTCTTTTACAAGGTTTTTAATGAGCTTACAGCACAAAATAATAAGTGCTTCAAGGAGCTCACCCCCTAACTTCTATTACGTGGAAGTTACGTAATGGAAGTTAGGGGGTGAGCTCCTTGAAGCACTGAGCGTTCAGCTGCGCATCAGGAAAGTCATAAATAGCCAAGCTAAACTTTATTTATGTCAGCTAAACTTCGTTTTATGACTGTGCAGTCTACTGAGCAGTGGCAGCTCAGTGGGCGAACGATTGCTTTGGAAATAAGGTGCGCAGGTTCGAACTCTGGCCCGCACCTCTGATTTCTTTTAATTAATCATCAAATCATCTTTGTGTGATTGTTACTAGCTTTCGAATTACGTGTGAATTCCGCACCCACACTCGGCCAGCGTGGTGGGCAATGCCCTAAGCCCCTTCATCTTGAGTGGAGGCCTATGCCCAACAGTGGGACAAAAACAGGGGCTGTTAAAAGAAGATATGACTGTTATATTTGGGTATCATATGTATCAGTTGACTCAGTTAACTGATAGGTACATATGACTGATTTCTATACTAGAGGCTCTGCCTAGTTCGAGACCTGATGGTCGTGTGTGGTGTGTCTCAGAACACATTTTTTTTTATTGATTTTATTCGCGTTAGTGGCCTTCTTAGGTACGTAGTAGTTAGAACTTTCTATTAAGTGTTGACCTACATGCAGTGATGCAGTAACAAAGCGCGCTAACATTATTGTTATAACATAACTAAGTGTTGGAAGTTAATTAAGTAACATATGCAAGCGAACACAAGTGCGCTTTCTCACTTTGATGACTGAACTCTGACACCATATGAAATTATATGGTAATGAAGCTCGACGGGTTTGCTATGACGGTATAGCGTATTATATACAACCACACATGATTCAGGGCTCATACATATAAACCTTTGATTATGACGTATATATTGTTACGACCGGGAGATAAAAGTGTTAATTACTCCGTTAATTATTACTTAATTGCAATGATCTCAAAACGCATTGTTAGTCTATAGGTCTACTATCCACTCGTACCGAAAGATCTCGAATTCTCAATAGAAAGTTGTTCCCTCCAATTCGCAAGTACTTATGTATGTACCTACCGCTCGCTCGCTCTCTCGTTCACTGACCCCGCCTATTGTTCGTTTACTCGAACGAGTGCCGCTATTGTATCGGGTCGTGAAAACACTAGAAGTAGGTATTTACGTGAATGATCTCGAAGCTTCCACCCCTCTGTTAATTTAGGTATATAAGCCGACGCATAGAGGCGTCCAGACAGTTTGTGTTTACAAGCGACATCGGAAACATCTTAAGGAAGCGATCGAAGAGAATTGTACCAGCGACCCTTGCGAAGACTTTGGACTACTGTGAAGTACTGTGCGTCTCGGACTACTGTGCCACTGTGCCTTGTGTGTATACTGTGCCTTGTGTGTATACAGTGTGTGTTTACGTGGAATAAAATCTTCTTTTACGTTAATCGGCATTTGATTACCCACCCGCACGTAACAATATAATCAAAGATTATAAACACAATACGACGCCGCGTGCCTGCGTCGTGGAACCACGCGGCATTGCGGATGAGACATCGTGTCGTAAAAATCTACGACAAGCATTACATTGTTGCTAAAGCTAGAAACTTTTTTTTAGTTAAAAAATATATAAAAGGATAACCTTAGGAAGAAAATTAATCAACGCACGCATCGCAAGGAAGCATGCCCAACGTACTTATCCTCTCAATTTTATACAATTCAGACCTTCCATTTAGCATCCATATTGATGTTTTTGGATGTAAAAAAAAACAAAACAGTGCCTGATGGCTGCCATATTTTTTTTCCAGCCCTTCTTTATTTCCCACTGTTGGGCACGGGCCTCCCTTCAAGATAAAGGTCCTTGGCCATAGTCCACTACGCTGGCCAAGTGCGGGTTGACGGACTTCACACGTCATTCGAAAGCTTGTTAGGTTTTCTCAGACATGCAGGTTACCTCACGATGTTTTCCTTCACTGAAAGCTAGTAAAATAATCGCATAAAGACGATTTATTTTTTCGAAGAACTATTGTACTATCCAACTAAGACAACTATAACGATAGGCATCTATGTCATTCATAATTCAAACCCATCCAGCTGTTCCAGGCTGTATAGATCGTGGCAAGGAAAAAGGGGTTGCCTTTTTCCTTGCCACGATCTATACATAGCTTTCCTATTATAGCTTCCTATCGTAGCTTTCCTTCTAGGACAGTGCAAAAAGAACAACCTTTCGTATTTATCTTTTTAACACGTTGGCAGCGGCACTATTATTTAATTATTCCAGTTTTGCGGTACGGGACGTTTAAGACCTCGAATGAAAACTATCATAATGGCAGTACGGGGCTTACTAGACCCCGTAACGTTTAAGAAACGAATTTTTTTTTTGTTAAATCTAAAAAAATATATGACTTAGTATACATTATAAACTATGAATTGATTGACCTAAACCTTAAATCGTACATCCGAGGGTTGGTGTATTTAGAATCTGTAGGTAAAAGAGAATGAGGGGTCTTATGAATATATTACTTGGTCCGTAATTAAAGGTCGAGTTATTACTCTCGCGCGTGGTAGTCTAATGTCGTTTAGAAAGCTGTAATCAAAATTCACGGGAATTAGCTACCATTACAAATGTTAATTAATCAGTTACGACAACGGCAGCTCACGGTTTTATTATCAATGGAACTTTAATCAAATAAGTACCTATATAAGTGAGTGGATCTTTAATCATTTTACTCATATTTGCTGCCACGATGTTACCGAAATTCGTAAGTTCAATTTATATTTTATTGAATTTGAAAACGTGAGCCTTAATGAAAACGTGCGGCGTAACGCGAGCGAACGAGAAAAACGTTTTTCTACTATAGATATATGAAACATCGAACGAAACGACATCTAAAATGTGGTGGCACGTGCGTGCACACTTAAATTAGTTTCAAAGAACATCATCATCATCAGCAGTTACCCATAGAAGGGAAGGGAAGGGAAGGGTGTTGCTATAATCCTCATGCTTGGCAGGTGTCTTGGGGAAAATAAAACCTACAGACTACAAAATAAAGTTACAAGGTTCCAAGCATTTGGAATTTGAAATAAGAATATGCCCTTGACGGGCCCGTTGGTCTAGTGGTTAGACACCCTGGCTGCTACCCGATGGGTCGTGAGTTCGATTCCCACCAAGTGTCTGGGTGTTATTTATCTATATAAGTATGTATTTACAAAAAAATTATATGAGTATTAGTATCAGTTGTCTGGTTTCCATAGTACAGGCTCTGCCTAGTTTGGGTTCGGATGACCGTGTGTGGATTGTCCCAAGATATTATTATTATTATTCAGCCCTTACTGTCACAATCATAAACGTCAATTAGCGTATTTTTTTCTTTTAGCTGTGGTTTTTAATCTGATTATTGAGTACGTACTTACGAGATTTTATATTTCGTATTTGGGAAGCGAGTGCGGGCGCGGGCGTAACATGTCTGCTGTCACTGACATTTCGCGTAGAACTAAACTAATCGCCCGCCGCCGGGAGCTCGAACTGACTCGTCTCGTAGGTACTAAACTCCGCTCCTCATTACTTTCTCGCTCCGCTCCGAAGCCTTACTCCGCTCCGGTGGACAGACAGTACGCAACTCTGCTCCGCCTTACTCCGTCGCTCCGCTCCGCTGCCTCGCTCCGCTCCGGTGGACAGGCAGCCTAACTGTTAGGTCTACAAATATGGAAAAAATACAAAACCACACCTGTATACTTACATTTCATACTACACACACTATACACATCGGCTTCTGGCTTCTGGTTAGTATTTTCATCACCATCATCGGCAGCCGAAACACGTTCACAACTGAACAAATGCCTCCCCTTAGAAGAGAGGGGTTGCCATAATCCCTACACCTGGCAGGCATCTCGGGGATCGTAGTGATAGGAAATCCAATAGAAAGAAGCTGCTACCAGAGGGCCTAGACAAGATGCAATCGCTTCATAGCGAATCTATTTCTTCATTCGCTAACGGTGTCAATTCCCTACAATTTGTCACGTGATTTTTCGATGACTTATGTCATTCTCATACATTTTTATACTTTCTATTAGCGATAGCGCTTGTAGAATGTTACATTGTCTAGGGGGGGGCTGTCTTGTTTTCCCTTCGTCGCCTCGTACGGACACCCAATTGGAGGAGATGGGATGATGCTATTCTTACCCGGACACCCCACGGGTGATTAGGATTTGGTTTTAATTAAATTTTAATTATATTTTTAGTACGTACGCTAATCGTAATTATATTTTATTTACAGATTTTCTATTTATTACTCCTGTGTTTGTCGGCCGCGAGCATGGCTCAGGCGCATCGCAATATGCAGTTCAGAAGAATAGTCATGCCCAAAAAGCATGTAACACGATTCGTTGTACCACCTAGAAGGATTTTAATGTGAAGTCTATGAATAATTTCAGTGTGTAATTAATTTACAACAGAAAATCCATACAGTTCTACAAAAGCGATGGTATTTATTTCTTGCTAATTCCCTTATGTGAAATATGATACATCTCTAATATGCGGACGACAGCTATCTAAATCTAACCAAAGATAAGATAAGATTAATAAACCAAGATAAGATTATTTATTTGCAATAATGTGGTATACTGTGGTAGATCTTATGGCTAAATAACAAGAAGATAAAGAGCAACTACATCAATTTGAGTGACTTTAACATTTCTTTATACGGTTTATAATTAGCCTACGCAAATCTGATCATGTTTGTGAATTTTATATTAAGCTCAAGTGGTTTCCAGTCCGTTGTCGCTCGGAACAAAACGGACCATTTTGTTTAATCCTCCTATTTTTTAAAGAAACTTTCGAAATCCCGCATGGTCATCAGAAAACTTAAAGCAAGAATTGGTATGTATGCTCTGTCAATTTCTTTTACAAATGTTTGCCCCTTAGCCTAGGTGCCATTCTATAAAATTAAATACGGAACGCTAGAAAATAGAAAATAAATACCTATATGGGAATAACATATCTCCTCGCTAAGTCTCGTGAAGAGATAATTTCATTCCCATACTGGCAAATATTTACCAATTTCAATGATTATTTTTTTATTCGAAAGTAAAAGCCACTGTAATGAATGTGTCATTACACCAAAAAATATGAACCGATTTCGATGATTCTTTTTTTATTCGAGAGAGTAAACTACATACATGATGATTCCATGCAAATTTCATTACGATCGGATATTTTTTTGTGAAGAAACATGAATTATGTAAAACTATGTAGACGATAATTTGATCATAACCTACCTAGATCATTTTACCGTCTTCGATGGTTCAATCGTTATGTGTGAAAATATCACTAAAAAGCTTAAAATAAAATCTTTTAAAAAAAAAATTGAACCGACTTCAATATCACTGAAAAGTATAAAATAATTAAAATACACAGAAGGTACGCTAACACCAACTTCTACATATAATATTTAAATTATTTTATACTTTTCAGTGATATTGAAGACGGTTAAATTTTTTTTGAAAAAGACTTTATACTTAGTTAACGTTACGAACTTATTAGAAAATAAATATCTTCAGAAACTGATCTAACAACAAATAGAATACATTTACGTAATTCAATGACTAGATCTGTCTGCCACACCTATATATTTCAGGGATTGCTGATCACGCTGCTGATGCTCTCGATTTCATATTTAGAACAGTTTGATCTTACTTACCCAACCCAAACTTAGAGTGGAAGGGCTTTATACTTCTAAACTGATATTTATTTGTCACGTAGTTTTTGGTTTATAAACAAAAATAGAAAAAACCGTACCCCATCATCTCCGAAGTTTGTGGAGGAAGAAACATGAAATAATTACAAGAAAGATAAAATGATTTTTCTAAATAGTACAGTTTTTAGAAATCTATAAAAAAAACTCGCCATACAAACTTAGTTTTGCAGTTTGTTCTTTTTGCTATTTGAGACGATTAGTAAAATAACTTTAATACGTCCAAAGATGGATGAATCCGTGAAATTCATCCATGGTCCAAAAAAGGTATGAATCCTTCGGTGCGCGAGTCTGATTCGCACTTGACTGGCTTTTTTTAAAGTCTCCGCTTGAGTATTTTTTTCTGTCGGTTGCACGTTCCGGTTTTGCTAAGCAGATCCGTGTTTTTTAATACAGTTTACAAGTTTTTTTTTGCAACTATGGTATTTTGAAATACCTCCAGTTCTTTGATAGTCCTTGGTCTAATAAATCTTACCCTCGGTTGACACGGCACAAGGTCGCACGTGATTGTAATAATTAATGTATTCAACGAGGATATTTCGTTCAGTTATCCGGTTGGATTGCCATATTCTGTATACCAAACTGTACTTGACCACTGATATAAAAGATCTCTCCTTTGACAAACAGTCATTCCATATACAATCTTGTAGGTATCACACTAATTACATTACAGGACCAACAGCAAGATGTTCAAATACGTAAGTGTTTTCGCTTATTTAAAAATGGTTTAACTACATTTATTTGTTTTTATTAGTTTGATTTGAAATGTACTAATGATTTCAGATATTCACGCGAATATTACACATTGAAAGAAGTCGGTTAATGAAACTAACTTTACGGATTATATCGCGGTTTATCAACGAAGTAAAGTCGGCATAATAAAATCAAAAATAAACCGCGATATAATTCCGTAAAGTTAGTTCATTTCAACGTGAAATGCATAAACATTAAAATTGAAGTAATTTGTAATCGCCCCTTTTTTACCTGCAACAGAAGGGTTAGGTCTTTGGAGCATATTATGTAGCATGTATGTATGTACGTCTTCTGGGTGAATTGATGGATTTTACCCATAGACTTACTTTGATTTTACTATACTAGTATGACGTATCTTCATCTTATCAGCTGTGGACATAGGATATAATATTATAAAGAGAAAATGATATAGCTGTACTTTTTTTATTTTTAAATTCATCAAATTAGGCTTCAAATCAAAGGTACCAGACTAACTAACGAAGAAGAGCTCAAAAATACATACAGATGTGTTTATATAGCTTACATATAACCATACATTTGACAGAATTTTTGTCGCAGTCGGATTTTTGTTGTATATTATTTATAATTGGTATAGTTGAAATACATCTAGAGTTGTATATAACTCGGACCTTGTGGCGACTAAAAAATATTTCCGTGCATTCAAACAGTTCTGCCATACCACCTATTATTGAGAAGAACTATGATAGTACAAATAAGTCTTTCTTTCTGAGGTTATAATATAATATCTTGTGCCAAAAATCGAAATCTATAGTTGTATCGAGCTGTGATTTGTGTGTGTATGTGTGTTTCCGTTTTGAAAATGAGAGAAATTGAATTTATATTTGCCCTACTGCACTAGGAAGAGAGCTATGTTTTCGAGAACATATATGTATATATGTATTTGTGCCTACAGCCTAAACGGCTTGATAGAATTTGACTTATAATATAACTTTAGATTCGTCTCAGTTGTGGTAGTGACTTAGCTAACATAGCGTTTCCCTGGGAATCACCGAGAGTTAAAACTCGGTGTCTTTACTGGTGGCCTCTGCGAATCCTGGCTGACAGAAGTCACAGTGGTGGGATTATTTGAAACAAGTGTTAAGTGCTAATATTGATTTGATATTTGCAGGTGTTTTTTGCCGCTCTCCTGGCCTTCGCTTCAGCCAAGCCCAAGCCTCTGGTCGTGGAGTATCCGTACGCGGCGTATACCGCACCGGTAGCAGCTGCGTATACTGCACCGGTCGCCTACTCCGCTTACAGCTACAGTGCATACCCATCATTGTCCACCTACGAGTACGCAGCCCCTTATACTTATTACGTGCGCTGATATACTGACTGATAAATATAATGGCAGCGGTCATAGCATATATTGTTAATGTTATAATATAAAGTTATTTTATAGATAACTGTATTTATTTAAATGAATTGACTTAATATAAAATAATTGTCACAACTATTTTGTTACTTATTTTTGTTACCTTTTTAATTTAGGCTGTTTACTGACCACAATTCTATCTGATTGGTTATCATTTCGGTGGAAACTCAGGAAACGGTCATCCATTTTTAACAGACTTCAATAAGGAGATCCTTATCTATTCGTCGTGTATGTATTTTTTTTCTGTTCAGGCAGGTTGATCAGGTGAAATCTATGCATGCAATTCGAAATTCACTTACTGCCGCACTTACAAATGCCAATTAACTTTAATTCCAATTAAGTCACTTTTTGAAATCTATTTATTTCGACTTTCGTAGCCGTTTATGATTATTTTCGACCATGGAATACAAGATAATTGCTATATCTACTCAGTATCTGCGTATTAAGTATTAATTGGCTTCGAGTGTCGAAAAAATCCGATTTCAAAACATGGATTAATTAACATTAACTATAATTTTGCGGTTTGTAGGTTCGGCAGTTAGGTACTTTTATCAACTTTTGAATCAACAATTTTGATTGGAAATGTGTTGATTGTATAATCAGGGTTCATCTTGTCTAACCATTCAGAGGGTGGAGGGTGATAATGGGTTTTTACACACTCATGAGTTTCCACCCGGGTGATTGCCTATATAACTGTAAATATGTGGTTATGCACTGCAGTGTGGATGAAAGCGGTATAGCTTTTTAATAACAGAACTTAAAGGTCGTTTGCCGCTAGCCAGGTGTGGCCTAGGACGGCCCTAGACATCCACCGAGTCCCGCAGCGGATCCGAGGAGGACAGCGGCGTGGTTGTCACTCCCGTCCCTGTGAGCACCGTGTCAGGTTCCTGGGGGCTATAGTGCGCTCCCCGGCGGTGGGCTCAAAGGCAAGGCCCTGAGGGGTGCCTGGTGAAGATCCCACTGGAGAGCCCAGGTCCCCTTTCTCATGTGCCGATGCGAACTTCCACAGGTCCTGGGGACCTATTGAAGGTTTCCCCCACGTCAACAAAAAAAGGCGTGGCCTAGCACGACTTGCAAGTCTTGACAAATCGGCGTGGAGTATGACGTAGATTTCAAAATCAAAACTTCATTTTCTATGCGAAATTATGACCAACGTCAAACCAATCTGATAACAGAATAAAAGAAGAAGCAGAAGAAAAAGATCAGGAAACGGAGTTGGTTCGCGACCGCGAACACAAATTTTCCAATTTTAGTTTTCTGATTAATATTATAATTTGTTTTGCAATTGCTATTTAACTACCAACTTGAAACTGGCGAAATCATCAATAATTGATGCAAGCCATATGTTTGTAAAAGAAGAAGATCAAGAAAGCCTGCTGAACTGACATGAAAAACTAGAACAACTGTGACAAGAGTGTAATGACGGAGAAGAAGCAAACTGGTAAATATTCACAGAAGATATGAAAATCAAATGCGTAGAGAAATAGACACCCGATGAACACTTCTTATGGACTTATAGTCCAATTTATATATACGGACTGCGGCAATGTATGTCCGCGCGTTGAGAGCGCAGACTGAACGTTGACTGGACTTGTATAAAAACATCTGCTCTACGAAGAATCTATTATTCCAGAGACGACGAGAGGTTATAATACCTGTAATGAGTACAATGCCTTCAATTGTTTAATTGTGTACGCTTATTATGTATTCAGAGAGGTCAAAAGCTTTAGTTATTAAATAATAACGTATAATTGGTTGTATTACATTCATCCATTGTAATGTATAATACATACCATAAATGTTTTATTGACTTCTAATACTCATTATGGCTCGATTATTCATTCACATATGAACGAATACATCGAAATACTTGCCTATGAATGGCTATAAAATTCTAGAGTAATTGTACTATTTCACGTTAAAGGTACAAAGACTCGGCAATTTCAACTCGTTTTCAATGTTATAGTGCTTACAAAATACCATGTATTTGTACGATGTCTTTGCAAATTTTGTGCCTATTATGCCATTATTAAATAAACGTTCGCATAATACGGTCCGATTATATCAAAAGATGAATAGCCTACATAAACCTTGTTCAGTTAGCGAACCTGCGTGCGTCACGCTTTGTAACTGCCAAGGGTGCTGGTTGAGGGTGCCTATTAGGTTAGTTCATCGGAAAATAACTGGTAGAAATATTAATAAAGTTTACCTAATAAAATAACATATAATTCCTTAAAAATATATGTTACATCTTTTCTGATCCACAGATACCTACAGAGATCGACAAAATTTTAAGACATGATGGTTGCGGCAAGGTGAAAGCTTTCCCAAATACCGTAGTAGGTAGTAAAAGACTCATCGGGTGTAAATAACTTCGCCTCGTCGTATCTTCGCGTCGTGTTGTGTTGCTTCCGTCGTTTTCTTAGGACAATGACTTCAGAAGATATTGCCGATGGACCTATCCTTTCACTACGATAAGTATGTATTTTTACGAAATCAAAATGAGGAGACAAGTAGATAATTATTATATGCAATATCTAGTGCAATTTGGTATTTACTAGTATCTGCCAATTGTCCGTTTAGTATCCATCGGTTAATGGAAATTAATTGGATTGGAATAAAATTGAGACTGCAATGTCGAATATCTGTCGCAAAACTGCAATGTGTAAATTTTGCTGTGTTCGTGGGTTCTACGTGGAAAAAATAACTGGGCTCAAATTCTTAGGCATCTATTTAATTTTCTTTTACTAGTCTCAGAAAACGAAGTTAAGAAGTGTCGCTTAAAATTAGCATAATCGTTAGAAATATCATATCAATGGTATCGCTAGACCTTTTCGCTTACTAAATTACATAGTTGGATTCAGTAATTGGACACCCATATTCATTACAATTTATCATACCACCGAGATGTAGGTATAAAATGAAAACGTGAAACATGGACATCGTCACGTGAGGGCGCCCATACACATAACAAACGCATTACAACAATATCTCATTGGCTTGCCGATCACAATCTGTTTGACCACACAATTTTCTCAATGCCTTCTCATTCACTGTTGTGGCTATTTGTATACTTTCCTTGTATTCACGTTTATGCGTTTTAGTTGTGCTGTAAACATTGTTTTACATTAGAAATTGACTCTTACGATGTTTTTTTAACCAGATTCTAAAAGGAAGATCAATTTCAATAATTTTTTTTTTTAAATATGGCATCAGTAACTACTGTATTATATTAATACCCTGCCAAAATGTGTCTACAAAAAAATTCAAATTCAGTTGTCACCCGCCCCCAACATTCTGCTACACCGCACATGAATATCGACATCGACTTGGGGACTTTCGTTCAACACGTTGAAAATTATATACGTAGCCACTTACCTGGGCTGTATGTGCTACGGTGCCCCTGTGTGGGCTGACAAGGCTACGATAGGGACGGCACGCCGTAAATTGCTTCAAAGTCAACGTCTGGCGTTGATATTTTTGTGTAAGGCATACCGAACAGTCAGTACTGAAGCGTACCAGTACTCGCGGGCGTACTTCCGGTTGACTTAGAGGTACAGAGACGTGCGGCTATGTATTATTCCACTCGTGATAATATGAATACTGAATTCCTACCAACACGTGACCGCGCTAAGATCTTGCGTTTGTTTAATTCTCAATTGGTAGTTAATGAAGACCTTCTAACTGAATGGCAAAGCAGATGGGATTCGACTTCGAAGGGACGTCATTTGTACTTATTTTTATTTTACCCGAATGTGCGTGAACGCCTTGCTAGAGCGTGGATAGAGGTGGACCACTGTGTCGCACAATTTTTGACGGGACATGGCAACTTTAAGAGTAAACTATTCTCTTTTAATCTAGTGTCTTCGCCTCTCTGTCAGTGTTCTACGATAAATAATGAGTACGAACAATCTGCCCATCATATACTTTGGGAGTGCAGTCTCTGGCAACATGAGCGTAGCGTTATGCTAGACAGTTTGGTTGTGACATCTGGAGTCGTATATTACATGGACCTTGTGGCGACTAAGGAGAACTTCTGTGCGTTCAAACGTTTTTGCCATACCTATTATTGGAAACAAGTTTGAAAAATCAAATAGGCCCCTTAAAATATTAGCAGAATCCGTGGTGCCTTACGGGACTAGCCTTCGTTGGTCCGCCTGTAAGAGTCTTTCTTTTTGAGGTTGTATCGACCGTTTATTAATTCTTTGCTTGTCTCCCGCTTTGCAAAGGAGGGAAGTGGAATATATGTATTTCCGACTCCGACGTACCTAGTATAAGTGTACATGTTTGTAAATAAACTGTAAATATTTAGTTTCAATAAATGACTTTGGGACATGAGTTAATTTAACAATAATTTGACAGTAATATTGTGAAAACGAACACCTTTAGATATACAAGATTAGCCGTGGTTCCACACTAGGCTAGGCCTGCCCTGTGGAACCTACTGCAAAGCCAGTCAGCACTAGACCACCCAAAATTAATTAAAGTAGTTTATATATAAGAAAAACTGTCAATAATATAAAATTTTATGTTTAAAGATAATAAAAAACAATTACGCAATTATTTCAGTTCCTCTCCATCCAAAGGTTGCTTGGAAGAGATGACTACTAGTGATAAGGCCGCCCATTTTACATTAATATTTTTATTATTTTGTTATGTTTTATGTTGGTTGTACTTTAAAAAATGACCTATCTACCTATGTTGTTATATATTTAAATAATATGTTACATAATGGTATGCATTTTATTTATGTTTACTTATTATAGTATTATGTCTGTTCTGTGTATACAGTTTGAATAGATAGTGTATCTAATTTAAATCTTTTGTTAGATACTTATATTTCATATACACACTACGTCTTATTTCTCTCTTTCACTCGCAAGCCTGCTAGAAGAAATTTCTTTAGAAATAGGATGCCTTTGTACTATTCAATCCTATATTTTTTGGTTTCTTTTATGTTATTGTGTGTTCATAAATTATATAACAAATAAATCTATACTTATAATATAAATAATAAAAAACTACACGTGGCCAAGTCGTTGGTTCGATGCCCACCTTGCATCTAGGTTTTGTTTATCTATTTAATTATTTATTTACAAACAGTAATTAAGTATTAATGTCATTGGTCTAGTCACCATAGTATTGGCCAGTATATACTCTGCCCAATATGGGATTAGTCAGAAGACCGTATGTGGATTGTGCCAGGATACTATAATAATAAATAATACCAGCCCTTGTTTATGTCCCACTGCTGGGCACGGGCCTCCCCTCAAGATGAGAGGGCTTAGGCTATAGTCCACCACGCTGGCCAAGTGCGGGTTGGCGGACTTCACACGTCATTCGAGAGCTAGTTAGGCTTTCTCAGACATGCAGGTTTCCTCACGATGTTTTCCTTCACCGAAAGCTAGTAACAATCGCACAAAGACGATTCGCACATGATTCATTGAAGAAATCAGAGGTCTGAGCCGGGGTTCGAACCTGCGCACCTTGTTTCCAAGGCAAGCGCTCGCCCACTGTGCTGTTACCGCTTGATAATAATAATATGATTTTTTAATTCCATTGTCAATAGAGTTCATTATTGTATTTAAAATAATAAAACAATCTAGAAGTCCTTTGTTTTTGTTTTATGTTTTGTTTTATATAACTTACAATAGTCCCTACACCTGCTGTAGTCAACTGGTGTATATATCTTATTTCCAGCAGTTGAATCTGGCAGGTATGTTCCAGATTATCAATTCCTCCCAACAGGCCTCTACGTGTTAGACTCGTCCCCACGCAAGCCTTTAAGAGTCCGGGTGTGAAAGCCTCAAATAAACACAAAACATAATATAATAATTTAAATCAATTGCAAAATATGTATTTTCATGTGTGTTCTTCTGTACTTTCTAGCTGTATTCAGATTATTTAGCATATATACATAGTACATACTTGTACCTATGTGTTATAAATCGTACCTACGTCAATAAACATAATTGACTAAATGATCGATCGGACCATGAAACTTTCCATACAAGCTACTTCGACGTAGGCTTCGTCTACTTGAAAACATTGTTGTTTAGAAATTTCTATCGTAAGAAAGCCTTTGAAGGTTAGGACACAGTATACGATCGGTTTTCACATGTTTAAATATTTTAGCAATAGGCATGAAAGTTGTAGACTTTTCTCGTTATCGCTTTGTTTGTGTCCGTAGTATTTTAGCTGAATACAATGATATTTAATACAATAGATATGCCATTAGCGCACGAAAAGTGAAACAACGATATTCACCCAAATTGGGTGAACTAGCAGTAAGTCACGCGTCGGTAAAATGTAACGAATGTGACGTGTGCCTTTGAAAATCAAGTAAAATGCCTCGTATTTAGAAAATGCACGAAGTAATGTACAAAAGTAAATGATAAGGAAAGGATATCATACATTAACAGCTATATATGAGAATTTTTTTTAATTACATTATTTTTTTCTTTTTTTATTTATTATTAAAAATAATGGTACAATATTATGCATACTGAATGTATCATAAACTCATTAGAATTTATCCGTACATCTGCCGTCGTCATCTATGTTAGTCTATGTTTAAAATTTACATATTTTCATAATGCTATTAACAGTACGAAAACAGATAGAAGTGGAATCATCAATCATCGTAATAATTATACCGATGAGTTGAATAAACAATATAATTATTATAATGAAAGTAGTCACAAACAATTAGTTAAAAATTATACATGGAGATTCATTTCACGACAGTGAGTTCCATGCAGGTAGTCACAAAGAGTCACAATCTTTGGCCCGCATTAGTAGGGATATAACATATCTATGGTTTATAATATCATTGACTCAATATAAGTCCGTACTTAACCGTGCTGCAGCGCAATAGCGTAATAGCAACGCAGTAATAAATTCCTGTGTGAAAACCATCACCGTGTTGAACAAACAACAGTCTTCTATCTTACAGAACATGGCAGCAAATATTATGAAGTTGGTGTTAGCGTACCTGCTGTGTATATTTGGCACCAACTTCAATAATATTTAAATTATTTTATACTTTTCAGTGATATTGAAGTCGGTTTAATTAAAAAAAAAAAGATTTTATTTTAAACTTTTTAGTGATATTTTCATACATAAAGATTGAACCAAATATTATATTATTATTGAAATATAATAATGTATAAGGAAAAAGGACTTGGAAGTATACTCTACCTTACAGTTTAAACGCGTTACCAAAGACTTTAGTCAGTAAATTAAGAGATAAGAACCCCAAACAAATTAAAAGTATATTAAAACACCATTTTACTGTAGGACAATATATACTTCCAAACCTTACAGCCTCTGCATAAATAACATAACGTAATGCAAATAAGTCTTAAATTGTGGTAAAGTAGGATGTATCGAGCGTGTATTGAATCACTCAAGCACATAATCTTTTCTAACTATATTAAGCGGTGAGTTTTTTGTAAATTTAATTAACAAAATTTGTAATAAACAGTTTGAAATTTTTTTTTAACCATCGAAGACGGTAAAATGATCTATGTAGGTTATGATCACATTATCGTCTACATAGTTTTACATAATTCATGTTTCTTCAGAAAAAAATATCCGATCATAACGAAATTTGCATGGAATCATTATAGTAGTTTACTCTCTCGAATAAAAAAAAACATCGAAATCGGTTCATATTTGACAGAGTAATGTAATGGAGAACATCAGTTTTATGGTTTTACCCAGATAAATTCCCCCACATCGTTCATGGTCTTCCAGGAAGTTTTTATCCGGCGGTGATAAAATTCATATAGATTCATTACAGTGTTTTTTTCTTTCGAATAAAAAAATAGTCATTGAAATTGGTAAATATTTGCCAGAGTTATGACCATTTTTGTCCTTAAAAAGCGACATAAAGTCATCTTATAGGCATTCCTGCAGGTTTCCTGCGCAGTCACCATTTTTGTTTTTTCAGGAACTACTTATTCGTGAGCAATATTTTTTTTTTATGGGATTTTTTTTTATTGCACCCAATTAACGGATTAAAGAATGGATGGAAGAATGATTTTTTCAAATCGGTTTATAATTGCCAGAGTTATGCGCGAACATACATAGAAAATAAAAATATATACAGACGAATTGAGAACCTCCTCCTTTTTTGAAGTCGGTTAAAAACACAACTTCTCTTGAAACCTCTGTAGTACCTAGCCTTCATTTTACTTCGGTATTGAAACTACTGACTATATATGTATGTATGTGTGGGTTGGTGTGTATATGTACTGGATATAAACTATTTGTCTGGAACCTTTACATATATTGTAATAGCAAAACATGTGAGTCGGTCTATGTAGCGAGAACCACGTGGAATATTCACACAGAAAACTAAGCCCTCACACTATCCATGTATGTGTCCCATTTCAATGAAAGAAAGTAAATAATAAACAATAATTTTTATTATGTATTGCGGACCATATAATATTGTTTTTATACTACCAAACCAAGGCGGCAAGCAAGCGTATGGCCCGCCTGATGGTAAGCAGCCACCACAGCCTTTAGACGCTGGCAACACCGGAAGAAGCACTAGCGTGTTGCCGACCCTTAAGATATTATACATTATGTATTTGTGTCCGGTAATTTCGGAACACAGCAATGCTTACACACTGCTGTTTAGCGGCAGGATATCTGACACTGCAGTGGTACCTACCTGGACGGAACCTTGCACAAGGAACCTACCACCTAGGGAATATTGTTTTGGATATTAGGTACCTAATACTTAAGTCGCTTGCCACTATATGGCGCAATCCACACCAAGATGGCAGCGATGGACAGCGCACTTTCAGTGTAAAATAATTTTAAACTTTATCTACAATACGTAACAGACCAGTATCGTAAGTAAGCGCGATGCCGCGTGAGGCCGCGCGCCTCATTTTTCAAGCGATACGGGCAGTATCGCTAGACAATGTAACATTCTACAATCGTTATCGCTAATACAAAGTATAAAAATGTATGAGAATGACATAAGACATCGAAAAATCACGTGACAAATTATAGGGAATTCACACCGTTAGCGAATGAAGAAATAGATTCGCTATGAAGCGATTGCATCTTGTCTAGGCCCTCTGGTCTGTTACGTATTGTAGATAAAGATTAAAATTATTTCACACTGAAAGTGCGCTGACGGCCGCTGCCATCTTAGTGTGTCGTACTTTATTCAGCGGCCATGATCGACGATCCCATCTGACGGTAAGTGGCAATGCCATGACCAACCTGGTGTTGGAGTGGTTCAAGCTACCTTTTGGCCGCCAGGATAGACTTTTAAGTGCCCTCTAAAGCCCGGTCACCCATCTAAGGACTGAACTTGCCAGACGTTGCCAGGCCACCTAGACCTTCCAGGACTGTAATTATATAGCTTTGGGGTTGCATCCAGCATGGTGTCCTGTTATTGAGTACAAGACGTCCTGCACACTGGCCGCTGTACAGACTGTGAATGGTGCATTTAAGGACCCAAATTAAACTTAAGTAGAGGGCCCAACTTAAGCAGGACTATTTTAGGTACTTGTTTAAGAAAATGCTGCACGTGTGTATTTATGTTATTCGTAAAGTGTTAACAGTAGGTTTCAACTCGATCGGTCAGTAAAATAAACTAATTCTTATAAACACGACCGTATTTCTTCCCCTTAGGCGTATATTTAAAAAAAAAACTGTACTTATTACATAATGAACTTCTGTGCAAAATTTTAAGTTTTTAATTTGAGACTAATTTTTATCCGTTTATACCAGGATAGAGGTAGGTTTTTGAAAAATAAGAAATACGTGCTTAATAATTTTATAGCAAGAAAATTTTAACTAAATATCCAAACGATCGAAAAGTTACACTTTTTCTCCATACAAAGTTCACCAACCCCGTAGCGCACCTCTAAGGGTAGTTTTGGATTGAAATATCGTGAAATGGGTTGTTATTTATTTTATTCGAAAAGTCTTTTCAGTAACTTTCGAGTAAATTAAAATTTTCGTACATACAAAAAGAGCCTATATAACTCACCTACCCTATTTACAGGGTTGAATTTCTAAAAATCTTTTTTTAATAGTCACACGTCATAAGAGGAACTACAAAACTACTGTCGTTTCATGTTTCTAAGGTTTAGCCGTTAGGGCTGTGCGTTGATAAGTCAGATATTAACCCCAAATATCAATTCAAAATGCACACTCACCCGCGCGCGCTTCTAACCCGATTTTCGGCGCACGCAGCGATGAGTTTTATTATCTATTTACGACGGTCCGGTGGGCTATCTCTATCTCTATAAAAAGCCTTAAAAGACATTGCAACAAACATCTGTAAATGCTGTTTCTAGTGAATATGACGTTACTTGAACACCTTGAATCCCGTTGTGATCCGGTGGTAATGACAATATAATCATAATCATAATGTTTATTAAGTGCCACAAAACTTAGTCTAATATGTAAGTGCCCTCGTTAGGCCTATGCATAATAAAGATAGTTTGAATTTGAATTGCTATATCCTTGAACACGTCCCATATTTAACCAACTAGTCAGCCTATATATAAGTTTAGAAGATTATGTAACGAGTGTGGGCGGTGTTGGAACACCTAACTAGGACGCAGCGCAGGTGACAATGAAGTTGTCAACTGCACGTGCCGTCACTGATGCCCGGCCTGTCTACTGAAAGCAATAAAATATTAACTAGATAAGGTAATAATAATCCTCCACTTTAATATATCTGTGTATTGTTCTCGAAAGTGCTAGTAGTATTTATTTTATTTTATTCAGGAAACAAACAGTCATTACAATAAATGGTAGTAAACAAAGACTAACGAGTTCCATAAAATGTTACTGTGTGTATACAATTACAAAAACAAGATAATAGTTTTAACTAAGTAAAACAACTTGCTTAAACAATGAAATAAGCTGATTATTACAAAATTAGGTACTAGGCATTAAGGTTAATTGCTTCTTACGCATTTTTGCCTTAAATATATTCATACTGTTACAAAATATATCAATATCATTAAACTTATGATTATAATCATTAACACTACGTCTAAAGAAGTTGTTACTTGTATAAACTGTACTATATAATGGGTCAAAAAATGGGTCTTTTAAACGAGAATTTGGTCTTGGTATTCGAATATTATTTTTTTGTAAAATGTGAGGAGAGTCAACATAATTATATAGTACTAGCTGACCCGTGCAGCTCCGCCCGCGCTTTTATTACATTTTGCTCCCCTTTTCTCCTTCCTCCCTAGATTTATCTCTCTCCATATCTCTCTCTATTATATGCTCTTTCTCTCCTCTCTCTTTCCCCCTCCCGCTTCGGTTTCCGTCACACTCCCCCTCTTCCTACCCTGTTATCCTCTCTCTGAACCCTCTCCCCCTCTCTCTTCTACGAACTTGCTCCTTCTCACTCCCCCCTTACTCCACCTAACTCCCCCGATCCTTCACCCCATCGCCCCCTTCTCGAATCCCCTCTACCTCTTTCTCCTCTCGTGCACCCTCCTCTCGTTCTATATATCCTCGTCAATCATGGTATCAGCGGCATTAAATATACTTTATGACCTATTCTCAGACCTCCCCGATATGCACACATAATTTCATACATATCGGTTCACCCATATATTTAATGACCTTGCCTTATGTAGCTTAACTTTAACCTAGCGGTATGAAATATACTGTATGACCTATTCTCAGACCTACCCGATATGCACACTTTCATACAAATCGGTTCACCCATCTATTTAATGACCTTACCTAACGTTGCTTAACCTACCGGGATAAAAAGTATCCTATGTCCGTTTACTGGTTCTAAGCTACCTCCCCACTAATTTTCAGCCGAATCGGTTCAGCCGTTCTTGAGTTATAAATAGTGTAACTAACACGACTTTCTTTGATATAATATATCGATTAAAGTTCTATAGTTATTGTATGTTCAATTTCACCGATAGATGGCGCTGTTCATAATGTAAATCACGCTAACATCGTAAATTACTGTCTAATGATATTCGATAATGAAAGTTTTAATTTTCCGCATACGACTCCTACCCCACCGATGCCAATCGGGTCCGCATGCGTGCTTTGCAGAGGGACGTGAAGCGCAGCATCGCGGAACTCAGGGTTTCTAGAGGAGATCTCGCCGTCACACCAGGCTTACTGGCGGCTCGCGAGATCCCTCAAAACCGACACCGTAGCTACCATGCCCCCCTTGACCCGCCCTTCAGGCGACCCACCCGCGTTCGAGGACGACGAGAAGGCTGAGGTTCTCGCTGACTCTCTAGAGAGTCAGTGCACACCCAGCTCCGCTCCCGTCGATCCGGCGCACCTCGATCTTGTGGATAGGGAAGTAGAGCGCAGATCCTCACTCCCTCCCACCGAATCCCTCTCCCCGGTCACGCAAACCGAGGTGGAAGACCTGATCAAAGGCCTTAAGCCAAAGAAAGCACCGGGCTCCGACGGCATCTCCAATCGCGTTCTCAAGGTTCTCCCTGTCCATCTGATATGTCTTTTAGTGACTATCTTCAACGCAGCCATGTCCCACTGCGTCTTTCCTACCGAATGGAAAGACGCAGATGTAGTAGGTATCCCTAAGCCGGGTAAGCCTCGCAGCAGCCCTGCGAGCTACCGGCCTATCAGTCTTCTCAAGTCTCTCGGCAAACTCTATGAGCGCTTGCTATTAGCGAGACTCAAAGACTTTGTCAGTTCTAATAATATCCTTATTGACGAGCAGTTTGGCTTTCGAACCAGACACTCTTGCGTCCACCAGGTGCACCGCCTCACGGAGCACATCCTGACCGGGCTCAACCAGCCCAAGCCCGTTTACACAGGCGCCCTATTCTTCGATGTTGCCAAGGCCTTCGACAAGGTCTGGCACAACGGCTTGATATACAAGCTCTTCCAGTTAGGAGTCCCCGATAGGCTCGTACTCATCATACGAGACTTTCTCTCGAATCGTACCTTTCGATACCGGGTCGAAGGTACGTTTTCTTCACCCCATCCTATACAGGCCGGAGTCCCTCAGGGCTCCGTGCTCTCTCCCCTCTTGTTCAGCCTGTTCACGAACGACATTCCTCGTTCGAGCAGAGTCCAACTCGCCCTTTACGCGGATGACACCGCTCTCTATTATTCCCATAGGAACATGTCCTATTTGACGCGTGCTCTTCAAGCCGCAGTCGACGCCCTGGGTCAATGGTTCCGTACGTGGCGCATAGAGGTGAACCCGGAGAAGAGTGCCGCGGTGGTCCTTCCGTCTCCGGGGACCCGCCAATATGTTCTCCGCGCGGAGCCTTCGGCCCAACAGACGACTAGTCCCAATATCCCTATTCAATCGCCCTATCCCTTGGACTAGGAAGGTTAAGTACCTCGGAGTCACCTTGGACTCCCGCATGACTTTCGGCCCGCACATTAGGTCCGTCCGCAATCGAGCGGCTTTCGTATTAGGTCGCCTGTATCCCCTTCACTGCAAGCGGAGTAAAATGTCGCTTAGAAATAAGTTGACATTATACAAAGCTTGCATTCGCCCTATCATGACTTACGCGAGTGTAGTTTTCGCGCACGCCGCCCGCACCCGTATCGATAGCCTCCAGGTTATCCAGAATCGTTTCCTCCGTCGCGCCGTCGGTGCCCCGTGGTACATGCGGAACGTAGATCTGCATTCCGATTTCAAATTAGATCCCCTTCGTAAGTTCCTCAAAGAAGCGTCGAAACGCTACTTTGAATCCGCGTCCCGTCACGCGAACAGTTTAATCCGCGCCGCCGCCGATTACGCCGCTAGTCCTTCTGACTCGCGCCGCAGACCACGGCACGTACTGCTCGACCCTCCTGACCCCATGACGGTCCTATTGGACCGGGATGCGCCGACCCCTCCCCGACAACCGTATGCTACACTAGCTATCAGACACCGGTCTCGCCGGCGAGGCCGAAGGGTCGTACGTATGCGACCGCAACGACGTGCATCACCCCACTGAGTTTCTTGCCGGTTCTTCTCAGTGGGGGCGCGTTGTGAACCGGTGGTAAACTCAGCCCTCTCTTAAGCGACAGCCCAAGCCGAGGCCGTGCCTCCCTGAGGTGCCCTTGTGCTCGTCGCTACTTCTGCCGTAAAGGCTAGAACGCTTCAAGCGCTCGCCTCCTATTGTCCGGTGAAGCTGCAATAGCCATCTGCGGTTAACAGCGTCTATCATTCCCAAAAAAAAAAAAAAATAATTCCGCATCTTTTATTGTTGCGACTGTAATACATACATAATCTAGTTTGGATCCGCTCGGGATTTACAGATTTTTACTTTTCAAAGTTATAATGTCATATTGCTATCAGCAACGTACTTAGAACAATACAGAAATCTAATGAAAATGTCCTGGGTGTACCGGACCGGCTTACCCCTTACAAAAATTGACCCTTCGCCAATGCCATATCTTATGCAAACTAAATGTCTGCTCAGTCCCTATTGTATATAGCGTAATAATACATATCTTAATGATTAACTGAACAGTCTATAATTACCCTATTCACATACAAAGGAAATTATGTGGTAATATGTGCAAGTAATGTTACACTGCTTAGCCCCTATGAAACATAGCGTGATGTTTTATATACCAACTTACACCTTGACTTCTACACAATACATCAGTGAAAGTCCTATCAAAATCCATCCACGGGTTTTCAAATGATACCTGGACGAACAGAACGACAGACAGACAGACAGACAGACAGACAGACAGACAAAAATTCCAAAAAAAATTGTTTTGGCCTCTATGTCGATAGTATAGTACCCCCACATAGAAATTTTGGAAAAATATTCAATGTACAGAAAAAGTGCTCTTTGAGTTTTATTATAGTATAGAAGATTGTAGTATTGTTATTAGTATGAGATTTCCTTTTCATAGCTTTTTTCACTTTTTAACCGACTTCAAAAAAGGAGGAGGTTCTCAATTCGTCTGTATATATTTTTTTTTTTACTTAAAGCAAATTCCAGCAGCGAACGCTAGGGAAATAATTTTAAATTTAAATATTTTATTTGTCAAATTTAAGAAGCTGCGAGGTTTATATTTATAGGAAAATTAACGTCTGTCTATGACGGGCAGAGCTGGAAGAGACGAGAGTTTATGTGGAAAACGATGGCTGGTTGATTCGGCTGGCCACGCGTGGATTACTGGCTGTAGCGTGCTGAACGCCTCAACTGCCTAACGTCGGACGGCCTGCTGGTCGACTTCTGCGGCCGCCGCTGTATCTGAACTGCGTCCGACGGCCTTGCTGGTCGTCTGCTCATACGGCAGTTGTCATCGCCTCTGAGGAGCGCTAGGCACGCCGCCTCGTTTCTGCAGGCGCCAGGGCGCCGTTCTCCACGCCCAAGAGAACTTCTACATCAAAGTTACTTATTTAACTATTACTTTTATAAGTACCGTTGGTCTGTCCTTTAAAATTACTGTACCGGTGAACTCCAGTGAACGTTGTTGTTGTTGTACTTTAAAATATAGTGTTAATAAGACATTATTTTGTGTTCTTATTCGTTAAAGTTACCACTTCCCCTTAGGTACCTGTCGACGTAGCGGTCTCCGGGCTTATCTTACCTCTGCTCTACCTTTAGCTACCTACCAACCCATACCGTAACGTTACAGGTTTTATAGGGGTAAGTGACAGACGAATTAACTCGTCAAAAAGTTAGTAAATTTTTTGCGTGTGTCTCTTCTGATCCTGAGTTCACGTGCTAGCGTTTTAGCAACCAAGAGTTCGATAGATTGAAATAATATCGTACCCAAGAGTGATGCCTGCAACCTAATATTTGTAAAGACATTGGGGGATCTGCAAACATTACTCCGTCGTTCGAGGTTGAACCTGGGATAATAATTTATTTCGCGCATAAATATATTAGATCAAAATATAAATGGCTCAGTGAGTAAATCAGATTTAATGTCAATATCTTTGTCTTGCGATGCCTTTACATAGCAGTTCCTTCTATGACAAATCCTTCACGATGCAGGCGGTTCGCCTGTGGAATTCCTTGGCCATTTTTATAAGGCGTGCTTCGTCACTGCCAATTTTCAAGAATCTGGGAAAAAAGTTTTATTTGGCGGAATAAGTTATCGGTATTTGTGTAACTTTCTTGTTATATTAGTACGTACTGATTTATGTATGTTTATAATCGTATTATTTGATGTATGATTATATATTATACTTATATGAATATATATTATTATAGTTTACATATGTGTTTTTATGTGTCTTTGTGTTAATGATACCTATGCATGCATATCAAGTGCACGCACCCTCTGCTCTTTGTAACTTCTTTATTTTTCTCTCCATCCAAAGATTGCCTAGAAGAGATCGCTTTTAGCGATAAGGTCGCCCATTGTTGCATGTTTTATTATTTTGTGTCTAATTCTTCTAGTATCTGTTTGTTTGTGCGCAATAAAGAATTGTCTATCTATCTATCTATCTAATTACTGGAGACCAACATTGATATTTTAAAACCGTCTAAATTAGCTACAGAATTTAATGATCTATTCATTTCAATTTCAAAATTTCGATCAAGCAACCGCGTCTAGCTAGTGGTAGCTGTATTGATAATATTTTGCACATATTTCCATGAGACTTTTACCTATGCTTTCCGGTGGTAAAAATAAAAGTTAAAGTAAAAAGACGTCCCAAATGGATATCTAAGGGTATCAAATACGAGTACTGAAGTAAACAGAAAAGACAGCTTCTATGGATAATCAGAAAAGACTCTAATGTAAAACATAAGGTTACATTTAAAAACTACAGTCGTGGACTACCAAAAAAAAAACTTTCTCACACACAAAAAAAAAGAAAATAGCTGCACTATAAACACTGCAGACAACAATTCAAAGGCGATGTGGAAAGTCATAAACAGTTCCAAAACTGAATATCCTATAGATGTTGTCCAACTAAAAATCGGAAGTGACGTTGTAAGCAGTCCTGAGGAAATTGTCGAGCAATTCGATACTAAAAATTACTTTGACGTCTATTTTCCACTACATAGGTCAGTAGTTATCTAATATCAAATGCGAATATTAATTACCTAGGTGCATTATACTTATTTGAAAAATATTCCTCATCCTTATTACCGCAGTTTGGGCAAGGCAAATTATTGATTCACAACGCATATGCGTCGCGTCGTCGATATGTAGCGTGTATCGTAAAGCGTTGTCCTAATACAGGCTCACGCGCGCAAATTCATCGCATGGTTGTGCGATATACGATTATATCAACAAGTTTACTTTCAAACATACATTGAGTGGTCTAGTAAAGGTTTTCTGACGAATCGCACGAACATCTTTTGAAAATCCAATTTAGATCAGTTAGTTTGAACGCAAATTCTTGCGTGAAATCGCACTGGACTATCGGTTAATCAACTCTCGCGAGCGATGTTCAATTAGGACGCAGCCTAATGTTGCGTATAATGGCCTTCTTCAATCACTATAAAGACCAGTGTCGCGAGACTTTAACTATCATTTACTTTTATCTCAACAGTTACCTACATACAAACAAATAATACAAAATGTTCAAACTGGTGAGTTGGTGGTGTCGTAAAAGTTGGACAGTCTAATAAATAATTTAAATGCCTGCGGTATAATATTATTATTTATACAAAATATTAATTAGAATTTGAGTCTTAATTATGTGATATTTATAACGCGACAAGCATAACGTTGGCGTGATGGTTAGCGACATGCCTTCCCTTTATAATCCTATTCTTACTTATGTTCTTATTTCAGTTTGCTTTCGCTTGTTTGGTGGTGTTGGCGGCGGCCGCCCCCGAGCCCGCAGCCAAGCCCGGTGTGCTATACAGCGCGTACACAGCTCCCGTAGCGGCGGCGTACACCGCGCCCGTCGCGGCCGCGTACACAGCTCCGTTCGCCTACTCCGCCTACACCGCTCCCGTCGCCGCATACTCCGCCTACACTTACGCCTCACCCTACTCCGCTTACCTGCTACGTTAATTTAACAAAATATGTATACCTATTGAGATACCAGAAATAAATTATTGTGATTAGCAATATCGTTATCTTTTATTTCCCAATTGATCAATAAGTTGCTAACATTAAAAAATCATTAAATACTAGATAATGAAAATAGATAATAAAAAAAATATCAACACCAACAAAGAAAAGCTGACACCCAGCTGGCTTGAATAATGTTCATATTATTTATAATTTCTAGGTTTTTATTTAAGATCCGTACCTAATTAATTAAACCCTAATAAAATTAATGGAGTAACCGTTAAATTTAACCAAGTTGTTTGAATAGGTTAAAAAGAATTAAGGCGTGGATTTCGTAAAAAAGTTGATACAATAAATCGATCATCATGCTCAGAAGTGACCCGATTCCTGCCAGATCCTGTACGGCGCGTGAACAAACCACAGCCACAGCCACTTTCAGCCACAACACGCTGACTAAGTCTAGAATCCAGCAATGCCATCACTTGGACGGCTTCTGCATTGACTGAGATATCTTGTGCAAACTAGTGGACGTTTTGCGTTTTGGACATTATGCGCAATGGACTTTGGACATTTTGCAAAAAAGTCGAGTTCACTGTAGTGTATCACCTCATTTCATTCCTCACATATCAACCTCCATTGCCATACCTCATCTTTTTTATAAATATTTGTATTTACTTTTAATTCAAATTAAAAATTTAAATTTAGACAAGGAGCTGTCAAGTGGAGAGAGAAAAATTAAACGTGAGTCGGAAAATGGAGGTCTGAAGTCTTGGATCGGAAGGCTTAGTCTGGAGCCTGGAGACGAGTGAAAGCCTAAGGTCTACAGCCTAGAGTCGCAAGACCGGAGGCCGAGCTTAACCAGGTCTTGAGCCGGAATCGGCCATTATCTACGCCAGAGGCCACATATCTACGGGTGCTGCTGCTGTGGCGTGCTGACGCCCGCACCCCTTTTTCATCGGCCAGCCTGCTGGTTGAGTGTCGTGGCCGGTGCTAAACCTGCCGGCGTCCAACGGCCTGGCTGCGGTCGTGCCATCTGGCACGCCGCCAGGCTTCCCTGCGCCCAGGAATCTTTGCAAGCAAGTTACGTGATCTTACGCTAATAAGTGTCCGCGTTCCCGACCTGGTGAAACGAACTACGTAATTGTCGTTAAAGAACTGTAACGTTTTTATCTATAATTATAGTTATATTGTAAGTCCTGAGTTCTCATTCTTTATTGCTACTTCCCCCTTAGTTACTTACCTATCTTAGTAGCGGTCTCCGGGTTCTCTCTACCCTACTCTAAACCAACCGTTACGTGACATCACATAATGTGAAGTGGGCATTTTGCTTCTAAACCCTCCGGAGAGCTTGGATCTACATGATATCTCATAGATTTTTAAAAGTGAAATGTTATTATATAATTAACATATTTAGTAACCAATACATCGACGGTGCCTTTTACATATCGAGGTACCGCAAATATGTGAATATATAATCGGTTACGGAATCTATTGTCTCGTATTCGCCAGATCCATTGGTCGAAATGTTTACAGCCATAATTAGTTTGAATGTAAGCATTTCGCTTTGTTTGCCGCGAAAGCTCTCACGTAACGTAACATTTAATTATAGGATCGCTTCAACAAAAGCGCAGCACATGTCTGCTTTGTCCGTGTCTATTATTGTCGCTCAATTATTAACCATTATTAGTGAAGACGTAACGGATTGTTTTATTGTATTAGGTACGTACCGAATTGTTATTGGCACAACAAATACGAGGCAAGTATTAATCCCTATAATTTCAAAGCTCTAGAACAGTTTAGAGAGTTGTCTTACCTTGGGACGTTATTTAATAATATAATTTTTCTTAAACAAAATCCACAAATACTACACATTGAAATAAAACTACTTTTACGGATTTTATCGTCGTTTATTTCAGATTTTTACTGTCCCGACGTTTCGAATGACGTTTCGAATGCTTTGCAGCACCCATGGTTACGGTAGGACTGAGATGTTAAACGTCCTTAAGTTACAATTATGCCGGTGTACCCTCAGGTCTTTTCAGTTATTATTGTTGGCCCGATCTACACAGTAAGAGCTTACAGTATCTTACCGTGCAGTGTTTTGCTTGGTTTTCGATTTAATTATATTTATCACAGGATCCCAAGCCGGTGGTAATACCCAACCGTCTTCAATCTTGAAATTAGGATGTTTTTTTGATATCAGTAGCCTCACGAATCATCCTAGGTAGGAATCGATGTTCTTTTGCGAGTTTGGTTCAGGTTCTTTTTGACCATGGGTCCTGCAAAGCCTGCAAACGTTGGAATAGTAAAAATCTAAAATACACCGCGATATAATCTGTAAAAGTATGTATAAAGTATAACATACTTACATTTAATGTTATAAAATAACATTATTATCTAAGTAGCGGTACTTATACAGGGTGTAAGGGACATCGTACCGAAAACCGATACCAGGGATCCAGTACATGATTCTGAACACTCTAGTGTTGAAATTTTCCATCAGCTTTTACATGAATTTCCAAAAAAATAACACTTTTTTTAAATTAAATTAGTGTAATATCATTATTGGTATAATAATAAAGCATAATTTTAATTTTAAAACAATAAATTACTTATTCGTGGAAAATTTATTTAATTATTTATTTATTTATTCATTATGCACTAAAACTGTACATAGTCAATTAATTAATAGGCAATTAATTATTATTATTTTAGAAAATTAGCAATGTAATTTGAAAAATAAATATTATTCCGCATATATTCATTACATGCTCGAAAATTAATAAGTCAGTCATTTGTCATTTTCCATATAAATGGTTTTTGTAATGTTGTAACGGACATTATTTGACTTCTTATAAAAAAAAATCGGTACGATGTCCCTTACACCCGTTATACCTTTTGATGATCAACTGATGATTGTAACCAAATATCGCCACCTTCAAGCGTTGTCCTATTCCTAAGAGTGTATGAGTAAGATGTGCCCGCGCTCTATGAAAAGTTGATCTGGTGGCTGTGGGACCATCACAATCGTTCGCCCCTTCTTTATCATTCAACGTAGTGACGAAACTAGCTAGACCTTCGCCTGATGGTAGGCGACACGCCTGCCTATAGACATCTGCATTGCATTGCCGCTCGTCACCCTAGCCAATAGTTATTTAAGTCTCCTCCTCTTAAATGCAGTGAGCTTGAAAGTTTACACCAAATAAAATCGCACCAAATTCAATAGGTGGTGTACATACTTTATTAGTCACAAGTTGAGTTATATATTGAAGATTATATGTTTGTGTAGTTTCAGTAAATATAGGTGACCGTCAGTAAATTTTGAAATAAGGGTATTCATATATTAAACAGATTATTTAACAAAATGTTATTTAACAGTAAATCCTCGATTTCATCAACTACAGTACCCTTCACACTGGAATACAGCAATGCTTACACATTGCCGCTTGGCGGCAGAATATGACACTCGGTGGTACCAACCTGGACATAATGGCGCTACCATATATTGCTGTCGATATAGTGAAACCACAAGCACAGACCTCTAAACGTAGGTAGCGCTTTGATCCACGGCAGCATCAAGCAACCAAGCGCTTATAGATATGAAATTTCAAAAAAATACATAGATTTGTAATTTTCTCGAAAACTACACCTTGTCACAATAAAAATATTTTTTTGAATTGTATTGTTTAAATATCTCTCAATACTCCAACGCTGGGTACGATGTTTTGGATGTCAAAATTATCCTGGAGTATCCACTCTGAGACGTGTTACATAATATCTAGCGTTTATAAATATCTAAAAAAACGTGCTATGAATAGGATGAAGTATGGAAGCTTAAGCCAGCATCGTGTCACGTTTCGCCTCACGCTGCTAGGCTTTCAACGTCTCGTCTAAAAAAAGTACAGATTCTTGTTGGGTAAACAACGTCACGTGGCGTTCGGCACAATCGTCTATTGTAAGCATTTTAAGGTTTCAGTGAGGCACAGGCCAATTATAGGACTTTTATTTTTGCTTGCCAGCTATTAAGTAATCAATATTCTCATTACTTACAGAAATTAATTATATTTAAACAAAAGAACATAAGCAAAGTTTAAAAAATGATTTTCTATTAATTAAACCTAACATATCGTATTATACGTACCTAATAGAAATTCATTATGAATTATAGTAGAAAAACTAATAATAAAATGTCCTCCTGGCCGATACGACCACAGCAGCCAATCTTTCACAAGATCAGCACTTGTCCGGTGAAGCTGTAATGGCCATCTGCGGCCAACAGTACTACTCATACAAAAAAAAAAAAAAAAAAAAACAAAATCAGCAATCTACGCGGGAGATATTATAGTGCACAAGCGCTTGCGTAGATACAAGTGCGCTCTCTCTTCCTTATTACCTCTCACAATCCGATGGGATGGAAGACCGACACGACCGGGGAGAGCTTAGGCGCAGGACCGATTTTTTACATACACATCCGACGCATGGATCATCTTACCAGACGATCGGCCTGTATTGTAAATATTCTTATTCTTTTTTTATTCTTATTGTCCTAGCCAGTAAGGAACAACTACGCAAAGTAATTGCCACCCGCGGGATTCAATCCCGCGACCTCCGGCTTGCAAGGCAAGCAATTTCCCACTGCGCCACGGACGCTACAAGAAAAACTATTTTTATAAAAATACCTAACGTAAATATAATTGCCTGTAGGGATTACACCATAAAACCATCATGATAATACAGTCGAATACCGTATTCCGATAAATCCCGAAGGTAGTGTAACTCGTCTTAATTCAGTTCACGTGCTCGCCAATGCCATAGTCGTGGAGGATGGACGATTGCGCCACCAATACGAGCACACTCATATAAAACCTGTTGCTTTAACGGCTAACAGCACGAGTCCTGTTCTTGCAGTACAACCAACAAACACCAAAATGATGAAGATTGTAAGTGTTTACTGTCTTCATTTATATTAAAAATAAAATATACAAAGTTAAAACTTTTCCAACAATGTTTTTATAGATGTCCAAATAAGTCTATTTCTAATTTCCTTTATTTCATTGACATTAATTTTATTTTAAAATTCGTTGCATAATTATGTTTATTTACAATTTCATAGAGCAAAAATAACGTTATATCTAATTTAATACCTACGTTTAATCCTTCTATTATTCTGTAGGTATAACATTTTTTTTTTATTGTATTGTATCTAAAACCAATTAGTAGGTATACTCTAAAACGAGTAAGTAGTGATTGTCTTTCCGCGTTAGTCACGAGTGCGGTTACGTTGATTGCGAGCTCCTGGGTTCGATTCCCTTGCTAAGTGCTATTGACATTCTTCTGTTGCGAAATTTTCGATAGGAGTCCGGAATTCAGGTGGCTGGTAGTTGCTGCGCAATTTAATAATAAGACATTTGCCTAATTGTATATGATACACCTGCCCTGGGGGTAAACATATACCACCACCTGTTAGAGCAGTATTATTGTAATGTCATTTTAGCAAAGGAAAGGCACAGAGCTATAAGCTGCGTATATCTGCGTCACTTTCCTACGGAAAAGTAAGATTGCTTTATCACGGCCATAAAAGCTGATGGTAGGGCCACCTGGGACCTTATTTAGTCTTTTGAGGCTAGTAATATTTCAAGCTACACTGCCCTTCGAACCCACCAATTTCTCCGGCCCTGCACTCAAAAACAGTATAACACACAGCTGTTTTACTTTACACGTATCTAATACCTCAATAGCACCTTCGTGGATTGTATCTTGTAGAAGACCTTCTTGTAGAGACCTATGTACTATCGCAGACACGGACGGTGTACCAATTTTTAATCAAAATAGTTTGAACGACATTACTTGCGCTTACCCCGTCCGCACGTATTTAGGGCCGGCTCGTGCAAGCGATTATCGTCCTTAGGCTGCCTGTCCACCGGAGCAGAGCGAGGCAGCGGACCGGAGAATCGGAGAAATATTAACCAATAAGATTGCACAAAATATCCGCTCCTCTTTTTTGTGCAATCTTATTGGTTAATATTTCTCCGTTTCTCCGCTCCTCTGCCTCGCTCCGCTCCGGTGGACAGGCAGCCTAAAGCTGATACACCGCTTGTGACCGCGAGAGTACATATAGCTTATTAGCTCCTTAGGCGCTGTGGTGTGATGTGTGTAACATTCAATTGTTTTCAGATCCTTGTCCTAACCGCTCTGGTCGCAATCTCTGCCGCCAAGCCGCAGTTCTTCGGCGCGCCAGCGGTTGTCACTGCTTCGAGCTCGCAGTACTACCACCGTTTCAACAGTGGTTTGGCCGCGTACGTCGCTGCTCCAGCTGCGTACGTAGCTCCTGCTGCTGCGCCCGTGGTTGCTGCTTCGCCCTACATATCTGCACCCTACGTCGCTGCTCCCGCCCTATTTTAGCTGTTTAGACCTTGATGTGGCTTTTTGATTAATGTGATATTACGAATAACTGCACTATTTGTTGACTGATCAAATATAATTTATGAAGGTTTTATCTATATTTTTATTATCACTTATCACCATATTATTATTTTATTTTCTCGGGCATTTACAACCGGACTTTTAAAAGGCTTGCGTGGGTACGAATCCAACACTTAGAGGCCTGTTGGAAGGAATTAATGGAATGGAACATACCTGCCAGGATAAACTGCTGGAAATAAGATTTAAACAGCAGTTGACGCTGGCACGTGTAGGTAGGTAGGTTCATAGGTTGTAAGTATGTGGAAAGATTTCTAGTTTTCTTTTTGAGTGAGCATTTGGTGTACTGAAACACTGAGCTATTACAAAAGGCCGGGGTCACTTGCCATAAATTAATATACTAATTATATATTTTGGCAACTGGTGACTTGCCACCCACAAGATAGGCTCTCCATATAGCCAGAAGACGACGGAGTGCAACACCGGTGTGAGTGGCTCAGGGGTGTCGAGAGGTGGCTGCGCTTTCTACGTAGTTACTCGTGGCGTTATGCCCTTTAACACTTCCACCTCGAAGCATATCGCTCTAACAGCTCCTCTCTGGACGAACACGACTACATACTCTCAAACACAAAAAACATAACCCTCCTTCTAGGGCGGTCTGGCAAAAAGACCTTGTGTCGGAGGTAACTACATATAATAGCAGCAGAAGCGAACCACTATGGTCCGTAAACCACTCTATGGTGACTGCAAGATATTTGCCATTAAACACTGGCAACCTTACTCACTGCGGGAACTCAATACTCAATCAGATCGTGGATTCAATTCCCACCTTGTGCCTGGGTGTTATTTATCTATTTATGTATTTAAAAAGAATAGTGGGATTCTTACCCACTAAAACCCCCGCGGCTGTCGCATCGGCACATGAGAGGGGGGGGGGGGACCCAGGTCTCTCCGGTGGGATCTCCCCTCAGTACCTTACCTTTGAGCCCGCCGCCAGGGGGCGCATTGTAGCCCCCCGGGAACCTGACACGGTGCCCACGGGGACGGGGGTCGCAACCCCGCCGCTGTCCTCCTCGGAGTCGCCGCCGTACTCAATGGACGTTCTAAGGGCCCACACCCCGAACGACCAGCGACTGGGTGTGGACCCAGCGACTTCGAAGAGTGGAGAGGGGATTAACCTAGCCTAGACAAGTATCTCTTGAAATCAAACATAAAACATCACATGAACAAAAAAAATGTATTTTTTTATATACCTTGAGGTATTGAAAGAGGTGATGTAATCGATGATGACAAAGCCTATTCACGCTAGCTTTGATGATTACCCACGATATACGAATTACAGGCAAACTATTCCAGTCCTAAGCTGAACGTTTCATGAATGATGACCCAAATCGCTTTGTCCGAACTAATGGGACGTACACAAGTTACTACGTCATCATCATCATCATCATCATCATCATCATCATCAGCAGCAGCAGCCGAAAGACGTCCACTGCTGAACATAGGCCTCCCCCAAAGAAAGGGAGGGGTTGACATAATCCCCACGCTTGGCAGGTGGCTTGGGATGGTATAGGTGGTAGGTAATCCAATAGAAAGACGCTACTGCCCGTTTCCTTGTTTTCCCATAATTGCCTTTTACGGACACCCAACGGGAGGGGATGGGAGGGTATTATTCTTACCCGGACACCGCACGGGTTCGTCTTGTAAATGCAAAAATGTTCCGGTTAAGGATGTACTTACAGTTAATTAAAGTGACTGGCAACCACGAAGTTGTAGATATTTTTAAACTTCTATTTTAAACGCTACAATAGGCGCTGGTGTTGGTAAGTACTTACGTTTTCTTTTCTTTACGCCTTCGCTTTGGTGTCGGGAATAAATCACGCGGCTGGCAGTAGAAAGGATTCCTCCTCGGAGAGAGAAATTATTTCAAAATCGTCTTGAACGTAGAGTTAAAAAAAGTATATGAAACAATTTTTATAAAGCATTAACGTCATTGAATTCTCCCCTTCAATGTTTTGTTTGAAGGAAACGTGAATTTATAAATAAATCTCAAGGCACATGGCAATTTACAAAACTGCTTCAATTGTTTTCCAGTCTTGTTAATGTACTTTTTTATTAGGCAATATCTTCTAATATATTCTCGGGCTGACCACGTTTCGTTTAACCTTCCTTCTAATGGAATAGGACAAAATTATTATTTAGTCGTATTTATTTCTGTCTTGCTTAATATTACCGAACATACTTTGACACTGACAGATTTTCTTTTACTATATTGTTAATGTCACTTAGTTTTTGCACCGAATCTTCAAAGTTTATTTGAAATAATCTAGCTGTAATGTGTTTTCTATTCCGTTAGCACACATTATTACTTCAATGTGTTTCCTATGACGCGCCCGTTGGTGTAGTGGATAGACAACCTAGTTGCAATCCAAAAGGTCGTGGAATCAATTCCCATCCTGGACAAACATTTGTGAGCATTAATACGTGGGTCTTGTGTCTGGGTCCTGGGTACTAATTATCTATGCATGCATATATCCGTTGTCTGGTTGCCATAACAGGCTCTGCCTAGTTTTGGACCACATTGTCGAATGTGGATTCTTTTGGGGCTATTCCCCCAACTCATTCCCACACCTGTGGCTTCTGTCAGCCAGGATGTACACTGATAGACGGATGTACTGGTCACCAGAGAAGACACCGAGGTTTGACCCTGGGCGAGTCCCGGGGAAACGATAAATTGTCTTGGAACGCGCAACAAATTTAATTTGTAAAGTATAATAAAGAAAAAATATATAAATTCTAATATTTAAAAACATTAAATATTTGAAAACAGGAAGATGGGCAGCAGAGTCTTTCAGCGAAAACAAGAAGACGGGCAGCAAAGTCTTTCTATTAAATTACCTATACAATTATTATATTATTATTATTGATCTTTTTTAGAGCAGACGTTCCCAACCTTTTTCACCTTTCACTTTGTACAAGTCATATAAGCTAATAGCTAATGTACTAACCTGACTTACGAATTTTTGAAACCATCAATCGTCACACACCCCTTGCGATCTCACTACGCTTTCCCCTGTGGGGCGTGCCCAAAGGTTGGGACGTTTTAGAGGCTTGCGTGGGGTCAAATCCAACACTAACTGCCGAACCTACAAATGTCAATTAAAGTTAATGATCGTAATCAATTTTTTTCCCATTAATACTACGCAGATAGTGAGTAGAGATATTAATTATCTCGTGTACAGTACTCTAAATTAATCATAAACTACTCCGATAGTCGAAATAAATAGATTTTAATAATTGACTAAATTAGAATTACAGTTAATTGGGGTTTGTGAGTGCGGCAGTTAGAAGCCTTTTTAGAATTATTATTATGTAGAAAATATATTAATAATTTACAGAAAAAAGATTACGCCATCGACTGTGCTTGCGTCTAGCCTTCCTGTCCTGTTATATTTGATAGACCTCATAATAATACGCAAGAGAGATTTAAGTAATTGGTAAAATAAACAGTTTTATGTTACAATCAAATAGACAATCCTACACACAAACACAATAATTTTGGAAAGAAAAATATAAGTTTTGCAAACCGGTGCCTTTAAGGTTCCCCGCGCTGTGGGGGACAACCCATGTGTGGGATTCTTAGCCACTAAATCGCGGGGATCATAATCCCACCGCCACCGCACCGTCCTCGGAGTCGCTGCCTCGTAACACTCGTAAGCCTTCATTGTAGCCTTCGTTTAGGCCTTCGCCCGCCCTTGCATTTTTAAGCCTTGGCTCCTTTATTTCGTTTTATGATAAATAGCCCAAGGCAACACAAACAATACCGACAATACTGAAGGACGGTGAATTAATTTATTTTTCTTAAAAAAAGGTATTGCTCACCTTGTGGGCTACACATTACCATAATCCGTAAATTAAGTAATTTCTGATAAATATAATAGAAAAATTAAATAATATGTTAATGATTCGTCATACATTATATTACTTGAATTGTAAAATTACCTTCAGTAAAATTTTGTTTTCTTTTTGTTCTACTTATTACCCAGTGACGAGGCAAGCAAGACACGTCTTCTTGTTTTCCCGTAGTCGCCTCTTACGGACACCCTACGGGAGGCGATGGGAGGGTGCTATTCTTACCCGGACACCACACGGGCCGTAGTCCCGAGTATGTAAATAATAATAATACCAGCCCTTGTTTTTGTCCCACTGTTGGGCACGGGCCTCCCCTCATGATGAAGGGGCTTAGGCCATAGTCCACCATGCTCGCCAAGTGCGTGTTGGTATGTAGTATGTGTATATAGTGTGTAACAAAAGCCCTGTTGGATCGCTGGCGCTGGGGGTACCTATTTATTCAGTGTATCAATAATTATATGCAATGATATTGTTACGACCGGGAGATAAAAGTGTTAATTAATCCCTTAATGATTACTTAATTGCAATGATCTCAAAACGCATTGTTAGTCTATAGGTCTACTATCGATCCGTACCGAAAAAACTAGACTTCTCAATAGAAAGTAGTTCCCTCAAATACGGCAAGTACTTATGTACCTACCGCTCGCTCGCTCTCGGTGCACTGCCCCCGCCTATTGTTAGTTTATTCTCGAAGGCCGCGCCGCTATTGTATCTCGCGAAAACGATAGAATAGGTAAGTACATACGAGTACATTCTAGAGACTTCCACCCCTCTGTTAATTTAGGTATATAAGCCGACGCATAGAGGCGTCCAGGCGGTTTGTGTTTACAAGCGACAGCGGAAACATCTTAAGGAAGCGATCGAAGAGAATTGTACCAGCGACCCTAGCGACGACTTTGGACTACTGTGAAGTACTGTGCGACTCGGACTACTGTACCTTGTGTGTATACTGTACCTTGTGTGTATACAGTGTGAGTGTACGTGGAATATAATCTTCTTTTACGTTAATCGGCATTTGATTACCCACCTGCACCCAAAAGTGACACAGAATTAATTTATATGCGAATGCAATTTGATTTATTGATTTCTAGAAAATTTGTTTGTGTATTTGGATAATTTACATACTTTCGATTATTCAATAAAATTCAAACGAAGTGACACTGACAATGCTTCCGTGGGTGGTGTGCTACTGATTCAAGTTGTGTTAATTAGCTCTTCTTTTTCCGCCGCTTTCAGACTGTTATAGGCCCTGTAACCTTACCTATTTTAACTTATAATATCATTGATTATATGTATGTAACTCATTTGTTGAATATATTATATTTTTAGAATACTATACCTAAAAGGTAAAAAACGAACCCTCGTGGTCTGACTTCGTCTGTCGGTCTGTCTGTCACACCTATATACTTCAGCAACCATGAATGCTATCGATTTGAAACTTGGAATACGGACGGGCCCGTTGGTCTAGTGGTTAGACACCCTGTCCACTAACCGATGGGTCGTGGGTTCGATTCCCACCAAGTATCTGGGTGTTATTTATCTATTTTAAGTATGCATTTACAAAAAAAATGTATATAAGTATTAGTAAATCAGTTGTCTGGTTTCCATAGTACAGGCTCTGCCTAGTTTGGGATCAGATGACCGTGTGTGGATTGTCCCAAGATATTATTATTAATAATTTTAGATCTAACTTACCCAACCTCACCGCAAAGGAAAAAAAAATATTTTTGCTTTTACTTTTTTTATAATAGGGGTCGAAATGGGTCATCAAAATTTCAAAGTGAGACTATTATATTTAGTGGGGTATCATATGAGAGCTTCATTTACACATCTCAAAACAGATTTTTTTATATTTATGTCACGTAGTTTTTGGCTGATAATCAAAAATGTCAAAAAAAAAACCGTTCCCGTTCCCCTTATCTCCGAAGTTTGTGGAGGGAGAAAAATCTGAAATAATTATGGGTAATAATATCTTTTACAGGGAAAATAAAATGATCTGTCTAAGTAGTATAGTTTTTTAGTAATACTAAAAAAACCTCTACAAACAAACGTAGTATTGCTGTTTGGTTTTTTGCTATTATCAAAAATTACTTACGTCCAAAGATGGTATGGAACGCTCGATGCGCGAGTCTGACTCGCACTTGACCGGTATTTTTTTCTTAATTAAATCCGGTCTTGTATCATCATCATCACCAGCCGGAAGACGTCCACTGCTGAACATAGGCCTCCCCCTTCGAACGCCACAATGACCGACAATTGGCTATTTGCATCCACCGGTTACCTGCGACGCGCACAATGTCGTCTGTCCACCTAGTGGGAGGCCTACCTACGCTGCGTCTTCCGGTTCGTGGTCGCCACTCGAGAACCTTTCTTCCCCAGCGGTTATCGGTTCGCCGAGCGATGTGGCCTGCCCATTGCCACTTCAACTTGCAGATTTTAAGAGCTATGTCGGTGACCTTGGTTCTTCGGCGAATCTCCTCATTTCGGATTCTGTCGCGCAAAGAAACTCCGAGCATAGCTCTCTCCATAGCTCGTTGTGTGACTCTGAGCTTATCCAAAAGGCCAACAGTTAGGGACCACGTCTCAGTACCATATGTCATCACTGGCAACACACACTGGTTAAAAACCTTCGTCTTTAGGCACTGCGGTATTTTGGACGAGAAGATTTCGCGTAGTTTCCCGAACGCTGCCCATCCGAGTTGGATTCTTCGGGCGACCTCTTTGTCGAAGTTGGACCGACCTACCTGGATAGTTTGTCCTAGGTATACATAGTGGTCAACAACTTCGAGTGTATCGTTCCCAACAATTACCGGTACGGGTGCAACATGGACATTAGACATGATCTTCGTCTTGTCCATGTTCATTTTAAGACCCACCTGTTGGGAAACGCTACTGAGGTCGCTGAGCATCGTATTGACGTCCTCCAGCGACTCTGCCATAATGACTATATCATCGGCAAAACGAAGGTGAGTGATGTATTCGCCATTGATATTGATGCCGAATCCGTTCCAGTCCAAGAGCTTGAAAACGTCCTCCAATGCGTTTGTGAACAGTTTCGGAGAAATAACGTCTCCCTGTCTCACACCACGCTGCAATGGGATTGGTTTCGTGCTCTCGTCCTGTAGTCGGATCGACATGGTGGCGTTGCTGTACAAACACTTCAACACTTCGATGTACCTATAGTCAATGTGGCACCGCTGGAGAGATTGCAATACTGCCCAGGTCTCGATTGAATCAAAGGCTTTCTCGTAGTCCACAAACGCTAGACATAATGGCCGATTATACTCCTCGGTCTTCTGTATAATCTGGCGGAGCGTATGTATGTGGTCTACGGTGCTAAAGCCTTTTCGGAACCCGGCTTGTTCGGGAGGCTGGATATCATCAAACCTGCGTTCGAGACGGTTCGTAATGACTCTCGAAAACAGCTTGTATACATGGCTCAGGTGTGAGATAGGTCTATAATTCTTCAATAAAGTGTTATCACCTTTTTTGAAGAAAAGAACCACCACACTCCTGTGCCATGCTTCTGGCGTTGTACCCTCGAGTAAGACGGAATTAAATAACTTCTGGAGGACTAAAAGTACCGGTTTTCCACCCGCTCTCAGAAGTTCTGATGTGATTCCGTCTTCACCCGGCGCCTTGTTATTCTTGAGCTGTTTGAGAGCCATTCTAATCTCGTACAGGCTGATGTCTGGGATGTCCTCAGTGTAGTGTCGGGTTAGTTTGGCTCTGGTGTCCTGAGCTGTTCTATCAATGGGTTCCCGTGTTGAGGTGTATAACTGTCCGTAAAATCTCTCGAGCTCTCTCAATATCTCCGGTTTCGATGAGATGACACTGCCGTCATCGATCTTCAGCTTCGTCATATGGCTACGCCCAATAGACGAATTCTGTGCGAACACTTTAGAGCCTTGGTTCCGCTCAATTGCGTCCTTAATACACGCTGTATTATAGGAACGCAAGTCGTGTCGCATGGATTTTGAGATTCGTCTATTGAGTTCAGCATATTCCGACATATCAGCTGAAGATTGCAGTCTCATCTCAGTCCGGTTTTCCATTAGCTTAATGGTTGTATTGGAGAGCTTTTGAGGTTTTTTACGGTGTGGGGTCTTATAGAACTTGGACCCCACTGCGTGGACAGTTTGCATCAACCCATTGTTTATCTCGTCCGCAGTTTCGCAGTCGGCGAGGCACTGGAAGCGATTATGCAGTTCAAGTTGAAAGTCTTCGGGGTTCTGGATTTGGGCGGATCCTGGACGGAGCGTGGACTTCATCAGACTGGACCTCTCAAGCTTGACGTTGATATTCAATGTGCCTCTAACAATGCGGTGATCGCTACCGGTTTTCACCCTGCCGATCACGGAGACATCATCGAATATATGCTTCTTGGTCGTCATGATGAAGTCAATCTCATTTTTGGTTGAACCATCGGGGCTTATCCACGTCCACTTCCTGGATGGTCGCTTCTTGAAGAAGGAGTTCATCGCAAAGAGTCCCTCCTTCTCCATGAAGTCGACCAGCCGCTGGCCCCTTTGGTTCCGCAGCCCATACCCATACGACCCCACTCTCAACTCATCGCCATTCCGAGTGCCCACCTTTGCGTTAAAGTCCCACATAACAACGGTGAAGTATGTTTTGGAGGTATGTATGGCTTTTGCTATCTCCTCATACATAGCCTCTACTTCATCGTCAGGGTGTGCCGAGGTCGGCGCGTATACCTGTATGACCTTCAGCGAATACCGATCGGTTATTCTGAGTATAAGGTACGCTACCCTGCTCAACACACTATCGACCTTTACCACGTTGTTAATAAGGGACTTACGGACGAGAAACCCGACACCACCCTGGGATTTTCGATCTCCTTCCCGGAAGAAGAGCAAGTTTCCGGAATCAAGGGTTATCGTATCCTGTCCCTCTCGTCGGATTTCAGATAAACCCAAGATGTCCCAACGTAACTTGCTCAATTCTTCCTCCAGCTCGAGAATCTTCTCATCGGTCCTAAGAGTGCGGACGTTGTGTGTTGCCAGGGCCAAAGTTCGGTGGGGGTGGTAGCGGGGCATCTGCCGGAGATTCTTCGCACCCCCTGCTCGACCGTTAACCCGCCCGCTACCAAGGCGAGGAATAGAGGAGCTGCCGGGGACTGGGGGCCGTAAACAAATACTATCAATCATTGTGGGGGGGGGGGGGGGGTTGCCATAATCCCCACGCTTGGCAGGCGTCTTGGGGATCGCAGTATAAGTGATGAGATGGATCACAAAAACAGAAGACGCTGCTGCCCGTCTTCTGGATTTCCCCAAGTCGCCTCTTACGTACACCCAATGGGAAGAGATGGGGGGGTGCTATTCTTACCCGGACACCCCACGGGGGTCTTGTATCGCTAGTATAAATTAGGAAAAAATGTATACATTGTGCACAATGTGTACAATGCATGCATCTAGGTGATGCACTACACTGCCTCTCGTTCCAACTGTTCAGCACCTCGTAAGTTGTTGAATTTTTGTAATTACGAGTGTAAGTTACATTTACATAATACTTGGTGGCAGGTCGAACCACGACCCATCGGGTAGCGGCCAGGGTGTCTGGCCACTAGACCAACGGGCCTGTCAAACCCGATGTTTGTATGAAATTATATTATACGGGATGTAAGGGACATCGTACCGAAAACCGATACCAGGGATGCAGTACATGATTCTGAACATTCTATTTTTCATCAGCTTTTTCATGAATTTCCAAAAAACATGCCGATTTTTTTTAAATTAGGATAACATCTATATTGGTATAATAATAAAGCCTAATTTCAATTTAAAAACAATAACTTACTTATTTGTGCAAAATTAGTAATCATCAGCAGCCGTAAAGTCGACTGGTGAACAAAGGCCTGTCTCTTAGATGGGAGAAGTTGCCATAATCTCCACGCTTGGCAGGCGGCTTGATTGAAATTAGCAATGTAATTTGAAAAATAAATATTCTTTAATTCTTTATTGTACACATACACACAAAACACAGATAAAATACAATACATGAAAAAAGTACAAAGGCGAACTTAACTCATAATTGAGTTTTCTACCAGCAAACCCCAGAGTGGTAGAGGAAAAGAAGATTAATGTGTGAGAGCAAGTGAAATGTACAACAACTAAGAAGGATAGGTAGAATAGAAAGTTAAGTAAAGTTGGCACCTACTTATATTACCTATATAAACCTACATAAGAATACACACAGTAATTACATATATGATATAATAAATAAAATTATAAAATACTTAAACATACATATATATTAACTACTAGCTGACCCACGCAGCTCCGCTCGCGCTGTGTTTACGTTTACTAAACTTTCAATAATATACATTCGCATAAAATACAAAACCTCCTTTTTTAAAGTCGGTTAAAAACTTGGAACCACTTTGTACTTGCCCTCCGAAGCACGGAGACGTTTAGTTCAAATGGCGTTAGACGGTCACCCATCTATTTAATGACCTTACCTAACGTTGCTTAACCTGATCGATTTCCAAACATTGTTAACAACTGTCTATGAGTGTTCCCTTACAAATATTTATTCTAATTATAAAGAAAAAATGATAAAATCGGACCAAGCTTATAACCAAGTACCCATTTTGACTTTAATCCCCTCTCCCAAAAAAACCGTGCTAGATTACGGGATAAAAAGTATCCTATGTCCTACCTCGTAGTAAGATCTCAAATCATGCCAAGTTTCGTTTCAATCCATCCAGTAGTTTCAGCGTGATGCTCAGCCGAGATACAGACAGACAGACAGACAGACAGACAAAAATTAAAAAATTACATTTTCGGCCTCAGTATCGGTTATAGAATGCCCTCCAAATATAATTTTCAAAATATCTTCAATGTACAGAATTGGACTTGTTACAGTTTAATTATAAGTATAGATATAGACTAGCTGACCCAAGCAGCTCCGCCTGCACTACTATTTTTACGTTAACTAAACTTTTAGTATCAGACATTCGCATCGAATACATAACCTCCTTTTTTATAGTCGGTTAAAAACTGGGACCCACTTTTTACTTGCTCTCCGAAGCACGGACCCGTTTAGTTCAAATGGCGTTAAACGGTCACCCATCTATTTAATGACCTTACTTAATGTTGCTTAACCTGATCGATTACAAAACCTTGACAACAACTCTCTATGAGTGTTCCCTTACTAATATTTAATATTCTGTCATATAGTCCTGTCATAAAGAGTTCTGTCATATAGACCTATTTAACACATCTATAAATTTATTGAAAAGTAAGTAGTTATTCGTAACGTTTGGAGATACTTATAATAACTTATGTGCTTGTTTTATTTTGTTTGTTATTTAAATCTTTTTGTTGTTATTAGTACTAATCAAAACTGTTTTTAATTTTTATAAAATCAAGTATACTTTTTTAGGCACTATAGGTCTTTTCTGTAGCTAGTTTTAAGATTTCATTTTCTGATGTATATGACCGTTTGATGCCAAAATAAAGGAAAAAAAAAAAAAATATATTATAAAGAAAAATTGATAAAATCGGACCAAGCGTATAACCAAGTACCCATTTGACTTTAATCCCCTCTCCTAAAAGAACCGTGCTAGATTACGGGATAAAAAGTATCCTATGTCCTACCTCGTAGTAAGATCTCAAATCATGCCAAGTTTCATTTGAATCCATTCAGTAGTTTCGGCGTGATGCGCAGCCGTGATACAGACAGACAGACAGACAAAAATTAAAAAAAATACATTTTCGGCCTCAGTATCGGTTATAGAATGCCCTCCAAATATAATTTTCAAAATATCTTCAATGTACAGAAGAAAAAAGACCTGTTACAGTTTTATTATGAGTATAGATAGAGATAGAGATTAACAATAGAGAGGAAATGCTCTTTTGTTCTTCCTCTGAAGACATCCACAGAAGGACTTTCTCGTACGCTGAGAGGTAAAGAGTTCCACAACCTAACCGCTTCAACGGTAAAGGACGGCTCCTTCTTCTTCCTCCTATAACGACTGGAGGAGTGTTGGGGAATATTATTCCGCACGTATTCATTACATGCTCAAAAATTAACAAGTTAGTCACTTGTCATTTTCCATATAAATGGTTTCTGTAACGTTGTAACGGACAATATGAGAAATCTATACTTATAATAAAACTGTAACAGGTCAAATTCTCTACATTGAAGATATTTTGAAAATTATATTTGGAGGGCATTCTATAACCGGAGGCCGAAATTTTTTTTTTTTAATTTTTGTCTGTCTGTCTGTCTGTCTGTCTGTCTGTATCTCGGCTGAGCATCACGCCGAAACTACTGGATGGATTGAAACGAAACTTGGCATGATTTGAGATCTTACTACGAGGTAGGACATAGGATACTTTTTATCCCGTAATCTAGCACGGTTCTTTTGGGAGAGGGGATTAAAGTCAAAATGGGTACTTGGTTATACGCTTGGTCCGATTATATCATTTTTTCTTTATAATTATAATAAATATTTGTAAGGGAACACTCATAGACAGTTGTTAACAATGTTTGGAAATCGATCAGGTTAAGCAACGTTAGGTAAGGTCATTAAACAGATGGGTGACCGTTTAACACCATTTGAACTAAACGTTTCCGTGCTTCGGAGGGCAAGTACAAAGTGGGTCCAAGTTTTTAACCGACTTTAAAAAAGGAGGTTTTGTATTCTATGCGAATGTATATTATTGAAAGTTTAGTAAACGTAAACACAGCGTGGGCGGAGCTGCGTGGCTCAGCTAGTCTTATATAAAAGTTTTCGGTACGCAGTCCCTTACATCCTGTATATATAATAACTAAATATTTACAGTTTGCTAACAAATACGTACTTAAACAAAGTAAAAAAACTTCCTCTAAGTGGTCGCCCCACTAGAAGGGAAGGGTACCTACCTAAAAGACTAGCGGCGTTGCCTCTTTGTATGGCCAAACATAATAATATGTATCATCAAACTAAGTAAAATTGTTACAACACTTCGATGATGGATTCGTAAAAAGCGTTTACATAATAAAAATGTTTTCATCCCGAGTAATATCCCACGTGTCGTGACGTCACTTGTTTCGTTTATCCACATAAGGTCCTTTACCTTTATGTGCCAACACGCGTAAGTAAATGCGTGATTCAAACAAAACAAAATAAACTAACATTACATCACGCCTTTTCCCTGAACCTATAGGTACTCCGGAAAACTAAAGATAATATCGTGGCAGAACTAAAACTAGGAGCTCCAGGTAATAATGTACGTAGTATTCTTTATTTATTTAGGACAACCAGTAATTGTTACATTAGCACACTTACTATCGCACTCACAAACCCCAATCTATATTATTAAAAGAGCAGGGTGTTTTCTAGGAATCACGATACAGCAAAAACCTTAAAACGTACAATCTGAAAATTTGGAACCAACATTATGCAAATAGTGGTGAACAATAAGAACGGATTTGTCGAAATTCCATACCTAAGTGGGTCAAATGGGCTCCCAAAGTTTGTATGGAAAAAACATTGTTTTTCGTCACACGAACATGAAACTTTGTCAGTGTAATAAACAAAAGAAATAAAGAAACACGTGTATCACACTTTTTGAAAATCGACCCTTATAGGGATTTTATCATGGTTTTTGAGTATGCAACGTGAAAAAAAAACATACTTACTACATTGATGAAACTTTGCGAATATATTTATCAAAATAAAGCAATCGATGTGTAAATAATCATGTTTTGAGAATCAACTCCGAAATGGGTCCAATTGGGGTCCAAAAAATGTTTTACGACCTAAAGTCATAAGACTTAGTTTATATATTGTACACAAGAATCTAAGAAACCTATTTCCAGCATTTTTGAAAAACTATCCCTAAGGTCATTTAACGGGGTTTCAAAGTTTGCACAAACAAGGATTTTCATCCTATGATGCTGCTAGAATAGCGGAACTCGGTAAATAAACTCAACACAACAATTGAAAAAAACTAATTTTGAGCATTTTGTAAAATTAAACCCTATATGGGTAAATGGGCTCCCAAAGAAGGTATGGAAAAAATGTTTTTTCATCACACGGATATGAAATTCTGTCAATGTACTAAACCAAAGAAATTAAGAACCACGTGTATCCCAACTTTTTCAAATTCGACCCGTAAAGGGGTGTTAGCATGGTTTTTGAGTATGAAACGCGGAAAAAAATATCATGCATTGATGAAACTTTGCGAATACACTTATCAAACTAAAGCAATTATTGTTTATATAATATTTTTTTGAAAATCATTTCTTAAAGCGATCTTCAAAAATTAGGCTTCAAAAATTTATTTTTCGACCTACAGTCATAAGACTTAATTTATGTATTGCACATAAGAATCTAAGAAACCTATTTCCAGCATTTTGCAAAAAATAACCCCTATAGTCATTTAATGGGGTTGTAAAGTTTACACATAGAATGATTTCCATTTAAATCTATAATACAGCTAGAGTAACGAAACTCGGTACATAAACTCAATAAAAACCCCCAAGTGGGTCTAATGGGGTCTCAGTTTGTATGGAAAACAATTTTTTTTACCACACATACACGAAATTTTGTAAACGTACTAAACAAAAGAACTGAAGAAACACCTGTATTAAAACTTTTGAAAATCGACCCTAACGGGGTTTTAGTATGGTTTTTAAGTTTGAACTGCGGAAAAATATTATGCTGCATTGATGAAACTTTGCGAATACTATCAAACTAAAGCAATCCATGTGTAAATAGTTTTTGAAAATCAACACCTAAAGGCATCCAATTGGGGTCCAAAAATGTTCTTCGACCTGTAGTCATAACGCTTAATTTATGTATTGCACACAAGAATCTAAGAAACCCATTTCTGTCATTTTGCGAAAAACAATCCCTAAGGTCAGGTCATATAATGGGGTTGAAAAACACGTAGAACGATTTCCATTGAATGTTATAATGCAGCTAAAGTAACGAAACTCGATACATACGTACAACATACATACATATATACATAAACAAAACAATGTAACAAACGGATTTTCAGCATTTTTCGAAAATCAACCCCTAAGTTGGCCAAAAGTTACTATGGAAAAAAATATTCATCACATGGACACGAAACTTTATAAGTGCACTGATAAAAAAACACGTGTATCACATATATTTTTTTAAATCAGCCCTTGAACGGTTTTAGCATGATTTTTGAGTATCAAACGCGGAAAGAAAATCATGTTGCAATGATGAAATTGTTTTAATAAATTCATTCAGCAATTTATTTTGAAAATCAACCCCTAATAGGGTCCGATCGGGTCCAAAAAGTGTTTTTTTGTCCTACAGTCACAGGATTTATTTTATGCATTGCACACAATAATCTAAAAAAACTTATTTTCGGCATTCTTCAAAAAACAATCCCTAAGGTAATTTTATAAGGTTGCAATGTTTGCAAGAAGTTTGCAGGTTGTTTGAAGGATTTTCATTTTAGCTATAATGCGGCTACAGTCACAAAACTCATTAAATAAACTCAACATAACAACAAGTAAATTTTCTGCATTTTTCGGAAATCAACCCCTAACTGGGTCAAATAGCTATCAAAGTTAGCAAAAAAATATTTTTCATCACAAGGACACAAAACTTTGTCATCAAAAGAAGTTGAAAAACACGTCTGACAGATTTGTTTTGAAAATCAACCCTTGTCGGGATTTTAGCATGGTTTTTGAGTATGAGTGCGGAAAATAAATTCATGCTGCACTGATGATTCATGAAATTAAAGAAATCCATGAGATTTTTTTTATTGACCGTTCAATGGGATTAATTCGGGTCCAAATCATGTATTTTTACCCTACACACAATATTTATTTTATTTATTTCACATAAGAATCTAAGAAACCTGTTTCCTGCATTCATCGAATTGACGGGCCCGTTGGTCTAGTGGTCAGCCTGCCTGCTAACCGATGGGTCGTGGGTTCGATTCCCGCCAAGTGTCTGGGTGTTGTTTAAAAAAAAAGTATATAAGTATTCGTATCAGTTGTCTGGTTTCCATAGTACAGGCTCTGCCTAGTTTGGGATCGGATGACCGTGTGTGGATTGTCCCAAGATATTATTATTATTATTTATCGAAAAATAAAAACCCTTTGGTCAATTAATGGTTTCAAAGTTTGCATACAGAAGGATTTCCATTTAAGTTATAATGCAGTTACAGTCACTAAACTTTGTAAGTAAACTCAACACAACAATTTAGCAAACTAATTTTCAGCATTTTTAACCGACTTCAAAAAAGGAGGAGGTTCTCAATTTGTCTGTACATATATTTTTTTCTATGTATATGTTCGCGCTCGCGACTCTGGCAAGTATAAACCGATTTCAAAAATTCTTTCTGGTACGGATAGGCCGCTCCACTGACTGGGTACCATAAAAAATATTACCTACTTACGAACAAGCACTTCCTGAAAAAACAAAAATGGCGACTCAGAAAAAACTGTAGGAATACCTAAAAGATGATGTTTTTTTTAAGGACAAACTCTGGCAAATATTTACCAATTTCAATGATTCTCTTTTATTCAAAAGAAGGAACCACTGTAATGAATATGTATAAATTTTATCACAACCAGAACTTCGTGGAGAATCATGATTGATTTGGAAGAATTTGTCCAGTAAAAAAAAAGAATACATACAGACGAATTGAGAACCTCCTCCTTCTTTGCAGTCGGTTAAAAAACCATGAATCTGATGTTCTCCATTACATTACTCTGACAAATGTGAACCGATTTCGATGATTCTTTTTTTATTCAAGAGAGTAAACTACTGTAATGATTGCAAATTTCATTAGCACCGGATAAAGTGTTCCTGAAGAAAATATACTCAGTAGGTACGTCAACACTAACTTCAATAACATTTAAATTATTAGCTTTTTAGTGTTGTTGAAGTCGGTTCATTGTTTTTGTTGCGTTGTGTGCAATGTTTTATTCGAGAATCGACCCGTGGGACAAGTGAGGTATCAAAGTTTGTATGTAAAAAATATTTTTTCAGACATGAAACTTTGTCAGTGTACTCATAAAAAAATTGAGAAACACGTCTAATACATTTGTTTTGGAAATCAACCCATAACGGGGTTTAAGCACGGATTTTGAGTATCAAACGCGAAAATAAAATTCATGCTGCACTAATATAATAAATAATATATATAATATCCTAGGACAATTCACACACGGTCATCTGAACCCAAACTAGGCACAGCCTGTACTATGGAAACCAGACAACTGATACTAATACTTATATACTTTTTTTTTGTAAATACACTGATGACACTTTGCGGATAAATTCGTAATTTTGAAGTAATCCATGTCTTTTTTTTTAATTAATCCCTAAAAGCGTTCAATTCAGTTCCAAAACAATATTTTATTCCTACAGCCATACGACATATTTTATGTATTGCATACAAGATTCCAAGAAACCGTTTTCGGCATTCTTCGAAAAATCCCTAAAGTTTGCGTGAAGAAAGATCTCCATTTAATGCTATAATGCAACTATGGTAACGAAACTCAGTAAACGAACTAAACAAAACTATAGAATAAACTAACTTCCAGCATTTTTCGAAAATCAACCACTAAGGGCATCTACCAATGGGGTTACCAAATGGTTTCCACTTAACAATCTCAAAAGTTTTTTAATGGAATTGCAAAATAAGTACTGTAGGTATCTTTTTAACTAAAGAAGTAAATATTTAAGAAATGGGAGCTATGATAGTTTACACAAAAATACAGGCGACATACTTGATACCGATTAGATCAGGAAGTGTGAAAAATATTGAAATGGATCGTCCGAAGATCGGACCAACAATAATAACTAAGAAGACCTGAGGGTGCACCGGTATAATTGTGACATAAGGACGTTCAACATCTCAGTCCTCCCATGGCCATGGGTGCTGCAAAGCATTCGAAACGTCGGGATAGTAAAAGCTAAAAGAAAAGTTGTTTGATTTCAATGTGTAGCATTCGCGTAAATAAAAGACAACATTAGTGTAAACAATATTTTAAAAAACCTCGGTCCATAATTCAAAACACGTTTGAGTAACAAAGTAAACGCGGGCGAAGCCGCGGGCTACAGCTAGTTAACTTTAATTATAATTAAGTCACTTTTTAAAATCTATTTATTTCGACTGTCGGAGCCGTTTATGATTAATTTCGATTATTGAACACGAGATAATCGTTATCTCTGCTCACCATTTGAGTATTAATGGGCTTCGAGTATCGAAATAATCTGATTTAAAAAATATATTATTGATCATTAACTTTAATAGACGTTTGTAGGTTCAGCAGTTAAATTTACAAAATACATTGAAAATTAATTAAATGCACATTTTTTTAAAGTGTCACAATATGGTCTATAAGTGAACTCAGGGTAAGTTATCTAACAAAAAAATAAAAAAATGTAACATTAATAATGGTTCACATGCTATGATAGACTTAATTTGTTCGAAAAGACTTCATTATGAGTTTCTTATAACGGCGCAGAGAATCATTGAATATAATCACTATTTCCATCTAGTGAGTTGTAATATTTTTTTTTTTTTGTATTACTTAATAGACTCTATTTTAATTTGATCAGTATGACAAAATTAAATGCCTACAAAAAACCTACAGATAATTACTTACTTTTATTACGTGTGTGGATTGTCCCGAGATATTATTATTATTATTACTTACGCGCTAGTTAACTAATATTATAAACCTGAGGGCTGCAACATCAAGATTATAAACACATAATACATGTGCCCTGGTCCAAAGCTCGTTATGATCATAATTACATGCTTGAAACAATGATATTTTATAAAATAGATATGCCATTAGTGCACAAGTGAAGACATGAAATTCGCCTAATTGTGACCTAGCAGTAAGTCCCGCGTCGGTAAAATGTAACGATTGTGAAGTGTGCCTCTGAAAAACAGGTAAAATGCCGTGATGCATATTTAGAAAATGCACAAAATACTGCAAAAAGTAAGTAATAAGGAAGATAACATATCTATATATGAAAAAAAAAAATACTTATACTTACCTATAACATACAATTTTATTTATACTTACTTATAACATATCTATGGTTTTTAAGCCATATGGCTTAAAATTAACATATAGCGCTCACAACGCGTGAAATATGAACTGTATATATGTATAGACTAGACTTAAGACTTTATATAGAGATAGACATCGCATCGAATAAGATTTATTTTTTATTAAGCAAAGTGGTACAATTTAGGATCTCCAAGAATCCTCTGATGCCATAGCAACAATTATTAATTATTACGACGGTTAATTCTACAAAGATAATCAAACTAACCATTAGTAAACTAGAAACTAGACAAGCTATGTAGGTATGTCCTTAGACGGGCCCGTTGGTCTAGTGGTTAGTGACCCTGTCTGCTAACCAACAGGTCGTGGGTTCGATTCCCACCAAGTGTCTGGGTGTTTTATCTATATAAGTATGTATTTACAAAAAAAAAAGTATATAAGTATTAGTATCAGTTGTCTGGTTTCCATAGTACAGGCTCTGCCTAGTTTGGGATCAGATGACCGTGTGTGAATTGTCCCAGGATATTATTATTATTATTATCCACTTTGAAAGCCTATAAGTTTGCTGTCGACGGCGCCTCTTCAAATGTCATTTGCAATATATTGTGACTGCGAATCTTCGTGAACGTTTCGTAGGCGCCACTTTTGTAACGTTTACATAATAATTTGTTTCCTTGTTTGTCCGTGACATGTTTCTTTGTACATTTGCATTTTCCTCTATTTTGTCGCCCTATTATCGTAGAATATTGTCAAATCAACACAAAATCTTATTGTTACGCATTATTTCAAAAACATTCGTACGTATCTTGTCTACCGTTGTTACTACGGGGTTTTATTGATTCAAATGAAACAGACTGAGAAATAGAATAGGTAGTTTAAGATACAAGCGATATATACAAGATTTTTATTACTAGTTGGTAGGGTAGGTTCCTCGTGCAGGTAGGTATCACCGCAGTGTCCACCCAGCAATGTGTAAACATTTCTGTACTCCGGTGTGAAGGGCACTGTAGCTGGTCAAATTACCGAGAATACCGGGTTTATGAAACTTAATAACTAGATAGTAGATAGACAATTCTTTATGGCGCACAAAAAAAAACGTATACTAAAAGAAAAAGATACAAAATAAATGACATGCAACAATGGGCGGCCTTATCGTTAAAAGCGATCTCTTCCAGGCAACCTTTCTATCTAATGTCGGAGGTGAGGAGCGGTAACACAATGCAGCAGTCAGGCGGACGTTCTGCTTGTTTCTATTATATCGATTATAAGAAGATCACACACAAATTATCAGCTAACGGTAAAGCGAACCCACGCTTGTTGTCAGACTGTATATTAGTTATATTAGATGCATGCACCCAACTCTGGTATGATTGAGTAAAAATAATCTCCTGGCAACTGATGGCAGTTGATAAAGCGGCAACAGGCTGGCTGCCAAGAAAGCTTTTGTACCTACCCTACTGGCTGGAGCGCTTTAAGCGCTCGCCCTCTTGCCCGGTGAAGCTGCTATAGCCATCTGCGGCCAACAGTACTACAAATACAAACTAAATTTTGCGCGTAAATACAGGATTATTTTATTGCCAAAAAAGGCAGAAAAATCTAAGCAGAGAAACATTTATTAACCGTACTAAAGTAATGCTAAGTGTGTGTGACATACCAATACTATTTTATTTAGATTTATAATTTTATGAAAATTGACATTTTTCGCCGGGGGTTAAAGGCAGAGTTGGTGATTTAAAAAATATTGAGATAATTTGCACTAGTCTCTACACAGATGTCGCTATCCAGGCTGCAGATGGCAAACACACACACGCTACTACTATTAATACGCGGCATGATTTAGAATAAAATACCTGTACAAAAAGATTAATTCAAAGTTTAATTATTATCAGCCCACATCAGTCTCCTGCTGGACATAGGCCAAAGCAGGCCATGAAGCCCTATCTTCGACTTCCCCTTCCAGTTAAACTATAGCATTCCAGTAAACTAATAAAACGTGTAAGAATTTAACTTGGACCAATCTGTCAATTAAAATGAAGCGTATAACATATTAAGTAATCGTTTGTAGGTTAGTGGGAACAGTACATGGGCAATTATTTTTATTACGACTACAGTTCGGCACATAGGTACTTTCCAAACTGCCCATCGTTATTATTCCTTGGACGTTTTCAATACGATTTTTTTAGCCATCAAGGTCCACGTCCTTGCCCACTGCACCATTAGGTATTCCGTGGCACCCGCTACATTGCCTCACCACGATGCAAAATTTGTTACACCTATATAAAAGCGAAGGTCCAGTATTCTAACGCCCGCATTATAATATCAAAAGCGGCCATGAAAGGGGTCTCCAAAATGTACCGGACGGTAATATGATAACCAATATTTCTTATATTAAGAAGCTTAATTTACTTTGTTGTGTATATATCTCTATTTTCACAGGTGTTGCTCTTATCATTATTATGTGGTTTAGTGAGAAGTTCAGGGGTGGAACATGCAGTACCAATAGCCGATGCGCCAGTGGTCACGGCTGCGAGCTCTCAGTACTTCGAGAGGACATTTAATAGGCTCGTGGTCCCGCAAGTAGTGACACCCGTCGCACCTCCACCTCTACAACCAGTCTTTCCCGTGGCCCCTCCTCCGCCAGTGTTTGTAGAGCCTGCGAGAACAGTGCCAGTAGCAGTCAACCCTCCGCCAAGCCAAGGAGACCCAGGTCAACCGAACGTCGCTATTGCAGTCGCTACAGCTTACGCGGCAGCTCCAGTAGCCACGATTCTTTTACCACCATACCCATTTGGACTACCACCGGGTTTTGGATTTATACCACCGGAACAACCGATCAATGTACCTGATGATAACAACAAGGAACCGACTACTCAGTCAACAACTCGAGCACAAGTAACAACGACACAGGAGCCAGAAGCGACTACGCCCATACCGTCAAGCAGCGATGACAACTTTGTGCAAGCACTACCATCGAATGAGAATGTAAACTTTAATCTGTATGGACCTCCATTACCACCACAATCACGGCCACAGTTGCAACCACTACCACAGCCACAACAACCTCGCCCACAGTTTCAGCCGCAACCGCAGCAGCCTCTGCCACAATTCCAACCACAACCACAACAACCTCGTCCACAATTCCAACCACAACCACGTCCGCAATTTCAACCACAACCTCAACCACAATTCCAATCGCAACCACAACCTAGACCGCAATACCAACCGCAACCACAACCTAGACCACAATATCAACCGCAACCAGAACCTAGGCCGCAATACCAGCCCTCACCTTACCCTCAGTCAAGACCCCAACAGCCATGGCCACAAAACATACCTAGAAGGAAACCACAAAAACTAAAGACTTCAGTAGAAGTGGTCCCGGTGCCGCTGGCTTACATCTCTCCACCACCTTCAAAGCATCATCATCACCATCATCATGGTCCTGTCAAGGTCGTGAAGCACGTGTATTCATTTATACCGGTATCCAGCTCAAAAATAATTTTAAGACAAGTTCCTGCAAAACTTGTCGCGTACAAAAGTACTAGCAATGTACGAGCAAACGTGAGAGACATCGAACTAACGACCTTCCAACCGTTCCCCAGACCTAGTACTAAGCCACCGAGGATTTGGTAAACCAAAGTGATTAACAATTTTTTTCACTTGTTAATAAATTGCACATTGTAATAAGGTTTATCATGACTTAATATAAATATTTATACTTTTCTATCTTTGTGTTTTATTTTTGACAACACCTGGATGGGATTCCTTGGATTTTCCTTGGTTGCTAGCCGCGACCTAGGCCGACTAAACAATTATGTTGCGCAACGGTTACTTCCAAATCGTGCGTACATTGTTAATGATACTAGGCCTACAAGGCAACTGAATGAAAGTAATGCAAGAGATAGGGGGTTTTCTACGAATATTCAATGGCAAAAATATTAATATATGTCTGTAGATGATTTTATACAGGCTGCGAAGTCGTGGCTCTACTTAACACCGAATTCTTCGAATCTATAATGTTAACGTGAAAATTATAACGTCTGTGGGCTGTTTCCAATTATACGAGTTAATCTAGAGTTCTAATATATATTTTCCAGACTTAAAAGACATTTAATCAATCTAGAAAATTACCTAATAACAATTTTAGTAGGCAGTAAGTATCGTATGCGCTTCGAAGACGTTTGGGACCTAGACCCAAGACTTCTATCGAGTACGGTGGTGGCGGCGGGATTGCGACCCCGATCCTCATGAGCACCACGTCTCGTTCCGGCCAGCCGGCGGGCTCAAAGACAAGTCACTGATGCGTCCCTGATGCACATGTGCTGATGTGACAGCTACAGCGGGTTTTAGTGGATAAGAATCCCACGTACCTATTGACCAGTCCCGGAACCTACAGGAGGTTTTCCCTGCGAGACATACAAGACCTTATGCGAACGTCTATTCCCACCATTAGATACCTACCGAAAGGAACGTCACTCTCCATACACAAGCTCAAAAATGCTTTCCGCGGAACGGGTCCCGGCGCATTTCATGCGGCCCCCGAGCTGATTGAGACCATCGGGGGGGGGGGGGGGCTTTAAGTGAATAAGAGTCCCACGTAACATCCGTCCTCTTCTCGCTGGAGGACGGATATCTTTTTTTGAAGATCTTACCCGGCGTTAATAAAATAAAAATTGGTAATGGGAAAGATCTCATAGGCAGGCGCCATCGAATTGCCACGAAGCAGCGTTGAGGAAACATTGATATGTCTTAAAAAATGTCTTTTTTAACATTTAAAATATTTTTTAATTTTTAAATTCTTCTTAAGTTTTTAGGGTTCGATACCTACAAGGTAAAAAAGGAACCCTTGTGGTCTGACTTCGTCTGTCTGTCTGTCTGTCACACCTATATATTTCAGGAACCACTGATGCTATCGATTTAAAACTTAGAATAGTTTTAGATCTTACTTACCCGACCTCACCGCAAATGAAAAAATTATAATTTTTCTTTTACATATTATAATTATATTTTTTTCTATTTGATATTTTTATAATGAGGGTCAAAATGGGTCATAATTTCAAAGTAAGACTACTATATCGAGTGGGGTATCATATGAAAGGGTAGGCTTTATTTGTACATCTCAAAACAGATTTTTATTTTGGTTTATGTCACGTAGTTTTTGGCTGATAATCAAAAATGTCAAAAAAATACCTCATCTCCGAAGTTTGTGGAGGGAAAAATCTGAAATAAATATTAGTAATACATGTCTATCTACATATAATATACAGGAAAAACAAAATGATAGTAGCTTATTATTAATCCTAAAAAAAAACCGACAACACAACAATCTTAGTTTTGTGGTTTGGTTTTTTTAGTGTCTGAAGCGTTACATGAATAGTAAAATTACTTGAATAGTACGGAACCCTAGGTGCGCGAGACCGACTCGCACTTGACTGGTTTTTTTTTGTAATATATGCACGCTGTGTTGTCTATCTATTATGTAAGCTGTGTTAACCCTTAATACATATTATAATTACACAGAATCACAGAAATTACGCTTTTATTATACCTATTCACCTGTATGTGTTTATGAGAGTGATGGAATTTATCAATAAAATATTCTACACGCCCAAAAACATTAAAAAAAAATAATATCGTGGCTATGGGTACTGCAGTGTATACGAAACCTTAATCTAAAATCTAAAATTCATCATCACTATTGGATTGTATTGGATTATTATTTGTAGATGCTATTTTTAAGTTTAATCATTATTGTATGCCGAAATGGCGGGTCATAGCTGATCGTACTACTTCTTTAACAACTTTTGTTTACCTATGTGCCACAATAAAATACATTTGATTTGATTTGATTTGATTTGATCACCAGCCGGAAGACGTCCACTGCTGAACTTAGGATCCCCCTTCGAACGCCACAATGAATTGACTATTTGCAATCAGCGGTTACATGCGATGCGTAGTGGGAGGCGTGCCTGCGCTGCGTCTTCCGGTGTAGGACAATGCGGGCTGATCACCTGATTTTCTGTAAAGTAAGATGATCCATGCGTCGGATTTGTATGTAAAAAGTCGGTACTGCGCCTTACCTCTCCCCCGGTCGTGTCGATCTTCCGTCTCATGGGATTGTAAGAGGTGTAAAGGAAAAGAGAGTGCATTTGTGTCTACGCAAGCGCTTCTGCAGTATACATAATATATATATATCCCGTGTAGATATCTTGTGACAGATTGGCCGCTGTGGTCGCATCGGGCAGGAGGAAATTATTATGATTATTCAATGAGCGAGAAATTGTTTACTGACACAATTATTTTATTTAGAACACTCATAATCTAATTAATACAATTGTGTATTGTAAATACTTCGTTGACAGGAAACTTTTATTTCCAAAATACACATACTTACTAATAATACACATCTCAAAATAACTTTTTTTAAAGGGCATAAATTGGACCTACTAAATTCGCTACAGGTCGAGAATTCATTTACACTTTACTATTTGGATTGTATCCTATATCGGACTATGCAAGGTATGTTAAATTTAAGTTCAAAACCTTTTTGGTTACGCGGGAGAAACTTCAGTAACGTGATTCACGACTATTTGTACGATGTCGTCTTTAATGTGGAGAGTTCCTTATTAATTAAAAATTGTATTATTATACACATATAACACCACATACATTTTTTCCTGGTGTAATTTGTGGTAAGTCGGACCATTCACGATCCTGCGCAGCTACGTCTCCTGCAGGACGTTTTGTGCCAAATTGTAGGACGCCACGCTGCTGGCTGAATGCAAAGCCATACACTGTAATCCATCGACTCGACATCCAGCCGCCACATAGGACCAACTCATCGAGTTATAAGTATTTTCATAAAAGTTCTCATTAAACTTAAAATATACAACAAATTAAAGGAAATACATTGATTTGACCAATAGGTACTAGTATATAAAAAAAACGTTAGTTGCGTGGGGAAATCAAACAGGATGCTGCGTCAGCATATTGCCGTGCCATAATGATTTATCAATATAGAGCAAAGCAACAATATCAGCAGCCAACAGACGTCTATTGCTGAACAAAGGCTTCCGCCTTAGAAAGGAGGGGTTGCCATAATCCCCAAGGTTGTCAGGGGTCTTGGAGATCGCCGTTTAGTGGTAGGTAATCCAATAGAAAGAAGCTGCTGCCCGTCCTTCGTTTTCCCTTAAAGTCTCTCTTACGGACACTCAAAGGGAGGAGATGGAAGGGTGCTTCCTTCCCCGGACACACCAAGCGTGGAAACAACATACCTAGTGCTTTTTTCTGGCGGTAAAGGTTAACACGTTCGAAGACACATTGCACATTCTTTAATTTACGTCACCAGTTTATTAATTACAAAGCCAAGTCAAACACCAAAATGAAAAATTAAATTAAATAATTTACTTACGACAACTGGCTTCTAATTTCCAATGACTATCGCGCTGTAAAGACGCTTACCATATTTTCTGATAGTAAAAAACTAGTAGAGTAATAAAAAAAATGACAATTAAAAGCCCGAATGCCCAAACATGATGGTCGGGACCTGTGTAATGTTATCAGTCTGACCAGCTCCGCTGTCGTAACGACTGGCGGCCCCGTTGCGTGCCCGGGGTCTAACGAGTCATTGCGCGCAGTGACGAAACTAAGAACAAGGTGAATCTTGCTTTACAACGGTATAAAAGGTATTGTCACCGAGCCTCGGACATCACACTCACATCTTCTGTTCGCCAAACAGAAACAACAAACAACAACAAAATGTACAAGATCGTGAGTATTCTCAGTTATTGTATCTTTAAATCAAGTTTATGAGTATAAGAAATATTAATACGTACCGGACTTTCATCAAAGTTAACTGAGAACCATTCCGATCAAATCTGCTTTTAAGTTAAAAAAAAAACTCTAAATAGGTAATTTCCATTCGCTTGAGGGCTACGATGCCACTGACAGACACAGGGGCTGCAACATATACACGAGAGGTATATTATACGTCAAAGTTTAAAACAAAAAACATATGAAAACCATCAATTTATTTAAATCAATGATGAAATTTTTTTTTAAATATCTCAGCCCCGTACATAACAAAGTAGAACATAACAAAGAGATGCTCTTTATTTGGGAATAATTCACATAATTACTAAAATAATTTTATTTTCCAGGTGTTCTTCCTTGCCGCCCTCGCTCTGGCTGCCGGCAAACCCAGCATCGGCCCTGCTGCTTTCGTAGCTGCCCCTGCTCCCCTCGTTGCTGCCGCTCCGGTGGTCGCTGCGCCCGCACCCTTCGTGACTGCTTCCAGCTCTCAGTACGTCGCCAGGAACTACAATGGCTTGTACGCTGCTGCTGCACCGTTGGTGGCCGCGCCCGCTCCTGTAGTGGCCGCTGCGCCCGCGCCGTACTACGCTCCGGCTGCTAGGCTCGTGGCCCCCGCTGCTGCGCCTCTGGTGGCTGCCCCCGCTCCCGTACTGCCCGCGTACGCCCGCTATGCGGCGCCCTACTATGCGGCTTCGCCTTACTTCGCCCCCTCTGCCCCTCTAATCGCCCTCAAGTGAACTCCAGCTGATGCATAGTCATATTTTATAGCTTTTTTATACCGAAGAAATATAAAAGTCATTATTCAATTATTTTATTTTTTATTTCCTTTAATAATAAAACCCGTAATAAAAATAATATTCAAGTCGATGCTAGACGGAGCTAAACCGGTGGCACAAGAAGATCAGTTTATATTAAACAATTAAGCCAGCCTTGAAATAAACTAAACCTACATTGAAATTGAAGATGCTCAACGAGTGGAAGGATTTCAATCATTACGACGACTACGATGCCACAAGCAGGCAAACACCACTGTTTTAGTAACAGCATCGTTGTGGCGATGTACAGCCATAAGCTTGCACATATAAGGCGTTGTTGTGAGCCCGTATTTTTGAAAACTGTATTTTACTAGCAGTCTAATAGGTCTAAGAGTAAAACTTAAAATTAATCGTCTTTGGGAACATTGTTTGTATTTTTAATGTGATTGCTTAGCCACTGCGGCCCTGTCCAGACAGGGCCCGGCCGCAGTGGCTAAGCAATCACGTTGCCATATCGAGGCTTACGAAACTGATGTATGTGACTTTCATGACTAATATCCAAAATGCTACCCAGTACCATGACTAGGAGTGAAGTACCCTGCGATTAGAGACATTTATGAAGTCCTACTTGTCTCGTTACTAGTCACATAAACAGCAAAAAGTAATTTATGATGATAAGATTACAATCATTATTTAAATACCATTTAAATGTTAACCTCTAAAAGAATCGGCCTTCTATCGAAGTTACCATATTACGGACTTTCCGAGGGTTTGTGCGAATGGATCGCCCGCGTTTTGTCCAGCAGATGCATTAGAGCCGTAGTCGATGGCAGTTGCTCTGATAGCATGGATATTAACGCTGGCGTCCCACAAGGGTCCGTGCTGTCCCAAACGCTGTTCCTTTTGCATATTACTGATATGCTATCTATCGACGGCATTCATTGCTATGCAGAGGACAGTACCGGGGATACCTATTACTCGGGCCGTACCAAAATCCCTCGTTCTGCTGTGGACGTCCGTCTTGTATCCGAAATCGAGAGTACACTCAACAAGATGATTGGGGACGATTTAATTTAGTCCACTTTAACCCCACTAAGACACAAGTCTGTGCATTCACCAATAAGAAAATACCGTTCGCTGTTAATACCTCAATTCCAGAACACATCACTTCAGTATTTCAAAGAGTATCGGGATCTTAGGTGTCAATATACCCTATGATGTGCAGTTCCGAGAGTACCTTGAGGACAAGGTCAAGCTGACGACAAGAAAGCTAGATGTGATTAATAGGGCGAAGCAGTACTTCACTTCGCACCAGACATTATTACTTTATAACACGCAAGTTCGGCCGTATATGGAGTACTGCTGTCACCTAAGGGCGGGAGCGCAAAGACTAGGATTGTCGACGATCCTGAACTCTCAAACGGTTTAGAATCTCTGCGGATGAGAAAGGATGTAGCTTTCCTGTGTGTTTTCTACTGATTGTAGAACGTACAGTGTGTGTCGGCGCTGGTGATCCTACTGGTGGGGCTAGCGTCCATACCATAGGCTGCGGTGACTGCTTACCATCAGGCGGGCTGCATGCATGTTTGCCACCTTGGTGGTATAAAAAAATCACTTCGTCTTATTTGCATCCTTAAACAAACCCTGGCCCATGATACGAGTAAAAGGGAACTGCGGTAAAAAGATGTTATGGCGGCTCGATGGTGAAGGAAAACGGCACTGATGTCAATTCAATTCAATTTAATTCAATTTATTTGCATAAATGTGGTGCTTATAAAGATGGTACATTAGAAACATTGCGAGCGATACACATTTGCCATTAAATAGCATGGAAAATTATATACAAATTCATATTGGATTTTAAAATTGTCAAGCCTGGAAAATTTCAAATTATAGCTTAATTAAAACCGATATTTACAATTGACATTGTAATGATTTCTGATATTTAAGCGAATATTACACATTGAAATGAAACTAATTTTACGGATTATATCGCGGTTTATTTTTGATTTTAATTTCCCGACGTTTCGAATACTTTACAGCATTCATGGTCACGGGCGGACTGAGGTGGTAGCTGTCCATATGTCATAGTTGTCTTAGGGTACCCTCAGGTCTTCTAATTATTATTGTTAGTCCGATCTACGCAGAAAGAGCTTACAGTATCTTGAGGTCTTGCAGTGGAATGCTTGTGTGTGGATTTGACTATGTTTATCACGGGATCCCAAGCTGGTGGTAGCACCCAGCCATCTTCTCTATTAATAATAATAATATCTTGGGACAATCCACACATGGTCATCCGATCCCAAACTAGGCAGAGCCTGTACTATGGAAACCAGACAACTGATACTAATACTTATATACTTATTTTTTTGTAAATACATACTTAAATAGATAAACAACACCCAGACACTTGGCGGGAATCGAACCCACGACCCATCGGTTAGCATTGAATTGCATTGATTGGATTGCATTGAAGTTTGGATGCTTTTTAATTTCAATAGCCTCACGAATCATCCTTGGTAGGTAGCGCTGTTCTTTTGCAAGCATTTGTGGTTTGTCAAATCTAATATAATGGCGGGCGCGATCCTGAACATGTTCACAGACTGCAGACTTCCTATAGCGTCGATGTTTAACGTCAGCTATATGTTCTTTTACACGGGTTTTTACCGATCTTTTTGTTTGCCCGATGTATGAGAGCTCACAGTCACAATCCAGTTTGTATACTCCTGCATCTTGTAGAGGTATATGGCACTTGACTGATGGTAAAAACTGACTAATCTTCTTTGGTGGCTTGAAAAATGTTTTAATTGAAGCTCGCTTTAAGATATAGCCAATCTTGTCTGTTACCCCTCTAACATAATATGTTAGCCATATTATGGCAATACAGCAGGCATACGTTCGACTGTGGATGGCTTGACACGTTCACAGTGACGGCGGCGCGGAACTCGGAGCTTGTTATCATGCAGGACCTGCTTGACATTAAAATCAAAAATAAACCGCGATATAATCCGTAAAATTAGTTTCATTTCAATGTAAATTCATATCAATTAATATAACTTTATACCTCTTAATAATGTTATACTACTCTAAAAATTTTTTAAAAAATTACATTGTTACATAATGTTAGATTATTAATATTACCCACCATTGATATTGTTATTAATGTGCGAACAATAACATTCAGTGTACAATGGAGTTCTAACGTAGTAAGAATGTGAAGGTGATTTGTTTAAGTAATTCAACAACAGCAAAGCATTCTTCTACTATCCATTCCCTTAGTTTAAGCACTTGTCATGCAACGGCAACACGGGTTTAAAAACCAACCAACACCGAGGGCTGCAATTAGTGATCTTTGAGTATCATCTCCCATCCGTATTTATATCAGATTTGACAAAATCACAAATACTTAAAGGGAATAACGAACTTTACAAAAGTTATTGAAATTTTGATAGAGAAGCCCGCTAGTTATCCTGAACTACACATAACACAGCAATACCTTTTTTTTTTTGACCCGGGGAAATCTTCCAAAGATCCCCGCAGCTGTGGGGCTCGACCGGGGTATGTGGGAGTCTTACCCACTAAAAACCCCGCGGCTGTCGCATCGGCACATGAGAGGGGCGATCCCAGGGCTCTCCGGTGGGATCTGCATCAGGGGCCCCTCAGTGCCTTGCCTTTGAGCCCGCCGCCGGGGGGCGCATTGTAGCCCCCCGGGAACCTGACACGGTACTCACGGGGACGGGGGTCGCAACCCCGACGCCGTCCTCCTCGGAGTCGCCACCGTACTCAATGGATGTTCAAAGGGCCCACACCCCGAACGTCCAGCGACTCCGAAGGAACACAGCAATACCTAGCTTTAGGTATCGCAGTGTTACCTGGTCACGTGCTGACTACCTGGTCATTCCCTCGTGCAACATACCGTCTAGAAATGATTTACCACCTTTTTTTATATTACCAGCTAAGGTGGCAGACAAGCATGTGACCTGCCTGATGGTAAGCAGTCACGGCAGGCTATGGACGCTAGCAACTCCAGAACAATCACTAGCGCACTGCCGACCCTCAAGACATTAGATATTAAGTCTATTGTGTCTGGTAATTTTACCAGCTTTTTAATTTTCATTTTCATGCAAGGTTGGTTAAATTTTTTTTTTTAATTCAACCGGCTTCAATAACACTGAAAAGTATAAAATAATTTAAATATTATTGAAGTTGGTGCCAAATATTTTATTTTATACTTTTTGGTGATATTTTCATACATAAATAAAGATTGAACCATCGAAGACGGTAAAATGATCTAGGTAGATTATGATCACATTATCGTCTACATGGTTTTACATAATTCATGTTTCTTCAGAAACAATTTATCCGGTCGTAATGAAATTTTCATGGAATCATCATAGTAGTTTACTCACTCGAATAAAAAAGTATCATCGAAATCGTTTCATATTTGTCAGAGTAATGTAATGGAGAACATTAGTTTTATTGTTTTTATTAGATAAATTCCTCCACATCACTCATGGTCCTCCAGGAGGTTCATATCCGATTGTTTTAAAATTCATACAGATTTATTACAGTGGTTCCTTCTTTCGAATAAAAAAAGAATCATTGAAATTGGTAAATACTTGCCAGAGTTATGACCCTTTTTGTCCTCAATAAAATCTTTAAAAAAAAAATTGAACCGACTTCAATATCACTGAAAAGTATAAAATAATTTAAATATTATTGAAGTTGGTGTTAGCTTACCGGCTTTGTATATTTGGCACCAACTTCAATAATATTTAAATTATTTTATACTTTTCAGTGATATTGAAGTCGGTTCAATTTTTTTTTAAAAGATTTTATTTTAAATTTTTTAGTGGTATTTTCATTTATATAGATTGAACCATCGAAAAAGGTAAAATCATCTAGATAGGTTATGATCACATTATCGTCTACATAGTTTTACGTAATTCATGTTTCTTCAGAAAAAAATATCCGGTCGTAATGAAATTTGCATGGAATCATCATAGCAGTTTACTCTCTCGAATAAAAAAAAAATCATCGCAATCGGTTCATAATTGTTAGAGCAATGTAATGGAGAACATCAGTTTTATGGTTTTTACCAGATAAATTCCTCCACATCGTTCATGGTCTTCCAGGAAGTTCTTATCCGGTTGTAATAAAATTCATACAGATTTAATACAGTGGTTTCTTCTTTCGAATAAAAAAAGAATCATTGAAATTGGTAAATATTTGCCAGAGTTATGACCATTTTTGTCCTTAAAAAGCGACATAAAGTCATCGATATAGGCTTTCCTGCAGCTCTCAGTGCGCAGTCACCATTCTGGTTTTTTCAGGAACTACTTATTACAACGCAATATTTTTTTTTATGGGACCCAATCAATGGATTGAAGAATGGATGGAAGGATTTTTTCAAATCGGTTCATAATTGACAGAGTTATGCGCGAACATACATAAAAAAAATATATATTTAGATATACAGACAAATTGAGAACCTCCTCCTTTTTTGAAGTCGGTTAAAAAGCGACATAATGTCATCTAAATGTTAAGTATTTAAGCATTCCTGCAGGTTCCCTGCGCATTCGCCATTCTTGTTTTTTAAGGAGCTACTTATTTCTAAGCAATATTTTTTTTGGGACCCAATCAATGGATTGAAGAATGGATGGAAGAAAGATTTTTGCAAATCGGTTCATAATTGCCAGAGTTACGCGCGAACATAAAAAAAAATATACAGACGAATTGAGAACCTCCTCCTTTTTTGAAGTCGGTTAAAAAACACTATCCACTATATAGATACTACCTATCCGTCTTATTACGAAAACGAGTTTAACCGCGAACCTAGTTTTAGACTGAGGTTTTAGGAACGATTTCGTGAGTTTAAACCTAAGTTCGTCATTATACTGCTTTTCGTAATAAGACTGACTAAGTTTAACTTAATACTTTTGAGTTGAGACGAATTGAGTATCTCTTTTTTGAAGTCGGTTAAAAATGATCTCTATAAGCTAAGTTTTTAGGACCATGAGGACACTATTCGAAAACTGAGATAAATTCCATAAAAGTAGTAAATTTTGCATATATTGTACAATACAAGACCATTTTTAACCGACTTCAAAAAAGGAGGAGGTTCTCAATTCGTCTGTATATATATATATATTTTTCTATGTATGTTCGCGCATAACTCTGGCAATTATGAACCGATTTGAAAAAATCTTTCTTCAATCCATTCTTTAATCCGTTAATTGGGTCCCATAAAAAAATTATTGCTTAGTAATAAATAGTTCCTGAAAAACAAGAATGGTGACTGCGCACTGAGAGCTGCAAGAAAGCCTATATAGATGACGTTTTAGTCGCTCGGACTCGCTCGGTCGGACAAAAATGGTCATAACTCTGGCAAATATTTACCAATTTCAATGATTCTTTTTTTATTCGAAAGAAGAAACCACTGTATTGAATCTGTATGAATTTTATTACAACCGGATAAGAACTTCCTGGAGGACCATGAACGATGTGGAGGAATTTATCTGGTAAAAACCATAAAACTGATGTTCTCCATTACATTGCTCTGACAATTATGAACCGATTTCGATGATTCTTTTTTTATTCGAGAGAGTAAACTACTATGATGTTTCCATGCAAATTTCATTACGACCGGATATTTTTTTCTGAAGAAACATGAATTATGTAAAACTATGTAGACGATAATGTGATCATAACCTACCTAGATAATTTTACGGTTTTCGATGGTTCAATCTTTATATATGAAAATATCACTAAAATGTTTAAAATAAAATCTTTTTAAAAAAAAATTGAACCGACTTCAATATCACTGAAAAGTATAAAATAATTTAAATATTATTGAAGTTGGTGCCAAATATACACAGCAGGTACGCTAACACCAACTTCAATAATATTTAAATTATTTTATACTTTTCAGTGATATTGAAGTCGGTTCAATTTTTTTTTAAAATGATTTTATACTGTTTATTTTTATATAAAATTAACATTGACTACAAAAGATAGCAATAGATAGCAAAGTCTAATTGTTCTGGTTACAAAACCAATAAATAAATGCTGCATATTGTACTACCTATTACAATTAACCTTCGCCTTTCAGCACTGTAAACAAGTTTTCAAGTCCGTAAATCTGTTTAAAATGTGTCACTATTTAAAAGTCTGTAGCGTTTTAGGAGTCACCGCAACATGTGAAATGTCGAAACACAAGGTGAATCTTACTATTCTACCGTATAAAAGTTATTCCTACCCGTTCCAAACATCACATTCACATCTTCCGTCCAACAGACAACTACAACAAAACAACAGCATGTATAAAATCGTAAGTGACTAATAGCCATAATTAGAATTTTGATATGTAAACATAAGCCATAATGAGATTAATTTAAAATAAAATTTGAAGACGCCGTTCTAGTTACAATTTACGTTGTATAAATCAAACTCTTAGTCCACGTCTGTCTGTTTTCTTAGGTGTTCTTCCTTGCTGCCGTCGCCCTGGCTACCGCCAAGCCCAGCATCGGCCCTGCTGCTCTCGTAGCTGCTCCTGCTCCCCTCGTTGCTGCCGCTCCGGTGGTCACTGCGCCCGCGCCCTTCGTGACTGCTTCCAGCTCTCAGTACGTTGCCAGGAACTACAATGGCTTGTACGCTGCTGCTGCACCGTTGGTGGCAGCGCCCGCTTCTGTAGTGGCCGCCGCGCCCGCGCCGTACTACGCTCCGGCGGCTAGGCTCGTGGCCCCTGCTGCTGCTCCTCTGGTGGCTGCCACCGCTCCCTTACTGCCCGCGTACGCGCGTTATGCGGCGCCCTACTATGCGGCTTCACCTTACTTCGCCCCCTCTGCCCCACTAATAGCCCTTAAGTGAAAAGCGACGAACAATATTACCAATTTTTTTTACTCTAAATAAAAACATGCCTATTACTATACCTTATTTTCTTTTTAATAAAATCTGTAGCCTTAACTGACATAGATGTAAACGTATTAGTTAGTACTTATAACAGTAAGCCGTTAAACGTATCTCCATTTAAGTTTCCACATTGACTTTGAGTGGGTTTTATAATTAAAACACCACTTGGTTTTGGTCGGGGGGCTAAAAATAGAATTTAAATAAGCATAAATAATTAAAATTAAAAAAAACCCCTACATTCCCATGTAGGGAGAACGAACTCTTAAAATTACGTAATGGAGCACCATTAACAAACCCTGATCACTATCTTTAGGTATACCAATTACTCGTCGATAGCTATCCAACGAGTCCAAAGTCGCTAGGTCTACGGGTACTGGAGCAAAGAGGCTGTCACTGATCACCTTCCTGCTTCAACATAAGACCCTGGTGAAAGTTTACCACATATTCTTTAGATCATTGTATTTACACATATTCTAAATTTCCTGTCTTTCGGACGAATGGAAGTAATAGAAAATGCTTATTCTATATCTACTTAATATCCCTACATAGATTTGGAAAAGAGCTGATGGTCTTAAACGCCTACACTGATTTTCATGAAACATAGCTAAAATCCATCTCGATTAAAGCAACTTTCAACGAAATAAAAAAACGCATTCTTAGAGAGCTAAGATGCCATAGACAGAAACACACAGTATATGCGTCAGACTCAACCACGCCCTCGTTTTCAGGTCGGAGGTTAAAAATAACACATTTAAATTCACAGATCTAACCACATCATCATAGTAAATCCATACAAAGGATCATGGCGCACGTTATTAGTGCGTGAATATCGACGTGTGACAAGTTTCAAGGAAGTTTTCTTATAGTCCTTGGCAAAAGTAATTCGGTCGATAACAAAGCGTTGCTTACATAAAGAAGCCGTATCACAAAAGGGAACTATCGAAATTAGGCTGGACTATTTGTGTACATGCCTAATATATTTTACTAATCCTTATATCTAACAAACGGTACATATACTCGGTATTCCTTGATTTTGCTAACTGGTAAGTGTTTTGTGAAAATAACTCTTCAGGAAGTTAGCACTGCAGTGTCAAACATTCTGCTTCCAAGCAGTGTGTAAACATTACTGTGTTCTGTTTTGAAGGGTACTGCAGCTGGTGGCATTATGTGACACAATGGAGTCTTCTATTCTACTTAGTGACGAGACTGCTGCTGCAATGTCTACGCACTGTTGCTAATATTTGCCACTTTGGGTAAAGTGCTACCTTTTTTTACGGAAACGAACCAGCCCTCTAACAGGGCGCAGTCAAGATTCTATTACGGCACTTAAACATCTCCTGAGACATTTGGCACTTTGTTCAGATCTCACCAGAGACGGCTCATCATCATAATCGTCAGCAGCCGAAAAGCCGAAAAACGTCCAATACTGAACAAAGTCGAGGGTCTTTGTAGGCCCCTTCGAAGAGATGGGGCTGTCATAATCCCCAGGGACGGTAATAGTCAGTTTTTTTTTATCTGGGAGGAAACAAAGGTCTCAAAGGTTTCTGTAAGGACGAAGGCCGGGTATGTGGTACTCCCGACGACGCAGGGCCTACTCCTTTGATAAAACAAAGCCAGTTGAGTTGGTTGGGGCACGTGCAACGGATGGCACTAAAAATCTCTTCTGGGCCAATTTGAGAAATGACCTGCAATCCATCCAATGCTGCGGTTTAAGGAAACTGTAAAACGTGATAATATGCTGTCGTTTAGTATTGAGCCTAACAACTGAGAGATCGCAGGTGAAAATGGCCTTAATATTTAGCGCAAGTCTATTGCCGAAGGGGTTTTTAATCATGATAGAAATTGCTAGATACACGCCTCAGTGCCACCTACGGAGACTATAATATACGAATCAAAGTTGCGGTCGTCGTTGCTTGCCTCTAAAGAAAAGGGCTTACTAGTCACCAGCGTAAGTGCCGTTTAAACCAATATTGTTGGCCGCCTAAATCTTCAGTCCCATAGCCAAGTAAAGTTGCAATTCTACAATACGAAACGCTAGAGTATAGAAAACCAATGTATGGGAATAACATTTCTCTTCGCTAAGTCACTTGAAGTTTCGTTTTGTAGAATGACAACTTAGCTACTGGTACTGGTGTCATCTACAACAGCCCATATAAGAGGCCAATGATGATACAAAAATAAAAATTCTTTATAATGTAAAAAGTCAAAATACCTTATTACAATAACCAATTTGTTACAGTATCCTATTACAGCTCCATTTCACCGTATCAGCTGGTTTCGGGGACGCGTCTTGAATACAAAGTGGTTGTCGCACGGCGGCGGTGACGCGCAACGGATCACGATTTGCCTCATACGCGGTCGTTCTTCGCATAATATCGGGGGCGTCCTTCATCCGTGAACCAATTCTACGATCGGTATTTACATATTGCGTCTTTCGTTCGTGAAATTTACTTAGAAATTTAAGTACGATTTATATACAACCTACGTCATCTAATTATGTTATACCTATTAGTTGCGAAGCTCGCCACCTCTTCCTTTGGTGTTCATAAATAATACAACCCGTAACAGATTAAGTTCAGATACGTCAAAAGGTCAAGTATATCGTGCTTTAATAACCTAATTAAGGATTTAACCTAATTAAGATACACTACCATTTTGATTATCTACAAAATTAGATGCGTGTAAAACTAAAAACAGCTCTGCAATTCTGCAATTGGCTCCAACGGAAGACCAGCGTTGGTTGTTTACAACCAGCTTTATGCTGAGTTGGAGCCATTTTGTGACGCACATACACACTAAGAGTCTTATTGTATTATTTATTATATACTTATAATGTTTGATATGTGTGTTGAAATGTGTCACAAATAAATATATCTTCTTCTTCTTCTTCTCTGCCCTTCACCTGGCAGAAGATCGGGCTCAATGGAGGCGGATCACAGCTAATATACATGAGAGTGCACAGCGGAGTCACGATCCTCAGTAATGAGGGACCGACTGGCAGAGAGAGAGAGAAAACTAAAAACATGTACCTACACATTAACAAACAATATTTGCCTATAATTATTTAAGTAAATGTTACTGCTACATCTTATGGTGGATTCGTTGTTAGTGGAACTAAACAATGGACCATTTCAAGCCGTAGGCTATGCAGATGATATTATAGTCATACAAGTAAATGGCAAATTTCCAAACGTAGTAACGGATTTGCTGCAGGGTGCTTTGGTTAGGGTGGAAAGATGGTGTAAAGTCAATAACCTTTCCATAAATCCAAGCAAAACGGTTATAGTGCCTTTCACGAGGAAAATACATTTAGAGGGCCTTAGAGACCCAGAAATGTACGGCACCAGACTAAAATGGGCTACGGAAGTGAAATATCTTGGGATAACTCTCGATAGTAAACTAACGTGGCATAGTCATGTTGAAAACATAACAAAAAGGGCCTTACGTGTCTTCAATATGTGCCGTTCTGCGTATGGCAAAACCTGGGGAGTCAAACCAAAGGTAATGTATTGGTTATATACTACGATGGTGAGACCTATTCTTACATACGGCAGCGCTGTATGGTGTCGCTACTGTCTATATGAAACTGTCAAACTACAAGTCATTATCATTATAAAATCTTTAGTTCACGTTTCCGCCACCAGCACAGATAAGTTTGCAACCTCCGCGACCACATTTTAGATGTCATTTTGCTCGTAAATGTTTATCTAGTTTATATATTATATCGATGCTTATAAAGATGACTAACACCTTTATTTTAATGAACACCGATGTTTGGGATTCCTTTGTGGGGATCCCCCACGACCTTTTGGATAGCCAGGCGGTCTAAACACTACATCAACGGGCCCGTCAAATTATTTTCAATAGCGATCCCGTAGCGAATATAAAATATATATACCTATTTATTATACACGTGCTGTAAGTGGAAGATTCCGGAAGAAATTCCTTAAACAGGAGTGAAAACTGAAAGAACAAACTGAAGGACAGATGTGAATATCGACTCTTCTATCATTTCATGTATCATGGTAAATATAATTATATTAAGTGTCGTGACCGATGGTCGTGACACTATAATATATAACAATACAGAGCGACGTAAATTTATTTAGTTATTTAGTTTACTGTTATTTTATATTTAAATGTGTGTGACGCATACCATTTTCTCAATAACAACTGGTTTACCGTTTATATTAATTTATCTTCGGTCATTGTCATATTTATGATACATGTAGAACTAAATGTAGAACTACTGGGAATAGGCCGTCAAATACCTGATTCTCCTTACCTTTCGTAAGGACATTAGGGTATGTTTATAATAGTTATATCCGGTAATATAAGTAATTCAATATGTGCATATTTCTGCACTAACTAATGGTAGATTGTAAGAAAATGTCCGAGACTGATTCCACCTTGTACAATATGTCATCATCATCACCAGCCGGAAGACGTCCACTGCTGAACATAGGCCTTAGAACGCCACAATGAACGACAATTGGCTATTTGCCTCCACCGGTTACATGCGACGCGCACATTGTCGTTTGTCCACCTAGTGGGAGGCCTACCTACGCCGCGTCTTCCGGTCCGTGGTCGCCACTCGGTTACTTCCCCATCGGTTATCGGATCTTCGAGCGATGTGGCCTGCCCATTGCTCATGGCTCTTCGGCGAATCTCCTCATTACGGATTCTGTCACGCAAAGAAACTCCGAGCATAGCTCTCTCCATAGCTCGTTGTGTGACTCTGAGTTTATCTAAAAAGCCACCAGTTAGGGACTACGACTCAGTACCATATGTCATCACTGGCAACACACACTGGTTAAAAGCCTTCGTCTTCAGGCCCTGCGGTGTTTCGGAAGAGAAGATAGTGCGTAGTTTCCCGAACGCGCCCCATCTGAGTTGGATTCTTCGGGTGACATTTTGGTCGAAGTTGGGCCGATTTAACTGGATGGTTTGTCCAAGGTATACATAGTTGTCAACAACTTCGAGTGTATTGTTCCCAACAACTTCCGATACGGGTGCAACATGGACATTAGACATTATCTTCGTCTATGTTCATTTTAAGACCTACCTGTTGGGAAACGCTACTGAGGTCACTGAGCATCATACTTTATTTAACTTTTTGCACATATTGTACACTATAGAATAATACGTTAAATCTGATATAATATTTTCTTAAGAATTCAATTGTTTTTACCTGCTAATTAAATGTATGATGTAATTTATAATTAGTACCCCTTTTGGACCCACAATTATATAATAGTCCTAGCGATGGTCCGTCTGCCTACATATTCGGTAACTAATGGTGTTCATGTTGACACCTAATTGAGCATGCGCAAGTCCTGCAAGGAAAGTGAAACCAGCTGATACCAACATAGACGTAATGCTTGCAACAGTATGAACTATATAACGACATGTGACACATCCATCGACACATTTCATAGTCGACACTCGAATAATCGAGTCGTATTAATAATTCACAATGTATTTCGTAAGACTAGTGAGTATTAGTCACAATCTAAATGAAATTACAAGTATAATGAAGGAGGATTCTAAGTGATTTATTTGCTTTTACAGATTATTGCAACACTCGCCGTTATAGCTAGCTGCAATGCTAGCGGGATCGGCCACATAGCAGCTGTGAAATCATTTCCTATAGTGAGATACGCTCCGTTCTACAACTTCCCGACGGGTCTCCGGTCAATACACGCAGTGGCTCCCGCGGCTGCACATGTACCTTTAGCTGCGCCGGTACCTGCACCTTTCGCTGCGCCAGCGCCAGTCTTCTCTGCTCCAGCGCCAGTCTTCCCCGCTCCTGCGCCAGTCTTTCCCGCTCCTGCGCCGGTGTTCCCCGCTCCTGCACCAGTATTCTCTCCACCTGCGCCAGTGTTCCCTGGACCAGCTCCAGTTTTCCCTGCTCCTGCGCCCGTCTATCCTGCGCCTGCACCGGTGTTTCCTGCACCAGCACCAATCGTCGCTCCCGGACCATTCTTTGCGCCCGCGTTACCTAGACTTGCTCCAGCGTTTCCTGTTCTACCTAGGATAACGTCATCAGTCCCTGTTTTGCCTAGATTAGCTTCTCCATACCCAGTGTTGCAAAGGATAGCCCCCGTGGTGCAGGGGCTGCCCGCGCCACCGGTGTTCGCTCGTGCTGTGTCTCCATTGCCCCAGGCCCCATTCTCTCCTATTGTGAGGCCTGTAGCAGCACCAATACCGGCTCCGCTTTTCGCTCCCGCTGCAGCCCCTTCTCCATATGCCTTCGCAAAGACTTATGCTCCTGCATGGAAATAAATCTAGTCTGTTAGGTACATAATGGTTAGTTAGCTTAATATTGTTATTTCTGTAGTACAATTTAGTAGATAATATTTTTATACAATTTTTGTAAATAAAAACACGAAATATACTGGTTTAATATTTATTTCTTGAAAATGTAGCAACACAAAGCTTACGTAAGTACATTTTTCCTATCCCTCTGTTGTAATGGGTTTTAGATACTTCTAAATATAGTATCCACTTCAATTTCTTTTTCTAATTTTGTTCAGAAAATCATTGGAGTCTAAAATAGACATGTTCATATCTTTATGAAGTAACATATAAACTGGTTGCTCTAATAAAAAAAGATTGAGGTAATCTACATAATAAGAAAATAAATTTATTTTATTTTTAATGAAAACAGGTTAAAATTTCTATAAATAAACGAACTCCCTTCAGAAAGATTAAAGATACTATATTAGAGATTCTCTTGGATTCCATTTCGTATAAAATGAAAAATACTCCAAAACTAAAGACAAAAATACACTATATTTGTCTTACTGAAGTGACATCGTGGCGTTTCAAGGGGAATGCGTATACTCAGCAGTGGACGTTTTCCGGCTGGATGACAAAGATATTGTGTAAATCACGATTTAGAACATACTTTCTTCATGGCGGAGCACAAATTTAAAAAAAAAATGACCACAGTCACGGTTAACAACTAGTTCTATGAATGATTTTTAACCGGTTTTTGGTATAGGATTTATCGGCTCGTGTTGTACTGCAAGGCAACTGCGAGGCCGTGTGCATATATGGCAATGCGGCTAGAGCAGCTAAACTAATAAGTGACCTACTAGATAAGTGTCAGATAATTACTACATTCATAACATAACAGTTTATAGAGTAACGGTACTTTGGTTCAAATAAGCTTGTTAACTGACCAAAAACGTACCCAATGGGAAAAAATTAATTGCTCAACGCTACACGTGAGGTAATAACCTCAACACCACAGCTATGGCCCAGTTGAACATTTAAAGGACACTACAATATCGCATACTCGAAATTGATGCAGCCCGACCGGCAAACTAAGAGGTAGTTTCCCAGATGATCGACATCTAATAACTAGCGCCACCCTCAAGTGGCGATGTGTTCTTACGGTGAAATTGTTTAAAAAAGATTAAATATTTATACCGCAGAGCGGCCTTTTGGATTTTTTTCCATACAAAAACCACTAACTATCATTTATCACTTTCACAATTGTCACCTAAAGACAGAATCCGGAGGATGGTACCATTCAATCAGTTGTTGAATATTGCTTCTAACCAATTCATTCTGTTGAAAAACAGCATCAATCCACTAAACGAGTTAGGGTCACAATATCTTAACATGAGGTTTATAGAAGCCTGGATTAGCGGTATATTTCTTCTCAGCCGATCATATTGTTGCCGAAAAATGGTCACATAATTAATTAGATAATTGACTTTTATCATAAGAAAAACTTTCACGCTGGTCCGCAACTACTACTTTCAATACTGAGACAACGTTTTTGGATTTTATCCGCCCGCCGCATTGTTCGTTCCCGCATACATAAATGTAGCGCATGTTTTAGGTTAAAACCAAAAGCTACTTTTCCTATGATGTCCGCTTTGCCATCGTGCCTGTATTGAATACTAGCTGTTGCCCGCAACTTTGCTCGCATCTAGTTAGTATTTAATGAAAGCATTATTTTTATAATACTTATTTGTTAACATGAACACTTTTTAGTTGCAGCTGTAAATTATAGCTAACCATATCCAAAACAAAGTATCCAAATACGTTTAACTTATCTCAGGGTCACAATCTACAAACATTGTGAAATTCAAGAGTACATTACAAGCTTAAAGCACTAAAATAGCAAAAGATTGTTTTTACAAGATTTTTGTGCTCATGGCAACATACCTAACTGCTGTAGCGGGTGCTGTAGAGACAGTCGAGAGTATTGCTCGTTTAAAAATTGTCAGTCTCGAATTTTCCTATTCGTAGATCGATTAAAACCACTAGACTAGAGTCTAGTCTAGTGGTTTTCCCATATTGGTCTAGTCACTAGACCAATATGGGAACATCGTATTATAAAAAATACTGTCATTCTTTGACAAATAGAATGTTGATTATAATTAGGTAGGTATAAAAATAAATACGCCAAATTATGTTATCATTATATTATGTATAAAAGTATAAAAAATGTTACAACTAATCTTTGATATAAATCTTTTCTCGCAAGGAAGGTCATTTACGTGTTCTCTTTAATCTATCGCACAAAAGCCGGGGCTAGCCCATATGGGGCACGGACTAAGGGTGCAGCGGCCGCGTAGGGGTAGGGAGCGGCATACGCAGCTGGGGCAGGCAGAGCGTAAGGGGCGGCGTACTGAGCGGCGTACGGCGCGGCGTACTGAGCGGCGTACGGTCCAGGCAGGACTGGGGTGGGACCGGTGACGTATGGAGCAGCGGCTGCGTACGGTGCTAGTGGGGCCGTGAGGGGCGCCGCGTAAGGAGCCGCGATCAGAGGATTCAGAGCTCTGTTGAAAACGCTGACCTGTGCAGCATATGGTGGTATGTTCTGGGGCACGGCGTGTGCGTAGCCGACTGCAGCCGGCGCCACTAGGGGCGCTGCTGCGATTGCTGGAACTCCACTGCACTCAGCGCTGATGGTGAATGCCGCGGCGATGAGGACGATCTGTAACAGTAAAATTAAAACTTAATAACTAAACAACATGGCCGTAATATAATAAAAGACATCAATATAGTAGAGTTAACGCTAATCCGTGCTATATACCTACATTTAGTCTTTATAAGCACACGAAGTATTTTGATACAATTTTTATTCGTAGGTATATAATACGAGTACATACATAAGTGCACATTAATTTTAAAATAAATATAACTTTCACAGATGGTTGGTAGTTTTATAAAGTCCTTTATTTTTATCCTGACATTTATTTATTAAAGGCTAATTAATTTTATAGTAGTTACTGAAGTTTACTTACAGATTTGAAAGAGAACATCTTGCTTGATATGGCAGTGAACCTTCCTTAACGAAAAGCGGATGTAATGTGTGACTACAAAGAAAAAGTATTGCCTTTTTATACCATGTTTATTGTGATTCAATTATCGTGCGGCTAAACCAACATTTGACGTATCGCGGTCGGTCATTTGGGATTCGCGGAGGTATGTCTAGAGAAATGGATCACATTGGGAAACTATTTCCTTGTGAAATAATTATTTATTTTGGCGCAACCTTCCAATATGCAACTGAAGAATCTTTGTCAGTAGGCACTAATCATTGGATGTTGGTAGCTAGGTTTTGCTGAAGGTGATTTAAAATTCAATGTTAGACCAATCCGTCACTAGAAGACGCCGTTCGGATAGATTTTCTTATTATGCAAACATATCATGTACGATAGTTTGTGGTATACAGAGGAATGTGGGGAACAGATATTACCTGGTGCTCCACCACTCCCTCCTGCTTTTTAGTATTAGTAGATATTTCGTAATTATAATTTTCGTATTGTTTTTTAATTAAACATACAATGGTTATTGGCAGGCTACCGCAACTCCGTAGAACAAAACAATTGTATTGATTTGTGTACAAAGTTTTTAGTAACTTAATAATAATAAAAACAACGCTACCAATTTATAATATTCAAGACATAAAGGGTATAAGTACCTGTTTTTCAATCTGATCCCCCACGGGCATAATTAGACTAAGCTTTACAAGACAATTATGATTTATCCAAATATCGTATTGCGTAGTTATGTTTAACGTATTACCGCTTTTCCTTTTAGTTATATAATTTGCAGTGAAATTGGTGTGCACAGAGTCGAAATTAGAATGCACGTCTTGTCAACAAAGTCTGGGTCAAAAAGCAAGCGCGAGCCAACGGCGATGTCCTGCGCATTAGTTAACCGTCCGCATGCGTGCTCCAACCGCAGGATTGCTCAACGAATTCAACAATCAGTATATAAAGTGACGATGCCCAGGAGACGACACAGTCCACCGGGTTTTTCAGTGCACGCACTTGTGAGCAGTCACATATCCCAAGCAAAATGATCGCCAAATTCCTTGTGAGTTATTTCATGTGTTATAAAGTTATTCTACAAGTGCGCAGGTTCGAACCCCGGCTCACACATCAGATTTCTTTAATAATTCATATGCGAATCGTACCTATTGGTGCGACTGTTCCTAGCATTTGGTGAAGGAAAACATCGTGAAGAAGCCTCCATGTCTGAGAAAGCCTAACTAGCTTTCGAATGACATGTGAAGTCCGCCAACCCGCACTTGGCCAGCGTAGTGGACTATGGCCTAAGCCCCTTCACCTTGAGGAGAAGCCCTTGCCCAACAGTGGATAAAAACAAGGGCTGTTAAAAAGAAAAAAGAAGTTGGTCCTAAACACAAATAAAAACACAATGCTTACACTAACACTAGAATGGACTGACTATAATAATAATATAATAATATCCTGGGACAATTCACACACGGTCATCTGATCCCAAACTAGGCAGAGCCTGTACTATGGAAACCAGACAACTGATACTAATACTTATATACTTTTTTTTTTTTTTTGTAAATACATACTTATATAGATAAAACACCCAGACACTTGGTGGGAATCGAACCCACGACCTGTTGGGTAGCAGACAGGGTCACTAACCACTAGACCAACGGGCCCGTCAAACTTAGGGCCCGTGGCACCTATTTCAATAAAATTTCAGTTATTTTTCACTTTTTAGTGTGGTGTTGGTTTATTTTTTTTATTAAAAATATATTATTGCAGGTTATCCTCGCCCTAGCCGCCGCCGCCAACGCTGGGATCGCGGCTGTAGCGCCCGCCGCACTGGTGGCCCCCGCTGTAGCACCAGCCGCATACGTCGCGCCCTACGCTAGCTCCTACTCAGCGCACGCTGTCAACCACGCCGTGGCCACCCCAGTCGTGGCTCCAGCTGCATACGCGGCCCCTGCTCCGTACGTTGCCGCCCCAGCTGGGTACGCGGCTCCCGCCCCTTACGTTGGTGCCCCAGCTGCGTACGCGGCTGCCGCACCGTACGTCGCCGCCCCTGCCGCACCCTTCTTTTCCGCCAGATACCTCTCCGCCCCGTACCTCATCTAAAAAGCGAATTTGGTGAATTCATTGCCTAGTGACTTGCTCAAAATTGTATGTGCTTCCTACTTTTTTTAATTATGTAATTGTTGAAACATTATATTTTATACAAATTAAACACGTTTTCCTTATTTCGCCTAAACGAACCGCTGCATGCCGTAATAATTATATTTACGGACCTGTTGGTCTAGTGGTTAGATACCCTGGCCGCTACGCAATGGGTTCGATTCCCACCAAGTGTCTGGGTATTTTACAAAAAAAAATATAGGTAAGTATGAGTAACAATTGTCTGGTTTCCATAGTACAGGCTCGGCCTAGTTTGGGATCAGATGACCGTGTGTAGATTGTCAAAAAATATTATTCCATTTATTTTCTTTACAACATTATATTTATGTTTCCGGGACAGCGTTGGGCTTAACCTAAAGTGGAGAAGTATTGTAACACCCACGTTGGAATATGTAATAAGGAGGAAGCCTATAAGTATATTGTCACAATATTACAGAACTCCTATGTAGGCAGACCCCTGCATCGGGTTTCACTTGAACAAAGTTGTGTAATGTAGAGTCTCTCTTTTCTCTCTCTTTTAATGTCCACTCCAAAGAAAATCCTGGTCTGCCACTGCACTTTATCGCAGCAATGTGATCACTAAACCGACAAGCTGTATAGTTAATATATTCCAAGTTGGTAATATAGGAAGTTATAATAGAGTGATTAATATCGAACACATTGACACAAAACAGATTAATAGCTGTACTTTGCATACTTATCGCTGCCCATATATTTGGAACACAAGCAACTGATATGTGCAAACGAGTCATAATATCAACACTTGTGTGAACCACTTGCCTGCTAAAACTTGAATAGTACATTTTTAATAATAATATACTAATAATAAAAATTCTGGTGTGAAAGGCACTATAGCCGGTAAAATTATCTTGCTCAAGAGACTTGCTGTAGCACTCACAAACAATAGTTGGTTTTGATTAACAATAATCCAGTTCTTGAAATCATATTATTTCGAGACCGAAAGCCACTTAGAAATGTATACTCAGTTAGTAAGTAGATAGAGGTACCGATTATCTCATCTCACAGGTACCGATCATCTCAATAATAAAACTTAAACACCAACAGCTCCGAGATTCGAAATAATCAGATTTAAAAATACGGCTTAGTTAGAATTAACGCTACTTGGCGTTTGTGAGTGCGGCATTTAATAACAAATATAAAATAGGCTTCGGGTTACGAGCGGCAATGCAATGCAGCTGTCTAAAGGCAGGCGCTACTGTCTCTAAAAGAGATGTTCCAAAATGTATGGAGCCTGGGCTAGGACTTTGTACACTACTAGCGGCTCGGTACGTGCTTCGCTACGTATTTATAAAGTGAATTATTAAAAACATTTAATTGGAACATCAAATTCATTTATTCAAACAAAAAATGTCATTTTTCCTTCAATTAAAAAAGAATAAATCAAATTAAAAACAAATTGCTACATTAATAGTGGTACACAACATGTTTTTTCAAATGAAGAAACACACATGCATACATGTTATTCACTTCAACAGTTCAAAACTTACCGTTTGTGTAAATGCTTTTGACAATTTAATTCAATTAAAGCCTGTAAACGATATGAAACACCGACGGCTCGCTAAAAAACTGAGAAAAGTACACGCACACATTATATACATTACATTACATTTGAACAAAAAATATAAACACAAAGCAATAATTATCGCTGACAATTTGCTTTATTCGAAGCACGTCCAAAATAAAATAACCGCATGAATGACATAACAACATGCTTTTACTGTCAACACTAAAAAAAATTTATTCTGAAAAAAGGTTCAATTTGACAGCAAAATCCCCATTTACAAAATGATCCGCCATTTATTGAATTAATTTGTTACAAATAATGTGATAAATGAAGAACCGTTCTACAGATTTTGTGCAAACTTCACATAAACCATCTACTAAATAGTCCAAACAAAGCCTAAACATTTGGTTTGGATAGGCGAGCCCGTTCTTGAGTTATGAAATTACAACGAAAAGTGGCATTGATTTTTATATATATAGATACTCTAAAATATGGAAACACACATAAAACAGATGTTAATTATCCATTTACCTTAATTTGGTTTTATTCGCTTGTAAAACTTAAGAATTTTTACTTAGAATTGCAACACAAAACAAAAAACTGGCATGGCGGAGAGTGTCACTGTCATGTGTCATTTTTATTATCAATGGCGTTAAAAGTATTTTATTACAGTACTCTTTGTATTTTTGTTTCTGTTTTCTCATCTAGCATTTTAATAATTAAAATATCAATGTTAATCAATTCACTACATACAAAACACGCGCACAACCAACTGTGACAAGTGTGACAGCAGCAGTAGCTATTGCCAGCTGGCTCGCTGACAGTTTAATTCGGCATCAGTAAGACGCCCTCTTAGGATATAGATATAAAATAAATGATAATTATAATTAAAATTACAACAATAATAGTAATTTAATCGAAATATTTGTATTTTTCCCCAATTCTATGGATTTTTCTTGATTTTTTGAGGTGGTGTACATAGTCCTAGCCAATTTTGCAACAACTCCTTTATTTTAAAAAACTTAGCAAGACATTCGCTATAATGACAGTCGACACGCCTTGCCTACTGCCGGTTGCAGGTACTGGGCGATCTCATATACAAGAGGTCTATCTATACTATAATAAAACTGTAATAGTTCCAATTCTGTACATTGAAGATATTTTCAAAATTATTTTTGGAGGGCATTCTATAGCGGATACTGAAGCCACAACTGTAATTTTTTAAATTTTTGTCTGTCTGTATCATGGCCGCGCATCACGCCGAAACTACTGAATGGATTCAAATTAAACTGGGCATGATTCGAGTTAATAGAGACATAGGATACTTTTTATCCCGTAATCCAACACGGTTCTCTTGGGAGAGGGGATTAAAGTCAAAATGTTTACTTGGTTATACTAGCGTGGTCCAATTTAATAAATTTTTCATTATAATAAATAATAGTAAGGAAACACTCATAGACAGTTATCATCAATGTTCGGCAATCGATCAGGTTTAGCAACGTTAGACAAGGTAACATAGATGGGTGACCGTTAAATGCCATTTGAACTAAACGTCTCCGTGTTTAACAGGACAAGTAAAAAGTGGGTCCCAGTTGTTTGCCTACTTTAAACAAGGAGTTTATGTATTCAACGCAAATGTATGCTATTAAAAATTTAGTTAACGTTAAAAGAGCGCGGGCGAAGCTGCGCGGGTCGACTTGTCCTACATAAAGGACTTTTGCCGTTTTGATAAATAAATAAATACCGGTCAAGTGCGAGTCGGACTCGCGCACCGAGGGTTCCATACCATCTTTGGACGTATTAAAGTAATGTTACTATTCATGTAACACCTCAGATTGGAAAAAAACCAAACCGCAAAACTAAGTTTGTTTGTCGAGGTTTTTTTAGGATTACTAAAAAACTTTACTTTTTAGAAAGATCATTTTATTTTTCCTGTTTAAATATAGATAGACATGCATAACCCATAATTATTTCAGATTTTTCCCTCCACAAACTTAGGAGATAAGGGGGGGGGCGGTATTTTTTTTGACATTTATTATTATCTGCCAAAAACTACGTCACATAAGCCAAAATAAAAATCTGTTTTGAGATGTGCAAATGAAGCCCTTTCATATGATACCCCACACGATATAGTAGTCTCACTTTGAAATTTTGATGACCTATTTCGACCCCCATTATAAAAAAAGTAAAAGTAAAAATATATTATTTTCATTTGCGATGCATGCGGGTAAAAAAGATCTAAAATTATTCCAAGTTTCAAATCGATAGCGTTAGCGGTTCCTGAAATATATAAGTTTGTGTCAGACAGACAGACAGACGAAGTCTTACCATAAGCGTTCCTTTTTTACCTTTTAGGTATGGAACCCTAATAATGCAGAACGCGGTTCAACTCTGATACCTTGAAATCCATTATTGTGTATGCCAGTCCTTAAGGCTGGCATATGGCCTAAGCATGGACTGGCATTATATACCCTTCCCATTAGTAGGTTGTGGTGGCGACAACTTTAAGGAAGTTTCTTATAAATCTATATAAATATTGTGTTGTTCATATAAGTTTCATTTTCAATATTATTTTAATTAAATTACTGATACGTTTAACATATTATTAATAGTGCAAATGAAGGTTTACAACGTCCTCATTTGCTTAGGTATGTTCAATGACCGTGTCTAGTTAAACTGTTAAAAAATTAATTAAACATTTACTATAATAATATATATAGGCTTTAGCAATAAATACCTCGCCATTCACCATTTCCGTTACGCATAAAATTGCTGCCAAAAAATAATATAATAATACTTGTATGTATACACACATCAAAAGTGTCTAGGGATCAAGCATTTTTAAGCGGATTTCTTGAGATTGAGATGTGGCTTTGTAATAAATTTATGATTTTATAAATTTATATGGATCCTTTTTGGTGCATTTCATAATTTGAATCAGGAACTGTGAATCAAATTCGAGTAAAAGATGAAAATCAGCTGTCAATATTTTCCCTATAAAAACATACAACGCATTGAAGACATTATTAGTGCTACTGTTTCCCTACTACTGATTAAAACCAACGTTATTATGGAGCGGCGACGTCATTTAAGCAGGGAAGAAATGCTCAGAGCCGTGGGAATGATAGAAGCTGGTTCCCGGCAACGTACTGTGGCTTTAGCTCTGAATACAAGTCAGAGTGTTATCAGTCGACTTTGGACACGTTACCGAAGCACTGGTACCGTGGCTGAGCGCCATGGAGGACGGTATCGCTGCACCACACGGAGACAAGACCGATATATTCAAATCTTAACTCGAAGAGCTCCAACAATAACTGCCATGATGTTAGCCGTGAGGCTTCATCACTCTTCAGGGAACTTAATTAGCGACCAAACAGTCAGAAACCGCTTGCATGAAGTGAACCTTCATTCCCGAAGACCGCTACGGGTACCACCTATAGCAATGCACAATCGTAGGATTCGATATCAATGGGCTCTTGAACACAGAAATTGGGCAGAAGAACAATGGCGTTTCGTGTGCTTTTCTGATGAGTCTCGTTTTGGTATGAGACCGGATACAAGACGTATACGACACTGGAGAACCCCTGGACGCCAACAGCGATTAAAATCCTGCCAGGAAGTCCATCCTTATAGTGGTGGAACCATCATGGTATGGGCGGGTATTTGGATCGGCGGAAGAACTGAGTTGATTTGGATCAGAGGCAACCTCAACGCTCAAATTTATGCTGAGACGATTGTATCAGACGTCATCGTTCCTCTACAAGTGCAAATCGGTCCCTTATTTCAGTTAATGCATGATAATGCACGACCGCACACCGCAAGAGTTGTAAGACAGACTCTCGCCGCAGCTAACATCAATGTCCTGCCCTGGCCTGCTCAGTCGCCAGACTTGAACCCGATTGAGCATGCATGGGATATGCTACAGAGAAGAGCTCTGCCGAATATGGAGGGTATCCAGTCGCAAGAAGACCTTTTTTTGTTGTTGCAACGAACATGGGCGGCCATTCCACAGCGTGATTTGGATGAACTCATTTTGAGTATGCCAAACCGATGTTCTTGTGTTGTTAGTGTTCGCGGTAGAAACACGGATTATTAATTGTTTAAGTTACCCAATAAAATTTTAAAGAAAACTGTTATTTCAGTCTTTTTTTCGAACTTTTGTGTTAGTGGTTCAAATGTCAAAAATCCCTTTATTAGGAAAATGGCAAATTTCTTTATTAATGCAAAGGTGACTTGGTTTATCGTTACTGTGACAAACGAAAACACTTTATTTGATGAATCCTTAAAGAAAATTTTAATTAATATCAATCAGGAGAAAAGTTATTGCAAAAATATATGTTGATCCCTAGACACTTTTGATGTGTGTAGTATCTAAACAAATGTGCTAACTTCGTTTCACTGTTTGTTCACTTTTTTTGTATACCAAGGTGGCAAGCAAGCGTGCGGCCCGCTTGATGGTAAGCAGTCACCGCAGCCTATAGACGCTAGCAAGCACCAGAAGAATCAGTAGCGCGTTGCCGACCCATAAGACATTAGATATTAAGTGTTTGTGTCCGGTAATTTCGCCTGCTACAGTGCCATTCACGCCGGAACACAGCAATGCTTACACACCGCTGCTTGACGGCAGGATATCTGACATTGTGGTGGTACCCACCTGGATGATTCCTTGCACATGGAACCTACCACCTAGTAAACAAACATCTGTTTCTAAATTACACAATAGATTTTGCTGCGATTTTCACCAACATTCAGAGATTTTGTTCCGGATGGTCTATGATATTAATACAGTGCTCTCAGTACGTATTCAATTATCGTCCTACATATGTAATACAAATGCTTTACCACCTGTCAAGTACCATATACGTCTACAAGATGCAGGAGTTTATAAACTCGATTGTGACTGTGGGCTCTCCTACATTGGGCAAACAAAGCGTGCAATAAAAACTCGCGTTAAAGAACACATAGCTGATGTGAAACACCGACGCTGTACAAAGTCTGCAGTATGTGAACACGTTCAGGATCGCACCCACCATTATATTAGATTTGATAATCCTCAAATCCTCGCAAAAGAACACCGATTCCTACCTAGGATAATTCGTGAGGCTATTGAAATCAAAAAAACATCCTAATTCCAATAGAGAAGATGGTTGGGTGTTACCACCGGATTGGGATCCTGTGATAAATATAATTAAATCCAATATCAAGCAAAGCACTGCACGGCCTCAAGATACTGTAAGCTCTTACTGCGTAGATCGGACCAACAATAATAACTAAGAAGATCTGAGGGTACACCGGCATAATTGTGACATAAGGACGTTCAACATCTCAGTTCTCCCTGGGTGCTGCAAAGCATTCAAAACGTCGGGATAGTAAAATATAAAATAAACCGCGATATAATCCGTAAAAGTAGTTTGATTTCAATGTGTAATATTCGCGTAAGTAAAAGACAACATTATGGAGCCTCTAAACGGATTTTCGGTATGCAGCGATAAGTTTTAATGGATAACTTTTTATTTGCTTACAACCAATGATATTTAATACAATAGAGGGAAGACACGAAATTCACCCAATTGGGTGAACTATCAGTAAGTCCCGCGTCGGTATAATGTCACGAACGTGACGTGGACATTTGATAATCAAGTAAAATGCCGTCATGCGTATTTAGAAGATGCACAAATAAAATAAAAGAAAAATTAACTACACGGGTCACAAGTTTTGGCGTGCATTAGTAGGGATAAAAGATAGATATTATCATATCACGATATTATCATTGTTTACGACGCAACGGAAGATACTTGGTTCAAGGTTGCACATTATTATATACTATATATATTATAATTATGGTGTTTTCTTTGTTATTTGTAACTATTTATTTCATTTATTCGATACTTTTTTATACGTTACTTAAAACCTTGAATTGCTATTATCTTGAGTATGCCCATGCAAAGGTCCCATGTTCAACCAGCTAACCAAAACTACCACGGGTCGTTAGTAGCATACTCGTATAAATATTTTTAAGAGACTTAATTTAATAGTTTGATCGGTAACACCGTACTAAAAACTTAACCAGCAATTAATTTGTTACCAATCACACACACACATAAGGTGTATCACACCCACATAAGGTGTAGTCACATAAGGTGTATCTCAGTTGACTGGTAGTGTTGCACTATTGAGTTTAATTTCAAATCTGGTTAATTAGGTGGTAGGTTCGTAGTGCAAGGGACCATCCAAGTAACCCACCTGATACCTACCACAGCTAACCTTTCTGTGTTCCGGCGTGATGGGTACTGTAGCTGGTCAAATTACCGGACTTAATATTTAATGTCTTAAGGATCTGCAACGCGCTAGTGATTCTTCTGGTTTTGCTAGCGTCTATAGGCTGCGGTGACTGCTTACAGTCAGGTGGGCCGCACGCTTGCTTGCTTGCCACTTTGGTAGTATAAAAGAAAATCCGCATAAGGCCATCTGGGATTGTATGTATCACAAGTTTGAGATGGGACCTAGGTAGAGTCTGGACTATGTCAATCAGATAAATCATACATACTCTTCAATTTTTTTTATAATAAATGGTTTGGTGAAAGAAATTTCATCCAAACTTATCGAAGTCTCAGGAGACCGCCGGCTGGTAGCTTTTTCTGCCAACGTATAAGCTTGGCCATACAAAGGGGTAATGCCGCCAGTCTTTTAGGTACCCTTCCCTCCCAGTGCGGCGACCACTTTGAAGAAGTTTTTTACCTAGTTTAAGTGTACATGTTTGTAAATAAACTATAAATACTTAGTTTCAATAAATATTTAAATGGCTGTTATATAATAATATCTTGGGACTATGGAATCCTGACAACTGATACTAATACTTATATACATTTTTTTTTTGTAAATACATACTTAAATAGATAAATAACACCCAGACACTTGGTGGGAAGCGAACCCAAGACCCATCGGGTAGCAGCCAGGGTGTCTAACCACTAGACCAACAGGCCCATCAATTTATTTTATTTCACCGTGTCCAATAGTACCTAATAAAATATGATTTCATTTAATGGTACAATATCAGTGCTACAGTCATATAATTACTTTGTCGCCCATGTTGATATGAAATGAGAACTAGTCTACTGACCACGTGTGGCAATAGAATAATGTCATTGAAAACGCCCTGTCCTCCTTTATGAGCCTACGTACTAGAATTAACTGTGCGAATTTTATCTACGGACAAATAATATTGAGTCAACCCAACAAAGTTTATAGTAGGGGTAAGCAGTTTAGATCCTTTATATTTTTTCTCAGCTTCAATCTTACAATCTTTAATATCATTTTTTGATACTTCTTTTACAACATTTAACCGCGCTGGATTTTTACGCCACTTAATGGAAAGGCCAAAACAAAGTGACGACGTATGTAGCCCAACTGCTAGTCATATTTGCTGCAGAACCGATGATCTTTGGGGTAGAGTGGGTCTGGATGGGTGACCATTAACCGATAAATGCAGTGTAGAACATCCTGTGACCTGGGGGTCTACCACCGTCGGTTAGTGCAGTATTATTCTAATATTATCGCGAGAGAAAGGATCAAAGATATAAGCTGCGTATATCTGCGTCACTCTCCAACGGATAAGTAAGATTGTTTTAACACTGCCATAATAGCTGATGGTAGGGCCCCAGGTAGAGCAACGATATACACAAAACGGTTGGTCGTTGAAAGAAGGGAGCTGAAAATCGGGATCAGTGGCGTGGCTTTGTATTTGTTCTCGTGGGTGAAACCTTCAATATGTGCCCGGGACCTATGGCACTAAAACTTCCACGGCTGTCGCATCGGCACATGAGGAAACCTGGGCTCTCTGGTGGGATCAGCTCCAAGTGTCCCTCAGTGCCTTACCACCAAGGGCGCATTATAGCCACCCCCCCCCCCCCCAGACACGGTGCTAACAAGGATGGGGGTCGCAACCCCGCCGCCGTCCTAGGAGTCGCCGCCGTACTCACAGTGAAGTGCCTAGGTGGAGATAGCAGTGGAACGATGTACGCTTATTATGATAATGCTGATGTAGTTGTCAGTCAATCAGTGTTAACTATTTCATTCATTCAAATAAAAAAAAATAAGAGCTACACATAGGGAGACTATACAGTCAGAAAATTCGGAACTCAGCAAGGGATTTTGATTGGACCCGTACTTAAACATCTATACGCTGTTTTTCTTTACATGATCAAAAATCCAGCCACCCGTATTTATTTATTGTTCAAATTTTGATCTCGTAAAGAAAATCAGGATTTAGGTATTATCTATCGTATCTTATCTAAATAAATGTATTTGGATCAAAACTAACTTGTGCATTACATCCTAGAGTGATGTTAACGATAGTACATCTAACATACCACCAAGTGGCCAACGTACGGTTAGGTTAAAAAATATTTTGTTCTATGAATTTAACTTACGACAGTAAATAACTTGATAGTTGAACTTTTATTCCTTTTTATTAATGGTGCCTACATTAAGAGTTTGCTTTATAAATATTTATTACACTCACCTTGACACTTAATTACCCGATTGATTGATTTAATATAGAAAAGAAAAAACAAATCTTAATAGCCAATCGGGAAATAAATTAGTTGACAAATTAAGTTTTAAAGATTTTTTTATCAAAGTACAATAAATTCCAATTAGAGACAATTTGAGATTGATAATGTGCCTAGACTACTAAAATAGTGTAACTACTGCGAAAATAGGTACTTTTACCTTAACAATACCAAAATAACCTTCAGTAAATAAATTACCTACTTTAATTTACTACATAATTTGATTAATTCACAATACATACATACAATAATTGTGTCACTGTCGGTATGATGTTTATTTGAAACTGAATGACAATGATGTAATAACTAGTCAACATTACCAACATTTCGCCGTAAATATGAATAGGACGAGATTATAATTCACCACTTCCCACACCATGGAACAGAAATCTGGCTTCAAATATCTTACGAAATAACTGGAACCAAAATCCTTAGAGGTGGCTAAATATAAATAAATTATTGCGGGCCTTGGTCGGCTGCATTCATGCCCCTCCCAGGCTTAAAAGCCGTAGAAGCTTTTTGGGTACTGTGCAAGAGATCACAGAAAGCACTGCGGACGCTAAACTTCGTCTGTGGAGACAAACTTTCCCCGTCACTGAAAGCTACGTCCCACAGTGTAGCATAGCTACATTGTTTTTCACTATATTATAACAAATGATTACGAAAAACAGACTTATTAAGAAATATATTATAGTTCCTATTTCATTAAAACAAGGGTACAAGACATTGTGCTCAGATAACTAGGTCAGGCGCTTAGTGGAGTAGTTTCCATATCTTTTAGATTCGCTATAAATTCGTTAGATAGTTTATATAATATGGTAGCTTGGGGTTGATGGAAGCTGCAGCAAGCTTCTCTGCTATTCTTTTCACCAAAAGAATAAAACTTTTATATATTTCTTTGTTCTTTTACAATTTTCACGTAGGAAGGTATTTAGTTATTAAGGGGCGTGGTATAGCCGCTCGCTTGTGCCATCATTTCTTTTAATACCTGCAAATAAAGTAGTGTCTCAACGAGAGACAAAGGAAATCGAGTTGCTAGGCGGAATGTGGGCGGAGTCTTCTAGACCTTTCTTTTGTAACTCGATATTTTTAATGCAGCGCATAGGTCTCACACACATCAAATAGTCTTTGCCTGGAACACACGTTCCACAGTTGAGTTGGAATCGTGAAGAATAGTTTAATCCATATAAGTTCTTTTTATTAGAATCTGTATTTTAAATATTTTTAAGCTATATAGAATCAGTGACCCAGTATTAACTGGTAAGTTTTACTTAGTTGTAAGGATGTAGGTTAATAACTGTGTAAATTCTTTTTGTTTTAAATAGGCATCTCCTACCTGTTAGGTTTTAGTCTTTTATACCAGGAGAATCTATATTCTCCTGGCCTTTTATGTGTGTTTTACTTTCTTGTAATCGTCGCTCTTTTGCGCCAACTTCCACCAACTGAGGTTGGTCGGGAGAGGGTCGCGGTAAGGGAGCGGCGACTACAGGGACGCATATCTGGCGTTCCAGGGTTTTACTGCTACGGCAAGAATCTTCCTCTGGTTAGAGGGTTGCCACCTCCGAGTTGAGGTCTCGCCGAGCTGATCAAGGTTGATCAGTTTCTCCGTTTCCGGGTCTACGCCCGGCTACTGCGACCGGGACGATAGTCCGGTTCCTCCCTGCGAGGACTCCAGGCTTCAGCCAGCCGAAGACATCGTCCGAGGGCTCGCCGTTCTCGCGCCCTCCAACTGTTTAGTTGAGTTACCAACCATTTGTAGAATCGAACAAGCTATAAACCAAATAACGAATCTCCCTGTATTCTTCTCTGTAATTAATTAATTTTATGTAAATAAATTTGTGTAGTCCTATTTAGTGTTTTTATTTAATAACTCATGCTCGCCGACTAGGCTACAACAGAATGAAATGCTACCACCCGGGATTAGACGTGCAGTGGCCGTCATGGGTATCTCGGAATACACTTCAGACAGAGGTCTTCCACCCTAACCTAGTGAATCGCCACTTGAGAACCTTTCTATCCAATTGGTTATGGGTTCTTCGAGAGATGTGATATACCCATTGCCACGTCAACTTGCCGATTTTGAGTGCTATGTCGGTGACTAGTTCTTCGGTGAATCTCCTCATTCTAGATTTTATCACGCAAAGAAACTCCGAGCATAGTTCTCTCTGTAGCTAGTTGTGTGACTCTGCACTTCCCTATACAGCCAGCAATTAAGGACCACGTGTTGAAAGTCATCTCAGAAAATACTAAACCGGTTTCTGTTCTCTTGGCGTTAATTTCACATTTCTTTTCTGTTAAAATAAAAAAAATTGACTAATTTCTAGAAGAATTAATCAAAAGTGGTCAATAACTATAATGCGGCCTTTTTGCAAGCTGTACCTTCAATACTGAAGGCTGTGAATGACCTAGGCCCTAAGCCGGAGGTAGGGTTAGATAGATTAGGTTAAGCCATGTGTCTAACGAGTATATAAGCGACACATACAGGTCTCTAGCCACATTCGCTCCTACGCCCTTCTTCACCACACTACACAAACCTCGATCCACCCTTCAAAATGTACAAGCTGGTAAGAGCATTATTCATTTTACCCCTTACTAAATTTAAGCTTTTAGGTTTGTTTTATAATACAGTTTAGTGATGAGACGAGCAAGACGTTTTTCAGATGGTAAACGACACTCTTGTTTCAAACCATCATTTCTCTTGAGCTCAGTAATCTGTTCAACTATAGTGCCCTCCGAACCGGAACACAGAAATATTCACAAAAGACACAGAATAATGACAATACTATGTCAGTGGTATCCTAGGTCGATACCATAAGGTCATAAGGTAAATAAAAATTAAGACCGAATATTATTAAATGGGACCAACTTCAATAATATTTAATGATACATATATAATACATTTATTGAAACAAAATATTTACAGTTTATTTACAAACATGTACACTTAAACTAGGTAAAAAACTTCCTCGAAGTTGTCGCCGCACTGGGAGGGAAGGGTACCTAAAAGACTGGCGGCATTACCCCTTTGTATGGCCAAGCTTATACGTTGGAAATTAAATTATATTATTATTAAATTATAATAAATTTAAAATAGGTACAACACACAAGTAATATAATGGAACCACTAACTTAATTAGTATTAGTATGCTTGCCTACATAATGTACAGAATCATGCGTGTACCTGTAAACCAATTGAAATTGTCGAGACTCATATGTACATAGGACTCGTGATAGATGATAGATTCAGCTGGAGACCACATTTCAACTATATCTAATCTAAACTGTTTTCTAAAAATCTTTTAAAAAAAAAATTGAACCGACTTCAATATCACTGAAAAGTATAAAATAATTTAAATATTATTGAAGTTGGTGTTAGCGTACCTGCTGTGTATATTTGGCACCAACTTCAATAATATTTAAATTATTTTATACTTTTCAGTGATATTGAAGTCGGTTCAATTTTTTTTTTAAAAGATTTTATTTTAAACTTTTTAGTGATATTTTCATATATAAAGATTGAACCATCGAAAACCGTAAAATTATCTAGGTAGGTTATGATCACATTATCGTCTACATAGTTTTACATAATTCATGTTTCTTCAGAAAAAAATATCCGGTCGTAATGAAATTTGCATGAAAACATCATAGTAGTTTACTCTCTCGAATAAAAAAAGAATCATCGAAATCGGTTCATAATTGTCAGAGCAATGTAATGGAGAACATCAGTTTTATGGTTTTTACCAGATAAATTCCTCCACATCGTTCATGGTCCTCCAGGAAGTTCTTATCCGGTTGTAATAAAATTCATACAGATTCAATACAGTGGTTTCTTCTTTCGAATAAAAAAAGAATCATTGAAATTGGTAAATATTTGCCAGAGTTATGACTATTTTTGTCCAACCGAGCGAGTCCGAGCGACTAAAACGTCATCTATATAGGCTTTCTTGCAAGTCTCAGAGCGCAGTCACCATTCTTGTTTTTTCAGGAACTACTTATTACTAAGCAATATTTTTTTTATGGGACCCAATTAACGGATTAAAGAATGGATGGAAGAAAGATTTTTTCAAATCGGTTCATAATTGCCAGAGTTATGCGCGAACATACATAGAAAAAAAAAAAAAAAAATATATATACAGACGAATTGAGAACCTCCTCCTTTTTTTGAAGTCGGTTAAAAATAGAAGCTACCCTTTAAAACTTAGAAAATAATTTATTTAGCCCTGGCTGAATCAGTCATCTGTTATGGCCTGAGTAGCTATCGCTTAATTTATAAGACACATTTAAATGAGATATATAATATGCAAGTAAGAATGCTAAAAGAATATTGCCAAAACATATTTAAAAAAATGTAAGGAAAACGAGGCAGGACTATTTCAATATTGTAATATTTTAAACGTTTTTGAGCAAACAAAATGTTTAGTACTACAACATAATTTAAGAAAAGAAGAAGTAAAGACTAGAAAACGTCCAGAAAACCTAAGACTGCTTCCTAGAACATTTGTGCTTCCTAAATACAATAACACAAGAACAGTATTGCCTAAACTTATGAATGAATTACCTGATAACATTATTGATTCCCTAAATAATTGTACCAAAGATGTAGTTAAGCGTAAGCTTAAGTGCTATTATCTGGGTGTACAGGACCAAATTGCTCATTAGATATCCATTTCAACACACATTGGACGAATGACTACATGCAGATAAACCCATTGGGGTTTGCGCTGTGTAGTTTTGATAGTGAAAAAACATGTTATAGAGTAAATCTATCTATACTTATAATAAAACTGTAACAGGTCCAATTCTGTACATTGAAGATATTTTGAAAATTATGTTTGGAGGGCATTCTATACCCGATACTAAAGCCAAAAATGCATTTTTTTTTTGTCTGTCTGTCTGTGTGTCTGTCTGTCTGTCTGTATCTCGGCTGAGCATCACGCCGAAACTACTGGATGGATTGAAACAAAACTTGGCATGATTTTACTTAATACTCCGAGGTAGGACATAGGATACTTTTTAACTCGACATTCGGCACTGTTACCTTGGGAGAGAGGGACTAAGTCAAAATGTGGACGCTTGCTCCGATTTTAACAATTTTTCAATATAATTATAATAATTATTTGTAAGGGAATACTCATAGACAGTTGTTAACAATGTTTGGAAATCGATCAGGTTAAGCAACGTTAGTTAAGGTCATTAAATAGATGGGTGACCTTTTAACGCCATTTGAACTAAACGTCTCCGTGCTTTGGAGGGCAAGTACAAAGTGGGTCCAAGTTTTTAACCGACTTTAAAAAAAGAGGTTTTGTATTCTATGCGAATGTATATTATTGAAAGTTTAGTTAACGTAAACACAGCGCGGGCGGAGCTGCGTGGGTCAGCTAGTTGAATAATATAATAAATAAATGGTGAAACAAATGAAAATATGATTCATCTTTATTCAGTTATTTTTAATTTGCGCCACTCTCTGGGCAAACAGGGGTTGACGCCTACGTCTGTCTGTCTGCATATGTGGGTGACTGTGCTATCGTAGCTCCGTGACACAGTAAAGGCTCTAAAATTATGGCACCCCACTTTATTGTATCGGCGGTAAAAATGTGTACTATAGGAAAATATCTTCTCTCATAAAATTTCACGCCATTCTGGCTTCTTGAGATGATTTAGGTTTAGGTACAATAATTCAATTATACTTACTACTTATACTTAATCTTAGTTTTCTCATGTAACACAATATTTGCCTGTGTTAGAAAATATTGATTTGAAAATATTTATTAAGCCATGGGTATGAGATAATTTAATGACAAGGGTTGACGCTTCGAGTGAAAGACTTGCCTATGTTAATTCTGTGGTATACCTATTTGTTATGAGAAGACTTTTTGGGTACTTATAAATTATATTATACTAATTTCCAATCCATCATCATCATCAGCCGGAAGTCATCTACTGTTGAACAAAGACCCGTCTCTTAAAAACGTCTCGAGGACCGCAGTATGGGTGACAGGTAATCCAATAGAAAGACGCTGCTGCCCTTTTCTTGTTTTCCCACACTCACCTTATACGATAGCCAACGGGAGGAGATGACTTATTTCAATTAAACTAGCGAAAATACAAAGCAATCATCGATCATTTGCATACCATTTGAAATTAGAACACATATACACGCGTACTACTACCTACCACCTACCCACCTACCTACTTTTTTTTTTTTTTGACGCTCGGGAAATCTTCGAAAGATCCCCGGGAGCTGTGGGGCTCGACCGGGGTATGTGGGATTCTTACCCACTAAAACCCCGGCACATGAGAGGGGGGACCCCAGGGCTCTCCGGTGGGATCTGCACCAGGGGCCCCTCAGTGCCTTGCCTTTGAGCCCGCCGCCGAGGGGCGCATTGTAGCCCCCCGGGAACCTGTCACGGTGCTCACGGGTCCTCCTCGGAGTCGCCGCCGTACTCAATGGACGCTCAAAGGGCCCACACCCCGACCGTCCAGCGACTCCGAAGGACTCACCTACCTACTATTCTATCTACTTGTGGGAAAAATATTTTAATTGCTTCGTGGTCATGGTATTTTTGTGACAATTTTCCGAGTCATCACTCTATTAGTCAGTCAATCAGTATAAATAAAAAGACCGATAAAAGCGAACAAAGCCACGGGGTGTCCTATAGAAGTTCGATAAACGTAGCGAAGGACATGATTCAGTATTTATTACATTTATAGTTTAAGTTTCAGTTTTTTGCCTGTATGACATTCTCTGGTGCGCCAACGACCCTACAAGGTCGGCCAGTGGTTACCATCCGGTACCCAATGTGTTACGCTTTTTGTACACTTACCCAATCAGTGCAAACAGCCAAATATTGCTAACATGCGAATAATCATACATTTAATTCCAAACGTGTCTATTATCCCATAAAAATTTACTTGATTTATATTTTATGTTAATAGTGAACAAAAAATTTATTGATATTTTTACGATTTAATAATCATGCTTGACGGTTTTTGTGGGGCATTATCTGTATCGATCTATTTTATTACTTATAATATAGTCTTGTTATCGGTAGAGAATAATCATTTTTATTCCGCCAAAGCACAGACATAGTTTATACCTAAACGCTAGTCTTTCAAAGTCTTTTCTATATTCATGTTGTCATCTTATTTGCATAACATGGTTTATTAAAAAGTACAAGTAATAAGTTTTAAAAACTAAAATCGCAGCCTAATAATATGATATTATATAGCCTATAGGCTATAACCAGCTGGTTATAACCAGCTGGTTATAACCAGCGGACAATCAAGACGCTTCTAACGGCACCTTACTTGTCAAATTATGTTAAGTAGATGAGAAGATATGCGGGAACAGATGAACATACATACATACATATTCTTGTTAAAATCATGACACTCCCTCGGTTCCGTAGTCGGGTAAAAAGAGTATCAATCTCTTGGTTGTTATCGTATCTGGGCCCTAATTCTCTATGACAATTTTCAGATTCCACGCTCAAATCTTGCCCACGAAATCAGTTAAAATAAAGTTACTTTTTTGATAAGAGTTTATAAATGACATGTAGAATGGCTTTTAATATGTTGCAAATTAGAAGTCACCCTAAGTTTGCTAATGCTCTATAAGAAGTCAATATGCTGGGGTCAATATCTTACGGCTGATGTTCATGATGATGATGATGGGGTCGGAGACACCTTCGTTCTCCCATTTTGCTACTATTATAAGGATCATGAACAGGAAGAAAATTTGTAAATAACGACCGTCGAAATAATTTGTTTACCAATTGTTTTGACCACCAAATCCATTTAACTGCACAAAATCTAGTATAATATGAATGCAAATAAAAATGCAATCATACACAACATAATATCGAATTTGATATAAACTAGGGAACATTATACATTTCAATACCCAATGCATAATTACATATTCAGAGTTATTGAACTCATAGTTAAAATTTTAGATAACTCACGTGTTATTGAGGAAATATAATCTGGCATTACTTGACTTATATACATAATATTATATCTACTTACTAGTTACTAGTTATACATAAAATATTTTTTAAAAAAATTGAACCGACTTCAATAACACTAAAAAGTATAAAATAATTTAAATATTAAAGAAGTTGGTGTTAGCGTACCTGCTGTGTATATTTGGCACCAACTTCAATAATATTTAAATTATTTTATACTTTTTAGTGTTATTGAAGTCGGTTAAATTAAAAAAAAAAATTATTTTATACTTTTTAGTGATATTTTCATACATAAAGATTGAACCATCGAAGACGGTAAAATGATCTAGGTAGGTTATGACATCATTATGATTTCACATTATCACGTCTACATACTTTTACATAATTCATGTTTCTTCAGAAACTCAGAAACAATTTATCCGATCATAAAGAAATTTGCATGGAATCATCATAGTAGTTTACTCTCTCGAATAAAAAAAGAATTATCGCAATCGGTTCATATTTGTCAGAGAAATGTAAAGGAGAACATCAGTTTTATGGTTTTTACCAGATAAATTCCTCCATATCATTCATGGTCCTCCAGGAAGTTCTCATCCGGTTGTGATAAAATTCATACAGGTTCATTACAGTGGTTTCTTCTTTCGAATAAAAAGAGAAAAGAAAGAATTATTGAAATTGGTAAATATTTGCCAGAGTTATGACCATTTTTAACCGACTTCAAAAAGGAGGAGGTTCTCAATTCGTCTGTATATATATATTTTTTTTTTTATGTATGTTCGCGCATAACTCTGTCAATTATGAACCGATTTGAAAAAATCTTTCTTCCATCCATTCTTCAATCCATTGATTGGGTCCCATAAAAAAATTATTGCGTAGTAATAAGTAGTTCCTGAAAAACAAGAATGGTGACTGCGCACTGAGAGCTGCAGGAAAGCCTATATAGATGACGTTTTAGTCGCTCGGACTCGCTCGGTTGGACAAAAATAGTCATAACTCTGGCAAATATTTACCAATTTCAATGATTCTTTTTTTAATCGAAAGAAGAAACCACTTTATTAAATCTGTATGAATTTTATTACAACCGGATAAGAACTTCCTGGAGGAATATGAACGATGTGGAGGAATTTATCTGGTAAAAACCATAAAACTGATGTTCTCCATTACATTGCTCTGACAATTATGAACCGATTGCGATGATTCTTTTTTTATTCGAGAGAGTAAACTACTATGATGATTCCATGCAAATTTCATTACGACCGGTTAAATAGGTTCTGAGTTTCTGAAGAAACATGAATTATGTAAAACTATGTAGACGATAATGTGATCATAACCTATCTAGATAATTTTACGGTTTTCGATGGTTCAATCTTTATATATGAAAATATCACTAAAAAGTTTAAAATAAAATCTTTTTAAAAAAAAATTGAACCGACTTCAATATCACTGAAAAGTATAAAATAATTTAAATATTATTGAAGTTGGTGCCAAATATACACAGCCGGTAAGCTAACACCAACTTCAATAATATTTAAATTATTTTATACTTTTCAGTGATATTGAAGTCGGTTCAATTTTTTTTTAAAAAGATTTTATTGTCCTTAAAAAGCGACATAAAGTCATCTATATAGGCTTTCCTGCAGCTTTCCTGCGCAGTCAACATTCTTGTTTTTTCAGGAACTACTTATTACTAAGCAATTTTTTTTATGGGACCCAATTAACGGATTAAAGAATGGATGGAAGAAAGATTTTTTCAAATCCGTTCATAATTGCCAGAGTTAAGCGCGAACATACATAGAAAAAAAAATATACAGACGAATTGAGAACCTCCTCCTTTTATGAAGTCGGTTAAAAACCGTTCTCTTTACTGTTCCCTGAAATTTGTTCTTAATACAAAACGGCGAACAATTAAACAATTTCCGCAAATATAACCGTGTGTTTGACAAAACGATAAAGGCATTCCGCACTGATCCGAGCATAATTGATATCAAGCACTCAAGTAAAGTAATTATTTTTCTTGGACCGGTCTAGAAAGGTGTAAATATACGCAGTTCATAGTTCCGTCCCTTTCTCTCGCGAAAATAAGACTACAATAATATTGCTCTAACAGATGGTGGTAAGCTCCAGACCTTGCCTGGTGTTGCTTAACTAACCGATGATGGTTAACTGAACTATGATTATAAGTAGCTATGTGTAGTTACATTAAAAATGGTATTGTCACAAGGTTATCTTCACCGCCCTGCTGGCCGTCGTCGCCGCCGCTCCTGGCTACTTCAGTGCCCCCATTGCAGCGGCCCCCATCGCTCCATGGGGTCACAGCATTGTGAGCGCCCCTCTCGTCAGTGCGGGTGTCGTGAAGACCGCCGTGCCGGTCGCCACATCATACGCTAACACTGTCAAGGTAAAAATAAAACAACGAGAACGAAACGTAATAGTTATCACGTTTCTAGTGCTGTTTATTTCTGTCGTGTAAATTAGTTTAGTACAGTAATTAATTATGCATTGGTGGTAAGCCCTCCAATCAACTCATTTCTAAGAAACGCATTTATAGTACCAAGAGGTACTATAAATAAATGCCTATTTATACTATAACCTAGTATTGCTCGGTAGAGGTTTATCATAACACTCACGTGCCTCGTATAATTAGGTAAAATCGATAGGTCCCATATACTAGTCTTGCCATAAATACTGAAACAAAGAAAAAAAATTCTATTGCAAATAACAGTTATTACTTTACAGTGTGTAAATACATAAATATAAAACAATTTAAAATATAAAAGCTTATTCGAAATGGTCTCTCTTATTGGCTGCAATACAGTCCTTTAAACGTTGAGGCCAGTTATCAATAGAAGCACGCACTCTTTCCATGGGAAAATTCTTCACTGCCAATCGTACGGATTGTTTTAGGGACTCCAAATTATCGTGGCGTTTAGAACAAGCCGTACTCTCTAAAACTGACCATAAATCATAATCCAACTCTCTTAAGATCGGGACTAGACGACGGCGAGTATTTAGCTCTGATGAAGTCCGAAACGTTCGAAACGAAAAGACTGCGTAGACCAAGCTTTATGACCCGGCGCCGAGTCTTGCTGGAAGGACCTTTCTTGGTTATTGGACATGGTGTCATTAAAGGCCTTTACTACTTTCTCAAGAATGGTATCTTGATACACTTGTGCCGATGTTTTGATACCTTTTTCACAAAAGTATGGCTCAGTCACTCCTTCATAGCAAATACCCCACCAAACCATCACTGAAGTCGGAAGTGCCCACGTTGCACTATGTCGAGTAATTGGGAAGCTTCCTTAGAGCTTTGAGCATAAATATGGTCATTTTGTTTGTTAAAATGTTGCTGAATTGTAAAAAAATTCTCATGCGTAAACAAAAAAATTCTGTGACCTCCTTTTGCGTACCGCTTCAGTAGTTGTTTCGATTTTACCACCCTATTCTTTTTTAAATTATCAGTTAAGAAATGACCAGTACTTCTCTTATAGGTTGCAAGTCCTAAGTCATCTTTTAAAATACGCGACATGGTTCTAGGTGCTATCTTCATCTCCCGAGATAAAATCTTTTGCTGTCAGACAGGATTTCTTCGAATTCTTTCCCTTACTGCTTTGACCACCTTTTTCGTACGAACACTACGTGGGCGGCCAGATCTTTTTGTGTCATAAATTGTCTCATTGGACCTCTCCGGTACACAAACATTTTACTAATACCAAGCGTATGGAGAGTTTTCAAAATTTTATTTGGCGCCATACATTCTTTGTGTAATGCAATCACACCGATTCGGTTCTTTTTATCACCCCACTCCATTTTTATATCACAAAATATTGTATAATGTAGTAGCGCCATAATGAGAAAACTCAATGAACAATCATAATATATAACTAGCTATAGCCCGCGGCTTCGCCCGCGTTTACTTTGTTACTCAGACGTGTTTTGAAGTATGGATCGAGGTTTTTTTAAAATATTGTTTACACTAATTTTGTCTTATATTTACGCGAATGCTACACATTGAAATCATAGTTTGATTTCAATGTGTAGCATTCGCGTTAGTTAAAAAGTTCTTAATAAATTGTTACTTACCAATCTATCCACGTCCATGTATTTGTGGATTTCCATTAATCCTTTAGGCATTGATAATCTTTTTGATGTCGTGCATTCCCAGTTTTCAAGGATAACATTTACCGTTTCTGTATTTTGAAGCCATGTTACGTTGACAGTACCAACTGTTACGTTGGGTGCCAACTGTTACGTAGACAGTACGTTGGACGTTACTGTTACGTTCGCCTGACGGCTAGGTACAAGAATAAAAACAACAAGTAAAATTACAAGTTGTTTATTGAAACGAAAATAAAAAACATATACGTTAACCCGGCAGGAATTAAATTTCCACTAATAAAATTAAAACTATAAAGTCTCTAAAAAAATCGCACTAGAACCAAACTCTAATGTCTCTAAATAAAATCAAAACACACGGGTGTGGATTCGCGGCACAGGGAAGTTATCTGGTCGGAACAAAAAAAAATGCACAGGCTTAACTTTTGGCTGTCCGAGTCCTCGACGCTTGGGGGTCTTCGGTAGTGCCTTCAGCTGACACTCGGTAACTTGAAGGACACCGGTGGCTCGGGTGTTACAGTGCAGCCTGAAGCGTCGCCGCTTGTACAGTCAATCTGTACGGTGAATGGTGGAGTTCCAATGGTGAATGGTACAACGGGAACTCCAAGCGGGCACGGTGCAGTCCCAACAATGATCTCCAAGCGGGGAATGATGAACCCCTAGCGGTGCAACCCTAGCGGTGCACTCCAATGGGTACGGTGAACCCCCAATCCTGGAACGCGTCGAAACATCTTCTGTAGCGCGAAAGATCCGATGCCCTGGCACTAGTGTGACCAGATATGGGCGTCGGTATCTTTCGCAAAACAATTAAATATTATGCGGAATGGAGTGGTGAAATGCAATTCCGGTTGAAATGTAATTTAAAGTAATTAAATATTTAAATGAAATATTTTTACCCAACCCAGAATCAAATCCCCAATGTTTTATATGCCGGAATCACCATTCCACAACGCCATGCAGAACAAAGAAAATATTACATATTACATTAACAATTATAATAAAACATATTGAAGGAACAAAGACTTTTAATATTTGTTTCCCCGATACTTTCCCTTATAATAACCAAAACTAAATATATCTCTCAGCTATGTGATGAGCTAATAGAATAAAGAATAATTTATGTAAACAACTACATTACAGTTGTTTTTAACACTTAAAGGAAATTAAGACATTCTTATACAACAATGTACTCATACAAGACTATAAGTTTAATTTACAATGACAAACTTGTAAACAATTTTTACTCTGGAAAATTCTATTAGACTACTAATTATGAAAAACACAATGCTTATTACTTGCAAGTATGAACTGATATTATGGAGTTTAAACTATCTGGACATTCTAAAATAACAATTACTCATTAAAATATAGGTTAAGATTTCTGGCATAGACTACCCAATGGAATTAGTTATTGAGACTATATTTCACCTGATTCTTGTGATGGCTAAAACTGATTGGGCTAAAATATTAAGATATAGGAATTTTATAAGGAAAATACCGTGTCAAAACATATATAAGAGTTATTGGAATGAATAGATAAATGAGGTTATAATTGACTGACATTAAAACATCCTGTCACATTCACTACCTAGAAGAAATGAAATTAAGAAATAAAATAGCCATAGCGACGTTAATAATATTATAAAAAGATTGAGATATTACTTGCTAGACTGTAATTGGATTACCTAACATGAAAATTAATTAATTTGGATAATTGTATGAACTTACCAGGGGGTTAAATCCGGTTTTTTAAAAAGAACTACTCTAAAACCTGGGAACAGCAATTTCGTACGTAGCACAGAACTCTTGCTCACAAATCACACGCGTGTCACTTCGCAAACAATCAAAATGATCCGATTCCCTCGCCCATACTTAAATATATACCAACAAATGACCTACGGCGGTCGCGACGCGATCTAGAATCACATTCCAATCCATTTCTTCTATCCGCCAACAAAACGAGTGCGACAGAGATACGAAATGGAAAACACTAATGCTTCCGAGCGAGAAGGAGCATACATAGAAGAATCTCGACGGTGAAGGTGTGAGAATTGTAGACATGATTTCTAGACTGTTCCCGATGTTGACACTGAATAGCGCTGTGAGCGCTAATACTAGTTGCGTCGCGCGGGTTCCGTACGATAATAAAAATATTTATTGTAGTTATTTGTTCGTAAATTTTTTATTTTACAATTTTAATGATTTTACGTTGTTACAACGTAACAATACCCCCTCTCCCAGAGAAAGGATTTTACGTAGTAAAATCCGCTGCGGTAAGCGCTTAAGAAGAACAGAACCGCCCAGTAACTGTCTTCACTTTCATACCTCCACATCCAAATACCTACCATGCGACCTAACATATGACCTGTCATAGTTGTCTGAGGAAATTTATAATCCACAGACTACCATACAACTAGAGTACAACTCTATTAAAAGATTGGACTCAAGAACAGCACTGCGTGATAAGGAGCGTCTAAGGGAAAGAATATTGACACGTGAACAATAGACGAATCGGCACTGTGAAATACACTGGTCTTTGATGAGTTTGTTACAGTCACGACCCGCTGTAACAAGACGATTAGTGAAGGCTTATTTAAAGAGTCACAACCCGCTCTAACGAGGAAATTAGTGAAGGCTTATTTAAAGAGTCACAACCCGCTCTAAACGCGCAAAACGCAAAACAAAATACAAAACAGACCCAAACCAAAGGTCACAACGCGCCATAAATGCGCAAAAAACAAAACAATAAACGAATTAGGCCTATATAAGGCTACTAACCCGCTATAACGCGAAAAACGCAAAAAAAAACAACAAACTCCCAACTAAACATCAATATCCGTGTAGGCTTAAATGAATTCATCAAAGACAATGTAGACAGAGACCGAAACGCAATAACAAACAATTAAAATTTTAAAAAAAAAATAAACCAAATTCCGAAAGCTATATGACAATAAAAACAAGAGTCGAACCAATAATGGTGATGACTATAAGTAAAATATGAATAAACAAAATTAAATAAATTAAGCGGCATTGTGAGTATGTCTAGTCTTTAGCGAATTTGTTACAGTCACGACCCGCTGTAACGAAAAAAGAAGAACAGCAGACGAGTAGACCTATACCAAGAAACTGTCATACTCCGCTAAAAAAAACAAAACGCAAATAAAACAAACGTGTGTAGACCTATAACGAAGTCATACAACACAAAAACAAAACTCCCAAACAAAACATCAAAATTCGTGTAGGCTTGTTTTAATCCGCTAAAGACAAACACAATCAACTACTTCGCGAAATAATGTTGAGATTAATATTTGCCTATTCATGATAAAACAAAATGAATGCTAATGTATCACAATATTGATTAACGACCAACAATAACAAAAAAAATTAAATAAATAAAAGAAGAATGTGAGACGAAACCACGCGCGGAACTAAAATGATAAGGTAGATCGGAATTATTTTTAAAGAAAAAATGTGACCCAATTAATTGAAATTAAGAAATAAAGAATTGAATATTTTTAAACAATATGTAACGAAATGTGACACGATGTGAGCAAAGTTAAAAAAATAATAATAATAAATATATTAAGAATGAAATAAAATAATGTACGCAACCATTATTATCTTTTCAGAGCACAAAAAGAAATAAAAAAATATATAAAAAAACAAAACAATAAATGTTTTGCAATAATAAAAAAATAATTAATGCAACAATTGCACCAAAAAAAGAAAAAATTAAAATCTCTGAAAAGAACGTTAATTACGCACAACACAAATGCAAATATAAAACGCTAGAAAAAAAACACAAAATATAAATACACAAAAATCAGTATGCACAGAAAAAAATAGTAGGAAGGAAATTGACACTAAAATATTGCAAGAGAAAGAAAAAAAAAATCAGTCCACTGTGCAGACTATGCCTGTGTGTGGGTAATCCGAGATGGTATTGGATAACCCTGTGGAGCCAGAAAACAATAATCGGCTACCCGTTCCTCTTTAAAGAGAACCGGGTTAGTGGTACTCCCCCGTTCAGCCTCCGTCCACAAAAGGCTTACCACTTGGAGCTGAAAAATACCGACACCACAATAATACACAAAACAAAAAAACTTCCCTGTGCTTTGCCTTTAATATTTGGGCGCCACTGTTACGTTGACAGTACCAACTGTTACGTTGGGTGCCAACTGTTACGTAGACAGTACGTTGGACGTTACTGTTACGTTCGCCTGACGGCTAGGTACAAGAATAAAAACAACAAGTAAAATTACAAGTTGTTTATTGAAACGAAAATAAAAAACATATACGTTAACCCGGCAGGAATTAAATTTCCACTAATAAAATTAAAACTATAAAGTCTCTAAAAAAATCGCACTAGAACCAAACTCTAATGTCTCTAAATAAAATCAAAACACACGGGTGTGGATTCGCGGCACAGGGAAGTTATCTGGTCGGAACAAAAAAAAATGCACAGGCTTAACTTTTGGCTGTCCGAGTCCTCGACGCTTGGGGGTCTTCGGTAGTGCCTTCAGCTGACACTCGGTAACTTGAAGGACACCGGTGGCTCGGGTGTTACAGTGCAGCCTGAAGCGTCGCCGCTTGTACAGTCAATCTGTACGGTGAATGGTGGAGTTCCAATGGTGAATGGTACAACGGGAACTCCAAGCGGGCACGGTGCAGTCCCAACAATGATCTCCAAGCGGGGAATGATGAACCCCTAGCGGTGCAACCCTAGCGGTGCACTCCAATGGGTACGGTGAACCCCCAATCCTGGAACGCGTCGAAACATCTTCTGTAGCGCGAAAGATCCGATGCCCTGGCACTAGTGTGACCAGATATGGGCGTCGGTATCTTTCGCAAAACAATTAAATATTATGCGGAATGGAGTGGTGAAATGCAATTCCGGTTGAAATGTAATTTAAAGTAATTAAATATTTAAATGAAATATTTTTACCCAACCCAGAATCAAATCCCCAATGTTTTATATGCCGGAATCACCATTCCACAACGCCATGCAGAACAAAGAAAATATTACATATTACATTAACAATTATAATAAAACATATTGAAGGAACAAAGACTTTTAATATTTGTTTCCCCGATACTTTCCCTTATAATAACCAAAACTAAATATATCTCTCAGCTATGTGATGAGCTAATAGAATAAAGAATAATTTATGTAAACAACTACATTACAGTTGTTTTTAACACTTAAAGGAAATTAAGACATTCTTATACAACAATGTACTCATACAAGACTATAAGTTTAATTTACAATGACAAACTTGTAAACAATTTTTACTCTGGAAAATTCTATTAGACTACTAATTATGAAAAACACAATGCTTATTACTTGCAAGTATGAACTGATATTATGGAGTTTAAACTATCTGGACATTCTAAAATAACAATTACTCATTAAAATATAGGTTAAGATTTCTGGCATAGACTACCCAATGGAATTAGTTATTGAGACTATATTTCACCTGATTCTTGTGATGGCTAAAACTGATTGGGCTAAAATATTAAGATATAGGAATTTTATAAGGAAAATACCGTGTCAAAACATATATAAGAGTTATTGGAATGAATAGATAAATGAGGTTATAATTGACTGACATTAAAACATCCTGTCACATTCACTACCTAGAAGAAATGAAATTAAGAAATAAAATAGCCATAGCGACGTTAATAATATTATAAAAAGATTGAGATATTACTTGCTAGACTGTAATTGGATTACCTAACATGAAAATTAATTAATTTGGATAATTGTATGAACTTACCAGGGGGTTAAATCCGGTTTTTTAAAAAGAACTACTCTAAACACTGGGAACAGCAATTTCGTACGTAGCACAGAACTCTTGCTCACAAATCACACGCGTGTCACTTCGCAAACAATCAAAATGATCCGATTCCCTCGCCCATACTTAAATATATACCAACAAATGACCTACGGCGGTCGCGACGCGATCTAGAATCACATTCCAATCCATTTCTTCTATCCGCCAACAAAACGAGTGCGACAGAGATACGAAATGGAAAACACTAATGCTTCCGAGCGAGAAGGAGCATACATAGAAGAATCTCGACGGTGAAGGTGTGAGAATTGTAGACATGATTTCTAGACTGTTCCCGATGTTGACACTGAATAGCGCTGTGAGCGCTAATACTAGTTGCGTCGCGCGGGTTCCGTACGATAATAAAAATATTTATTGTAGTTATTTGTTCGTAAATTTTTTATTTTACAATTTTAATGATTTTACGTTGTTACAACGTAACAGCCAGTTTCATAAATAATAAGCTTATTGTCTTTAACTTACGCGAATATTACACATTGAAATCAAACTATTTTTTACGGATTTAATCGCTTTATTTTAGCTTTTACTGTCCCGACGTTTCGAATGCTTTGCAGCACCCATGGTCACGGGAGAACTGAGATGTTGAACGTCCTTATGTCACAATTATGCCAGTGTACCCTTAGGTCTTCTTAGTTATTATTGTTGGTCCGATCTTCGGACGACACACTACACTTACAGTATCTATATTCCCTCTAAAGCATTTAGACATTCAGTTCAAATGCCACTTAACGGGCACCCATCTAAGGACTGACCTTGCCTGTCGTTGCTTAACAAGCTGATCGTGTTGCATATGAGTCTCAAAATATTAATAACATTATAGTATGGCGTGACGTCCAACAGACAAAATAGGCCGTGATTACTTATTTTCGCTCGATATTTCAGCTGGCTTCCCCCGCTGTGTACCCCGCGCCGTACGTGGCTGCCCATGCACCGATCGTGGCTGCGCATGCGCCGATCGTAGCGGCGCCCGCATACGCCCACGCCTGGTGAGCACGCAGCCCCCGGCCCGCTCCTCGGTCGAGAACATCAGGCCTGTCCCGGATAGTGCAACAATCAACAACAACTCTATTTATTAAAATGTTAAATAGCGTTAACAATTCAATTCGGAACGACAAATTGGAGCAAAAGTCTAGCTCATTATATGAGTTGGAACGTTGTGCCATACTTGGAAACGTAATAAAAGTGCTTTAAAATAATTTGTTTGTTTATTTACTCCCAAAGTAGTAAATTACATGACCTTAATAGATTTGTTTAATTACAGTTACGGCTATATCAGTGGGTACTCGTCACAAATGCGGTACCTACAGAAATACCTTTAGCAATTGTTTCATCACATTCATCCAATCTAGAGTTATCTACAGACACTATAACACAGGTATTGTCAGCTATCCAGGATTTTATATCGGCGCTGGTCGTTGAAATATGTTGTTACCAATATAAGCTTCCGAATCATAGGATAGCGCACTGCGCAAACGATCATGTACTACATAGGTTACTCCCGATAGAAGCAAAAGTATCGCAAACTGATTATGAAGTCTGGTAGCGAAGGACACTCACTTGCACGCTTGGTCTTAGATTTAAATACAAACCCTGTTATAAATATTACTAAACAAAAAAAAACACTGCAAGACCTCGTAATACTGTAACCTCATGTGTAGAGTAGAGCGACCATAATAAGTAGGTATAAGATATGACCTCTTATTTTCTTTATCCACTTACATTCCACACAATATATTGTCCTGCAAAAACTACGTCCATGTCGCCGAATAGAGCAATAGTCATAGGTTTTATGGCAAAAACCGGTACTAATTAAGCCACCGGCTTACCACAGTTTGTATTTATAAAAAAAAACTACTTTAATATAACGATATAAAGGTTTCTTGCACAAGATTTAAATGAATTAGTGTAATTTGGTCTTAGAGAATCAGAGCCAAGAGGGTGCAACATAACGATTGTCACACGCACTTCAAACGCAGTATCTGAGTAAAATATAGCAGCTTCCCACGGTCTGCGATATCGCGGACGGACGCGGACCAGCTCGCACGACACACCGTGGGAAGGGTCTCGTCCGTGGTAGCAGAGGACGTCTGTGGCGGTGCGCCGGTATCCGTCGCGAGGCGGTAACTTCAAAGATGCGGTGCGGCGCGATCCGAATCATGGTCCCACCGGCGGCACCAGTAGGATCACAGGACAGGGAATATTTTATATCATTCGTTAATTTTCTACCGTGATCTCACTGCTATGGGTGACAAAACAGAAAATAAATAAAATTAGATATGTGTCTATGTACACTTACGTTAAACGACTTTTGTTGTATGCTGATATCCACCAGCGACGTGGTTTCTTTTTACTTTTACTAGATCGCATAATTTGCTAATTGTTAATTAATACTACAGCCGCGGCTGCAGCGACGACACGTTCTCTTTCACTTTGCATTTTGAAATGAAGTTATCAAAAGATCTACACAGACCCACACGCACCATTGGAAGAGCCCTGTCTGTGTGCGTTGCCGTCCGTGATCGTCGGCTGTGCGTGATGATCCACAGAATCGCGGACTGTGGGAACCGGCCTTAACGTGGCAAAATCACCCGTGCGTAATGCCTACATTATAGAATATTCATTTATTTATTTTATTTTATAATTTATCTACACACTATAAATAATAAGGCAGATGGGCAGATGCCCCGCTACCACCCCCACCGAACTTTGGCCCTGGCAACACATAATGTCCGGACACTTAGGACTGACGAGAAGATTATCGAGCTGGAGGAAGAATTGAGCAAGTTACGTTGGGATATCTTGGGATTATCTGAAATCCGACGAGAGGGACAGGATACGATAACCCTTGATTCCGGAAACTTGCTCTTCTTCCGGGAAGGAGATCGAAAATCTCAGGGTGGTGTTGGGTTTCTCGTCCGTAAGTCCCTCATTAATAACGTTGTAAAGGTCGATAGTGTGTCGAGCAGGGTAGCGTACCTTATACTCAGAATAACCAGTCGGTATTCGTTGAAGGTTATACAGGTTTACGCTCCGACCTCAGCACACCCTGACGATGAAGTAGAGGCTATGTATGAGGAGATAGCAGGAGCCATACATACCTCCAAAACACATTTCACCCTTGTTATGGGGGACTTCAACGCGAAGGTGGGCACACGGAATGGCGATGAGTTGAGAGTGGGGTCATATGGGTACGGGCAGCGGAACCGAAGGGGCCAGCGGCTGGTCGACTTCATGGAGAAGGAGGGACTCTTTGCGATGAACTCCTTCTTCAAGAAGCGACAATCCAGGAAGTGGACGTGGATAAGCCCCGATGGTTCAACCAAAAATGAGATTGACTTCATCATGACGACCAAGAAGCATATATTCGATGATGTCTCCGTGATCGGCAGGGTGAAAACCGGTAGCGATCACCGCATTGTTAGAGGCACATTGAATATCAACGTCAAGCTTGAGAGGTCCCGTCTGATAAAGTCCACGCTCCGTCCGGGAACCGCCCAAATCTGAAACCCCGAAGACTTTCAACTCGAACTGCATAATCACTTCCAGTGCCTCGCCGAATGCGAAACTGCGGACGAGATAAACAATGGGTTGGTGCAAACTGTCCACGCAGTGGGGTCCAAGTTCTTTAAGACCCCACGCCGTACAAAGCCTCAAAAGCTCTCCAATATTCTAAAGTTGTCCATTGGTTCAATGTTAATAATTTGAAACTTAATGAGAGCAAAACCAAATGTGTGAAATTTGTAACACCAAATGTAAGACAGGTGGCAACCAATGTGGAAATTAATGGAGCGACGTTGGACCTTGAGGAGTCGACTGTGTTCTTAGGTATAACAATTGACGCTAAACTACAATGGGGCCCACACATTAAGAAATTGTCAGGTAGACTGAGTTCCACGGCTTATGCAGTTAAAAAAATAAGACGTTTAACTGATATCGAAACCGCTAGAATTGTTTATTTCAGCTATTTCCACAGTATTATGTCTTATGGTATATTACTGTGGGGATCTTCTGCAGAACTTAATACCATTTTTATTCTGCAGAAAAGAGCTGTGAGAGCCATTTACAATCTGGCTCCTACTGATTCACTGAGGGAAAAATTCAAAGAAATAGATATTCTAACGGTTGTTTCGCAATTCATATTTGAAAATTTAGTTTATATTCAGAAAAATATTGGATCTTTTAAAAAGTACAGTGCGATTCATAGTGTTAATACCCGGAACAAACACAATCTTGTTTTACATTCCACACGTCTCCACAGAACAAGCAAATCGTTTATGGGCCAAAGCATACGCTTCTATAACAAACTGCTGCAGGATATCCGAGATCTTCCACTGAATAAAGTTAAACCTTTGATAAGAAGCCGGTTGTCGAAAAAGGCTTATTATAAAATCTCGGTTTACCTAGAGGATAAAGCTGCGTGGGCTTGAACTGCTCAACTCTTGCAAGCTTAGAATTGTAGGCTTACAGTTTGTAACACCTCTTAATCTGGTGGATTACTGATGGCTGTTTCACAAGACAAATAATTGATAATATAAATACTATGTGAAAGTGTTTTGTGTCTTGCCTGATGAGGTACTGCTTAACAGCAGAAGTTAAATGTGAGCCACGGGTGATTTTGGTTCGGTCATGCTCGCCATCGAAAAGTCTTTGCTTGTGGCGGCTTCGTGTGGCGGGTCACCCCCTTCCCTCTGATATGGTTGAGGGGAGTGATGGCTGCTGCTCGAGTCAACTCGTGCGTGGGTGCTGCTTGGGGGGACTGGTCCGACTACTATCCCTTTGGCCTTTTAGTTTGTTGAAATTTTTGTCGTAATTTATTGTTTTCTTCTTTTCTCCCTTGCTTTATGTTTCGAACGGCAAGACACAATATCGCTAATGTCGATTCATTTGTAACAAAACAATGTTTAAAAAAAAGTGAAAAAATGACAAGGCCGCTGAGTTTCTTGCCGGATCTTCTCAGTTGAGGCCGCGTTGTGATCCGGTGGTAGCTTTTAAAAAATGACCATTCAAAAGTGCTAGCGTTAAGCCTATTTGAAATAAAGATTTTTGAGTTTGAGTTTGAAATACAACCATTAAGCTAATGGAAAACCGGACTGAGATGAGACTGCAATCTTCAGCTGATATGTCGGGTTATGCCAAACTCAATAGACGAATCTCGAAATCCATGCGACACGACTTGCGTTCCTATAATACAGCATGTATTAAGGACGCAATTGAGCGGAACCAAGGCTCTAAAGTGTTCGCAAAGAATTCGTCTATTGGGCGTAGCCAAATGACAAAGCTGAAGATCGATGGCGGCAGTGTCATCTCATCGAAACCGGAGATATTGAGAGAGCTTGAGAGATTTTATGGACAGTTATACACCTCAACACGGGATCCCATTGCCAGAACAGCTCAGGACACCAGAGACAAACTAACCCGACATTACACTGAAGACATCCCAGACATCAGCCTGTACGAGAATAGAATGGCTCTCAAACAGCTTAAGAACAACAAGGCGCCGGGTGAAGACGGAATCACAACAGAACTTCTGAGAGCGGGTGGAAAACCGGTACTTTTAGTCCTCCAGAAGTTATTTAATTCCGTCTTACTCGAGGGTACTACGCCAGAAGCATGGCCCAGGAGTGTGGTGGTTCTTTTCTTCAAAATAGGTGATAACACTTTATTGAAGAATTATGGACCCATCTCACTCCTGAGCCATGTATACAAGCTGTTTTCGAGAGTCATTACGAACCGTCTCGAACGCAGGTTTGATGACTTCCAGCCTCCCGAACAAGCCGGGTTCCGAAAAGGCTTTAGCACCGTAGACCACATACATACGCTCCACCAGATTATACAGAAGACCGAGGAGTATAATCGGCCATTATGTCTAGCGTTTGTGGACTACGAAAAAGCCTTCGATTCAATCGAGACCTGGGCGGTATTGCAGTCCCTCCAGCGGTGCCACATTGACTATAGGTACATCGAAGTGTTGAAGTGTTTGTACAGCAACGCCACCATGTCGATCCGACTACAGGACGAGAGCACGAAACCAATCCCATTTCAGCGAGGTGTGAGACAGGGAGACGTTATTTCTCCGAAACTGTTCTCAAATGCATTGGAGGACGTTTTCAAGCTCTTGGACTGGTACGGATTCGGCATCAACATCTATGGCGAATACATCACTCACCTTCGTTTTGCCGATGATATAGTAATTATGGCAGAGTCGCTGGAGGACCTCAATACGATGCTCAGCGACCTCAGTAGTGTTTCCCAACAGGTGGGTCTTAAAATGAACATGGACAAGACGAAGATCATGTCTAATGTCCATGTTTCACCCGTACCGGTAGTTGTTGGGAACGATACACTCGAAGTTGTTGACCACTACGTATACCTAGGACAAACTATCCAGTTAGGTCGGTCCAACTTCGACAAAGAGGTCGCCCGAAGAATCCAACTCGGATGGGCAGCGTTCGGGAAACTACGCGATATCTTCTCGTCCGAAATACCGCAGTGCCTGAAGACGAAGGTTTTTAACCAGTGTGTGTTGCCAGTGATGACAAATGGTACTGAGACGTGGTCTCTAACGGCTGGCCTTTTAGAGAAGTTCAGAGTCACACAACGAGCCATGGAGAGAGCTATGCTCGGAGTTTCTTTGCGCAACAGAATCCGAAATGTGGAGATTCGCCGAAGAACCCAGGTCACCGACATAGCTCTCAGAATCTGCAAGTTAAAGTGGCAATGGGCAGGCCACATCGCTCGAAGAACCGATATCCGTTGGGGAAGAAAGGTTCTCGAGTGGCGACCACGAACCGGAAGACGCGGCGTAGGCAGGCCTCCCACTAGGTGGACAGACGACATTGTGCGCGTCGCAGGTAGCCGGTGGATGCAAATAGCCAATTGTCGTTCATTGTGGCGTTCGAAGGGGGAGACCTATGTTCAGCAGTGGACGTCTTCCGGCTGATGATGATGATAAATAATAATAAAAAACAATAGAAGAAATATATGAAAGTTATACGTTTGTGCTACAAACTACAAACAACAATATACAAACTCACTGCTTATAAAAAAAAATCTTCCAGCAGAGAGAGCTATGCTCGGAGTTTCTTTGGGCGATAAAATCCGGAATGAGGAGATTCGCCTAAGAACTAAAGTCACCGACATTATGTCGGTGACTTAGGAATTCTCAACCCTCCCGGATTGCCCGGGAGACTCCGGTAATAATGGTTAATCTTCCAAACTCCCGGAGTGCTATCATTTCTCCGGTTTTTCTAAATATTATGGACCTACGCATTCGCACGTGTCGCTACCGGTGTAAACCTGTTCGTCTCACCGCACATAGGGGTATTTTGCCAATCTAGCCGGTCAAAAGTCCATTTCTTAGCACTTGCCTAACTCCAAAAAAACTAGTTATTAGTATTGACAGATAACTAGAGAACAATAGGCCACCCTCCCCTTTTTCTTATCAGTTGAGCCTGCACAGTGATTTTAGTCGGAACTTTACCATCGCTCAAGTGCACGTATTTTTCTCGACGGTCCCAGTTTGACTTTCTCAGTTCAATTTTAAATATTATTTTTTCAAGTGAATGTTTTGAAATTATAGTCATGGTTTTAGATAAAACAGGTAAGAGCCCGTATTTTTATTATATTGAACTGTATTAGGCATTACTGAAACATTGATTATTACTTTTTCTAAAAGCGGTTTAAATTTAATAAATTTTTGATTTTTTTTTGAAACATAAAAAGGGTTTTGTTGTACTTCAGGGTCCGTCCGAGTTATTTTTTTATGTTTTTAGCTAGCTGATAGTTCTTACAACAAATTAATGGCAAAACACCTTGCGCCTATTTGAGGTTTTTTGAGTTTTGATTGAAAAACTAACGAAAGAAAAAAGTAACCTTTTTTGTATGTCACTTTACCACGTTTTATTTGGTTTTAGGTTCGTCAAGTGGCTCCAGTCTTCAAAGTAGTAATCCGCAGATATCTATACGACAAAATGCAAGAACAAAAATTGCCCAATTTTGAAGAAAAGTTGATATATTTGGAAAATTACTTGTCTTGCGAAGACTTTTCGATGAAGAATTAAGAAATTTAAAACAAAGTTTCATATTTGGAAAATTACTTGTTGTCTTGCGAAGACTTTTTGATTTTTTTTTTTTTTTTTTTTCCTGAATGCTGCTACCTTATGGTAACACCATATAAATTACAATCTAGCCTAAAGACTAATGAGTAATATTAATTTGACCTAAACGAATAAATTAAAAATAGTTTAAGAATGTGTCCAATGGCACTTTTCTTATTGTCTCTATTATGGTGAAGACACTTTGTAATTGTGTTCTACACTGCACTACACACTGCACTAATTTAATATTTAAACTAACTCAAAAGGTTTTGTCCTTTTCAGTCTTCTCACTATGTCCGTGTTATCGAGGAGCTGGATAGCCTCGACATTCACATGGTGATGAAGCCGATATTGATGAGCTTCAGCATAATCTTTAATAATTTTGGCAACAAGGTCCACTTTGAGGTCCCGATGGAGGTCGTTAATTCTTATGTACCAGGGTGCATTTACAATACCTCTGAGTACTTTGTTCTGGAATCGTTGTATTGTCTGTACGTTACTTTGTTTGGTACAGCCCCACAACTGTATACCATAAGTCCATACCGGCATCAGGACTTGCTTGTATAAAAGTATTTTGTTTTGCACAGACAACACGGAATGTTTTCCAAGAAGCCAGTGCAGTTTCTTGTAGCGAAGGCCTAACTCTTCGCGTTTCTTTTTGACATGGGCCTTCCAGCGAAGCTTTGCGTCAAGTGTCATGCCAAGGTATTTAGCAGTATTCTCGTAGGGTATAGGTTGATTATTTATGTATACCGGATGATAGTTAGACCTTTTGTTGGTAAAATCAATATGAACAGACTTCGATTCATTTAATTTTATTCGCCACTTTCTTGTCCAATTATAAATGGTATTAACGGCGCTTTGTACATTCTCCACAGCTTCTGCGTGAGTGACCCCTGTAGCCATAATGGCCGTGTCATCAGCGAAGGTTGCGATAGTATTGTTTTCTAATTCTGGAATATCGCAGGTGTATAATAGATACAGGACCGGACCTAGAACACTTCCTTGTGGTACTCCAGCTTTGATTTGCTTGAGATCAGAATAAGCATCTTCCTGCCTTACTCTGAACATTCTATCTGTAATGTAGGACTCCAAAATATCTGAGAATTGTTTGGGCAACATTTTCCTTAGTTTATGTATGAGGCCCTGATGCCACACCTTATCGAAAGCCTGGGCAACGTCCAGGAAAACTGTGGAGCACACTTTCTTCTCTTCTAATGCTTTTTCAATTATATTTGTAATTCTGTGAACTTGATCTATTGTAGAGTGTCGTTCCCTAAAACCAAACTGATAGTCAGGGATAAGATTTCTAGCTTCTATGATAGGTTTCAAACGCTTCAATAGGATCTTATCAAATAATTTAGATATTATTGGTAACAGCGATATCGGTCTATATGAAGTTACTTCATAAGGTGGTTTACCAGGTTTTGGTATCATTATAACTTCAGCAACTTTCCACATATCAGGTACGAATTTTAATCTGAACGAAGCATTTATAAGTGTCGTAAGTTTCACTATAGCTTTATGTGGCAGATTACTGAGGACTTCTCCGGTAATGAGATCATAGCCAGGGGATTTTTTCTTGTTTAAATGTTGAATTTCTGTATGAACCTCTTTTGGTGTAGCGAGTTTTATATCCATTTCGTCTTGTATTATTTCTTCAAATATGATCTCTTCAGTGTCAAGTTTATTTGGTTGAAATGTGTTTTCCAAATGATGTGCAAATCTGATTGCCTTTTGCTCGTTATTTACAGCCCATTTTCCGTTCACTTCTTTTAGAGGAGGAATTTGGGTAATGGGTTTTTTTAAGTTTTTCGTAGCTTTCCATAATGAATAATCTGTTGCGCGATCACTAGTTAACTGTGTTAGGTAAGTGTGCATAGATTCATCACGGAACTTTTTTATTTCCCTGCTTAACTGCTTCGTAAGATTATTCAGCAGTGTTTTGTCGGGTGGGTATCTGGTTCGTTGCCATCTTTGTCTCTGTCTTCTTTTCTCAGATATAAGATTACGAATTTCCATAGGGTAGTTTCTGGAACTAGATTTAATTTTTAAATCAGGCGTGTTTTTCCAAGCACATTGTTGGATATCGGTTATAAATTTTCTTACTTCTAATTCTATTTGCTCTGGTTTCTTTAAAGGAACTTTCAGAATTACTAGGGAGTCCAAATCATGCTTAAAGCTATCCCAATCTGTATTTTTATTGACCAAAGTTGGGAGTCTTTTTCTGTATAATATGTCTTCATTAATACTAAGTGTAATTGGTGAATGGTCTGAACTCATATCGAAACCCTCTTCAATAGAAAGAAAGTTCGACGAGATGTTTTTGTATATGAAAAAATCGATCAAGTCCGGAATTTTATGTGGGTCAGTGGGCCAATAGGTAGGCTTACCCGTTGATATGACGTCACATTTTATATTTCTGATTGCATCTAAGAGTTCTTTCCCTTTAGTTGTGGTTAGCCTAGATCCCCAGTAGATATTTTTTGCATTAAAATCACCTCCGAGAATGAATCTGTTGCCGAGTTTTTTCAAGAGACTTTCATATTGCGTTGCTTTTATCGAGTACCTTGGTGGGCAGTATATAGCAGATACTGTAACTGGAAAACGTTTTGTTTTGACACATACAGCCACAGCTTGTATTTCACGGTCTTCGTGCTTTAATAACTCATAATGATAAATATTTTCCTTTATTATGACGGCGCTGCCTCCTCTCGCTTTATTGTCCGGGTGCAATGCGTGATATATTTTGTATCCTTTCATTTGTATGTAGGATTCAGTCGTAAAGTGTGATTCGGATATAAGGCACACGTCGATTTTTTCTGTATTTAGGACTACTAGCAGCTCATGTTGATGCTGACGTAGTCCATTAGCATTCCATGCCATAATTTTCAGCGAGTTAACCATCATTTATGGGTAGTACCAGCCAATTTAGTGCTAGCTTCCAATTTTTTGAGCCGTGCGTCAAATGATGTTATGACGCTTAGGATTTTATTTAATTTATCATCTAAGTTTAAAGTTTTCTGTGTTTGTAGATGTTGCTGTGGCTGTGGTTGCGCCTGAATACCTTTTGTTATTTGAGCAAAAGACAGTTTTTTTGTAACAGGCTGGCTCTGTACCTTTTTACTGATATTAATGCTTGGGGTCTGGTGAGTAGGGACTTTTTGTTTCTTAACTGCCTTATTTTTTAAACTTTGCAGTTCTTTTGCTACTATGCATCCCCGATAGCTAGCAGGATGTGCTTCGCCACAGTGGACACATTTTGGCTTAGTGTCTGCGGGTTTATTGCAGTCTTTTGTTAGGTGCTTACCTGTACATTTGACACACCTGGGCTCCTTAGAACAATATTTCTGTGTATGACCGTATGCTTGACACCTTTTGCACTGAGGGATCAATTTCGACGCTTTGATCGGTTGCATGTCTACTTTGCCACCAAGGATAGACTTGATATTGTAAATTTTATTAATATCTTCACTCTTACCAAATGATAGCACAAACATGTTAAGAGGTTCTTTAGTCCTCCAATTCAGCTTGTTCGTAGCATCTTCGATCTTGTAACCTTTGGATGTTAGATCTTCGACTATTCTTTCGGGGTTGCATGAGAAATGCAAATTTTTTGCCATTACCCGGACTGGCCGGTCCTGTTTGTTCTCATAAGAATGCCATTGAGCTTCGCTGTCCAATAGCAACTTTGTAATTGCTCTATAAGATTCATCATTGTTGGCATTAATCTTAACACTGTCTCCGTTTCGCATTTTAATTAAAAATGAGTCATTGGATACAGTTGTTGTTAAAAAATCGTAGAACTTTTGGTAGTTCTTAACATGTTCTACGATTATAGGAGGCGGCTGAGGAGCCTTTTTAGCTTTCGACGTCTTTTCTTCTTTCTCACTGGAGCTTGCTCCTTGTTGTTGTGGTGAAGGTGTTTGGTTCAGCTTCCTTTTCTTTCGGCTCTGTTGACGAATCCACTCCGTTTCCTTAGCGAGTTCCTCTTCATCAGTCTCATACTGGACTTGTTCAGAGGTCTTTTCAGTCGTGGTCTCTTTAGCTGAAGGTGCAGGTTTCTGCTTCTTCTGGTTTCCAGTTGTCGCTGGAGCTCTTCAATTTGGTGGTGTAAGTCTTTAACTAGACTTTGTAACTCCTTACACTCTGCTTGTTGCTCGGTAAAATGTTGATAGAGAAGATGTTCGGTTTCCGTTTGGAGCCTTACAGTATTTTGCGAAGCCATTTTTATTTATGTAGAACTTCACCTTACTAATATTTACGCATAATATTATTATGATACACAACATATCGTACCGAAGGTGCGGTATGTAAAAATCTGGGTCATCGCGGCGGCCGGTGACGATTACGCGCGACAGTGTTTCTGCTGCGTAAGCGCTTTACCCGAGTACGGACTAGGGCAAAGGCAACGCAGCCGTTCTTTACGGATGCTGAACGAACACTTTGATGAAGAATCAAAAAATTCAAACAAAGTTTCTAGTATATTTATTCAAAATTGGGGCAAAGATGGAAAAAAGGAAAACGGAAAAGATCATTTTCTTCAAAGTAATGACGAATGCTTGAAAAAACATTCGAAATACCCATAGTGCAACAACATAGATCTGGTCGACCATCGAAATCTTTCACAGAATTAAGTTAAGAAGAGTTATGACTGAATTACGGAGCGCGATAGGTGAAGGCATGTAATGCACGCTGCACCAATAAAACTAAATACATCTGGACACAAATATGCTTCATATATATTAAGGCATATAACCGAATCTCCAACGAGAGCTACAAAGCTTAAGAAAGCTTATGAAATAGTTCAGAATGCGAATCTGACCCTGTTGTGTGCACTTGCTATTTTTGTAGAATCTGACTTCTCTCGGCGAAAATATGAAATTATTAGAAGTGCCTCTAAGAAGATATACCTACCCCCAGGCACAGTACCCAGGTGTCTGTACCCACGTACAGTCTCTTACAAAAAGAAAAAGAGATTGCTATCCGCCTGAGGATTCGTTTCATCACTGAAATATTAGCTCAAGTGAATCTTGAAGATTTGTTGAACCACACGACAACAAGATTACTTCCTTAATTGAGGAAAATGATGAAGAGTCATAGTTATAATAAAATTAAGTTAGTGATATTAAAAAATATTATGTTTAATCAAAATATAAATTATAATTTTTGTATTTTTATTTTTTACTATTCTAATCAACCTCCTTATAATCTTCTTTTTATTGAAAAGCACTTATTATAGCTGTAAACCTATAGAAAAATCAGTAAAAGTAAATAAATCGAAAAAAATAATTATGACCAGATATTGAAATGAAACTAATTTTACGGATTATATCGCGGTTTATTTTTGATTTTAATTTCCCGACGTTTCGAATACTTTACAGCATTCATGGTCACGGGCGGACTGAGGTGGTAGCTGTCCATATGTCATAGTTAGATATCTAAACGGCGAATCTCATCATCCCCCAACACAGTTAGCTACTGTCGGTAAATCGTTGTTTCAGAGAGCACACGGGATCTGTGACGAGGAACATCTTGGTGCCGAGCTTCAACATGTTAAGCAGGTCCTGCATGATAACAAGCTCCGAGTTCCGCGCCGCCGTCACTGTGAACGTGTCAAGCCATCCACAGTCGAACGTATGCCTGCTGTATTGCCATATGTTAGAGGGGTAACAGACAAGATTGGCTATATCTTAAAGCGAGCTTCAATTAAAACATTTTTCAAGCCACCAAAGAAGATTAGTCAGTTTTTACCATCAGTCAAGTGCCATATACCTCTACAAGATGCAGGAGTATACAAACTGGATTGTGACTGTGGGCTCTCATACATCGGGCAAACAAAAAGATCGGTAAAAACCCGTGGAAAAGAACATATAGCTGACGTTAAACATCGACGCTATACGAAGTCTGCAGTCTGAACATGTTCAGGATCGCACCCGTCATTATATTAGATTTGACAATCCTCGCAAAAGAACAGCGCTACCTACCAAGGATGATTCGTGAGGCTATTGAAATTAAAAAGCATCCAAATTTCAATAGAGAAGATGGCTGGGTGCTACCACCAGCTTGGGATCCCGTGATAAACATAGTCAAATCCAAAGACAAGCATTCCACTGCAAGACCTCAAGATACTGTAAGCTCTTTCTGCGTAGATCGGACTAACAATAATAATTAGAAGACCTGAGGGTACCCTAAGACAACTATGACATATGGACAGCTACCACCTCAGTCCGCCCGTGACCATGAATGCTGTAAAGTATTCGAAACGTCGGGAAATTAAAATCAAAAATAAACCGCGATATAATCCGTAAAATTAGTTTCATTTCAATGTGTAATATTCGCGTAAGTATCAGAAATCATTATATGACCAGATAGATTAGCAAAATATCCCTATGTGCGCCGTCGACGTTGTCGATTCCTTGGAGGTCAATTCGGTGGTTTCTCATGCCTCCTCTACACCAGACCCTCTACACACAATACAGTATAGTAAGTAGCACCTCGCCCTCTATCATAGTGTTCTTACAATCGATTAAGTAATCCAACACAATGAGGTTGGACTTTTGCATGAGATGCAACCACAGCTCGTTGAAGAAATTCGAGTGGATTTACGTTGGGTTGACTTCTTTACGAAATCGAAAGATGTGTATTAAAAGTAGAAAAGTAGAGTTACAAATACTAACAAACTTCGATTTTTCATGAAAAAGCTTTTATGATTTTGTGGTGAATAACCGACAAGTATTAGATGCTGCTTGAATGCAAGGTACATATACATTTAGAAATTAATAAATGATTGAGATTTTCGTCACAAACCTTCCAACACGTTGGTCCTTTCGAGAGTTGGTAACCCTACCGACATAGCTCTCAGATTTTGCAAGTTGAAGTGCAATGGGCATGCCACATCGCTCGTAGAACCGATAAACGATGGGGAAGAAAGGTTCTCGGGTGGCGACCACAAATCGGAAGACGCAGCGTAGCAGGCCTCCCAACAGGTCGACAGACGGCATTGTGCGTGTCGCAGGTAACCAGTTGATGCATATAGCCAATTGTCGTTCATTGTGGCGTTTCAAGGGGGAGGCCTATGTTCAGCAGTGAACGCCTTCCGGCTGATGATGATGATGAAACCTACAAATGTAAAGTTTGAGAAAATGAGAAATGGTGTGTAAACGAATTTGTTGTCAAAAGCTAAAAACTTGTTTAAAAGAATGGCGCTCAAAATAAACCGGTCCTTTGTTCTTATTTTAATAGCAGCAATTAGTTTCCATTGAAAAGGTCATTCATATTTTTGTCGGCTTATTGCTGAGCGCTGGATACCTAGTTGATGTGGTTGACGATAATTTGTCAGATGACAACATTGGCATTTCAGCGCTTATTGCTTTACTCAATATTATGGTTGTAGCTACAATATTTCGTGCAGTACAGTGTAATAAAAAATAGAGTAGGTATTGACTTTCTTACATCAAAAACAGATCGCAAACGAATATATTAATAGAAGTTTTAAGGTTGCTCCAATACCTGATAAAATAGTCGAGTCACGACTACCGTGGTACGGCCATGTCATGCGGAGACCAGATGCCCACGTAGTGAAGAGGTGCCTTTTCATGGCTTCAACTAGTAGGAGGGGCTTCAACTAGACATTTTTCATTACTTCCATTCATCCGAAAGCCTTCACCGGGTTCGGATGTTAGATCCGACAGGTTCTCGCACCAATTAAGGTAACCCACCGAATTTGGACTCGTTGGATATGTCATAATGAGAAGTTATTGATTTTGTTGACTGCTAGCGATTAGTGTCCGAAAAAGAAACAGAAAATTAATTTTAAGAGTTTGTTCTCTGATTTCGGGTTTCTTTAAACATTATATAAATCAATAAAAAAATTTAAAACTCAATTAAAATTTTAAAACTTGTTACTACGTGAGGGTGATTTTGAAGTCTCTGGCAACATCAGTCACATCAGATACGGTAGTATCCATATCAAGTCCGTCAGATTCCGCATGCCACCTTGTGCATAATGTCACACTATTGATACTTGATACACATAATACAAGAGCTGATAATACAACCAATAAAATATATTTAAAAAATAAAAAAACATTTATTTTGTCGAAAATGTTAGAATTTTACTTAGGTAAAGTAAAATAAATGCCAACATCGAGTAATGTGTTTGTCCATAAAAGTGTAGAAATACATAATATTAAATCACACAACAATAAAATACTGTACCTTTTATATTTACACTATACAAAAAAAAAGACCGGAAGGGATCTGCAATCTTTGTCGAGAATTATCCATCAAAACACAAAAACCTTTGGCGAGAATCTTATGCTAAACTTTATGGCTGTTTGTCTTTTGCCTTTTATCAGTTACTTAAAAGTTATTTATGTTTTCATTTTAATATTATGTACCTACAGAATGCGTATTAACACCTCTATAAACATCCGAGTAAAGCCTACGCCCAGTTGGTCAGAGCAAGAAAGCCCAAGGCTAACAAAACCTTAACATTTGTTTATCGCCGGCGGGAACAAAAAATATATCCACCTTTTAAACGACACTTCGCACTACCTGTCTATAATCTTATTCCAGGTATTCATTACTAAACCATTTTAATCATGAACGTCCTGTCACTTTATGTAGTAATGAGATACAGAATATGTTCACCGGTGGCAATAAATAGTGCTTTAAGTGTCCGTCAATCCAAATAAAGCGAAGGAATCCATAAAAAATGAAAGAAATGATCCATAATTAAAGCTTGTTCATGTGCTACACCTATAGTTAAAAAAATAAAATGTGATAATTAATAACAATAATGGGACAATCCACACACGCTCATCTGATCACAAACTAGATAGAGCCAATACTATGGCAACCAACCAACTAATACCGATATACCTACTTTCTTTTTAAATACTACTTAGATATATAAATACACCCAGACACAGGCTGGGAATCGGACCCATGATCTATTCGTTAGCGGCCAAAGTGTCTAACATAAACACATATTTAAATATTTTCTTTATTTTTTCTAATATATAAAATTCTCATGTGTCGGAATTAGAGAATTTAGCTTGAGTTTTTTTTTAAATCTCCCTTTTCCAACAAATCTATACTATAATAAATCTCAAAGAGGACTTTTTCTGTACATTGAATATTTTTACAAAATTTCTATGTGGGGATACTATCCTATCGACATAGAGGCCAAAACAATTTTTTTTGGAATTATTGTCTGTCTGTCTGTCTGTCTGTCTGTCTGTCTGTCTGTCTGTCTGTCGTTCTGTTTGTCCAGGTATCATTTGAAAACCCGTGGATGGATTTTGATAGAACTTTCACTGATGTGTTGTGTAGAAGTCAAGGTATAAATTGGTATATAAAACATCACGCTATGTTTCATAGGGGCTAAGCAGTGAAACATTACTTGCACATATTACCACGTAATTTCCTTTGTATGTGAATAGGGTAATTATAGACTGATCAGTTAATCATTAAGATATGTATTATTACGCTATATACAATAGGGACTGAGCAGACATTTAGTTTGCATAAGATATGGCAGTGGCGAAGGGTCAATTTTTGTAAGGGGTAAGCCGATCCAGTACACCCAGGACATTTTCATTAGATTTCTGTATTGTTCTAAGTACTTTGCTGATAGCAATATGACATTATATCTTTGAAAAGTTAAAATCTGTAAATCCCGAGCGAGTCCAAACTAGATCATGAAATTTTAATGAAACTCCCCAAGTCCAGGTAGTGTATAGGTATTGTATTACAGTCGCAACAATAAAAGATGCGAAAAACTTAGAACTTTCATTATCGAATATCATTAGACAGTAATTTACGATGTTAGCATAATTTACACTATGAACAGCGCCATCTATCGGTGAAATTGAACATACAATCACCATAGAACTTTAATCTATATATTTAAAGGAAAGTCGTGTTAGTTACACTATTTATAACTCAAGAACGGCTCAACCGATTTGGCTGAAAATTGGTAGGGAAGTAGCTTAGGACCAGGAGACGGACATAGGATACTTTTTATACCGGTGGGTTAAGGTTAAGCAACGTTAGGTAATGTCATTAAATAGATGGGTGAACCGATTTGTATGAAATTTTATGTGCATATCGGGTAGGTCTGATAATAGGCCATTAATTATATTTCATGCCGCTAGGTAAAGGTTAAGCAACATACGGCAAGGTAATGAAATAGATGGATGAACGGATATGTATGAAATTTTGTGTGCATATCGGGTATAGTAGGTCTGACAATAAGTCGTAAAGTATATTTCATGCCGCTGATACCATGATTGACGGATATATAGAATGAGAGGAGGGTGCAAGAGAGGACAGAGAGGGAGAGGGGATTCGAGGAGGGGGTGAGGGATCGGGGGAGTTAGGTGGAGCAAGGGGGGGGGGTGAGATGGAGCAAGTTGGGAGAGAGAGATGGGGGGATAGGGTTCAGAGAGGGGACAACGGGGAGAGGAAAAGGGGGAATGTGACGAGGACCGATGCGGGTGGGGGAAAGAGAGATGAGAGAAAGAGCATAGAATTAGATTTTTCTTATAATAGAGAGAGAGAGATAGATGGAGAGAAATAAATCAAGGGAGGAGGGTGAAAAGGGGAGCAAAATGTAATAAAAGCGCGGGTGGAGCTGCGCGGGTCAGCTAGTACTATAATAAAACTCAAAGAGCACTTTTTCTGTACATTGAATATTTTTCCAAAATTTCTATGTGGGGATACTATACTATCGACATAGAGGCCAAAACAATTTTTTTTGGAATTATTGTCTGTCTGTCTGTCGTTCTGTTTGTCCAGGTATCATTTGAAAACCCGTGGATGGATTTTGATAGGACTTTCACTGATGTGTTGTGTAGCAGTCAAGGTATAAATTGGTATATAAAACATCACGCTATGTTTCATAGGGGCTAAGCAGTAAACATTACTTGCACATATTACCACGTAATTTCCTTTGTATGTGAATAGGGTAATTATAGACTGATCAGTTAATCATTAAGCTATGTATTATTACGCTTTATACAATAGGGACTGAGCAGACATGAAATTTTAATGAAACTCCCCAAGTAGTGGTGCGTTCCTCACTCATGAGTCGCCTCATTCGAGGTACTCGTGAGGACAAATTGAAAGAGTTCCTCATTTTTCAACGATGAACTACCTCATTTTATCTTTCATTCCTCGTTCTCGCTCGCGAGATTGAGGTTTGAGGCCGCATGCGTTTACTTCGTCGTGCGAGCGAAAGGCGAGCGAGTGAGGATTACTGAATGAGTGAGCGAACAAATCGACCAAATGAGTGAGGACGATCTGTGTGAGCGTGGTGACTGGTGAGGCGTGAGTTACAATTTTACGAGTTAGGTTTGTATTTAGATAATCGTATCCTACTAATATTATAAATGTAAAAAATTGTGAGGATATATGGATGATTGACGATGACCTCAGTAGTTTAAACTTTATTCAAATCACGAATTGAAGTAGCAATATTAATTTCGTGATCATAATTCTCTTAAATTATTATCTATTTATTTAGTGATAAGGCTGGTAATTGAGTGTTTTTTGTTTATTTTGGACTAAAACACTGAGCGAAAGAAAATGATGTGTGTGAGAGAAATAGCAACAGAGAAGCACGCTGCAGCTGCAACGGTCCGGCGTCCTCCTCGCTTCCTTCCTCGTTTGTGGCGCGTGACTCGCGTGAGTGAGGCCATGAATTTATATCTAAAACTTCCCCCGTCAAGATATCCTCACCTCAAATGAGGTGTACCTCGCGAGTACCTCACGAACGAAAATGATGTACTCCCTCATCCTCATTTTAAATTTACGAGTTACCCATTACTATCCCCAAGTCCGGGTAGTGTATATGTATTGTATTACAGTCGCAACAATAAAAGATGCGAAAAACTTAGAACTTTCATTATCGAATATGATTAGACAGTAATTTACGATGTTAGCGTGATTTACATTATGAACAGCGCCATCTATCGGTAATATTGAACATACAATCACTATAGAACTTTAATCTATAAATATAAAAGAAAGTCGAGTTAGTTACACTATTTATAACTCAAGAACGGCTGAACCGATTTGGCTGGAAATTGGTGGGGAGGTAGCTTAGAACCAGGAAACGGACATAGGATACTTTTTATCCCGGTAGGTTAAGGTTAAGCAACGTTAGGTAAGGTCATTAAATAGATGGGTGAACCGATATGTATGAAATTTTGCGGGTAGGTCTGAGAATAGGTTATAAAGTATATTTTATGCCGCTGATACCATGATTGACGAGGATATATAGAACGAGAGGAGGATGCAAGAGAGGCAGAGGGGAGGGTGATGGAGTGAGTGATCGGAGGAGTTAGGTGGAGTAAGGGGGGGGGGAGTGAGAGGGAGCAAGTTGGGAGAAGAGAGAGGAGGTAGAGGGTTCAGAGAGGACAACGGGGAGAGGAAGAGGGGAAGTGTGTCGGGGACTGAAGCGGGAGGGGAGAGAAAGAGCATAGATTTTTCTTATAAGAGAGAGAGAGATGGAGAGAGATAAATCAAGGGAGTAGGGAGAAAAGATTCAATAAGATTTTGGAGCGGAGATTTTGTTCAATCTTATTGGTTAATATTTCTCCGTTTCTCCGCTCCACTGCCTCGCTGCGCTCCGGTGGACAGGCAGCCTAAACGGCTTGATGGACAATGACTAATAATATGTCGTTAGATTCGACTTAGTTGCGGGGGTGACATATAGGCTATACCAAAGAGGATTTAACACTACGTTTATAGGCTATTTATTTTAGGCATTTTTCAAAAAATTAATATGACGTCTGCCAGCCGCCATGTTGTATTTTTTTTTTACTTCTAAAAATATCAACATGGGTATCAAATGATAGATCTTAACGAGATCAATTGTATTGATATATATATGTTACCGGCAATCTGTATAATACGGTATTCTATACAATACCTAGGCAATGTATACCTAAAACGTTAAGGTAATGTATGAAATATTTTTCGTTTTATAATTTGACTAGGCATTCTATACAATACCGAATGCGCTGCCGGCAATGTGTGTAAATGACGTGAGTGGGAGGGTGCGCGCTGCGTTCAGTGATCTCATTGCGTAATCTATTTCATTAAAATGGCACGCGGGAGCGAGCGAAGCGAGCTCGGGCTCACAGAGTACACCGACGATGAATGAAATGAGCGAGCTCATTTAGGTTACGCAATGGTACGGGGGGCGTGCGAGCGAGCGAAGCGAGCGGCCATGCAAAAGCAAATCTAATTTGTTATTTTTGTCTCTCATTTTATACCCTTCTACTTATACTTACTTACATAGCATTGATAAATACAGGCACAAATATATTATTTGTCACATTGCCGGTGGACCAGCAGGTACTCTATACAATACCTAGGAATTGTATACATTACCTAAGTAAAGTATATACTTACTGGAAAATAATATTCATAATATTATTTTCCAATAAGTATATACTTGTAATGTATGAATACATTACCTAGGTATAATTGTATAGAATACCTGAATTATACAGATTGCTGGTTACATAAATATGTATATGTGTATACGTTTAATGTATGTATGTATGTATAATGTAATTTAAGCCCATTTTGTTTGCTCGCAGTCGGGCTTTTCGTGCTTTATAATTTAAGAATACTTGTTAAATATGATATGTAAATATAGTAATAATACCAGCCCTTGTTTATGTGCCACTGTTGGGCACGAGCCTCCCCTCAAGATGAGGGGGCTTAGGAAGTAGTTTACCACGCTGGCCAAGTGCGGGTTGGCAGACTTCACACGTCATTCGAAAGCTAGTTAGGCTTTCTCAGACATGCAGGTTGGTACTTGTTAAATATTTGCAAAGATTTAGCTTGTCTTATCAAAATTGGTAAAGCATTCCATAAGCGCGATTCCCCAAAACAAAGTTATAGAATCAGAAGGCATATTGAATTTAAGGTTTTTTGACGAGTTTTCCTAAGAGCTCGCGAATGCGTCTCATGAGGGAACTGGAAGCGTGCTTTTAGATATGCTGGGGTAGTGGGACTGTACAGAATGTTACAGAGAAAGCGAAGAACGGATGTGTTCCGGGGAAGCCAACATTTTAGATGCCCATTCGATGCATGGATCATTGGATGCTTTCCAGAGAGTCAGGTCGCATCGCCCTACATTGTCCTAACTAGAAAGGAACAACTACACAAAAATGTTTCTCCCTGCGGAAATTGAACCCGCGACCCGTTTGCAAAGCAAGCTGTTTTTCCCCTGTGCCAAGGAGGCTATAAGAATAGGTCATTCTGTTACGTATCTCGTATCAGGTACTTTTCCATAGATATATAGGTACGTCATAATACGTAACGACATACTAGAAGTTAGTAGTTGAAATAGACAATGCCTACGCATAATTTTTTTGGATCGTCCAATTTATTGATAAACAACGCTCCGTACATAGATGACGTAACAAAATTGCATATTGCAAGCTGACCACAAAACTTGTCGAACTTGACTTTCATTTCAGGACATCGCGATCAGTATAAATACATACATTGAGCAGAAGAAAGCATCAGTTAATTCACATCTTTCAATCGTTCACATCTGAACTAACACAGACCACGATGAACTCGCTGGTGGTGTTGTTATCCGTGGTGGCGTTTGCCGTAGCCAAGCCCTCGGGAGTCCTGAACGCTGTGGCGTACTCTTCACCGCTCATCGCCGCAGCGCCCGCAGCCGTGTCCAGCCAGTCACGGATCGACATTAAGACTTCTCCGGCGATTGTGTCCACCGCAGCGATCGCGCCCATCGCCCGCACCGTCATCGCCGAGCCGACCCTCATCGGCGCCTACGCCGCACCAGCCGCTATCGCCCCCGCTGCAGTGTCAAGCCAGTCCCGCATTGACATCGAGTCGACGCCCGCTATCACCGCCTCCGTCATCAGCGCCGCACCACTCACGTACAGCGCGCCTGCTGTACTCAGGACTGCAATTGCCACTCCAGCCCTCACGACCGCTTACACGGCTCCTGCCATCGCCACATCCGCCTGGGCAGCGCCTGCCATTGCCACCACCGCTTATGCGGCTCCTACTCTAATAAAAACGGCAGCTTTGGCTCCCGCTGCAATCGCCGCTCCCACCGTGCCCCTGGAAACCCCGGAAGTAATCGCTGCCCGCACCGCTCACCTTCAAACTAAGGTCCTTGCTGGTGCTCACTTGATCCACAAACGGTCCGTCGTCGCTACTCCTCTTATCTCCACTCACATTGCTACACCTATAGTATCTACTTATGCCGCTACTCCTCTGGTGTCCGCTTCCCACCTGACCTACTCGGCCCCCCTTGCCATTTCGACCCCCCTCATCACCAAGACATACAGCGTACACCCCTGGTGAACACCACCACGGTAACGAGGATTTTGATTCTCAGTTCAGATGCGATGAATGACGAATTATTAAAATAACGCATGTAAATAAACAAAAATAAAATAAAATCTTGGATTTTTATTCATTTTAATTATTTAATAAGCTTCAAACCGAGAACTATTTACAGCATAATGCATGTAATGACGATGAAATTGCTAACAATACATATTATATTTTGTGCCCTTCGACGCTGGCATACTTATCATGTTTTACAAAAGTTTTAATATGCCAAGTAGTAAGTATTTTATTTTAAACTAGCTAGCCCACGCAGCTAAGCCCGCGTAATTTTCTAATTTTCTGCGCAACTTGATTTATTTCTTTCCGTAAGATCCTTCTACAGAGTACTAAAAATACTTTAAAATAAAATAAAAAATGAAATCAGTAGAGTCGTTCTCAAGTTATGGTGTGACCAAGGGAATTACAGATTAATTTTTATATATTTCAAATACTCGCTATGCAGTGAAAATTTGAAAACACAAAATCAAGATAAAATCATAAAAGTAATATTTTAATTAACCGACTTCAAAAAAGGAGGTTCTGTATTCGACGCGTATGTATGTAATATTAATAAAAATGCGTAATATTCATATATGTTAGTCTATGTGGGCTTCTAAACGAATTTACCAAATTTCACGAGTGTATGTATGTATGTATGTAGGTTTGTCCGCGGATTTCTCAGAAACTACAAGTCCGATTTCGAAAATTCTTTTTGCAATAGTTAGATTATCTTTCAACTTAGGGTAGAGTACAAGTTTCATCAAAATCGGTTCAGTAGTTTAAGAGATATAAACTTTTTATGTTTTCAGTAAGTTACTGTAACCAAGTAATCAAGTTGCGTGATAGTGCTGAACCTATTTTTTTGCTAAAATAAAAGTCACTAAAAAGTGTTAAATAAACTATTTTTGAAAAAATAAAAACCGACTTCAAAGTAAATTATCTAAAAAGCATAAAATAACGAAAATATTATTGAAGTTGGTGCAGAATATACACAGCAGGTACGCTAACACCAACTTCAATAATATTTTCGTTATTTTATGCTTTTTAGATAATTTACTTTGAAGTCGGTTTTTATTTTTTCAAAAATAGTTTTCCCGTATTTAAATAATCAATAATTAATTATGATAATTATATATAATAAATAAAATTATATTATAATAGTTAGTTTAGTTATTATATTAGTTAATTATATTATTATTTATTATAAATAATTAATAATTAATTATGATTAATAAATAATATCATGACTGTTTTATGGGTATAAAACAGTCATGATATTGTTTATTTCAAGTTACTCTAATAGGTGCCGAAATTAGCTTATTGCTGTTATGTCTGTATTATTTGTTTGTAGCCTCCGTGTCGCAGTGGGAAACCGCTTGCTTTGTAAACCGGAGGTCGCGGGTTTGAATCATGCTAGGGGCAACAAATTTGTGTAGTTGTTCCTTAGGACAATGCAGGCCGATCACCTGATTGTCTGTGAAGTAAGATGATCCATGCGTCGGATGGGCATGTAAAAAGTCGGTCCTGCGCCTAACCTCCCCCCGGTTGTGTCGGTCGTCCCATCGGATTATGAGAGGTATAAAGGAAGAGAGAGTGCACTTGTGCCTACGCAAGCGCTTGTGAACTATAATATCTCCTGCGTACATGGCTGATCTTGTGAAAGATTTGCCGCTGTGGTCGTTTCGGCCAGGAGGACATTATTATTATTATTTGTTTACGAGCAGCAACAAGTCATTTTCGGTGATAAGATCATCTGAACGCACTATAAAGATAGACAGAATCGTGCACTGGTTGACTGATAGCGCCATTCAGCTTGCGACCCTTGCTGCCCAAATTTATATTTAAAGACGTAAATTTTTCGTAACACACTACACTTTTATGTTTTTATTATAATATATTCAGCACGTTTCCGTAATTGTAACAATCATGATACTAAAACAAATACATGCCTGGAAACGATAACCAACGACCCTGTCCTCGTTGATGCAATCAGTGCATTTTCAAAATGCAATACATTTGAACCAATGCTGCTTCCCTTTGCTTTTTTAATGTTCTAAACGCCTAAACCACTATCCGTCTTATTACGAAAAGCAGTTGGAAAAATCCACACACACGGTTATCTGATCCCAAACTATGCTCGGCTTATTGACCTATGGATATCAGACTACTGATACTAATACTTTCTTATATATTTTTTTTATTTATAAATACTTACTTAAATAGATGAGTAATACCCAGACACGATGAACAGACAGGTAGGAATTGAACCCACGACCTATCGGGTAGCGGCCAGGGTGTCTAACCGCTAGACCAACAAACAAGTCTAAGTAGAAAGAAGTAAACAAACAGACACAGATTCTTAGTTGTTGGCGTACTAAAAATGAAAGGAGATGATATACAACACCACTATGTAGACAGATATTTTGCAAACAATTCTCACGTTGTCAGTATAATAGACTTTTTATAAACCGTAAACCTCAATAAACGAGGCCAAGTCCAAGAAGTAGTTTGATCATTTTCCTTTGGCGAATCCATTTCACCCACCCATATCATAGTCAATAGAATCCATAGCTCAACATCTGCACCAAAACTTGGTAGACAAATCACAACTCATTTAGCCTAAGCTGTTCCTAAATCCGAATTGATTTTGATAAAACGCTTTCTTCGCACGTATTCTTTTACTATTCGTCATCATCATCTGTAGAACAAAGTCCTCCCAGCCTCGGCCTGGCAGATTCCTATAGTCCCATTTCTTGGCAGGCGGCTTGGGAATCGCAGTATAGGTGGTAAAAAGACGCTGCTGTTGTCCCTTTGTCGCCTCTCACGGACACCCCAACCAACCCACGGGAGGAGATGGGAGGGTGATATTCTTAGCCCAGACCACGGGTCGGGTTTTACTGATTAATTTGAATAAAATCTTGAGAATGTGGCTAAACAAAGAAATTGTTAGATAATTCTTTGAAATAAAAACCAAATGAAAAGTTATTAGTTGTTATAGCATATCGCATCTATTTAATTAATATTCTGAACAATTTTAACAAGGCTGTCCTGCTTAATGTTCTACAAACAAATTAAATACAAAAAACTTATATCCGTTTTTTGTCCCCACAAGATTATTTATACACACATCAAAAGTGTCTAGGGATCAAGCATTTTTGGGCAAAAAAATGGGCAGAAGAACAATGGCGTTTCGTGTGCTTTTCTGATGAGTCTCGTTTTGGTATGAGACCGGATACAAGACGTATACGACACTGGAGAACCCCTGGACGCCAACAGCGATTAAAATCCTGCCAGGAAGTCCATCCTTATAGTGGTGGAACCATCATGGTATGGGCGGGTATTTGGATCGGCGGAAGAACTGAGTTGATTTGGATCAGAGGCAACCTCAACGCTCAAATTTATGCTGAGACGATTGTATCAGACGTCATCGTTCCTCTACAAGTGCAAATCGGTCCCTTATTTCAGTTAATGCATGATAATGCACGACCGCACACCGCAAGAGTTGTAAGACAGACTCTCGCCGCAGCTAACATCAATGTCCTGCCCTGGCCTGCTCAGTCGCCAGACTTGAACCCGATTGAGCATGCATGGGATATGCTACAGAGAAGAGCTCTGCCGAATATGGAGGGTATCCAGTCGCAAGAAGACCTTTTTTTGTTGTTGCAACGAACATGGGCGGCCATTCCACAGCGTGATTTGGATGAACTCATTTTGAGTATGCCAAACCGATGTTCTTGTGTTGTTAGTGTTCGCGGTAGAAACACGGATTATTAATTGTTTAAGTTACCCATTAAAATTTTTAAGAAAACTGTTATTTCAGTCTTTTTTCGAACTTTTGTGTTAGTGGTTCAAATGTCAAAAATCCCTTTATTAGGAAAATGGCAAATTTCTTTATTAATGCAAAGGTGACTTGGTTTATCGTTACTGTGACAAACGAAAACACTTTATTTGATGAATCCTTAAAGAAAATTTTAATTAATATCAATCAGGAGAAAAGTTATTGCAAAAATATATGTTGATCCCTAGACACTTTTGATGTGTGTAGTACCATACACATAATTCGCAAAGTTACAGACATTGCATCAGACAAAACTATTAAGTATATTATGATTATTATAATAACAAGGTTATAATTAGATATGGGAAAAAAATAAAAAGCCGATATCAAATATTTATTATTAACATTCCTTTTATCAACACCCCGAACCTACATATTTTATCAGAAATACATCATGTTGTATTATCAATAGCTATTTCATTTACACGTCAATACAAACACATTATTCCCACTGCGGCTGTCTTCATTCATATAGTACCTAAATATTGTAATGTTTAAGTAATGAAATAAGAATAAAAACAAATTACTGTGCACCTTAAAATTCGTGATGAGCTTTCTACTATCTTCGGAACCAGTACGTAAGCTTTTGTAAAAACAAAAAGAATGTCTGCCTTATCACGTATTAAATTAGACGACTATGAATATCAACACATAGACAGTTTTGAAGGTCGTTCGTGTAACATTTGTTTTGTTAAAGTGTACATAGCCAACGGGTTGTATAAAAGGATCCGTCAAAGCGTGTTAGACATCAGTTGATCCGACTTCTTCGGTAAGACAACACAGCACAGACCACAATGTTCAAGCTGGTGGTGTTGTTCTCTGTCGCGGCGTTGGCGGCCGCTAAGCCTAGCGCCGTGTTCGCACCGTTGACGTACGGCGCGGTGGTGCCAGCCGCCACCTCGTACTCGCAGTACAGCACCGGCGTGGTGCATGGCTCACCCGTATTCGGTCCCAGCGTGTACAGCTCGTCCGTCTACGGCCCCGCCGTGGTACCCGCTGTCACCACCCTCTCCCAGGCCCCGCACTCCCCCGCTGTCGTCCTCGATGCCGTCAACGGTGTCCCCCTGGACACCCCCGAAGTAGTCGCCGCCCGCGCCGCCCACTACACAACTAAGGCCCTGTCTGGCTACCACCACCTCCACAAGCGATCTGTCGCTGCCGTCGGTGTCGCTCCAGTGTCCTACAGCTCCGTGGTGTCTCCCCTTGCATACTCCGGGGCCTCCGTTGTGTCCGCTCCCTACTTGTCAGCGTACCCCACTTCAGTGTACAGCCCCTACTCTGCTGTATACCCTAAGGCTCTGAGCTACCACCCCTATTAAATAAAAACAAATAACAGAAAAAATTAATACCGTTGTAATTTTTTTACAAATGTTATCACTGCCGTAATAAACGAATTATTATTTTGTCTACATCCATTTATGTTTTTAATTACTTTCTCTTACCCAATTCACTATATTCTTATAAACTCATGTCATAAGCATTTACATCACCAATACTGATACTAAATATAGAGGTTACCTGACACTGTCACCAGGACCGATGTACCACCTGCATCCAATTTGTATACACAATCCACACACGCTCATCTGATCCCAAAATAAGCAGAGACTATTATGGTAATCAGATGACTGATACGAACACACACATAATACCTTTTTTTCTAGATATAAAACACCCAGACACAAGACAAACACACATGTTCATGCACGCAAATGATTGCTCTGGGTGGGAGTAAAAAGAGTAAAAAGACAATATTGGGTAACAGCCAGGATGGTAACACCAATGAGACCACGTGAAAATAAGAAGTAAGCGAAGTAGCAAAAAACCTTACTGTTGTGCTTAACCCACTAAGCTGCAATATCATATTTATTTCATATAGCATCGCTGCTTTAATCTGCTTTGGTGACCAACTGGTCACAAGTACTGCTGCTATGATGGTGAAGACCTTGCTAACGTGCTCATATCGGACCAGGTCATATCGTATCTTTGTAAGCCCAGTAAAAGGCAACATTATTCACCTACTACATACGACCTGATTTATTTACTAGTGTGTGTGTGAGGATTGAGTGAGCATAGTCTTAAAAAAGTTCAAAAATGCTAGTCATTTAGTAAAAATTCTGAAGCAATCTGTAAAACCAATATTACAATTTTTAAAAAGATAAAACAAAAGATATATCCAATAATGTATGCTCACTCAGTTGTTACAGACGACCACTCAGATCTCACATTAAATAAAATATTTGAATACTGGGATTTAGTAAGAGTTTTGTTAAGTACCTTTAATAATATAATATAATATCTTGGGACAATCAACACAGGGTCATCCGATCCCGAATAGGATCCTCACACAGTGTGTGTGAGGATTTACTTTAGGTCTAAACTTACTCGTATCTACGAGTAGATTTTACTGGTGGTAGCTCGTAGAAGATAATGTTAAATGTAACTTAGGATATAGGATAATACTCAAATATACTGCGAGGATAAGACAGATTTTAAATATTATTTTGCAAGCATACATCTCTCTCTCCACAAGACCGGCCAAGCGTAGGGATTATGGCAACCCCTAGCTTTTAAGGGGGAGTCGTTTGCTGAGCAGTGGTCGTCAATCGACTGATGATTATGATGACATACTTTTCTAAAAGTTATATAGAGATTAATATCATTAAGCTATCTAGTAGACAATGAAAGACAATTGACTATTTGCATTCATCGGTTGCCTGCGAAGCGCACAATGTCGTTGGCTTAGAGGAAGAAAACAATAGAGGGCTGGACACTTTCTGTCTCATTCACGCAAGAAAAGAATGCGTTTATGTAGGCTACGTGTGAAAGAAAGAAACAGTGTATATGATTTTTTGTCCCTCAGCATGTGTTCGATTTTTCCGCGCCGTGGGTGCGAAACAAATTTGACGTTTGCTCCCATTTTGCTCCGTGACAATTTTATCGTGGCTTTATTATTAAATAAATAACTTAAAATTCAATAAAAAACTAACTGTGACATTACTGTGTGTTGTGGAAATCCTATAAGAATCGTGCAGTGCAGTATTATAGGCTGTAAAAGTGACAGTGAACGTAAAATTAGTGGAGTATCGTTTCACAGGTAAACGTGAATTATTATGGCCAATTTAGAGATTACATTTAGAAACTAATACATGTAAACGACTTATTTAGATCTTATTGCTCTAAATTAGTTACTATTTTACTTGAAAGTTACGTGTAAGATCGATAAATTCTTGTTTTTCATCCATAACCTAAAATTTTCAGTTTATTGATCGCCATTATCAGTGTTGCCAGTGTATTAAAAGAGAGACTACCATAAATAAGTGGTAAATTATTATTAAGTGCATCATACACGATCCCACATGCTGGGTGCATCGAAGAATTTCTCAGATTTCCCGAATTTATTTTTATGATTTCCTGAAAATATGGATATTTGTATACTGTGGATAGCAGCAACAAAAAGAATTAATTAGATTGCTAAAAGTTATTCCCGAATGCTTAAATATTCAGAAATAACGTAAGCGCTCAAGTAATTTGTCCAAGGCTGCGCAGGACGTATTCATTCGTTATTTATAGACACAATGGTCATTGTACATTTAATCGTGCTTTTACTATATGCATGTTGTTTAAATATATGTATGTATGTTGTTGGTTACAATTTATTGGTAAATTTGTCTGAATTATAAATAAATAGTACCGAATTTGAATAGTTTGTTTCATTTGCCCCCCTATTATGTACCTATCTCGTTTGACAACTAAAGTGATGATCAATAAAGCAAAGTGACTATTAAATAACTATCAAATGATTCATTTGGCATTGCCTAACTTGAATCACCAATACATACCAAACACACTTTCAGTAGACATCAAAGTTTGGTGGACAACTGAAGCTTGATAGTCACTTTGCTTTATTGATCATCACTTTTTTTTTGTAGGAATAGTACTGTTTCACCGGACAAGAGGACGAGCGCTTAAAGCGCTCCAGCTAGAAAGGTTTGGGTAGCGACTAGCACAATGGCACCTCAGGGAGGCACGGCCTCGGCTTGGGCTGCCGCTTAGAGAAAATGAGTTTACCACCGGTTCACAACGCGCCCCCGCTGAGAAGAACCGGCAAGAAACTCAGCGAGGGGTTGCATGCGTACGGATCCCTTCGGCCTCGCCGGCGAGACCGGTGTCTGTGTGTTGATGTGTGTACGACGACTCGTGACATCGTTGTCGGTGTTGGTGTTGGTGTTGTGTCATGGTCCAGGAGGACGGACATCGGGTCGAGTGGGTCGAGCAGTACATGCCGCGGACGGCGGCGATGTACGGCTGTTCGACGATCTGAGGGACCTGGCCGCTGCCCAATAGGACATGGGTTCGATTCCGAACAATTGTCTGGGTGTTATTTATCTATTTAAATATGTATTTATACAGTTTACAAGTATTTTTAATCATTTATCTGGTTACCTTAAGGATCTGCGTAGATTGAGATCAGGTGGTCATTGGTCAAGCGTAGATTGTCCCAAGATACTAGTACTATAGATTTGTATATTGGAGAAATTTACTAAAACTTACCCGGTAAATGGCCATAGTATGTATTATATTAAGTTATAAGAAAGCCAATTTTTGCCTACCTCTCTGGGAAATAGCATATTATTGTTTTTGTATGAGGCTAATAATTATCTACAGCTCTTAGCCACTTTAATCACCACGTGATATCACCCAGGTGTACAATGTGGAATAGACCTTAGCTACAGCATATATGATAATAAGTGTACATTCACTTTGTAGCCTCCGTCGTGGGTTCGAATCCTGCGAAGGGCAACAAATTTGAGTAGTTGTTCCTTACTGGCTAGGACAATGCAGGCCGATGACCTGATTGTCTGTAAAGTAAGATGATCCATGTGTCGGGATTTGCGATAGGACGTATGCCCGACTCCTGTCCGTCAAATTAAAACGCCGAGCTTTGGTAATAAACACTTATAATCAAATTGAGAGAGAACAACTTATAATACAGTGGAGTAATCGTAATAATTAAAACATGTCTCTGCCATAGATACTAGCGCGCTGTCATCTTTTTGACAGCCCCTTTGGCGTTCCGAAACCGTGATCCGAGATACGCCACACATGCGTCGGATGGGCATGTAAAAAGTCGGTCCTGCGCTTAACTTCTCCCCAGTCGTGTCGGTCTTCCGTCCCATCGGATTATGAGAGGTACCTATTATATAAAGGAAGAGAGAGTGCACTTGTGTCTACGCAAGCACTTGTGCACTATAATATCTCCTGCGTACATGGCTGATCTTGTGAAAGATTGGCCGCTGTGCTCGTTTCGGCTAGGAGGACATTATTATAACAATCACTTTCGTACTTTTTGCAGGCTGTCATAGACGATATAATGTAAGAAAAGTAAATGTTGTGTCAAAAAAGTGGTTTTTGGTTAGGAAAGAAAATATAATTTACAACAACCTCCGTATTTGCTTTACACAAAGGGTAAAATTTCCCTTACGTGGCAACTCTAAATTTAGTATGTACTTATTTTTCTGTCCTTATCGGCGGCACGCTTGGTATGTGTCTGTATTATATTCTGTCTACGGTCGTTGGTCTACCTATTGGGAGGCCTGCCTACGCTACGTCTTCCGGTTGGTGTTAGCCACTCGAGAACCTTACTTCCCTATCGGTTATTTGTTCTTCGAGCCATGTAGCCTGCTCACTGCCACTTCAACTTGCAGATTCTAAGAGCTATGTCTATAACCTTGGTTCTTCGCCAAATATCCTTGTTTCGGATACTGTCGCGCAAAGAAACTACAAGCATAGCTCTCTCCATAGCTCGTTGTGTGACTCTGAGCTTCTCTAAAAGGCCAGCTGTTATAAGAATAAGAATCATTTATTTGGATAATATAATATAATATAATAAGGAACTTCGTTCCTTTCCGGTGTCCCATGACACCACACGGTTTTTCTTTTTTGTATTTATTGCCGCATACTGACTTCTTTCTACCATAAAAATCAAATGTAAAGTAATTGCTCGTTAGCGTCATACTACATCTACTTAATATTCCTAACATTTTTTTTCAATAAGACAAGTTTTCTAACGTTACAAGTTTTAATTTCGGGCCTGTTAGTCTAGTGGTTAGATACCCTGGCCGCTACCCAATGGGTCGCGGGTTCTATTCCCACCAAGTGTCTGAGCGTTTTATCTATTAATATGTATATATTTAAAAAAAACGTATGTAAGTATTAGTATCAGTCGTCTGGTTTCCATAGTACAAGCTCTGCCTAGTTTGGGATCAGATGACCGTGTGTGGATTGTTCTAGAATATTATATTATATGTATATATTCCAGTTATTCATTGTTTCAAACTATTCTTTACATTGTTAAATATAAATATAAAAACGAATAGGTACATTTAAAATTATAAAAAAAAACACATATTATTATTATAAATATACACTTTTTTGTCACATTAATGAAGAATTCATTATAGAAAATCTGGTGTCAGAATGGATGTATTTCGACTAACAACTTATATCTTATTATTATGAAAGCTGTATTATTTATGAAAACAATATAAATCCAGTATCTAAGTTTAATAATTTCTCGAAAAATACACCATTCTATATTTTCATTATATTTTTTAAAATTTATTTACAAGGTAATTACAAAAAAAAATCTACTGATAGAACTGTATTTATTTTTATTAATAAACAACCGAGCCTACTGACTGTTTAAGTGATCAAATAGTGTAATATAATTATATAACAATGGAAGCAAATAAATGCGCACCTTGAAATTCATGATGTACCTACTCTTAGGTATCTTTCATAAATATTGCGGAAGCTTTTGAAAAACATTAAGGCGGTCGCCTTTTCATATCACCGTATTACATTATTAGACGATTATAAACATCAACACACAGACAGTAGTTTCGAAGGTTGTTCTGGTAGCATTTTTTTTTTTGTTAACGTGTACATACCCAACGGGTTGTATAAAAGGATCCGTCAAAGCGTGTTAGACATCAGTTGATACGACTTTTTCGGTAAGACAACACAGCACAGACCACAATGTTCAAGCTGGTGGTGTTGTTCTCTGTCGCGGCGTTGGCGGCCGCTAAGCCTAGCGCCGTGTTCGCACCGTTGACGTACGGCGCGGTGGTGCCAGCCGCCACCTCGTACTCGCAGTACAGCACCGGCGTGGTGCACGGCTCGCCCGTGCTCGCTCCCACCGTGTACAGCTCGTCCGTCTACGGTCCCGCCGTGGTGCCCGCTGTCACCACCTTCTCCCAGGCACCGAACTCCCCGGCTGTTGTTCTCGATGCCGTCCACGGTGTCCCCCTGGACACCCCCGAAGTAGTCGCAGCCCGCGCCGCCCACTACACGGCTAAGGCTCTGTCTGGCTACCACCACCTCCGCAAGCGATCTGTCGCTGCCTTCGGTGTCGCTCCAGTGCCCTACAGCTCCGTGGTGTCTCCGCTTACTTACTCCGGGCCCGGCGTGGTGTCCGCTCCCTACTTGTCAGCGTACCCTACTTCAGTGTACACCCCCTACTCTGCTGTATACCCCAAAGCTCTGAGCTACCACCCCTATTAAATATATACAAATAACAGAAGACATAAAGTAATACCGTTGTAATTTTTTTACAAAACACTGCCGTAATAAACGAATTATTATTTTGACTACATCAATTTTTTTTAAATTAAGTACTTTAATTTACCCAATTCACTCTATTGTTTAAAACACATGTCAAAAGCCATACTGCTAAATATTGGGGTTACCCGAGACTTTCACCAGGACCAATGTCCCATTTGCATCCACTTTGTAGACCAAATCCACACTCGCTTATATGATCCCAAAATAAGCAGAACCTATACTATGATAATCAGACGATACGATACGAATATATATACACATTTCTTGTAATTATATAGATATAAAATACCCAGGCACAAGACAAACACACATGTTCATGCAAGCAAATGATTGCTCTGGGTGGGAGTGGGGAAGATAATTGGGTAACAGCCAGGATGGTAAAACTAATAAGCCCGCTGAAAATAAGAAGAAAGCAAAGTAGCAAAAAGCCTCATTGATGTGCTTAACCCACTAAGCCGCACGATCATAATTATTTCAAATAGCTTCGCGGCTCAACAGGTTATAAGTGCTGCTGCTATGATGGTGAAGACCTTGCTAAGGTTCTCATATCGAGCCAGGTTATATCGTGTTTTGTAAGCCCAGTAAATGGCGACGGTATTCCCCTATTACATACGACCTGATTTTAATTTGAATTAGCAAAATTTATTTATTTATTTAATTGTTTTGCTGTTTTATTGTTAAGCAAATTGCGTTGAAGTCTATTATATGTATATAAGTGTACCATACAATGCGTATGCACAAAAATATTTTAATGCCTAACACATTATTTAAAAAAATACAATAAATGTCCTAATTGTTTACTTTAGGTCTAAAACCCTACTCGTAGATACGAGTAGATTTATTGGTGGTAGCTCGTAGAATAGAATGTTAAATGTAACATAGGATATAGGAAGATAGGTACTCATAGGCCCAACTCTCACCAAGATGGCAACGGCTGGCGACGCTGCTCAAGGGCACTCGCTGCCACCGGCGGAGACGCCCGCGCGCCGCGTTTTTTAAGCGATACTGGTCTTTTACGTATTGTAGATAAAGTTTAAAATTCTTTCACACTGAAAATGCGCTGCCGGCCGCTGCCATCTTGGTGTGAATTGAGCCATATACACTGCGAGGAAAAGACAGATTTTAAATATTATTTTGCAAGCATACATTTCTCTCCCCCCAAGACCAAGCGTAGGGATTATGTCAAACCCTAGCTTCAAAGGGGGAGTTCTTTGTCGAGCAGTGGACGTCTATCGGCTGATGATAATGACATACTTTTCTACTAGCAAATGAGAATAACACTTTCGTTAAAAGTTATGAAGAGATTAATATGTATTTAATATATTTTACTAGACATATTACATTGATAACAATACATGATTGATTATTTGAAACAAATGTCAGGGTATTTTAAAATTAATTGCATAGTCAATAGATCTCGGCCTAAGTAGATAAGCGTAGCTACAAGATTGCAGCTTCTAATACAAAGTCGTGAAGAATCAAAAAACTGTATGAAGCAGCGGCTCCGTCCCAAACAGAATGTCCTGTTGGAAGTTACACGTAGATTCATGGCGTAAAATAAAACAGGATAAGTGTTGGTTGATTTGTTTTTATTCTTCCTCGCAGGGCACACGCCATTATTATTTTTTATTCACATTTGTTGACATTTCTCATAATGTTGTCAGCATAAAAATCTGATCTCCAAAGAATTGGTCATAAACAGGGGTAATGCTACTATCACTTTTATATATTTTAGTATATGTATGTAACATATTAATCATAAATTTACATAAAATATTATTATTTCCTATTTAGTATTATTATTTAGTTTGAGTTGTCTATCATATGAGGGTGTAATACATTGATAATATTAATCCATTGTGGATATATAGTAACCATAGACTTGTAACAATATATTCTAACGTATTAAGTCTGCTACCTCAATTTCCATTGTAATTAATGACACAAGTAAGACGCTCGTCACTCGAGACATTAGTTTTTATGAGTGTTTTGCTCGGTAATTTCACTAGCTACAGTGCCCTTCATACCAGAACACAGTTATGTTTATACTCTGCTGCATGGTGGTAACATTTCTGACACAGCGGTGGTACCTACCTGGACGGGTATTTTGCACAAGGGACCTACATAACGAAAGACACATCTTGGAACGCCACAATGTAAGACAATTGGCTATTTGCATCCAGCCTGCGACGCGCGCAATGTTGTCGGTCTACTTAGTCGGAGGCCTGCCTACGCTGCGGCTTCCGGTTCATGGTAGCCACTCGAGAACCTTGCTTCCCTATCGGTTAGTTCTTCGAGCGATGTAACTTGCCCACTGCCACTTCAACTTGCAGATTCTAAGAGCTATGTCTATACCCGTGGTTCTTCGCCAAATCTCCTTGTTACGGAATCTGTTGCGCAAAGAAACTACAAGCCTAGCTCTCTCCATAGCTCGTTGTGAGACTCTGAGCTCCTCTAAAAGGCCAGCTATTAAGGATCACGACTCAGTCCCATTTATGTCATCACTGGCAACACGCACTGGTTAACCTTCGTCTTCAGGAACTGCAGAATTTCGGACGAGAGGATGTCATGTAGTTTCCCGAATCCGATTTGGATTCTTCGGGCTTCTTTTTTTACGTGGGGACATCCTCATAGGATACCCGTGCCGCCACGGGAGTAGCAGCACGGGTTATGTCGGACTATTACCGACTAAAACCCCACGGTGTCCTCAACCCGCTGTGTCGACGGGCTCCGGAAACGTACTTGGTACTCGTCCGGGTCCAAGATGAACAGACCTAACTGGACAGTTTGTCCAAGTCGGATTTGAGATAATCCCAAGATGTCGCAACGCAACTTTCTCAATTCTTCCTCCAGCTCCACAATCTTTACATCGGTCCTCAACGTGCGGCTTTTGTGATGTGATTTTGTGATTCGGTGTTCAAGGGCCAAAGTTCGGTAGCGGGGCATCTGCCGGAGATTCTTAGCCTCCTCTGCTCGACCGTTACCTCACCCGCTACCAGGGCGACAAATAGAGAAGCCGCCGGAGACTGGGAGTTGAATGGAAGTAGTGTATCTCATTGTTTGGAGTTTGTCATAAAATTTTAATAGAACGGAAGACCGACATAACTGGGGGAAGATCGGGTACAAGATCATATGCATATCATCAGAGATATGCTTGTAATTTTATATACTTAGTCAATGTATCTTAATTTGTAATCTTCCAGCAACTTCACAAAGTTGTTATTCTCTGCAGGATTCTAATTATGTAAATACATATCTAGCATTTAATCCACACACATCAAAAGTGTCTAGGGATCAAGCATTTTTAAGCGGATTTCTTGAGATTGAGATGTGGCTTTGTAATAAATTTATGATTTTATAAATTTATATGGATCCTTTTTGGTGCATTTCATAATTTGAATCAGGAACTGTGAATCAAATTCGAGTAAAAGATGAAAATCAGCTGTCAATATTTTCCCTATAAAAACATACAACGCATTGAAGACATTATTAGTGCTACTGTTTCCCTACTACTGATTAAAACCAACGTTATTATGGAGCGGCGACGTCATTTAAGCAGGGAAGAAATGCTCAGAGCCGTGGGAATGATAGAAGCTGGTTCCCGGCAACGTACTGTGGCTTTAGCTCTGAATACAAGTCAGAGTGTTATCAGTCGACTTTGGACACGTTACCGAAGCACTGGTACCGTGGCTGAGCGCCATGGAGGACGGTATCGCTGCACCACACGGAGACAAGACCGATATATTCAAATCTTAACTCGAAGAGCTCCAACAATAACTGCCATGATGTTAGCCGTGAGGCTTCATCACTCTTCAGGGAACTTAATTAGCGACCAAACAGTCAGAAACCGCTTGCATGAAGTGAACCTTCATTCCCGAAGACCGCTACGGGTACCACCTATAGCAATGCACAATCGTAGGATTCGATATCAATGGGCTCTTGAACACAGAAATTGGGCAGAAGAACAATGGCGTTTCGTGTGCTTTTCTGATGAGTCTCGTTTTGGTATGAGACCGGATACAAGACGTATACGACACTGGAGAACCCCTGGACGCCAACAGCGATTAAAATCCTGCCAGGAAGTCCATCCTTATAGTGGTGGAACCATCATGGTATGGGCGGGTATTTGGATCGGCGGAAGAACTGAGTTGATTTGGATCAGAGGCAACCTCAACGCTCAAATTTATGCTGAGACGATTGTATCAGACGTCATCGTTCCTCTACAAGTGCAAATCGGTCCCTTATTTCAGTTAATGCATGATAATGCACGACCGCACACCGCAAGAGTTGTAAGACAGACTCTCGCCGCAGCTAACATCAATGTCCTGCCCTGGCCTGCTCAGTCGCCAGACTTGAACCCGATTGAGCATGCATGGGATATGCTACAGAGAAGAGCTCTGCCGAATATGGAGGGTATCCAGTCGCAAGAAGACCTTTTTTTGTTGTTGCAACGAACATGGGCGGCCATTCCACAGCGTGTTTTGGATGAACTCATTTTGAGTATGCCAAACCGATGTTCTTGTGTTGTTAGTGTTCGCGGTAGAAACACGGATTATTAATTGTTTAAGTTACCCAATAAAATTTTAAAGAAAACTGTTATTTCAGTCTTTTTTTCGAACTTTTGTGTTAGTGGTTCAAATGTCAAAAATCCCTTTATTAGGAAAATGGCAAATTTCTTTATTAATGCAAAGGTGACTTGGTTTATCGTTACTGTGACAAACGAAAACACTTTATTTGATGAATCCTTAAAGAAAATTTTAATTAATATCAATCAGGAGAAAAGTTATTGCAAAAATATATGTTGATCCCTAGACACTTTTGATGTGTGTATTAACAAGCCATAGTCGCCAATTCAAATGTAGAAATCTTTGGCGTATCATGCATGGCATAGCGCGATTTATTGTATTTATTGCCGCATAATTCTTTATACCGTAAAAAGCGAATGTAAAGTAATTGCTCGTTAGCGACATTCTACATCTACATAATTAATATTCCGCACATTTTTTTTAATAAGACAGCTTTTCTGAACAGGTACCAGTTTTCATTTGAAATATAAAATACTTATACTTATGCGTTTTTTTGCCACATTAATAAAGAATTTATTACAGGAAATTTGCTGAATATAATATCTTATTATTCTAATAATAACGAAAGCTGTGTTATTTATGAATACACATTACACAATATAAATGCAATATTCGATACTGGCTTAATAATTTCTCGAAAAATACACCATTGCATATTTTAATTTTATTTTTCAATATTTATTTACAAGGTAATACAAAAATCTACTGATAGAACTGTATTTATATTTATTATAATATACAACCGAGCATAGTGACTGTTCAAGTAATCAAATAATGTAAATTAAACAATTGAAGCGAATACATGCACACCTTGAAATTCATGATGTGCTTTCGGCTATCTTTCATAAATATTACGGAAGCTTTTGTAATACAAATAATAAGAGGTCAGTTATTTAGGCGGCTGTCTTATCACCGTATTAAAATATTAGACGATTATAAACTTCCACACATAGACAGTAGTTTTGAAGGTCGTTCTACTAGCATTTGTTTTGTTAATGTGTACACACCCAACGGGTTGTATAAAAGGATCCGTCAAAGCGTCTTAGACATCAGTTGATCCGACTTCTTCGGTAAGACAACACAGCACAGACCACAATGTTCAAGCTGGTGGTGTTGTTCTCTGTCGCGGCGTTGGCAGCCGCTAAGCCCAGCGCCGTGTTCGCACCGTTGACGTACGGCGCGGTGGTGCCAGCCGCCACCTCGTACTCGCAGTACAGCACCGGCGTGGTGCATGGCTCACCCGTATTCGCTCCCAGCGTGTACAGCTCGTCCGTCTACGGCCCCGCCGTGGTACCCGCTGTCACCACCCTCTCCCAGGCCCCGCACTCCCCCGCTGTCGTCCTCGATGCCGTCAACGGTGTCCCCCTGGACACTCCCGAAGTAGTCGCCGCCCGCGCCGCCCACTACACTGCTAAGGCCCTGTCTGGATACCACCACCTTCGCAAGCGGTCCGTCGCTGCCCTCGGTGTCGCTCCAGTATCCTACAGCTCCGTGGTGTCTCCCCTTACTTACTCCGGGCCAGCCGTGGTATCCACTCCCTACTTGTCAACGTACCCCACTTCAGTGTTCACCCCCTACTCTGCTGTATACCCCAAGGCTCTGAGCTACCACCCCTACTAAATAAATATAAATAACCGAAAAGTGTAATTACCATTGTAATAATTTTTACAAATGTTATCACTGCCGTAATAAACGTATTATTTTTGACTACATCCATATATTGTTTTACTTACTCTCTATTTTAAAGCATTCGTTTAAATTATATCATACCATAATCTGTCTATTTATTAACTCCCGACTAAAAACGAGGGGAGTTATAAGTTTCACGCCTATGTCCGGAAATCTGTCCGTCTGTCTGTATGTCTGTCTGTGGCATCGTAGCGATCAAACCAGTGAACGGATTCGAATGCGTTTTTTTATTTGAAAGCTAGTTAAAACGAGTTAGTTAGTTTAAACGAGATAGTTATTAGCTATGTTTCATGAAAATTGATCCAGCCGTTTGAAGACCAACAGCTCTTTTCCGAGTCGAGGTAGGGATATTTTGTATACACTATAGTATATTTCATTACGAGTGCGGAAAGCCTGTCATTGCAAAGAGTTCCGACAAATGTCTACCCGAGCCGAGGCGCAGCCGAAGGCGAGGGTTGACAGTCGGAACAAGTTGCAATGACGGTTCCGCACGTGTACTGAACAACTATTTTTAATACAGTTGCGAAAAAACGAAGCAACTTAATAAAATAATAAAAATACACAACAAACTCAACTAACTTATCATTTATTTCTTATAAAAGTTATAATTCACATGTACATTGAAATTGGTACAGTTTTTAATAGTAACTGGGGAAGTTTTAGGTTGCATATTTACTGTTTGAGACAAACTATTATTAATTTCGTATGATTGTTCATGTATATTTGTCAAAGGTGTTAAACATTGGCGTTTGCTAGTTGATGGAATAGGATCTGATGAATTATCGTTATCAACGACGGTAGATGGACGAATGTTCTCTTCAGTATTGGCATGTGAAGGAGACGGACTGGACTTTAAATTAATGGATCGTGTGATTTTTTTCCCAGTTTCTAGTTTGTTGTTTAATGAATCAGCAATATAGCCTTCTGCAACTTTGTCTGATTTCCAACATCCTAGTCGCTTTAAGGACGTCAAATTGGCTCCCGAATCTGCCAATAATGTAGCAGAGGTCCTCCTGAAGCTGTGCCCAGTATAATACTCAGCATCCGGCAGACCAAGAAACGTAGCTATTTCTTTTGGCATATTACCAAATTTGTTTATCCCGATTGCTTGAGTTGTACACTTTCCTTTTTGATAATTTTGGAAAAAACGGTCGGTTTTTGCTTTTTGGGACCGCTGAATCATATATTTTTGCACTATTCTAAGAAAATCTCCTTCAACAACAAAGCTTCTCGGTATCTTATTTTTTGTATTCGGAATTTTGATTAGTAGCATTTTCCCATGGGTTGCAATATCTTTTAAAGTAATATTGGCTAACTCCTCTCTGCGGCAAGCTCCAACAACACCAAAAATCAGCGCAACCTACAAAAGGGATTTGATTAATATTTTTTTAAATAATATATAAAGTGTATTTTGCGATTTCGTAAACTGAATACTAAATAAAAATATAAGTACTTATTAATAAATTAGGTAAGTACCTTTGTGGCTAAATAACGATCATCGGGAGCTGTTAATATTTTCGACTTTTTAGTTGTAAGACCGTCTGATTGTCGTTTTAAGAAAGCATTTAGTTTTGGGTATTCACTTATATCCACGTTGTTCCTTATTTTCAGCATACTTTTTACCATCGAAAACCTCGACCATAACGTAGAAGGTTTTAATTTTGCTGAGAGTTCGGAGAAGTATGCCAACATAACATTTTCTGAAAAACTATTTGCTTTTTTCTCTTCTCTCCACGCAATAAATTCGTCGTATGTAGATATGTAGCGACTTTTTGACTTTTCCGGTAAAATGTTCTCCGAAGCATTTTGTGCAATTATACTGAGTTCGGGTGGTGTTAATTCAAAAAACATATCGTCGAAATTACTCATTTTGTGCAACAAGCAACTAAACTCACAACAAACAAAGTACAAGGAATTTTTTTGGAAAATGGCGCCAACCGTAAAATAATATAAGCAGTTTTTTGTTTTCTTTATCCATTCTGGGTAGGCAAAGGGAAATATGCCCATACAGCCAAATCTGATATTGAAACAAATTAGTAGCTGAATCGTAAAAACTTCTATGAATTCTTTTTAGTAAAAACTTCGTGGTTGTTTTTTTTTCTCTTTTTAATAGACATTAGTTTGACAGTTGGGAAAGAAAACGCACGAGTGCGGGAAAGGTGAAGAAAAAGCACTAGTGCGTAATAGCCTACATCCCGAACGCTATACATCCCTGCAATACGCCACTTTTTGAGCAACTGTGTTAAAAAACATTTTTTAATACAGTTGCTCAAAAAGTGGCGGGATGTAGGCTATTACGCACTAGTGCTTTTTCTTTACCTTTCCCGCACTCGTGCGTTTTCTTTCCCAACTGTCAAAATAATGTCTATTAAAAAGAGAAAAAAAAACAACCACGAAGTTTTTACTAAAAAGAATTCATAGAAGTTTTTACGATTCAGCTACTAATTTGTTTCAATATCAGATTTGGCTGTATGGGCATATTTCCTTTGCCTACCCAGAATGGATAAAGAAAACAAAAAACTGCTTATATTATTTTACGGTTGGCGCCATTTTCCAAAAAAATTCCTTGTACTTTGTTTGTTGTGAGTTTAGTTGCTTGTTGCACAAAATGAGTAATTTCGACGATATGTTTTTTGAATTAACACCACCCGAACTCAGTATAATTGCACAAAATGCTTCGGAGAACATTTTACCGGAAAAGTCAAAAAGTCGCTACATATCTACATACGACGAATTTATTACGTGGAGAGAAGAGAAAAAAGCAAATAGTTTTTCAGAAAATGTTATGTTGGCATACTTCTCCGAACTCTCAGCAAAATTAAAACCTTCTACGTTATGTACATGTGAATTATAACTTTTATAAGAAATAAATGATAAGTTAGTTGAGTTTGTTGTGTATTTTTATTATTTTATTAAGTTGCTTCGTTTTTTCGCAACTGTATTAAAAATAGTTGTTCAGTACACGTGCGGAACCGTCATTGCAACTTGTTCCGACTGTCAACCCTCGCCTTCGGCTGCGCCTCGGCTCGGGTAGACATTTGTCGGAACTCTTTGCAATGACAGGCTTTCCGCACTCGTAATGAAATATACTATTTCATTACTTCTATTAGTCCGAAAGATCTGAAATTTAGAACATATGTAAATCCGATGATACTAAATAAAATGGTTACCTTTACCAGGGTCTGATGATGATCAGCAAGAAGGTGGTAACAGAATCTCGGCCCCAATAAACGTAGACCCATCGAGTTTGGGCTCGTTAAGTAGGTCTCGACGAGCAGCTACTAGAGAATGGTGACCAGGGTCTGATGATGGAGCAGGAAGGTGGTCACGGGATCTCTGCACTAATAAACGTAGACACACCGATTTTGGATTCGTTGGATAGGTTGCTGCGAGTAGTAGGTAGAAAAATGTTGATCAGAGTCTGGTGATGGGCGCAAGCATAAAGGTGGCAACAGGATCTCGACTCCATTAAATGTAGGACCCACCGAATTATAAATCTATGATTAAATCTTGACGAGTAGTTAGATAGATACTGATCAGGGTCTGATAATAGCACAGGAAAGTCAGTATAAGAGTTCGTTTACCAACGTCGGGGGTTTTTTAAAAATTATAAATTTATACTTGTATATCTTGAAGCTGCCTAGCTTATGGCGACTTTCGATAATTTGAAACTCAAGGGACCAAAGAAAACTTTCAAATTACCAAGAGTTCATTAAACAGGAGTTTCAATAACCTAGATCGAGGGAGGAAAAAAACAATTTACATTTTCGATAACATATTGTATCAAACAATAACACTTCGCACTTTAATGTTTGATTTGAAGGAAGAATGAAATGCGTTTTTTGATTTCAATAGCCTCAAGAATCATCCTAGGTAAGAATCGGTGTTCTTTTGTCGGAGGACCGTCGGTGTTTCACATCAGCTATGTGTTCTACGCTGTACGAAGTCTGCTGTATATGAACACGTTCAGGATCGCACCCACCATTATATCAGATTTGATTAACTTCAAATCCTACCTATATTTTTTATACTACCAAGGTGGCAAGCAAGCATTCGGCCCGCCTGATACTGTCAACGCAGCCTATACATGCTAGCAACACCAAAAGAATCACTAGCGCGTCGCTGACATTAGATATTAAGACTATTGAACCATGAAAAATGTTTGATATATTTTATGTTAGATACATACTTATCGTATATACGTCTTGTCCTTGAATGGAAAACATGGATATTGACGTTGTTTCAAGAGAGGTTTGCTTTAAGTACCTACCTAAACCTTTTTTAGATGAATATAGCAGAACTAGCTATAACCTTTCAGTAGCGATATGTTTCTGTAGTAGATAGGGTTGCGCATTGTTCTATGAGGAACTGCTTTGCTGGTAGCTAAGTGGTAAGTGTTTTGTCACTAGCATATCCTAGTTTTTAAAAAATCGTCACACATTTTAGGTGAATTGTACTCATTCATTTATTACCACTAATTAGCAGACTCAAAAAAAATTAAACCGTAAGTTATTCATATTATGATTCACTGAACGTGGCCTTTTTAGAACCGCTGCTCTTTGCCATCCATGGCGTACTTACACTACATACTGCTAGATGCGATTGCGGTTAAGAACTAGATTTTTTTTAAAGTACTACAAAGAACTGTTTTGCTACTTACTCCGCGCTGGTTTCATGTGGCAGTGCTTGAACCTTCATTAGCGAAAATCATTGATCTATTATTATTATTTATTGAATAAAATATGGATTTGATCCAACGAATATTTATCAGTATAATCTATTTTAAATAATTTACTGTTTAGTGTTTGGGAAATCTTAGTCAACCATCAATAATAAACATAAATAAAATACAGCATTCTTTATTAATTAATAATTTTACATCTATACCATTATACATTATGTGCGTTATTTACAAACAATCCAGACACACGTGTTGCCAGGTCAAACATCTAAATCACACTACATCTTCTCGACTAGTAGTGTCCGTAGCCGGCTCCATAGTGCACCGGGGCCGCTACGAAGGACTTATGGAGGAGGGGAGCCGCGTGGAGCACGGGAGCGACCACGGGCTTCACCACGGGGAGGATAGCGGCGGTGTGCACGAAGGCAGGCGAGGTGCGCACGTCCACACGGGACTGGTGCGACACGGCAACTGGCGCGACGTGGGCAACGAGATGCGGCGAACGCTTCAGGATATGGTGTCCCAGGGGCTTGGCGTAACCGTGTCCGGCGAGTCCAGGTCCGTACGCGCCCAAACCAGCACCGGCCAATTCAGCGCCGGCGTACCCAGCGCCGGCGTACCCAGAGTCCAAGCCGTGGCCAGCGAAACCGTGTCCGGCCAATCCATGACCAGCGAAATCAGCACCACCTAATCCAGCGCCGACTAATCCGTGACCAGCTAATCCAGCGCCAACTAATCCGTGACCAGCCAATCCAGCGCCGACTAATCCGTGACCAGCCAGTCCAGCTCCGGCAAACCCGTGGCCGGCTAATCCGGCTCCAGCGACGCCATGTCCCGCATAGCCGACCGCCAATGGGACCGGAGCCACGACGGCACCGTGGTGAACTGGCGCTACTGGCACTGCGGTACCACGGCACACAGCCAGACAAGCGAACAATACTGCTACACGGAACATCTTGGTTTCTTATCTCGATCGAACTTCAACAGTTGACTGACAATCGTGGTCTCGTGGACCACCTCTTATACTCTGATCTGTGAATCACAGTGACAGGATCAAAAATAATAATAGATTTGATATGGTATTGAACGGCGTGATTGTTGTGACAAAAAAGTCGGAATTTACCATTTTGTCCAATCATTAGAAATACCTATATTTATTGTGAGTATAAATAGAATGCAACAGAAAAAGTACGTGTTTACATGTAACAAGGTACAATTCCGTCGAAAATTATAACAAAGAGTCTAATAGTAAAACTATTATGTAAAAATAACACGTGAATAAATTACAAACGTGAATCACGCACGCGTGAGCACGATAATTACGGTGCATCAATCATAAATATTAATGAATGACGTGTTTACGATGCATCTCAATCCGGCCAGTGCCCCTCGGGCGAGATGCAGTGACGCAACGACCCGACCGATACCGCTGGCCGAGAACTTGAACCCGCTGCGCTCGCGCACGACGTAACGAATACCGTTACATGACTATAAAACAACGACCCATCTTCCACACGTACACACAACACTGTTAGTGCACTAAGCAAAATGATTACACTAGTTCTGTATATCTGTTTCATCTGTTACGTTCGAGGTCAAATTAATCCTCTAATATTCGCCGCGCGGAGTGCAGTGTCCCATCAATCTAGGATTGATATAAAACACAGTCCCGGATTCATATTAGCACCGTTATTGTACAGTCCTGCGAATACAGTTTACGCCAATCAACCAGTAAATGGGAATACAAAAGAAGCAATTATAACGCCCGTATTCGCAGCAGACACCATTTTAACGCCCGTGGCATTGAGTTTCTTCCATAATCTCCCATTGGCAAGGGCGCTACAACACCCGATTTCGATTGATAAAGCTCAAGAAGACGCAGGGAATAATGATGCATATATAACAGAAAATGTGGACTCGGTAACGGAAATTGATAGTGAATCGTACGATGATGATAAGATGCCTGAGCGAAATGATCATGATGTGCGAAACGCCTTAGGCAAAAAACATATTCGTAATGACAGTAATAACAACAAAGAAATATCAGATCAGTCTCAATAGAAATATATTTATGACTATAATAATCATAAACATGTAAGTAAGTAAAGCAAAAGACTGAATTAATGAATTGTTTTCAAACACACTATTGCTGTATTATTCGTCTAAGAATACAATAATATTTTTTTTAAAGTCATCATTGTTTTATTTCCATATAACTCTTGAAATGTAAAAAGAAACCTAATAAAACAAAATAGTGAACTACAATAAATTATTACATTCAAGTTACCCCAGATACTAAAACCGGTAATATTTCTTAAGAATATACCGCCTTTGTTGCAACAAGTAAGAGCCTTGGCATTCAGAGAAAATGAAATGCTTTTGTACGCAAATAAACACAAAATTATGTTGATCATCTGATATAGATCATGGACACTCCTTGAGAAAGGACTTAACCAGTCATGTGCGATGACTAAACGCGAACGAAGGTAAAATCCACTTGTTAATTGGAGTATGCAAATATTTTATCATTTGCAAAGTCGTTATAGTTTACATTATATCTCATAACTCACTAGTCATATCCCCATGCGTAGCAAACTTGAGGTAGAATAGTTAATTATCTATTATTTACAAAAAGAAAATAGGTTGTATCTTATTTTTTGATAGAGATATGAGTTTAAAAAAAAAAACATATTTTATGAGATGGTTTAGGTCTCATACGGACTACAGTGAAGCTCGGTTATGAGTTCTAATAGGTCTCTAACGCACTGGCTGAAAGTCCTCTGAAAATGGCACTGCACTCAACGTGTTAATGATGATAAAGTATCCTGGGACAATCCACACACGGCCATCTGTTCCGAAACTAAGCAGAGCCTGTATTATGACATCAGACAGCTGATAAAAATGCACATCCATTAGTTTACGTTTTTTAAATACAAATATTGTGTAAATAGATCATAAAAAGTGTTCTATTTGTTTAAAAAAAAAAACAGTTTTTTTTATGAATTTTCAAGCACACAAAAGATTGTCTAGGGTGGGTATTGAAACCACGACCAGGACAGGAATAGAGTAGCAGCTAGAGTGTCTCACTAGTTAGACCAACGGGGTAAGTCAACGACATCTAGATAAATGTGAGCCGAGATATTCGGACCATACAATGACCGTGCGTGGAAATATCCTTTGTATGAATCTGTATGAATCAATACCCACTAGAGTTGATTAGAGCGTCGCGTATCTCTTCGTGGCACGGACATTTATATCAGAATTTAACACACACCTCACAGTGAAAATAATACTAAAAAAATAATAATAGTAGTCTCCGTCATTTGTTTGCCGTGCCTATTCGTTCATAGCAAAGACAAAATTAAAGCAGACTAACTTAAGAAAGAGTCTTCACAGAAGATACATATCAGAAAATCAACACGACCTTCGAGTGGAATTGTGTTCATGCTTTGAGTAAGCTTGCTACTTAGTACAAGTCACCGTGAGACAGCTGAATGATCTTGGACAGAACGTATTTTATCCATGAGTGGCATTGGGTTGGGTGGGTATTAAATACCGCCTTGACGGTTTATTTAGCCTCTTCCTTTGAATAATTTTGTATTGCACTTTTTCGATATGTAAATCCAAGTCAAAAAACTATGCTATAATATCGTACTAACAACTAGAATTTTCCATTGTTATATATAGCCTAATAAAAGGCTATTTTTATGTATTTTGAAAAAAAAAACAGAATGGACATTTGTTATTATGTCTCTCAAGCCCAATTTTTTTTTCACGCAACGCAAATTCTCGTTTAAAAGATTCTACGGCATTATTGTAGATAACGTGGTTCCCTTATCGCAACCGCTATTTCAGATAATCTATAAATTTAGCAATTATTCAATAAATAGATAAAGTTAAATAAAATGTTGGTGGATACGTAAGAAATCAGCCACTTTGCGTCGTCCTTCACAAAAGTTAAAATTAGTTTGTAGGTAGAGCTAGTCTGCACTGCCCATTGTTATATTTTTTATTGAACTGTGAAGGGGTCAAAAACCGAATCTAACCGGAAATCAAATTGACACAAGTATACTTTTAGTGAAGTATGGCATAGAAAGATCTTATTCTGAAAATTTATTGTTTCCTCTTCATTATATAAACGTTTTTATAATACGAAAATCCAACAGATGGTCAAATATTCAGGTATTCCTGCACAATTTTTTTGTAGGGGTTGTATAAAATAACAATGGCTTAATGTAAAATCGGACAATTTTATTTCAGACAATTTATATACATTTATACATGGATATTGGTATATTTAGTATTGTAAAAAATTTAAGATTTACGGCTGGATTTCTTCATTGTAAGTGATCAGGCTATATCGATGATCAGGCTTCATGAAATGCTTCACTTCCACGCATGGGCGAGAGCGATGGGGCTGTGATAGGTAATAGGAGTAGAATAAGATGTGATTAAGGGAGTCGACTGGAAATCAACCCTCGACTGGTGCGACACTGCGGCGGGAGACAAGTAGGTGGTCAGGAGAGGAGCGGAACGTTTCTTGATGAAGTGAGCGAGAGACACGGGGTGGGAGATCAAGGAGGGAGAAGAGATCAAATGAGTAGAAGAGTACAGAGGAGAAGCCGACGAATAGGTGGTGATAAACGGTGAAGAGGCTGAGTATGTGGATGCGTATGTAGGAGTGATGTACGAAGCGTGCAGCGGTGCAGACCTCTTCTTAATCAGATGTGTGGTGGTATACGTTGATGGAATTATCGAAGTGCTGTGGACCAGGGGCGTGGTCGTGTACGTTGTGGTACCCAGATGGTTAGTCGACACGTAGGTGGTAGGCGTGACGTAGCTGAAGGGCCATTGCGGAGAACGTTTCTTGATGAAGTGGCTGTACGTCAAAGGTGTAGAGTACACTAGCGGCGACGGGTGGATGACACTGCTGGCCTGGCTTGAGTAAGTAGTGGAGATGGGTGCTCCCCAGGTTGAATACTGCAGAGGAGACGCGACCAAGAAGTCGGGTTTTGCCTCAGGGTCCGCGGCCGCCGCGGCGAGGAAAGCGCACAACACCACCAGCTTGAACATTGTGGTCTGTGTTGTTCGGATGAACGACTGATGCCCAACGATTGTGACGTTCCGTATTTATAGAAAGTTATCGCAAAACCTAAGGGCGATCTCGTTTTGCAAACCGGTGCTAGCCACAGTCCAGGAAGTTGATATTTACAATCAGCAAGGTCGCCCAGAAGCTTCGACTAGTCAGTCCATCACCGGCGGAGCGGCTTCATGTGGCGGACCTAAATGTCACCACCCAAACAAAATGTTCACGAATATAGTACAGTCGCATTTCTATTTTTAGATTCTATATACCTACAACAATGTGCTGGCCGCCCTGAAACCTGCCACGTCCCTTTGCTACGTTTGAAGGAAGAATTTTTGTTTCTTCAAAAGGGTTTTATTGTTGTATGTGTGAAAAGAACAACGAAGAAGAAAATGGCTGAGGTCACAATAGTCATCATAACTTGCTTCAGATATCGTTTTGAATTTTAAGTTTAATCAAACGAGAGAGTGAATTTAGCTATCCGGCATGCTACTCAAAGGTCGGGGGTCCAATTCTTACACAGGAGTTCTTACATGGAGTGTAAGAGTCGCTGGACGTTTGGAGTGTGGGCCCTAGACTTCCATTGAGTACGGTGGCGACACCGAGGAGGACGGCAGCGGGGTCGTAACCCCCGTCCTCGTGAGCACCGGGTCTGGTTCCGGGGGCGCATTATATCCCAAAAGGCAAGGCACTGAGGGGCTCCTGGTGCAGATCCCACCGGAGATCCCGGGTGTCCTCACTCATGTGCCGATACGACAGCCGCGGGGGTTTTAGTGGGTAAGAATCCCACATACCCCGGTTGACTCCCACAGGTCCCGGGGACCTTTTGAAGGTTTCCCCGCGAAAACTAAAAAAATAATATACTCATTATGTAGTTTCTATAAAAATGTTTGTATTTGTACTTATTTGGCACTCGTAAATACTAGTAAACGTTGAACCACCGGAGTACCTCCATTATAAGTGAAACGAAAACCAGTGTTGCTACGGCAACAAGTAATGTTTTGACGTAAATATAGGATGAAAATCCTCTGAATAATGTATATTCTATACGTAAGCTCATTACCATTATTTATGGTATCTTAATTGTTCCTAACGGCGTCCTCGAATGCCTGTTGTTAGGGATTGTTATATTTTTGCTATATTACACAAGTAAAATTCTGAACATTTAACTATATTTTTAACTCAATTAATTTAATACCATAATCTACAACTACAAATTAAATCATTACTTCATAACAGTACTATGGAGAATCTATGTACATTAGTGAGCTTAACTCAATGACGAGTTCTCTTTCAGCATACCTTTGAGTGAAAAAGAAAAAAAGAAAAATCGAGAAAAATCGAAAAACATAAATAAGTGTTCACAGCGAGATTCTAACCTTGTTTTTTTGACGCGGGGGAAATCTTCGAAAGATCCCCGGGAGCTGTGGGGCTCGACCGGGGTATGTGGAATTCTTACCCACTAAAACCCCCGCAGCTGTCGCATCAGCACATGAGAGAGGACACCCAGGTCTCTCCGGTGGGATCTGCACCAAGGACCTCTCAGTGCCTTGCCTTTAAACCCCCGCGGGGGGCGCATTGTAGCCCCCCAGGAACCAATCACGGTGCTCACGGGGACGGGGGTCGCAACCCCGCCGCCATCCGCCTCGGAGTCACCGTTGTTTAAACATAATACAACAACATATAAAATTAAAGACACAAAATAAATGTATGTGTTTGTCTAGTTAGCCTCCGTGGCGCAGCGAAAAACTGCTGGCTTTGCTAGGCGAAAGTCGCACATTCAAATCCCGCGGGGAGCAAGGAATTTGTGTAGGGTAAGGGTGGGATAGTTGCCACATTTTTTGAAATTACTTTATATTTCTCAGTGAAAAAAGCAAAATTCTTTATTTGTAATACGGGTAGGTACTTTGGTTTATTATCTTCAAGCTTATGAAAGGAAAAACCATCATCTTTGATATTTCCAGAGTATTGGCGATTTTTGCGGACCTCTAAATTTGGGGCATCTATCCCATATAGGGGATAATTACCTAATCTATGTAAATTACGTTTAGGATAGATGCCCCGCTGAAAAAGAGGCCATCTATCCTGCAAAAACTTTGATTTCACCTTACCCTTCCATGCAATCGCACAGAGACATGCAACACGGTCAACTTTACTAAGTTGACCGTGATGTTGATTTTATTTATCTTTCGAGAGACTACAACTACTACTGTAGTTGTAGTCTCTCGAAAGATAAATAAAATAACATGTGGTCATCCGCCAAACTAGAGAAATTACAATTTAGGCAACTATACCCCTGGGGCAACTATCCCACTTTTACCCTAAGTTGTTCCTTACTGGCTAAACAATAGCTAGCCGACCACCAAAAGTAAGATGATCCATGCGGCGGATGGGCATGTAAATACTCGATCCTGCGCCTGAACTCTCCCCGGTCGTGTTGGTCTTCCGTCCCATCGGATTGTGAGAGTAAAGGAAGAGAGAGTGTGCCTGCGTAAACACTTGTGCACTGTTATATGTACATTCTGCGTGAGGTAATTCGTGTTAAAAAAAGTTTAGCTCCATCGTCGGCTACGGCCTGGACAATAATATTATCACATTGGTTATAAATTCTTTTGAGACCAGTAATTTTACCAGTCACAGTGCACTTCACACCGGAATAAAGCAATGTACTCAATCTGACACTGTGGTGAGGTCACCACAGTGTCAGATTAGACTATTAGATTAGTAAATTAACTTGAAATTCTTTTATACATCCTAATAGATCATTTAAAAAAGGCTTTTCCAAAAGCTTATATATAGAAGGTTTATGTGAAATGTCGGGCGAAGCCACGGCTAGTCTCTAGTAAATGTATTAAGTGTATGAAATTCAATAAAGAATGGTTGTTTTTTATAAATTTAACGATTTGGAGGCCGTTCTGATCATTAAATTATAATTAAACAACTAAGTTTTGCATTATCTAGTTCCAAATCAAATCAAATATTTATTAGTACCTGCTAATTATACGAAAATAGTTAATTTAACGGATCATTAAATGACAGTGTATGATCGATACAAGTTATCAGGTTAGTGAATTGACTACGAATGTAGTAGGTATGCACCTAATGCAATTTATTTAAGTGTATCAAATCGCATTCATGCATGTCATTGCAATTTAGGTGTATCAATGTCTTTGATATGCATTGGCAGTTGTTATTCGATGGTTCACTTAATTAAAACAATTATAATGAAATATAGAGCCAAGCGGTCGCCCCTTTTTTCAAACAGAATGGGTGTTTTCATGGCCAACTATAATAATATATTCCGGCAACGCCCGTCAACACATTAACATCACATCACAAGTATATAAAGCCGTCCGCAAATTGGAGTTGCATCAGTGTAACTGAGTAGACTCGACGACACAGACCACTATCACAATGATGAAGCTGGTGGTGTTGTCCTGCGTGCTGGCCGCGGCCGTGGCCGACCTGATCGCGCCGATCGCCTACACCGCGCCCTTAGCATACTCCGCGCCCTTCGCGTACTCCGCGCACATCCTGGCGCCCTCCAACTATAGAGGTCCGCTGTCGCTGGCGCCGGGCCAGCCCGCCAACATCATTGCTGCTGACGGCAGGCCGTTGGACACCCTGGACGTGAACTTGGACCGCGCTGCACATTACACCACCAAGGCGCTGAACGGCGCGCATCTGCTAAAGAAGCGTTCCGTAGCGTCTCTGATCGCGCCCATTACCTACGGTGCACACCTCGCGTACTCCGCACCCTTCCTTGCGCCGTCCAACTACAGAGGCCCCCTTTCCCTGGCACCCGGCCAGCCCGCCAACATCCTCGCTGCTGACGGCAGGCCGTTGGACACCCTGGACGTGAACCTGGACCGCGCTGCACACTACACCGCTAAAGCGCTTAACGGCGAACACATTGCTTACTATTGAACCGATCGATCTGGCGACCCTGTGAATAACCCATGCAAATAAAATTTTCCATTTATTTATTATCTTATTTTCAACCAAACCGGTATAGACACTTTGATACCCAATCTAGAAAATATTTCCAACAAAATCTTGATATGAAACATTGGTATATATTTTTAATCAATTAATTTCGTTGGTTACGACTGTTTAGATAAAAAAGCCAAGTGCGAGTCGGACTCAGGAGGGTTTCGTAACTTCTTTAGACGTATTTAAATTTTATTACAGACGTAATCTACTATTCGTCTAATAACTACCTCAGATAGCAAAAAGACCAAATAGCAAAACTAAGCTTGGATGTCGAAGATATTGATGATTTCTAAGAAAAATTGTACTATTTAGAAACATCATTTTATTTTATTGGAAAATTTACACAATCACTTATTACCCGTAATTATTAAAGATTTTTCTCTCCACGAACTTCGGAGATAATGGGGATTTTTAATATAAGACCAAAAACTAAAAAAAAAAACTGTTTTGAAATGTGGTAATGGATTCTTTTCATATGATAACCCCCACACCGCAGTCGATATAGTAGTCCCACTTTGAAATTTTGATGCCCCATTTCGACTCCCATCGAAAAGTAAAAAAAAATATTTCATTTGCGATGGGGTTGGGTAAGCCAGAAAGCATTTCGAAATTTCAAAATTTATAGCATTAGTAGTTTATATCGGCGCGACAGACAGACTGACGAAGCCGCACCACAAGGGTTCCGTTATTTCCTTTTAGGTACGGAACCCTAAAAACACAATTGAATATTAAAGCGGTTTTATACAGAACCTTTTTTCATAGTTTAAGAATAATAGAGCTGAAAGTAGAATTATGGAAGATGTAATCGAGAGAAATGTGGAATAGTGGAGAAATCGCGTAATTGCTTTGATTCGTACACATCATCATCATCGTCATCTTTAGCAGCTAATAGACGTCCACTGCTGAGCAAAGGCCTCCCCCTCTGAAGGGAGGGGTTGCCATAATCCCCACGCCTGACAGGCGGGTTGGGGATCGCTGTATAGGTGGAAGATAAATCCAAAAGAATGTCGCTGCTGCCCGCCTTCCTGTTCTCGCTTAGTCGCCTCTTACGACACTCAACGAGAGGAGATGGGGGATGCAATTTTAACCCGGCACCCCACGAATGCACCCGCACACACACAAAGATAATAATAATTCAAGTCCATACAGCTTCAATTTGACGGACACTGAACATAAAACAACAAACGATTATCACTTGTCAGTAATCGATATACATATATCGATGCTTGTAGTGCTTAGATATTAATATTGGCATCGGCAAACAGTGGGAAGTGATCGCATTCTTTATACAAATAGGTCGTACATAATACTACTTATAAATAAACATGATTTAAATTAGCATACTAGTTGCAGTTAAATCATAATGAAAAACGGCAGGATGACCTCAAGGGACAACGTTAAAGACTTCAAATAAGAGATATGGATCACAGCGGGATCGCCATCTTAAAATGCCCTGCAAGTCCAACACAATAAGATCAGGGTACTGCTGTGACAGCCAAACTTTTGCACTGTTGATCAAAGACATTTAACTCATTTGAAATGGATAGGCTTTAACACTAAAATAATCATCAAATACAAGTGTAATAAGTACATCATTACAAATAATATTTTTGAAGAAAATATACCTAATTAAGTGTTGCGAAAATGCAAATCTCACTATGATGAATTAACTAAATGAGATTACAGAAATACCTACTTATCTAATCTAATAATACATAAAGAATTTGAAACTCTTAGGGCTACACCGATAGGGTAAATCTATGCTATTTGTATCCGCGATCAGCTATTTTGCAGCTTCATCGATGCTGTTTGGTGACTCTTTGCTGTAGCGGAAGGCACGCATGTTGGCGATTGAATGCTAATTGTGTGCTTAGAGCTCAAATGCTGTTTTAAGAATCCGAAAAGCGAATAAATTGCTTTCAATTTAACACACAGATAACATTGATCCGATAAAGTGACGTTCTCCAGCCGGTTTCGGATACGGCGGCCACTTTTGAACGTGCGGATGCACGCACGTTTACGAAAAAATATTGGCTTTTAGGAATATGAAAGCGCACGGCATCTAACGGCGTTAAAGTGGTCGCCGTATCCGAAACCGGCTACATGATCACGCCTTCAATATAGTGAGTGATATTTCATGATCACTGGTAGCACACGATCTCCACTCAGACCGACTGGCAGGCCGCCCATACATGACCGCACCATCGAAGCTGTCGTTAGGTTGGTTGTAGGTAGTACCTATAATAGGCTTCTAGAACACTCACATTGGCCCGCCGCAGTACCTCGGTATTCCGTACGCGGTCCGACCAACGAATTTCCGTGGAAACGGTCTAAGATGCGAAAATAAAGGCGACATAGATGCTGAGTTTATGAGAGTCGGCAGAATGATTGACATGTATACAGAGATTTTTGTATATGCTATTAGAATGTGTACTTAAATTAGAAAATACATAGTTTTCGAAAATTAATGAAATCCGTTACGTAATAATTCGCTTCTTCTGCCGCTGACAGCAGTATTTTATATACATCGATACAACAATAATAAATTCACTAAAGGTAACTAATTAAATTATCATTTGCAAAGAGACAAGATAGAATAAATGTTATTTGCTCAAACAAAAGTAGTCCTCTCAGGGTCGGCGATATGTTCCGGCGACGCCCGTCAATAATTTTATAACACAAGTATATAAGCCTTCATCAACCGCTCAGTGCATCAGTGTAGCTGAGTAGACTCGACGACACAGACCACTGTCACAATGATGAAGCTGGTGGTGTTGTCCTGCGTGCTGGCCGTAGCCGTGGCCGACCTGATCGCACCGATCGCCTACACCGCGCCCTTAGCATACTCCGCACCCTTCGCGTACTCCGCGCACATCCTGGCGCCCTCCAACTATAGAGGCCCGCTGTCGCTGGCACCGGGCCAGCCCGCCAACATCATTGCCGCTGACGGCAGGCCGTTGGACACCCTGGACGTGAACTTGGACCGCGCTGCACATTACACCACCAAGGCGCTGAACGGCGCGCATGTGCTCAAGAAGCGCTCAGTAGCATCTTTGATCGCTCCCATTACCTACGGTGTACCCCTCGCGCACTCCGCACCCATCCTGGCACCGTCCAACTACAGAGGCCCGCTGTCCCTAGCACCCGGCCAGCCCGCCAACATCCTCGCTGCTGACGGCAGGCCGTTAGACACCCTGGACGTGAACCTGGACCGCGCTGCTCATTACACCGCCAAGGCGCTGAACGGCGCGCATGTGCTCAAGAAGCGCTCAGTAGCATCTCTGATCGCACCCATTACCTACGGTGCACACCTCGCGTACTCCGCACCCATCCTGGCGCCGTCCAACTACAGAGGCCCGCTGTCCCTAGCACCCGGCCAGCCCGCCAACATCCTCGCTGCTGACGGCAGGCCGTTGGATACCTTGGACGTGAACCTGGACCGCGCTGCACACTACACCGCTAAAGCGCTCAACGGCGAACACATTGCTTACTGGTGAAACTACGATATTCATAATATATGATGTAAATAAACACTTGATTCGAAGTTATGTTTTTCTCATTAATGTCTTCCTTTTCTATTCCGTCTATTTTTTACTGTTTATCAGGCATTTATGCCAATAATTACATAGATAACACTTTATTGTTCCACCGTAAGAGAAAAACGGTCAAGTGCGAGTTGGACTCGGGCACCGAGTACTTAAAGTTATTTTACTATTCGTCTAATAATACCTCAGATAGCGAAAAGAAACTAAAATCAGTTTGTTAACCAAAGTTTTTTAGGATTTCTAAACACTGTACTATTTAGAAAGAACGGAAAAATAAAATTTCCCGTTAAAATATAGATAGAAATGTATTACCCATAATTATTTCAGATTTTTTCCCTTCGCAAACTTCGGAGGTAACGGTATATTTTTTGACATTTTTGATTATCGGCGAAAAACTACGTGACTTAAATAAGATCATAATTCATAAATTTTACCTTTTAGGTATGGAACCCTAAAAATGAATTAAAATAGTAGGAAGTAGCCCATATATTTATATTTACTATTATTATACAATAATGCAACAATGGGCGGCCCTAACACTTATATTATGAAGTCATTGCGTAATATAGAACTTCTTTACTGGTTAGGGCAAACAAAACGATCGGTAAAAACCCGTTTAAAAGAACATATAGCTGACGTTAAACATCGACGCTATACGAAGTCTGCAGTCTGTGAACATGTTCAGGATCGCACCCGCCATTATATTAGATTTGACAAACCACAAATCCTCGCAATGATTCGTGAGGCTATTGAAATTAAAAAGCATCCAAATTTCAATAGAGAAGATGGCTGGGTGCTACGGAGATGGGATCCCGTGATAAATATAGTCAAATCCAAAGACAAGCATTCCACTGCAAGACCTCAAGATAATGTAATCTCTTTCTGCGTAGATCGGACTAACAATAATAATTAGAATACCTGAGGGTATCCTAAGACAACGATGACATATATGGACAGTTACCACCTCAGTCCGCCCGTGACCATGAATGCTGTCAAGTATTCGAAACGTCGGGTAATAAAAAAAAAAATAAACCGCGATATAATCCATAAAATTAGTTTCATTTCAATGTGTAATATTCGCGTAAATATCAGAATTCATTATTCTTTACTAGTTCTTTAAATTTATGTGAAGTTTTCAGATGACCTAAGAGAACGAACATTGTCACAATAAATGAGGTCAAACAAAACATTCCTTAAGATGGGCCACGCGGATTAAAAGGAATGTTAATAGGAATATATAAGTGTAGTCAAAAAATAATTCTACGCTTATAAATATTCCCTAATATTTGTCGGAAATATCAAAAGAAAATGAATAAAAATATTCATTGGGAGTTTCTTCATTGGGCGACAAGACACCGGCACCGACAGTACTCGACGATACGACACCGTCAGTTACATTCCTCATTCGAACGATACCGACACGGCTTCGGCCTGACAGACGACTTTATAAAGCCTGAGCGATGGCAGCGTATTCCAAATTCTATAGTTATACTGTCCCGGCAGGGGACATAAAAACACATTTTGATTCTTTCTTCTCGTTTAATTGTAATTTAATCAAAAATCAACTTTGTAATGAAAATCAGCTATTTATAAAATCGACATGATTAATTTAAACGCGCACACGCGTTTCTTTGTTCGTTCCTTGGAGTTGTCAAAAGTAATGGCCGCGCTGGCGCCGCTTCCTGTCGCCCCGCCGTCGCCGGTGTTGCCAGAGCGCGAACATCCTGGGGCCCCTGGAAACCCACGGTCTTCCAGCTCGTCATTTATTGGAAGAAGTACAAGTTTGTTGACTGCTCGACGAACAATGCCTTTTTCTGTGACAACGTCGACAACTCGCGTAATATTGTCTGGGCCGGGGTATAGTGTAGCAACCCGACCAAGCCGCCATTGAAGAGGTGGCCCGTTGTCCTTGAGAAGCACCATCTCGTTAACTTGGATGTTATGTTCGTTAGTTCGCCATTTTGCACGCATCTGTAGCTCCGCAAGATACTCCTTCCTCCATCTCTCCCAAAATTGTTGCCGTAATTTCTCGATCAGCTGGTATCTATTTGGTCTAGCCATATCCATTACTTCTGATGGCACCGACATAAGTGGCCGACCAATAAGGAAATGACCGGGAGTGATGGGATTAAGGTCTAGTGGATCCGATGAGAGGGGGTAAAGAGGACGTGAATTTAAAATGGATTCAGTCTCTGCGAAAAAAGTTGTAATCTCCTCGAAAGTAAGTGACGCATTCCCGACAATTCGCTTCAAGTGATACTTTGAGGATTTAACGCCCGCTTCCCAAATGCCCCCAAAGTTAGGTGAATATGCCGGAATAAATTTCATAATAATGCCTTCGTTACTAGCGTAATCGCAAATGGGCTTACGACTGGACCGTAGTATTCTACCCAGTTCATTGTTTGCACCTACGAAGTTAGTGCCATTGTCGCAATGTATAACATAAGGTTTGCCACGCCGAGCAACAAACCGACGTAAACATAATATAAAGGCCTCAGTACTGAGGTCACTGACTACCTCTAGGTGGACCGCCTTGGTTAGTAAACAAACAAAAATGCACAAATAACACTTAGTAATGCGATTGCCACGCCCCTTTCTTGAGGAGATCATAAATGGTCCGGCGAAGTCCGTACCACATGTATAAAACGGAAAAGTAACATTTGTCCTTTCAGCTGGCAAGTGCCCCATAATAGGTTGCAAAGTCTTACCGCGGAAACGAGTACATATAACGCATGATTTAGTGACACTGCGTGCCAAGTTTCTACCGCCTAAGGGCCAATAGTTCTCCCTAATTGAGGCTAATAATAATTGTGGTCCGGCATGAAAAAGGCGTTGGTGCTCATGTTTCATTAATAATTTAGTAAAATGATGTTTTCCATTTAAAATTACTGGGTGTTTTTTATTAAAATCATGATTAGAAAACTTTAGGCGACCACCAACCCTCAGCACGCCATCTGTGTCAAGAAATGGATTAAGAGGTAATAATTTGGATTTATGATGTAACTTGCCATTAGGAATCGCTTTGATTTCAAGTTCAAAATCTTCGGCTTGACAAATTTTTATTAAAATTAAGTTAGAGTTATTAAGTTCCTCCACTTGTAGAGGACCTGACAATTTTGTATTAATTTTCTTAATATTATTTATAAAACGTAAGACATACGCAAATATTCTTTTCAATTTATTGTAGTTCGAGTAATTCTTAAATTCAATAAATTTTGGATTTTCAATGTTTAGGTGAACTTTTAGTTCAGGTACATCTACTACTAGATAGTCAGTCTGTGGCCACAAGGTGGAATCCTTTTTAAGAAAAGGAGGACCTTCCCACCACATGCAAGAAGATTGCATTAAGTCTTGAGGTGCAATACCTCTCGACGCCAAGTCAGCTGGGTTCAAGTCAGAAGACACATGCCTCCAAACATGACCGGCTGTGAGCTCATTTATTTCTTGTATTCTATTACTTACAAATGTTTTTAGTAGTTTCTGTGGAGTTCGAATCCAGCAGAGTACAATAGTGGAATCACTCCAGAAGACAGTCTGATTAATATTAAGATTGAGTACCTTTGACAGTTTAGAACATAAACGAGCTCCCAACAACGCTCCACAAAGTTCCAGCCGCGGTATTGTCATACCTTTAATAGGCGCGACTCTAGCCTTTGCACACAGCAACTTTACTGAAATAATATTGTTAGCATTAATGGAACGTACATATACACACGCACCATAAGCATCCTGTGATGCGTCCACAAAACAATGAAGTTCAATAATTGTAGGTGAACTACATATAACGTTACGAGATATTTGCAACTGGGATAGTGTGTTTAGATTACTGGCAATATTAGACCATTGATTGGATAAGTTACTTGGTACTGGATCATCCCAGTCCAATTTTAGACTCCAGAGTTTTTGCATGATAATTTTTGCCTTAATTACACAGGCACATAGAAGGCCCAAGGGGTCGAATATTCTACATGTTAAACATAATATAGATCGTTTAGTTATAGGCAAATTAGACTCCATATTTATAGCAAACTGAAGTGTATCTAACTTAGGTGACCACATTAGTCCTAGAACACTAGACTCCTTGTTTAACAATGGTATGTCACAAGTGTCATTTTCTTTAATATTACTGGCATTAGACATTAATTTATGTAGTGGAAAACAGGCCGAATTTAATAATTTGGTTACATTATCGTGAATGTACTTAATGCCTTCTTCAGTCGATGATCCAGTAGCTAAATTGTCGACATATATGTCGTGTTCTATGACAGAGGCTATAGTTGGATCTGAACATTCTCGAGATAGCTGAAGTAGACATCTTGTACTAAGGAAAGGTGCAGAAGCTGTACCATAGGTAACAGTATTGAGCTGCAAGACCTTTAAGGGTTGAGATTCATCATCTCTCCAAAGAATAAGTTGCAGATGGCGCTGCGATGGATCTATTTCAATTTGCTGCAAGTTGCTTTACTATAGGCGACTTAGATAACCTTTTCTCTAAATTAATGAAACGAATTTTGGCTTGATTGAACGAGTCACCTAATGACCTTTCTGGATCCTCCTTAAAAGGAATTTTAACTGAAAACCTACCAGACGGTAACCTGCGCATATTCTCTATAAAATGCCTTTCACATAAATTTTCTTCAATTGTTGGTGTAGCTTTCTCTGGGTGAAAATCATCTATTTCCCAAAATAACTTAAGTGTATCATGTACTTCTCTACTGAAATTACATTGAACCCTTTGGTTCTGCTCTGCTTGGACATTACCTATAGGCCCAGAAACAAGCCACCCAAATTGAGAACTTTGCAAGACAGGTTTATTTGGTCCTAACTTTATCCGTTGGGATCCTACAATATCCCAAAACACATTACTTCCTAAAAGTAAATCCAGACGGGAGGGACAGAAAAAGGTTTTATCAGCTAGTTGAATATCTGCAGGCAATTTGAGGTCATTTACATTAACATAAGTAGAGGGCAATGTGCCCGTAATTTGGGGAACAACTAAACATTTAACATCTATGTTAAAATCTGAAATACAGGATTTAATGTTAATATCACAAGACTCACTTATGTTCAAAGAAATATTATTTATTCCAGATACACTGACTTTATTTATATTGTCTGATAGCAAACCAATTTTTTCTTTTAATTCTTTTGTCATAAATGATGATTGGCTGCCCGTGTCCAACAAGGCACGAGCTTTGTAAACTTTATTATTAAATTTATTTCTAATCTCTACAACCGCAGTACATAAGAGGACTTCACCCGTTGCGGTAGCGGACAGAGCGATAGGTAAGGAAGGAACCGGTAAGGTCTCTACCACCTCCATAGAACTATCTGTAGGTTTTGGTTTATCCATGTGAAGTAAAGTGTTGTGTTTAGATTTACATAAACGACAAGACCCCTTAAGGCGACAATTAATAAAAGCATGACCCTTACGCAGGCACTTGGAACACAACTTCAACCGTGATACTTCACTATGTCGGTCCTCAATGGACATATTTTTGAACTTAGTACACTCATGAACCAAGTGTTTTTGGTTACATATAGCACAGCTGGGGTAATAGGGGGACGTGGCAATAGCACTATTACTTTCATCAACAGACAATGCAAAAGATTTAGAATTATTAGGCTTATGTAAACTACCCTTTTGATTATATATAGGTTTTTCATTGCGACTCACTTGAGTAGTTTCCAAAATGGCAGCTCTATTTCTTAAAAATTTAAAGAATTCATCTAGAGTGGGCAAGCTAGATAAGTTATTCTTATGCTCTTCCCACTTACAGTTTGTCGTAGTATCTAGTTTAGATGAAACCAAAAATATAACCATAGCGTCCCAGCTATCAGTAGGTAACCCCAGTGTATTTAAAGATCTCATGTTTTTAGTGACAATGTCAATAACAAAACGCAAAGCTTTATAAGATTCCCTTGATAATGATTCTATAGAAAATAATGCCTTTAAATGATTGTTTATTAATATATTTTTGTTATTGTATCTCTCACATAACAACTCCCATGCAATGGGGTAGTTTTTAGAAGTAAATTCAATAGATTTAATTACCACAAGGGCACTTCCCTCGAGCGATGACCTTAAATAGTGAAATTTACTTATTACCGGTATAGAATCATTTAAATTTATCAAAGAATCAAAAGTGTCTCGAAATTCTAGCCATTTAAGATAGTTACCATCAAAGGATGGAAGTTTAATAGTTGGTAATTTAATATTGTTTTCATTAACATTGGAACAACTAGCTCGAGCCTCACTAGCGGCCTCAAACTCTTGAGCCGGATTAGCCGAATCAATTAATTGTTGGATTAAAGATATAAGAGATATAAACTGACACTCAAGTGCGTCTCTAGTTTGCAACTGACTATCTAAGTCATCACAAGAATTCTCTATATTAGTTTGAATTTCATCAAATGATGAAAATAATAATTGACATCTCTCTAACCACAAGGTTAGTTCTTTTAATTTAGTGCCTTTAAGTTCAATAGGGTCAATTGAACGCAGAGCCTCTATGTGGTCTTTCAATTTAGTTAGACGGCCCTTAATCGAAGAGCGTTTACGTATAAGACCAGAAACATCAGGCTTAGTATCATTGGAATTATCACTATTATTGGCCATTGTAATATGAGAACAATGAAATAGGTAAAATAAATGTGCAGATCCAACCAGTTATATCCGGTGAGATGCAGCACTGCGGTCCGCCGTAGTCCGAAGCCCGGCGCACGAATAGACCGCCTCGAAGCCGGCCGCAGCAGCAGCAATCGGCAGCGAGGGCAGCACGTTGCGCGTAGGGAGCCCGGTAGCGAACTCGTATTATAGTAGTTCCCCGTTCCGCTGAAACGTTCGGCATATAACCTTGAAACGCAAGCGAGCAACGAAGGCACGATTATGCTTGGGTGAAAGATAGCCGCACAGGCGCATACGCAAACCAGACACGGTAAATAGGCACCCTTAAATATAATAGGCAATCGTATGTAAACACGAAATTAAAATTGTAAGTCATACTATAGGTATGATTACGTAATATAGGCTTCCTTCACGCATTTGTTAAAATGGGCAAATATAGATGCAAAATAAGGCAAATGAACGTGAAAATATGCAAATGATGCTAGGATTGAAGAAGATTAGCGAGTGCAAAACCCTCAAAGTATATGTAAAACGCAATTATCGGCATGATGAACAAAGGCAGGTACATGGTACATAACCCATATGCCGTAGACTTTTTATTACAACTTGCAGAAATAGGAGAGGATGCAAAGGATAAAAAAAGAAACGGTACTTCCCATGGATAGGCCTCCTGCATCTGCCAGTCTGATTTGTCGCATAATTTGTCTTGATTGCAGTTCGGAATTTTCACACGCCACGTTGTTGAGGCGTGTCACTGGTCGCCACTTATGTCCCGGCAGGGGACATAAAAACACATTTTGATTCTTTCTTCTCGTTTAATTGTAATTTAATCAAAAATCAACTTTGTAATGAAAATCAGCTATTTATAAAATCGACATGATTAATTTAAACGCGCACACGCGTTTCTTTGTTCGTTCCTTGGAGTTGTCAAAAGTAATGGCCGCGCTGGCCAGGGTCTCCAGATCATGCATGTGAAATTTCCCCAAATCAGGTTTTATTTTTCCCCAAAAAGATACATTTTTGTAAAATTTTCCCCAAAATTGATTTCGTATCTAATACTCCCTTATTTACACCTACAAATTTTTTATGAGTGAAAGCGAGTTGGTTTCTTATACTATTTGTTACGCTTTAACGTATTTGGCTGAATTTTGGTCGTATAGAGATAGATGGAAACTTCTAGGTTAGAGACTACTTTTGTCATAAGAATTATTAGTGTTAGTTATTTTTTTTTCTACTTATAATCTACTGCTTGACTGCAGTCCCACCTGATGGAAAACGGCGACGCAATCGAGGATGGTAAAGCACACTAGCCTATTAAAAGCCTATTCACCCTAGTCTTGAAGACATCTACATTATAATCGGGCAGGAAAACCGACGCAGGCAAACTGTTCCAGTCCTTTGCTGTCCTTATTATAAATGAAGAAGCAAATCGCTTAGTCCGGACTGAAGGCACGCTCACCACATAAGGGAATCAAGTCATGCAATTCCTGCGCATACTCTCCAAAATGCATCCTGTAGAATACCGAGAGGCTGGCTACTCTACGCCTGTGCTCTAGGCTTTGTAAATTGGCCACTACGAACCCTGCATCACCAATAAGCCTCTTAGCACGCCTCTCCACTCTCCACAGTCGAAAGCAGAAAGATGTTTTTTTTTCAGCACCAGCCCATTTGTGACTACAGTACTCCACACACAACAGGACTTGTGCTGTATATAGCATCAAAAGCTACCCCGGTGTGAAGTACAGGTGGACCTTTGCAAGTTCTAGTAGCTACCTTGGCCTTGGACTCAATGAACCGCCCAAAGTGGTGGTTTGAAGAAATTTCAAAACCCAACAACTGAAGGTGGTTTCCGTATTCAAAGGATACATTCTGAAAATTAGGAGCCAAGATGAACGTACTCCTTTTCAAGGTGAACAGACACGCCTGAGTTTTGGTGGTATTGAATCTCACAAGATTGCCATCACCCCATTCGGGGACTGCCTGAAGTGTGAGATTCGCGTGCCCCACCATGGCTACTCTTTCAGACTGGATAACCTCCTTACTCTCTCTCCACAGTAGTGCTGTCATCTGCATACCCATAGATACCGGACATCAGCAGATCGTTGATATGCAGCAGGAAGAGAGTTACGCAGAGAACTGACCCCTGAGGAACTCCGGCATTAGTCGTCAACGGTTCCTATGAGCAACCGTCAACAACCACTCGGAGTGACCGTTCACTCAGGAAGTCCTTTATCGAGCCGATCAAACCAGGGGATATGCCGCACGCTGGCAGCTTGTTTAAAAGACTAGCATGCCAAACCCTATCGAAGGCCTTGGAGACATCTAGAGAAACAACAAGCGCTTTCCTATTTTTCTCGAGGGCCTCACCCTATAAGTGAGTGAGTGTGTTCCAGAGACACCCTCGCCCGCCATTCTGACCATTGACCGTGAGGGGGACAATAACGAAAGTGTAATGTTAACAACATTGTATTATTTTACGTGAGATATTGTGAAATACTCGTATTTTTGATTTTTAACCTTTCTGAATTAGACTTTTGTTTCTCCCCAAACTTTCGCCAAGAAAAATTGTGTTCCCCAAAATTTTCCCCACAGTTTTCGTTTCCCCAAAAGTTCCCCAAAGTTTTTATTTTTCCCCAAAATGGGGAAAAAAACCCCCAATCTGGAGACCCTGGCGCTGGCGCCGCTTCCTGTCGCCCCGCCGTCGCCGGTGTTGCCAGAGCGCGAACATATACCCATCGATATAATATACATATAAACTAGATAAACATTCACGAACAAAATAACATCTAAAATGTGGTCGCGGAGGTTGCAAACTTATCTGTGCTGGCGGCGGAAACGTGAACTAACGATTTTATAATGATAATTACTTGTAGTTTAACAGTTTCATATAGACAGTAGCGATACTCCTATCGGCAAAAATAAATTTGTCAGGATCTGGCTTGTAAAGAAATAGCGACACAAGGGCGCTATTTCTCGCTGCCACTTTTTGAACCGTGACACCAAATCTAGTTTATATATTACTAGCTGACCCGCGCAGCTCCGCCCGCGCTTTTATTATTATTTGCTCCCCTTTTCTCCCTCCTCCCTTGATTTATTTCTCTCTCCATCTCTCTATTATAAGAAAAGTCGAATTCTATGCTCTCTATCCTGTCTCTTTCCCCCTCCCGCTTCGGTGCCCGTCACACTCCCCCCTTCCTCTCCTCGTTGGCCCCTCTCTGAACCCCGTCCCCTTTCTCTTGTTCCACCTTGCTCTCCCTCACTCCCCCTTTGCTACATCTTAATCCCTCACCCCATCACCCCCTCCTCGAATCCCCTCTCCCTCTCTCTCCTCTCTTGCACCCTCCTCTCGTTCTATATACCCTCGTCAATCATGGTATCTGGGATTCTAAACCACTTAAACCCCTGCCACTGTCGCATCGCCACATAAGAGGGGGGACCTGGGCCCCTCCAGTGGAATCTGTGCCAAATACCCCTCACTGCGCATTATAGCCCGCTTAAACCTGGCACCATGATCACGGGGACGGGGCTCGCAATCCCGTCACCGTCCTCCTCGGAGTCGCCGCAGTCCCCAATCTATGTAATGACCTTGCCTAACGTTGCTTAACCTAGCGGCATGAAATATACTTTACGAACTATTCTCACACCGCCTTTGCTCACATTAATATTTGTGTTACTGTTTCGAGTACTGATCTACAAAATGTGTGCAATAAAGAATTTCTAACAAAAAATTATTAATAGTTAATTATTTGTCATAAAAAGTACAGGATAAAAAATGGCTATTGCGGGTTATCTCTAAGAGATAAGCATATACCATCGCGAACTTTTTTGTAGACCTTGTTAATATTGTTACAGCTCTGGACTAGCGTCGAAATATCGAGACGTCTTTTGTTTCTTAAAATTCCCACGTTTTTAGTTTTAAGACAATAGCCTTTTGTTTCATGTTTACTATCAGTTCCGTGAACGCCGGTATTGTTTCTATTACTCTTTATTGTTTAATTGTTAATTTTATTAGGGTATTTACACTTTAAGCCTATTGTTGAAATATTGTTATTGGTTCCACGAACGCTATTATCACCCCAAGTTTTACAGCCTTGTTTACAACTTGCGAACCTTCTGGAAAAAGCATAGTCCCATATAAAAGACGCCGTCGAGCCGACCAGGAGTTAGTGTGTTCTACGCTGCGATCCCGGAAGAATCTCAACGCGATACAGTGTGCGATACGCTGCGATACCGAGTGATATACATACACACATCAAAAGTGTCTAGGGATCAAGCATTTTTGGGCAAAAAAATGGGCAGAAGAACAATGGCGTTTCGTGTGCTTTTCTGATGAGTCTCGTTTTGGTATGAGACCGGATACAAGACGTATACGACACTGGAGAACCCCTGGACGCCAACAGCGATTAAAATCCTGCCAGGAAGTCCATCCTTATAGTGGTGGAACCATCATGGTATGGGCGGGTATTTGGATCGGCGGAAGAACTGAGTTGATTTGGATCAGAGGCAACCTCAACGCTCAAATTTATGCTGAGACGATTGTATCAGACGTCATCGTTCCTCTACAAGTGCAAATCGGTCCCTTATTTCAGTTAATGCATGATAATGCACGACCGCACACCGCAAGAGTTGTAAGACAGACTCTCGCCGCAGCTAACATCAATGTCCTGCCCTGGCCTGCTCAGTCGCCAGACTTGAACCCGATTGAGCATGCATGGGATATGCTACAGAGAAGAGCTCTGCCGAATATGGAGGGTATCCAGTCGCAAGAAGACCTTTTTTTGTTGTTGCAACGAACATGGGCGGCCATTCCACAGCGTGATTTGGATGAACTCATTTTGAGTATGCCAAACCGATGTTCTTGTGTTGTTAGTGTTCGCGGTAGAAACACGGATTATTAATTGTTTAAGTTACCCAATAAAATTTTAAAGAAAACTGTTATTTCAGTCTTTTTTTCGAACTTTTGTGTTAGTGGTTCAAATGTCAAAAATCCCTTTATTAGGAAAATGGCAAATTTCTTTATTAATGCAAAGGTGACTTGGTTTATCGTTACTGTGACAAACGAAAACACTTTATTTGATGAATCCTTAAAGAAAATTTTAATTAATATCAATCAGGAGAAAAGTTATTGCAAAAATATATGTTGATCCCTAGACACTTTTGATGTGTGTATCTGCGATTCAGTGAAGTGATAAGTTGAACGACTAAAGCTTGTGATAACGGACTCTGAGTGATATACCTGCGATCTGGACTGTAATATTGTTGTACTCTTTAGTGTGTGTGGAAATAAATCATCTTCACAAAGCAAACGGCATTTTCAAGAACCCTGCGACGTAACAATTGGTGTCAGAAGCGGGATGCCTTTGTTGCCGCGTGAAGAAGACGACCGTACACCACGCACGAGGCGGCAAGTCGAGATGGACCGCACACGTCGGCAAGCTGAGGAGGAGCGGACGGAAGCATCGACATCGCCGAGTGTGCCTGCTACGCCTTCGATGGATTTGTCCGCCCTATTGGAAGTTATGCGACGAGAGTTCCAAGCTAGCCAAGAGGCAAGTCGACGAGAGTTGCGGGAAGCTATGCAGGCCAACCAGGAAGCCAATCGACAAGAGTTGCGGGAAGCTCTACAGGCCAACCAGGAAGCTCTGCAGGCCAACCAGGAAGCAAGTCGACAAGAGTTGCGGGAAGCTCTGCAGGCCAACCAGGAAGCTCTGCAGGCCAACCAGGAAGCTAGTCGACAAGAATTGCAAGCCCTCAAGATCAACCAGGAAGCTCTCCAAGTGACTCTTCAAGCCAACCAAGAGGCCCTGATTGGCAAATTCGAAGAATTTGGACACAGAGTAAGTGTCGTAGAAAAAGAGATCAAGAAAGTCAGTGCACAAGCGACGGAGCTACAGGAGAGAGTGGACGCGCACGACATGAGTCTACAGTCTATCAAGAAGGACGTTATAAAGCTGCAGGCTCGAGAACCAGCCGTAGTGAGCTCGTCGTCAAGACTTGATTTGCCTCATTTCGATGGAGCTTCTTCGTGGACTGCGTTCAGGCATCAGTTTGAAACATTGATGGAGGCAAACGCCTGGAGTGACAAGTATGCACTGACTGCATTGACTCTCGCCCTCCGAGGAGATGCACTGGTTGTATTAGAGAATCTGCCAGTCGAAGGAAGAACTGTCGAGAATCTGATCGAAGCCCTTGAAACCCGGTACGGTGAGAAACACCTGGAGCATGTGTGCCGGGCGCAGCTGCGAGAAAGAACTCAGAAGCCTGGCGAGAACCTCCAGCAATGGGCTAGTGAGATTGAACGTCTAGTACGCCGTGCATACTCATCAACACCGGAGACAATACCAGTGACACTATTGCAAGCCTTCGTGGATGGAATACGGGATGCCGAAGTCAGAGCCACTGTACGACTGGCACATCATACTTCTTTGAAGACTGCGCTCGCTCACGCTCTAGAAGTTGAAGCTGTGAGGCAAGACACACGGGTACATAAGATAAGGGAAGTAGTGGCAAATAATCGAACCAGTGCTCCACGAAGCTCGCGATTTGGGCCGATGTGCTATGGCTGTGGTGAAAGAGGACATATACGGGTGGATTGCCCACAACTGAAGAAGAAAAGTGTCTCAAATGCCGAGACACAATCAGAAGATGACGTGTCGTTAAACTAAGTGTCGCCAGGGCCGCGGGGCGGGTGCTGGCTGGTCATAATGAAGCCCCAACCATCACTATCACTCAAGTTTGTAACGGAAATAGCCTTATCGTCGAGGGAACGTTGGACAACAAGCCGTGCAGTTTTACTGTGGATACTGGAGCATCACGTACAGTAGTGAGACCAGAACTAATGAAGAGGACGATCCTGTGGAACAAGCAGCAACCAGCACTTCACCTTCAAACAGCAACTGGCCAGTCAGTCTCCGTCCTCGGCGACACCGACGTGGAGCTTAGTATCGGTGATAAAGTATATCGTCAATCGGTGCTAATTGCCAACATCACCGATGACTGCATATTGGGGTTGGACTTCCTGAAAGATCACCGTTGTATTTTGGACATTGCAAGAGGAGTGTTAAAATTCTCGGACCAAGAAGTATGTCTACAGGGATCACGACCTTGCAATCTATACTGCTTGAAGGACACAATATTGGCTCCAAGATCAGAAACCATTGTACGAGTGAAGTTTCCTTCGAATGTTAAGCACGGACGCTGTGTTATTGCTGAAGATAATGGTCACCACCCAAATTGGATAACAGCAAGAACATTACTTGTAACAAAAGGCGAAACGCAATTAAGAGTTCTGAACCTCAGTAACAACGAGATTCACCTGAAGAAAAACACAGTTATTGGAAAGTGTCAAGAAGTCAAGTCTCTCCAACGCCTTAGCGATTCTAACAGTGCAACGCATACCTCCGAAGAACATGTTGAAGATCTTATGGAATCTTGCAAAGGAACATTAACAGCATCGGAGTATTCTCAAGCAAAAGCTCTTCTTCTGCGGTATAAGGACATATTTGCATCAGGAAACGACTGTGGAAGGACTGGACTGGTGAAACACAGGATCGACACAGGAGATGCCAGACCAATAAAACAGAGACCTCGTCGTGTACCATGGGCCAAGAAAGCTGAAGTTACCGAGTTGGTGAATGAAATGGCCAAGAATAAAATCATCGAGCCGTCGACGAGTCCTTGGTCATCACCAGTAGTCTTGGTGAAAAAGAAAGATGGTAGCACCAGGTTCTGCGTAGACTACCGGATGCTGAATAATGTCACCAAGAAGGACAGTTATCCTTTGCCACGGATAGATGACACACTGGACATGCTCAGTGGCATGAACTGGTTTTCAACGGTGGATTTGAAGAGTGGCTATTGGCAAGTGGAGATAAGCCCTGAAGACAAAGAGAAAACTGCGTTCTGCACGGGAATAGGAAACGGTCTCTGGCAATTTAATGTCATGCCATTTGGACTATGTAATGCTCCAGCGACGTTTGAGCGCCTCATGGAAAGAGTCATGGTTGGTCTGCTTGGAGACGTATGTCTAGTGTACCTCGACGATGTCATCATAATGGGGCGTAACTTTAAGGAGCATTTGAGAAATCTGGAGAAAGTCTTCACCCGGATCAGAGACGCCAATTTGAAGCTAAGCCCGAAGAAATGTGAATTATTTAAGAAGGAAGTTAAATACCTGGGTCATGTGATATCTACGGAAGGCGTGCAAACTGACGCGGATAAAGTGAAAGCTGTACGAGAATGGCCAATTCCGAAGAACAAAACAGAAGTGAGAGCTTTTCTCGGCTTATGCACATACTACAGGCGATTTGTCAAGAACTTTGCGGACATAGCAAGACCGCTGCATCGCCTAACGGAAGAAAAACGTGCCTTCATCTGGGATTCAGACAGTGATGAAGCCTTCAACGCCCTGAAGCAGTGTTTGTGTGAGTCGCCCATCTTGGGCTATCCTAGCAGAGAGGGACGATTTGTTGTGGACACTGACGCAAGCAACACGGGGATTGGAGGTGTCCTATCACAGATACAAGACGACCGCCAGGTTGTGATAGCTTATTTCAGCAAGGCACTCTCGAAGCCGGAAAGAAATTATTGTGTGACTCGCCGTGAACTGTTGGCTGTTGTGAAGACCTTACAGCACTTCCACAAGTACTTGATCGGGAGGCAGTTCACGTTACGGACAGATCATGCCGCATTAAAATGGCTGCTACAATTTAAGAATCCTGACGGACAAGTGGCACGATGGTTGGAGCAGCTGCAAGAATTCCATTTTGAGATAGAACACCGAAGTGGAAAAGGACATAATAATGCAGATGCACTATCAAGGCGGCCTTGCCCAGAAGAATGCCAACACTGCAAGAAACAGGAGACGCGTGAAGCTCTGAGAACCATTAAGACCAATGGGACCGATGATGAGTGGACGGATGACAACATGAAGAGAGCTCAAGAAGAAGATAAAGATCTACGGCCTATCATAGACTGGTTGAAGATTGGGAACAAGCCACAATGGAGTGACATATCGGCATACAGCCCAATATGTAAGGGTTACTGGGCCCAGTGGAGCAGCCTGACGCTTAATAACGGGCTCTTATGCAGGAAGTGGGAGTCAGAAGATGGTAAAGAGGTCACTCTACAGATTGTTGTTCCGCGAAGCAAGGTTGCACCTCTTCTGAAACACACGCACGATGGAGTATCTGGTGGACACCTTGGAATGAAGAAAACTCTTGTGAAAGTACGGCAAAGGTTCTACTGGTTACGATGTCGGGAGGACGTGGAAGACTGGTGCCGGAAGTGCACTGCGTGTGCATCTGTGAAAGGACCTCAGACAAGAAGCAAAGGAAAACTTAAGCTATACAACGTTGGAGCACCTTGGGAGCGCATAGCTATAGATGTTGCTGGACCATTCCCAGAAACCGACAGTGGGAACAAATACATAATCGTCGTTCAGGACTACTTCAGTAAATGGCCGGAAGTCTTCGCTACGCCGAATCAAGAAGCCAAAACTGTAGCAGAGAAGCTGGTTCAAGAAGTTGTCTGCCGATTCGGAGTACCGTTGGAAATCCACTCTGACCAAGGACGAAATTTCGAATCTGCCTTGTTTCAAGAACTTTGCAAGCTGCTTGGCATGAACAAGACAAGAACGACTCCAGCACATCCCCAGTCAGATGGAATGGTTGAGCGGTTCAATCAAACGTTGGAAAATCACTTGGCGAAGGTAGTCGACGAACACCAAAGGGACTGGGACAGATATATACCACTTTTCCTTATGTCATACCGCTCAGCCATACACGATAGTACGGGCATGTCACCAGCCAGAGTAAACTTTGGAAGAGAAATGAGGCTTCCAATTGATGCTATTACGGGTACACCTCCTGAGGCTCCGAGACCAGTAGTGGATTACGTGTGTGATCTGCAAAACCAACTGGATGACGTGCACACATTGGTACGCGAGAACAGCTTACGGACCAGCGAAAAGATGAAGACTCGCTATGACCGTCGTGCAAACACCAGTGGTTTCGACGAGGGAGCGTTGGTGTGGCTGCATAATCCACTACGGAAGAAAGGGAAATCTCCGAAGCTGCAGGCCCGATGGGAAGGACCTTACAAGGTGATTACGAGGATAAATGATATCACCTATCGCATCAAACAAGGGACGAGAGGAAAACCAAAGATAGTTCATGTGGACCGGTTGGCTCGATATCACGGCAACAATGATGCTCGGGACGAGCATGTCTAAGAGGGGGACAGTGTTACAGCTCTGGACTAGCGTCGAAATATCGAGACGTCTTTTGTTTCTTAAAATTCCCACGTTTTTAGTTTTAAGACAATAGCCTTTTGTTTCATGTTTACTATCAGTTCCGTGAACGCCGGTATTGTTTCTATTACTCTTTATTGTTTAATTGTTAATTTTATTAGGGTATTTACACTTTAAGCCTATTGTTGAAATATTGTTATTGGTTCCACGAACGCTATTATCCACGAAACTTCTGGAAAAAGCATAGTCCCATATAAAAGACGCCGTCGAGCCGACCAGGAGTTAGTGTGTTCTACGCTGCGATCCCGGAAGAATCTCAACGCGATACAGTGTGCGATACGCTGCGATACCGAGTGATATACATATCTGCGATTCAGTGAAGTGATAAGTTGAACGACTAAAGCTTGTGATAACGGACTCTGAGTGATATACCTGCGATCTGGACTGTAATATTGTTGTACTCTTTAGTGTGTGTGGAAATAAATCATCTTCACAAAGCAAACGGCATTTTCAAGAACCCTGCGACGTAACAATATGTACAATACTGTAGTACATTATTTTGATCTATCTCGTAGGGTTCAGCCAGCGTTCGCAATGTAAGCGCAAAAAAATGTGCTTATTTACGACATCACATTAGAAACCTCAAAAATTATCAGTGTTTCTCTACTATATTATGCATGTATTATACATATAAACCTTCCTTAAGAAACACTCTATCTATTAATAAAAACCGCATCAAAATCCGTTGCGTAGTTTAAAAGATTTAAGCATACATAGGGACAGACAGACAGCGAGAGCGACTTTGTTTTATAATATGTATAGATATAGATATCGATGGTTATACCATAATATGATGTCTATATTTTAAAAATTCACAGACTTCAACGTAACATTTAACTCATAAAATTTTATTTTCACAAGCTTATAATTAACTTGCAATGTATGTATATATGTATGTCTCTATGTATGTGTGTGTGTAATTTGCTTGGGTGGAATCTTGCAACTCAATTTTCATCCACTTCTACACGCACATGTGTCAAGGACCCGTGACTATACAATAATATAGTATCATCGAGCTGATCTGATGATGGAGCTCAAAGGCGGATAAGGGAACCCTTGGATGGCTACTAGTAAACTCATCGAGTTTGGACTCATTTGATTTATTTTAAAGAGTTCTATTTACTTTGACCATTAATGAGGACCTGATGATGGGCTTGAAAGGTAGGGACGGAACCCTGGAATGGTTACTAGTAAACACATCGAGTTTAGGCTCATTTGATTCGTCTTAAACTATCCACTATTCACTTTGCCTAATAATGAGGACCTGATGATGGAGCTGGAAGGTGCGTAACAAAGCCAAGGAATAGCTACTGGTAAACCCATCAAGTTTGGCCTCGTTTGATTCACATCAAAACAATCGTAAATACTATTATGTAAATTATTCAACAATTTTCAATCCTTAATTAATTATTTATATATACCTACACCAATTTTTGCATACCTAATAAGTTAGACCATAGAGGACATTAACATAATAATAAAACACCCATATTAGTTTAAGCATACATATTATCAGCAAATAAAGATTATTTGATTTGATTCGGAAACCTATCCAGCAATAACTAAAAAGTAAAAAATAAATTAAAAGTAAAAAACTTTTAAAAAAACAAGCTTATATTATAATGCGCTAAAAAGAATAAAATAAACTTTTCCTTTAAAACTTTTAATATAAATTTATAACGTTATTACACAATTTATATGATATAAAAGCCTGTCGCGAGTTTTACCTCTAAGAATATAAACAAGAAAATTAATAATTTGATTTTATTGACTAAAATTTTTAAAATTTTCAAACTAAGTAATTACGATTACTTTAATCTCTCGACAAGCTTTTTTATCATATAAATTGTGTAATGACGTTATAAATTGATATTAAAAGTTTTTAAAGAAAAGTTTATTTTATTCTTTTTAGCGCATTTATATAGCTTGTTTTTTTATAAGTTTTTTACTTTTAATTTTCGCTCTTCGGTTGTTTTATCTCAAAGAGTGAGTTTTGAACTTTTGACTCCACTAATTCATTCAGCGTGACGACCAATGTTGATAATTAAGTTTTTATGGTTTGAGATCTAGTCATTACTTATCAGTGTTACTTAGCTAAGTATGTATGTAATACAGCATTCGCTTCCTATTTTAAAATGATGCGTCTGTGATATTTACACAGCTTTAAGCCCGAGTATATTCTCGTATGTTATGTGAGATAAACACAGTATAATGAAAAATACAGTTTTTAAGTAACTCTCTTTATTAACTAAACAGGTAGTTAAAGTTTCAAAAATTTCACCAATGACCTCGATGGCCATGAGCCAGAGGGCCCAATGCGACGGGAGCGGTTATTCCATGTAAACCGAGTGGGGCCACCAGAGGCGCGGGCGCATAAACACGAGCGGGAACGTCGACACGGGCCAAATGGGACCAAGCCACAGGCGCTGCCAACAATGAGGCAGAACGCTTCCTCAGCCAATGCCCGCCAGCGTGATCCAATGCCTTCGCGGTGTAGTGAACAGCGCGGTCCACATTCACACTGAGGGTATCAAGAGGCCTTCCATCAATGGCCAGGACGTTGGCCGGTTGGCCAGGCGCCAGCGAGAGAGGACCGCGGTAGTTATGGGCTGCCACCGCAGGCGCGGCGACGGCGACATGGGCAGCGACCAGCGGAGCACCAAGATGGGCGCCCCAAGGAGCGTGAAGACCAGCTAATGCAAAGGGATCGATTCCGCTAGGCGTAGCGGCCGCTAGACCAAGCACGAAAGGTAACACTACAAGCTTCAACATTGTGATCTGTGTTGTAATCGAAGTGCAACTGTAGCTCTCACCCTTTTGGCTTCACTTTATATACCAATCAAATTGGTAGGCGTATTCCAAATACCTTTGTAACGTTAACAAAATATGCAACTGGGCGTTGGCTGTATAACGAGTAGAAAGAAAACCTGCAGGAGCTGCATTGACGACAAGACCACTTTAGCAAGAATGCTAACCTAACCTAATAAATAGTAAAATAATACAATTATTCCGCCACTTCCTTGCTTACCTTGTAAATATTGATAAAGGGCCGTTCACTTAAATACAAAATACACCATAATATTGTATCCCTAAGACCGTGTAATATTAAGAATTAATGACTACAACATATATACCTACATAACAAATACATTTATTGAAACTAAATATTTACAGTTTAGTTACAAACATGTACACTTAAACTAGGTAAAAAACTGCCTCAAAGTTGTCGCCGCACTGGGAGGGAAGGGTACCTAAAAGACTGGCGGCATTACCCCTTTCTATAGCCAAGCTTATACGTTGGCAGAAAAAGCTACCAGCCGATGTCCTGAGAATTCGATAAGTTTGGATGAAATTTCTTTCACCAAACCGTGCGTCTCATGAGACCAAGGCCCCATGGCCAATTAATTAAATAAAAACTACACGTAATACATAAATAAGTAAATGCCGCGTTCAGTCTTTTAATGAGTCATTGTCTTAATAAATCCCCCGTGGCACAGCTCACTAGACAATCATGAGGTCACGGGTTCAAATCGGGAAGCATTCGGGAAGTAACAACCTTGTTTAGGCTTCAAATACTAGTTAGCGTAATACTCGTACAGGTCAATCACCAGATTTTTAAAAAGTTAGATGTACTGTACCATATGTCGGATCCGCATGTAATAAGTCGCTCCTGGTCTTGTTGGTCTCCCTGGTCTTGTTGGTCTTCCGTCCCATTGGATTGAGAGTAGAGAATGATGTAGTTGGAAGAGAGAATGCACCTGTGTCTGCGCAAGCACTTGTGCACTATATTATCTCCTGATTGCGGCTGATCCTGTACAAGATTATTAGAAAGCCGCTGTGGATAAATCGGCCTAGGAGACCATTGTAGTTATACTTTTACACAATCACATTCTTGTCCCGACACGGGTCACCAAACTTAGTAAGATAATTGCATTTTTTTATACTACCAAGGTGGAAGCAAGCTTGCGGCCCGCCTGATGGTAAGCAGTCACCGCAGCCTATAGACGCTAGCAACACCAGAAGAATCACTAGCTCGTTGCCGACCCTTAAGACATTATATTTTAAGTCTTTGTGTCCGGTAATTTCACCAGCTACAGTGCCCTTCAGGCCGCCCACAGCAATGCTTACACACTGCTGCTTGGCGGCAGAATATCTGACACTGCGGTGGTACCTACCTGGACGGTTCCTTGCACAAGCAAACTACCACCTAGTAAACAGAAATTTATTATATTTAAAAAAAAAAAACCAAAAAAAAAAAATTCAAAAATCCGTAAAAGTAGTTTAATTTCAATATTTTTTCAAGTTACATGCTCGTATACCTACGTACAAATAAGTTATGTACTTCGTACTTTATAAACTTTATTTATATCAATAAACAATTCTTTAAAAAATAACACGGAAATATTTTATTTCTGATAAAATACAATCAACATTTTTGCCGAACAATTACAATAAAATGTCTATAAAGGGAAGCAGCAGCACCATTTATTTACCGGTCAATGACCGGATATTTTCCTGAAAACAGATACAATTTTCAACTAATAAAATTACATTTCGGCTACGCGAGTAGGTAATAAAGAAAGCTGGTGTTGCCACGTAGTATAAATCATCATCATCATCATCACCAGCCGGAAGACGTCGACTGCTGAACATAGGCAAAATACCACAATGAACGACAGTTGGCTATTTGCATCCACCGGTTACCTACAGCGCACACAATGTCGTCTATCCATCTAGTGGGAGGCCTACCTACGCTGAGTCTTCCGGTTCGTGGTCGCCATTCGAGAACCTTTCGTCCCAAACGGTTATCGCTTCTTCGAGCCTGCCCATTGCCATTGCGGTCTCGCCGCCAAGGACGATCCTCAATTACGAGCTTCACTCCATTGAGATTCTTGCCGGATCTTCTACGCCGGGGCGCGTTGTGATCTGGTGGTAGAGCAAGCCCCTTCTTAAGCCCAAGCCGAGGCCGTGCCTCCCTAAGGTGGCCCTTGAGCTCGTCGCCCCTATCCTTAAGGATGGAGTGCTATAAGTGCTCGCCCTTTTGTCCGGTGAAGCTGTTATGACCATTTGCGGCCAAATATACCTCGACTTGTCGACGTGTCTTCCACCGCATAGTGTTCTATGTGATTCACCATAGCTTTTACATTAATGAACGAGCCTCCCAATAATTGATGATAGCATATTCTATGTGTTACCATGTACTTATGATCATATGGAATTACGGTCAGGCTTAAAAAATAAGTTCAGGATTCAGTTCATATGTATCAAATCAAATCAAATCAAATCTTTTATTGCTTGCTAAGTGTACATTTAGATCTTAATAATAATACATTATACTTATGACTTAGCACCTTTTTCAGGTGTAGCAATTATTATTATTATTTTATGAAGTACTTACTTATGTCATTTTGTTGAACTCCTGTCTAGTTTTTCTACGTATTAATATTATAAATTAGTATTATAATATAGTACTTATGTTATGTAATTATGTTAAGTATATTTATTTTGTTAACGGTTATTTATGTTTACTAATTGTTTATCAAATTCAAATTCTATTACTTTGTAGAGTAACTATCTAGTTTCTAAGTATTATTTTACAGAGTAAAAGCATTTTTGTATTAAGAATAGTTTTAATTCCTTATTAAATAGCTTCAGATTCTTTTGATTTTTAATATTATTTGGCAGCTTATTGAATATTTTAATTCCCATATAATATGGACTTTCATTTAGCATTTTTATTCTTGAGGGCGGTAAATATAAACATTTTTTGTGGCGGGTATTAATATTGTGTATGTCTTCCATTTTAGTATATGTATTTAAATTTTTATTGACATACATGCAAGTGTCATGTATATATATTGATGGCAGTGTTAATAATTTCATTTTTATAAAATGTGGTTTGCAACTTTGTGTATTGTCTATTTGGGCCAATATTCTGATACATTTTTTTTGCATTATAAATAATTCATTAACATTAGTACTGTTTCCCCATAACATGACCCCATACTTTAACCATGAATACGCGTACGCATAGTAAGCCGATAAGGCTGTTTGTGTATTTGTGCTATATTTAATTTGGAATAAAGCATAGGTAAATTTGGATAATTTAGATTTAATATGTTCAACGTGAGTTTTCCAATTTAAATGCGTATCTATGTTTATACCGAGTAAATTAAAAGTATCTACTTCTTCTAATGATGTATTTTGATAATTTATATTAATATTTATATTAATATGTACAGTCGCGCTCACGAACGATGAACCACCTTAAGCACGATAATCGCTTGTACGAGCGGGGTACGCGCACGTAATGTCGTTCAAATTAAATTGTCTGATCAACGGCCGCACTCACAAACGCCAATTAACTTTAATTATAATTAAGTCACTTTCTGAAATCTATTTATTTCGACTGTCGAAGCCATTTAAGATCAATTTCGATTATTGAACACGAGATAATTGATATCTCTACTCACTATCTGCGTATTAAGAATACTTAATTCGTACCTACGCATTACGATAGGTACTCGAAGCCCATTGCAATGGGCTTCGAGTACGAGTATAATCCGATTTCAAAAAATGGATTAATGACCATTAACTTTAATTGGCGTTTGTAGGTTCGGCAGTAAGAAACTTAATTCGTTACAATACAATTTTATTAAATACACTTAATGTACCTACCACTCACCTCCTTACCTCATTTGATCTCAGGATCTTATTACTTTTACGTGAACTCTTTCAAAACCTTCTGTTACAATAAAGGTAATAAGATCCTGTGTATCGGTGCCTTATTACTTTAATAAAATACGTACATCGTATTACAATGGGTACAAATTTATGTATCACCTCAATGCGTATAAAACATTGATGCCTAAAATCTATTTAATATTCCTATAGTACAGACTCTGCCTTGTTTCGGATCACGTGACCGTGTGTGTAGTGTCCCAGGCTATTATTATTATTTCAATAAAGTTAATAACTATTACAGTATACTATAATATAAAATATACTTATAATAATAATAGTTATAATAGTTTTAATTGTAATAGTTTGATACCCGTGCCTCACCTAGGACCCGGTTGAAAATCAGCGCCAAGCCTTGGCACATATAATACTAACGTATAACATACAGGGTGTAAGGGACATCGTACCGAAAACCGATACCAGGGATCCAGTACATGATTCTGAACACTCTAGTGTTGAAATTTTTCATCGGCTTTTTCATGAATTGGTATAATAATAAAGCGTAATTTTAATTTAAAAACAATAAATTACTTATTTGTGGAAAATTTATTTAAGGTAAGGTGGGGTAAGACTAACATACTTTACTGTCAGACAGACAAACTGTATTTTTGTGACTTACATTTATGCCCTACCTTTAAGACAGTAATGCCACTGGTACATTAACACTATAAGCTTATAGTGCAGTAGCATTATAACAAGTAAATCAAGTAAAAGATAACTCTATTGCAACGTTACAGCGTTCATTTTTGCGGCAATTCGTGTAAATAGTTATCCGGGGTAAGACTGACATACAATCGAAAACAGGGGTGTCAAACCTTTGACTTCTTTTTGTTATCGACATTAAAACCTCATTGTCACTATGAAATAGTTCAGCGATTAAAGTATAAAGAAGGAGCAAACACAAACAGTCACAAACTTTCCTTTAAACAATATAGGAAGCTTTCGAAAGAATGCATATGCACATTTATAAATGCGAATGTATCTCTGTCTCTCTATTGTCATCAAGTTTCTTAAGTGTATACGTGAGTAAAAGCGCGGGACGTCGCTAGTAGGGTTATTACAATTAGTTTTTCTAGGTAGCTACTAATAATTATTTTTTAGCACCTAGTTAAAGCCGATACCCACTTTGAAAATGTTTACAATATCTGACTTGGGGCAAGACTAACATACGTTTGTCTTACCCCTGGTAAACTGATAGTCTTCCCCCACTTTGTCATTTTTATATTATGGTTTTATTTTGTTAATTATTAAGGAAACTTATTTGTTTTATGTGATAATAACAAGATAATTTTAAACTCGACGTTGGCATGATGCTACTTACAGCAAAGATAGCTCAATTTAACATTTAATATCACAAAATTTTTAATGTTTTTTTCAGATCCACCAACTAGCCATTTTTTTTTTCTTACTGCTGACATTTTAATTGTGTGATATTGACCAAATAGTTCAGCAGAAGTGGCAACTGTGTTTTGAGCCAAGAACCATTTCATGATAACTGTTTTATGGATAAGTTAAATTGGAAAAAAACGCAGAACTTTTCGAGTTATTTGAAAGTGACAGTCTTACCCCACCTTACTTTAATTATTTATTTATTTATTCTTTATGCACTAAAACAGTACATAGGCAATGAATTAATAGGCAATTATTTATTATTATTTTAGAAAATTAGCAATGTAATTTGAGAAATAAATATTATTCCGCATAAATTCATTACATGCTCGAAAATTAATAAGTCAGTCATTTGTCATTTTCCATATAAATGGTTTCTGTAATGTTGTAACGGGCATTATTTGACATCTTATAAAAATTTTTTCGGTACGATGTCCCTTACACCCGTTATATATTTTTCACAACATAGTATTATTTTTGTTTTTTTTTTTGTTTTGCTTGTATCTTGTTTTTTGTGTGCCTCATAATTTGTAATCTGTGGCAATAAGTGCTTTTTCCTTCTTCTTTCTTTCTTCTAATGAAATAGCTGCTATTACTTAATAAGCAAGTACCTATTAAACCAGAAACTATATTACACACAAATGAAAGAAACCATATTTTTATCATTTTTTACATCAACTAGGCATCAGTCACTTCAGGTACAACGGTTTAATGAATAAAATAATCAAAGGGCCGTCGCCGCGTCGTACGACCCAAAAATACACAGTGAATTTCTGTAGTCAACGAACTCTCATCCCATTTAATCAGAAATAACAACTAAGATAATTATAATTACTATCATATGTATGTCCGGGTTAGAATAGCACCCTCTCGTTCGTTCGGGGTGTGGGCCCTTTGAACGTCCATTGAGTACGGCGGTGACTCTAAGGAGGATGGCGGCGGGGTTGCGACCCCTGTCCCCGTGAGTACCGTGTCAGATTCCCGGGGGGCTACAAGCGCCCCCCGGCGGTGGGCTCACAGGCAAGGCACTGTGGTGCAGATCCCACCGGAGAGCCCTGGGGTCCCCCCTCTCATGTGCCGATGCGACAGCCGCGGGGGTTTTAGTAGGTAAGAATCCCACATACCCCGGTCGAGCCCCACAGCTCCCGGGAATCTTTGGAAGATTTCCCCTGCGTCAAAAAAAAAAGCACCCTCTCGTTGGGTCCGTATAGAAGACTAGTGAAAACAAGAAGAGGGGTGCGGCGTCTTTCTATTGGATTACCTACTCCGTGCGATCCGAAAGACGTCTGCCAAGCGTGGGAATTATGGTAACCCCTCCCTTCAAAGGGGGAGTCCTTTGTTCAGCAGTGGACATCCTTCAACTGCTGATGATGATGATGAATATATTTCTTACAGGATATTTGATAATGATAATGTGTATTAAGTGCCACAAAAACTTACAAAAACCGAATCTCTTAAATAATTATCTGTATCGCAGAAACCAAAAAACAAGTAAGTACATAAGATAATAAAATTGGCGACATGTTCAATGCGCAGAAAATATACTTCACTCAGTACCTTACATGTGCATTAGAAGTACACAGCTAAGATATTATGGAATCTAATTTGTCAGTTTGAGTGAGTGCGAGCAAGTGTGTGTGTGTGTGTGTGTGTAAGTTCGAGTGTGTATGTGTGTATGTATAAGAGCGTGTGGGGAGTGTACAAAAGTGTGGTATGGATGTGTATTAAATAATGTGATGCGACGATTCTCTCTGCGACAGACTAATTGTAAGTTGTTGAATTGTAGTTCATCATCATCATCAGCCCACATCTGTCCACTGCTGGACATAGGCCTCCCCCAAGGCACGCCACTGAGCCCGATCTTCGGCTCTCCTCATCCATTGTCTGCCAACTGCTCTGCGGATATCGTCGCTCCACCTAGTCACAGGATGTCCTACATTAGTAGTTAATATCTTGTATTTGCAAGCACCAAAAGTGATATTTCCAATCACACTTCGTGAACTGAATAAGTAATAGGAGAATATTCCACAGCATCGGCTCAGAAATCTGGTGGAAAGCATGCCAAACCGTATAACAGCTGTATTAAAACAGCTCGTGGTGGCAATGTGAAAACTGCATATTTGATACCGTAGCATATTTTTCGAAATCTACTAATAAACGATAATGATATATGGTACAGTGATGACACATGACATATGGTACTGAGAATTGGTCCCTAACTGTTGGCCTTTTGGATAAGCTCAGAGTCACACAACGAGCTATGGAGAGATCTATGCTCGGAGTTTCTTTGCGCGACAGAATCCGGAATGAGGAGATTCGCCGAAGATCACCAACATAGCTCTTAAAATCTGCAAGTTGAAGTGGCGCTGGGCAGGCCACATCGCTCGTAGAACTGATAACCGTTGGGGAAGAAAGGTTCTCGAGTGACAACCACGAACCGGAAGACGCAGCGTAGGTAGGCCTCCCACTAGGTGGACAGACGACATTGTGCGCGTCGCATGTAACCGGTGGATGCAAATAGCCAATTGTCGTTCATTGTGGCGTTCGAAGGGGGAGGCCTATGTTCAGCAGTGGACGTCTTCCGGCTGGTGATGATGATGATGATGACTGAAAAACGGTCATTTTTACCCAACCTAGTTTTATTCAAAATAAATTTCATAATCTTGATCTTTTATGATATTTATTTACGCACTATAATATGATCTAAACATTAATTTAGTTAATAGTTTAGTTCTAAACATTATTTCTATGCTAAACAAACATTAATTTATTATATATTTATTTAAAAGGATTTCTGATACTACGAGGTAGGACATAGGATACTTTTTATCCCGTAATCTAGCATGGTTCTTTTGGGAGAGGGGACTAAAGTCAAAATGGGTACTTGGTTATACGCTTGGTCCGATTGTATCAATTTTTCTTTATAATTATAATAAATATTAGTAAGGTAACACTCATAGAGAGTTGTTATCAAGGTTTTTTAATCGATCGGGTTAAGCAACGTTAGGTAAGGTCATTAAATAGATGGGTGACCGTTTAACGCCATTTGAACTAAACGGGTCCGTGCTTCGGAGAGCAAGTAAAAAGTGGGTCCCAGTTTTTAACCGACTATAAAAAGGAGGTTATGTATTCGATGCGAATGTCTGTTATTAAAAGTTTAGTTAACGTAAAAATAGCGCAGGCGGAGCTGCGTGGGTCAGCTAGTAATCAATAAAATTAGTTTGATTTCTATGTCGTAAAATATTATGATAGTATAGTAGATTAGGTGTAATATATAAATCAGATTTCATTAGCATAACAGGAATATCTGTTCTTATGTACTTATATATATATGTACGTATGTACTTATGTACGACCATAAACACACAAAAATCCAAACGTAATGCAAATCAGGCGTTTACGCAAAAAAAGCTACATATTAACGACGGCCAGAACTTGACTTTATAATCACATAAATTAAATATGACGTATAGACACCGGTTTACCGCGCCGTATAGGTATACGTTTACAATAGCTGACCCGCGCAGCTTTTCTACATTAAAAATGCTTCAATATCACCTGGCGGTATCAAATATACTTTACGACCATAACCACCAAATACCTACCAAATATAAATATAAAATAAAATTATCTACATAAACTTTTTAAGAACGGGAATCAACAAAAACAGGTGCAAGTAGAATCTTGATAAACCCACGATGCATGTATGTAGTGAATTATCATTTTGTTCCTGTGGAATCGCTGGAGATCTGGCTCTGAGCGGCCCTAGACCACAGATGTCCATCGAGTACGGGCGGCGGCTCCGAGTAGGACGGCAACAGGGTTGCGACAACCCTAGCCGTGCGCAAGGTGCTCACGTTAGCTGGTGCAGATCCCTACATACGTCCCCCTCTCACATGCTTCTCACGCGACAGTCGCGGGGGTTTTGTGGGTAAAATACCCACATACCCCAGATGACCCCCGATAGGGTTCCGGAGACCTTTTAAAGGTTTCTCCACGTGAACAAAAAAGGCCTTCAAGTTACTGCAGAATTAAGTTACAATAAAACCTAAACGATGGAATCATCAAATATGTATGTATGTATATAGTTATAAATTTGACATATTATATATATACTTATATATTTGATATATTATGTATATTTATTTCGCGGTTTTGCAAATCCTTTCATGGAATAATTAATATGCCGGAACATTATTATCAAATTCGTTGCTATACAACAAGAGCAAAGGGTTACCAACTGGCTGCGGAGTCAACGAACTGTCCGTATGGACTCATTCTTCCACAACCTGTAACCCAGATAACTTTAACAACACTTTCGTTCATGTATATAGTTAATTAGCATCAAATATATTTTCATACATATTTATTCAAATTACATTACTCCCTGTTTCTATAATTAAACATAAACGGTTCTATGTTCTGACATGGTATTGATGTAATTAGTGATCAAACGAACTTACCTGTACGTGAAGTTCGATCATAATTATACGAAGAGCCTCGTCCGAAAAGATTAATATAATTCACAACGTAGTAACGCACAGTGACTACCACTATTTAGCACTATTTTTAGAGAAATTTTATCCTTATAGTTATTTTTTATTTCTAAAGTAGAAATATTTTTTCTTATGACAACACTAACACTCCCCACCTAAACGATTCTGCATCCGCCTCTCCACCTGTATTCATCCTCATTCAGTTTAGAGTCCTTGATCAATTTTAATATCTGATATTTCCTGAACGATACAGGGTTTCCGGGATGGGCGGGTTACACCTAATCTTTTCGGACGAGGCTCTTCGTATAATTATGATCGAACTTCACGTACAGGTAAGTTCGTTTGATCACTAATTATACTAGAGCCTCGTCCTCAAGATTAATATAATTCACAACGTAGATGTTGAGAGAAAGTGAGGGAAATATCAAGCAACATAAAAAATATGTTTAATTTTATGTGTATTTAACAAAGAATAAATTAAAGATTCTAATGTTAACTTATGACAATCAATCTAATCAAGAGAGCATATTGCCAAAGCCAGTGCAAGTATAGATAGTTGGGGAATATTATTTTCCTAACGTATGGAGATTACCGCTCCACCCTTTGATGTATCGTAGGACATCAATATTGATACCTGTCTTACAAGGCGTAGAGGCGGAAGCGTGACGTATGTTGTGGTAAAAATAGAGACATCTTTACTTAGTAGGTAACACTAGACCAACTCTTCATTATATTTCACAAACACTATTATAATGTTCTCAATTGTTCAGTTTTCTGAATATGTGAAAACCAGATTAAGTAGCATATTTGGGGTCTGTCATTGCGGAATGAAAGCAACCATTTGGTTGCTCTAATCCTACTGAGAAAGTTTTAATAAGTAATGCAATTTTACCTATAATTTTATCGTTTACTATATTTTACTACAGATTTTAGACAACTTTTGTAATCTGTGTTATCACAAAAGCAATCAAAATATTGCATTTTTTGGAAATCTGTTACAGAAAGAGATATGAAAAAACAAATGTTTCTAGATGTGCGTAGCGTTATAACGTGTAAAGACGCTTTTAATTTTTGCCCTTAGTGAATCTGATTCTATCAACATCTGATGTTGGTCCAACAAAAAGAAATAATTCTATGATAATAATTGGATGATTCAAAAATATTAAAACTATTCTGGACACAATAGGTAACCGTTTAAGGCAAACTGTTCTAACGTGTTATGTGAGAGTAATGCCAGCATAATCTCTATTATTTAGCGAAAGGCGGGACTCTAGTATTGAAGTTTGAATAATCTCCGACAACCAGAGTAATCTGTTGGGGTTGCTGGTTGGAGGTATTGTAATATCATTAGCATTTAATAATATTACTTCAGAGACCAGTTACTTCACTTATAATGAAAAAACCAGGCCTATGCTGGCCAATTTGGTATGACCAAAATGTCTTCAGCTTTATGGCTACTTGAGAGAATATACAACAAACGCATCGATACGTATGCGTCAGGTTCTCTATGTCAGGCAACATACACGATGTTTTTTTTTTTTTTTTTACTTGGGCTGCTTTGAGATCAATACGAGGAACTTGAAACCTATCTCTATTTGGTATGCTACATTAGAGAGTGATCATTCGGTATCTAAGTATGATAATCTGGATTCTTTATCAGTCAGTATATTGACTTATTTTATATATACTACACTACAAATATTTTACGGAGCCCACACCACTACCATATGTGTTTTGACACTTTGATAATAGGAGAGTATCGTATCTCTCCACACACGGTTTATATAACTCAAAGCAGTAGTATATACTTATCCGTAACAATATTTGATAGTACGAAAAACTGAAAGAATATACTGCTAAAAGTGTCATAACTTATGTGAATTGAGGATTCTCTATTAAACCAATGACTATTAGTGGTTCTCCCATTACATGTGGCACCCTATCCCATCGTTGAGGATTCAAACAATATATCTAGCACCTACTTTACGGACGGACGGTGTCTTACTTTACGGACTTACGGAGTACATAATGCTGTATAACTACCAGTGTATATCTATAAATATTGACTGAGGTAGCAATATATACTTATTATAATTATTGTTATTCCTAAATAATGAAGGAAATTTAAACCGTTCGAATTATTTCGTATAAAGCTGAAACTAGTAAACATATTAAATAGGTTAGCAGTTTCCTTACTTTACAGTGTTTTAACTTTGAAAATGATTCTATTTTACTATAGATTTTTAGACGAAGTGTTATTTTTCTGTGGGAAAAACTAATTGCCATATTTGAGCACTAATTTTGTAGCTGAAATATTTGCAAGATTTAGAGGGTACTCTGACATTTATTTTCTTATTATGAGGTTTTCTTTGATTCTCATATTTTGCACGCTTGCTTATTAAGTATAACTACATAAAACAAATATGTAAGTATATATGACATAAAACGACATGAGCATAGTCGCTTAATTACTGGCTTCATTAGCTTGGTAAAAAATGTACAGCCCTGTACAAAAAAACCAAAGGGTAAATTCAACAACTTTTTCGTCTAACGTAAGGTCTTCTAGAGCTAGGGTGGTTGGGAACAAAGAAATTTTCACCCTGTTAATAGGATTACCATACAACTATCTTTATATATTAGTTTAATTGCTGTTAAAATGCAGCCTTTATGTTCCGTGTAAACCACATGGTACCATTAGGTTTGGGACACACAAAAACACATGAATACAAATTAATCGCGGGTAGATGCACATTCGGATAAAGCTCCAATCGATAGTAATGTTCTTTTTCTGTTTTGCCAGAACAGATAACAACCACGTATTCAAGAAATGATAGTCTGATCGTTAATCATCATAGACCCATTGCACATAAAAATTAGCAATACTACCAGCATAACGCAGCTCGTTTAACGGTAATGAGTCTGCTTAGAAGGATGATTATAGCTGCGAGGGGGGGTTCCTCGCTTTGGTACTGCTGGTGTTACAGGCGAATTGATTCCTTGCAGGCACATCAGCTGCCTGCGGCTGTGGTACCCGTTTTTGCAGTCTGTATCTGGATCCGTTAAGATCTTGTCCGGACAGATATTTATAAATCCTACTTATTGATAAATATCGGAGCGCGAAATTGCGTTTGGGTATAGTTTCTGCTTGCTGAATATCACAATACTACGGTATGCATCATGATTCCTTATATAGGTAATTTGACAGAATATTGCGTATTAAGAATTTTATCGGTTACTGTAGCCTAAATCTCAGGACATATATATATTTTTAACATTTCCTTAACAAACAAACAGGTTGTTGCCACGTGATGAAATCATGTGGGCAACATCAGTTTATCTCCAGGCCATTTGTAAGACAGCATTTGGACCAGCTTCCAGAATTTCTAATATTTCAGAAATATATATATATAAGTGTAAAAGAATATAGTATTATATATAAAGTATATACAGAAGTGTATAAGTAAGCCTTACAATTGATTACCCAAATAAATATAACCTTTGCTAAAGGAAGGCTAATGATTGCGGCGATATAGTCCCGCAGACTATTCTGGTGCAAACAGCTATAGCAGACAATGCGGCGGAATAGTCCTACAGACTACCCTGATGCATTTCAAGAGACAATGTGGTGGAATAGTCCCACACACTAACCTGATGCATTTCAACAGACAATGCGGTGGAATAGTCCTATAGACACGGACGGGCCCGATGGTCTAGTGGCTAGACACCCCGGCTGCTAACCGATGGGTATATATATATATATATATATATATTTTCCATTTATTTATTAAATAATTCATAAACACAATTATGACCTTGGCGCTCATAAACCACCATGGGTTTGTCCGAGCGTCGCACATTCCTCATTCGAGTAATATAGATATGAACTAATTATTTATAACAAATTAAAACACATCATGCACAATAATACAATATTGACGGTAGTTTTGTAAGCAATGCCAACGCACAACCGCGTTCGGTTGCGCGGCGGCAGCGTTCGCATTGTACCTGCAATTTATTCCATCAATACACAGCTTGACCCCTATGGGTCGTGGGTTCGATCCCCACAAAGTGTCCGGGCGTTATTCATCCATTTAAGTACATATGTATTTACAAAAAAATAAATAAATATGTATATAAGTATTAGTATCAGCCGTCTGGCTCCAAGAGCACAGGCCATGCCCAGCCCGGGATCGGACGACCGTGTGCGGATCGTCCCAAGATATTATTACTATTCAAGACCATCCAGATTCGTTTCGACAGATAATGCGGCGGAATAGTCCCACAGACTACCCTGATGCATTTCAACAGATAATGCGGCGGAATAGTCCCACAGACTACCCTGATGCATTTCGACAGACAATGCGGCGGAATTGTCCCACGGACTACCCTGATGCATTTCAACAGATAATGCGGCGGAATAGTCCCACAGACTACTGTAGTGTACTGGTAAATTGAGTTAAGTTGTGGGTAGACAAGTTTATCGTCTCAAGCGGGCACACTACGCAGGCACTGAGTGGGGATGCGAGAAAGACATAAAAGCCCCTCTAGTGTAGGAGGGGGGTTCAGTCGAGTGTCAACCACTGTGCGGGTCAGACGTGGTGTGTGCGTTAACGAGCCGATATAGTGTAGTGTTAATATTAACAAATATAGTGAACTCTACATGGCGACGAGGTGAAAACCGTGAGTAATTTTATATTTTTGATAAATAAAAGTGCAATTTAAATTAAAAACAAATAAGTGGCGTGGACGAAATACTTTATTACGTGATAAGTAAATAAAATTAATCATAATAAACTTTTTTGAATAATTGAAAGTGACAAAATAAGTGTTTTATCATATAAGTACATACAATTAGTTTATTCACTTTTTGGAAAAATAATATTCAAGTGATATGTGTGTGTAGAATTGAGTGGCAAGATAAGTATTTGATCATATAATTACATACAATTAAAATCTTTTCACTTTTTGGAAAAATAATATTCAAGTGATATATGTGTGTGTGTGTAGAATTGAGTGGCAAAATAAGTATTTGATCATATAATTACATACAATTAAAATGTTTTCACTTTTTGGAAAAATAATATTGAAGTGATAAGTATCAATTATCTCAATTCTCAAGTTGCCTCTATCTTGACATGGTCCAAAGATTACCTTTAGGAAATAATATTTTTATATGTAAAAGTGTACATACCTCCAAAAAAAAAAAAAAACAGTGAAGTCATGATTATCTCGATTCTCAAGTAGTCTCCTCTATCTTAACGAGGTCAAAGGATGGCGACCATTTTGTCATAATATCTTTCGCTTCAGACAGATGATTTAGAAATATCTTAATACTTAAGAATAGTTTGGTAAAAAAAAAAAAAAAAATTACGTGCAAAGGTGCGTACGTACAGTATGCGGGTTTAAACACAATCTTTTCTGTAAAATATCAGAACTTTAGTTGTTAGAACCTGGGCTTCTTTATAAAAATACCTTGATACCGAAAAGGAAACCGAAAAGACTTAAAAAAAAAAAAAAAAAGGAAATATTATATATAATAATATATTAACCACAGATCGTAGTGCCCTTTCCGCAGTTTAAAGAAGCGTTTTGATGCGCTTTCCCAGACAGATAGAATAGCTAATAATTGACTGACCCGGCGTGGCCTGAGGCGTGTAGTTGGTTTTATTATAAGTATGTCCACAACGTCTCTAAAGTTCATAAAAATGGCACCTGTCCTGATACGCGCAGCTAAACCACAAATGTAAACGCTAAATAAAAATTCTATTATATTAACAATGAATGTCCCTGGGGCTATATCCCAGATTAGATTTGCCCACAAAATTTGCTTAAGGTTGTGAGGTGAACCTAATAAAATGTAATTGCATATATGAATGATTAATGGGTATAGATGAAACATAAATTCAATGATCACTCTCTAATTGTTAAACGAGAAATACTACTTATGTCACTAGTCCCAATAGAACAAGTCCCCAAAGTAAAAGGTTTGCACACGTCATCTTGATCTGTAATGTAAGGGTTGTTTTAAAATACCTGAGTGATATTGGTTCTAGTATTTAATTTGCAGTACCTAACCTACATGGTATTATTTACACAAATTAAAATTAGCTAAGGACATTCAATTACAATTTGTTGGGCTGAGTCAAATTTCTAGTGGGTGTTTAAATACCGTGCATTAAATTGCGAGGGTTTAAATACCGTGCATTAAATTGCGAGGGTTTAAATACCGTGCATTAAATTGCGAGGGTTTAAATACCGTGCATTAAATTGAGAGGGTTTCAATACCGTGCATTAAATTGCGAGGGTTTAAATACCGTGCATTAAATTGCGAGGGTTTAACAAACGTGCATTAAATTGCGCCACCCCTGCGCAATTTAAGTTTAGATATCGTACGAAAGTGGTTCACATTGGATTGTGAACGGGCATTAAATTGCGAATGAGGGTTTATATACCTTGCATAAAATCGCAAATGAGTTCAAAATACCGTACAATAAAGTGTATGGTGGAGGCCCCGGCGAGATGGTGGAGGCCAATCGGGAGGTAGCAATGTCAAGTATTACTGATCCTGATCTGATGGTAGCCCTGGTAGGGCAGAGGTTGTTCAAGGACTATAGTGTCGGTCACGGCATGGGGCATTCATCGGTATACCAAGCGGAAACCTATGCATAATTGCCAGCATTAAAGAAAGGCAAAGGAGAAATGTCAAAAGTAAAACCATTTGCATTCTTAGCGACAGTCAGGCAGTACTGAAGCCTTTGAATTCCTTCAGAGTTGCTTCTAAACTGGTCAAAGAACGTCTTACAGGCTTGAACAACTTGGGAAGACAACAATGTCTGCCTTATCTGGGTACCTGGACACGAAGGCATCGAGGGTAATGAGAAGGCAGATAGACTAGCGAAGGCCAGCTCTTAGACATTTGGTTGGCCCCGAACCATTTGTGGGGTTCCATATGGAATATATCACCAAGCATTTTATGCACATGCTAGAAACGAACACATGAAGGAATGGGGGGCAGCGTCAGGCCTAAACCACTTCAAAACATTCTCTAGCACAAGGGTGAACTGAGGGGTTAAATTATTATACCTAAACAGATCACAAATAAGGCACCTAGTCTACTCACAGGACATTTTGGTACCAACGAGCATCTACACAGAATGAGGTTGAATTGGTAACCCCGCACTGAACATCGACGCAGCCTTCGAATCGGACAACAGCACAGCTTCGCCATCGCTCTCTCCTGCAACAACCAGCGAGTCACAAGCCAGCCAGTATCCCGGCCTCATCGGATGACCAACGCATTGCGGCTGCGGATGCAAGCCTGGTCGACCTTCAGCCACAACATGGCACAACACACCTGCACTACGGCCGGTCCTTGTAAGAAGAGCGGTACGCCTAGCAGCCGTCAGCCATACCCACTGCACACCTCGACTCACTGAAGACGTAGCAGCATCAGCTTCGACTCACTGGAACTGCATCCACTGGTATTGGCACAGCGACTGGAACGCATGGACGAGCTGGCAAATGAAGACGTTCATCGACTTCCAGTCTTCGGGGAGAGTGATGTAGCTACTCAACATAACCAGATGGCGCCACATGTGGTACAGTGACGCGATGAAAAGCAAGCAGCATCACATACAACGCGATAGATGGCGACACCTCCGAATCCTGAATCTCGCAAGCGAAGTTTCTCAAACGTTGAGAATATATACAACATCCCGACATCAACTGTGGAGGGCTTCGGCCCTGACCGAGCATCACACCTCCCTCGGTCGGAGGATTCTCCTTTTGGTACGTCGTTGCATCCCTAAAATCTTAAAGCGGGTTTCATTTTAATGAACCTTCAGTTTCCTTGAACCTCTTTCGGAACTCGTGGTGATACTGTAAGGCGTAAAGTTTGTGTGACTAGAAGTTCTAATAATCTGCTCTGTAAATTTTATAAGTTTAATATTTTTCAGAACAATACTAAGTTTTCGACAGCAAAACTCGCGGAGTAGTTGGAAGGGTTCTTCTTATCGAAGTTAACTACAAGGGCGTGTTGGCTTAGGCAGCTCTTTTCTGATCAGTGGGTAATCTTGATAAGGATGCGTTAGAGTTAGAACTGATTGGCTGTCGTAAGCAGATTTGAATTTGATCTCAACATTGAATGTTAACGGTCTAATTATTTCCTAGTTTTGGCTTTATTTGACTAGAGTCCATCAATTCTGTTCAGACTGGCCGAGCAAATAAAACTATGTGAGTATATTCCTCTATAGATCCATACACGGGGAGGCAGTGCCTCGTAGGATGGACGTCCTAGCGATGTCATTGATACGGGTGGCTGACTGACAGCGAAATACGGTGGTCTTATTTGAACTTTTCGGTGGAGGATACAATTGTTATTTTTATCAATATTACCTATTTAATCGACTGGGTCTATCATAATAATCGCTAATTATCCGGGGAGCAGTGGTAGTGAATTTATTGTTAAGAGCCTTGTTTTATTGTCGCCGCTGTACTTTCTTATTACTCGGGAATGTTCTCTGGTGATATTTCATGCAGTGCAGTGGGTTCGTATCTGTGATACGAACCTTACTAGCTTGCTAGCTTGTGTTATCAGAATCTATAATAGTTGCGATCAATACTCTTGTGACTTTAGTTCCTAGGCCGTTGGAAGATCAGAATAGGAAGCTGCTCGGATAGGGTTGGCCTTTGAGGGAAAGAATAATATTGGTGTACGCGCGGGTGAACTATTCCCGCGTCGATGGCTGGTCTTGTGGGAGATTGGCCGCTGTGGCAGGAGGATATTATTTATTGTGTTAAATGCAAGCATCGGTGAGTGAACCATGAGTGCAGTTGTTCACAGCTGGTACATTTAGAATGTCTGGCGAAATGCTTAAGAGTGTTTCTAACTTCCTTTGAAGAGCATGCCAACTTGTGTGCCAATATATCCTTCTCGAGTGACCCAGCAATCCCTCTCGATACAAGCCTTATCCTTGAGATCCCCTGGGATCAGGTGTTTGGTAGAAACTTAATTCAAGGGCACTCCACTAAGCCACACAGGCAGGAGTAATGAAACGTGCTTTTTGATACTCCGAGAATATATAATAAAATACCTAGTTTATAAAATGTAATAAATGCTTCTATGTAAAGAATTTTGAAAAAATATTATTTCAGAAATGGTATTATGAAGTAGATAAAGTCATAAATTTCTAACTAGGTAATTAAATTACGATGAATGTCTATTTTGACATTAATATTCTTATAATTTTCAAAAAAAAAAAAAAAAGAAAGAGATGTATAAAGGACAGTGTATAATAAGATAAGTTAATGAACATTATTAATTTTATGATAGTTACATACTTGTTATTTTGAGAAGTGATTATTAATTTACATTTAAATTAAAAAATTAATTTTCCAAAAAAAGGAAGGGATGTAGTGTACTGGTAAATTGAGTTAAGTTGTGGGTAGACAAGTTTATCGTCTCAAGCGGGCACACTACGCAGGCACTGAGTGGGGATGCGAGAAAGACATAAAAGCCCCTCTAGTGTAGGAGGGGGGTTCAGTCGAGTGTCAACCACTGTGCGGGTCAGACGTGGTGTGTGCGTTAACGAGCCGATATAGTGTAGTGTTAATATTAACAAATATAGTGAACTCTACAACTACCCTGATGCATTTCAACAGATAATGCGGCGGAATAGTCCCACAGACTACCCTGATGCATTTCGACAGACAATGCGGCGGAATAGTCCCACAGACTACCCTGATGCATTTCATCAGACAATGCGGCGGAATAGTCCCACAGACTATCCTATGATACATTTCAACAGACAATGCGGCGGAATAGTCCCACAGACTACCCTGATGCATTTCCATAGGCAATGCGGCGAGACAGTCCTACAGACTACTCTGATGCATAACATATAACACTACAGAAAAGGAAATCATTGTAGCAAATATAAGAATAATAAAACTTACATAGTGGACATCCTGAGATCAATGGATGGACGTGGCAAGGTGAATCTCGATGCCTGGCTCGAGGATGAAGAACTAATTGAAAACTGGTAAAGTTTTCCACAAACGTTCACTTCACTTGTTTTTATAAATTTAATTTTCGTTACATTACTTGCTATAAACTCTTAATTTAGTTCACTACCGTGGGTATAGTGCGAAGTGGCCGAGCACTGAATTGCGAATGAGGATGAATACAGGTGGAGAGGCGGATGCAGAATCGTTTAGGTGGGGAGTGTTAGTGTTGTCATAAGAAAAAATATTTCTACTTTAGAAATAAAAAATAACTATAAGGATAAAATTTCTCTAAAAATAGTGCTAAATAGTGGTAGTCACTGTGCGTTACTACGTTGTGAATTATATTAATCTTGAGGACGAGGCTCTAGTATAATTGATATCAAATCTCGTGAGTTATGCTATTACAAGTCTCATGTCGTGTACTGAATACGTGTTGTTTGATGCTTTCAGTGATTTGATCGTCACCTCTTTGTAAGTATGAAGCTATAATGCGTGGAATCGGGTTTTACTGAATACCAGGCGACATTCACGTGCGGTTAACATAAACTAGTTGATATGGGACTCGTTAATTCGACATTATTGATTTGTAATATCATAACTAACCGTATTTATTCCATCAAAATAAAAAAGGGTTGAATGCGGTAACAGCTCAGTGGGCGAGCGCTTGCCTTGGAAACAAGGTGCGCAGGTTCGAATCCCGGCTCGCACCTCTGATTTCTTCAATGAATCATGTGCGAATCGTCTTGGTGCGATTGTTACTAGCTTTCGGTGAAGGAAAACATCGTGATGAAACCTGCATGTCTGAGAAAGCCTAACTAGCTCTCGAATGACGTGTGAAGTCCGCCAACCCGCACTTAGCCAGCGTGGTGGACTATGGCCTAAGCCCCCTCATCTTGAGGGGAGGCCCGTGCCCAGCAGTGGGACATAAACAAGGGCTGGTATTATTATTTATTAAAAGGGTAATGTTTATTGACGTGAACGAATACTAAACATTGAAATCATTTCGTTTCACTAATAAAACAGTGTTAAATACGTTACTATTTCTGGTTTGCAAGCGCCTGTTACATTAAAATATATTGGAATTAGTAACGAACAATAGTTTGTTCAAACAAAAATGTAGGCGTTTTAGATAGTGAACTACTTGATAAATCGAAGCTGGTGTTATATAACGCTTTTAGAATATTTTTTTAGTCATAAAATTGTACATCTATTGTTCTTTTTAGGGTCCACACTTTCCATACCTAAAATATAATAAACTAGATGACCCGCGCAGCTCCGCCCGCGTACTTTTTACGTTTTTAGATGCCCGCATAGGCTTATTAAGTGAATATTACACATTTTTAATAGTACCTATTAGATACATAGGTACTCGTCTTATACATAACCTCCATTTATGAAGTCTGTTAAAAAACGGGGCCTGTTAAAAAATCTTTTACTTGCCCTCTGCACGGAGACGCATAGAATGGAATTAAATGGTCACCCATCTATGTAATGACCTTGCCTTATGTTGCTTAACCTAGTTATAAAAAGTATCCTATGTCCGTCTCCTGGTTCTAAGCTACCTCCCCACCAATTTTCAGCCCAATCGGTTCAGCCGTTCTTGAGTTATAAATAGTGTAACTAACACGACTTTCATAAATAGATTAATAGTTTTAAAAAATAAAAATTGCACGCTTTTACTTATAAAAACTTTTTTTACTATAATAATAAATAGCAATAAATAAATTATCAGACCCGTTCTCTCTGTCTACCCCGTATCTGTAAGTAAGCATAATATTTAAGTAAAAAAGCGTGGGGCGCTTGTTCTCTGTAAATAATTAAAAATTATTGACGGTAAAAATACGTAGCAGGTAGTAGTAGATGTATTCAAACAGGCAGAATTTTATGTCACGTAGTTTTTGAATTATAATAAAAAATATCAAAAAAAGGCCGTCCCGCTGATAACACCGATAACAACTGTCTATCAGTGTCTCTATAATATTATTTATGAAAAATGGGTAAAATCGCACCACTCGTATAACCAAGTAAACATTTTGACTTTATTCCCCTCTCCCAAGGCTATCGTGCTGAATTACGGGATAAAAAGATTCCTATGTCCTACCTCGTAGTATTAACTCAAGTCATGCAAAGTTTCATTTAAATCCAGTTAGACAAAAAAAAACAGTTTTTGCTTTAGTGTTGATTATGGAATGCCCAAAAATACATATCTTCAATGTACAGAATTGGACCTGTTAAGTTTTATTATGGTATGGTATGGTATAACGGGCTGGTTTCCTCAATTCTACGTCAAAGCGCGTATTTTACGTGCGGTGATGCTAACCGATAGGACGCGAGTAATGCAACGTGATTTCAGTGCTTATACAAGCATCCGCTAATACGTGCGTCGTTGCAAGAAGCAACGGAATTACAGCGCATGCGTGAAAAGTACTTTATAAACCTCGTCAGTCTCTCATCCCGGCACAGTTCGCAGTACACCACTGTGAAACGACTTTCGAGCTCTTATCTTCTACTAAACGGAAAAGTTTACAACTACGTTCTCGAATCACATAGAGGCGAATAACGAACGAGTTAACGTGTTAAATCTACTTAATAATCATCAACTTCTTGTCGAGTGTTTTTGGCGACCTGTCTGCCAAGCAAGAATCAAAACATAAGAATCACCTGCTCACCGTGACACCAAAAATAGTGATCAGCTCACCGATGGAGGTCATATCAGAACCGACAACGATGCCACGCGGCAGGCGCCTGCTGAAGGCGTTTGCCAACCAATTGTCCAAGAGAACCACGGACTCTGACTCTGAAGGCAGCTCCAGCAGCAGCGAAAATGTTTCCAGTGGAGCCGGTCGATCAGATGAGCATTCCTTGTGCTCCTCCAATGAAAGCAATAGCGCGGGCTGCGTGCGCCAGCACCGGAACCGATCAGCATTATCTCTAAGTCGTGTGTTCCAAAGTTTAAATATTTCATCCCGCTCCCAATCCTGCTCGCCGCAGGAGCGATCACGCACCCAGAAAAAACAGCCTCAACCGAAATGCATCCTTCGTCCACCCGTGACATATACATACGTCCGAGGACTCTCCGGCCTGCCAACGCAGAGAGTTCCCCGTCACAGAGTGTGCAGCGGTCCTTTGGGACTCAGCCGATGAAAAAATAAGATTAAAATACAGTCGGAGTTTAAGACTGTCAAAGAATTGTGAGTAGAATATAATCTGTTTAGAACAGACAAGTTCTCATCATATCAGCACCGGAAGTGCTAGACGATCACCGTGTGACGTTGTCTTCATGGAAGACCAAGAGAGAGGGGACCAACTCGGCGGCCGGCGGTCGCTGCCTGAGCTGATTTTCAAGGAACATAAGGGATAGAATGACTTGAATTATAAATTTACAAATTGGCAGACGATCACATAGTATTTAATAATTGATAAGTGATCACCCTTAACGAATTTAGTATTTCAATAGTAGATGACCTTTATTAAAAAAAATTGTCCGCCTAAATAGATGCAATTAAAATAATTATATCTAGTATCTTGCAAAAATATAATTATTCCAACAGAGTGCCTTACCCCATTATAAAAATAATACACTTAATTTTAAGGAAACTTAAGCTTACAGGTACAAATTTCATTATAAATGTTACCTAACACAGTCTAAAACAAATTTACCTGACGATCTCTTGCATAAAAAAATGTTTGATATTATATACATAAATACATACAATAGGTAGCCAGTTTGAAAAAAAAAGGTTGTTCATGTAAATAATTGGATACCTATATATTGTACCATATTTAGTTTTGCAATCTGATTACTAAATGTAATAGACCTAAGTAATTTAATTCTATCCTCTAACCAGAAAAATGAATTGTATATTTTTTTAAATGAAAAATATAAAATTGAAATATTAACTTATGAATTTAATCTTATTTACTAAACCTCCAACATATTACCTATCCCTTAAATAATTGCTAGTGTTCAACCGCAACCCGATATGCTTGCTACTTGCTAATGCTTGTTAGCAATCCCACCTGATGATACGCGGTGACGCATTGTAGTATAGTGAAGCACGCCAGATGAATGTAATGTTAACAGCGTTTTTTTTTTAGTTATTTATTCATGATAAAACAAATGGTTACAGAAGGTTGATACAAAATTAACAGCGAGAAAAATCATGGTGATTTATGTATCGCTGCTTCACTCGCTAGCATGTTTAAATTAACAGTTAAAGCGACAAGCAATACCTACTTTAATTAAATATATTTAGGTAGTACCTACAGACAACCACACACGGATAGCAGCTAGCAGCAACATGTGTGTACAACTGTACGAGTACTTATTAAATCTTTAGATGTTAGCACAATATTTGCTGCTATTCGTCTGCAGTTGTCTGTAAGATCCCATGTGATAAGTATACTGACTTAAGGAGCGTTCTACACCTTTCCGTAACGTTACCGTTGCCATTAGAGCTGGTTTCAGACTACGCTATAATATACAGGGTGGAATTTTGTAATGCCACCTGAAGGGAAAGTACTCTTAATACTGTAGATAGAAAATTTTACTCAAAGAAAACATTCCTTTATTTTTTTAAAGAAAGGAAACTGCATTCGAAGATTTTAAAAATTCGCTTGCCGCACCCGGTAATCGAACCGACTAAAATCTCTAAAAGTTGCACCCTGTACTTTTATTGCATCGATCGTTAGGGTCAATTATAAGGATGAAATCTCTCTAACAAACTTCATAAATTAAATAAAAGGAAAACAATGTTTCAGGTTTCCCCGAGCAAGAGCGAAACCAAATAATTCTACAGCAAGATGGTGCTCCAGCCCATAACAGCAGAATCACTACTGCCTACATTAATAACCATTTTAATACCTGGATTGGTACAAACGGCACAATCAGATGGCCTGCGAGATCACCAGATCTCATCCCATTAGATTTTTTATTGTGGGGATATGTAAAAAATCAAATTTACATTAAATCTTATGAGAATGTAAACGAGTTGAGAGTTGAAGTTCAGAATACGATTTATAACATTCACCACAACACGTTATTAAAGGTTACTAGAAATGAATTCGTTAGAAGAATAAATTTGTGTAACCAAGAAGATGGAGCCCATTTCGAGCAATTAATTAGTTTACCATTTTTTGTAAATAATTAAAATAATTTAAGGTTTCATGTGAATAATTATTTATTGAAACAAAATATTTACAGTTTATTTACAAATATGTACACTTAAACTAGGTAAAAAACTTCCTTGAAGTTGTCGCCGCACTGGGAGGGAAGGGTACCTAAAAGACTGGCGGCATTACCCCTTTGTATGGCCAAGCTTATACGTTGGCAGAAAAAGCTACCAGCCCGGCGGTCTCCTGAGACTTCGATAAGTTTGGATGAAATTTCTTTTACCAAAGCGTGCGTCTCATGAGACCAAGGCCCCATGGTCTCCACCGCAAAGGGCGCAAATATATAGCTTGAACCTAGAGCTGCATACTTGCGTTGCTTTGCATCACTAGCGGTCGCCGCAGCCCCTCCAGCCGCCCTGCAAGTTGCCGGGGTGTGGGACGCAGCAAGTGTGTCGACACATGTCGCATCCCACACCAGCAGCTTACCATGTTGCCATGGTATTAAAGTGACACCATCAGGCCTCTTGCCGTCATCTCGTGTAATGCCGACTGGTTCCAGTACGGCAGGGACACCGGCAGTGACAAGCCCCCTGCGAATAATATCATTAAGGGCGGCATGGCGTGACATACGGCCAGCGCTACGCGAGCAAGACAGCCCGTGGTGACCATATTTATCTACGTACTCCCCACAGCGACAACGATGAGGAAGGTTGGTCCTGGCACCCACCCGCAAACAAACTGCAAGACTAAGTGTGGTGTTGGTCAATAAGGTACCAATATGAGACGATGGCATAGCCTGCAGCCAGTGACCGGACTCCTTCGCAGAGACAGCTAGCAACCGCGCACGATCCAAATCGTTAACGCTGGATGATAAAAGTCATGCCAAATTGAATTACAAAGTGGTTTATCCCACTGTCTCTGAGAGTGAGTTAAGATTGGAGGGTCGGAACCCGGGCAAGCCAACAGCCAGGCATTTCTGGCCTCACTCAAATACGTCACCTCAACAGATCCTAAGGCTGAGACAATAATAGACCTGCTGAGGATTTCCGTACTATATACCGAGGACAAAAATGCCGGGAGTGCTAGATCGGAAATTTTGCGGACACCCAGACCACCTAAACAAATCGGTAAAGTAGCCTGGGTCCATACCCGCTCCTCTTCAAAAGGACAGTTTAAATTTTTTGTTAAACAACACCGAATTAAATCATCCAAAGTAGTTAAATGACTTTTAAATTTAAATAGTTGAGAACAGCGAAGAAAATAAGTGAATTTGGGCACAAAAAGGCAAAAACGCATAATGAAGAATGCCAAATGTGAGTTAATTTTGAAGATTCGATCAGAGGAATCATGGAATTTTTTAATTTTTTCATCCACGAAACTGGGTATGGCTTCGTCCAGAATGGGGGCATCGAGAAGGTACAGAGATTCCTTAGACAGTACCTTAATATTAGATGCCAAAATACTAAATCTCTTAATAATGAGGTTCTTTCGAGCCTCAGCCACTGAGTCCGAAACAAAGATTTCACACTTTGAAAAGTTAAATTCTAGACCGATTTTTTGAAACTCGTTAATAAGAATTTCGAAGTCAGCATTGACCGAATCTGCTGAACCCCCTAAAGTGCCATCATCCAGATACCAGACATTAAATTTGGAATTTAGAGTACATATGATCTGATGGATTGCCAAACTAAAGATAGCAGGACCAAGAGGGTCACCTTGTTGACATCCTACAGCTGAACAAATAGGATGTTCCTTATATAATAATTTGGATGGTTGGCCATAACATTGAAAGACATATGGGTAAATTTATGGAATGTTGTTTTGTACTTGTGTCAACAAAGCAGCTCTGTCTACAGAATTGAAAGCATTTTTGACATCTACCTTAAGCAAGACCTCACCTCCGTTCTGCAGTAAAAGGGTGCGTGCCGCATGGACGGCTGCCTCACAACCACCCTTTGAGCCAAATCTGAGTTGTATAGGCTGAAAAATTTGGGATACAGTAGGGAGGATGCGACGGCAACAAACTTTAGAAGCGATACGGCGGATGGTAGAGCCTGTCGCTATAGGCCAAATGCCACCGTCTTTTTTGGATAGAGCGCACAAATTAGCGCCATATAAAACATCGGTAATTTCTAGAGGCACCTTGCCCGCCAACATTATTAATATTTTGTTTCAATAAATAATTATTCAGATTTCATTGTTTTCCTTTTATTTAATTTATGAAGTTTGTTAGAGAGATTTCATCCTTATAATTGACCCTAACGATCGATGCAATAAAAGTACAGGTTGCAACTTTTAGAGATTTTAGTCGGTTCGATTACCGGGTGCGGCAAGCGAATTTTTAAAAATCTTCAAATGCAGTTTTCTTTCTTTTAAAAAATAAAGGAATGTTTTCTTTGAGTAAAATTTTCTATCTACAGTATTAAGAGTACTTCCCCTTCAGGTGGCATTACAAAATTCCACCCTGTATAGCTACATAGTATATAGCTCATAGCACAACAATATCGAGCACCATACATTGTTATGGACACGTTCACACTGTACTGTACTATATATTATTGGCTTACTATACGCTATAAATTGGTGCGATGTGCTGAGTTCATGCTGTGCTATATCGCGCGGCCCCCTTTTCTTCCTCTCTCACCCCCGGCCGTCCCGCAAACGAAACGAGCGATATACTATAAATGCTTGCAATAATATCGCGTAATGTGAACGCCATGCTATATAGTATAGCTTTTGGTCCTTCTTAGCTATACAGCTATACTATATAGCTATATATTATAGCGTAGTCTGAAACCCGCTTTAGAGTTTAGAGACACATAACCCAACCACAACCGACAACTCAGATATTCGGTATGAAGAATCCTATTTAAAAAAAAGGACAATTACATTTTTTATGAGATTAAAATAAGCTATAATTTCATACAAAAACTAACTGTAATTATTTTCTAAAACTGCCAATTTTATTATAATTATCGGAAAATAAATAAATACCGGTCAAGTGCGTGTCGGACTCACCCATCAACATGCCATCCATTCCATTCCATGCCATCTTTGGACGTATTAAAGTTATTTTACTATTCTTTTAACACTTGTTTTCTCACATCTGAAGAGATAGCGAAAGTTAAGTTTGTTAAGTTAATAAGTTTGTTTGTCGAGGTTTTTAAGGATTACTAAAAAAACTGTACTCCTTAGAAAGATCATTTTATTTTTCCTGTAAAATATAGATAGACATGTATAATATTATCCATAATTATTTCAGACCTTTTCCTCCACAAACTTCGGAGATAAGGGGAACGGTATTTTTTATGACAATTTTGATTATCTCAGATGTGCAAATGAAGCCCTATCAGATTCACTCGATATAGTAGTCTCACTTTGAAATTTTGATGATCCATTTCGACCCCCATTATAAAAAAAAGTAAAAGAAAAAATGTTTTTTATTTTCGATGGGGTTAGGTAAGTAAGATCTAAAACTATTCCAGGTTTCAAATCGATAACATCAGCGGTTCCTGAAATATATATGTAGGTGTGACTGACAGACAGACGAAGTCAGACAATAAGGGTCTTTTTTACCTTTTAGATATGGAACCCTAAAAATACCTACGTAAGAAAAGAAACTATCTTCTCATCCAGTCATTTAAGTATCAGTTACTTTTAGTGAGATTGACAATTAGCAATACCGAAATATGCACATTTCCTTAAAATATATTTTTAACCGACTTTAAAGTTTCTCAATTCACCGCGTATGTTCTTTTAAAATGTACATATATTCAGTCATAAGTCCACCAAAGAACTAAATAACGCTCCATAAAGGTACTATTCCGAACCTAGCTTCCAACTGCAACTGTAGTCAGCACGTGCATCGTCTGCATGCACCCGCGGTGCCTGCAGTTGCAGCGTGCAGTCAGGATGATTCCAGAAATGCTAGTACGTGTTGCAACTGAACAATCAACAGCAGAAGGCGGCCAGTCACTTCGAATAATTACAGAATGTCGGACGTATGGAATAGTAGTGGAAAAAATTTGCTGTTATATCTATTAGGTACCAGCTGACCCGCGCAGCTCCGCCACCGCTTTTTATGTCTTTTTTCTAAACTGTTTTTATGGATTTCTCATTTTTTTTATTTCACACCACCCTCTGGCCTGGATATGATAAATTTTTTACGACGATTTTTTAAGACATCCCGAATAACAGTTTGCTAAATATTTTTTATATGGCATACGCTAGCGTTGGTTAAGACCTTGTTCAGATAGAGCGAATTACGCGCGTGTGCATACGCGCGTACATGTACCCGTATAAGTAGTAGTCCGCGATAAGTGAACGCAATCAAGAATTGTCTCGCGCGTATGCACACGCGCGAAATTCACTCTATCTGAACAAGGTCTAAGCGATATCGAGCAAGGCCAATCCACAGATAGCCGACGCCCGGATTTTCTTGAAAAAGTCTGTCCCGGTTGTTGTAGATGGTAGTCGTTATCTTCGGAGTCGCTGGACGTTCGGGGTGTGGGCCCTAGGACGTCCATTGAGTGCTTCAGCGTTTCCGAGGAGGACGGCGGTGGGATTGCAGACAAGGCACTTAGGGATTTCTGGTGCAGATCCCACCGTAGGGCCCAGTCTCACGTGCCGATGCGACAGCCACGGGGGTTTTGGTGGGGAAGGATCAAACCCCGGTCAAGCCCCACAGCTCCCGGGGACCTTTTGAAGGTTCCCCGCGAAAAAAAAGACAGTAGTCGTTATGCAGTCAGAGGGCCTAAGGGCAGCTTGATTAACTCTACTAACACCTGCTTGTCCACTAATCAAAAGACAAAAAATAAAAAACTGATGATTACATGCACGTACAATTAGTGCTGTAGTATTCATTTATAAATACTACGATAGAAGAGAAGATGTAGCTTCTCGTTCCTACTACGTACTACTACACTACGATACTGTCTACGATTTCTACGTAGTAATAACAGCTGGATGTTCTAGTTGATTTATTCGTAAGTCTCTTATATACAAACTCTCTTATATAATATTTGACCGATTTTTATAAAACATGTACTATCTTCTAAGTTAGGGATAGTAAGTACCTACTTCACTGTTCGGAGTCGCTGAACGGTTTGGGGTATGGGCCCTAGACGTCGATCGAGTAGGTACGGCGGCGACTCCGAGGAGGACGGCATCGGGGTTGCGACCCACGTCTCAGTTAACGCCGTGTCAGGTTCCACATTTCCAGTTGAAACCTGTGGGGCACAGATCTCGAGAACCTGTTGAAGTTTTTCTCTGCGAGAACAAAAAGTACCTACCTACTTCACTAATATAAATTGCATTGATTTGCATTCAACCGTTTTCCCGTGATGCGACAGTCAGAACTCTTAAAAGTAGCCAATATTGTGTTCTTGCTTGCTTGCTGTGTCGGCGCGTCCACTACCAGTATATTGTAATAAAAAAATCAAAACACCTCGGAGTTTTCTGACTTCGCTCAAGTACTATGCCTACGGCATGAGCCTTGGCATTGCCCTGCATTAAAATTAACTCTTCCCCAATAAAATGTGGGTAGGGTACCACAGGCTCCAGACACTCTACGATGTATCGTTACCCATTTAATGACGGTAAGCGAGGTCCAGGTACAGAAGCAAGTTTGGTTTTCCATCGGCGCCTATGCCTCGTCAAACTGACTATGAACCGTCACCGTAACTGACTCTTTCTTCAATGCAGCACTGTGCATAACGCTCTCCACCTCTTTGATACACCTTTTTTCTCCCGTCGTTACCATACAATATGATCTTACTCTCGTCAGAAAAGAGAACTTTGCTCCATTGAATATATTACCAATTTAAGTGCTCAAGTGCAAAGTTAAGGCACTCTCTTCGACGGCCTACCGTCCATTTTGGGCTGTTAGCTGGTTTATGAGGTTTCAGGCCACGCTCCGGCAATCTTCTTCTAATGGTAGAATCGCTCACAATCAATCCTCGAACCTCACGGAACCGCTGCTGCAGTAATAGAGTCAAAGTGACAATTTCTTAGAGAAATTGACACAATAATACCGATAATACTGGTCATTTTGTTCAGACATGACCTGATATCTACCAGATACTGAACGGCGAGTAAACAATTCAGTCTTTCGATAACGCTGATAGCTTCTCTGCTGTCAATTGAGTGAAGATGGAATCGCGCAGCCACATCAAGGTGACTAAATCAAAATCCAGTAACGCCATGACTTTGCGGCTTCCGTGGGCGAGGTATTAATTTTTGTTAGGAAAAAACGGAATACTGGGACGAAATCAATTATTTATTGGATGAAAAATCGAAAATTAAAATTTGGAATGGTGGTACACCATTGTGTAGACTAAACTATCAGCAATTTATTGGCATATTTTTTAATGATATCAATTTAATTTTTGAAGTGAAAACTTCTTTAGCGGCGCTGTGCACTTTTTTCTAATGGGGAAAAAATGTTAAATTTGCGTCAGAACACGTGACCGTAAGACCTGACCGAAAATTCGTAAGATAAGCATCTCAGCACGTGAGTACAGCGCCATCTATGGATTTATATAGAAACTTACTTGGATACTTCGTAACTGGGTTCTATAATTAGTTCATAAACTTCTTTAGCGGCGCTGTGCACTTTTTTGTGATGGGGAAAAAATGTTAAATTCGCGTCAGGACACGTGACCGAAAGACCGTAAGATTTTTAATGTAATATAAATTGTCATCTTTGTGTACGATAGCGCAAAGAATGAATATTGTATTTTACCACTTTTATTCTGATAATTAAAGCAATTCGTGAAAAATTATTCCCTAATCATTCCAAAATATCAAAAATTCACAACGTTGATATTAAGTTTTCACCCGTTTTTAACCGATTTCTAAAAAGGGGGGAGGATCTCAATTCATCTGTATATATATATCTATATTTGGAACGCAGTTCCTTATGGGACGATGCGGAAGGGTACCGTAGCCGGTACCCCTCCGGTAGCCGGGGAAAAACCGGCTATTCCACTTTTCCCACCCAGCTATCCCACCTAGGTGGGAAAAGTGGATTTTTTTTCCACTTTTCCCACCCAGAGTGGATAAGTGGAATTCTGTGGAATCAACTATTCCACTTTTCCCACCTAGGAGGAAAAAGTGGATTTTCTTTCTAGAAAAAAAATTAAATTAATGGGTATGCGGAGGCTGTACTAGCTCGTGCTTGCGCTCCAGTCTCTATGCCAGTTGCCGGTGGATGCAGTTCCAGTGCGTAGTCCCAGTGAGTCGGGGCTGATGCTGCATATTCCTCAGTGAGTCGGGGTGTGCAGTGAGTATGGCTGGCAGCTGCTTGACATACCGGTGAGAGAAATTCGGTCTTCTTACAAGGACCGGCCGTAAGTGCAGGGTTGCTGTGTAAAGTTGTGGCCGAAGGTAGAACAGGCTTGCATCTGCAGCTGCATGCTGTGGTCGTTCGAGGTATTGAAGTTGGTGACAAATAAACACAGCAGGTACGCTAACACCAACTTCTGTAATATTTAAATTATTTTATACTTTTCAGTGATATTGAAGTCGGTTCAATGTTTTTTTTAAAAAGATTTTATTTTATTAAAATGTGGCTTAGTACGCAGTAGGTACTATTACGATTTTTTTTATGAAAAGTGTATATTATAATGTGTTTTGTTTATGCCATAGGCATAAATCTTGCATAAATCTATTTATGGAAAGTACTGTCAATATGACAAAAGCTTAGGTTTAATCTATTTCTAAATGGTAGGTGAATAGTATCCTATGTCGGCGCGCAGGGGCATGACAATGAGCTTTTGTGGAGAACTGGAGCGATCTGATAAGCCTCGTGTCTACGATTGCTATTTCCAAGTCAACAATACTTTGTATGGCCCACGTTTGCATAAAGGTACCGCGGCCGCATTTACACCGAATAGTAATTCTGTGGCAATATTGTAAGTATTAACAATTTTTTTTTCATCGAATAAATAATACTTAAATAAGTTAAGTATATAATTCATTCGATACACAACATTAATACATACCTTTTAGCGTTATTTATTATGTATATTCGCTAGAGTTTACCAATAACTGTCAGCTAATCTTTTTGCTTATCATACCAATCAGATTTTTAACTAAGTAATACGTTGTTCCGTAAACGTTCCTGATCTTTTTCCAACAAGCTCTAAGTTAATGAATATCTATTAAGTGGAAAATAATGGTAACAGGGGGTCAACCACTATCAGTTTGAGCAGTATTGTTGTAATCTTATATAGAGAGAAAGGAATGGAGCTATAAACTTTGCATATCTACGTTTCTTTCTTACGTAAATGTAAGATCACTTTAACACTGCTATAAGAGTTGGTAGTAGGGCACCGCTTACCTAAATACGACCCTAACCAGAACATTAGGAGGTATAAAGCATGCTCTAAATCGAGATTTAAAATTATGTGCTAACATAAAAATCTCAAAAAGTGCTGAATTAAAAATATATACATATATATCCTTTACAATGTAATCTAATGTAACCATTGCATATTATATATGCGATGGGCAATAAACACGTCAAATTCTCTAAATGGGCTTTCGGACACTATAGGTACATACATAATGACACATTCAAATTAAAACACACCTACTAATCTAACCAATCTGCAGGGCTATTCAGAACCGTCGGAAAGTCCCGTATCCGAATCCGATAGTAAAGTTTCCGAGGCTGTCCTTCAAACGCTATTCACAAATCCGTAATTGAAAAGTTTTGACAGTTCGATTCGATAACAAGACGATAATTCACGGAAACTATTCGCGAGCCTTTTGCTGTCGGGAAGGTTAATATTTCACAAGAATATTATGTTTTTATACACCTACAGTTTAAAAAAGACTACAACAACAATAGTTATAGACACTCACTTATCTAAAGAATATTCGTGACTCGCGTAAGTAGTAAAATTATATTGAGAATTTTATTAAGACATTCACACTACGCCAACAAACTACTCATTAACCAAACATCCACATATGATCAATAGAGGCAAAGGAACACATTAGCTGGGTTTGTTTGGTAATCTATACATAGAAAAGCAGTAATCAATGGTTAGCTTTCGCCGAAATAAACAAAAAACCAACGAATCCCGTCCGTTTGCCCGGTGTGTACATTCCTTCCTCCAAGGTGTGAACACGGCACTAAAAGCAAAAATAACTAAGCGTTTACGACGCAAGTTTAGAAGAAAATTCGCAAAAATGTTATGTCAATAAAACACATTCCAATAATTGACTAAATAATCCACAATATATAAATTATGTTATTGCCTATATGATATAATACATTAAAATTTCAATAATAAACATTTATTTAACCACTTTAAAACTTTCTACCACTATAATCTCTTTCTACCATTTTATAATGTTCTCCGTAAACACACTCTTATCGAATTCGTAAACTCCCTTTCCGATAGGAACTGTGAATAGCGTTTGACAATCCGTGGGATCATAATTCGACATGTAATCTGACTTTCCAATCCGATACGGAACGTTCCCGATATTTATGAATAGCTATACAGGTCTTTTGGTGTGTTGAAAAGTACTGAAAACGGAAAATCGCTCATTAGGTCTTAGACCCTTGGCTTCTCATTTCTATCAAGGCCATCCATCACAAGGTCAAAGTATGGATTAAACAAACACGACTTTTACATTACGTCCTCACGATATTTTCTCTTACTTTTCAGAAGTATAATCACCAAATATTCATACGGAATAGAGTAGTTGTATATGTCAGAGTAAGGACTCCAAGCTACAACGAAAGTTACTCATGCTGTGATACTTTGACAGGTTATAAGAATATGGGGACTCTCCCGGTGATCTCTCCCGTTACCGAACGGTGTAACAATGACAACCGAAACTCAACAATGAATGGCCAGCATCACCTTCCACCGGAGACTCTACCGTCTCCACCCCGTTATATACTATAAATATAATATACTACTACTGCGTCGTTTGTTAATTCTGCGTAAATTAAATTAACGCTATCTTTATTTTGAAATATATATTTTTATTTCTTTATGTGCCTTCTACTACGTTCAATAAAATGTTCAGTGTTTGTTACACGTTCGTGTTAATAGGAGTAGTTGTGATATTTCCTAATAGGAACAGTGTAGACGTGACGAGATTGTATACATAACGGTTTTACACATATACGGTATACTGCTTTTGTTTTACGATTCGTTTTTAGGGTTCCATACGTAAAAGGTAAAAAAGAAACCATTATGGTGCGACTTCGTCTATCCTTCTGTTACTCCGATATATTTCAGCAATCGCTAATGACACACATTTGAAATTTGGAATAGTTTTATAAATCGAAAAGAAAAGTAAAAAAAAAAAATCGCTTACACAACCGCATAGCGAATATATTTTTTTCTTTCTTTTCGTCGAAATGGAGAGACTAGGTATACTATATCAAGTGAGGTTAACATATGAAAGGGCTGCATTTGCACATTTCGAAACAGATTTTAATTTCTATTTATGTAACGTATTTTTTGGCTCGTAATTAAAAGTGTCAAAAAAATTCCGTTCCCCTTATCTCCGAAGTTTGTGGAGGGAAAAATAAAATGATGTTGAGGTACGAGTATAACGGTTTTTTATATATCTTAAAAAATCCTCGACAAACCAACTTAGCTTTGCCAGGAAAAATAAAATGATGTTTCTAAATAAGTAGTAAGGTTTTTTATAAATCTTCTAAAAACCTTGACAAGTAAACTTAGCTTCGCGGTTTAGTCTTTTAGCTATCTGAGGTATAAGACGAATAGAAAATAACTTTAATACCTACGTCCAAAAAATGTTAGAACCTTCGGTGCACGAGTCCGACTTGCTCTTGACCTTTTCTTTTTATTTAGTCCTCCATAAATGACTTTACTTTAGTTTAAAGTTTCAAATAAAGATTTGTGCATTTTCACCCCACGTTTGGCAGGCGTCTCGGATAATTTAAAAGACGCTGCTGTCCGTCTTCTTAATTGTCCTTAGTCACCTCTTACAATACCCAACCGGTGGAAATGATTTCATTCTTTCTTACCCGGAAACTCCACGAGATACTTGGTAGGTATTTACTATATTTGTCAAAATTTTATGGCATAAGTCTGTGATCTTGTTAACACAGCTTTACTAGATCAAGGCGATCCACGTCAATAGACATAGGCACAAATACGTACTACTAAACATGAACTTGCCAACACTCGCACAACGGGTTTGCGACTTACGAATGTATTGTATTTTGTCATTTGCGGACTGCTATCGCAATGATCTGACCATTAATCACCTAGGGAATTGCTTTTAATTTAGCAGAACCTTTACTAGTTTGTCGCTGGGTATTAATATACTCATACATAAGTGTAATAAGTGCACGTTCCGTTACGTCTCGCACGCAGTGAATACCTTTTTTTTTTTTTTTTTGACGCGGGGGAAATCTTCGAAAGATCCCCGGGAGCTGTGGGGCTCGACCGGGGTATGTGGGATTCTTACCCACTAAAATCCCCGCGGCTGTCGCATCGGCACATGAGAGGGCTCTCCGGTGGGATAAGCTTGGCCATACAAAGGGGTAATGCCGCCAGTCTTTTAGGTACCCTTCCCTCCCAGTGCGGCGACAACTTCAAGGAAGTTTTTTACCTAGTTTAAGTGTACATATTTGTAAATAAACTGTAAATATTTTGTTTCAATAATTAATTATTCACATGAAACCTTAAATTATTTTAATTATTTACAAAAAATGGTAAACTAATTAATTGCTCGAAATGGGCTCCATCTTCTTGGTTACACAAATTTATTCTTCTAACGAATTCATTTCTAGTAACCTTTAATAACGTGTTGTGGTGAATGTTATAAATCGTATTCTGAACTTCAACTCTCAACTCGTTTACATTCTCATAAGATTTAATGTAAATTTGATTTTTTACATATCCCCACAATAAAAAATCTAATGGGATGAGATCTGGTGATCTCGCAGGCCATCTGATTGTGCCGTTTGTACCAATCCAGGTATTAAAATGGTTATTAATGTAGGCAGTAGTGATTCTGCTGTTATGGGCTGGAGCACCATCTTGCTGTAGAATTATTTGGTTTCGCTCTTGCTCGGGGAAACCTGAAACATTGTTTTCCTTTTATTTAATTTATGAAGTTTGTTAGAGAGATTTCATCCTTATAATTGACCCTAACGATCGATGCAATAAAAGTACAGGGTGCAACTTTTAGAGATTTTAGTCGGTTCGATTACCGGGTGCGGCAAGCGAATTTTTAAAATCTTCGAATGCAGTTTCCTTTCTTTAAAAAAATAAAGGAATGTTTTCTTTGAGTAAAATTTTCTATCTACAGTATTAAGAGTACTTTCCCTTCAGGTGGCATTACAAAATTCCACCCTGTATATTATAGCGTAGTCTGAAACCAGCTCTAATGGCAACGGTAACGTTACGGAAAGGTGTAGAACACTCCTTAAGTCAGTATACTTATCACATGGGATCTTACAGACAACTGCAGACGAATAGCAGCAAATATTGTGCTAACATCTAAAGATTTAATAAGTACTCGTACAGTTGTACACACATGTTGCTGCTAGCTGCTATCCGTGTGTGGTTGTCTGTAGGTACTACCTAAATATATTTAATTAAAGTAGGTATTGCTTGTCGCTTTAACTGTTAATTTAAACATGCTAGCGAGTGAAGCAGCGATACATAAATCACCATGATTTTTCTCGCTGTTAATTTTGTATCAACCTTCTGTAACCATTTGTTTTATCATGAATAAATAACTAAAAAAAAAACGCTGTTAACATTACATTCATCTGGCGTGCTTCACTATACTACAATGCGTCACCGCGTATCATCAGGTGGGATTGCTAACAAGCATTAGCAAGTAGCAAGCATATCGGGTTGCGGTTGAGCACTAGCAATTATTTAAGGGATAGGTAATATGTTGGAGGTTTAGTAAATAAGATTAAATTCATAAGTTAATATTTCAATTTTATATTTTTCATTTAAAAAAATATACAATTCATTTTTCTGGTTAGAGGATAGAATTAAATTACTTAGGTCTATTACATTTAGTAATCAGATTGCAAAACTAAATATGGTACAATATATAGGTATCCAATTATTTACATGAACAACCTTTTTTTTTCAAACTGGCTACCTATTGTATGTATTTATGTATATAATATCAAACATTTTTTTATGCAAGAGATCGTCAGGTAAATTTGTTTTAGACTGTGTTAGGTAACATTTATAATGAAATTTGTACCTGTAAGCTTAAGTTTCCTTAAAATTAAGTGTATTATTTTTATAATGGGGTAAGGCACTCTGTTGGAATAATTATATTTTTGCAAGATACTAGATATAATTATTTTAATTGCATCTATTTAGGCGGACAATTTTTTTTAATAAAGGTCATCTACTATTGAAATACTAAATTCGTTAAGGGTGATCACTTATCAATTATTAAATACTATGTGATCGTCTGCCAATTTGTAAATTTATAATTCAAGTCATTCTATCCCTTATGTTCCTTGAAAATCAGCTCAGGCAGCGACCGCCGGCCGCCGAGTTGGTCCCCTCTCTCTTGGTCTTCCATGAAGACGACGTCACACGGTGATCGTCTAGCACTTCCGGTGCTGATATGATGAGAACTTGTCTGTTCTAAACAGATTATATTCTACTCACAATTCTTTGACAGTCTTAAACTCCGACTGTATTTTAATCTTATTTTTTCATCGGCTGAGTCCCAAAGGACCGCTGCACACTCTGTGACGGGGAACTCTCTGCGTTGGCAGGCCGGAGAGTCCTCGGACGTATGTATATGTCACGGGTGGACGAAGGATGCATTTCGGTTGAGGCTGTTTTTTCTGGGTGCGTGATCGCTCCTGCGGCGAGCAGGATTGGGAGCGGGATGAAATATTTAAACTTTGGAACACACGACTTAGAGATAATGCTGATCGGTTCCGGTGCTGGCGCACGCAGCCCGCGCTATTGCTTTCATTGGAGGAGCACAAGGAATGCTCATCTGATCGACCGGCTCCACTGGAAACATTTTCGCTGCTGCTGGAGCTGCCTTCAGAGTCAGAGTCCGTGGTTCTCTTGGACAATTGGTTGGCAAACGCCTTCAGCAGGCGCCTGCCGCGTGGCATCGTTGTCGGTTCTGATATGACCTCCATCGGTGAGCTGATCACTATTTTTGGTGTCACGGTGAGCAGGTGATTCTTATGTTTTGATTCTTGCTTGGCAGACAGGTCGCCAAAAACACTCGACAAGAAGTTGATGATTATTAAGTAGATTTAACACGTTAACTCGTTCGTTATTCGCCTCTATGTGATTCGAGAACGTAGTTGTAAACTTTTCCGTTTAGTAGAAGATAAGAGCTCGAAAGTCGTTTCACAGTGGTGTACTGCGAACTGTGCCGGGATGAGAGACTGACGAGGTTTATAAAGTACTTTTCACGCATGCGCTGTAATTCCGTTGCTTCTTGCAACGACGCACGTATTAGCGGATGCTTGTATAAGCACTGAAATCACGTTGCATTACTCGCGTCCTATCGGTTAGCATCACCGCACGTAAAATACGCGCTTTGACGTAGAATTGAGGAAACCAGCCCGTTATACCATACCATACCATAATAAAACTTAACAGGTCCAATTCTGTACATTGAAGATATGTATTTTTGGGCATTCCATAATCAACACTAAAGCAAAAACTGTTTTTTTTTGTCTAACTGGATTTAAATGAAACTTTGCATGACTTGAGTTAATACTACGAGGTAGGACATAGGAATCTTTTTATCCCGTAATTCAGCACGATAGCCTTGGGAGAGGGGAATAAAGTCAAAATGTTTACTTGGTTATACGAGTGGTGCGATTTTACCCATTTTTCATAAATAATATTATAGAGACACTGATAGACAGTTGTTATCGGTGTTATCAGCGGGACGGCCTTTTTTTGATATTTTTTATTATAATTCAAAAACTACGTGACATAAAATTCTGCCTGTTTGAATACATCTACTACTACCTGCTACGTATTTTTACCGTCAATAATTTTTAATTATTTACAGAGAACAAGCGCCCCACGCTTTTTTACTTAAATATTATGCTTACTTACAGATACGGGGTAGACAGAGAGAACGGGTCTGATAATTTATTTATTGCTATTTATTATTATAGTAAAAAAAGTTTTTATAAGTAAAAGCGTGCAATTTTTATTTTTTAAAACTATTAATCTATTTATGAAAGTCGTGTTAGTTACACTATTTATAACTCAAGAACGGCTGAACCGATTGGGCTGAAAATTGGTGGGGAGGTAGCTTAGAACCAGGAGACGGACATAGGATACTTTTTATAACTAGGTTAAGCAACATAAGGCAAGGTCATTACATAGATGGGTGACCATTTAATTCCATTCTATGCGTCTCCGTGCAGAGGGCAAGTAAAAGATTTTTTAACAGGCCCCGTTTTTTAACAGACTTCATAAATGGAGGTTATGTATAAGACGAGTACCTATGTATCTAATAGGTACTATTAAAAATGTGTAATATTCACTTAATAAGCCTATGCGGGCATCTAAAAACGTAAAAAGTACGCGGGCGGAGCTGCGCGGGTCATCTAGTTTATTATATTTTAGGTATGGAAAGTGTGGACCCTAAAAAGAACAATAGATGTACAATTTTATGACTAAAAAAATATTCTAAAAGCGTTATATAACACCAGCTTCGATTTATCAAGTAGTTCACTATCTAAAACGCCTACATTTTTGTTTGAACAAACTATTGTTCGTTACTAATTCCAATATATTTTTATGTAACAGGCGCTTGCAAACCAGAAATAGTAACGTATTTAACACTGTTTTATTAGTGAAACGAAATGATTTCAATGTTTAGTATTCGTTCACGTCAATAAACATTACCCTTTTAATAAATAATAATACCAGCCCTTGTTTATGTCCCACTGCTGGGCACGGGCCTCCCCTCAAGATGAGGGGGCTTAGGCCATAGTCCACCACGCTGGCTAAGTGCGGGTTGGCGGACTTCACACGTCATTCGAGAGCTAGTTAGGCTTTCTCAGACATGCAGGTTTCATCACGATGTTTTCCTTCACCGAAAGCTAGTAACAATCGCACCAAGACGATTCGCACATGATTCATTGAAGAAATCAGAGGTGCGAGCCGGGATTCGAACCTGCGCACCTTGTTTCCAAGGCAAGCGCTCGCCCACTGAGCTGTTACCGCATTCAACCCTTTTTTATTTTGATGGAATAAATACGGTTAGTTATGATATTACAAATCAATAATGTCGAATTAACGAGTCCCATATCAACTAGTTTATGTTAACCGCACGTGAATGTCGCCTGGTATTCAGTAAAACCCGATTCCACGCATTATAGCTTCATACTTACAAAGAGGTGACGATCAAATCACTGAAAGCATCAAACAACACGTATTCAGTACACGACATGAGACTTGTAATAGCATAACTCACGAGATTTGATATCAATTATACTAGAGCCTCGTCCTCAAGATTAATATAATTCACAACGTAGTAACGCACAGTGACTACCACTATTTAGCACTATTTTTAGAGAAATTTTATCCTTATAGTTATTTTTTATTTCTAAAGTAGAAATATTTTTTCTTATGACAACACTAACACTCCCCACCTAAACGATTCTGCATCCGCCTCTCCACCTGTATTCATCCTCATTCGCAATTCAGTGCTCGGCCACTTCGCACTATACCCACGGTAGTGAACTAAATTAAGAGTTTATAGCAAGTAATGTAACGAAAATTAAATTTATAAAAACAAGTGAAGTGAACGTTTGTGGAAAACTTTACCAGTTTTCAATTAGTTCTTCATCCTCGAGCCAGGCATCGAGATTCACCTTGCCACGTCCATCCATTGATCTCAGGATGTCCACTATGTAAGTTTTATTATTCTTATATTTGCTACAATGATTTCCTTTTCTGTAGTGTTATATGTTATGCATCAGAGTAGTCTGTAGGACTGTCTCGCCGCATTGCCTATGGAAATGCATCAGGGTAGTCTGTGGGACTATTCCGCCGCATTGTCTGTTGAAATGTATCATAGGATAGTCTGTGGGACTATTCCGCCGCATTGTCTGATGAAATGCATCAGGGTAGTCTGTGGGACTATTCCGCCGCATTGTCTGTCGAAATGCATCAGGGTAGTCTGTGGGACTATTCCGCCGCATTATCTGTTGAAATGCATCAGGGTAGTTGTAGAGTTCACTATATTTGTTAATATTAACACTACACTATATCGGCTCGTTAACGCACACACCACGTCTGACCCGCACAGTGGTTGACACTCGACTGAACCCCCCTCCTACACTAGAGGGGCTTTTATGTCTTTCTCGCATCCCCACTCAGTGCCTGCGTAGTGTGCCCGCTTGAGACGATAAACTTGTCTACCCACAACTTAACTCAATTTACCAGTACACTACATCCCTTCCTTTTTTTGGAAAATTAATTTTTTAATTTAAATGTAAATTAATAATCACTTCTCAAAATAACAAGTATGTAACTATCATAAAATTAATAATGTTCATTAACTTATCTTATTATACACTGTCCTTTATACATCTCTTTCTTTTTTTTTTTTTTTTTGAAAATTATAAGAATATTAATGTCAAAATAGACATTCATCGTAATTTAATTACCTAGTTAGAAATTTATGACTTTATCTACTTCATAATACCATTTCTGAAATAATATTTTTTCAAAATTCTTTACATAGAAGCATTTATTACATTTTATAAACTAGGTATTTTATTATATATTCTCGGAGTATCAAAAGCACGTTTCATTACTCCTGCCTGTGTGGCTTAGTGGAGTGCCCTTGAATTAAGTTTCTACCAAACACCTGATCCCAGGGGATCTCAAGGATAAGGCTTGTATCGAGAGGGATTGCTGGGTCACTCGAGAAGGATATATTGGCACACAAGTTGGCATGCTCTTCAAAGGAAGTTAGAAACACTCTTAAGCATTTCGCCAGACATTCTAAATGTACCAGCTGTGAACAACTGCACTCATGGTTCACTCACCGATGCTTGCATTTAACACAATAAATAATATCCTCCTGCCACAGCGGCCAATCTCCCACAAGACCAGCCATCGACGCGGGAATAGTTCACCCGCGCGTACACCAATATTATTCTTTCCCTCAAAGGCCAACCCTATCCGAGCAGCTTCCTATTCTGATCTTCCAACGGCCTAGGAACTAAAGTCACAAGAGTATTGATCGCAACTATTATAGATTCTGATAACACAAGCTAGCAAGCTAGTAAGGTTCGTATCACAGATACGAACCCACTGCACTGCATGAAATATCACCAGAGAACATTCCCGAGTAATAAGAAAGTACAGCGGCGACAATAAAACAAGGCTCTTAACAATAAATTCACTACCACTGCTCCCCGGATAATTAGCGATTATTATGATAGACCCAGTCGATTAAATAGGTAATATTGATAAAAATAACAATTGTATCCTCCATCGAAAAGTTCAAATAAGACCACCGTATTTCGCTGTCAGTCAGCCACCCGTATCAATGACATCGCTAGGACGTCCATCCTACGAGGCACTGCCTCCCCGTGTATGGATCTATAGAGGAATATACTCACATAGTTTTATTTGCTCGGCCAGTCTGAACAGAATTGATGGACTCTAGTCAAATAAAGCCAAAACTAGGAAATAATTAGACCGTTAACATTCAATGTTGAGATCAAATTCAAATCTGCTTACGACAGCCAATCAGTTCTAACTCTAACGCATCCTTATCAAGATTACCCACTGATCAGAAAAGAGCTGCCTAAGCCAACACGCCCTTGTAGTTAACTTCGATAAGAAGAACCCTTCCAACTACTCCGCGAGTCTTGCTGTCGAAAACTTAGTATTGTTCTGAAAAATATTGTCTGTTGGCGGGGAGAAGATAGCTGGAATATGAAAAATGTAGAAAACACCAGCTGTATGTCGGCCTATCCGTGCCGCACCAAAAAATACATGCAAACAACCCTGGATCGGACACTTGCCTACATTATGGTATTCTTGCGCAGAGGCGGCGCGGGTTGTATGTTAATTTACTCCGAAAAACATCAATAGGTATGGGTAGGTTTACTAGGTGGTAGGTTCCTTGTGCAAGGAACCGTCCAGGTAGGTACCACCGCAGTGTCAGATATTCTTCCGCCAAGCAGCAGTGTGTAAGCATTGCTGTGTTCCGGCGTGAAGGGCACTGTAGCTGGTGAAATTACTGGACACAAAGACTTAACATCTAATGTCTTAAGGGTCGGCAACGCGCTAGTGATTCTTCTGGTGTTGCTAGCGTCTATAGGCTGCGGTGGCTGCTTACCATCAGGCGGGCCGTAAGCTTGCTTGCCACCTTGGTAGTATAAAAAAAAAAAGGTACCATCGAGACGAGATGAAATATATTTATATGTGTATAGGTTTTATGTGTGTAGGTTAAGTCGATTTGTTAGTTTACAGTAGGGGTTTTTGTGGTTTTATAATTTGTACTGTACCTTTTATGTACTTGTTACCTTTTAGGTATATTTTTAGGAATACTCATATCCTCTCTTTACTTTATACTGTTCTTTACAATCCTAGGGCAGCACTTTATTTAAAGGAGCCTTTTATGTTTTTTACTTTCCAACATCACGCCCTTCGGACTTCCTCCGAATTGGGTCTAGTTACACCTTTTTATACGTCTCATGCATACACGAAACCGTTTACTGTTCAAGCTGGCCAACTGTGGAATTCCTTGCCACAGAATATAAAACGAGCTCAGAATCTGGAATCATTTAAAACACAGGTTAGGTACCATTTACTATCATTCTCTTCCGTAAATCTATTCTTTCTCTGATTTATCTATACTTTTTAATATTATGGATGACTCACAATAATCATTTTTATGATTTAAAATTTAATTAAAAATTATAGGGTAACTAAAGAACGATTTTAGACGAACACCTTATTAATCCTTATCAAAATAAACTATTTCACTATCTCGAGAATTTAATAGAGATATTTTTTTCCTTTTAACGCATGTCAATAAATGGATTACTTTAGAAGATAACGTACTTAATTATAAAAATTACGCACCACGAAATATTCGCACAAAGCCGGTACGAACGGAATGAATCAGTAAACAAAAAACATCAGTAACAGCTCAGTGGGCGAGCGCTTGCCTTGGAAACAAGGTGCGCAGGTTCGAACCTTAACTCGCGCCTCTGATTTTTATAATTATTCTTATGTGCGAATCGTCTTTGTAGGATTGCTCCTAGCTTTCGGTGAAGGAAAACACCGTGAATAAACCTGCATGTCAGAGAAAACCTAACTAGCTTTCGAAGGACGTGTCCGCTGAAGTCCGCCAACCCGTACTTGGGCAGCGTAGTGGCACATGGCCTAAGCCCCTTCATCTCGAGGGGTGGCCCATGCCCAACTGTGGGACAAAACAAGGGCTATTATTAACAACATCTTTCAATAGTCAATCTATTATGATACATTACGTAGTTACCTAATTGCATAATATTCACTTGCACACAACTATCAATCTTTTTTTTTACCTGGGGGAAATCTTCAAAAGATCCCGGAGAGCTGTGGGGCTCGATCGGGGTATGTGGGATTCTTACCCACTAATACCTCAGCGGCTGTCGCATCGGCACATGAGAGGGGTCTCTCCCGTGGGATCTGCATCAGGGGCCCCTCAGTGCCTTGCCTTTGAGCCCGCCGCCGGGGGGCGCTTTGTAGCCCCCCGGGAACCAGTCACAGTGCTCACGGGAACGGAGGTCGCAACCCCGCCGCCGTCCTCCTCGGAGTCGCCGCCGTACTCAATGGACATCCTAAGAGCCCACACCCCGAACGTCCAGCGACTCCGAAGGGCACAACTATCAATCTAATCTAACTACACTATAATAAAACAGTAAAGGTTGAAATACAGTACATTGAATATTTTTTACCACAATAAGAAGGTTAGAAATAAGCAAGCCAGCAAGAGCACAATATTAGCTACTTTTAAAATTTATTTCTGTCTCATCACGGGAAAACGGCTGAATGCAAATCAATGCAATTTATAATGATGAAGTAGGTAATTTTTTTTGTGAAAAACCTCCATCACTTACGAACTGCATAAGGACTACCTACTGTCTTTTTTTTCACGTGGGAACCTTCAAAAGGTCCCCGAGAGCTGTGGGGCTAGACCGGGGTATGTGGGATTCTTACCCACTAAAACCCCCGCGGCTGTCGCATCGGCACATGAGAGGGGACCTCAGGGCTCTCCGGTGGGATCCGCACCAGGAGCACCTCAGTGACTTGCCTTTGACCCCTCCGCCGGAGGACATTTTTCATGCGCTTCGAAGCACAGGGAAGCTCAGTTCAAATGTTCAAGAAAATCCGGACGCCAGCTATCTATGGATTGGCCTTGCTTGACATTGCTTAACTGACGCTAGCTTATGCCATATACAAAATATTTAGCAAAGTGTTCTTCTGCATCTCTTTCTGGCCGTTAAAATTGTATCATATCCAGGTCAGAGGGTGGTTTAAAATATAAAAATTGGGAAAATCCATAAAAACAGTTTAGAAAAATAACAATAAAAGCGCTGGCGGAGCTGCGCGGGTCAGCTAGTATTATATAAATTCATAGAGCTACATCATGGATTTTATTATTTGTTAATTTATATATTTTAATATACATTTTATGTTAATATATTTTTATATATATACTTATTTACCTATCTAATGTTGTAATTACACCTGCCCTTCAACATACTGTCCTGTACCCCAAGGTTATCTGGAAGAAATCGCGATAAGACCGCCTTATTAAATTTTCACACAGCAATTTTCTTTTCCTTTTAAACTGTATCTTCTCTTTTGGTGTAGAATAAAGAATATTTGTATCGTATTGTATTTTAGGCAAAGGTATGCCTAACCTACACTTTAACTGACAATCGATTAATAATTTCGCTTGAAGAGCTCGACTCTTATACTGAAATTAAAAATAATTGAATGAAATTAATTAAATAATAACTAACAGAAATATTTAGTTTTTTAAGGTACGCATCTGAAAAGTTGTAAGCATTGTGTGTGTGTGTGTGTCGTATGTGTAAGATTAGGAGTGTGTGCGGTAACATAGTTAACAATGATGTTATATGGACAAATTGTAGCGGTGGCATTTTCATTGATCAATTGCGAGTAAAGGTTAGTGCGACATGTTTTTTAAAAGATACCTTACTATGATGGAAGATATCAATTGCCGAAAAATCTTTATTGTAGCTACTTAAAGTACGATTCGTTATTGAGTTTTGAGCATAATTTGTGCGGCAAAACGGTACGTGAAAAAAAGATGTGTGTCTAGTACGCTTCAACGGTGCTTTAAGCCTAAGAAAATCCATTGTAAGTTCAAAGCAATTAATTCTATCGTGGCAGATGTCGTGTAGAAACAACATCTGCAGTAAAGTCCGTCTGTCTTTTAATTGTAACAGTTTATGATATTTACACTATTCAAAGTAAGTCTTATGATTGTTATTAGTTCTGTAATTAACTAATACCCTATAAAGTCGGCTACGGGATTGTCGATGGCATCAAGTGCTTGCTGGCCTTTCTCGAGGAGTTGGGGTGGATCGAATAAAATTATTCCTGTATGCAAAATACCGTGGAGTTCCGGAAACCAGTCCTTTATTTCAATACCAATACCAAAGCCAGCTACTCACATGCTTGCTGCAAGGCCAATAGGGTGCAAGAAAGGCAGGGCAATTTGGAAGGCTTCTTTACACACGTGCCTGCCTACCGATCACTGCGTGCCAGACGTAACGGAACGTGCAACGAAACTAGGGTTGCCATCCGTCCGGGTTTCCCCGGATTTGTCCTAGTTTAGAGGACGTCCAGGGAGCGTCCGAGCGGGGTTTTTAAACCACCGGCAAATTTAGTTTAAAAATGTATGAAAATATAAAAAAATGATTTTCATGCTTCCTGTCCAGCAAGCTTAGCACGATGTGCAAATCTTGACAGACAAGTTTGAGTATTTCGTCACTATGACGTAGTATTTCACATTTTTGTTTGGAGAAATGACGTTTCTGTGTTAAAAACTATGCAATACTCCACACTGATCTGTCAAGATTGCAAGTCGTGCTAGGCCCTCTGGTTGCCAGATTTTATAGATGGCAACCCTAAACAAAATACACGTGCCCCTTATTCTCTATTGTCTTAGGTCCTCGGAAAACCTTTCTTACGATGCCCTTACATAGCAGTTCCTTCTATGACCAATCCTTCACGGTGCAGGCGGTTCGCCTGTGGAATTCCTTGCCCTTTTCTATAAGGCGTGCTTCGTCACTGCCAATTTTCAAGGATCTGGTAAAGAAGTTTTATTTGGCGGAATAAGTTAATCGGTATTTGTGTAATTTTCTTGTTATATTAGTACGTACTGATTTATGTATGTTTATAATAGTATTATTTTATGTATGTTTATATATTATACTTATATGAATATATATTATTATAGTGACCAATTAATCCACTACCCCTCATCACCAAACATATTATATACTAACTGACCCACGCAGCTCCGCCTGCGCTATTTTTACGTTAACTAAACTTTTAATAGCAGACATTCGCATCGAATACATAACCTCCTTCTTTATAGTCGGTTAAAAACTGGGACCCACTTTTTACTTGCTCTCCGAAGCACGGACCCGTTTAGTTCAAATGGCGTTAAACGGTCACCCATCTATATAATGACCTTACCTAACGTTGCTTAACCCGATCGATTACAAAACCTTGATAACAACTCTCTATGAGTGTCCCTTACTAATATTTATTATATTATAAAGAAAAATTGATAAAATCGGACCAAGCGTATAACCAACTACCCGTTTTGACTTTAATCCCTTCTCCCAAAAGAACCGTGCTAGTTTACGGGATAAAAAGTATCCTATGTCCTACCTCGTAGTAAGATCTCAAATCAAGCCAAGTTTCAATTGAATCCATTCAGTAGTTTCGGCGTGATGCTCAGCCGTGATACAGACAGACAGACAGACAGACAGACAAAAATTAAAAAAAAATACATTTTCGGCCTCAGTATCGGTTATAGAATGCCCTCCAAATATAATTTTCAAAATATCTTCAATGTACAGAATTGGACCTGTTACAGTTTTATTATAAGTATAGATGTATATAGATATTAGCAGTTATAGAAAATTTGAAGATCGTGTGCATATATGTGGTAGGAAGAAGTAAGATAACTAATACGTAAACGTACGTACGTCGGTTTTTGAAAGTTACGTACGTAAACTAGTACGTAACTTTAAAAACCGACATTGACAAGGACTTTGCGCGTTACGTGGCCTTCGACGCTATACCAATAAGAATAACATTCTATGTCGCCACGGCTGAGCACCATTCTTGTACAACTATCTCACATAATTATCATGAAGTTAACCCACTTTGAGGTTTGCACGTTATAATTTACTTGCTTCCGTTATCGACAATACAGTTTGAATAAATTATGCAAATGAGCCATTTTGGTAGACACATAATTGTGCATAATTTGTTTGAACAAATATTATTATTGATTTTATATCCAACATAATGTGTTCTCGTAGTGATATATTACAGTAACTAATACTTACACTGTTTTAAAAACGCATGTCCAATCCACGGATGCGTTTTTAAAACACCTCACGAGGTATAACTCGGTGTAGGTATCGATACAATTATATGTACCTACTACATATGTAACTCATTTGTTGAATATCTCATTTTCTTCCTAGGTGATTAGGCACGGTGACACAGGGTTACTTTTGTAAGTAACCCTGTTTAAGTTTTCGGTTTCGGTAGAAACCGAAAACTTAAATGAATGATCATTTATAGCCGTATTTGATCTTTTTTCTCGGTATTTTTTATTATCAATACTATGCATACCGTTTGGCTTGATATACCCATTCCAGAACACCTAGTATAAGTAATTAACAGGGGTTTTATAACACACTGTATTATTATAGTCATTTCCTCCTCGGTTTTACTGCAGTGGCACAGAGTGAATCTGAATGGGTCACCAACTTAGACCAACTTGGCGAGACTGGCTTCTTTTGACTCACCAATGCATAATCTAAGTAGTCCTCCTAGGACCACATCGGCCAATCTTTCGCTAGGACATTTGTCGGGATGTTTGGTTCTGATCTTCCGAGAGTTGTTGGTTCTTAAATAAGAGGCGAGTAACTGAAGCTTAAACCATATTTAATCTTTTTTTTTTGTGTAGGAGTAGTGCTGTTGGCCGCAGATGGCCATTACAGCTTCACCGGACAAGAGGGCGAGCGCTTTGAGCGCTCCAGCCCTGAAAGGTAGCGACTAGCTCAAGGGCAACTCAGGGAGGCACGGCCTCGGCTTGGGCTGCCGCTTAGAGAGTGTGAGTTTACCACCGGTTCACAACGCGCCCCCGCTGAGAAGAACCGGCAAGAAACTTAGCGAGGGGATGCATGTCGAGGTCGCATGCGTACGACCCTTCGGCCTCGCCGGCGAGACCGGTGTCTGTGTGTAGGTGTGTGTACGACTCGTGACGTCGTTGTCGGTGTTGGTGTTGGTGTTGTGTCATGGTCCAGGAGGACGGACATCGGGTCGGGTGGGTCGAGCAGTACATGCCGCGGACGGCGGCGATGTACGGTAGTTCGACGATCTGAGGGACCGGGACCAGGGTCGGGGTCGGGGATATAGTCGGCAGCGGCGCCGATGAGCGGGTTCGGGTGGACGCAAGCTTTTTCAAATTAATGTTCGGACATTTCCTTGAAAAATTTGCGGATAGGGACTAAACCCAAGTCGGAATGAAGGTCGACATTCCGCATGTACCACGGGGCACCGACGGCATGTCGAAGGAATCGGTTTTGAATAACCTGGAGGCTATTGATGTGGACGGGAGCCGCGTGTGCGAATACGGCACTGGCGTAAGTTAGGATGGGACGGATGCAGGTTTTGTAAAGTGTCAACTTATTCCTAAGCGACAGTTTACTCCGCCTGCAGATCATGGGGTAGAGCCGGCCGAGGACGAAGGCCGCTCGGTTGCGTACTGACCGTATATGCGGTCCAAATGTCATGCGGGAGTCTAGGGTGACGCCTAGATATTTGACCTTTTTGGTCCAAGGGATGGGACGCCCATAGAGGGTGATCTGACCTAAACGACTACTGGGATGGCCCGCAGTGTGGGATCTGGTGCCCCGGGAGAAGAACACCGCGGCGCTCTTTTCCGGGTTCACCGCGATGAGCCACTTTTGGAACCATTCGCCTAGGGCGTTGACGGCGAGTTGAAGAGTGCGCGTCAGGAAAGCCTTATTTCTGTGTGAGAAATATAGTGCGGTGTCGTCCGCATATAGGGCTAGTTGCACCCTGTCCGAACGAGAGATGTCGTTCGTGAACAGGCTGAACAGGAGTGGAGAGAGCACAGAGCCTTGAGGGACTCCGGCCTGAATAGGGTGGGAAATGGATCGCGCCCCTTCGACTCGATATCGAAAAGTGCGATTCCTGAGAAAGTCTCGTATGATGAGAACCAGACGGTCTGGCACGCCCATGAGGTAGAGCTTGTGAAGCAAGCCATTGTGCCAGACCTTATCGAATGCCTTGGCGACATCGAAGAATAAAGCTCCGGTGTATCTATATACACCGGAGCTTTACCTATGACCTATGATGCTTAGACCTATGTCTGGGCTGGTTGAGCCCGGAGAGGACGTGCTCCGTGATGCGGTACACTTGATGGACGCAAGAGTATCCGGCTCGAAAGCCGAACTGCTCGTGTATGAGTATGCCCTTCGAGATGACAAATTCTTTGAGTCTTGCGAGAAGCAAGCGCTCGTAGAGTTTGCCCAGGGCGCTAAGGAGACTTATGGGGCGGTAGCTCGTGGGATCGTCACGTGGCTTACCGGGTTTGTGAATGCCGATGACGTCTGCTTCTTTCCACTCCGAAGGGAATATAGCGTGCGTCACGGCGGCATTGAAGATGGCTACCAAGAGATAGATCAAGTGGTAGGGAAGGATTTTTAGTACGCGGTTCGAGATGCCGTCTGGGCCGGGGGCTTTCTTAGGCTTAAGGCCTTTGATGAGATCTTCCACCTCGGAATGGGTGACCGGGGTGAGTGTGTCGGATGGCGGGGCAGAAACCCTGCGCTCTACTTCCCTATCTACGTGATCGCGATGGGGTGGGTCGGAAACTGAGACACTAGGAGAGCATTGTCTCTCTAGAGAGTCTGCGAGGACCTCGGCTTTTTCCTCGTCGTCAAAAGCTGGAGGGGCGCCTGAAGGGCGGGTCAGGGGAGGCATGGTGGCTACCGTGTCGGACTTGAGAGCCCTCGCTAGCCGCCAGTAGGCTTGGTGAGAGGGAGTGATACCCTCGAGAAAACCGTCCCACCGGAGTTCCGCGATGCGGTGCTTTACGTCCCTCTGTAAAGCGCGCATGCGAATCCGGTTGGCTTCGGTGGAGTAGGAGTCGTGAGCGCGGATAGCCGCGTTTTTGGCTCGGACCAATTCTTTGACGTCGGCCGGCAGTTTGAAGCGTTGGACATAAGGGTCCACCCACCGCTTCAACCTGCCGGGAGCATATTTAATCGGGAAAACTTAGCCTATATATACAATATTTACATGATTACACTAGTGAACTCTCTACACAGTAAACGCGCGCTGGGATTGGTCGATTACTGCGCGTTGCGCTCGCGACCGAAGTCATAAATATGACCCGCGCGTTCCGTACCGCAATAGTTGTCCAGCTGACGCAGCGGCGCGCGGACGCACAGGGCCTCAAGTCTGCTAATTTACAAACGCTTCAATAGAGTGTCGCTGGCCGGTCAAAACCACAATTCTACAGATTTGGTAGTCTACTAATTTTATAAAACCGAGTGGCGTGTCCGTGGCTTATCACTGTCCCGCCATTCAACCGCCATAGCAATATTTCGTAGTCTGCACCTAAAAAATGTATCACTGGAATTGCAATGGCTTAAGTAACGGTAGCCTACTAATTATTTGACGTTTCTCTCAATGGCCTTAGAATGTTATTTTAGTAATTGAGCCACCATTATACAAACACACCTTTTGTGGACATGTTGCATAATTACACATACTTGTAATTGTTAAATATTATCTAAAAAAACGTGTTTCAAATAAGGCCGCCCGTATCAAGATTACGTTGGCGTATTTTAGAAACGCCGACACCTTTAGCGTCGTCAATTCCGTGCCCTAATCGTGCATATAGAGACGGTGATGTGGATCCTTTTCGAAGCGGAATTACTGAAGACTTCGGTCTCAAACTCATCGGTGAGTTAGGACCTTACATTACAAGACCTCGGAGATGTGACGGAATATCACAGGAATGGAGGTTAGTAAAAATTAAATTTCTTATTTATTAACTACGTGATATCTTCTCATCTAACATTCCGCAGTGCCTGAAGACGAAGGTTTTTAACCACTGAGTAGTGGTCTTTACTGGAGAGGCTCTGTCACGCAACGGGCTATAAAAAGAGCTATGCTCCAAGTTTCTTTGCGGACAGAGTTAATAGCTCTGACCACAGATTAGATAGTTATATGGCTCTGACGATTTGCAAGTTTAAGTAGCAATCAGCAAGCCTCATTACTCGAAAAAAACAATACCCGATGGGAAAGAAAGGTTCTCGAGTGGCGACCACCAACCGGTAAACTTAGCGCAGGCAGTCCTCCCACTGAGTGGACAATATTCAAAGCCTACGTCCAACGAGGAGCATATTATAGTCGAAAAGAGTTCCATTCCCTTAATGTAATGATTTCAAGTACTTTATAAAATGGTTTGTTATTGCTTTACCAGGATTAAATGCTTAAAAGCTTTCAAAAATAATATAAGTAATAATATCCTGGAAAAATCCACACATAGTCCCAAACTAGACAAAGCCGGTACAATTGTAACCAGACATAATAACTACATAATGTTCTTACTAAACCCATGATTCAAACCTATTACAGATATGTGGTGCAGAAGTTAACGTTTAATAGATGCAAGCAGCCCCGGTTCAAACCATGATAATAATATGGCAAAACCATCCACTGACTTGTCTAATGTTGGACAACAAGTCCTATTGTTAGGTAAGCAAGACAAATAATATGTACTTTCATGTAAGTTGACTTAGAGAACTACATTTTGATTACATAGAACCTTTGCATTATTTTCCTATGTGGTAGGTCTCTTGTGCAGTAGGTAGGTACCACCACAGTGTCAGATATTTAGCCTCCAAATAACAGTGTGTAGGCATTGCTGTGTGAAGGGCACTGTAGCTGATGAAATTACCGGACACAAGAGACTTAATAACTGATGTCTCGGGTGACGAGCGGCAGTGCTATGGATCTGTCTATAGGCGGGCGGGTCGCTTACCATCAAGCGAACGTCATTGATAGCCGACGGCTTGTTACAGGTTTGGTTTTTAAATAAATGTAGACTGATAATCAAAATTCTTTAATATAAACTTTTAACTAATTCAATATTTAAAGTAAATGTTAACAAATTTAAACTAAAATCACATACACACATATAGAAACAATCATGTTTATTATCAATACGAGTAAAAACTGTATTTGCTACTTGCACTAGAATAAAAACCACTTGAAAGTTTTAAGATTTTGGATTTTTTGTAAAGAAAATTGTATGTTTTCAGATGTTTTCTCCCAGTGCATGCTTTTTATTGCAATCCCGTCACAGCAGGGCCAGTTGTGAGTCCATGCAGCTTTTCAACCATGTCAACCCAGAGTTACAGCGAAGCTAGGCATTGTAACAGGTTCTCGATAGACTGTGGAGAGGAAGATAAAAAAAATTTAAGGAAGACATATTAATAGTTGTGTTTATGTTGATAATATTTAACATAATAAACATTGTCATTTAAGATTTCTGTATTTTTATGAATATTGACATTCATTGGTTAGACATTTTGCTAATACCTAATTGGTAGTGGGTTTGATTCCCACCTTGTTTCAGAAACAAGTATGTACTTCAAATGTATATAAATGTTTGTATCAGTTGTCTGGTTACTGTAATACAGGCTCTGTCAAATTTGTGATCAGACGACCATGTGTGGATTGTACAATTTTGTATTGATGCTTTGTACTTTTTCTTCAACACCTAAAATATACAGGATACTAATGTTCTAATAGTTGTGAATCTCAATCCCATATTCCTTAATATGTTCCAGCACCAGACGTCTACTTATTACTCATTTTGTCTACTTCTCAAAGTGACTACTTCACCCCGGTGTCTATTTAGCAAAGAGCCAATTTTTATTTAATTTCACCTGGCGCAGGAACCACTTACTTGACCCTATTAAATAATACTGCAGTATCGAATCTTTAGAAAACTACAAGATTCCATAGAACGACATTGAATACTTACTCTAGCTCGTAGTAAACTTTACAATGCGATCACAATGGGCCCCTGCAGCACAGTCGCTTGCTGTTGGCTTCACTGTCTGTGTGTAACTATTAAGTTGATTAGTTGAATAAGTTGGTCGCTGCGTGGCTGCGGCACTCGTCAGCTCAAGACTTTCCAACCAAGCCGTAGCCTCATACATTTCAGAGGATGGCGTCAGTCATTGTTCACTTGTGCGGAGCAAAACAAACACGAAAAGATACTTTAATTTATTAATTTACGCGAAAATTTAAATTGAAACAATATTTATTATATTTGTAAGCTCAGCTAATTCCAGGGTTGCAAACTGCTTTAAAAGTCTCCCCCCGAACTCAAGTCAGAATATATATTCTCGTTAGAGTTAATGCTACAACTGCTAAATCCCTGCAAAATTGGAACTTACAGTCTATTCCGAAGTTTATTTTTAACATAACAGTACACACATAACTTCAAAGAAAATTATTTAATAATAAAATATTTAAAAAAAATGTACTGACTTCAATAACACTAAAAAGTTTAAAATAATTTAAAAATTATTGAAGTTGGTGCTAAATATACATAGTAGGTACGCCAACACCAACTTCGATAAGATTTAAATTACTTTATACTTTTTAGTGATATTTTCATTCATAAAGATTGACCCATCGAACATCACCACCATACTAGTGCGAATTATTCAAATGTAACATATCGGTTTTTAAAATAATTTAAAATCTGATATTTTAAGTATTCAGAATACCAACTACCAAACCCCTACAGATATTTTCCCCCTAAATCTAGGGAGATAAACCCCAACTTGGGAACCCTGGCTAATACTGCCAGCTGTCACCTGTCATCGCCGGCTGACTTGACTTTATTCTTTTTAATTTTGTGCCAATAATATTGTTCCTTTAAGCCGTTTTAATTATTTATTATAACATTTTTGTCACTCAGCTCACGTTAGTATCAAAAATAAATATAATTTGTCAACGTTATCGTTTTTTAGTGTCAATTTATAATAAATTCAAAGATTTTGTGGATGAAAAACGAAAAAAATATTTATTGAAAATAAAACAACTTATGGTAGAATTTAATAGGCAACACCAAATTAATCTACCAAATAATTCAACTGAGACTCATGCGACACTCCATTGGTATGGTACTACCGATTTAGCAGAATGCCTAATTTGTTACAATCCTAATGGTAGTGTCATCAGCAAGTCGATAGAATGGCAATTATATGTAATTTTATTACAATTAGCAGACTTGAGGCCCAGCAGCGCTGCGCGTGCATGGCGATGCAGGCATTGATGTATGACACTACATATTCATCTACGTGGGAGATATTATAGTGCACATATGCTTGCGTAGACACAAGTGCACTCTCCCTTCCTTTTACCTCCCACAATCCGATGGAATGGATAACGGACACGACCGGGGAATCAGGTGCTAGACTGAGTTTTTACATGCCCATCCGATGCAAGGATTATCTTACTTTACAGACAGATGATCGGCCTGCTTTGTCCTAGCCTGTAAAGAACAACTACACAAAGCTGTTGCTCCCCACCTGACCGCCGGTTTGCAAAGCAAGCGGTTTCCCACTGCGCCACGGAGGCTGACTATGTTGTAGTTAGTTGGTGATACTCACATGCTTTCTGCAAGGACAATCTACGGTGAAAAAAAGGCAGAGCAATTTAGAAGGTTTCTTTACACACGTACGATCGGTAGGCAGTCACTGCGTCCTTCGCAGTCGCCGGACGCTCGGGCCCCTTGAGCGTCCATTGAGTACGGCAGCGACTCCGAGGAGGACGGCGGCGGGGTTGCGACCCCCGTCCCCGTGAGTACCGTGTCAGGTTCCCGGGAGGCTACAATGCGCCCCCTGGCGGCGGGCTCAAAGGCAAGGCACTGAGGGGCCCCTGGTGCAGATCCCACCGGAGAGCCCTCTCATGTGCCGATGCGACAGCCGCGGGGGTTTTAGTGGGTAAGAATCCCACATACCCCGGTCGAGCCCCACAGCTCCCGGGGATCTTTCGAAGATTTCCCCCGCGTCAAAAAAAAAAAAAAATGGTATTCACTGCGTGCGAGACGTAACGGAACGTGCACTTATTACACTTATGTATGAGTATATTAATACCCAGCGACAAACTAGTAAAGGTTCTGCTAAATTAAAAGCAATTCCCTAGGTGATTAATGGTCAGATCATTGCGATAGCAGTCCGCAAATGACAAAATACAATACATTCGTAAGTCGCAAACCCGTTGTGCGAGTGTTGGCAAGTTCATGTTTAGTAGTACGTATTTGTGCCTATGTCTATTGACGTGGATCGCCTTGATCTAGTAAAGCTGTGTTAACAAGATCACAGACTTATGCCATAAAATTTTGACAAATATAGTAAATACCTACCAAGTATCTCGTGGAGTTTCCGGGTAAGAAAGAATGAAATCATTTCCACCGGTTGGGTATTGTAAGAGGTGACTAAGGACAATTAAGAAGACGGACAGCAGCGTCTTTTAAATTATCCGAGACGCCTGCCAAACGTGGGGTGAAAATGCACAAATCTTTATTTGAAACTTTAAACTAAAGTAAAGTCATTTATATGAGGACTAAATAAAAAGAAAAGGTCAAGAGCAAGTCGGACTCGTGCACCGAAGGTTCTAACATTTTTTGGACGTAGGTATTAAAGTTATTTTCTATTCGTCTTATACCTCAGATAGCTAAAAGACTAAACCGCGAAGCTAAGTTTACTTGTCAAGGTTTTTAGAAGATTTATAAAAAACCTTACTACTTATTTAGAAACATCATTTTATTTTTCCTGGCAAAGCTAAGTTGGTTTGTCGAGGATTTTTTAAGATATATAAAAAACCGTTATACTCGTACCTCAACATCATTTTATTTTTCCCTCCACAAACTTCGGAGATAAGGGGAACGGAATTTTTTTGACACTTTTAATTACGAGCCAAAAAATACGTTACATAAATAGAAATTAAAATCTGTTTCGAAATGTGCAAATGCAGCCCTTTCATATGTTAACCTCACTTGATATAGTATACCTAGTCTCTCCATTTCGACGAAAAGAAAGAAAAAAATATATTCGCTATGCGGTTGTGTAAGCGATTTTTTTTTTTTTACTTTTCTTTTCGATTTATAAAACTATTCCAAATTTCAAATGTGTGTCATTAGCGATTGCTGAAATATATCGGAGTAACAGAAGGATAGACGAAGTCGCACCATAATGGTTTCTTTTTTACCTTTTACGTATGGAACCCTAAAAACGAATCGTAAAACAAAAGCAGTATACCGTATATGTGTAAAACCGTTATGTATACAATCTCGTCACGTCTACACTGTTCCTATTAGGAAATATCACAACTACTCCTATTAACACGAACGTGTAACAAACACTGAACATTTTATTGAACGTAGTAGAAGGCACATAAAGAAATAAAAATATATATTTCAAAATAAAGATAGCGTTAATTTAATTTACGCAGAATTAACAAACGACGCAGTAGTAGTATATTATATTTATAGTATATAACGGGGTGGAGACGGTAGAGTCTCCGGTGGAAGGTGATGCTGGCCATTCATTGTTGAGTTTCGGTTGTCATTGTTACACCGTTCGGTAACGGGAGAGATCACCGGGAGAGTCCCCATATTCTTATAACCTGTCAAAGTATCACAGCATGAGTAACTTTCGTTGTAGCTTGGAGTCCTTACTCTGACATATACAACTACTCTATTCCGTATGAATATTTGGTGATTATACTTCTGAAAAGTAAGAGAAAATATCGTGAGGACGTAATGTAAAAGTCGTGTTTGTTTAATCCATACTTTGACCGCGTGATGGATGGCCTTGATAGAAATGAGAAGCCAAGGGTCTAAGACCTAATGAGCGATTTTCCGTTTTCAGTACTTTTCAACACACCAAAAGACCTGTATAGCTATTCATAAATATCGGGAACGTTCCGTATCGGATTGGAAAGTCAGATGACATGTCGAATTATGATCCCACGGATTGTCAAACGCTATTCACAGTTCCTATCGGAAAGGGAGTTTACGAATTCGATAAGAGTGTGTTTACGGAGAACATTATAAAATGGTAGAAAGAGATTATAGTGGTAGAAAGTTTTAAAGTGGTTAAATAAATGTTTATTATTGAAATTTTAATGTATTATATCATATAGGCAATAACATAATTTATATATTGTGGATTATTTAGTCAATTATTCGAATGTGTTTTATTGACATAACATTTTTGCGAATTTTCTTCTAAACTTGCGTCGTAAACGCTTAGTTATTTTTGCTTTTAGTGCCGTGTTCACACCTTGGAGGAAGGAATGTACACACCGGGCAAACGGACGGGATTCGTTGGTTTTTTGTTTATTTCGGCGAAAGCTAACCATTGATTACTGCTTTTCTATGTATAGATTACCAAACAAACCCAGCTAATGTGTTCCTTTGCCTCTATTGATCATATGTGGATGTTTGGTTAATGAGTAGTTTGTTGGCGTAGTGTGAATGTCTTAATAAAATTCTCAATATAATTTTACTACTTACGCGAGTCACGAATATTCTTTAGATAAGTGAGTGTCTATAACTATTGTTGTTGTAGTCTTTTTTAAACTGTAGGTGTATAAAAACATAATATTCTTGTGAAATATTAACATTCCCGACAGCAAAAGGCTCGCGGAATAGTTTTCGTGAATTATCGTCTTGTTATCGAATCGAACTGTCAAAACTTTTCAATTACGGATTTGTGAATAGCGTTTGAAGGACAGCCTCGGAAACTTTACTATCGGATTCGGATACGGGACTTTCCGACGGTTCTGAATAGCCCTGCAGATTGGTTAGATTAGTAGGTGTGTTTTAATTTGAATGTGTCATTATGTATGTACCTATAGTGTCCAAAAGCCCATTTAGAGAATTTGACGTGTTTATTGCCCATCGCATATAATGATATGCAATGGTTACATTAGATTACATTGTAAAGGATATATATGTATGTATTTTTAATTCAGCACTTTTTGAGATTTTTATGTTAGCGCATAATTTTAAATCTCGATTTAGAGCATGCTTTATACCTCCTAATATTCTGGTTAGGGTCGTATTTAGGTAAGCGGTGCCCAGGGGCCCTACTACCAACTCTTATAGCAGTGTTAAAGTGATCTTACATTTACGTAAGAAAGAAACGTAGATATGCAAAGTTTATAGCTCCATTCCTTTCTCTCTATATAAGATTACAACAATACTGCTCAAACTGATAGTGGTTGACCCCCTGTTACCATTATTTTCCACTTAATAGATATTCATTAACTTAGAGCTTGTTGGAAAAAGATCAGGAACGTTTACGGAACAACGTATTACTTAGTTAAAAATCTGATTGGTATGATAAGCAAAAAGATTAGCTGACAGTTATTGGTAAACTCTAGCGAATATACACAATAAATAACGCTAAAAAGTATGTATTAATGTTGTGTATCGAATGAATTATATACTTAACTTATTTAAGTATTATTTATTCGATGAAAAAACACACAATATTGCCACAGAATTACTATTCGGTGTAAATGCGGCCGCGGTACCTTTATGCAAACGTGGGCCATACAAAGTATTGTTGACTTGGAAATAGCAATCGTAGACACGGGGCTTATCAGATCGCTCCAGTTCTCCACAAAAGCTCATTGTCATGCCGCTGCGCGCCGACATAGGATACTATTCACCTACCATTTAGAAATAGATTAAACCTAAGCTTTTGTCATATTGACAGTACTTTCCATAAATAGATTTATGCAAGATTTATGCCTATGGCATAATCAAAACACATTATAATATACACTTTTCATCAAAAAAATCGTAATAGTACCTACTGCGTACTAAGCCACATTTTAATAAAATAAAATCTTTTTAAAAAAACATTGAACCGACTTCAATATCACTGAAAAGTATAAAATAATTTAAATATTACAGAAGTTGGTGTTAGCGTACCTGCTGTGTTTATTTGTCACCAACTTCAATACCTCGAACGACCACAGCATGCAGCTGCAGATGCAAGCCTGTTCTACCTTCGGCCACAACTTTACACAGCACCCCTGCACTTACGGCCGGTCCTTGTAAGAAGACCGAATTTCTCTCACCGGTACGTCAAGCAGCTGCCAGCCATACTCACTGCACACCCCGACTCACTGAGGAATATGCAGCATCAGCCCCGACTCACTGGGACTACGCACTGGAACTGCATCCACCGGCAACTGGCATAGAGACTGGAGCGCAAGCACGAGCTAGTACAGCCTCCGCATACCCATTAATTTAATTTTTTTTTCTAGAAAGAAAATCCACTTTTTCCTCCTAGGTGGGAAAAGTGGAATAGTTGATTCCACTTATCCACTCTGGGTGGGAAAAGTGGAAAAAAAAATCCACTTTTCCCACCTAGGTGGGATAGCTGGGTGGGAAAAGTGGAATAGCCGGTTTTTCCCCGGCTACCGGAGGGGTACCGGCTACGGTACCCTTCCGCATCGTCCCATAAGGAACTGCGTTCCAAATATAGATATATATAAACAGATGAATTGAGATCCTCCCCCCTTTTTAGAAGTCGGTTAAAAACGGGTGAAAACTTGAATATCAACGTTGTGAATTTTTGATATTTTGGAATGGTTAGGGAATAATTTTTCACGAATTGCTTTAATTATCAGTATAAAAGTGGTAAAATACAATATTCATTATTTGCGCTATCGTACACAAAGATGACAATTTATATTACATTAAAAATCTTACGGTCTTTCGGTCACGTGTCCTGACGCGAATTTAAATTTTTTTCCCCTTCACAAAAAAGTGCACAGCGCCGCTAAAGAAGTTGTAACGTTGCACTAAGCTGCAACGTTAATTAATGTAATTATAGATATTATAATAAAATACTTAATACACTAATAATTATTTATTTATTATAATAATAATAATATTTTAAATTTCTTTATTATTCGTTGTTATTGTGTTCTGCGGAATCCTAAAATGTACGGGCAAGTTAACGGTTTCTCGTCGGCGCTGTTCGGCCGCTGTCGGGGTTGCTCGCGGCTAGTCGCGTCATTCGAGTTTGAGGTGCCTTTGAATACGTGTGTGGCTTTGTTAGTACTAAATACATAGTTAATCTTCGTGCACCTACAATTTATATCTGCTTAACAAGAATTTTGGATATTTACGTGCTGCTTGATTCCCGCTGGGGGTGAGTTTCTATGGCTTAGAACGTAGAATAAAAGCGTATCTATATAATGTAACTGTTCTTGTTGCTTGTAGCCGCTAGCGAAATTTAGTACTGTGCGTAGGTTATAGTGGGTACTAGGACCTGCGTTAGGACAGCGACGTCTGTTTTTCTGCGTCTAATGCTCGCATCTGGGATTCCAGAATTACGTACCAGCTAAGGAATTGGACGGATTGGCTTGTGGCGTCCAGAGGCCCACGAAGAATACCACCGTTCCGCTGCTCCCGTCGACGGCCGTCGCTGCTGTACGTAAGCCGCGCAGCAGCTTCCACCATAGTGAGAATCATCCGGAGGAGAGCATCGGAGGAATACCATTTGACCAGGCCAGTGCCCACGACCTCTCACTTATATGTCCGATTGGCAAGGAACAAGGTTATTTACGGATAGAACCAATAAACAATTATTCACCTTTTACCCAATTTTATTTGTTATTCCTTAGAGGTGAGCCGGGGAGGGTGACAGTGGCGCTTAACGTGGTTAATCTTGTTCCCGTAGCCGTCGGTATTTTTTTTTGTCTCTCGTTAGCGGGCTCAGCAGTACCTACCCAATACTTTGTGAACGAGGAGGTGTCTACGGCAGCGAACTGGTATGTAACCATTGTAGTAAATGTGTTGTTGTTGTTATGTGCTAATTTAATCTTTGTGTTGACTGTTGCGTTACAAATAAATTACTTTGTTCTAGCTTCAGCTTCGTGTATTTCGAAATTCCGTTAATTTACTACTCACTTGTGAGTTGTTAATTTTCTACTTACCTACTTATTTATTTATTTATTAATTTTTTATATATACTTAAGTATTTCTGATTTGTCTTTCTGCTGAAAATGTTAATATGTATCTAGTTATTGCAGTATTTGTTTTGTAAGTGGAAACGTAACAGTTCGCATATAATTGTTTTTAATTAGTCGTCTTTTCACTTCATATGCGTAGAATTCACACCGAATCGTAAGTAGGTAATTAATTAATTCACTATTGTAAAGAACAGAATTTTGTCATTTATCTATCAATTAAATTATCTATTGACATATTAATTATTGAATTATCATTGAATATCTATTATTATTGTTTTGGTTACTATCTTAATTGCAATAACAATGGAAACTCACCCTATAAGATATTTCTTGCTTAATAAAAATGAGTTAACGTATGAGGTGCTTATTAGAGGAGAGGAACCTGCTCCTAATGTTTTGGGGTTGCGCAAACAAATAACTAAACTGTCTACATTATTTCCTGCCGAAGATATTTTTGAGTCTGGAATTGAGTTTTCTGAAGATGCTGAAGGCGTTTTAATTTCTTTAACTGAGTTATCTACCCGCGTCAGCGCTTTATCAACTAAATATGATAGTAACATATGTGAGCGTACCAGAGCATTACATAACCATATTTTTCATCGTCTCAGGCGAATGGGTAATTCTGAGGCCGTCGTTCAGGAGAGGTTTACTGCGTTGAGTGATGATTACGGTGTGCTATCTAATAAATTTATCGCATTAAAAAGTCCGGATTTGAACAAGAATGCAATCAACTTAGAGGTCGTTGCTCAATCATCTAATGTGTCGGTAGAGGGGTCACAGCATGCGACGGTGGTACAATGTGACCAAATACAAGCTAAGGACTTGTCTAAATTGAAGTATGATGGTAAAGGTTGTGTACGCGCCTTTGTTCAGCGGGTGAATGAATATCAAACAGCTAGGGGTCTACCCTCGAATAAATTATTAAATTACGCATCCGAAATATTTACTGACAATGCGCTTCATTGGTATCGTAGTGTGCGTGGTTCAGTGGACTCTTGGGAACAGTTGCTTGTACAGCTTGTTACGGATTTTAGTCCGTTTGATTACGATTATAGATTAATGTCGGAGATTCGGCAAAGGACACAGGGAGAATCAGAGAGTATTGTAGTGTATTTGGCGATAATGTCAGAGCTGTTTTCACGGCTATCGAAGATTACAGAAGGGGAAAAACTTGACATTTTGTTACACAATGTACGGCCGTGTTATGCGACTGTGTTGGCCTCTTGTGTTACTAAGATCGATTCTGTTGAGACACTCCGTCAACTATGTCTTAATTATGAGAGAATACAGTGCTTATCGTCTCATTTTCATGAACCCCCTAGGGTGTCTTTGGGAACGCTCGCTCCGGATTTAGCCTACACTAAATCTGAACCTAAACCAAATTTTTATAAGAATGCCTATTTTAATAAGCAATATTCTAATAGTAATAATCAAAAATTTAAGTTTAATCAATCTCATAGTCAAAGTAACTTTAACAATAATATAGCTGTTTCTGCTGTCGAATCAACCCAAAATAAAACAGATAACAAGCCTGTTTTTTGTCCACGTTGCCGTACTAATGATCACTCGCTGCGGTATTGTAAACGGGATCGTTATCCTGTGTGTTTTAAATGTGGCTTAAAAGATTTCATTTATCCCAACTGTCCTAGATGTCAGCCGGATTCTAATCAAACAAAAAACTAAATGCGGAGGATTTTTGCAGTGTGAGTAATCGGAATAGCAATTGTAGGTCTGATAATTTCGATAAAGAGGATTGGCAAGCTTGGTTAGCCACTCTTAAAGTGTATTTCTCCTGTTACTCAGTTGCAACAATCTTCGATAAAAGACCTGTTGGTGATATTCGGCCTTACGTTACCGTTAGAGTGGGTAATTTTGATCTATGTGGTTTGTTGGATTCGGGATCTGCCGTTACTATACTAGGAAATGGTTCACATACGGAGTTAATAAGTTCCATTGGCCTTACTGTTGAAGGTTGTGATTCATCTCAAACATTTGTTACTGCTGGTGGTCATAAGGTATCTACTGTGGGTTATGTAAATTTACCTGTAACCTTTGAAAAGCAATGTCATACATTGAAGGCTTACATAATTCCTTCAGTTACATCTTCGTTGATCTTGGGTATAGATTTCTGGAAGAGATTCCAATTGCTTCCTAAATTTACTAATTCTATTTCTCTATCCAGTACTAATGAATTTAATGTTTCGCCTATTGATCAGTCATCATTGCATTCTTATGGTGAACTTAACGGTGATCAAAAGGTTGCCGCTGCTAAAATTATCGATAGTTTTAAAACTATATCTTCAGAAAGAGTAGGATTGGGGCGAACACAATTGGTGGAGCACCGTATAGATACTGGGGACTCACCGCCTATTCGCCAACGTTATTTTAGATTGCCACCAGAGAAACTGCGCATCATCGTAGAGGAGCTTGATGAAATGTTAAGACTTGGTGTGGTGGAGCCATGTGAGAGTCCTTGGTCTTCACCTGTTTTACTTACTCCTAAGAAGGATGGGAAGTTACGATTTTGTTTAGATAGCCGCAAATTGAATTCAGTTACGCGTAAAGATGCTTATAAATTGCCTTATGTCTCTGAGATACTTGACAATCTTAAAGACGCTAAATATTTAAGTAGTATCGATCTGTCAAAAGCTTTTTGGCAGACGCCTATAGCTGCAGAGGACCGGGACAAGACAGCATTCTATGTGCCTACCCGTGGTACATTTCGTTTCGTTACTATGGCCTTTGGCTTAACTAATGCTCCAGCCACGCAGCAGAGATTGGTGGATCAGTTGTTTGGTGGGCCTGAATTTGAGAATTCTGTATTTGTTTATCTGGACGACATTATTTTGATTTCTCCTGACTTCCAGGGTCATATTGCACTTCTTATGAAGGTCTACGAAAGGTTGAAGTACGCTAATTTAACGATTAATCTTGATAAATCTGTGTTTTATCGTAGTGAATTAAAATATTTAGGTTACGTGGTTAATGCTAAAGGATTACATGTGGATCCTGGTAAGGTCGAAGCAATTATTAATTTTCCCACGCCTTCTAATAGGAAGGAAGTCAAACGATTCCTGGGCACTGCGTCTTGGTACCGAAGATTTGTTCCTAATTTTAGTTCAATAGCTGGTCCGCTTAATAGACTTACATCTACTGGTAAGAGGGTCACACCTTTTGTTTGGTCTAAGGATGCCGATGATGCATTTCATAAGTTGAAGGAATGCCTAGTGTCTGCTCCGATATTATCTTGCCCAGATTACAAGATGCCTTTTGAAGTGCACACTGATGCGAGTGACTATGGAGTTGGAGCCTTACTCACTCAAACTATAGATGGCGTAGAACTTCCAATTGCATATATGAGCAAATCCTTATCTGCGCAAGAGCGTAATTATAGTATTACTGAGCGTGAAGCTTTGGCAGTTTTAGTGGCTATAGAACACTGGCGTTGCTATTTAGACAATGGTAGGAAGTTTACTGTGTTCACTGACCATTCTGCCTTGAAATGGTTTCTCAATCTGAACAATCCTACCGGGCGTTTAGCTCGATGGGGTGTGCGTTTATCGTCTTTTAATTTCGACATTATGCATCGCCGCGGGGCTGATAATATTATTCCGGATGCGTTATCTCGCGCTTGCCCTATTTCTGTCATTAATAGCAGCCCTAATGTCACGAATACTACTGACGAATGGTATTTGAGGGTGTATGAGGGTTGTCGATCTTCTTCGGCTTCATTTCCTAATTACATAATCAAAGAGGAGAAGTTGTATAGACTTATGAGAAGTAAGTGTTCTTTACGTAAAGAGTTTGAATGGAAGGAGGTGATACCAGCGGAAATCCGTACGGAAGTCATTAAGGAGAACCATTCTCAGCCTATCGCTGGGCATTTGGGAGTCTTCAAAACCTATAAACGATTGGCTCTCCGATACTTTTGGCCAGGTATGCACGCGGACGTGGTTAGATTTGTAGCGTTGTGTGAGGTTTGCATAGCTCATAAACACCAGAATCACCCACCTTTGGGTGAAATGGGGAGGCCAAAAGTATGTTCCAGACCTTTTCAGGCTATAAGTGTAGATCTCGTTGGTCCCTTACCCTCAACGAGAAATCAAAATTGCTACATTTTTGTGGTGACATGTTGCTTTAGTAAATACTGTCTCTTGTTTCCGATCAGACGCGCTACTGCCGAAGTGGTTACTAGGTTACTTGAGGAAAAGGTGTTTTTGGTTCACGGTGTTCCTTCCACTATTATTTTAGACAACGGCAAGCAATTTGTTAGTGTTACCTTAAAAAATATGCTCTCCAAGTACAAAGTGCCTAATATACATTTTACACCGAAATACTCACCTCACGTCAATACAGTAGAGAGGTATAATAAAACAGTAACCACTGCAATATCAACGTTCATTGGTGATGATCATCGTACTTGGGATCAATTAATACCTCAAGTTCAGTTTGCTGTGAATAGTGCAGTTAATGAAGTCACTGGCTATACTCCGTCGTTTCTGGTTTACGGTCGTGAGTTGGTTGCGTGTGGTTCCCATTATGTTGATGCTGAATCAGATGAAGTTATTTTTCAACCACGGGATTATTATGCAGAGAATTTGGGACATCTTTCAAGTATTTTTAACAGAGTGCAATCTCTGCTTTTGCAGGCACATTCTAGAAATTGTCATACTTACAATTTGCGCCGTCGGCCTGCGGAGTTTAATATAGGTGATGTGGTTTGGAAAAGAACCTTCTATCAAAGCGAAAAAGATAAGTACTTTAGCAAGAAGTTAGCACCAAAATTTGTCAAGTGTAAAGTTATTGCAAAGAAATCGCCTCTGGTGTATGAGTTATCTAATGATTCTGGTAGCTCTATTGGGTTTTGGCATATAAAAGATTTGAAGCTAACTAATTATGCGGAATAGCCTTTCAGTAATGGTTACAATGCGCAAAATTCCTCTTTAAACTGAAAATACTACCTACTGAAAATATAACACAGCTCACCATTTCAACTTAGACGGATTTTGTTTTAGGTTTTAAGCAAAATCCTTCTGTGCGACGCGGGGTACTGTAACGTTGCACTAAGCTGCAACGTTAATTAATGTAATTATAGATATTATAATAAAATACTTAATACACTAATAATTATTTATTTATTATAATAATAATAATATTTTAAATTTCTTTATTATTCGTTGTTATTGTGTTCTGCGGAATCCTAAAATGTACGGGCAAGTTAACGGTTTCTCGTCGGCGCTGTTCGGCCGCTGTCGGGGTTGCTCGCGGCTAGTCGCGTCATTCGAGTTTGAGGTGCCTTTGAATACGTGTGTGGCTTTGTTAGTACTAAATACATAGTTAATCTTCGTGCACCTACAATTTATATCTGCTTAACAAGAATTTTGGATATTTACGTGCTGCTTGATTCCCGCTGGGGGTGAGTTTCTATGGCTTAGAACGTAGAATAAAAGCGTATCTATATAATGTAACTGTTCTTGTTGCTTGTAGCCGCTAGCGAAATTTAGTACTGTGCGTAGGTTATAGTGGGTACTAGGACCTGCGTTAGGACAGCGACGTCTGTTTTTCTGCGTCTAATGCTCGCATCTGGGATTCCAGAATTACGTACCAGCTAAGGAATTGGACGGATTGGCTTGTGGCGTCCAGAGGCCCACGAAGAATACCACCGTTCCGCTGCTCCCGTCGACGGCCGTCGCTGCTGTACGTAAGCCGCGCAGCAGCTTCCACCATAGTGAGAATCATCCGGAGGAGAGCATCGGAGGAATACCATTTGACCAGGCCAGTGCCCACGACCTCTCACTTATATGTCCGATTGGCAAGGAACAAGGTTATTTACGGATAGAACCAATAAACAATTATTCACCTTTTACCCAATTTTATTTGTTATTCCTTAGAGGTGAGCCGGGGAGGGTGACAAAGTTTATGAACTAATTATAGAACCCAGTTACGAAGTATCCAAGTAAGTTTCTATATAAATCCATAGATGGCGCTGTACTCACTTCTGCTGAGATGCTTATCTTATGAATTTTCGATCAGGTCTTACGATCACGTGTTCTGACGCGAATTTAACATTTTTTCCCCATTAAAAAAAAGTGCACAGCGCCGCTAAAGAAGTTTTCACTTCAAAAATTAAATTGATATCATCATAAAATATGCCAATAAATTGCTGACAGTTTAGTCTACACAATGGTGTACCACCATTCCAAATTTTAATTTTCGAATTTTCATCCAATAAATAATTGATTTCGTCCCAGTATTCCGTTTTTTCCTAACAAAAATTAATACCTCGCCCACGGAAGCCGCAAAGTCATGGCGTTACTGGATTTTGATTTAGGCCATAGTCACCTTGATGTGGCTGCGCGATTTCATCTTCACTCTATTGACAGCAGAGAAGCTATCAGCGTTATCGAAAGACTGAATTGTTTACTCGGCGTTCAGTATCTGGTAGATATCAGTCTGAGCAAAATGACCAGTATTATCGGTACTATTGTGTCAATTTCTCTAAGAAATTGTCACTTCGACTCTACTACTGCAGCAGCGGTTCCGTGAGGTTCGAGGATTGATTGTGAGCGATTCTACCATTAGAAGAAGATTGCCGGAGCGTGGCCTGAAACCTCATAAACCAGCTAACAGCCCAAAATGGACGGTAGGCCGTCGAAGAGAGTGCCTTAACTTTGCACTTGAGCACTTAAATTGGTAATATCTTCAATGGAGCAAAGTTCTCTTTTCTGACGAGAGTAAGATCATATTGTATGGTAACGACGGGAGAAAAAAAGGTGTATCAAAGAGATGGAGAGCGTTTTGCACAGTGCTGCATTGAAGAAAGAGTCAGTTCCGGTGACAGTTCATAATCAGTTTGAGGAGGCATAGGCGCCGATGGAAAAACCAAACTTGCTTCTGTACCTGGACCTCGCTTACTGTCATTAAATGGGTAACGATACATCGTAGAGTGTCTGGAGCCTGTGGTACCCTACCCACATTTTATTGGGGAAGAGTTAATTTTAATGCAGGGCAATGCCAAGGCTCATACCATAGGCATAGTAAATGAGTACCTGAGCGAGGTCAGAAAATTCCGAGGTGTTTTGATTTTTTTACGGTGTGAGAGAAATGTATTACTAGAAATGGTACAAACATATATTTTTCCTTATTGTGTGTGTTTTAGGGTTCCATATCCAAACTACTATATCAAGTGAGGTATCAAGTGAAAGAAGTAGTTTATAATAGTTATTTTAGAAATCATCAAAAAAGTTCGGCAATCGGAATACTCAGTGCGCGAGTCCAACTCGCAGTTGATCAGTTTTTTTATAAAACCATTTTTTATCAAAAATATTTTTGTTATTATCACAAAATCACAAGGAGAAACTGACAACCGGGATCGAACCCAGAAATTCAAAATTACCAGAAGTTCGTCCAATCGTTAGGCTGTATCGGCCGTTAGACTTTTGGTTGAAAGTCAAATCAAATCTTTTATTGCTAATCATAATTAACCATTTTTATGCAACTTAGTGTAGAATCGATTATCGCGATTTATTTATTTACGTTACTTTAAACAGATATAACGATCTAGTAAAATAGCGATTAGACATTTTAATAACTTAAATAAACAATGACAATACAGACCGTTGAGAAGTGCGCGATATTACTCGCCTGTAGATATACCGCTTGTATCGTATGATGGGTTGATTAGCATTAGATATTGATGTGTTTAATGCGAACTTGGCTTCAGTGAGGCAAGTGCAAATTCAGGGCGTTCTCCAAAAATATTAACGCTGTTTTTACGTACATTTACATTTAAATCTTACTATTATTATGGTTTATATTTATTTATAAATTTATGTACACACAAACACGGTTAGAGAATTATTAGCAGAATACAGGTAGAAAGGCAGAGCTTATTTCTATAGAAATCTCTTCCAGCACGCCCCGGAGAGAAACGGTGAAAGAAAGAGATAGGGCGTAGTGTGTATAAAAATACGTATATAAATAACAAGATGAAAAAAAACAGAGCTGCAAGCAATATAATAAATACATAATTAAATAAAAATAAATACCTATATATACTTAAATATATATATATATATAAATAACTAAATATATACAAATAATATAAACAAATATGAAAGCATAGTATTTATAGGAAAATAGACAGAGACTACAAAACAGAGGAAAGATAGTGCTAGAAAGAGTTCCACAGTCTAACTGCATGCACGGTGAAGGAGTTAGAGTAGAAGCCAGTGCGATGGTGAGGAATTTTTAAAAGGGTACGAAGATGGGATATACAAAGAACGTCAGGTGAATAAGCAAAGGAGAAACGTTCTTGTAGATAGGAAGGGGATTTGGGATTATGTAAGATGTTGAAGAGAAGACAAAGTATGCGAGTGTTCCTGCGAAGACGAATTGGGAGCCACTTGAGCTTTTTGCGAAATTGAGAGACGTGATCATAGTTTTTGAGACCGAATATAAAACGTATACATAGATTTTGCAAACGCTCAAGCTTGTTTAGGAGCTCCTCTGTGGCATCCAAATAACAGGCAGCGTAGTCGATAATGGGTTGAATTACGGCTTGGGCAAGAGTAATTTTAGTATCTAAGGGCAGGAAATTTTGAAGATGTTTTAAAGAGTGAAAGGAAAAGTGGACCTTTTTGCTAACTTCCGATACATGAGATGACCAGGAAAGATGAGAGTCGAAAATAACACCGAGATTTTTAGCAGTTTCTGTAAAAGCAATGTGTGAGCCATTAAGTAACAAAGGAGGAAGGGCTGATAAAGCAATGTCCCTCCGTAACTATCATGGCCTGGGATTTGCTAGGGTTGATAGTGAGACCAAACGCTTTAGCACTTTATAGCTTTTTATACCTAGTAGTGCCTAATTAAATTTATCCACACAATGTTTAGTTACATTGTTTTGTATAAGTGAGGACCTTATATAGTCTGTATTTTTTTGATACTTTAGTCTTCCAAATAAAATAAAAAAATGATACCTACAAACTTACTCTATTATTTTACACAAAACGAATGTAACAATTAACAATATAAATATATCCTAAGTTGAAAAAATTGTGAAACATTAGTTATGCTTTAAAATAAATAATTAACGGAATTTTGGATTTAAATTACTAGGCCGCTATTAAATGAATTCGCAACTAAGTATTTTACATTGCAATTAATTGCAATGAAAATGATTATTAGACCAGAAAAATATACATAGGTAATCTGAAAGCACAAATGTGTTACCTACTGTGCAATTAAATTAAATTTTATAAGTTAGCTACATTAAAATTGTAGTCCTCTAACTATGGTATATAATAAGTGGTGCCACTTTCAACATTACATTTGAGACGGAATGCATAATAATACGTAAGCGGTATTCGAAGGGGAAGCAATGATACCTAAATGCAACTGAAAGGTCATTTCGGATGCCGGACACTCACTGTGATGACAGTTATTATTTAAATCCTGTTATTAATCAGGTGTCTAGAACGAGTAACCGAACACATTAAAACTTAATTTTTCTACATACTGCCTATAACGGTAAATATGAAAAACCAGTAAAATAAATGTTTAATCTTTTTCGTAACTAAACTAGCAGAACTCTTACTAGTAACCTTGTTTGGTTTACCCTTACGTATCATACAGAAAAGATTTTTTAGGGCCTCTTCCCACCACTCATTTCCACCACTGTGGCTCCTGTAAGCGAAGGTCTACAGTGATCACCACTGAAGAAACCGAAGTTTGACCATTTGGCTAGTCCTGGAGTTTCGAAAGCTGTGCAGCACCCATGGTCACGGTAGGACTCTAAAATAAACCGCAATATAATCCGTAAAAGTAGTTTGATTTCAATACGCAATACATTTTATGCCGGTTTTACTGTAGAACGAAAGACCCTTACTGATTGACTCACGATTAACCCCATCTGCAAGGCACCACGGATGCTACTAATCATAAGGGATGTATTTGAGCTATTACGATACTAGGTATTCTCCAAAATCTGGAGAATGTATTCTTAATCGCTACAAGGTCCTAATAAAAAATTATGTACATCTGAAACAATACGTAATATGGACAGAAATTCTTGTATCTATACATAAGTACGACTATATTTAAGTGTCTTTTTATTATACCACCAAGGTGGCAAGCAAGCGTATCTACGGCCCGCCTAATGGTAAGCAGTCACCGCAGCCTATAGACGCTAGCAACACCAGAAGAATCACTAGCGCGTTGCCGACCCTTAAGACATTAGAAATTAAGTCATTGTGTCCGGTAATTTCACCAACGTTACGGCAAAGCGTAAATACTCACTCAAAACTGGACAAGCCCGACTGGAGTAATACTTACAGAAGGTAGGTTAATTATCGCCATCTTCTGTAGTATGGTTACCAGTAACATCAGCTTAAGGGTCTCAGTGTCATCAGCTTAAGGGACCATAGCTGACCTATTCCTTTTGCAACAAACACAGCAAGCTAGATAAGATAGTTTCATCCACCGTTTCTCAAAAAAACAAAAACAAAAATGTTCTTACAAATTCTCGTTTTGCAACTTATTGTAAAGTTCTTTTAACCTAATCGAAGTTCAGAGGCAATTAAACTAAATCCGAGATAAGCGATCGATCCAATCAGAGTAGCCGTTGCTCAAACCGGGATGACGAAATGAGGCTGTGCCTTGCATCAGGAGCATTGTAACTACATAGTATCTAATTATCTTGTAAGATTTGATATTGTCTGAAGTTATTTCCGACATTGAACGGTGCTGATCGGTGAATTCAGTGACAAAGTACATCAACCAAAAATTATTAAACTTTTAACGATTAAAAATTAAGCAGATTGAACTTTGACTATAGACAAGTCTTCAGGTTGAGTGTTTCTCAATTCAAGCCTATTTTCACGTCTTTTCATATACAATAAAATGGATTTTTAGATGCACATATGTCAGAGTTCATAATGCATTATGCATTATGAACTCTGACATCATCCAACAAAATGCGAATTTATCCAGGAGTGATCACCGGGCACCAGATTTATACCCTATGTTCGTCTCTCTTACATTTTTATATATACCTATCTATCTCCTGAACTGTTAAAATTGTAATCTGCTCTTGAAAATGTAATCAACTGAAAAAGACGCTGAGACGAAGAGATTCAAGGTCCAAAAAACAATTTACCTTTGTATAAGAGAAATCTGTGCTTGGTTGTCATTCTTTAAATACAGCACTGAGGTATATAATCGATCGTACGAGTGTGCATTTGCCAACTTTGCATAGTAGGTACGAGTAAGGCGGATTTAAATAATGCCTTAAGCATTTTCTGCCAGACTATCTTTGGAGATGCATAGAAACATATTGGCCGGGTGCAAAGCTTATTAGCAGTGGCGTGCACAGAGGGTAGGCAAAAAAATGTATTCGGCTTGTTTCACCTATTTTAAGTATGTTATTATACTATTTCAAATATCCATATGCAAGCAAATACTATAGACATATTAATTTGCATTTGAAAACATTAATAAGTTTATTCAGCGGCTCCATACTGACAAAAATACTTTGCCTACCCTAGGATTTCTATAAACAGTCTTAATTTAAAAAAATCTTAGTTTGGACATGAATTAACGTAATTTTTTTTATGTAAATGGATATGTTGGTAATATTGGTTAATTTAAGAATATTTGTGCTGGAACACGAACAAATAGCATAAAGCATAAACAACTCGTAGATATTTTTGCCTGCTTTCAGTGCACGCCACTGCTTATTAGATATATACTTAATATACTTACCATAATTTTAGAATCCCCGTAGGATCCGGGTTAGAATTACATCCCCCCATCTCCTGTCGTTTGGTGTCGTAAGAGGCGACTAAGCGAGAACAGGAAGACGGGCAACAGCGTCTTTCTTTTGAATTTATCTTGCGCCTATACTGTGATCCCCAAGACACCTGTCAAGCGTGGGGATTATGGCAACCCCTCCCATCTAAGTGGACGTCCATCGGCTGCTAATTAATTTTAGAATAATTCCACCGAAGACTGTCTTGAATGTTGATTAAGTCTTTTGAGTCCGGTTAGCCGGTGAAGCTACCCATTTTGTCCAATTAAGTCTCGAGGCCGATTTTGACAAATTCAAATTCAAATTGAAGTCAGTCAAACCAAAACTAGTCTAGTCTAATCGATGATATTTTATAGTAAGTAATATCATTGTCTGTCTACATTCATTAGCAATCATACATGATCTTGACATCCTTTTTAAAACGTTGCTATTAGTTTTAGGCGACCTTATTTCACATTTTAAATATCAACGATGCTTTGTACATTCTAAGTATCCTTTTACCTATATCCTTTCACTAACCACTGTTAATTTGTATACACAATAATTATTTCTCTTTCAACATTCAAAACAGAATAAAAAGGACATTGTTCCTTTTGTAAAAAAATACGAGACAAAAGAACAAAACATTTGACTTATAAAAGTCAGTTCTTCGTAATTTGTGTAACATTAAAGCTGTTTAAAGTGTCGCTGTCGTATTATTTTTCCTGTTAATTGTATATACTGTGAAAATAAAAAAGAGTGAAAGGCTAGCCGCACACGGTCAATAATGTTGTCAATATTCAACAACCTGTGCGATTTAACTATGCACCTGGCGCTGTGATGTCGCCTTCCAGCGAGGTGCACAGTTAATTCTGGCGGGTTGTAGAATATTGACAATATTATTGTAGGTGTGCGGGCTACCAAACAGTGTAGAATCGATGCGGTACTGACAACTGAACCATATAAATTATATACGTAGGTACCTACGTACTGGAATACAAGTAGGTACACAGCTGCATGTATTGTACTATGTTTTGTAGCCTCAGTAGCGGAGAGCTGCTTGCATTTCAAACCGGAGGTCCCGGGTTCTAATCCCGTGGAGAGCAACAACTTTGTGTAGTTGTTCCATAGAAGCTAGGACAATGCAGGCCGATCACTACGATTGTCTATAAAGTAATATGATCCATGCGTCGGACGGGCATGTAAAAAGGTTTTCCGTTTCCTCAGATTGTGAGTACAAGGAAAAGGAAGAGAGAGTGCACTTGTGTCTACGCAAGCACTTGTGCACTATAATATCTCCCGCATAGATGGCTAATCTTGCGAAAGATTGGCCGCTGTGGTCGTATCGGCCTGGAAGACATTATTATTATGTTTAGGATAACGTACTGAGTAGGTCAGTAGACACGAATAATAAAATACTGACAGCACTTAATAGGTACTTGAGGATTAACATATAATACAATTATAATGTACCTATCTATAATAAATCTCTGCGTAGTCTTATTTTCTTAGCCACCGCGGCGCAGTGGGAAACGGCTTCCTTTGCAAATCGGAGGTCGCGGATTCAAATCCTAAGGAAAACAACATTTGCGAGTAATTGTTCCTTGCTAGTGAGGGCAATGCAGGCCGATCAACAGATGCTGATCATCTGGAAAGTAAGATGATCTTTAAGTTAGATGGGCATGTAAAAGTTGGTCCTGCGTGAAGTGGCCATTCTGCATCAATACCCTGCGTCCGAATTCTCTCCGGCGGTGTCGGGTCGGTCATCTGTCGCATCGGCTAATCTTCTTAAAACCACCGAGGCCTAAAATCTGGTCTAAAGAACATTATTTGGAGGCTAATTTTGACAGCCGCTACACTGCCTTAGTAAAGTCATACGGTATCCGGGTAAGAATAGCACCCTCTCATCTCCTCCCGTTGGGTGTACGTAAGAGAAGAGGTGACTAAGGGAAAACAAGAAGACGGGCAGCAGCGTCTTTCTATTGAATTACCTACCACCTATACTGCGATCCCCAAGCCGCCTGCCAAGCGTGGGGATTATGCCAACCCCTCTCTTCTAAGGAGGAGGTCTTCGTTCAGCAGCTGCTGATGATGATGATGATGATGAGTAAAGTCGCGACAATGTATCACTTTGAAATAATAATATAAATACGTTTACTCATTAGTTAATCTTTTTTACCGACTGGTCCAGAAGTCGAGTTATAGTTTCTATTTATTTTTTTGCACCATGTGTGGTGTAAACGGCCTTAAAAGCATTTTATCCACAAAAATGACGAACAGCTGCAGCTAGTTTATAATTAAAATATAATGTTAAAAATGTTAGCTTTCGAATGACGTGCGAAGTCCGCCAACCCGCACGTGGCCAGGGTGGTGGACTATCGCCTAAGCCCCTTCATCTTGAGGGGAGGCCCGTGCCTAACCATGGGACATCGACCAGGTCTGGTATTATTAGTATTATTATATTTAAAAATATTTGTTGCATTAAATTATATTTAACGCCAATTTTGATCATAAATTTAATAAACGTTCCTTATATACTTTAACTACACGAAAAATGTCCATAGTTCATTTCCGACTTCGCCATATTCTAATCATAAAAAATATTGACGCAATGTTCCGTAGATACCTAATAATTATAATAGAATCAATATCCTTATGTACCGAGCGTGTCCGTTTGAGTGCCTGTCCAACAAGGCATATATATGTAGTCTATAGTCTGCACTACGATAAAGAGTGCGCCCTTTTAAAGACAATTTATAGGATTAGCGAAATTTATTCATATTCGTCATCATCATCAGCAGCCCAAACACGTCCACTGCTGAACAAAAGCCTGTCCCTTAGAAGGGAAAGGGAAGGGGTGGTTATTCATATTGTTTTAATACAATTTATAAACTTGCCACATGTCTTCTTTAGGGTTCCATACCTATAAGATAATAAAACTTTAAAAAATAAAATTGAACTGATTTCAATATCACTGAAAAGTATAAAATAATTTAAATATTTTTGAAATTGGTGTTAGCTTACCGGCTGTGTATATTTGGCACCAACTTCAATAATATTTAAATTATTTTATACTTTTCAGTGATATTGAAGTCAGTTCAAATTTTTTTTTCTTAAGTTTTATATTAAAATTTTTAGTGATATTTTCATATATAAAGATTGAACCATCGAAGACCGTAAAATGATCTTTTAGGTTATGATCACATTATCGTCTACATAGTTTTACATAATTCATGTTTCTTAAGAAAAAAATATCCGGTCGTAATGAAATTTGCATGGAATCATCACAGTAGTTTACTCTCTCAAATAAAAAAATAATCATCGAAATCGGTTCATAATTGTCAGAACAATGTAATGGAGAACATCAGTTTTATGGTTTTTACCAGATAAATTCCTCCTCGTCGTTCATGGTCCTCCAGGAAGTTCTTATCCGGTTGTGATAAATTTCATACAGATTTATTACAGTGGTTTCTTCTTTCGAATAAAAAAAGAATCATTGAAATTGGTAAATATTTGCTAGAGTTATGACCATTTTTGTCCTTAAAAAGCGACATAAAGTCATCTATATAGGCTTTCCTGCAGCATTCCTGCGCAGACACCATTCTTGTTTTTTCAGGAACTACTTATTACTACGCAATATTTTTTTTATGGGACCCAATCAATGGATTGAAGAATGGATGGAAGAAAGATTTTTTCAAATCGGTTCATAATTGCCAGTTACCAGTTATGCGCGAACATACAAAAAAAAAATATATTTATGTTTCACAGTTCGGTCCTTAGCAACTTATAATGTTTACTTATTGTAGTTATGCGTCCATACTACTAGCCTTGCACGGTGTTATTAAAAGTTTTTTTTTTTTCGGGTACTTTATTATTTTATCACTTTGCCTACCACCACCACACTGACACTCCTATAAGACGGCCCACCCGCAGTTTATCTTCATTGTTTGTTTCCGTGCTCAAGCCTTCGCACGTCTCCAATCCAAAGCTGCAAGTGTATTCAGTATTACATAAAAAGTGAAAATCAAGAACCGGACACCTGGGAGGCGACGCCGCGATGTCGGGACAACGGAGAGGTGCGGTGGTGACGTCGGACGTCTCTTCGTGCTTCGGGAAATGAATCGTCGTGCACTATTGTGTTCGTACGAATCGAGCTTCCATACCGGGTCGTCTCACACGTACATAAAGAACACATTTACGGTTAACAGCGATGCCCCACCAGCGGGTAGTTGTCACCCCATCAGCGGGTATTGACGTTATCGCTGTGTTCAGACGATGCGAGCTTCCAATACCAGGGTCGTCTCTGTCGTAGTGTTGAACACGTTAACCGTATAGTGCGTTACACAAAAGCGATGCACACTCCTGTAGTTGTTGTTTTCGCTGTGTTCATACGATGCGAGCTTCCAATACAATCGGGGTCGTCTCCGTCGTTCACCGTTATAGTGCGATACGTCCGCTCTGCTGATGTGAGTATACATATATATATATGAGTATTTACGGTTAATTGCGATGCACACACCCAACAGCGGGTAATTGTTGCTTTCGCTGTGTTCATACGATGCGAGCTTCGAATACAACCAGGGTCGTCTCTGTCGTAGATAACGAACACCTTTACCGTCATTGTGCGATACACAATGCTCATGTGAGTATAGGTCTTGTTGCTGGTATATCAGTATGACATGTTTACGATGTTATCTTTACGATACCTGTTTCCACGCCGTGTCGTCTCATTTGTACAAACAATGTACAGATGTACGAATAAATGCGTTGCGCATTCCTTATTGCGGGTATTTTTTATGACTTATGACTTAACGCTGTGTTTAGTAAATGCAAGCTGCCAATACAACTGGGAACATATAATCCGATCTATTTCATTAGCCAGAAAAATTCCACTGTTGAATATACGAAGACGTCCATCTTGGAACGTCACAATTAACGATAATTTGCTATTATCATCCACCGATTGCCTGGGATTCTTACAATATCGTCAGATATAATTCGATGTGTAGGTACTCCTAATTATCGGAATGCGTCGTGCGCCACTCGACGAGATGAGTAAATAATTAAAAACTTGTAATAATAATTATAATAATAATTCACAGTAGAATGAATTCAAGACTTCATAGTTCGTACTGCAAAGTGGTATCTAGCAGAGCCGAGGCGGACTGGCCGCCGCGGGCTTGACGCTCGACGACATCCTGGCCGGCCTACAGCCGGAGCATCCGTGAGTGCCACCGTGGAGCTGCAGTAAGCAGCCTCTGAACTTATGGGACAGTACGCCGCGCCTGCCGCCTCCTACACTTATTATAAATACCTACTTAAGTACTTAGTGGAAAGTAACTATTGATAAATCTGTTCTAGAGAACATAACAATATGACGAATTAGCTAAATTAATTACCTTTATGACTATATTTATGGTATAACTTTATGAACAGTAAAGTTGCAATATTTGAATGTGACAATATTAAGGACGAATTTTTGTCATACATAATTCTAATTTCTACATTTATTGCTACATTTAAATCTGTGTAGTAAATTTATAAAGTTCAATATTTTCTAATATATATATATATATATTCAGGGTGTTTCAAGAACCCTGTCCAATCACAGTGAGTGTTATAAAATATCTTAACACGATCATATTTAAGTACGTAATATTTTTTTATCTAAGGCATATATTATTATATAGATAAATAAAACCTTATAAACAGCGTTTAAAAAAAAAAACCCTGTTTGTTTACCGAGGTACTCAGTGTCAAAATACGATTATATATTATATAATCCTTTGCTAAATATATCATAAAAATAATATACATGATCTTAGTATACCTACACAGTTTAAAAAAAAAAAAAAACATCCTGTCTGATCTTTGATATTATTATTCAGAATTCATACGATTATACTTATGTATTTTTTTGTTGAATATTTCATTGGTTTTTTTCTGATATTATATCTACCAGCGTTGCGAATATTCCTCTTATAAGTTTGATGTGCCTTTTAATGTGTAATACACCACATTCAAGCTGTTTTGAGTAACTTATATGTTTTTTCTACAATATACACAAAACTATCTAGTTTACGCTCTCTATTCAATGTCTTTGCTTCTTAAGATTTTTGAGATTGACAAAATAATTTTACACCGACCATATTATTAGTTTTTACTACCTATTAATTTTGATTGTTAATATATTTTTGGAGATAGGAACTATTCTTGAGTTCAAATATATTATTTGTGTTTACTAGTACGTCACTATTACCATCCCTTAGTATTAATAATTTAAAAAAAATATTGTTGGGTAATTTTAATTTTTTTTTATGCCCTGGTTGCGGGTTCGATTCACACGCAAAACACATTTGTCTGCGTGAACATTCTTATTTTGAGCGTTAATTGTCTATACAGAATATAAAGCATACCTTGGCGTATTTGTTAAAAAAAAAACAATCACATTAAGTACACCAGAAATAGATATATTTGTAATTTGGAGGCTTTACGAGTTCTTCCTATATTAAAAAAAAAAAAAAATGTAACAGAACTTAAATCCTTTTTGGAACAATGACACGTTCGGTATCTAATGAGTGCATTAATTAAAGATTGTGACTGTTGTGTATATACCTACCTACCTCTATAGCACCTAAATGTACTAAATAAATACCGATCACGACCATGATCTGCTAACAATCTTCTTTATTTGTCTGACTGCGAAATTGGTAAATAAGTTATACTTCTTGACTGAATAGACATTCACGCAATTTCAGGTTGTGGTTATCACCAGTAATCCGCAATAACGTTAGGGTCATTGGCGCCATACGGGCTGCATAGATATTATAAAATAAAAATAAAAATAAAAAAAAACTTTAAGGTCAATATATGACTGTTTTACATAATATCCTTTATGAGATAAGCTAACGGTCATTGACATTACAATCAGCTGACAGCTGGTAGATACATATGAGGGTAGGTGACACAATAAATATTGACACAATAATATTTGGAGGGTATATCTCCTTATCTACCCTCAACTTATAAAATGTGACATAAAGTCTTGACCCATACATATGAGGGTAGGTGACACAATAAATAATATTTGGAAGGTATATCTCCTTATCTACCCTCAACTTATAAAATGTGACATAAAGTCTTGACCCAATAGTTGTTTTCTAAAAAAAAAAAAAAAAAATGACGCAGTAACTTTGAAGTGCAACTAATTAATCATAAAGATACTTTTACTATTATGGATGAAATTAATACAGGTTTGTTCATTAATTACAATTTATTGCTTACCTATTGTCAAAGTTCAATAATGGTTCGGTTATGCATCATGTTAATTAAATAATTAATTTATGGTTTTTTCTATCTGTTCTATGTGGCCTGTGTGGCCTTTGGGAACATTTACGTTCACAAACTGATATTTACTTACATGTTACCCTTATTATATAGTTCAGTTATTGATTATATAAAATAATTACGAAAATAAACTTCAATTTCAGTCATTGTCTAATGCTGAGGTTTTGCATATTTCCTTTAAAATTGTTTTTGTAAGCTTGGTGCATTTGCGCGTTTTTACAAAACAATCATTTATTGCCACTGTTGACAGGTTTTGAAGCGAGTTTTTTCTCGATTTGACATTTCTATTCTTACTTACTTAACCTTAATAATGGATAATTTTGCTTGCGGTTCCTCCGCAGTATAAATTACGATTGGTCAGGGAAGATAATCTACTTTATTACAGGCTTAATACTTACGTCTGAATTTTACTGTTGGCTACGTGTAATATAATATTAGTGTTATAAGACTCGTATCAAGGTTGTTGTTAGAAAACTCATTTGATATTTAAAACAAAAAAGAAAAAAATCTAGTGCATAATATTATGTAATGTTGTTTTTTGATTAAGTATAATAATTGCAGAGATAAATGAATTTGGATTTTTAGGGCATATCTTGTATTATCTATTCTATTTTATTTTATTGGGGAAAACAAACAGTTATACATTTTAGTATCAGTACACAATATGCATGCGTAGTATAGCCAAATCTACAAACAACAACATTCCCCAAATCATAATAGCTAATATTCACATTTTATAGATCATCACTCTAAACATCCTACAATAAGTAAACATTATAAGTTGCTAAGGACCGAACTGTGAAAAATAATTAAGGATCAAACGAACTTACCCTTAAGTGAAGTTCGATCATAATTATGTGAACAGTTCGGTCCTTAGCAACTTATATACTCCCCTCCCTTTTAAATATCACCCGTCCCAAGTATAAAATGTGAAATGTTTTTCCTACTCTAAACATAATGAAGATAAACTGCGGGTGGGCCGTCTTATAGGAGTGTCAGTGTGGTGGTGGTAGGCAAAGTGATAAAATAATAAAGTACCCGAAAAAAAAAAAAAAAAACTTTTAATAACACCGTGCAAGGCTAGTAGTATGGACGCATAACTACAATAAGTAAACATTATAAGTTGCTAAGGACCGAACTGTTCACATAATTATGATCGAACTTCACGTAAGGGTAAGTTCGTTTGATCCTTAAATATACAGACGAATTGAGAACCTCCTCCTTTTTTGAAGTCGGTTAAAAAGGAACCCTTAAGGTGAGATTTCATCTGTCTGTCTCTTTGTCACACCTATATTTCAGGAACCACTGACGCTATCGATTTGAAACTTGGAATAGTTTTAGATCTAACTTAGCCAACCTCATCGCAAATACAAAATAAAATATTTCTTTTAGGTTTTTTTTTTAATGGGAGTAGAAATGGGTCATCATAATTTCAAAGTGAGACTACTATATTGAGTGGGTTATCATATGAAAGGGCTTCATTTATACATTTTCAAACAGATTTTTATTTTGGGTTATGTGACGTAGCTTTTGGTTGATAATCAAAAATGTAAAAAAAAAATACCGTCCCCCTTAATTCCGAAGTTTGTGGACGGAAAAATCTGAAATAATTAAAATAATTATGGGTAATACATGTGTATCTATATTTTACAGGAAAAATAAAATGACCTTTCTAAGTAGTACAGTTTTTTAGTAATACTAAAAAAACTTCGACAAACAAACAGTTATGCGGTTGGTTTTTTTTTGCGATCTGAGGTGTTACATGAATAGTAAAATTACTTTAATACGTCCAAAAACAGTACCTAGGAACCCTTGGTGCGCAAGACCGACTCGCATGAGACTGCTATTTTTTATTCTTGTCTACGCAACGCGCATTTAACGTAATACAATATGTCTGTAACCACATTCCTCGAAAACTAAAAACCTATTTTTATTTACCGGTTAAATGTCTGTAGTGAACTAAATAATAAGTACAAAATGTACTTGTTATTTAGTTGTTAAGACAATAAAACTACAGCGTGACAGTATGTCATATTTTGTTATACCTAATAATTAAATATCTATAATTAATATACAATATTAGTTAGCTTAATGATTTAAATAATACAAGTAAAATTTGTAAAAGAACAAATAGCCCGACTGCGAACAAACGAAATGGTCCCAAATTATTTTAATAAAAGGTATCCACATTACATAATTACTTTAACTTGACTTATTAAAACCTCTAATTTAATACCTAATTGATGATTTAAAATTTTTAGTACTGTTCCTGATTAGAATGTGGTAAGTATCTTAGTACGTAAGTACCTTTAAGTAGCTTATACACTTGAAGTGGTTATTCATTCATCTTTTTTTGTGTATTTTTAGTGTGTAAGCTGTTGATGGATTAATAAATAAATAAAATTTTGTACCAAAATCAAAATGGCGATAGCCCGTAATACTTCGAATGGCAGGACACACTATCGCTAATGTCGATTCAATGGTAACAATGTTTAAAAAAAAGTGATAAAATGACAAACCAGCTGAGTTTCTCGCCGGATCTTCTCAGTTGAGGCAGCGTTGTGAAGCGGTGGTAGCTTTTAAAAAATTGACCATTGTAAAAGTGCTAGCGTTAAGCCTATTTGAAAATAAAGATTTTTGACTTTGACTATTATCAACATTTTTACTAAGCCGTTTAGGCTATAGGCCGTGCCAAAGAAATAGACTTACATATTATATACATACATACTCTCAAAAAACAAAGCCCTCCTTCTGCTGCAGTCAGACGTAAAGTAAGAGTTATATTGTTGTGAAAGAAATCAAAGAAGACACCTTTGTTCAGCGAATATACTAGTAAACCATATCTCTACCCATACAACACGGAACTGTAATGTATTACTAATCGAATAATTCGTCGTGTTCTTGGACACCACTCGCGCGCGCGCGCCTTTCATCGTTCATAGCCACTCTAACCGAGCTGCTGAACGATTTCCTATCTAATATCAACACGCATACGAACGAGTTTAAAACCACTATATTACTACTCCTTGATTATAAGATTTGTAATCATGGTTATTGCACCGAAATATTTTGAATCAATTTGTGAAGTATTTTTAATGAATCAAAGCATAGTACAATAAGCAATGATATATTACTAAATATCATTGACAATAAGATTATCATTTAGTTTTTGACTTCTAAAACATACTACAACCTCGTAACATATGAAATAGCTACGTGCTCTACATAGAATTCGACGTCGTTGTCTCGCACTACATACTCTGACCACGAAATACTTGCACTATGTTATAACCGACACACATAGCACAAGGTCATAATATTGACAACTGACATTGTTCTATCTAAATACGAATAATATTACGGCTGAAATTGCCTTACCTTTTAATTATATCCGGTCAGTATAAATATGGCAGAGTGCGAGTCGAATTTATCAGTCGACCGTCTGCGGTTTGAAGTGATCTAGTTCGTCAGTAAAAAAACACAGACCACGTTCACAATGAAATCGATGGTGGTGTTGTTCGCTCTCGCCGCTGTGGCCTGCGGCTCCCTGGTGCCAGTGGCGCAGCCCCCGCACCACCCCGCCATCTTTCTGGACGCGCACGCGCGCCCCCTGGACACCGCTGAAGTGATCAACGCCCGCGCCGTGCACCTGCAGGCCAAGGCTCTGGAGGGACACTACGCTCCTCTTGCGCACGCTGCCGTCGTCGCTCCCGCTGTCCACGCCTACGCCGCCCCCTTGGCCGTCGCCCCTGCCGCCGTCTCCCACCAGTCCCGCGTTGACGTGCGCACCAGCCCCGCTGTCGTGAGCCACGCTGTCGCCACCCCCGTCCTGGGATACTCCGCCTACGGCCTCGCCGGTCACGGACTCGCCGGTCACGGCCTCGTCGGTCACGGACTCGCTGGTCACGGACTCGCTGGTCACGGACTCGCCGGTCACTACCTGAAGAAGCGCTCCCTGGGCCACCTCGCCTACGCCGCTCCCGTCGTGTCGCACGCCGTGGTTGCGCCCTCCGCCGTGTCGCACCAGTCCCGCGTTGATGTCGTCTCCAGCCCCGCTGTGGCGTCCTACTCCGTGGCCGCTCCTGTCGTGTCTCACGCCGTGGCCGCGCCCGTCATCGCCGCCGCCCCCGCCGCCGTGTCCCACCAGTCCCGCGTCGATGTCCGCACTAGCCCAGCCATCGTGAGCCACGGTGTCGCTACCCTCGGTTACGCAGCCCCCATCGCTCACGGCTACGCAGCCCCCATCGCCCACGGCTACGCCACTCCTTACGCGCATGGTGTTGTCGCCGCTCCCCTGGCGCATGGCGGTCTCCTCCATTCCGCTCCCCTTGCCCATGGTTGGTGAAGAGTGAAACTGACGAACACCTAAGATTATGACCTAAGATGCTAGAAAAAAATGTAAAAAAAAGAAATATTTATAAAGTACATACGATACGACAAACGTTTAACTGATTTTAATTTATCCTAAATATTGCACCTATATTAAATATTGAATATTAGAAGTACACCAAGTTAAAATAAAATCTATATTGATGTACATACTTAATCGTTATTCATAATAACGATTAAATAAAGATATGATGACCTGTAATGTAACCGTGAATGGAAGTAGAATGTAACAAACACTTGAAAACACATTAGGTAGGTTATCTCCAATATATATCTCTAATTAAAATATAAGTTTAGTTTAAGTACTCGTAATTATACATTAGTCAATTTAAAAACACTAATAACCTCAGCGGTTTTCTTCTCAGTCTATACACAGTGAACAACATGTGTTTTAACACTTTTAATAATTAGTAGTTTTTCTTTTACCAAGTATAACTGGCGCACCTACAAACGTCAATTATAGTTAATTGTGATTAAGACATATTTTGTAAATGGATTATTCCAACTTTAGAAGAGAAATAATACTTAATACGCGGATAGTGAGTAGATACATCAATAATCTCGTAATTAATCTATACTTATAATAAAACTGTAACAGGTCCAATTCTGTACATTGAAGATATTTTGAAAATTATGTTTGGAGGGCATTCTATAACCGATACTTAAGCCAAAAATGTATTTTTTTTTTATTTTTGTCTGTCTGTCTGTATCACGCCGAAACTACTGGATGGATTGAAACGAAACTTGGCATGATTTGAGTTAATACTCCTAGGTAGGACATAGGATACTTTTTATTCCCACATTCGGCACGGTTCCCTTGGGAGAGGGGACTAAAGTCAAAATGTGTACTTGGTTATACGCTTGTTCCGATTTTAACAATTTTTCATTATAATTATAATAAATATTTGTAAGGGAACACTCATAGACAGTTGTTAACAATGTTTGGAAATCGATCAGGTTAAGCAACGTTAGGTAAGGTCATTAAATAGATGGGTGACCGTTTAACGCCATTTGAACTAAACGTCTCCGTGCTTCGGAGGGCAAGTACAAAGTGGGTCCAAGTTTTTAACCGACTTTAAAAAAGGAGGTTTTGTATTCTATGCGAATGTATATTATTGAAAGTTTAGTTAACGTAAACACAGCGCGGGCGGAGCTGCGTGGGTCAGCTAGTACTAAAATATAATCATAGGAGACTCGGAGAGTAGAAATAAATAGATTACAAAAAATCACTTAATTGCGATTAAATTTAATTGATGTCTGTGAGTGCGTCCGTAAATTATAAAAGCAACAAAAGCCCGACTGGGAACAAACAAAATCAACTTAAATTTCATGTTACATTAACTTTTTTGAAAAATATATCCTATGTCACTCCCACAACTGAGACTAATCTAAAGACATGTAATAAGTCAAAATCCATCAATCCGTTTAGGTTTTAGGTCGCGCCAAAGAAATAGACATACACACTCTCGAAAACATTCATACTCTCGAAAACATTCATACTCTCGAAAACATTCATACTCTCGAAAACATTCATACTCTCGAAAACATTCATACTCTGGAAAACATTCATACTCTCGAAAACATTCATACTCTCGAAAACATTCATACTCTCGAAAACATTCATGCTCTCGAAAACATTCATACTCTCGAAAACATTCATACTCTCGAAAACATTCATACTCTCGAAAACATTCATACTCTGGAAAACATTCATACTCTCGAAAACATTCCTACTCTCGAAAACATTCATACTCTCGAAAACATTCATACTCTCGAAAACATTCATACTCTCGAAAACATTCATACTCTCGAAAACATTCATACTCTCGAAAACATTCATACTCTCGAAAACATTCATACTCTCGAAAACATTCATACTCTCGAAAACATTCATACTCTCGAAAACATTCATACTCTCGAAAAACATATCCTTGATTCTGGGGCAGTCGAGAAGAATATCATATCATCAATATCAAATGAGACCAGAGAAGCAATACATTTACCGAAGTTAAGCGACACGCCAGCCAGCAGGTCAGCTCAATGGTATTTACGTTGAAATGTAATGAAAATTCAACCCCAAAGACTTTGATAATGTATTGTGGGATTGTTTATAACCAGTGTAGCCTAGTCGGCGAGCAAAAAATAAAAGAAAAACAAGACAAAAGGGGCTACACACATTTATTATAAAAAAAATGGAATTTAGTAAAAAGAAAGAAAAATATACAGAGGGAGTTCGAATTCACGTACGTCATCTCTATCGTACAGGAGAGTCGTGAAAGAACTTACAGCGCAACGGGCACCTTTTTTACACAATTTAGTGACGCATTTAGCTAGACTGTAGGTGACGGGACGGGCTGTAGGTTTGCCTGTCTAGACTGCACTGCACTGTCTCTCGTCACATGAGACTTTGGTTATTAAGTCTCTTGTGTCCCGTAATTTTACCAGCTACGTCCCTTCAAACCTGCGGGTCTAAAATGGGCCACTATTAGTGAATCTTAATATGAGTAGTTACGGTTTAAATTGTATTCATATGGCCTTACCAAATGTAACACCAAATATGAATCTGCTAATAAATGAATTGAGTATGATTCACCTAAAATGTGTTGCCATTATACGAAAATTACAGGAATTGCGAGAGATTCCTTTTAGATGAAATAAACTGGATCAATTGTGGAGTGACTTCAGTTCTCTCAACAATCAATGTTTCTCTATAATATTTTGAAAAGCGAAACTTACTTGTTTTGGCGTACTTACTGCCGCACTTACAAATGACAATTATAGTTAACTATCATTAAACCATTCTTGAAATCTGATTATTTCGACACTTGAAGCCAATATAATATGCTGATTGTGTTAATTATTTCGTACTCAATAATCGAAAAAAAATCATTAACGGCTCCGAACAGCTCCGCGGCAGTAAGTGGCTTTAATTTCTAATGAATAAAATAGGCCGTAGGTTTTTTGTTGGTCATCATCATCATCATCAGCCGGAAGACGTCCACTGCTGAACATAGGCCTCCCACTTAGAACGCCACAATGAACGACAATTGGCTATTTGCATCCACCGGTTACCTGCGACGCGCACAATGTCGTCTGTCCACCTAGTGGGAGGCCTGCCAACGCTGCGTCTTCCGGTTCGTGGTCGCCACTCGAGAACCTTTCTTCCCCAACGGTAATCGGTTCTTCGAGCGATGTGGCCTGCCCATTGCCACTTCAACTTGCAGATTCTGAGAGCTATGTCGGTGACCTTAGTTCTTCGGCGAATCTCCACATTTCGGATTCTGTCGCGCAAAGAAACTCCGAGCATAGCTCTCTCCATGGCACGTTGTGTGACTCTGAACTTTTCTAAAAGGCCAGCCGTTAGAGACCACGTCTCAGTACCATATGTCATCACTGGCAACACACACTGGTTAAAAACCTTCGTCTTCAGGCACTGCGGTATTTTGGACGAGAAGATATCGCGTAGTTTCCCGAACGCTGCCCATCCGAGTTGGATTCTTCGGGCGACCTCTTTGTCAAAGTTGGACCGACCTAACTGGACATTTGGTCCTAGGTATACGTAGTGGTCAACAACTTCGAGTGTATCGTTCCCAACAACTACCGGTACGGGTGCAACATGGACATTAGACATGATCTTCGTCTTGTCCATGTTCATTTTAAGACCCACCTGTTGGGAAACGCTACTGAGGTCGCTGAGCATCGTATTGAGGTCCTCCAGCAACTCTGCCATAATGACTATATCGTCGGCAAAACGAAGGTGAGTGATGTATTCGCCATTGATGTTGATGCCGAATCCGTACCAGTCCAAGAGCTTGAAAACGTCCTCCAATGCGTTTGAGAACAGTTTCGGAGAAATAACGTCTCCCTGTCTCACACCTCACTGCAATGGGATTGGTTTCGTGCTCTCTTCCTGTAGTCGGATCGACATGGTGGCGTTGCTGTACAAACACTTCGATGTACCTATAGTCAATGTGGCACCGCTGGAGGGACTGCAATACCGCCCAGGTCTCGATTGAATCGAAGGCTTTTTCGTAGTCCACAAACGCTAGACATGGCCGATTATACTCCTCGGTCTTCTGTATAATCTGGCGGAGCGTATGTATGTGGTCTACGGTGCTAAAGCCTTTTCGGAACCCGGCTTGTTCGGGAGGCTGGAAGTCATCAAAACTGCGTTCGAGACGGTTCGTAATGACTCTCGAAAACAGCTTGTATACATGGCTCAGGAGTGAGATGGGTCTATCTATAATTCTTCAATAAAGTGTTATCACCTTTTTTGAAGAAGAGAACCACCACACTCCTGTGCCATGCTTCTGGCGTAGTACCCTCGAGTAAGACGGAATTAAATAACTTCTGGAGGACTAAAAGTACCAGTTTTCCACCCGCTCTCAGAAGTTCTGTTGTGATTCCGTCTTCACCCGGCGCCTTGTTGTTCTTAAGCTGTTTGAGAGCCATTCTAATCTCGTACAAGCTGATGTCTGGGATGTCCTCATTGTAGTGTCGGGTTAGTTGGGCTCTGGTGTCCTGAGCTGTTCGGGCAATGGGTTTTCGTGTCGAGGTGTACAACTGTCCGTAAAACCTCTCGAGCTCTCTCAATATCTCCGACTTTGATGAGATGACACTGCCGTCATCGATCTTCAGCTTGGTCACTTGGCTTTGCCCAATAGACGAATTCTTTGCAAACACTTTAGAGCCTTGGTTCCGCTCAATTGCGTCCTTAATACATGCTGTATTATAGGAACGCAAGTCGTGTCGCATGGATTTCGAGATTCGTCTATTGAGTTCAGCATATTCCGACATATCAGCTGCCCGAACTGAGATGATACTGCAATCTTCAGCTGAGCTGAAGATTGCAGTATCATCTCAGTTCGGGTTTCCATTAACTTAATGGTTTGATTGGAGAGCTTCTGAGGCTTATTACGGCGTGGGGTCTTAAAGAACTTGGACCCCACTGCATGGACAGTTTGCACAAACCCATTGTTTAACTCGTCCGCAGTTTCGCATTCGGCTAGGCACTGGAAACGATTGTGTAGTTCGAGTTGAAAGTCTTCGGGGTTTTGGATTTGGGCGGTTCCCGGACGGAGCGTGGACTTCATCAGACGGGACCTCTCAAGCTTGACATTGATATTCAATGTGCCTCTAACAATGCGGTGATCGCTACCGGTTTTCACCCTGCCGATCACGGAGACATTTATTTATTTATTTATTTATTAATCCATAAATACATTTAAGTACATTAAACAATTGCAATTAAGTACATTAAGAAATTGAAGTACTGCTTTATGTACATAAAGTTGACGCACAGTAAGAACTCCAGATTCACGATATAGAATAGTAGTAGGAAACCGAAAATGTTTCCTAAACATAACCTTGAGGACAGACCTTTGAGCCCTCTCAAGGGAAAGTAGGTAAGACTTGGGAGCACTTCCCCATGCTGTAATAGCATATATTAAAAGAGATTGACAGATAGCGGTGTAGACCATGAGAAGTGTTTCTTTAGTAGCACCGTTTCTGAGTAATTTCATAATATGTATTAGTTTTCTAACCCTTCCAGACAAGGTTTGAATATGATTATCAAACGTGAGCCTTTGATCCAGAGTGACTCCTAAGTATTTCTGAACAGTCGTCCTGGAGAGAATATCACAAGAACAAGTAGTATCTATATTAAAACATGTATGAGCCTTTAGAGTGAGTAAGGGAGGAGGGCTGGATGACTTTGTTTTGTGAAAGCATATGTAGCTGGACTTGGTAGCATTAAGGGTAAGAAGGTTTGCATTAAGCCATGCAGTTACTAATTCCATACCACGATTGGCCATGGAGAAAACATTCGTCCAGTCTGAGTCTTTAAATATGATGACAGTATCATCTGCATAGCAAATAATATCAATGTCTTTATTGGAGGAAAATAGATTGGTAATATCATTAATATAGGTTATGAATAGAATTGGTCCCAAGACGCTGCCTTGAGGGACACCAAAAGATACCTCAGCAGGTTTACTAAGAAGGCCATCAACTAAAACAGAATGTTTTCGGTCATTCAAGTAGCTTGTAAACCAATCTAGAGCAATACCTCTGATACCTAGTAACTCTAACTTTCGAAGAAGGATGACATGAGACACAGTATCGAAAGCTTTGGAGAGATCAACAAATACTCCGAGACAATAACGACGATTGTCAAGAGTCGCGTAAATACTGTTTAATAATCGGGTGATTGCTTCCTCAGTCGATTTGCCTCTACGAAATCCATACTGATTATGTGATGAGGTTATTTGATTCAAAGAAGTCTGTTAGTCTCTTGGCAACTATTTTCTCTAGCAGCTTAGCAAAGACGTTAAGTAGAGAGATAGGTCTATAATTAGACGGATCAAGTTTAGAACCACTCTTATATATTGGGACAATAACTGATACTTTCCAGCAGTCGGGAAATCTGCCGCTCGATATGCTCAAGTTTATTATGTAAGTTAGTGGTTTTAGAATCAGATAACAAATTCTTTTGACTGTGGTGTTTTTTTATGCCATCAATACCAGGTGCACTATCAGCTTTCAGCTGACCAATCAAAGCAGAGACTTCAGAATCGTCAGTGGGGTGAATAAAAAAAGAATTTGGGGAATTGGATTGGATATTAACCGATTGGGCAAGATTTTGTTCTGTAGAATTGTTTAATATTTTCAAAGCTAAGTTTCGACCGATATTTGCAAAAAAATTATTACAAGTAGACAGAGAGTCTTAAGAAGAACTTTCTATATTTAAAAGTTCGACAGGCTGCCTCTTCTTACTTTCCATTTCACATATTTTATTTATTGTTTTCCAGTATTTTCGAGGGTTGTTCTTGTTTTCCGCTAATTTGTTATGATTATGCTGCAATTTTAACTTTTTAAGTAAATCACCAAGGAAGTTCCGATATCTCTTATACGATGTTAGGAGAACTAAGTTATTAGGATCAACTCTTACCCGAAGGTGAAGATTATCTCTGTGTCGCATACACCTGATGAGCCCTGGAGTGATCCAATCATTTAGGTTATATTTAGATCTGCTTAAATTAACTTGTTTAGAATTAGATTGTATTACACGAGAAAGGTGATCAGTAAAAATCTGAGCAGCGAGACTTGCGTCCGGGCAATTTAAAACAATCGACCAGTCAGTATCTTTGAGCTGGCACTCAACGGCAGCGTAATATATTTTTGAAACAACTCGGGAGTGCCCAGACTTTTGTTTCTTAACCAACCGAAATCCAGCCATGACCATGTCATGATCAGTTATTCTTGTTGAGCAAACTATACCCACTGCATCAGTTTTAACACCAGTAAAAACATGATCAAGACAGGAACCGTCTCTAGTTGGAAGTGAAATAACTGATTTTAGGCCTAGCTCAGCTGTTAAACACATGTAATCAGTAGTAGCAGATTTGTTATCTAGAATGTTGATGTTTAGATCACCCATAAGAATAATGTTATTACTTTGTGTATGATTTCTAATGTAGGCATCAATCGATTCTAAGAAATTGTCAATATTTTTATAAGAAGGCGAGCGATAAATACCAAGAATTATATGTGAGTCTGGAAATTTCAGTGACAGACATTCTGCATCTAAGATATAGGGTTCAGTCACATCAACATTCCAATTCTCTTTAACGTAAATTACCACCCCACCAGCATTGGTATTTAATCTACTTGTAGAAAAAGAGGAATAACCAGGAATAACCAGAAATTCTTAATAATGAGCATGTACCAAGATGGCATTCAGTAAGTATTATTGCATCAAAGTCAATGTTGATTCTCTTAAAAGCGCTACATAAAAGGCATCAAAATTTTTCTGCAAACTGCGTATGTTAAAGTTCAAAATTTTAAAATTATATTCAATAGTTAAAACATTTTTACACAATTCTAAAGTGTTAAGAGCGTGACAGGGTACTGAAAAGATTTCATCAATGTCAGGATTTAAGTTTAGGGTGGCCATTTGTAAATATTTATTATCTTATAATTGTTATGTACGGATGTTAGAGATTTTGTCACGCGATAGGCACACTTTGTAATCATAAATGTTACCACAGAATTATAATTGGTAAAGAAGTGAGGAATATTAAGAAGTGAATGTCCAGTTTCATTGCACAAAAATAAGGTGATATATAAAAATACAATATTATTATAATATATGATAAAATAATAAATAACGGAATAAAGTAACATAACTCCTAATAAAATGAAAATAAAGTAAATACTAATGAAAATAATACGTATGACGAAATAATAAAGCAGACTATACAAGAATTTGGCTCTCATTTGTAGAAGAAATAATCTCAGGAAATCCAAGTTTTGATGCAAGTTCGGCCAATGAGTTAATCCGTATAGCTGGAAAACCTTCTCTTTTCCGGACAAAAATAGATCCATTATGTGACCAGCAGAAGCTGTAGCCGGCTTTTGAAGCATGGTTTCTAGACTCACGAAATAACCAGCAATTATCACGTGTTAGGCGTTCGTTTATATATAGATTATACTCCTTATCACCAACATTTAGGTCCTTAGAAGAAAGATTCCTTCTTATTTTACCTGCTTTCAGCAATTCATCCCGTTTTGTTTTACGAACTAAACGTAGTACTACGGGTCTAGGAAGCTTACTATCAGTGGTGCGCTTCGGACCAGCACGGGATACATAATCAATGTCCACATCTTGCAAGTTAACTCCTACCTTTGTAGCAACTACAAGGGCAAGGTGAGTAAGGCTTTCATTCGGAGTTTCAGGAATCCCAGCTATTTCAATTTCATTACGCAGTGAGGTTTGCTCATGTTTGTTTACTTGATTCTGAAGCAAGTCCACTTTGGATCGGAGCATGGCTAACTCTAAATCTCTTTCTTCCAATATCTGAAGACGTTTGTCAGTCTGATCCAAACGAGAAGAGACTTCATCTAGTTTTATGTGACACTGAGCAACAGAGGACACTACAGTCGTAACTTGATCTTTCAAACCAGATACCTCCAGTCTTAACAGTCGAATCTCCTCAGCAAGGGTTTGAAGTTCAGCAGGATTTAGAAGTACTTGTTCACTCGGGCTACCATAAATTGAGTCACCTGAGTGCGTGACATAATTTTTGGAACGGTGCGTTACATAAAGATTGTCGGTAGATTGCTGGCGAAGTGGAGTTTGAGAATTGTCTCCTGGTCTTTTAGCATTGCATCGACACTTTGGGCATATCCATTTATTGGGGGAGATCTCTATTGCTGAAGAAGAACCCATACAGATGTCGCGATGGTAAGGCGTTTTACAGGTGTCCGTTGAGCATTTGATAAATTTTTTATCGAGTATATCTTTTAAACACCCACCACATTGAAGTTTGAATCGACGACTTGCCATTGTTAGGTTGTTATATTTCCGTACACAATTAAAACGTGCACTATACACTGGACTATTTTACAATACTGAGAATTTTCACAAATATAATAAATAATAATGGTATTTTAAACTAAAAATAAAATATTTTTCAAATAATATTAAAAATGTCAAGTTGACGTTCTTCTTTTTCTTTTTGATATATGATTTTATATACATCATCGAATATATGCTTGTTGGTCGTCATGATGAAGTCGATCTCATTTTTGGTTGAACCATCGGGGCTTATCCACGTCCACTTCCTGGATGGTCGCTTCTTGAAGAAGGAGTTCATCGCAAAGAGTCCCTCCTTCTCCATGAAGTCGACCAGCCGCTGGCCCCTTTGGTTCCGCTGCCCGTACCCATATGACCCCACTTTCAACTCATCGCCATTCCGTGTGCCCACCTTCGCGTTGAAGTCCCCCATAACAACGGTGAAGTGTGTTTTGGAGGTATGTATGGCTTCTGCTATCTCCTCATACATAGCCTCTACTTCATCGTCAGGGTGTGCCGAGGTCGGCGCGTAAACCTGTATAACCTTCAACGAATACCGACTGGTTATTCTGAGTATAAGGTACGCTACCCTGCTCGACACACTATCGACCTTTATAACGTTGTTAATGAGGGACTTACGGACGAGAAACCCAACACCACCCTGAGATTTTCGGTCTCCTTCCCGGAAGAAGAGCAAGTTTCCGGAATCAAGGGTTATCGTATCCTGTCCCTCTCGTCGGATTTCAGATAATCCCAAGATATCCCAACGTAACTTGCTCAATTCTTCCTCCAGCTCGATAATCTTCTCGTCAGTCCTAAGCATGCGGACATTATGTGTTGCCAGGGCCAAAGTTCGGTGGGGGTGGTAGCGGGGCATCTGCCGGAGATTCTTCGCACCCCCTGCTCGACCGTTACCCCGCCCGCTACCAAGGCGGGGAATAGAGGAGCTGCCGGGGACTGGGGGCCGCAAATGAGCATTGTCAATCATTGGGGGGGGGGGTGGTTGGTTGCCATAATCCCCACGCTTGGCAGGCGTCTTGGGGATCGCAGTTTCGAAAAGATGGATATATTACACAGAAGACGCTGCTGCCCGTCTTCTGGCTTTCCCTCAATCGCCTCTTACGAAACCCACGGGAAGAGAGGGGGGGATGCAAATTCTTAGCCGGCATCCCACGGCGTTTTGTTGGTACTAATAAATAATGTCATTCTGACCGATACAGCCAAAGCGGCCAAGTTTACTCAAGAGATATTGTGCACAACTGCTTGGCAAGGCACTGAGGGGTTCTTGGTGGAAATCCCACCGGAGACCCCAGGTCTCCACTCTTATGTACCGTTGGGACAGCCGCGAGGGTTTTAGTGGGTAAGAATACCACATACCCCAGTTGAACCTCACAGGTCCTATTAAAAGTTTTTTTCCAGCGTCAACAAAAAAAAATACCGGTCAAGTGCAAGTTGGACTCGCGCACCGAGGGTACCATGCCATCTATGGACGAATTTAAGTAATTTTACTATACTTGTACCACCTCAGATAGCAAAAAACCAAACCGCAAAACTAAGTTTGTTTGTCGAGGGTTTTTTTAGGATTACTAAAAAACTGTACTACTTAGAAAGACCATTTTATTTTTTCTGTAAAATATAGATAGACATGTATTACCCATAATTATTTTAGATTTTTCCCTCCATAAACATCGGAGATAAGGGGGGAACGGTATTTTTTTGACATTTTTGATTGTCAGACAAAAACTAAGTGACAGAAACCAAAATAAAAATCTGTTTTGAGATGTGCAAATGAAACCCTTTATATGATACCCCACTCGATATAGTAGTATCACTTTGAAATTTTGATGATCCACATCGACCCCGATTTCGATTAAAAAAATAAAAGATCTTTTTTTTTTCATTTGCTGTAAGGTTGTGTAAGTAAGATCTAAAACTGTTTAAAGTTTCAAATTGATAGCGTCAGCGGTTCCTGAAATATCCTATATACTCGTATTACAGGAACCGCTGACGCTATCTGTGACTGACAGACAGACAGACGAAATCAGACCATAATGGTTCAAATTACCTTTTAGGTATGGAACCCTAAAAAGCATAGAAGGTATACCCAACGGAGTCGCTGAACGTTTCAGGTGTTGACCCTAGACCTCCATTGAGTACGGAGGTAACTCCGAGGAGGAAGCGGCAGGGTTGCGACCCCTGTCTCAGTGAGCTGTCTCATTCACTCTCACAATCCCTTTTTTTTGGAGGGTAGGTGTGGAATAATACAGACGCAACATAATCTTTTAAAGTATATTTAAAATATAAATAAAGCTTTTTTCACCTTTATTCATATATTTGCTTAGTGATAAACAGTTGAAAAAGTACTACTTACGTTTGCTGCTAATCTATGTGACTCTATGTCCAAGATTAAACCACCTGCCAGCTTAGCATTTAGTGACTGCACAAATTAAACTATTACTACTTTCACAAGTGCACTATGTCTCAACTAGATGAAGTGTTATCTGTCCAAAGGAGTCTTGAAGAGAATTTCACGAAAAAGTTGAGTCAACTCGAAGCACAAATCCAGAGTGCTGGGCCTGCCAAGGACACCGTGGCAAAGGTTGCTGAAGAGTTCCGGGCTTTTAGGGAACTCATTTTCTCAATGCTTGGGCTGCTTCGTAAGCAAATTAGTGAGTGTGTCAGACAGCTTGATGGTTTGGAGACCAAGAATCGACGGAAAGCTCTTGTCTTCCAGGGTATCCCAGAGGTAGATAAAGAAGACTGCAAGACAGTTATCATGGGCATAGTCAATACCAAATTGGATTTAAAGGACTTCACTGGATCTTCCATTGCGCACTGTCACAGACTTGGAATGCCCGGCAAAGAACATCATAGGCCCATATTGGTGTGGTTTTCAAATGTGGAAGATAAATTGTCTGTCTGGAGAGCGAAGACACGGTTGAAGGGTACCAAAATATCAGTCAAGGAGTTCTTGACAAAAGCCAGGCAATCCATTTTTAGTAAGGCGCGGCTTCATTTTGGTATGCGATCTTGTTGGACACAGGACGGCGTTATCGTGATTAAGGCTTCTGATGGGAGTCGGCATAGGATCACTTCGGCGGAGGAGTTCAACCCCTTGTTGGCAAAGTATCCTAAGGCACATAGCGCATCCATAACAGTAGATAACACCTTACGTAAATGAAGCGAATTGTCACGGTATGGTTTATAACGTTTATGTTATGTTTTCTGATAGATAACCTATCATATTATCATACTTTGCCGTGGTATATATGGTTTATCTATCTGAATATTAGTACTTTTTCTAGATGTTCTTCTTGTTTTTTTTTTTGTGATAACCATTTATTTTTATTTTTTGTTATTGTCTGATTTAGTAAAACACTTTAACCATAAAATGTCAACTGTCAGATGTCAAGTTTGTACATTGTTATGTCAATTGTCAGGTGACATTGTCATTGCTGTGGTGCGTTCCATAGACAGACTGTTTATGTTTATTTTGTCATATTTTGTGTGAACTTTACATAATTTTTTTTTTTTTTCTCTTTTATTTTTCTAGATGTTAGCTGGCGGGTGGTGCAGAGATCAAGTGTTGCACCACTTATTTGTATGTTATTCGGTATTTAGTGTATTAAGTATATAATTATATTTGTATTTATTTTATATGTATTCTGATAGTGATTCTTTTTGTTCTGCTATTGAATCTGCTGATTCTAGTGATAATAGTTTTTGTTCCCTAAATAATAATCTTAGTGACTTTTTGCAACAAAATTTTAATCAACAGTCTAATAAGTTACTCAATGTTTGCCATATTAATGCTCAAAGCGTACCTAGTCATCATAGCGAATTGTATGACACTTTTATTAACAGTAACGTCCATGCCATCCTGATTTCTGAAACTTGGTTTAAACCTCACCTTCTATCAACAACCTACGCACTACCTGGTTTTATTCTTGTTCGGAATGACCGAACTGTTAAAGGTGGCGGTGGTGTTGCTATTTATTTGCGCAGCGATTTCCCATATAGAATCTTAGCCACTTCATCTTCAAATGTTTCATCTTCGGCTGAATTTCTTTTTTTAGAGGTTTGTGTTAAAGGAGTCAAAATTGTGGTTGGTGTTGTCTATTGTCCGCCAGCAATTAATTATTTCACTGATATAGAAGCTGTTCTAGAATCTTTGGGTTCTGAATATGCACATCACATCATCATGGGTGATTTTAACACTAACCTCCTAGCACTTAACTCTTCTCGCTCCCGTAATCTTCTTCGTTTGATTGAGTCAGCTAGTCTGCATGTATTGCCTCTTCAGGCTACTCATCACAATAATATTTCTGATGACACTTGGCTTGATTTAATCCTCACTTCCAATCTCTCTCTTGTTTCGTCCCATGGCCAACATGATGCCCCTGGTTTTTCTCATCATGATCTTATTTTCCTTTCTTATATCTTAAAACCTCCTAAACCTAACTCTAAGGTTCTGTATAGGCGTTGCTTTGCTCGTATGGATGTCTCGAAGCTTCATAAAGAAGCTGCTCAAATTTGCTGGGAGCCCCTTGTAGATGCTAGCACAGTTGATGATAAGATCAACATCTTTAATGACATAGTTAATAAGCTTTACGACGTGCATGCTCCCGTTAAGAAGGTTAAGTTGAAGCGATTACCTGCACCGTGGATGACTAGGGGGATTCGGATGGCGATGAGGCGAAGAAACCGTGCTTTTCGGAAATTTAAAAATGATCGTTCCGAAGACAACTGGACTTTCTTTAAAACTGCTAGGAATTTGTGCAATAAGATGATACGCGACGCTAAACGCCGCCATATTCTAGATAATATCTCTTCTTCTTCTTCTGCTGATGTTTGGAAATTCCTCGGAACTCTTGGCATTGGTAAACAAAGTCATTTTGACCTTCCAACCACAATAAAGTTAGATGATCTGAATCAACATTTCACCACAGCTTCTTCATTAGATCATCAAACAATAAACAAAACAGTAAATTATATAGCTAGTTTAAAGGCTCCAGCAATCAATTCTTTTAATTTCATTCCGGTTAGCTCTGAAGACATCAGGAAGATAATTCTGTCCATAAAATCTAATGCCATTGGCTGTGACAATATCAGCCGACACATGATTGTAACAATACTAGACTTCCTTTTACCGGCTATAACGCATATTGTTAACTTTTCCATTGAGTCCAGTGTTTTTCCGTCCTTATGGTGCAAAGCCTACGTTCGACCACTTCCCAAAATCCCTAATCCCTCTCTTCCCAGTCATTTTCGTCCAATTTCTATTCTTCCTTTCTTGTCCAAAGTGCTTGAGGCTTGTGTCCATAAACAATTCTCTAATTTCATTCATCGTAACTCCCTGATTAATTGTTTTCAATCTGGATTTAGGCCCGGGCACAGCACTGTTTCTGCGTTACTTAAAGTGACTGGTGATATAAGAACTGGTATGGAGAACAATAAAGTTACTGTTCTGGTGTTGGTTGATTTTTCCAACGCTTTCAATACTGTCAGTCATAAAATTCTTCTATCTATCCTCTCCCACCTGATGGTGTCTGATGAGTCATTGGAATGGTTTTCTTCTTATCTTCGGGAACGTCAGCAGTCAGTTCGTGTAGATGAGTCGTCATCGGCTTGGTGTAACATTAGTACTGGCGTTCCTCAAGGCGGTATTCTTTCTCCTCTTTTATTTTCAATTTTTATAGATCTCTTGACTCCTGAACTTCAGTGTGCGTATCATCTTTATGCTGATGATTTACAATTGTACTCACAAGTGGATGTTGATAGCGTCTCTGACGCAATCAATAAATTAAACGATGATTTAGTTGCTATTAAAAAATGGTCTGACAAATTTGGTGTGTCAGTTAATCCTGCAAAATGTCAAGCTATCATTGTAGGTAGTTCACGAAATTTCCGAAAAGTTAACGAGTCATGCCTGCCTGCCCTGCAGTTTAACGGTGCTGTCATCCCCTTTAGTTCTAGTGTAAGAGACCTTGGATTGTATATTGATAACACACTCAATTGGCAAACTCAAATTAAGAACATCAGCCAGAAGGTCACTCGAATTCTAAGATCTCTTTATCGATTAAAAAACTTATTACCATCAAATATAAAAGCAATGCTCGTACAGACCTTAATCTTTCCGATAATCGACTATGGTGATGTGTGCTATTATGAACTGAATGCAGATCTACTCAATAAACTTGATCGCCTTCTGAATAACTGCATTCGGTTCGTTTTTAATCTCCGTAAATATGACCATATTTCCACGCATCGTGCCCTGTTGCAATGGTTTCCTATTCGTGAGCGCAGAATTTTAAGAGCTTTGACTACTCTTTTTTCTATACTCTTTTCACCTAACTCACCTACTTATTTAACTTCGCAGTTTACTTATCTATGCTCTACTCATGATAAAATTCTTCGTTCTTCTAATAATCGTCTTCTTCTATGTCCTTCTCACAGAACTGATTTTATACATTCTTCTTTTTTCGTCCAGTCCATTCTCCTCTGGAATGCGCTCCCTCTAGAACTCAGGATGGCTACAACACGTTATACATTTAAAATAAAGTTACAGGAATACTTGCGCAGTAAAATGGCAGATTCTTCTCGAAGATAATTATGTATATAATATATATATTAGTATATTTTATTTTCTAATATATAAGTATTAGTATTATATTATTTATTGTAATTTAAATTATAGTTTTAAAATATTTATCTATGATTATTTCGTTTCGCTTGTTTTGTTTGCACCTACCACGATTTGTCTCTGCATCACCCTAAGGTAGACTGGTAGAGAATGCCTCTGGCATTAAGTCCGCCTATGTACTGTTTTGTGCATAAAGAATAAATAAAAAAAAATAAATCCCATAGGTGGACCAACGCGAATGGCGATGCGCATAAAATCCTCCGGCGACGGGGTCAAAGACAAGGCTCTGAGGTGCTCCTGTGCAGATCCCACCGGAGAGTCCAGGTCTCTCCTCTCATGTGCAGATGGGACAGCCGTGGAGTTTTAGTAGATAAGACTCCCATACCCCAGTTGGTCTCCACAGGTCGTTTCCCCCGTGACAACAAAAACACGGTTAGACGGAGGACAAATAAAAATAACGTACCTGTTTGTAATAAATTGCAGAATTCTTTGTGTAACATAAATCTGTGTGAAATGGCCTCCTAAAATCCACTAATTAATCGAAATTTTTATATTCCTTTGTCATCAAACTATGTATTAAAACATTTAATGACTGGCCTAGAAAAATGTCCCCACTTTAATTAATTTTGTGTGTTAATTAGGAAATCCAACACTATAGATTAGGTAATATGTATTACAATTGTAGAAATAAGTTTATATTACTTACGTATGTATGCATGTTTATTGTTTAATAAGTTTAATGTTTATGTGTACTGCACTGTAAATGCTTGTAATAATAATGAAATATTAATAAGGTGTGTAAATCCTAATAATTGACGGGCCCGTTGGTCTAGTGGTTAGAGACCCTGTCCGCTAACCGATGGGTCGTGGGTTCGATTCCCACCAAGTGTCTGGGTGTTATTTATCTATTTAAGTATGTATTTACAAAAAAAATGTATATAAGTATTAGTATCAGTTGTCTGGTTTCCATAGTACAGGCTCTGACTAGTTTGGGATCAGATGACCGTGTGTGGATTGTCCCAAGATATTATTATTATTTATCATAATAAAATTTAAGATTACGAGTAGTATGTATAGATTTCAACAATCCCAACATAATAAAACGAACTCAAATGACTAATTAGAAAATAATAATTAGGTGTGAGAAAATTAATAAAATTTAAGATTATCTATGTATAGATTTCCACAATCCCAACATAATAAAACGAACTCAAACGACTAATTAAAAATAATAATTAGGTGTGAGAAACCTAATAAAATTTAAGATTATTTATAGATTTCAACAATCTCAACATAATAAAACCAACAATTTTCATCAAACAAAGCTAGGATAACAAAATTTAAAATAGATTTGTATTTTAGATATGCATGTATGGGTGAGCAAACAATAACGGCCGGGCATACGTGTTGTAAATTCCACCAACAAATATGTAGTACAGTAGATACTCATATCTTAATAAATTAAACAAAGAACTATGTTTATATAAATATTAATTTTATTTTAAATTTGTCTATTCATTTTAATATAAGTCTATTAAAACGAAAACTACAATAATTTTCGTCGAACCTCATTACATCGCTTCACCAATGCGCGGTTTTCAGGGCAAGGGGTGCGGACCAGATAGCAGAATGTGCTATAGGGGCGGCATACAGAACAGGCGCTGCATGGGTCAGCACGGGAGCGGCTACCACTTCAGTCACGGCAGGCTTGGAGATAACGTCGACGCGAGACTGATGAGACACCGCAGAGGGGTAGGCATAGACGACAGGGGTCAAAATGGTAGCCAGAGATCGCTTCTTCAGGAGGTGACCGTGGGAAAGCGCGAGTCCTGCATGGGCACCGTACACTGGACTGGAGACAATACCGTGAGCGTAAGGAGCGGCGTAACCGTGCGCTACGGGGACGATGGTTTGGCTCACAACAGCGGGGCTGGTGCGGACATCAACGCGGGACTGGTGGGACACGGCGGCGGGGGCGACGGCGACGACGGGCGCGGCCACGGCGTGCGACACGATGGGAGCGGCCACGGAGTAGGACGCCACAGCGGGGCTGGAGACGACGTCAACGCGGGACTGGTGCGACACGGCGGAGGGCGCGACCACAGTGTGCGACACGACGGGAGCGGCGTAGGCGAGGTGGCCCAGGGAGCGCTTCTTCAGGTAGTGACCGGCGAGTCCGTGACCGGCGAGTCCGTAACCGGCGAGGCCGTAGGCGGAGTATCCCAGGACGGGTGTGGCGACAGCGTGGCTCACTACAGCGGGGCTGGTGCGCACGTCAACGCGGGACTGGTGGGAGACGGCGGCAGGGGCGGCCAACACGGCGGGGGCAACGGCCAAGGGAGCGGCGTAGGCGTGGACAGCGGGAGCGACGACGGCAGCGTGCGCAAGAGGAGCGTAGTGTCCCTCCAGAGCCTTGGCCTGCAGGTGCACGGCGCGGGCGTTGATCACTTCAGCGGTATCCAGGGGGCGCGCGTGCGCGTCCAGCAAGATGGCGGGGTGGTGCGGGGGCTGCGCCACAGGCACCAGGGAGCCGCAGGCCACAGCGGCGAGAGCGAACAACACCACCATCGATTTCATTGTAAACGTGGTCTGTGTTGTGAGATTCGACGAAACACGAGATCACTTCAAACCGTACAACGGTCGACTGATACTGTCTACTCGATATTGAAGTCTTTTATACTGACCGTGGTCAAATATATCGAGGGTGTAATTTCGCAGATCTCAAATTATATAAGGTAGTAAAACACAATGTCAAGTGTCATAATGAAAGTAATCAGCCTTGCTCTAGGGCAAGTGTTGCTTTGCGCTTAATCGTGCTTCCGACTACGTAGTAGTATGTTTTGATAACCAACATGATGATAACTTGTTTATGACTTCATATTTGATGGTGGATGGGTGTATGTTTAGACACTAATAGATCAGTATAATAAGATAACTGCTATTGTATTTTTTATGATTATTGTTTTTTTTTTTTTTATACTACCAAGGTGGCAAGCAAGCGTACCTACGGCCCACCTGATGGTAAGCAGCCACCGTAGCCTATAGACGCTAGCAACACCAGAAGAATCACTAGCGCGTTGCCGACCCTTAAGACATTAGATATTAAGTCTTTGTGTCCAGTAATTTCACCAGCTACAGTGCCCTTCACGCCGGAACACAGCAATGCTTACACACTGCTGCTTGGCGGCAGAATATCTGACACTGCGGTGGTACCTACCTGGACGGTTCCTTGCACAAGGAACCTACCACCTAGTAAAAATTAAATGTTCTAGTAAATGTTCTTTTATAAAAATTATTTGTCCTATATTAAAACTTCAGTGACGGCTAAACCTCAGACCTAAAAATCACGTAAGGTATCTAGAATTAGTATACATTTGACAACAATACTGTTACTTAATTAACCAGGCTAGATGACAAAAAAAAATGTTTTAGTCCGTCATTTAGATTATCAAAAAATATTGGACACGTATTTTTTCTTTTGTCGATTAACCAAAAAAAATTACGAAGATTATAGTGCTTTGAAATGTCGCGTGACGTCACGTCGGTATACAATTTTTACTGAGGCGTGATGTCAAAAGCCCCCACTCCAGAACTTAGACGCTCTATATCTTTGGCAACTTTTATTGATTTGTTAAATAAAAAAATACGTGTCAAATATTTTTTGATAATCTAACTGACTGACTAATTAGATTTTTTTTTTACTCAGTCATCATCCCCAATTTGCAGTAAATAAATATATATATATTTATAATAATAATAATAAACCCGCAGGGCAGCTAGTGGCGAGCTGTTGGTGCGTAACGACAGCACGGACCCGAGTGCTCCAGAGAGTCGGTCAGGGCCCCCACCTCGGCGTGTCTTCGTCGGCCGAGTGGAAACCGAAGGGGCCCGCAGGACTCTCGGCTCTGGCTTGCCTTAATTGGCCGTCCAGAGAGGAGCTGTTAGAGCTATATGCTCCAGCGGTGGAAGTGTTAAAGGGCATAACGCCGCGAGTAACTACGGAGAAAGCGCAGCACACCTCTCGACACCCCTGAGCCACTCACACTGGTGTTGCACTTCGCCGTCTTCTGACGGCTATATGGAGAGCCCATCTAGTGGGTGGGAAGTCACCGCTTGCCAAAATATAATTAGTATCTACACTAATTATGGCAAGTGACCCCGGCCTTTTGCAATAGCCCAGTGTTCAGTCCACCAAATGCTCACACAAAAAAAAAATTTGAAATCTTTCCACATACTCACAATAGTCCCTACACCTGCCAGAGTCAACTGCTGTTATATTTTATTTCCAACAGTTGATTTTGGCAGGGGTATTCCATTTCATTAATTTCTCCCAATAGGCCTCTACGTGTTGGATTCGTCCCCACGAAGGCCTTTTAAAATTCCGGGTGTAAAAGCCCGAGGAACCAAAAACAAAACATAATAAATAATAAAATAATAATAATAAATAATAGTATAGATGCACATTTATTTATTTCATGTTAGTAAGTATAATATTCAAATTTCATAATTCTGAAAGCGTATCCAACATAAAACATAATATCTGTATCAACCATCTACCTCCGATTACAATCATCTCGTAATCCTAATACGTAAATGGAGCGTTTGTGATTTGAAACTCTGTTAGACAAAGAAATTATTTCGTAACTTGCTTACAAAATATGAAATAAAAATGTTCTTTATCTCCATACACGCAGAATAGCAAGCGTTGTGGTATTCTACAGGATACATTTTCGAGAGTGTGCAAAGGAATTAAACGACTTCATTCGAACTTCTATCATTTGAAGATGACACGAACGGCGACTTTGCTTCGTTATGTTGTGGACACCAGCTAAGGACTGGAATAATTTGCCTGTCTTAGTATTTCCGACCGATTATAATGTGGGAGTGTCTTCAAGGCTAAAGTGAACAGGATTCTAATAAGTAAATGAGCTTTGCCATCCCCAACCGCATCATAGCTTTCCGACTGGTGGTGTTAGACTGAAGTCAAACACTATATTGGTTAAAAATAATATACCAACCTAAGCTTAGTGCTTGCCCGCGAATACGTCGAATGGTCAGGGTTGATACAGGTAGGCGGTGATTCCTTCAGAGTCGCTGGACGTTCGGGGTGTAGGCCCTTAGAACGTCCATCGAGTACGGCGGTGACTCCGAGGAGGACGTCGGCGGGGTTGTGACTCCCGTCCCCGTGAGCACCGTGACTGGTTCCCAGGGGCTATAATGCGCCCCCCGGCGGTGGGCTCAAAGGCAAGGCACTGAGGGGCCCCTGGTGCATATCCCACCGGAGAGCCCTGGGGTCCCCCCTCTCATGTGCCGATGCGACAGCCGCGGGGGTTTTAGTGGGTAAGAATCCCACATACCCCGGTCAAGCCCCAGAGCTCCCAGGGATCTTTGGAAGATTTCCCCCGCGTCAAAAAAAAAGGTTTCATTACATACCCCCGCTGGAGCTTCGAGGAACATTTCGAGCGCCGATTCCCCTTAGTCGACAGGCTTGCACCCCAAATTTTTTGGTGACTGTACAAATTGTAGGCTACTTACATATTTAATGTACTGACGACAGTAGAAGTAGGCATACTGCGATTAGAATATATGTTAGGTTTAAATATTTACAGTTTATTTACAAATATGTATACTTAAACTAGGTAAAAAACTTCCACCAAGTTGTCGTATGTTAGGTAATTATATTAGGAAAAAAGTTTTCTGTAAGTATGTTGGTGTCTAAAAGTTCGCATTGTGCTACCGATTACATGAAAATATTGAAAAGTCAACAAAGTGCGAAAGTAGGCAACGTGCAGCGAAACCATCTCGGGGCGCCGAGATGGTTTCACTGCACGAGTTCGCCGCCTCTACGCCGAAGTCGTGCAGTCTGTAGTCTAGTCTTCTTAACTAAACCGCTAAATACTAACTATAACACTGAATAATAAGAAATCGCTGAATCGTAACTAAACCACTGAATGATAACTAAACCGCTTTAACTAAATACTAAACAGTTTATGCGAAGATCTAGTGGCTTAACTAGACACGTCGTGAGACACCGTGGTCCGAACTCCACTCTATCCTTGACAGTACCAATTTGATATCCACTTTATGTAAAACATATGTACTATTTGCTAACGACAAAGGAAAATATTGTAAGCCCAGACAAATAACCTATAAGCAATTCGAGTGTCTGTTCCAGCAATCGGTACCTACTTGACCATGTGATGGAGGGGGAAGGAGAGGAGACAAGTCAAGACTTAGCAAGTAGTGGGAAATTTCCCACTTAGCTAGTAATTACTGGTTAGTATTAATGTTATTATGAAAGGTTGTCGAGTGACGACCACGAACCGGAAGATGCGGTGTAGGTAGGCCTCCCACTAGGTGGACAGACGACAATGTATGCGTCGCAGGTAACCGGTTGGTGCAAATAGCCAATTGTCGTTCATTGTGGCGTTCGAACAGGGAGGTCTATGTTCAGCAGTGGGCGTTATTTTTAATTATGAAACTGTAACGTAGCCAGTTGCAATAATGACAGTGACTAGCTCTACAATTTAACCTATCTGCTAGAATTAATATGATTGATGTAATCTGGAATTATAATTAAGTGTACTGTAAAATAGTTGTAGCTGTAATAATGTACTCTCACGGTCACAAGCGGTGTATCACCTCTAGGATGATAATCGCTTGCAGGAGCCGGCCCGTATTACGTGCGAACGAGGTAAGCGCACGTAATGTCGTTCAAACGGTTTTGATTGAAAACTGGTACACCGTTCGTGTCCGCGATAGTACATTTTAAATATTGCAATTCGCACGAGTAACGCTCACCTCAATGCTGCAACAATAGGCTAATAAAATCATAAAGACCTCAATCGATGCGATCCAATCTTTCAATTTCGATTAGGAAACGATTTTTAAATAATTGCTGAACTGATATAAGTATTGTTAAATGATTCACCAAAGTCAGCTACGAAAATACTACATATCGCCTGACGTTTATAGTACGTTTACTAGAGATTGCTGACGTAGTGATGGTATGATTATATGCTATGACATGACTCAGGGATATCTTCATCTCATGTAACTTCTCATATTTCATACTTGGCCAACGCCACTAGATGACTGCGCGTTATAGAGGCGTTGTTAAAGAGATGATCTTCCAACTGAGCGTGGTGTTAATATACTGTTACTTATCTATGGTGTTAAGCTCGGTCAGAGCCGATGCCTTCAACTTCTATATATGTGACACGTAGCGTTCAAACTTCACTAGCGCGATTCAGGAATGTTCGCGTGATATCATCTTTACGACAACACCATATCTACATCACCACCACACATGACAACGTACGTAACTACTAGAAACAGAAAGCAATCTTCCTACAATGACGCAAGATCGATCCACAACACGTCACCAACTGACAAAAACGGCTCTGGCTTATTTACTCTGCTTTATTTACTCTGGCTTAGCCAGTTGATATACTTGAGCTGTTTTAATTTTCGGATGTACCGATATTTACAAGAATCTGTATTTAAACCATAACTTATGTGTGAGTATAATCGTAATCTTATAGTCTTTTGACCGCAAAAAGAACTTCTATAACGGTGTTACCACAGTCGGATGCATTACAGTTTTGTTTCGAGTATGGTTACTGATAGCTCTGTGTTGATTGATCTAATTCCGCGATATCAACAAGTGGACTGCTACGCAAAAAATTTGCTACAAGTCGCATGTTTGGGTGTATACGCTAATCCAAGGGCAAATATAATATCCGTTTCACATCCGCAATAAACACGTAGGTGTACAAGTTGATACATATCAGTAAATACCTAAATTTAAAGTCGTGACTGTGAAAGACTTGAGTTTGATATTTATATTCTTTATTATGGCAAATTACTTTATCGCGGATCATAGGTACAGAAATTTCAGTGAAGATAGTAAATAGTAGGTACATCTGGTATGTTCCACCAGCCATGTGCTACTCTAAGACATATGCAAATTCAAGTGCAAATTCCTTGGTTCCCATCATGCCGATGACAAATCTCCATTGATTTAGAATAGTGTCACATGGAAATCCCGTTAGTTATGGGCAATCGGCTAGCTAGTATTGTAATACCTACGCGAAACAAAAAGCCTTTATACGAAAATTACATGTTACATGGACAGACGTAAGATTGGCACAGTTAAAGTTTAAAATATGGAGAAGTAAATTTTTAATAATATGCATTAGAAATATAAATTAAAACATTGCACACACTATCGCGAGTTTCAACGACCACTGTGGGCCATCTAGTATTATAAAACGGTGTAACTAAATCAGCACAGAGAACATAGCCCTCTGGCGGACAACACATGTATTATTATTAATTACATTCAACAAGAAAAACTTAAGGCTTTAAGGTTTGTCTCCTCGGAAGGCTGTACAAATACTCGTTTTCATTCAACGCGTTCTTAATAGTTGTAACAGATGGCGCTGTGTTACAATATTTTCTTTGTTTTACATTGCAGTTATAGGTAAATAATTATATGGATATGATTATTATTCATACATGAAAATATATGTATTAATTAAAAAAACTATATACCTATCATCTAGTATCAACTAATTAAACCACGAAGACCTATGTAATAACCGCCTTGTATCAATACATATAAAATTACTTGTCCTGACTGACTGACTGACTGACTGACTGACTGACTGATTCATCAACGCACAGGCCAAACCGCTGGGCCTAGAAAGCTGAAATTTGGACAGTAGGTTCTTCTTATGACGTAAGCATCCACTAAGAAAGGATTTTTGAAAATTCGACTCCTAAAGGGGTTAAATGGGGTGTTTTCTTTTGTATGAAACTTTTTATTGTATGGTTCGATTGATTTGAAATTTACTGAAAAGATTCTCTAAATAAAATAAATCAATACGTGTTTCGCGAATTTTCAAAAAAAACCTTTGGGGGTGTGTTAGGGGTTGGTAAACTTTGTATGGGATATAATTATAGCGTAGTTCAATTGATTTGAAAGTTGGTAAAAATAGTCTTAAAATAAAATGATTGAACATGTATAACAACGCTTGTAATCCAGAGGATATGATCGACAATTTTTATGCTATTGTCAATAATACTATTGATAAGCATGTGCCTAAAGTTACAATATCAGGGTCGTATGTCTACCCGACCTGGTACTCTCGCGCTTTAATAAATGTAATTAAAGAAAAGGCTAAGGTTCATAGGCAATGGAAAAAATATAAAAATCCTCTCGATTATAATTCTTTTAATATATTAAGAAGCCGACAAAAGAATATGCAGGAAAATTGCTACAAAGCTCACATTGAGGCATCACAGTCTAAAATTAAATCTTCCCCTAGGCATTTTTGGTCTTACGTACAAACTAAACGGAAGCACTATAGGGCATACCCCAAACTTATGCATTATGACAATGCAGACCTAAGCAGTGAAGCAGAAATTTGCACTGCATTCAATATTTTTTTCCAGAAGAGCTTTAATCCTTACTCTAATAATAATACCCCTTTTTCTGCAACTCACGAAACTCATGGCGATACATTACATGAGATTCAGATAGATGAAGAATACATGCTGAAACTCCTAAAAGACCTTGATGTATCGAAAGGCCCTGGTAGTGATAACATTCCCCCATTATATTTTTCAAAATGTGCGAAATCTCTTGCACGCCCACTTACTTTTATTTTTAACCGTTGTTTCCATGAAGGTCATTTCCCGCTTACCTGGAAACTGGCACACATAGTGCCTATTCACAAAAAGGGACTAAAAAGCCAAATTGAAAACTACAGACCCATTTCAATTTTAAATGTTCTTAGTAAACTAATGGAGAAAGTAGTTCACACGTTCATGTACCCTTTTATACAACGTTTTATCCCTCCAGAACAACATGGTTTTATAAAGGGGCGGTCGACCAACACTAACCTAGCCTTATTTTTGGAAGACACGCTTCGTAGTATGGACGGTGGAGGTCAAGTTGATGTAGTTTATACAGATTTTGAAAAGGCGTATGACCGCGTAGATCATGACATTCTTCTAAGAACGCTCCAAGAGATTGGAATTCACGGAAATCTTCTCAGGTGGACAGATTCTTATCTTAGAAATAGGTCCCAGGCTGTCGTGGTTGGTGGTGCTAAATCAGATATCATAAACGTCTCATCTGGTGTGCCACAGGGCTCTGTGTTGGCCCCGTTGCTGTATGCAGCATATCTGTACGATATTGGAAGGCATATTCAGAATGCAAAGTTCCTGATGTATGCGGATGACACAAAAATTTTCATGAATATTAAAAATGTAGCCGACTGCATGAAAATGCAAGAAGATCTAAATAGACTCATAACGTACTACGCTGTTAATCGTATTAATCTACATATCAGTAAATGTACAGCAATTACCTTTACCCGCAAAAATAAACCTGTATTTTATAATTATAACTTTAACGGTATAACGATCAATCGTGATAAAGTTGTTAGAGATCTTGGCGTTTTATTAGACTCAAAACTTCTCTTTTCCGAACATGTCACCTGTATTGTTAATAAAGCATATAAAAATCTAGGGTTTATTATACGTACCTGTCAACCATTTACTGATTTAGCTTGCCTCAAAATCCTTTACTATGCTTATGTGCGTAGTGTTTTAGAATACTGCAGCTGTGTTTGGAATCCGCAATACGTAACTTATAAACAGGAAATTGAAAGCATTCAATCTAAATTCATCAAACATTTAAATTACCGTGCTCAAAAATTTTTTCATGACTATCCCGAAGCTTGTAAATTTTATGGCATTATGACACTGGAAGATAGGCGTACTATTTCAGACATGCTTTTTCTGCACGGAATATGTAACAGCACCATTGATTGCCTTCAGCTGAACAATATAGTGATGCAGTTATGGGCACCATCCTACCGTACAAGACATACGACATTATTTGCTGTCCCGAGTGGCACCACCAACTATGCTCAAAATTCAGTGGCATGTCGCATTCGTAGATTATATAATAAGAAATTTTCGTCGGTGGATTTATTTTACACATCAAAAGATGTATTTAGAAAACAAGTTACATTAATGCTTTAGTAATTGTTATATTATATATAGTATAGTACTAACAATGATATAAGTTTATACATAGTATCATTGAATACCAACTTTTCCTTTTGATATGTAGTAATATAAATACACACTCACACACACTTTCACACACACACACACACACACACACACACACACACACACACACACAACATATAATTAATCATACTCTTTATGGCAATTGGCTGTTTCAGTTATGAATACTAATTCTGTACTCACTAATCATTTTTTTTTTCTGAATGTATGTAGCCTTAGATAAACATAGTCTCTGACTAAATATTGTATAAATTGTAAAACCTTAATTGGCTGTAAGATTTACATGTATGTCTACGTTTACTATTATGTCTAAGAGCTGTGGTTTTTGTAATAAACATAAAATAAAATAAAATAAATAAATAATTTATTTTTCAAAAAATCTGCCCCCTAAGTGGGATAAGCGTGAAAAAGTTATAATCTATATTAACAAAAGAACTGGCTTTTTTCTAGGAATCACGATACAACCAAAACCATTTAACGTAGAATCATGAAATTTGGAACCAACATTATCCAATAGTTTAGGTGAACAATAAGAACGGACTTTTCAAAATTTCCCGCCTAAGTAAGTCAAATGGGCTCCCAAAGTGTGTATGGATAAAAACATTCCTCATACAGACACGAAACTTTGTCAGTGTACTGAGCAAAAGAAATAAAGAAACTCTTATTTCACAACTTTTTAAAAAAACGACCATTACAGGTGAATTTTTTTATGCGCATTTCATACTCAAAAACCATGCCAATATGAGCATACCAGCATTGTTTTTGAGTATGAAATGCGCATAAAAAAATTCATGCAGCATTGATGAAACTTTGCGAATACATTTATCAAACATGTGCCAATAATATTTTTTTGATTATCACAACCCCTAAGAGGGTCTAATTAGGGTCCAAAAAATGTTTTTGAACTACAGTCATAAGACTGAATTTATTTAGGTATTGCACACCAGAATCTAAAAAAACCTATTTACAGCATTTTTTGAAAAACAACCCCTAAGTTCATTTTATGGGGTTGAAAAGTTTTCACAAAGAAGGATTTCCATTAAATACTATAATGCAGGTAGAGTAACGAAACTGTAAATAAACTCAATACAACAATTGAAGAAACCAATTTTTTATTTATTTTTCTAAAATCCTTGCCCTTGATCCAACTCGAACCAGTTCAATGTAGTTTAATAGTCCGGCTTGACTCATCTCGATCCACTTTGTTTCACCTTGACCCACTTCGACCCACCCACACTTAACTATATGAAATGAAATGAAAAGTTGTTCAGTCCAGTTTGATCCAGCTCAAACCAGTTTTATTCAGTTCAATCCGCTATTATCCGGTTCAATCCAGTTTGATACAGTTTAATGATCCAGCTTGGCTCAACTCAATCCACTTTATTCCAACTTAACCCACTTCAAACCACCTTGACTTACCTCGATCCCCTCGGTTCATCTCGATTCCCATCGATCCACCTCAATCCAGCTTGAGCCAGTTCTATACAGTTTGATAATCTGGCTTGACTCATTTCGATCCACTTTGTTTCACATTGAGCCACTTCGACCCACCTTGACATATTGATCCACGTCGGTCTATCTCGATCCACGATCCACATTGATCCACCTCGATTTACCTCGGTCCAGCTCGCTTTAGCTAGATCGAACTCAAACCAGCTTGATCCTGCTTGATCCAGTTTGATCTGGCTCAAACCAGTTTTATTCAGCTCAATCCAGTTTTATCCCGTTTAGTCGAGTTTGATGTAGTTTGATGATCCAGGTTGGCTCTTTTGGATCCACTTTATTCCAACTTGACCCATTTCAAACCACTTTGACTTATATCGATCCACCTCAGTCCATCTTGATCCACATCGGTCCAACTCGATTTACCTCGATCCTGCTCGATTTACTTCGATCCAGCTCGCTTTAGCTCGATTCACCTTGATCCTGCTTGATCCAGCTCAAACCAGTTTTATTCGGCTCAATCCGGTTCAGTCGAGTTTGATGATCCAGCTTGGATCATATCGATCCTCTTTATTCCAACTTGACCCATTTCAAACCACCTTGACTTATATCAATCCACATCGATCCACCTCGATTTACTTTGATCCAGCTCGCTTTGGCTCGGTTCACCTTGATCCTGCTTGATCCGATTCGATGCAGCTCAAACAAGTTTTATTCAGCTCAATCCGGTATTATCCGGTTCAATGCAATTTCATGATCGAGTTTGGCTTGACTCAATCCACTTTATTCCAACTTAACCCATTTCAAACCACCTTGACATATAGATCCACCTCGGTCTATATCGATCCACTTCGATTCATCGATTCATCTTGATCCTGCATGATCCATTTTAATCTAGCTCAAACCAGTTTTTATTCAGCTCAATCCGTTATTATTCGGTTCAATCGAGTTTGATGCAGTTTGATAATATGGCTTGACTCATCTCGAACCAGTTTGTTTCACTTTGACTCACTTCGACCCATCTTGACTTATCTCGATCTACCTCGATCCATCTTGGTCCACATCGATCCACCTGGATTTACCGAGGTAAATGATCCAGCTCGCTTTAGCACGATGATCCAGCTCAACCCAGCATAGGCAGCAGGCAAAAGAATTTTCAAAATCGGATCAGTAGTTCCGAAGATTACCCTTAGATTACACATACTTACAAACTGTGAGTTTTAGAATACAAAAATACTAATTTAAACTCTTTACAATATTAGTATAGAAGTGCTAGATATATAAGTATAGATATAGATAGATAGTATAGAAGTAGGGATTATAAGTAGGGATAGTGGTTTTCTTATCAATTGTAAACCAAAGTCATGGTTTTATTTTCAGCAATGACGAAATTCCATACTAACTTTCATTCCCTATTTCAACCCCTTCAAGCTTTTTGTTCGGGATAAAAGGTAGCCTATGTCCTTTCTTAAGGTCTAATCTATCTCCGTACCAAACATCAAAATCGGATCGGTGGATTAGGCGTTAAAGCGTAGCAGACAGACCAGACAGAGTTACTTACGCATTTATAAAATAAATATAAATAAATAAAAATAAATAGTAGGGAAGTAGGGATACATGTCTGGATATATAGACATCTATATTTAACCGGAAGAATGGTTGAAAGTCCAAAAGAAAAAAGAAGTAAAGAAGGTGTTACAGGTTTGAACAACCTGGGAAAACACAATAACGTCATTATCTGAGTACCTAAACACGAAGGCGTCGAGGGACATGACGGCAGATAGACTAGCGAGAGCCGGCTCACGAAGACATTTGGTAGGCCCTGAACCGTTTGTGGGTATTCCGTATGGAACTTATCACCAAGCATTATATGCACATATGAGTCGAAGTGCGTTCCGGTGGTTACCGGGCCTGATTTTTATTGCCACCAACAATAGAATAGAATACAGGAAGAATGAAATGATATTTCTAAGTAGTATAGTTCTTTGGAAAACCTAAACAAACCTTGACAAACACACTTAGTTTTACGGTGTGGTTTTATTGCTATCTGAGGTGTTAGGTCCAGGTTTATTAAAAGTGTTTCAATATTTTTAAAAACCTTCATCCCTAATTTAAAACGCGTTTTACTTACAAAGCCAACGCGGGCGAAGCCGCGGGCTACAGCTAGTTAAATATAAACTTGGTTCTATATATAAGTTTCGTACTTAATACGATAGTAATAAAAAATGTTTTTTCATCCTCAGTGGCGCAGCTGGAAACCGCTTGTTTTACAAATTGGAGGCCGCAAGTTCAAATTCCGCGGGGAGCAACTACTTTGTGTAGTTGTTCCTTGCTGGTTAGGACAGCATCTAGCATGCAGGCCGATCTGATTGTCTGCAAAGTAAGATCATACATTGGTCGAATGGGCATGTAAAAAGGGCTCTCTCGTCGTTCGTCCGTTTTTCTTGCCATCGAGATCCGAAACATAGTAAGAAAAATATTTTTCTGAACCAATAACTGTGCGTCTCTAATTTTCATAATGAGTGATGATGAGCGTCGATAAAATGCGACGATGTGTGCTCTAGTGACGCAAAATGACGATACGTTGAATCTTGTGTGATGAGCGGATCAACAGCATAGCTTAGCCCTTATCACTAGATTTAAAGCTATGCGAAGCGACTACGCTTAGAACTAAGAAGCTTGCACTACTTGAACCATTACTTCCATTCTTTTTAACCGTTAAAGGAGGTTCTGTCTCCGATGTGTATGTAATAAATGTAATATTAATAAAATAATAATATCTTGGGACAATCCACACACGGTTGTCCGATCCCAAACTAGGCAGAGCCTGTACTATGGAAACCAGACAACTGATACTAATACTTATATACTTTTTTTTTGTAAATACATACTTAAATAGATAAACAACACCCAGACACTTGGCGGGAATCGAACCCACGACCCATCGGTTAGCAGACAGGATGTCTGACCACTAGACCAACGGGCCCGTCAAATGCTTAATATTCACATAAAATATGTTGGTCTGTGTGGTCTGTCTAAACAAATGTACCAAATTATTATAGACCTACATACGAGTACATTGTCCGTATTTCTCGGAAACTATAAACCCGATATCAGTCATTCTTTTTATAGTTAATAGTATAGGCATGATGACAATTTTGAAAATTTACAATTTATCAATTCAAACAAACTAACTCTAAAAATAAATAAAAAAAAAGAATAATAATAAAATTATAAAAAATATAAAAAAAAATTAATTTAAATTAAAGTTTGAATTTTGTTCCAGAACGAAGGCTGGTGCGGTATAAATAAACATCTGTCTGTAGGTTCATGAAGGAAAAAGTTGAGATGACAGTTTGACAGTTGTTTGTTTATACCGGGATAACGTTATTCACTCTGATCGGTAGTTATTACAAAATGGCGATTAACTGTATTTTTTAGTAATTTATTTGTTTAGAAAAACGCAAATCTCTCTATTATTATGAAAATGAGATTCATTTTTGGAATCAGTGAAATCTGTTCTAATATTCAAAACCACAGTTTCATTGGTATTGTGTTGCAGTCATCATCCCTATTAGTATATTTAAACTCGTGGAAGAGATCACAAGTTTCATCTTAATCGATTTACTAGCAATAGTAAGTAAGTATATTTCTTTACGATACAGCGCACTTATTTTCCCATCGTTATTATATGGGACAATGCGTTAAACTTTCTCCCCGCAGAGACCGAAAGTGACGTCAGCGTCACGCACTGTGCACGGCCAAGTAGCCATTAAATAACTACCCTATTTGACGTTTTTACATACTTGCTAGTGGTCATTGACTCAATCTATGTCTTAAATAAAATAGAAGTAGAAAAAAATCCTTTTATTTAACCTAACGTATGTGCCCACATTTATTTGCAGCTATGAATAATTTTTATTATTTGTAATTACGTTTATAAAAGCCATATAATCATGATTGATAAGTAAAAGTAGTTTTTTGCTTATTTGCTTACACGTTTATATTAATAAAAAATAATATTGTTACATTTACATACACTAATAATTACAAAAGTCACGGGAGTGAGTGACGATGGTAGGGATAATCAAACTAATATATCCCATTATGCCCTATGTAATTATCTGTTTGTATTAAATTAATATTATACCATGGGACAATTCCACACACGGTTATCTGATCCCAAACTAGGCAGGGCCTGTACTATAGTAACCAGACAGCTGATACTAACATGTACTTGACGGGCCCGTTGGTCTAGTGGTTAGTGACCCTGTCTGCTACCCAACAGGTCGTGGGTTCGATTCCCACCAAGTGTCTGGGTGGTTTATCTATATAAGTATGTATTTACAAAAAAAAGTATATAAGTATTAGTATCAGTTGTCTGGTTTCCATAGTACAGGCTCTGCCTAGTTTGGGATCAGATGACCGTGTGTGAATTGTCCCAGGATATTATTATTATTATTTATTTATTTATTTTGTTTCACGGGAGTTACCCGGTCTTTTAAGAGGCTTGCGTGGGGACGAATCCAACACGTAGAGGCCCTTTTTATAATTAAATGGTGTGTGTGGTGGGTACCTGCTGGGATTAACTGACTTATTGAAGAAAAAATAACAGTTGACCTCGGTAGGCTTGGAAACTATTGTAAGTGTATGGAAAGATTACTTGTCTATGTGGTTGAACATTTGGTGGACTTGCAGCTGGGCTATTGCAGAAGGCCGGGGTCACTTGCCATAATTACATTTAGAGGTAATTATTTTTTGGCAAGTGGTGGCTTGCCACCCACTAGATGGGCTCCCCAAATAATCGTCCGATGACGACAGAGAGCAACACCAACCGGTGTGGGTGACTCAGGGGTGTCGAGAGGTGTGCTGCGCTTTCTCCGAAGTTACTCGCGGCGTTATGCCCTTTAACACTTCCACCCCTGGAGCATATAGCTCTAACAACTCCTCTCTAGACGGCCAATTAAGGCAAGCCAGAGCTGAGAGTCCTGCGGTCCCCCTTCGGTTTCCACTCGGCCGACGAAGACACGCCGAGGTGGGGGCCCTGATCGACTCTCTGGAGCACTCGGGTCCGTGGTGTCTTTACGCACCAACAGCTCGCCACAAGCTGCCCTGCGGGCTTATTATTATTATTATTACTTATATTTTTTTTTTTGTAAAATACTTAAAAATATAAATAACACAACACGTAGACATTTGGTGGAAATTGAACCTACGACCTTTTGGGTAGCGGCCAAGGTGTCTAACCACTAGATCCACGAGTCTTTCGAAAGTTATTTGTAGCGAGTCCTTAAAAACTATTCACGTGCACTATTTATATAATATAATGTACAGTAAAAACCCGACGGGAACGTGCCAGTGGGTTACAATCATAGTCCTTGGAGGGAACCTTAGGGAAGCCCGACGACGTTACGTGGCGTCTTGCAACAAATCTAGGTCATCGAATTTATTTGAACAGACACATCTATTGAGCTGCGATAGGTATAAATATTTGTTTACAGTAATTTCATATACTTACCAATATGTTCAATATCTTAAGAAAAAACTGTTCACTAGTGTTATTCTAGAGTATATCTGGCTGTAGTAAGATAAATATGTATATAAATACTAGCAATTCCCTGCGGCTACGCCCGCTATTATTTTTTTTCCATTCAGGAGTGGAATTTTCAAAAACCCTTTCTTAGTGGATGCTTACATCATAAAAAGAAACTACTTTCCAAATTTCAGCTTTCTAAGTCCAACTGCTTGGCCAGTGCGTTGATGAATCAGTCAGTCAGGATAAGTAATTTTATATGTATAGATTTTACGGATATAAGTTTAGGTACATAATACTATAATAACTACTATTAAAAACTGCGACATCGCGAAGTTCAGCTGAAAATATTGTTTAAAGAAAATAATCAATTTATTCTTTTTACCATACACTAAAAACATTTTTTTATTTTATCATAAAATACCGAATAGCTTAATTTGTTTTGGAGGATGAATTTCAGTAATACATATACTCATCTAAATATATAAAATTATAGCAAAGTATTATTTATAAATAAATATATACTAAATACAAACTTATTATTTTATTAGAAGTCGACTCTACAACTCTCTTGTTCGATATGAACGCTCGAATGACCTCGCATCAAGTTGCAAGCTGTACGTTATTAGGAAAACCCGGCTCTTGCAATATCAATTCCCAGTAATTTACGAAAACATACACAATTTATGAACCTAAACAGTTTCCACAACCAATTAGTAAGTAACTCTAAGTTTGCAATATCAACTCAGCTTTAGGTATAACCTAACAAGAAATTATTTATTACAAGCTTTTAGGTCCAATTTACACGTAAATATTCATTATCTTGACTACAATTAAATAGTTCTGTTTACTTAACGGAACATTCGTAACGGATAATTATGAATATAAAACATGTACGTATGTTTAGCTCTATCGCACTCATAGTATAAAACAAAGTCACGTCTTTGTCGTTCACTTAGTTATTCTACACAACATAATTTAGTTTAGTGCAGCTTTTTGACAGACCCGCTGGTTTAGCTAAGCTATAGGTCGTGGGTTCGATGGACTAGCATGTTAGTGTAAAAAGAATATAAGTATTTGTATCAACTATACCATAGTACAGGCGTTGCCTAGTTTTGAATCACAATTCTTTGTGTAAATTGTGCCTGGATATTATTACTCATTACAAGGAACTTGAATATGTTCCAATTTCCTATCTAGATAATAAGTCACAACATAGCATTCGTCCTTAGAAACTTATCATTATACATAGCCGTAACTGTGCCAAAGACGTTCGAAGAAGATAAAGCATTGAAGCATATATTATCAATAGACATAATATATTAAGAATAGAGTACGCGTTAGTCTATGGTTCCTTTAAACAAAGCGTAGGCAGATTTTCCTCTACGAGGCAGGAAAATCTAAATATGTAAGTGATAATTAATGATGAGTTTGAGTCTGTCACAAGCGCATGTGTCGATAAATACAGCTGACGGTATGGTACCTACTGTCGTTTACCTGATATTTATGTATTTTGATGTTCTTACCCGTGCCTACGAGTTCTTACTTGAATTAAGCATTCTATAGTACTTGTACTGATTTTTGTTCTGTGTCAATTGAGTACGCGTTTGTCTATGATCCCCTTAAACAAATCATAGGCAGCCTAGGCAGGTTTCTTTAGTAGTGATGGATTTAATCCGTCACAAGCTCAAATGTCGTAAATACAGTTGACGGTAAAGTACCTATTGTCGTATAAATGATATTATTTTATTTTTGTTTATTTAGGAAACTACAGTTTTTTTTATAAAAACAGTTATAGGTGACAATTAAACGGTACACTGAGCCAAAATTTATTTCCACGACAATTTATAGAATAGTAATAGGTACAGTTATAGTAGTAATGTGGTTTTGCTCTGTGCTATATGTAGTTAGCTATAAATTAAAAGGTAAGTAGGTACATCGATACATTATGCTTTTTGATGTGCTTACTCGTGCCTACGGTTCTTACTTGAAAATAAGCATTCTATCATACTTGTACTTATACATATTCTAAGCATTAAAGTCATTGATCTTGAGATGCGGCACTGTCGTTACATAACACTGGTCAGTGAGCCAATTCCTGTTGAGCCGCAATAAAAAACGTAAACAACTCGTTCAGATTGCGTTGCTGTACCAACGAGTACTTTAACCTTTATCTAGGTACTTCATAGACAACATTAGTGACGGTTCATTCGCTATGAACTTGCGTTCAATGCACTCGGCTAATTTGACCATCCGTTATAGAAGTCTGTTAATAAACCGTACACATTCACAATATTGCATATTATGTATTTGTTAAAAGGAGGCCTTAGCCAATTTGCCTTTAGAGGCATGTCATTCCCATACATTTGTTTTATATTCTTTAGTGTTCAATGTTCAATATTGGAGAATGGCAACATGCCTAAGCCCCCCCCCCCCCCCCACACACACACACACTTATCTGCGATGCGATGCGGCGCTGCATCACAGGAACTTGTATCGAAAATTCATTTATTTCTCGCAGATATTTGCGATGCGATGCGATGCGAATTTGCAGTTATGTGTGTTAGCCGTAAGGCCTCTGTTGTCTTAAGTGGTTTCTCTTCCTCCTAATTAAAAACGCAATACTGTTTTAAGTAACATATGCATACTTAGTAAACATATTAAGATTATCTATTAAAATTTTTACATCTAATATACTACGAATTCAAAGACATTTTGAGTTCCAATCCCATATAAAGCCTAATTCTGTACAGGGATTATTTAAACCACATTCAAACCCCAGCCTGGGGGAAGTACCTACCTATAAATGTTATAGTTTAGCTTACCATCGGCCGATCAGTCCATCATCATCAGCAGCCAATAGAAGTCCACTGCTGAACAAACCCCTCCCCCTTAGAAGGGAGGAGTTGCCATAATCCCCACGCTTGGCAGGCGGCTTGGGGATCGCAGTATAGGTGGAAGATAAATCCAAAAGAAAGACGCTGCTGCCCGTCTTCCTGTTCTCGCTTAGTCACTTCTTACGACACCCATCGAGAGGAAATGGGGGGATGCAATTCTAACCCGGCACCCCACGGGAATCAGTCCAATGGGCTATGATCCCAAAAAAGTACACTACCCCAAAAATTAAAAGCTTTGGAAGAACGCCCGGAAACAGAGATTTATGTTATGTAAAAATATAAAATCATCTGCCATCGATGACTTGTATACGATAATAATACGTCACAAACAATACCCTGTTTAAATTCAAACGTACCAAACGACCAAATGGCATAATCCTTAAGTCTGTTACGTAGTATACGATGTGTTCAATGTATGTAGTTCATATATGCAATCATAACCGCTGCCGCCTGACGTCATCTCTGAGCTTTAGGTTCCAATAACATCAGTAACATTTAAATGTCGTGTTACGTCGGTATACGCTAACGTCATTTCTACTATTTAGTTTTCAATAAAATTGAGTAACCTGGCAATTTGAACCGCCGCCCGTAGGGTTTTTGGGTATGAATATCTCCCACCTCTTTCCATTAGGTCTCGTAACAGGCGACTAACTGCCGGTCCCAATATCAATCAATGGTTGCCGGTGTCAATGAGGTTGGCACTGAAAAACAGCGCTGCGCCGGGAATCTGGATTTCCGGTGCAGCATATCGCTGAGTTGTCAACCTCGTTTGGCGGAAGCGCAACGCACAGTTGCCATATTTTACTTTTAAGTTTTTTTGTACTGTTTTCTTTCCCTTTTTGTATGTGTCTGTTATACTTTCTTTTATTTTGTATATTTCTGTGTGGGTGTTGCTTTCCGCCGAATAAATGTAGTTCTTCTTCTTCAATATCCTATCGATCCCTTACTATAAGTTGTTATAGAAACACTTGACATTCATTTTCTATAAACCTACTTAACTTTGGTAAGCTTTGGGGCCACGGAAAGATAGATCAATCAATAGTAAAGGTAGATTTCTTATCTGTCTTTGTTTGTTGAAACGGAAATATGTCGTAACTATTTTAATTAATAGTAAGGGATAGTTAGGATATTGGGACCGGCGGTAAATGCAAACAAGAACACGGGCAGCAGCGTCTTTCTATCGGTTTACTACCACCCATATCGCGATCCGCAAGCGTGGGTAATATGGCAGCCTTTTACACGCCTTTTTGAACGTATGGATCATTTTACTTTCCAGACAATCAGGTATTTCAGCTTGCATTGTCCTAACTATTAAGGAACTGAGGGACAGCTACACAAAGTTGTTGTTCCCTCGGGATTTGAACAAGTGACCTCCAGTTTCCCGCTGCGCCATGGAGGTTACAACCGGTCCAGTCGTCTCATCAATCGTCGTCCATCCAGTTACATACTAACTGGTGATAAACAAACACGACTCATTACGTCATCACAGGGTACTCAATCTCCAGCCTTTTTCAACACATTGCTTTTGGCATGCATCCATATTTATCGCGTGCTGACTCAGCCATCATTTCCCAACGCCTTGAGTTCACCGTTTTCCTTGTGATGTATTGTTACCTAACAGGTCAAGGACAACAGCCAAATGTATGGCGATGACATATTATAGCTCCTTTGTTATGACATAAAAGGTAGGTTGGTTTTACATTTGCGTTTGATATTTTTACCAGCCACAAAACGGCGATAAAAATATGCACTAGGTATAGAATATTATTTCATTATCATATGCAGGTACTACATAAAATATATGCGCAAGACAAAGCTTTTTTTGTAACTGTGTACCTAAAGTTGTCCTAGACATAGCTTTTTTCGTCTAGGACACTTGACAAATAAAGCACTTTACACACGGTCATCTGATCACAAACTAGGCAGAGCCTGTACTATGGAAACCAGATGACTGATACTAATACTTATATCCTTTTTTTAAATACTTACTTAAATAGATAAATATTACCCAGCCAATAAATAATCAAACCCACGACCTATCGGGTAGCAGCTAGGGTGTCTAACCACTAGACCAACAGCCCGTCAAATTAGACGATTATTCCCAATCGTCACCACTGGCTACGTCCCCACTGGTGACCGATAGACACATCATAATATTAAATCCAACAGCCGTTTAGGATACATAGTGCACAAAAGAAATAAAGATACATAAACTAAAAAAACTTATCCTTCCATCTGGGGCAGTTGAAACAAATACATTATCTTTGAAAGAACAAGTAACCAACAAAATAGAGCGAGTATATTAAAATGACGATCTTGTTTACTTGTGTTATTGCAACAAACCTCACGCGAGTTCATTCAATCGAAGTCATAGAAACAGTTCAGCGAACTCTTGCGCAAGTTCTTGGCGGTGTTGGCCGCGTGCAATGCGCGCTCAGGTCCGGCTTTGCTGCGCTGGAAAGCCCCTCTTGTGTAAGACGCACCGTTCAGACAAATTAAATCCTGTTTTTTAATGAAATTGAGGCAACGGTTTAATTCAAGGCCAACACGTATTATTCAGATGATGTTAGATCGCTGACTAATTGAATAATGTCGAAACAGACGATGACAACCGAAATGGTGAAATTGCTTACCGTCATCCATTCAATATTTACAAGAATAAAAGTCCTAATAAAAAAATTAAGTCGCAAACCAAAAAATTTAGAATAGACGGGTAAATTAGTGATCTGATAAGTGAAGCCACGTAAAGTAATACTATAAATTGCAAAGGGTGAATCATCTGCAGCCCAAAGACGTCCACTGCTGAACAAATGCCTCCCCTTTAGAAGGGAAGGGTTACCTTAATCCCTTAGTCGCCTCTGACGGACACCCAACGGAGGAGATGGGAGGGTGCTATTCTTACCCGGACACCCTCTCTCTCTCCAACTTAAGAGCTGGGCTCTTGTCGGTGAAGCAATTTCCAATCTGATCTATTATATGCTTTCATTTTGACTTCCTGATACGACATTCCACCCACTTTTTCTGCTACTTGCTTCATAAACTTCGTCTGGGTCTTCCTCTTCCCCTCTTCCCTTCTATTTTACCTTCCACTATCGTTTTAAAGAAGGTGTCGTGTCGTATCAAGTGGCCAATCATCTTTCCTCTCCTATTCTCAATAGATCTTAAAATTTATCTTTCTTCATTGACCAGTTCTAAAACTTCCTCATTCGTCTTCCATTCTGTCCAACTTATTCCCTCCATTCTTCTCCAACACCACATCTCGAATGCTTCCAACCTTTCTCTATCCTTCTGTGTAAGGGTCCATGCCTCACTGCCATACAAAGCGATGCTCCGAATATATGTCTTAACCCGGACACCCTACGGGTAAAAAAAAGAAAAAAAGGTAAATAATAAATGAAACACTGGAAAAAGCGACTGTTTGTGACTGTCATCAAAGCCTTTTTAGGTGTTGTTTTATTGACAGTGTGGTCAGCACTTCCCGATTTGGTATTACTTCAAATGGCTTCACTGCCAAGTACTGTACGCCCGGTTTAGCCTGATATTATTTCGTTAATATTTGGTTTCGGCAACGCTACAATCGTTTAATGCCCGTTTTCACCAGCGATCCCATAACTAAGGGAACCCGCAAAGTCATCCTTAAAGTCACCTTTACCGAAAATTCGGTTTCATCGACGCTTAGGTGTCACCTAAGGCGTTAGGTGTCCACTTATTTTTAGGAGCCCGATTGTTCACCCCACAACTGATCCCTAACACCAGGTGGCAGTCATTACGTGTTATTTTCTGTAGTAGTTGGAATTGTGCTACCTATGACATTAAAATACTAAAAAGTTACCATAGTGCGAAAGTAGGCAGCGCGTGACGAAACCATTGTAAGTATAGGTTTAAGTTGAAAATGGAGAGCAAACTACGGATGAGCCAATTATGAGAGATCAAAATATATTGAAATGAGATAGTAGTTATTTAGTTATTTGATTTCTAAGCAACGATTGTAGAAATTACAATGTTTTTATGATGAAAGAAGTTATTACTTTGCAAAAAATTATCGTCGTATTTGTAAGATACCTTTTTAATATTTAAATAAAATTAATGTTCATTTTATTTTTAAAAATATGGATGTATAATATTCATAAAATATTATGAGTAAATAAAAATCTTTCATGCCAATAATTACTACTTTTCGGCACCAAACTACATAATGATAATTTATTAAATACTTACACTACATACAACAAACTATGTCAACCACATGAAAAAACAAGAAACTCGTCCCTTAATTTTATTGGCGCCAGATGTGTCGACGTTGGAATATAATAGAACCGGCACTTGTCTAGGAGACCCCTGTAAAGGTAACACCTAGCATGATGAAAATGAATTTAGGTAAGAATCCGATTTAAGGGTCACTTATCCTAAGGAGCTCCTACGTAAAAAACCTTTAGGGGATTGTTGGTGAAAATGGGCATAAGAGTTTCAAATTTAAAACGACACCCTATTTTCTGTATTTGCCATTTAGATTTACATAGATCCAAGTTGTAAATATGTTAATATCCACATACAGATATTCAGTTCATTTAGTTCAGTCTATTCAGCAGACTTACGTAACAAAGCATAAGAGCTTGACTACATATACATAAGTAATAAATGTCACACAGACAATACTAAGAGATAATGCACGCGTTGAACTCTTTCCTACTGACACAATTGATGCTACGAGAAACTACATAATGTACCTACCTTTCACATACGCATCGCAATATAATATGAATGAAAATTGTTTACATGGCATTTTAGTTTGTTGTATTTTCGTCGTATTTTTTATTTTAATTGATATTTTGAACGGCAGGACACACTGTCGCTGATCTAATTGTAAAAAAACAAACGATGTTTAAAAAAAAATGTGAAAAAATGATAAGCCCGCTGAGTTTCTTGCCGGATCTTCTCAGTTGAGGCCGCGTTGTGATTGTTGTGGTAGCTTTTAAAAAAATTGAGCTAGCGTTAAGCCTATTTGAAATAAAATTTTGAATTTTGAATTTTGACATAAGCATTATAACCAATTTTTTTATTTTAATTTTAATGGAAGAGCCTTTTTATCATAGTCTAGGTAAACAACTGAGCTAAACAAATAAACAAAAGATGAGGTATTTTTTAGCTAATTTAATAACCTGTGGAACTCGATATAACCTTTTTTGATACATTTAAGATAAATCTATGAAGGTAATAACGGTTTCGTCACACGCTTCCTACTTTTGCACTTTGTTAACTTTTCAATAAGTTCATGTAGTCGGTAGCATAATGCAAACTTTTCGAAGCCATACGAATTCAACAGAGCATATTACATTTACTTTTATTTACGAGAATACACACATATTAAAATGAAAATATTTTCATCTTTTTGTTTGAGATAAATGTTATAGATTATTTGTGCCGTAAGGATCAATTAGCGGCGTATCTTATATTATTTCGCCATTTGAAGAAGCATAACCTAATATGCTTATATCAAAGAGATCCAATTGGAAGCAATTAGGAAAATAAAATAAATAAATCGCCTGTTATATTAACGGGCAAAAAGATAAGTTAGCGAAACGAGTAATATATAAGTACAAAGCAATTAATCGAAAAATATATCGACAGTAAATAACATAAAAATTCGCGACTAGTAGGTCAATTTTCCTTAATAGATGTAGACGGTCCTTTGAAAGTGGTCCATCCGCCCTACATGGGAATAGCTCAATGTAGGTGGGATCACACGAGCTACTACGCAACGTTGTGTCGCCATTATCAACTGTTTTAGTAATACCTTGTTATCTAAATATTACTTCACCATTAGAGTGATAATTCGGCTGATATTTTTACAATCTATAAAATATATTATATAAAAATGAATCCCTATTTCCCTTGGTCACGGTATCACGCGTGAACGGATGGACCAATTTTGCTAATTCTTTTTCTGTTGCGTTTGTTATTGCCTCGAGAAGGATCTTATGAAAGAAAAAATAATATAGTTGCGCAGAGAATTAGAAAATTACGCGGGCGGTGCTGCGTGCGACAGCTAGTCACTGATAACAACAAATCGCTGACGGTAATTTGGAACTGCCTCAGTCATATGTGGTCACAGTCCTGATTTCGATTTCCAGGACGGGTAGAGTTACTAAGCTTATCTTTCAAAATATTATCAGTAGCAGCCTGGGTTTTGAAAGTGTGCGCAGTAAATTGAACTCTTTAAACTATTGTTTCACCTATATACTCGTAACATGGTAGTTGATAAAACATCGATTTAGAAGACCTCTGTTAAATCCTTCAGGAGAACCGCGTGATTGCGTGATATATAGTGTTGACTTTTTTACATCCACATTTAATGCATTTTTTATTTATTATCAGTTAATTACAAAGATAATGTTTTGTTAATTTCGGCGCATTTTTCATTCATTTAATATCCTATAGTGTACTTAGTAGAAACTCACTACCCGTGCTCAAGTAAAGCAGTTAATTCTTTCCGCTGCGGCGACGCGTCGGCGGGATCTTGGCAAGAAACTTGTCAGACTTTGACATAACCGACTTCTGGTTTAAAATTTTACGCATCATTGAGATTTACTCTCATTTTCTCTGATACTAATATTTATAAGACATTTAGATGTGGCTTTAAAATATATGTATCATTATCATTCAAATTAAGCATAAATGATAAGCATGACATCAACGTCTAAGCTTCAATATTCACTTAACGTTAACAATAAAGATCCGCAAAGGCGACCTAAAAAAACCCATATTGCCAAACGTCTACTCGGAACATGAATGAAACTAAGGGTTGATCAATGTTATAGCGACGACGTCATCGCCTGTACCACGATATCAAAACGACAGAAAAATAACGTTCAGATAAAACAAAATTCGTACGAGATCTGTCCATTGTGGGATACAGTGGTAGGAGTCTGCGTCGATCGTCTTACAAAATCGGTGCGCGTGCATCTTTGCGTTGGTCGATGTATAAAGCGTTGTGGTGGTAGATGTGGAAGTCATTCGGACACGAACAGTGAGCCAGTGAAGTAGTAAATATTTAGATAATATTATTCTAGTGAGATATAAGGATTTCAAAAACTAAAAGTAAGTTTGTTAAGTGCGTGCAAGTTACAATTTACGCGGATTTGTGGTAATATATTCAAACAAAAATGGTTATTGATGTACCTATCATGTTAAACCTTTCTGTTTATTATTGGTGATGGCATTAAACATCATATATCATTAATTTTGACGTACCTTACTATAAATTTAAAACAATAAATTATAATTACCAGTAAATATTTTACGAAAAAATATTGTTAGTGTTCTATAAAATATAGATACATCAGTATCATAAAACAAGTTGCATCTCCTTGACGAGTTTAGCATCACTCTTAGAAAGCAATCGATATCAAAATATTTAACTTCAAATATTTTGACTTTGCAGGATAAAATATTAATAATGTATGACTGTATTAATTTGAAGCTTAGAATACTTTTTTAGAAAAAAACAATGAATTATCCAGTATTTTAATTACATATTTCATTTTCAATAGCTAAATGTGAGTAAACGATCCCCACGAATACAAACTTTCACTTTCCGGTTACATGGTAGACCTGCGACTCTCCACATAACAAGAATATTAACTTAGTGTATATGTATATTACATAATAGACAAGAAATATACACTCCACACTCTGATGCAGTAATTTTTAATATTTTAGTGATGGAAAATGCGGTGCACTAATAAATTAATGCGCCAACGTATAAAGTCGTTATTATAAATAAGTATTTACATATAGTCTGATTGTTTCACACGATATAAATATTTGTATAGTATTTTATTAACTTCACTAGCACACCACTTTCCGGTGCAGTGCACACAGTGCAAGCCTCACTTTCATACAACTCGAAGAGGCTATCCAGGTACTTTCCTTTCGAGATTTTGCATTATCACCGTCTATAAATATTTGTATCTCCGTTGGTAAACATAACATAGTAGATTACGAATTAACTTTGTGCGCGCAATTGCATAAACAAACTCGAATTATGTCGGAAGTTATATAATCGTTATCGACTCTTACCGAATCAATGACGCATCATCGAGACGCGAGCGGTTTGCCAACGGGTCGCTTGTGCCAGATATGAACCACGCTACGACACTGACACCAATAAATAGCTTTCTTTCATAATAAAAACAAAAACTGACCCCAATAACATACACGACTATCTGTAAGCGAACATAACAAAGATGATAATTATTTCATATTAGCGACCTATCGCAGTTTCTGCTGACCTTTTTAAGGTTGTAAATCTAACCTATGGCCCTTTGGTCACAAATAATATTATTATTATTATATGTGTATATAAACATAATTCCTCTAAACTAGGTTAAAAGAAGTAAGCGAACAGATATACAGACACTGAGAGCTACTTTTGTATATATAGTGATTCACGCATGTTCTAATCACTTTCATACCGATCCCTGTTAGAAACAATTACATATATAACTAAACAAGATAAAGATCATGAGAAATTATAAGCGAATCTTCAGATTGTTCTGCATTCGAAAATAACAATGATCCAATCTTAATTCGTAACATTACTCTTTGTATTTGTTGTGAGCAACGCGTGAGAGTGCTTTCGCGGACTGCATGCCTCCCAACTCCGGCGCAGCCACATTGCGCTGACAGTATGGAGCCTTATATAACCACAGTCTGTCTTGAAAGTAAAAGTCTCTGCCTGGTGGAGTGTTTCGAAACAATGACATTCTAAGCTAAATAAGGATTAATGAAATTAGACATTTTTATTCTTGTCTTTCTTTCCAGATCATGCGGTGGACAAGTGTCACATTTCTCCTGCCTTTAATATTAGCTAATGTAACGGCGGAGTGGTCTTGGGGTGGAGAATCAAAAGACGGGACCGTGGACAAGGCGGTGCAGAAGTCCACAGAGTTACTTCAAGGTGAACATCTACCAAAAGCTGAAGAAAAAAGTTTTGAATCGAACAGCACAGTCCTCGATGACATAGTCGATGAACTTGTAAGCAGTAAACAAGGCAGAAGCTTAGGCGGTTTCGACGACGTATACAGCGATCCCACGATCAAGGAAGCCTTGGACGCAGGAGATGATGCTGAAGCACGAAACTTAATCAAAGGCAGACTTTGTACCCTAGGACTCATTCAAGTAAGTACTTCTAAACCTAATTTCCAGTTTCACAATCATACCTATAGTAAATAGTGTTTGTTTTTTGTATTAATATTTATATTCACGTGTTCTTTTTGTGTTTTAGTGTGAAGATGAAGACAGTCAAGAAAAGCGCACTTTCCTCTCACCCGACGAACTGATTTACGCACAACCTGTTGATATCAAACCTATTGGAAAGCCGGTAGCTTCTATACAGATACGGGGACCTCCTAGAGCTTACGGTCCACCTCAGCCTGTACCTTACCCAGGAAGACCTCAAAAGTTCCCACCAAAAAGGATCGGATATGGTGGAAATCCTAGACCAGGATTCTCCGATAAATATGGAGTAGCAGGAAGTAACTTCCAATTTTCTCAAAGCAGTGGATTATACAGCGGACACGAAAGTAACTATGTGACCAAATCGCCAACCTACGCTAGCCAAGGCCCTTACGCTTATGAAAACACAAAACCCACTTACAATAAGGGACCCATATCCCAGTCGGGTTCGAAGACTGATACGGTGGTCCAACAGCACGTCCATCATCACTATGTACACAGCGATGCGGATAAAGATCCTAAAGTTATAATCAAACCCGTAGCGATACCAGTAGGGTCAGTAGGTCATTTAGCTTCGCAGGCCCAGTTAGCTTCACAGGCTCAGTTAGCTTCGCAGGCACACTTCGCGTCGCAGGGACACTTGCAGCAGTCTACAGATATAATAACCGCAGGTGGTGGCGACTACAGTGGAATCAGTTCTGGTGGATTTAAACCGATGACTAGTGGTTTTTCTTTAGATAGCAAACCAGTCTATGAATCGGATACTATTTATGGCGCTCAATACGGCCACAGCGGCATAAACAAAGGCGGATCCAGTATCATAACTCAAGGTTTACCAAATCAGTATCCTAACAATGGTTTCGACGATCAGAAATATGGGAATTCTTTAGGAAGTTATGCCTCCCAAAGTAATGAGTTTTACAAAAAAGAGTTACACGTAGGGTCGGCGAACAATCTTTACAATCAAGGTCCAGCAACTTTTGGTCAAAGTAATGCTTATTTGGAAAATTACCATGAGGCCAAAGCTCAAGGATTAGACTGCGTATGTGTGAACTATGATCAATGCCCTAGTCAAGAGGTAATTGGTCGCAGAGATGACTTATACCTACCTATTGATCCTCGCAACAAAGGAAGTGAAATTGTAGCCCTAACTGAAGAACAATTGGATAATTTGAATAAGACTAACACTGAAGCAACACCTAACAGTGATAACCCACAAAACGCTACTGAAACGGAAATCAAAAAGATAAGCAAACGTGATACTAATGAAGATACCACTGGAGAAGCAACAAAAGAAATCGAACCGGTAAGTAATTTTATCCTTCTAATAAAATGTAATATGAAAATCTTAGCATCCAGAAGAAGCTTCTTAAACCCCTCCTAACATTCTATCACCCGTACTGACACATATCAACTGCTGGTTACAATTCTATTTACTTATGATGTTTATTCAATCCTGGTATAATACTGTTACAATCGTATCTAAACTAAAAACGCCAAAGGAACGTAACAGTTATTAAAAGAAATACTAAACATGGGCACTGACTGACACAAATCTAACATAGGTAATCATTAGGTAATATTCTAGTTTCAATTAATTACTTACGTAAATGTCACTACAGCGCCTCGTCCAATTGCCCGGCTACGGCGGCAATAGCGGCATTGACTACAAACATGTGCAGCCCACGTTTGGTGTCTCTTTTGGGTTGCCCCCGCAGTCCGGTGTATCTGGCCACCACCCTTTTAACCCACAACTCCATCCTTTTGGTCAATCATTCCATGGAAGCAATGGTGTTAATTTAGGTCTAGTTAGTGTGAATCCACTGCTCTCCTTTCAAGTGACAAAAGACGAGTACGGAGAAAAAGTTTTCAAACCTCTGGTACATTTGCATGTCACACCCAACGAAAATACACTGAGATCAGTAGAAAGACTATTTTATGAAAAAAAGCTTTACCTATTGAATAAACATCAGCATTATCATCATCACGTTCCATATCCTTATCCTTACGGTCAGTTTCCATCTGCACCCATCCAACATCCTCCTTATGGTCACTCACCACCCTATCATCAACCTCCGTCGTACTACAGTCCTCCAGTTTACTCTCCACATTTCACGCAATACGAGCCAATTCACTCAAAAGGAATTCCTCCTCATAGTGTTCACAAACCATTAGGGCACGATGATTATTATGATGACGATGATAGTAGCTTTGATGGTAATCTTGAATATCCAAACGTTCCTTACGATCCTCATTATAATAACGGTTACGAAAGGTCAGCGAATTATACTATCACAGAAGACTCTAGTCGCGATAGATACGCAAACAGATATACATATTCCCGATCCCTTGATCTTCCTACTAAACCCCTTGGGGCAAACCAGGGAGGCCAAACTATTAGGTTTCCTGAGAACAGAAAGAAGAGGGAAACCGATATAGAAAATTCTTCCGAGATTATACAAGAGGTAATCCATACATGTTTCGTCTCGAAAATATAACCATAGCTTTCAATTGTTTACTTTATTATTTCAAAGATAAAAATGGTTGATTTTTTATTATTTCAGCGTCAAGGATATTTTGGGCGCCCACCTGTTCAACAATGCAGACCAAACCAAGTATGCTGCAGGCGACCATTGCAGCCGCAAGCATCAAACAAGGGACAATGCGGCATAAGACACTCTCAGGGAATTAATGGCAGAATCAAGACTCCTGCTTATGTGGACGGCGAGAGTGAATTCGGCGAGTACCCGTGGCAAGCAGCTATATTGAAGAAAGATCCTAAAGAATCTGTCTACGTCTGCGGTGGTACACTTATTGATGGACTACATATAATAACTGCAGCTCACTGTGTCAAATCGTAAGTATCTATCATTGATATCTATAGATAATGAAACCGTGTATGTAAACTTTTCTAATCTCGTAGAATGTCTCAAAGTCGATCATTAATTTATTTCTTTCACTTTATTGCAGATACAAAGGCTTCGAGTTGAGAGTCCGCCTTGGTGAATGGGATGTCAATCGTGATGTCGAATTCTATCCTTACATCGAAAGAGACGTCATCTCCGTGCACGTACACCCGCTCTATTATGCGGGCACCCTAGACAACGACCTTGCTATCCTCAAGTTGGATCACCCGGTCGAATGGACCAAGTATCCCCACATCAGCCCCGCTTGTCTGCCTGACAAATATACCGACTACGCTGGACAGAGGTGCTGGACAACCGGATGGGGCAAAGACGCCTTCGGTGACTACGGAAAGTACCAGAACATCTTGAAAGAGGTCGACGTGCCGATTTTATCTCACGGCCAATGCCAACAACAGCTGAGACAGACCAGGTTGGGCTACAACTATGAACTGAACCCTGGCTTCCTTTGTGCTGGAGGTGAAGACGGTAAAGACGCCTGCAAAGGTGACGGAGGTGGTCCGTTAGTGTGCGAGCGAAGCGGCACATGGCAGATTGTAGGTGTGGTCTCGTGGGGTATCGGCTGCGGACAGGCTGGCGTCCCTGGTGTCTACGTCAAAACCGCTCACTACTTAGACTGGATCTCACAAGTCACTGGAAAATTCTCCAGTTATAACTAAGTGTAAAATAATACGTTCGTAGCCTATAATTATTTGGTATTTAATTTTAGGAATAGACGTATTTATTATTTATTACACTGTAAGCTTTGGATGGTAATATCCAGAGCATCCGAGTAATTGCGTATGCAGATTTATGTTGAATGAAATAAATTATATTAATTAAATGAAAAAAAAAATGTAGTTTTATCTCCTATAAAATAAACGCATATTCCTACAGTTGAAATAATGTAATTAGTCTCTATACATGATACCACAATACATTTCACCATTGTATATTTACGTTCACGGTTAAAAGGAGAAACATGTTAAAAAATAAAAGTATAGTTTAACTCCCATCACTCAAGAGTTTTTCATATCCAGAGAAAGGATCTAAGTTATTTAAAACTAAATAGCCACGTCTGTATATATCTGTTTGGGTTTGGTCGCTTATTTCCTCATGGTAATACTTTTGATGCGACTTTCCTTCACCATTTAAATAATTTTTGGGGTAAAATATGTACTTATAAGTACTTAATACTTCATCACCAGCCGGAAGACGTCCACTGCTGAACAAAGGCCTCCCCCTTAGACCGCCACAATGAACGACAATTTGCATCCACCGGTTGCCTGCGACGCGAACAATGTCGTCGGTCCACCTAGTGGGAGGCCTGCCTATGCTGCGTCTTCCGGTTCGTGGTCGCCACTCGAGAACCTTTCTTCCCCAACGGTTATCGGTTCTTCGAGCGATGTGGCCTGCCCACTGCCACTTCAACTTGCATATTCTACGAGCTATGTCGGTGACCTTGGTTCTTCGGCGAATCTCCTCATTCCGGATTCTGTCGCGCAAAGAAACTCCGAGCATAGCTCTCTCCGTAGCTCGTTGTGTGACTCTGAGCTTCTCCAAAAGGCCAGCTGTTAAAGACCACGTCTCAGTACCATATGTCATCACTGGCAACACACACTGGTTAAAAACCTTTGTCTTCAGGCACTGCGGAATTTCTGATGAGAAGATGTCACGTAGTTTCCCGAACTCTGCCCATCCGAGTTGGATTCTTCGGGCGACCTCTTTGTCGAAGTTGGACCGACCTAACTGGATAGTTTGTCCTAGGTATACGTAGTGGTCAACAACTTCGAGTGTATCGTTCCCAACAACTACCGGTACGGGTGCAACATGGACATTAGACATGATCTTCGTCTTGTCCATGTTCATTTTAAGACCCACCTGTTGGGAAACGCTACTGAGGTCGCTGAGCATCGTATTGAGGTCCTCCAGCGACTCTGCCATAATGACTATATCATCGGCAAAACGAAGGTGAGTGATGTATTCGCCATTGATGTTGATGCCGAATCCGTACCAGTCCAAGAGCTTGAAAACGTCCTCCAATGCGTTTGTGAACAGTTTCGGAGAAATAACGTCTCCCTGTCTCACACCTCGCTGCAATGGGATTGGTTTCGTGCTCTCGTCCTGTAGTCGGATCGACATGGACGCGCTGCTGTACAAACACTTCAACACTTCGATGTACCTATAGTCAATATGGCACCGCTGGAGGGACTGCAATACCGCCCAGGTCTCGATTGAATCGAAGGCTTTTTCGTAGTCCACAAACGCTAGACATAATGGCCGATTATACTCCTCGGTCTTCTGTATAATCTGGCGGAGCGTATGTATGTGGTCTACGGTGCTAAAGCCTTTTCGGAACCCGGCTTGTTCGGGAGGCTGGAAGTCATCAAACCTGCGTTCGAGATGGTTCGTAATGATTCTCGAAAACAGCTTGTATACATGGCTCAGGAGTGAGATGGGTCTATAGTTCTTCAACATGGTGTTATCACCTTTTTTGAAGAAAAGAACCACCACACTCCCGTGCCATGCTTCTGGCGTAGTACCCTCGAGTAAGACGGAATTAAATAACTTCTGGAGGACTAAAAGTACCGGTTTTCCACCCGCTCTCAGAAGTTCTGTTGTGATTCCATATTCACCCGGCGCCTTGTTGTTCTTAAGCTGTTTAAGAGCCATTCTAGTCTTGTACAGGCTGATGTCTGGGATGTCCTCAGTGTAGTGTCGGGTTAGTTTGGCTCGGGTGTCCTGAGCTGTTCTGGCAATGGGTTCCTGTGTTGAGGTGTATAACTGTCCGTAAAACCTCTCGAGCTCTCTCAATATCTCCGGTTTCGATGAGATGACACTGCCGTTGTCGATCTTCAGCCTGGTCATTTGGCTGCGCCCAATAGACGAATTCTTTGCGAACACTTTAGAGCCTTGGTTCCGCTCAATTGCGTCCTTAATACATGCTGTATTATAGGAACGCAAGTCGTGTCGCATGGATTTCGAGATTCGTCTATTGAGTTCGGCATATTCCGACATATCAGCTGAAGATTGCAGTCTCATCTCAGTCCGGTTTTCCATTAGCTTAATGGTTTGATTGGAGAGCTTTTGAGGTTTTGTACGGCGTGGGGTCTTATAGAACTTGTAGAACTTAATACTTAAATGCATATTATTTATGGCATGGTGCCTGTTTCTTCATGTTTCCATGACAAGATGTTATCTCCTTTAAATTCTTGATTTTTCTGATGCAATATCATTTGACTAAAGCAAAACTTATTTTGAGTGGCTATTCCGTATCAAACTGATGCAGCCCAAAGACCAACCAAGCCATACCAAGCCCTCTCTTAAATTACCAAACGAATACCAAATTTAATTATTTTCAAGTATTTTTACACCTTCATTTGGATTTATCGATCGTATGAACAAAATATTCAACGTAGCGAGTTCAAATCTGGCTGAAAAATGCCTTGATAATCTATGTACAAGGTATACTCATTTACGTTCAGTGATAGTCGTTAACGCTACAAATCTTATTTTACGGGCTTTTCTGACTTTTTATAAACTTACCCCCACCTCACATTTACCCCATTTATCTTTGGACCACAATGTGTGAGACACCCTGTATCAGCAATGTCCTTGCTTGACTACTTCACGCCACTGACCATCACTAACGGTGACTGCAACGCTGCAGATGCTCTGATTTGTAAATCCATATAAATCGCAAGACAGCAGCGCGGCCGCAGCGTTGCAAATTTAAAATAATCCATTAAGTAAAACTAAGGGCTCCCGACACATAACTGCGATGCGATGCGATGCGGCGAGAAACTGCAGGAAGTTGCAGGAACTTGTATCGAAAAATTCATTTGTTTCTCGCCGCATCGCATCACATCGCAGTTATGTGTGGGAGCCCTTATCCGTAGTTTTAATAATTACTGTAGGTTGGGTTGATGTAATCAAGAAGCTTGTGTGTTTATAAGCTTCTTGGTTGTAATCATTTCACTACGTTCAAAATCTTTGGTTTTAATGCTCTGTCCCATAGATTTAGGATTTTTCACTAGGGGCTCCCACACTGCGAATTCGCATCGCATCGCAAATATCTGCGAGAAACAAATGAATGTTTCGATACAAATCCCTGCGATGCGGCGCCGCATCGCATCGCATCGCAGTTACGTGTGGAAGCCCTACGTTCAATTCTCAAGTCCATAGTAAAATTATATTAGATCCTCTTTGGTGAAATTACCATGAAATTACTTACCGTGGTTACCGTGTAGTTACTTACTCAATGACTGACACCAACTGGCACTTGACAGGAAATTATAATATTATCGTAGGTGGTGATTATCGTTTGTAGTATTGAACCCAAAATTTATAGAAATTCTTAGGTACATGAAAACTGTATTCCCTTCTTAAATATTTTAAAATGGCTGGTAAAAGCACTGATCGAAAAGGCAAAAGCAAGGAAGTGAAAACGAATGTGCAAGAACTTACAGACACTTTGGCCAATTTTACATTGCCCGATAGTCTGCCTTGCTCTGAAGTAGAGTTTCCCATACTAATAAGGAGAGCGCGAAGAGCCAACTGGAAGAAAATAATTGAAGAAAGCAACGAATTTCAAACTCAGCTTGCTGAATATGAAGCAAGCAAAAAGCAATCTCTGGCAAAACCACCCTTCCTCAGTCAGTTCAGTTTAATTTACATTTTTTTAACATATTTTCACCATGTATTGGATAGCGGCCGTGGTGCCTATAGTCTAACCTACCTAACACACAGGCCCATAACGAAAACGGGTCTATAGAGAAAATTAATCTTACTCAAGACACAGAAACAAGCCTTGGAAACAAGGTGCGCAGGTTCGAACCCCGGCTCGCACCTCTGATTTCTTCAATGAATCATGTGCGAATCGTCTTTGTGTGATTGTTACTAGCTGCATGTCTGAGAAAGTCTAACTAGCTCTCGAATGACGTGTGAAGTCCGCCAACCCGCACTTGGCCAGCGTGGTGGACTATGGCCTAAGCCCCCTCATCTTGAGGGGAGGCCCGTGCCCAGCAGTGGGACATAAACAAGGGCTGGTATTATTAAGACACAGAATATATATCTCAATACAACAAAAACAAGAAATAGTAACAATATAATCTATACTTATAATAAAACTGTAACAGGTCCAATTCTGTACATTGAAGATATTTTGAAAATTATATTTGGAGGGCATTCTATAACCGATACTGATGCCGAAAATGTAATGTTTTTAATTTTTGTCTGTCAGTCTGTCTGTCTGTCTGTTTGTCTGTCTGTATCACGGCTGCGCATCACGCCGAAACTACTGAATGGATTCAAATGAAACTTGGCATGATTTGAGATCTTACTACGAGGTAGGACATAGGATACTTTTTACCCCGTAATCTAGCACGGTTCTTTTGGGAGAGGGGATTAAAGTCAAAATGGGTACTTGTTTATACGCTTGGTCCGATTTTATCAATTTTTCTCTATAATATAATAAATATTAGTAAGGGAACACTCATAGAGAGTTGTTATCAAGGTTTTGTAATCGATCGGGTTAAGCAACGTTAGGTAAGGTCATTAAATAGATGGGTGACCGTTTAACGCCATTTGAACTAAACGGGTCCGTGCTTCGGAGAGCAAGTAAAAAGTGGGTCCCAGTTTTTAACCGATTATAAAAAAGGAGGTTATGTATTCGATGCGAATGTCTGTTATTAAAAGTTTAGTTAACGTAAAAATAGCGCAGGCGGTGCTGCGTGGGTCAGCTAGTATATAATATAATCGGAACCACGGCTCATACGTGCCTTCAGTCCGGACTAAGCGATTTGCTTCTTTATTTATAATAAGGTCAGCTAAGGACTAAAACAGTTTGCCGGCGTCGGTTTTCCCGCCTGATTTTAATGTGGGTGACTTCGAGGCTAGAGGCTTTTCATAAGCTAGTGTGCTTTACCATCCTCGATTGCGTCGCTGCTTTCCATCAGGTGGGCTGCCAAGCAAGCCAAGCAGCGGCTTATAATAAGTTAAAAAAGTACTAGACTGATTCATGTCGTCCGTGTGAAATTGGGCCACCACTCCAGCTTAATGCTGCATTCAATTGCCGCAACACAGCGTTGTTTTCAGCGGCAGTTGATGTTGAGGTGTTTTATTTATATTTGTCCCATTGCATGTAGCTTTGAAATCTCTCTTACGCGATTCAGGAACGTTCATGTGACGTCATCTTGACTGTAACGCCATCTCTCGCATTATGTAGTAGACGCTACACCATGAATATACCTTTTAACTACATTCCATGTATGTACATGTATAGATTTGGATTTTGCATGTTATAGAAATCAAAACCATTAATTAAGAGTTTCAAGAGATACTAAGAAAATCCTGTGTAATAGCCAAGTTTTGAGACTTGACTTTGTGTGAAATATTTCTCAAATTTCGAATACAGTCATACACTAGCTAGAGTTTTGTTGTGAAATCTGAGATATACCGACGAGTAACAGCAAATTTTTATATGAAACGTCGCACATTTACAGAAACTGAAAGTGATTACATTAAGAATGAAGTATTTGTCCAGCTCATTCCGGCTTTGGAGGAAACTATTAATAAAGCTAAGATCTGGGAAGCGCTAACCAGACCCAATTGCTTCTTTAATGGAATTGATCACATTGCTCAGGTGTCGCTACCCTTTTATTTATTTAGAAAATAAGTGATTAAAATGCAAAAAGCTTTTTAAAACACATTCCGAATCGACAGGTAAATACTAACCAACCAATGAATTCGGAATCGGGATTGATGGATATTAGAAAAAATCCACCATTTGGGTAATAAAAATAACCATTCTCGTAGGCATTCACCCACATTCAAGTAGATCACACAGGCGTTTTAATTTTTTTGTGTGGGAAATCTTCAAAAGATCCCCGGGAGCTGTGGGGCTCGACCGCATCGGCACATGAGAGTGGACCCAGGTCTCTCCGGTGGGATCTGCACCAGGGACCCCTCAGTGCCTTGCCTTTGAGCCTGCCACCGGGGGGCGCATTGTAGCCCCCCGGGAACCTGACACGGTGCTTACGGGGACGGGGGTCGCAACTCCGCCGCCGTCCTCCTCGGAGTCGCCGCCGTACTCAATGGACGTTCTAAGGGCCCACACCCCGAACGTCCAGCGACTCCGAAGGAGTAATGCAAGTCTGGAGCAAGGTCTTTATTTAGTGGATTATCAATAGCCGCGTCTCCACCGGGCGCACAAGCTCGCGCAGCAGACTCGTGAGCCAAATGTATGGTCGGTCGAGCCACACTCAGCCGAGGCTACGTGCGCCCAAACAACCCCGAGGCACGTCTACACCGAGAAAGCACTTATAAATAACAACCTTATTTCAATTAATTTTAAGCACTTTACAGTTAGCGGACACCGACAGCCGAAATATTATTTCGCTTCCACGACTTGAAGGAATCTAACAACAGTTCAATTATGTCAAATTCCAGCAAGTACTTATGCTACAGTCCGTGCCCAAGATTAGACATACATATGTACATACGCTCGAAATACAACCCTCCTTCTCACGCAGTTGGGTAAAAATAGCTAAAAACCATCCCAACTAAATTATACACTTTAAAAAAAATAAAAGAAGCATTAAATCCGTCTAACCGTTTGGGAGCTAATATGCCCGAAACCGACAGATAAAAAAGTTAAACCGACGTCATTAACACTAAAAAGTATAAAATAATTTAAATATTATTGAAGTTAGTGGCAGAAGGTACGCCAACACCAACTTTTTTTTTTATATCTTTTTTTTTTTTTATATCCTGGGACAATTCACACACGGTCATCTGATCCCAAACTAGGCAGAGCCTGTACTATGGAAACCAGACAACTGATACTAATACTTATATACTTTTTTTTTTGTAAATACATACTTATATAGATAAAACACCCAGACACTTGGTGGGAATCGAACCCACGACCTGTTGGTTAGCAGACAGGGTCACTAACCACTAGACCAACGGGCCCGTCAAAGCCCGTCAACTTCAATAATATATTATTTTATTAACCGACTTCAAAAAAGGAGGAGGTTCTCAATTCGTCTGTATATATTTTTACTTTTTAGTGTTATTGAAATCGGTTTAATTTTTTACATAAGTATTTTATACTTTTAGTCATATTTTCATACAAAAAATATATGAAAAAAGTAATGTGTCTATAAAATTTGAGGGTTGCCCTCTATTTCCTTGGGAGCCCATTATCAGATCCCATTATCAGCCCATTAGAGAATAAAACGATTACTTTTTTTATTTAAACTCTTTCCAGGTTTTATGGAACAATAACCCCCGACACCCAGGACGCAAAGATATCAATATGCATTTGTTTAACATGCCTTGGGTCAGAGAATCTCTTAGAGAAAAGTATAAAGCATTATTATTATTCTAGTAGCCACGTGTAGTGTAATATGTACAACTTTCGTAGGTACTTTTTTCAAATTGTCATGAAAACAGTAAAACGTTTAGGTAACAATCATCCGTAATCTTAGCTGGTTCTTTAACAAATATGTAGCACGATATGTGTTTAGTTAAAATGTTCTCTGTTATAATAATAATAATGTCCTCCTGGCCGATACGACCACAGCGGCCAATCTTTCACAGGATCAGCCATCTACGCGGGAGATATTATAGTGCACAAGTGCTTGTTTAGACAAAGGTGCACTCTGTCTTTCTTTACCTTCTACAATCCGATGGGTCGGAAGACCAATACAACCGGGAAAGGTCATGCGGAGGACAGACTTTTTACATGCCCATCCGACGCATGGATCCTCTTACTTTACAATCTGGCGATCCGCCTGCGTTGTCCTAGTCAGTAAGGAACAACTACATAAACTTGTGGCTCCCCGCGGGAATCGAACCCGCGAGCTCCAATGTGCAAAGCAAGCGGTTTACCGCTGTGCCACAGAGGCTACATTAGACAGAAATACATACTCCCGTGGGGTGTCCGGGTAAGAATAGCACCCACCCATCTCTTCCCGCTGGGTGACCGTAAGAGGAGACTAAGGGAAAACAAGAAGACGGGCAGCAGCGTTTTTCTATTGGATTACCTACCACCTATACTACTATCCCCAAGACGCCTGCCAAGCGTGGGGATTATGGCATTCCTCCCCTTCTAACTACGCTATATTCGGTTGAACACATTCAATGTATGACCACAGGAGTGATGCCATCACTCCGATTTTGATCTCGTAAAGTATAAAACAGGGTAAATATTACAACATTCGCAATGATAGCCCAAGACCATACTACCCGAAGTCGTGGCTATGGCCTGAGGAATACGCAGCGACACTTATTCAAAAAACTGTGCGTCAATACTTCGTGCAGAAGCTAGATGAGGTGCAAGAAATGCGAGATTTCTGGAAGGTACGTATCATTTTGCTTTTAATTCGATGCCTTCGATTGAGGGTTGTCCACTGACTTTAGAGTATTACGACGACGGCTGACGACATCCTGAGGAGTAAATCCCGTGTTTGCTACTGAATACTACAATCCAATGTAGCACCAAACCAATGAAATTCGGTGTATTATCATCATAGACTGATAATATGCTGTACTTGCTTGGAAAGCACCACGGGGAGTTTGCATTCACGAAGCTGCATTGAGCAAGATTATCCGTGTGGTGTCCGGGTAAGAATAGCACCCACCCATCTCCTCCCGTTGGATGTCCGTAAAAGGCGACTAGGGGAAAACAAGAAGACGGGCAGCAGCGTTTTTTATTGGATTATCTACCACCTATACTGCGATCCCCAAACCAACTGCTAACCGTGGGGGATTATGGCGACCCGTCCCTTCTAAGGGAGAGGCCTTTGTTCAGCAGTGGACGTTTCGCCTGCTGATGATGATTGAGCAAGAATTTAACTATATACCTACAAACGATTGATTTTGAACTCTGTTCAATCAATAGCCAATGTCTGTCGGACAATACTACGAGGTAGGACATATCTCGATGGGTAGGACATAGGATACTTTTATCCTGTATTTCAGCACGGTTCCCTTGGTCCACACGTTTACGCACAAATATAAGCTATCTTTCCATGTACTTACTTTATTTCTCTCTGCAATCATTGGTTTAAAATCTTCCTGCTGGAACAACGTTACCACAGCAGGAATAGTTTTCCGGCATTTTTTCAAAAACGATAGCACGCACTAATTTTTTATTCTGCGCACATTTACAGCAGATATGCTCTAATTATTTGTTTAACTCAATCGTCTCTACGAGCTACTTTCTTGCTGGGGTAACGCACACTGCCATTACACCACACAGTAGCAGTATAATTGTAATCTTACTTTTTCGATAGAACGTGACAGATCTACAAACTACGTACTATCGCGAACACGAACGGTGTACCGGTTTTCAATCAAAATCGTTTGAACTACGTTACCTGAGCTTACGCCGCCCGCATATATTCGGGACAGTCTCGTGCAAGCGATTGTCGTCCTAAAGGCCATTCGTCGCGAGAGTACATTGTATTGGTCTCCAACTCTTGTCATAGTAAGATTATAACAATAGGTGGTAGGACACCAGGTCAATGGTATCGCGGGTTTATACCCCAGAATATTGATGCATATACATCTCTGTGGCAATGGTTTAAGCCTCGTAGGAACTACGAGATTGTGGTGACCTCGGTGTTTTGCCTTCCCTTGTTCTAATTACATTTTGGTCAACAATCTTAATAACGTTTATTATAATTTCCAGAAACTGAAAATCGAACCCAATGTCCCTGAGATGGAAACAAATCCATTTTTGGCGAAAAAATTTGCTTCTCCCGGCCACCCTAGTACACATTAAGTATTGGCTTAATAAACACTTAAATGTTTTAGCTACTTTAATGCTATCATTAAAACTAATATATTACATATAATGTTTTTTTCTCCTTGTTCCTGTGTCCAGTGTACTTTAGTTCAAAGGCACTCCTTCATACAGTGAAGGGCTGACAGGTGTCCCCAGCTTCATTGTATATTGTATAGTTGGCTTTTCGTCTCCTTTTGCGACCCTTTTTACTCTATTAGGGCTGTGGTTGTAACTTATAGGCATTGTGAATTCCGTTAGTTTCTGAAATATTAGAAAAATATACATTAAAAAAAATTTCTTGTTACTAAAAAGCTAAGAACAACTGTTAGAATAACATTCATTCTTCATGATGGAAATGGTACTTCTTAAGTCCTGAAACACCATTGTTTTAAAATTCATCTCTTGATTTAATTTGTTTAATTATTAGATAAACATCGGAGTGCAACTAAGAGCCAGAGCGCTACATTTTGCATCCACAATAATTGCTTATCAGAAGATCATCATCATCACCAGCCGGAAGACGTTCACCGCTAAACATAGGCCTCCCCCTTGGAATGCATCCACTGGTTACCTGCGACGCGCACCTTGTCGTCAGTACTCCTAGTGGGAGGCCTGCCTACGCTGCGTCTTCCAGTTCAGGGATACTCTAGAACCTTTCTACCCCATCAGTTATCGGTTTTTTGAGCGATGTAGTCTGTCCATTGCCCCAATTTGCAGATTCTGAGAGCTATGTCGTTAACTTTAGTTCTTCAACCAATTCAAGATTTTATTGCGCAAAGACGCTCCGAGCATAGCTCTCTCCATGGCTTGTTGTGTGACTGAGTTTCTCTAAAAGGTCAGCAGTTAGGGACCACGTCTCCGTACCATATGTCATCACCTCCAGCCATGTTGGTCAATTGTCCCATTGTGACAGTAAAGAGATTGTGCATCTGCAGAAGCAATGTTTTTTTTACTCTACATAAGCGCTTGAGCGGCGACGCAATCGAGGATTGTAAAGCACACTATGTTATCTAAAGCCAATTCAGTCTAAAGTGCTTATTACACTACACAGTGTTCAGGGTTTAGTGTCCAGATTTCTGGGCCCTGAATACCGTGTAGAGTAATTAACCCACCCACATTGACCACCACACTCATGCACAATGTGGTTTAAATACACCCACATTAGAATCGGGCGGAAAACACATAGAGGCAACGTTCATTCATAGTTGTACATCATCATCATCATCATCACCAGCCGGAAGACGTCCACTGCTGAACATAGGCCTCCCCCTTAGAACGCCACAATGAACGACAATTGTCTATTTGCATCCACCGGTTACCTGCGACGCGCATAATGTCGTCTGTCCACCTAGTGGGAGGCCTGCCTACGCTTCGTCTTCCGGTTCGTGGTCGCCACTCGAGAACCTTTCTTCCCCAACGGTTATCGGTTCTTCGAGCGATGTGGCCTGCCCATTGCCACTTCAACTTGCAGATTCTGAGAGCTATGTCGGTAACCTTAGTTCTTCATCTCTCTCGGCGGCCGGGGATTAGTGTAATAAGCGGCTCCGTAGTCAGGGGCCACGCCCAACCCTGCCACTGGGCCCTGAATACCGTGTAGTGTAATACCCCTTTAACCCACCCACATTGACCACCACACTCATGCACATTGTGGCTTAAATACACCCACATTATAATCGGGCGGAAAACACATAGAGGCAAACTGTTCATTCATAGTTGTACATTTATAAATGAATAAGCAAACTTATTTTACTAAGTGGTGTGTCCCTTGTGCATGGGGCCGTCCAGTTAGGTACCACCGCAGTGTCAGATATTCTGCCACCAAGCAACAGTGTGTAAACATTGCCTTGTTCTGATGTGAAAGGCACAGTAGTTGTTGATATTACTAGACACAAGAGACCAAATAACTAATGTCTCAGGTGACAAGCGACAATGCAATCTAACTGTCTATAGGCAGGTGTGTCACTCGCTTGCTATCAGGTGAATGTCTTGCTGTTCTTGTCACTAGGTTTATACTATAAACCCCTGCATATTAGGCTTGTATTCTGAAAGACAGGCCGTTGTAGTTGTATTAGTCACGAGAATTATTTTATTGTTTTAATTCAATCAAATAACAACCTCTAATCCTTTCTTCTCATGGTCTTTAGCAATGAACTTCTTCATCAGTGGAGGCATCTCAATGTTATTTGGGAGAATCACTTCCGGAAAGTCATGCACTTTCTCTACAGAGGCTAAAAGCGAGGCCTCCTCATTTTTTGGAATCAGCTTGTAATCAGGTTTATATGAAGTACGATATATTTCAGTTACATTGGGCAGCGTCCGCCCTCTAAATGTTTTTTCCACCCAAACTCTAACTCTACGCCTTTCCTGAAAAGTAGAATAGACAAGTTTATAAAAAGTGTTGTTTAATTTATTAATTCCGTGTGTGAATTGTCCCAAGATATTATTATTTATTATATTTCCATGATATTTTATTCGCGGGGCTTGCGTGGGGCTGGATCCAACACGTAGAGAGGTCACCGGTGTGGGTGACTCAGGGGTGTCGAGAGGTGTGCTGCGCTTTCTCCGAAGTTACTCGCGGCGTTATGCACTTCCACACCTGGAGCGTATAGCTCTAACAGCTCCTCTCTGGACGGCCAATTAAGGCAAGCCAGAGCTGAGAGTCCTGCGGGCCCCCTTGGGTTTCCACTCGGCCGACGAAGATACGCCCAGGTGGGGGCCCTGACCGACTCTCTGGAGCACTCGGGTCTGTGGTGTCGCTACGCACCAACAGCTCGCCACAAGCTGCCCTGGGGGCTTATTATTTATTAATACAAATGTTAATAGTTGACATGCCTGTTGATCTTGTGGTTAGACACCTTGGCCTGGCTGCTAACCAATACTTTATGGGTTAAATTCCCACATTGTGTCTGGGTATTATTTAGTTATATAAAAATGTATGAATTTACAAAAAAAATATGTTAAGTAAACTAACATTCAGCTATTTTATCATTTTTACAGCATAAATAAATGTTTACATGGGTCAAAATTTCACATGCAAGTTAACACTGCCAGTGCCACTTAATATAATTGTTTTCTAAATCTGTGTTTTGGCCTGTGACATCACAAAAAAAATAATCTATTACCCGAGTTTATAGCCTCCGTGGTGTGGGTAAAATGCTTGCTTTGCAAACCAGATATCACGGGTTGAAATCCCACAGGGAGCATCACCTCTGTCTCCTGATTGTCAGGAAAGTAAGATAATCCATGCATTGGAAGGGCGTGTAAAATGTTGGAGATTCCTTGAGAAGGGTAGAATCAAAATTTACCAAATTCATCCATCAACCAATCACAAGCACCTATTGTTTTTGTTGTTAGATTCAAACATGACAATCTGTGACTGACTTGGGATCAAAGATGGGAAGTTTAGTAACAAATATAGCATTATTTAACTTTTAGGTATCAAATTCGGGTGTTTTCTCGTGGACCCACTATTTTGTCCCACCAGTGGGTCCACGAGGGAGAACTATTTCTCGTGGACCCACTGCACCCTACGGTTATTAAATGTTCCTCCTGTATAATAAAGATGTATAGCACCTTTTTGCATTGTCAAAATTTATCTATCGCATAGTGAAGTGACAAGTGGCAGACAAAAAATATGCGCTTCCGCTGGTCGGTGTAAATCGTTTCAAAGTTTTGTAGGCTTCCACAACCATTTTTTCACTACAACTACATTCTTATAGGGCATTACTAAGTTATAAACTTCCCATTATGAAGTTAACCATAATTCATGATGAGACCACCTTATGTCCTATGCTACTCTGGTACTTCTGGTATAAATATTGAAGCAAAGTAGTCACAGTTTGGTAAAACTAGATGTCTCACGAAAGGGGAAGGCCTCTTTGTGCACTCTGTTGCCCTAGCACTTCTGGTAATAATGTTTAAGAATGCTCAATGTTGCGGTTTTACGTTCGTGGATGCCCTTTGAAATTCCGTCTGGAGCTACCACATTCAGACGGTGTACTACTTGGAATATTTACACAAAATTTACCTCCAAACTGTTCGATCGTAGAAGCCTTTTCGAAGTAAATTTTTCCCATCTGTCTGATGATCGAACTACTAATTGGACTAATTGGAACGGATAATCCAATAGAACGACGTTGCTCTTTTCCCTTAGTCTGTTGTCTTACCCGGACATCCCACGGGTATAATAATCCATACCATTAAACAACTCATACCCAGAGCTGGATAGCATAATGCGCGAGGCCTCCTTGTATCTTATGCCGCCCTGGTACTTCTGGTGTAATATTATGTGGTGTATATAATGTCCGTTAATATAGATTTCATTTAATAAATTATAGTTAATATTTTTTTATTCATATGATAATTTCATACTATTATCCCAACCCTTGCTATAACTATATATAGGATGTTAATAAACAACAGTGGGTCCACGAGAAAGAGTTCTCCCTCGTGGACCCACTGGTGGGACAAAATAGTGGGTCCACGAGAAAACACCGTCAAATTCGGCATTCTGCAGAATTTAAACTTAAATTCTACCAATATGGTCTGATTTAGACTAAATCCTATCATCACCAGCCGGAAGACCTCCACTGCTGAACATAGAGCTCCCACTTCGAACGCCACAACGACCCACAATTGGCTATTTGCATCCACAAATCCAAATCACAAATCCTATGCTACTATATAAATTTGACAATACTTATGTAATTAATTTCAATATCAACATTAAGTTATTATCGACACAAAATTTTAAAAACGAACAAATTGCCACCATTTATACCAAATGCAGATGGTCGGTTTTGATTTTATACAAGACCCAAATTATGGTCTTTCTTTAGCTTTTAAAAAGGAACTAAATTAATTTGTTTATTGATAAAACACAACCCAGTATTTGCGACTATTTACAAAAGGGCTGTCGCCATGACAGACATCCATATTCAATAACCACTCCAACAAAGCATTAGCATAGCAGTGAACCATAAAAAATCTTTACCTCATCGGGACACGTCTGTACTTTCACTATCTTCATGAAGCTAGGTTCCGGATACCTTTCAAATATTGATCGAGCAATTATTCTTCCAACGCCGAAATTTTTTAGACTTCCTACAATTTCCCATAGAGTTTTACCCTTAAAATCTGTTGTCCTACCGACGTATTTGATAACAGTCGCCTTAGACGCCATTCTTATGGTATAACAATGAGACACACAAATAGATCAAATAGTTTTGGCTGGTTTTGGCCCAAAATAAAAGAAAAAGTTGTTATTTTAGGTTATTTTTTTTATAAACAAATTGTGGCAAATTGGCCGATCTTATTTTAATGATGTCAAATTGGCAGATCTTAATTTAATGATTGAACAGATAGATAGATAAACTTTAGATAAATTGAACCAAAGAGTAAAGCAAGGTGTTACAATCATTTGAAAAATTTCCCCTTAAACTCAATCTTTATATAGAAAATCCCACAGAAAAGATTTTCGTTGGAGTAATACTGAGAGCACCGCTAGAATTGTCTATTTCAGCTATTTCCAGCAAGAAGCTTAAATGATTTCTTGAAGTGGACCACTTCGCAGAATGTTTAGTTTTTTACATTGGTGCACATAGTGAAATATCTTAAATCTATAGGTGCACAAATGATATTTGGGTGCACACTTTCCAATAAACTATTTTTTTATTTAATCTAGTGATGGAAAAGCAAGACTCTGCTTATAGAAAGCTGCACTGCACTGACTGCCGCTCATCACCCGAGCGAGACTTTAGTTATCAAGTTTCTTGAGCCCGGGAAATAACGATTATTTTGTCCGGGTAAGAATAGTACCCACCCATCTCCTCCCGTTGGATGTCGTTATAGGTGATTAAGGGAAAGCAACAGTAGCAACAGCGTTTTTCAATTGGAATACCTACCTACCACCTATACCTACTGCATCTCCAAGACGCGGCCTAGCGTGGGGGATTATGTGGTACAAGTCTAGGGTTACTATATATCGACTCAAACTAAATAATAATACTAAATAGTAAATAATAATATTTTTATGTAAATTTATGATTAATATGTCATTACTAAAATATATAAAAGTTATACTAGCATTAGATACCCTAAGCCTAAACCACTGTTTCTGTTTATCTCTTTGGAGATTATATTTTTATGCTGACAACATTAAGAGAAATGTCAACAAATGTCAATAACAATAATGGCGGGTGCGTGCGCCGCATGGTGCGCCGCCACCAGGGTTGGAGGTTTTTTCCCCCAATTTGGGGAAAAATAAAAACTTCGGGGAACTTTTGGGGAATAAAAACTGTGGGGAAAATTTTGTGGAACACAATTTTTCTTGGCGAAAGCTTGGGGAGAAACAAAAGTCTAATTCAGTAAGGTAAAAAATAAAAAAAAAATCACAATCTCTCACGTAAAACAGTACAATGTTGTCAACAATACTCTTTCGTTATTGTCCCTCTCACGGTCAATGGTCAGAATGGCGGTCGAGGGTATGTTTTTGGTGGATAAATTACAGGATCTAATTTTAATAATCTCCGCTATAGTTTCATCTCATACTAGCTATGAGAATTTCGGTTCCTGTTGTCCCTTTGAAACACACTCACTCACTTATGGGGCGAGGCCCGCGAGAAAAATGGGGAAGCGCTCGTTGTTTCTCTGAATGTCCCGAAGGCCTTCGATAGCGTACGGCATATCCTCTGGTTTGATCGGCTGGATAAAGGACTTCCTGAGTGTACGGTTACTCCGAGTGGTTGTTGACGGTTGCTCATCGGAACCGTTGACAACTAATGCCGGAGTTTCTAATGGGTCCGTTCTTTCCGCAACACTCTTCCTGCTGCATATCAACGATCTGCTGATGCCCGGTATCTATGGCTATGCATCTGCATACCACTTACTCCATTCACTGCTGTCATCTGACAGCAATGGAGATATTATGGAGAGATATTGTGGGGAGAGAGTAAGGAGGTTATCCAGTCTGAAAGAGCAGCCATGGTAGAGCGCGCGAATCTGACACTTCAGGCAGTCTCCGAATATGGATGCCAATCTTGTGAGATTCAATGCCACCAAAACTCAGGCGTGTCTGTACACCGTGAAAAGGAGTCCGTTCACCTTGACTCCTACTTTTCAGAATGTATCCTTGGAATATGCAAACCACATTCAGGTGTCGGGAGTTGAAAGGAGATGTTCCATTTTGGGCCAACACTATGTACACTACATGGAAAAATAGGAAAAACATAGGAAAGTTTCATAAAAATACTTATAAATTAATTTGAAGCAGAGTACAATTGTACATAAATGATTACTTATGGAGTTATTTAGTATGTCCACCCTGTTTTTAGGGCAGCCATGACAGTTACGTTTGCCGTTAGTTTACTACTTGACAGTTAATGCTATAGGTGACGTTTCGTAATAGATTGTTTACGCGTGGAGTACATAATGTATTTTAGGAGTTATTAGTGATTATTTATGTTTACGGACATTCATTGACTGTTTCTTTCTTGACCCGGGGCTTTACTGTATTGATTATCGCCTGAGATTTGGATTGGAATCCGTCGTATAAGTGCTATCTCACAACAAGTTCAATCGCAGGTATAGTAGTTGTCAAAATGACATTTTTAGTTACGTATTTCCGATCCATCATATTATTATCTAGTGTTGCTCTCCTTCACCAAGATATCTTAAATGTACAATAAAACGAAGCAATATTAAAAAAAGAGAACATTAAAAAACAGTTACTATATTACATAGTTATATATACATATAGTGTACATGGTGTTGGCCCAGGCTCCATACATTTCTGGAACAACTCCTTTCCTCAAACCACAACTTTGGGTGGTTCATTAAGTGCAAGGCCAAGGTAGCAAGGAAGCTACAAGTCCTTGCAAAGGTCCGCCGGTACGTCCCACCGGGGCAGCTTTTGATGCTATATACAGCACAAGTCCGGTTGTGTGTGGAGAACTGTAGTCACATATGGGCTGGTGCTGCAAAATGCCATTTTGCAGATTACGACTCAGAGGAGAGGCGTGCTGAGAGGCTTATTGGTGACGCAGGGTTAGTAGCGGCCAAATAACAAAGCCTAGAGCACAGGCGCAGAGTAGCCAGCCTCTCTGTATTCTACAGTGTGCGCAGGAATTGCATGACTTAATTCCACCATCCCTTCCATCATCGGACGACGAGATGCATGACACGTATACACCCTTATGTGGTGACCGTGCCTTCAGTCATGACTAAGCGGTTTGCTTCTTCATTTATAATAAGGACAGCAAAGGACTGGAACAGTTTGCCTGGTTTTACCGCCAGATTATAATGTGGATGTCTTCAAGACTAGAGTAAATAGGCTTTTAATAGGCTAGTGTGCTTTACCATCCTCGAATGCGTCGCCGCTTTTCCGGTGGGACTGCAGTCAAGCACTAGCTTATAAGTAGTAAAAAGAAACACTAATCATTCTTATTGCAAAAAGTAGCCTCTAACCTACAAGTTCTATCTATCTATCTCAATACGACCAACATTCAGCCAAATAACGTTAAAGCGTAACAAATAGTTTAAGAACCCAACTCGCTTTTACTTTAAAAAAATTAGTAGGTGCAAATAAGGAAGGATTAGATAAGAAATCAATTTTGGGGAATATTGTACAAAAATGTATCTTTTTGGGGAAAAATAAAACCTGATTTGGGGAAATTTCACATGCATAATCTGGAGACCCTGGCCGCCACTGGCCGCCAGTGGCCGCCAGATCGATCGTGGAGAATGGTGGAGAATAAAAACACCTCAACCAATATTTAACATGTATTTAGGCCACGAATCTACGCATGAAGCTATTAGGGTCAAAGTGGAGGAAACACTCCCAAATACATGCCTGAGGTCAACGCTATCCCTTTCATTGAGGTCGGATCTCTCTTTCTAAGAGGGCAACCTTAATGTTTCATGAAAAATCAGGACATCTTTTTAACTTCGTCGCATAATACGACTTACTTGGCTTGTTTACCAAGTGTCTGGGTGTTTTATCTATATAAGTATGTATTTACAAAAAAAAAAGTATATAAGTATTAGTATCAGTTGTCTGGTTTCCATAGTACAGGCTCTGCCTAGTTTGGGATCAGATGACCATGTGTGAATTGTCCCAGGATATTATTATATTATTATTATGCTTTAAGTTTAAACCGATTAAATATGTCTAGTTGCTTAATCAGTCTGATTATGGGTTGGAGCAGCCCAAATACGGAAGAACTGTGTACAAGAAGAACAAACTGTGATTGATAGGGAAACAGATGATAAATAAATAAGGACCTCCATCTGGCCGATATGACCACAGTGGGTATTTTGAAAGATCTCAGTCTACGCAAAATATATTATAGTGCGCAAGTGCTTGCGTAGACACAACTGCACTCTCTCTCTCTCTCTTCCGTTTACCTCTCAAAATACGATGGGATGAAAAACCGACACGACCGGGGAGAGACCAGGTGCAGGATCAACATTTTACATGCCCATCTTACGCATGGAGCATCTTACTTTACAGAAAATCAAGGGATAAATAATAAGCTAATGGTTGTGAAAATAAAAGCATATGAAGTTATGATTAAAAAAAATATTGTGCTATAAAATCATTTATTCAGTACGTTTAACGATCTCCGATTAATCACAAGATACTGAATAGCAATTAGCATTATATGCAAACAACTAAAACACCTTTTAACCAACACATTAGACGATAGAAAAAGCATTCGCGGTAAATTTAGTTTTCCATTGGACCAACAGCAGATCATTGCAGCTTCATCAAATTTATTTTCCAATGGGACAATGGATAGTCATAGGTACATTCCTTCACTCAATATTTTTAGGAAATCTACAAGAAAATAAAAAATGTATTAATATTGACCAGGGGTAAATAAAACAGTATGTATATTTATGGAATGATATAGGTACTCTCGCCGATACGGCCAATCCAACCACAGCGGCTAATCTTTCGCAAGATCAGCCATCATCCAGTGCACAAATGCTTGCGTAGACACAAGTGCACAAGTGTACTTTACATGCCTATCCGACGCATGGATCATCTTACTTTACAGACAATGACCGGCCTGCATTATCCTAGCCAGTGAGGAACAACTACACATAGTTGTTGCTCCCCGCAGGATTCGAACCTGCGACCCCCGGTATGCAAGCAAGCGGTTTCCCACTGCGCCACGGAGGCTACTAGACTAGACTAGATATCTAATAAGTTACAAAACTAACTGTACCTAAACTTAACCTACATACCTACACACTTGTAAAATTAATGAACATACAATATGTTTTCAATATCAATCCTTTGAACTAAATACATCGTTTATTTTTTGATCATAAAGTGGCGGTAAAAAATCCCCAAAACGGAAAGTCTTCAAAAAATCTTTACCATGGTTACTCCTTTGATTATATATACGTCTAGATAGCGTGTTCGATGTTCAAACACTTGACAATATCAAGTATACCAAAACATCAAATTGGTATACTTGGTTGTTTAGTATCACTTGAACTCTACCGATGGTTTGTGCTCGCAAAAAAAAAACATTTTGCCGAATTGTGTAATCAAATCGTGAAAATAATAACTAAGTAAAATTAATAAAGATCCTAACTTAATTTTCCATTCATAAGTCTTAAGATTCTGTGAGGGATTATTATAAAAACTCGATTGTTTTTTACGACAATTTGTACATTGTCCGACTAGACTGGTGTGGCTAGGTAATAATGGGGGAATATATCTTAAGTCTGGGGTAATTTTTCTTTTGACAAAAATGAATTCAATGAAACAATACGTAGTTAGTGACCAAAACATGAAATAAATCAATTATAATATTTTTAATTTATTTTTTTGATAAATTAATTACTTTTATATAGGTAAGTACTTAGAAGTATTTTTTCTTCCTGGTCATGAGGCAAATAAGACGTTCACCTGATGGTAAGGGACACGCCATTTAATTTAATTTCAATTCAATTCTTTTCAAATCAAATCAATTTCTTTATTATTTTTTTTATTTTATTTTATTTTTTTTTTCTTATTTTTTTTTTATTTTTTAATGTTTTTTTTATTTTATTTTTAATTTTTTTCTTATTTTTTTTTTCTTATTTATATTTTAATTTTTTTTTTATTTATTTTTTTTTTTATTTATTTTTTTATTCTTTTTTTTAACATTTTTTATTAATGTATTTTATTTTATTTATTATTATTTTATTTTATTTATTATTATTTTATTTTATTTTTATTTTTATTTTATTTTTATTTTTATTTTTATTTTTATTTTTATTTTTATTTTTATTTTTATTTTTATTTTTATTTTTATTTTTATTTTTATTTTTATTTTTATTTTTATTTTTATTTTTATTTTTATTTTTATTTTTATTTTTATTTTTATTTTTATTTTTATTTTTATTTTTATTTTTATTTTTATTTTTATTTTTATTATTCTATTCTGTTCCGTTCCGTTCCGTTCCGTTCCGTTCCGTTCCGTTCCGTTCCGTTCCGTTCCGTTCCGTTCCGTTCCGTTCCGTTCCGTTCCGTTCCGTTCCGTTCCGTTCCGTTCCATTCCATTCCATTCCAGTCCAGTCCAGTCCAGTCTAGTCTAGTCTAGTCTAGTCTATTCTATTCTATTTTATTTTATTTTGACATCAAACAGCTATACGTTATATTTAAAAAAAAAGGAATTACACATTTACAAAGTACATATCAATCCACAACGCTATCGCTATTTATGGGAAAAATATTTATAACTGGAGATCCCCAAACACGCACACAACCACAGATGACGCGAGTGTACAACGAGGCCTGCACGCACACACGAATTATGAGGTTGTTATGCTTATTAACGTAACGTTACAAGACTATTAGGTATCTAGACGTATATATAATCAAAGGGTTACTCTATTAAAATAATGTGAAATATTTTAAAATTAAATAATTCAAGTACAAATTAATATAAACTTAAACCCAATACTAACAAACGAACTGAAAACGTGTTATGTGCCTATCGAAAGAAGAACTGATCGAAAATATGGTGCATAATGCACAGGGATCATCGGTAGGTAATTATTGAACAAAATCGCACTTACGAGTGATATTCGGTTTTAAATACTGGATACAACATATTTTTGCAACCAAGTACTGCACATTTTATCACCATTTTTATGATTTTAATTCACTTTATCGTGAAATTATGGTATTTAAATGTTTGATCGATTTATATGACAGACAGTTTCATGCTGACAATAAGCGACAGTGTTGCCACAAAATACGAACCCTTAAAATCGGTAATTAAAATTGCATTTGAGTATAATTGGCGAAAACACAATAGAGCATTATTCTAATCGAACTCGCAGAACAGTACCAATAATTTTTTTATTAGACATGATTGTCATCGTATTTTAAGTTTTCGGGTGGAAAACATTCTTTTGATGTGTAAGTAAAGCATTTCTATATTAGGGTATCCATTTCTCGGGTAATTTCAATTATAACATGGACCACACATCGGACCTCAATGAAAGGGATAGCGTATGCCGTATGCCTCAATCAAGTATTTGGAGTTTGGGCTCCATTGTTGACCTACTAGCTTCATGAATCTACATGTACAGTGTGACCAGATTTAGCAGAATTCTTCTATTTTAGCAGAATTAAGCCCCCATTTTAGGGCTTAGAAGAATAGGTATGGTTTAGTAATTTTATATAGCGAGACTGGTAGGTCATCAGTAAGTAATAATGATTTTTGTCTACATGTTAACAATAAAGATGTAACAGCGGATTTAGATGTAGCGACAGAGTTTGAAAGGTTTTTTAGTGATGTTCCTAACGAAAACTCTGAATTCCTCGTCCACTTCCGCTGAAATAATATTAAATGAAAATGTACCACAGTGTGACACAGCTTTTAAATACTCTTTTGTGACTGCTAAAGACATCATAAAAACTTTTAAACAACTTAACCAGTAAAAGATGGTTGATGTATGGGGGCTTTCTGTCCAAATAATAGCTTATATAATTGACATTATTGCTCCTCAATTAGCAGTTATATTTAATAGCTGTGTCAAGAATGGAGAGTTTCCTGACCTCATGAAGCACAGTAAAATAATACCTTTATTCAAGTCTGGTAGTACCACTGAATCTACGAATTTCAGACCAATTTCGGTGTTGCCAGCCTTGAGTAAAATTTTTGAAAAGCTTCTTTTGGATCAAATGTTAGATCATTTCAATAAATATAACTTGTTTCATGATAAACAGTTCGGCTTTATAAAGAATCGGTCCACCACTGACGCGGGAGTCGAATTATTAAAATATGTATATGAGGCTTGGGAGGAATCACAGAACGCCCTTGGTGTATTTTGTGATTTATCCAAGGCTTTTGTTTGTGTAGATCATGATACGATGGTCAGAAAATTACGCCACTATGGTATAAGGGACAGAGCTCTTGACCTTTTAACTTCATATTTGAATAATAGAATTCAGAAGGTTGACATTAACGGTAAGAGATCTCCTGGTTCTGTGGTCTCCATGGGCGTCCCTCAAGGTTCAATATTAGGCCCATTTCTGTTTTTAATATACACACATCAAAAGTGTCTAGGGATCAACATATATTTTTGCAATAACTTTTCTCCTGATTGATATTAATTAAAATTTTCTTTAAGGATTCATCAAATAAAGTGTTTTCGTTTGTCACAGTAACGATAAACCAAGTCACCTTTGCATTAATAAAGAAATTTGCCATTTTCCTAATAAAGGGATTTTTGACATTTGAACCACTAACACAAAAGTTCGAAAAAAAGACTGAAATAACAGTTTTCTTTAAAATTTTATTGGGTAACTTAAACAATTAATAATCCGTGTTTCTACCGCGAACACTAACAACACAAGAACATCGGTTTGGCATACTCAAAATGAGTTCATCCAAATCACGCTGTGGAATGGCCGCCCATGTTCGTTGCAACAACAAAAAAAGGTCTTCTTGCGACTGGATACCCTCCATATTCGGCAGAGCTCTTCTCTGTAGCATATCCCATGCATGCTCAATCGGGTTCAAGTCTGGCGACTGAGCAGGCCAGGGCAGGACATTGATGTTAGCTGCGGCGAGAGTCTGTCTTACAACTCTTGCGGTGTGCGGTCGTGCATTATCATGCATTAACTGAAATAAGGGACCGATTTGCACTTGTAGAGGAACGATGACGTCTGATACAATCGTCTCAGCATAAATTTGAGCGTTGAGGTTGCCTCTGATCCAAATCAACTCAGTTCTTCCGCCGATCCAAATACCCGCCCATACCATGATGGTTCCACCACTATAAGGATGGACTTCCTGGCAGGATTTTAATCGCTGTTGGCGTCCAGGGGTTCTCCAGTGTCGTATACGTCTTGTATCCGGTCTCATACCAAAACGAGACTCATCAGAAAAGCACACGAAACGCCATTGTTCTTCTGCCCAATTTCTGTGTTCAAGAGCCCATTGATATCGAATCCTACGATTGTGCATTGCTATAGGTGGTACCCGTAGCGGTCTTCGGGAATGAAGGTTCACTTCATGCAAGCGGTTTCTGACTGTTTGGTCGCTAATTAAGTTCCCTGAAGAGTGATGAAGCCTCACGGCTAACATCATGGCAGTTATTGTTGGAGCTCTTCGAGTTAAGATTTGAATATATCGGTCTTGTCTCCGTGTGGTGCAGCGATACCGTCCTCCATGGCGCTCAGCCACGGTACCAGTGCTTCGGTAACGTGTCCAAAGTCGACTGATAACACTCTGACTTGTATTCAGAGCTAAAGCCACAGTACGTTGCCGGGAACCAGCTTCTATCATTCCCACGGCTCTGAGCATTTCTTCCCTGCTTAAATGACGTCGCCGCTCCATAATAACGTTGGTTTTAATCAGTAGTAGGGAAACAGTAGCACTAATAATGTCTTCAATGCGTTGTATGTTTTTATAGGGAAAATATTGACAGCTGATTTTCATCTTTTACTCGAATTTGATTCACAGTTCCTGATTCAAATTATGAAATGCACCAAAAAGGATCCATATAAATTTATAAAATCATAAATTTATTACAAAGCCACATCTCAATCTCAAGAAATCCGCTTAAAAATGCTTGATCCCTAGACACTTTTGATGTGTGTATATTAATGACTTACCCTACTACGTAGGGGACAAACTAAATGTTGTATTGTTCGCTGATGATACCTCTCTTTTATTTAAAGTCAGGCGTAAACTCTATGAATACGACGAAGTAAACAATGTACTTTCTAAAGTTGTCCATTGGTTCAATGTTAATAATTTGAAACCAAATGTGTGAAATTTGTAACACCAAATGTAAGACAGGTAAGTGAGAGCAAAACCAAATGTGTGAAATTTGTAACACCAAATGTAAGACAGGTGGCAACCAATGTGGAAATTAATGGAGCGAAGTTGGACCTTGAGGAGTCGACTGTGTTCTTAGGTATAACAATTGACGCTAAACTACAATGGGGCCCACACATTAAGAAATTGTCAGGTAGACTGAGTTCCGCGGCTTATGCAGTTAAAAAAAAAAGACGTTTAACTGATATTGAAACCGCTAGAATTGTTTATTTCAGCTATTTCCACAGTATTATGTCATCATCATCTCCCTCGCTCTGTCCCGTTACACGGGGTCGGCTTTCCCAATCATTTGGCGCCATTTTTGCCGCTGGTGTGTGTCTTCCTCCGTCAACCCTAGCCTAGTCATGTCTTTATGGACAGACGTTAGCCAGGTGGTTTGCGGTCTTCCTCTTCCCCTCCTACTAGTTGAAGCCATGGAAAGGCATTTCTTCACGACGTGGGCATCATTCCACAGTATTATGTCTTATGGTTTATTACTGTGGGGATCTTCTGCAGAACTGAATGACGGGCCCGTTGGTCTAGTGGTTAGTGACCCTGTCCGCTAACCGATGGGTCGTGGGTTCGATTCCCACCAAGTGTCTGGGTGTTATTTATCTATTTAAGTATGTATTTACAAAAAAAAAAAATGTATATAAGTATTAGTATCAGTTGTCTGGTTTCCATAGTACAGGCTCTGCCTAGTTTGGGATCAGATGACCGTGTGTGGATTGTCCCAAGATATTATTATTATTATTAAACTTAATACCATTTTTATTCTGCAGAAAAGAGCTGTAAGAGCCATTTACAATCTGGCTCCTACTGATTCACTAAGGGAAAAATTCAAAGAAATAGATATTCTAACGGTTGTTTCGCAATTCATATTTGTAAATTTAGTTTATATTCAGAAAAATAGTGTATCTTTTAAAAAGTACAGTGCGATTCATAGTGTTAATACCCGGAACAAACACAATCTTGTTTTACATTCCACACGTCTCCACAGAACAAGCAAATCGTTTATGGGCCAAAGTATACGCTTCTATAACAAACTGCCACAGGATATCCGAGATCTTCCACTGAATAAATTTAAACCTTTGATAAGAAGCCGGTTGTCGAAAAAGGCTTATTGCAAAATCTCGGATTACCTAGAGGATAAAGCTGCGTGGGCTTGAACTGCTCAACTCATGCAAGCTTAGAATTGTAGGCTTACAGTTTGTAACACCTCTTAATCTGGTGGATTAGGTACTGATGGCTGTTTCACAAGTCAATTGATTGATAATATGTATAAAGATTATGTGAAAGTGTTTTGTGTCTTGCCTGTCGAGGTACTACTTAACAGCAGAAGTTAAATGTGAGCCACTGTGATTTTGGTTCGGTCATGCTCGCCATCGAAAAGTCTTTGCTTGTGGCGGCTTCGTGTGGCGGGTCACCCCCTTCTCTCTAATATGGTTGAGGGGAGTGATGGCTGCTGCTCGAGTCAACTCGTGCGCGGGTGCTGCTTGGGGGGACTGGTCCGACTTCTATCCATTTGGCCTTTTAGTTTGTCGTAATTTATTGTTTTCTTCTTTTCTCCCTTGCTTTATGTTTCGAACGGCAGGTCACATTATCGCTAATGTCGATTCATTTGTAACAAAACAATGTTTAAAAAAAAAGTGAAAAAATGACAAGCCCGCTGAGTTTCTTGCCGGATCTTCTCAGTTGAGGCCGCGTTGTGATCCGGTGGTAGCTTCTAAAAAATGACGATTCAAAAGTGCTAGCGTTAAGCCTATTTGAAATAAAGATTTTTGAGTTTGAGTTTAAAAACTGAACACATTAATAAAATTTTACTTGGATAGTTGCACAAACCACGTAATAAAATCTGCCACTTTCTATCTAAATCCGATTTTTCTTGCTGTGGTGACAGGCAACCCTTAAGTAGGTATGTTTTAATTAAATACAGCTTTTTTTATAGTGTGATATGAAATATGATTCAAGTTTTTTAAATTATTTATCAATAGTGTAAACCCAGTTGGGTTTGTGCGCAATGACAGGGAAACCTCCGCTGGAGGTGGCACCGTCATCACCGACAAGCGGCTCTTCAGGAGTGATATCGAGGCACTCCTTGACCTGGACAGCGCGGTCATTCTGGCCGGTGACTTTAACTGCAAGCATGTCAGGTGGAATTGTAATGTCACCACCGCCAACGGTAGGTGCCTCGACGCCTTGGTCGACGTTCTCGACTTTGACGTCATCGCACCTATGAGCCCGACCCATTTCCCTAATAATATCAATCATCGCCCCGATGTCTTAGACATGGCCCTCCTGAAGGGTGTGACCCTCCGGTTGCGCACTTTAGAGGTTCTCCATGAGCTAGACTCAGACCACCGGCCGGTCCTTATGGAACTAGGTCCCCCGCCCACTTCTCAACCGGTCACTAAGACCGTTTTGGACTGGAATCGGCTAAACACTTGTTTAGCCGACGCCGACGCTCCAATTCTTGCCCGCTTCCCGGCGCAAATCTCGTCCCCTCAGGACACTGACCAAGCGATCGGTGCTTTCACCGATCATCTCAAATCAGCCATCAGTCAGTCTTCTCGGCAGGTTGAAGCGGAGAATGTTTATTCTAACCGCTTCAAGCTGCCTGAGGACATCAAGGAATTAGTCCGCGCTAAAAACGCGGCTATTCGCGCGTACGACTCCTACCCCACCGATGCCAACCTGGCCCGCATGCGAGCTTTGCAGAGGGACGTGAAGCGTAGCATCGCGGAACTCAGGGAGGCTCGATGGGGAGGGTTTCTCGAGGATATCTCGCCGTCACACCAGGCTTACTGGCGACTCGCGAGATCCCTCAAATCCGATACGGTGGTGACCATGCCCCCCCTAACCCGCCCTTCAGGCGATCAACCCGCATTCGATGACGACGAGAAGGCTGAGGTGCTCGCTGATCCTGCTCCGTCGATCCAGCCCACGTCAACCTAGTGGATAGGGAAGTAGAGCGCAGGTCTTCACTCCCTCCCACCGAATCCCTCTCCCCGGTCACGCGGACCGAAGTGGAGGATCTCATTAAAGGCCTTAAGCCTAAGAAAGCACCAGGCTCCAACGGCATCTCCAATCGCGTCCTTAAGGTCCTCCCCGTTCACCTGATATGTCTTTTAGTGACTATATTCAACGCTGCCATGTCCCACTGTGTCTTTCCAACCGAGTGGGAAGTGGGAAGATGCCGATGTCATAGGTATCCATAAGCCGGGTAAGCCTCGTAGCAGCCCTACGAGCTACCGGCCTATCAGTCTCCTAAAATCTATCGGCAAACTCTATGAGCGCTTGCTACTAGCGAGACTCAAAGACTTTGTCATCTCTAATAATATCCTCATCGACGAGCAGTTTGGCTTTCGAACCAGACACTCTTGCGTCCACCAGGTGCACCGCCTCACGGAGCACATCCTGACCGGGCTCAACCAGCCCAAGCCCGTCTACACAGGGGCTCTATTTTTCGACGTTGCCAAGGCCTTCGATAAGGTATGGCACAACGGCTTGATCTACAAGCTATTCCAACTAGGTGACCCCGATAGGCTCGTACTCATCATACGAGACTTTCTCTCAAATCGTACCTTTCGATACCGGGTCGAAGGTACACACTCTTCTCCCCATCCTTTACAGGCCGGAGTCCCCCAGGGCTCTGTGCTCTCTCCCCTTCTGTTCAGCCTGTTCGCGAACGACATCCCTCGTCCAAACAGAGTCCAACTCGCCTTTTACGCGGATGACACCGCACTCTATTATTCCCATAGGAACATGTCCTATTTGACACGTGCTCTTCAAGCCGCAGTCGACGCCCTGGGCGAATGGTTTCGTACGTGGCGCATAGAGGTGAACCCGGAAAAGAGTGCTGCGGTGCTTTTCTCCCGGGGACCCGCCAATATGTTCTCCGCGCGGAGCCTTCGGCCCAACAGACCTATTCAATCGCCCTATCCCCTGGACTAGGAAGGTTAAGTACCTCGGAGTCACCTTGGACTCCGCCATGACTTTCGGACCGCACATTCGGTCTGTCCGCAATCGTGCGGCTTTCGTATTAGGTCGCCTCTATCCCCTTCTCTGCAAGCGGAGTAAAATGTCGCTTAGAAATAAGTTGACATTATACAAAGCCTGCATTCGCCCTATCATGTCCTACGCGAGTGTAGTTTTCGCGCACGCCGCCCGCACTCATATCGATAGCCTCCAGGTTATCCAAAAAAACCGACATGCCGTCGGTGCCCCGTGGTACATACGGAACGTAGACTTCCATTCCGACTTCGATTTAGATCCCCTTCGAAAGTTTTTCAAAGAAGCGTCGAAACGCTACTTTGAAAGCGCGTCTCAGCACCCTAACCGTTTAATCCGCGCCGCCGCCGATTATGCTACTAGTCCTTCAGACTCACGCCGCCGTCCGCGACACGTATTGATAGATCCCCCAGACCCAATGTCGGCCCTATTGGACCATGGCTTTGAGCCTGCCCCTCCCCGACAACCGTATGCTACACTATCAAACAGACACCGGTCTCGCCGGCGAGGCCGAAGGGTCGTACGTATGCGACCACAACGACGAGCATCACCCCACTGAGTTTCTTGCCGGTTCTTCTCAGTGGGGGCGCGTTGTGAACCGGTGGTAAAATCAGCCCTCTCTAAGCGACAGCCCAAGCCGACGCCGTGCCCTTGAGCTCGTCGCTACTTCTGCCGCTAAGGCTAGAGCGCTTTAAGCGCTCGCCTCCTATTGTCCGGTGAAGCTGTAATGGCCATCTGCGGCCAACAGCGTCTGTCCTCCCCAAAAAAAAAAAAAAGCTGCAGAGGAACTAATGTAAAATATAGACCTAAGACCCGAGTCTTTCACGAGCAAACATAATTTTAGTTTTTTTTTTTTTAATTGGCAAAGACTGTAAGCTCGATACAATTTTGAGGCCCAAGATGTGGAATTTATGATTATGATATGGAATTTAGATGGAAATGGCATAACAAACATACTTAAATATAAACTATTTTTTTAAATAAAAACCGACTTCAAAGTAAATTATCTAAAAAGCATAAAATAACGAAAATATATTGAAGTCGGTGCTAGCACATCATGTCAACTAAGACTAGCATGAGCTGCCACCGACTTCAATATATTTTCGTTATTTTATGCTTTTTAGATAATTTACTTTGAAGTCGGTTTTTATTTAAAAAAAATAGTTTATTTAACACTTTTTAGTGACTTTTATTTAACTCTAATTTTCAGTTCTCGTTCGACCATTTGCTAAAATGTCGAGTTAACATTATGCGGAGTGGACCATTTGCGTCTTAAATGAAAGCAAGATCTTTTACCTATAGTACAGTTCAGTTGTCCGGTCAACCGAACTACGGAAAATATCTTGGAGAAAGGATCTGTCTACGGAAAATAGTGATAAAAAGCCTACATCTATAGATATAACAAAGAGGATCTAATAATTTGGAAGCAGTGTCAATCCGAGCGTATAGTTTAGAGTTTAGCTAAGCTTTTACCTGTAAGGTTCTTGGTGTCAATGGGCACCAATGATATAAGTAAGTACTTAGATCATTGATGGGCGCATTAATTTGGCAGTTAATAACTCCTCCTTAGGTCATTCAGACCACAACATACAATAAACTCCTTCCGTAGCCCCTGTCGTACGAGTCCACCACTCAGGGTCCAACGAAATTGTACAATAAAACAACTATGAAAAATCAACTTCAATGTATTTTCATCTTGTAATTTTACGGAATTTTTATGCAATACAAATGTTGTAAAATATAATTACAATAGTTAACAGTTATTAAATTCTAAATGCAAGTTTCAATTTCATAACAATGTCATGGGAGAAGATAACCGAATCCGATTACACAATGAAATTAATAAAACTGTCCTTCATACTACATAGTGAAATATTATTCTACATTTGACTAAATCTGGGTTTCATATTGAACTATGGATTTGATTTTATTACGCCCTAACTTAATTACAGGCAAGTTTTAGGCATTTTATTTTACCTATTAATACATTGATAAAATATATTTTTTTATAAAAGTTACCTGTAGGTACTAAGAATCAGTGCCATGACATTGATTTCTATTATGGCTTCAAAAATTATCAATGACAAACAAACATTAAAAACGAATTTTCACTAGCTATGGCTATTCATTGACGGCTTGAGCCGCTATATTTGTCCATGTGCTATCATTTAGCGAAATGGCTTTTCAAGTTAAGCATTTCAAATTAACTCGATCACAATCAACATAAATATATGTTTTGGATATTTAATTATGAAGCAAACCAAAGCAGAATCTTGTCACCTTTGGTAACATTATCCGTATACCTTTGCTACGTTACAATAATTTTGCACAGCTTGTACACAAAAGTAAATTAAACTCTCGACGATGTTGTGATTGGTCGTAGAGGATAATTAAGTCAGGCTACGAGAGTATGACACAATCGCAACAAATTGCGATCTGCACCAGACATCGATAATAAAGCTATCATTTTTACATTGGGCTGCTTATATTCTACAACAACTTCGTTGTCATAAAACAAATTTACAGACATAATATTGTTAACTAATCATTGTAGCTGAAGTAGAATATAAAAACGCGCCCTATTTCTCTACTAATATAACTGTACAGGCAGTCCTATTCCGTTGGCAAATTAAACATAAAATAAATAAATAATATTAAATTTAGCTATAAATTGCCTAGTTACCAACCGGAATAGACTTCGTGAACACGCAGGTGGTGAATAACAAGTCTATCCTTACAAGAGGCCCATATACAATTAAAGTTACATCGCCCCATCGGATACACTAATACTAAGCGATCGCAGTAATAATTTAGGACATAATATTTACACGTCGTCGTCGGCATTCCACGTTTTAAATAATAAACTTAAATTAGAATAATTTAAGGTAGTCGAGATATTATTATTATTAATAGGAATCAGTCATTCAGTATCGTACACTGATCGAACGTGAGCCGATCGTCCGTCGTCTCGGGAGACGAGCGTGGAGCGTCCAGCGAGCGGGCGTCTCCCGACGCTGTACTGTGGCGTCACGCGGCGAGTTGTCGCCGCTTGTAGCGCGGCGAGTCTTTGCCACTTGTCGCGCGGCGACTCTTCGCCACATGTCGGGCAGCGAGTTGTCGCCACTAGTCGCGCGGCGATTCGTCGCCACTTGTCGCCAGGCGCGGAGTGTGGCCGAGGCGCCGTGCGCCAGCCCGCAGACTGCGGCCCTTAGGTCGTGTCCCGCCCGTACGTGCCGATGCGCACCTCGTTGATCACGCGCTCCCATACCAGTGCGTACGAATCCGGATCCTCGAGGTAGTATGTACGATTTGGCTGTAAAGAAATCGAAACCGTTAGTTAGACCACCATAAATCTCCATAGCTTATGGTATATTCCTGTAACTATAATACCGTATTCAAATACAAGAATTCAAAAACGAATTGTTGCTAGTTTTATAAGTACCCTACTATTATTTCACACACAATGTTTGCCACATTGTGAAAGTGCTCGAGAAAGTTTTTTTTACATAGTTTTAATATACTTATTCGTAAACAAGCTAATATTTTGTTATATATAAAATATTAAACTAAGAAATATTTAAAAATAACAAAGAAATCTAAATTAGTATTAATTGTTTGCTCACCGTGTGCACTAGGAATATTCTGAAGTTCTTAGCTTCCACTCTCAGTTCGGGCGACCAAGGTATCTCGCCCTTGAGCACCATATTAGCTGGGTCGACGTAAAATAGACGAGGGCCCGTCGTAAGCAGTAGCATACGCCGACGAGGAAAAAGGCCCTTCCTTTTATCAACCAGCCCTTGCTTCAATATTAATTCCCCATCAACAAATTGGTGCCATTTACTTTCACGCGCTTGCACTTCAAGGCGACGCCGCTTCTCTTCAGCAGAAATGTCTAAGATACCTAGAATACAAAAAAAATACCACTAAGAACAAGCAAACAGAAGACAAGGAAACTAGATATTATTATAATGTTTAAGACATATAGTTATACTATACAACCTATACTATCACACGTATATGACAATCATTTCCGTTCATAGTAACTGCACTCATTCATAGAACTTCATCAAGCCAATATCTATCCGTGATTATTTTGCATATCCGATATGCAAGGAAAGAAACTTGATTCATATTCATCTGCTGACGTCATTTAACTGTTCATACAACGTTCGTCATCGTACGGGGGGGGGCGTTATCCACAAATCGATGACTATGGTGCCTTGTCTCATTCAGCGTATCAGATATTTTAGTACAGGATTTATAAAAAACTATACATTAAACTTTATACCTATTTATTAAAATGTTGTTGATATCGTAGAGCCCTAAAACAGTTATTTTTCAATATTGTATCTTAAAAAAATGTACCACAAAAGTAGTTGTTTGTTGGTTGCCAACTCATTCATGCCGTACATACTACATAACAGAACACAGCTAAGTGGAACGACAACAACGCGCCGGAAGGCTGACGTCATATCACCTCTAAAACTGTAAATCTAACAGTGAGTGAGGATGTCCGTTTTAAGTCTTTAGCAGTGAATTATACACATCTTCATGAGCAATGAAGGGTGGAAATCTTTTTTCTACGCTTCCCTTAATTACAGTATTCATTACGACGAATACAGAATTACCGGATCTAGTTATGAAAGAAGCGCATGAATTTGCCAAGAATTCAGGTCACGGACGCACCGCTTGCCTTTTACTCATCGCTTCACTGCACTCGATCGAGACTTGGTAACTCATTGTTCTTATTAACTACATCCCCTTTAAGATCTTTTCTAATAAATCAAAATCTGAATTAAAAACAACGCTACTGTTTCATAGTTTTGCTCTCACTTTGTGACGCCGCTTTTTGAATACTGCTATAGACCAGATAATAATATTGCACGCATATTACTAAAAGTTCGAAAATAAAAACTAATAAGACTGAAGAAATCAATTACCTTTTGAGGAATCTATTTCCGGTGGACCTTTTGAGGTAGATAGGTCGATTTGCCATAACTGTACAATTTGGTTATTGCATAATCCTGGTTCAAGATGATCGGGCACGTGGATTTCCTCTGCAAATGTACCTCCCGGCAAGTAAGAACTGATGGGTGGTGGCGTTTGATTCCACACGTTGTCCCAATCGATTCCGTCAAAAAATGGATGATTACGAATACTTTCGTAAGTGTCGCCTTTATCATCAGCTCCTATTCTTTTCTTAGGGTCAAGAACTAATAACTTTTCAACAAGATCTTTAGCGTCAGCTGGGAAACCCTCAGGAAATTCGTAATCCAGTTTAGTTATTTTTTGAAATGTCAAGTACTCTGATGATCCTGCGCGGAAAGGAGGCAAGCCAGAAATCATTTGATATATGATGCAGCCAAATGCCCAGAGATCTGAAGCACGAGTGTCCACGCGGTCATTCAGTACTTCTGGACTTACATACTGAGGTGTTCCAACAAAACTTACTTTTCTAGACCGTTCATTCTGCGTTTCGTTTTCAGTATTAATCAATGTCGACCTGATTTCTTCCGGGTCGAGAATTTTGGCAGTTCCAAAGTCAGCTATTTGTAAATGCATGTTTTCATCTAGTAAAATGTTTTCCGGTTTTAAATCGCGGTGGATTATTCTCTTTGCGTGCATTTGTTCTAGTGCCAATAATAATTCAGCGGCATAAAATTTAGCTACATTCAGCTCAAAAGAGCCAACGTTATTAATATATGACAATAATTCGCCATTTTTAGCAAAAGACAATACAAAGTATAATCTTTCTTCATCTTGGAATGTGCAATACAGTTTCACGAAACCATGTGGCACGTTAAATAACATGTTCAATGCCTCCTTCTCTCGTGTTATGTACTCTGTTTTCTTATTGCGGATGATATGAATTTTTTCACAAACTTTAACTAAAAAAGAAATAAAGAATTAGGTTGATGTTACAATATTTGTAATTATTTATTAAGTAAAATATAACACGACTGGTGCTTCACAAAAGACTAGTTATAGTTACTAACAATAGTATAGACTTACTTGCATACTCTTTTCCACTGTGTATATCTTTTGCAAGAAATACTGTGCTGTAGCAACCATCGCCGATTAATTTTCCAAATATGTAATCATTAGGTGTTCGTTTAGTGGGCTTATTGGATTGACTAGGCGCAGGCGAGGGTGCGGGTGAAGGCGCCGCTGAAGCCGCAACATGGGCAGGCGCAGCTGCCGGTGCCGGCGCAGACGCCGCTTGCATTTTGACTGGCGTCTCCGCTGTAATTTCAGCCGTGGCGATGGGAGCCCTAACCTCGCTTGATGCACGACTATTGATCTGCAAAAAAAACATTAACAAAATAAGTACCTAGGCTACATGTTTACGGAACTATAGATAACAACTTAATAACGGACTATATTTTGTGGACCATCTGTGAGAGTCGTGAGAGTAGTAAGACGGACGTCGCGTCTTTGCGCCTCGAAAGCGTGCACTTGTTTATCGACCGGCAGTGGCGCGACGAAGGCAACGATGGTAGATGCTTAAGCGCGGAGGGGGCCACGGGGCAACGTGCAGTCTGCTGTAGCAGCTTCTTAATATCTAGGTGACCGTAAAATATGTCAAAAACAATTTAAAAGATGAGTAAAACTTTTTCGTGTGGATTTGTTACATATACAACAGTTTGTTTACTTTTTGAGGTATTTGTCAATGTCATCATGGTAATATTTTTTCTTTTGTTCAAGGTTTTATTGAAGTTTCGTTGTATAAATAGTCTGTAATTCGCGTTATAAACTCGCATATCATGGAGTTTAATTTTGCAGTTATTGCAAAAAATTTATAGGTATATCACCTTTAAGTTTTGAAATATTACCAAAAGTACTTGTAATATTTTCAATAAATATGGTTTTTGAGCATTAGATTTATTTAAATTGTGTATAGTATAAAATTTGACATGGAAAGTTTGCTTATTATACATGGTGGCGATCCCCACGTTCACTGGCCTCACCTACAGTTCGATGATCCAATTTTCGAGTTCGTGCCACGAGTTTTTGTTCATTTTTTGCGGAGCGCCGAGCGGTCGTCAGACAAAAAATGACTCTCTCATTCAGCAATATAAGCGAAGACAAAGACAGAACCATTTCGACTTCGCAAATCTGTACCTTTCATTCAAACGACGCTGCAGACACCACGACTACGATGTTATAACGGTATAACCAAAAACAAACATCATAAAAAGCAGATGGAAAGTACAACTATCATGTAACCGTTACTTGCGCGAATATTAAAGTTTTAGAATATACATTACAACAGAACATGGCCTTAATTTATAGGGCCTATTAAACCACGACAAATGCGGTAACAGCTCAGTGGGCGAGCGCTTGCCTTGGAAACAAGGTGCGCAGGTTCGAACCCCGGCTCGCACTTCTGATTTCATTAATGAATCATGTGCGAACCGTCTTTGTGCGATTGTTACTAGCTTTCGGTGAAGGAAAACATCGTGAGGAAACCTGCATGTCTGAGAAAGCCTAACTAGCTCTCGAATGACGTGTGAAGTCCGCCAACCCGCACTTGGCCAGCGTGGTGGCCTATGGCCTAAGCCCCCTCATCTTGAGGGGAGGCCCGTGCCCAGCAGTGGGACATAAACAAGGGCTGGTATTATATAAACCACGACTCACTCAACCGGAAATCTCAATACATGTGGGGTACATATTACCTCAATGGTGGGGTAACAATAATTTTGAATAAATTTATTATTATCATATTCGAAAACAAATTGTTTACAGTAACATAATTATTAATGACTCAGGCGGAAATCTAGACACACGTACCTACCTAGTAAGTAGGATACAGTGGGCGGAGAGGCCGCAAGTTACAAACTATAATTACCACAAGGCCATATCTAATAACGTGTCGGTTCAAAGATAAATATCTAAGGCTATACGATAACACAAAATTAGTACACAAACTAACCAACCTACTAAAGTATTCGCACATACCAAAAACACAGCCGTAATAAAAACATTGCAAAAATGTAATTCTTGTATTTGTTAGTTTAACCTATACTCGTCATTCCGCCCGCGTTGTCTGTAGAGAAAAAAAAATGAGCTCCCTTTCTAAAACCGCTGTGCTGTCCATTCAAGTTGTGAGTGAGTCACAAAAATAATATGCTTGCTTGTTAGCAGTGCCAGAGTCGCAAATGGGTCTCGCATTCCGCGGCGGGATTGCGGTGCCGACCGTCATCACCCGCGCCGCCGCCCGTCGCAACGGTACCCACACTCGCATTCCCACAACAACGCATTCCACAACCTCAAGCACCGACTACACGACGACCTACATTCCCACCACTAAACCCCTGTAGAGATAGATTGTGTTGCCGCTCATTGCACCAGGCTGCACAATGTTCTTTATTTACACAAAACTTTATTTACACAAATACATATTGTGGGTAGGTATGTTTTTATGCAGTTACATTTGCTTGACTATCTTTATTAATATATTTTTTAAAGGTCATGCACGCATATGATACGATTTTGAGAGTCCATTACATTTACGCCACATAAACAATGACTAGCTAGCTATGACGTGCTCTACAACATTTTTCATGCCGCCGTGGCAGTCGTATCTTTAAAGATAATACGATTCAATGATAAAACTATTGTACCTGTCATTGTAAATTGTTACAAAGATTGTTACCAAAATATGTGTGTAATGCTTAAAATCACGGATTTCACCGTAACGTAACCCTGTAACCCTTATGGAAATATGTCTAGCTAGGTTATTAATACGTTCATCAACGTAACTCCTATCTCTGCAGTTATTTTCATTGAATGCGGATCACGCATCATGCATGAATCGTTCGCAGTGGTAAACAAACAAGTACATAATCACGCTGGCAACGCGTGAACAGTACACAGTGTCGACGGACGACGCGACGCGGCACGGGCCACGGCGTCATCGCACCTTGCAGTTTGTTTACTTGTTTGTTTGTAGGAAAGGACGCGCAACGCTGGCGCTGTTGCGAAAGAAATGACACAGAAAAACATGACAGCGAAAGTGCGCAACCACCTCTACACAGGGAAAGTTAACAAACGTTTAGTGTTAGTAAGTACCTATGCTATTTACGTAGGCCCATCCATATTGTCCATAAAATTAAATGAAAAAAGATCTAAATTTTGTAAGAGTTCTAATTGGTATGTATTATCAACAGACTTAACAATATAGGTCCTTAATTCATTAATAATGAACCCTGGGCTAATTAGCCACTACCAATACAACTTTCTATAATAATTGTGTACGCGATAAATTAATATAATTACAACTAAAGAATAACAGCGTTACATTACATACAACCATTAGTAGCAGACAGTCGTTGACCTTACCTTCGATTTGGGTGAGGGTTGTTTCCCGCGCTTCGTAGAGCTAACGCCGAGTAAACGTAAAATTCTATTGGCTGCTTCCAAAAGAGTTGCACTACCCCTCGATCCTCTTTTAACTCGGCTGGTCAATGCGCTCATTTCGAATTTCCTCACACTTTATAAACCACCGCGTTTTTTAATGTATAAAACAGTCAAAAACACGATCACAGTTCATAAATAATTTTGTAATTATTTACGGAACGTTTTATATCACAAACCGAGAATACTTTGTAAATAAAAACACAAATTATCAATATACCCAACGAAAATGCATAAATTGTTATTGCGAAAAAATAAGTGTACTCGTAACGTCCGTGCGTTTAAACGGCGCGTTGCGGGCGGACTGTCTGGCAGACAACGGACGAAATACGAATAATGCAACGAACGACGCGGCCCGACCGACTAGACGCGTGGCGTGAAGCAGAATGTCCGTCTCTTTCTCTCTTTATAATAATATCGTGTCGTGTCGACTGGTTTCGTTTCGTTTCGATTTGGTCTGTGGGTATGGTGTGTGAACTTGTGTGTGTGTATTAATTAACTGCCAGTGCCAGCCAGCAGTGGGGTACTACGAGTTACGAGGTGGAGGCTCGACAAACGAGGCGAGACGGGCGGTAAAGCGAGTCTGGTGTAGTTTGAGACTTAGGTCGAACAACCCCCATAGATACCCAAATCGCCATAACACCCACTGACTCAATCAAATTTAAATCTAAGGTAAGGTCGCCTTCAATTGCAGTGCAATAGAAAAACAAATACCTACCTACCTACACATTAAATGAGTACCTACTGATGAAGGAAAGCATTCACTCATGTTGAATGCATTCATGCTTCAAATCATGCACAAAATCTCGTTCATCAACTGTTTGAGAGATCAAAAAATCTTTATAACTGAGCTTTATAAATATATACTATAATAATTGTATCCCCGATGGGATTCTTTCTCTCTCAAAATTTCATGTTTCTAGAACCACCAGTTTAAGCTGTGCGTTATCTGTCAGGAAAATAACACAAGTGTAGGGAGCGATCGCAGCGATCCTGAGCGAGCGAAATAATTTGTTTTTGTGAAATTCAAGTCCAACCGCATCTGCCGCAGTAAGCAAACAGCACGCGTCCGTTAAATAATATGTAGTACAGCTGCAAGTCAACGGCATATAAATAATATGGAAATTAAGACTTTTAGTATAAGATTAATATATACTTCATGCAATAACACGGTAACCTTTCTCCTTGTAAACAAACCTTGAAGAAGTCAGCCACGCGTCACAAGTCAAAAGGTCACGCTAACAATATGAAACGAATGAAACAATACGAACAGACTGCTGCCGGCGCCCACAGATATATTATTTATTTCTTTGCACCCATCCACTAGAAATTCAAGTTAAAGTGCTGCAAAGTTAAAGGGCGTGAGCGGGACCCGTATGCCGAATGCAATCAAATAGTCACACTGGACTCACAGTGGGCTTCAGGAGATGGGGGAAGATCACGGAGACCGGGTTAGACCAGGTAAGTGAAAAGGTAAGTGATGGTATGAAGATTTGAACGCCTCTTCTTGAACGCTTATTCTTAATCTTAAGATTTGAGACAGAGCAGGCAGAGCTCGCTAAATACCGGGATAGTTGAAAATATACTAACGACTTAGATCCTTAGATCATATAAAATCTAAGCTTAGATCATATAAAAGAAATGTATTCTATAGTCTAAGACTAACGATTACTTTGCCCAGGAGTGGGACACTCACTACAGGTTAGTAAAATATTTATAATACTCGCGTAAATAACAAAAATCTTAAAGGACACATAATCGGGTCAGATGTCTTTATTATTTTTCTTTTTATCGAATCGTCGTCGTCACGTTATTGTCGTTTGAATGAATCGAAGACGCAGCTGTTACCGGCACGTGCACGCGAGACTGCTCGTGCTGTTGCCACGCACACATGTTAACATCGATTGTTAACATCTTTGACCAAGTGTATTTATCGATTATATTATCGAGGCAATATATTTAATAACTACCGTGACACAACTGCAAATATCTCGTTACATTTGTGAAGTTACATTGAAAAAGACTTACATGGTTTTTGCAGATAGGATTTATTAAGTTTGTGGCTTTTGTATATATCTATATAGACAAGGAATTTGCAGAAATGAAAATTTTCTATTTCTTGCTAGGCATAATTAATTACTGGCAAGATTTTCTACAACTTCCACATCTTTATCAAATGGAATAAGATCCTTGGTAGTGTAATGTGATTGATTAACGTACTACTAGTATAAAATACTGCATCATATTTTATGTATAGACATTTATACGCCGCCACCAGGTGTTAAACTTTTTTTGTTGCATTCTGAGGCTATAGACCGCTGTCTATCGCAGATGCAAGCCCCTACAGAGCCCCAAAAGCATCGGTCCAAAACAAAATAAACGCTGCTCGAACATTGAACCATCCACCTGGCTGTGTTTTATGTGCTACAGTAACCATATGGATAAAAAAATACAGCATTCGTGACTTTTATTTTGACTACACGTTGTTTAGACTATCTTTATATGTATACTACTACCCTTTGATTATATATACGCTAGTACCAATAATATTATACAACGTGTTAAAAAAAAACCCTGTCCGATCTGTGAGGGTATTATTCGGTGTATCAATACAATTAAGTATGTGTATGTACTTAACTCATTTGTTGAATACCTATCTATTTTTTTTACTAATTTGTACCAACAATACGAGTACGCTCTTATATGTCTAGTACAAATTAGGAATAAAACCACCCCTGAATTAGAGCGAACAAAACAAAAATTATTTAAATCGGTCATTTAGCGAGACTAACGTCAGCTATTTATTTTTAACCGACTTCAAAAAAGGAGGTTCTGTATTCGACGCGTATGTATGTAATATTAATAGAAATGCGTAATATTCATATATGTCAGTCTATGTGGGCTTCTAAACAAATTTACCAAATTTCACGAGTGTATGTATGTATGTATGTATGTAGGTTTGTCCGCGGATTTCTCAGAAACTACAAGTCCGATTTCGAAAATTCTTTTTGCAATAGTTAGAGTATTTTTCAACTTAGGGTAGAGTACAAGTTTCATTAAAATCGGTTCAGTAGTTTAAGAGATATAAACTTTTTATGTTTTCAGTAAGTTACTGTAATGTAGACGTTCGAGTTGTGTGATAGTGCTGATACCTATCTTGGTAAAATAAGTCACTAAAAAGTTTTAAATAAACTATTTAAAAAAAAAACCGACTTCAAAGTAAATTATCTAAAAAGCATAAAATAACTAAAATATTATTGAAGTTGGTGCAGAATATACACAGCAGGTACGCTAACACCAACTTCAATAATATTTTCGTTATTTTATGCTTTTTAGATAATTTACTTTGAAGTCGGTTTTTTTTTTAAATAGTTTATTATATAACGTTAAATACATGTGCATACCTATATATAGCATCCACTTGAGGTCGGGTCCCCACTGGGGACTTGAGGTGTTAGATTTCTGTATTGTCATAATTTTCTCAGGATGACTGAACCTCAGGTTGTGTAATTATTGTGTTTGTCCGATCTATGCAGAAAAAGGTGGCAGGATCTCAAGGTTTTGCAGTATAATATGCCTGATTATGGATTTATTTAGATTAATCACCGGATCCCATGTCGGATGACGATGATATCGCCTATGTTCTCTATGGTCGAATCTGGTAGACAAACCACAAGTTTTTTCTTTAAACTATTTTTTAATTTAATTTACTTTGAGTACTTAAGTATATTGGGATCGGTTTACAGAGTAAATCTAGTCACGTCTGACACCTGTCCTGCCGTGACCATGGATGCTGTAGCATTCGAAACATCAGAAAAGTAATAATCAATAATAATAGTTTTATTTCAACAAATAATTGATAAGTACACTGTAGAGTGGGTGAAACCACGAACCTAACATCATGCAACCGAGATATCAGTATCACGTGGTCTAACAACACAATTCAGAAGTCCCATTGAACATTCTGACATACTTAGTAGGTTGCTCGATTTATATATTTTATTTAATAATTACGTTAGCGAACCGATTTATTTAATTTCTCTCTAGGTTAAAATTGGATCGGCTTGGAACATTATGTAGTTGTAAATGCGATAAATATTGCAAAATCTTAATATAATTTATGATACCTTCCAATATAGATAGTAATACAATTAAATACAAACGTATAAAATGTCAAATAAGCATAACTTCCTTATTACTTAGTACTAAATTGTAAAGCAGAAAGATTAGACAGTAATTTATTGAATTTACGAAATTATTATAGGTACTTACTTAAAATCGATAAAACTGAACCATGTAAACTAGTAATACTTTAATATTTATAAAAATATTTACAAAAATATAGAAAAATATAGTCAATCGTTGATCAGAATCAGAACTTCATGAAGTGTCCAAGCAAAACCACCACCTTCTGCTTGGCATGTATGCAAAACCAAATTAACAGATTCCAGTAATGTTTCTTTGTACGACTACAGTACATCCTTTACTATATTAATACAATCGTATCTGCCCAGAGGTATCCTTCAAGGGTTCCGCAATCCTGTCGGGGTTAATCCACAATATGCAATGATATTCAATATGAATTTCCGCACGGGTAAACCCAACACGAGATATTATTACCTATTTGTGGGCATATGTATAGTATTTAAACGTTGCTCGATTGGCATACCAAGCTGTATAGTGAAGGTTGTCGACGTTCCGAAATGTCGCGACCGCGGCCTTGAGTGGTCCTTTGACCCTCCTCCGTTGTTGGAATTAATATCCGCCATTCTCGGACCACCTGCTTGAGTGCCCCCCGCTTATTAAATTATAGAACTACATACACAATATTCAAAATATACAATGTATGTATGTGTTGACGGGCCCGTTCGTCTAGTGGTTAGAGACCCTGTCCGCTAACCGAAGGGTCGTGGGTTCGATTCCCACCAAGTGTCTGGGTGTTATTTATCTATTTAAGTATGTATTTACAAAAAAAAATGTATATAAGTATTAGTATCAGTTGTCTGGTTTCCATAGTACAGGCTCTGCCTAGTTTGGGATCAGATGACCGTGTGTGGATTGTCCAAAGATATTAATATTATTATTATATGTTAAATATAAAAAAAATGTTGGCAACCTAGATTTGCAATGCAGCATGCATTGCAGTAAAAAGCTATGAGATCTCATCTAGAGCTATCACTCTTTGAGACTTTTTCTTTAATTCTTTATTGTACACATACACACAAGACACAGATAAAATACAACACATAAAAGAAGTAGGTACAAAGGCGAGCTTAACTCAAATTGAGTTTTCTACCAGCAAACCCCAGAGTGGTAGAGGAAAATTCATACCAAAACTGTCATCACTTTCTACAACAGCTGTCCCCGTATATATTTTTTCAGTTTATATACATAATAAATGAATAGTCTCATTCAGTTCTTTCAAATAGATAGGTATATTTAATTCAAAAATATTTTGTGTCGGATCAGAGCGTGCGTTGTCAGTGTACGCACTTTTTTATTTATTAATACGATAATCCGTCGTGGATTAATAATGAATGACTATCGAAAGTGCTATAGGCTATAGGGCGCCACATGCCATTATCTATACTACTCTCTGCAATATCGATGTCTAACTAAGGTGGGGAGGAATGCAACTAAACCAATTAAATAAACAAAAAAACTGTTAGTCGTGTTAGTTTTTGATCCATCGATACGAGTACCCTACATCGATACCTTCAATCAAACAAAAGATAGTGAATGGAATGGCTGGAAACCTAATAAATGCTAGCACAGCATTCCTTCCAGCAGTTTATCAATAGCCTACTAAATGATAGTTTATTAAAAACACTGTAACGAACAAGGGCGTTATCTCATAGGAAAACAATTAACGCATAAACACAACGTACAATTTTGTTATGCGGCTGGTATAGATAGTTCAGGTCAAAGTACAAGAATTCGTGTGGAGATAACATGTTTATCATATTAATGCACTTCCAAAACACATGTTCATTTTGAAGCGTGTTCAATGCAATAATGACGTTTAAAAATACTGTTCATAATAAAAAGTCATACATGTTAAAATAGATTGGCAACAGCTTGCTTTATCTATTTATTTTTAGAGTTTACACAAAAATAAATTAGAGTAGGTGTGTGGTGCCTGTGTTTACAAAACATTGCATTTAAGGTGAATTGAACAAAAAGGATACCATTCCAAGAATAGACACTTTAAAAAACTACCCTTAGATAGAACTCAGTAGCGTCTAGCGAACTGCGAAGTCAACAAAATTCCATTCTCCCTCAATTCCACAAACTTTATTCACTTCCCGCGCGTCTATACATCCGCCGCCGCCGCCGTCTAGATCCAACTCCTGACCATTCACAATTGGCCCTTAGGACTGCTTCCTTAAGATCTCTTTTAAGTGGCACGTGAACGATGTTAACGATTTAATAAAAACGGGCCGGCTGTCCTCGGAAAGTGCATTGATCTCAAGGCGCGTCCTTCTGTGGCACAAAAATCGCTGCGCATGAAATGGGCATCTCTTTTATGTATAAATATAAGACATAGGTGCGAGGGGGACGCAATAAACGTAGTAAGTAGGCAGGATGCGCGTGGTGAACTGCGGGCCAGTGCGGGCAATACACCCAGGCGGGCGCAATGAACGGCGGCCATTAATGTGGAAGTACCACGCTACATTTTGGCGCCAACACATCCGTTTTGAGGAAATAAGATAACGATACCTACCAAATTGTCTTCCGACTTTAAAAAAACTGTGTATGTAATAGGTATTTACGTAACATGCGGGCATCTATACCCTGTTTTTCTTCACAAGATTCTGAACCATTAATTTATGAACACAGGGCCTCTACCACCACCTAATAGCATTATTATCATCTTGTTTAACACGAGGTAGAGACGTCAATATACTTAGGTAATTTATAGCTTTGTCACTTTCTCTCGAGGAAGTAAGGTGAAAATAATATAGCTCTTAGAGGTGATAGTAGGGCCCCAGGAGTGATGGCCTACCGGTGTGACCAACCAGACAATTGGTAGGAATTGGAATTGGATTGGAATTGAATATGGCATTATTCAATATTATGGCATATTGAATGTTAGTCAAATAGTCAGAGGCTAATAATATTTATGTTTGTAAGTTTAGCATACTCATCATTAGCAGTCGATAGACGTCCACTGCTGAACAAAGACCTCCCTCTTAGAAGGGAGCGGTTGCCATAATCCCTACGTTTGACAGGCGGCTTGGGGATCGCAGTATAGGTAGAAGATAAATCCAAAAGAAAGACGCTGCTGCCCGTCTTCCTGCTCTCGCTTAATCGCTTCTTACGACACCCAACGAGAGGAGACTGGGAGGGTGCTATTCTTACCCGGATACCCTACGGGTACACCTAGCATACCAGCACTTATCAATCACTCAGTTCTAAAAAATGAGATTTATTTTGGGGCATCGATATTATACTAAGTTTTGAAGATGTTAGGCGATGGGGGCCTTTCAGAGGGACGCGTGGGCAGTAGTAGGCAGTAGGCCCTGAAAAAATAAAAAAATAATTTTTTTTTTTTAAACAGAAATAGATATTGGGCCGCATACTCGTAGGTATCTATTAACATACTTTTTGAAGTACCTAATGGAAAAAGCAGTTAGTTCAGTTAAGGTTCTAAAGAGTTCGTTATTTTTTAGACGTTACTTGATTGGTACAAATATTTAAATTAAAAAAAAAAGTCGAAATACTAAATAAATTTAATTATGATTAGGAACACTATGGGGAAATGACTTTGCACAAGAGTTAGTTCCACTCAAGCTTTCCGCCAAAAGCGGTTAAAGATGACCACGTGGTCGTTGTATACTTGTAATGGTACTAGTAACACTTGTAGCACTTTGTAATTTAACGGTTTACGGCGCTACTCTCTCTATGATGATAATATTGCACCCAAACATTATGAATAGGACCAATTAACCTTCCAAGAATACAATAAATGAACCAAGAATACAATAATGAACCAGGCAGGTACCTAGTATGGAATTCAAAATTAGCAGGCAGCAGTACATTTTAAAATATCCTTCTCGGAAAAATATAGTGCGTCACAAAAAAGCAGGTAGTACCTACAAAATAAAATAACTGCAGCAAGGCAAGGGTGGTATTGGTAATGCGCAGTCCTGCGTTAGTGTGTGGGTGCAAATTCCACGAAGTATGAGACGCTGACCGATACATTCAACTTTGCCCAACCGGCTAGCTCGCCGCCGACGACCGTTGAAACGATCTGTTTAAAATTATGACAAGCTAGGAAATTTCATTCATATTAACCTCGAATTGGACTACGTAAAGTAATACGTACTTTACGCCTAAGATAAATGCTATGCTAGTATTTAAAATAATACGGAATAAAGGAGATCACTCAAGCGAAAAAAACAACGATCCGGACTGTCTGGACGTTGAACCTTTGCTGCAATACTTCTGGTAGATAAAGAAACCCAGAAATTGTGTCTGCTTGTTTTTTTGCTTCAAGTAAATCCCTAATTACGTTCGCTGTTACTACAAATTATTGTAGTAACTAGTCAGACCTTGGGAAAAAACCGTTTAACTACGCACAATTTTAAAGATTCATGACCCAACGAGTTCAATGCTACTTGGTCTGCCTGGAAGAATTTGAAACGCACATTAGACATGGGTACCTACTTATTTATTATTGTTAAGTATTTATTTCTTCATTATTGTTGTTTATTTAGTTATTTACTATTGCTATTTATTTATATTCCGGAGATCATGACCGCATCTGACGTATTTTAATTCCGCTATTATCAACGCAAAAAGGAAGTTTGATGCATTTATCCATTTCAAACGGATTAACTTTTTGACTTTTTATAATTTTCGTTTTTTTAAAGCCTTTTAATAACTTTTTTCCTTTGCGTTTTAAAGAAAAAATGAAACAGACCCTTTTTTGTAGAGAATTTAATTTCCTACAAGATAACAAAAAGGGAAATAAAAAAAAAACGACGATTTATAATGAAATATGTAAATAAAAAAGTTTTTTTTTTCAATGTATTTTAAATGGGAAAGGGGTTTTCAGCTCAATTTTCGATATTTAGATGCACTTACGAAAAAAAAATCTGTCCCAGTCTAATACATATATATGCGCCATAACTCCTTGTGATCTTGTGTAAGTACATACACTTAATAAAATAAAATGCGTGAGTTTTGACAGTCCTCTCTTGATGGTAACCTTACACTACCCAAAGAATTCTAAAGAGACCGAATCAGGTGGTAAGTACTCTGATCTGAGGGTGGGTCAGGCAGGACTATATGGTGGATGCAATAACACTTGGCATACCAAGCTCTTTCAATTCCTTTTCTGTTGATCAATTTAGGTCGGTGAAACAAAAAAATTAGAAAGAATTCTCATTTTTTTGCTTCAATCTAATTAGTTGGCAGTAGAGATCTAAATTATCTGAAGGATTTGCCCGGTGGTCAAAGCTCATAATGAATGAACGATTTTCTTCCAATCCTACCATACCCACACAGCATCATCTTATTGCGTATTAATTTTTGATTTGTAGCCACGGATGTGTGGTTTGGCTTTATCATGATGAAAGACCACTCCTTTTCTGTTGATCAATTTCGGACGGTGAAACAACAAAAATCTAAATCTTTTGCTTCAGACTCATTAGTTGTTGGCAGTAGAGATCTGAATGGTCTGAAGGTTTTGCCCGTTGGTTGGCTCATAGGTTTTGCCAGTTGGTTGGCACACACACACACACACCCACTGACACACATACGCACACACACACATGCGCAGTTACACAAACACATCACACTATTTTATTTTTCTTTTTCATAATGTCCTACAAGTATATTTATTGATATTAAAACCAGCCAGATACAAACAGTACAACCAAATCGATTTTATAGTTATGTATTTACATACGAAGACTTTTCCCCGACCTATTACTTTTTTTTTATAATTTTTTAAAACCTGTTTAATTAAGTATGTTTGATTAAGGTACTTAACTCGTAAAAAAATGTTTATCGCATACTGTTAAAAGCATTGTCAGTATTACAAAGTACCTACTTACTTACTTACCATACAAAATGTAATATAATTATACACAAATGTAATATTTCCTAACGCGTACGCGTTAGGAAATATTATATTAAATTCAAATCAAATAACTGCATCCGGTTTTAGTAACATTAGCGAAAGGAGAAACAGGGCGAAGGCATAGTCAAGTGAGGGGAATGAATCAAGCAAAGAGAATGCGAACAAGCGGCGACGGCGGCGGCGGCGGCGGGCGGTGCGGATGCGTTGATCGGGCGCGGCGCGCGCGGTCGTTCGCCGAACTTGCATGCCGCTGCACCGTTTGCGAGAGGCTGGCGACTGCATTCCAGACATACCGATTACCGTCTCCCATTTCGTATACTGTCTCACATACTTACATATAAGTGGCAAAAGCAAATACTCCCATTTCTTCGTCTTTACTATAAAACTATATTGTTTTATATACAATGGTTTCTTTTAAAATTTGGAGTACTTAATTATAATTTAATTTACGAGTAATAAGCCCACTAGATTATTATGGGATGTTTACATTTTACCTTACGAAGCTTTGCGATGATGAACTCAAGATGCGGCTATAATGAAAACTCAAAACATTCTAATAAATGCAGGAATGTAAGAAATTATCACCATTTAATAAGCTGTCGCAGGTGCCAGCTGGAGTGTAGGTATAATATAATATTATAATAATTACAAGTTATGAGTACGTAAGTAATTTTTATATTTTTCAGCCTAGTAACGAGACGAACAGGACGTTCGTCTAATGGTAAGCGACACGCATACCTATGGACAGCTGCATTGCGAGAACGAGACAATATTATTTATTAAGACAGTTATAATAAATAAAAAAAAGCCTTTATTTGATCTTACTACATAATACTAATATAAATTCTTCTTGCTTCTTTATGTTTAATTGTTAGCAAGGTCCCCAGGTTGGGTAAAGGCCTCCTCCAAGGATGTCCACTTCTCTCTATCCTGTGCTATTTGCCACCACTTTGGACCAGCGACTTTTTTTTACCTACGCATACCTATGGACCATAATAAAACTGTAACAGGTCCAATTCTGTACATTGAAGATATTTTGAAAATTATGATTGGATTCTATAACCGATACTAAAGCCAAAAATGTATTTTTTTTTATTTTTGTCTGTCTGTCTGTCTGTATCTCGGCTGAGCATCACGCCGAAACGAAACTGTGGATTGAAACGAAACTTGGCATGATTTGAGTTAATACTCTGAGGTAGGACATAGGATACTTTTTATCCCGACATTCGGCACGGTTCCCTTGGGAGAGGGGACTAAAGTCAAAATGTGTACATACTTGGTTATACGCTTGCTCCGATTTTAACAATTTATCATTATAATAATAATAAATATTTAAGGGCAAGGGAACACTCATAGACAGTTGTTAACAATGTTTGGAAATCGATCAGGTTAAGCAACGTTAGGTAGGGTCATTAAATAGATGGGTGACCGTTTAACGCCATTTGAACTAAACGTCTCCGTGCTTCGGAGGGCAAGTTGAAAGTGGGTCCAAGTTTTTAACCGACTTTAAAAAAGGAGGTTTTGTATTCTATGCGAATGTATATTATTGAAAATTTAGTTAACGTAAACACAGCGCGGGCGGAGCTGCGTGGGTCAGCTAGTTATTTTACCAGCTATGCAGTGCCCTTCACAAAGGAACACCGTAAAAATAATAATACTTCGGACGATCCACGCACTGTCATCTGATGCCAAACTAGGCAGACCCTTTACTATGGTAGCCAGACAACTGATACAAACAAATATTAAGTATACTTTTTTTATAAATACAAACTTCATCATCACCAGCAGCCGTAAGACGTAGATCGACGAATCCCTTAGAAGGGAGGGGTTGCCATAATCCCCACGCTTGGCACGCGTCTTGGGGATCGCAGTAACAATATTATTAAAACATGTATTAACAACTCGTTATGAATAATTACATTTCTAAGGGTTAAAAGAAATCCAAAAGTAAGTAGTTCTGTAAAAATCGTTACGCAAATTCTTATTTTAAATACATAGATCTACTTTGAAGGTATTTTTCTTTATATTTCTCCACCCGTGCGAAGCCGCGGCGGTCAGCTAGTGTTATGAAAACAATATGCGGCGTATATAAAAGGTGTTCGCAAACGTGGGTGGGCCAACGAGTGAGTCACCTTGTGACAGAGCCAGCGCCTTCGTCGCGTGCTCGTGTCCTTATTGTCCGCGCCCATTCACGTACCAAGCTCAAATCCCTGGCGCTTACCGTACCCATATCAACATAATAAATATTGAGCAGACGCCAGGCCAGCCACAGACCGCGACAGTTGAGCCACGACGTAAATAATTATTAGGTATTAATTACATAAACGCATCAATGATTCTATTTGTGGATTTGACTTACTAAGCAGACTATATTATTTTATTGCAGCATGATGATTATATGACTACTTCCGTTAGATGGAAATTTAGAAACATTTCGAAATTTCTATCGGCCGAAAGTCGACGGACTTGGACTTTCATATTCTCGTGCAATAATTAAAAAATAAAATAAAAATCGTTAAGAAATCTATATCTAAAAATAAATTTAACATTTAAATAAACCCCCGACATAGTTGAACAAACTCTTAAAATGAATTTCCTGTGCCATTTATCAGACCCTGGTCAGTGTATACACGTCAAAATAAATATAACCATAGATTAAAAATTTGGTGGGTCCTACATGTAATGGAGCAGAATTCCTGTTACTACCTTCCTGCATGCTCCCTTCACCTTGACTTTGATCATATTTTTTTTACTTACTACTCGTAGTATTTGTTTTATACTACCAAGGTGGCAAGAAGCGTACGGCCCGCCTGATGGTAAGCAGTCACCGCAGCCTATAGACGCTAGCAAAACCAGAATAATACTACCACCTAGTAGACCTACCTAACGTGCCCAAACTCGGAGGGTCTACGTTTATTGGTGCCATACACAATTCGTCATGAAGTCATTATATAATGTATGTATGTATGTGTAGTGTCTTCGTTCGTTCGATCATTCGGCGAAACTTTCTATGTACTTTCATCAAACGTATACCACAACTTATATTTTTAAGCTATCCTCCTTACAAACTCAATTTAGCTCCGTGACACGTTTTTTGTTCCCCCAAACGTTTTTTGTTCCCCCAATCTAAAACAATCAAAATGAAAATAGTTTCCATCACCGGAATATACACCGACTCCGACTACATTTAAAAAGGTATTCGAAGAGGTGTCTAATGTGAAATGGAAAATAGTCTTACAAACTGATATCGACATTCGACTTAGTGTTGTATTTGTAAAACGTATAAACGACGAATAAACGTATTAAAGAGTTTAAAAGTTAAAAAAAAACTAACTAACTTTTTATATTTAAATTTTAGCAAAACTTTCAAAGAGCGATGATAAAAATGTTCGTATTAAGGAAACCAAAATCAAAGGTTCATCATTAATATACATCTATATTTATAAGTAGCGAGTATGGGGTGTAGTTGGTGTAACGTGGCGTTGCCCCGGCGTACATTCACCCAGACAGTCTCGGTCCCAGTCGGCGCCAACGGCCGCGCCGCCCTTACCCGGCCAACCCCCGGGCGCGGGCGTGCGGCTCGCTAAATGCTTTAATTTCGTCCTTTCCCCCGCCTCGGCGACCCAGACGAAACGAAAGAACGACCGGTTGATATACAGAAAAATATTAATCACTATACACCCCAACTACCTATATAAATACCAAAGCGACTAAAGTATGAGTGCTTACACTGACTTGTATTTATCTAGTACAGTTGCAATAAATATTTTAATGTTACTGAACTTGTTTAATGGAAATTATTCAGCCTCGATGTTATGGTCTATGGTTTTTAAATGCTACTATGAGTTATTCATATTATAAAATCTTAAAAAAAAAAAATTGAACCGACTTCAATATCACTGAAAAGTATAAAATAATTTAAATATTATTGAAGTTGGTGTTAGCTTACCGGCTGTGCATATTTGGCACCAACTTCAATAATATTTAAATTATTTTATACTTTTCAGTGATATTGAAGTCGGTTCAATGTTTTTTTTTTTAAATATTTTAGTTTAGTGATATTTTCATATATAAAGATTGAACCATCGAAGACCGTAAAATGATCTAGGTAGGTTATGATCACATTATCGTCTACATAGTTTTACACAATTCATGTTTCTTCGGAAAAAAATATCCGGTCGTAATGAAATTTGCATGGAATCATCATAGTAGTTTACTCTCTCGAATAAAAAAAGAATTATCGAAATCGGTTCATAATTGTCAGAGCAATGTAATGGAGAACATCAGTTTTATGGTTTTTACCAGATAAATTCCTCCTCATCGTTCATGGTCTTCCAGGAAGTTCTTATCCGGTTGTGATAAATTTCATACAGATCTATTACAGTGGTTTCTTCTTTCGAATAAAAAAAGAATCATTGAAATTGGTAAATATTTGCCAAAGTTATGACCATTTATGTGCTTAAAAAGCGACAAAAAAGTCATCTATATAGGCTTTCCTGCAAGTTTCCTGCGCAGTCACCATTATTATTTTTTCAGGAACTACTTATTCGGAGGCAATAATTTTTATATGGGACCCAACTAACGGATTAAAGAATGGATGGAAGAAAGATTTTTGCAAATCGGTTCATAATTGCCAGAGTTATGCGCGAACATACATAGAAAAAAAAAAAATATATACAGACGAATTGAGAACCTCCTCGTTTTTTTGAAGTCGGTTAAAAAGACAGCAAGATCTGCTAGACCTGATTGTCCAGCAGGGTGCACACAGCGAACATATTGGTCACACAAATTGAGAAGGCTCTTTCCGCGCCACCCAACTAATTGAAATGATTTGAATCATCGTAAAGAAAGATTTAGTGTGACTTAAATTCATTTAGAACCCATCATAAATAAAATATTTAAAAAAATATTAACCGCCTTCAATAACACTAAAAGGTATAAAATAATTTAAATATTATTGAAGTTGGTGCTAAATATATACAGTGAGTACGCTAACACCAAGCATTTTGTTTTATACATTTTAAATATTAAATATTTGCCAGAGTTTGACCATTGTTGTTTTTTATAAACAAACAAAAATCATCTTTTAGGCATTTTAACAAATTCTTCTGACGCGTCATTCTTGCTTTTAGGAGCTACTTATTCGTACGTCATATTTTTTATGGGACCCAATCAGTAGATCGGTCTGGTCTATCCATACAAGAAAGAATTTTTCAAATTGGTTCATATTTGCCAGAGTTATAAAAACAAAAAAAATAATACATAAAGAATATATATATAAGTACATTGAACCTCCACCTTTTTTGAAGTCGGTTAAAAATATGTAATTCCTATTTCACAATGAAACATTAATGAGGGAAATGATATATGGAAGGGGAATCATATCTGTAGACCTCACAGTTTCCTGTCTAGTCAACACCTTTCCTCCAATATGTTTGATGAGGGGAGTGATGTTTTTTTTTTTTTGGGAATGATAGACGCTGTTGGCCGGAGATGGCCATTACAGCTTCACCGGACAATATGAGGCGAGCGCTTAAAGCGCTCTAGCCTTAATGGCAGAAGTAGCGACGAGCTCAAGGGCACCTCAGGGAGGCACGGCCTCGGCTTGGGCTGTCGCTTAAGAGAGGGCTGAGTTTACCACCGGTTCACAACGCGCCCCCACTGAGAAGAACCGGCAAGAAACTCAGTGGGGTGATGCACGTCGTTGAGGTCGCATACGTACGACCCTTCGGCCTCGCCGGCGAGACCGGTGTCTGATAGCTAGTGTAGCATACGGTTGTCGGGGCGGGTTCGGCGCATCCCGGTCTAATAGGACCGTCATGGGGTCAGGAGGGTCGAGCAGTACGTGACGTGGTCTGCGGTGCGAGTCAGAAGGATTCGGCGGCGGCGCGGATTAAACTGTTCGCGTGACGGGACGTGGATTCACAGTAGCGTTTCGACGCTTCTTTTAGGAACTTACGAAGGGGATCTAACTTGAAATCGGAATGTAGATCTACATTCCCCATGTACCACGGGGCACCGACAGCACGTCGGAGAAAACCTGGAGGCTATCGATACGGGTGCGGGCGGCGCGCGCGAAAACTACACTCGCGTAAGTCATGATTGGGCGAATGCAGGCTTTGTATAATGTCAACTTATTTCTAAACGACATTTTACTCCGCTTGCAGAGAAGGGGATACAGGCGATCTAATACGAAAGCCGCTCGATTGCGGACGGACCTAATGTGCGGGTCGAAAGTCATGGCGGAGTCCAAGGTGACTCCGAGGTACTTAACCTTCCTAGTCCAGGGGATAGGGCGATTGAATAGGGATATTGGGGCCAGTCGCCTGCTGGGCCAAAGACTCCGCGCGGAGAACATATTGGCGGGAGAAGACCACCGCGGCACTCTTATCCGGGATCACCTCTATGCGCCACGTACGGAACCATTGACCCAGGGCGTTGACTGCTGCTTGAAGAGCACGCGTCAAATAGGACATGTTCCTATGGGAATAATAGAGAGCGGTGTCATCCGCGTAAAGGGCGAGTTGGACTCTGTTCGAACGAGGAATGTCGTTCGTGAACAGGCTGAACAAGAGGGGAGAGAGCACGGAGCCCTGGGGGACTCCGGCCTGTATAGGATGGGGCGAAGAAAACGTACCTTCGACCCGGTATCGAAAGTTACGATTCGAGAGAAAGTCTCGTATGATGAGTACGAGCCTATCGGGGACTCTTAACTGGAAGAGCTTGTATATCAAGCCGTTGTGCCAGACCTTGTCGAAGGCCTTGGCAACATCGAAGAATAGGGCGCCTGTGTAGACGGGCTTGGGCTGGTTGAGCCCGGTCAGGATGTGCTCCGTGAGGCGGTGCACCTGGTGGACGCAAGAGTGTCTGGTTCGAAAGCCAAACTGCTCGTCGATGAGGATATTATTGGAAGTGACAAACTCTTTGAGTCTCGCCAGCAGCAAGCGCTCATAGAGTTTGCCGAGAGACTTGAGAAGAATGATAGGACGGTAGCTCGCAGGGCTGCTGCGAGGCTTACCCGGCTTAGGGATACCTACTACATCCGCGTCTTTCCACTCGGCAGGAAAGACGCAGTGGGACATGGCTGCGTTGAAGATAGTCACTAAAAGACATATCAGATGGACAGGGAGAACCTTAAGGATGCGATTGGAGATGCCGTCGGAGCCCGGTGCTTTCTTAGGCTTAAGGCCTTTGATCAGATTTCTACTTCGGTCTGCGTGACCGGGGAGAGGGATTCGGTGGGAGGGAGTGAGGACCTGCGCTCTACTTCCCTATCCACGAGATCGAGGTGCGTCGGATCGACGGGAGCGGAGCTGGGTGTGCACTGACTCTAGAGAGTGAGCGAGAACCTCAGCCTTCTCGTCGTCCTCGAACGCGGGTGGGTCGCCTGAAGGGCGGGTCAAGGGGGGCATGGTAGCTACCGTGTCGGTTTTGAGGGATCTCGCGAGCCGCCAGTAAGCCTGGTGTGACGGCGAGATCTCCTCGAGAAACCCTCCCCATCGAGCCTCCCTGAGTTCCGCGATGCTGCGCTTCACGTCCCTCTGCAAAGCACGCATGCGGGCCCGGTTGGCATCGGTGGGGTAGGAGTCGTACGCGCGAATAGCCGCGTTTTTAGCGGGACTAATTCCTTAATGTCATCGGGCAGCTTGAAGCACACAGCGTAAAAGTTGTCCGCTCAACCTGCCGGGAGGACTGGCTAATGGCCGATTTAAGATGATCGGTGAAAGCGCCGATCGCTTGATCGGTGTCCTGAGGGGACGAGATTTGCGCCGGGAAACGGGCAAGATTGGGAGAGTCGGCATCGGCTAAACAGGTGTTTAGCTGATGCCAGTCCAGAACGGTCCTAGTGACCGGCTGGGAAGTGGGCGGGGGACCTAGTTCCATTAGGACCGATCGGTGGTCAGAGTCTAGCTCATGGAGAACCTCTAAGGAGCGCAACCGGAGGGTCACACCCTTCAGGAGGGCCATGTCTAAGACATCGGGGCGGTGATTGATATTATTGGGATAATGGGTCGGGCGCATAGGTGCGATGACGTCAAAGTCGAGAACGTCGACCAAGGCGTCGAGGCACCTGTCGTTGCCGGTGGTGACGTTACAATTCCACCTGACATGCTTGCAGTTGTAGTCGCCGGCCAGAATGACCGCGCTGTCCAGGTCAAGGAGTGACTCGACGTCACTCCTGAGGAGCCGCTTATCAGGTGGAAGATAGATAGAGGCGATAGTGACAGCCGAATGGCCGGAAAGAGAGAGGCGGCAGACCGAGGCCTCTATATTAGTGAGCGCAGGAGGATCGATAGGGATGCAGTGCAGGGCCCTTCTGTAATAGATGGCAGTGCCACCTCCGAGGGAGGTGTCACGGTCATTTCGCATAAGATGGTAGTTGGCGATATTCGGACTCCTATGATAGGGTTTCAGGAGGGTCTCCTGCACCAGCAAGACATCAACTTGGTGACTTCGCAGGAAGTCAGCAACCTGATCTCTTTGTCGGGAGAGGCCATGCGCATTGAAAAATGCGAGGGAAAGGGAATGGGGTTTTTGCCTACTCTGGTGTAAATCCATTTACGGGCCTACGTTTGAGTTTACGGGGGACAGGGCGTAGTAAACGTCCTCGAAATCTGCGATAGCTATTATCCTATCGGTAGGGGGTATCGGTAGGTCTGTGCGCACCGAAGGCGGTTCGCGAAAAGGCGTATTCTATCGATGTTAATACCATCGATAGAGCGTCGGACCAATTCAAAGTCCGAAGCGAGGCTGGATGTGTGCGCTAAAGGCGCAGGCGCGGCCGGTTGCTTGGCGGGGGCGCTCGTTGCTTTAGGAGCAGCGGCGGGGCGGACGTAGGGCAGCGTCTTATTCCACGCGTTCGGTGGACGCACTGCGGGCTGGGACGCTGAGAGCGGTCGCGGCGCTGAGGGCGCGGGGCCGCGGGGGGCCGGAAGCGGCTGCGTAAGAGGCGCTGAGAGCGCCGGGGGAGCGGGGGGGGGGGGGAAGACTCCGAGGGTGGAGGGGCGGGGGGGGGGGAGCGCGGAGATTGTTGCGCCTCGCCAGCCGGCGGTTCCTCTTTGGGGCCCTCGGGCAGCCGCGATAGTTCGCGGACGGTCTTGCAGAGGAGAGGGGAGTGATATTATACTCGTGCGAACTAAATATTTACAGTTTATTTACAAATATACTTAAACAAGGTAAAACACTTCCTCCGAATTGTCGCCGCACTGGGAGGGAAGGGTACCTAAAAGACTGATGGCATTACCCCTTTGTATGGCCAAGCTTATACGTTGGTAGAAAAAGCTACCAGCCCGACGGTCTCCTGAGACTTCGATAACTTTGGACAATATGTTCTCCGCGCGGCCCAGCAGACGACTGGTCCCAATATCCTTATTCAATCGCCCTATCCCCTGGACTAGGAAGGTTAAGTACCTCGGAGTCACCTTGGACTCCGCCATGACTTTCGGCCCGCACATTAGGTCCGTCCGCAATCGAGCGGCTTTCGTATTAGATCGCCTGTATCCCCTTCTCTGCAAGCGGAGTAAAATGTCGTTTAGAAATAAGTTGACATTATACAAAGCCTGCATTCGCCCAATCATGACTTACGCGAGTGTAGTTTTCGCGCGCGCCGCCCGCATCCGTATCGATAGCCTCCAGGTTTTCTCCGACGTGCTGTCGGTGCCCCGTGGTACATGGGGAATGTAGATCTACATTCCGATTTCAAGTTAGATCCCCTTCGTAAGTTCCTAAAAGAAGCGTCGAAACGCTACTGTGAATCCACGTCCCGTCACGCGAACAGTTTAATCCGCGCCGCCGCCGAGTCCTTCTGACTCGCACCGCAGACCACGGCACGTACTGCTCGACCCTCCTGACCCCATGACGGTCCTATTAGACCGGGATGCGCCGAACCCGCCCCGACAACCGTATGCTACACTAGCTATCAGACACCGGTCTCTGTGCGCGTTGTGAACCGGTGGTAAATTCAGCCCTCTCTTAAGCGACAGCCCAAGCCGAGGCCGTGCCTCCCTGAGGTGTCCGTGAGCTCGTCGCTACTTCTGCCGTTAAGGCTAGAGTGCTTTAAGCGCTCGTCCGGTGAAACTGTAATGGCCATCTGCGGCCAACAGCGTCTATCAGTCCCAAAAAAAAAGATCATTTTATCAGCCAAAAACTACGTAACATACACCAAAATATAGTTCTATTTTGAGATGTGCCAATGAAGCCATTTCATATGATACCCCACTCGATATTACTACATATATCGAAAATTTCAAAATCACATCGGTCCCTATCATAAAACATTGCACGTACGAAAGTTTTTAACTCTATTAGTCTGTCTACTTTTTGTTGACACTACTAGTTTTGCGGTTTTAGAAACTGACAACATTGCGATAAATGTCATTTGTTGTTTACATAACCTCAAGAGCAAATCTCTTTGTGAATATTTCTGCGTATTTCAAATGAAATATTACCTGAAACTATGAAAAGCAGGTCCAGAAACATGTTATCATCATCATTCTCCTCACCTTATCCCATCAACTGGGGTCGGCGCAATATGTTTTATCCTTCCATTAATCTCTATTTGCAGTCATTTCCACACTCACTCCAGCTACTTTCATATCATTCGTAATACAATCCATCCATCTCTTCTTCGGCCTTCCGCGCGCTCTATATCCATCCACATTCCAGCTCATCATTCTTCTCGTAACATGCGTCTCCTCTCTCCTCATTACATGGCCAAACCAAGATAGCCTCCGACTCCGAATTTTATCGGTGACAGGCGCTACTTTCATACTTCCTCTTACATACACATTCCTCACCTTATCCATTCGCGTCACTCCACACATCCATCTTAACATTCTCATCTCGGAAGAATGAACACGCTTTTCGTCCTGCGCTTTAGCGGCCCAACATCCCGCACCATAGAGCATAACTGGTCTAATAACCGATTTATAAATTTTGCCCTTAAGTTTCAGCGGCATTTTTGGGTCGCATGTGGTACTAGTTATTTGTCGCCACTTTTGCCATCCGGCGTTGACTCGCCTTTTAACATCCCGGTCCACATTTCCGTCGGGCTGAAGCAACGAACCGAGGTACTTAAAATCAGAGCATGATGGTATTACATTGCTGGCAATGGTGATATTCACGGCACTAGCGACACCACCAAAATCACAAAACAAGTATTCCGTTTTGGTTCTACTTATCGAGGTCAATAAACACCATATGCAGGTTTTTATGTGCTTGTCGGTATTTCTCCATCAGTTGGCGTACGGAGAATATGGCATCCGTTGTTCCTCGTCCAGGCATAAATCCAAACTGGTTTTGGGTGACTTCACATTCTGCTCTCATCCTTTTCTCTATCACTTTCTCCCATATTTTCATACTATGTGCCATTAACTTTATTCCTCTGTAACCATTACAGTCTTGAACGTCTCCTTTCCCTTTAAAAATTGGTACCAAGTAGCTGTTACTCCATTCTAAGGGTATAGTTTCCTCGTCCAAGAGCTTGTTAAAAAATAAAGTTAACCACTCCCATCCCTCTTCCCCTAACACCTTCCATACTTCTGCAGGTATGCCATCAGGACCTAGAGATTTTCCATTCTTCATCTCTTTAACTGCCTTTTTTACTTCGTCTATACATATTTCTTCTCTCATTGCCATATTTTCATTTGGCATGTTTATAATACCATTCCAGTCATTCTCCACATTCAGAAGCTTTTCAAAATAATTCTTCCATCGTGTTTTAATCTCATCATCCTTTGTTAAAACCTTCCCTGTTTCATCTTTCATACACCTTATGTGGGTCAGGTCTTTACTGTTGTTTTCTCTAGTTTTAACCATTCTATATAGAAGCTTTTGCCCCACTGAACTATCCAATTGAGTTAGCAGTTTATCCTGTTTTTCGGATTTAGCTATAGCAACAGCTTTTTTTGCGTTTTTCTTTGCTTTATTGTATGTTGTTCGCTTTAATTGGGCCAGTTCATTATTACTCTTACAATCCTGCCATTATTTAAAGGCATCCTTCTTCTCTTGTAATGCCTTTTTCACCTCATCATTCCACCACCAGGTTTCCTTTCCACACTTCCGTCGTTTTCCTTTTGTAATTCCTAGAATTTCACTTGCATTATCTCTTATACTAGTAGCCATTACTTCCCAACATTCATTACCAGTCATTTGTGTAAATCTTTGATTCATCTCTGTCATTGTTTCTAGCACTTTTTCCTTAAATTTTTCCGCACACTCTATATTTTCTAGATTCCACCACTTTATTTTCGGAGTAGGTTTAATAAAATTTACAGAAACATGTCCAGAAACATGTTATACGACATGATAAGTAAATACCATAAAAAAAGTGAAGCCAATGCTGTTTTTCATGAAAACGAAAAGTTGTTTACATCAATATGGGAAACTACGGGTACGATACTGAATTTTTCTTGATACTTATCATCATCAGCCGAAAGACGACCTCTCCCCCTTAGAACGCCAAAATGAACGACAGTAAAATTGGCTATTTGCATCCACCGGTTACCTGCGACACGCACAATGTCATCTGGCTACCTAGATCGTTATCGTCTTGTTTATTTCAGCGTAATGTACTACTAATCCTAAAATGTTGCAGACAGCCCGCGCCCTAACTGATAAATTAAGACTTAGAAGAATCAACATGACTATGACCATTAATATAAAACAATACCTTAAAATCGCTTCTATGACTGGTTAGTATTCTAAGTGTATCCTTGTTCCCTTACAACCAGACCAGATATATGCAACCTCGAAGACTGCACAGTCTGCAGAGAGATTGCCATAGAATTCTGATCGAAAAATGAAGTGCTAATCAAAATAAGCCAGTGCTATGAAGAAAGAGTACCTACTTATTTATAATTTATGTCGGTATATATTTTTTAAGACAAAGATCAACAAAGACATTTAAGAAAAATACAGAATGCATATAGGATTTTTTCTGGTACTCTATTATTATGTATGTTTTAATGTTCAGATAAAGTATGTAATTTTTTGACGGAATAATATATTACAATTATGGTTATGATGTACATACAAGGAAATTTTATTTATAATAAAATAAAGTATAATTTCACCTTTTGTTACAATCGTTAGTTTAAGCACTCTATGGTAAATGAAAAAGGAGTTTTATGAAACTGCGAAGACAAGAATAAAAGAAAGTATTATGATAAAACTGTACCTCGTTAATAAATTAAACAAATACAACGTGTTACAAAATACCTTCACAACATTTTTGGCTTTGATAATTAATTATATTTTTATATTTTGAAACACGTTTTATAGAACAAATTTGGTCTATTCTATTCTAATAGGAGGGACCTTCTTTTTTTTCACGCGGGGGAAATCTTCCGAAGATCCCCGAGCTCGACCGGGGTATGTGGGATTCTTACCCACTAAAACCCCCGCGGCTGTCGCATTAGCACATGAAGAGGGGCGAACCTGGGGCCTCCGTTGGGATCTGCACCAGGGGCCCCTCAGTGCCTTGCCTTTGAGCCCGCCGCCGGGGGACGCATTGTAGTCCCCCGGGTGCCATCACGGTGCTCACGGGGGCGGGGGTCGCAACCCCGCCGCCGTCTTCCGCAACCCCGCCGCCGTCCTCGGAGTCACCGCTGAACTCAATGGACGTCCTAAGGGCCCACCCCCGAACGTCCAGCTACTCCGAAGGTATAATAAAACTATACTAGGGTTTTAGTGGGTAAGAATTCCCCGGTTGACCCCCGTTTATGTCTTATTGAAGAAACCGAACAAGGAAGCTCGTATTACTTCCATAAATTGGTTTTAAAGAAATGGTGTCCTGTTGTTGTATTACGAAATCTTGATCTACCCAAATTGTGCAGCGGTACACGTCTGCAGTTTCTAATAAAATTATAAATACAATTAACAAATCACAAGCTCAGAGATTCAACGTTGCAGGCTTACCTGAGCGTTGAGTACTTTGCCCTTTTTTTTTTTTTTTGGAATGATAGACGCTGTTGGCCGCAGATGGCCATTACAGCTTCACCGGACAATAGGAGGCGAGCGCTTAAAGCGCTCTAGCCTTTACGGCAGAAGTAGCGACGAGCTCAAGGGCACCTCAGGGAGGCACGGCCTCGGCTTGGGCTGTCGCTTAAGAGAGGGCTGAGTTTACCACCGGTTCACAACGCGCCCCCACTGAGAAGAACCGGCAAGAAACTCAGTGGGGTGATGCACGTCGTTGAGGTCGCATACGTACGACCCTTCGGCCTCGCCGGCGAGACCGGTGTCTGATGAGTACTTTGCCCATGGACAGACGCTATACGTAGCCCTTTCGCGCGTCACTTCCGAAGAAAATTTGTTCATATTGCGTTACAAAATATCAGCTACAAACATTATTTATGAAGTAATTATATAATCAAAGGCAGTAATTTTAAATTTGTTTTTTTCTAAACTAGACCCGTGCGAAGCCGGGGCGGTCGCTAGTGATAAGTATATAATATTTGTATTGTGATATTCAACAACAACCTGAATCATTTATTAATGAATGCTATTCGCGCTCTTTATTCCCTTGTGTTGTTTGGCCAGACAGTATTGAATTTATTATATTCATAATGACAATCAAAGACATGGTTTTATTTAGAAACCAGTATTGGAGTGTATAGAGGTCGTCACGCGTCTTGTCGCCTCGCCGTCTGCTCACCTTGGGTGAACCCAACTCGAGTCACATATCCGGCCATATCTTAACTGAATTATATTTAAATACAAATTTGTACGCCCGTCTTTGCTCTTAAGTGTGTTAATGGATCCATCCAGCGCCATCATTGAACACATTCTCGTAAATTATTTTGAATCTGTGTTGAGTCGTAGTTATTTATTACTATTACGAATGATACATTCAGTTTGTGTGCAGTTCAGTTTTTATTCGAATCCCACGTCTAATCAACTATTATTTATCCTAAAATCATACGGGTAGGGGTTTCTAGTGTAGCCCCTTCCCGTCGTATTCATATGTGTAATCATTAATAACCCCCAACGACCCACATCAGAAAAACTGATGAAAAGACTAATAAAATATAAGTTACTATGACAGGAACGCACAAGCATTATTACAATGTAGCTAAAGAGCCTATTTTTGCAATAAAACAAGTAATGTACGACATTGATAGTAAAGAAAGCACGTGTATGGTGATAACATTGCATGATATGCAGAAACGCCTGTAATATGCACTCTATCGCCTTTTCAAACTTTTGTAAAGGCTATAAAAATATAATTTTATTACATAACTGATTCTGTTTCTTAGTTACTGTTGAATGTAGAGAAACGAGCGATATAAAACAGTACGTGCCACGCGCTTACACGTGGTCTTTACTACACGGTGTGTTGCATTTACTACATTCGCCGCTTATCAGTGACGAAGGAAAATAATATTGAGCACGGAAAACTAATGAAATTTTCCATCATCACGATACAAAACGAAATAAGGCACGATGACGAATGCTACAATGGCACGTGGAAGTGACGACAGACTAGGGCCGTTTTTAGTCTGAGGGGAATTTGATCAACTCAAGAATTGTACGATTTATATTGTACGATTTCATAATTATATTTCTGGTTAGGTGGTTTTACTATTTATAAGTGATGTCGTGACTTATTTCACGCATCATCATCATCACCAGCTGAAGACGTCCACTGCTGAACATAGGCCTCCCCCTTCAAACGCTTGTGGCGTTTAACGACAATTGGCTATTTGCATCCACCGGTTACCTGAGACGCACACAATGTCGTCTGTCTACCTAGTGGGAGGCCTACCTACGCTACTTTTTCCGGTTCGTGGTCGCCACTGGAGAACCTTTCTTCCCCAACGGTTATCGGTTCTCCGAGCGATGTGGCCTGCGCATTGCCACTTCAACTTGCAGATTTTAAGAGCTATGTCGGTGAGCTTGGTTCTTCGGCGAATCTCCTCATTGCGGATTTTGTCGAAAGCTAGTTGGGCTTTCTCAGACATGCAGCCCTCACAATGTTTTCCTTCACCGAAAGCTAGTAACAATCGCACAAAGACGATTCGCACATGATTAATTAAAGAAATCAGAGGTGCGAATCGTCTTTGTGCGATTGTTACTAGCTTTCGGTGAAGGAAAACATCGTGAGGAAACCTGCATGTCTGAGAAAGCCTAACTAGCTTTCGAATGACGTGTGAAGTCCGCCAACCCGCACTTGGCCAGCGTGGCGGACTATGGCCTAAGCCCCTTCATATTGAGGGGAGGCCCGTGCTCAGCAGTGGGACATAAACAACGGCTGGTATTGTTGGCTTTTGCTTACTGTTAAGCTGGTTTCAGACTACGCTATAATATAATAGCATATAATATATAGCTCATAGCACAACAATATCGCGCACCATACATTGTTATGGACACGTTCACACTGTACTGTACTATATATTATTGGCTTACTATACGCTATAATTTTTTTTTTTTTTTAAGAGCTATGTCGGTGAGCTTGGTTCTTCGGCGAATCTCCTCATTGCGGATTTTGTCGAAAGCTAGTTGGGCTTTCTCAGACATGCAGCCCTCACAATGTTTTCCTTCACCGAAAGCTAGTAACAATCGCACAAAGACGATTCGCACATGATTAATTAAAGTTTTTAGTTTATGTGCACGCGCATGACTAGGGACCGGATTTATATGTAAATACATATTTTTAATTTTAATAGTTTTTGCTCAGTATGTTGAATTCTTCACTTCTTCATGACATTTGGAATGAGAAAATGCAATTTTTATATTCCATATTTTTCCATATTTCAAAGATAAGTCCATATTTTTACAAAAATGAATATTCTTTCTGTAAAAAGGGTAGTAAATAGATGTATACAACAAACAAACAAAACAAAGTACAAACAAACACAAGCAACAAAGCTTACAAAGCAAGCGATAAGCGTAGGTAAATCAGGGTAGGAACAATTTGCGAATGAGCTAAGTAAATATTTATTATTCTGTATACGTGTTACATCGCAGTCACGGGTCGTTACAGTAAGCTATCAGCGCAATTTATTATACTTTCCCCGTATTCACCTTATAAATACACCTTTAAAAAATCACTGTCGAGAATAGCGAATAGAATTCGAACCCGCGACCCCCGGTTAGCAAAGCAAGCGGTTTCCCACTGCGCCACTGAGGCTACAACAGGAGGCCAGTCACATACTGCGATGTTGAAAGATTATTCAGCCAGTACCAAGCCTTATTTTGACCAAACAGAACGGCCTTGAATTTTCATCCATCCATTCGTTAGGAAGCTCCGATGCCACAGACAGACAGAGATTCTACAAACATAAACATGCCTTTTTTGCGTTGAGGGTTACAAAACATGAGATCCGTGTACTGCAACAACACAAATGCTGAAAAGAACTGCCATATACCTGAAACTTATGGATATTTTTAACACCATATTTTTACATATTTTCCATATTTTCGCTTTTTAGGCTGACGTGTCGTGACGCGTTGTCACGACACGTCAGCCTAATGTGTTTCTGGCTAAATATGGCCGGTCCCTTAACAATCAAGTATTGCGTAGCGATTGACGTTAAAGGGTAGTTTACACACTAAGGAGTCATTGATGCATCTATATTATAAAATCCTCATAAAATGCCTGCATTCTGTATGCCAACCTGCGTTCTGTATGACTACTTTTCATTTTACCACAACTATAAATCACTACATAAAATTAAATTATAATTAATAATAACAAGTTCCGTTGTATGTACTTATTATTTCTTAATATGCTATTATGATAGATAACAAATCTCTTATTTTCCCAATATCATCGAATGATAATTCAAATGAAATGTTAAAAAATAAAACATAGATAGAGAGAGGGACGTCCTATTGTTGGCGCGGTGCATCGACATGGCGGCGGGCGGGGCGGTTACGTTGGCGTGCACGCTTACGGCTCATGTTGCGGCTAAAAGCGGACTCGACATCGAAACGCACGCAGAAATAAACGCAAACAAAACAACACCCAAACGCATTCTGTCTGACATACACGTAAACAGCACTAGGTACTTATCAGCATTCATGCGGGAAGTTTGAAAAACGAAATAAATCATTACTTCCCCGAAGAGTGAGTGAAAATCGAAAACATATTTCCGATACTTAAGAAATTAATCTTCTGTAATAAATAAATTCTGCTGGACAGTATCACCAAGAACACACGGCGCAGCGGGGCGCGGTCTTATGACTTACTAGCGACCCTCCCCTGCGTTGCCCGGGTGAAATTTAGAAAAAAAAAAAACAATTGGAAATATTTAAAGTCACCTTTGATTATAGAATTTCTTCATAAAATAATGTTTGCAGCTGACTTTTGGTTACACAATACGACTAATTTTCGTATGGAAGTGACGCGCGAAAAGCCTACTACGTTAGTAGTCTATGGGGAAAGCACTCAACGCTTAGGTAGCCTGCAACGTTGAATGTCTGACCTTGTGATTTATTAATTAAATATTTAATTTATTAATTACACTTGCTGCGTCCCACACCCCGGCAACTTGTAGGGTGGCTGAAAGGGGCTGCAGCGACCGCTAGTGATGCAAAGCGGCGCAAGCGTGCAGCTCTAGGTTCTAGCTACATATTTGCGCCCTTTGCGATGTAGACCATGGGGTCTTGGTCTCATGAGACGCACGGTTTTGTGGAATACCTTTCATCCAAACTTATCGAAGTCTCAGGAGACCGTCGGGCTGCCCAGCTGGTAGCTTTTTCTGCCAAGCCAACGTATAAGCTTGGCCATACAAAGGGGTAATTCCGCCAATCTTTTAGGTACCCTTCCCTCCCAGTGCGCCGACAACTTGGAGGAAGTTTTTTACCTTGTTTAAGTATATTTGTAAATAAACTGTAAATATTTAGTTTCAATAAACGCTATTTCTTAAATAAAATATTACAAATATTCATTAAAATGTAAATGGGGCCTATTCCCAGTAGTTCAACATTTAGTTCTACATGTATGACTACTAAGAAAAAAAATTCCTGTTAGTTCTACACTCATGTAGAACTAGTAAGAATGCAAGGTCAATCGGAGTTCTTACTCGGAATTCTTACCCACTAAAACCCCGAGGGTGTCGCACCTTGGCTATCCGGTAAGATCTGCACCAGGTCAGGTACCCCTCAGTGTATGTACCCCGTCGCCGGGGGCCGCATTACTGCACCCCGGAAAACTGTCACCGTGCTCACGGTTACGGGGGTCGCGGGAAAACCTTCTATAGGTCCCTGGGATCCTGTTGTTCAACCGGGGTATCTGAGATTCTTATCCACTGAAACCCCCGCGACTGTCGCATCGGCACATGTGAGGGGAACTAGGGTTCTCCGGTGGGATCTGCACCAGGTGTCCCTTAATGCCTTGCCTTTGAGCCTGCCGCCGCGCCGAGATGCGTATTATATCCCGGATTTTCAGCTCACAGAACGAAATTCTGTAGTACATCATTGTTATATCTCTTTAGGTTTAACCTACGTAAGCATTTATTGAAGTTGGTGCAACCCCCGTGGGGTGTCCGGGTAAGAATAGCACCCCCCCATCTCTTCCCATTGGGTGTACGTAAGAGGCTACTTAGGGAAATCAAGAAGACGGGCAGCAGCGTCTTCTGTTTTTGTGATCCATCTCATCACTTATACTGCGATCCCCAAGACGCCTGCCAAGCGTGGGGATTATGGCAACCCCCCCCCCCCCCCACAATGATTGATAGTGTTTGTTTACGGCCCCCAGTCCCCGGCAGCTCCTCTATTCCTCGCCTTGGTAGCGGGCGGGGTAACGGTCGAGCAGGGGGTGTGAAGAATCTCCGGCAGATGCCCCGCTACCACCCCCACCGAACTTTGGCCCTGGCAACACACAACGTCCGCACTCTTAGGACCGATGAGAAGATTCTCGAGCTGGAGGAAGAATTGAGCATAACTTGCTCAATTCTTCCTCCAGCTCGAGAATTGGGACATCTTGGGTTTATCTGAAATCCGAAGAGAGGGACAGGATACGATAACCCTTGATTCCGGAAACTTGCTCTTGCTCTTCCGGGAAGGAGATCGAAAATCCCAGGGTGGTGTCGGGTTTCTCGTCCGTAAGTCCCTTATTAACAACGTGGTAAAGGTCGATAGTGTGTCGAGCAGGGTAGCGTACCTTATACTCAGAATAACCGATCGGTATTCGCTGAAGGTCATACAGGTATACGCGCCGACCTCGGCACACCCTGACGATGAAGTAGAGGCTATGTATGAGGAGATAGCAGAAGCCATACATACCTCCAAAACATACTTCACCGTTGTTATGGGGGACTTTAACGCAAAGGTGGGCACTCGGAATGGCGATGAGTTGAGAGTGGGGTCGTATGGGTATGGGCGGGGGAAAAAGGGGCCAGCGGCTGGTCGACTTCATGGAGAAGGAGGGACTCTATGCGATGAACTCCTTCTTCAGGAAGCGACCATCCAGGAAGTGGACGTGGATAAGCCCCGATGGTTCAACCAAAAATGAGATCGACTTCATCATGACGACCAAGAAGCATATATTCGATGATGTCTCCGTGATCGGCAGGGTGAAAACCGGGAGTGATCACCGTATTGTTAGAGGCACATTGAATATCAATGTTAAGCTCGAAAGGTTTCGTCTGATGAAGTCCACGCTCCGTCCAGGATCCGCCCAAATCCAGAACCCCGAAGACTTTCAACTCGAACTGCATAATCGCTTCCAGTGCCTCGCCGACTGCGAAACTGCGGACGAGATAAACAATGGATTGGTGCAAACTGTCCACGCAGTGGGGTCCAAGTTCTATACGACCCCACGCCGTAAAAAACCTCAAAAGCTCTCCAATACAACCATTAAGCTAATGGAAAACCGGACTGAGATGAGACTGCAATCTTCAGCTGATATGTCGGAATATGCTGAACTCAATAGACGAATCTCGAAATCCATGCGACACGACTTGCGTTCCTATAATACAGCGTGTATTAAGGACGCAATTGAGCGGAACCAAGGCTCTAAAGTGTTCGCACAGAATTCGTCTATTGGGCGTAGCCATATGACGAAGCTGAAGATCGATGACGGCAGTGTCATCTCATCGAAACCGGAGATATTGAGAGAGCTCGAGAGATTTTACGGACAGTTATACACCTCAACACGGGAACCCATTGCTAGAACAGCTCAGGACATCAGAGCCAAACTAACCCGACACTACACTGAGGACATCCCAGACATCAGCCTGTACGAGATTAGAATGGCTCTCAAACAGCTCAAGAATAACAAGGCGCCGGGTGAAGACGGAATCACATCAGAACTTCTGAGAGCGGGTGGAAAACCGGTACTTTTAGTCCTCCAGAAGTTATTTAATTCCGTCTTACTCGAGGGTACTACGCCAGAAGCATGGGACAGCGGTGTGGTGGTTCTTTTCTTCAAAAAAGGTGATAACACTTTATTGAAGAATTATAGACCTATCTCACTCCTGAGCCATGTATACAAGCTGTTTTCGAGAGTCATTACGAACCGTCTCGAACACAGGTTTGATGACTTCCAGCCTCCCGAACAAGCCGGGTTCCGAAAAGGCTTTAGCACCGTAGACCACATACATACGCTCCGCCAGATTATACAGAAGACCGAGGAGTATAATCGGCCATTATGTCTAGCGTTTGTGGACTACGAGAAAGCCTTTGATTCAATCGAGACCTGGGCAGTATTGCAGTCTCTCCAGCGGTGCCACATTGACTATAGGTACATCGAAGTGTTGAAGTGTTTGTACAGCAACGCCACCACGTCGATCCGACTACAGGACGAGAGCACGAAACCAATCCCATTGCAGCGTGGTGTGAGACAGGGAGACGTTATTTCTCCGAAACTGTTCACAAAAGCATTGGAGGACGTTTTCAAGCTCTTGGACTGGAACGGATTCGGCATCAATATCAATGGCGAATACATCACTCACCTTCGTTTTGCCGATGATATAGTCATTATGGCAGAGTCGCTGGAGGACCTCAATACGATGCTCAGCGACCTCAGTAGAGTTTCCCAACAGGTGGGTCTTAAAATGAACATGGACAAGACGAAGATCATGTCTAATGTCCATGTTGCACCCGTACCGGTAACTGTTGGGAACGATACACTCGAAGTTGTTGACCACTATGTATACCTAGGGCAAACTATCCAGGTAGGTTACGACAAAGAGGTCGCCCGAAGAATCCAACTCGGATGGGAAGCGTTCGGGAAACTACGCGAAATCTTCTCGTCCAAAATACCGCAGTGCCTAAAGACGAAGGTTTTTAACCAGTGTGTGTTGCCAGTGATGACATATGGTACTGAGACGTGGTCCCTAACTGTTGGCCTTTTGGATAAGCTCAGAGTCACACAACGAGCTATGGAGAGAGCTATGCTCGGAGTTTCTTTGCGCGACAGAATCCGAAATGAGGAGATTCGCCGAAGAACCAAGGTCACCGACATAGCTCTTAAAATCTGCAAGTTGAAGTGGCAATGGACAGGCCACATCACTCGGCGAACCGATAACCGCTGGGGAAGAAAGGTTCTCGAGTGGCAACCACGAACCGGAAGACGCAGCGTAGGTAGGCCTCCCACTAGGTGGACAGACGACATTGTGCGCGTCGCAGGCAACCGGTGGATGCAAATAGCCAATTGTCGGTCATTGTGGCGTTCGAAGGGGGAGGCCTATGTTCAGCAGTGGACGTCTTCCGGCTGGTGATGATGATGATGATGAAGCATTTATTTTATTTTTCAGCGACTCGGTTGCAAAATATTGTTTTTTTTTTCTACTTGCATATCATTGATTGAAGAGGACGAGTGCATCCACTTCCTCGTTTGCATACGACTTCAGCTATACATCTATTATAATTTATAACGTGTAAGTATAATTATATACCCCTTGCGATATGACCGTTGCTTGGTTAATACCGTTCACGTTTTTCGGTTACAGCATTTTCATTGCACTAGTGCAATGTAGTGGATGGAATTAGTATATTGTTTACCAGTACGTGGCCAAACAAATGAATCACGAGGTGCGTAGGCGCAGCAAGGCATTCGCGCAACCAAATCAGTCTTCTTAGTTGTGACACTCACGTGCTGTTTTTAAACTGACCCTGTTATGAATAATAACACTACTGTGTCGACTGTTGTGATGAAATACGATGTCGTTTTTATTATTTAGAGCAGAAAATATAAAACTTTCAGACTTGTATATTTAAATTGTTTACACTGCAATTTCTTCGAAGTATACCTTAAAAATAAGCTACAGCTTATTTAGTTTAGTGCAATCATTCAAGGTCGTCTAGCATATTCTAGCCCTAGCAGTTTCTGTGATTACTGAAAAACAATCATTCATGCGCTATAGTATACAAAATCTTACATCATCATGACATGACTATTCAATTCATGACACTATTTCATAATAAAAATAGCATTCATTGAGCATGAGCATCATGCTGCGATCAGCGCAGTTACATCACCGGTGGGCATTACACATTACATACGTAGGTACGTCATCCTGTGAGGAAGAAAAGTTTATGTGAGTATATGTAATACAATTGTGGAGTATAAACAGAATAAAGTACACATACGCGATGTGTACATAGCTGTTGCTGGTATTGTATACGGCGCCCTCGTGATCTCGTCAAGCGACGGAGGTGGAACGGGCACGGCGTCGTCCGGCCGACTTCGGCGCCGAGCCAACGGTGCAACGATGGCGTCGGTTGGCGTCGCCGCGTCGCCAGCGAGGCCACGTCATCCACCCATCACGGAGCTCATCATCCACTAATAATAGAACACATAGCACATACTGCTGTTCCATTCTTCGAATTCCGCACACGGTAAACAATACCGTCATATTTAGGTATACAATCGAATCAAAGTTGTAATCCTTTTTAGACTGATCCGTTGAATGAATTTGAGATTCAATGTATGGGCGTCCGATAACCTAGTTAGTTATTGATAACCTAGTCATCGTGTTTGTAAACAGCACGAAGACGCCACATTTTACTCACGCTTAAATCGCTTCATATCAAAGGTTAGGTGTGAACAAATTACATTTATTTTAACTAATTAGTACGAGACCGGCCTTAGCGAGAAAACTTTTTACACGTGTAATTGCTAATTACCTACTTACCTACTACAACCAATAATATTTTTGAGGAAAATATGAATATTATCTATGACAAAATGACTGAATGAGAATAGAGTTTATTTTAATTTTCGTGGATGTCTCTGTATGAATAAATCCGAAATAGGTACCTCTCTATTGAGTATTTTTAATCTATTCGGTGTAGCTAAATTATACGTATATTTATTTACGATATTTATTAAAAAAAACTAATAACCCGAATGCGATGCTTCGTGTCCTAAAAATGCCATGCATAAAATTAAAACAGGTCCGAAATCAATTAGACTCGGACCATTTGGCAAGAGACACAAACACACACATACATAGGTACATCTTTTTTAACTCTACGGTTAAATCTAAGGTTATACTTTTGATCAAGTAGCAATGGGTAGGTACTTTTAACTTGTCTCGTCACTGAAATTAATCATCATCTTGTCACTTGTGTAGATGTCAGTATCTAAATACAAAATCTAAACTAAGAGATGACGTCTCATTAACGGACTCTGAGTGCGGTAGTAACACAGTTTGTTAAAAAAACTCTTGTCCGATTTGTATTTGGATTATCCGCATTTCTGGTACAAATCAGGAAAAATATGAGTCAATAAATGAGTTATATACGTCTGTTTATATTGCGGCACTGAAGAATACTCTCAGCGATCAGACAGGGTTTTCGTAATAGTTTGTAGATTTAATGTAATCCTGAATCACTTTTAAAGAGAAATGAAATTAATGAATAGGCGTTAATACACAAGGAGATTTGTTTACAGTTGTATTAAATAGTATTTATTACACTCATAGTGTGTATTGTGTATCGTAAACAAACAGTAAACAAGGGGCATCGCTCGCAGCCGCAACAACAAAATGAGAATATTCCGTTGGACTCTGGTCTGACAAACACAACACACAACACCGGAAATACCCAGTCGGCTGCACCGCATCCAAAAATACATTATGTACAAATGTTTCAATATCCTACCGCATTTAGGTTATATCCTGATATGGCAGATTTTTACGCAGTTATCAGAATTACGGCGGGACTTTGAAATTAACAAGGTTTTTAAATAATACCTAATAATAACTGATAATACAACTAACTCTCAAAAAATATTTTTTAGTGACTTATGTTACTCAGATGAAACCATTGCAAAAACAATTATCGCAATCTAATTTTTATTTTCCGAGAAATCCGTGGACAAATCTACAAAACTGCAGAAAAATACATTTGTTTAGATGCCCCACATAGACCAACATTATGTGATTATTACGCATTTTTATTAATGTTACATACATACGTGTCGAATACAAAACCTCTTTTTAGATGTCAAAAAAAAAAATCTTTGTAAGAACCATTTTCCTTCCTTCTATCCTATATCTAGGCACACACGTGTTACTAAGTCGCACGCGCTCGCGGCATGTCAGGGTTTTCAACAACTCAAAACAAGCGTAATAAATTACAAAAAAAATATAAAAAAGTTATGAGCAAGTAGGATAAAAACGTAAACCTATATAACGTATACTTAAATATAATATTTTTTTGATTTTAGATCAAAATAGAGACGAATGGTAGCCATGTGTAAATGTGTACTTGAAAAAAAAAGATAATATTAAGCGATTATTCTATGTCACTCCAAAATTTAAAACAAATCTAATGACGCGTTGCATAATATGTTGAAATCCAAAGCAGTTTAGGCTATAGTATACAAAAAAACATACATGCTATTTGATATAGGCACAGGTACACTTAAATAAAACCCATTATCTTCCCTCCGTCTGGTTTAGTCCTGCGATTCTTTAATTTATTATTTACGGATCACATGGATACGTTAATCATCACTGGAATAATTTACTCTGGAGTTAAAGCGACGAGTGTCAGTAACCGGGGACGGTCAGTCACCCACCGGTATCGGTGTGGTAAGTAAATCCAAGGTCTGCGCAAATATGCGTAACAGCAAAAACGTGTTCTATAAGTCACAGACGCCTTCACTAAGGCAATTGGGGTCTAGTATTTAAACAATAGTATATAAATAGCAGCTTAAATGTGGAATTCTGTATCTTATTTTTACATAGTATAAAACAAAGTCTCTTTCCGCGTCGGTCTATATATCCACTAACTCCTAAACCAGGCAACGGATTATTGCGGTTTTGGCTATTTGAGATCAAAAATTATTGACTGAAGGTTTTAATAAAAATCTTAAGTTTTTAAGAAAGCAGACAAAGTTTTTCTCTGAGTCTACTGAATTAAACCTGTGCAAAGCCAGGATTAGAGAGCCAGCCACTAGTTTTATTACGCCTATCTTTATAATTATATGATTAAAAAAAACTATAAAATGAGTTTTTAGGGTTCTATATCTAAAAGGTATAAAAGGAACCCTTATGGTCTAACTCTGTCTGTCTGTCGCACCTATTATAAGTAGTACAGTTTTTTATTAATCTTGAAAAAACCTCGAGTTTTTTTCAAGATTAATAAAAAACTGTACTACTTATAATAGGTGCGACAGACAGACAGAGTTAAACAAACTTAGTTTTGCGGTTTGTTTTTTTTGCTATCTGAGGTGTTAGACGAATAGTAAAATAACTTTAATACGTCCAAAGATGGTATGGAACCCACGGTGCGCGAGTCCGACTCGCACTTGACCGGTTTTTTATTATTTATTCTTCCAACGACGACAGCGAATTAATTACTATGGAAAGTACGATACATGCCATTACACATGTTTCCTAATAAATAACCATAACAAATCATTGAACGAATTAATTATAATTCTAAAAAGTACAAATCAACTTTAGAACAAGTTTTTTTTTTTTTATTGAGACCTTTTTTCAACATGAAAATGTCAAAACATCACGTGTAAAGCCAGAAAAAATATAGGTACCAGAAATATGTACTTATTTATATACTTAAAAGGAATTTTATTTGCATATGACTTACATACATTTTAGCTGTATATTCTAAAGACATACCTATGTATTGTTCTTAATTTGGCCAAGAATTAGTCGCTTAGGTCCTAGGTTTAGGTACAATACTTACATTCATAACATCGTTTAACTATTGCGAGTAGGTACGTGTGTAAGCAGTAGAAAGACCTCATCAGCGCCAAAACCAATATTGATAGTAGTTTATTTATTCGTCTGAATGATTTGAAATTTGTACGTATCACAGCACTTAATTTTTTTGTACCCTAAACAAAACGTTTTTAAATTGACACCGGTCCCTTTGGTGTTGCAGATAGACACCGAGGCTATACCCAGAAGGTCGAGGCGAGGGTTTTTTGTCTTGTCTGGGTGTTATTTCTCCAGATAAGTAAAGAGATCATGTGACCATCTTTGTATCGTCCAAAAAAAGAACTGCCTAAGCTATCACTAGTGTGCATTATTTTTTACACAATAATTATAAGCGTCTGTTTGGCGGTAAACTCGCCTGATGGTAAAGATAGAGCCGTAGATGGAAGTGCTCGAGTTTATTCACACGCAACAGAAGTAACAGACCCTGTGTTAGTATCAGTGGACCGATACACGGTCCCTCGTCGCCAGGACAACGACTCTCCTCGTAGGTAGAGCTCTAGCAACCTTACCGCAGGAACACAAACATTGTGATAATTACAATGTAACAATAATGTCCTCTGATAAGTACGATACGACAACAGAGGCCAATCTATCCCAAGATCAGCCAAGATGTAACGTGGGAGATATTATAATGCATAAGTGCTTGCATAGACTCAAGTGCTCTCTCTCTTCCTTTACTTTCAAAATCCGATGGAACGGAATACCGACACGACACGACCGAGGAGAGGTCTCGCGCAGGACAGACTTTTTATGCCCAACCGAGGCATGGATCATCTTACATTTCGGACAATCAGGTGCATCGTCGCCATCGGCCTGCATCTTCCTAGCCAGTAAGGAACAACTACCAAAATTGTTACTCCCCGCGGGATTTGGACCCGCGACCTCCGGTTTACAAAGCAAGCGTTTTCCCGCTACGCCACAGATGCTACTTATAAAGTACAAAGAACTTTTTGCATTATATCTCAATGAACACAATTATTTGGCTGCGGTCTTCTGTAACGTGGAGGGACAGTCGGGTGGGCTGGTCCCATTATGAGCGGGCGTTTCCGCTGTGCTCTACTTAAAGATTAACCTAACAAACATGTTAGTATATGTATTATCATATCTAGAATTATACTAAAACAAAACCATAAAATCGAATCATAAAATTAAAAAAAACTGTCCACATTGGGATTGAGGCAAGAACGCTGACTGCAGTATTTGCTGGATCTCTCGCTGTACTCGATCCGTTTAGCTAGGAATATGTCAACTCTTATTATCCAGTTTTGGACTACTTATTTTTTGAAGAAGTTCCTAATTATGTCACAATCTGAAAGGACTTTTACTTAGGACATTTAGTTAGTAGTGTTATTACTAGCAATAGGAACACCTATTGCTAGTAATAACACTACTAACTAAATGTCAGTTTTATACAACACAGAAAAAAAAAAAAAAATAATGAATACAACAGTATTCATTATTATATTTTTTATTTCTGTGTTGTATAAAACTGACAATCAGTTAATCTACGTATACTTATCACGATGATGCGATAAATATATGTAATCGTATATATATTACTTGTTTATTTCCACGTACGGTGTGGCGCGTCACGAGTCACGGCGACGATCGGCGCCTCTTGCTGAAAGACGCAAATAGGTTCAATGACCCCGACCTTGGCGGCGCCGACGCAAGGCGTATTGTCTTCCCTCGCTATACATATTAAAACAATAATTACATAACACAACTCACAATCAAAGGTTACCCGGCTGCTCGGGAACTATATTATTTGTGTACTGCATAGATAGTGCTATAGTTTTTTTTTTAATTTGACAAGAATGTTATCGACTATATCGACCCTACATCGCGAAAGAAATATAGGAACTTACGTAGGCTCAGTCTTCAGTTATGGTTTGTATTGTAGATAGATAATGGCCCGTCAAAGGCTATGCTTGTGGCTTTGCGTCGGTGGGCCGACCAGAAACAATGAGCCGTGGGAACTCTGAGTGGTGCTTACGCAGTTCCCACGCTTATTCTGGTCACAGCCACCGAAGCGAGAGTATAGACTGTCCAACTAGCGTCTTTGGTTTGATTGATAGCTTTAAAATAGTTAAAAACTCCACTAAGAATACAAATACAGTTTACTCACGGCATATTAGATGCGTCAACATGTTTTACAGAGAGCTAGTCCACTTTACTAAGTCGATGTAGATTTATCCAAAACATACTATTATTTTGCGTACAAAAATCCAAAATCAATTCAATGTTTTCCTTTTTTTTTTTTTCGCGACGAAACTTTCAATAGGTTCGTTATAGCCTCCCAGGAACCTGACACAATGCTCACGGGAACGGGGGACGCAACCCCGCCGCCGTCGTCCTTGGAGTCGCCGCTGTACTAAATGAAAGTCTAAAAAGGGATATAACCTTTTTTTTCTCTTTGCATGGAAACCTTCAAAAGGTCCCCGCCCCCCGAGCTGTGGGGCTCGACCGGGGTATTTAGGATTCTTTCCCACTAAAACCCCCGCGGCTTTCACATCGGCACATGAGAGGGGACCCCCGGGATCTTCGTTGGGATCTGCACCAGGAGCCCCTCAGTGCCTTGCCTTTGAACCCGCCGCCGGTGGGCCCAGCCCAATGTAGCCCCCGGAAACCTGTCACGGTGCTCACAGGGAAAGGGGTCGTAACCCCGCCGCCATCCTCCTCGGAGTCGCCGCCGTACTCAATTGAGGTCCTAGGGCCTACACCCCAAACGTCCAGCGACACCTTTTTTTTTTTGACGCGGGGGAAATCTTCCAAATATCCCCGGGAGCTGTGGGGCTCGACCGGGGTATGTGGGATTCTTACCCACTAAAACCCCCGCGGCTGTCACATCGGCACATGAGAGGGGAGACCCCAGGGCTCTCCGGTGGGATGTGCACCAGGGGCCAGTGCCTTGCCATTGAGCCCGCCGCCGGGGGGCGTATTGTAGCCCCCCGGGAACCTGACACGGTACTCACGGGGACGGGGGTCGCAACCCCGCCGCCGTCCTCCTCGGAGTTGCCGCCGTACTCAATGGACGCTCAAAGGGCCCACACCCCGAGCGTCCAGCGACTCCGAAGGAAGGGATATAACCTAACCAATATGCAATGAATTCATTTATTTTTAAATAGGCCAAATATAGCACTTTCCAACTGTCTCATATTTTCGTAAAAGCTACCACCGGATCCAAACAGTCTATGCTGAGAAGACGGTCGGACCAGTGCCTCTAAGCAGGATTTAGTCGAATAAGGTCATAGTAGTAGCCGCACACGAATATGACTTGAGCAGCAGCCATCACTCCTCTCAACCATATTGAAGGGAAGGGGTGACCCGCCACACAAAGCCGCCACAAGCAAAGACTTTTCGATGGCGAGCATGACCAATGCAAGGTCCCAGTGACAATTAAACATTATGTACCAACTGTAAAGTTAACCTCAAACAAGATACTATTCTTATCACAAGTCGTCCGAATAAGATACACATCATGAAGATTAATTTACAAGCTTAAGTGTATTAGCTACAGAAAGTAAATAAAGCAAGAACTGATTTTACTGCTAAACTGCAAAAGAAAACAAAAAGGACAGTGACCGGACCAAGCAGCACCTGCGCACCAGTACGACTTGAGTAGTAACACATTCACAAGGAAATGGGATATTTTCTCGCTGTAATTAGTTGCTTAATCAACTCAAATCAAATCAGTTGATTGTTTAACCCTCTCTTTTGCGACCGCGTAAAGATTTCGCCGTATCAAATCCACTCAAAAAATTTCAAAATTTCAATTCTTTGAAGGCACTGGAAAATTATGAATTATCCAAAGAGACAGAACAAAATGTTGTTTACTTTGTTCAGCATGATGTAAAGAAGCTAAGAGGCCATTAGTAATTTTAATTGATCCCTTTAGGTTTATTATTGCTGAGTTATAATATACTTAGATAAAATTTACAGAACCGTATCAATATGTAATCATGCATACAATTCAGCCTGCGCCATAATTCTGACGCATGATTCGAAAAAATAAACATCAATGCACTTTGATTTAAGGAAACATTTAATGTAAGTGTTTTTTTCCTCGAAATACTATTAATCATCTGCATATACATATAAATTATTTCTGGATACACCTTTGTTTGCTAGTTCTGCGAGTTTTGTTTCGTGTTGTGTTTGTTTGTTAGTGCTTTGTGCTTTGTCAGTACGTCGTGACCTTGCCAATGGAACACACAAAAGGACAAGTATTCTCAACGTACCTAAAACGTCCTTCAGCTCACCAAAACATCACGTGGTACAACATCCATAATAATACAAGGTGCGTATCAACTTCTTATGCAACTGAATTTAGCAATGAGATAGCTTATTACCGTGACTGTTATAAAGAAACCTACTACATACGTACCTTCCTCCCAGAGTACGTTTGCCGCTGTACATTTAATTTAACAACTTTTTAAGCCTATCCCTTTACAGAATCACAATCACTCTGCCTGTGTCATCGTAGCTTCCAAACGAATGGATTGATATTCTTAGTTACGTCTGAAGAAAATCCATTAAGCTGTTTATTAATTCGTCTTCTTATGTCGTTTTTTTTTATTTCAATTTATTCTTGTTAGTGTTTACATGGCACAGAAAGGTCGTGTCTTGAGTGCAAGGGACTTGACGTGATGATAAGCAAGTAGTGTTTACACAAAGAAAAAATATTGAATTAAAATTGCGAATTGCAGTAGAGCAGTAAATAGAAACTATAAATACGTTTGAGATCTGGTCAGTCTTATTTTGGGTAGCACAATAGACAATAAACAATTCATTAACCAGCAGTTCTTTATCAAGGGTAACTTTTGCACTTTTTTGTATTTACTCATTACACATTTAAAGTACATTTGTACTAGCTTTTGTGCGCGAATTTACATTAAGACTTGGTATAAGAGCTATTTTAATTGATGTATACTGCATGAATCTATTGTTTTTTTTGCTCTATTAACAGCAACATGATGATATTGGTTAAAGTTTTTTTCCAAAAATCCTTTTTAATCACTATGTACATTTGTAAAATAATTTTAACATATTCTAATATAATGATAACGAACGACAACGACGTTTTATGCTCCTCAAAGGTGTGACTAAAAAACGAATTTCACGTATAGTTATATCGAACATTTTCTAGATCAATATTTTGAATTTAACTTAATTTAACCTGGTGAACATTACCCACTATTGGACATCATATTTCAACGTTAACAGGAGACATCAGTATCCGTACCAGCATAGGACAGTAATGGGCCAGGACTTCACGAAACCTACTAGGACTGAACGGATAAAAGCGGTTCACAACACGGCAGCATTTGGATTGGACCACGGATGAAAAAGATTACTACAAATAAGAAAGAGATAAAACCGAAGTGTTCATTTTTAGAAAAATGATTTGTTTTTTTCTTTTACATTGTCGTTGAATTTCTCATCAAAATCGATCTTGTTGAGATTTCTTGGAGCATAATTCGGTATTTCTTGTAATTTCGTATGCCGACTTCAAAAAATCACTAGGATAATAAAAGTTTTCGTTGAATTTTTAAAGTATTCCACCTTGACAAGTTTTTATTTTACCAGACTCCAATACGTTTACCTCGATGTTTAAGTACTTAAACTTGAGAAGGGTCATGGCCCGTCCCGTCTAGACGAAACTAAATATATGTATAAAATCAAGAGGTCTAGACGTCTACATTACTTGGATTTTGGCTACAATACTGATGGAGAAGTACTAGGATTCGTTTTTGAGATCTTACAAGTCGTTGTTGCGGTTTATCTTACCGTTAACGTATGGGAATATTTACAAATAATTTTTGTTTTGGTTTACCCTGCTATTACTTAAAGTAGCAAAATATAACAACGTAACCTTGCAACGGCGGGCATAAAATAGTTAGACATGCACAGCTGCTTAACTTTTTCAATTACGATTACATATTTAATGGAATACTTGAAGACTTGAAGTAAGTATGAGCAGGGTAAACCAAAACAAAAAAATATTTCTTTGTCACTTGTAATGACAATCTAGCCCATTGGCGATCATCTTTAGCACGGTATTGGAGGTAGCCTTTACTTACTCTGCGCAGAAGGACGGATATGCATCGCTTACGCATGATCTCGTGGAAGCAGTCAGTGTGCGCCCACGTAAACATACCGGACACGCGCTGCAATGGCGGGGCAGCCCAAGCCCCAACATCGCCCGCGTAAACGTGTTGTTATAAAATCTTTTTAAAAAAAAATTTAACCGACTTCAATATCACTGAAAAGTATAAAATAATTTAAATATTATTGAAGTTGGTGTTAGCGTACCTGCTGTGTATATTTGGCACCAACTTCAATAATATTTAAATTATTTTATACTTTTCAGTGATATTGAAGTCGGTTCAATTTTTTTTTAAAAAGATTTTATTTTAACCTTTTCAGTGATATTTTCATATATAAAGATTGAACCATCGAAAACCGAAAAATTATCTAGGTAGGTTATGATCACATTATCGTCTACATAGTTTTACATAATTCATGTTTCTTCAGAAAATAATATCCGGTCGTAATGAAATTTGCATGGAAACATCATAGTAGTTTACTCTCTCGAATAAAAAAAGAATCATCGAAATCGGTTCATAATTGTCAGAGCAATGTAATGGAGAACATCAGTTTTATGGTTTTTACCAGATAAATTCCTCCACATCGTTCATGGTCCTCCAGGAAGTTCTTATCCGGTTGTAATAAAATTCATACAGATTCAATACAGTGGTTTCTTCTTTCGAATAAAAAAAGAATCATTGAAATTGGTAAATATTTGCCAGAGTTATGACCATTTTTGTCCGACCGAGCGAGTCCGGGCGACTAAAACGTCATCTATATAGGCTTTCTTGCAACTCTCAGTGCGCAGTCACCATTCTTGTTTTTTTAGGAACTACTTATTACTAAGCAATAATTTTTTTATGGGACCCAATCAATGGATTGAAGAATGGATGGAAGAAAGATTTTTTCAAATCGGTTAATAATTGCCAGAGTTATGCGCGAACATACATAAAAAAAAAAAAAAAAAAAAAAAATATACAGACGAATTGAGAACCTCCTCCTTTTTTGAAGTCGGTTAAAAATGGGCACGAAGGGCGCTGTAACATCTCTGCGTGTAGTTAGCCCACAGACTACACGTGTATAGCGAGGTGCAGCATGCTCGGAAAAGAGTTACTTTTACCTCCGGCCACGGCCAACACACACGGCTATGGCGGGCCAACATATAATAATGTCCTCCTGGCTGATACGACCACAGCGGCCAATCTTTAGCCATCTACGCGGGAGATATTATAGTGCACAAGTGCTAGCGCAGACACAAGTGCACTCTCTCTTCCTTTTACCTCTCACAATCCGATGGGACGGAAAACCGACACGACCGGGGAGAGACCAGGCGCAGGACCGACTTTTTACATGCCCATCCGACGCATGGATCATCTTACTTTACAGACAATCAGGTGATCGAGCTGCATTGTCCTAGCCAGTAAGTAAGCTACAACTACACAAAGTTGTTGCTCCCCGCGGGGTTCGATGTCAACATGATCCCTGAGGTCGACTGTTACTACAAATACTACAATTCACTCTCTAAAGAGCCTGCACATTGATGTTTCAACTGGTAGCAGACTATCTGCCACTGTGTATCTAGCTATAGTATGACTGCGTAATTAATTCCCAAAGTATGTCTAATATGAACTATGTCTAAAAATAGATGTATTAAATTCCATATCCATCCATTTATGGAACGTTAGTCCGTTATGTGTGTTAATCGCCTCTATCCGGCACCAGTAAATGATGATTAATGGTCTTTTTCATTGATATATTAGTACGGTATATTACTATCTATACTTATAATAAAACTGTAACAGGTCCAATTCTGTACATTGAAGATATTTTGAAAATTATATTTGGAGGGCATTCTATAACCGATACTGAGGCCGAAAATGTAATTTTTTTAATTTTTGTCTGTCTGTCTGTCTGTATCACGGCTGCGCATCACGCCGAAACTACTGAATGGATTCAAATGAAACTTGGCATGATTTGAGATCTTACTACGAGGTAGGACATAGGATACTTTTTATCCCGTAATCTAGCACGGTTCTTTTGGGAGAGGGGATTAAAGTCAAAATGGGTACTTGGTTATACGCTTGGTCCGATTTTATCAATTTTTCTTCATAATCATAATAATTATTATTAAGGGAACACTCATAGAGAGTTGTTATCAAGGTTTTGTAATTGATCGGGTTAAGCAACGTTAGGTAAGGTAATGACCTTACCTAACGTTGCTTAACTCGATCTAATGAGATAGATGGGTGACCATTTAACGCCATTTGAACTAAACGGGTCCATGCTTCGGAGAGTAAGTAAAAAGTGGGTCCCAGTTTTTAACCGACTATAAAAAAGGAGGTTATGTATTCGATGCAAATGTCTGTTATTTAAAGTTTAGCTAACGTAAAAATAGCGCATGCGGAGCAGCGTGGGTCAGCTAGTGTTTAATAAATATCAGGTATAAGGAAACCTAACTAACATATTTGTTCAAGTGAGGTGGGATTCCCGTTACACACTATTTCACAATAATACTCGTATGTTTTGTTCCATAAATAAACAAAGGCCAAGCATTATTTACTTACATTATTCATTAATAGATATCCGGCGCTTCTTCACACGGCATTAACCGATATACATAAATCCACTTAAGAATAGTGAGAATCTGAAACGCTAATCAAAATTCTAAATAGCAGGGCACGAGAGAGTAAACTGCGTATACTTGCGTCGCTTTCCCACGTACAAGTAAGATTACTTTAACACTGCCATAAGAACTGGTCCCTGGTTGCGATTTAGGTAGTTTTGTTGGCTTTTGCTGTAACAGCTCAGCTGTAACAGCTCAGTGGGCGAGCGCTTGCCTTGGGAACGAGGTGCGCAGGTTCGATCCCCGGCTCACACCTCTGATTTCTTTAATTAATCATGTGCGAATTGTCTTTGTGCGATTGTTACTAGCTTTCGGTGAAGGAAAACATCGTGAGGAAACCTGCATGTCTGAGAAAGCCTAACTAGCTTTCGAATGATGTGTGAAGTCCGCCAACCCGCACTTGGCCAGCGTGGCGGAATATGGCCTAAGCCCCTTCACATTGAGGGGAGGCCCGTGCTCAGCAGTGGGACATAAACAACGGCTGGTATTGTTGACTTTTGCTTACTGTTAAGCTGGTTTCAGACTACGCTATAATATAATTGCATATAATATATAGCTCATAGCACAACAATATCGCGCACCATACATTGTTATGGACACGTTCACACTGTACTGTACTATATATTATTGGCTTACTGGCTTACTATACGCTATAAATTGGTGCGAAGTGCTGAGTTCATGCTGTGCTATATCGCACGGCCCCCTTTTCTTCCTCCCTCACCCCCGGCGGTCCCACAAGCGAAACGAGCGATATACTACACGCTGGCTACACGGTTATAAACCACAGGCACTAACTTGATAAAGTGGCTATGATTCCAGGAAAAATATCGATATGTCGATATTTTATGTTTAGTAGTCTTGTGTACTACAAGAACGGTGAACGGTTAGGAACCGTTGCGCAGTGCTCACCGAATAGATTCGATTCCCTAATCATAATCGTACATCGGACACTTGTTCTTTTAGTTCAGCTTGAACGATGAACAAGCAACCGTACGAAGTACTACGTACGAAAGAGTCCGGTCCTCATCTTGCGGATGTTGTGTGTTGCCAGGGCCAAAGTTCGGTGGGGGTGGTAGCGGGGCATCTGCCGGAGATTCTTAGCACCCCCTACTGGACCGTTACCCCACCTGCTACCAAGACGAGGAATAGAGGAGCCGCCGGGGACTAGGGGCCATTTGCAAGTCGTGTCTGTCATTGTGTGTTTAGGGGGGATTTGCCATAATCCCCACGCTTGGCAGGCGTCTTGGGGATCGCAGTATATATGAAGAAATGAATCTCAAACAAAAGACGCTGCTGCCCGTCTTCTTGATTTCCCTTAGTCGCCTCTTACGATACACCCAACGGAAAGAGGTGGGGGATGCAATTCTAACCCGGCACCCCACGGGTATTTTATACTACATATACAAAATTCCTGTGACCAGTAACCCCCCCGCCCCCAAACCATGTGATGATAATGATGATCGTTGTGTGATGATGATCTTCATCACCAAGATATGAACGAAGTTGATGATGTGTGATAATGATTTATCTTTTAATGTGTACATATGTATACATGAAAAATACACGATATATTTATTTCAATTTGTAAATAAAATTCGTTTATTAATCGGTTGGTAAAAGTAAACAAGAAGACTAAACTAGTGTAGAGGTTGAAAAAACGACGGATGCATCGTCAACGATTGACAATGACGTCCACAGCTAAAAACATTCTGTTTACGATATAAACTAGTCGAAAATTTTCTGTTTTTTTTTATTTAATTTTTTTTCGTGGCTTTTACTCTGGTGGAGTACACCAGCCCCATTTAGACTGTTTTATAAAACAGTTTATCGTGGACGATATACGGTCTTGTTTTGTCGAATGAAAATGCGTCGACGATAGACTTGTGTAGTACATGAGAGAACTATTCCTTTTCATTTTTAGTACAACACTCTTTTAGTACTTCGTCTTTCAGTATGTATTCGACTATTCGTAGTCTCTAGCTTTGTAATAACTGGTCAGCTATTCCTATACTGTTTTATAAAACAGTTTATCGTGGACGATATACGGTCTTGTTTTGTCGAATGAAAATGCGTCGACGATAGACTTGTGTAGTACATGAGAGAACTATTCCTTTTCATTTTTAGTACAACACTCTTTTAGTACTTCGTCTTTCAGTATGTATTCGACTATTCGTAGTCTCTAGCTTTGTAATAACTGGTCAGCTATTCCTATACTGTTTTATAAAACAGTTTATCGTGGACGATATACGGTCTTGTTTTGTCGAATGAAAATGCGTCGACGATAGACTTGTGTAGTACATGAGAGAACTATTCCTTTTCATTTTTAGTACAACACTCTTTTAGTACTTCGTCTTTCAGTATGTATTCGACTATTCGTAGTCTCTAGCTTTGTAATAACTGGTCAGCTATTCCTATTCGTTTTTAGTACATCATTCATTTGGATTCATTGAGTACTTCGTCTTCCGCTCGAGATTTATTCGTAGTCTCTGGTTCTGCACGAACTGGTCCGATCAGTTACTCGTTGACACACTCAGAACGGGACTGAATGAGCGGGAATGATATGTACTAAAAGTACTAAAATAATAAATTATTACATTTAAAAGATTATACTAGTACGTAGCGCTCCGTTCAATGTCCGAGCAAAAACAAGCCTAGAAGATATGCATACCTATATGAATGTTAAAGAACATGAGGATTAGGTTATTATTGAATATTAATTATGTAACGTTTGTGATTTTAATAGTTTTTGAAATATTATTGTTGTAAGACGCAGTATGTAAACAAATAAAGCTAACAAAAAAAAACAAGATAATTAAATGGCTGAAATGCGTGGGGTGGTGGCGTCTTCAATTCGAACAATGATGATGATATAGATGATGATGGTGATGATTATGATGATAGTTGTGTGATGAACGTGATGAAAATGTGAATGATGATGTTGAATGGTGATGAAGATATGAATGGTGATAATGGTGTGAATGATGATGAATGGTGATTATGTGTTATAATGGTGATGAGGATGTGAATGATGATGATGATGAATAGTGAAAATGTGTGATGATGGTGATAAACATATGAATAGTGTTGATGATGATGAATGGCGATGATGGTGTTTGATGATGATGATGAACGGTGATGAATATGTGAATGGTGATGTAGATGTGAATAATGATGATGATGATGTGTGATAATGCTGATGAAGATGTGAAAAATGATGATTATGATGAATGGTGATGATGGTGTGCAGAAGTACACATGAAAAATTACACGAAAATAATTATACTGATTACAATTTGTAGTTAAAGTCATTGATCTATCGATTGGTAAACGTAAACGAGAAGCCTACACTAGTTTCGTCGTTGAACAAACGACAACGACAACGATAGACAACGACGTCGACGATCAACGTCTACAGCTAAAAACATTCTGCTTACGATATAAACTGCTCGAAACTTTAGACTGTATTATAAACTAGTTTATCGTGGACGATAAACGGCCTCGTTTCGTCAACCGAAAATGCGTCGACGACCAATCCCTAGATGCGTGTTTACCGGACGCCGGAGTTCTAAACACACTGAAAGTTCAAATTAGTTTTTGTGTGTAGTACAAGAACCGTGAACAGTTAAGAACCATTCCGCAATGCTGATTAACCACCAACCGTTAATCGTACATCGGACACTCGCTCTATTAATTCAGCTTGAACGATGTGCAAGAAACCGCTCGATGTACTAAGTATGAAGAAGTATGGGTACACGACTATCAGATGCAAGTGGAAAACAGAACGATGAGAGGGGGAACCCCAGGGCTCTCCGGTGGGATCTGCACCAGGGGTCCCTCAATGCCTTGCCTTTGAGCCCGACGCCGGGGGGCGCATTGTAGCCTGCCGCCGGGGGGCGCATTGTAGCCCCCCGGGAACCAGTCACGGTGCTCACGGGGACGGGGGTCGCAACCCCGTCGCCTTCCTCAATGGATGTTCAAAGAGCCCACACCTCGAACGTCCAGCGACGTCCAGCGTCATATTCAGCTTTCATCTTTTGCCTTACTGGACACAGATCCAATGGAATTACATGATGTGATTAATTCGTTGAAATCTAGCAGTGCTCCAGGCTGGGACAATATACCTTCTAGTTTTTTAAAACTTGCCATAAACGAAGTTACTCCAATTATATGTCATCTGGTCAATCTATGCTTCAAACTGGGCGTATTTCCTGCAATGCTTAAGCAAGCTCTTATTACTCCGGTATACAAGAATGGTGACAAAAACGATGTTAACAGCTATCGTCCTATTTCAGTACTATCTTCTATATCTAAGATAGTAGAAAAAGTAATGAACAAAAGATTAATCAATTATTTGAGTAAATATAACATTTTATCTGATTCACAATTCGGTTTTAGACAAAACAAGTCGACAGAGGATGCCGTCATAGCATTAAGCTCACTAATAGTGCAAAATTTATATAAAGGATACAAGAGTCTTGCTGTATTTCTAGATTTAAAAAAGGCATTTGACACCGTTTCTGTCCCCATTCTGGTGCAAAAGCTTGAGAACATTGGCATCAGGGGTACCCCCCTACTGCTTTTCAAAGACTATTTGAGTGGTCGGAAACAGAAAGTAAAAGTTGGACAATATGTCAGTGATGACTCACATATATCTTACGGAGTGCCATAAGGCAGTGTGTTGGGCCCGACGCTGTTTTTAATTTATATCAACGAGCTGTGTAATTTACAAATTAAAGGTGCTAATATATTTTGCTATGCCGATGACATAGTCTTGGTTGTTAATGGTTCTTCATGGAATACTGTTCATAACGATACTGAACTGGCACTTATGCAGGTGGCTCATTGGTTAAGGATGAACCTTCTTTCGCTCAATAGTGAGAAGACTAACTATATATGTTTTTCGAAAAATATTCGTACCCAGCCTGCTACTAACTTTAGTATTCAATTACATACTTGTCATTATTCACCTGAAATAAATTGCAATTGCTATACAATTAATAAAGTAGCTTCGACTAAATACCTAGGTGTAATGATTATCATGGCACAGTCATATAGATTTAGTTTCTACCAGAATAAGAAAGTTAATTTGGATTTTTAAAACATTAAGATATGTAGCCTCTGAATCACTTTTGAATAGAATATATTTAGCATTAGCTCAGTCTGAGTTAGGTCACTGTGTCTCTGTCTGGGTGGGGCATCCAAAATAAAATTTTTGGAAGTGGAACGAGCTCAAAGGGCGCTCATATAAGTGATGTATTTCAAGCCGTACATGTACCCCACAAATGAGCTTTACATGGAAAGTAATTTATTATTAAAAATTGTTGTTGTAGTACTGAAAAGGCATAAATCTGTAGTCTTTGATCCCAGTATTTTAACTAAAAGGAGGAAAGATATCGTTTTCACTATAGACAATGTCAAAACTGTTTTTGCTCAACGACAGTATATTAAACAATCGGCCCTCTTATTTAATAAAGTTAATAAAATCTTAAACATCTATCCTATGGATACTCGTACTTGTAAATTAAGGATAACTAATTGGTTAAAATCTTTAACATATGAAGATACAGAAACATTATTACAATCATCTTCGTAATTTATATTGTAGTAAGTACCTATAATAAAAATTAAAAATCATGAATTTGAATCATTCGTATGAGACGTTTTTGGATTATATTTATACTTATACATAGTTAAATATCAACACTCTCTCTCTCACACAACTACACACACAGTCACACACACACACACACACCTACACACAAACACACACACCCATAGGCAAACATACATTCAGATACAGAATACAAAAAAAAACTTACCTTTTCTTTATTTTTTGTCTGTTAATGTTAATATTTACAATAACACACAATTTACTGCTAAGTTTATTGAAATGTACAAATACATGGCTATGGGAGAGCGGAATCGTCTGGCACAGGTGTTACACTTAAAAGGCGATTCCAACCTTGTTTTGAAGTTTGTAATCATTCTGGTTAATGAATAAAGATTTATTTATTATTTTGCTCGGACATTGAACGGAGCGCTACGTACTAGTATAATCTTTCAAATGTAAAAATTTATTATTTTAGTATATATAATTCCCGCTCATTCAGTCCCGTTCTGTGTGTCAACGAGTAACTGATCGGACCAGTTCGTGCAGAACCAGAGACGAATAAATCTCGAGCGGAAGACGAAGTACTAAATTAATCCAAATGAATGATGTACTAAAAACGAATAGGAATAGCTTACCAGTTATTATCTGTAATAACTGGTCAGCTATTCCTATTCGTTCATAGAGCCAGAGACTACGAATACATACCGAAAGACGAAGTACTAAAAGAGTGTTGTACTAAAAATGAAAAGGAATAGTTCTCTCATGTACTACACAAGTCTATCGTCGACGATAAACTAGTAATATCGTCCACGATAAACTAGTTTATAAAACAGTCTAAAGTTTCGACTAGTTTATATCGTAAACAGAATGTTTTTAGCTGTCGACGTCGTTGTCAATCGTTGACGATGCATCCGTCGTTTTTTCAACCTCAAAACTAGTTTAGTCTTTTTGTTTACTTTTACCAACCGATTAATAAACGAATTTTATTTACAAATTGAAATAAATACATCGTGTATTTTTCATGTATACATAAGTACACATGAAAAGATAAATCATCATCACACATCATCAACTTCGTTCATATCTTGGTGATGAAGATCATCATCACACAACGATCATTATTATCATCACATGGTTTGGGGCTGGTCACAGGAATCTCTTCCCGTTGGGTGTATCGTAAGAGGCGACTAAGGGAAATCAAGAAGACGGGCAGCAGCGTCTTTTGTTTGAGATTCATTTCTTCATATATACTGCGATCCCCAAGACGCCTGCCAAGCGTGGGGATTATGGCAAATCCCCCCTAAACACACAATGACAGACACGACTTGCAAATGGCCCCTAGTCCCCGGCGGCTCCTCTATTCCTCGTCTTGGTAGCAGGTGGGGTAACGGTCCAGTAGGGGGTGCTAAGAATCTCCGGCAGATGCCCCGCTACCACCCCCACCGAACTTTGGCCCTGGCAACACACAACATCCGCAAGATGAGGACCGGACTCTTTCGTACGTAGTACTTCGTACGGTTGCTTGTTCATCGTTCAAGCTGAACTAAAAGAACAAGTGTCCGATGTACGATTATGATTAGGGAATCGAATCTATTCGGTGAGCACTGCGCAACGGTTCCTAACCGTTCACCGTTCTTGTAGTACACAAGACTACTAAACATAAAATATCGACATATCGATATTTTTCCTGGAATCATAGCCACTTTATCAAGTTAGTGCCTGTGGTTTATAACCGTGTAGCCAGCGTGTAAATAAATGCTTGCGATAATATCGCGTAATGTGAACGCCATGCTATATAGTATAGCATTAGGTCCTTCTTTGCTATACTATATAGCTCAATAGTATAGCGTAGTCTGAAACCCACTTTACGGTACTATGTATTAATAATGCAGTACTTATTTTTGTGTATGTTGGAGTGGATCCTTGGAATGATTAAATTCACAATTGGACTCGATAGGTATCGCTAGTTTGGGTTTGGATAACTGTGTGTAGATTGTCGTAGAATATTATATTATTTTGTTACTTAGAATATAAGTAATGCCTGGCCACCCTGGGATCTTGCTCTAGTAACTTATTGGTACGGAACCTCAAAAATAAAATAAACAAAACAAACTGCTGGAACAAGGAAAAAAACAACGTGAATCTGGAAACCCCCAGAGTGATGGTAAACAGAATCAGTATAAATACCACATATTATTAGGTACTCTTTCCGGGGATAAAAATCTTAATAAATATTTAATAGTATTTTTTTATATTTAATATTTCTCCCATTTTTGGTCAGACACTTTAATGACTAAAAAAATGTAATCATTTTGCAAAGAACTATGTATAACTTATGCGAAAATTAATACTTGTCATTTTGTTACGTTTTCACAAATAAACAGCTAACCCGATCTTAGTAAAATGTGTCAAGGAAAACAAATTTGTGTTAAGGATAAAATATAGGATTACAGCTTGCAGTCGTGGGTACCATAATATAAGAACTAGGGTATACGGTCTCGTTTATGGGGAAGCGGGGTGTAACACGACGTAGCATGCGTCGCGGAGACGCACGCAACGTGGCAGGTTTTCGTTGTTTACAATATGTTCTACTTGTCGGATTACCACCCCGCACGTTACGTTACATTACACTTTGTGCCGCGTCTTCATAAACCAGGCCTAAGGCTGAAACATTCTATAAACCTATTATTTTATAAAATCTTTTTTTTTTAAAATTGAACCGACTTCAAGATCACTGAAAAGTATAAAATAATTTAAATATTATTGAAGTTGGTGTTAGCTTACCGGCTGTGTATATTTGGCACCAACTTCAATTATATTTAAATTATTTTATACTTTTCAGTGATATTGAAGTCGGTTCATTATTTTTTAAAAAGATTTTATTTTAAACTTTTTAGTGATATTTTCATATATAAAGATTGAACCATCGAAAACCGTAAAATTATCTAGATAGGTTATGATCACATTATCGTCTACATACTTAGTTTTACATAATTCATGTTTCTTCAGAAACTCAGAACCTATTTATCCGGTCGTAATGAAATTTGCATGGAATCATCATAGTAGTTTACTCTCTCGAATAAAAAAATAATCATCGCAATCGGTTCATAATTGTCAGAGCATTGTAATGGAGAACATCAGTTTTATGGTTTTTACCAGATAAATTCCTCCACATCGTTCATGTTCCTCCAGGAAGTTCTTATCCGGTTGTAATAAAATTCATACAGATTTAATAAAGTGGTTTCTTCTTTCGATTAAAAAAAGAATCATTGAAATTGGTAAATATTTGCCAGAGTTATGACCATTTTTGTCCTTAAAAAGCGACATAAAGTCATCGATATAGGCTTTCCTGCAGCTCTCAGTGCGCAGTCACCATTCTTGTTTTTCAGGAACTACTTATTACTACGCAATAATTTTTTTATGGGACCCAATCAATGGATTGAAGAATGGATGGAAGAAAGATTTTTTCAAATCGGTTCATAATTGACAGAGTTCTGCGCGAACATACATAAAAAAAAAAAATATATATATACAGACGAATTGAGAACCTCCTCCTTTTTGAAGTCGGTTAAAAATAAAGAACAATATTGCAATTATAAATAATAATTTTATGGCAAAAGCATCAGCTTAATTCAGCGCGTGCTCGCATCATGAAATAGATAACACACGTTTACGTGTAGGCATTCGAGGGCGCCATTGTTTATACTAGATAGCCGAATATGATTGTCGATAGTGACTAACGCCGACAAAACATCCTGCTTTACATTTAGGAACATATAACAATGCCAACGATCGACCTAGTATGAATGAAGACTGTACTAAGACAGATACGAAAAATAATTCTCATCTACAGGATGTTACAAAATACCCCGTAAAAAATATAATTAATTATCAAAGCCAAAAATTTTGACAACCCTAGTAACCTGTCATGCCGGGGAACCAGATTATTTAACAGAAAGGCCTACTACCTATTTTACCTAATAATTGTCTACTTTAATAGTTTTTCTATTTTTCATTCATAAATGTTTGCTACCTCAATACAAGGATATCATTATACTCAAGTACTGGCCTCAAAAAATGTCAAGTTGGAAAATAATATGTTGTCAATTTCAAATCCGTTGAAGTTTATTATGTAAGTAAGACGTGCTCATTTAGGTTCTTTCGTTAGGTTAGGTATTTTATTTTTTTTGTCGTTCCGCCGCGAATTAGGTAGAAATGTAGGTACGTTCTGCGTAGTTTACTCTTTAATTTTACTGAAATTGGGTATGCACATCAGTGAAAATAATAATATGAATTAATTTTATTTGTTACGGGATTTTTTGTAACACGTTGTATAGTAGGTACCGTATATTTACATCTGCCATAACTGTTTACCTCGAGACCATTATATATTTTTTTGGAAACCCAGTGTGTTGGAATGACTATACTTTTACTGAAAGAAGTACGTAAGTACCTTTGGCTTTTACTATCCTACTACTGAGAAGAAGCCTATATCATCCATCATAGTATGTACACCTGAGAGAATCAATGCTGATCATTACTACACATTTGTATATTTCAGTAGGTTTGTCATTTCTATAGCCTTTCGAAAATTTTGAGATTTCGGGCCATGATTTTGACATACTTAAGGTATGGTATTAAGACTTTAATAACTAATTTCTAGAAAGAGAATTGGATTTCTATTATTTTTAGGTAGGTACTGTTTGTATCTGTGGCTACGATCTACTTACGATGCCACAGACGGATAGATAAGATTTGTTTTTTAAAAGCTAGTTTAATCGGGATGATTCTTATCTTAGCTCTATGTTTATATTTGCCAGGTTGTTACAAGTTCGTTTTCTTCTATCAGGGGTTCTTGAATTTACAATTTGTACTTGTTGGCATCTGTCACTTTGTTTCGCGTATACTATCTTGGTGGCAGCAGTATCCGCGAACATAAACCTATCATCATTAGCCGGAAGACGTCCACTGCTGAACAAAGGCTTCCCCTTTATGGAAAATAAATCCATAGGTACTAAAAAAATATATTTAACTACTTGACCCTCGTGAAATCGTCGATAGACAATAAAGCCTCTATTTTTAACCCCGACGAAGCGAGGGGTCTATGTCTGTCTGTCTGTGTATCTATATGTGGCTTCGTAGCTCTCTAAGCAATGGACGGATTATTTGAAAGCTGCTTTCATCGAGATGGTTCTTAGCTATGTTTCATGAAAATCGGTCCTGCCGTTTGAAGATGATCAGCTCTTTCCCTAATCGATGTACGGATATTAAGTATATATAATTGACAGTTTCTATTACTTCTATTGGTCCAAAAGTCATGAAGTTTTGTGTATTATATCGAGCGATTATCTAATCGCTGAGTAAATCTCGTTAGAAAAAGCAAATCACCCCTTAGTAAAGCTACACTATCAAGTCATGAAAAAGCGATGTATCCTAATATTTATCCACATCCGTTAATGATAAGAGCGTCAGAACTTGGTCAGAAATTTCATAATATTAACTAATTTAACTAAATGTAAACTTATAGAGCCTTCCTTCTTTAAATGAGCCATAATACGGAAACGATACTGGTACATATGTAACATCTTCTAATATATAAAATTCTCGTGTCACAGTTTTCGTTGCCATACTCCTCCGAAACGGCTTGACCGATTTTGATGAAATTTTTTGTGCTTATCCGGTATCTATGAGAATCGGCCAACATCTATTTTTCATCCCCCTAAATGTTAGGGGTAGTCCACCCCTAATTTTTTTTTTTACTAGGATATTATTTATATGGCAAAACAACGTTTGCCGGGTCAGCTAGTATAATTATATACATCGCTCGCTGGTTGCATTATAACTACATTAGTAATAAACAAAAGTCAGTTGTTCCCTTTGTTCAGATCATTATTCATCGTATAAAATAACAATATGTATAATGCGTTTAGAATGTTGTTTTGGGGAGAGATGAACAACAAGCGGAATCCACAGTGTTGTTTATTTACAAACATAAACGGGGACACGGCACCTTTCTTGCGAAACACTTTATAAAGTAGTGACTAAGTGGAGTTGGCAAAACAAGTTACGTCAGGCCCGCCATGAGCCAGTTACACGGGTGGTACCCTAAACTTTTGTGGTTATTTTACCAAGTAGTTCCGTAACTCAATAATATTTACATACATAAAAGCTATGTTTTGCCTGATGCATCTTCGACTTTCCTTAATGTTGTGTTCCTCGTAGATATTTGTTATTTATTAACCGTTTTCGAGTAGTGTAACTTAAATAGCTTGAAAGAAAGAAAACCGTGGGGAAACCTGTTTGTAAAGTTGGCTGAATGGCGGAGAAGATCTAATAGATTTCTTTATGTGAAGAATGTTTGTAAATAACTATACGAATTAATAAAATCGCTTTAAAAAAAAATTGAACCGCCTTCATTATCACTGAAAAGTATAAAATAATTTAAATATTATTGAAGTTGGTGTTAGCTTACCGGCTGTGTATTATTTGGCACCAACTTCAGTAATATTTAAATTATTTTATACTTTTCAGTGATATTGAAGTCGGTTCAATATTTAAAAAAAAGGTTTTATTTTAAACTTTTTAGTGATATTTTCATATATAAAGATTGAACCATCGAAGACCGTAAAATGATCTAGGTTATGATTACATTATCGTCTACATAGTTTTACATAATTCATGTTTCTTCAGAAAAAAATATCCGGTCGTAATGAAATTTGCTTGAAATCATCATAGTAGTTTACTCTCTCGAATAAAAAAAGAATCATCGAAATCGGTTCATAATTGTCAGAGCAATGTAATGGAGAACATCAGTTTTATGGTTTTTACCAGATAAATTCCTCCACATCGTTCATGGTCCTCCAGGAAGTTCTTATCCGGTTGTAATAAAATTCATACAGATTCAATACAGTGGTTTCTTCTTTCGAATAAAAAAAGAATCATTGAAATTGGTAAATATTTGCCAGAGTTATGACCATTTTTGTCCTTATAAAGCGACATAAAGTCATCTATATAGGCTTTCCTGCGCGGTCACCATTCTTGTTTTTTCAGGAACTACTTATTACTAAGCAATAATTTTTTTATGGGACCCAATCAACGGATTGAAGAATGGATGGAAAAAAGATTTTTTCAAATCGGTTCATAATTGCCAGAGTTATGCGCGAACATACAGAAATATATATATATACAGACGAATTGAGAACCTCCTCCTTTTTTGAAGTCGGTTAATAACACAAATAAATCGAGATTAAAAACTATTCCGAACCCTTTCTATTCCCTTTCTTTCTTTTTTTTTGTAGCCTTTCGTAGCACTAATTAGGCGAAAGATGCATTTTTATGCGAGAATGGGTTTCCTAAATTCTTGTGGTTAACAATAAGAAAGCGGAAAAAACCATACTATACAAACTATTCAACTATATCAAATGTCTTATGGGCTGCACACAGCTACTCCCGGTGCGAAATGCATTGCGGCGAGAGACGAGACACGCTGCGAGGGCAAGGGCGTGATTGCACCTGAGCTGGACTGGATGCCACGTTCCGACAAGCTACGTATGACCGCGATGGCGCCGGAACGGAATAATGGCGCTATCAGAAGTGACATGGTACTGTCTTGAAAGAAACTGGTTCCTTGCTCAACATATTCAGGCAAGACAATGCATACAGTAAACAAAAAAAAATAGGAGACATTGGCGATTAGTAGCTTAATTTCGTAACATATTTTTAAACGGCTACAAATATTTTTTTTATAAAAAAAATTATCCGATTTCAACAGACATTTGAAGTTGGTGCTGGTCAGTCAATTTTTCTAGCAACTACTCGTCGAGGCCTACCCAACGAGCCCAAATTCACTGGGTCTACGTTTATTGGAGCAGAAATCCTGTGACCACCTTCCTGATCCATCCCGACATACAAGACACCCTGGTGAAGGTTACTTACATATGTTCTAAATTTCAGATCTTTCGGACTAATAGAAGAAATTAAAAACGTCCATTGTATACGAACCTATCTATATATTTCCAAACTCTACCCCTAACTGAGTCAAGACCTCATTTGAAAATTTGTATGGGAAATACATTATTTTTTGATTACATGGGCATACTGGTCAAAGGACAATGTGGAGTGGAGCATTTGTTATCTATCACACAAACTTCACAAACATTTGGATGTTTTTGTAACAATATCGAACGGGACTTTCCTAAATAGCGTTATCGTTACCTACTGTTCATTATAAACATACCGTATATATAAATATTGTGCTAATTGTATTTTACGGAAAAAACCTTCAACGATTTATTTTGCAAGTCAAGCTGTTTATTTATAAAAACAAACACATTTTAACACTGTTTTTTCACCCCCGACCAAAAACGAGGGGAGTTATAAGGTTGACGCCTATGTCCAGAAGTCTGTCTGTATGTCCGTCTGTGGCATAGTAGCGCTCCAACCAGTGGACGGATTTGAATGCAGTTTTTAGGGTTCCATACCTAAAAAGGTCAAAAAGGGAACCAAAAAGGTAAAGAAGGAAAGGTAAGGAAGGAAAAAGAAAGGAAGGAAAGGAGGGAAGGAAGGAATGGTCTGACTTCGTCTGTCTGTCGCACCTATATATTTCAGGAACCACTTATGCTATCGATTTGAAACTTGGAATCGTTTTAGATTTTACTCTTCTTCTATACTATTGTTGGTGGCTATAAAATCGGGCCCGGTAACCACCGGAACGCACTTCGACCCAGTTGGATCCATTGTGCATGCCCTAGCCCTTACTCTGTCGTTTTTTTTTTTTTTTTGGGAATGATAGAATAGAATAGAATAAATTTTATTTCACACAGACAAATAATACAAAACACAAATAATTTAATAATAGTATTGTATGCACGTCGTCTGTGTGAAACAGGGCTCCCACTCAGCTTAATGCTTTGTAGAGCAACAAGCCACAACACAGCGCTGGTTTTCAGGGGCAAGCCCTAGGTGACCCCACGAACGCAACCCAAGGTAACTCTAGAAACAATACTTAACTTATTTATACTAACTAAGTAAGAATATTTAATACTTTAACTTAAAGCTATCAAGACAAACGGAAGAAAGTAAGCACGCACAACAACAATTAAAATCAATAAACTTATAAACTATCTAAATAATAAAAATAAAATTAAAATTAAATCACATTAACCTGGCGCCAAGAAGTCACAACGCGGCGCGTGACATCAACGCATGACTGAGACGCTCACTCGCTCTAACCCCAGCCATAAGGGCTGACGTTATTATACTGTACGGGACGCTCAAGGTCAGGTGATGTTAACAGCCAATATATTAAAAATTATAAATAAGTACCTAATATTAAACTACATGGCCTAAACAATAAAAAACTTTTTACTACAATAAGATTGGACTATATTACTTAAGAACCATGGTGAAGCAACAAACCCAATGCCAAGGCCCCTTAATAGCCGCCTACCACCTGCGAAACGGTATCCAATTAACACAAACAAGTAAGTACTTACCTAATGACAAATTTCAATCCAGATATACTATTTTAGATACCTTTTTGAACTTGTAAGAGATGCTCTTTTAAATGAAACTTAAATGTGTCTTTTGTTTTCAGGGACCTCATTACCCCGAACCGATCATCAGACCTCCAACTTAATTTTTCATAAAGGTATTTAGGTTTCTTCGCACTCACAACACCAAACAATAAAGTAGCCAAATGAAGCTGTCTTCGAGCAGCCATTTTTAGAATATTGTGCTGATTCAAATAAGGCGTTACATGGCTTCTCCGGGGTATAATGAGACAGAACCGAGCACATGCATTTTGAACGCGCTGAATTAAACGTTCTGTTCGTGATAGCAAACAAGGACCATAGACTGTGTCGCAGTAATTTAACTTTGATAAAACTAATGCATCAACTAGTCTTTTTCTCAAGCTCAGACTTAGGAAATCTCTCACACTGTACAGCACTTTAAGCCTATAAAAACATTGTTTCACTATACTATTAATGTGATTCTCGAAAAGAAGTTGAGAGTCTATCGTTAACCCTAGATTACGCGCAACAGCTACCCTTTCAATATTATGCCCTAAGATTTTAACCTCTGGGTTCCCACTAATAATTAATTCTATTTGATTTTTGCTGCCCATGACCATATAACTAGACTTTTTTGGGTTTAGTCCCAAGGAGTTATAGACGCTGTTGGCCGCAGATGGCCATTACAGCTTCACCGGACAATAGGAGGCGAGCGCTTAAAGCGCTCTAGCCTTAACGGCAGAAGTAGCGACGAGCTCAAGGGCACCTCAGGGAAGCACGACCTCGGCTTGGGCTGTCGCTTAAGAGAGGGCTGAGTTTACCACCGGTTCACAACGCACCCCCTCTGAGAAGAACCGGCCGGCAAGAAACTCAGTGGGGTGATGCACGTCGTTGAGGTCGCATGCGTACGACCCTTCGGCCTCGCAGGCGAGACCGGTGTCTGATAGCTAGTGTAGCATACGGTTGTCGGGGAGGGTTCGGCGCATCCCGGTCCCATAGGACCGTCATAGGGTCAGGAGGGTCGAGCAGTACGTGCCGTGGTCTGCGGCGCGAGTCGGAAGGACTAGGGGCGTAATCGGCGGCGGCGCGGATTAAACTGTTCGCGTGACGGGACGCGGATTCAAAGTAGCGTTTCGACGCTTCTTTGAGGAACTTACGAAGGGGATCTAACTTGAAATCGGAATGCAGATCTACATTCCGCATGTACCACGGGGCACCGACGGCACGTCGGAGAAAACGATTTTGGATAACCTGGAGTGTAGTCCCAGTATCCACTCAAGAGCTAGTGTAGGCGTTGTTTTGAAGGCACCTGTAATTGCCATGCAAACTATTGTACCTTCCTTAGAGAATCCTTGCAGATCTTTAGTTTAGTCCTGGGCCACCATACAGCGCTGCCATATGTAAGAATAGGCCTCACCATCTTAGTACATAACCAATATATTACCTTTGGTTTGAGTCCCCAAGTTTTGCCGTAAGCAGAACGGCACATATTGAACTCGTAAGGCCTTTTTTGTTATATTTTCAACATGACTGTGAGTGACCTGCTTTATAAAAAAGAGGTGCCACTCGCTAACGGTTTTTTAGAAGAAAATTTTGTCATTACTGTTTGCCTAGCAACGGGAAAAATGGTTGTAAATAGATTTCAATAAATTATATATTGCTCGGCAAATTGGTTTTTTGCTTATAAGTACTTCAGCGAGCCACGAACGGCACAACCGAGCCCCCCTTTGCACAGGCCTGCAGCTCACCGCTGACAATGACTATGCCACGTTAGTTTCCTATCGAGAGTTACCCCCAGATATTTAACTTCCGTAGCCCATTTTAGTTTAGTGCGGTACATTTCTAGTTCCCGAAGGCCCACTAAATGTCTTTTTCTCGTAAACCGCACTATAACAGTTTTGCTTGGATTTATAGAAAGGTTATTGTTAGTACACCATTTTCCACCCTACCCAAAGCACCGTGCAGCAATTATCCGCTACTACGTTTGGAAATTTTCCATTTACTTGTATGACTATATCATCTGCATAGCCTACCGCTTGAAGTGGTCCACTGTTCAGCTCTACTAACAACGAGTCTACCACTAGACTCCAAAGTAGTGGGGATAGTACGCCTCCCTGTGGACATACTTTAGTTGCCTTTACGGTAACCTAAATCACTTAATAAACTGGTTTCAATAACTCGTTCCTGTAGCATAATGGTAATCCATTTAACAATTGGCGCCTCTATGCCATGACTTTGTGCTGACGTTCTTATTAAATCGAAGATCGTTCGGTCGAACGCCCCTTCAATATCTAAAAACGCTGCAGCGCAGATTTCTTTAGTCTCCAATGCATGTTCTGCACGGTTGACTACGTAATGCAGTGCCGTTTCCGTAGACTTACCCGGTTGATATGCACATTGCATCTTATGAAGCGGTCGTCTCTTCAGTAGGCCATCTCTTATATATCTGTCTATCATCTTCTCCATAGTTTTAAGAAAGAATGAAGTGAGACTGAGGACGATGTCGACGGACGAAAAGATGTCGTGCATGCATACGAAACGGAGGCGGTCGGTTTGAACAAGATTTATAACTTTAGTTTAATATTTGTATATTAAACTAAAGTTATAAATCTTGTTCAAACTTATATTGAACGATCTTCGATGGTTCAATCTTTATATATGAAAATATCACTAAAAAGTTTAAAATAAAATCTTTTAAAAAAAAAAATTGAGCCGACTTCAATATCACTGAAAAGTATAAAATAATTTAAATATTATTGAAGTTGGTGCTAAATATACACAGCCGGTAAGCTAACACCAGATTTTATTTTATTGATCTGATTTTATTATTAAACTTTTCCTTTTTACAAACTAAGCAAAGAAAATGTAGGTTGTTGATTAATTTTGCCACATTAATTAGCTTACTTATGTACTTAAGCTACAATGGCCTCAGCTTAGTTTTCGATGCTTCCATTTTTTATTAGTTAGGTACATGAATACATTGAAAATAATTACGTACCTATGAAAATATCATTATCTTTAGCACTGTTAAGTCAGGCGCCATAAGAAGTCAGTAATTACCGTATAGACAACACAATCATCAATACGACGTGGCCTACGTCGTGCATGACCTAGGCGAGCGACCTTAAGCACAGCAACCTTCGGTGTTAACGGAACTGGCGAGTACATACAGGTACAGTGTATGTATACTACGCGTAACTGTGCCACGGCGCCACCCAGCCCCAGCCCACTGCCTGTGCCACACAGCCCCCCTCACGCCTACTCAGCCCACTTTAGGTGCAGCTGCACTCAGCAACCTATGCCCTTTCAGTTTTTTCACAATATCTCCATTGACACTCTTTACAGGCTTAAATATCTCTGACACGCCTTGTTTATCACATTAATTGTTTGTGGTACTTATTGTGAAACCAACGGACTTTGTATCTTTGCCTCGGCGGAACAATTAATGACGTCAGGACTGAAATAACCTTAAAAACACGAGGGCTATATTATGTATATACAAAGCATCTGTGTAACTGCGCAATTTCCAGTATCACGTCACGCGCTCCCACGTACAGAACCGACAAGTGGGCGGATATAGCGTTTCAGTTACAGGCTTCGATTTATGCTTATATAATAATGTAAATCTGTAGGCTCTGTGGCGCAGTGCGAAGGTCGCGAGTGAGTTGAAATCCCACGAGAAGCTGCTGGTTAGGATAATACTGGCCGATCACCTGATTATTAACAAAGTAAAAGTAGAAAACCTGTCCTGCGCCTGAACTTCTCTTCGTCGTCTTCTGTCCCTTCGGATTGTAAGAGTAAAATTCTCTGTCCACTACACCGGGCCGCACTGTGGCCGTGCTGGGAACGTGTCAAGCAAAAATAATTCTTTATAAATATAAGAAACTGTACGAAGCAACGTCCACTAGACAATCGCTTAACCAGCCGCAATTAAAAAAATGTCTTCTGCATGGCAGGCGACGATGCCGTTCTGCTACGCGCCGCCACAGTATAAATAATACTGCCATATTGATATTGTATACAAGCCATGAGCCATGTATACAAGCTGTTTTCGAGAGTCATTACGAACCGTCTCGAACGCAGGTTTGATGACTTCCAGCCTCCCGAACAAGCCGGGTTCCGAAAAGGCTTTAGCACCGTAGACCACATACATACGCTCCGCCAGATTATACAGAAGACCGAGGAGTATAATCGGCCATTATGTCTAGCGTTTGTGGACTACGAGAAAGCCTTTGATTCAATCGAGACCTGGGCAGTATTGCAATCTCTCCAGCGGTGCCACATTGACTATAGGTACATCGAAGTGTTGAAGTGTTTGTACAACAACGCCACCATGTCGATCCGACTACAGGACGAGAGCACGAAACCAATCCCATTGCAGCGGGGTGTGAGACAGGGAGACGTTATTTCTCCGAAACTGTTCACAAACGCATTGGAGGACGTTTTCAAGCTCTTGGACTGGAACGGATTCGGCATCAATATCAATGGCGAATACATCACTCACCTTCGTTTTGCCGATGATATGGTCATTATGGCAGAGTCGCTGGAGGACCTCAATACGATGCTCAGCGACCTCAGTAGCGTTTCCCAACAGGTGGGTCTTAAAATGAACATGGACAAGACGAAGATCATGTCTAATGTCCATGTTGCACCCGTACCGGTAATTGTTGGGAACGATACACTCGAAGTTGTTGACCACTATATATACCTAGAACAAACTATCCAGGTAGGTCGGTCCAACTTCGACAAAGAGGTCGCCCGAAGAATCCAACTCGGATGGGCAGCGTTCGGGAAACTACGCGAAATCTTCTCGTCCAAAATACCGCAGTGCCTAAAGACGAAGGTTTTTAACCAGTGTGTGTTGCCAGTGATGACATATGGTACTGAGACGTGGTCCCTAACTGTTGGCCTTTTGGATAAGCTCAGAGTCACACAACGTGCTATGGAGAGAGCTATGCTCGGAGTTTCTTTGCGCGACAGAATCCGAAATGAGGAGATTCACCGAAGAACCAAGGTCACCGACATAGCTCTTAAAATCTGCAAGTTGAAGTGGCAATGGGCAGGCCACATCGCTCGGCGAACCGATAACCGCTGGGGAAGAAAGGTTCTCGAGTGGCGACCACGAACCGGAAGACGCAGCGTAGGTAGGCCTCCCACTAGGTGGACAGACGACATTGTGCGCGTCGCAGGTAACCGGTGGATGCAAATAGCCAATTGTCGGTCATTGTGGCGTTCGAAGGGGGAGGCCTATGTTCAGCAGTGGACGTCTTCCGGCTGGTGATGATGATGATGATGATGATTGATATTGTCTGTCTGTGTGTTTAATTGTGAAACAGTCGACAGTCTAGGTGCCGCACACGATACGAGCATGATAGGTTTTGAGTGCATAGTAGTCTCCGTCATTTCTTTTCCACGCTTGATAAGTTCAACAGCACTGTCATAGTGAGGGTCCGGTCGTCTGGGTGACAGGATAATGTTCTACGTGTCTCGTTAGTTACTAAAAAGTACTCGTATAACCTACATATAAGACGATTACAGCGATTCTCTCGCAGCCTATAACTGCACTACACTACGTAAACATAATGCAACATGTTGGCATGTGAAGGGCGTTATGTAGGACGCACTCACGTCCATACGTTTACATACATACATGTGCGAACTTGTACTCGTTCTACGTGCTAGATTGGAACATAATTGACCTGAAACTAGTTTGTTCAAAATACTTTGCTGGATCGATTATGTATTTGGTCAAATTCAAATGGTAAGAATTATCATAACAAGTATACGTATAGTTGTTTGTTGTATTTTCGTCGTATTTTTTATTTTTATTTGATATTTTGAACGGCAGGACACACTGTCGCTGGTGCTGATTTAATTGCAAAAAGACAAACTTTGTTTAAAAAAAAATGTGAAAAAATGACAAGCCCGCTGAGTTTCTTGCCGGATCTTCTCAGTTGAGGCCGCGTTGTGATCCGGTGGTAGCTTTTAAAAAATTTACCGTTCAAAAGTGCTAGCGTTAAGCCTATTTGAAATAAAAAATTTGAATCTTTGAATCTACGACCTTGGTTCCAAAACCAAGGCCCAAGAATATTCCAATTAGGCAGTTTAAGGTTTGTCACATATTCTGTTATGTTACGGGTCGTATAGTACACATAATGACAGGTTCCGTTTAACCCAGTGTGGTAATGAACCCAGACATACAGACAAAGTCTAATATTTTTTTTTTTTTTTTTTTTTTAAGTCTAATTAATTAATTTAACTCTTTATTGTACACGAAAAAAAATACAACAGTGCCGGAAAAATTAAAACTGTACAAAAGTGTATGTATGTATGTTTTATTTTACCAGTAAAGTCGTATCACAATATGCTTATGTCGCTACGAGCAATCAGTTACATCACTATGGAAATATTGTAATACTGTGACGTGGTGTATAAAGTTAATATAGAGGCCCACAAAATATGTGCTCCCGGGAGTTCCCGATGTATTCTACTGTCTTTTCACTGGAAAAGCGTAGGTACTAACCCCGGTAGGGATTCCCGGGAATTTCTGTATTTTCTGGACTATTTATGACATATTAAATTACTAACTGCTATTTTCACCAAGTTTTGGCTTTAATTCAAACCGATTCAAAACACAGTTGCACGACCAATGTCTTCTATCTAATTCTCTATGACCACTTACATTCCAGGCTTGTCTTGTATTGCTAAAACATCGTAAATGATGCCCAACAGAGTAATAAATACTTAATGTTTTTTCTACTATTACACGTCATCTACAATTCATAACAAAATAATTTCATTGTAACGATATAAACATGATTTCGTAAGCACGATTTAAGTTTTGCCCGAATGTCCCAGAAGGAGAGTTAGTTATGTTTTACGAGAGTATGTATGTATGTATATTTCTTTGGCACGGCCTACAACTTAAAGGAATGTGACTTATAATATGTCGTTAGATTCTTCTTAGTTGTGGGAGTACACTTTGCTATTTATTTTAAAAAAATTGTATCCGTCAGCCGCCATTTTGTATTTTTTACTTCCAAAAACATGAATATGGGTATCAAATAGGTACATACACGTTTTATGTATGTATGATATAATTTAAATCCATTTTGTTTCTTCAGTCGGACTTTTGTGTTTTATACTTGTTATAGCTCCGTTTCTTTCTTTCACGGAAATAAGATTACTTTAACACTGCCATGAGAGATCTGTTGGTAGGGCAGAGCATTGTTTTTTCTGTAAATAAGTGTATTTCAAAAGAAGGTTTCAACGATCTATTTGTTTGTTTATGAGGATAACATACATCGTCCGCCACGCAAGTACGCCATGCATTCAGTCCGTGTTGTCTGCTATGCCAAATGAACCATTCTAAAATACTTATAGATCTATCAAAAGATAACTATCAGGTACACAGATAACCTGTGAAGTTGGTCAACTCTAATAGAAAACACGGATAAATAAAACTCACATACGGTTACGTCATTACGGACGTTTGTAATGCATAGTTCTATGAAACATAAAATGTTGACGTCACCCAATTGTGCAAACTAAAAATAGCTGGAAATCCTCACTGCAATCACTTGTTATTTTATCAGTTCTAGGTAATAGAAATACGTATGTAATAGTAAGTATGTACAACAATAACAAGTGTTTGTTAAGCTGTGACATATTACTCGGTGCCCGTAGGTAAAACTGCATATTATTATGTACATATGAACCTGAAGATGGGAATGGTACAATTTTTGTTAAGTTACCTGAAAAAATAAGATGCGATGCATTGTTTCAGTCAGAGAATTATTGGACTGGGATAGTTATTATTGCAGTACACAGAGGAAGTATATGGGGTGGAAGGGGGTGGAAATGTGCGGCGACTGAGTAGGCGGGTAGACAGGGGTCGGGTGTACTATCGGTCGCGACAACAGCTACGTCACTTACGGCGGCGCCACGTGAGCGATCAATAATGACGTCGTAGTGGCGGGCTAGGGGTGAAGGGGGGGAGTCTGCGTGGGGGAGGAGGGCAGACTGCGCGCGCACTACCAGATAGCGACCTACATAACATTACGTTTCACGTACCTTCTACGTAGTTCGATCGAAGTCTAGAATGGGGTGGAGGAAGTAGGCGTTCTGGCGCAGGCGCGTGCCGCCGTAAGGTTACTACTACTAGACGTTAACGGGCTACAATAAATAATGATTTATTTTAAACTTTTATTATGAAAATAATATACCCACCTATAGCCAATAGAAAAGATACATATTATGGAAATTAATACGCCCATAGTTAGTTGTAACTACAGTTCGGTAAACGATCAGTTGGGTAAGCAACGTTAGGCAAGGTCAGCCCTTAGATGGGTGACCGTTTAGTGGCATTTGAACTGAGCGTCTCCGTGCTTCGGAGGGCACGTAAAAAGTCGGTCCCGGGTGTTGTCGTCAAGACAGCAGTCGTTAAGCCAAGTCAGCCTAAGGACAGCTTGAAAACTCTGACACCAGGTTGGCCACTAACCATATGATAAAAAAAAATTGAAATTAATAGGTAAGCTTTTAGCTAAGATTCAAACATGGAAATACAATATTTGCCAGTCAAGACAGAACGGCTTTCTCTCAGCAATTCAATGTTTAATAACTTCGGTCAGGAATTATAAAGATGTAGTTGTTAAAGTTGTACGCGAATTATATTCTACTATAGCCTAGCTACACAATAATATATTTCGATGCGAAGTTGGTAAAGATCACATATTCAAAACAATAAATTATATAAAAACACACATGTCTAAAGGCGGTGATCCATTTGCGAGCAAAACTGCCGGTACACCAACAAACTCGCGAGCCAACGGTCTAAACCGCCAATGGAGCACTTAAAAGTCTGCGGACTTCAAAACCGGCGGCTTTGCTCGCTGGCTCTTTGTGCATGCTTGAAATTTTAAGTCCGCGGTGCAAAAAATTGCCAGTGGATCAGTCAAACCGGCGAGCTGACAGTCTTTTTGCGACCTTAATGGCGACCGCACGCGTAAACTTTATCTTTTTTTTATCAATTAGAGGAGACACTAAACCCAGCAGCTCCATAAACCCTTCCTCGGACATCCTCAAATAATATCGGTAGTCATTTGGTCCACCAATAAGCTCAGACAGTAAATTTAAATGAGACAAGCGTTGTTTCTTTCAGCCAATTTTTTACCCACAATTTATGGCGTCTTTTCTTCTTCGTTTTTGTTCTTTCTCCTGATGTAACAGTATACCCAAGCAATAAAGTTACTCTGTCTGAGAGCCTGGGAGCACGCTATGACTTCGCCAACGATGGGAGTAGATTGTTTTTCTCACCAATGAATCAATAACGAAGACTAACAAGCCGGCGAGCCAACGATTTAAACCGTAACCTCGCCGGTTCGCCAATGGATCACCCCCCTTAATAAATTAAAAATGCAAACAACTAGCAAACAAAATTTACTACTCCTAATATGTGTATTATGTCCGTAGAACATTATATTTTATGTATGGTCTTATACATGCATGTTTAGATGGACCGGATGGTCAAATCCCAAATTACGAAAATACATAAAGTGAGACTGAGTAACACTAAATTACATTTTTTTACTGGTAATCGAACCCGTTGATTATGGAAAACAATTTCTCTCTTCTATAAATCAACGGGGAAACACGTTTTAATATTAACTACAAGTTAGTGTCGATGATGGGCTATTTCAAAGAAACTAAAAATAGAATAGAATAGAATACTCTTTATTGTACACCAAGAAGATATTTACAATATAAACAAAAATCTCAAATATTTACCTTTATTTTTGTTATTTTGTCTTTCCCGTCGTCGTCGTAGCGTCTAATAAACATTTTAATGGCTCTAGAAATAGAAAATATTCAAATTGTGATAACATTAATCACAAGCTCGTTTAATTTAATAAGACAATATACACAATTTAATGGCTTTCAATGACAATATTAATGCACATAATTATAATGTGTGTAGGTATATAATACATAAGAATATGTTTACTTTTTTGTTATTGTAGTTTTTTTATAAATACTGTTTAATAATTGTTAATTTTTTTAATTAATTTGTTATTCATTTCTTTCCTCTTTCACCAGCAGTGGTTTTCCAGTAGAGAACTTATCTGCTGTTTACCACGCTATTGTAAATTTTATGTATGTATGTGGTATGACATGTTGTTCAGCAATGTATGTATACAAGGTGAAATACAAATAATATAAATGATTTAATGACAAATACGATTTGTATCTGGTATCGCAATCACGAGTGCGGCGGCGAGAGACGACAAGCAGTAGCCGTGGCCTACTTGCGGTAGGGACTTTCTCGATTTATGTAATTCATAAATCGAAAGATGCAGTTTTGACTAAATATTTGGCATGAAAGCAAAATGCCAGACCTTCACATTTACACTTATAATGCAACATTTTACTAGGACATGTAAAAAATACATACTCGACCAATTGAGAACGTCCTCCTTTATTGAAGTCGGTTAAAAAATAATTTTACAGAAACTTGTATTTTTTTTTTTTCAAAAAAAATAAAAAAGAATCTCACTGGCAATTTATATTAACCTTCGCACATTAATCATTATTATCATGAGAATGTTCCTAGGAGAAACACGCATAGGAATGACCGGCGACAGTAGGTACATGACAGTAAATTACATAAGCAGATTACGAAAGTAGCGTATCGTTGACTATGTACTGGCAGCATTATGCACTGTATGTTTTGGTTGCGTGCGCACAGCCTCAGGTTCCCGCGGTGCGGCATCGGCGGCGGCGGCGTGATCAATAAATGGGACCCAAACAAACGGGCGCTGCGGCAGCATGGCGTGGCGTGGGCGACTGACCTACTTACCCGGAGCCGGATGCAGCAATATTACGCTGGCAAACGTGCAGCTTGCATTGCCGATCAATAGACATTGCGAAATATCACATACGAACATTATTAATCATTCAAACATCTTGGATTTAACCAATTTAACTCGATTTATTATTCTAATAGCTAGACAGGTTGTACTTGCAGATTGTGTAAAGGTGAAAAAGAGCCAATGCGACACATATTGTGTGGCTGCGACGCTCTTGCGAGACACAGGTTAGGTCATCTGGGAGTAGCCTATCCTACACCAGATGATTATGTACAGCTCCAGGCTGGCGCAATCGTTGCGTACCTGAGGGAACTCTTCGACACGCCAGCAACAGAGTAAGGGCTAGGGCATGCACAATTAATCCAACTAGGTCGAAGTGCGTTCCAGTGGTTTACCAATACAATAGGATAGAATAGCTGGACAGGTTTTAAAGTATGACAATGACCATTATGTATTGTATCGATTTGAAGCGCTTCTCGAGCGTCTAAAGAACTGAATTCCTAATATATTCTACCTACTATTCACTGACTACTGCATGAGTACTGCCGTAGTACTATTATGTATTCTGTGGTATTGCTATCAGCGCTTAAGTGGCAAAATCAAACAGGAACAATAGGTATTAAGAAATCAGAGAAACGAAACCATTGTAATACTTCAATTTCTTTAGAAGCTACAAGACCAAAGTCACAAACAGGATAGGCTTTAAAATAATAGATGAATGAATACCGTCTCAATCGTTATAATAAATAAACTGTTGTTTATTACACTTACTGAGCCGAGGTACTGACCTAATGTCCTCTACACCGACACGGACAGATCGGTCAAGCCTTCAAACTATGTATTAGCCAACTGCGCAGAAGATATTTATTATAGTACACAGGAGCTCGCGCAGATATTTAAACACATACAGCTACCTATTAAATGCAAGTATCTCTTTCACCAGGTGGTAGGACTGGTAGGTTCCTCCTTCGGAGTCGCTGGACGTTCGGGGTGTGGGCCCTTTGAACGTCCAATGAGTACGGCGGCGACTCCGAGGAGGACGGCGGCGGGGTTGCGACCCCCGTCCCCGTGAGCACCGTGACTGGCTATAATGCGCCCCCCGGCGGCGGGCTCAAAGGCAAGGCACTGAGGGGCCCCTGGTGCAGATCCCACCGGAGAGCCCTGGGGTCCCCCCGCTTATGTGCCGATGCGACAGGAGCGGGGGTTTTAGTGGGTAAGAATTCCACATACCCCGGTCGAGCCCCACAGCTCCCGGGGATCTTTGGAACATTTCCCCCGCGTCAAAAAAAAAAGAAAAGGTGGTAGGTTCCTTGGGCAAGGGACCATCCAGGTTAGTATCATTGCAGAGTCAGATATTCTGCCACCAAGCAGCACTGTGTAAACATTGCTGTGTTCCGGTATGAAGGGCACTATGGATGGTGAAATTATTGGACAAAAGAGGCTTAATTAGTAATGTCCTTGGTGACGAGCGGCAGTGCAGTGCAGCTGTCTATTGGCAGGCGTGTCGCTTACCATCAAGCTAACGTCTTGCTTGTCTCATCACTAGGTTTAGGTAGAAAACTCATTTACCTTTTTGATAAGATGACAAGAATGTATTGTCACAATCTGCAATCGGTAAGAAAAGACTGCACAAGTTGTTTACCTCTGCAGGATTCGAACGCGCGATTTCCGCTCCTTTTTGGAAAGCAGACAAGTTTTCTTCCAACTTTGCCAAGGAAGCTAATAAAACAGAAAGTCATTAAGTGTAACGTCTAAATCTGAGTGTATGAAAATCTAATGTTCAGCCTCTTGTCCATTTTTTGTGGGGTTCTATGGAGAGCATTTGAGAGAGCGTCAAAGACAATCGACGGTCGGGTAAGTATTACGGGAAGTGTTGCGATCTCCGGCCTTACTTGTAGGGCGTGCCGCGTCGCGTTTACATAATAATGTATTAATAATAATGAATAGGTACTTTGAAGTAGTTTATATCCATACAGTTGTGATGTAAATAAATCCGATGTGGACTTTTCAACACACTTAAAAAAGGAGGCTGTTTCCTCAAGAAAATTTGTGTATGTTAAGGCTAGATATGTACCTATACAGGGTTACAGGAAAAGTCGTGCTAGATCCGTTAAGGGCGTGGAGTACCCATCATTTCTGACTTATTTCACTATGAAACACCCCACCCTAAACTTAACCAAAATAAAAAAAAGTAAAAAAAAAAATAAACTTAAACAAAATAAAATTTAATAGCCTAAAAATCGGCAATTTTCAATAAAAAATTTAAAGTCGAAAATCTCGAAAAGGGTTAAGTTTAGGGTGGGGTGTTTCATAGTGAAATAAGTCAGAAATTATGGGTACTCCACGCCCTTAACGGATCTAGCACGACTTTTCCTGTAACCCTATATACATAAAAAAGATATATAAAATGTATAAGGATAAAATGTGTACTGAGGAACCTCAGTACACATTTTATCAATTTGATACTTGTTACTACATTACAAGTTAAGATGATTAAGTAAGAGATATGTTACGAGGCATACTTTTGCAAAATAAATAGGTGTCGGAATTGTGATAGTTTTGTACTAAAGGATCAAAATATATTCTCAACTAGTACTAAGTACTAAGTTGTTTTCAATAATATTATTTTTAAAAGTTAGCTAATCCCACCTAAATATTTATAGCACGCACAGATTGATCACGATAAGATCTGTTGTAATAGCGCATAGTTGCGTTAAATGCTATTAAAAATAGACCAGTGTAAAGTGCGAGACACGGCAAGCAAACGCTGTCGTATTATTAACACATTCTAATTTGGGGGACCCAAACAAACCATCGCGAGCAGGTGACCTAGATACCGGCTGCGTCTGCCGGCTGGGCATGAGATACGGGTATGATTCATACAGAAACGGCGCGCCGCACCGCTCGCCCTGCGGCACACCTCACTCCCGGTTCACTTCAATCAATTTTGCGTTCAAAAGCCCGACCACTTTTCATTTACGCATTAAAATAAATACAGCACTCTATTACTATAATTATTATCAGCATGCGGAGTAGCCGATGTCTGATTCCGAGTCTGTTTCAAACTCTTTAATGTGAAGGCCTCTGTTAAGCAGTGGAGGCCTCTGTTAAGCAGTGGACGTCTTCCAGCTGATGACGATGAGATATTGGAGAAAAATGAACTGTTGTTTGTACCTAACAAACACACATACACTGACTGACATGTGTCGCGTTTCAAAGTTTCAAAAGTAAAAATATTTTAAGCATTATCATTGAATAGACTTATTCGCTCACCAACTCCTATACGTAAGAAGTTAAGAGGAATGTGATGTTTTAATAAAATAAAATGGCTGGAAATAATATTTGTCTAATGAATTATTTATTGAAAATAACAATAATCCGTACTTCTATCAAAAGGTAATCCTATCAAAAATTGGCCATACATACTAAGTAAATAAAATCTTGCGAGCCCTTACAAAGCTGTGCTTATTGCTAGAGTTTGTTAAATAAACTAGCGTTGCTACATTTCATCTTGTGGCCAACTATTAGGTAATCTGTGTTGTGGCGCCAGGACGGCCTCATAAACCCATATCAAACGTGGGCATGTTTTACTCGTGTGACCTAGATTTGCGGCGCAGTGGCAACTGCTCGCAGTTGCATACGAAAGCACTTTTAACCTCAACCTCACCTTTCCCTTCACCCTATCCGTAACAGCAAAACGATGTTTGTGCTTACAAGTAGTGAATGTTAATTTTACGACATTTATATAATTCTGTCACTACGAAATAGGTTTGCACAAGTGGCAAAGGACCGTCCAGGTACCACCGCAGTGTCAGGTAGGTATACTGCCGCCAAGTGTGTAAATAGTGCTGTGCTCCAGTGTGAAGGGCACTGTCGCTAGTGAAATTAAAGAGCTTTTTTTTTTTTTTTTTGGGAATGATAGACGCTGTTAACCGCAGATGGCTATTGCAGCTTCACCGGACAATAGGAGGCGAGCGCTTGAAGCGCTCTAGCCTTTACGGCAGAAGTAGCGACGAGCACAAGGGCACCTCAGGGAGGCACGGCCTCGGCTTGGGCTGTCGCTTAAGAGAGGGCTGAGTTTACCACCGGTTCACAACGCGCCCCCACTGAGAAGAACCGGCAAGAAACTCAGTGGGGTGATGCACGTCGTTGCGGTCGCATACGTACGACCCTTCGGCCTCGCCGGCGAGACCGGTGTCTGATAGCTAGTGTAGCATACGGTTGTCGGGGAGGGGTCGGCGCATCCCGGTCCAATAGGACCGTCATGGGGTCAGGAGGGTCGAGCAGTACGTGCCGTGGTCTGCGGCGCGAGTCAGAAGGACTAGCGGCGTAATCGGCGGCGGCGCGGATTAAACTGTTCGCGTGACGGGACGCGGATTCAAAGTAGCGTTTCGACGCTTCTTTGAGGAACTTACGAAGGGGATCTAATTTGAAATCGGAATGCAGATCTACGTTCCGCATGTACCACGGGGCACCGACGGCGCGACGGAGGAAACGATTCTGGATAACCTGGAGGCTATCGATATGGGTGCGGGCGGCGTGCGCGAAAACTACACTCGCGTAAGTCATGATAGGGCGAATGCAAGCTTTATATAATGTCAACTTATTTCTAAGCGACATTTTACTCCGCTTGCAGAGAAGGGGATACAGGCGACCTAATACGAAAGCCGCTCGATTGCGGACGGACCTAATGTGCGGGCCGAAAGTCATGCGGGAGTCCAAGGTGACTCCGAGGTACTTAACCTTCCTAGTCCAGGGGATAGGGCGATTGAATAGGGATATTGGAGCTAGTCGTCTGTTGGGCCGAAGGCTCCGCGCGGAGAACATATTGGCGGGTCCCCGGGAGAAGACCACCGCGGCACTCTTCTCCGGGTTCACCTCTATGCGCCACGTACGGAACCATTGACGCTCAGGCGTCTTTCGTATTTCGAGCTGCAGTGCATTGCAGCGGTCTATAAGCATATATATGTATAATCGGGCTAACAACGTCTTGCGTGTCTTGTTACAAGGTCGAATTAAAAACCTGCATCAAAAGCTATTGTATAGTTTAGCAGTAGGCAAACAGTCGCGGATACAGACTATGTTTAATACATTGAGATATTATGTACTGTGATTTAATACTATTTAGTTTAAAATATATTATTGCTGGAACAGTTCCGGTAAAAATGTTACAGTGGTAATTTGGAAAAGATAGAGTTCAAAATATAATGAAAAGTTCAATAGTCAAACAAAACTCTGTATACATTGATTATACAACAATAAAGTTGGAATGCCACGGACATATGTGATAGGTAGACACTCGTTATACAGGTAAGTTGAAAAATGCATGCCGCGACCTTAGCCCAGTTGGGTGCGACAGTAGAACACTGCGGCGCGACGCGACGGCGGCGTTCCGGCCACTAGGCGACAGCGTGAAGCCTACCACCAAGCGTGACACCATTTCGAAAGAGCTGTATATTGTGGTGATTGACAAAAAAAAAAAAAAAAAAAAAAAAAAAAACACGTTGCGCTCGTTTTGAATTATGTAGGGAGCCGTGGGTACATTTTTACCATCACCATTATTAGACGTGTCTAACCAGATGTAACATAATACACATCTATCGGGAAATATTAGATAAAAGGAAAACTTTTGCAATAATAACATTATGGAAATTCAGATGAAATCATATACCTAATCATCATATACGGATTATGATTATATGATTTCATCTGAAAGCTTTGTAAAGCGTGTACACACATTTCTACTACTTATTACACGTGGTATGTACAAGTTTTTGATGAAAATAATGCTCGCTAAGGCCAGTCTATTCCTAAGTAGGTAATTAACTGTCTGAATTGAATTAAATAATAGTCGTTTACATAAATGCACAGACTGTGTAAAAATACTTCAAAAATACTGGAAAGATGTTCCCAGATATCAAAAACATTGCGCAAATTAAGCACATGTGATACATAAATTAAACGTAACATAAAAAAGTACCGTTTATGTGTATGATGTTAGCACATCATAATTATATCACCTAGAGTTCATAGTATTATAATTTTTAAGTTACGTATAAATGGTAGAAACACAGCATGGCTAAAAAAAATCTTTTTTATACGTGCGCGGCTGACCTTTAGCGTGATTGATAGTTTTAACTAATTAACGTTTAAACCGTAATGATTTTCTCCTTAATCTTTGGTCAAAACAAAGAAGTGCATGTTTTACAAGAATCAGTAAAACTTAATAATACATAAGTACATAATATATTGTACATCCTCATCATCATTAGCAGCCTTAGAGAAGATACCACTGGAGATAGCATGATGCGCTATTTTGTTTTGTTTTATTTGTTTTTGTCTGCCAAATTTTGTTCATATGTTCAGGTCTTTTTGAATGTGTTGCGAGTTTATTATAGTGTGGGTATGCGTGATATTGTATCAGTGTGTGTTTACTTCGCCTCCCGCACCCCGCAAAAGTGCCACGATAAATTTGTTCGGCGAATCGACGCGATATTTATTTATTTAATTCTTCATGCTCAAATTTTGTACATAGGCGGACTTAATGCCTTAGGCATTTTCTGCCAGTCTACCTTAGGGTGGTACAGAGAGGGTACAAGGTGGGTGCAAAAAAAAAAGAAAGTATAGGAATAGAACAAAAATAAAAATTGAAAGCTAAGAAAACTACTACTATACTACGATACCAGCTCCATTCTAATTACTCTGAGTCAGCAGCCGAAAAGCATTCACCGCTGAACAAAGGCCACTCCCTTAGAAAGGAGGGGTTGCTATAATCCCTACGCTTGGTAGGCGTCTTGAGGATCATTACATAGGTACCTACTGTACATCATTTACATATACTTTATCAAAATAAATTGTAAAAAATATGAGATAAATATGAAACTGTTGTCTTTAATAACAATAAGCAATACTTGTTTCGAATCACTCAACAAGTACCATGAAGCAAGCGGTTAGTCTAAAGACAATGTCAACGCGAAAGAGAGAGTATCGCAGTCTCGCTGCTGCAACAATTTGTTTTGTATTTTTTATATTTGTATGGTTGTGTAATGAAATAACACAGCCTCCGGCAAGGCTGTCGACAGCCAACAACGCGCGCCATGACGCGAAAGCGTAGGTAGTGCTCGCTATGCGCACCCGGATTTGGCAAGTTTGCTTTCTAAGTGTAGGTATACATTCAAAGAATAATATTTACTTAATAATAATAATAATATATCATTTACATCTCCTCACAAAATAAGACAACATATTTTAGGTAGGTATTCGCATGTACAGATATTATAATACTAATACATACTTACACACGTAGTATTTTGGTAATAATTATCTAAAAATTGTTTATTTAATAAAAGTTACAAATAAATTTTCTCGACATTTTCTACATTAAAATATTCGCGATTGTGAAAGTAATTTGCATAAGTATGTCAGCCCATTCACCGCCGTGTCTGTGTACCTTTTGTATACTGTAAGCAACAACAACAAAACAGGTCTGCTTCAGATGTCTGAAAGAGACCTGTTTTGACACTTGACAATAGATCCAAGACACAAACAAGCAATTAAGCAATATCTGCAATCTGAATGAAGCAATGAGGGCTTCGCTTCCGTTAAAATATCTTACGCAACCGATCGCATTCCGATGCATTTGTAGATGATACTGTAGAGTCAATAAACATGGCAATGGCATGTAAGAGCACAAATACATATGGTATGTATGTGCAATACTTAGTCTTGAGAAAAATCTCTAAATAATGGTGAAAACCGCATTAAAATCCATTTTGTACGTACTTTAGAACATATGTGAATAGACAGACAATAGTGTGTTAAGTTAGCCACACACGCTCAGGTATACCCGCCAGGTCTACCTGTACAGTTAAACTGTAAAAGTAAAGGAGCGGAGTGTGTATGCCGCACAACTGTGCAGGATTCCACGCCTGTACAGACCAGTGCCTGCTGGTATAGCTGTGCAGTTTAACTGTGCAAGCAAAAGTGAGCATGTATGGGGTCCGGTCGCCCGCCTGCGCAGCAGAGCCATTTTAGCGCTGTCGGCGCTAGATCTAGCGGAATTTTAGAGTAATCAACTCCCAATATTTTGTGGTCCTAGCGGAAGATCTAGCAAAGCGCTAGACCGTAACGCATTATTTAACTCTATTTTTTTAACTATTTGATTTAACTCCTAATTTAAAAATATCATTGTAATCTATCGCTTATTCAATCACATTAACTATCTAGCGGAATCTAGCGAATTTCTAGAAGTGATCTAGCACCCAATACTCAGACGGACCTGGCAACACTGCTGCGCAGGCGTCAGTCCTCCGATGACTAACTGTTAGAGGGGAAGGACGCGCGGCGCTCTCCTGTACAATAATATGGCCTCTCGTAAACGAAACGTAGTCATGGAGGAATTTATAGATTTATACAAATCGGAGTATTGTCTTTGGCATGTAAAATGTAAATACCAGTATCATGACAAAAATAAAAGAGAGCAGCAGCCTATGAAAATTGCTTCTCAATTAAGGGAGTCACCGCTGATAAAGCCCTCCTGGCCGATACAACCACAGCGGCCCATCTTTAACAAAATTTACACGAGATATTATAGTGCACACTTGCTTGCGTAGCCTCTTCTTCTACTCTCTCACAATCCGATGGGACGGAAGACCAACACGACCGGGAAGAGATTAGGCGCAGGACAGACTTTTTTATATCTCCATCCAACGAATGGATCATCGGACAATCAGGTGATCGGCCTGCATGGTCTTAGCCAAAAAGGAACAATTATACCTATAAAGTTGTTGCTCGCCGCTCGAACCCGCGACCTCCGGTTGGCAAAGCAAGCGGTTTCCCGCTGCGCCAAGGAGGCTTCAACAGTACAGTTTGAGATACGTCTTTTCATCTATTCATAGATAATTGTGGTAATCTTTCGGCTCACAATTCTTTTAATAAGTTGACATGAGTGTAATGTTTTCTTTGCAGTAACCATAAAAGTATGGTTACTGCAAAGAAAACAGTACACCACTGTTCACGGTATCTTCGTTTAAACTTCCTTTTCTTTAATAAAACAAATAATCTGTGTCGGAACAAGCGTCGCTGACGGGCAATGGTTTCAACTGTAAGTTTGTACAGCTTCACCGCTACATGTATGGTCTCTACATAGCTCAAGTTTACCTGTACAGTTTAACTGCAAAGGCAAACCTGTCAGATATACCTGAACGTGTATGGTCAACTTAATGTTTCTTTTTAGTTTTGTAGTTTGTTTACTTTATTAATTTGACTGTCAATCTACCGTAAATCACAAATTGGAATGCAGTGCTCAATCTCAATGTTACTTCTGTTTCAAATTGTTGATACATAATATGAATTTAGAAAGTAAATGATGCGAATTATATTGTGTAAGCCGCGTGTAAACAGTCAGTACTATGCACGGACCACTCGTCCATGTATGTATTATTTTTATCGTGATTTGTGATTAACACGCATATTCTATTCAATAATTGTTGGATTAAGTAATACCTATACATTAGCTACTATTAGAGATTTATTTATTAAAAAAGGAATGAGACCCACAAATACACGAGGACAGTTTATTCCCTGACGAGAGTTGTACAGCGCATGACCCATTTTTCACATAACAGCCACTTTTATACTTTATACTAAACAGGGATGCCAACACGTAAAATATAACATTGGCGACTACCCTCATATTTTCATAACATTTAAATGAACAAGAACAATAATGCAGGATTTAAATACTGTTAATCTCATTGCTAAATGTTATCAGAAAACATTACAAATCGTTGGCATTATTTACCAACCATAGCACCACCTATTTAACACAATGGCCATATGAATTCTGCATTTGCTTACATGTTTATTTTGTCATTCTAACACTACCTAGCAATAGCTGAAAATCAGTGTTTTTGCTTCTTGCGCAATATCCCCACTGAGCTATTGCATTTTTGTATTGCCACAGCACACACATATATAGAATTTAATCAAAATGTGTATTTTGTTGTATTTATTTGATAGTTACCTATGTATTAGTATATTAGGACGGTACTTGGTGCTAATTCGCCTGTGCCAAGGCTGTGTAAATTATTAAACCAGAATAGTGGAATTGTTGACATAGACGTAAACGCCGACTCATTGCAAGTATTTCGGAATAAAATACACTCACAAGGTAAAATTGCATAAAATGATCACTACTTGGTATCCTTAACCTTCGGTACATATGCTTATTTATCACATGAAAGCTACTAAATATCTTTATAGGCCTTTTTGCATAAAATATGACAGTGCATAAAATTGTTGTGTTTACTTTTAAGTGGTCACTATACTTAGTAGAGTTGTGTTGCATGCTGTTATCTTTGAAGGTAATAGTATAAGTGATTGTTAGTAAACTTTTAAATAAATAAATATTACTGTGTTGTTTGTATGTGTGTGAACTTGGCTTGGCAAATAAATATTTTATCTATCTATCTACTTTTCTCACTTACCTTTTGTTTTAATAACGAGCTGGATACATGATGAGGCGAGGTGCTTTAATATAGTTCCTGGCGTCCTTGGTTGCCGTCTCCTCGTGCGTCGGTCATAGTTTCCTAGAAAAAATTAACATTGTTATTTATGTAAATACAAAAACAACAAAATTTTCCCTAAAGGAATTGGCAGAAGTGTGTACACACAATTTTTTCCAAAACTAAGCCATTAATCGGGCACAAATTAAAAGGTCCAATTCTGTAGGTACATTGTAGATATTTTTAATGGGCATTCTACATCGATATACTATCTAAACAAGATTAGCTGTCACGGCCCGAAAAGTGGTCACGAAAATAGAGCTACGGAAACGGTTGTGTCGCTATTTCAAATTAGTACGAGCAGTAGACGTGCGCTTATCATGTCCGGGAGCGGATTGCACATGGAACGATTCCTTTCTCTCTGGGAACTATGTTCAGGAACCATGTCCGCGGAACTATCTAGTTCCGTCAGTCCAGGCGTTGCATTTACGAGTCATGTTAGTTAGTGTGATTGGAACCAATAATGTATAATATTAACAGTAGCAATGCATTGAGTTATGTTATGTACCTCAACTAGACTGTTTGTACGTGTTATAATAATCACGATAGCTAATGTAATTTTTATTTGATAAAATAATAATTCATTTCTTAATGAATATGCGATATTCTGTCACATTCAAAAGTCGACCTTAAGTACTATTACACAAGTAACATTATTCATTGTATGTATATATAAAATGAGTGACACACTAGACACAGAGTTCGGACAGAAAGCTCGGTCGAGTAGGTTCGGGAAGGTTCGTGACACTTCGGGAGGCGTCAGTCGGTCGGTGCAATGCAAAATATATGTCTGTCTATGGTGCGGTGAGATCGGTCCGACCGAAGTTCTAGCTTAGCTCGATCCCGCACCGATGAGGACATGCGGAACGACTTCAAACTATACCGTGGATTGGAACGATATCGTTCCAGTTGCGGACATCGTTCCGAGAACTATTACGGTCCGGAACGACCCACCTCTAACGAGCAGACAACAGCTAGCGTAAAGACGTGTCAAAATGCCTCATTTGCGTCTAAAAACTGCTTGAATACACGTCGCAACAGCAAAATTTCATACGGGACATATATTTCCCATTAGTAGTAGTTAATAGTATTAGATTAAATGATAGATATCAGTAAGATATCACTAAAACACAAAATAATAAATATTTCTTTAAATATCTCTGCTACTAGTCCGCCAACCGCCAAGCTACCGGCCGACCAAATTAAGCTTGCAACTACTGTCTAAACAAAACACTCAAACTACACGTAGTTCTCATAAGATTATAGTTCAATACTCGTTGCGCCATCAGCAAAGATAAGTTGGTCGGCCTACGTTGAGACTTGTTTGGTCGCCCCCCGTGCCTCCGGTTATCCCTTTCGCGCGTTGTTCGCCACTATCCCTGTCTCGTTCGTGGCGTGGCTTGAACGGTACTACGCTACGGTAGGAACATCGTAGAAAAAGTTTGTAACGAGCGTAAATATTGATACATTGTACAAAAAAATTACGTTTACATTCTGCGCAGTCCTGGACGGGTCACTCAGGTTCTTACGTTCATACGGAATATTTAAGCTATCACTGCCATATTTTGGATGAAATTTAGTAGGTGACTGCTTATCTGGTTACTTATTATATATCGATGGCATTCTATATCCGATACTGAAGCCTCAGCTTTTTTCATTTTTGTTTGTCTGTATCATGGCTGCGCATCACGCCGAAACTAGGTACTGAATGGATTCAAATGAAACTTGGCATGATTTGAGTTAATATTACGAGGTAGGACATAGGATCATCATCATCATCATCAGCCGGAAAACGTCCACTGCTGAACATAGGCCTCCCCCTTCGAACGCCACAATGAACGACAATTGGCTATTTGCATCCACCGGTTACCTGCGACGCGCACAATATCGTCTGTCCACCTCGTGGGAGGCCTAACTTCGTTGCGTCTTCCGGTACGTGGTCGCCACTTGAGAACCTTTCTTCCCCTACGGTTATCGGTTCTCCGAGCGATGTGGCCTGCCCATTGCCACTTCAACTTGCAGATTTTAAGAGCTATGCCGATGACCTTGGTTCTTCGGCGAATCTCCTCATTACGGATTCAGTCGCGCAAAGAAACTCCGAGCATAGCTGCGGACGAGAAGATTTCTCGTAGTTTCCCGAACGCTGCCCATCTGAGTTGGATTCTTCGGGCGACCTCTTTATCGAAGTTGGACCGACCTAACTGGATAGTTTTTCCTAGGTATACTTAGTGGTCAACAACTTCAAGTGTATCGTTCCCAACAACTACCGGTACGGGTGAAACAGGGACATTAGACATGATGTTCATCATGTCCATGTTCATTTTAAGACCCACCTGTTGGGAAACGCTACTGAGGTCGCTGAGCATCGTATTGAAGTCCTCCAGCGACTCTGCCATAATGACTATATCATAGGCAAAACGAAGGTGAGTAATGTATTCGCCATTGATTTTGATGCCGAATCCGTTCCAGTCCAAGAGCTTGAAAACGTCCTCCAATGAGTTTGTGAACAGTTTCGGAGAAATAACGCCTCCCTGTCTCACACCTCGCTGCAATGGGATTGGTTTCGTGCTCTCGTCCTGCGTGTGTGTGTCGGATCGACATGTATCGTAGGCTACAAACGCTAGACATAATGGCCGATTGTACTCCTCGGTCTTCTGTATAATCTGCGGAACGTATGTAAGTGGTCTACGGTGCTAAAGCCTTTTCGGAACCCGGCTTGTTCGGGAGGCTGGAAGTCCTCAAACCTGCGTTCGAAACTCTGACTCACTAATGACTCTCGATAACAGCTTGTATACATGGCTCAGGAGTGAGATAGCTCTATAATTCTTCAAGAAGGGTGATAACCTACCTTAGGTTAGGTGCTTTTCTTCTAGAAGAAAAGCACTACCACACTCCTGTGCCATGCTTCTTACTCGAGGGTGCTACCACCCTCGAGTAAGACGGAATGGAGGACTTCTAACTTCTGGAGGACTAAAATTACCGGTTTTCCACCCGCTCTCAGAAGTTATTACGTGATTCCGTCTTCACCCGGCGCCTTGTTGTTCTTAAGCTGTTTGAGAGCCATTCTAATCACTTACAGGCTGATGTCTGAGATGTCCTCAGTGTAGTGTCGGGTTAGTTGGCTCTGGTGTTCTGAGCTGTTCTGGCAAGAGGTTCCGGTGTTGGGGTGTATAACTGTCCGTAAATCTTCTCGAGCTCTCTCAATATCTCCGGTTTCGATGAGATGACACTGCCGTCGTCGATCTTCAGCCTGGTCATTTGGCTGCGCCCAATAGACGAATTCTTTGCAACACTTTAGAGCCTTGGTTCCGCTCAATTGCGTCCTTAATACATGCTGTATTATAGGCACGCAAGTCGTGTCGCATGGATTTCGAGATTCGTCTATTGAGTTCGGCATATTCAGACATATTAGCTGAAGATTGTAGTCTCATCTCAGTCCGGTTGTCCATTAACATAATGGTTTTATCGGAGAGCTTCTGAGGCTTTTTACGGCGTGGGGTCTTAAAGAACTTTGACCCCCACTGCGTGGACAGTTTGCACCAACCCATTGTTTATCTCGTCCGGAGTTTCGCATTCGGCTAGGCACTGGAAGCGATTATGTAGTTCGAGTTGAAAGTCTTCGGGATTCAGAATTTGGGTGGTAGGATAGGTACTTGTTAACCCGTAATTTAGCACAGTTCCCTTGGGAGAGGGGATTAAAGTCAAAATGTTTACTTGGTTATACACGTGGTCCGATTTTATCCAGTTTTCATTATATTATAATTATTATAATAAATAATAATAAGGAGGCATTCATAGACATTTGTTATCATCATCACCAGCCGGAAGACGTCCACTGCTGAACATAGGCATCCCCCTTAGAACGCCACAATGAACGACAATTGGCTATTTGTATCCACCCGTTACCTTACCGGTTAAGACAGTTGTTATCAATATGTGGCAATCGATGAGGTTAAGCAACGTTAGGCAAGGTCGTTACATAGATGGGTACTAACCCTTTAATGCCATTTGAATTAATTGTTTCCGTGCTTCGGAGAGCAAGTAAAAAGTGGGTCCCAGTTTATAACCGACTTTAAAAAGGGGGTTATGTATTCAACGCTAATGTATTCTATTAAAAAACTATTTAACGTAAAAAGAGCGCGGGCGGAGCTGCCCGGGTCGGCTAGTAAGTTAATACAATGGGATAAATAATAATAATACCAGCTTTGTTTATGTCCCACTGCTGGGCACGGGCCTCCCCTCAAGATGAAGGGGCTTAGGCCATAGTCCACCACGCTGGTCAAGTGCGGGTTGGAGGACTTCACACGTCATTCGAAAGTTAGTCTTTCTCAGACATGCAGGTTTCCTAACGATGTTTTCCTTCACCGAAAGCTAGTAACAATCGCACAAAGACGATTCACACATGATTAATTAACTAAATCAGAGGTGCGAGCCGGGGTTCTAACCTGCGCACCTTGTTTCCAAGGCAAGCGCTCGCCCGCTGAGCTGTTACAGCTACACAACACAACCACAATGGGATACGAGATTGTTATTATGACAACAAATAGGGACGCGCACACCGAGCTACTATAATAGAAAGAGCTATGCTCGGAGTTTATGTCATCACTGGCAACAGACACTGGTTAAAAACTGTCTCCTCCTCCAGGTACTGCGGTATTTTTGATGAGAAGATTTCGCTTAATTTCCCAATCTGCTGCCCATCAGAGTTGGGTTCTTCGGGCGACCTCTTTGGTGAAGTTGAACCGACCTAAGTAAATAATCTGTACGAGTAAGTCATAGTGGTACAAAAACTACCAGCACGGATGCAACACTGACTCTGCCGTAATGACTATAAAGAAAACGAATTAAATTTGCCATTGACGTTGATTCCGAATCCGTTTCAGTTCAAGATCTTAAAATCGTTCTCCAATGCATTCGTGAACGTTTCGGAAAAATAATACTTCAGAGAAAATTATTTAAAAAGCAGTAAATAACGAAAATATATTGCTATTCCTCCAAGTTCTACAAACTACAGACAAAATTCATTCTTGATTAGAGCAGCTAATGAAATAAATAGGCTGGTTGTCCTGCCTGAACTAGACTTGTTTGACTGCAACCCTAACTGTTTTAAAACGATATTGACTAAATCTTGGTTCGATTCTCATGCTGTATAGTATTTAAGTTTTGCTTAATTTTGTATTTTTCAACATAACGACAACTAACATGATTGCATCGTGATTCATTGACAAATGAGCTATGTAGTTACCACTTTTGTGAAAACATGTAATTAGTGCTTAGTTTATACCACGAGTTAACTACTTTAAAACACTGTATGTTTTCCTATAAAATAAAATAAATAAATATTGAAGTCGGTGCTAGCACATCATGTTAACTAACACCTGCTCCAGCTGGTACTGCACGACTTCAATATAATATTTTCATTATTGCTTTTTAGATAATTTTCTTTGAAGTCCCATAATATTTTTTCTAAAAATAGTTTATTTTTAGGGACTTTTATTTCACCAAGATAGGTATCAGTATTGGTTTCGTCGCGCGCTGCCTACTCTCGCACTTTGGTAACTTTTTAGTATTTTAATGTAATCGGTAGCACATTGCCAACTTTTTAAAACCACCATACATTAGATCGTACTATGCCTACAATCGCATATAGACAACTTTTTTCCTAACACAATATTCTAATCGCAACATGCCTACTTTTACTATCGGCAGTACATCAGATATGTATGTAGCCTACAAATTGTACAGTCACCACAAAATTTGTTATATTATGGATCTGTGACTGTTTACTAAACTTTGGAAAAACAGCTTTAGGGGCACCTTTATTAAACTTTTACAAACGTATAAACAGATGGGCCAAAGTTATTACGTAATGAATGTCGAAGGATGGACGTCGTCGCTAGGGGACGTGATGAGATGCATTCACGAAGGATTGATCTGATATGGCCCACGACAAGGACGTAGTTGGTTATAGGGCGAGATCTTGGCCCAGTGGACGAACAACATTTATGTAGTTTAAAAAGAATACGATTTATATATCTTATCGTTTAAACATTTTTGATTAATTAAGTTTTAAAAATCCGTACTTTGTACATATCTGCCCTTAAAATCGGAAATAATTTTACCGACGCTTTCGTTATGAAATTGGAACCAAAAGTTTTACAACTTCCGATACTACTTAAAGCAACCAACTCCAAATTAAGATAGTCACAATAATGTTATAAACCAATACAAAAAACAAAGAGAATAAATAAATATGAGAACAATATAATCTATTTGTTACAATACATGGAATAACCATGGCGGCATGTTTTCCAAAATAAATATTTTTAACGTAACTGTACTAAAATAGGCATTACGCGATCGATAGATTTGAATTTCTAAAAAGTTGGCGAATTGCGATGTAATTGTGGCAAAAATAAAAAAGTAGGCATGGTGCGATCTAATGTATGGTTTTAAAAAGTTGGCATTGTGCTACTGATTACATCAAAATACTAAAAAGTTACCATAGTGCGAAAGTAGGCAGCGCGCGACGAAACCTCAGTATTGTATACTATCACGCAACTCGGAATGTATTATGTGACTCGGACGTCTACTTTACAGTCATCATCATCATCAGCCGGAAGACGTCCACTGCTGAACTTAGGCCTCCCCCTTAGAACGCCACAATGTACGACAATCGCCTATTTGCATCCACCGGTTACCTGCGACGCGCACAATGTCGTCTGTCCATCTAGTGGGAGGCCTGCCAACGCTGCGTCTTCCGGTTCGTGGTCGCCACTCGAGAACCTTTCTTCCCCAACGGTTATCGGTTCTTCGAGCGATGTGGCAGGCCACGTCGCGCACTTCAACTTGCAGATTCTGAGAGCTATGTCGGTGACCTTAGTTCTTCGGCGAATCTCCACATTTCGGATTTTGTCGCGCAAAGAAACTCCGAGTATAGCTCTCTCCATGGCTCGTTGTGTGACTCTGAACTTTTCTAAAAGGCCAGCCGTTAGAGACCACGTCTCAGTACCATATGTCATCACTCGCAACACACACTGGTTAAAAACCTTCGTCTTCAGCCATTGCGATATTTTTAACGAGAAGATATCGCGTAGTTTCCCGAACGCTGCCCATCCGAGTTGGATTCTTCGGGCGACCTCTTTGTCGAAATTGGACCGACCTAACTGGATAGTTTGTCCTAGGTATACGTAGTGGTCAACAACTTCGAGTGTATCGTTCCCAACAACTACCGGTACGGGTGCAACATGGACATTAGACATGATCTTCGTCTTGTCCATGTTCACTTTAAGACCCACCTGTTGGGAAACGCTACTGAGGTCGCTGAGCATCGTATTGAGGTCCTCCAGTGACTCTGCCATAGTGACTATATCATCGGCAAAACGAAGGTGAGTGATGCATTCGCCATTGATGTTGATGCCGAATCCGTACCAGTCCAAGAGCTTGAAAACGTCCTCCAATGCGTTTGAGAACAGTTTCGGAGAAATAACGTCTCCCTGTCTCTCACCTCGCTGCAATGGCATTGGTTTCGTCCTCTCGTCCTGTAGTCGGATCGATATGGTGGCGTTGCTGTACAAACACTTCAACACTTCGATGTACCTATAGTCAATGTGGCACCGCTGGAGGGACTGCAATACCGCCCAGGTCTCGATTGAATCGAAGGCTTTTTCGTAGTCCACAAACGCCAGATATAATGGCCGATTATACTCCTCGGTCTTCTGTATAATCTGGTGGAGCGTATGTATGTGGTCTACGGTGCTAAAGCCTTTTCGGAACCCGGCTTGTTCGGGAGGCTGGAAGTCATCAAACCTGCGTTCGAGACGGTTCGTAATGACTCTCGAAAACAGCTTGTATACATGGCTCAGGAGTGAGATGGGTCTATAATTCTTCAATAAAGTGTTATCACCTTTTTTGAAGAAATGAACCACCACACTCCTGTGCCATGCTTCTGGCGTAGTACCCTCGAGTAAGACGGAATTAAATAACTTCTGAAGGACTAAAAGTATCGGTTTTCCACCCGCTCTCAGAAGTTCTGTTGTGATTCCGTCTTCACCCGGCGCCTTGTTGTTTTTAAGCTGTTTGAGAGCCATTCTAATCTATGTATAACACAGAAGACGCTGCTGCCCGTCTTCTGGCTTTCCCTCAATCGCCTCTTACGAAACCCACGGGAAGAGAGGGGGGGGGGGGGAATGCAAATTCTTAGCCGGCATCCCACGGCGAACTTTACAGTAACTTACTGAAAACATAAAAAGTCTATATCTTTTAAACTAGGTATTGAACCGAAAAGACCGATGAAACTTGTACTCCTCCCTATATTGAAAAATACTCAAATTATTACAAAAAGAATTATCGCCATCGGATTTGTATTTTCTGAGAATTCCCTAATACCTACACATACACTCGTGAAATTTGGTATTTGTTTAGAAGCCCACATAGACTAACATAAATGTTTAATAAGTTATTTTCATTAAGTATACATACATACATAAAAGCGTCGAATACAGAAACTCCTTTTTGAAGTCGGTTAAAAGTAGCGACTGCTTGCTGTACGGTATGGGCTATAAACTCTATAGGCAGGAAAATATTTTATTCTATATTTTCTACGAAGTAATGTATAATATTACACGTAGGTACATAATAGGTACCTATAGGTAGGTTGTTTATAACAAATTCGTTACACACCTATTTATTACTTAGTGGCACCTGCTTAATTAAGATTGGAGATGAAATTACATTGTACCTATTGATAAACACACGACATTGACTGGACGAGATTAGATTCAAGGCCGTCTTGTCTAGTTGTAGTAATGAAGGTATGGGCAAAAGTTGGGTTATGTGGCAAAAGTATTAAGATGAATACTAAAGCTAATGGATTTGGATGAATAAAAAGCCAGAGCTTTTATAACTTTACATAATATGTAACATCTCAAACAGTGAAATAATATTTGATAAACTTGCCATTATAATTTCGTCCAATTGCAAAATTATGACCTTGCTAATGATACAAAACTACACAAGAACGAATGGTGATGAATGTATTTCAAAAGTTTTCACCAATATTTAACACAGAAACGTAACAAAAACCACATTAGCCGTTCACGTTTTTCATTTCCATAAAAATTAAAAAAAAAACAATCACGTAAAATTATTACTATCAGCCATTCACCTGACAACCAACATGACTATTTTGTGACCACTTCAATATGAATGTGACGCCATCTAGTGGTTATTGCTAAAATTGTTACGTCACACACAAAACCAACAAGTACGAATGAAAAAATATAATTCGCTTGAAAGTTCCATCTATCAGCATACTTGTTGTTTAAAGACTCCAATAGATGGCGACTTCATGGAAAGAAAATTAGTTTGTTTATTTTTAACCGACTTCACAAAGGAGGAGGTTCTCAATTCGACTGTATATTTTTTATGTATAACTCTGGCAATTATGAACCGATTTGAAAAAATCTTTCTTGTACGGATAGGCCCGGGACCCAATTAATGGAGCGCCATTAATTGGGTCCCATAAAAAAAATATTACTAATAACAAGTAGTGGAGTACTCCATTAACGATGTGGAGTATCTGGTAAAAACCATAAAACTGTTGTTCTTCATTACATTACTTACTCTGATAAATATGAACCGATTACGATAATTCTTTTTTTTTTATTCGAGAGGGTAAACTACTATAATTCATTTCGTTTACCCTCTCGTATAAAAAAAATAATTATCGAAATTGGTACTCCGGACGAGATAAACAATGGGTTGGTGCAAACCATGGTTCATTTATCCATGGTGCAAACTGTCTACACAGTGGGGTCCAAGTTCTTGACTCCATGCCGTAAAAAGCCTCAGAAGCTCTCCGATAAAACCATTATGTTAATGGACAACCGGACTGAGATTGCAATCTTCAGCTAATATGTCGGAATATGCCGAACTCAATAGACGAATCTCGAAATCCATGCGACACGACTTGCACTATAGGCATTTAATACAGCATAGAGCATGTATTAAGGACGCAATTGAGCGGAACCAAGGCTCTAAGCCTCTCTAAGCTCTAAAGTGTTCACAAAGATTTCGTCTATTGGGCGTAGCCAAATATGAGCCAAATGACCAACCAAAAATTTCTAAGTAATATACTCTTATCTATGATGACCAAGCTGAAAGGTCGACGACGGCAGTGTCATCTCATCGAAACCGGAGATATTGAGATCTCGAGAGGTTTTACGGACAGTTAAACACCTCAACACGGGAATCCATCGCTAGAACAGTAGCCCGATTCTCGTAATAACAAATAGTCCAAATATCGTTGACGTTTTGTTGTCGTTCGATCGAAGTCCTATCCAAAATCGGTATTCTCGTATAGGTACCATATACGTAGTTCGATAGGACTTCAACTCAATTGGATCGAAACTAAACGATTAGTCAACGAGTCATTGTTCTGTACGTTTTGCTATTCCCTGATAGATGTCGTCCTAATCAATTTTTGGTCTTGGTAGGAGTTTTGTGAGATATGCTAAGAGCTTAGGCTTTGGGAAACTCGAGATTAATTCGTTTCCGTTCCCTCCACAAACATACTAATTGTTTATTAATTAAAATACGTGTTTTTCTCTATTTATTAGTTTATTCTATCTCTCTTACTCTAATTATATTTACCTTAAAACCATCTCGCTCACACTATCTTCTAATTACTCTCTTCACTCGCAGCATACGATCCTATTTTCGTCTCACTCACTCACTCCTAGCTCTCATGTTCCAGTTTAGTGCTACAATCAATATATCTCTAACATGAGCTCTATCATGCCTAGTCGCGTTCCATATCCCAAATTTTACGTATTTATTTATATTTTACATATTTCGCCTTATCAGCTTTCTTTTTGTATTTCTTGCTGTGCAGACGAATTTGATAGTAAATACGTAAGTCCGTGGCTCAAGTTATTTTATTACTTTGACTCGCACCACAAGAATAAGAAAAGCAAAAATCGTCTCAAATAACCAACGTTTGTTCAACGACTCTTGAATCGCGAAATTTGATGCTTACTCGTTGGCATCCGATCGGTAGTGACGTCATTTTCATACGAGAATACCATTTAGTCAACGTTATAAAACGATTGAACGACGATTATTATACCAGAATACGCTCTATGTTTTGCTATTCCCTGATAGATGGCGTCCTAATAAATTTTTGGTCTTGGTAGGAGTTTTGTGAGATAAGCTAAGAGCTTAGGCTTTGGGAAACTCGAGATTAATTCGTTTCCGTTCCCTCCACAAACATACTAATTGTTTATTAATTAAAATACGTGTTTTTCTCTATTTATTAGTTTATTCTATCTCTCTTACTCTAATTATATTACGAGAATCGGGCTACTTTGTAGATAAAGTCTAAAATTCTTTCACAGTGAAAGTGCGCGCCGCGCCGCTTCCGTCCGCTGCTCTGCTGGTGGTGTGCATTACCCCAGCAAGAAAGATGGTCGTAGAGAAGATTGAGTTAAACGAATAATTAGAGCATAATCTGCTGTAAATGTGCGCGGAATAAAAAAATAGTGCATCATTTCGTTTTCGAGAAAAATCCGAAAAACGATTCTTGCTGGGGTAACGTTGTTCCAGCAAGAAAATTCTAAACCAATGATTGGAGAGAAACATAAACTTCAGGAAAGATAGCTTATATTTGTGCGTAATTGTGCGCTGAAAATGAAATTTGTGCGTCTTAAGATTTCAGAGTTATTACAATTCCTGCTGGGGTAACGTTTTGCAGAATCGTGTTTCTCGGAAACCAGTAATTGTGCACCTGTAGAATAAACGATTATCAGTAGCTCTTAATTTGTGCGTATTTGTGCATTAATTAGATTTTCAAAAATATTTACCGTTTTAGCGTAATAATGGATTTATGAAAACCAAAAAAAAGGTCCTAGCGCTTAAACGAACAAAAATTCATACACACTGAAAACGGTATTCGGTCCTTTTTAATACTCTTAACATCCACGTAAAGTTTCAAAACATATTATATACGCATTATTGAATAATATCACTTTGAATCAAAACTGATAATGTCTAGCTTTGACGTCAAAATACAAAAAACAAGACCAACCCTAGAGTTTTTGGTATAAACCAAGAATTAGAGCACTTAATGAAATACATATCCTGAAAATTTCAGCTTCAAATATTTCATAATAAAGAAGATACAAGCAAAAACTAGAACCCCTGTTAGATTACTGGTTATCCGACCAAATTGGAATGAACCCAAAAAAGCGAGGATTTCATACATACTCGTGACCTTCTTAACTTTGCACACAAACAGCTTTGCCTGGGTACACTGAAGTATAAAACTGTTAACGGAAGTTATTTTTATTATAAATTTAAATATAATCGAGAACCAAAGTTGGTGCCTTTCTTTTTATAAAGTATGTACTGTGCGTTTCAACTAAGAATGTGTCCGCCATACTTACTGCGGAACTTCACTCGTTTTTTACGATTTTTGTATCGGCAGCAGAGTAAATACAAAATGAAAAATTCACCTCGGTTTTGATTATTTGATGTAATGTCTTATTTTGCTATCTATTTTTGTTAAAACATCATTTTTAGTAATTATATATTTGAAATGGCAAGATGGCGGCCACATTCTTAGTTGAAACGCATAGTATCTAGTTACATATAGTTCATGTAGGTGAAGAGTTCAATACAATGTCAGTTATATTATTACGCAATTAAACTTTATTTTAAAACTAAATGTAGGTTGCCTGGAAGAGATTGGTTTTTAACGATAAGGCCACCTTTGTACATTAATTTCTTCAACGTATTGTTCAATTTACATGTAACTTTTGGTGTAGAATAAAGTTGATTTTTTATATTTTTTTATTATTATTTTTATTATTTTAGATTATTTTTATTTATTATTATTATTTTAGTTTTATTTTCTCTACACACCCGGACTTTTTAAAGGCTTGCGTGGGGACGAATCCAAGACGTAGAGGTCTGTTGGGTGAAATTAATGATAAGAAAGACACCTGTCAGAATAAACTGCTGGAAATAAGATATAAACAGCAATTGACTCTGGCAGTGCCTAACCTAGTATGTGGAAAGATTACTATATGTTTTTGAGTGGATATTTGGTTGACTGAACACTGGGCTGTTGTAAAACCTACTCATTATTTTTTGACAAGTGGTGACTTGCCACCCACTAGATGGACTCTCCATACGGCCGTCATAAGACGGCGGAAGGCAACAACGGTGTGGGTAGGTCAACACCCCTGTGTTGAGAGGTATGCTGCGCTTTCTCCGGAGTTACTCGCGGCGTTATGACTTTTAGCACTTCCACCCCTGGAGCATATAGCTCTAACAACTCCTCTCTGGACGGCCAATTAAGGTAAGCCAGAGCTGAGTCCCGCGGGTCCCCTTCGGATTTCACTCGGCCGACGATGACAAGCCAAGGTGGGGGCCCTGACCAACTCGCTGGAGTACTCGGGTCCTTGGTGTCGTTACTCACCAAGACTAGTAAGTAGACTATCTTTCCATACATTTACAATAGTTCCCTTGGCTGCCGAGGTAAACTGTTATTTTTTCTTCAATTAAGTAGTTGACCTCGGTAGATGCCAACCAACCACACACCATTTAATTGTAAAAAGGGCCTCTATGTGTTGGATTCGTCCCCACGCAAGCCTATTAAAAGACCGGGTAAATCCCGTGAAACAAAAAACATTAAAATAGTAATAATATTTTGGGACAATCGACGAGCGATCTTCTGATCTCAAACTAGGCAGAGCCTTTACTATGGTAAACAGGCAGATGATACTAATACTTATAAGTATATTTTTTTGTCATTGTGCGCGTCGCAGGTAACCGGTGGATGCAAATAGCCAATTGTCGTTCATTGTAGCGTTCGAAGGGGGAGGCCTATGTTCAGCAGTGGACGTCTTCCGGCTGGTGATGATGATGATACTTTTTTTGTAAATACATACTGATATACTTATGACGCCCAGACACTTGGTGAGAATCGAACCCGCGCCCCTCGGTTGGTTGCCAGGGTCTCTAACCACTACACCAACGGGCCCGTCAATTGTGAAGTGGAAAGCCAGAAATTAAATTAAAACTGCATTGCAAATTCAATATGAGCAATGGAAAACGAAGATATGCTACAAAATTCTTTGACCTTCTACCTGGATGGACGATCTAGTTACCTTTTTCCTTGTCATTAGATTCTTCAGTGGGCGGGAGTTAAATAGTGTTCTAAGTTCCTTAGTTTAGCCTATAAAATAAGATATTTTTTTTTTTCACCCACCAATTTTGTTCATAATACTAGTTTATCCCATTTTAAAGTTGGCAACACTGATCCCTGTTTAAAAAGTAAGTAGGTTGCGCTCGCTTAGCTCGAGTGCTACGCTAAGAAAAAAAATACGAGAAAATACAATCAAACTGAAAGGCCAAAGGGATAGTAGTCGGAGCAGTCCCCCTAAGCAGCACGCGCTCACGGGTTGACTCGAGAAGCAGCCATCACTCCCGTCAACCATATTGGAGGGAAGGGGGTGACCCGCCACACGAAGCCGCCACAAGCAGAGCGATTCGATAGCGAGCATGACATATTTTTTTGTGATGAAACTGGGAAAGACAAGGCTTATGTCTTTCCCAGTTTCATCACTAACAAGTATTTTAAAAAATCCCGACATACATAACATTATATCAACTGATCATTATATCAAATAAAATTATAGATTTGTTATAATAATATGTTGTAAATATTAGAGATTTTGTAATTAAATCAAATATTACTTACCCCAATTTTATGGTCTTTACCAGATATATTCCTCCAAATAAATCATGGTTCTCCAGGAAGTTCTTAATCGGTGGTGATCAAATTTATACAGATTCATTATATACAGGTTCCTTCTTTCGAATAAAAAAAGATTCATTGAAATTGGTCAATATTTGCCAGTGTTGTGACCCGTTTTGTCCTTAAAAAGCCATAAAAACATCAACCTCCAGCATTCCTACAGTTTTTTCAGAGTCGCCATTCTCATTTTTTCAGGAACTACTTACTTATTCGTACGTAATAATTTTTTATGGGACCCAATTAATGGAGCGGCCTATCCGTACAATTCGAATTCTAATTGAGAACCTCCTCCTTTTTTGAAGTCGGTTAAAAAGTAGGAAGTTCTCAATTTAATTGAATTGTATGTATTTTTAACACGCTTTTACTTGCTTGAGCTATATGTATGATGGTAATGGAATCTTGCAATGTAATTTTGATTTTGACTCAATGTAGTCTCGCGGTCACGAACGGTGTCGGTCGATAATCACTTGCACGAGCCGCCCCGAAATACATGCGGGCGGGGTAGGAGCACGTACGTTCGTTCAAACGATTCTATTTGAAAACTGGTACACCGTTCGTGTCCACGATAGTTCGTACACAAAGGTCAGTGAACTTTCTCGGAGAGCGGTTTTTATTATAAGTATTGGAAATATAGATTTTTTATTGCAATGCGAATCATTGCTATTTACACATATAAACTTGCAATGCATTCTGTGGTTATCGTAATTAAATAGTAATTAACAGAACTGTAACAATATATTGTAAAAATAATGACAAACTATAACCACCTGACGGACTATTAAGATAACTGCGATTGTTGATAAACATTATGAACGTAACTGTACAGACAACAGCTTCACATAATACTGTCATTTAAAGAAGGTCACGAGTATGTATGAAATCCTCGCTTTTTTGGGTTCATTCCAATTTGGTCGTATAACCAGTAATCTAACAGGGGTTCTAGTTTTTGCTTGTATCTTCTTTATTATGAAATACACACATCAAAAGTGTCTAGGGATCAAGCATTTTTGGGCAAAAAAATGGGCAGAAGAACAATGGCGTTTCGTGTGCTTTTCTGATGAGTCTCGTTTTGGTATGAGACCGGATACAAGACGTATACGACACTGGAGAACCCCTGGACGCCAACAGCGATTAAAATCCTGCCAGGAAGTCCATCCTTATAGTGGTGGAACCATCATGGTATGGGCGGGTATTTGGATCGGCGGAAGAACTGAGTTGATTTGGATCAGAGGCAACCTCAACGCTCAAATTTATGCTGAGACGATTGTATCAGACGTCATCGTTCCTCTACAAGTGCAAATCGGTCCCTTATTTCAGTTAATGCATGATAATGCACGACCGCACACCGCAAGAGTTGTAAGACAGACTCTCGCCGCAGCTAACATCAATGTCCTGCCCTGGCCTGCTCAGTCGCCAGACTTGAACCCGATTGAGCATGCATGGGATATGCTACAGAGAAGAGCTCTGCCGAATATGGAGGGTATCCAGTCGCAAGAAGACCTTTTTTTGTTGTTGCAACGAACATGGGCGGCCATTCCACAGCGTGATTTGGATGAACTCATTTTGAGTATGCCAAACCGATGTTCTTGTGTTGTTAGTGTTCGCGGTAGAAACACGGATTATTAATTGTTTAAGTTACCCAATAAAATTTTAAAGAAAACTGTTATTTCAGTCTTTTTTTCGAACTTTTGTGTTAGTGGTTCAAATGTCAAAAATCCCTTTATTAGGAAAATGGCAAATTTCTTTATTAATGCAAAGGTGACTTGGTTTATCGTTACTGTGACAAACGAAAACACTTTATTTGATGAATCCTTAAAGAAAATTTTAATTAATATCAATCAGGAGAAAAGTTATTGCAAAAATATATGTTGATCCCTAGACACTTTTGATGTGTGTATTTGAAGCTGAAATTTTCAGGATATGTATTTCATTAAGTGCTCTAATTCTTGGTTTATACCAAAAACTCTAGGGTTGGTCTTGTTTTTTGTATTTTGACCATCGATATACTAATTTTGACGTTAAAGCTAGACATTATCAGTTTTGATTCAAAGTGATATTATTCAATAATGCGTATATAATATGTTTTGAGACTTTTCGTGGATGTTAAGAGTATTAAAAAGGACCGAATACCGTTTTCAGTGTGTATGAATTTTTGTTCGTTTAAGCGCTAGGACCTTTTTTTTGGTTTTCATAAATCCATTATTACGCTAAAACGGTAAATATTTTTGAAAATCTAATTAATGCACAAATACGCACAAATTAAGAGCTACTGACAATCGTTCATTCTACAGGTGCACAATTACTGGTTTCCGAGAAACACGATTCTGCAAAACGTTACCCCAGCAGGAATTGTAATAACTCTGAAATCTTAAGACGCACAAATTTCATTTTCAGCGCACAATTACGCACAAATATAAGCTATCTTTCCTGAAGTTTCTCTCCGATCATTGGTTTAGAATTTTCTTGCTGGAACAACGTTACCCCAGCAAGAATCGTTTTTCGGATTTTTCTCGAAAACGAAATGATGCACTAATTTTTTATTCCGCGCACATTTACAGCAGATTATGCTCTAATTATTCGTTTAACTCACAATCTTCTCTACGACCATCTTTCTTGCTGGGGTAATGCTCACCTTCTGGTGTGAATTGGGCCTAATCGAACGACTTTTAAATCGTTGCCGTTGAAGTAAAATCGACGGACGTGAATACGAAAAGTATTTAAACGACTGAGTCGCTACGTTAACGGTATTGTTTTGATTACGAGAATCAGGCTACTGGTCAGTATTGCAGTCCCTCCAGCAGTGCCACATAATTGTTTCAGAACTTTAACTAAATGACTAGCATATTTTGTAATTTTTACAGACGGTCATCACTCATTCCTCGCACACGAAAAACTTTCAGCTTTTATAAAATAACGAAGGTCTGGCCGCTTGATCTAATATGGCAAACAAATTGTTTTTTATACCGGGAGTATTTAAATAAATTAAACAGTTACTAATAATCATACATTTATTATTCTGAATTTAATACTGTATTACATAGAAGAAATGCACTTCTTAGAAACATTCAGAAGACTTCCCTATGGGACAGTTTGATATAAGGAGTCTCTCTCCATATATTATTTCACAAATTGGATAAATATATCGCTTGTGATAATAGAATCAATATTTTATGATCTGCATTGCCACATACTTAAAAATCTATGTATATTTTTCACAGACTCCTCAATTTTCAAACTAAATTCTTAAATAGTAAAGCATAAAAGTACGATTGCCTATGAGATATAAGTTGGTTTAATAAAATTTCGCAAATTAACAACAAATAATATATTCTAGTTATGTAGTGCTTATACTGTCGCTGCCACATAATTTGTCAACAACATTTACCATCACACATTAAAGACAACTAAAATCAATCAAAATCGAAACAAAATGAACATTAAATTTTTATCAATTCGGTGACCGCGTGGAAAGGCATTGTGACTCATATCCAACATAGTGAATACTCAAATGTTGAGAAAACACACAGCAAGAGCGAAGAAATACTACCATTAATACAGGCATCTTATTTCATTCAGTCAAAGTGGAACATGTATAAAATATTTTTATTAAAGAAATAATCAGTCTTGTTTAGAGAAAACATTTCGTCAAAACGTGTTTTGCACGTCTTGATATAATATTATCACAATACAATATGTCAGATATGATGTCATCCCTTCTGATGGACGTAACTAGTATATAAATCGCCTGCTACGCTACTTAGTGTTATTATCACAGTTGTTTAGTAGAGGTGGGTGCAGTACTTTGTACATAATAATACAGGAGCTACCTGCGAGCCGCAACCATACCGGCGGCACGTCACACGATGGCCATTCTAAAATACGCACACAACCTAGCCTGCCCGCCCTACTATCAACAGTCACTACTTCAAACAACCGACATCTAAACAATAAATAGTTAAACAAAAACCGACTTCCATGGGCAGGCTAGCAGGTATCATCTTTAAGACGAAATTATGCATAAACACATACTTTCATGGCAGTCTTCTCTTAAAATGTACACATAAAGTAAATCTCACATCCTAACGCGTCACTTTTTATGCGAGACCCACAAACACGTTGTTTACACCCCTTATAAGACCCGTTACTAATTAAATCGCACCTAGTTTTGCAGGTACCGTACACGGGAGTTCTTTCTATTGATAATAACGTTTACGTCCCTTTGAACTGGTTCATTTTCGTCACCTAACGGTAAACGGGGAAACTAAATTGAATAACAATAAATTATTAATCTTACATCTATCATAATTATTATAATGTATATCTGTGAACGACATGCAAGCTTTGCTGTCACAAACATTCATGAAAGTCAAAAAATATTTTTGTTTGTCTAGTAACACATTCCAAATATAGGAATGTGTTCATATGTATTAACAATTGACCAACGCAACGACAGGTTATTATAGTAATGAAATATCACAGATTTTCCAAAGCTTTGGACAGTAACGGGTGTCTCAATAATAATACTATCTCAACTGCTTCATTGTTGCTGTATTTGTATCTATAGACTTCCTTATAATAAATAGACTTTAGAGAACCCGTTCACGCACAAAAATCTTTAGTAAGTCACTAGACAAATAATTACTTATTTGAAATTGTCATAAAACAATCGAAAATTAAGAAGAAATCACTTATGTCGCTAGGAAAGTAATTGCGTCCGATTATTATATATCACGCTCAAATACTAATCTTTCTAAGTTAAATGCATGTTATATACAAATTTTCTACACTTTTGAACGGTAAAATGAATTTATATTCAAAGCCCAACTTCGTCTTAGGTCAAATTGACTCAGACTAATTAGTATCCCTAGGCATATTATTCAAGTATATAAAGATCTAATCTTTAATAAAAAAATAAACCTTGAAATCAGTGACTGAAATGTCATTGACATCCTTTCATATAAGAAAAATATTCACAATTTTATCTGGCAATACAGATTGTTACTAGTATTTGAAAAGCATTTAACGCGTTTAAGTATTTAATGTTCTAATACTAAGTTGTCCCACTTTTCACTGGATCTAATTCAATCGTTTATAATTAAATTAATTTTTATATTTCAGGTAATTGTTATATTTCAACATTTCCTTAAAATTTCACTCATCTTCTAATATGTTTCGTGCATTTCGTACATTATACAGACACTTTTTAAAACGAAAGGCACCCAGGATTACATTAGTGGGTACCCACACCGACTACTCTAACAAATATAATGATTAAATCTAAAGTGGAACTGACGACTTTTGTTTCTTCAAATCCCACTGTAAAATCTTGTGGAAATTTAAATATTCTCTGTTGGCTCTTGTGAAACCATAGCACAATGCAGTGATAACAATTGACACTATCGAACCTGCCTTCATTTAAGGCTTCAATTTTCTACAATCACAATACAATTATGTCAAACATATCTCACCAACAGAGATCTTATATCTAACACACATTAAAAACTTTAATGCAAAATGATCTGAATAGAATTCACACCTATTTCAAAGTGCCACAGACAGTCAGTCGGTGACAATCATGTTTAAAACATTATAATCAGGTTTATCGATCATGTGAGAATATTGTCAACACATTAAAACAAGTACAATTTTGCAACCCTACTTTCAGATCTAACACAATATGAAAAATAAAACTAATAATAAGTCAATGACTTCACACCCCACTATATAAAGTAGAAGATATTAAAAATTCTGTTAAGTTAAATGTACCTGGGACGTACGAAACCAATTATATATTTTTCTCAGCCAACGTTAGCGTCGGCGCATGTGGCAATTTGTATGATAGAGAATGTATAGCGAGTATAGTTAGTGAGTGCGGGGATTACTGTTGCACGGGGGCTGCGTATAGCAGCGGCCCGGGCGGGAGGTGCGGGTACGGCACGCCCGCGCCCACCGCCGCCTGGTAGCCGCAAGGCGCGCCACCACCCACGCCGCCGCCGTAGAATTTGCCACCTGATCGTACAAATTACACAATATTAGATAGCTCACTCCGGTCAAAAGTATTATGTATTACACTTATTTGAATACAAAAATATGGTAGTAAAATAGAAAAGCTTAGCCAGTCTTTATTGAAATAGTGATTAATCACAAAAAGTAAAGATAGTTCTGCAGAACAACTAAGTAAATAAGTATTTTAAGGATTTGGCGGCTGCCATCTTGGTGGTAGCGACCGCGAACACAAATTTTCCAACTTTCGTTTTCTCATTATACTTGATATTATAATTAGTTTTTCATTTGCTATTTAACTTGACTATTTGACATTGGCAAAATCACCGATAGTTGATGGAAGCCATAATCTTGAGCGGGAAGTCTTGAGTTGGTTAATAACACAGGCAACAAACTGACATTGGCAACATACACATGTGTAAGGCCAGAAGAAAAAAAAAAAAAGAAAAAAAGTATTTAAATTACAAAAAGTACCCCTATTTAGAAATGGTTGTGGCAATCGACAATATCTGTGACAGAATAAGCCTAGGACTTTTGGGAATGAAGGATACCATTGGCTGAATAGCTTGCAGCCAAGGGTGAGCACTTAAAAGCTTCCCTGCCCCTCACACTGGCGACAGGCGAACATTGAACTCAAGACTGCAAATATGGACTTAAATTTCAACATTTTGTGCATAACCATAACACTCCTGTGAGGCAGTATGGTAAAAATGACAGTCTTCAATAGTCAAAAAACTACTTTTAGGTCTTATATTCATGACATGCAATAAGTAAATGCGAAATTTCAATATATGGTACTGGAATATCATAAATTAAAACTGGCCAATTTGTTAAGTCTGATAAGATATAAACATGTTACAGCAGACATTGAACTTATTTGTACATGCTTTATCTGAGGTCTCCGAACTAACTAAAATGACTAAGAGGCTACTAACCTAGCATCTCTTGGTGATGAGGATGCATTTGCGGGTAGTGAGGTGGCGTAGCAAAATGAGGGGGTGGGGAGCCATAAGAAGAACCAGTTCCATTGGACTTATTGCCGCCATTGTTGTTGTTACGGAACTGTTGCCCACCATTGCGCAAGTCTAAAAATAATTATATTTATAGATATTAAAATATGTTTTTTTTCAAATCAAAATGAAATCATTGTTTTTTTTTTTCAAAAAGTAACTAGGCTGATCTATTTGGATATGCAAAATGAGTGGCTATAACTTACTGTTAAATGTGCGCTGTCCATATCCATTTTGATTGTTGTATCCATTCTGGTATCCCGTGTTATATCCTCCTTGGTAACTACCCATAGACTCGAAAACATTCGGGCTGGGGAAAGGAACCTGTTTTTGGTAATTATTTTGCCTGTATCCTTGATTTCCTTGATTTTGGTTGAAACGTGGCGCTTGCTGATTATTACGGTTTTGGTAGGTATTCTGATTGTCCTCATTGTTTGAATTAGCCATCTTGTTACTCCACTGGTTTGATTGCACCTGCTGTCGTGGTGAGCTGGAGCCACTGTTATTTTCTTTTCTTTGTTGCCAACGATTGCGACCTAGTAATTAAATGAATATTTTTATAAATAATATCATTATAATAATATCATATATAATATACACTAAGCAATAGCATTGTACATAAAATAATGTTGAAATAATTATTACCTGAATTATTATTGTTACTTCTAGCCATATCATTTAGTTTAGTTGGGGGATTCTGTCCTGTTTCACGAAGCACAGCAAGTAAACCTCGTGCCTGGCGCGCGTCTCCGCTTGTGAAGTAGGTGTAAGCTGTTCCAGATTGTTGGCACCGACCAGTGCGACCTGAGTATTAATAACAATTATGTATATATTTTTCTTCAGGTGACGACGGCATAACTTTAGGTAGTTAATAGTTGTAAGCTTACCAATTCTGTGGATATAATCTTCTGACGAATTGGGGTAATCGAAGTTTATAACAAATTTGACATCTTCAACATCAAGGCCGCGGGCCGCAACGTCTGTAGCAATAAGGATGGTTGTTGCTCCATTCCTGAACTCTGTCAATACTGCATCACGTTCCGGCTGTGACTTGTCACCGTGAATCGCGAGAGCCTTGTGTCCCATGCGTCGCACTGCTCGTGCTATATCATCCACCTAACAAAATGTAAATTGTTAATACATGCAAATCAAACTTATATGGCTGAACAGATTATCATCAAACATAACTAAGAAACAATCCTTCAAAATAAAGAACAGAACTAAAATCAGTCTACTCTTCAGACTAGACTTCAGATAAGTCATGAAAATCATGCTTCTATATTTGCATTGAGGGTTAAAAATTCAAAAAATAATCATGAACTTACCTTTTTCTTTGTTTCAACAAATACAATAACTTTATTTTCCCTTTCTAATGAGATTTCTTTTAACAAGTTTGTAAGTTTAGCTTCTTTTTCATGTTCTTCACAAACTTCAATGATCTGTTTGATATTGTTATTTGCAGATAAATTTAATGAACCAATGTTAACTTTAATGTAATCATTCAGGAAATCTTCAGCAAGGGCTTGAATTTCTTTGGGCCATGTAGCAGACCACATCAAAACTTGCCGGTCGGGACGTATTTGCTCAATTATCTTACGGATCTGCGGTTCAAAACCCATGTCTAACATCCTGTCAGCTTCATCCAAAACTAGATATGTGCATCGCCGTAAATTGGTAGTACCGCGCTCTAAGAAATCAATTAACCGTCCAGGTGTTGCAATTACAATCTCTACACCCCTCTCTAAATCTCTGGCTTGAGGGCCTTTTGGTGAACCGCCAAATAGACAAGTGCTTCTGATACAACCATGAGCATTGTAACTTTGAGCAACAGACTGAATTTGCTGGGCTAACTCTCTTGTCGGGGCCAGAATAAGTGCAATTGGACCGTCACCACGTTGAATGCGTTGTTGGTGTACAATATGAACAGCAGCAGGTAACATATACGCAACAGTTTTACCAGAGCCAGTAGAAGCTATGCCGACCATATCTCGACCAGACAAAGCTATCGGCCATCCTTGAGCCTGTATCCCAGTGGGCTCAGCCCAACCCTGTTCCTTAATAGTGTTCAATATGTGATCAGGAAAATTGCCTTCATCAAATACGTGATTGGGACGAGGAACATTATTACCGCTAACAGTGATTTCCTTAGACAAGCGGAAGTTCTGCACCTCCTCGTCAGAACGAGAATCTACATCAGCATGAGGTTTATAGAAATCTTTTTCAATTGGCTCAAGTTTACTCAAATCCCACATTGGTTTCATTAGGTTATCACCAGGATGTTTTGTTTTCTTGTTTCGTTGTTTATTGAAATCAATGGCATGCTGAGCAGGGTTTGCATTAAAAACTTTATTAGGACCAAAGTTCTGTTGATCATGGCCATTTTGGTTGTTAAAATTTTTGGGACCAAAGTTATTTTTAGAAAAACCCTGTTGCTTGGGTCCACCAAAATCATTTTTTCCATTATTATAAAACTGCATTCCATTTCCTCCTGAAGCTTTATCTGCATCATAATCATTTTTCTTAAGAGGTTGGTTATTGTAATTATTTTTAGGTTTATATTCTTTTGGTCCTCCAAAGTCATGTTGATTGCCTGAATTATCATTTTTGTGGTTATTAAAATCATTTCTCATTCCGTTAAAATCATTTCTAGGCCGGAAATTGTTTTTGTTACCCATGTTGTTTCTAGGTCCAAAATTTCTAGGTCCTCCAAAATCATGCATTCCATTGAAGAAAGGAATTTTACCGAATTGTTCATTCCGGTCTGGTCGTGGTCTGAAACTGGAAATAATTAAGATACAAACTCTTTAAAAATAACACATTGAACAAAAAAATAATTACGATCTTAAATGTTATGTGCATAAATAATGAATAGCAACAATAGCAAGCACAAAAATAGCAACTAGTGAGCTAAGTTGCTCATCATTACACATGAGGCTGTGAGTTGTAGCCCGAGCCGTACGCGAGGGCGTAATTCAGCCGAGTATATAATAAGCAGAGCTCTCAAGTTTCATACGACATTTTTCAAACATTTGCGAGGAAAAAAAAAACAAAATAATTTACCACACAGCGACAAATACGATAATTATGGATAATGGCCCTTTTATTTTTCACGCGCCTAATGTAAGGTACGTGGGAAACCGCTTGCTTTGGTCCACCGGGGGACCGGAGCTCGGAGATATAATAAGACTCACTTTACGAGCATGTGTGTTGGTAATTCATTAGAAATTATAGCAGGTACTATTGAAACTGGTATTACTGGAACAGTTTGCCTGCGTCAGTTTTTCCGCCTGATTATAACCTGGGGGTCTTCAAAGCTAGAGTGAATAGGCTTTTAATAAGCCAGTGTGCTTTACCATCCTAGATTGCGTCGCCGCTTTCCATCAGGTGGGACTGCAGTCAAGCACTGGCTTATAGGGAGTAAAAAAAAAAAAAGGCGCCCGCGGCTTCGCGCACGTGAAGTAAATAAATATCTAAGGAAAGAAGCAATGGTTTATGGGTATTATAGCCGCGTGTGCGGTTGTTCGAATATTAGTAAATATAAAATATTTTCCGAAAAAATAAAACCAGACTTCATTTAAGAATTTAAAGAAAATTTATTGAAGTCGGTGCCAGTCTGTACTATTCTTAGCTTCCACTACAATATTTATTCGTTATACAACGTGTTACAAAATACCCCGTAAAAAATATAATTAATAATCAAAGCCAAAAATGTTGTCAACCCTAGTAAGCTGTCATGTCAGGGAACCAGATTATTTAACAGAAAGGCCTACGTACCTATTTTACCTAATAATTGTCTACTTTAATAGTTTTTCCATTTTTGATTCATAAATGTTTGCTACCTCAATACAAGGATGTCATTATAAGCATTTGCTTCAAAAAATGTCAAGTTGGAAAAAGAAAATATGTTGTCAATTTCAAATCTTCTAATCGATATCATTCCGCGTCATTCCGCGAATTAGGTAGAAAAGTAGGAACATTCTCCGTAGTTTACTCTTTAATTTTACTGAAATAGGGTTTGCACATCAGTGAAAATAACAATATTTTTTTATTTTTTTTTTTGGTATATTTTTTACGGGTTTTTTTGTAACACCCTGTATATTGCTTTTTAGATCATTTTCTTCTGAAAAGATTTAATAAAATAATGCTTTATTTCTCGAATCAATGATTACAAAATATTCAGTTGTGTTTGTGGTCCCTACACTAGGAAAATACCTGTCTCTTGGAGGTATTTTTTATTTTGGGACGGCAGACTAAAATATTGTATGAATGTACCGTTAACAGTCGTAACTTTACCTTCCATGCTAATCTTAGCCTAAAATAGAAATATCCTAATAACCCTTCTCTTTATTGCTTTTGGTGTAAAATAAAATAGTAGTATTTGCCCGAATATTCCAGGAAGAGGGATATGTTTTTCGAGAGTATGTAATGTATGTTTGTCTATTTCTTTGGCATGGCCTACAGCCGGCTTCGTCGCAAAATGTCCCCTGGTAATAAAACGTCCCTTTCGCAGAATGTCCCTTTTGCAGAATGTCCCTTTTGCAGAATGTCCCTTTCGCAAAATGTCCCTTTGGTAATCAACGTTTCAGTTCATAATGTCTCAAGTCAAACACTGGGTATATTTTTAATTTCATGATAGTTGGGTTGGATTTATCCATCAACGTAAACAACTATTTCAGTTTGCGCTAGAATCTATACAATGACATAAAAGGGACATGATGCGAAGGGGACATTTTGCGAAAGGGACGTTTTGCTACCAGGGGACATTTTGCGACGAAGACGTACAGCCTAAACGGCTTGATGGACACTGACTTATATGTCGTTAGATTCGTCGTAGGGCCTCCGCCCACTAGCGTTTTCTAGCTGCAACGACTGGCAACTTTGCGACTGCATCGCGTTTTAGCAACTCATTAGCGACCATTGAGCTACTCCTTGCGCTCGGTCGCTGTATCGGAGTCGCGCGTTTTAGCAACCGCATCAATGCTGCACCGCGTTTTAGCGACTGCTGTCATCGATGCACAGTGGGCCAAAAATAAGGTTCACTAGCTTAATTTTTTTGAAAAATGAAATATATTTTATGTAGTTCAAATACACGGATTTGTTAAAATTACCATAACATCGAATTACTTAGTAATCACAAGTTTTATTTTTAACTTAACAACATTAAATGTTGTAAGAACATTCCAAATGTATCAACAAATGTATCAAAATATAATTTGTTTCCCCTTTTTTTAACCGGCTTCAAAAAGAAGGTTCTCTATTCGACGCGTATGTATGTAATATTGATAAAAATGCGTAATATTAATATATGTTAGTCTATGTGGGCTTCTAAACAAATTTACCAAATTTTATGAGTGTATGTATGTATGTATGTAGGTATGTATGTATGTAGGTTTGTCCACGGATTTCTCAGAAACTACAATACCGATTTTGAAAATTCTTTTTGCAATAGTTAGAGTATTTATCAACTTAGGGTAGAGTACAAGTTTCATCAAAATCGATCCAGTAGTTTCAGAGATATAAACTTTTTTATGTTTTCAGTAAGTTACTGTAACGTAGACGTTCGAGTTGCGTGATAGTGCTGATACCTATTTTGTTTTGGTAAAATAAGTCACTAAAAAGTGTTAAATAAACTATTTTTAAAAAAATTATAACCGACTTCATAGTAAATTATCTAAAAAGCATAAAATAACGAAAATATATTGAAGTCGGTGTCAGCTGGCACTAGTGTTAGTTAACATGATGTGCTAGCACCGACTTCAATATATTTTCGTTATTTTATGCTTTTTAGATAATTTACTATGAAGTCGGTTTTAACTTTTTTTTAAATAGTTTTTTGTGTTTGAATTGTAAAGCTGAATCTTTTTGGTCACGTTACGGTTATGGTAACAAAACCGTCTGAGTTTCAACCTTAACCCTTTTACAAATATCACATGCTGCTATTGCGGTATTATAGATGTCGTTGTTATTATGTTGATATACATATAAGTATGTATAAACTAATACCCAGTAGGTACTTTATAAAAAAACAAGTTCGCTTTGCATCTAAGTCACCAGGATTTGACTAATCCTTCTGAATAATGGTAAAATCGCTTAAGAACTTTGAAATGCAAATACATAATCAAGAAGTTGAATGAAATATAAAAAAAATGATATTATATACTTCACCCAAAACAATTTTCAGGTATTATTTAATTATATAATCTTTACGATAAACAAGCACAATAAGAACAATTTAGACAGAAAAAAAACTACAAATGCGTAGTTTTTTTTTATAAAAAGAGAACTTCATCTGCCTTTTAATTAAACCAATGTATTTAATAATAATATACGTTTATTTCAGACTCTTGATCCATACAAAAAAAATACAAAGACAAAAAAAAGGCAGAAACCAAACAGAATAAATAAATAATAACCAAACTAAACAAAAAAAACAGACATTCCAGTAAAAAAAAGAATTTTAAGCAGCTATTTCACGCCAACGTCTACACATGTTCGTTATAGACCAAGGGTCCGCGATTTCTTTAATAATACCGTTTCTACACTGACCAACCCTGGCCATATATGAAGCAATTTAGCTTCTCTGAATTGCATTGAACGTGTTCAGACGCGCCTCCGTAAACTTGTTAGAGGCACTACAGTACCTATTTAAAACCCATGAGGTGTCTGAAAATGTTATTATATTGTACACGAATACCATCCAATGACCTCCTTTTATAATTTGTCCAGAGTTGGCAAGTGTAGAAGTTTTTACAGTATGATTCAAATAAATGCACTTAAGTTTGAACATTAGCTTTAAAAAAATTGATCTTCTCTCACTTTCTTGGTAATAGATATGTATTAGTCTATCATAATATATTATAATATGTAGTTTATTTTTTATTTTATTAATTTTTTTTTAAATATATATATTTTTTTTAATCCACTTAATTTATTTATATAACTGCACCTGCCCATAAGAATGTTCTGTCCTGTACCCCAAGGTTGACTGGAAGAGATCGCTTTAGCGATAAGTCCGCCTTGTTGTTCACTGTTTTTAATTGTTTTAATTTCAAATGTATATTTCTTTTGTGTGCAATAAAGAGTATTTGTATTGTATTGTATTGTATATTATGTACTAGCTTTATCCTGCAGCATCGCTTGCACATATTTAGTTAATATCCTGGGACAATTCACACACGGTCATCTGATTCAAACTAGGCAGAGCCTGTACTATGGAACCAGACAACTGATACTAATACATATATACTTTTTTTTTTGTAAGTACATACTTATATAGATAAACACCCAGACACTTGGTGGGAATCGAACCCACGACCTGTTGGGTAGGAGACAGGGTTACTAACCACTAGACCAACGGGCCCGTCATCAGTTAGTACTTAGGTATAGATTGTTTATAGGTTTTAAACAATCAGTAACAACGCATATTGTATAATAATTTCATGCAAGAAAACTTCGTCCTTTACACGTCGTCATTTCATTTTCATCTTACTTTCAATCGGCCTGTATTGTCCAAACCAATAATAAATAACTTACTTCGCGCGTTTCGCATTTCGTCGCATTTAGCAAAGTGTAAAGAAGAGCCCGGAGCTCTTCAGTTTCTAAAGCAAGCGGTTTCCCTGCGCTTCCGAAGCAACAAAGTAAGTTACATAAATGAAAAACGGCCAGTTCATGAAACCTTGATTGAACTGCGGGATAAAATTTTCTCCATTTTCATAACCCCTAGTGCATCTTTAAAATCACTTAAAGCTTGCGAAATATTTATTTATTTATTTTATTTAAAAAGTCTTTTCAGTACCTACGTATTGTGGTAATCGAACGCAATGATCTTATATCGTTATGATTATGAATACGGTTGTTTGTATTTAAAAACCACAAGAAATACATTATCAAAAATCTTATGAAAGAGAAGCTTGTTTTAACGCCCACTGTGCGCTGTAACGTGTGAATCCAATACACTGTAACTACGAAAAACTGATTTTGAGAAAATGAGCAAAATAGTTTTTTTTAGTTTTTTCAAGATTACTCCAAAATTTTCGTTAGAAAGTTTTTAGTGTTTGCTGCCAATTTAAAAATAATTTTATATGTTATCCAGCCTATTAAGTTTTATATATATTTAGAGTATACATAATGAATTATCGTCGATAACTTGTGTTGTTCTAATAGTTGTCAGAAGCTAAGGAAGATATGGTTAAGGCAATACACTGTATCATATAGTTACAGTGTATTGACTTGGGAAAACAGGGCCTAAAAGTGTATTGGTGGGTATAAGTTGGAGAACCATAATACTGCACAGACGTGGCAGTTCTTGATATATTTTGGTATTTTCTATTGAGAATGCTCCATATTTAGATCTTGATTTCAATTAATGCACATTTTTAGAAGTCACTTGTTACTCTTGATAATGTTAAGTTGTCCACTTTAAATTGTCTCTCTTAGCTATCTTTGCCTTTATCTTCTCCTTTCTCTTTGAGTTCAGTTACTGAGGGGGTTGGAAATTATATCATCATGGTCTTCAGTTAAAATTGTTGTTACCTAACATTGAAGTAACCTTGACCAATCCTTGTCCAATAATCACTCGTTTCTTAAACTTTTAAATTGAATCCTGTTCTTTCCCGTCTTGGGAAGAACGCTTGTCATTGTCATTCCTTTTCCCAAACAGCCAAATTTTTCTGTTACAAATTTTAGTCCTATATCTACACTCCTTGTTCTGTTCTGGAAGTCCTGGAAGGTATTTATTGTTTACAAACAAATGACAGACTATTTTACACCTAATTGTCTTTTAGTCCTTAGTTTTAGTAAAAATAAGTGATGTTTGACGCTTGTTTATAGAAAGCAAACAACTGATTATTCTGGTATTATTGGATCTTGGTAGTGACTTCAATTCTGTTTATTTTGACATACTTCTAGGTATTCTTTCCTCTCTCTATGTCGCTTTTTCAGCTATCAATTGCTTTGATCATATTCATATCATCGTGGGCGCTCCCAGTCTGTCCGCTTTGAGGAGACATCATCTGTGTGGTGTGAGCTTGAGGCGGGTGTTCCACTGGGTGGCGTAATCTCTCCTCTTTTCAGTTTTCATGAATGTTATCGCGAGGGTTTTCTAGCTATCATCTCTATGCATGATCATCCTTAGCTTTATCGTCATGCCAATATTGATAAGCTTCGGTAAGCAATATATACGCTTACTAAATATTTAGATAGCATAAGTCAGTGGGCAAAATCAATTGGCTTGTTAGTGAACTCTACTAATTCTCAGGCTATCATATTTGGTGGCGGATACGTGATGAATCTGGTTGACATTAACTCACTCTCCAGTTTAGTTTTCGATTCCGTACCAATTGCATACTCAAATAAAGTTAAAATTCTTAGAGTTCGCTACTAGCGCGCTCGTCGCGCTAGCCCTTCTACTTTGTTTTGACAAAACACTGTATCTTGCAATCCGCGAAGATTATTTGGACAATGCACTGCATCATCAATTGCCGTGTTTTACTATTTCAGGCCTGTAGTTTTTAGTAAAAACAGTGTAATTTGCATTGCAATATCTCAGTATTTTTCATACAAAGTAAAAAAAACTATGAATGCTATAACATCAAACAGGTTAAAAGAAATCGAATGAACGTTGTTAATTCAAAACACTGTATCTGAAGTTACAGTGTATTGGATTCACACGGTACCGCTGGTGTGACATGTTTTGACTTAGGGGGGTTACCAACTTTTTCTGGTATTCTAGATTATTTTCGGGGTCGATTTAAGTTACCACTTTTTAAGGAATATTGCTGCTTTGGTTTTTAATTTCAAAGAAAGCACGTATTGCAAAAATATATATTTCACCTTCTACATGATTTTTAACACAAATCTACATGAATGATTGAATGATAATGTTTGCTTCAACACATAGGTTTTTGAAAACTGGTAATTGGATGTAGCCAGTACCACCTTCACCGTGATTTATATTTTCACTTTATTAGTAAAGCAAGAAGCAGTGCAGCTTTATAAGAGTCCATGGTAACGTTTAGCATCTCAATATTTATTATTACACTGAACACATATTGCACGAGTCTCGTTCCGCACCGGGCCGACTACTACTCTTAAAAAATATTTTTTACAAAAAAAAAAGAACCGCCTTCAAAATGCAACTAAAAGGCCTGAAATAATTTCTAAGAATTAGTGGTTTTTACATATACTTTGTTGGACTTGGGCTACAACATATTATAAATACATATTACTATCAAAGACGGCGCCAAACTGGAAAACAGTTAGGTACCTACTGCCCTTGTAAGTATTTGCTAGACGTTAGGCACCGACTTCGATAGTAATATGTATTTATAATATGTTGTAGCCCAAGTCCAACAAAGTATATGTAAAAACCACTAAATCTTAGAATTCTTTTAGTTGCATTTTGAAGGCGGTTCTTTTTTTTGTAAAAAAAATTTTTATTTTATTCTTTTTAGTGGTTCCCTTGGTGTATTATTAGGTTAACTTTTAACAACTTATATTTTATTCTGACAAACAGCCAGTTTAATATTTATTTTAAAATCACCCACTACATAACACAACTATGAACCATCACTAAAATATAAGCTTAAGCAAAAATTAAAAAAATATGTAGATGTGACAATATCTTAATAAAACAAACCAATTGCCATAAACCGAAGATATCTAGGTGTTATACTCGTAGTTCGAGAAAGCCTTTGATTCAATCGAGACCTGGGCAGTATTGCAATCTCTCCAGCGGTGCCACATTGACTATAGGTACATCGAAGTGTTGAAGTGTTTGTACAGCAACGCTACCATGTCGATCCGACTACAGGACGAGAGCACGAAACCAATCCCATTGCAGCGTGGTGTGAGACAGGGAGACGTTATTTCTCCGAAACTGTTCACAAACGCATTGGAGGACGTTTTCAAGCTCTTGGACTAGAACGGTTTCGGCATCAATATCAATGGCGAATACATCACTCACCTTCGTTTTGCCGATGATAGAGTCATTATGGCAGAGTCGCTGGAGGACCTCAATGCGATGCTCAGCGACCTCAGTAGCGTTTCCCAACAGGTGGGTCTTAAAATGAACATGGACAAGACGAAGATCATGTCTAATGTCCATGTTGCACCCGTACCGGTAATTGTTGAGAACGATACACTCGAAGTTGTTGACCACTATGTATACCTAGGACAAACTATCCAGGTAGGTCGGTCCAACTTCGACAAAGAGGTCGCCCGAAGAATCCAACTCGGATGGGCAGCGTTCGGGAAACTACACGAAATCTTCTCGTCCAAAATACCGCAGTGCCTAAAGACGAAGGTTTTTAACCAGTGTGTGTTGCCAGTGATGACATATGGTACTGAGACGTGGTCCCTAACTGTTGGCCTTTTGGATAAGCTCAGAGTCACACAACGAGCTATGGAGAGAGCTATGCTCGGAGTTTCTTTGCGCGACAGAATCCGAAATGAGGAGATTCGCCGAAGAACCAAGGTCACCGACATAGCTCTTAAAATCTGCAAGTTGAAGTGGCAATGGGCAGGCCACATCGCTCGGCGAACCGATAACCGCTGGGGAAGAAAGGTTCTCGAGTGGCGACCACGAACCGGAAGACGCAGCGTAGGTAGGCCTCCCACTAGGTGGACAGACGACATTGTGCGCGTCGCAGGTAACTGGTGGATGCAAATAGCCAATAGTCGGTCATTGTGGCGTTCGAAGGGGGAGGCCTATGTTCAGCAGTGGACGTCTTCCGGCTGGTGATGATGATGATGATGATACTCGTAGTTCTCGAGAACCATGGACTGCAAGCTCGGTGGGTCTACATTTATTTGTGCCGAGAACCCGTGTCCACCTTCTTGCTCCATTGTCAGACCCTGATCACCATTTTTCTAGCAACTACTCGTCGAGACCTATCCAACGAGTCCAAATTCAGTAGGTCTACGTTTGTTGGTGCCGAGATCCCGTGACGACCTTCTTGCTCCATCATCAGACGCTGATCACCATTTTTCTAGTAACTACTCATCGAGAGCTACCCAACGAGCCCAAACTCGGCGGATCTACGTTTATTGGTGCAGTGATCCCGTGACGACCTTCCTGCTCCATCATCAGACCCTGATCTCCATTTTTCTAGCAACTACTCGTCGAGACCTGTCCAACGAGTCCAAATTCGGTAGATCTACGTTTGTTGGTGCCGAGATACCGTGACGACCTTCCTGCTCCATTATCAGACCTTGATCACCATTGTTCTAGCAACTAGTCGTCGAGAGCTACCCAACGAACCCAAACTCGTGGGTCTATGTTTATTGATGCAGAGATCCCGTGACAACCATCCTGCTCGACCATCAAACCCTGATCTCCATTTTTCTAGCAACTACTCGTCGAGAACTATCCATCGAGTCCAAATTCGGTAGTTCTACGTTTAGTAGGCACGGCTAGGATAGGATGGATTGTTAATTTTATTACAAAGTTCCGGTGGCCGTCTATGGCCTTCTTCATCAGATCCACTTCACCAAATGATACCTTCTGAATGAAAATGCTTGACTAGTTTCTAAAAATACCAAAAACGCTATATGTATGCCTATAATATTTAAGGAGTTCCCTCAGTTACTCATGGTTCCCATCATCAGAACCTGTTTTTGAAAAAAATGGGACCAATCTGGAAGCATAACCTTTCAATTAAAAAAATAATTTTCCAAATCGGTTCGTAAACGACAGAGTTCTGAGGTAACAAACATAAAAAAAAACATACAACCGAATTGATAACCTCCTCCTTTTTTTTTGAAGTCGGTTAAAAATGTTTGATTTGATTTAGGGAAATCAAATCAAGTGATCCCCAATTATACTTATTTTTTTAGCCGTCTTAAAAAAGGAGGTTCTGTATTCGACGCGTATACATATTATAATAATTGACATATGTTAGACTATATATGGGCATCTAAGCATATGTATATCCGAGTAACCCCTTCGGCTATTGTTAGTCTCCCTTCCCATTACAATTTGTGAAAACGATACTTCTACCTTCCATTTAAGACACAACAAGACATTGACCTTTACTTGTCAAATAACAACCCAAACACGATCTTGTTGTACATGCTACGCGTCTCCACCGAACAGGCAAATCGTGTATGAGCCAAAGTATACACTTTTATAACAAACTGCCACAGGATATCCGAGATCTTCCAATGAAGAAATTTAAACTTTTTGAAGCCAAAAAAGGCTTATTATAAAATCTCGAATTACCTGGAGGATAAAACTGCGTGGGCTTGAACTGCTCAAATCATGTAAGCTTAGAATTTTAAGGCTACCTATACATAATTTGTAAAACTGTTTACACAATTGTTAAAAAAAAATAACAAAATAGGACATGCCCGCTGAGTGTCTTCCAAGATCTTCTCAGTAGCGGCCGCGTAAAAATTATTTTTGTGTAAGCCTCCGTGGGACCAATACATAATAAAGTTATTTTGACTTTGACTTTGATACTATTGACCTCATACCCTACATTTTAGAATTAACAGGACATTTAGTATTAATTGACAGCCTATACTAATGACCCGGCTGCGACATATATACATACATATATGTGTGTCTGTGTGTGTATGTATATATGTTTATTCCCATACTTCTCAGAAGCTACAAATCCGATTGCGGTAATTCTTGTTGTAATAGCTTCATCAAAATCAGTTCGGTACTTTAGTATATAATGCACTGTTTTGTTCCTAGTAAAGTCTAGCATAGTTGTTCTAGTTGCGTGGTAGTTTCATGCATTCAGAGCGTTATAATAGGTAAAGTCAATGAAAAGATTAAATAAAATATTTCTAGTATATTAAAATCCGACTTTAACGATATTATTATGATCTAAAAAGTACTATATAACGAAAATGTATTGAAGTCGGTGCTTAACATAACATATTAACTGACATCAGCTTCCCTCGCCGGAGTTTTAAACCTTATAATTATACATTATAATTATACCTACGTATAATATTAAAACGTACCGAAACCCTCAAAATGATTGTAGAAATTGGGTCAAAATTCAATGTTTAGTTTAGATTAAGGAAACAAACAAACAGGAGCGACTATACGTATAACACGGATAGTGACTGATTTTATATCTAACTAGCTGACCCACGCAGCTCCGCCCGCGCTGTGTTTACGTTTACTAAACTTTCAATAATATACATTCGCATAGAATAAAAAACCTCCTTTTTTAAAGTCGGTTAAAAACTTGGACCCACTTTGTGCTTGCCCTCCGAAGCACGGAAGCGTTTAGTTCAAATGGCGTTAAACGGTCAGCCATCTATTTAATGACCTTACCTAACGTAGCTTAACCTGATCGATTTCCAAACATTGTTAACAACAGTCTGTGAGTGTTCCCTTACAAATATTTATTATAATTATAAAGAAAAAATGGTAAAATCGGACCAAGCGTCTAACCAAGTACCCATTTTGACTTTAATCCCCCTCTCCCAAAAGAACCGTGCTAGATTACGGGATAAAAAGTATCCTATGTCCTACCTCGTAGTAAGATCTCAAATCATGCCAAGTTTCGTTTCAATCCATCCAGTAGTTTCGGCGTGATGCTCAGCCGAGATACAGACAGACAGACAGACAAAAATTAAAAAAAATACATTTTCGGCCTCAGTATCGGTTATAGAATGCCCTCCAAATATAATTTTCAAAATATCTTCAATGTACAGAATTGGACCTGTTATAGTTTTATTATAAGTATAGATAAGTACCTAGGTATCTACTTATTTAGATTGTTTTAAATTTCATACACTACAAGCGGCTTTGCACGGTACGAAAAAATATTTCAACGAATAAAATTTTAACAAAATTAATCAAGCTCAATATATTTTCCTCGAAGCAAGTTTTTTACACTAAGATCTTAACTACAAGTCGGTTTTAAGATTAATAACATTGCCCATTAATAAATGTTACGTAATCAGAATACAAATAGTTCAATGTATTATGCTCCATTTATTTAGGGAGAAATACTTAAAGTTGGGAACCCCGGAACTACCAAAGTCGCGGCGACTGGCATCTGTAGTGTGCGTGGTGTAGCGCGCGGTTGCTGCATCCAGCGACCGGAAAGCGTCGAAATCGCTGGTCGCTATCTGCTAGCAGTGTGCGGGGGTTCGCGATCGGCTGCGGTATCAAGCTTCCGAAAAGCAACAGAGTTGCCGAAAGCGGATGCAAAAAGTATCGTGTCGGCGGAGGCCCTTAGTTGTGGGAGCGACATAGGCTATATATTTTACCAAAAAAAATTAATAAGTATGGCGGCCGTATTTTTTTTACCTCCAAAAACATCAATATGGGTATCAAATGCAAGGTGAGTTGAAATATATATAAATGTGTTTATGTTTAATGTATATATAATGTAATTTAAGACCATTTTGATTGTTTGAAGTCGGGCTTTTATAATTTCTACTTGTAAAGTACTAACCCATGACGCAAACCGCCATTTGGTAAACGACATAAAATTCACGTCATCTTTAGCGTCCCGAACAGCATCAAGTGTACGTGAATATTTTCTGCTTCAAAATCTTTTGGCATACCTAAGTTGAACAAATATCCTAATTTTATTTGACACTTTTTAGTGAATTTATGTTATCAAGATATCAGCAGTACGTGGATTACATCAAATCAGTACCTATAAAATGTATAAGTTCAAAAATATACTTCTCTGGCTTCAGAATAAGGTTATGAAGTAAAAAAAATAACAAGTTAATAGCGATTCACTATTATTAGTCATTATAACTTGCGTTCAAGTTATCACGCAGCTCAAATGCTATGAGAGTAGCTTACTGGAATCATTAACAGTCCATATCTTAAAAACCTACTGAACCGATTTTGATGAAACTTGTACTAACTAACTATTGCAAAAAGAATTACCACAATCAGATTTATAGTTATGAGAAATCTTAGGACAAACCTACATATGTACATATACTCAAATCCAAATAATTTATCAACTTTTATAAACAAAACCCCGAGCTTCGAAACAAACTTAAATTCTTAACTTCTAATAGTCAATTTGATGTTTTATGGGAAAACTATGAAGTTTTCCCATAAAACATCAAATTGACTCGAAAAAAAAACTGAAAATACATATAATTTAAATCTTAAGATATAAAATATAATTGATATGAGAATGCCACTAATAAAATATGTCAATTTATATAACTCACACTTTCTCTCTGGAAATTAGTATGTCCAATAGTGAGATCTAACATAGAGAATATTGAATGATTTCCAATTGATCCATAACCAATAATTTTATAAGATTTATTTTATTTTATTTGGAAAACAACCAGTGCCTAACTTACAATAAATAACAAAGTGAGTAGCAATATGGGTCGAATAAACACCTTTATATGGTTCCACATATAAATTGCTAAGGGTTTGTTCGTTGAGTGTGCTAGAATACACTGTTTATGCTAAATTGGTGTAAGAATATACCTAATCAAATAGATTGTTATCTATATTTATTATACCTAGTAACAGCTGTTGAACCATTGCTTAGCCAGGTAAGATGGGCTACTGTAAACATATTGATTGTTTGTCAGTTACTACCCCCTAAGAATCACTTGCAATGCAAAAGCAAAATTGTACCATTTAGATGTAAAATAGGGATAAAATCGCAGTTCTGGATTAAAATATTTTGCAATAAAAGTGTGTCATCCTCGAATAAATGATTATGTATTTACTACTTTAAGCATCCAATATGGATTTAGTAGGTACCTATAGGTAAGAAGTGAGCAAAACGTCAAAATATTTATAGATGGCGGTGGTAAATTAAGTAGGTAGGTAGGTACCAGATATTATAGGTACCTTACCTAAAATGTTGAGAATGTTTACGAGGGCAGATCTTTACTAGGTTTAAACATTGAGTAAGGCAAGGCACCATGTTTCCATACAATGGTAAATTGCCTAATTCTACTGCACGCAGCGACCTACATAGGTAATGTACCTACGACCACTCACAAAACGGATTATTACTAGGTAGGTACCTAAATTCAGTCAAGACCTAGTGGAAATTGTTATTACAATCAAAAAGATATAAGATTATAAATACAAAGAAACTTATTGATTACATAGACATGTACCTACCTACTCATAGCGTGCGATCATTATCAGCTGGGCCTATCAGACAAAATGAATTCACTTCACAAAATGGCCGCTTCGGTGTGCAAATTAGTTGCATTGAATATACATAACCAAGGTTATTACAAAAACGAATACTTACATCGGATGTTGATTGTGGAACCCGTTGTACTGCATAGCTGTGCAGTTTCAGGTGATGTGATGTTTCTAAAATTGTAAAGTGCTGGTCGATCGAGTTAGTATCTGGAACAAGATGGAAAGTGGTGAAGTGCCTACCTCAGAAACATGACTTAAATGATTTCTAGTAGATATGTCATGAACCATGATATTGATACGAAGTATTCATAAAAACTCACCTCTCGTTTAGAGAGAATTTAGATAATTCTTGAATACGACATTCACTGGCGATCCTCCACTCAGACCCGTCGAACGAACAACTCGATAATGGCCGCCAATGGATGGCCGCTAACCGGAAACCAGTGTTACCAACTCTCAAAAATTTATCCCCCTAAAAAGGCCTACACACGGCACTAAAATCAGTGGCGATATCGGGACAGTGGTGGGGAGGACCCTAAATCGTCTCTCGTGTATAGGCAAATCGTATCCAATTTTTATTGTTTAGAAATCAGGTCTGATATCGCTTCGGGCGAGCTCCCGATTTAGGGACGATTATCGTCTAGGGAGCGTTGTCGGCACGTGTGTAGCGAAATCGGGACTGATTTCTACGCAGTATGCACTCGAGTGCTGCGGCGATACGACGTGCAGGCGCTCCGCTCTGTGCGAAGAATGAACGAATGAATGGGTATAATATAATATAATATCCTGGGACAATTCACACACGGTCATCTGATCCCAAACTAGACAGAGCCTGTGCTATGGAAACCAGACAACTGATACTAATACATTTATATACTTTTTTTTGCAAATACATACTTATATCAAATCAAATCTAAATCAAATCATATTTTATTGGAACTAAAACAGATGTTAACATTTACATAAGTACGATAATAGCTACATTAGTTAAAAACTGTGTCGCAGCTATTAATTAACGCCCACCTCAAAAGGATAGATAGATAGAACACCCGACCAACAGAAGAAAATATAGATAAAACACCCAGACACTTGGTGGGAATCGAACCCACGCCTGTTGGCACCATAGTAAGTGCCAAGGCAATGCCTTTTTTTGCTGTTTTGATAGTGTCGGCGGCATCTCGGATCAACGAGCAGTCTGTTGCACGGTCGGTTCTGTACTAACTGGTAGGGTCGTGTGTAGAGTAGTAGCCGATTTCATCCCCACCACCGCTGTCCCGATATCGCCACTGATTTTAGGGCCGTGTGTAGGCCGTTTAAGCTCCAATCAAAAACCCCTAAAACCACCACAATTTCTAGAGATTCCTCCTAAAAGAAAAATATTGTTTATAAAATAAATAATTAAATATTTTTAAATAAATAATACATTAAAAATGATAAAATATTTAGTATATTCAATAAACGGACAATAAATTTTAAACAATCAATAAATAATTTCATTCAGAAACCCCATTTTTCCAATTTCTTTATTTATAAATAATTGAAAACTTTAACTAGAGACATTTACCCACTGTTTATTACTTAGTTAATTGAAGTTATAAAAATCCCTAAAAATACCCCTAAGAATTTAACACCCCAAAAAAAATCCCATCCCACATTTTTTCCCCCTAAATTTGGGGGGAAAATCCCTAAGTTGGCAACCCTGCCGGAAACGGAGGGATGACGTAGCACGAAGAAACGAATGATGATGAATCAATATAAATTAATGATATTGCCAGCACAAAAAAAAACTAAAGTAAAGTCGTAGACCGTAGACAAAATATAACAAGACAAGCGTGCCGACGACAGAAAATCAGCATTCCACGATACACACGTTATTGTAGTACAATATTTCAATTGAATACAACAAAGCTAGAGATCGTGACCGAAAAAAACTTCAAAAGTAAAACGCACCAATGTTGCGGTTTTCTTCAAGTCCGTGACAGATGCTGAACACCGCTGATGGACAAACAATCATATGCTCTGTTTCCTTCTATCACATGTAATCTAATATAAATGCATTCTTTTCTTGTGCGAATGAGAAAGAAAGTGTTCATCTCTCTAGAGATCCTTCCTCTAACTTGGTGATTTTTCATTGAGACGGACAGCATATGATTAAATTTACGAGATCCCTCACAAACCTGCCCTTAGAACCTGCGGGGCTCTTAGATTTATATTAAATGGTTTTGAAGTGAAACTTCCTATGCGACTTCCAAAAATGTTATTATTTAACGCGTTAGACGTTATGCGTTAGACGTTAAGCGTTAAGTGATAGGTGTTAACTTAGAGGATATACCACTGGAGTTAGTATCGCGTCGATTCCCCGAACAAATTTTTCGTGGCACTTTTGCGAGGTGCGGGAGGCGAAGTAAACACACACAGATACAATTTCACCCACACTCTTGCAAATGTCTAATGTAAACTCTTCAGGTTTCTATGAACACACACTATAATAAACTCGCAACACTTCAAAAAGATACGCACACAAATAAAGAATTCATCGTTCCTACACATTTTATTGCACGTCCACAGACGTAAATTGTAGTGATGTTGTGCGTGCAAAGACCGATAAATAATGAACGGGGTCAAAGAATGGAATGTTTTAAAGAATCAATTAATTTATACATTAATCTATTTTTATAACTTATTGTTATAAAAATAGATTAATGTATCATTCTATCTTCATTATAATGAACATCATTCATAATTATTAGAATTTCCTCCATTAGCCTAGAATGAACTAATTTTTTTTCGTACATCATTCAATCCTGTCCTCGCACTATGCTGCAACTAGGATAAAACATGGCGCGAAATTTTGATTCAGAGATAACAATATTTGGTTTCTATTTTTTTACCGGCTTCAAAAAGAAGGTTCTCTATTCGACGCGTATGTATGTAATACTTAGAGGAGTTAACACTGGAGATAGCATGATGCGCTAACCCCTCTGCCAAATTTTGTTCATATGGTCAGGTCATTCTTTATTTGTGTGCGTATCTTTTTGAATGTGTTGCGAGTTTATTATAGTGTGGGTATGCGTGAAATTGTATCTGTGTGTGTTTACTTCGCCTCCCGCACCCCGCAAAAGTGCCACGAAAAATTTGTACGGCGAATCGGCGTGATACTAGCTCTATTCTAATTACTCTGAGATGTAATATTGATAAAAATGCGTAATATTAATATATGTTAGTCTATGTGGGCTTCTAAACAAATTTACCAAATTTTATGAGTGTATGTATGTATGTATGTAGGTTTGTCCACGGATTTCTCAGAAACTACAAGTCCGATTTTAAAATTCTTTTTGCAATAGTTAGAGTATTTTTCAACTTAGGGTAGAGTACAAGTTTCATCAAAATCGGTCCAGTAGTTTAAGAGATATAAACTTTTTATGTTTTCAGTAAGTTATTGTAACGTAGACGTTCGAGTTGCGTGATAGAGCTGATACCTATTTTGGTAAAATAAGTCACTAAAAAGTGTTAAATAAACTATTTAAAAAAAAATAAAAACCGACTTCAAACTAAATATTTTAAATAAACTATTTTGAAAAAAATAAAAACCGACTTCAAAGTAAATTATCTAAAAAGCATAAAATAACGAAAATATATTGAAGTCGGTGCTAGCACATCATGTTAAACTAAGACTAGCGCGAACTGACACCGACTTCAATATATTATCGTTATTTTATGCTTTTTAGATAATTTACTTTGAAGTCGGTTTTTATTTTTTTCAAAATAGTTTATTTAACACTTTTTAGTGACTTATTTTACCAAGACAGGTATCAGCACTATCACGCAACTCGAACGTCTACGTCACAGTACCTTACTGAAAACATAAAAAGTGTATATCTCTTAAACTACTGGACCGATTTTGATGAAACTTGTATTCTACCCTATGTTGAAAAATACTCTAACTATTGCAAAAAGAATTTTAAAAATCGGGCTTGTAGTTTCTGAGAAATCCGTGGACAAACCTACATACATACATACATACCTACATACATACATACCTACATACATACATACATACCTACATACATACATACACTCATAAAATTTGGTAAATTTGTTTAGAAGCCCACATAGACTAACATATATTAATATTACGCATTTTTATTAATATTACATACATACGCGTCGAATAGAGAACCTTCTTTTTGAAGCCGGTTAAAAAAATAAAAACCGACTTCAAAGTAAATTATCTAAATAGCATAAAATAACGAAAATATATTGAAGTCGGTGCTAGCACATCATGTTAACTAACACTAGCACCAGCTGACACCGACTTCAATATATTTTCGTTATTTTATGCTATTTAGATAATTTACTTTGAAGTCGGTTTTTATTTTTTTTAAAATAGTTTATTTAACACTTTTTAGTGACTTATTTTACCAAAATAGGTATCAGCACTATCACGCAACTCGAACGTCTACGTTACAGTAACTTACTGAAAACATAAAAAGTTTATATCTCTTAAACTACTAGACCGATTTTGATGAAACTTGTACTCTACCCTAAGTTGAAAAATACTCTAACTATTGCAAAAAGAATTTTCAAAATCGGACTTGTAGTTTCTGAGAAATCCGTGGACAAACCTACATACATACATACATACATACCTACATACATACATACATACATACATACATACATACATACATACATACATACATACATACATACATACATACATACATACATACATACATACACTCATAAAATTTGGTAAATTTGTTTAGAAGCTCACATAGACTAACATATATTAATATTACGCATTTTTAACCGACTTCAAAAAAGGAGGTTCTGTATTCGACGTGTATGTATGTAATATTAATAAAAATGCGTAATATTCATATATGTTAGTCTATGTGGGCTTCTAAACGAATTTACCAAATTCCACGAGTGTATGTATGTATGTATGTATGTATGTATGTATGTATGTATGTATGTATGTAGGTTTGTCCGCGGATTTCTCAGAAACTACAAGTCCGATTTCAAAAATTCTTTTTGCAATAGTTAGAATATCTTTCAACTTAGGGTAGAGTACAAATTTCATCAAAATCGGTCCAGTAGTTTAAGAGATATAAACTTTTTATGTTTTCAGTAAGTTACTGTAATGTAGACGTTCGAGTTGCGTGATAGTGCTGATACCTATCTTGGTAAAATAAGTCACTAAAAAGTGTTAAATAAACTATTTTTAAAAAAATAATAACCGACTTCAAAGTAAATTATCTAAAAAGCATAAAATAACGAAAATATTATTGAAGTTGGTGCAGAATATACACAGCAGGTACGCTAACACCAACTTCAATAATATTTTCGTTATTTTATGCTTTTTAGATAATTTACTTTGAAGTCGGTTATTATTTTTTTAAAAATAGTTTATTATCAATATTATTACATACATACGCGTCGAATAGAGAACCTTCTTTTTGAAGCCGGTTAAAAAGCATAAAATAACGAAAATATATTGAAGTCGGTGTCAGCTGGTGCTAGTGTTAGTTAACATGATGTGCTAGCACCTACCCTTACCTTTAGTATTGCAAACCTCTTAAGATAAATTGTCAAAAGTAGTAAAACAGTCGTTCTAAACAAAAAAAAATAGTTTCTTTTTGCTTGAAACATCGTAAATTAGATCATGAAAATAAGTTATCGTTACTCATGATAAAATTACTCAAATCAGCATGCATTATAAACAATAATTATTAAAGTTGTTCAGTATGGGTGAAGGATTATCCCCTATGAGATCCTTGAGAAGTATGCAATATTTCTAAATAGTATAAAACCAAAACATTTGGCGGACGTGTTGGTCTAACAGTTCAACATCCTGGCTGGCTTATTGTGTAGCCAACTGGTGGTTCGATTTCCACCAGATGTCTTGGTTTTATTTATCTATTAAGTATGTATTTACAAATAAAAGTATATGAGTACCTATGTATTAGTAAAAGTTGTCTGGTTTCCATAGTAAAGGCTCTGCCATGTTTGGGATCAGATCACCATGTGCGGATCGTCCCAGGTCATTATTATAAAGACAAACAATGTACTTCCATTGTAAAATACATACTTATTTCAGCATTCATAAAAATATATTGTAAATATATACTTCAACTTCTTAGTGACGCCAGTAATAGAGCACGTTTTATCTGGTAACAACTTAATTTTATTTAAACCACATAAACACGACGTAAATTATTTGTTGTGAAGGATCGAATAAGAAATGTTATCACCAGAGAATCAAACTTGCCGACGTAGGTCAAAGAATAACCAGAATGGAGTGGCTGGTCATATTGGCTGTGCAACAGTGGTTTTGGAGTAAAGACACCACTAACCGGAAAACGCAGTGTAGGCTCAGAGAAAGTACCAAAGGAGTTAGTATCGCGTCGATTCCCCGAACAAATTTTTCGTGGCACTTTTGCGGGGTGCGGGAGGCGAAGTAAACACACACAGATACACTTTCACGCATACCCACACTATAATAAACTCGCAACACATTCAAAAATACACGCACACAAATAAAGAATGACCTGACCATATGACCAAAAATTTGGCAGAGGGGGTTAGCGCATCATGCTCTCTCCAGTGGTATCTCCTCTAAGAGTGTAGGAGGCTCTATGTTTCGAGGTTCTGATTTTATTTCCTGACTAACGACTTGACATAAATACCTGGTAATGGCGTATGGGTAAATTAAAGTAAGTAAAGTTTAATCAATAATAGGTTTACAACCATGTAATTGATAGCGGTAAAATAATTTTATTTTCGTAAGAACAAGATCATCTGTTTTTCAATTGTATCTGGTAACAAAAATAATTTATTTAGTGTTATCGTCTCCCAAAGGAACTGGTATTGATTGACTAATATTTTTTTCAGTGTCATACATAAGTACGAGTAAAATAAATAAGGTACAGACAGCCTCTCATTAGGCAACGTTGATGTTGTGACACACTATAAAACATTTTGCCTCAAAATGGACATCACAGACAGAAATCAAAATCTTTATCACAGACACTGGAATATTGTAGGGATTCCATCCATCCTCGTCTTTAATCCGCATCTATTATTGTCACAACAAAGAATTATTTTGATAATCTGAAAGAATACACTTGAATTATTATTATTATCATATCAATTTACATAAAGAATATAGAGACGGCAAAATATTTTTAGACCGAATAAATATAAACTCCTTGAAACTAAAACAAAAAGACGTAGAATTAATATTTGTTCTATTAAAACTATTTGCTTGATTATCGATATCGATACTCATGACGTCAGGACTTTTTCAAGCCCTATTGTAAACAAATCGTTTTACATTTTACAAAAAATATCCCGCTATTCTTCATATAGAAGTAATAAATTATGATCAGTTTGAAGAAAAACATGTATTCTACGATATTATTACGATTTTCAACCAAAATTTCAACCAAAACCATAAAAATATAGCAATAAAAAATGCAGTCAGGAATAGTAATCAATTACCTGTGAAATGTGTGTTTACTTATTCGTTTTATTACGATTTGTAACATCACATGCACTTATTGCACAAGTTACCCTAATGGAACAATAATATTTCATATTATAATTTTTAGATCAAGCTAAATTAATAAAATTTACTTTGACAGCAAACAGACCGCGAGGCAGTGGCTAATGTCAAAGTTGTAGCGGAGCTACTGATACATAGGTTTATTTACCATTATTGTCTAACGCAGTATTTCGTTACTTATTCCTTAAGTAAACTATCATCTAAAGTAATACCTAAACCTAAACACTTATTCTAGACTTACAGCTAAACCTATGACCTAATCTAAACCTAAGACTATTTACTAACCTAAATCTTAGTACTTAGTGTTTATAATTGTTTGAGTAAGTTAATTATCTTTATGTCATGTAGTTTGTTTATTTTGTGTATCCAACGAGCAGCCGGACAAACACATTGTAAATCTTAATTTCATATTAGCGATCGCACGGCCGGTCTCTCAAGACCGGCTGAATACCGATGCGCCGACGTTGACCGAACCTTTCCGAGCGGCGCGTGAGCGCCATCACTCGGCGATGTTCGGGCAGTCCGCTACCGGCCGATATCGCTGCGAGACGCTTTGTTTACTTTTTCCGTGCAAGCTCAATTACTTACGTGCTATCTTTCCTGTCACTGTGCTAACTTGCTATCGCTTGTAATTTCCCCTTCTGTCTTAATTTCATGTGTTTCTATGTGCATATGAATAAACTGCTTATGTGCCTGTGCTTTGGACTTATTCATTTATCCATATACGGACCTATTCCACGTCGCACATAAGCGTAAGTAGCACTTTGAATACTGGGTGCCCCCTGCTATACTCTGGGAGACCCTATACTGTGGAGACGGCATACCAATTGCTACACTGGTGACCCACAAAGAACACAAATATGAGCGACAGCAGTAGTGAGTCAGCACGTACCGCCAATTCACAAAATGGCGACAATGTCACTAAGCGCCGTACCAAAAAAGGGCGCCCGTGTCGAACGCCTGTGAAACGTGAGGAGATTGAAGTCGATACACCACTGATGGCCAACCCTAGGTTCAACCTGAAGGTGCCACCATTTTCGCCGGAAGACCCGGAAATTTGGTTCGCGCTACTGGAGGGTCAGTTCGATAACTTCCGTATTACTGACGACGCCACCAAATTCACGCAGGTTACCATAAACCTGGACTTGGTACACGCAAAGGCGGTTAAAGACATCATAGTGAACCCCCCCCTTTCGAACCGCTACGACAAAATCAAGACGGAGCTAATTCGTCGTTTGTCCGCTTCGCATGAGAAGAAAGTGCGCCAGCTGCTGACACATGAGGAGTTGGGGGACCGTAAGCCGTCGCAGTTTCTACGCCACCTGCAAGATCTGGCAGGGCCCTCGGTTCCAGCCGATTTCATTAAAACCATTTGGTGCCAGCGCCTGCCCAGCAACGTGCAGACGGTGTTGGCTTCACAGCCAACACTCTCACCGGAGCAGCTCGCTGACCTTGCCGACAACATACAAGAGATTGTCACGCCGTGCAATGTGGCGGCGACGTCGTGCAATACCAGCGGCCCGTCGAGTGAGATAGCCGAACTGAAGAGGATGGTCGAGCAACTGGCTTTGAAGGTCGACGAGAACAACCGCGCGTCCCACCGCTACGCAGACAGGTCCAGACATCGGCAACGCGCTTCTTCGCATTACCGTTCCGGATCCCGCCAGCGGTCACGGACAAGGTCAAACTCCAGTTACCGTAAACATCCACTGTGTTGGTATCATTTAAGGTTCGGTAATAAAGCACATAAATGTATTAAACCGTGTGACTATTCGGGAAACGGGTAGGGCAGTTTGTTATGGCGGCCGACGCCTGCCCTTCTAGCGGTCGCTTATTTGTAACGGATAAACGGACTAATATAATGTTTTTAATAGATACAGGTAGTGATGTTTGTGTTTTTCCACGTTCAATGTTAAAGGAACGCCGCGAAAAGACTAATTTTGACTTGTGTGCCGCCAACGGCAGTGTTATTAGTACATACGGTTACACAAACCTTTTATTAAATATAGGCTTGCGCCGTGACTTTCCCTGGCGATTTATTGTAGCCGATGTCACGCGAGCGATAATAGGCGTGGATTTTTTATCAAATTATAATTTGATGGTAGACATTAGAAATAAAAAACTAGTCGACCAACATACAACACTCGCGACCACGGTTTCACTCGCGAATTGTTTTGATAATGTTTCTTCGGTAAAGGTTATGTCTGGTGATTCGGTGTATCATACTATACTAGCACAATACCCCGAAATCACCCGACCACCTGGTACTTTTAATAAGAATGACACTTGTAAACACAACACACTACACTACATCCGCACCACGCCTGGACCACCTGAATCTTGTGCACCGAGAAGGCTAGCGCCTGATAGGCTTAAGATTGCTAAGGCAGAGTTTGAGGCAATGTTGCAGATGGGTATTTGCAGACCTTCAGAGTCTCCCTGGGCATCTCCACTACACCTCGCGCCGAAGAAGAATGGCTGGCGACCTTGTGGGGACTACCGCAGGTTAAACGCACGCACCATCCCTGATAAGTATCCGATTCGCAATATTCAGGACTTCTCGCATAATATTGCTAACTGTGCAGTCTTTAGCACCCTAGATTTAGCCAAAGCCTATAATCAGGTGCCTGTTAATCCGCCTGATATAGCCAAAACTGCCATCACAACCCCGTTCGGTCTTTACGAATTTCCGTATATGACGTTTGGTCTTCGCAATGCTGGTCAAACCTTCCAGCGGTTCATGGATGAGGTGTTGCGAGGACTAGACTTCGTATACTGTTACATAGATGATATCGTACTGTTTTCAGCAGACCTGAAAACTCATGAAAAACATCTGCATGAGGTATTCGGTAGGTTACGCGACTTTGGCATAGTACTAAATTCTAGTAAATGTGTGTTCGGTGCCTCAAAAGTAAATTTTCTAGGCTATGAAATTTCAGCGGAAGGCACGAAACCCCTGCCTGAAAAAGTGGAGGCAATAGAAAAATTTCCTGAGCCCAAAACCGTCAAGGAATTGCGTAGGTTCTTGGGTATGCTCAATTTTTACCGTAGGTTTATCCCGGACGCAGCCCAGCATCAATTCCCACTGAACGTACTCTTGACAGGCTCAGTAAAGGGCTCACATCCTGTCACCTTCGACACAAAAGAGCGGGAGGCCTTCGAAGCATGCAAACGGGGTCTATGCCAAGCCGCTATGTTGGCACACCCTGATAGCAACGCTCAACTGGCTCTCGTAACGGATGCTTCCGATACTGCAATGGGTGCAGTATTACAGCAGTTGAGGTCTGGTACCTGGCAGCCCCTCGCATTCTTTTCTAGAAAGTTAAGCCCAGCGCAGAGAAAGTACTCGCCATATGACCGCGAACTTCTGGCCGTATATGAGTCTATTAAGCATTTTAGGCATATGGTCGAAGCTCGCGATTTTGTGATTTATACGGATCACAAACCGCTTACATTCGCCTTCACTACCAGGAAGGATAATTGTTCACCCAGGCAGTTTCGTCACTTAGATTTTATATCCCAGTTTACTACAGATATCAGACACATTTCCGGTGAGAATAATGTGGTTGCTGATCCCTTGTCCAGAGTGGAAGAGATTGTGCAGCCAATAGATCCAGAAGCGTTGGCTGCTGCTCAAGACAACGACCCTGAGTTGAAACAGCTTCTTACCGGACACACGTCTCTGCAACTCAGTAAAGCGAAACTGCCTGGTACGAATACAGTACTGTTTTTTGACGTAAGCGGCACTTCTCCGCGACCCTACATTGTCGAGGCCTACAGGAGACAGATCTTCGAATCACTGCACTGCTTAAGTCACCCTGGAGCCAAAGCGTCCATTAGGTTAGTGAGCGATCGTTACGTGTGGCCAGGCATCCGCAAGGATTGCCGCGAGTGGACTCGCAGTTGTCAAGCCTGCCAGCGCTCTAAAGTCACGAGGCATGTCTCTGCTCCGTTGGGTACTTACAACTTACCACAGGGCAGATTTCAGGTAATCCACATTGACCTCATCGGTCCATTACCACTTTCGTTAGGATATCGGTACTGTCTCACTGCCATCGACCGCTTTACTCGCTGGCCTGAGGCAATACCGATCGCAGACATTACCGCCGAAACTGTGGCGAAGGCCTTATTAAGTGGGTGGATCTCGCGTTTTGGTTGTCCGGTCAAAATCGTAACTGATAGAGGAAGACAGTTTGAGTCAGCTTTGTTTAAGGCATTGTCTCAAACCGTAGGTTTTGTCCATAGACATACAACAGCGTACCACCCTGCATCAAATGGCATGGTGGAACGGTTTCATCGGCAGCTTAAGGCAGCCATAACCTGCCATGCAGACAGCTGTTGGGTGGAGTCGCTACCTTTAGTTTTATTAGGTATTAGGACAGCGCTTAAAGACCTGAAAGCGTCTTCCGCCGAATTGGTCTATGGTGAGACGTTACGCCTACCAGGAGACTTCTTTGTTCCACCTTTAAATGAGTCGTATGATCTTACGGACTATGCAGCTCGTTTGCGCTCATTTGTTAATAGGTTGAAGCCTCCTCCAGCGACACGCCATGGCAACCGCCGTTCACCATTTATTTTTAAGGACCTTGCTACATCATCCCACATCTTCCTTCGCGATGACACTGTAGCTGGTTCACTTAAACCCGCATACACAGGACCTCATGAAGTCCTTCAAAGAGGTGATAAGGTGTTCAAAATTGTATTTAATGGTAAGAAAGTCACTGTGTCCATAGACAGGTTGAAACCCGCCTACTCGATGCACGACACACAAACTTACACTCATACTACTAATACACAGACTAACACTCACATCCCACAAACAAAACCTAGCACACATACGTCGCATACACACAATCACACTCCTACTTACACCCCACAGCCACTTACGCCTGATGCCGGAGACAACATTGTCAAAACAAGCAGGTCAGGGCGTAGGGTAAGATTTCCTGACTATTATCGCCCGTAGGACGGTCTCAGGAGGTGGTGTAGCGGAGCTACTGATACATAGGTTTATTTACCATTATTGTCTAACGCAGTATTTCGTTACTTATTCCTTAAGTAAACTATCATCTAAAGTAATACCTAAACCTAAACACTTATTCTAGACTTACAGCTAAACCTATGACCTAATCTAAACCTAAGACTATTTACTAACCTAAATCTTAGTACTTAGTGTTTATAATTGTTTGAGTAAGTTAATTATCTTTATGTCATGTAGTTTGTTTATTTTGTGTATCCAACGAGCAGCCGGACAAACACATTGTAAATATTAATTTCATATTAGCGATCGCACGGCCGGTCTCTCAAGACCGGCTGAATACCGATGCACCGACGTTGACCGAACCTTTCCGAGCGGCGCGTGAGCGCCATCACTCGGCGATGTTCGGGCAGTCCGCTACCGGCCGATATCGCTGCGAGACGCTTTGTTTACTTTTTCCGTGCAAGGTCAATTACTTACGTGCTATCTTTCCTGTCACTGTGCTAACTTGCTATCGCTTGTAATTTCCCCTTCTGTCTTAATTTCATGTGTTTCTATGTGCATATGAATAAACTGCTTATGTGCCTGTGCTTTGGACTTATTCATTTATCCATATACGGACCTACTCGACGTCGCACATAAGCGTAAGTAGCACTTTGAATACTGGGTGCCCCCTGCTATACTCTGGGAGACCCTATACTGTGGAGACGGCATACCAATTGCTACAAAGTGATGCGGAATAAAAAAAAAAGGATTTTATCTCTGCCTCTGTTGCACTCGTGCAGTTTGTATTTGATTAGAACTCTCCCTCCCACGCTATGTTTATCTTCTTGAACGTAGTGAAAAATTTTATATCTATGGGTAATACTAATAGAGTCTGTCTAGTCAAAGTTGAGTGAAAAAGGGCGGCATATTCAAAAAAATTAGGTAGTGCAACCCTGTTTAAACTAGGAATAATCATACTTGATACTTTAATATATTTGTTATACTTTAGAAGCCGAAGATCTCTATTGTGTCGATGAAGGCCAAGTTTTAATGCGTAAAAGTCTCAAATAACTTGGCCTCCACCCCTACGGAGACCGGGGATTTTTTTAAAGTTTCCTCCCCGACAAAAAAAAGGTCCCTATGAAAGGGACCCTCCAGGTAGGTACCAAAGCAGGGACAGGCAATCTGCCACCAAGCAGCAATGTTTTAACATTGTTTTGTTCCGGCTTGAAGGGTTTTATAGCTGGTATAATCCTCCTTCTGCGGTAGTCTGGCAAAAATTACCACCCCAAAAAATAACCCATTTCTCGGGTGATGAGCGGCAGTTTCATATATAAAACACTAACTGAGAAGCAGTAAAGTGTAGCTGTCTATAGGCACGTATGCCGCTCACCATCAGGCAAACGTGTAACTTGTTTCGTCATTAAGTCGATTAAAATAAAATAAATAAAGGTCAAATGTTATTTTTTAAATACTGGATTTCATCGTATACTGCTTATCATTATTCTATGCATTAGAATAGGATTAAAACAGAATAGAACAAGTTTTTTCTATATTTGTTTAATTTATTAATCGTCATATTACAGGATTACTGGATTGTTATTAACGAGACACCGTTTTATCATAATATTTTCTTTTATTCTTGTCTTCGCAATTTCATAAAACTCCTTTTTCATTTACCATAGAGAACTTATACTAACGCCTGGAACAAAACATGAAATGGTATTTTATTATAATTCATTTGTATGCCAACAGATCATAACCTTACTTGTAATATCTGAGATTCCATCAACAGACACTTATACAACACTTTACATTATCCCAACAGACATACATAATAACAAAATAGTACTAGAAAGCGTAATAAAATAAAAATGCTATAATCGTTCTGTAAGCTGTAACAACTCAGTGGGCGATCGCTTGCCTTGGAAACAAAGTGCGCAGGTTCGAACCCCGGCTCGCACCTGTGATTTATTTAATTAATCATGTGCGAATCGTCTTTGTGCGATTGTTACTAGCTTTCGGTGAAGGAAAACATTGTGATGAAACCTGTATGTCTGAGAAAGCCTAACTAGCTTTCGAAAGACGTGTGAAGTCCGCACTTGGCCAGCGTGGTGGACTATGGCCTAAGCCCCTTCAACTTGAAGGGAGGCCCGTGCCCAGCAGTGGGACACAAACAAGGGCTGGTATTATTATTATTAATCGTTCTGAATTTTTCTCAAATGTATGTACCCAACTATCAAGCCAATAAGGAATTAGGGAAACATTTTAATTAGGACAAGATATTCCGCTGTATACACAACTTAGTTCCACATTAATAACAGTAATATTCTTATAATACAACAAAATTATACAAATCCTCAACAATTTATTAGTAAGTATCAAGACTAACCTGCAATTTCCGATGTCGATATAGGCAATTTTACCTTTTTCATGAAATACAGCATCGGATTCCCTTTTCTTTTGATGGTATTTAATTATCATGTCGTATAACATTTTTCTGACACTGCTTTTAGTAGTTTAAGGTAATATTTAATTTAAAATACGCAGTAATATTCACAACACAATTCACTTTAGAGGTTATGTAAACAACAAATGACACTTGTCGCAATGTTGTCAGTTTCTAAAACCGTAAAACTAGTTGTGTCAACAAAAACTAGACAGACTCTAGTTTAGTATTTTTTCGAAGAAGGCTCGGAATTTTCGTAAAATTTTATCTGGTCACACTGCCAGTGACCAAAGAGGATGTAATAGATAGCCAGTGACAGTGACAGACAGCCAGGACAGTTGGTTGCATGAAGCTATTAGGGTTGACCTACTAGCTTCATGGTTGGTTGACTGACTTTTTTTTTATGGCAATTGTTTTGAACATTATGCCAATGTCAAGTTAAGATTGACTGACTTGCTTGCATCATAATATAATACATCTGTGCTTGGTTCTCTTGAGTAATAGTGTTCTGTGGCTTGGTTGCTTGCAGTGTTGCCAATTCAGTGTTTTTATAGCTAGATTTAGCTATAAATCAACTTCATCAGCTACAAATAATTCGATCTAGCTATTAAGCTATTTTTATCTACAATTTTTAGCTTTTTTATATTTACACGTATATAGTATTAGAGAAAGATACAATCATGACTTATAGCCACAAGTGAAACCACAGACGTACTAGAATATTATACAGATGGTACGCATCATAATGAAACTGACACGGTGACCGTAGAGTAACGTAAAAGGTAACTGCCGGCCGCCACATATCCGGCAAGTTACCTTTTACGTTACTCTACGGTTCAATGTTTTTAATTTATATTTATTATAACTTTTTTCACAAACCTAGAAAAAAAAAACTTAAGTAAAAAAAAAAACTCGGAGTTAACAGTACCCTATAAGATAAATGCGCACTCATTCATACATATCCTATTAGCTTAATTCATAATGATTCTAACGATGTATGTATCGTATAGTACTCTAATACAAACAACTTGAGATATCGTCATTTCAATGATGTGCGCCGTTATCGCGCATGACACTTGAGACTAACATAAACGCCGGCGCGGAGCACTTCAAAATGGCCGGGACATTGCAGAGGATAAAAAGAACAATCGAAATCGGTTCATAATTGTCAGAGTAATGTAATGGAGAACAACTGTTTTATGGTTTTTACCCATCGATATAATATTTAAACTAGATTTGGTGTCACGGTTCAAAAAGTGGTAGCGAGAAATAGCGCCCTTGTGTCGCTATTTCTTTACATGCCACATCCTGACAAATTTATTTTTGCCGATAGGAGTGTCGCTACTGTCTATATGAAACTGTCAAACTACAAGTCATTATCATTATAAAAGCGTTAGTTCACGTTTCCGCCACCAGCACAGATAAGTTTGAACCTCCGCGACCACATTTTAGATGTCATTTTGTTCTTGAATGTTTATCTAGTTTATATATTATATCGATGTTTTTACCAGATAAATTCCTCTACATCGTTCATGGTCCTCCAGAAAGTTATCTGGATGTGATAATATTCATACAGATTCATTACCATCCATGGTTCCATCGTGCGAATAAAAAAAGAATCATTAAAATTGCAGCAAGCATTCCTGCAGGTTTCCTGCGTAGTCGCCATTCTTGTGTTTGCAGGAACTACTTATTCGTAAGCGATAATTTTTATGGGACCCAATGAATGACCCAATGAATGACCCAATGAATGAATGGAAGAAAGATTTTTTCAAATCGGTTTATAATTGCTAGAGTTATGCGCGAACAAACATAGAAAAAATATATATATATATATATACAGACGAATTGAGAACCTCCTCCTTTTTTGAAGTCGGTTAAAAAACCCATCAAAAACTGTTGGCTTTATTTTTTTCAAACATCTAGCTATTTTTTAGCTATTTTTATCTGCTGATCTAGCTTTCTTTTAAAAATTGAGTTGGCAACTTGGCAACACTGGTTGCTTGACTTGTTTTGTTGGTGGCTGGTGGAGTGGTCTAAAAATTGGATAAATTTATATTGTATGCTGCCTATGAATTAATCTCAATAAATTAATTTATTCGTATTAAAAATGGATGGAGCCGTTCTTGTTGAATTCGAAGACGCCACGGACAATTTATACCCAGCACTATTTCAGTGTTTCACCATCATATTGTGTGGGTAAGTTATTGATTTGTGGGAATCTTAAAAACTTCTAAAATCTATTGAGGTAAAATCAAAATCAAATATATGTTTATTTCGGATAATTTCATATTTTGTTAGTAACATAAATCTTAAATTATGTGATTAAAAGGCTACTAAAATGAAAATCCTTCCTCATGCAAACTTTGCAACCTCATAAAATATCCTTAGGGATTGTTTTTTGAAGAATGCCTGAAATAAGTTTGTTAGATTATTGTGTGCAATGCATAAAATAAGTCCTGTGACTGTAGGACAAAAAAAAAAACATTTTTGGACCCAATTGGACGCATTTACGGGTTGATTTTTAAAATAAATTGCTATATCTGGATGAATTTATTCACAAAGTTTCATCAGTGCAGCATGATTTTCTTTCCGCGTTTGATACTCAAAAACCCCTTCAAAAAAATAATGTGATACACATGTTTTTTTTTTTATCATTACACTGATAAAGTTTTGTGTCTATGCGATGAATATTTTTTCTTGCATAGTAACTGATTTGGCCCACTTACTCGTAGGGGTTGAGTTTCGAAAAATGCTGAAAATTTGTTTGTTTAATGGTTTTTTTGACTCTATGTACCGAGTTTCGTTACTCTAGCTGTATTATAACATTCAATGGAAATCATTCTACATGTAAAGTTTCCAACCCCATTATACGACTTTAGGGGTTGTTTTTTGCTAAATGCCGGAAATGGGTTTCTTAGATTCTTGTGTGCAATACATAAATTAAGTCTTATGACTGCAGGTCGAAGAACATTTTTGGGGTAATTGGACCCCATTATGAGTTTATTTTCAAAAACGATTTACACTTGGATTGCTTTAGTTTGATTAATGTATTCGCAAAGTTTCATCAATGTAGCATAATATTTTTCCACGGTTCAAACTTAACAACCATACTAAAACCCCTTTAAGGGCCGATTTTCCAAAAGGGGTCGTCCATTAATCACGTGAGGCTTGAAAGGGGAAAGGTTCAGAAAAAATCACGAAATATCACCAGGAGGGGTATAATGAGTTATAATGAGACATTTCTCGTTGAATGCACGATTTCTAAACCAAACAGCGGCACGTGGCCTTGACTCACCGTTGTCGGCAACGACTTCCCCTTCAACATTTAATCAGTTACCTGTATTTAAAATTAATATTCCGAGAATTTCAATATAGTTTGTACAAAAAAAATACACGTGATTTTGGGTTGGGGGGGTTAGTTTAAAAACACCACATATCACCAGGAGGGAGGAGGGGTTAAAAAGTTGCTAAAAAACATCATGTGATTAATGGAAGACCCCAAAGTTGTGATACAGGTGTTTCTTCATTTCTTTTGGTGTTGTTTTCCATACAAACTATGAGATCCCATTTGACCCACTTAGGGGTTGCTTATCGAAAAATGCTGAAAATTAGTTTACAAAAGGAGTTGTTCCAGAAATGTATGGAGCCTGGGCCAACACCATGTACACTATATGTATATATAACTATGCAATATAGAAACTGTTTTGTAATGTTGACTTTTTTTAATATTGCTTCGTTTTATTGTACATTTAAGATATATTGGTCAAGGAGAGCAACACCAAAGAGAATATAATACTACTGTAGCAACACCACACAGTAATATGATGGATCGGAAAAACGTAACTAAAAAACCAATCCAAATCACAGGCGATAATCAATACAGTAAAGCCCCGGGTCTGTGCCCGGGTCAAGAAAGAAACAGTCAATGAATGTCCGTAAACATAAATAATCACTAAAAACTCCGAAAAACAATATGTACTCCACGCGTAAACAATCTATTACGAAACGTCACCTATTGCATTAACTGTCAAGTAGTAAACCAACGTCAAACGCAACTGTCATGGCTGCCCTAGAAACAGGGTGGACATACTAAATAACTCCGTAGGTAATCATTTATGTACAATTGTACTCTGCTTCAAATTAATTTATAAGTATTTTTATGAAACTCTCATATGTTTTTCCTATTTTTCCATGTAGTGTACATAGTGTTGGCCCAAAATGGAACATCTCCTTTTTGTATTGAGTTTATGTACCGAGTTTCGTTACTCTAGCTCAGCCGTATTCAACCTTTTTTACCCCTAGGCCACATAGTCGCTTCTGCTTTACCCTGCGGGCCGCATAGTCGCTTCTGCTTTAGTCTGCGGGCCGCAATAATCTAGCCTAAATTGTGTGTTTAATTATAACTACCTGCATATATGAAACATAGCATTTATTTAAAAATTAAGGGTTTTTTCACTAATTGAAGACATTTCTTTGCTTTAATTCTGTGTGCGCGCCATTTTATGAGAGAAAGCGAGTGAAATGAACATTTATTCTTTCGAACCTTATTCGAACGACATTTTTTGTATTACTATTGTACACACATAAATAAAATACTACTGTTAATATAAAAATACTGTACTAGACCTCGGGCCGCATAGAAAAGGCTAGCGGGCCGCAGGTTGAGTATGGCTGCTCTAGTTGTATTATAGCATTAAATGGAGATTGTTCTACGTATAAACTTTCCAACCCCATTGACCATAGGGGTTGTTTTTTGCAAAATGCCGGAAATAGCTTTATTAGATACTTGTGTGCAATACATAAATTAAGTCTTAGGACTGTAAGTCGAAAAACATTTTTTGGACCCCAATTGTACCCCTTTCAGAGTTGATTTTCAAAAAATGATTATTTATACAATAATTGTTTTAGTTTGATAAATGTATTCGCAAAGATTCATCAATGCAGCAATATATTTTTTTCCGCGTTTCATACTCAAAAACCATGCTAACACCTCTTTACTGGTCGAATTAGAAAAAGTTGCGATACACGTGTTTCTTAATTTCTTTGGCTTAGTACATTGACAAAATTAGTAATCCGAGTGAAAAGGAAAGAAAATTTTTCCATACTAACTTTAGGAGCCCATTTCATCCCACAATGATGCTCAAAATTTGTTTGTTCAATTGTTGTGTTGAGTTTATTTATTGAGTTTCGTTACTTATCCTGGAAATGGAAATCCTTCTTTGTGCAAACTTTCCAACCCTTGATATGACCTTAGGGGTTGTTTTTCGAAACATACTGGAAATAGGTTTCTTAGATTCTTGTGTACAATATATATACTAAGTCTTATGACTGTAGGTCGAAAAGCATTTTTTGGCCCCAATTGGACCTATTTCGGAGTTGAACTTTCAAAGCATCTCCACATTCGCTCCATGTACCCCAAACGAAATAATAAAAATAATTGATCTTCTTGACCCTAATTGCAGTACCGGGTTAGATGGCATTAGCACGAAAGCCATAAAATGTATAAAGCATTTAATTGCACACAGTCTTATTTTGTGCTTCAATAAACTACTAATAAATGGAGAATTCCCCGATACTCTCAAAATAGCAAAGATAAATCCTATCCATAAATCAGGGCCAACAACAGATCCAGGTAATTACCGCGTCCAATCTCTGCTTTACCAGTACTAGCCAAGGTATTAGAAAAAATCTTGCATACCAGATTAGAAAAATACTTACAGTCTATTCGTTTATTAGTGACAGACCGTATGGTTTTATTCCAAAGAGTAACACTCTTGCAGCAACAGCTGATCTGGTCACTAAAATATAGACCGTAAAAATATTGTACTAGGAGTTTTTATAGATTTAAAAAAAGCCTTTGATACGGTAAGCCACAAATTGCTTTTGAAAAAATTAGAATCCATTAATTTATCCGGTAGCGCCCTAAAAATGTTCGAATCATACCTAAAAAATCGTTTTCAAGTACAGTAACTCCAAAAGTAACGCCCTACCTATCACATGTGGAGTGCCGCAAGGATCCATCCTAGGTTCATTACTATTTTTAATATTAACGAAATTGGTCTACAAGGACAAGTTACACTTTACGCGGATGACACATGTTTATTTTACTTTGGTTCTTCAATCCATGACATATTACGGCAAGCCCAAGATGACCTAGATAAACTCGCTAATTGGTTCCAATACAATTTATTAACCATAAATGTCTTAAAATCATCCTATATTATATTTAAAGCAAAAAACAAACCTATTCATCCACACGATCAAAATTTATAATAGACCTCTTCAGGAAAAAAATACTGAAACATATCTTGGTTTGAGACCAGATACCCACTTAGCATGGAACACACATATTGATCAAATCACATGCAAGCTTTCATCATTGATCGGTTCTTTACGTAACATCGTTCGATGTATTCCCCATGGACTACGATACAATATTTATAATGCCTTGGTAAAATCACATCTGCAATACTTAATTGAAATCTGGGGTAGTGCCGCAAAAACGAAGCTAGCAGAGCTGCAAATTACACAAAATTAAATAGTTAAAATGATTTTTAATTACCCGTATCTAACATCTACCAACAAGGTTTATGCAATATAAGACAACTGTATATCTACAACGTATGTATCTTTATTCGTAAAACCCTTAACAAAAACATTCATACACATATAACATTTATTAAAAACAATCAGATTAGTAAACGAAGCAGTCGTCGAGCTAGTTTGTTGGTCTTACCAAAAATTTGAACAAATTACGGTAAAAAATCTATTACATTTGAAGGAGCGCAACTTTACAACAAACTACCTTCATGTATAAGAAATGTAAACTCACATAAGGCATTCAAAATTCAACTATCTCAATATCTTACTTCAGATGCTGGAAAAGTAATGCTTTAAGTGAGTACTAATTTTTAGCGAGTGAAATGACGAATATAATTATTATCATACGATTAGCTGTATTCTGAAGTAAGTGGTTCAGCAGTGGACGTCTTCCGGCTGGTGATAAATAATAATAAATCTTTATTCATTAACCAGAATGATTACAAACTTCAAAACAAGGTTGGAATCGCCTTTTAAGTGTAACACCTGTGCCAGACGATTCCGCTCTCCCATAGCCATATGTATTTATACATTTCAATAAACCTAGCAGTAAATTGTGTATTAAAGTAAATATTAACATTAACAGACAAAAATAAAGAAAAGGTAAGTATTTTTTTTTGTATTCTGTATCTGAATGTATGTTTGCGTATGTGTGTGTGTGTGTTTGTGTGTAGGTGTGTGTGTGTATGTGACTCTGTGTGTAGTTGTGTAAGAGAGAGTGTTGATATTTAACTATGTATAAGTATAAATATAATCCAAAAACGTCTCATACGAATGATTCAAATTCATGATTTTTAATTTTTATTATAGGTACTTACTACAATATAAATTACGAAGATGGTTGTAATAATGTTTCCGTATCTTCATATGTTAAAGATTTTAACCAATTAGTTATCCTTAATTTACAAGTACGAGTATCCATAGGATAGATGTTTAAGATTTTATTAACTTTATTATATACTAGCTGACCCGCGCAGCTCCGCCCTCGCTTTTATTACATTTTGCTCCAATTTTCTCCCTCCTCCCTAGATTAATCTCTATCCATATCTCTCTCTCTTATAAAAAAAATCTATGATTTTTAAAAAAAATTATTAACGCCAATATTCTATATGTGTGCAGTAGGAACGGACAAGTGAAACGAACGAAGGTTTGCAACGCACTGTTTATTGAACAGCTGACAGCGGGGTGGAACGCGTACATAAATATACATACGTATGCATATACAATATCTCTCCCCCTAGTGTACACTAATTCCTTAAACTACTATTTTTTTAAAAATACTTTTTATATGAGACAGGGGGACGGTTTCGTAACGATCTCTGTGGTACCAGTTTAGGGCTGTCACATCGTACTTCTTGGTCACTCTCGGCTTCATGGAAATCATCATTAGAATCCGAATGAGCATCGTCAGCTGTGTGCTCTGCCTGTGGTAACTGCTCCTCATTTGGCACATACAGTTCCGCCCTCCTTTCTCTGCGAGACTCAGCTGTCGGTGTAACTCCAGATTGAGTCGACGAGAACTCCGCTTCAGCAGTTAATGAAGTTGAGGGACTCTGTAAAGACAACAGGTGTGGCGGTGACGGCGGCAATTGAATTTGTGTAGGAGTCGACGGCGTAGACCTCGGCTGTGGCGGTGGCGTAATAGCTCGTGGTGATGAATGTGCCTCCGGTAAGTATTCGAGAAGTAAATCATGAGTCTTACTCTTGTCGTCTGCATCGTTACACGTCCCCTTAAATAACATTACTTGATTTTTGTGTCTTTTAAAAGACTGCAAAGTATCCAAGTCCTTGATTAAATATAAAACTTTCCCAATTCGTTTTACAACGGTGCCTTTACACCATGCATAATTTGTTTTGTTTATAATTTTTTTATACAATACAATGTCTTTTTCTTTAAAACTATGTGTTTTATTGCTATATTGTGGCTTAGATGGTGAGCACTGAAATTGGTTGGTGCGATTAGGTTTCATTGCTACCGACGGTGGCGATGGTTTAGGCGAAAGTAAATCTAAACGCGATCTCAATTTCCGACCAAATACTATTTGAGCCGGGGAAACACCTGTGGCAGAATGTACAGAATTACGATAATCCAAAAGATACCTCAATAGGTTTATGGACATATCTTTTGCATTTGTACTAGACATTAAAGCCGATTTTATACTTTTTTCACTATTTTTACAAAACTCTCAGCCTGCCCATTACTCGCAGGGTGATAGACTGGTGATGTAATATGGGAGATACCGTTAGAAACACAAAATTGCTCAAATTCGTGCGAACAAAAAGCTGTGCCATTATCACTTACTAACGTCTTTGGTAAGCCAAATCTTGACATATAGTCACATAATTTCTTAATAAATTAAAATTTCATGAACGACAGATTTTACAGATTTTAACTTTTCAATCAAAGATATAATGTCATATTGCTATCAGCAAAGTACTTAGAACAATACAGAAATCTAATGAAAATTTCCTGGGTGTACCGGACCGGCTTACTCCTTACAAAAATTGACCCTTCGCCACTGCCATATCTTATGCAAACTAAATGTCTGCTCAGTCCCTATTGTATATAGCGTAATAATACATATCTTAATGATTAACTGATTAGTCTATAATTACCCTATTCACATACAAAGGAAATTACGTGGTAATATGTGCAAGTAATGTTCCACTGCTTAGCCCCTATGAAACATAGCGTGATGTTTTATATACCAATTTATACCTAGACTTCTACACAACACATCAGTGAAAGTCCTATCAAAATCCATCCACGGGTTTTCAAATGATACCTGGACAAACAGAACGACAGACAGACAGACAGACAATAATTCCAAAAAAAATTGTTTTGGCCTCTATGTCGATAGTATAGTATCCCCACATAGAAATTTTGGAAAAATATTCAATGTACAGAAAAAGTGCTCTTTGAGTTTTATTATAGTATAGAAGAGGGCCGATTGTTTAATATACTGTCGTTGAGCAAAAACAGTTTTGAGATTGTCTGTAGTGAAAACGATATCTTTCCTTCTTTTAGTTAAAATACTGGGATCAAAGACTACAGATTTATGCCTTTTCAGTACTACAAATAAAATATACAATTTTCTGACGGTCAATAAATTACTTTCCACGTAAAGTACATGTACGGCTTGAAATACATCACTTTTAAGAGCGCCCCGTCACTTTTTTGAGCTCGTTCCACTTCCAAAAAAAATATTTTGGATGCGGCACCCCAAACAGAGACACAGTAACCTAACACAGACTGAGCTAATGCTAAATATATTCTATTCAAAAGTGATTCAGAGGCTACATATCTTAATGTTTTAAAAATCCATATTAACTTTCTTATTCTGGTAGAAACTAAATCTATATGACTGTGCCATGATAATCTTTGATCAATCATTACACCTAGGTATTTAGTCGAAGCTACTTTATTAATTGTAGAGCAATTGCAATTTTTCCAGGTGAATAATGACAAGTATGTAATTGAATACTAAAGTTAGTAGCAGGCTGGGTACGAATATTTTTCTAAAAACATATATAGTTAGTCTTCTCACTATTGAGCGTAAGAAGGTTTATCCTTAACCAATGAGCCACCTGCATAAGTGCCAGTTCAGTATCGTTATGAACAGTATTCCATGAAGAACCATTAACAACCAAGACTGTGTCATCGGCATAGCAAAATATATTAGCACCTTTAATTTGTAAATTACACAGCTCGTTGATATAAATCAAAAACAGCGTCGGGCCCAACACACTGCCTTGTGGCACTCCGTAAAATATATGTGAGTCATCACTGACATATTGTCCAACCTTTACTTTCTGTTTCCGACCACTCAAATAGTCTTTGAAAAGCAGTAGGGGGGTACCCCTGATGCCTATGTTCTCAAGCTTTTGCACCAGAATGGGGACAGAAACGGTGTCAAATGCCTTTTTTAAGTCTAGAAATACAGCAAGACTTTTGTATCCTTTATCTGAATTTTGCACTATTAGTGAGCTTAAAGCTGTGACGGCATCCTCTGTCGACTTGTTTTGCCTAAAACCGAATTGCGAATCAGATAAAAATGTTATATTTACTCAAATAATTGATTAATATTTTGTTCATTACTTTTTCTACTATCTTAGATATAGAAGATAGTACTGAAATAGGACGATAGTTGTTAACATAGTTTTTGTCACCATTCTTGTATACCGGAGTAATAAGAGCTTGCTTAAGCATTGCAGGAAATACGCCCAGTTTGAAGCATAGATTGACCAGATGACATATAATTGGAGTAACTTCGTTTATGGCAAGTTTAAAAAAACTAGAAGGTATATTGTCCCAGCCTGGAGCACTGCTAGATTTCAACGAATTAATCACATCATGTATTTCCTTTGGGCCTGTGTCCAGTAAGGCAAAAGATGAAAGCTGAATATGACGTTTCTGACTACTAACTACCATGGTAGCTCCGGACTGCACATTTTCAGCGAGGGTTTTTCCTATATTCGAGAAATAGCTGTTGATATAATTTACTGTTTCTAGGGGAGATGATTTTAAATTTAATAAATTAGTGTTATCAGTTTTCTTTTGGGATAAGTGTGTGATATTTTTAATATTGTTCCAAAGATTTTTAGAGTTATTTGTAGATAATTTCAACTGCTGCTTATCATAACTACGTTTTAACTTTTTTATTAAATTTTTACAATAGTTACGATAACGTTTATAGGTTATTTTTAAAATTTCATCGAAAGGTTCGGACTTTTAACTTTTTTTGCATTATATTTTTAATACACCGCAAAATACCAGGAGTAATCCATGGTTTCATTATACGTTTATTTTTAGGTATATTAGTGAAATGTGTGTTCTCTTGAAGTGATTTACTTATTTTGTCAGTTAACTTTTCAACTACTAGATTTGGAGTGTCACAAAAGAGTAACTCTGAACGATTTTTCTCTGCTAGGCTAAGTCATCATCATCATCATCAGCCGGAAGACGTCCACTGCTGAACATAGGCCTCCCCCTTAGAACGCCACAATGAACGACAATTGGCTATTTGCATCCACCGGTTACCTGCGATGCGCACAATGTCGTCTGTCCACCTAGTGGGAGGCCTGCCTACGCTGCGTCTTCCGGTTCGTTGTCGCCACTCGAGAACCTTTCTTCCCCAACGGTTATCGGTTCTTCGAGCGATGTAGCCTGCCCATTGCCACTTCAACTTGCAGGTTCTGAGGCTAAGTAGTGCATCTTTAAAATTAGTAATTATTTTCTTTTTGGCACACTTTTATATTTATTATACTTGGATATGCATAACAAAACCATACAGTGATCGGTAACAGTTGTATTTAGAACAGCTACTTGATCTGAAACCATATCTTTTGCTATTTTAAGCATGTAATGGTCAAGACAACTATTGCCTCTTGTTGGAAGAGAGTGACCTGGTAATAAGCCGAGCACAGATAACATATTAAGGTAATTGTTTCTATTATTTCGTTCATGACTTGTCACAGATTGCTTAACAATTAAGTTAATATTTAAATCTCCTGTTAATATAATGTTTTTGTGTGACTGTATACTATTTAAATACAAATTTAGAGAATTAATAAACATATCAGCGTTAGTTTAGAGGGTGAGCGGTATATTCCTAAAATACACACATCAAAAGTGTCTAGGGATCAAGCATTTTTGGGCAAAAAAATGGGCAGAAGAACAATGGCGTTTCGTGTGCTTTTCTGATGAGTCTCGTTTTGGTATGAGACCGGATACAAGACGTATACGACACTGGAGAACCCCTGGACGCCAACAGCGATTAAAATCCTGCCAGGAAGTCCATCCTTATAGTGGTGGAACCATCATGGTATGGGCGGGTATTTGGATCGGCGGAAGAACTGAGTTGATTTGGATCAGAGGCAACCTCAACGCTCAAATTTATGCTGAGACGATTGTATCAGACGTCATCGTTCCTCTACAAGTGCAAATCGGTCCCTTATTTCAGTTAATGCACGATAATGCACGACCGCACACCGCAAGAGTTGTAAGACAGACTCTCGCCGCAGCTAACATCAATGTCCTGCCCTGGCCTGCTCAGTCGCCAGACTTGAACCCGATTGAGCATGCATGGGATATGCTACAGAGAAGAGCTCTGCCGAATATGGAGGGTATCCAGTCGCAAGAAGACCTTTTTTTGTTGTTGCAACGAACATGGGCGGCCATTCCACAGCGTGATTTGGATGAACTCATTTTGAGTATGCCAAACCGATGTTCTTGTGTTGTTAGTGTTCGCGGTAGAAACACGGATTATTAATTGTTTAAGTTACCCAATAAAATTTTAAAGAAAACTGTTATTTCAGTCTTTTTTTCGAACTTTTGTGTTAGTGGTTCAAATGTCAAAAATCCCTTTATTAGGAAAATGGCAAATTTCTTTATTAATGCAAAGGTGACTTGGTTTATCGTTACTGTGACAAACGAAAACACTTTATTTGATGAATCCTTAAAGAAAATTTTAATTAATATCAATCAGGAGAAAAGTTATTGCAAAAATATATGTTGATCCCTAGACACTTTTGATGTGTGTAGTAGTATCGTTGAATTCGATTTGAACACAGGATGCATGTACCAAATTAACTTCTTTAATGTTAGCTACAATGTTACTTTTTACGTATACGACTACACCGTCACATTGGTTCAGCTGGTTTGTCGTAGCAAAAGAGTTATAGTTACATAACCCTGGTAGAGGTTTATTAGGTTTCAACCGACACTTTGTTAATATTAGTATGTCTGGGTTTACTTTTAAACTAGATAGAGTTATGCAGAGATCATCAAAATTACTATATATACTTCTAATATTTTGCGCAATTAGTACGAGATCCGTTTGTTTAAAGTGTATATTCTTTTTAAGGTCATCAGTATCACAGTGACATGCACGTACGATCGAAGTATCGTCTATATCATTCAATGTAGAAATCGAATTATCCATTAAAGAGATAATTAAAGTTAGCGAATACAATTACTATAATAGTCGATAACATAAGCTTAAAAAGAATATAATAAGATAATAATATATAGACACATTTTTGGATGTTAAATGGGGCTGGATTTTTTATAATTATATTTAGAACTTGTGTGTGATTGTATGAGAGTAGACTGTATAATATAATGAATATATGTTTGTGCGTGTGGTTGCTGTAGAAATAATATATGTTTAGGTGTGTATGTTGAGTGTATGAAATAAGGCATTCGCGATTATAATTAAGTTTCCTGTGAAGTGTGAATGTAACATGCTTGTAAGAAAATTGTTTACTTACTACAATAAAAACATTAAAAGTACTGAAAAATGAATACAATAAACTCAAAGCTAAGCGCGATTGTGAATAGTAAAAATATATGTGAGTAACAAATATAAGTAAATAGAAACAAAACCATATTCGATACATATTAACCAGCATAGTCATGTCTTCAATATTAACTGATGGACTTGTGCTTCACTCTTGATAATAATAATAGGAGAACTATCATTCTCTCTGACATAGACTTTCCCATACGCTGTCCAGCAGTATTTGTAGTTCCTGGATTTAACAAGGTCGCGAGCTAGAAAATGTAAACGAGAGCCTTTAGCTGTTAATTGCTCGGAGACAAAAATGGGCGTGTCTTCCGCCGTGGTAAAACCAAGGTGCTTGGCGCATAACTTAGATTTATGTTTGATATTGAATGATTGTGTAAATCATTTTTAATACGTAATTTTTTATCAAAGTAGAAGTAGTTTCTACTATTATTGGGGTATTGACCATTCCTTCTTTCTTCCCTCTCACTCTATATATGTCCTTAATATGCATTATATTAACATCGCCGCCAGTGTTTTTCGACAGGTGCATAACCATCTTTATCAGATCTTCCTTGGTTTCGTTTTGTTTTTTGGGTACATTTTTTATTTCGAAATTAGTTTTCCGATTCTACATTTGCATATCTTCAAACTTGTCATAGTTATATATTTCCTGTCTTCATTAATTTGTCCCTCCAAATATTCGATTTTCTTTTTAAACTCTTCGTTTTGTGTAGTGAGTAACTTAATAGAATTTTGAATATTGAGACTGGTATCTTGAATTTCTTTCAAAGTAGTAATCTTCTCGATATCCTTTTTATGGGATTTCAGTAGTGTGTGGTGTGACGAAAAAAAAATTCTTTACATACAAACTTTGGGAGCCCATTTGACCCACTTAGGGGTTGATTTTACAAAAATGATCAAAATTAGATTTTTCAATTGTTGTGTTGAGTTTATTTACCGAGTTTCGATACTCTAGCTGCATCATAGGATGAAATGGAAATCCTTCTTTGTGCAAACTTTGAAACCCCATTAAATGACCTTAGGTCATCAACGTCAGACGCACGCGCCGGCGATCGATAGATCGGTCGAGTTGGTGATTCGGTGACATTCTCTTTGGACCTATAATAATATGTCATGTCAACAGCATCTATGTCAAATGGCTTAGGGGTCATTTATTATTGTTTATTTAATCGTATGGCACTTCCCTCCCCGCTTCCGTACGGTACTGTGAGCGCTTGTTGTTTATGCAATTAAAAAATCATTTTCTTTTGATTAAACATAAATTCTAGGCTCGTGTGCTGTGTCAAACTGTGCTGTGAGGTGTTTTGTTTATAGATTAGTGTTTGTGGGATAAGTATTATTTGATTTACGTTGTTTATTTTCTAAATTATTTTCGGTAAGTGATTTTAATAATTTTATTTGCGGGTAACGGTTACAAATAACTGGCGGTTGATAGCTGCGGGTGCCGGCGTTCGGCCTGGCCGTAAGCCGTTGGCTTTTTGTGTCATTGGAGTCGCTCCTGGTACCTCTCTGATCAAGCAGAGTAGACTGTGCGAGCGTCACAAGTGACACACCTATAAATAACCGGATTGAACCACCCATAATAGTACATTTGCAGCTGTCTTGTTAACAATAACAAAGTCGGTTTACGTTTAATAGATGATGGCATCTTATAACGATGATCCACCGGATCGTGGTGGAGAAATCTTCGGCAAAAGTAGATTAACGTGTCGGTCACCGCCGTCTGTGAGTAGCAAACGGCTTTTTCAAAACATTTCGTCGCCATCCGAATTTCTAACACCGGACGATAGACTGACCAAACGATTTCAACTGTCTGAGTCCGCGGAAAGCGAAACGTTATCACCATCCGTTACCGCCACCGCCGATCACGCGAACTACTGCGACTTAGTTTCGGAGGCCTCCACATATTTGTCCAAAATTAATGAACTGGTCAATGATCAGGGCAGTCGCATAAACGTCGCGAATAAAAGCGCCATAATGGATATGACCCAACGTGTCACCGCGATAGTGTCATTATTAGCCATTAAATCGTCATGTACTGAAACTAAGTTGGCAAATGCTGAACGCGATTTAGTAAAAATGTGCGTTAAAAAAGATAACATCGAAGAGGTGGAAAACAAGCTGTCCTATGCCGAAAGCTTAAAATTACGACTACCAAAAGCGGCACCGGTTGTGGAAACTCGCGCGCCGCCGGCACCTTGTGTTATTGCGTACCCCACCGCTGAGCGCTCAGCTGATTACGCGTCATCTTCCGCGACAAAACAGGCGTTAATGAAAGCCATCAATCCTAGTGACGATGGCTTTCAAATTGTTGGCGTTAAAAAGACGGCTAAGTCGGGTGTTGTCCTCCGCGTCACCAATGAAAACCAAATTAAAAAATTAGAATCAGTAGAGGCGATCAAGTCCGCGGGTCTACGATTGGAAAAACCTAAGGGACGCAGACCCCGTATGTTGATCAAGGATGTCCCTTCCTCTATGACCGACTCTGCGTTTTTAACTGCGTTATATCGGCAGAATATTAAAGATGAAATGCCAATTAAGGAAGACGTCTTTATTAAGTCAACTAAAATCATCCGCCGGCGGAATTCACTTCACTCGCGCAAATGGATTGGCTTAGAGATAGATTCTGCGGTTCGTAAACATCTTTTAGATACTAAAGATAAATTGTTCATCGACTGGGCCAGATGCCGTTTCTTTGATGACTTAGAGATAGTTCGTTGTCTAAAATGTCAGCAATTCGGGCATGTACATAAATATTGCACAGAAAACTCGCCAGCGTGTGCCCACTGTGCCGGAGCACACGATTCGAAAGCCTGTACAATCAAGGATAACCCGGATTTCAAACCATCATGCGCGTCATGCAAACGTTTTAAAAAACCGTGTGATCACCCTTGCGGATCTTCGGAATGTCCCACTTATAAGTATAAGCTAGAACAGCTGGTACTGAATACTAATTATTAATTTTTATTTTATATTTTTTATATTAATAGAAGAAGAAGAAGAAAAAAAAAAAACGTTGATTTGACATAATAATGGATAGTTTGAATATAGGACAATTAAATCTCCATAACGATAGGGTGGCGACGTCTGAGTTAGAACAGATTGTTACAGAATATAGTTTAGATATAGTACTCGTTCAGGAACAATATCAAAATAACAACTTGCGTAATAGGATTGTGCAGTTTGATCGCGGATCACGAGCTGGAATTTACGTGTCGAGTTCTAAATTCACTATAACGTCAATACAAGATCTTATGACGTCACACTGTGCTGTCGCGGAGGTTACTTCCCCATCCTGTAGGGTCTACGTAGTTAGCTGTTATTTTCAGTATTCAGACCCTGTCACTCCACATATACATCATTTGTGCCGCGTTCTCCAGTCCCTAGCTGGGCGAAAAATCATTATCGGAGCCGACGTAAACGCTTCATCTACTTTGTGGTATGGCAAGTTTAGGTACACCGACACTGATCGTCGGTGCGCAGTAGAAGACTTCATCGCCGAGATGAACCTGTCTATTCACAATACCCCAGATGCTCCACCGACATATTGTAGCCCAGTGGGCGAGTCTTCTATTGACGTCACACTGTCAAGTGCCGACGTTCGCTTGGATAGGTGGCGTGTTATCCCTGACGCGTCATGTAGTGATCACCGCTTGATCGTGTACGAGTTTCTGCCTGGGCCGTCACAGGGTTCTCCCGATTGCGCAAGTAGCTTTCGTTACAAGTGCAAAGGAGCTAACTGGGAGTTTTTCGGCCTACTATTCGCGTCGTCTGTCAGAGACTTCACTCGCAATGGATTGTCAGCCGAAGAAAGTGCCGAAATAATGTCTGACACCATGACATACTGCGCCGATATAGCTATAGGTCGATGTGCTATTACTAATGTTAAAAGATGCGAATGGTGGAGTAATAACCTAGTTCATCTACGCAGATGTTATCGTAGAGCGCGTAGAAAACAGAATAAACTCAAAAAATCGAAAATCACGGGTGCCCCATTTGAGGACGCGTCACGTGATCTTAGAGTTGCCAAATCTCGTTACAGAGCTGCGGTTGAAAAGTCTAAATGTATTTTATTGCAGAGAGTAGTAGATAAATTAGACAGTGAGGGGCCGTGGTCTCCTTTGTACCATGAGTTTAAAGCTAATCGATCAGTTGACTCAGCTTATATACATAACATTAAAATAAATGATACACATACTACAGGTATAGAGGAAACCACGGTAGCGCTACTCGATACGCTCATCCCTGACGATGACACAGAAAGCGACAACGATTATCATCGCCAAATAAGAGCGTGGGCTACAGAGCCACCTCTCTCGCCGTCATCCGACTTACCATCGATTATTGAATTCCAGAACGTCGTACGAGCTTTGCCTTTAAATAAAGCCTCCGGTGAAGATAAAATATCCAATAAAATGATTAAAGAAGCGTGTAGGTCTGCAGGCGACTCAATGTTAACCGTTTTTAATCGATGTATAGCGGAAGGCGTTTTTCCGCGGGTATGGAGACGCGGGTTTATTCGGATTATACCCAAAAAAGGGGACAAACCCCCCGACGACCCGAAATCATATCGCCCTATTACGTTACTGCCAGCGCTTGGAAAGCTCTTAGAACGCCTTATAGTCCCACGCTTGTTGCCGGGTGGTCCTACGTTTAACCAGAGGCAATTCGGTTTTACACCCGGAAAATCGACTATCGACGCGGCCATTTCGGTTAGAGCAACTGTAAGTAATTCCGAATTTAAGTACGTGCTTGGGATATTTCTTGATATATCCGGTGCTTTTGACAACGCATGGTGGCCGATGTTACTTCTCAAACTCAAATCTCGCGGATGTTATGCAAACATTTTTTTAATTATTTGCTCGTATTTTTCTCAGGGAACGACTAAACTTAAACTTGGTCACCATTCCGTAACTAAACCGCTAACGATAGGCTGCCCACAAGGGTCTGTCTTGAGTCCGTATCTGTGGAATCTTGGTTTCGATGATTTCTTAGAAATACCCCTCCCACCTGGGTGCTCCTTAACAGGATACGCGGATGATGGTCTTCTTTTAATACAATCGAACACTAGATCAGGTCTTGAAGACTCGGCGGAAACTTGCCTAAATTTAATATCCGAATGGGGTAAACGTAACCGGCTTAGTTTTGCACCGGAAAAAACGTATCATCTTTTATTAAAAGGTAGTCTGGTAGGCCCACCGCGGATAAAGTTCAACGGCACGACTGTTAAAAAGAAAAACTCAGTATGTTACCTTGGTTTAGTATTGGAACGTAACTTCTCGTTTATTGAGCATATAAGAACCGTTGGAGAAAAAGCCAAACGTAACTTCTATGCCCTCACAAGAATATCGACATCGACTTGGGGACTTTCGTTCAACACGTTGAAAATTATATACGTAGCCACTTATCTGGGCTGTATGTGCTACGGTGCCCCTGTGTGGGCTGACAAGGCTACGATAGGGGCGGCACGCCGTAAATTGCTTCAAAGTCAACGTCTGGCGTTGATTTTTTTGTGTAAGGCATACCGAACAGTCAGTACTGAAGCGTTACCAGTACTCGCGGGCGTACTTCCGGTTGACTTAGAGGTACAGAGACGTGCGGCTATGTATTATTCCACTCGTGATAATATAAATACTGAATTCCTTCCAACACGTGACCGCGCAAAGATCTCGCGTTTGTTTAATTCTCAATTGGTGGTTAATGAAGACCTTCTAACTGAATGGCAAATCAGATGGGATTCGACTTCGAAGGGACGTCATTTGTACTTATTTTTCCCGAATGTGCGTGAACGCCTTGCTAGAGCGTGGATAGAGGTGGACCACTGTGTCGCACAATTCTTGACGGGGCATGGCAACTTTAAGAGTAAACTACTTTCCTTCAATCTAGTGCCTTCGCCTCTCTGTCAGTGTTCTACGATAAATAATGAGTACGAACAAACTGCCCATCATATACTTTGGGAGTGCAGTCTCTGGCAACATGAGCGTAGCCTTATGCTAGACAGTTTGGTTGTGACATCTGGAGTCGTATATTACATGGACCTTGTGGCGACTAAGGAGAACTTCCGTGCGTTCAAACGTTTTTGCCATACCTATTATTGGAAACAAGTATGAAAAATCAAATAGGCCCCTATAAAATATTAGCAGAATCCGTGGTGCCTTACGAGTGGACTAGCCTTCGTTGGTCCGCCTGTAAGAGTCTTCTTTTTAAGGTTGTATCGACCGCTTATTAATTATTTGCTTGTCTCCCGCTTTGCAAAGGAGGGAAGTGGAATATATGTTTTTCCAACTCCTCCTATTTACCTTTTTAATTAAATTTGTTGCGGGTTCCAAGACAATTTAGCGTTCCCCTGGGACTCGCCGAGGGTCAAACCTCGGTGTCTTCAGTGGTGACCACTGTAGATCCTGGCTTACAGGAGTAACAGTGGTGGGAATGAGTGGTGGGATTAGTCCCAAACAAAAAAAAAAAATCGTATGGCATTTAATAAAATATAGGTACATATGTAATAAAAATAGAAAAATAATACAAATTGAAGAATATTATGTCAAATTAAATGTCAATATCCAAGGTTTTTAACCAGGTGACTGTGTCAGGAGTAAGATGGATTAGATCGTCAGGAGGCCCCGAGTATGAGTATAACGAGCAGCGACGGACTATGTGCTCCATGGTTTGGGCTTCCTCACCACACACACAAATTGCTGAGTCTTTCAAGCCCCATTTATGTAGCATGTAGTTACATCATAGGGGTCATAATGATTATTGACTAGTTTAATAAGTTTCCTTTTTGTTTTATCTGTTTTTGATATTTATATATTATTTTCTGTTGCGTCGTGTGATGCGAAAAAAATAAAATTTATTTCTTCTTCTTTCTTTCTAGGGGTAGTTTTTCGAAAAATGCCGGAAATAGGTTTCTTAGATTCTTGTGTGCAATATAGAAACTAAGTCTTATGACTGTAGGTCGAGAAACATTTTTTGGACCTCAATTGGACCCCATTAGGAGTTGATTTTCAAAAAAATATTATTTTCACTTAGATTGCTATAATTTGATTAATGTATTCGCAAAGTTTCAACAATGCAGTATGAAATTTTTTTTCGGTGTTGCATAGTCAAAAGCCATGCTAAAATCCCTGTAAGGGTCGATATTGAAAAAGTGTGATATTTATTTGTGTGTTTGTTTTATTTCTTTTGTTTAGTACACTGACAAAGTTTCATGACAGTGTGAGGAAAAAAAATTTTTTTCCATATAAACTTTTGGAGCCCATTTGACCCACTTAAGTATGGAATTTCGAAAAATCCGTTCTTATTGTTCACCTAGACTATTTGAATAATGTTGGTTCCAAATTTCAAGATTGTACGTTATATGGTTTTTGCTGTATCGTGATTCCTAGAAAACACCCTGCTCTTTTATTAATATAGATAATATATAGATAGATAGAATGCATACAAGAATCTAAGAAACAATTTCCGGCATTTCTCGAAAAATCCCTAAAGTTTGCGTGAAGAAAGATCTCCATTTAATGCTATAATGCAACTATGGTAACGAAACTCGAAATCAACCGCTAAAGGCAACCAACCAACCACCGGGGTCTACCAACGGGGTTACCAAATGGTTTCCTTAACAACCTCATAAGTTGTTTAATGGAATTGCAAAATAAGTACAGTATCCTTTTAAATAAAGAAGTAAATATTTAAGAAATGGGAGCTATGATAGCTTACACAAAAATACAGGCTACATACTTGATACCTATTAGATCAGGGTTACTAAAAGTGTGAACAATATTGAAATCGAGCATCGGAAGATCGGACCAATAATAATAACGAAGAAGACCTTAGGGTACACCGGCATAATTGTGACATAAGGACGTTCAACATCTCAGTCCTCCCGTGACCATGGGTGCTGCAAAGCATTCGAAACGTCGGGATAGTAAAAGCTAAAATAAACCGTAATTAAATCCGTACAAGTAGTTTGATTTCAATGTGTAGCATTCGCGTAAATAAAAGACAACATTAGTGTAAACAAAATTTCAAAAAACTTCGATCCATAATTCAAAACACGTTTGAGTAACGAAGTAAACGCGGGCGAAGCCGCGGCTTACAGCTAGTATCTCAATAAAAACTCAAAAAGATAGTTTTACTCATAAAACTTCCAGAAGAAATTCTCTAAATCATGACTACAACAACTGCATCAAAATACTGTGTAGTTAAGAAGTAGTAAGTAGACAGACAAGCAGAGAGAGAGAGAGAGAGAGTATACACTTTTTTAACACGCTTTTATTAGCTTGACCTGTATGTATGTAACTATGATGGTAATGGAATCTTGCGATGCAATTTTGACCCACTTCTACACGTCCAAATAATTTGAAATTTTGCACATGTGTAAAGAACCGGTGACAATACAATAATATGGTATCATCGAGCTGATCAGATGCTGGGGCTCGAAGGTGGATATGGGAACACTTGGATGGTAACTAGTAAACACATCGTGTTTGGGCTCATTTGATTTGTTTTAAAGAGTTCTTTTCACTTTGACCATTAATGCGGACCTGATGATGGAACAGGAAGGTGGGTAACGGAACCCTGGAATGGCTACTAGTAAACACATCGAGTTTGGGCGCATTTGATTAGTTTTAGAGAGTTCTTTTCACTTTAACCATTAATGAGGACCTGATGATGGCACTGGAAGGTGGGGAACGGAACCCTGGAATGGCTACCAGTAAACACATCGAGTTTGAGCTCATTTGATTTGTTTTAAAGAGGTTTTTTCACTTTGACCATTAATGAGGACCTGATGATGGAACTGAAAGGCAGGGGAATTACGTAGTGCTTTCTTAAATTTAGCAAACTCATTGCGATACCTATGCGTAGGTAATATCTACCCTGTAAATATATGTTTTGCAACAACCTGCCTACGATTCAAGCTACGAATAAATAAAAATTGCCAAGTTTATCCGTATTTTAGACTAATATTTCTAAGACTAAAAAGTGTAAAATAAATTCATAGTTTAAAAAACTAAAAATACACGCTTTCATAAAGTACTTATACTGCACTAAAAAGTAATAAATAATTTATGGAACTCGTTCTTTCTTTCTACCCCGTGTTTGTCATTAAGCATTATATTTAAGTGTGAAAGCGTGGGGCGCCTTTTCTGAATAACAGCTTAACATTTCTTGCCAATTTCAAGTCGGTAAGTAAGTACTTTTATCGACATGACAATAATTTTTAATCAGTGAATACAGAGAAAAAGCGCCCCACGCTTTCACACTTAAATATAATGCTTAATGACTAACACGGGGTAGAAAGAAAGAACGAGTTCCATAAATTATTTATTACTTTTTAGTGCAGTATAAGTACTTTATAAAAGCGTGTATTTTTAGTTTTTTAAACTATGAATTTATTTGATTAATAAAAGCATGTTGTATTTCATAAATTTCAAGATTTATAGTTATTTTTGTTTATACTTCTTTTCAGGTATACTGCTGGCCGTCTTAACATAGTCACAGTAACAGAATCGAAAGGCCTTGCGACATTTGTAGGAACCTTTGCACTTCCTTCCCTCATATTTCTGTCACTGGCAAAATTGGATTTTAGCACTGTTAACTGGACATTTCTGTTTGCAATATTGGTTGCCAAAAGTGTAGTGTTCTTTTGTGTAATAATTGTTACACTGATCGTATCAAAACCATTGAATTTGGGAAGAGCAGGAATATTTGCTGTTTTTTGTACACAAAGCAATGATTTTGCTTTGGGGTATCCAATAAGTAAGTATTTATCATGTCAGTTATTTAGTTCTACAGGCTCTGCCTCATTGTGTTAGTACTTACAAAATTATTATGAAAAAGTTTTGATTTCAACTTATTTGTATGTACCTACTAAATAATTTAGAATACAGTCTGCCTGAAAACTGAACTGACCCATAACCCACAATTTGTTTAGACTTTAAAAATGATTAGGTAATGGTTTGGTTAATTTTTCTCACATTTTGATATTTAAATTATTTTTGTAAGTATATAAGACTACAGTTTCATTGCATTCATTTACTACAAAATATATGTATGGTGTGAACATATCATTTACAATAAGTATTAGGCATTTTTTTGAATCCTTACTACTGAGTTATTTACTACACTATTTGAAATATTGGGTAATCAAAAAGATCTGTAATGTCCAGGGTCTGTCAGTCGATCATAATTATTATGCCATTCAAGGACCCTCTCAGTCTGATGCCTTTGCATCCCTGTTCTCGATTTCACTCAAAGACTTAACTACTTAGGGATAGACCGGCCATAGCTTTTTATCACAAAACTTGTGACTAGTAGTAATAAATAGAAACATACGTATGTACCAAGCTGACAAAAAAGTTTTAATTTAGCGTAACAGCAGTCTAAAAAGTTATACGTCTTCATCAATGGTACTAGCTAAAGGTATTAATGACGTAGGTACTTTAATTATACTAATTTTAGTATCATAAAATGACAGAATGAGATTACAGTCTATTTTCATATTTATTTTGTAGATTTACAGGGTGGCAGTTACAGAAACTGACCGTTTTTGTATAAAAATATCGCAAAGGTCGCTCTATGTTTTTAGCTCTTTGATATCAATACAATATTTAGGTATACAGTGTCAAATAACGACTCATGGACACACACCTACTATTAAGTGTATCTACCTATCTAATATACCCAATAAAATCATGCGCACACGCACGCAAACCTTACACCACATACAAGACTAAACTAGTTTTTATTTCCAGTTTCGAGTCACTAGTTATAATATGCATTAATGTAATAATTAATTTGTTTTTGTTAACTTTAGGTAGGTCTCGTAACTTAGCTTGTAAGCATGTGTAGGTATACTATCGCACCGATTCGATAAATTAAATGTCTGCTTTATATTACCTATAACAATTTGTAAAAGTTCAATCAACCAATCAAGTAACCATTTAAAGTATCTCCCTAATTGGGCATTGGATTATTTACCAATTTTGTGATTTTGTACAAGGCTCTAAAATCATCTTCAATGCTAACTACAATTTACAATGACGCAGCGACGATGAAATAATATTATATCATCACAATCGAGTTCAAATTCAAACAACAAAAATAAACATATTTAATTTGCAATTTCGTTATATTTTAATTTGCGAACAAACACATCACGGACAAATCGATAAAAGTCCACTTTGTTCACAAAAATTTTTAGTAACTGCCTGATGGTGAACGGTGATATAGTCATAGATGGTAAAACTCTAGTGAGTTTATAAGCTAGTGCTTAATAAAGACACCAGGACCATTTGTCAAAAGAATAACTGTACTAGTTTCAAGAACGACAAATTAGAAATTAGGAGACCTACATAAAGATTCCATATAGATTCACATGCATAAGAGATGTTATCTGTATTCAAATTAATTACAGCTTAAACTTATTTTCAGTCAATGCTTTATATAAGAACTCTCATCCCGAATATGGTCTTTACTTATATCTGATGGCTCCTATATCATTAGCAATATTGAATCCTGTTGCATTTGTGTTAATGGAAATCAACAAACTAAATGACCGATCTAATGCCATTGAAAGTCAGAGCGAAAGACGGAACAAGTTACCTGTAATAAAACTTATAAAACAAATAGCAAAAGGTATTGCTTTTAATCCTATGTTGGTCATGACAGTTCTCGGGATTGTTGGAAATGTTGCCTTCAAGCATCTTATTTCGATTTACATCGAAGGACTTTTGGAGGTATGTAAACATTTATTCTTTCAATATATATATTTAAATTTATCATTTCCTGACTGTCCAATTCTGACTGAATTATTTTTACGAGTGTATCTATTTCATGCATCAACCCACTACACTCAGAAGCACATTTAACCGTCCACCTCCTTAAATCTGCATATCGTTTGTTTACGATAATTTGCGTTAACATTCCTAGGCGTTATTGTTAAAGTCAATCGTTCTGGCAATAAATAAAACAATTATAGCCATTTTTATTTTATTTTTGTCATTTTCCTTTGATATTTATCAGTTTAGTTGAGGTTTGATAATTTCACAGCTCTTTATGCAATACAGTAATTTTGTTTTCCAAGGTTTTGATTATTGTTTTTTTAGTTTAAACGTAGTGGTGAGGTGTCTTGCTCTAATTTACACCAATAAAACGCCCCTTGACGCAGCTGGAGCAGCCAGGGCTGACGTGCTTGCAGACGCTGGGTTTAGCCAGCGTCGGATTAGACGGATCCTTGGATATCCGCGTACCACTAAACAAGATGCTATCCGACGTTACAAAGAGACCGCTTCTTACACAAGAAGGCCTGGACAAGGTCGTAGAAGGTGCACATCAGAAAAATATGACTGTTATATCGTGTCGAACGTTCTTGGGAATCTGTTCACAACAGCTGCTGAGGCTCGTACCCGCTTGTTTGAGGTACGAAATGTAAGTGTGAGCGTTAGAACATGAAGAAGGTCAGCAGGGAGAGATTTGATAGCATTTCGACCACAGCTCACAAAAGACCGTGACTTGAGTTGGCCCGAAAACAGTTAAATTGGACATCGGAACAATGGAAAGCAGTTATCATCTCTGACGAGTTAAAAATTTCTTTAAGAGGTTCAGATGGGCGTCAGCGCTTGTACAGACGCCGCAGTGAAAGGTTTGCTGCATGTGCTGTGGTTGAAACAGTGACTTACAACGGGGGTTCAATAATGGTATGGGGTGGCATTTCTTACGACGCCCATACAGGCTTGGTAGTCTTCGATAGAGGTAGCGTTAATGCTCAGAAATATGTAAATTAAATCCTAGAACCACATGTGATACCATTTGCGTCATTTACTGGCGATAATTTTGTTTTATCGACAACGTTAGTGCACACACCGCGAGAGTAGTCACTGAATATCTGGACGACGTCAATATTCAGCGAGTGCGATTGCCAGCTCACAGTCCTGACCTGAACCCTATCGAACACGTCTGGGACAACCTCAAAAGACGAATTTGATCGCACACCAGCTCCTACGACCATCAGAGATACAAGCTGCGGCTATTGAGGAGTGGGAGAATATTCCCCAAATTGAGATTCAATTCTAGACATAATGATCGGGCTTTCAAACCGGTTGCAAGAAGTTGTTAGGGCAAGGGGAGGTAACCACTTTACCATTTTTAATTTGACAACTCACAACAGATGTTGTTTTTTAATGAATAATTTAGTCATGTTATTTTTTTTTGTAAAATACTGCAAATTCACATTATTTAATTTTTTCCATAAATTAAACATTTCAGACCTGACTCCTGTTTTGTTCAATATTGTAGAGGTGCAACCAGTTTATTATTGTGACAAAAACAGTTAAATATCAAGAGATTTTTTAAGAAATTGATATATATACTTATGTGGCCGGTTAATTGTGCCCCTGAGTGTACTTACATTAAAACAATGTAATGGCTATTTCTTAGACTCAGCCTGTGCATGCATTTAAATATATCTTGAACAATTTTAACACATTACGTCTTAATTATTATTTTGGGAATGCCATAGAATACTCGTACGTACCTATAATATGTAAAAATTTCCAACTTCCAATAATTAAATATGTCAGTAAGTAGTATCGATGATGTCAGCCGATTGAATTTAAAATTATTTAATAAAAAGTAGTCCAATGTAAATATGTATATGTTAGAGTTAATAATATATTTACATACTATATGGCTTAATTGCGTTTCTCGGTTAGTCGCATTTACATTCGTGTGACTAATAACTGTAATATTTTTTTAAGGTGTTTGGGCAGTCCTTCTCGGCGACTGCCTTGTTCTTGCTTGGACTGCGCATGGTGGGCCAAATCCACAGGTTAAAGGGACCAGCTCTCATCTTACCGTGCGTTTTAATTATGGTTAAATTGTAAGTAGTTATTTTGTGCACTTTTACTTCTCAATATTACGGAAATATAAGTATACAATACAATATTCGAGTCTTGTTTATTTCAGGATCATTTTGCCTGTAGTAATGCGGGAAAGTGTTGGTGCCTTCAAAGCTGGTTCAAATGAATCTGAAACTTTGTCTCTATCAACGTATGCGTTCTTATATGGCACCATACCAACTGCACCGGCAGTATTCGTGTTCTCTAATTTGTATCAGTTGGAACTGGACCTGGTAAGTTGAGACAGTTTTATTTATTTAAGATAGTTAGTTACATACATTATATACTTCTGTTTAGCTACTACTTCAGTGAATGGAGGTAATATTGGCGACTTAAATTTATTGTTACTGCTAACTACATTACCGTTGTTTGCATTATTGTTCAATAACTTAATAGTTATAATAATTTATGTTGTAGCATTGGTTGCTCAACGGGCAGCCGCTTGCTTTACTTGTCATCGATCGCAGGTTCGAATCCTGCGGTAAGCAACAGTTTTGTATAATTGTAACATTGGGCTGTAGTACAAGTTTTGAATGTTAACGTCAACTCTCAAACGGGCAGTTTTTCTTTATACGTTACACGCCAACGTCTCTAGCAGTAACTACCAAAAAACGATTAAAATGTAAGAGAGAAAACTTATAAATTGATTGTTTTCGCGAAATATCAGAAACCGTAGGTAGGTAATAGAATCCCTTAATTGGTTCAAACAATACAGGCCGATCCACCTGACCGATTCGTCAGAAAATTGAGGTGATTCGTCTCTATAGGCATATAAAAGTCGTATCCCCCACCTGATCTCTTCCTGGTCTTGTCGGTCTTTCGTCCCATCAGCGCACCTGTTTCTGCGCAAACAGTTGTGCGCTATGATTATCTCCTGCTTGGTCCTATTTTGTATACACCTAGTAAACTCAACAACTACTTCAAATAATAGTAAAACTAGTAAAAGCTATACAACTCTTCATGTTTTTATGAAAGTTTGTACTCATCGACGTGGTACGTGGGTCACACTGAAAGATCTTAGAAAATCATAAAATGGCTCAATGTAGAAAGTGGCGAATACTTTTATTGATGGTTCGAAGTAGTCACCGTTCCTTTCATTCATCGTCCAATTTCAATTCTGAATGTCCTGAGTAAGCTATTGGAAAAGGTTATACACACTTACATATATCCTGTCGTATCACCTTCAATACCATTAGAACAACATGGTTTCATGAAAGGGCGATCGACAGTTACGAACCTGGGTACGTTTATGGATTATGTTGCCACAAATATGGATGGTGGTTGTCAAGTAGATGTAGTCTATACCAATTATGAGAAGGCTTTTGATCGCGTAGATCACATTATATTATTACGTAAGCTTCCGGAACTAGGTATACGGGGTAACTTATTGAGGTGGATGGAATCATATCTTTGGAAACGTTCTCAAGCAGTAGTTGTGGGTGGGTTTTGTTCTGACTTTGTGGAAATAACATCAGGTGTTCCTGAAGGTTCCATTCTTCGACCTCTCCTTTATGTTTGTTATCTATATGATGTCCGTAAATGTTTTCATCATGCTATGTTCCTTATGTATGCCGACGACACTAAAATCTTTATGAAAGTCAAAAACAGCACTGACTGCGAAAATCTTAATGATGATCTAGTTCGTCTAAGTATTTATTGCACGGATAACCGTATAGGAATAAATGTTGCCAAATGCCATTCTATAACGTTTACAAGAAAGAAAAATCCTGTAGTATTCGACTATCAAATAGGACATAACAGTTTAACAAAGGTTCAAGTTGTAAGAGATTTAGGGGTCTTATTAGATGTAAAGCTAACATTCTCTGAACATACTGAAGCTATAACACTTTCAGCGTTCAAAAACCTCGGTTTTGTTTTGCGGGTTAGCACTCCATTCTCTGATATTAACTGTATAAAGTTACTTTACTATTCGTATGTCAGAAGCATCCTAGAATACTGTAGTACTATTTGGAACCCACATTATATAATCAATATTGACAGCTTGGAAAAAATTCAACATAGGTTTATAAAGCATTTGAACTATAGAACGTACCGTTACTCCCAAATTTATGAGGAATCTTGTAGGTACCACAATCTTCTAAGTCTTAAGGAGCGACGTACTTTATTGGATATGGCTTTTCTGCATGGTTTATGTCGTGGAGATATTGACTGCAGATTTGACTTGTAGAACCCTCTGCGTATGTACTCCAAAAATTCGAACAAGACTCACAAGTTTGTTTGCTGTGACTCATTCATCCACAAGCTATGCTCAGAACTCTATAGTTAATCGCTTACACAGAGATTATAATAAGAAATTTAATTCAGCGGACATTTTTTGTGGTTGTAAGTCTAGTTTTAAAAAAGACATTATAATAATAATGATGCAGGAGGGCTATTCATAGACACACGCATGCAGTTTTATTCATACACCCACATGAGCACACACATACACACATCTACTCAAACACACTGCTCCACACACACTTCTACACACATACACACACCTCTATACACATACACACGCATACTATTTAATTCTTGTTGAATACTTTTTGTTGATTAAGTACTTAGTTATTCTTTTTATTTTATTCTCGTGATTTCTTTGACTACTTTAAATTAATTAGCTAAAAAATGTAAATCTTGGCTTGTTCTTGGCTTTTTGTATAGGAAATATGTTCTGAGTGTGTTATTTTATGAGCTGTGGATTTTGTTTCAAAATAAAATAAAATCTTCGCAATCGATGGAACCACTGAGAAAAAGCGGGCTCATTCTTTCTTAGGGTTATCTTCTACGGCATTTTCGAACGCACTCATCGCATCTTCAGGACTCATTAAGCGAATATCTCGAAGTTTACCATTAATTCTTAGGAACAAATGAAAGTCGCAGGGCGACAGGTCGGGACTATATGCCGGATGAATCATTGTCTCTACACCTACCATAGCGCTGAAGCGTTGTCGTGGTGACGGAGCATACTGCTTCGAAGACGCTGCTCTCGAACATTTTCCAAAACAACAAGCAAACAACAGTTAACATAGTAGTAACTGTCCTTCCATGTTCTAGCACAACTATCGCAAAATGACTTTTCCGACCTAAGAACGAGGCAATCTTCTTTTATTCTTTTTTCCTTCATTTTCAACTTATGTTGGCCGTGGCTCAAAGGAAACACCCACTGAGGCGATTTTCTTTTGGTTACGGGTTTGTAGCAATATATCCAGATTTAATCGCCTGTGACGATGATCAAATACAGCATTAGACTCACTTCCGATGAACTTTTCGCGACACGAATCCATGCGAAGGCGTTTCTGGTCTTCTGTCAAAGCATGGGGAATCCATATGGTACAAATACAAAGCTTCCTGACGCCTAAATGGTCGTGTAATATTTTTTGTACTCGACTCATACCAAGGTCAAAGCTTGCCCGAATCTGCTGGTAGGTCACTTTCTTATCTTCCTCTATCATGCGTCGCACAACACTGATGTTATCTTCAGATGTCGCTGTTGAAGGATGTCCCTCACGCAGATCATGACCGAGCAATCTCAGTAGTGTGGGTGTAGCAATCTACACCCACGCTTAAACTCATTAAACCAATTGTAAACAGTGGCATGGGATTCTTTTTTAAATGCCCATGGAAGTCTATCATAGCTTTGTTGTTGAGTAAGACCATAACGAAAGTCGTAATAAATCGTGGATTGAAAAATTTCTCGCGTTAAATTCATTTTGAGGTGTGTAGCATAGCTACATGGTTTTGGGCACATTTCAGTAAATAAATGAGTAAAGTCAGCTGTTTTTATCAGGAGACTTAAGCTCCTATAGAAATAGTAATAGCAAACGCATAGTAACTATATTCTACTAATTTGTGACTAGGCGTTTGTATGTTAATACAAACGAAAACCGTATACGTAACCGTACCGTACGAAGGCCGTATGTTAATACGGCCTTTCTATATTGATTGGGGAATACTATGTTCTTATTTTAGTTATTTCTGGTAATAGGCGATGAAAGCTGCATCAGGTATTCTTATTTTCATTGGTAGAACCATAGGTAATATTTAGATACCTAGGTAAAGGGCACCTTTTAATAGAGGGTATTAGTCTTAAAATGGGCGGAGTCTACCGAGGGCGAGACGTTGCGATTAATGTTTAGTACCCGATAGCTAAAAGTGTTAACCAATCAGAGGCTGCCTCATTATGGAGACGTCTACAGGAATAAAAATACACCCTAACAATACAATGATATAACCGTAGGCCTATAGTACCTAGTTCACATGATAGAGAAAATACAATCGAAATCCTACAGCAGTCTTTAAACTATTTAAAAACAACTTACCAGTAATACTGGGTTTTCTGGTTTACACAAACTAAGATTGTACTTTAATAGACTTTAGCAATAAACAATTACGTTGAACACGCTGGCAATATTATTTTTTGGATATAATGATATTTGGTGTGGTGCTCGATGCTCAGCTCAGATGGTAATGGCTGGCTCAAATACTGAGTCAAGAACGAAACCTATCGAGAGGAGATGGCGTCGAACCGTCTAGAACAGCCAGTACCTAATTCGGTGGCCGCCCCTGATTGGTAGTCACTTTTAGCTATCGGGTACTAAGCATTAATCGCAACGTCTCGCCCTCGGTAGACTCCGCCCATTTTAAGACTAATACCCTCTATTAAAAGGTGCCCTTTACCTAGGTATCTAAATATTACCTATGGTTCTACCAATGAAAATAATAAGAATACCTGATGCAGCTTTCATCGCCTATTACCAGAAATAACTAAAATAAGAACATAGTATTCCCCAATCAATATAGAAAGGTCGTATGTTAATACAAACGCCTATAGTTCTGGTCATTAGAAGTTATAGATCATGTAAACAAAACCATTTTCACATGTTTTCTCGACAACCTTCCGCAGAATTTAGCTGAAGTTTATTTTAATTTATCTAGCACTATATCACGTCCATCTCGCACTGCATTTAACTATGAATTATATAGGAAAAACTAACAAAATTTACCAAAAATGCACAAACTAGGTAACGGCGTCAACACGAGCTGTGATTGTTTTTTTTTCGTAACTCTATTTGTCTATGGAACGTTAGTGAAGTTATGAAAAACGCGTACGATCGATACCGTTATTATAACAATAACCGTTATGATCAATACCGAGCAGCAACAGGGGAGTGAAAATATTATGAGTTCATTAGAAATTGAATTGTAATTATAAAAAAATGGCAACAATAATATTTGTTATGTAGTTTTTAGGGATGTGTGTACGGCGCGAGATTTTTGTTTTATTTTTGTTTTGTATAATTTTATAATACTAACACTATAAGCGCAGTGCTACCAGTATTAATGAAAAATTAGGACAGTGAAGCTGCGTGGGTCTGCTAGGTAATGTAATAAAAACAATATTTTACTAATTTTCTTTATTTTCTTCATCACTGTAATAATATTCTGACGTGTCATCATTGGAGTTACCCACATTAATAACAATCGGTTCTACCACAGAGTCTGTTGCCCTATCCAATATTCCATCTAGACTCTTCATTTTTTCTTCTTCTTTTAAAACATGGGTCACATTTTGCCCACTGTTCCGCCCCTATCCGCGCCAAACTATCTTACAGCATTACCTTAACATCTTCCATTTTAAATGTTTTATTATTTCTACCCACGTACTTAACCCTTTACTTGTGCCCATATCAGTTCTATTGGGTTTAGCTCGCTCAGTGTGTGGGAAGGCGCAAAACTGTAATATTTTATGATGCCGCTAACTCGTCAATGTACATTTTTTTAAATTTCTGTTTATCTATTTTAGCGACTAGTTCCGCTTTAATTTCCGTCTCATTAAATTCGTCTTATTAAATTGAATTTCTTTATCGCGCAACCAGTTTTGTATGGTTTCCTTTCGCCAATTCATGTTAGGAACCTTCTCTATTTGACGCGAATGATAGGGCGCGTTGTCCAATACTATGACTGAACCAGAAGGAATTTTCAGCAAATTGTTTTCAAACCACTTCACAAAACTGTGAGCATCCATCTCACCGTGGTAATCTCCTTCAGCTTTCTGTGCTTGTAATATCCATTCTCCTTCCTACCTTCAACAAATCCGTCTTCGTTTCCAATATGGGTTATAATTAACCGTTTACCTTTCTGCGGATTTTCAGCCCACAAGAGAGTCCTCTTAAAAAAACATCTCTACTGGATGTTATACTATCGTTGACCCATACATTGTTTTTTTTCTACCTACATTCTAAATTTTATCATAATACCGCCCCACGTGTTTTATGACCACCGAGATTCCGAATACACCAAATGTTAATTACCTGTAACCGAGTTTGCCCATTGTTTTCTTAGTGCCGTCTAATCCTTTCAACCACTATACAATAGGTACATAATATGTACATGACCAAAAATATAATTTTTGGACGGTAGGAAAACATTTCAATGTATCTATTATATGAACACATTATTGTTAGATTTTTAGTTAGGGAACCTATGTGTTTTGGATATATATTTTGATACTAGCAGTCCCGCACAGCTCCGCCCGCGCTCTTTTCACGTTTTTAGTTGCCCGCATAGGCTTATTATGTAATACGTATTACACATTTTTAATAGTATTAGATACATAGGTACTCGGTCTTATACATAACCTCCTTTTTGAAGTCTGTTACAAAACGGGGCCTATCTTTTACTTGCCCTCTGAAGCACGGAGACGCTTAGAATGTAATTAAATGGTCAGTCTATGTAATGACCTTGCCTTATGTTGCTTAACCTTATAAAAAATATCCTATGTCTGTTTCCTGGTTCTAAGCTACCTCCCCACCAATTTTCAGCCAAATCGGTTCAGCCGTTCTTTAGTTATCAATAGTGTAACTAACACGACTTTCTTATATACATAGATATGTATTTTAATAATGGGACTTTTTGGCTGAATGGGCGATTATTATTAATGTTTATTTTATTAAATATTTATTACTCTTTTTCCACTTCCACGTGTTGGTGATGCTTTACACAAATCGTCGTTACGAGTAACGGTTAACTGTAATCGATTATGATTCGTTAAGTGTCTACGATACCACATCACTAGTTAGTTCGTCAATTCATAGACAATTCCAATGTTAGTAAACATTGGAACTTCGAATGAAAAATAGTATAGTCACAAATTAGTAGAATATAGTTACTATGCGTTTGCTATTACTATTTCTATAGGAGCTTAAGTCTCCTGATAAAAACAGCTGACTTTACTCATTTATTTACTGAAATGTGCCCAAACCATGTAGCTATGCTACAGGTGTAACAAGATATTACAAATTAATGCAAATATATCACATTAGGTTACCGAAGAGTTCTATAAAATTACATTTAAAACAAGTTATAATTGGCAATGTTTCTATCTGGCCAGTTCTAAAAACTTTCAGTGTCACCCTGGTATTAGATTGCAATTCGTTCTATACTTTAACGAATTTCCCCATTTATTATTCTTACAGATGGCGTCTTCCATGGTGATCTGCACATTTATATCGGGACCATTGATGTTTGTGTCCGCACAGATGATATCAATAAACAAAGATTTTGCTGAACAGTTAAAAAAGTTCGGTTTTGATTTATCAATTTTGGCACTAATCGGAGCATTGTGGGTGACTTTGGTGTTTGTAGTTACCAAGAAGTACAAAGGAATGCCACATAGACTGACACTATGCTTAGTTGTCTCCCAGGTACAATCATTTATACAAACTTCACACATCTGCAAAGTAAGCTTATACGTTGTCATTGCTCTAAAAAGACTTGACCGAACAGATTAGTCACTAGGTGTTCATTCCTGTCCCATGTTTCTTAACTCTCTCGTAATGCAAGTTCTATAGAAAAGATTATATTCAAATTTTTTTATAGTCGAATTATTAATTCTAGTTTCTGATGAAAAAAAAATAGTGAAGAGACAAAATGATTCTTTTGATCACTCAGTCAATACTCGAGAGCAAAAGAAACATTCGTGAACTCAGACCAAAATAAAATCCAAAAAAAAGGGTCCAAGGGATCCAAGGGTCTAAAATGGCCGCTTTGGTGAACCATAATATGAGTATGTTACGATTTAATTTTACTTCATATGGTAGAATTAACACCAAATATGAATCTGTTAATAAATGAACTGAATTATGATTCACCTAAAATGTGTGACCATTTTTCAAAAACTAGTAGAATTATTAAGGAACAACTTGAAATTCAAAACATGAATTAATTTTAGGTGAATTGCTAATGTGGCCTTTTTAGACTCGCAGAAGTTAGAAGCCAAATGATAAATAAGATGACGGCGTGTCGTGGCATGTGTAAGGCCAAAGTCAATTCCCTCCCACCGTCTTGGCGTATGTGTGATGTTTTTAAGATAGAATTATTACCGATGCAAACTTATTGTTCATCAATTTCACTAGATTTTATTATAGTAATCATCTATTTACAACTAAATATAATTTCTATTTAAAATTATTGTTAGTATTATGTTCCCATTAACTTTGAGCAAGTGATTGAATCACTATAAAATGGGAACATCACTACGACTATTAATATGGCAATATAATTTTACAAAGTGACATTAGCAAATGTCAGTTTACTCCAGTGAATTAATGATTGGACTTTAGCGCATCACACAGTCTCCGTGGCGAGACAAAAACATTTAGAACAAATTAAAAATGTCGGAGTCACGTTTGCTCACAGGCTGTGTAATGATATTGTGCACTTTGCAATGGTCATTTGGAATACCAGTTCCTACCATGTTTTTTTGAGCACAGAACTGGAACATCCGCTTAATAATCTATATCGTACAGACACCTATTACAATGTGTAAATCAGATGCTGCCAAGGCAGGCGGGTCCTTAAGCAATCGGCTTTTTGTTTATCAAATGGCAATATTGTAGGCGCTCCTGGCTATCAGCGTGGTTTGGGGCGGACCGCTCAACTCGTACCCGGTGTCCTGGCACTCGACCCTACAACAAGCTATGCGGATATTCAGCATGTACTCCTGCTTGCTGTGGACCTCCATGCTGTCAGTCGGCCTTCTTATGTTGCAGGTGAGGACTCCTTCACATTTCAAGTTATTGTCATAGTGTGTATTATTATTATGTTCTTAATGCCTACGGGAAAAAAAGGGAACAAAGCTGCCAGGCTGAAGTGGGCGGGACATATTTGTTGCATGAAGGCAGACAGGTGGGCCAAGGTTGTCACATAACCTTGGTGCCAAATGATGGACGTTGTCGTCGTGGAAGGTCTAAAAAGCGTTGGCGTGACGACTTAGACGCATTTAAGAAGGATTGGTCTGAGATGGCTCACGACAGGGATATGTGGATGGTCATGGGGGAGACCTTTGCCCAGCAGTGGGACAATAGGTATAGGTTAAACAGAGTTGGGCGTAATCAACTACTTTTGTAATCTGATTAATAATCTGATTAAAAGTAATCATGATTACATTTAATCAGATTGAAGTAATCGTGATTACTTGTAATCAAGACTACACATGTAATCTTTAATCTTGATTACAGTAGTTAGTAATCAAAATTACATGATTGTTTTTGACTAAGTCGTAAGATAATTAACTATTATTTTTTCGAGCTTTCTTTATTGTGCTTATTTGTATTAAGTTTTAGGTAACTAGACCTTGTGTGCTCGGCTTTTAATGTTACGAAAAGACGCGGTAAGGGTGCGGAGGATGGGCTATCATATGAACAGGAGATATGTACCAAGACCAAAGATCAACGGCCGTCCTTGGGCCCAGTTGAAAGTCTTTTCTCATACGCAACTACGAGTATGATCAATTCACCTAAGTCACAAAGAACTTACCACCCACCAGTCCCCCCACCCCCTTCGAAGGGGGAGGCCTTTGTTCAGCAGTGGACGTCTTTCGGTTGGTAATGATGATGATGATGACATAGACCTTCAGATGAAATGTTTGAAAAGAGGGTGCTATTGAAATCTAATAAAGGCCGCATAGCGTAAATAACATTCCGATTATGACAATCCAGTAGATTTTGGCGTAAAATAATTAATTTAAAAATTACAATTTATGTCTGACTAAAAAATAAAGATGATTTATTATTCTACAATTACATTTTATTGTTTTTCAAAGTTCTCACTGTTGGTCGAATCAATCAGAAAAAGTAATCAAGATTACGATTACAGATTAATAATCATTAATCACCAAATATGATTACATTCTTGATTACTTTTGTAATCTGTAATCATGATTACAGATTACAAATTGTAATCGTAATCCTTAATCATTAATCTGATTACATTTTGCCCAAGTCTGGGTTAAATAAGAAAATAAAAACATATGCCTACGGGACAATTTTTACTTTCCATATTGCTACTGGACAATGTCATTCTTGAAAGCTGCTGTTTTGCACCCAAGAAGCGAGAAAGGAAATAGAAGATATAACTGTTTATATTGTTTACTATTTATTTTTTTATCTCTAGTCTCAGAATAATAATATAATAATATCTTGGGACAATCCACACACGGTCATCTGATCCCAAACTAGGCAGAGCCTGTACTATGGAAACTAGACAACTGATACTAATACTTATATACATTTTTTTTTTGTTAATACATACTTAAATAGATAAATAACACCCAGACACTTGGTGGGAATCGAACACATGACCCATCGGTTAGCGGACAGGGTGTCTAACCACTAGACCAACGGAGAATAGTAACTCCTTTGGGTATTTATTTATTTTACAATTAATGTACACAGAAGAATACAAGTAACATAAAATTAATAGGAAAGAAAGTACAAAGGTGCTGCGTGTTTCATGTATTTGCATCGATATAATATATAAACTAGATTTGGTGTCACGGTTCAAAAAGTGGTAGCGAGAAATAGCGCCCTTGTGTCGCTATTTCTTTACAAGCCACATCCTGACACATTTATTTTTGCCGATAGGAGTGTCGTTACTGTCTGTATGAAACTGTCAAACTACACGTAATTAACATAAGTGAAATGTTAGTTCACGTTTCCGCCACCAGCACAGATAATTTTGCAACTTCCGCGACCACATTTTTCAGTTTATATATTATATCGATGTGTATTTGTGTATTTTTCGCGTTTCCTTATAGTTTCGAATTTGGCCATCCACGCCCACTTGAATTGAAAAATTCTCTGGTGGATAAAACCGCTTAGAAAACCATTTTGTGGCTTAGGAGGAGTGAGCGGATATACAGACAGACACACACGGAAAGCGACTTTGCTTTATATCATTTAAAGAAAGAAAAGAAAATTTGGCTTCGCAATAATACTTAAGATTGTTTCGATGTCTGTAGGCAGGCGTGTCGCTTACCGTCAAGCAAACGAACTTGCTTGTCTCATCACTCACTAAGTAGAAAAAAAAAATACTAAAAAGATATTTCTTTATTGGTTGCAGAGTCGTGGCGCTTGTTTCGTGATGACGTTATGGCCTGTACTAGGTTTCGTGGCGTGGGGCGCCCCCGGTGTGATGGTCGCCATTCTGATGGCCACCAAAGAAGACGGTGACCTGGACCACAAGGCCACTGATGCTATACGTCTCTGTCTGCTCGTGTTCTGTCTCACCGGTAATTACAAACATTTATATCCCACGATGTTCTTTGAGTCTGTGGCACCTATATTATTAATAACTAGCGAGGATTTTATGATCATGACCTAATCTTGAGAATATTAACTGGCATCGTGTTTTTATGAGCGTGCTATTGAATGCGGACGAAGGAAATCAGACGGAATTTTAGTTATTTATTCATGATAAAAAAATGGTTGATACAAAATTAACAGTGAGAAAAATCATGGTGATTTATGTATCGTTGCTTCACTCGCTAGCATGTTTAAATTAACAGACAATTGAAGCGATAAGAAATAATAGTTAGCTATATTTAGGTAGTACCAACAGACAATCACACATGGATAGCAGCTAGCAATGACATGTGTGTACAACTGTACGAGTACTTATTAAATCTTCAGATGTTAGCACAATAATTGCTGCTATTCGTCTGCAATTGTCTGTAAGTTCCCATGTGATAAGTATACTGACTTAATCTACTCGAGGTAATTAAAAAGACATTTGTACTCCATGATCATTATCATCATCGGTGCACATCAGTCCACTGCTGGACATAGGCCTCCCCCAAGGCACGCTACTGAGCCTGATCTTCGGTTCGCCTCATCCAGTTTCTGCCATCCGCTCTGCGAATATCGTCGCTCCACCTGGTCTCGGGGCATACTCATTTCCCGATTCGCGGTCTTTACTCCAGAACCAGTTTACTTCCAAGTTCATCGGTTCTGCGGCGAAGATGACCAGCCCACTGTCACTTCAGCTGGCTAAACCTTTGAGCCATATCGGTCAATTTGGTTTTCTGTCGAATCACTTCATTCCGTATTCGGTCCCTTAGCCAGCATAGCTTTCTCTATAGCCCGCTGGGTGACCGAAGTCGGTGGACTAGTCGTACCGTGAGTGCCCACATCTGGGATCCGCCCTTATGTCATCACGGGTAGGACGATTTCGGTATCGGTGACGAAAAGATCGACGAAGTTTTCGACGACGGACGATTCGGACGAATTCTGCCCAGACTGGCTGTATTCTTCTTTTGACTTGCTTCTCAAACTTACCTTTACCTGCTAAGTAGTGTTTTACACACCATTTACTTTTTAAAACGGGCCTCTACGTGTTGGATCCGTTCCCACGCAAGCCTCTTAAAAACGGGGTTAAACCTGTAAGTAAACAAATCATAAAACTATTTTGTTAAATTTATTTTCAGTGACGACCGGATGTCTGATACTATACATGAGGTACCGTCGGCGCAGTTCACAGTTCGCATCCCTGTCAGCCGAGGTGGCCAACAGTCTGCCTGAGGAAACCAGTTTAATCGGCAACGCCGAGCCCACGTCACAAACACAATCGTTGTATACTAATGGTAAATAATTACATCCTAGCAGTTTCCAAACTGGGCGGGGCCTGTACTCTACTATGGCAACTAGACACCTGATACAAATATATATACAGTAGTAACAGCGGATCTTTGTGTGTCTGAAGTTAGTTGTAAGACGCTGCGCAGTAGCTCTTTTTACCCGACTACGGAACGGAGGGAGGGTTATGATTTTTACAAGAATGTATGTATGTATGTATGTTCATCTGTTCCCGAATATCTTCTAATCTACTTTACATAATTAGACAAGAAGGGTGTCGTTAGAAGCGCCTTGATTGTCCGCTGGTTATAGGCTATATAATATTACATTAAATTCAATGTGGCGCCATCTACAGGACAAAAACTTCTGAAGTAAAACAAAAATATTTTTTGATTAAGTTGTAATTAGGTACACATGTGTATTTCTGTTGCCCAAGCATGATCGTGTAAAGTAAATAATCATCATCATCAATATATATAAAAGGAGATGTCCTGATTGATTGACTTATTGACTGACTGACAGACAACGCACAGCCTAAACTGCTGGCTCTAGAGACTTGAAATTAGGGAGGTGTATTCTTCACAATACGTAAACGCACACTAAGAACGTAATTTTCAATGTTCGCATCCTAAGGGGTCCAAATAGGGGGTTTTAAGTTTTATAAAAAAAGCGTTATAATTCATGAACGGTTGGTACTAGAGCCTTGAATTTTCACACACAGATGCCTCAAAGCAAATAAACAATAACGTGTTTTTGCATTTCTCGAAATTTTCTAAGTAGAAGTCACAGGAGCTAAATTTTTGTGTAAAATAAATATTTTACAATTTTTTAACACATTTCACTGTTTTCCGATACAATATGATAGATAGGATTAGGACGAAGTCAGGTTTAAGAAATTATGAGGGTTTTAAGGTCAAAATAGGACCCCTAAGTTAAAAATCTCGCGTGTGGTGTCTTTTAAAAGGTAATTGGAAACCGTTTTTTTTTATGATATAAGCAGTAGGCATGAGTTATATCATGGGTTTTAAAACTAAAATACGACATCGATGTTTAAAATTTGAATCTCATATGATTTCAAAAGTGATGGGAAAAATCATATTGTTTAGTTAAACTATTTTGCTAACTGCTGCGTTAGCTCAAGTGTGGCTTCTAAGTACACGCAAGGTTTCAATAAGAGGCTGCCGAGAGTGTCCGCAAATGCGCGCTCCCGCGTCATGCTGACACCTAAAAAAAACAATCTGCCGCCACGCTCCTCAGCCATACGCCCGGACAAATAACGGGCAACCTTCGTAGTTGTCGGTTGGACGTTTGGGTTGTGAGCCCCTAGATGTCCATTGAGTACGGGGCGTTTTAGTACGTAAGATACTCCGCTTTGGAGCTAGGTACCGAATCAAACAAAAAAAAAAAAACCGGTCAAGTGAGAGTCTGACTCGCGAATCGAGGGTTCCATACCTTCTTTGCGCGTATTAATGTTATTGATTTCAATTCAATAAGAGGCTGCCGAGAGTGTTCGCAAACGCGCGCACCCGCGTCAATCTGCCACCTAAAAAAAAAAAGCTGCCGCCTCGCTCCTCAGCCATAATCCCGGACAAATAACGGACAACCTTCGGAGTTGTCGGTTGGACGTTTGGATTGTGGGCCCTAGATATCCAGTCAGAAATGATGGGTACTCCACGCCCTCAACGGATCTAGCACGACTTTTCCTGTAACCCTGTATATAAAAGGAGATGTCCTGACTGATTGACTGACTGACAGACAACGCACAGCCTAAACTGCTGGCTCTAGAGACTTAGGGAGGTGTATTCTTCACAATACGTAAACGCATACTAAGAGCGGAATTTTCAAAATTCGTATCCTAAGGGGTCCAAATAGGGGGTTTCATGTATTATAAAAAAGCGTTATAATTCATGAACGATTGGTACTAGAGCCTTGAATTTTAACACGCAGATGCCGAAAAAAAAAACAATTACGTGTTTACGAAATATATTTATTAAAACTAAGTAATTATTATAGCGATACTAACTTAATTCTAATAATTCTACGTGATTTGTAACGAATTATAAAGCCCCAAAATAAATAAAATAAAAAATAAGTTTTAAAAACTAAAACCCGACTACGGATAAAATCGCAGTCTAAAAAGTAGAAAACAAGAAAATATTTCTTGTCAGATATACTTATCTACCAACGCCTTAAGCAATTAATTATCGTCTAGTAAGTAGATAATTTGTATATTTCAATTTAACGTATTATAAGTATAATTAGTATAGATTGTAGCCGTAGTCGCATGCCACTGATGCCTGATGATCCGTCGTGGCGTTGTCGTTTATACATAAGTCGGCGATCTGTCCCCCTAGACAATGTAACATTCTACAAGCGCTATCGCGAATAGAAAGTTTAAAATTGTATGAGAATGACATAAGTCATCGAAAAATCACGTGACATATTGTAGGGAATTGACACCATTAGCGAATGAAGAAATAGATTCGCTATGAAGCGATTGCATCTTGTCTAGGCCCTCTGGTCAGCTGCTAGTCGTCGAAGTGCATCCTGAATTTTGTGTTCCCAACGCGACAATATAACATTGGCCATATTCGACATTACCAAGGTGGCATGCGACTACGGCTACAATCTATAGTAATTATACTTATAATACGTTAAATTGAAATATACAAATTATCTACTTACTAGACGATAATTAATTGCTTAAGGCGTTTGTAGATAAGTATATCTGACAAGAAATATTTTCTTGTTTTCTACTTTTTAGACTGCGATTTTATCCGTAGTCGGGTTTTAGTTTTTAAAACTTATTTTTTATTGTGTTATCGTATTCACAACTCCCGACTGTAGTTGCGCAATGGTTCGCCAAACCTAACTTAAGAGACACAAAGATCCGCTCTACCTTCTGTACCTTTAGTGCTTAGAGAAAGAAACCAATAGAGAGCTGGCACTTTCTTTCTCATTCGCGCAAGAAAAGAATGCATTTCTATATATTATATGTGATAGAAAGAAACAGAGCATATGATTTTTTGTCCCTCAGCGTGTGTTCAAAATCTGGCGCACCGACGGTGCGGTTTCTTCGAGTACTCATGAAATTTTCTAGTTCACGATCTAGCTTTGGAGTTTTAAATTGAATTGCATTATGAAATATCGTATAAACTACATAATAGGCGCATTTGAATAAATATTCATAACGTGTGTTATGTGTACGAATGATTATTTTCTGTCCTTATCGGTGGCACGCTAGGTAGATGTCTTGTTATATTCTGTCTACGCTGTAGTGATATTATTAGTGCATCAACATTATACAGCTTAATTTTTTATGCAGTGCGTATACTTCTATCAAGTAATCAATATCGTTAATAGGATATATTTAAACTAAAAAAAAAAACATTCTTATTTGTAATGTAACACATGTGTCCAGGTGTAGGATGCTACGGCACGATCACAGCGAGCCCATCCCCCAGCAAACGAGCCGAGTGCTGTTCGAATGACCCCAACTGTGAAAACGACCTTGCCATCCCGGAAGACATTGAAGACATTAAGTATGTTCAATAATTTTTGCTTTTACACCACCTTTGCACTGCACATCAATTGAACTTTAAAGTTTTGTAAACTTGGCGTTCACATGTGCCAGATTTCCTTTGAAAAGGCTTGTTTCAGTAGCTAACGGTAACACTTTCTACCCGACGTTAGCTGTAACTGTTCTTATACATGTCACCATCATTATCACCAGCTGGATGACGTCCCTTGGAACGCCACAATGAACAATACCCTATTTGCATCCACCGATTACCTGCGACGCGCAAGACGTCGTCTGTCCACCTAGTGGGAGGCCTGCCTACGCTGCGTCTTCCGGTTCGTGGTCGCCACTCGAGAACCTTTCTACTGCATCCGTTATCGGTTCTTCGAGCGATGTGGCCTGCCCTTTAGTTCATCGGCGAATCTCCTCATTCCGCATTTTATCGCGCAAAGAAACTCCGAGCATAGTTTTCTTTATAGCTCAGTGTGTGACTCTGAGCTTCTCTTGAAGGCGCTTGCCTTTAAAGACCACGCCTCAGTATCACGTATGTCATTACTGGCAACAGACACTGGTTAAAAACCTTTGTATTCATGCATTGTGTTATTTCGGACGAGAAGATATCGTGTAGTTTCTCGAACGCTGCCCATCCGAGTTAAATTCATCGGGTGAAAGTTCGGGAGTTATTCTTCTTACAAATGTGGTTGGCATAAAAATCTTGTTGAGCGCAATGTTTGTCAGCGTCAAGTTTGATTATGTTTTGTGACAAATGATGGACCGTCGCATATATGAGCTCAGATTATATTGTTACGGCAACAGGTATGGGGAGAGAAATGTTCTCTAGTGGCGACCACGAACCGGAAGACGCAGCGTAGGTAGGCCTCCCACTAGTTGAACAGACGACATTGTGAGCGTCGCAGGTAACTGATGGATGCAAACAGCCAATTGTCGTTCATTGTAGCGTTCCAAGGGGGAGGCCTATGTTCAGCAGTGGACGTCTTCTGGCTGGTGATGATGATGATGATGGCAACTCCTCCCTTCAAAGGGGGACGCCTTTCTACAGCAGTAGACGTATTTCGGCTGATAATGATCAAACTGGTCCCATTTCAAGAACTGGATTAGTGATTATTAAAACTAACTGACGTTGTTTTTAATGCGTCAGTTAATAGTTAAATGTGTTTGGTTCAGGGATTGCGCGTGTCCGGTCTCGCCGTCCCAGCGTCGTCGTTGCAGTGAGGGCGCTTGCTCCCAATCAGCCCTGAGCCCGTCGCCGCACGAACATGGCGCACAGATGCTCAAACACAGTGTGCTCATCATCGTCTCCAGTCTCAGCATGTTCATTGTAACTATATACTATATGCTTATTCTTTACGTAATATAATACAGTCTCATTCAGCGTCTGTCTGTGTATCAGCTAACTCCTTCTGAACCACGCAACGCATTTTTAATCGGTGTTCACCTTCAGTTAGATAATTTGTCACTGGAGGTTTAAATACATTACCACGACTTATTGGTTAGCGGCTAGGGTGTCAATCTTTTTTTTTTTTTGACGCGGGGGATATCTTCCAAAGATCCCCGGGAGCTGTGGGGCTCGACCGGGGTATGTGGGATTCTTACCCACTAAAACCCCGCGGCTGCCGCGTCGGCACATGAGAGGGAGGAGGGCCCAGGGCTCTCCGGTGGGATCTGCACCAGGGCACAGTGTAGAATTTGACCTTAGTAGCGGCCATCCTCATTTTATGTTAGAATTCAATGCATTTAGTTATTATAACTTCACTTAATTTAGAAGATACAGAGCATTTTTTAAAAGGTCATTGACCTCCATGAAATCTGTTTTCGGCTGTATTTCTCGTAATATAAGAAGACCACTCTTAAAATAAATACAGCCCGATCTTCGTTGTAAATAAATTCTTAAACAATAGTATAACAAGTATAACAATCGAAATACACATTATTTTTATAGATGAATACTCAGAGGGACAAATACTAAGGGACGTCTATAATAGTCACGATCAAACATCTGAAATATTGCACGTTGCAAACATAACTTACCCACCGACTAGGTACATTGTTTGACACCCCTAACTTTAAATTTTGAATCGAAATATCTCCGAAGCTTGTAGCATCTGTTTTTTTTATGGTACCTAATACTTATTAGAATGCTTACCACATACGTTTTGAAAAAAAATGCGGCTTTGCACAGATAAAGTAGATAAAAAATGTTAGGAAATCCCAGAAAAATCGACTTTGTTGCCTGAAAGAGCATAATTTATTACCTTTTTTTGTACATATTGGTACTTTTAGATGATATCTATCATACAGTCAATCATTTAATGAAATATCAATATCAGAAAAAGAGATAATTGGTTTCTATGGTTTCTATGGACTTTTCTCCATGGAGTTTTATTAGTAGTTTCGTTTGATGGTTATCTATCCAAAGCATAACATAAAAAGCGATGGCCGCAACTAAGGCCAAATTCCACACTGTGCAGGGGCCCCTCAGTGCCTTGCCTTTGAGCCCGCCGCCGGAGAACCAATCACGGTGCTCACAGGAACGGGGGTCGCAACCCCGCCGCCGTCCTCCTCGGAATCGCCGCCGTACTCAATGGACGTTCAAAGGGCCCACACCCCGAACGTCCAGTGACTCCGAAGAAGGGTGTCAATCCTAGACCAACAGGCCCGTTGAACTATGTTTATAGGGTATGTTCATACCCTTTATCCATTTGCCATTTGCAAGAGAAAACTCAATCGACATGCTCCCTAAATAAAGAAATTGTTGATAAGGTATTATTAGACAAATTGAAGAAGAAAAAGAAGAAACATTTAATGTGACAAAAAAATACATACAACACATAAAACAGTAATTTGAAAGACGAGAAAATATAGTAGATATTTAAAAAAAACAATACAGTCTTTAATTTAGTTTGGCTCTTAGAAATAACCAAACTCAATTTGCTAAATTGCTTTTGTCTTGGCATAACGATTTTCCACAAAATACCTGCAAGTACAACTCTGTCTTGCTGATACAGATTTATAATGTAGTTTATTTATATTTTTAGGGTATAACATATACAACGTGGCGAATAATGTTGAACGACGAAAGCGGTGTGTTCGTCGAGATTGAGTTTTTGGACATTGTCGCCAACTACGGGCAGGCTCTAGTCATGTTTATACTATTTGGACTCGACCCGTCGGAGATAGCTGTACCGGCAATCAGATATTTGAGGAAGAAGTGGTATGTTTTATTCGGTTATTATCGTCCTATTTTTACTCACGACGGAACCCCGGTAAGACGGACTTAACAAAAAAATAATTACAAATCCATCCTTGGTGGGCAGTTAGGCAGTAATGTGTATATTATCAAAATTGGGTGAACGTTGTTTAGCGCGAAAGGAAGCTAACCCTAACAAATTATTGTTGTTTAAAATTTACTCTTTAAAATTACTAAAAAAAAAATTACTCATATGAGGGTATTTCTTTTTGTTTCTTTGGTTTCGGGTGGGTTGGGAGATTTCTTTTATTTGATTTTTTGAAAAAAGTTTAACAAAGGGTCAGATGACCATATATCCCCTTTTTTGAGCATCTTAAGCTTCAATTGTTTTTATGGCTTGAATGGAGTAATTATTTAAATAATTGTTAAATTTTTTAGGCACGGCGACACAGTGGTGCTACCATCGATAGAGGACTTGAGCTTTGAAACAAAGCATGTTTGCGATCAATTCATTACGCATCACTTGGAACGCTGCAAGGCAGCTATTGCAAAGGATACAAGGTAATTGAATTTATATTTTTAATAACAAACTTTTTAAACTTTAATGTTAATAAGGGGGCGTCCATTAATCACGTGAGGCTCGAGGGGGGTGGGGGGTGTCCGAAAAATCACAAAATTTCACATGGAGGGGTATAATGAGACATCACGTGTATTTATTTTTCGTTGAATGTACGATTTCTAAACCAAACAGCGGCACGAAGCCTTGACTCACCGTTGCCGGCAACGACTTCCCCTTTAACATTTAATCAGTTACCTGTATTCAAAGATAATATTCCGATAATTTCAATATAGTTTGTACAAAAAAAAATACTCGTGATTTTTTTAGTATAAAACCTCACCACATATCACCAGGCGGAGGAGGGATTAAAAAGTTGCTAAAAAACGTCACGTGATTAATGGATGGCCCCTAATTAAATACTTATTATTATTATTTTTTTGTAAATACATACTTAAATAGATAAATAACACCCAGACACTTGGTGGGAATCGAACCCACGACCCATCGGGCAGCAGCCAGGGTTTCTAACCACTAGACCAACGGGCCCGTCACACTTGTACTTATACTTGTCTAAGATTCCAGGTATGCAACACATATGCAAATTCTTTGGTCGTAATTGTTGTTCGTTGACTGCGTACAAGGTGGCGCATGCGCACGTACCGGCACGTGTTCCGCGGCTCGTGCCTGGTGCGCTGGCTGCAGAGCTGCGGGCTCGCTCGGGACGCCTACGAGGCCGAGCAGTACGGCCGCCACCTGCTCGACGGGAGGCTCATCGCCCACATCAACAACGCCCACCACTTCTCTGACTCGCCGCTACTATACACCTTCAACTAGATGATCGACGCTCGACCGACCCCTGTACCCCACTGAGGTACGTATACAACGTGTTAATAATATCACTGACATCAGATTTTGGTTTTGTATAGTAAATTCGTCTAACGCATAATTATTATTCATTTCTATAAATTGTAAAATACACAGTTGAAAAATCTGTTCGATCTGTAAGGGGCGTTTTTCAAAATTGCTGTTGCATATCAGGATATTTTTTTATTAGAAGAAATTCGATATAGGTATACGCATTAGTATTGATTACCCTCAGTGATCAGACGGGATTTTTCAACAGTTTATAATGTTGCCGCTGTTTTGTATGTTCATCATAACTCTAGCGAGATGTCTATAGTAAATAGCGCATGCAGCGTTATCAACTTTTACTTTACTTATTGACGTTTGTGGAAGCGGCAGTTAGAATGCATAAAAAATGATAATATTAAATCTAAATACAGAAGTAATATAATCGATTCTACTCGCGATGCTGAACAAACTAGTTTTAGGTTTCGCGTTAATTCGTTAACATCTTGTATAGGGCTCAATTCACACCAAGATGGCAGCGACCGACAGCGCAGTTTCAGTGTGAAAGAATTTTAAACTTTATCTACAATACGTAATAGACCAGTCTCGCATGAAATGTGAGGCGCCGCGAGCGTGTTTATAGATACAGTTTAAAATTCTTTCAAACTGAAAGTGCACTGCCGGCCGCTGCCATCTTGGTGTGAATTGAGCCTACATGTATAATGCGATTTTAACATGGTAAATATCTTTTAAGCTAGGGAGAATAGGATTTTTAATCAGTCCGCCTTAACATTCCCAGCTTAAATCAGATGGGATTATAGGCATGCAGTAGACCACATTTTATATGATAGTATAGCTCAACCACCACATGTAAACTTTACAATAGGTATTTGTTTTATTTAAGTAAGATCGTTTGCGTTAATATAGGTTTGTAAGTTTTTGAGTCATAAGTCGTAGATAATTTTACGCTTACAGTGTATGTATCTTGCCATTTACGAGAAATGACTGTTATTGCTTTAGATGTGTTACATATTGGTGCTGATTATGACCAAAATATAGCGAGTTAATATGTTTTTTTTTTTGTTGACTAACATAATTATATTATTATTTTGACATAATTCTACATAACCACAATATATTGTTATATTATAATTAAATGAAGTTGCAAAAGATTATATTTTTCTACTTAGTATTTTTTTCTGTATATAGGATGTAGAGACCTCAGTAGATGAATTATCATTAATATACATATATAATGGCACGTGAGACGTGAGTTTATGATCTCATTATTCTTTTTTTACTGTATTTATATTATGTATGTAAAAAATGTACTTATATGTATAGGTATAATGTGTATTATTTTTTAATAACATTGATTTAAGTAATAAGTTGACTACTGAAAAATTTGCTTTTATGCAAATTATTATTTTCAACACGTATATTATGGAGTGCCAACATGAACACCTAGTTTTATTGTACTTTTAGTTTTTATCACAAATTAGATTCGTAGACAGCAAGAAATTTAGACGCGCAAATAAACAGAAATTATTTAAAAATATTGAATTATTGTAAGTGGGTGTGGTATAACAATACTAGTTCTTATCAATATGATTTAATACTATATTAATTATTGATTTGACATTAACCGAAGGTTAATAGGGGGTTTAATAATTCCGCCTGTTAGGGGCGCTACACATTTAAGTGGGCCGGTACGGTACATTCGGTTCGTCAATATCTGTTGAACGGCAAGGGCGGCCCGAAGAAATTACATACTAATTTTACACATGTTGTATTTTATTTGGTTTGGTTAGTACCGATTGTGTAATCCGTTCGGGCTACATGTGAGTCGGTATTCTGTTGGCAGTATTTATTGAACGTAAAACGAGGCGGCAGCTGAGCCGAGCGGCCTCTTTTGCCGACCGGCTGTGCCGATAATGCCGGTCCAAACATGTAGCGCTGCACTCGGGCGGCCTCGTTCTCGAACATTCATCTGTCATTCATATGTTCGATTTTGCCACCCAGGTATGCCGATTTATGCCGGCCCGCTTAAACGTAAGGGCCTCTTACCGATTGTGTCAAGAACATAGCCATTCAACAAGATCTGAATTTATTACATAACGTCAGGGGCGTAGCTACCGCCGTATCACTGATACGGGGCCCCCGAGCTACAGGGGTCCCGAACATGTGTAAGCAACAATTCGTAAAATCCATGTTCTCACATAATCTCTTTAGGCCGTATCATTTGGCCCCCCCAACAAATTTTGATACGGGGCTATCTAAGGCAAGCTACGCCACTGCATAACGTCCGTAATTAATGGCCGATCGTGAGCTAGATTGGATCATCGTGATTCAAATGTGGACCAATCAGCTGCCATATTTTTACTTACTATAGTAAGTAATTATATGTTTATGGGAAAAAACCTTAACTTTTACGGCAGTTGTCTGAGATTACTACCTTAAGTAAGGTTATTAGTAGGTAATATCAGGTACCTAACATTAAAATTAATTACCATTTGGCGTTAAAAATCCATGCGATTTGTGATAGTTTGTTAATATGGGTATTTTATTTTGATGCATAAAAATATACGATCAACGCATATGCTTTTAGTGTAATTTAATTTAAATATTATTTGTGATGTTCGGTTGTCATTTATTTGTTATTATTATAACAAACCGTCTTGTAACAGTTACCTAATATTATACATTATAGGGGAATTATATACTTATAGAGGAATCATATACTTATAGAGAAATCATACATTTATGATATTGTTATCTTATTGTTGTATATTATCAATTGAGCAAAAAACATAATGTTGCTTTAGTAAATACTGTCTTTCATTTCTTTACAGCCCTAAAAATGTGATCCTCAAATTAACTGTTTTTGGGGTTCCATACCAAAAGGGTAAATAAGGAACCCTGATATAGTGCAACTTTGTGTCTGTCCCCACTTCATTCATGTAGTAATTTCAGTTTGAAAACATTTGCAGGTTTTATTTTACCTTGAAATGGAACCTTAAAAAATTATGCATAAAATTTAGCAATCTAAAAATAACACATTATTAAAATTACACATTTTTTATTCATCATTTTCCTGTTCATCATTGTCATCAGCATCATCTTGTTCAGGTGCTTCCCACCATGTCAATAAGCCAAGGCCTGGCTCATTTATACCACCAATTATTCTATAGGGTGCAACTGTCTGCACAGTGCATTCAGTGCCAGGAGGCCCAGTAGGTAAACTTTCTTCAAAAGCCTCACTGGTGATGCGAAATCTTATTGATTCACCTATAACAAATAAAAAATACAAATGAAGTGCAATAATTAGTATTTGGTCTTCAACATCATCATCAAGCCATTTGTCTAAAAAAGACTATTATAAAATCTCAGATTACCTGGAGGATAAAGCTTGGGCTTGAACTGCATTACTCTTACAAGCATATAGTTTAAGATATATTTACGGTAAATTATAAAAAAAAATACATATTATATATATTGAAAAAAGACAAGCCTGCTAAGTTTCTTGCCGTATCTTGTCAGTGGAGGCCGTGTTACGATCCGGTGGTTGTTGTAAAAAAAATTACAATATGTAAGAGCCGGAGAATGTCCACCATTAAACATAGGCCATATTATATATGAAGTTGAATATCAAACAGAAGATGCTGCTGTAATTCTTCTGATTTTCCCTTAATCGCTTCTTACGACACAATGGGAAGAGATAGGAGAGGGTGCTATTCTTACACGGAAACTCCACGGGCAATTAGTATTTCTTTATGAATACAAGAATTTTAAACATTTATAGGGAACAGACTTTTATGAACTGCAATAAAAAATTCCTTAAAACATAGCTGTTAAATTGGCTGACCGCTTACTTGTGAAATTCTCACGTAATGTTAATAAATATTTTGTTTTATCTTTTTACAAATTGCGAGATTGGTTCCAGAATTCTTTTTGAACTTTTATTATAAGGGTGACTTCAAATTTGAAGCGCGGCTGCAGCGCTGCAGTCGCTCTGGTTTGACAATTCATATTATAATTTTTTTATGGTTCTCACTCAATCCTCACACACAAACCTGACACTGTAAGTTCACAGTTCTTGTACTTGTAACTGTATTATAAATTAATATAAAAGACGTGGTGTATCCAACTGCAACTATTCTATGGTGGTTTACAGTCTGTCATAAAAAGAGTAAGGTCATACCTGAGTCCATGAATAAATCGTGTTTTTCACCATCTTCTTTGGGGTACTCCCAAACCCATGCTTGATCAGTTTCGTCAAATCTAGATGGATGTTGAAGCGCATTTATAGGTATTAGTATGTCATCGAAAAAACCTAAAGTCACTGAAACAAAAATACTAACTAAAGTAAATAAACCTTTTGCAATAATGGCAATATAATGTTACATAATATAAAACAATGTTGCTTTCCATTTATGTCTGTATATCCACTAACTCCTATGGACCAACCATGCTAAGGGTTTTTAAGTTTTTACCATCAGTTAGATAATTTTACTGATGATAATAATACATGGTTTTACATCCGTGCAAAGCCAGCGTGGGCCACCAGTAAACCATTGGATAATACACTTACAGTAACGCAGACATAAGATATACTGGCATATTCATGCACTCATGCACATAAATGTTAGTTTGAGTTAGGAATTACACCCTTTACCTGATTGCTTTTTGGGTGGCAGCCAGGGTTTCTAACCACTGCACCAACATGCATAGCAACAGCATGAATAGCATATTTTTTTATGTATAGTAAAATTAATTACTACAATTTTATGTATGATGAAAAAAATAACCATACCATGTACACCTTCTCTGCTGCAATTTTTAATTTTTCCTATAAGTATTTCTTCAATTATAGGTCTGAATACAATATATCTAAATTTAACTTCAGTGTGAGATGAACCATCTCCAGGAAATATATATGAGTGTCCAATATTTGTTATATCGAACAAAGCTATACATAAACCTACATTTAATACAACCTGAAAATCAGATAAACAGAAAATACAGTCCCAATCATATGGTAAGCAACACATCAGAAAAATACTGGACACTGGACAATGATTACTGACTGGGGAAATTCCTAAAACACTATATTTAAATTTAGATAACTTTGTCTAATATAAATCATCATCATTAGCAGCCGATAGGCGTCCACTGCTGAATAAAGGCCTCCCCCTTAGAATGGAGGAGTTGCCATAATGCCCACGCTTGGCAGGCGTCTTGGGGATCACAGTATAGGTGGAAGATAAATACAAAAGAAAAACGCTGCTGCCAGTCTTCCTGTTCTCGCTTAATCACCTCTTACGACACCCAACGAGAGCAGATGGGGGATGCAATTCTAACCCGGCACCCCACGGGTAAACGAGTAATATAAATCATATCACATCTTTAATATGGTACACGTTTTGAACAGGTTATACAGAAGAACCTATTCTTACTTTATTTGCGAGTTTTCTGTTAAGAAGTGTGGTAATTGACTCTGTTAAACTCTGGTGAAAGTGTTCGGGTGTTATTCGAATTACATCTTTCAACTCCGCTAGAACAAACATTTTGATAGAATAAATCACTATAAAAGTTAATATTTACACAAACTATCCATTTTTTTAACATTTTCAATTTCAAAACAATCTTGCAATTGTCAAACAAAGTCGTCAAAGAGACAATCGTCTGACACTGACATTGACACTCTCACAGACAGAGGAATTTTGTAAAAGAAGAAGAGGAAATGAGGAAGGATCTCTAGCGAAATCGAAATGGTTACATTCTTTCTCATTCGCACATGAAAAGAATGCATGTGATAGAAAGGAACAGAGCATATGATTTTTTTTGTTCAGCGTGTTCAGCAACTGTCACGGAATTTGTCACCACACCAGTGGTGCGTTTTATTTTTGAAGATTTTTCGGTCGCGAATTGTAAACATATAACTATTCTGTGGTCACGAATCACGATCTAGCTTTGCTTTGTTAGAATTTAAATTGAATTGCTTCTATTGTTTTAGGTACCCTGTAATAGTGTACGATACACCAGGGTGGGGTCTTAGAGGAGATACCACTGGAGTTAGTATCGAGTCGATTCCCCGAACAAATTTTTCGTGGCACTTTTGCGGGGTGCGGGAGGCGAAGTAAACACACACAGATACAATTTCACGCATACTCTTGCAAATGTCTAATGCAAACTCTTCATGTTTCTATGAACCTACACTATAATAAACTCGCAACACATTCATAAATATACGCACACAAATAACGAATGACTTGAACATATGAACAAAAATTTGGCAAAGGGTTCCATCCATCATTGAAATTAGGAAATAGCTATTGTTTGAAATAGAATCGGTCTTCTTTGTGCGCGTTCCACTTGGCGGCACCCCGCCCACATCGATGATGATCAACGATCACGCTCACGCGACACGACCACAGTTTTTCCCCTTTTTTCCCATTTCACTTGCTTGTGAGCGTTACCGTCGTAAACTCAAGTGGTACGATCACTACGACCTACCTTTTTAGATGGGTCATCGTGAGCTTCGCTTGAGCGTAAGTCATGACGTCATGCAAGAGCTTAGAGGAGATACCACTGGAGAGATCATGATGCGCTAACCCCTCTGCCAAATTTTGTTCATATGTTCAGGTCATTCTTTATTTGTGTGCGTATCTTTTTGAATGTGTTGCGAGTTTATTATAGTGTGGGTATGCGTGAAATTGTATCTGTATGTGTTTACTTCACCTCCCGCACCCCGCAAAAGTGCCACGAAAAATTTGTTCGGAGAATCGACGCGATACTAGCTCCAATCTAACCCCGCGGCTACACCTGCACGCGAATATTCGTGTCGCCCTATCGCGATAAAACTTCGTCTTCGCCCAACGGCGAAGTCGCTGGCTACATTATCGTCCTAGCAAAAGCACGTGGTATTCGGGCGAATATTCGTCGGAATCAGTGTTGCCAGATGCATTGAGCGTTTTATAATCTGTACCTACCTATGCCTTATTAAAACGGCCTACACACAGCACTAAAATCAGTGGCGATATCGGGACAGTGGTGGGGAGGACCCTAAATCATCCCTCGTGTATAGGCAAATCGTATCCAATTTTTATTGTTTAGAAATCGGGTCTGAAATCGCTTCGGGCGAGCTCCCGATTTAGGGGCGATTATCGTCTAGGGAGCGTTGTCGGCACGTGTGTAGCGAAATCGGGGCTGATTTCTACGCAGTATGCGCTCGAGTGCTGCGGCGATACGACGTGCAGGCGCTCCGCTCTGTGCGAAGAATGAATGGGTATTATAAGGTATAATATAATATCCTGGGACAATTCACACACGGTCATCTGATCCCAAACTAGACAGAGCCTGTACTATGGAAACCAGACAACTGATACTAATACATTTATATACTTTTTTTTTGTAAATACATACTTATATCAAATCAAATCAAAATCAAATCATATTTTATTGGAACTAAAACATATGTTAACATTTACATAAGTACGATAATAGCTACATTAGTTAAAAACTGTGTCGCAGCTATTAACGCCCACCTCAAAAGGATAGATAGATAGAACACCCGACCAACAGAAGAAAATATAGATAAAACACCCAGACACTTGGTGGGAATCGAACCCACGCCTGTTGGCACCATAGTAAGTACCAAGGCAATGCCTTTTTTTGCTGTTTTGATAGTGTCGGCGGCATCTCGGATCAACGAGCAGTCTGTTGCACGGTCGGTTCTGTACTAACTGGCAGGGTCGTGTGTAGAGTAGCAGCCGATTTCATCCCCACCACCGCTGTCCCGATATCGCCACTGATTTTAGGGCCGTCTGTAGGCCGTTTAACATGAAATCTGTATAAAACATGTATGGACAAAAGAGCTAAAATAAGTGAACTGGATAGGTAGGATTAAATAAAAAAAAACAGTCAACTGCAAGTTGGACTCGCGCATCCAGGGTTCCAGGGCATACTTTTGATTGGACGTATAGTTATTTTACTATTCGTCTAATACCTCATAAACTAAACCGGAAAGCTCAGTTTGAGGATAAAAAATTATAACGACGTTTGTATTAACCACTAGATGTCCCGCGCAGCTCTGCCCTAGTAATTTTCTACTGTTTCTTTCATATGAACCTTCTCTTGACAATAACAAACACAAACAAAAAAAGAAATAGCGAAATTGGTCTAGCCGTTCAGGCATGTTGCCGTGACCAAAGGAAACAACAGGGGGACAACATTTAAGATTATTATAATTTACTACGGAATAAGAAATCTGATATATGGCAACGCTGCTACAACTGCAAGCCGAAGTGTAGCCAGTACGGCGAAGTTTGTCGCGACAAAATCCTTTGATGCGTGTCAATTTACCGACAACACCGCGAAGGCATTCGTGTTCGCCCGAATACTTCGCGCTAGCACGAATTGTATGGCCACACTTGTCGCGATAACGCGAATCTTCGCCAAAGCGTGCAGGTGTAGCCCCGCCATAATTACTCTGAGTGCAAGAGTGACGTTTTCGCCGCAACCACAACGACCGCGGTCGCTATGTGGAACGACTAACTAAAGGAGCGTTTATGTTATGATCGTTGCCTGCCACACAAGTGGAACGCATCCTTTGCATGATTGATAAAATCACAGATTCCTTCCATGAAGAAATAGGGTCAAAGTGGAGTCCAAACTCCAAATAGTTGATTGAGGCATACGCTATCCCTTTCATTGAGGCCGGATCTCTCTTTCTAAGTGGTCCAATGTGTGGTCCATGTAATAATTTAAATTACCCGAGAAATGGATACCCTAATATAGAAATGCTCTACTTCAACATCAAAAGATTGTTTTCCACCCGAAAACATAAAATACGATGACAATCATGTCTAATATTTTTTTTTTTGGTATTGTTCTGCGAGTACGATTAGGATAATGCTATATTGTGTTTTCGCCAATTGTACTCAAATGCAATTTTAAATACCGATTTTAAGGGTTCATATTTTGTGGCAACACTGGCGCTTATTGTTAGCATGAAACTGTCTGTCATTTAAATCGATCCAACATTTAAATACCATAATTTCACGATAAAGTGAATTAAACTAATAAGAATGGTGATAAAATGTGTAGTACTTAGTTGCAAAAATATGTTGTACCCCTTAGATGATACCGAATATCACTCGTAAGTCCGATTTGTTCAATAATGTACCTACCGATGATCCCTTTGGATTATGCACCATATTTTCGATCAGTTCTTCTTTCGATAGGCATATAACACGTTTTCAGTTCGTTTGTTAGTATTGGGTTTAACTTTCTATTAATTTGTAGTTGAATTATCTAATTTAAAATATTTTACATTGTTTTCATAGAGTAACCATGGTAAAGATTTTTTGAAGACTTTCCGTTTTGGGGATTTTTTTACCGCCACTTTATGATAAAAAATATACGATGTAGGTATTTAGTTCAAGGATTGATATGGAAAAAATATTGTATGTTCAAGTGTGTATGTAGTTTTAAACATATTATTAAAATCATATTTATTCTTGTCGCCTCCTAGTCCTGTCGCGTCTAGTAGCCTCCGTGGCGCAGTGGGAAACTGCTTGCTTGCGTACCGGGGGTCGCAGGTTCGAATCCTGCGGGGAGCAACAACTTTGTATATTTGTTCCTTACTGGCTAGGACAATGCTGGCTGGTCATCTGATTGTCTGTAAAGTAAGATGATCCATGCGTCGGATAGGCATATAAAAAGTCGGTCCTGCGCCTGACCTCTCCCCGGTCGTGTTGATCTTTCGTATCACTAAACTGTGAGAGGTAAAAGGAAGAAAGAGTGCACTTGTGGCTACGCAAGCATTTGTGCACTGGCTGATGGCTGATCTTGCGAAAGATTGGCCGTTGTGGTCGTATCGGCGAGAGTACCTATATCATTCTATAAATATACACATAATCACGCCTCTTTCCCGTAGGGGTAGGCAGAGACCACTTCTTTCCACTTGCTACGATCCTTACATACTTGTTTCGCTTCGTCCACTTTCATTATTCCCTTCATACATGCTCTTCAGTTTAGGGTACTCTTGACCTGGCCTTTTTTCAAGACGTCCCTGATTTGGTCTTGAAACGTCCGCCTAAGTCTACCCCTTCCAACACTTTCATTCACACTCGCCTTATACACTATTTTCGTCAATCGTTCCTCATTCATTCTCTCGACATGGCCAAACCATCTCACATACCTCAATTTTTGTCACAACATCTTCTTTCATACCACAACGTTTCCTTATGTCACTATTTCTTAACCTGTCACTATACCTGTCACCTGTCAATATATATACTGTTTTATTTACCCGTAGTCAATATTAATACATTTTTTATTTTCTTGTAGATTTCCTAAAGATATTGAGCGAAGGAATATTATGACTATCCATTGTCCCATTCGAAAAGAAATTTTATGAAGCTGCAATGATCTGCAGTTGGTCCAATGGAAACCTAAATTTACTGCAAATGCTTTTTCTATCGTCTAATGTGTGGGTTACAAGGTGTTTTAGTTGTTTGCATATAATGGAAATTGCTATTCAATATCTTGTGATTAATCAGAAATCGTACGTACTGAATAAATGATCTTGTAATACAATTTATTTTTATCATAACTTCATATGCTTTTATTTTCACAACCATTAACTTATTATTTATTTATTACTTGATTGTCTGTAAAGTACTCAGAGTAATTAGAATGGAGCTAGTATCGCGTCGATTCACCGAACAAATTTTTCGTGGCACTTTTGAGGGGTGCGGGAGGCGAAGTAAACACACACAGATACAATTTCACGCATAACCACACTATAATAAACTCGCAACATATTCAAAAAGATACGCACACAAATAAAGAATGACCTGACCATATGAACTAAATTAGGCAGAGGGGTTAGCGCATCATGCTATCTCCAGTGGTATCTCCTCTAAGGTAAAGTAAGATGCTCCATGCGTCAGATAGGTATGTAAAATGTTGCGCCTGGTCTCTCAACGGTCGTGTCGGTTTTTCGTCCCGTCGTATTTTGAGAGGTAAACGGAAGCAACTAGACATATTTAATCGGTTTAAACTTAAAGCTTAAACAAGCCAAGTAAGTCGTATTAAGCGACGAAGTTAAAAAGATGTCCTGATTTTTCATGAAACATCAAGGTTACCCTCTTAGAAAGGGAGATTCGACCTCAATGAAAGGGATAGCGTTGACCTCAGTCATGTATTTGGGAGTGTTTTCTCCACTTTGACCCTATTTCTTCATGATTCCTTCCTCCAAAGATCAAATAAAATAATTAAAATAGACTCGGCCCTCCATCGGCCCTCTTATTTCTTACCAAAATTAGAGAACGATCTGTGGCGTGATCACAGAACAATAATCAGTACAAGTACTACTATAGAACGCTCAAATGCAAGTAAGAACCGTAGGCACAGGTAAGAACATGAAAATACATAAATATCAGGTACACGACAATAGGTACTATACCGTTAGCTGTATTTATCGACATTTGCGCTCGTAACAGATCAAACCTATTACTAATTATCACCTACATATCAATATAACTCTTGTAATATAACTTTAAATAGTTCAATTCACCTGCCCCGTAGAGGAAAATCTGCCTACGCTTTGTGTAATGGGACCATAGACAAACGCGTACTCTATTCCTAATACTTAACTCTATGGGCGTGATTATATACTCATTGTCTGTGGCTATATGAGTACATATTATTTCCATGGTGGCTATTTCTTTGAAAATTGTTGTTGTGTTCTGTATCTATTACTTCCTCCTTCCTTTGGTGTTCTGAAATCTGGAATAATACTATTATTTTATTCTATGAATCTGAAATAATAAAAATACTGAGTAAGTAAGGAATTGAACAAAATCACAACAAAGAACAGAGAATAACATGCAAGGTTGGTTTTTTACACAGGCACAGGTATTGCTTATAATAATTTGTATTGAACAATGGCATGTTAGTTCTTCGAGACAAGCATGCTAGACGATCGCCTAACTACCGCACTAAATGCACTGCCTCGCGTCCCCCGAGATATTTCACCAGGTAGAGTGCCCTGCACAATGGAATTGCTGCTTAGCGGCAAAAAGATAGCACTGCGGTGGCATCTAAGCGATGACCCATTGCACACTTCATAACTACGCATTGTACAACTGAATTAACACCTAGTAAAGTTTAAAACCTTTGTATAAACTTGCTTCTGTATTGTGTCTACAATTATCCATTCCTGATATTGTGAGTTGTGATTTTTAAAGCAAAACTATTATTACAATGAGTTATGCCATTTGTTTCTCTTTCTATAGGTAGTAGAAGAGATAGGTCAAGATCACCAGTCAAAGATGATAGAGGTCGCAGGCATGATAGCAGAAATCATGATGGCAATGAAACAATGGAAATTGCAAACAATATGCCAAATGTCAAGAGTCAGATGATGATGGCAAATATGTATTCACAAGGTATAATATTTTCTTAGATTTTAGGTGTTACATAAAATATGTATTTCAAACTAGTAGTAACATAGTACATGCTAGGTTTTAGGTACTTACTGCAGATCAGTAGGTACTAGATGAAGCCCATTGGTTGTACAGAAAATATACTACTGCAACTAAATAAAAAAAACAATTTCATTGATCGTTTAAAAACTAGGGAGAAGCCAGTTTGAAACATCTTTGTTTATAGGTTATGTTTAGGTTAGGGATTAATATGCATTAATTCATCAGTCCTGTGATTTTCTTTTAAATGAACTTATTTATTTTAGGAAATATGATGTTGGGTAGCATGTACCCAAACATGATGATGCAGGGAATGGTGGGTGGTAGTATGATGCCAACTACAGGTATGGAAATGATTTCTGGATCAGGCATGGAACTAATGCCCCAATCTTCAATGGACATTGCTTCTATCGGAGGACAAACTATTGCAGCCACTGCAGCCTCAACACCTATGGACATGACTATGATGGGAGGAATGATGATGGATCCGTCTATGATGGGAATGTATCCAAGTATGGGTAGTGAAATGGTTGCTGTACCAGAAAAGAAGGAGATTGTTTTGAAGTATTCTAAACTCATTCCTCCTGCACCTGGCACATCACAACCGATGCGGAGAGCTAAACCGCCTGGATGTAAAACTATTTATGTTGGTAAATTGCCTGATAAAATTAGAGAAAGCACAGTCAGAGAAATATTTGAGACTTTTGGCAGAATTCTCACATTGAGATTGTCGAATAAAAACTACTGTCACATACGTTTTGATAGGGAAGAAAGTGTCGATGCAGCTATGACATTGTCTGGTTATCAAATCATACTGACAAGGAGGCGGGATAAAGACAAGGACAAGGAGGACAAGGATGACGATGAGAATTCCCATGCCACTTCTGGCTGGTTATATGTAGATTATGCTGCGGTAGGTAGTCTATTATACCCATACAAAATTTCAAATTCAATTCTTTCTGAAATAGCTAAAAATCTATATATTTTATTTTTAAATTTAGAGTAGAGACGATCAGAATGAGTTTGAACATCGCCAAAGGCAAGTCTTGCGCGCCCAGCAAGCTCAGTTAGAACAATTGAATGCTCAGCAAGAAATGACAAGTCGCAGCATATCCTCTGCATCATACAGAAGATCACCTTCACCAGTGCGAGTACAACCATTCTCAAATATAGCTATGGTCCAAATATCAGAAAAGATAAAAAATGAGGAACATTTTTCAAGTACACTGCCAGTAAGTAAATTTAAAAGAATAGGTTATTCAAGTTGTCTTCAGAACAATGAAAGTAGCTTGATCACCACTTAGTAAGCAGCAAATAATGTCATAATATTTGTCTCACGCATTACTATAAATTTACATCGCCAGGCATCAGTGAAAGACAAACACAAACTGATCGCGGTTTGGTGATACATATTCTGTTCATGCTGATTAGATGGGGGTCACAATACCTTTTAGCCAGCAGTGTTTCTTTTGACTGTAATGCTAATATGCATCCATGCTTTAGTCATGGGATACTCATCCCAACTTACCTGTCCGGTAGTTGTGGTATAGTATACGGGTATGCGATGAGTAATAGCTAGGGAAGCCGGTTCCCTAGCTATTACTGTCCCATCCTGCTTGCTCTCCTGGGTGGTAATATCCTACTTTTCCTATTTCCCACTCTAACTTGCCAATCTTCCTTTTCACAACACCTATCCTTCCCTTTCCCTCCTTATTCGTGAGAACGCAATGGTCAATATATAAATTAACCAAAATGGCGGCGATGTGGTTCGCCACCCATCACGTCTCGTTTCTCACGGAGGCGAAAAGCGGCCCTTGGGCTCTGCCTACCCCTACGGGGAAAAGGCGTGATTTTATGTATGTTTATGTAATGCTAATGCACAGTAAGAGACATATCACAGTGTGAACAAACACTTATTGGGGCAGCAGTGCCTCTGAAGGAACTCCATTTTTTAACACACTTTTTTACAGTGAATGATAAAGCCATTTGAAGATGACGTTATTTAATTATTTTCTAGTGGCGTTGTGTTTTTGAGGAATGTAATACTGCCAGTGCTGTATGAGAAGTCACACTGGCAGCGGAGGAACACCAGTTTATTCCTTCATGCTGCAAGCACAGTAATTCCTCAGTTCTATAAAATCTATTTCGTTACTAGGTGGTAGGTTCCTGGTGCAAGGAACCGTGCAGGTAGGTACCACCGCAGTGCCAGATATTCTGCCGCCAAGCAGCAGTGTGTAAGCATTGCTGTGTTCCGGCGTGAAGGGTACTGTGGCTGGTGAAATTACCGGACACAAAGACTTTTTTTATTTTTATTACTCCCTATAAGCCAGTGCTTGACTGCAGTCCCACCTGATGGAAAGCGGCGACGCAATCTAGGATGTAAAGCACACTGGCTTATTAAAAGCCTATTCACTCTAGCTTTGAAGACACCCAGATTATAATCGGGCGGGAAAAACTGACGCAGGCAAACTGTTCCAGTCCTTAGCTGTCCTTATTATGAATGACGATGCAAATCGCTTAATATCTAATGTCAAGGGTCGGCAACGCGCTAGTGATTCTTCTGGTGTTGCCAGCGTCTATAGGCTGTGGTGACTGCTTACCATCAGGCGGACCGTACGCATGCTTGCCACCTTGGTAGTATATAAAAAAGTGCTAAAGCTGGTTGAAAACTGCATTAACACGCGTTTTTAAATTAGTCCATACTCCTAAGAGTCCCAGACGAAAGAAAGTAACTTGTGCAACCCCAATAAGAGAGAGATGCTATAAAAACAATATGTACTTTGAAGCATAGATTTAGGATTATTCACTATCTTTGCTTTGGAGACACGGTCAAATTCACAAATGTCTGCTCTGTTAAATATTTAGGGCTTCTTCGAATCTTTAGTAAGGGCTTGAATAGCTGTTAAATATTGCAATAAACACTCAAATGGCACATTGTTGAATTTAGATGAGTTGCTAGCATTCTCCAAATGATCCTTTACGTCAAACATATTCCATAAATTCAAGTAAGTTGGGAGAAATTTTTGAAGAAAATGCTTACACGTCTACAGTGGTGGTATTCCTTTTTTACAGACATTACTTGGGTGGCTAGAACGCGGAGAATGCTCCAAAAAGAATGCGAACCAGTTCTATTCCATGATCCAAGCAACAAATTCGCACATACGTCGATTGTTCAATGAAAAAATGCAGTCTGAGGAAGAGTTGCAAGAATGCCGGGAGCGGATTAAGGGCCGCATTTCAAGTATTATTGAACAACGTAAGTATAGGTTGACAACTAACTTTCAATTCTCTCATTATTTGGCGAAAATAAAATCCATTCTCTTGTCCACTCTGTCGAACATTAATTAACAAAGGTAAGATTTTGGGTTTCTATTAAAACGAAAACTAAAGCTATAAGAACCTAAATTATCAATGCTGTGGTATGCTTTGTTATCAATCTGACAGTTAGGTATTGGTAATGTAAATGGTCTCATCTGTTGCACCCTGCTCGGACCCGGTCAATAGCAAACAATGGATCATCAGAGCCCGAGTATTTCATTACAAATGTTAATAATAAGGATGGAGCGTAAGTTATGAATGTTATGACAGTATATTTTTAGCAATCAACTGTAAATTTTTCGTTAAAAATGTATTGTCAGAACATTGGAGGTCCCTCATGCACATTAATTGAATCCTATTATCGAAGGAGCATTAATTACGTCGGCTAATAAAATTAATATTAATAAAAAGCATTCTGAGTTACTTATACACAATAAAATATTAAATATTGTTTTGATTAAGAAGCAGTAGTGTTATGAATTGAATGAATTAATAATTTACTTACTACAGAAATATTTTTAAATAGTGGCAAAGACATTTAAGTACTTAGAAATAGACCGGCCGTAGCGAGTAAATTTTTGATAGAAAACTGTAATCAGTCAGTAAAAATGTGTACAATCTAACCTGTCAAAAATATTTTTGAACGTAAAAAGTGACAGTTTTTGTATGAACAAATTCCCAAAGGCCGCTCTATCGCCTATATATTTAATATCTTTGAATACTAAGTAGGATTATACTGTTCCTTCGATGATATGGTATTTGCAAAGAATCTCTTACGGTCCGTCGTACTGCGAGTCTCCGTCACATCAATGTCGGGCAGCCAGCCCTCGGCAGTCATACTCTCTCCGTGTCCCTGCGTCCTATCTGGCATCAGTTGAGAGTCGAGCACAACCTATCGCGAATATACCACGGTATGTTTGGTCTCCCCACGAAACTGACGCTGTTAACGTAATCATTTGTGAACCTCAGTGGAACAGGTGGCGAAAGTGTTTATAGCAGCATCACATCAGCGTGTCTGGGATCACTTCACTAAACCTCAAAGGAAGAACATCGAAACATGGCAGAAATTGACACAGGTATTGGATATTGCATTTTAACATTCTACTGAAGGCTGAATACAGAAAGGCGTATATTTGAAATCAACACAAGCGGCCATTATTATGTAAGTTAGAGACGGATGAGCAAGAAATTCGCCTCATTGTAAGCGTCACGTCTGCCCATGTCTGCTGCGCTTATCACCTAACATAGCCCAGCTACAGTATCTCTTCTCAACGGAAGTCAGTACACACACTCTGCTGAACAGTTAACATACTGCTGCATTATGGCAGAACATTTGACGCAAGTATACCTTACTATTTGATTGGCTGTGGCATAACACTATAGCTAATAAAACAGTACGTACGTTAATATAGGGTAATAAATAATTTAACATCAGTTTGTGATTTCGGCCGCTATTAGGATCACAAACTATGTTTAGGTATATGCAAAAAAAGCAAAATTCTAGGAATCTGCAAGTGTTCCATCGAGGTTTCTGGATAAATTGGTTTGTTTATAACTATTTGTAAGTTGAGGCGATGATCGTGAAGACGGCTGATAACAGGTAAAAGTATTAATAAAGTACTTAAGTGTGTGGCATTCTAATGATGTGATGTTCTATTATCGTCACAAAAATTGGAAAAACTACATTTGAAGGAACAGTAATCTGTTCCTGTAATTGCAATAGTTATCGCCAATTTCTATGAGACAATGAAGAGAAAGAAACAAGAAAAGAAAAGACCCCGTCAGAAGTCATAGAGTGCCCCCAGATAATATGACACTAATTCTTTTAGTTGTGATTTTAAAAACAAAACCGCCACTACTAATGATAAAAGTTACTCCTTAATATTAAACCAAAACAATTTTTCTAGGAATTTCATTCCCTGAAGGAAGAATTCCAAGAGAAGTTTGAAACTGAAGACAATGATTTAAATGGATTCACCAACAGACATAAGGAATCTAACAGTGAAGATGTTCAGCAACTAAAGGTATTATTCGATTTGATTTCTGGATAGTGCAGAATTCTTAGCATTAGCGCTAGAAGCTCACGGGATCGTATCCTACACAATAAATTTCCTAATAATTAATTTTCTCATTAATAATGGGGATATTATACCAACAAGGGGGAGGGTCTATGTTCAGCAGTGGACATCTTCCCGCGGATGTTGGTGATATAATAAAGCATAATAATAAATGAATGGAATAATGAATAATGTTTTAAAATGAATAAATGGAATAATAATATCCTGGGGCAATCCACACATGGTCATCGGTCGGCCCTAGCACCACCTCTATTAGCAATATTATTATCATCTTACATGACAAGGTAGAGACGTCTATATACGTAGTTAATAGCTCTGTCACTTTCTATCAAGAAAGTAAGATGAAAATAATATTGGTTTTGGAGGTGATGGTACAGGCCCTGATCCCAAACTAGGCAGAGCCTGTACTACGGTAACCAGACACCACACTAGTACTTATATATTTTCTTTTGTAAATCGGTTCGGGCTGGAAGTCTGAACTGATTTACAAAAGAAAAAAATGGTTGTTAATGAGGCGTGTCTGGTCCAAGTCCAACTATATGTCTGTTTATGACATTGGAAAATTTGAGCATTTTTTAAATATTTTGTTAAATTTTGACTATCTGGTAAATCTGCGATCATTTTTAGCGTGAAAACGAAAGTCTTCAATTCCAATTAGAGGCTTATAAGAACGAGGTCGATGTTATAAAGGCCGATGCTCAGAAAGAAATGGAGAAATTCAAAGCACAATTCATAGCTCGTCAAGCATTGGAAAATGCTTTGGACAAAAATGTAAGTCTCTTTTAAAATAACTTTTTTATGTTATAATTGCTTTCCCGCCTATCAAATTTGGCAACCAGAGACATGATTACTGATATTTGTGTTGTTTTTTTAGCCTCCTCTGCCATCGCCTGAGGTAAAGCCTCCACCTCCGCCTCAATTGCCGGAAGATTTGGACGCTCAAGTGCATTTGAAAGAAGCTGTCGAAGCGGGTTGCGGAGAAGCCAAGCTGATTGGTGTAATGTCGGCGTTCCTTCAGGTAAGGCTTCTTAATTTACTGTATTTTTTAGTCTACAAGCTCTTTACTACTATGTGTAACAGATAACGGCGACTCATACAATCCTTTGCCTAAGCACCATAGAGCAGAATCACGCTCGGCTGTTTGAACAATTAGTGGTCTTCGCCCACCACATCGAGTCAACACAGACTTATCCCAATGTAAATCAATTGAAATGTGTGAGTGTCTTTTGGGTAATGTAATATTTTCTAGTCAAACATTTGGTTTGATTGCCAAGGTGGATGTTGAATGCGACGGCGTTTGTTGACGCTGAAGTAACGGTTTTAGTCGATGTGGTGATGTGCGGTAGTAATTAAAAAAAATAGAGCTGTCTACTTGGAATAAAAATGCTTATCACCGGAGGTAGGTCGCCTTTGCAGGAGGCCGTCTAGTTGGGTACCACCACAGTACCAGGCTTTCCACCGCCAAATAGTAGTGTGTAAACATTACTGTATTTCGGTTTGAAGAGTACTGTTTACAGGGATACTGTGACTTTCTATCTAACGTCTCAAAGTAATAAGCATCATGGGCAGGCGTTATTATCTTAACATCAGGAGAGCGTCTCGCTCGTCTCATTACATTTAAAAAATATATATATATATACATACGAATTGAGTACTTCCTCCTTTTTTGAAGTCGGTTAAAAATGATGACATATGATTTATATTTTTTTAAATTTTGTTTTATAGGTGCATCCTCAAGGAGCTAGTCTCGATTACGTGGTGTCGTACGTTCGCGCGATATTCCCGCACGTTTCCCAAGCCACGATCCATCATGTACTGCAGAAGCATGGAGACGTCTTCAGTCGCACAACTAGCGGCGTTGGCGCCAATATAGAACACCGCTGGTCTTTCGTGGCTTTCAACAAGTCAGAAACTAGCGCTTAGCTATTCACAGAACACGTGGTAACCATTACTGCATTAAACTGTTCAACATATCAGTATGAAATACGTATTGTGAATTCAAAAATATTATCTCCACTATTGTATATATCAGATTTTGAACAAAGGATAGCCTCGCAGTAGGCAGCAGTCAAATGACGCCACCATCGATCTATTATTTATACTAGACTAGCAATTCCCTGCGGCTTCGCCCGCTATTTTTTTTTTACAAAGTTTACCAACCCCTAACGCACCCGCAAAAACTGTTTTTGAAAATTCACAAAATAAGTATTGATTTATTTTATTTAGAGAATCTTTTCAGTAAATTTCAAGTCAATCGAATCATAAAATAAAAAGTTTCGTAAAAAAAAACACCCTAATTAACCCCATTAGGATTGGAATTTCCAAAAACCCTTTCTTAGTGGATGCTTACGTCATAAGAAGAACCTACTGTCCAAATTTCAGCTTCCTAGGTCCAGCGGTTTGGCCAGTGCGTTGATGAATCAGTCAGTCAGGACAAGTAGTTTTATATGTTTTTACTAATAATCACGAACAAAATGACATCCTAAATATGGTAGCAGTTGCATGTACTATGGCGGTTACGAACGCAGTACCAATTCTCAATAAACATCATTTGAACTATGTTATGTACGCTTACCCCGGCCGCACATATTTTTGGCCGGCTTGTGCAAGCGTTTATCGTTGTAAAGGTGATTAACTGGAAATGTCTCATTGTACATAAGCGTTTAAATATAAATCTTACCGCCGCACTCACAGACTACAATTAACTTTAATTACAATTAAGTCATTAATTGTAATCTGTTTATTTTGTTTCTCCGAGTCTCTTATGATTATCTTTTAGTATTAATTAAGAGATTATTGATATATCTAACTCACAATCCGCGTATTAAGTATGAATGGGCTTCGAGTGTACGAAATAATCCGATTAAAAAAAATGGATAATTTGAATTGACGTTTGTACGTTCGGCAGTAAATCTGAAAAAAAAAATACTCGACATAAGAACACGCGCGTATAGTACTTTGAATTCTTATTTTCGTGTCCGTTTTCTGACATATAGTAGGTATAGTATAAAGTATAAATTGATGGAGGCTGCCTTCGTTAGGGTAACCATGCTCTATGAGGAAACATTGCTTCGTCCCTTTTGCTTCCTACAGCATACAGCAATTCCTCTGACACAGGGTCCCTGTGGTCTTATAAACTAGTGTTTGCTCAAGCAGTAGCTTATATCGAGTAAAAAAATAAATCATAAATTACTCTGAGTCATAAAAGGACCATGATATTTTTAAGAATCATTAAATATTAGAATGCATAATTTGACTGAACGAACAGCACAAATCTCAAGTACGAATTAAATTTGTGAAGTCAGTACGGCTTGAGTCACTTGCATTGTTAATCTATACTTATAATAAAACTGTAACAGGTCCAATTCTGTACATTGAAGATATTTTGAAAATTACACACATCAAAAGTGTCTAGGGATCAACATATATTTTTGCAATAACTTTTCTCCTGATTGATATTAATTAAAATTTTCTTTAAGGATTCATCAAATAAAGTGTTTTCGTTTGTCACAGTAACGATAAACCAAGTCACCTTTGCATTAATAAAGAAATTTGCCATTTTCCTAATAAAGGGATTTTTGACATTTGAACCACTAACACAAAAGTTCGAAAAAAAGACTGAAATAACAGTTTTCTTTAAAATTTTATTGGGTAACTTAAACAATTAATAATCCGTGTTTCTACCGCGAACACTAACAACACAAGAACATCGGTTTGGCATACTCAAAATGAGTTCATCCAAATCACGCTGTGGAATGGCCGCCCATGTTCGTTGCAACAACAAAAAAAGGTCTTCTTGCGACTGGATACCCTCCATATTCGGCAGAGCTCTTCTCTGTAGCATATCCCATGCATGCTCAATCGGGTTCAAGTCTGGCGACTGAGCAGGCCAGGGCAGGACATTGATGTTAGCTGCGGCGAGAGTCTGTCTTACAACTCTTGCGGTGTGCGGTCGTGCATTATCATGCATTAACTGAAATAAGGGACCGATTTGCACTTGTAGAGGAACGATGACGTCTGATACAATCGTCTCAGCATAAATTTGAGCGTTGAGGTTGCCTCTGATCCAAATCAACTCAGTTCTTCCGCCGATCCAAATACCCGCCCATACCATGATGGTTCCACCACTATAAGGATGGACTTCCTGGCAGGATTTTAATCGCTGTTGGCGTCCAGGGGTTCTCCAGTGTCGTATACGTCTTGTATCCGGTCTCATACCAAAACGAGACTCATCAGAAAAGCACACGAAACGCCATTGTTCTTCTGCCCAATTTCTGTGTTCAAGAGCCCATTGATATCGAATCCTACGATTGTGCATTGCTATAGGTGGTACCCGTAGCGGTCTTCGGGAATGAAGGTTCACTTCATGCAAGCGGTTTCTGACTGTTTGGTCGCTAATTAAGTTCCCTGAAGAGTGATGAAGCCTCACGGCTAACATCATGGCAGTTATTGTTGGAGCTCTTCGAGTTAAGATTTGAATATATCGGTCTTGTCTCCGTGTGGTGCAGCGATACCGTCCTCCATGGCGCTCAGCCACGGTACCAGTGCTTCGGTAACGTGTCCAAAGTCGACTGATAACACTCTGACTTGTATTCAGAGCTAAAGCCACAGTACGTTGCCGGGAACCAGCTTCTATCATTCCCACGGCTCTGAGCATTTCTTCCCTGCTTAAATGACGTCGCCGCTCCATAATAACGTTGGTTTTAATCAGTAGTAGGGAAACAGTAGCACTAATAATGTCTTCAATGCGTTGTATGTTTTTATAGGGAAAATATTGACAGCTGATTTTCATCTTTTACTCGAATTTGATTCACAGTTCCTGATTCAAATTATGAAATGCACCAAAAAGGATCCATATAAATTTATAAAATCATAAATTTATTACAAAGCCACATCTCAATCTCAAGAAATCCGCTTAAAAATGCTTGATCCCTAGACACTTTTGATGTGTGTATATTTGGAGGGCATTCTATAACCGATACTGAGGCCGAAAATGTAATTTTTTAAATTTTTGTCTGTCTGTCTGTCTGTATCACGGCTGCGCATCACGCCGAAACTACTGAATGGATTCAAATGAAACTTGGCATGATTTGACATCTTACTACGAGGTAGGACATAGGATACTTTTTATCCCGTAATCTAGCACGGTTCTTTTGGGAGAGGGGATTAAAGTCAAAATGGGTACTTGGTTATACGCTTGGTCCGATTTTATCAATTTTTCTTCATAATTATAATAAATATTAGTAAGGGAACGAACAGTCATAGAGAGTTGTTATCAAGGTTTTGTAATCGATCGGGTTAAGCAACGTTAAGTAAGGTTATTAAATAGATGGGTGACCGTTTAACGCCATTTGAACTAAACGGGTCCGTGCTTCGGAGAGCAAGTAAAAAGTGGGTCCCAGTTTTTAACCGACTATAAAAAAGGAGGTTATGTATTCGATGCGAATGTCTGTTATTAAAAGTTTAGTAAAAAAAATAGCGCATGCGGAGCTGCGTGGGTCAGCTAGTGGATAATAAATACATTTCGTGCTAAATAATTGATGTTCAAATATAAAAATTACGAGAAATAACAAGGTGGTGTTTAGTATGTTCATTATGTAAAAGTAACGGCTGTTAAAGTGTACATATTGTATTTTCAGACTGTATTATTACACTAACATATACATAGTGCCTAAGGTAATTTTATAGCTTCCATTTTTTTATTTTTTTTCGTAAACATACTTAGATTCATTTGTTCAACTTAATTAGAAAATAAAACATGCAAGTTATTATAAAATATTTCTTATCTGCATTACTTTAAAAGTATAAGTGTTATAAATGTAGTATCGGAAAGACGAATATTTACGTTAGCACTTAGTAGTTACTTAACCGCATCTTCAGTTAACACATGACGTGACTTGTGTAGTTAAACGTTTCGTGTAGTGTGTATGACAAAACACGCGCCGGACACTTGGCTTTACACTATTTGTGGTGTAGCATGGTGCTGATGACAGCTGTCAGTATCATAATTCGATTTTTTCTCAATTTGATCTACCTTCTCCGAAATTGATTTTACTACAGACAGTTATATATAACTGCTTCCGTTTTTTACGTCTGATATTTAGAGTGCAACTGAAATAATAGTACATTATTGTAAATCGCGGCAACGTAACGTTCAAGAGCGAAAACTTCTGCACAATGCTACATTACAAATAATTTGGTATCATAATGTTCAGTTTACCCGTTAAGATTAATGTGTAGTGTACCTAAACTTATTAAAAGGCAGGTGCCACAATGTAATTATGTTAAAAACAGCGATTTGCTTCAAAATCTCCTTGGTTTAAATACATCGTGAGCTCAGGAATTTGCTTTTTATTTTATTTAGTACATAGTAGGAAGTGATTCTCTCATGTATTATGATAAAATAGTGTTACCTATGACATCATCGTGACATGCTATTAATGATTAAGTTCCATTTGCCTGAGCTTGTAAGTCTTTGATAGTCTGCTGGTATTCTGCCGTCGCCTCCTCGAGGTCTTTATCATTGGCGGCAGCGTCATTCTCCGACACTTGCTGTCCACCGTCGCGATCCTGACGCATCTTCAGCCTGAGTTCTCGCATGCGGGCTTCTAAAATTCTTTCCCGTTTATTTTCGCGCTCCAATACCTATAAAATTATATTAGTGTTCAACAAATCTATACGACGATATTATGTGCGAAAGATATTGCACTTACGTGGGTAAGAAGTTGTTTGTCGTTTTTGTCTGCTGTCCCGAGGTTCTGTGATAGTTCAGCTAAGTACACAGTGCCTTTACTACTGCCACATGCCACGAGTAATCCCTATACGCAATAAGGAGAGAGTATTAGTTAATTTGTGTAAATAGACGAGAAGTTGTCTGTATCTAGTGTGAGTGGTTGGTTACATTATATTTGCTCGTCTGCAACGAACTAAAATTATGTATTATTTCTGTGCTTTTTATCATTCATCCCAGTAACCGGAGCATACAAATGTAAATATTCATCGGATATTGCGGCGAACCTTCAGTAAAATTAAATTATCTTTAGCCCAGATTCATATACGTTTGCTTTAATATTTAGGGAACGTCATTTAATTAACTATAGTACAACAGTCAGTCAAGTGGAAACGAATTTAAGGGAGCCACCTTAAATTCGTTTCTTTCTAAATCTTTAACAGGGGGTCTAGTACGAATTCCGATAGTTTACGAGCTCGATCAAACTGACCTTTTTTGCCCATTAATTTTACTAGTTCTTGATAGTTATCGCTAGGGGCGCTGGTGTGAAATGTATGGAGAAAACTGACAGTTTGATCGAGCTCGTAAACTATCGGAACTTACGAGTTCCGATAGTTTACAAGCTCTAGCTACGAGCTACTTTAGTTGAGTTTACGGTCTGTCTAGCGTACTGAACCCCCAGATAGACCCTTCTGAATTTGACCATTAATTTACTAACCGCCTCATGTGGCCGAAGACGTAGCAAAGGTTCATCACAGAGTTGTGCCGTCACAATAGGAGCGCTTCTTCTCCTTAATAAGTCCCAACACGACAGGCACCCGTCCCATTGCGTCACCAGCATTAGAGAGAACCTGAAAGGTGTTCACTAGAATCTGCAATTGGAGACTAGAAAATGCGATGCGTCATGTTGAGGACGAGATAATGGTGTCTCTACCTTACAGGGTTCCACGCTCCATCAGTGAGTTTTGTTCGATGCGAATAGGTCCACAAAATGGATGACTCTCTACAGTCTTCGCTCCAAACCCGAGCGGTCCAGTCACCGACAGTTAAAAAGTTCTTAAGGAAAGTTGGGTTCCGCTGAAGCGCATATACAGGACCGAGATGGGCTTCGTACTAAAAAAATATATGTATAGTAGAAGTAACGAGATACAAAGTGTATTACAAGAACAATTTTAGTCAGTTTTTCTATTTGTAACTTACTCTCGTCGGTAGCTTTTCGACGGGATTTTTACCTTTACGGTTACCTCCAATCACTAATCCAGTTTCTGTTCCTACCATAAATCTGTAAAGAAAATATTTGTTGTTGTCCTTTGCGGCTATCCTGTGAACTTGTACCTTGTATACCTTACCTTGTTGGTATTGTGGGCTCATATTCAAGAGCGGAAATTCCAATAGCGTTATCAACACTTTGTGTATCCGTCGGTAACTTAACAATATCAATGACCATAGAGTCTGTTGGTTCATTCATATTTCGAACATCCCACCTGTAAAGTTTTTTTTTTATTTGCGCCACTACAAAGTATATTACACTACTTTGTGTCCTACAAAGCATTTTTTCTAAGTACATACATTTTACTAAGTCACTACTGACTTGTTGGTTAGCGGTGACGTAGTTGGGATGGTAAGGCCCACTAGATTATTAAGCCTGTCCAAAGTCTACAGTGAATACACGAATACGCTTTAAAATTAAAACATTGTGTAATACCATCGTACAACTCCATCTGGTGAGGCAGAAAAGAATTCAGCCCCAGATTTTGAATTAATGAAGAGCACATTGCGTACTAGTTCACGGTGTGCAACGTGTGGTGGACAAATTCCAGCGGGCTCTCCACCTTTACGCATATCCCACCACCCAACCTGCATAGGCACATAATATTTTAGAAGAATATGACACGTGCTTTCTAAGACAAATTCTTTCGGTTTGTAGTTTCTTTCACCTGCCCGTTCATCATTCCTCCAACAAGTATGTTTTGATCGCGAGGATTGTACTGCAAATCCAGTAACGGCTGTGGGGGTTTTATTATAAGTTCTGGTGCGTTCGCATTTTCTGCAAAAGAGTACCTGTTTATTAAATAGGCACAACATACTTACCTGTTTGATTGAGATATATTTTTTTAGTAAATATAATCTAGAGGTAGACCGTGATCCCACCGATATTATATTGAAAACAACACGAGGAAAAGGACGTGGTAAGACAGTGGTATCACTGTTGGGACAGCAAAAGGTCAGAACTATGGTCCCTCAGCCGTCAACATAGCGACTCCTCTCCTCATAGAGCCCTGGCAACAACCTGTCATTGTAGGAACATGAAGCTACTAGAAGCTGGTATTATTTGGCTTCTGTCTTCTTCAAGGTCTTCAATCCCGAGCGTTGCACGTAGGGCGTCCGGGTAAGAATAGCACCCACCTATCCACCTCTCGTTGGGTGTCGTTAGATAGAGGCGACTAACGGAAAACGGCGGTTCTCTATCTGACTTTGAATAAAATCTTTTAAAAAAAAAAATTGAACCGACTTCAATATCACTGAAAAGTATAAAATAATTTAAATATTATTGAAGTTGGTGTTAGCTTACCGGCTGTGTATATTTGGCACCAACTTCAATAATATTTAAATTATTTTATACTTTTCAGTGATATTGAAGTCGGTTCAATTTTTTTTTAAAAAGATTTTATTTTAAACTTTTTAGTGATATTTTCATATATAAAGATTGAACCATCGAAAACCGTAAAATTATCTAAGTAGGCTATGATCACATTATCGTCTACATAGTTTTACATAATTCATGTTTCTTCAGAAAAAAATATCCGATCGTAATGAAATTTACATGAAATCATCATAGTAGTTTACTCTCTCGAATAAAAAAAGAATCATCGAAATCGGTTCATAATTGTCAGAGCAATGTAATGGAGAACATCAGTTTTATGGTTTTTACCAGATAAATTCCTCCACATCGTTCATGGTCCTCCAGGAAGTTCTTATCCGGTTGTAATAAAATTCATACAGATTCAATACAGTGGTTTCTTCTTTCGAATAAAAATAGAATCATTGAAATTGGTAAATATTTGCCAGAGTTATGACCATTTTGTCCTTAAAAAGCGATAATAAAGTCATCTATATAGGCTTTCTTGCAGCTCTCAGTGCGCAGTCACCATTCTTGTTTTTTCAGGAACTACTTATTACTAAGCAATATTTTTTTTATGGGACCCAATCAATGGATGGAAGAAAGATTTTTTCAAATCGTTTCATAATTGCCAGAGTTATGCGCGAACATATATAAAAAAAATATACAGACGAATTGAGAACCTCCTCCTTTTTTGAAGTCGGTTAAAAATATAAGGTAAATCGCGTTAACTCCCGATTAAAATAAAGTTTAACAATGGAACGCGAAAGTCTAATAGTATATACCTTCCAATTATATCCAAGACGCCATTGGGGGAGGCCTTTGTTCAGCAAGGCACATCTTTTGGCTAATGATGATGATCTCCAAGGAGGGAGTTCCAGTTTTAAACAAGCTAACTAACACTCAAAGATATTTACCAATGTCCCAAATATATGACAGTTGTGGATTTCTGCACGTTCTCATGAGCTCTACGTCAGCGTGTGCCGCCGCAAGCCTAGCTCCGCCGTCGGCCTGCCACGATAGAGACCGTACCGGCCTCCTAACTCCTGGTTCCCGGTACACGTTAACAGTGTGGCAACTGCTATTCTCGACTGCCGGTATAGATGGCAACTCCGTGTAGTACGCCTCGTACATATCAATTGCGTTGTTCTGCAGTATGTTGTGCTCCATGCTCTGTAAATATGGATTATACCTACCTGCTTATACATGAGAATTTTTGAAGTGGGACATATCACTGTTCAATTTTTTAAGTAATAGTAAGTAGTTTTCATAGAAAACTACTATACTTAAAAAATTGACCAACTTGAACTTGACCGTGACGTGAACTTTTAAAAGTAATAATAATAATAATAATATCTTGGGACAATCCACACACGGTCATCCGATCCCAAACTAGGCAGAGCCTGTACTATGGAAACCAGACAACTGATACTAATACTTATATACTTTTTTTTGTAAATACATACTTAAATAGATAAACAACACCCAGACACTTGGCGGGAATCGAACCCACGACCCATCGATTAGCAGGCAGGGTGTCTGACCACTAGACCAACGGGCCCGTCAAAGTGAACTTCACTTTAAGTGCTGAACTTTTGCGTAACATGGTGCAGTTATGTTCTATTGGTGCTGTCAAAAAGAAAATAAACGGTTGGACCATGGTTGGACGCTCTATAGTTTTTGATAGTTACCGCTAGGGGCGCTGGTGTGAAATGTATGGAGAAAACTGACAGTTTGATCGAGCTCGTAAACTATCGGAACTCGTACTAGACCCCCTGTATCTCTGTAAGCCGATTCGGTGTGAACGAAAAATCCAAATAGCAGATGGACGCATGGGGGAGTAACAAGCATGTGATATAATTGGGGAGAAGTAAACATATTATGGAAAAAAAATATACAAATTTCTTACATGTCCCAAATGCATGACGGCGTGGATATAGGCATCATCTTTTTCGATTTTACGCCGGTATCGCTGAGTCGCTTCCGGATCATTCATGTTGATATCTTTTGGCCAGCCACCTTCGATATGATTTACCCCAGAACTCGTGTATTCAGCCCTGTATTGCCATATTACATTACAGTACCACGAAAGGTGAAGTACTTCGTCAAGGGTTAACCCCTGTTAAAGAGATTAAGCAGGTACTCACCTAACAGAGTTCACCCAGTGTTCAGACATGGTACCGGTGTTTTGTATAGCCACATGAACGGGATTCCGCAGTATGTAATTGTTATAGTACGCTGGATTGTTTGGTATGCTTACCATCATTTGCGGTCCGTGGTCTTCGAACAATGTTTGTTTACCAAAATATTTCCTACGTCTCGTATATTCATACGTTAGCTCGTTTTTTTCTGGTTTTTCCATGATTCACTAAAGCAATGGTGGAGGGCAACTAACTTTTGTTAGATCAATAATGTATCAGTCAGGTTGCTATTTAGGCCTCTTGAAGATGCTGTATATCGACTTTTGTATAAGAATAAATAAAATACCGTAGTAGAATCAAGAAAACAATTGTTTTGTCTTTACATCGCATTTATTTGCATAGCTTTCAATGTTAGGTTTAAAATAATTTGGAATTATATTTTGTCTCTTAGTACAATGGAATCGGGTCCGCTTGAGAAGCTCGTCTCAGAGCTAATACAATGAGACGTGGTGGTGAAGCAGCTAGCTTGACAGTGCATTGTTCGAGAAGGATACTCCATCCCACACCCGCTCTCTCATCAGTTGACATGGCTTTAAGCTGGTGTAGCTGAAGACAAATTATCAATACGTATTGAATCTAAATATACATAACTATGTCCACATCATTGAGATCCACATGAATCAAACCGACGGGCCCATAGATCCGTTACGCGACGTGATGTAAATAACTATTGTACTATGTACAAGTGGTACAAGTACCTTGAAAGAAAAAAAGAGCTGCCTTAAACGTCAAAAACTCATCACACCATTTAAAAATTCCGTAGGTAACGGTAAAAAAACAGATCATGATGATAAGAAAAACATTAAAATTGACTAAGACTATTGATTAAGACGTGTGTGATCTTCCACTATCTGTTTTTGGAGATCCTTTTACTCTTACGATCCAAGTCCAAGAGACACTTGATTAAAAGTAGGGCTAAATAAAACAAAACACTGGCAGATATCGGTGACGCTGCTCAAGCGTCTCAAAGGGAATTACGTTCTTACCGAATGACCCAACGAATCTTCCAAAATGTTAACAGGTAGCCTTGCAGATAGTTCTCCTGTATGGTCAGCGAAGCGGACCCGAATGTCTTCGACGTTGATATTCCTGCATAATATACTAGTTACTATGTGTGATAACAATATTTTATTGCTTTGTTGAGACTATACTGTACGGTTATTGATCGCGTTACGGATGAATTGTGTATGGTAATCTGTCTGTTTCTTTTCATTTCCGCGGTTGATACGTTCATAGCACGGTCAAAGCACAGGCCTGGGTAATGGGCAGTCGCAGTAAAGGACTTCAAAGAAATGAGTATCCTTAATTTTTTAAATAGGCGTGGATAGCCAAATCCGAAACTATATACTTACAAGGAAAGAAAAATACTCAAATAAGGTGCGGGCCCGATTTTGATGAAAACTAAAAATGCATCACTGGATTAGTAAAATAAATCTATGCTAGGAATCGAACCTGTTGACTTGTAGAACTACAACTGAATGACTTAATATCATTTGGTAACAAGTTTTCCGTCCCCGTGGGGTGTCCGGGTAAGAATAACACCCTCCCACCGTCCTCCCGTTGGGTGTCCGTAAGAGGCGACTAAGAGAAAACAAGAAGACGGGCAGCAGCGTCTTTCTATTGACTTAACTACCACCTATACTGCGATCCCCAAGACACCTGCCAAACGCGGGGATTATGGCTACCCCTCCCGTTTAATGGGCCTTTGTTCAGCAGTGGACGTCTTTTGACTGCTGCTGATGATGATGAACAAGTTTCCGGACGATATTTTTTTACCTGTGTATATTCTCAAGTATTTGAATATCTGACTGTTGTAAATGAGTTATTATGAAATGAAGAATGATGAAGATGAGAATTATGAAGAGTTGTTACGTAGGGTTGACGAGTTCGGCCAAGTCGAGGTGCGTGAGTAGTGCATGCAGCGAGACGCAGAAGGGCGCAGCGGCGGCGAGTCGGTCTCGTACCTGCGCCACGCACGCGGCACTCGCGCGTTCCCCGCTCCATGCCGCCCACGCAGCTGCCTCGCCGCCCCCTACACACACCGATCTCTGCTCGCCTCTCCCAGACCCAAACCCAATGTCGGTCCTAGACTGCACCGACCCGCTCCAGACAACCGTATGCTACACTTTCAAACAGACTCGCCGGCGAGGCTGAAGGAACGACCCTTGCGACCCTGCATGTGACCTCACAATGAGGACCCACTGAGTTTCTTGCCGGATCTTCTCAGTGAGGGCGCGTTGTGATCCGGTGGTAGAGCCAGCCCTCTCAAGCGACAGCCGAGGCCGTGCCTCCCTAAAGTGCCCTTGAGCTCATCGCCACCCTGCCGTTCAGGTTGGGGTGCTAAAAAAACGATCACTTGACTGCAATGGTCTCTGCCTCTGGCTGGAGATCTGCACAGCACTGCCGCTTATCACCCGATACATTAGTTATACATACTTTTGAGCTTGGTAATTTAAACTAGTCATACCACGCCTCGATCGACCGGACACTTAAACACGAATCAATGCGCGTCTTCATAAACGACGCCTAAGTGTGTTTTACCATTCACAATTAAAATACTATTGATCTTCTAAGAATACTTACGAGTATTAGCCTGGTTGCGTATATAAAGTCTCAAAGCTTCCGCGTCGGCTGTGTGTGGCTGATGAGTGATCACGGACCGGGCACACACTTGTACGCCAACGGCTCGAGCGCGCCACGACACGCGAGCATCGGATATAAACAACGCACTCTCTAATGGACGCCACTCTTCTGCTCTGAATTTCAATTAAGTTAAGCTTTACTAGGTGGTTCTTTGTGCAAGGAATAGTCCAGGTAGGAACCACCGCAGTGTCAGATATGTCGTCAACAAACAGCAGTGTGTAAACATTTGCTGTGTTCCGGTGTGAAGGACACGGTAGCTGGTGAAATTACCAGACACAATACGCTTATTAGTAGGTATCTTGTCTTAAGTGTCGGCAACGCGTTAGTGATTCTTCTGGTGTTGCTAGCTTACCATCAGGCGGGCCGCATACTTGCTTGTCACCTTGGTAGTATAGTATAAAAAAAGTACATGTTCTGTAATTAACTACTTACTTATCATACATGTCTTTTAAATCCTGGGCTACATACCTAGCTGCTCGGGAGTATGCTTACCTTTGAATAGTATCTATGTCGAAGATATCCAAATTGATAGAGGCCGGTGTGGTGTTATCCATAATCTCAACGCTACGTACAGACATGTCAATACCTGGAATACGCAATTGAACTCATCGACTCCTGAATATATAAAATAAATGATATAGTCCTAGGCTTGAACGTGTCTTAAGCATAACAAAGTCTGCTAATGAGAAGAGAAGAATGAGAAACTCCGATCAATCGTCGAACGTCTGCATAAATATATTTGACTAGCTGACCCGTGCAGCTCCGCCCGCGCTTTTATTACGTTTTGCTCCCCTTTTCTCCCTCCTCCCTAGATTTATCTCTCTCCATATCTCTCTCTCTTATAAAATCTAATTATATGCTTTTTCTCTCCTCTCTTTTTCCCCCTCCCGCTTCGGTTTCCGTCATACTCCCCCTCTTCCTCTATCCCCTCTCTAAACCCTTTCCCCCTCTCTCTTCTACGAACTTGCTCCTTCTCACTCCCCCCTTACTCCACCAAACTCCCCCGATCCATCACCCCATCACCCCCTCCTCGAATCCCCTCTCCCTCTTTCTCCTCTCTTGCACCCTCGTCTCGTTCTATATATCCTCGTCAATCATGGTATCAGCGGCATTAAATATACGGGTATGGGTTCACCCATCTATTTAATAACCTTTCCTTATATTGCTTAACCTTAACCTAGTGGCATGAAATATACTTTACGGCCTATTCTCAGACCTACCCGATATGCACACAAAATTTCATACAAATCGGTTCACCCATTGCCTTATGTAGCTTAACCTTAACCTAGCGGTATGAAATATACTGTATGACCTATTCTAAGACCTACCCGATATGCACACTTTCATACAAATCGGTTCACCCATCTATTTAATGACCTTACCTAACGTTGCTTAACCTTAACCTACCGGGATAAAAGTATCCTATGTCCGTTTCCTGGTTCTAAGCTACCTCCCCACCAATTTTCAGCCGAATCGGTTAGGCCGTTCTTGAGTTATAAATAGTGTAACTAACACGACTTTCTTTGATATAATATATAGATTAAAGTTCTATAGTGATTGTATGTTCAATTTCACCGATAGATGGCGCTGTTCATAATGTAAATCACGCTAACATCGTAAATTACTGTCTAATGATATTCGATAATGAAAGTCCTTAGTTTTTCGGCTTAAATGGATTTACACCAGAGTAGACAAAAACCCCATTCTCTTTCCCTCGCATTTTTCAATGCGCATGGCCTCTCCCGCATCTTTTATTGTTGCGACTTTACAGTCGGATAGGTATTGTATTACTATAATACCTATATATACACTACCTGGACTTGGGGAGTTTCATTAAAATTTCATGAACAGAAATATAATGAAAATATCCTGGGTGTACCGGACCGGCTTACCCCTTACAAAAATTGACCCTTCGCCAATGCTACATCTTATGCAAACTAAATGTCTGCTCAGTCCCTATTGTATATATCGTAATAATACATATCTTAATGATTAACTGATCAGTCTATAATTACCCTATTCACATACAAAGGAAATTACGTGGCAATATGTGCAAGTAATGTTTCACTGCTTAGCCCCTATGAAACATAGCGTGATGTTTTATATACCAACTTATACCTTGACTTCTACACAACACATCAGTGAAAGTCCTATCAAAATCCATCCACGGGTTTTCAAATGATACCTGGACGAACAGAACGACAGACAGACAGATAGACAGACAATAATTAAAAAAAAAATTGTTTTGGCCTCTATGTCGATAGTATAGTACCCCTACATAGAAATTTTGGAAAAATATTCAATGTACAGAAAAAGTGCTCTTTGAGTTTTATTATAGTATAGATTATGAGATTCCTTTGTTTATATAATGACACTAACTGCCGCAGTCGGCGTTAGTTAACGAAGTATTATCTCGGCATTTACAATACGAAATATAGGGGTTAGATTAATCATTCATACACATGTATTTTTGTAGACTCCATATTAATGTCATTGTTTCAAATCCGGCTCGAAGGACCAAAACGACGTAGACGGTTACAACTTTAACTGATAGTGGTGGTGTGGATGATAGGCAATCAATTATGGTGGAAACTGAATGATATTCATTTTAATATGATTAAATGATAATAGCTACGGAGAATGAGAACACGAGGCGGCGCGATTGATAATTCGAATAGGTAGTGAACTGATTGATTGAATTGATTCTGAGATATTACTGAATACATGGGACTGTGTTTTGTTTGTGATAAGGTTATAAATGATAAGTATTGCGTACTATTAACTCAAACCTACCTGCTCTGGTTTTAATACTTTTCGGTGGCTTCACTGCTTTTACAACCACTAACAAGTCCACGTAGGTATTACTATTGACTTCTGTAATTATACAAAATGGCCACTAAACTCATTATAAACTCTATGTACAATTTTGCTTTTAAGTCCCGCTTGAACTTTGGTTTTTGGCGTACTACCACTATAGGTACCCTACTTAGATCATATTTAGTCTAAGGTACCCTAATACCATATTAAAATACCTAGTACCTTAATAGCCACGGTAGGTCACAATTCCGCGGGGAGCAACCTGATTGTCTGGAAAGTAAGATGTGATCCATGCCATGCGTCGGATGGTGATGTAAAAAGTCGGTCCTGCCTGCGCCTGTCCTCTCCTCGGTTGTCGGTCGTGTCAGTTTTTCCGTCCCATCCGATTGTAAAAGTATAAAAGCGTGTTAGAAAGAACTAAGAGTACAGTTGTGTCTCCGGCGTAGATGGCTGATGATCGTGTGAAAGATTGGCCGCTGTAATCTCAGTATGGCTGTGGTTGTATTGGCCAGGGTGATATAAAATACCTACATTTTTCATCACCTTTAGCCGAAATTATTGAATTTTATGGAAAAGCCGCATAGCGTAATTCTACAATTAGTCGGCGCAGCGTGACGTTGTAATTAGATTATGGTTCCTCCGTGGGGTGTCCGGGTAAGAATAGCACCCACCCATCTCCTCCCGTTGGGTGTCCGTAAAAGGAGACTAAGGGAAAACAAGAAGACGGGCAGCAGTGTCTTTTTATTAGATTACCTACCACCTATACTGCGATCCCCAAGAGCCTGCCAAGCGTGGGGATTATGGCATACCCCTCCCTTCTAAGGGGGGGGGGCGGTCTTTGTTCAGCAGTGGACGTCGTTTCGACTGCTGATCATTAAACCAAGGTTAAACCTTTTGTAAGAAGATAAGTACCTAAGATAATAGAAAACAAGGAACCTTGTAATTTTAGTACTTCGGACAGTCCGTGATATCCTGATGAAGGTTTCGTTGGTATATGCAGAAGTGGTAGATACTTGCTAAACGATTCTCCATTATGGATGGTAACATCAGACATGCCCTCATTCAGCGACAAGTAGAAGGGAGAAGAGACCTTAAAAATGGGTTCATATCAGTATTAGGTAGGCACAATGTAAGTATAATAGTAGTAAGTATTTTTTCTGTAAAAGTTATAATATTATGTAACCGGAACCCGGAACCCTGGAACCATAGTTCTAGTAACCAACCTGAGGCCTGAAAGTTTCGTTATCACCTCCTTTCACGCATATCTTTGGAGATGTAATTTCGACTGAAAACAGTTGCAAAATATGAATAAACTTATACTTTTAGACTTTCGCGTTCCATTATCAAACGTTAAGCCAAAATATAAGGTAAATCGCGTTAATTCCCGATTAGAATAAAGTTTGATGAATAAACTTTATTTTGTATATTACTTACGGTATCATACTCATACAGAATTATATATTATTTCTTACCCACATCCCCTACGAGAAATCTTTCGTAAAAAGTTAACACGTAATATTCTGAACCCCAGACATCAGTGTTAATTGTATCGACATCAGAGTCACGGATAGTGAAAGATGTAACTCCCCGAGAATCACCATTTTTCTTTTTTGATCCTATTGTACGAGGGCTATTTTTAGCAATTATAATTCCTACAATAAGAGCGTTTTTAACATTAACATTTAAATTATTTAATGTAGTTTTTTGAACTCCCGCCATTTTTTTATTTTTTTTTCTTGCTTCTCTAGGGCCGCGTTCCACTTTGGGCCTACAACTTATGCCTGATGGTATCTAATAAGGGGTTGTCCATTAATCACGTGATGTTTTTTAGCAACTTTTTTACCCCTCCCCTCCTCCTGGTGATATGTGGTGATGTTTTAAACTACCCCCCCCCCCCTACTCAAAATCACGTGTATTTTTTTGTAAGTACAAACTATATTTAAATTTCCGGAATATTATCTTTAATACAGATAACACTGATTAAATGTTGAAGGGGAACTCGTTGCCGGCAACGGTGAGTCAAGACCACGTGCCGCTGTTTGGTTTAGAAATCGTGCATTCAACGAAAAATAAATACACGTGATGTCTCATTATACACCCTCCCCCCCCCTGGTGATATTTCGTGATTTTTTCAGAACCCCCCCCCCCCTTCGGGTATCACGTGATTAATGGATGCCCCCTAATCTGTGTGCCTGATTTACACGTATTAAGTTGCAAGTTGGTAACTAAATCTTTACTAAAGTTTAAGTAAATTATTACGTGTAAACAAACACTTTAGTAGTAAGTTCCAAGTGAAAATTTAGTACCCAAGTGAATAAGTACAATTTTTCGTTTACACGTTTAAGTTGGTAAGTAAATCTTTACAAAATTTTAGGTAATTATTTCGTGTAAACAATTACTTTAGTAGAAAGTCCCAAGTTAAAATTTAGTACGCAACTTATGAAGTAGAATAGAAACTTTTCTATTTTTCGGGTAAGTAGGTGGACGTGGTTTATTTTTCATACGTTTGGACACACACATATATAATGCACGTTTGCAGGTGTGCATGCAAAGGTATAGCCATAGATCATACCATAGATAATATACAAATATAATAGGAGCAGTCGTTTTCGTCACGTTTTCGTTGTACCAACCAACGTATATTTACGGTTGCCAGAATACGGGATTGTTCCAGAATCTGTATTGTCCTGGAATTTTCAAATACCTACGCTATATTAATATTTGCAATTAATTTTTTTTTTACTTTTTTCCCCGTGTCCCCGGGACCTGTGTAGGTCAAGGGGGATAAATGGGATTCTTTCCCACTAAATCCCCGTGGTTGTCACATCGACATATGAGGGGAAACCTAATATAATATCATAAATGCAAATAAGTACACGTTTAAGCTTTAATATTAATGTAATGATAGAACGTCAGTCAGACATAACATTATTTTTAAAAGCACTTGAAACTCTGGTATGCAAAGAGTTTTCATTCGTTGCATTCGTCCCCCTCTTCTGTCACATTTCGTCAATTAGCCGTCGAGGTGGCTTCACGGCTCGTTGACTTCGTCTTAAACGGAAATTGACATCTGGTGAGGCCGATGATGTTGATGGCACAGATAGAGGCACTGAAGCGGTATCTGGTGAGGCCGATGATGTTGATGGCGCAGATGTTGGAGCCGTAGAAGCCATCGGTATTGGTGGGCCTAGTGCAGTCAAATACTCTGCTGGTGTTGGATGTGCCACCGTAGGTGTTAAAAATTCAGACGTGTTTGATTGCCCAGATGGCGTTCCACGTATCTCTGGAGACTCAGTTCGCGGACGCAGGTGGTCTGCGTGTCTACGAGTTTGAACTCCATCAGGTGTGTTCATGATATATGAATATCTCTGAGTCCTGCGTGCTACTACTGCTGGTTTCCACGTCTTTTCAGCCTTTGTTTTTACGTAAACGCTGGTTCCTGCAGAGTAATTGGGTATCTGATCTTCATTTTCAATATTCGCATGGATCTGCCGATGACGCATTGATCTTTTCGCATTGGGTCTAGCGTTACTTAAAACGCAAGAAATATATCGCCCAAACATCATTTCTGCCGGAGATTTTTGCGTAACCGCATGTGGCGTGCTCCTATACGAGAATAAGAACTCATTCAAGCGACGTTTCAGACTCAATTCATCTTTTCCACCCGATGCCATTCTTGACTTGAAGGTACGTACCAGGCGCTTCGCCAACCCATTTGTACGTGGGTGGTATGGTGACGATGTTATAAGCAAGATACATTTTTCCTTACAAAAATCTTGGAATTCTTTTGAAGTCATTTGAGGACCATTGTCCGATACGATTATTTCTGGTAGACCAAACGTTGTAAAGATGGTCTCAAGTTCTTCAATGAGTTTCGCAGATGTTATTTTCTCCATTGGTCTTACTTCGATCCACTCGAAAGTGCGTCGCAAAGCACCAACCAAAACTTCCCTCGTAATGGTCCGGCAAAATCAATATGGATCCTTTCCTAAACTCAAACTTTATCTGGAATAGACCATGCGTAGATAGGCAATTCTGATTGGTTAGGTCTGTTCTCTTGACAAGTTTGACAATGTTTGACCTCAATATCAATATCCTCGTCAATCGAAGGCCACCAAACATAAAAACGGGCTAATGCTCGCATGGCTGATATACCAGGGTGTCCCATATGTAAATGTTGCAAGGTTGTTCTACGAAGTGCTTCAGGGACTACTATTCTTCCTTGCCACATTACAATTTTGTTTTCTACTGACAACTCATGTCGTTTACGATAATAGGGTTTAAGGTCGTGCTGGCCCGGATGACAACTATTCCAATCAGTTCTAATGAACTGGCGAATTTGTTTGAGCACACGATCTTGTTTATTGGTTTTACGTAAGTTCTCTTCAGTGAATGGTAAATCCTGTACTTTATTATATTGAAAGGTTTCACCTATTTTATGTATGCCAATTTCCGCTTCTGTTGGTTGTTCAGCCGGGTTTGGCATTCTTGAACAATAGTCCGCCAGTAAATTGTGCTCACCTTTCTTGAATACAATATCATAATCGTAGCTGCCGATTAATAACGCCCACCTGACTAGCCGGTTGTTTACAATCTTAGATAGGTTGCGTTGGGGGCCTAAAAGGTGAATCAAAGGCTTATGATCAGTAACCAATGTGAATTTGGTACCACGAATAAACTGATCAAACTTTCGCACACCAAAGAAAATCGCCAACGTTTCCCGATCTATAACAGAGTACTTAGATTCGGGGGTTTTCAATTTTCTAGAAGCAAAAGCTATCGGTTGCTCCTGATCTTTATTTTTGTGGTACAAGACAGCTCCTACCACCTTTTCAGACGCATCGCATGCCAGATATAAATCTTTTTTGTCATCCAGCGCAACCAATGGTTTGGATATAGCTATTAATCTTTTTGCTTCTTCAAAAATTTTATTTTCTTTTCCCGACCAGCCCCATTTGCAATTTTTTGCCGTTAATGCGTGTAAATCTGCGCAAATACTATGTAAATGGGGTACAAAACGTTCGTAAAAGTTAATAAGCCCTAAAAACGATCGTAACTCTTTTGCATTAGTGGGGGGCGTTGCGTTGGTGATTGCTTCGATCTTTGATTTTGATGGGCGTACGACTTGTTTGCTTATAATATGACCCAAGTATTCTATTTCTGATTCCAAGAAAGCACACTTTTTAAAATTTACTTTGAGACCCGCATCCTGAAGTTTTTTGAACACGACGGAAAGTGTATGAAGGTGTTCTGTGTCATTACTGCCAGTTACAGCAATATCATCGAAATATACTGCGACATTGGGTATATCTTTTAACAAATTTTCCAGGTAATGTTGAAAAATTGAAGGTGTGTTGTCGTAATTCCAAAAGGCATCCTCAAATATTGGAAGTAACCCCTATGTGTAGTGATGGTCAAAAACTTCCTAGAACTAGGTGCAATTTCGAACTGTAAGTATGCGTCTTTAAGATCTATTTTTGAATATTTCTCTCCATATGCTAATCGTTGACGTAGGTGATCAAATACAGGAACCGGGTGTGAATGAGGGATTAATGCAGGATTAAGTGTTATTCTGTAGTCCCCGCATATTCTAACTCGACCGTCCTTTTTCAGTACGTTCACTGTAGGTGTAGCCCATTCAAGAGGCGTGATGTTAGGGTCAACTTGACAAATGATTCCCTCGGCCACCAAACGCTCCAATTCTTGGTCAATATTCTTTCTCATGCTGAATTTAATAGGCCTCGCTGCTAAATGTCTACTCTCAGCATCAGGTTTGACATGAATGTGGACTTGATAATCTTTACTTTCCCTATTTTGCCATCAAAAAGTTCTGCATGAGTCTTGAAAACTTGTTGTAGTGCAAGTTCCGTGTTTGCGTGTCTGTTATACACTGTATGTGATATGGAAACGGCATGTTGAACGTTTCGCTCCACTGTAAGCCAAAGAGCATTGGTTCTGCTGCTTCCATGACTACCACAGAGAGAGTTTTTTGGACGCCCTGGATGTCAACTGTGACATCAGTTATTCCCTTGGATTCTAATTTATTGTTCCCATACGCATGTAGTCTGGGACCCTTTGTTACGGGCCGGTGCCGCAAAACGCTTCCAAAACGATGTTAATTATAGAAAACACAGAACCTGGGTCCCAGTCCATGGTACAGCTGCGGCCATTGATATTCACGTCAATTTTCTTACATCTTGTTGAGTGATTTCTGATTTTATACACGGCATCATCGTCATCGGATAGCTCGTCTTCATCCATTGACTCTGATGATGAGTTCGATGTTGAGGCGTCGCGTCGCCTTATTCTTTGCAGCTTATTTTTACCACTCTGTATTTTCGTGTACGTTGGAACAAGGATCGCTCTCCCTGATTTAATGCAACAGCTCTCAAAATGGCCCTCCATACCACATGCTTCACATGTGTGACCTTTTGCAACGCAATCTGCATATGGGTGTTTGACTTGCTTACCACATCGCCGACACTGGTTGGATCGTAATTTCCGTGCGGCTGTTACAGGCCGTGATGTGTAACGTGGGCTTTTCTTTGTGAGTCTGTTAACTTTAGCCGATGTGCCTTGGTCATTTTCTGCTACTTCTCGTGCTGTACATATGCGTATAACTGCGTGAATGTAACCTCGTTTTGTTTTCCTTCCGGAGTTGAGTATGTGAGATCAGGCCACCGTTGACGCAGGTCTATTTCTAATTGCGGATGATTTAATCCTGTAGCTGCCTGCTCCTGTAGCAGATGGCTGCTGCTCAAGTCAACTCGTGCGCGGGTGCTGCTTGGGGGGACTGGTCCGGCCGCTGTCCTTTTATCCTTTTTTATTTTATTTTTTTTCTTTTGTAGTCTAGCAGCAAAATTGATTATTACTTTATTTACGTTCTGAAGGCAATTCACTTGAGCTTGTAAATTATTCTTGGTATGTATCTAACTTAGACGACTTGTGACAAAAGTTGGTAATATGTTAAAGTGCTTTGTGTCTTGCCTGACGAGGCACTGCTTAACAGCAGAAGGTAAATGTTTAACGTGTGCCACTGTGATTTTGGATCGGTCATGCTCGCCATCGAAAAGTCTTTGCTTGTGGCGGCTTCGTGTGGCGGGTCACCCCCTTCCCTCCAATATGGTTGAGGGGAGTGATGGCTGCTGCTCGAGTCAACTCGTGCGCGGGTGCTGCTTGGGGGGACTGGTCCGACTACTATCCCTTTGGCATTTTAGTTTGTTGTATTTTCGTCGTATTTTTTATTTTATTTGATATTTTGAACGGCAGGACACACTGTCGCTGGTGCTAATCTAATTGTAAAAAGACAAACTTTGTTTTAAAAAAAAATGTGAAAAAATGACAAGCCCGCTGAGTTTCTTGCCGGATCTTCTCAGTTGAGGCCGCGTTGTGATCCGGTGGTAGCTTTTAAAAAAAATGACCGTTCAAAAGTGCTAGCGTTAAGCCTATTTGAAATAAAAATTTTTGAATTTTGAATTTTTGAATTTTTTAGCAAATCGATCACGCAGTTGCCTTTCAAGCATATCGCCTTCATAGCCACAACTTTTGCATAGTTCTTTCAGTCTATTGGCATATATTTCCATTCTTTCGTTTTCTTCTCGAATTGCGTTCCAAAAGTCTATAAAGCATTTATATCTCGTCTTTTTGGAACAATACAATGAAATAAGCTTTTCTCTAATGTCGTTATATCTCTGTGTATCAAAATTTGGCGTGAAGGCTACCTTGATTTCATGAAACATTTCTGGTGTTAAACATGATATTAATAAATCTTTCTTTAAGTCGGAATCATTATCCAAAAGGAGGATTCTGCATTTTTCATCAAAGTAGTCAATTAAATTTTTAACAGATGTTGTATTTGGATCAAACTTTTCAGCTTTGAATTGATTGATTAAGCGTTGCTTGTTTAGGAGTGATGCTTGCCTGTAATCTTGTGAGGATGTGGGCGCTGCGGCATCGTCACCGTTGTTAGGCGTTGATTGTGTGCAAGCCGTGTCTTTTCGTACTAAGACTTCCAACAATTGTGTTAGTTGACGTTGTGTCTCATTTTGAGCACTTACTAATTTGGCGAGTAATGCTTCCATTTTATTTATATCGTCGCCACATAATATAATATCATAAATGCATATAAGTACACGTTTAAGCTTTAATATTAATGTAATGATAGAACGTCAGATAGACATAACATTATTTTTAAAAGCACTTGAAACTCTGGTATGCAAAGAGTTTTCATTCGTTGTAAAACCTGGTCTCTCCTGTGGAATCTGCGCCAGGAGTACTTACGGGGATGGAAGGCAATAAACAAGTAAAATGGTTAAATATTTACATCAAACACAAATTCAGTAATCAAGAAAAACACGAAGTCATTTACTTTTATTATAATTATAGTACATATTATAAAAAGGGAATTCTAATATAATAATCTGTAACGTTGTCCGTCGCTACAAAGTACTATGAAATCGTCACGGATCGTGCGACCGTCCATTGGGGCGAACTAAAGAACTATAGATTTTAACTAAAATTTAGTAAAAACGACGTGTACACGCATACTTAAAATTAAGTCACTTAAAATTTAGTTACCTACTTGACAACTTAATACGTGTAAATCAGGCATAACTGCCGGTCCCAATATCCTGTCAGTCTGTTACTGTCAGTTAAAATAGTTACCATCGATAGCTATTATGACATATTTCCGTTTCAATAAACAAAGACAGATAAGAAATATTTACCTTTACTGATTGATCTACCTTTCCGTGGTCCCAAATTGTTCAAATGTCAGTCTGTCAGGGTTATATCTATCGCTCCATTTCGGAGGTTTATCGCGGGATAATCATCCGATTTCTCGTACTTTTTAAAAATGTAATGAAATTAATATGAATAATAATAAAAATAACATTATTTTATTAAATGAATGAACCAATATATTTTATTATATTTATTATTAATTATATTTATTAAAATTAAAGCCACCACCACATGGCATTAACTTTAGATTTTTGGCAATATTTTTTACTACCCTTTTTGTTTTCGCGAGGAATTCTTTAAAAGTTCCCCGGGACCCTGTAGGGATCAACTGGGGAATGTGGAATTATTACCTATTAAAATCCGTGCGGCTATCACATTGGACCAAGGGAGAAGAGGGACCTAGACTCTCTGGTGGGATCTACACTAGTTACCCTTCAGTACCTTGCCTTTGAACCTGCAGCCGGGGGTGGGCGGGGGGTCGTTATTGCCCCCCGAGAACCTGTCACGGTGCTCACGGGGACGGACGTAGACAGAATATAACAAGACATCTAGCTAGCGTGCCGCCGATAAGGACAGAAAATAACGGAAAATAATCATTCGTACACTTAACACACGTTATGAATATTTATTCAAATGCGCCTATTATGTAGTATAAACGATATTTCCTAATGCAATTCAATTTAAAACTCCAAAGCTAGGTCGTGAACTAGAAAATTTCATGAGTATAATACCACGCAACAAGGCACTATCACGCAACTCGAACGTCTAGTTACAGTAATTTATTGAAAACATAAAAAGTTTAAATCTCTTAAATTACTAGACCGATTTTGATGAAACTTGTAATCTACCCTAAGTTGAAAAATACTCTAACTATTGCAAAAAGAATTTTCGAAATCGGACTTGTAGTTTCTGAGAAATCCGCGGATAAACCTACATACATACATACACTCATAAAATTTATTAAATTTGTTTAAAAGCCCACATAGATATACTACGCATTTTTATATTACATCATGGAAGTAATAAGTACTACGTAGTAATTATTACTTCCATGTATTACATACATACGCGTCGAATAGAGAACCTTCTTTTTGAAGCCGGCTAAAAAAATTAGTCTGTGGTTGTCAATTGTCAAAGTTTGACAGTTGTCAAAGTTAAAAAAAATCCACAAACAAAACAGACACAGACGGCGCCAAAATTTTATTTACCCTAAAATAAAATGTACCGTACTTTTTAATACTACAGTCTTACAGTCCAATACAGCGAATATTACAGTCCAATACAGCGAATATTACAGTAAAATTATAGTTCTATAATGTTATTTAAAGCGGCATCCAGTTCGTTAGACGAATCTAAAAATCGGTTTGAGCCTTTTGAAGTGGAAAGACAAAATGTGGACTACACGGATTGTTCAACGCGGTTTTATAAAGTGTCCAGAGACTTTTCGAAACAATACGCTCATATTTATTCTGCTAGATTAAATACTTTCCGGAATATCTTATCACCTTTGGTTATTAAGAAATGGTCAAATAACTATAAGATATTGAAGTTATGCGAACTGCGTGACAAAGGTACAACTTGTGTTATCATTGGAACATTATTTAAACTTCAAGAATTGAAATCTAGCATATTAAAAGAATTGTCTGATCAACTGGAAATAATTCCACAGCCCACAAGGTATGTAAGGAGGTGGTGGTTTTTATTCTAAACATTTGTAAGGGTTTATTATTAAAAAAATGTTTTGTTTTAGGACACATTTCGTTCATGACTCTGATAGCTTAGTTTTAGAAGATGAACTGCAAAGAATCAAGTTGGTTGGCGAATGTGTTGATGTACACCAAGTTGTAACTGGGGTGGTTTGTGCATTGCTAGGTATGGAAGTTAGAAAAGTTATTTTTCTATAATACTAACAATTATTAACTATGTATTGTAATTATATTGTAAGTATACCTTGTTAAGATGGCTTAGCTCTGCTATGTTAATTTTGTTATATTTATTTAGGATACATTCTTTCCCACAAAAATGTTACATTTTATAATAATATAACAAGTGTGTTATCGAACATTAACTAATTATTATGGTACTCTGTATTTTTTCAATGTTATATCTGTTCATGATGGAATTTTTGTGTCTGATTATGATTTCACAAAAACTGGGATTGTTGTTTGTAGGATCTGAAGATGAAGATGGTATATTTACAGTTAAAGATGTCTGTTGGGCTGGATGTACCATTCAAAAACCACTGCCAAAATTAAGTGAAGACAGGTATTTAAAATATTATTTGTTTATTTTATACTAGCTGACACGCGCAGTACCACCTGCACATACTACATACAGACCTTACTCTTGAATCACATCTATTGTTGAAAACTGCATTAAAATCCGTTGCCTAGTTTAAAACATTTAAGTGTACAAACAGCGGGGTACCCCTATGTCATAATAATAATAATATCTTGGGACAATCCACACACGGTCATCCGATCCCAAACTAGGCAGAGCCTGTACTATGGAAACCAGACAACTGATACTAATACTTATATACTTTTTTTTTGTAAATACATACTTAAATAGATAAACAACACCCAGACACTTGCCGGGAATCGAACCCACGACCCATCGGTTAGCAGGCAGGGTGTCTGACCACTATACCAACTGGCCCGTCGAATAATAATACAGAAGTAACAATCTCATAACAGTAACATTTTTGTCATATAAAAAAGTCTATTGCTACATTATGATTTAAGTATAATTTCATATGGTATTTATATTTGCTGTGTGAATACAATTATTATTCAAGAAAAATATATGTAGTGTGATATTGGAGAGTGATATGGGAGATACAGTAAGTATAATAATAATATCCTGGGACAATTCACACATAGATGACCATGCATCTAACAAACTAGGCAGAGCCTGAGTCTGGCATAGTATAGATTATATTATATTTATTTATATCCCATAGGAAATCAGTTCATGCCTTAATTTAAAAAAATGGGTTTAAAAATGTGTTATTCGTTTCAAAGGTACATTGTACTTCTATCTGGATTGAATATGTCCTCCAAGACGGCTGATCACATGTTTCCATTGCAATTGCTGTTGGAATGGTTGTCAGGGTTATCTGGTACATGCCAATACCAAGAGGAGATTTCTAAGATTGTTAGAGTCATTGTTGCAGGTACACCTAATAAATATTTTTGGTCTACCTTAATAAACTAATGTGTGTCTGTAAAACTTTTTAATGATTACATTTTAGGTGGAGTGTTTTCGAACTATACAAATGAAAGTATTCTGAATGAGTCTGATGTGATAGCATCAGCAGAGTTGGTTGATAGTTTTGCAGCTGCTGTGAGTGCTGTAGCACCTTTAGACCTTATGCCCGGCTGCAAAGACCCTACTGGTATAATGTTGCCACAAAAACCTTTTCATTATTGTGAGTATATTCATTCTTCAAATTAATGTTCTCAATATCTGGGCCAAAGTTAGCCTGAATGACAATAGTTTAATTTTATTAGTTGTATACATAATTATGTGGGTTTTTGTGTTCCAGGTTTATTCCCTAAGTCAGTTGAATATAAATCATTTAACCGAGTTTCTAATCCTTATGAATGTGATATAGCAGGTATGTTAAAATTGTAATATTGGTCTCATTATATTAATTTATTTTAATGGATGACCTAATAATGAACAAGCAAATGCAAACACTTGACACAAGCTGCTATTGTTTATGTATGCATGTGTGTATTTCTCAGTACTAATTATACATTAAATATTTTAGGTTTTATGTGCTTGGGTACTTCTGGCGAACCAATAAAAGACATAAAGAGATACAGTAAGTTGGATAACAATTTGGAAATTTTGAAAGAAACTCTGCAGTGGCGTCACATTTCACCAACATGCCCTGACACAGTCCCATGCACTCCTTGCACAGAAACAGACCCTTTTATCATTTACAACTGCCCCGCAATATACTTTTCTGGTAACTCTGAAGAATTTGCTACGGAGCTTTATAAAGGTAAAGTAAAATAGTTGCTTGTTCATTTTTGATAATATCTTCCAATTTTAAATATGTTCTTGACAATTAATAAAGTGGGCCCTAAATATTTAACAGGCGTTAGATTTTTTTCTATTTACCTTGTCGGTGTTTATTTCAGGTCCAGATGGCCAAAATATAAGACTGGTGTGCGTTCCTGATTTTTGTACTACCCAAACTGTAGCACTTGTCAATTTAGCAAACATGGAATGTTATAGTATGGAATTTTCGACAAAATAGTATGTATAATATTTTAATAAATGATAATTATGATCATTCCAAGTTTTTGATTTGTTGCATGTCCCAATATATAGTAATGGTATAGTAGATACCTAACGTAATGGTATAGTAGATGTAGTTTGTAGACCATTTACAGTACCTAATTACAATGAAACCATATTACAACTCAGATCAGACAAATAACGAATTTCGTTGAATCGAACATAATTTTTTGTTTTATTAGTAAAAGTAGTTTTCTGTCTTCAATTTTAGTTAGAATAGAAGTAGACAAATAAATTCTATCGAATTTTACTAAAAGAGTAGGTTAGTTAGCGCAATTATTGTTCTTGCGTCACAATTATAAATACTTAATAAAATGGACGCCAGAGGGCGTTATTTTTTCTTACTGGCAAGGCAACAGACAGATAAGGACAGATATTTGCCGTCTCTTTCTTGCTTGCAGGTGTCACTTCCTCCAAGGTCACGCACGCGTCCCCCCCCCCCCCGTACCTCACCTGACAGATGACGTTCAATTCTTCCCCCCCCCTCCCCTTCTCCTTCTATTACTCATCAATGGCTCGCAACTAAAAGACGTGTATTTGTTTTATCCCGTGCTATTTTTGCGTTCATAATGGGTTTCTAGTAACCAAAGTTTGCACACCTGCGTGTGCCATCCACGTTATTATCAAAATGCTGTGAGTATATTTGTTTATTTTCTATTTAAGACCATTAAAATTAAAGTGATTTTAAGCATATTGTGTACATACTGCATTCCATTATCCTTTTAATTTCATTGCTAATTTGTAGCAATAAATGAACGTCTTGTATCGTAGTAAAACCAAGTAATTCTAAGAAGTCTCGATAGTAATAAATAACAGTATTTACGACATGCCGCTTTCACCAAGTTGCGCGGGAGATTTGTAATTACGACACCATAAAATGGAATGCCAAGTGCACAGAACTCGTTAAACATTCCTTTCACGTGTGTTTTCAGTAGTTTCGTCTACCACCTCAGATATGCCTATTAGTACTTATTCTCATCTATGCCAGTGAATGACCCAGTGATTAGTCCGACTTGGGTGAAATGTATATGTATGTGCATTTTTAGCGTGACATGTATTAGTCAATGTAGTCATTATAAACATCTTCGTTATATGACGTAGGTATACATCTACTCTGTACTGTATTACCAAGAACTTTATTCATAAAGTAAATAATAGGAATATTTATGACTATAGAATAATTTTTACTATGTTGTGAATGTTACATGCTGTTCATGCTGATTATTTATTTACTATCTACTCAATGACCAAGATATTTATTACATAGGTACTTACATAAATTGCTTACAAATGACTAGATATACAGGGTGGCAACATTAAGTGTCAACAGCCGATATAACTTGTTAAAAATAATAATCAGGATCATTTTTGAGTTTTATTGGCCCTTACATTTAGTATGGCATTGAATATGCGGTTATCCTACCTTAATAATTAACAATATAATAAAATTTTAATCTCAATGAAAGTAGGTATCATACTGATTAAATTGATGTGCATAATTATATGAGCAATAAATAACATTCATTGCTTTTTTTTTCAGTTTAATGAAAGTAGTCTACATTTACCATACATTAATTATTTTATTTACACTTGTAAACCCAAATACTTGCATATCTAAACATTCTGTAATTTTAACTAATTCTGCAATAGGCAGGTATTGTAATAAATAAAGGAACTTTGAATAGTTTTGCACTGCAGGTCTTATACTCTCTAATGGTCCTGGACTAAGCAATTAAATGAATCATCAATTAAGTACCGGTCTATATAACTTAAAAAAATCCATAACAAGTAAAGTTCTGTTGAAGATCTCTGTAGATGATTAAAAATCAGGTGGAAATCGTTCACATTCACTTAATTCTACTCTTTTCTGAATGTTGATTTTCTTTTTAATAATTTAATGTTAATCGACAATGTTACACTTTACGTATGTACTCATTTATTTGCTATTTCTTTAATTTACATATTTATTATACTTATTGAAAAATTTATCATTATTTAATGTTTCAAGAATCACAATCCGTTTATCCATAAGTTTAAAACTTGAATTCTTTTAAGACCTGGGTTCATGAAATAGGGCATCAAATAATGAGTAATTAAATCTTGGTGTAGATTTTAATGCAAACATTTTATTATAGTATTTTATAATGACTTATTAACATCCTTTGAGTGTGGCAGTAAGTTTTTTTACTACTCATTGGAATCCGTTATTAGATTTGGAATTGAATCTTCCACAAGTGAAGAGATAAATGTTTTATTATCGGATTATAAGTGAGGCAGTCATGGTGCTGTTCCTAAAGCGCTTGTAGACATAAGATTGTTGATATAGCCGAGAAATTAGGGTTAGACTTCCCACTTTATTTTATTACGTAGAAATTGATGTCGATTCTGTTGTCACATATTAGACTAAACTAGACTAAATTTTATTTTAATCGTGTCTTTCCTATTCAGAGATCCATGAATTAAACTAAATTAGGTATAGTTTGATAGAATATAATGGTTTTAGTTACTCAACTTAGTTTTAAACGTATTTTGCTATTCTGTTGTGCACAGTTTACGTCATTTATGCCTAATATTAGAAACTTCAAACTAAAATTAGATCAAAATAGTCGGCATCTAAAAGATGTCGATTAAAATAAAATAGAATAGACTAAAATAGAATGAAATAAATATTAAAATAAACATTATAATAAATATTAAAATTAATATAAATAATAAAATAAATATTAATTAATAAAAAATATTAAAAACATATTCAAATATTTATTTTAATATTAAAATAAATATTAATTAATATTAAAACAAATATTTAAAGAAATATTAAAATAAACATTAAAATACTAAATATTAAATATATTTTATTAATAAATATTAATATAATAAAAATATGTTAAAATAAAATAAATATTAAAATTAATATAAGTATCGCAGCCGGAGAATTATTTTAGTTTAGTTTAGTCTAATCAGATGAACAAGAGATTTGTTTTCAACTAACATGATTTGACCAATGAAATCCTCACTATCAACTCAATTTAGTAGCTGTCGAAATCAAATTAAGCACTTAATCATAGTTTGACACCACTAAACTAAAATGTAGTCTAGTTTAGTGTAGTGGTGACAACAGAATTGGCACCATTGAAAGTTTTTCGAATGGCGAAATAAAAATATATATACAGTCAAATTGAGAACCTCCTTCTTTTTGAAGTCTGTTAAAAATATGTATAAGGTTCGCCAGGCGCATCCTGGACAATCAGTTCTAGAAATCTTGCTGACTGGCTAATGTTTCCATCAACACCAATATCTCGTAGTAATCATGTCGACAGAATGAAGAGAAAGATTTCATTTTCAATGACGACTTTTGGTTGCAGACAGTTTAGATTCACTGTCTGGGATATTGCGTGCGACCGTGTGTGGCCTTGGTTCCAGCGCAGCTCCCTGTGTTGTAGACTTATTTATAGCTTGTGTATGTACCTATGACTAAGACCTGTGAGAGCCGCTTGCTGTAAGTAAGATATTGATTACCTTGGAAGAAGAGCGGCATTCCCCACAGGGTATTTACTCGATTGGCATTGCTCTGTGAAGACTTAATCACGCTGTGCACTTTCTGTATTTTTCTCTCCTCATAAAAAGCTAGGTGTTAAATCGCTTTTGCGTGTAAATAATGATAAAAACATAAATTTTGTTACCAATACGAATACACTACTAATAAAATGAACGTGATGATAAGTTAGAATGTTGACTAGGCATACCTATAATTTAGAAATCCAGTCCAAGATAAGAGAAAGCTCGAGTTGAAGTCATTACAAAATGTTTTGTAACCCCACTATGGTTATGTCGAAACTCGATGTAATTAGGTGTTGAGACATGGTGACGTAGGTAGATATGTATTGAAGGATTATGTTACCGTCCACATGTACGGTGAAATCTTAGATCGTAGTAGAGAGCTTGGAATAAAAGGACACGGTTAAGGGGTCAACCCCTTATTGAGTAAAAATTATTTAGGAAAAATGTCATACTTAAATCAGACTGCACACAAAGCGTTCTCGCAGCGGTAACGCGGAATCTTTGTTCAAATCCAAAGACCGATGAAGAACATCATTCCAGTGGACTATATTATGTATAAGATAATCATAAAAAATGTTATTACTCTGATAACTGGTGACCATATTTTAATGCCGGAACCAACATGATGACTGTTTAGTTTTTTTATAGCCTTAAAAAATAGTTGATACATCAATAAGAATGAAAGTTATTAGACCGAATAAATGGATCGTTGAATTTTATAAAAGAAATGCGATTTCTTTTCTGGTATCTGGATTCATAACTAACAGTTATGATAAAAATAGTTTTTTGCTCTCGCGGCAGAAACCTTTAAAAGGTTTCTGGGACCCTGTGGGGGATCAACCGGGGTATGTGGGTTTCTTACCCACTAAAAACTATCGGCATATGGGAGGAGGACCTAGACTCCGGTAGAATTTGCACCAGGTACCGCTTCGTGCCTTGCCTTTGAGCCCGTGGACGCGCGCCACATTAACGAGTGTAATGAAGCAGTAATGATCCATTAAATTGTATGTGTACAAGAAAATGCGAGTATAGTTCCCCGGGAACTAAAATTGTACTCAAGGGATTGTCGTCTAGGGCCTACACGCACCCAAAATGTCCAGCGACTCTAAAGGATAATAAAAATATACTGAGACTAGCTGACCCGCGCAGCTCCGCCCGCGCTTTAATTACATTTTGCTCCCCTTTTCTCCCTACTCCCTTGATTTATCTCTCTCCATCTCTCTCTCTTATAATAAAAATCTAATTCTATGCTATTTCCCTCCCCTCCCGCTTCGGTCCCCGTCACACTTCCCCTCTTCCTCTACCCGTTGTCCTCTCTGAACCCTCTCCCTCCTCTCTCTTCTCCCAACTTGCTCCCTCTCACCCCCCCCCCCCCCCCTTGCTCTTCCTAACTCCTCCGATCACTCACTCCATCACCCTCCCCTCTCCCTCTCTTGCACCCTCGTCTCGTTCTATATATCCTCGTCAATCATGGTATCAGCGGCATAAAATATACTTTATAACCTATTCTGAGACCTACCCGCAAAATTTCATACATATCGGTTCACCCGACTCTCGTGCACGTAACTCAGAGGTTCTCAGATTTTGTTGTGCAAGGCGTTGCGAACGTTCGACACTCGACTCTCGTGCGCGTACCTGAGACTTTCTCTGATTTTGTTCAGCAAGGTGTTGTCCATTAATCACGTGATGTTTTTTAGCAACTTTTTAACCCCTCCCCCCTCCTGGTGATATGTGGTGAGGTTTTAACCTAAACCCCCCCCCCCCCACCCAAAATGACGTGTATTTTTTTGTACAAACTATATTGAAATTTCCGGAATATTATCTTTAAATACAGATAACTGATTAAATGGGAACTCGTTGCCGGCAACGGAGAGTCAAGACCACGTGCCGCTGTTTGGTTTAGAAATCGTGCATTCAACGAAAAATAAATCCACAAATACACGTGATATCTCATTATAGCCCTCCCCCCTGGTGATATTTCGTGATTTTTTTCGGAACCCCTCCCCCCTTTTCGAGCCTCACGTGATTAATGGATTCCCCCCAAGGCGTTGTGAACGTTCAGGTGAAGATTCTCCCATACGACGTATTCTTGCTGCCTGTACTTGAGAACTATGTTAAGAAAGTTGAGACCTGGCTCTCTTAGGCATTTTCAAATGTTTAAGAAAATGCTAATAGCGTGTAATATTCTAGCCCTGAAAAGAACTGTTGGTTACCCCTGAAAAAATCTGTTGGTTAGCCCTGAAAAGAACTGTTGATTAGCTCTGAGAAGAACTGTTGTTTAGCTCTGAGAAGAACTTTTGCGTAGGTGTAGTTTTAAGAAAGAAATCTAAAAAAAATCGCACGAAAATTATTAGACTTCGCGCACGACCGCTGCGTAGGGAGCCGACCGACCTCGCGTCTGAGCCGCGCGGGTACCTTACTCATAGATCTAAACTAAATCCACAATCCCGCATGCGCCTTGGTGACGCTCACTTCGCAACGGGCCGTGCAGCACAAATCTTTTAATTTATAAGCAGTAATATTTTAATTTCGCCATAACTTCAAAACCAAATGTCCAATTTTAATAATTCAAAGACCAAATATTATCTACATAAACTGTACTTAATGATGAAATAATTTATTTTGATAAGGATTAATAGCATGAGTAAAATAAATGCGTTTAAATGTAGTCCAAACAAAATTCAAGATTTTTAAATAAAAAAATGGTTGTTGGGCCTCACTCGACATAGTGTGCCGCGGATTTTTTTGTAGATATTTATAAGATCTACAATTAATTAGAACATTTTATGGTTCTATCTTTTATAGTTTAGGCAGCGTACGTAAAATAAGTAACTTTTCTGGTTGATTTTTTACACCTTGTGTCCGAAAAAACCCAAATATCTAACGGAACCCTATTTTTTCCCAATATAAAATTTAGCCTATGTTACTCGTGGATAATGTAGCTTTCGAATGGTGAAAGAATTTTTAAAAACGGTCCAGTAGTTTTTGAGCCTATTCATTACAACCAAACAAACAAAGTTTTCCTCTTTATAATATTAGTGTAGAAGTGTAGATAATCATCGATATAATGGAGATAACCGATACATGGCCATTTGATTCCAAACTAGGAAAAGCCAGACTATTAAATACTTTTCTAATTACGTGCCGCCCAGACACAATACATGTTCACGCGCACTAAATGTTCAAATTGTGGAAATTGAAGCAATACTTGCTTATAAAACAGCTGCATTCTGCGTTATATTTTGCTACGGGTTTGAATTTTTTTTTATCTATAATGGTCCATTGTTTGAATGGATAATCTCGTCGTCACTTACAATTCCTCTTTTGACTTTATGTTGAGCTGGGTCCTTTTTGGCAATTTATACATTCTGTATTTTTAAACCTGTGTACCGTACTACATTGCCAAATAAAGCTTTTTCTTATTTTTGATTTATTGTAATATTTCAGAGCCATCATGGCGCCCTCAGCGGACAGCTTTGTCCTTCGACAACGACCATCACTACAATCGGACTTGGATCCCTCAAGGCTTGTGCTTACACCTGTGGTAAGTGTCCACTAATAAAATACTTTTACTAGTAGTATAGATTAAGCATACCTTACAAAATACTTTTTCTAGTAGGTAATGTAGATTAAGCATCTACGGGAGTTAACACTGCTTTGTTGTAAGACGTTGATACTTTACTACTGCTGAACAAAGGCCTCCCCCTTAGAAGGCCCCTTCTAAGGGGGAGGCCTTTGCCATAGGTGGTGGGTAATCCAATAAAAAGACGTTGCTGGCCCGTCTTCTTGTTTTCCCTTAGTCGCCTTTTACGGACGGAAGGAGATGGGTGGGTGTTATTCTCTCTTGTGTCCGGGGACACACCACGGGGGCCCGAGGCGAGGGCACTGTAGCTGGTGAAATTAGCGGGCTCCGTAGACTTACAACTGCACTTATATACGTCAAAGTTAATGATCAGAATCGGATTATTTCGACACTCGCAGCCAATTAATAAATTGACTTTTTCTACTCTGATAGTGATCTATAGATTATCTCGTACTCATTAATGGAAAATCAGCATATCGGCTCCGAGGGTCTAAATAATTAGATTAGAAGAAATGGCTTAATCAGAATTAACAATAACTGACGTTTGTGAGTGCGGCAGTAATTAACTAATGTCTCAGCTGACGAGCGGCAGTGAATTGCAGCTGTCTATAGGCAGGCGTGTCGCTTAGCATCTCGTGAACGTCTTGTATGTCTCCTCACTAAGTTATATAAAAGAAACCAGAGGTTCTACCACAATGTTTCTTCGTTTATATTGAGGACAGCTAAGGATTGGAACAGTTTGCCTGCGTCGGTTTTCCCGCCCGATTATAATGTGGGTGTCTTCAAGGCTAGAGTGAATAGGCTTTTAATAAGCTAGTGCGCTTTACCATCCTCGATTGCGTCGCCACTTTCCATCAGGTGGGTCTGCAGTCAAGCACTAGCTTATGTTGAATAAAAAAAAATGTATTCGAATCTTATTTTTATTAATTTATTTTGGTGTCAAGTTTTTTTTTTACATGAGCCTACTAAGTATGTCCCAAAGATGAGCAAAGGCCTCCTCTATTCCCTTCCATGAATCTCGATCCTGAGCAATACATGGCCACGCCAGACCCGCAAACGCGTCTATGTTGTCCCTCCAGCGTCGCCTTGGTCTACCCAAAATATATATCAAAAAATTAAATCTTGAAATTAGGTACAGAAAAGACCTATAGTGCCTAAAAAAAAACATTATTTTAGCGAGAGAAAGGAACGGCGCTATATACTGCGTATATCGGTGTCTCTTTCCCACGTAAAACTTAGATTACTTTACCACTGCCATATGTGCTGGTAGCAGAGCACCATATCTTAATAAAAGTAAGGATTATCTAGTTATCAATGTAGAAATAGTTCTAAATTGTTATTCATTGATTTTCAGAGTCACGATCTCTACAAGAATGAGCGCGAGTCTCTGGGACCAGTTGCCGGCTTCGGCCGGCGCCCTTCTCACTAATGAAGAGTGCATCTTGCTGCTCGATACTGATATTTTCGACAACAATAATGGTATGTGTATTTTTAAGTATGTAAGTACGAAAAAGGAGTGAAATTCGATTGTCTGTAACCAGGCCTAGTAGACCAATGCAAGTATAACTTAAAACAGTAACGATATCGTAAAGACTTTAACCGACTTTAAAAGTTTAACCGACTTCAAAAACGGAGGAGGTTCTCAATTCGTCTGTATTCGCATAACTCTGGCAATTATGAACCGATTTGGAAAAATCTTTCTTCCATCCATTCTTTAATCCGTTAATTGGGTCCCATAAAAAAAATATTGCTTACGAATTAGTAGTTCCTGGCAAAACAAGAAAGACGATTGATGATTCTTTTTTTATTCGAGAGAGTAAACTACTATGATGATTCCATGCAAATTTCATTCATCATCAGCCGGAAGACGACCACTGCTGAACAAAGGCCTCCCCCTTAGACCACCACAATGAACGACAATTTGCCATTTACATCCACCGGTTGCCTGCGACGCGAACAATATCGTCGGTCCACCTAGTGGGAGGCATGCCTACGCTGCGTCTTTCGGTTCGTGGTCGCCACTCGAGAACCTTTCTTCCCCAACGGTTATCGGTTCTTCGAGCGATGTGGCCTGCCCACTGCCACTTCAACTTGCATATTCTACGAGCTATGTCGGTGACCTTGGTTCTTCGGCGAATCTCCTCATTCCGGATTCTGTCGCGCAAAGAAACTCCGAGCATAGCTCTCTCCATAGCTCGTGTGACTCTGAGCTTCTCCAAAAGGCCAGCTGTTAAAGACCACGTCTCAGTACCATATGTCATCACTGGCAACACACACTGGTTAAAAACCTTTGTCTTCAGGCACTGTGGAATTTCGGATGAGAAGATGTCGCGTAGTTTCCCTAACGCTGCCTATCCGAGTTGGATTCTTCGGGCTACCTCTTTGTCGAATTTTAACCGACCTAATTGGATAGTTTGTCCTAGGTATACATATTGGTCAACAATTTCGATTGTATCGTTCCCAACAACTACCGGTACGGGTGCAACATGGACATTAGACATGATCTTCGTCTTGTCCATGTTCATTTTAAGACCCACCTGTTGGGAAACGCTACTGAGGTCGCTGAGCATCGTATTGAGGTCCTCCAGCGACTCTGCCATAATGACTATGAAAACGAAGATGAGTGATGTATTCGCCATTGATGTTGATGCCGAATTCTTACCAGTCCAAGAGCTTGAAAACGTCCTCCAATGCGTTTGTGAACAGTTTCGGAGTAATAACGTCTCCCTGTCTCACACCTCGCTGCAATGGGATTGGTTTCGTGCTCTCGTCCTATAGTCGGATACGCACCACCGCGCTGCGCTTGCGCTGGCACCGCTGCAGGGACTGCAATGCCGACCAGGTCTCGGTTGAATCGAAGGCTTTTTCGTAGTCCGCAAACGCTAGACATAATGGCCGATTATACTCCTCGGTCTTCTGTATAATCTGGCGGAGCATATGTATGTTGTCGACGGTGCTAAAGCCTTTTTACCCGACTACGGAACGGAGGGAGGGTTATGATTTTAACAAGATTATATGTATGTATGTATATTCATCTGTTCCCGCATCTACTTAACATAATTTGACAAGTAGAGTGTCGTTAGAAGCGTCTTGATTGTCCGCTGGTTATTGGATATATAATATCACACTATTAGGCTGCCTGTCCACCGGAGCGAAGCGAGGCAGTGGAGCTGAGAAACGGAGAAATATTAACCAATAAGGCTGCCTGTCCACTGGAGCGGAGCGAGGCAGTGGAGCGGGGAAACGGAGAAATATTAACCAATAAGATTGCACAAAATCTCCGCTCCAAAATCTTATTGAATGTTATTGGTTAATATTTCTCCGTTTCTCCGCTCCACTGCCTCGCTCCGCTCCGGTGGACAGGCAGCCTTAGATTGCACAAAATCTCCGCTCCTCTTTAGTGTGCAATCTTATTGGTTAATATTTCGGCTTGTTCTGTAGGCTGGAAGTCATCAAACCTGCGTTCGAGATGGTTCGTTATAACTCTCGAAAACAGCTTGTATACGTGGCTCAGGGGTGAGATGGGTCTATAATTCTTCAATAAAATGTTATCACCTTTTTTGAAGAAAAGAACCACCACACCGGTGCCATGCTTCTGGCGTAGTACCCTCGAGTAAGATGGAATTAAATAACTACATTAACCGAACATTGGCCCTGGCAACACACAACATCCGCACGATGAGGTCCGATGAGAAGAATGTCGAGCTGGAGGAAGAATTGAGCAAGTTGCGTTTGGACATCTTGGGATTATCTGAAATCCGGCGAGAAGGACTGGATACGATAACCCTTGATTCCGGCAACGTGCTCTTCTTCCGGGAAGGAGACCGGAAATCCCAGGGTGGTGTCGGGTTTCTCGTCCGTAAGTCCCTTATTAACAACGTGTCGAGTAGGGTAGCGTACCTTATACTCAGAATAACCAGTCGGTATTCGCTGAAGGTCATACAGGTTTACGCGCCGACCTCGGCACAGTCTGACGATGAGGGAGAGGCTATGTATGAGCATATATCGGAAGCCATACATAGCTCTAAAACATACTTCACCGTTGTTATGGGGGACTTCAATGCGAAGATGGGCACACGGAATGGTGATGAGTTGAAAGTGGGGTCGTATGGGTATGGGTGGCGTAACCAGAGAGGCCAGCGTCTGGTCGACTTTATGGAAAAGGAGGGACTCTATGAGATGAACTCCTTCCTCAAGAAGCGACCATCCAGGAAGTGGACCTGGATAAGCCGCGATGGATGGCTGAAAAATGAGATCGACTTCATCATGACGACCAAGAAGCACATATTCAATGATGTCTCTGTGATCGGCAAGGTTAAAACCGGTAGCGATCACCGTATTGTTAGAGGCACATTGAGTATCAATGTCAAGCTCTAGAGGTCTCGTCTGATGAAGTCTACGCTCCGTCCATGAGCCGCCTAAATTCAGAACCCCGAAGACTTTCAACTCGAAATACAACATCGCTTCGAGTGCCTAGCCGAATGCGAAACTGCGGACGAGATAAACAATGGGTTGGTGAAAACTGTCCATGCAGTGGGGTCCAAGTTCTTTAAGACCCCACGCCGCAAAAAGCCTCAGAAACTCTCCAACAAAACCATTAAGTTAATGGAAAACCTGACTGAGATGAGACTGCAATCTTCAGCTGATATGTCAGAATATACTGAACTCAATAGTCGAATCTCGAAATCCATGCGTTACGACTTGCGTTCCTATAATACAGCATGTATTAAGGACGCAATTGAGCGGAACCAAGGTTCTAAAGTGTTCACAAAGATTTCGTCTATTGGGTGCAGTCAAATGACCAGGCTGAAGATCGACGATGGCAGTATCATCTCATCGAAACCGGAGATATTGAGAGAGCTCGAGAGGTTTTACGGACAGTTATACACCTCAACACAGGAACTCATTGCCAGAACAGCTCAGGATACCAGAGCCAAACTAACCCGACACTACACTGAGGACATCCCAGACATCAGCCTGTACGAGATTAGAATGGCTCTCAAACAGCTTAAGAACAACAAGGCACCGGGTGAAGACGGAATCACTACAGAATTTCTGAGAGCGGTTGGAAAACCGGTACCTTTAGTCCTCCAGAAGTTTAAAATTTCATTAATACCGAATAAATTTTTTCTGAAGAAACATGAATTATGTAAAACTATGTAGACTTGACTTGACTTTAGCAGTGCCTTTAATTCGGTTGATTTTGACATTCTTTTGGGAAGGCAGCTAGTGGCGAGCTCCAGAGTCGGTCAGGGCCCCACCTCGGCGTGTCTTCGTCGGCCGAGTGGAAACCGAAGGGGGCCCGCAGGACTCTCAGCTCTGGCTTGCCTTAATTGGCCGTCCAGAGAGGAGTTGCTAGAGCTATATGCTCCAGGGGTGGAAGTGTTAAAGGGCATAACGCCGCGAGTAACTACGGAGAAAGCGCAGCACACCTCTCGACACCCCTGAGCCACTCACACCGGTGTTGCACTCCGTCGTCTTCTGACGGCCATATGGAGAGCCCATCTAGTGGGTGGCAAGTCACCGCTTGCCAAAATATAATTAGTATACTAATATAATTAGCATTATGGCAAGTGACCCCGGCCTTTTACAATAGCCCAGTGTTTAGTCCCCCAAATGCCCACGTAAAAATATCTATAAATCTTTCCAAATACTTATAATAGTCCCTACACTAAAGATGCGCGACTGTTACTAATTCGACGATTCGAATAATCTACAACTACTAATGTACACATTCGACTTGAATATTAGTAATATATTAATGTTCATAGTCGAATAACCACTTCTAATTAGCAACTACTAACGGCGTTTGAACTAGATTGTTCGCGACTCAGTCGACAGTTTTTTGGAATGCAATATGAATGAATTATTTGCTGTTCCGGTCACGGAACGAATAATGTCAGAGTGCCTATCAAATCACATCATTCAATCCGCCGAATAAGGAGCGAATAATCGAAGTCGAGCAAGTATCAAATTAGGTACTAACTTTATATTTGAATAATTCGAATGAAATCATTCATAGTCGCGCATCTTTACCCTACACGTGCCAGAGTCAACTGCTGTTTATATCTTATTTCTAGCAGTTGATTCTGGCAGGAGTGTTCCATTTCATTACTTCCTCCCAACAGGCCTCTACGTGTTGGATTCGTCCCCACGCAAGCCTTTTAAAAGTCCGGGTATAAAAGCCCGTGTTATTACATAAAAAATAATAATAATAAATACACTTTATTGTACACCAAAAGTAGTTACATGTAAATTGAACATTATATGTACTTATCTAATTTTATTGTATATTATATGTGTATGTTTGTTATTGTATTATACTTAATATTTATTACATAATTTACTTTGTATTTTTGTATGTAGTAATTTGTTGTACACTTGTTTGTATCCTCAACAGTATTTAAATTTTTCTCCAAATTCTCCATCACTCAAAGGTTAGCTGTCAGAAAACTCAATGTTTGGGTTAAGCACGCCTTTGTGCATTAATTTTCTTTATTTTATATTAATGTGTAATAGTATTGTGTGCAATAAAGAATAAGAATAAGAATAGACGATAATGTGATAACCTACCTAGATAATTTTACCGTCTTCGATGATTCAATCTTTATGTATGAAAATATCACTTAAAAGTATAAAATATTATATTTTAGCCGAAAACAACGTGACACAAACCAAAATAAAAATCGTTTTTGAAATGAACAAATATAGCCCGAAAGGGCTTCATATGATATCCCACTCGAAATAGTATAGTAAAACACCTTAAAATTTAGACGCCCGATTTCGAGCCCCATTTGTGTGACAGATACACGAAGTCGCACCATCAGGCTCTTCTTTTACCTTTTAGGTAAAGAATCCAAAAAATACCGGTGAAGTTGGAGTGGGACTGAAATATCGAGGGTTAGCATAAACATTTTTTTGTTATTCTTCTAACACCACAAGTAGCAAAAAAATGGAACCGAATGATTATGTAGTTTTTTGATGATTTCCAAAAAAAAAACTGTGCTATTTAAAAGACGTATTCTTACAGATTTTCCCACCACAAAAAGGAGTTAATAATCTTCATTATTACTCAATAACTAAGTTACTTTTTGTAATGTGCAAATGAAGCGCTTTCAAAAGTCAAAAGTCACAAATAATTTATTTCAAAGAGGCTTAACGCTAGCACTTTTGAAAGGTCAATTTAAAAAAAAGTTACCACCGGTACACAAAGCGGCCTCAACCGAGAAGATCCGGCAAGAAACTCGCGGGCTTGTCATTATTTCACTTTTTTTTTTCTAAACAGTGTGTCGTGTTACAATTAGATCAGCATCAGCGACAGTGTGTCTTGCCGTTCAAAAGATCAAATAAGAAGAAAAAAAACTCCGACGAAAGTACAACAAACTAAAAGGCCAAAGGGATAGTAGTCGGACCAGTCCCCCCAAGCAGCACCCGCGCACGAGTTGACTCGAGCAGCAGCCATCACTCCCCTCAACCATATTGAAGGGAAGGGGGTGACCCGTCACACAAAGCCGCCACAAGCAAAGACTTTTCGATGGCGAGCGTGACCGATCCAAAATCACAGGGGCTCACGTTTAACTTTTAACTTCTGCTGTTAAGCAGTGCCTCGTCAGGCAAGAGACAATCTCAATTATGATATCCCACTTAATCTAGAGTCTTTGAAATTTCGACGCTCCATTTCGACCCATATTGAAAGGCAATGAGGTTTGTAAGCACTGTTTAAAACTATTCCTGAAATCAATAGCATTACGGAAGCGTAGCCTAAAACTACGATAATTTTTGTGCTATCATGATATACTACGAATATGCGTACAATTTAACCTACTTATTTGCTTACGTAGTCAAATGCGTGTGCGTCATGAATATTATGGGTATACTCGGTGATCAAAATAAATACATTATACTAAAGGCACATGTTTGTCAATGTTTAAACATGTTATCGACTTTTAGTTCACTAGGAAAACAACATTGTATACTAGCTATTATTATATACTAGCTGACCTGTGTAGCTCCGCCCATGCTTTTATATTAATATTTATTTAAATAATTTATTCGTAATTTTAAAAATCGCCAAAACAAATTTTAATTTATTGCTTCAAGTATAAAACAAAGTTTCATGGCTTTATCTTTCACAATGACGAACTTCCATACAATATTAAATCCCCTTTTTTTTTGACGCGGGGGAAATCTTCCAAAGATCCCCGGGAGCTGTGAGGCTCGACCGGGGTATGTGGGATTCTTACCCACTAAAACCCCCGCGGCTGTCGCATCGGCACATGAGAGAGGGGACCCCAGGGCTCTCCGGTGGGATCTGCACCAGGGGCCCCTCAGTGCCTTGCCTTTGAGCCCGCCGCCGGGGGGCGCATTGTAGCCCCCCGGGAACCAGTCACGGTGCTCACGGCTTTATAGGCAGTTACATATGTTATAGATTCCGGTGAAAATAGCATGGCTCCTTGTCATAAATGTTGTTATAATAAGTAATTAAGTAAAAGTCAGTCGTGAGGCTGCAAAGCTTTAAAAACGGCGGGAGAGTAAAATCTCAAATAAACCGCGTTATAATTCGTAAAAATTGTTTTATTTCAATGAGTAATTATCTAATTATGTAAAATTTATCAATCACGAACCGTACGACTGATTATTATTTCGTTTGGATTTCTTAAGCCATTTGAGTCTAAGTTAATCAATTGCTTATCTAAGCATGCTAATTTGAATGGATCACCTTATTGTCGAATGATATTTGGTGTCGCCTATGGCTAGGGTTGCCACCTTTTTTTTGAAGAAAAAATAGTATTTTTCGTTTTAAGTTATAAAAATATAGTACATTTGGGAAATTTGGGCAAAAAAATAGTACACATTAATTTATAATTATTTATTTTATACACTATTTACTTTCCATACATATTTATCATTACTCTTTGCTTTGGCCAACAAAGTTTTATTATTTTTGAAATAATTATATGAATCCAAACAAGTCAGATCTATATTGAAACAAATAAATAATTCATTTATAATTAAGTTAAATAATGCTTAGTTTCTTTCTTCTCGCCATTTTACGTTCATGACCGAAAAAAATCTTTCTATAAAAGCAGATGTTGCGTGAATAGAAAGAAAAAAAAACAATAACTTTAAATGTACGAGTCTTTATAAAACATTCATCTGTACCTTTGAAAAGCATTTGCAATTTTTCAGCAGTATGATTAGATTGAAATGCCTGTTCTTTATTTTTTTTTTAGAAATAATATAAAGAAAATTAGAAATAATAACTGTTATTAGTTCTGAATACAGAATATTGAGATTAAGGTTTGATTTATTAAATAAATACGAAGAATTTAATATGCTGTCGAGTTGATTATATTCCTATTTTAGCAATGAAAATATAGTACATTGCGTACTATATTATTTTTCTATATTATATAGTACAATTGGCTAAAATGTAGTACGATACTATATAATATAGTACAGGTGGCAACCCTACCTATGGCCGCGCCGACACTTTGATTTATTATTTATCTTTTCATTTTATCTAATACACTCAGACACTGAGTGTACTGATGCTACACGTTTACACACTATTAAGACCTGTCACGTGCGAGTCGGACTCGCGCATTTTTTTTGGACTTATAAAAGTTCGTTTGCTATTCATCTAACGCATCAGGTAGTTAAAGACCAAACCTAACTATGTTAAAGTTCTTTGATGATTTATAAAAAAATGTGCTACTTAGTACTTAACATGGTTTTTGTCTTGAAATATTTACATAAACAATTATTACCTGTATTTTTACATTTTCACTCCACAAACATCGGAGATAAGGGGGATGTGAGACGGTAGGTATATTTTTTGACATTTTTAATTATATGCCAAAAACATACGTGTCATAAAACAAAAATCTGTTTTGAAACGTGGAAATGAATGAAGCCCTTTCATATGATGATATTGATGAATCAACTATTCATATTAAAATTTCGACGCCTCATTACGGATCCCATCTATATCTATCTATCTATACTATATTATAAAGAGGTAGGCATTTTTCGCGTGGGTGACTCAACACCGCAGAGCCGAAACTACCAAAGCTAGGATTACAAAATTTGGACAGGAGGTTCATTTTATGGTTTAACCAATCAATAAGAAAGGATTTTTGGAAATTCTAACTCTAAGGGTGTGAAATAGGGGTTGAAAGTTTGTATGGGAAGGGTGCAAAAACAATGTCTTTTGACTTGAAATTTTGAATTTAGACTCTTTATCAAAATTAATAAGACACGTGTATCAGCGTTTTTCCGAATTCGTCAGTTAAGGTTGTAAAATAGAGAATGAAAGTTTGTATGGGAAGGGTGTAAAAACATTGTCTTTTGACGTTAAATTTTGTAATTAGTCTTTGTAATAAAAATAATAGGATACGTGTATCAGCGTTTTTCAGAATTCGTCAGTTGAGGGTGTAAATAGGGAATGAAAGTTTGTGTGTTAAAAACATTTTGTGTCTATTGACCTGCAATTCAGCACGCATTCTATTTAATAAGAATAATAAGACACGTACGTACGTTGTAGCTGTAACAGCTCAGTGGGCGAGCGCTTGCCTTGGAAACAAGGTGCGCAGGTTCGAACCCCGGCTCGCACCTCTGATTTAGTTAATTAATCATGTGTGAATCGTCTTTGTGCGATTGTTACTAGCTTTCAGTGAAGGAAAACATCGTGAGGAAACCTGCATGTCTGAGAAAGCCTAACTAGCTTTCGAATGACGTGTGAAGTCCGCCAACCCGCACTTGACCAGCGTGGTGGGCTATGGCCTAAGCCCCTTCATCATGAGGGGAGGCCCGTGCCCAGCAGTGGGACATAAACAAAGGCTGGTATTATTATTATTTTATAATAAACATATTACTGTGTTATATAAATCATCACTTAAGGGTATAAAATAAGATTTGAACCTTTGTAGGGTGTTTTTTTTGTTTATTGATTTGATAAATTAAATACATATGAACCACACATACTCTTCATTTAAAAGCACCTTCATCTGAATTAAATTAAGGGATAAGATTTGTATTGTATGATAGGATAGCAGCTAACAACAAGGGATATAAAATAATTGATACGGTTGTGATGGATATGCGTGGTGTAGAGTAGAAGACACAATACGTTAGAGTTTTTTTAATCAATAACAGTTTTGGATTTCTATCAATACGTCAAGAGATATCCAAATATTATAATTTGATGAGTAGTTGCGATTGTTACCAGCTTTCGGTGAAGGTAGACATCGTGAGGAAACTTGCATGTCTGAGAAAGCCTAACTATCTTTCGAATGACGTGTGACGTCATCCAACCCGCACATGACCAGCGTGGTGGCTAAAATAAAAGATTATTTTTTTCATTTGCTACGGGGTTGGGTAAAGCAATATTTAAAATTATTCCAAACTTTAAGTTGATTACTAGTTGCTAAAATATGTTGGGATAGACAGATGAAGTCGCACCATTAGGGGTCCTTTTTTACCTTTTAGGTACGGAACCCTAAAAATTATACTAAATCTAAGTAATAAATATAACGGGCGTAAGGCACATCGTACCGAAAAAAAAATTATAAGATGTCAAATAATGTCCGTTACAACATTACAGAAACCAGTTATATGGAAAATGACAAATGACTGACTTATTAATTTTCGAGCATGTAATGCGGATGCGGAATAATATTTCTTTCTCAAATTACATTGCTAATTTTCTAAAATAATAATAATTAATTGCCTATGTACTGTTATAGTATATACCACAAATAAGTAATTTATTGTTTTTAAATTAAAATTATGCTTTATTATACCAATAATGATATTATACTAATTTTTTTTTAACACTTATAAGCTAGTACTTGACTGCAGTCCCACCTGATGGAAAGCGGCGACGCAATCGAGGATGGCAAAACACTAGCTTATTAAAAGCCTATTCACTCTAGTCTTAAAGACACCCATATTATAATCGGGCGGGAAAACCGACGCAGGCAAACTGTTCCAGTCCTTAGCTGTCCTTATTATAAATGAAGAAGCAAACCGCTTAGTCCGGACTGAAGGCACTTTCACCACATAAGGGTGTGTACGTGCTGTGCGTCTCGTCGTCCGATGATGAAAGGGAGATGGTGGAATCAAGTCATGCAATTCCTGTGCACACTCCAAAATGCATCCTGTAGAATACCGAGAGGCTGGCTCTCTGTGGTCTAGGCTTTGTAAATTGGCCGCTTCTAACTCTGCGTCACCAATAAGCCTCTTAGCACGCCTCTCCACTGAGTCCAAAGCTGCAAGATAACATTTATTTAAAAAAAGTGGATTATTTTTTTGGAAATTCATGAACAAGTCGATGAAAAATTACAACACTAGAGTGTTCAGCATCATGTACTGGATCCCTGGTATCGGTTTTCGGTACGATGTCCCTTACACCCTGTATATAGACATACCTACACAGACATAGTGCGAATAGTGATTGTAAAGGAAAATATGTTAAGGAAATCCCCGATAAATCATAATCGCTTTTCAAACGGCGCTTGATGAGATATACCTAATGTTGACAAAGATAATCTTATAGCATGTCCACACGGTTTGATTTTAGGTAATCAATGACTTAATGAACCGTATGAAGCTACTTCTCTCTTAAACTATAAATATAGTAAGTACCTATATCGCACTATTGTTATCTGCGTTTATAATTATCTTATTGACCATTTGACATAACTAATGTATTTTAGCGGCAGCTCCCCCACAGACTCACCTCATGCACAACGATAATGCCCGGGTCAAGCTTGATTAACTTGTTATTTTCAAGTGATAGCGTGCGGTTTAGCCTACTTGCAAATATATTATTTTCATTTCCAGCAAAACGTTAGATCATGGCCTAGTGGCGTAGTTGAAAATAATCTACGGCAGCTTTAGTTAAATACTTCGGGAAGTGGTGAATAGTTTTTTTATAGACCTACTACCAAGGTGGCAAGCAAGCTAGGTATTAACATAAATCATGCCAAGTTTGTAGTTTGGCCTGATGCGCGGCTATGACGACAGAAGTAAAAAAAAATACAGTCTTGGCTTCAGTATTAGGTATTAGTTATGGAATGCCCTCCAGAAACAATTCTCAAAATATCTTCAATATACAGAATTGGACCTGTTACAGTAAGTATGTATGTAAAGATTGGGTTATAAGTAAGTATAGATAGATGATATTATTTTTGATGACCTATAATGGACAAGGCCTGCTAGGGATGTTGAATGGCCATAAAATATAGATTAAAGGTGTGCCGATTCTGACTTTGGCTGACGAGCCGATTAGTCAGTTGTAAAGAGGCCGACTAGTCGCCCATGCCGATCACGTTTTTGGGGATTTCCGTTCCGCGGTGCAAGACGCAACCGCCGCCTCCGAGCGTGTCGGTATTTGTTTTTTTTTGAGTAAAAAAATTTTTTTTTTGTAAATGAATTGAGCTCTTTCACTTTAATGATCAACAGCATAATATGTATATCAATAGCATAATAGCATATAATGATAATAATAATAATAATATCTTGGGACAATCCACACACGGTCATTTGATCCCAAACTAGGCAGAGCCTGTACTATGGAAACCAGACAACTGATACTAATACTTATATACTTTTTTTTTGTAAATACATACTTAAATAGATAAACAACACCCAGACACTTGGCGGGAATCGAACCCACGACCCATCGATTAGCAGGCAGGGTGTCTGACCACTAGACCAACGGGCCCGTCCCAATGATAATCATTATAAAATTTATTTTTTATTGAACGTTTGGACGATTCCCGTCAAGTCAAGAGTAACTAATGCCATATGATAATTTCTTGTGGTGTGCAGGACAAAACAGCAAATACTAAAGACAAGTATGAACAATATTAAATACCGACATCCAACCCTGATACCTCAGTTAGGTTTTGCTATCAAATGTTCGACCCCGACGATTCCTTCCAATCGCAAATATCGAGAAATACATTCAACTTAAGCCGGATTTACCAACTAGTCGCCGACTAGTTTGCCCGTCTCTATCATGATATATTGGTAAGACGTTGTAAGGATTTTGGAAGCTTGTTTTTTTAGCGATCTTTCAAGAAAACATATCGAAATCTAGAAAAATCTAGAAAAAAAAACTTGCAGTTTCTGCAAAGGTGAAAAAGAGTCAATGATACACATAATTATTGTGCAGCTACGACGCTGTTGCAAGATGTAGGTTGAATCGTCTTTGAGTAGCCTATCCTACACAAGATAACTATATACAGCTCTAAGCTGGCGCAATCGAGACGTACCTTAGGGAACTCTTCGACCTGCCCCGTGGTACATGCGGAACGTAGATCTGCATTCCGATTTCAAGTTAGATCCCCTTCGTAAGTTCCTCAAAGAAGCGTCGAAACGCTACTTTGAATCCGCGTCCCGTCACGCAAACAGTTTAATCCGCGCCGCCGCCGATTACGCCCCTAGTCCTTCTGACTCGCGCCGCAGACCACGGCACGTACTGCTCGACCCTCCTGACCCCATGACGGTCCTATTGGACCGGGATGCGCCGAACCCTCCCCGACAACCGTATGCTACACTAGCTATCAGACACCGGTCTCGCCGGCGAGGCCGAAGGGTCGTACGTATGCGACCTCAACGACGTGCATCACCCCACTGAGTTTCTTGCCGGTTCTTCTCAGTGGGGGCGCGTTGTGAACCGGTGGTAAACTCAGCCCTCTCTTAAGCGACAGCCCAAGCCGAGGCCGTGCCTCCCTGAGGTGCCCTTGAGCTCGTCGCTACTTCTGCCGTAAAGGCTAGAGCGCTTCAAGCGCTCGCCTCCTATTGTCCGGTGAACTGTAATGGCCATCTGCGGCCAACAGCGTCCATCATTCCCAAAAAATAAAAAAAATAAACAAAAAAACTCTTCGACCTGTCAACAACCGTGCAAGCAGGACAGAGCCACGGTGGATCCAACTGGCTCAAAGTGGCTTACCGGGCCTAGTTTACATCCAAGAAGAATATAGCAGAAAATATCTATTGTATTATCTTCTAACTTATTTATGGTGAATGAACAACTATGATTTGTTTTATTTATTTTATTTTATTTCTTTTTGGAAGACTTACAGTTAATACAGATATAAGAATAGAATAGAATACAATAGAATACTCTTTATTTGCAGACCAAAGTAAAACATACAGAAAAACTTAGAAAATAACTTAAATTAGGTACAAATGGCGGTCTTATCGCCTTATAAGATTTAATTAGATTAGAGAGATTACAGATTTGATTAGAGAGTTTTTTTTTTTTAAATGGCCCTAAATATCAAATATTAATAACGTCGTAAGGGAAACTTTTCTTTGATTTTGTTTAACCCATATGATGGTTTAAATGTAGCTGTAATTAGTATCTCTTTCTCTCAAAAATCTGTTAGTTTCATAAGCGAGTATATTTTACACGTCTTGATATTTTCCATCAACGATAGTGGCTTTTGTCAGCCTTGACAACACAAAACTAAAATAAAAATTATCTTTTTTATTATTCTTTTGTTATTATAAGCATGGAACGTTATTCGTTGCTATGTCGAAAGTGTGGGTGTGTCTTGATAATCACTTGTTGTCCGAGTGACTGTAATTCGGTGATAAAAACGTACGTCATCAGCGTATTTTCAAAACATACTTATTTGTCTTTAGTTAGTGGCCCTGGTTGATGTTTTCATTTCGATATTATCGCCTGTTTGCTATTTTCCACTATTTATCTTGTCTCCATTGAAAATATGTTTAATATCATCTTGTTTTTCTTGATATGCATAATATTGTTTTTCGTATTATTATATAATTTGTTTTCTGCTTTAAGAAGATATAGAAAATTATTGAATAAAATATCTTATACTTGCTACTTTTTATTCTAACCAGCAAAAATGTCTATTGCGACCAGTAAGTAGGTAGAGCTGTGTTAAAAAATTTGTTACGTAAAAAATAACTAATTTAACAAGGTATAGTTTGTATTTTCCGATTCAAGGGCAATTAATTTACCGTAAAAAAATTATACATATCTGGTTTCACCTGTCAAGCACAAGCAGCGCCAGTAGATATATTGTTTCATACAGACTCATAAAATTTGTCTGAATGATCACTACCCAAGTCCATGTGTTTATACAATTTTTGATAACAATAGCTTAATAAAGTATAATATACCTACCTTGCTCGAGTTACTGCTAAATAGTGTAACATTTAAAGCAGACACAGGGGTTTTGCAGCAGCTTGGCGGAAAAGTGCTTCTGGACTTCTATTTCCTCTAGTGCTCAAGTCAAACTCAGGCGCGGTTGGGGGTGAACTTAAACGGGTTGACTATTGTGCTTTTTGTACTTTTGGTTTGTTTTAGAGTCCGGTAATGAGCCTAAAATAACATTAACTCTATGATTTTGTATAGAAATCTACGCTTAAATGTCATAATAATTACATTTTTCGTGACGGGCCTGTTGGTCTAGTGGTTAGACACCCTGGCCGCTGACCAATAGGTCGTGGGTTCGATTCCCGCCAAGTGTCTGGGTGTTTTATCCATATAAGTATGTATTTATAAAAAAAAGTATATAAGTATTAGTAACAAGCATATTAAGTTTCAATAAAAGTATTAGTATCAGTTGTCTGGTTTCCATAGTACAGGCTCTGCCTTTTTTTTTTTGTTGTCGAGGAGGAAACCTTTATAAGGTACCCGGTCTCCGAGGGGGCGGAGGCCAGGTTATGTGGGATTTTTACCCACCAAAACCTCCCCGGTGGCCTTCATCGACGCTTATAGGGAGACTCTGGGCACTCCGTTCGGACCTTTGCCAAAGTCTCTCCAGCGCCAGACGCTCGCCAGAGCACGCCCCGAGGGGGAGCTGAGATGCACGCTCCCCCCGGCACCCTCGCGGTGCTCACGACGACGCAGGGCCTACACCGCGTCGTCGCCCGCCTCGGGGCCGCATTTAGTAGGGACGCACAGAGCCCCCACCCTATGCGTCGGCGACCCACGAGCCCCCTTTAAGGCAGGGGATACGTCGTCACATTTCTATTAGGCCCCTGACGATGGGACCGGAGTGCCGGAGCGTATAGCGCCACCGCTCCGACGCTGTCGCCTCCGCCGAGCGGGATCAGCCCTCTCCCGATCACGCTCCGCGGCCTCCTTCTGGGACATAATGGTCTCGCAGAAGGAGGGCAGTAGCCCTCCACGCCGATTCCTCCACCAGCATAGCCGATACTACTGCTGGCAGAGAGAGGTCGTGTCCGATCCGGTTAATTAGGATCCGCCGCTCCGACGCCCACGCAGGGCACTCCTGGAGCGTATGCTGGGCGGAATCCCGGTCACCGACGCAAAGTACAGGCTCTGCCTAGTTTGGGATCAGATGACCGTGTGTGGATTGTCCCAGAATATTATAATTATTATTATCTTTTAAATATGTACCTATTATTTAATTAATACCAAGGCGGTCGGCACGTGATTGCGCCATGCGGTTCGCGTGTTAAACTTTTGCAGATCGCAACCACCGGCCGTGGAGAGCTTAATATAAAAGTATTTAAAATATATGCAAAAAAGTTGAAAATAAAAAATGGGATTTCTAAAATGTATATGGCAAAAAATCCTTATAATTTTACACTTCGTTTCACTTCAGTGCGGCAATGTACCCACGCTGGCAATATTGCCACGCTGTATGGCAATGCTTATTTGTTGGCCGAAATCAGCATCAAGCAAGTTCTAAAATTTGTAGGAATACCTGGTGAAGCCATCGTCGCCACCCTAAAACGCCTCAAATATGTATCCTGGACATACTTGCGGCGTTTGAGGCGTTCGGCACTGTGAGCAGCAAAGCCATTGTCTACAAAAGTTTCTGGACACCGCTCGCCTTGGAAACAAGGTGCGCAGGTTCGAACCCCGGCTCGCACCTCTGATTTCTTTAATCATGTGCGAATCGTCTTTGTGCGATTGTTAATAACTGTCGGTGAAGGAATATATCGTGAGGAAAGCTGCATATCTGAGAAAGCCTAAATAGCTTTCGAATGACGTGTGAAGTCTGCTAACCCGCACTTGGCTAGCGTAATGGACTATGGCCTAAGCACCTTCTTCTTGAGGGAAGGCTCGTGTCCTACAGTGGGGCAAAAACAAGGGCTCTTAAAAAGACGGTTCACGATGGTTAATCTTGTTATATTCACTGTTTTCGAGTGAGGGGTTATGGCCCGGATTCAATCGATTATACTCGTGTGAACTAGTTTGTACAAGTAAGCGTGTTGTTAAAATTGCTGTAAAATTAACTTTTACAGGTCAGTGCAAACTGGTTTCAACGAGTATAAATGCAAATGAAAATTTGCATGTCACCTAGGGTTGACACTCATACGGTACACACATTGTGTACATGTCGTGGTCACATCGTAGATTTGCCCACATCATGAAATACTCGAGAATTTCATGAAGTGGTTGCATTTCATGATTTTTTTGCTGTCTATTGGGCACATCATGATGTGCCTTGGCCAGATCAATGATAAAAAATCGTTTATCGATAGGACTCGGATAGGTTAGGATAGAAGTTCCGCTCCCGCATTAGCCTTCGTAGTTATTTTTTTTATGACCGCCCAGAAATAGGAACCCGCGAAGCGGGGTTCCATCGAGCTACCTTGGCTGGTGGATATCCTTTTTTTTTACGATACGGCCAATCGTGGATGACAAAATCGTGAAGTGTTCAAGATTCAGTGATCTAGTCAAATTAAGTTGCCCACATCGTGAAACGCGACCACTTCATGGAATTCTCGAGCATTTCATGATGTGGGCAAATCTACGATGTGGCTGGCTACGACATATATACTATTTCGAACGCCCTAGTAGGTGGTAGGTATAGTTCTACCTCCTTTTTGAAGTCTGTAAAAAATATCTTGGTTGTGTTGAGTGAGTTTTGTGTTGTAGTGAGGCATACTTATCGGAACAGTTGAAAAAAAAGATACCAGTCAAGTGCGAGTCGGTTACGCGCACAGTAATAAGTATTATTCATGTAACACCTCAGATAGTAAAAAAAAAACAAACCACAGAGGCATTGATGCTAAATGTGTAGTTAGTTACTCGAGAATAAAATGTTATATAATGTTCCCCTTTTAGTGGTGGGTAAGCGAGCCAAAAATTACGAGACAAACCAAAATAAAAATCTGTTTTGAGATGTACAAATGAAGCCCTTTTCATATGATACCCCTCGATATAGTAGTTACACTTTGAAATTTTGATGACCAATTTCGACGTCCATTAAAAAAAAAGTTAAAGGAAAAATATATTTTTTTCATTTGCGATGAGGTTGGGGAAGAAAGATCTAATACTATTCCAAGTTTCAAATCGATGGCATTAGTGGTTTCAGAATATATATAGGTATGACAGACAGACAGACAGACGAAGTCTCACCATAAGGGTTCCTTTTTACGTTTTAAGCATGGAGCCCTAAAAAGAACCTATTTCAAAGTAATATGTAACTGTTGCGACCAAAACTAAAAAAAGCAGTTCCTCTTACACAACTGACTAAAAACAGGGCGTTACAAGTGCTTCTCTTATAATAACTAAAAGAGAGCCACTTTTTCGTTATGTAACAGAAACATTTAATTATACAGATTGGTCGCTAGTGATACGGTTGTTTCATACCTGACGACTGGGAATAATCGGTTTCAATAAAACAGGCTTATACCAAAAGAATAAGAATATAAGGGCTCACATTACTAATAAAATAAGCCAAAAAAGTAATACTACATAACAAAGTAATGGCCGCAATGTAAATAAAACTTAAGGTGGCTTACGTAAGACTACTATGCGCCCCGTCTATTCTAATTATTTTAGTCTGAAGCACTGAAATAACAGGCTGTTATTTTAGAACATACCTAATATTGGAACTGTTATTTCATTGGAAATGGAACAACTGTTACTGGTTTCTAATTTTACCTGTTATAATCATTCCTGGTTTTCTGTATCACTTGTATATGGAGTATAAAATGACGGGCCTGTTAGACACGCTGGCCGCTAACCAATAGATCGTGGGTTCGATCCCGAGTCCCACCAAGTGTCTGGGTGTTTTATCTATGTAAGTATGTACTAAAAAAAGTATATAAGTATTAGTATCGGTTGTCTGGTTTCCATAGCACAAGCTCTGCCTAGTTTGCGATCAGATGACCGTGTGTGGATTGTCCCAGAATATTATTATTATATAAAATAATTATTAAAAATGTGAATCATTAGCAGACGAAAGACTTCCACTGCTGAACAAAGGCCTCCCCCTGTGAAGGGAGGGGTTGCCATAATCCCCACGCTTGGCAGGCGGCTTGGGGAACGCAGTATAGGCGGAAGATAAATCCAAAAAGGAGCCGCTGCTGCCCGTCTTCCCTTGCAGGCACCCCATGGGCAAAAATGTGAATGTACCTATTTATAAAAAAAGTTTTCAGTTATTAATGTTATTCGTTGTCACCTCTGATGAGTTTAAATAAATATAGATTTGACTCTACCTTACCATAGAGCTCACGGTTCAGCTCTACATTTACTGTATTGTCATCACTCTACTTTAGGGCTTTTCATATCATCACTCTATCATCACTATACATAAAGCAAGTTGTTGTTTTAGATGTGCATATTTTTACGATTGTAAACATATAATAGTAGAGCTGCTTGTAATTAAGAATAATGTTCAGGATTCCAGTTTAATAATATCTTATCCTACACAGTATTATAATGATTTCTGATACTTACGCGAATATTACACATTGAAATGAAAACTAATTTTACGGATTATATCGCGGTTTATTTTTGATTTTAATTTCCCGACGTTTCGAATACTTTACAGCATTCATGGTCACGGGCGGACTGAGGTGGTAGCTGTCCATATGTCATAGTTGTCTTAGGGTACCCTCAGGTCTTCTAATTATTATTGTTAGTCCGATCTACGCAGAAAGAGCTTACAGTATCTTGAGGTCTTGCAGTGGAATGCTTGTCTTTGGATTTGACTATGTTTATCACGGGATCCCAAGCTGGTGGTAGCACCCAGCCATCTTCTCTATTGAAATTTGGATGCTTTTTAATTTCAATAGCCTCACGAATCATCCTTGGTAGGTAGCACACACACAGTATTAGTTTCACGAATAGTCAGTTTTTGTCAATCTAATCATGCCGGATTTAATAAGGTTACCGCCGATATCGTTCAGATGGTTGTAGTATTAGTACAAAAATTATTATAGTCCCCATTATCGCTAAGATTTGAAGCATCACGACATCTGGGCGTTCCGTTGACGTAACATCGGGCGACAGATACGGTTCGTATATATATTCACGTCTTCGCTCATCATACTGTATTTTGTTCGATACTTATCTAAGCTACTTACCTTGGAAGCTTCTTGACTCGCTTAACTCTAATTATTTTAATTATTATTGGTCAAATCTAATTGAGATTCAGTTAATTACATAATTACTATTTTATATCTGTGAAAATGTGTTGTTATAAAAGCAACGGAATGTGTGAACTGTGTAGAGAATTCCAGTTATCCCTTCTTCAGAGTAAGTTATTTAAACTCTATATTGGACGTCATCTATCTATGTATTTAAAAATGAATAGCTGTCCGTGAGTCGCTAAAACTGAGAATCGGCTTGACCGATTCGAATAATGTTTGTTATATATTGTTGCTTCTAACCCAGGAGAGGTTAAAAAAAGTGGTAAATTACTTAAATAAACGCGGTCGGAGCTGCGCGGGTCAGCTAGTTGTACATATAAATATTAAGATATTAAAAAAAGGTCGATATCTTAAAGATTGATTCTTAAGTGCTGAAAACAGTGAAAACTATGAGTATTGAATCCATTCAACCGCTAGTACCTAATGCCCGGTCACGTCTTGAAAGACCTTAAATCTCAATGATATTCAAGTATCGATTTATCGCACGTTATGTAAATAACAGAAAAAATAAATTGCCTGATTTATTATATGCAAAGCAATATTAATAGGTACTTTGCGTACCTACTTAATTAAGAGACGCATGAAGCCGCATTTTATGTGTAGGTATAATTTAATAGGCGCGGATCTTTGACACATGTAATTAGCCGCGTCTCGGTGTGGACGTGCCTAGCCGATTTCAAAAGAGTAGAGCGAGAGAGTGAGAGTGTAAAAAGGGAGTTCTTTATGATTTTGCTACCCATAAACAACATTGGCTAACGTAACACCCAAGCGCTTATACGCTTTGAAAAATGCCGAGTTTTGTGACAGATGAAGGGGTAAAGCCATATCTAGGAACGATACGATACATCTAGAATTAATTCACGATCGATGTAGCAGTTAGAGATCTTGACTAGCCAACGGTTGGATTACTATACGTGTGTGCACGAACATATATCTTTGTTATTTTTGTGTCTCCATGTATTTTGTTTCGATTATAAACAAATATACTAAGGGATCAAATAAGGACTCATTAATGCACTTTGTGTATGGCAGTAAAAAAATGTTTGCGGTTTACTTACATATTATACTTTACTGACTGCATAGTTTGACGACTGCCGTGTGTGGGTTGTCAGAATATTTATATTAATATTAAAGTTTTTATTATTAAACATTGATTTTCTTCCGTCCCTTGTGCAAGGGTCAGTTTAGATTTCAGATATTGTGCCGCCAAGCAGCAATGTGTAAAGGGCGTTGTAGCTGCTGAAACTACCGGGTTAAAGACGGGCCCGTTGGTCTAGTGGTCAGACACCCTGCCTGCTAACCGATGGGTCGTGGGTTCGATTCCCGCCAAGGGTCTGGGTGTTGTTTATCTATTTAACTATGTATTTACAAAAAAACGTGTATATAAGTATTAGTATCAGTTGTCTGGTTTCCATAGTACAGGGTCTGCCTAGTTTGGGATCGGATGACCGTGTGTGGATTGTCCCAAGATATTATTATTATTAAAGACTTGATAACTAAAGTCTCTGATGACGAACGTTCGTGCAGTGCAGATGTCTATAGGCAGGCGTGCCGCTTACCATCAGGCGAAGGCCTGGTCTCGTTACTAGTTGAATAAATATAATATTTATATTGTAATTTTCATTGTTCACAGATCTCCTTAGATCTTGCTACCCCACAGCTTCTACGAAGACAGAATATGACAACCAATTACAAGACGATGTGTCCACCAGCCTGTACCCGCCATCACCATTGGAGACCAAGCCCAGCCGTGCCGAGCTAGCCAGTGATCTGCTGCAGCAGTTAGAAAACCAAGGCAAACAAGGTAGTCATCTATTTAGTAGTAATTTACTCGTATATTGAATGTGGCCGCCATGATGATCGCGACTGCGGAAATTCACTCGTTTTTTACGATTTTTGTATCGGCAGCAGAGTAAACACAAAATGAAATATTCGCTCCGGTTTTGATTATTTATTGTATAATGTCTTGTTTTGCTATCTATTTTTGTTAAAACATCATTTTTAGTAATTTTATATTTGAAATGGCAAGATGGCGGCCACATTCTTATTTGAAATGCATAGTACGTGGCTATAAATTCTCTTCAGAAATCCGTCCGTCAGTTCTACATCAGGCACATTTTATAGAAGCTATTGAATTTTTGAGTAGTGTTTATAGGAAACCGTAATATTTTGTTTGTTCGGATTCGAAAACTGAAAATTACGACGTTTTTAAATATCCCGGATGGGATATGATAGGATTAAGTCCTAATGTATCTCACATTAGGCCATTCTTAAGATACAGATTAGTCATTCGATACAGTAGGTATAGCTGCTACGTTTCATTTCTTTCCGAGAAGAAAATGTTTGCTATCTTTGTCACTCTACATAGTCGTATCACAACGACACGTGCACTGACACACCCCCGGAGGCCGGTCCATTGATTGATAGTGTATGAGATGACAAAAATATTATCAATGGTTATTGGATTTAACTATAATTATTTCCAAAATTCACGGTGATACGTTATCTTTAATCGCTCAAGCCGCGAAAGTCATATGTATAGTCTCGCATTTCGATTTACTTCCATAATATGGAAAATAAGTTACATTTTTACCGCCCGCATTGCAGGACAATAATGACGTATTTTCTGCCTCGTTTTCGAAAAAAGGTCAGGTGAGAATATATAATTCTATATTGCTCAACGAGGTATGAATATGACCAATTAACAACGAGGGTGTAGTTTGTTATAGTATTAATGAACTTTACATGACAATATATAACAAATTGTACATAGTTTTCTATTCTGTTATTGTCTGCTATAAATGGGCCCGGTATACATCGGAACGTACTTCGACCCAGTTGGATCCATTGTTCATGCCCTATCCCATTACTTTATTGCTGACGTGTCGAAAAGCTCTCCCTAAGGTACACCACGATTACGTCAGCCGAGCGGTACATAAATCATCTGGTGACTTAGATGATTTAACCTACGTCTTGCAAAAGTATCGGTATGTGTAACATACCTACAAATAATTTATTTTCACTTCGCGTATACAATCTATAAGTATCTAGAGTACTTAGCCTCATTCTGTGCGAGCACCTCGCTCATTGGTACCAAAATATTCCTTGATTGCACCCTGTAGGTGCCTAATTTTTGATTCGTTCCTTCCTTATGTCGAAAAAAAAATCGGTGGTTTAGACTTCTAGCTCCATTCTTTTGTTTGTTCTTTTCTTATTGAATACAATGATAAGTTCCATGAGGATTCTTTTTAATGGTTCAGGGTTAACTAGGTGTTTTTGCGAGTCAGCCCTCGCTAGCCGCATACCTCATTTGTCTACTGGTTACGCACGACACCTTCTTGTCCTGATATCCAGGCACGGGTGACGTTATTGCGTTTCCCAGATTGTTCAAGTCTGTAACAACTTCTTTCACATTTAGGGACAATTCTGAAGGAGTTTAAAGCTTTCAGCTGGCAAATGCTGCCAATTATTGCATATGTTTCCGCTTGAAATACTGATGCATTAAATCTTTTGCTGTGGCTACAGCCCTTTGAGTAGATCCCTGTCTCTGAACCTGATTTTAGGGTCGTCAATGTACATGAATGAGGTGAGTTCCATCAACCGGTTTCAGTCCCCTTGTCCATTCAGCTCTTAATGGCATGTGTACTCAGAACCTTTTGTTTAACATGTATTAACATGACTTATACCAATATCGAGGAGGTAAAATGTGAAGTCAAAGAAGTACGTTACGTAAAAAAATATTTTAACCAATATGGACGAGTTTCATAAAACGTGGCATAATTATCTCGAGGAACACATGCTAGAAACGAACACATGAAGGAATGGAGGGCAGCGTCAGGCCTTAACCACTCCGAAGCGTTCTCTAGCGGAAGGGTGGACTGTGGGGTCAAATTATTAAACCTAAACAGATCACAAATAAGGCACCTGATGGGTGCACTTACGGGACATTTTGGTACCAACGAGCATCTACACAGAATGAGGCTAAGTACTAGTGACATTTGCAGATTCTGCGAAGATGAAAAAGAGTCAATGCGACACATATTGTGTGGCTGCGACGCTCTTGCGAGACGTAGGTTGCATCATCTGGGAGTAGCCTATCCTACACCAAATGATTATGTACAGCTCCAAGCTGGCGCGATCGTTGCGTACCTGAGGGAGCTCTTCGATACGCCAGCAACAGAGTAAGGGCTAGGGCATGCACAATGGATCCAACTGGGTCGAAGTGCGTTCCGGGAATACCGGGCCCAAATTTATAGCCACCAAGAATAGAATAGAATAGAATCTCGAGGAATATCGATTCTTCCAAAGTCCATCGAGTTGACAATGTAATTCCTAGAGGGCGCCATCGAAATATACCGTTAAATTACAATATTTTTACTAATATCTATGCATTTATTGCTAATAATATGTGTGTACTCTGTACACTATTATGAACTTGCCATAGATATTTGGGTCAGGCAGGTTCTACTTATCTACTCAGACATACCTACATACATAATATAGATCTGTTAACCTAACAGCAAATCTACATCACTATAATAGTCCGATATTAATATGAATAACATTAATAATTAATTATTTAGACATAGTAGGTACATCAAGGACATAATGTAATACAGGAAAAGTAATTAAAACATTTTTTTTTAAATATCGATCAATAACATCCACTTATCGAAACCAGGCGAATGAGAGGCCCTTAGGTCAACGTATTTTGATGGAGTAGTGTGCTAGAGTGAACTCGTATAATGTATTTTGTTTTGTGGTGTGACCGCGACGCTTAGGCGCAAGTGTAGTGGGGAAAGGCGCGGCGGTCTGTCGATCTGTCGTCTGCACTTTATGCGCGCTCAGTAGTAAGTTGCGTCGCGCCGCGTTTGCTGGTGATCGGTTTCTGGCTCGCAACCTGTGACAATAAATTCCACTCGAGGAGCACGCTTCGAGCGCTTGCGCTCGCTCCGCAACCTATGTCTGCCAACGTCGATGCGCCTTCTGGTCGCCGTTAGAATGAAGTGCCACTATCGTTGCATCTGGAACAAAGAAATTGTTTTCAACTCACAGAAACTCGTCAAGAGACGTTAGATCCCAGGGTTTGATTCTGAGCCTTCAACAACGACCATCGCTCGCACATTGAAGTTTACAATTTATAGAGGACTACTGCCTATATAATCGTATTAAAGTTATCCTTAGAACTGTATTGTAGCAGTAAGATAATTAAAGGACCTTCATAGTTGGGCTCCTATAGCAGATTTTATAATATATTGAACATCGTGATGGCTTTGGCTGATATGTATATAGGTAGGTTTATCTGTATATTTTTTTTAGATTTTATTTGTTTTTGTTGATTTAATAAGTAGTTTTAGCGGAAGTCTTGGACCCAAGGTCTATATGCTATAGTACTCGCTTCATTCTACGTACAAGTTGTATTTAAATAATTCAAATAATGGAAGTTTAATCAGTAACCTTATCTGAATTATTGTTCTCATTTAGTTAAACGTTCACATATTAACGATTCGATTTGGTGTGATAACTGCGCAACAAACAAGTTTCATTGCAATATGAGCATCGATTCTGCACCATGTGGCGTGATATGATATGAATGAATCTATATAAGTGATTTTCACCAAGTAGGTGCGCAATGATTCTGGTTTTTCCTTCTTTGTGTTTTAACTAATCAGGACGTATCCAAATCATTTTCCTCCCAGTTAATACACACGAATGAGAGGTTATGTACACCTTGACACGCTATACAAAAGAAGGATTAATCGAAGTTATTTGATTTACAATACTGTTGTTAAGTTACAACAGATACGAGGACAAATGATTTTGGAAATTTGTGTTTTTTTATATTTTAACTTAGAAAGCAAATTCGTGACGTCACTTGTTTATTTATCGCCCTGGTAGATGGAATTCGCCCTGCTATGCGCAGCAAGTAGCATGTTTGTTGCACTGTGGTACAAGTCATGAGCTTAGCGTCTATAAACATTAGCAAACGTGGGATGCAGTTCTCAGAGTGGGAATGAAACTCGTTTTTATTGCTATGTTTAAAGACATCGTTTGAATTATATTACGAAAGCGTAGTCCACGTGGACGGTACCGACCGTATAATGATTTGTTTGTTTACTATCGTCACTGAACATGTTTTTTTTTTACCATGATCTCTTATGTCTTGGGGCACTGATAAACCAGTTCTCGCACAAGGCGACCTCGCTTGCTCGCCTAATAATTATAGCAACTTATTGACCACTTGCTTCCATTTCAACAGATTGATACAAATATGACCTGCCCGCGCGCCTTTCGAATGTTGAACAAATAGTTATCTCGGCACGTACTGCAAACGTGACAAAATAGAGTTTATTTTTTACTTTCGTTACCTTGGTCTGTTTTATGTTCTTTGTTTTCTTTTCGGACGACTAGTTATAATATACCCTTTTTATCAGTATTTATGTAGGCATCATTTAAATAATAAATTATATGGGGAATAAATAAAGTCCGAACATGTTGAGCACAAAGTTTTGCACCAGTAGTGGCATACAGGGTGTTAAAAAAACTCCTGTCCTGAAAAAATCCGGGGGTGATATTAAGTGTTAGAATATAGACATACTTACTTATATAATCATTTGTTGAATATTTCATAAATATTACTTGTAGCAGCAAAGGGAATATTCTCGGAATATTTCCTTTACAAGACAGCTGTTTTAGCACTCTGTATACAGGTTGCCAACTGAATCTCAAACAATTTTCAATAGGGTGAATGAGCCAATTACACACTATTCAAATCAATTAAAAATATAATAAAATCGTTTTAGATTGGTGTACAAAATAACTGACTGTGGTGGACGACCTGCCTCGTTTCTAATGAACAAGAGGTGGCATCGAAAGCGCTACACGCGCCAATAGCAGAGCTATTTAGGCAGTTAATAATTCACTCTCCCGCGCACTCTGATTTGTTTATTTCGCTTTCTGTATACACATACCCATAATTAACACATGCACAAAAAAAATATATATATATTTAACTAGCTTTGTATATTAAATATAGCTACTACTATATATTATACACAGTATAATAATAATACACTATATTATTAAATTAAATCTTTGAACATAATTTATATTACGAACCTTCTTTGGTATCTATGGGATGCCAAGGAAGTTTCTTATTATACTACCTGTAAATTCTATACTAATCAATTATAATGTTCATACCATATCATTCAATAATTTAATCAGACAAAACAATGTATATAACTTGCTAATCGAACTAATTAATAAAGAGAACAGTTTAATATGACAACGTTGAACCAGAATAGGTCTTGTTTGTTTCGCATGGAACATTCCGAGTTTTCGTGGAGTCGTTGACTTTGAGCTTAATTATACCTAATGTATAACTTAAAAATATGAAGTTGACATCACGAGGGAATTATCGAACGACTTGCTAGAAATCGGGAGCGCGATGGCAGCGAGCGCTGATTGTGCGAGTTTATCTAGGGTCAAGCAGTTGCGGGCCTGCTACGTGACAGATATTTGAGATCTTAATGTCTTTGTAATACAGTCCTAATGTTATGTTACAATGGACAAATTTATTTTATACGCCTTTCTTCGTTCAATGTTTGACCCAACGGTCTCAATAATTACGACCAATTGATGGTTGATGCCACCGTTCGTTTGTCATTTTTATTCTTCCCAGAAGGATTTTCTGTGATCGAGACTACGATAGTTTTGGATGTCTTCTATTTATATTAAACAATACGATTTTACCACTGACTGACATGTGCTTCAAAATATTGAAGCACATGTCAGTCAGTGGTAAAATCGATTTACTACTAATACCCTTGTCCTTTTGGGCTCCCACACATAATTGCGAATTCGCATCGCATCGCAAATATCTGCGAGAAACAAATAAATTTTTCGATACAAATTCCTGCGGCGTCGCATCGCATCGCAGTTATGTGTGGGGGAGCCCTTTCCCTAAAATATTAGGGAAAAGGACTCGTTTTTCGTAAAGATCTTGGCGTGATATTTTGTAATTGCAACCTTTACAATCGTAAAATACCGTTTATGAACTGGAGTATGCAATTTATCAAGGGTATCAGTAGTAAATCATCGGGATTGAGTTCATTAGCACATGGCTAATCGATGATGGAACAATGGTTTTATAATTTGCGCGGGCGCCCCAGGCTGCGTGCAACATGAGATCGTTGTTTATTTAGTTCAGGGCGGATGCCTACTTTGTCTCCGCTTACGACGCAATTTATAAGGCAACGTGCATTTATTATTTTTTATAACACGCATTCAATTATAATGTTGCATAATTGGTTTATTAACTCAAACGCTTATGGAAATTTCTCAACATTGTATCTCAATTTAATTAAGATAAAACTAACAACTATCGTTCTCTAAACAAACTTATCAGGGACGTTAATTAAGATTCCGCGTCGACGATAATGACCACGCACTGTACAATGAAGATAACTAAAAGAACATTATTTCTTTGCAGAGAATTTGTTCTCGAACTGGCTGGAGGAGAAGGTGGAGCTGCCCATCTTCGAGAACATCGCGCAAGTGCCGGAGCGCGTGGAGCTACCACCGGCGTCGTGCGAACTGCAGCCCGTGTACTGCGCGCCGCAGCCCACCGAGGATCTACTTCGGGAGTTCGAGACGGTGTACGGTGCTGTCGAGTTGACGCACTTGACGCCGCCTCAGAGCCCACCCGGCCCGGCCACCCAGCTACTTCTGAGTTACGCGCAGCAGGCTCAGAGCGGCGGTGCGACCGAGCGCTGGGTGCCGCCGGCGGAACCTGTGACCGAGTACGAGTGCGGTCTGCAAGACGTAGAGGAACTCGTCCGCCGCCGCGCCGAGCAGCTCGTGTCGGGCAGCGAGTCGTCCCACTCGTCCCCGCCCTCGTCCCCGCGCTCCGTCTCCACCGACGAGGAGTGGTCGGCGCCCGCGCGGCCCAAGCCGTACTCGCGCTCCGTGGACGACCGCCGCTCGCGCAAGAAGGAGCAGAACAAGAACGCCGCCACGCGTTACCGCCAGAAGAAGAAGGCGGAAATCGAGGTATTGCTCACCGAGGAGCAGACGATGCGCCAGCGGAACACCGAGCTCGGCGACAAGTGTTCCGATCTGCAGCGCGAGATCCGCTACCTCAAGGGATTGATGCGTGACCTTTTCAAGGCCAAGGGCCTTATCAAATAACAGAGCAGCCTTCGCCGCCTCCAGGAAACAATTCTGTCATCGACGCGCGACGCGTGCGCGCTTCGTTAACACCGTACATTCATACAGAAGCTTTGGGAGATCTGTGTAATTTTGATGATATATAAACTTTATCTTAAGATTATGTTTACTATGTCAATTAGATGTTAGGGACTCGTATCGAGCAGCATGAATCATTTGTGTCATTAGTGCAGGGATCCATCGTAACACCATCAGGAATATATGTAGGTGGCGCCTTCATCATTCATTTTTCTTTTAATTAGAGGATAGGTCGCATTTATTGTTATGAACATAATGAAATGGTGTATATTACCTAGTTTATTATATCAGCTGTTTCTTTAAGACCAGACATTATTGTGTCGATAGTAATAATTTCCAGAATGTTTTATTTTACATGAATCTTGAATTATGTTTCTATACAATATAAGGAATGCGACGGCGGAGTATTTCTGTTTTATTTAATTGCAATTTTCTATAAATATGAACCAACAGGATACGAACATGGCACATAATTTACATAATTTGTGCTCACATAATAAAACTGGCCCTAGTTTTAATTATGTACATGAATGAATTATTTATGAATCATTGGAAACAATAATTATTCACACCAAGGTTGTAGATATTCCTCTAGTTTCTTGATTATTTTTTCATATCATCCGATAATGTATTAAATGTTATAGAACTTGAATTCATGTTTACATGCATCGACAAACAGCTGAATCTTGTCAAATGTCGCTGATTAATGATTAAATGCAGAAAATAAGCTATTATTATAATAGCCTGGGGCTAAATGCTGTGCCATCTAATCCCGTTCCTTGCCGGGCCCGTGGGCGCGGGAGCTCAATGGGCACACGGACCGTAGATTATACCTAGAAACGGTAAATACCAGTCAATTGATACACAAACATAGGATACATACACTTTAAATCTCAAACTTATTTTATCGACCATCCACTTTAAACATCACAAACTCTAAGCCCCAGGTGTGGGTCCAGGATTTTGACACACCAATTTTGCGTTGCAGATTGGATATCTGATATAATATATAAGGCTCAATTCAGACCGAGATGGCAGCGGCGCGGCGAGCACTTGTAATTTGAAAGACCAGTATCGCTTCAAAAAGGCGTGGACGCGCGCGGCTACCCGCGTCGCGTCGAGCAGTCGTGCGGCGCCGCGGGTCGTCGGGAGCGGAGTTTCCTTGTAGAATGTACAAACTAGACCCAAGATGAGATGACCCGAGGCGGCGCGGGCGCTCGGCCAAGCGCGGCATCGCGAGCCTGTTTTGCTGACCGCGTCGCGCCTCTACTGGCCGCTGCCATCTCGGTGTGAATAGAGCCCAACTGACACTACCGGACCCGCTGGCATTATTTACGGTAGGTGTATAGGCACAGGAATATACAAGTAGGTAGGTAGCAATAATTTTGTAAAATCAAAGTTGGAGCAACCAGACGCGATAAAACCCTCCACCTTACAAAAATCACAGCCAAATAACGCCGCCTCCAAGGAGCGGCAGAAAAACAATGCTGATTTTCAGTATCGGCAGATAAATAATGCCGCCTTCCAGTAGCGGTAACTGAATAAAGCCACTTAAAAAACGGGAACCTAGTGATTAAGATTGCCAGTGTGTATGAAGATTCACTGTACCACTACCATTGATCATTGCTACCGTAGGTATAAGACTGGTCTTTGGAGGTAATATAGAGTTAACTCCTAAGCGAAGCGAGAGAGTTAATTCTAGAATTCGAGCAGGTGGTGTGAAAAATATTTCATTTGATAGTTTCAAGTATACAGTTTTGTCGAGTACATTAAAACATTGAATAAATTAGTACTTACCGGCTTTTTTTTCGATTCTATACCATAAGATAATGACTTTATCTATACATATTATAAAACAAAGTCGCTCCCGCTGTCTGTCTGTCCCTATGTATGCTTAGATCTTTAAAACTACGCAACGGATTTTGATGCGGTTTCTCTTAATAGATAGAGTGTTTCTTAAGGAAGGTTTATATGTATAATACATGTATAATATAGATAGATAGATAGATAGATAGACAATTCTTTATTGCGCACAAACAAACAGATACAAAAAGAATAAGACACAAATTAATAATAATTATTATTATAGTAGAGATACACTGCTAATTTTAGAGGTTTCTAATGTGATGTCGTAAAAAAACACACTTTTTTGCGCTTACATTGCAAACGCTGGATGAACCCTACGAGATAGATCAAAAGAATGTACTACAAGATTGTAAACTTTAACAAGGTCTATAAAAAATTCCGCGATGGTATATGTTTATCTCAAGGGTAACCCACAATAACCATTTTTTATCCTTTACTTTTTATGAGACTTACTATTAATAAATTAGTATGAATTTGTCCCCTCTTCGATGTAACGTAAACTTCAATAATATTTACACTAATGACAAAAAAGCTGTGAACGTTGTTCATACTGCTAGGTTAAGGTTAAGCAACATAAGGCAAGGTCATTATATAGATGGGTTAGATGGGTGACGGTGGTGACTCCAAGGAGGACGGTGACGGGGTTTCGAGCCCCATCCCCGTGATAACGATGCCAGGTTTCCGGGGGCTATAATGCGCACTGAGGGGTATTTGGTGCAGATCCCGCTGGAGGGCCCAAGTCCCTCTTCTTATGTGCCGATGCGACAGCCGCAGGGGTTTAAGTGGGTAAGAATCCCAAATACCATGATTGACGAGGTTATAAGTAAAGAACGAGAGGAGGGTGTAAGAGAGGAGAGAGAGGGGGACGAGGCGGTGACGGGGTGAGGGATAGGGGGATTAAGGAGGATCAAAGGGGGAGTGATTGGGAGCAAGGTGGGAGAAGAGAGAGGTTCAGAGAGGGGACATCGGGGAGAGGAAGAGGGGGAGTGTGACGGGTACCAAAGCGGGGGAGGGGGAGAGAGAGGAGAGAGAGAGAGAGAGAGCATAGAATTAGACTTTTTTAAAGAGAGGTGGAGAGAGAAATAAATCAAGGGAAGGAGAAAAGGGTAGTAAAATAATAAAAGTGCGGGCGGAGCTGCGCGGGTCAGCTAGTATAAATATATAATATATATTTGAAATCAAATGTATGAAAATGGAATTAGTTTTCCTCATATTCTTTTTCTGTCTTGGATTATAAAGCTGAAAATTTTAGATATTGTTGCCGAGCCTAAAAAAAGCCACCTGACCTTTGACCTTTACCCCGAACTTTCCCGTTCAAAAGATATGAATCAATTAAAAATGCATATTTGGACGATGTTTTAAAACGCACACGTGGTAATGTACCTCAATTTTTTTTTACACTTGATCCTTGATAGACAACAAACCTATATGATTATCTATCTTGACCTTAGAGGAGATACCACTAATTACTCTGAGATCGTGACAAAAAGCGTACTTATTCATAACGTATGGATAAATTAACCATTGAATTTACACAACAAATAATGCGATATGAATGAATTATATATTTATTTGCAAGAATATAGGTAGCTATTAGCTTCTTCTTCTTGTTCAAAAAGAAGTGCTATGATAACCAATTCCATTTTAAAAAGTTTTTTACTTTTAGTTTATTTACACCAAAACAAAAAGACTGAGCCAGCGGCGGCGCGAAGCGGCCGGTACCGGCGCGAGGCGGCTGCGAGCGGCCGGGCGCGGCCATTCTGGTGTGAATTGAGCCTAAAATTCTTTCACAATGAAAGTGCGCTGCCAGCCGCTGCCATTCTGGTGTGAATTGAGCCTTACTACTACTGCTACCGGGACGGTCTACTGCGAATGGTGCTGCTGCTGGCATGGTGCCAGTGGCACCATGCTGTGCCAGTCTGCTCCACCACTCGGGGCCAGGCCGTTAGCGCCATATCCTGTGATCCGCCCAGCCTGAGGCGGCCACCTTTACCACGTCGTGCCCTGGCCGACAAACTCCAGGTGCATCGTACCTCACTTGCGCCTACTCGCAATTCCTACAAACTCTCCGAAACGTATCCTGTAGAACACCAAGAGGCTTGCTATTCTGCGTCTATATTCTAGGCTTTGTAAATTGGCCCCCAAGTGGGGGCTAAGGTGTAACCTACCACACAGTTTTGAAGAATAATCTTAGCTTGTTTGCTGTGTTATAGAGTACCCTAAGACTGGACTATATAGAGATACTGAAAATGGAAAAGTACGCAGACCGGAGTTTGCTGGTGGTGCGAATAAAGAACGCAACTTAACATTATTGTTTAAAACATCGATATACTTAATATATATAAATTAGATTTGGTGTCACGGTTCAAAAAGTGGTAGCGAGAAATAGCGCCCTTGTGTCGCTATTTCTTTACAACAAATTTATTTTTGCCGATAGGAGTGTCGCTACGTGAGCATTACCCCAGCAAGAAAGATGGTCGTAGAGAAGATTGAGTTAAACGAATAATTAGAGCATAATCTGCTGTAAATGTGCGCGGAATAAAAAATTAGTGCATCCTTTCGTTTTCGAGAAAAATCTGAAAAACGATTCTTGCTGGGGTAACGTTGTTCCAGCAAGAAGATTCTAAACCAATGATCGGAGAGAAACATAAACTTCAGGAAAGATAGCTTATATTTGTGCGTAATTGTGCGCTGAAAATGAAATTTGTGCGTCTTAAGATTTCAGAGTTATTACAATTCCTGCTGGGGTAACGTTTTGCAGAATCGTGTTTCTCGGAAACCAGTAATTGTGCACCTGTAGAATAAACGATTATCAGTAGCTCTTAATTTGTGCGTATTCGTGCATTAATTAGATTTTCAAAAATATTTACCGTTTTAGCGTAATAATGGATTTATGAAAACCAAAAAAAAGTCCTAGCGCTTAAACGAACAAAAATTCATACACTCTGAAAACGGTATTCGGTCCTTTTTAATACTCTTAACATCCACGAAAAGTTTCAAAACATATTATATACGCATTATTGAATAATATCACTTTGAATCAAAACTGATAATGTCTAGCTTTGACGTCAAAATACAAAAAACAAGACCAACCCTAGAGTTTTTGGTATAAACCAAGAATTAGAGCACTTAATGAAATACATATCCTGAAAATTTCAGCTTCAAATATTTCATAATAAAGAAGATACAAGCAAAAACTAGAACCCTTGTTAGATTACTGGTTATCCGTCCAAATTGGAATGAACCCAAAAAAGCGAGGATTTCATACATACTCGTGACCTTCTTTAAATGACAGTATTATGTGAAGCTGTTGTCTGTACAGTTACGTTCATAATGTTTATCAACAATCGCGGTTATCTTAATAGTCCGTCAGGTGGTTATAGTTTGTCATTATTTTTACAATATATTGTTACAGTTCTGTTAATTACTATTTAATTACGATAACCACAGAATGCATTGCAAGTTTATAGGTGTAAATAGCAATGATTCGCATTGCAATAAAAAATCTATATTTCCAATACTTATAATAAAAACTGCTCTCCGAGAAAGTACACTGACCTTTGTGTACGAACTATCGTGGACACGATCGGTGTACCAGTTTTCAATTAGAATCGTTTGAACGAACGTACGTGCTCCTACCCCGCCCGCATGTATTTCGGGGCGGCTCGTGCAAGCGATTATCGACCGACACCGTTCGTGACCGCGAGACTACATTGAGTCAAAATCAAAATTGCATTGCAAGATTCCATTACCATCATACATATAGCTCAAGCAAGTAAAAGCGTGTTAAAAATACATACAATTCAATTAAATTGAGAACTTCCTCCTTTTTAACCGACTTCAAAAAAGGAGGAGAATAGGCCGCTCCATTAATTGTGTACGGTTTACATCGTACATTTTTCTTTTATGCTGACATATCACATTTGTCAACTTAGTTTCCATACTTTATATATTAAAACCAGTGCGCGACACACGCCACCGCGACAAACACGCGTCGTGTGATAATCACCACTCACTAACTTAACTCTGTAAAAAACCTTATAAAATAAACATTATTGCAAGATATCTCTAAATTAACTAAACTTAACTAACTACAACAAACTCCACAGCTGTACAGATCTAACGGACTGTACATCAAATGGTCCTTCAACTATTAGCACATAGTGAATTTTGCGGATTTTGTGTGTGATAGCGAATCGGTTTGGCTGGCCTCCCAGAAGCGGGTCTCCCCAGTCCAGATTGAGAAGTCGAGTGTCACAGCGAAGACTGCAGAGACACTTTGTGCCAAGGACTCTCAAGAAAAACTCGTGAGCAGAAACAAGCAACGAAGAACACTTGAGAAAGAAGACTGCTGGTGAACGACGGTTGTCTTCCTGTCCTGAACTGAACCATCACCTGGAAATCTACAGTATCCACTATACTAAGGTACTTAAACAATACTTAACTCGAAGGAACTTAACTAAACTATACTTAAACGAAACTACTTAACATGGAACTATTAACTAAACAAGCGTCCTCTTTCGAAAATATTAAAACATTGTGCACTAACTATAAAAAGGACAGTGCGTCAAGAAAAACTAACGACTACTTAGAAAAACGACTGTCAAGCTTAGAAAAACTATGGGTGGAATTTCACGAGCGGCATGAAACACTTCTGGAAACGACTGAAGATAAATCTACGATTAGCTACTTTACCAATGATATTTATGGCAACACGAAGCAAATGTACGAGGCAACCAAGAAAGATATGATCAATTTATTACTTACTCTGCGAAGTCAGCAAAACTTAGACTTTGATCTGACTGGCATGCTGGAAGAAGAAGCGAACAACAAAGTAAAACAGCTTATGAACCAACAAGTATGTAACTTTAAGGCATTGCATAGAACTATGGAAAAAATTAACATTGACACCATAACAGAGAAGTGGGAGATTGAAGATTACCTTTCGATTATGAAGTCAAAATGGGAGTCGATTGACAACATCCACTGGGAGCTGGAAGGTGCACTCAGAGGGAGTAATTTGGAACAAGACTACAGTGAAAAATTTGATGACATCGAACAAAAATATGACAACATGAAGAAGGTTCTGAACAGCAAAATTTGGGCGAACATTCACTACCAACGAGCTGCACCGCAAATTGAAATTCCTGTCTTTGCCGGCGACTATATGCAATGGGTCTCTTTCAAAGATATTTTTCTCGAAACAATACATAATAACCCTACTATCTCCAAGACGCAAAAACTGCAGCACCTGAAAACGAAACTAAGGGGTGAAGCTGAGCGCTTGGTACAGCATTTATCGATCAGCGCCGATAACTACGAATCTTGTTGGGAAATATTAAAACACCGATACGATAATCGCCACCTACAGTTTTCTTCTTTCATGAATTCAATGCAGCAGCTACCAGTTATTCAACAACCCGACGCCTACAATCTGAAAAGAATGCATGACGTAATAAAAGAAAGCATAAATGGACTCGCCAACATGAACATAGAGGTATCAAGCTGGGGACCTATGATTGTGCACTATATGTTACAAAAACTGGACGCCGTATCTTATAACGAATATAACAAAGAAATAGTAAACAACAAGGAATTGCCCGACCTCCAGGAATTCCTATCATTCATAGAAAACAAGTTCGTTGCCTACGAAACTGCAACAAGCTCACAGAAGAGCTCTCCTAATATTCAGAAACCACTTTTCAATAAATCTTTTCAACAACCGGTTAACAAGAGCTATACAAATACCTACAAACCTAACTACAATTACAACAACAAAAACAAACCGAATTATTTCCAAAACTCAACTCCGTACGAGTCTAAAAACGATTTTTCAAAGGCATTTCATACATCATTTCAACCATGCCCATTATGTGATGGCGATCATGTATTGAGGAAATGTGACAAATTCATCAAAATGGACACAGCCGAACGTATTAAAACGGTTGCGAAACTGCAAGTATGTAGAAACTGTTTATACAGCCACGGGAATGAATACTGCACGTCATCGAATACTTGCAGGGAATGCAATTTGAAACACCACACATTGTTGCACAGAAACATTGTATTTCAACCGACTACAAAAACGGAGAGTAATGATGTTCACCCACAACCTTCGACGTCAAATCAACACCAGGGCACTCATCATTTATCAAACAGTGAAACGGAAGTCCTCTTAACCACCGTCCAAGTCCAGGTAAAATCTGCCGACGGCACCTACATCACTCTACGAGCTCTTCTAGACCAGGGCTCTCAAGTTAACTTAATAACAGAAAATGCTGCTCAACTGCTGCGACTACCTCGTACGAAATTAAATGCTGCTGTGGCTGGAATTGGATCCGTCTCTGGAAACAGCAAGGGACTTATACACATTAACTGCAAGTCCATACATTCAGACTATAATTTTACCACTCAAGCATTGATCCTTAACAAACTAACGAATAACTTACCGCATCAAACTTTCAAAAACCAAAACTGGGATCATTTACAAAACTTGCAGCTTGGAGACCCTAGCTATAATGTATCAAATTCTGTTGACGTACTCTTTGGTGCTGGGGTCTACGCTGACATCATCCTGGATGGAGTCCTGAAAGGCGATCATCACACTCCGGTCGCACAACAGACTCGTTTGGGGTGGATCTTATGAGGAAAACTTAAACCGCTCAACTGCCTTGCAACGTTAGTGGACACAACGGAATTATCTAAATACTGGGAGAGTGAAGACATTACGCAACGAGAGCATGACGTCAGCAAAAATGACCAATGCGAAATTTATGTAGGAGTTCGAACACTCTTACGGGAGATTATCTTAATAATTCAATAATAATCAAGGTATGTAATACTTTAACAAGCCTATAAAAATGTGGGGACCTCCCCAAGTGGTCTCCACCAGCCCCTACAACCACACCAAACGCCAACTCTTGGTCATCATCAGTTATTCAGTTATCCACTATCATCAACTATCGCGAATTAATTAACCATCATCAATTATATCACACAACAATAAATAACAATCTACATATTAATCATAAATCAATAGATATAATACTGGGTTGTCACTTACTCCGCGAAAGCACCAAACCTCATGATGCTCGTCGGCTGCATCTCAATCATCAACGCAGTTCCTCAGGTGGCACGTCTTTGACAACCTGTCAAACAAACTCACAAACACATTATAACACAGCAGCCGGCCCACGGCCGCTCGCCATATAATCTCACAATCACTATTTCACTATTCGCTACAAAGTCTCACAATCGACTGTTCACCATGAAATCCTACCGTTGACTGACTAAACTATTCCAGTCGCCAACGACTATTGTTACGTCGACAAAACAGTACAAGTCAACTAGCGCCATCTATTAAACACGATGTCAAACTACCTACCTATTCTACCTTTACAATATCATGATAAATACTTATTATAGTTTAACAATGTATTAATAAAGATATATTCTTACATTCGGCCATCCGACTAAATAACACGTCCCCGTGTTCCTCGTCCAAGAGAGTTATACAATTTAAATAAATTATCAAACATTAAGAGAGATATTACCAAGTTATCCACTCATGCGCTGTGCATCAGCGCAATCTAGACCGCAAAGCGGTGCCTAGATGAACCAATCACCAACCGCAAAACTCGCCGGCGTGGCACCTTCGCCTTCTCATTTTTACCGAACCTTAACAAACTTGTTTAATATCTCAAATGGGTCTCGGAAAATAGACAGACTGACCCATCGACCAGTACAAAGAATAAATCATAAATATTAAGTAAACACCCTGCTTAAAATCGTTAATATTCCAACCACCTGCAAAATCTGTGCAAACAACACATTTTACATTTATCAGGTCATCTCAACATTTGTACAATGACAACACTTATCACACATGAACCAGACAAAAGTCCTACAAGTTAAACTATTACACTATTCACAAGCAGCAAAAGAAACCACAATAATTTGCCAAAACACTCGACTGGTCGACACGACAAACCGGGTAACCATCGACGCCCGACAAAACCAACCTCGGCCAATCCTCTTTTTCTTCTATACTTATATATTTCTCTTCATAGACATTCTACATGATTTAACAATATCGGAAAGCTTAGGTTTTGGTCCATTCTGTCTGAACCCATTTAATACATAAGTGGCTTTTTGCCTACTTCTTGTTAGCTGTGGGATCAAGGTCACTCTGCTCTGAAAATAACTTCATCACACTGTATAGGACTAAGGCTACCTAGCGATCACCATAAAAATAAGCTAAAGTTACACTATATAATATTCATAAAAAGATGTTATATATACATATTATATACTTCATGCTACACTATCTGAACTAGTAGGTTTTGGCCACTGCCTGAAACCTATCCAACAAGTCACTTTTCAGCTGTATCTGTCAGTCGTGAGATCAGGGCCACTCTGCTCTGAAAACCACCTCCTCAGTTATCACAATAATATTACTATATATATTAGCTAAAGTTATACTATATAATATCCATAAAAGAGATGCTATATTGTATACATATACTTCAACACTATCTAAACTTGTAGGTTTTGGCCACGCTGCCTGAAACCTATCCAACAAGTCACTTTTCAGCTGTATCTGTCAGTCGTGAGATCAGGGCCACTCTGCTCTGAAAACCAACTCCTCAGTTATCACAATAATATTACTATATATATTAGCTAAAGTTATACTATATAATATCCATAAAAGAGATGCTATATTGTATACATATACTTCAACACTATCTAAACTTGTAGGTTTTGGCCACGCTGCCTGAAACCTATCCAACAAGTCACTTTTCAGCTGTATCTGTCAGTCGTGAGATCAGGGCCACTCTGCTCTGAAAACCAACTCCTCAGTTATCACAATAATATTACTATATATATTAGCTAAAGTTATACTATATAATATCCATAAAAGAGATGCTATATTGTATACATATACTTCAACACTATCTAAACTTGTAGGTTTTGGCCACGCTGCCTGAAACCTATTCAACTAGTCACTTTTCACCTGCTTCTGTCAGTCGTGAGATCAGGGCCACTCTGCTCTGAAAACCACTACCTCAGCGTTCACAATAATATTACTATATATATTAGCTAAAGTTATACTATATAATATACATAAGAGATGCTATATTGTATACATATACTTCAACACTATCTAAACTTGTAGGTTTTGGCCACGCTGCCTGAAACCTATCCAACAAGTCACTTTTCAGCTGTATCTGTCAGTCGTGAGATCAGGGCCACTCTGCTCTGAAAACCAACTCCTCAGTTATCACAATAATATTACTATATATATTAGCTAAAGTTATACTATATAATATCCATAAAAGAGATGCTATATTGTATACATATACTTCAACACTATCTAAACTTGTAGGTTTTGGCCACGCTGCCTGAAACCTATTCAACTAGTCACTTTTCACCTGCTTCTGTCAGTCGTGAGATCAGGGCCACTCTGCTCTGAAAACCACTACCTCAGCGTTCACAATAATATTACTATATATATTAGCTAAAGTTATACTATATAATATACATAAGAGATGCTATATTGTATACATATACTTCAACACTATCTAAACTAGTAGGTTTTGGCCACGCTGCCTGAACCTACTCAACTAGTCACTTTTCACCTGCTTCTGTCAGTCGTGAGATCAGGGCTACTCTGCTCTGAAAACCATTTCCTCAGCGATCGCAATAATATTACTATAGATATTAGCTAAAGTTATACTATATAATATTCATAAAAAGAGATGCTATATTGTATACATATACTTCATTCCACACTATCTAAATTAGTAGGTTTGGCCACGCTGCCTGAAACCTATTCAACTAGTCGCTTTTCACCTGTTTCTGTCAGTCGTGGGATCAGGGCCACTCTGCTCTGAAAACCACTTCGTCACACAGTATCGGACTAAGGCTACTCCTGCCTTTGTCAACTGTAGCAACAGTCTGCTTCTGCACTGAATACTACATGTGACGGGAATCTTTGACCAAGGCTACTTAGCGAAAATAAATAAATGACAATAATAAATAAATGACATTAATAATAATATGAATAATAAATAATTAATATACATTTATACTTCATTCAACAATATCTGAACTAGTAGGTTTTGGCCACGCTGCCTGAACCCTATTCAACTAGTCGCTTTTCACCTGTTTCTGTCAGTCGTGGGATCAGGGCCTCACTGCTCTGAAAACCACTTCGTCACACAGTATCGGACTAAGGCTACTGCTGCCTTTGTCAACTGTAGCAACAGTCTGCTTCTGCACTGAATACTACATGTGACGGGAATCTTTGACCAAGGTTACTTAGCGATAACAAATAAATGATAATAATAAATAAATAATATTAATAATAAATAAACGATACTAATAATATTAAATATATAATATATACAATAATTAATAAATAATATACAGAATTATATACTTCATTCAACACTATCTGAACTAGTAGGTTTTGGCCACGCTGCCTGAAACCTATTCAACTAGTCGCTTTTCACCTGTTTCTGTCAGTTGTGGGATCAGGGCCACCCTGCTCTGAAAACCACTTCGTCACACAGTATCGGACTAAGGCTACTCCTGCCTTTGTCAACTGTAGCAACAGTCTGCTTCTGCACTGAATACTACATGTGACGGGAATCTCTGACCAAGGCTACTTAGCGATAATAAATAAATAAATAAATAAATTACATACATGATCTGCTATGATCTGCGGCCATCTACGTGTGCAGACACCACTGTCCACACACGCTGGTCGCTCATAGCTCATGTAAGTCCATCCAATGAATTCCCTCACGATGACTCGCGCCAACACGACGGATAAGCTCCCGGCACGACGGCACAGCTCCCGGTACCACGGCGCAGCTCCCGGCACCACAGCGCAGCTCCCAGCACCACGGCGCAGCTCCCGCACCACGGCGCAGCTCCCGGCACCACGGCGCAGCTCCCGGCACCACGGCGCAGCTTCCGGCACCACGGCGCAGCTTCCGGCACCACGGCGCAGCTCCCGGTACCACGGCGCAGCTCCCGGCACCACAGCGCAGCTCCCGGCACCACGGCGCAGCTCCCGGCACCACGGCGCAGCTCCCGCACCACGGCGCAGCTCCCGGCACCACGGCGCAGCTCCCGGCACCACAGCGCAGCTTCCGGCACCACGGCGCAGCTCCCGGTACCACGGCGCAGCGCCCAACGTCATGTTGCAGCACCTAATGCCATGGCGTGGTGGACAGATCCATGGTGTAGCAAACCATGCCCGACAAACACCTGGGCGACTAGCACTTTATTATCTGTGAACACAACAGACTACAAAACCCAAACCACTCATTTATCAGATCGCAAAAAGAGAACAACTGGTTTGTAACTGGCAAATATTTAGAAACCATCGAACCTCATCAGTCAATAAGTATTACTCGGTCAATCGCCCGACCTTCCTCCATAACAAAAGATGCGTAACGGTTAAAACATAAAAATGCTCATACTAATATTAGTCGGGACGGAAATCCCACGCCATTGAACTTCGCTTACCAAATTGACCCTGCCAACTCACTTGATAATTACCACCATACAGAACTCAAATCTACCCATAGCCCAAAATAATAATGAGGCAACAAAACGAAATCATAATCATATCAGTTCTTACAGTTAAGGTTATTTTTTGCCATACCGAGAATACTGCTCTCGACGCAGATGTGAAATGTCTGGCCAGATCTCTCCAATACGTTTGGCTCTGTCTGACAAACTAGAGAGATTGGGAATTAGTCATAGCTTTAGCCATTTTTAAAGATTACCCTACCAATCGCTGCCAGCGCGTAAATATTGTTATGTATAGCGTCCATGTGTACACCTATTACATAATACCGCAGGGCAGCATTTTGGGCCCAACGTTGTTCCAAATCTATGTGAATGGTTTATGTAAACTATCCTTACCAAATTACAAAATCTTCACTTACGCAGATGTCACTGCTTTGGTTGCCTCTGGTAGTACTTGAAGTGAGAAGCAAAAGTCAGCAGAATATGCACTTCAGATTGTATCACATTATCTACTCAAATATTTTAACTCTGAACGTTATAAAATCAAAATATATTACTTTCTCTATATAAAAAAAGAAACAGGCAACCTTTACAACATTGTTAACTCAAAAATAACACCAGCTGACTCCACAATACTTCTTGCTCTTGTTAGGGCTGGAAAGATCAAACTGTATAACATACCTAGGCGTTTATATTGACAGCAATCTAAGCTGGAAACAAGATATTTCACGTCTTAGTTAGAATTAGGAAATTAATCTAAGTCTTAAAAATCCCACACTTGGCTGACAAGAAAATCTCTGCATATGGTTAACTGTTCTCTGTGCAAAGTCCCTCTTACAGTATTGTATTCCAGTCTGGGGTGCAGCACCCTAACGTGACCTTATCTGCTTAAAAAGAGGCCAACGAGCTTTACTGAGTTACACATTTTAAACCCTTTTGTTACCCTGTTACACCATTGCATTGCGACACACGAACACCAACAGGACAACTTTATATTTTACACGTTATTCTTAGAAAACATAAGGATACCACTATAAACGCAGCTACGCTCGTAAAACGTAGTGATCATCTTGTTGTGACTCTGCACAACAACATAAATTTCTCTGTAAAGATCAAGCAAACAACTGTTTACTTACATTAACTTACAAAATACTGAAGAACTTTGGCAGTTGTTGCCTTATAACCCATCGCTCTACATTCGCACTTTACACTAGACTTCCACACACTTATTCTCGCACAAATTCACACACACACAGACTAGCATAAATAGTCACTTGCACACATCATATATCTTCAATTAATCTCATGTCTTACAGAAAGAAGAATTCCTAGTTTCTTTTTATTTTACCTTTAGTTGCATTTACTTTTTTTTTTTTTTTTTTTCTTTCATTAGTTAAACGTACTTACACGATTGTAACAAAATTCATAAATTTGTCAACTTTGCTGTGAAGAGCGCTGCCTTCCAATATAAATTGCCTTGCCTAGCTTGAAACCAGATTTTTCCTGTACTTTATCAGTTAAAAATAAAAGCTTGTAAGTCATCAATTATGTATAATACCTATTGTAGCTTAAAATTTACTTAAAAGTATCGCCAACATTATATAATTAAGAACATATGCACAGAACATAAGTTAAATGTTGTAATAATTAAAGGTGACCACGACATGCACAAATACCAGTGCGACAACCAAGAAGACCCAATGGCACACCGACGCAACTGCGACACAAGGGCGCCCAACATCTCAGTCTCCCCTGGACCACGGGCGCCGCAAAGCACCCGAAACGCCGGGACAGCAAAATCCAAACAAACCGCGACAAAATCCGCAAAAACAGCTTGATCTCAATACTAAAACTACTTGTAGAATCAGAGAAAGAAAAAAAAAGATACACGTATATACATACTTGAATGAAAATGTCACACAGTGTCTGCTAAATGACTGATCATGAAACCCAGTCACACTATTTTGGTCGACTGCGATACAGGTATATCTAGCGCAGGGACCGTTCGTTACTAAAAACCATGCAAACCTATTATTTTGATTTAATAAACTTTACTTTACTTACTTTACTATCAGGAATATCGATATCAGTTGCAGCCCTATGCAAAATGTTATATTGCTCAAACAAATGACGGATAGATGAATTAAGACCCAGTTTAGTGTAATAATTGCGAACATAAAATGAAGCACGGGATACTTGCATTAATAAAAGATTTATATCCGCACACAACCAAGCAGTAATTTTGTAGTCAAACAATAAGTCCTTTGGTCTACAAAATATCAATAGAACTCAAATTAAAAGCAATTCTTATTCCATAAAGTACTATCAAATACAAACAACTACAAAGTACCGACAAATCCTACAACCTGTAGGTAGGCATCTTACAATTTTATTAAAACACTAAGTACCCCACACTGATGTGGGTTTATCTTTCAAAACGACGTGAAAAAAAAATGCATATACTTTTGACAAAATGCATCAGAAAGCAAAGCGGATAGGCCAGGATCCAATCCCGCTTCTGATTTGTAGGAGTTCGAACACTCTTACGGGAGATTATCTTAATAATTCAATAATAATCAAGGTATGTAATACTTTAACAAGCCTATAAAAATGTGGGGACCTCCCCAAGTGGTCTCCACCAGCCCCTACAACCACACCAAACGCCAACTCTTGGTCATCATCAGTTATTCAGTTATCCACTATCATCAACTATCGCGAATTAATTAACCATCATCAATTATATCACACAACAATAAATAACAATCTACATATTAATCATAAATCAATAGATGTAATACTGGGTTGTCACTTACTCCGCGAAAGCACCAAACCTCATGATGCTCGTCGGCTGCATCTCAATCATCAACGCAGTTCCTCAGGTGGCACGTCTTTGACAACCTGTCAAACAAACTCACAAACACATTATAACACAGCAGCCGGCCCACGGCCGCTCGCCATATAATCTCACAATCACTATTTCACTATTCGCTACAAAGTCTCACAATCGACTGTTCACCATGAAATCCTACCGTTGACTGACTAAACTATTCCAGTCGCCAACGACTATTGTTACGTCGACAAAACAGTACAAGTCAACTAGCGCCATCTATTAAACACGATGTCAAACTACCTACCTATTCTACCTTTACAATATCATGATAAATACTTATTATAGTTTAACAATGTATTAATAAAGATATATTCTTACATTTATTACAAAGAAACTACACGACGTAACCAAGATGGATCTTACGTGGTAAAAATGCCTATGGTGCGAAATTATGAAGAAAACCTTGGAAAATCAAAGTCCACCGCGCTTTCACAATTTTTACAATTAGAAAAACGACTGAAAAAAAATCACCAACTCAAGACTATGTACAAAGATTTTATGAATGAGTACTCAGAATTAAAACACATGAAACCAGCTACGTCTTTAACTACGAAAAATAATAACTTAACGGAATGTTATCTGCCAGACCACGGAGTGCTACGGGAACACGCCACCACCAGCAGGCTGAGGGTTGTGTTCAATGCGTCACAGAAGACTTCCACTGGTAGAAGTTTAAATAGCCTTATGGAAAAAGGGCCCAATCTTCAAAAGGACATTCAAGCTCTTATTTTGAAGTGGAGAACTTACAAATATGCTTTTACCGCCGATATTGAGAAGATGTACCGGTGCATATGGCTGGCTGAAGATCAACAAAACCTTCAAAAAATTGTGTGGCTAAACTCTCCAAACGAAAACTTACAAGAATATGTCTTATGTACTGTAACATACGGTACAAAATGTGCACCATGGCTCGCAATGCGAACATTGCAACAGTTAGCGATTGACGACGGGCACAAATTTCCAGCTGCAGCTAAAATATTGCAAAATGAACTCTATGTCGATGACGTTATATGCGGACACAACTCATTAGACGCCGCTAAAGAACTGCAAAACGAACTGATCACATTATTCCGCGGAGGATGCATGAACTTACGAAAGTGGACGAGCAATAGCACGGAGTTGCTAAAACATCTGACTAAAGAACAATTATCGAAAAGTAACTTTGATTTTAAACATGAAGACACCTTGAAAACCCTTGGCCTTGGATGGAACCCTAACTTCGACACATTTACTTTTAACTGGAAACTAGACGAGAAACCTAACAAAAGATTGAGCAAACGGACTTTATTATCTCAGATATCTCAACTGTATGATCCGCTGGGCTGGCTTTCACCAGTAACTATTACCGCAAAACTAATGTTTCAAAGGGTGTGGACAGAAAACCTAGGATGGGATGAACCGGTATCTATCGACATTCAAAAAGATTGGGAAAAACTTAAAACACAATTACCAGATTTAAAAACAATAAAACTTCAACGATGGATCGGATGCATTAATAAACAAATCGAATTACTTGGATTTTGTGACGCCAGCGAAAAGGCTTACTCGTGTGTTATTTACACACGCGTCATAAATGAAACAGGGCAACCTGTATTAAGCTTACTCGCCGCAAAAACTAGGGTTGCCCCGCTGGCGCAAAAGCTGTCCCTACCACGCCTTGAACTCTGCGGCGCATTACTACTGTCGCAGCTGATAAAGAAAATCACAGATGCACTACAAGAACATAACATCAACGTCTGGGCATGGAGTGACTCTCAAGTCGTGCTAGCCTGGTTACAAGGTGAAGCCTCAAAATGGGAAAGATACGTGGAAAATAGAGTACTAAAGATTCGCGAAGTAATACCGGCAACTAATTGGTCATACATTGAATCGAAAAGTAACCCAGCAGATATAGCAACAAGAGGCTTATATCCGACCAAACTATTGCAGTCTCCGTTATGGTGGACTGGCCCTTCCATACTGAAAACTTTCAAGCGAAGCCAGGCTGAACATATAGCGAACTGCTATACAACAAACATCGGCGAAAAACATATCGTGCCAGCCCTGCAACCGAAAGAAAACGACACCATTAATAATATACTGCACAAATACAGCACACTAACACGCGTGGTACGTGTCATCGCTTGGATTACGCGATTTTGTACAAATGCACGACATATCATAACAATGACAAAGAAGAAACCTGATTCCATCCGGCCCACGCCACCGGATTACCTAACTACACAGGAATTGAACGATTCATACAAACTAATAACAAAACATGTACAAAAACAAGAATTTTATACGGAATACAACTTATTACTTAAAAATCATGACATACCTAAGAAGAGCAGTATATACAAATTAAACCCATATTTAGATAAAGACGGCATTATGCGTGTGGGCGGAAGATTAAATAAAAGTAACTTGCCGTCGCGAATGAAAAACCCTATGATTATATCAAGAAATGGAAGATTAACACAACTGCTGATTGAACAAGCTCACACCGCAACTCTTCACGGTGGAGCTCGCCTCACACTCGCCTACCTACGTCAGCAATACTGGATAGTAGGGGGCAACAGAGCCGTAAAAACTCATCTACATCGATGTGTACGCTGCCATCGATTCAAATCAACAAGCCCCTACCAACTCATGGCGGATCTTCCAACTCAACGTGCGACCCCATCTCGGCCCTTTACACATACGGGGGTTGATTTCACGGGGCACGTGGACGTAAAGCTTAGTAAGGGAAGAGGAGTAAAAACGTCCAAGGGCTATATTTGCATTTTTGTCTGCATGGCAACTAAAGCGGTTCACATTGAACTCGTGTCGGATTTAAGTTCAGAAACATTCATCGCCGCATTTCAACGCATGTGTTCAAGACGTGGAACACCGGAACATGTCTATTCGGACTGCGGAACAAATTTTATCGGGGCATCAAAAATGCTAAAAAACGAATATGAACTCTTCAAAAAGGAACTGCCTACTGAATTCTTCAACGAGATAAGCCAAATGAAAGTGGAGTGGCACTTCAATGCACCCGCTTGGCCAACTGCTGGCGGGCTGTGGGAGGCGGCAGTGCGCTCTATGAAGTACCACCTTCGACGCGTTTTGGGTGATCAAAAATTGACTTACGAACAATTTTCGACACTACTAACGAAGATCGAGGCCTGTATGAACTCACGCCCTCTCTGTCCCATCACAGAAGACCCAGACGAGTTCTACAACTATTTGACTCCGGGCCACTTTCTCACTGGTAGTCCTACATTGACCTTGCCACTATCAAACTATGAGGATGACCGGAACTTGGACCTACGGCGAAGATGGCAACTAACCGAAAACATGTTCCATCGATTCTGGAAGACCTGGTCAAGCGATTATTTAACCTCACTTCAATCGCGCAGTAAATGGCAAAAACAAACACGGAACTTCAAGAGGGACGACATTGTACTCGTGAAGGAAAACAATTTACCACCAGGAAAGTGGGCCATGGGTCGGGTGGTCGAAGTTCACCCCGGCAGCGATGGCCACGTGCGAGTAACAACTATAAAAACGCAAGCTGGCCTAATAAAGCGACCTGTTACGAAATTAGCGTTACTACCAATCGAAACGGGCAACGCACAGCAACAGCAATAATTATACCTACAATACCAAACACGTAGCGCCAAAATTGAGCCATGTCGGAGACAAGAACATTGAGAAGATAACGCAGCGGCCGGCGCGGTGGGCGGCGGGACGGCGCGAAGACGCGCTGACGAAACCACCGCAAGTTTCCATCCGGACGTCCGGCGACATTGATTTCGACGATAATATATTTAAATCTTTACTTTAATTTTGTATAACATTGCTTATTTTTTGCTATAGGACAATTATTTGTAAAACTTATTTTTGCTTTGTACTGGTGATTCTCACACTACCTAGAGATATTCATCTCTTTTCGGGTTAGGAGTATGTACGGTTTACATCGTACATTTTTCTTTTATGCTGACATATCACATTTGTCAACTTAGTTTCCATACTTTATATATTAAAACCAGTGCGCGACACACGCCACCGCGACAAACACGCGTCGTGTGATAATCACCACTCACTAACTTAACTCTGTAAAAAACCTTATAAAATAAACATTATTGCAAGATATCTCTAAATTAACTAAACTTAACTAACTACAACAAACTCCACAGCTGTACAGATCTAACGGACTGTACAAATTGGGTCCCATAAAAAATTATTACGTACGAATAAGTAAGTAGTTCCTGAAAAAATGAGAATGGCGACTCTGAAAAAACTGTAGGAATGCTGGAGGTTGATGTTTTTATGGCTTTTTAAGGACAAAACTGGTCATAACACTGGCAAATATTGACCAATTTCAATGAATCTTTTTTTATTCGAAAGAAGGAACCTGTATATAATGAATCTGTATAAATTTGATCACTACCGATTAAGAACTTCCTGGAGAACCATGATTTATTTGGAGGAATTTATCTGGTAAAGACCATAAAAATGGGGTAAGTAATATTTGATATAATTACAAAATCTCTAATATTTACAACATATAACAAATGAATCTATAATTTTATTTGATATAATGATCAGTTGATATAATGTTATGTATGTATATGTCGGGGTTTTTTAAATTTTATACTTGTTAGTGATGAAACTGGGAAAGACATAAGCCTTGTCTTTCCCAGTTTCATCACAAAAAAATATGTCATGCTATCGAATCGCTCTGCTTGTGGCGGCTTCGTGTGGTGGGTCACCCCCTTCCCTCCAATATGGTTGAGGGGAGTGATGGCTGCTTCTCGAGACAACCCGTGCGCGCGTGCTGCTTAGGGGGACTGCTCCGACTACTATCCCTTTGGCCTTTCAGTTTGATTGTATTTTCTCGTATTTTTTTTTCTTAGCGTAGCACTCGAGCTAAGCGAGCGCAATCTACTTACTTTTTAACCAGGGATCAGTGTTGCCAACTTTACAATGGGATAAACTAGTTTCATGAATAAAATTGGTGGGTGAAAAAAAACATATAACTTATTTTATGGGCTAAACTAAGGAACTTAGAACACTATTTAACTCCCGCCCACTGAAGAATCTAATGACAAGGAAAAAGGTAACTAGATCGTCCATCCAGGTAGAAGGTCAAAGAATTTTGTAGCAAATCTTCGTTTTCCATTGGTCATATTGAATTTGCAATGCAGTTATAATTTAATTTCTGGTTTTCCACTTCACAATTGACGGGCCCGTTGGTGTAGTGGTTAGAGACCCTGACAACCAACCGAGGGGCGCGGGTTCGATTCCCACCAAGTGTCTGGGCGTCATAAGTATATCAGTATGTATTTACAAAAAAAAGTATCATCATCATCACCAGCCGGAAGACGTCCACTGCTGAACATAGGCCTCCCCCTTCGAACGCCACAATGAACGACAATTGGCTATTTGCATCCACCGGTTACCTGCGACGCGCACAATGACAAAAAGTATACTTATAAGTATTAGTATCAGCTGCCTGTTTACCATAGTAAAGGCTCTGCCTAGTTTGAGATCAGAAGATCGTTCGTCGATTGTCCCAAAATATTATTATTATTTTCATGTTTTTTGTTTCACGGGATTTACCCGGTCTTTTAAGAGGCTTGCGTGGGGACGAATCCAACACATAGAGGCCCTTTTTACAATTAAATGGGGTGTGGTTGGTTGGAACCTATCAAGGTCAACTACTTAATTGAAGAAAAATAACAGTTTACCTCGGCAGGCAAGGGAACTATTGTAAATTTATGGAAAGATAGTCTACTTACTAGTCTTGGTGCGTAACGACACCAAGGACCCGAGTACTCCAGCGAGTTGGTCAGGGCCCCCACCTTGGCCTGTCTTCGTCGGCCGAGTGAAAACCGAAGGGGACCCGCGGGACTCAGCTCTGGCGTACCTTAATTGGCCGTCCAGAGAGGAGTTGTTAGAGCTATATGCTCCAGGGGTGGAAGTGCTAAAAGTCATAACGCCGCGAGTAACTCCGGAGAAAGCGCAGCATACCTCTCAACACAGGGGTGTGAGCCACCCACACCCACAGTTGTTGCCTTCCGCCGTCTTATGACGGCCGTATGGAGAGTCCATCTAGTGGGTGGCAAGTCACCATTTGTCAAAAAATAATGAGTAGGTGGCAAGAGACCCCGGCCTTTTACAACAGCCCAGTGTTCAGTCAACCAAATATCCACTCAAAAACATATAGTAATCTTTCCACATACTAGGTTAGGCACTATACTTATAATAGGCCAGAGTAGTCTGCCAGAGTCAACTGCTGTTTATATCTTATTTCCAGCAGTTTATTCTGACAGGTGTCTTTCATATCATTAATTTCGCCCAACAGACCTCTACGTCTTGGATTCGTCCCCACGCAAGCCTTTAAAAAGTCCGGGTGTGAAAACTAGAGAAAATAAAAATAAATCTAAAATAATAATAATAAATACACTTTATTCTACACCAAAAGTTACATGTAAATTGAACAATACGTTGCAGAAATTAATGTACAAAGGTGGCCTTATCGTTAAAATCTCTTCCAGGCAACCTACATTTAGTTTTAAAATTAAGTTTAATTGCGTAATAATATAACTGACATTGTATTGAACTCTTCACCTACATGAACTATAAGTAACTAGATACTATGCGTTTCAACTAAGAATGTGGCCGCCGTCTTGCCATTTCAAATATATAATTACTAAAAATGATGTTTTAACAAAAATAGATAGCAAAATAAGACATTACATCAAATAATCAAAACCGAGGCGAATATTTCATTTTGTGTTTACTCTGCTGCCGATACAAAAATCGTAAAAAACGAGTGAAGTTCCGCAGTATGGCGGACACATTCTTAGTTGAAACGCATAGTAAGTACATACTTTATAAAAAGAAAGGCACCAACTTTGGTTCTTGATTATATTTAAATTTAGAATAAAAGTAACTTCCGTTAACAGATTTATACTTCAATGTACCCAGGCAAAGCTGTTTGTGTGCAAAGTTAAGAAGGTCACGAGTATGTATGAAATCCTCGCTTTTTTGGGTTCATTCCAATTTGGTCGGATAACCAGTAATCTAACAGGGGTTCTAGTTTTTGTTTGTATCTTCTTTATTATGAGATATTTGAAGCTGAAATTTTCAGGATATGTATTTCATTAAGTGCTCTAATTCTTGGTTTATACCAAAAACTCTAGGGTTGGTCTTGTTTTTTGTATTTTGACGTCAAAGCTAGACATTATCAGTTTTGATTCAAAGTGATATTATTCAATAAGCGTATATAATATGTTTTGAAACTTTACGTGGATGTTAAGAGTATTAAAAAGGACCGAATACCGTTTTCAGTGTGTATGAATTTTTGTTCGTTTAAGCGCTAGGACCTTTTTTTTTGGTTTTCATAAATTCATTATTACGCTAAAACGGTAAATATTATTGAAAATCTAATTAATGCACAAATACGCACAAATTAAGAGCTACTGATAATCGTTTATTCTATAGGTGCACAATTATTGGTTTCCGAGAAACACGATTCTGCAAAACGTTACCCCAGCAGGAATTGTAATAACTCTGAAATCTTAAGACGCACAAATTTCATTTTCAGCGCACAATTACGCACAAATATAAGCTATCTTTCCTGAAGTTTATGTTTCTCTCCGATCATTGGCTTAGAATCTTCTTGCTGGAACAACGTTACCCCAGCAAGAATCGTTTTTCGGATTTTTCTCGAAAACGAAAGGATGCACTAATTTTTTATTCCGCGCACATTTACAGCAGATTATGCTCTAATTATTCGTTTAACTCAATCTTCTCTACGAGCATCTTTCTTGCTGGGGTAATGCACACTGTCGCTACTGTCTATATGAAACTGTCAAACTACAAGTCATTATCATTATAAAATCGTTAGTTTACGTTTCCGCCACCAGCACAGATAAGTTTGCAACCTCCGCGACCACATTTTAGATGTCATTTTGTTCGTGAATGTTTATTCTAGGTTTAAAATGATAATATCAAAAAATAAGAAGAAGAAGATCAAGAAGAAGAACAAGAATTTGAAACTTAGGAATAAGACGAATAAACTTCAACACTTTTTTTAATTTACATCGCTTTTATCTTTCCCAATCTTTGAAAATTTCCGTTATTATGCAATAGTTTTACATTAAACAGGATCACAACTGACCCGTGGAGTAGCCCTACTGGGGAAACCACGTTAAAAAAACGTGCTAAGTACACTACCTCATAGGTGGCGTGGAAACGTGTGCATATTATGACGATAACAACTTTTATAACTTTTTGAATCGTTATATCTCAGAAACGGTGGCTCGTAAGAAAAAAAGTATTGATACATTTTTTATAGATAATTTTATGATCAAAAATTTTTGTCTGAGGTACTTTTATGATAAAACTTACCGTTTTGCTGAAAATCGCGAAAAACTCATTTTTTTGACCTTTGACCTTTGACCTTGAATAAATTTTTTTCCTTACAGGGGAATGATGGGGAACTTCTAGACATTGTTTATAATTATGTTTTGAACAATTTCACAGAAATTCAGCTTGTTGGGACTTTATGTAACTTCGAATGTCTAAATTGACCGGACTACAAACCAATTTATCTTCGATAAGAAGTACAAGATTCAACTGTATGAAGACTACCAGAGCAAAGGCTCTAGTACCAAGGAGCTAAGGATCTTCACAGATGGATCTAAGACCGAAACAGGAACTGGTATCGGGATTTTCTCGGAGGATCTCGATATCAATATATCTACACCTTTAGGAACCCATAACACAGTTTTTCAGGCTGAATGTATGGGAATCTATATGGCAGCAGTAACTATCATGAATCGGGGGGTGGTGGATCACTCTATTCGTATACTCTCCGATAGCAGGTCAGTTCTACAAGCCCTTAAAGAATATATCGTCAACACTGGGCTGCTATACGAATGTCACCAAAAACTTAATCAGGTAGGTAATCTAAATGACATAACCATTCAATGGATTAAAGGACACAGTGGCTCCCGCGGTAATGATGCCGCGGATGAGCTCGCCAGAAGAGGATCAGCCATGGATGCTGTAGGACCTGAACCTATAGTGCCAATCCCCTTCGGACACTTACGCACCCTGGGTAAGACAGCGTACTAGGGCAAAACACAACGACCACTGGACGAATCCTGGTGAGTGCAGACAGGCCAAAGAGGCGCTTCCAGTCATAGATTGTCGCCTCACCAAGCAGCTGCTTCGACTACCAAAACAACGGTTACGCATAGTCACGGCAGCCATTACCGGACATGGTTCATTCAATAAACACCTTTTCACTATAGGAGTTACAGACAGTCCTCTGTGCAGAGCGTGCATGGAGGAGGAGGAAACGGCGGCCCACGTGCTACTGAGATGCCCGGAGGTCGCTGCATACAGGGCTAAGTACTTCGGAAACCCGAGTACTCTCCAAGATATGGTCAGCGGCGTCAAGCGCTTGCTGGCCTTTCTCGAGGAGTTAGGGTGGATCGAGTGAACCCATTCCCACCCGCACGCAAAATACGCGCTTTGTCGTGGAGTTGCGGAAACCAGCCCGCTATACCAATACCAAAGAAAATTATTTATTAAGCATTAAATAACGAAAACATATTGAAGTCGGTGCCAGTCTGTGCTGATTTTAGTTAACACACGTTATTTAATACTTTTTAGATAATTTTCTTTGAAGTCAACTTTTATTTATTCTGAAAATATTTTTAGATCATTTTAAATCATTTTATATTTGAACTCGGCTTTTATTTCTTCTGAAAATATTTTATGGTTGAATACAAAATTCATAACTCACGACTGTACTCGCGCAGTGGTTCGACAAACCTAACTTCGTACACACAAAGATCCGTTGTGTCTTCTTACTGTACCAACGGAGAGCGATAGTAACAATATTTTTTTAGTATCACCAGTAAGTACAGGAATTACCTTAGTGATATGGGAGGGCTTGCTTAAAGATGAATCTAAATTATTTGACGCATTTGTATATTATTTAATAATAAACTTTATTCATATCTATTGTGGATAGCAGCAGGAGGCTTTTACATCTCAATCTTTGAATTAGGTTTTTATTTTTTGTCTAAAAAATGTAAGAGGCATGACGATTATTTAAATCTTTAGCATAATAATATATAGAAATACTCTTTTTAGTCACACAATAATAAAATATCATAAATCCAAACAGTAAAGATAATAATAACAAGTCACTTACAATCTCTGTGTTCTCAAACCATGGAAATATCCTGATGAGGGTAGACCGTTGACTGTCCCGTGACCGCTGTATGAATGTCCTTGTATCAGCTTGCACCGCGTTTATATAGGCACACCGGCTGGGGTGCTAACACGGCCCTCCTGCACAGGTGCCTGCCCTCAGGCACCATGAGCTTGAGTGAGCCAGATACAGTGCATATCAACTTTCTGTAAAACATAATTTTGCATTACAACATTATCCAGACATTACTAGGACACTGTAGTTTCCTCTAGCCATTGTGCTCACATTGTCACAATGTAGCTACAAGACTACATGCCCTAATCAAATGACACAGTATATGTCACCAAGACACTATAGCATTCTCCGCCATTACGCTCCCACTTGTAATGCAGATACACAACTACATTGTCTTAAATGACAGCACACGTCACCAAGACACTATAGCATTCTCCGCCATTGCTTGCAATGCAGATACGCGACTACATTGTCTTAATGAAATGTTGCAGTACCTATATATCACCAAGACACTGTAGCTATCCCTGCTATTGCGCTTACACATTGTCGCAATACAGACATACACTACATTGTCCCGATGGGATGTTACAGTATATATGACCAAGACACTATAGCCTTCTCCGCCATTGCGCTCCCACTTGCAATGCAGATACACGACTACATTGTCTTAATGAAATGTAACAATATATATATATATATATATATATATCCACAAAATATTAAAAGCTCTTAATTAATAAAATTAACAAGGATTTAACTCTACTGAGATTCTTATTTATTATCATTAATAACTTTTAGTTATAATTGAAACTATTACCGCTATCAACCGCGTTCGGCCGTCCCCTAAACATAACCAGTAAAGTATTTTATAATGGTAAAGGTAGGTGCCACCATTATACAAGTTATTATACCATTACGTAAAACTAGTAGGTAGGTATTTGACGAAAATGCACATAATATAAATATTACCACGAAGAACCATTTTTTCTAGTTCAAACGTAAATATTTTCAACACAATTTGCTTTCTACCTGCAAACTTTATAATTTTCTTTTTATCATGACAAATTACCAGGTTAATTTTAAAGCACTTCAATTATTTAAACAATAATTAATTATAGAAATTACGTGGATACATCACTACAACATGCGGTACGTATATTTGCAGTTATGAATACTCACAGTTTCCGTTTCACAAACAACTACGATTATTAGATATCTACCAGATGTGGGTAGTAGATTCCTTCATTAAGCTTAATTATTCACTTTCTGTATTAACTTTAAAATGCTTTTAAAACGGTCAAAAATATCAAAATTATATCAAAGGATAGACAATCACAAATATAGTAGTGCCTTAACGTGTTACAGTTCACACTTCACAAAAACAACAATCGCCGGTATTCGATATCTATTATATGTGGGAAGTAGATTCTATCATTAGGCACTTCTGCAACTATTCACTTTCTTTCTGTACTAAACTTTAAAATACTTTTAGCACGGTCATAAATATCAAAATTAAATCAAAAGATAGATAAACACATCTATAGTAGTGGGTTAACGTGATACAGTTTACATTTCATAAAAACAACAATCGCCGATATTCGATATCTACTAGATGTAGGTAGTAGATTTTGCAATTAATCAGTTTCTATGTACTAACAATAAAAATACTTTTAACCATTTAACATAAAAACAATAGTATATTATATATAAGAAAAATAAAAACAGCTATAGTTTGTGGGCTAGCGAGTTACTTATCACACTTCTGATGTAAGAGGCATGACGATTATTTAAATCTTTAGCATAATAATATATAGAAATACTCTTTTTAGTCACACAATAATAAAATATCATAAATCCAAACAGTAAAGATAATAATAACAAGTCACTTACAATCTCTGTGTTCTCAAACCATGGAAATATCCTGATGAGGGTAGACCGTTGACTGTCCCGTGACCGCTGTATGAATGTCCTTGTATCAGCTTGCACCGCGTTTATATAGGCACACCGGCTGGGGTGCTAACAAAAATACTTTGCTTTTTAGTAAGTAAGTACTTATTTACCTTAGTAACTTAAGATTGGTTTAAATTACAAAAAATGTAAGTACTTACCTGTGAAATATGTACATGTGAACTATGTAGAAAATATGAATCAACGTTAAAAAATCCTGTTAATCGATTTCACGATGACAACGCGCTATTTATATTTAGGTATATCACGCCCTCGCGATGCCGGTAAGCGACCATTGCCCACCATGCTGGAAGTAAGCACACAATCACTTCACTAACTAAAGGAACGTGGCCCAATGTCGTAGTCTATCCAGTGGCGGTCCGAGAGGGGGCTCGTAAGGGTCATGACCCTCCCTAAAATCTCAAACTCATTCACGTCAAATTGACAAACTTAACTTCATGCCTTAAAACATCTAAACAATTTTATCCAAAATAGGTCACGCAATTGAAACACTTAGATGCAAGGTGGGAATCGAACCCACGACCTATTGGCTAGCGGCCAGGGCACTAGACCAACGGGCCCGTCAACTATGACCCCCCACCCCCAAATCGTTGGCTGTGACCGCTCCTGAGTCTATCTAGGACGTTCGCTGGCAGTCGTTGTCCTATAATTAAATAGATTTCAGAACTGGGAGGTGGGACGTATTAAGATTCTACACTCAGATCCTCTTTAAGAAACCACGTAGGGTAAATGTGGGATAGTTGCCCTAGGGGTATAGTTGCCTCGATTGTAATTTCTCTAGTTTGGCGGATGATCACATGTTATTTTATTTATCTTTCGAAAGACTGTAGACTCTACAGTCTCTCGAACACAGTCAGTCAGTCTATATGGGGTTTTTTTTTTAATTCCTCTGTTATGAATTTATAAACGACGTTTATTTAATTACCGGCGTTTAGCATTAACAAGTATAAATTTAAAAAAAATTAAAGGGCCCTCCCGACTTAGATGTATGAACCCTTAAGAAGACGTTGCTGCTCCATTATCAGACCCTGATCATTAACTATCTGTATACCAACTACTTGTCAACACCTATCCATATTGTAGTTTAAATTCGGTGGGTCTGCGATTATTAGATATCTATCTACGAACAACTCGTTGAGACCTAACCAAAGAGCCCAAATTAGGTGGGCCTGTGGTTATTGGTGCAAAGATCCTGTAAGCACCTTCTTGCTCCGTTATCAGACCCTGATCCCTATTTTTCTACAAATTAAGGTACTCCTCGAAACTTATCCATCGAGTTCCACTTCGGTGGGTGTACCTTTATTGGTGCAGAGATCCTGTAACCACCTTCCTGTTCCATCATCAGACCCAGATCACCATTTTTCTTCAAAGTACTCGTCGAGGCCTATCCAACAAGTCTACCCTTTGACCGCCAACGACGTCTTAAAGCGTCAATGATAAACTAGGCACCATCGCCGACGACGACTTAAGACGTCAAATTTGACAAAATTTGACAGTCAAATACATAAAAAAGGAATTGATTTTTAAACTTGATCTTTACATACATAGACGTATTAACTTTTCCTTATTCATTTTCAGTTAAATATAAAATATAAAAAAATGACATTTAACTCAGCAGAACCTTTAACATAAACTCTGAAATTTTAAGTAAAAAAGATGTTCTCTCAACGCCACGGACGTCTTAAAGAGTCGACTAGTGATGGGAATAAAGTGGCTAGATGATTATTTTTTACCTAGGTACTTACCTAATTAAATTCTCGAAAGTTCTTACTATCTTGTTTTAATAGTGAGCATTTGTGAGATCGTTACACATAATTTGTGAAAAATAATGGATATACTAATTCCTTTTGTATGCCTACAGGAATGGGTTATGTACGTTAATTGTTTAAACTAATCAATAAAAAGGTATTTGTATTTAAGTAGTTATTCTGTTATTCATAAAGTTAAACTACCTTTTCTTTATCTAACCAAAAATATTTTTTTTTTCCTGGTGTATGAAAAATAGGGTAATTAAGAAAATATCGACATAAGTGTCAAACATTACTATGTCCTAGACACTTATCGTACCCTCGATCGCCATGGGCGCCTTAAGGCGTCCGCTTGTGACGTCATATGCGCATTTTATATCCTTACTAGTGTTTTGACATGTGGGTAGATTTTTAATTGTATTTACCTTAATATTTAATGTCTGCCACCAATATCCCAAACTAAAATAGACCGTTTAGACTATTTGTTGCTGTTACCATTACTGTGGGTCACGTTGTTTAATTGTAACATAAAATAGACCCTGATATGCATTTCATTTCATGTAATAATAACATCATTGACTTAATTAACCGTGATGTTGTGCTGATATATCTGTCTATTATTAATTAAATTAAATAATACATTCATATTATAATAGTCGATAGCTAAAATTCACAACACCAGTAGTTTTAAGTAAATCTCATAAAAAGACTTGTTGCTGCTGCCAATGACGCTTTAAAGCGTCCAATAGTGTCGCCAAAAGCTCGATGCTTTTAAAAAAACGTTACTAAAATGTTACTTCGAATTTAAAAGAAAAAGCAACTTTCTTGTTATAGGTCTCTAAAACTATAAACACAATGTTTTATTTCTAAATATTAAAAGGAGCAAACGTAAGTTAACCATCAATTCACTTAAAAATATTTAATATTACTACATTCTATCGATGACTGTATATTTTACGTGGCACATCACTAGGCAATCGTACGATAAATGGTTTGTAACATGGTCGCGGCGCTGGGGGCACGGCAGGTGAAATTTTACATGGCGGTCAAAGGGTTAAATATCATGGTTTCCGACTGTAATAGAAAAAGGTCTATTATATATCTAATAACCCTATATCGATTTGGAAACGAGCTGATGGTCTTCAAACGACTAAACCGATTTTCGTGAAACATAGCTAAGACCCATTTTGCTTTAGCTAGCTTTCAAATAAAAAAACCGCATTCAAATCCGTCCACTCATTGGCGCGCTACAATGCCACAGACAGACAGACAGGGCGTCAAACTTATAACTGCCCTCGTTTTTGGCCGGGGGTCAAAAACATTGAATACGGCTCTACAATAAATGATGGGGTTTTCGCGTTCTAATTTTATTTAGTAATGGAACTGAACGGTATATAATATATTATTATGTACCTAGCAGGTAAAAGAGTAAACCTAAGGGGTGGCGACTATTTCAAAGTTAATATTTTAATCTTTGGTGCTATATTATGTTCGTGAAGGTCATCGATATACTAGTAATATATCGACGGTGAGGGTTGACGACGTGCTCCTCGCTTAATTGTGTGGATTATCGTGAATCTGGCCCCGGCGAACATGATATGGGATTATTCTCCGCGTTTACTTATTGATTAAACATCAGTTTTACTTCAGGTACACGTGTAGGTACTAAAAGTTAAATTACCTGTTAACCGCTAAAAAGCTAAAAGGATACAAATGATAGATGATTTTATTGTCTTATAATAATGTACTTAATAAAGTACATACAGATAGATATGGATTTAATATCAAATCAAATCAATCTTTATTTATAAAAAGTACAATATCTTGAATATTTGAGCAAGGTATAATCATTCTCATGCATATAGGAATGTATTGTACAATGGGTATTAGTAACATACTAGCTCCTATACTAAGCACAGCTAATATAAATTACTATCATGTTTTTTTTTAAGATAAAACACCCAGACAACTTGGTGGGAATCGAACCCACGACCTATTGGTCAGCGGGTAGGGTGTCTAACCACTAGACCAACAGGCCTTCCAATTATGCTTGACCAGGTGGCCAAAGGTCTGCGCATTTGCCATATTTTTAGGGTTCCATACCTAAAAGGTAAGAAAGGAACCCTTAGGCCTGACTTCGTCTATCTGTCTGTCACACCAACATATTTCAGGAACCACTGACTATCGATTTGAAACTTGGAATAGTTTTAGATCTTACTTCTTCTTCTTCTTGCCTCTTCACTACTGAAGGTTGGCCGTCAGCTCATCAAAGCTAGATCAGTCCTTTGCCAAGCGAAATAGATGTTCCACGCTGGCAATGCCGGTCCACTGTCTGATATTTCTAAGCCACGATAGCTTGCGTCTTCCGCCTCGAGGTCAAGATCTTACTTACCCAGCCTCAATAGCAAATGAAACAAATATTGTGTTTTCTTTTATTTTATTTTTTTGCAATGGGGGCGAAACTGGTTATCAAAATGTCAAAGTGAGACTACTATATTGAGTGGGATATCACATGGAAGGGCTTCATTTGCACATCTCAAAACTGATTTTGAGTTTTTGGCTTAATATCAAAAATGACAAAAAATATCGTTCCTTATCTCCGAAGTTTGTGCAGGAAAACATCTGAAATAATTAACATATCTATCTATTTTTTTCAGGAAAAATAAAATAATCTTTCTAAATAGTACAGTTTTTTAGTAATCCTAAAAATACCTCGACAAACAAACAGTTTTGCGGTTTTTTTTTGCTATTTGAGTCGTTAAACGAATAGTAAAATAACTTTAATAGGTCCAAGAAGGAATGAAACCCTCGGTGCGCAAGTCCGACTCGCACTTGACCGGTTTTTATTTTATACAATACAATACAAATACACTTTATTGCACACCATAACAAAAATACATTTAAACTTAGATTACTACAACTTAGTGTTACAATTTTAGGCGGTCTTATCGCTAAAGCGATCTCTTCCAGACAACCTGGGGCGAAAGAGACATTAATGGAGGGCAGGTGCTTAATAATAATATAGATAAATACATCATAAATATAAAATATATATGTATATATATATATATATAAAATAAATACATCTTACAACAAAAGTAATAGATGGTAGATATAACAAGTACATGAATAGGTATATAGAAAAAAGGCTTATTGAAGAGATAGATAGTAAGAAGCAACTTGAGTTTTAAAGGAATCTAAGCTCTGAGCTCGTCTTATATGTAGCGGTAAGGAGTTCCATAGACGGACAGCTTGCACCGTAAAAGACCGTGTATAGGCATGAGACGTATGAGCGGGGGTACAAAGACTCAATTCGACAGATGGGCGAAGAGTGTGATGATTAGAAGTGTGAAATTTGAAACGCTCTTTTAAATAGAGGGGTGCCCTAGGGTTATAAAGAGTAGAGAAAAGAAGAGAAAGGATATGAGTAGTCCGGCGAAAACGAATAGGAAGCCACTTGAGCTTGTTGCGAAACTCTGAAACATGGTCATATTTGCGCAAACCAAAAATGAACCGGATCGAGAAATTCTGGAGTCGCTCAAGTTTATTATTATTATTTAAGTTATTATATATATTATATATTTTTATATATATATATTTTTATATATAAGTATATATTTTTTATTTTTTTTATTTGGTTATTTTATATATTTTTTGCTGATTTTTTTTACTGAATTTTCTAGTAAGTACCTATAAAAGGAGGTGCTTCCTGAGTCTTGCTGCTGTTCGTTCAGTTTTTTCAGTGTGTAAGCGCTGTACCCTTCCCTCTTAAATTTTGGGATCTTTTTAGGTCAGTATTACAGTATCAGTATTACTCACGATATTTATCCTTCACTACGAGAAGGTTATTTATTTCGAGAATCCCGTGAACTAACGTTTATATAAAAATGTAAGTGAGGATTTTCTAAGAATAAATATTGTGTAGGAGTGTAACAGAATCCAAGTCTAGGTGCAATATTATTTGAAAATACTTCAGTTTTTCTCAATTTGTGTCTTATCGCTGGTGGGCAGTGAAATACGGCTCAATCTAATCGACTGAACACTCAATCTTTATTATAAATAAGTAATTTGAGCAGAAAAAAAAATCATGAATTTATGCAGGGCGCAGTCATTTAAAATACCTAATTGGTACTTCTTTATTCTAACGCGATGTACTTGCACAAGCTTTTAACGCACTGTATTGTAGCCTCCGAGTCGCAACGGAAAACCGCTTGCTTTGCAAACCGGAGGTTGCGTGTCCACGCCCGTGGGAAGAAACCACATTGTGTAGTTGTTCCTTACTGACTAGGACAATGCAGGCAGATTACCTGATTGTCCGAAAGGTAACATGTTTGATGGGCATGTAAAAATTCTCAATCTCTCCCCGGTCGTGTCGTAGGGCCCATCGGATTGTGAGAGTAGGTAAAGGATGAGAGAGTGCACTTGTGTCTACTTATGCACTTATATCTCCCACGTAGATGGTGTATCACTCTGACTTACGACATTATTATAATCACAGAAGAGTAAATTATTATAATAATGATTATTGACTGATATTATATACTAGCTGACCCACGCAGCTCCGCCTGCACTAATTTTACGTTAACTAAACTTTTAATAACAGACATTCGCATCGAATACATAACCTCCTTTTTTATAGTCGGTTAAAAACTGGGACCCACTTTTTACTTGCTCTCCGAAGCACGGACCCGTTTAGTTCAAATGGCGTTAAACGGTCACCCATCTATTTAATGACCTTACCTAACGTTGCTTAACCCGATCGATTACAAAACCTTGATAACAACTCTCTATGAGTGTTCCCTTACTAATATTTATTATATTATAAAGAAAAATTGATGAAATCTGACCAAGCGTATAACCAAGTAGGTAAGTACCCATTTTGACTTTAATCCCCTCTCCCGAAAGAACCGTGTTAGATTACGGGATAAAAAGTATCCTATGTCCTACCTCGTAGTAAGATCTTAAATCATGCCAAGTTTCATTTGAATCCATTCAGTAGTTTCGGCGTGATGCTCAGCCGTGATACAGACAGACAGACAGACAGACAAAAATTAAAAAAAATACATTTTCACACCACCTGCTCGATAATGTTGCATTATGTGTCATATAAAGATGACATAAAGTACCTCATTATATCCCTATAGTCTAGCCGGGTAATAATGTTGTACTAAACTCCCTTGGGTAATAATGTGATTTGTTTTTCTTTTGTCCTTTAGTTGACCCTAATTGGGAAGGCAAAGGGTTCTAGCTCATACAGCCTCGTCATAAGTAATCTCGTAATAAATCAATTTGTAGCTAGGCCTAAGCCAATGCTTCATTAAATTGTTGTCATTTTTCATTTATGTTTTTAGGCCGAGGCAAATTCTTCATTAAAATGTAATTTGAATTACGAACGTCAAATAGTTTTTTACCGCGCAAGCTCTACAGTAAAATCGAACCGAGCGCCAGGAGCCGAATTGGAGCCGAACCTTGTTCTAGCATAAAGGAAAAGAAAAAAATTAATAAAAAGAAAGCGCTAACGCTGTTGATATTAAATTATTTTGTATTCTACCAGTTTGTATTTTACTGTCTCGCCTCGCAGTAGGTGTGGGCGCGAACGTTGGAAATCGGTGTTTTGATGTTATTTTATTTCTAGCAGTAAGTATTTACATAATAATAATAAATATACTTCATTGTACCATTGAGATTTTATACCAAAAGTTACATGTAAATTAAACAATACGTTGATGATGTAAAAAGGTGGCCCTTATCGCTAAAAAGCAATCTCTTCCAGATAACCTAAGCAATCTCTTCCTAGTAGGTATTTGTATTTCATTACCTCGCAGTAGGTGTGAAAAGTAGTATATTCTCCTCGGGGATAAAGGTGTCTTTGTCTTGGGCGAGCTTGAATCTCTCGCTGTACTCAGGATTCTAGTATTAACTCCCTCGCTTTGCTCGGGAGTTAACTCTATACTCCCTCGCTACGCTCGGGAGTTACTAGAATCCTTCGTTATGCTCGCGATTCAATTTCACGCCCGTGACATAAGACACTTCTTTATCCCCTTGGTGCATAAACTACTATTTCGGCCTCAGTATCGGTTATAGCCGTTGGGGAAGAAAGGTTCTCGAGTGGCGACCACGAACCGGAAGACGCAGCGTAGGCAGGCCTCCCACTAGGTGGACCGACGACATTGTTCGCGTCGCAGGAAACCGGTGGATGCAAATAGCAAATTGTCGTTCATTGTGGCGGTCTAAGGGGGAGGCCTTTGTTCAGCAGTGGACGTCTTCCGGCTGGTGATGATGATGATGATGATGATCGGTTATAGAATGCCCTCCAAAAATAATTTTCAAAATATCTTCAATGTACAGAATTGGACCTGTTACAGTTTTATTATAAGTATAGAAGAAAAGCTCTACAGGCGTTGACACGGTTAGCTTATCCGTACGGGTGCTTTTACAACTTCAGTATGTTTTCATCATATCGTAATAGAACTGGGGCCCTACCACCACCTCTATTAGCAGTATTATTATCACCTTACTTGACATGATGTAGAGACGTCAATATAAGTAGTATATAACTCTGTCTCTTTCTATCGAGAAAGTAGGGTGAAAATCATCGATATAATATATGTATATACTAGATAAACATTCACGAACAAAATGACATCTAAAATGTGGTCGCGGAGGTTGCAAACTTATCTGTGCTGGTGGTGGAAACGTGAACTAACGATTTTATAATGATAATGTGACTTGTAGTTTGACAGTTTCATATAGACAGTAGCGACACTCATATCGGCAAAAATAAATTTGTCAGGATGTGGCTTGTAAAGAAATAGCGACACAAGGGCGCTATTTCTCGCTACCACTTTTTGAACCATCACACCAAATCTAGTTTAATTATTATATCGATGGTGAAAATAATATTGCTATTAGAGATGATGGTCCAGGCCCAGATGTCAATTACCTGGATGTTGTGATAACTCATATCTCATCATCACCAGCCAAAAATAGTCCACTGCTAAACAAAGGCCCCTTCCTTAGAAGGGAAGGGTTGCCATACCTAATCCCCACTCATGGCATGCGTCTCATGTACCGGTATAAAATATGTTATGCTGCATCAACGATACACAACGACGCGGGCTAACGCTGACAGTTAACATATTCTCCTGAGAGCCGACTGACTCAGTTTGATATTTTGTAATTTTACTTCCTGACTTGGTTATGCATAATGGGAACCTTTGACACACTATTTTGTCCCATAAGTGGGTCCACGAGGGAGAACTATTTCTCGAGGTCCCACTGTTGATTATTAACATCCTTTATATAAGTTATAGCTAGAGTTGGGATAGTATGAAATTATCATATGATTAAAAAATACTTAAATTTAAATGAAAATCATCTTATTTGCTGACATAAAATTTTGCACCAGAAATACCAGACACGGCACAAGATATAAGGAGTTTGTATATCTTATGTTTCCCTGATACTTTGGATAGTTATATTTGTAACCTGTTTAAAATTGTTAGCTCGATGCATAGATTAATTTGTGCCTCGATGTAATTGAAATCTTTGAAAAAATATGTGTCCCAGCTTAAAAATCTAGCTTCGGGGGTTTATTAACTTAAAACAATTTAGATTTTTTGTATCCATCAATCGTTATTGTAAGCCCAATACGTGCTTCAGGAGCAAGTTAAAATGAAGGCCCGGTTATTGAGAGTCCACAGGATCAGCCATTAAAAAATAATACATAAAAGTAAAAAAAAACTAAGGAAAAAAAACTACACAGTAGCACTCTGCCTACTTTGGCATCAGACAGCCGTGTGAGGATTGTTCCAGTGTATTATTATTATAAATAGATGCCCTATAAAGTCGACATCCCTAACGCCATTCATCATCATTCATCAGACAGGGATAGTTGAGAAGGTGAACCTTTGTGTGTGCGGGCGGGCGAGGATGCTGCGAATTGAAGGCTCCGTGATATTGGTGAGCGGATGCGGGGCGGGGTTGTCGAAACCAGGGCGAGGGAGGGTGAGGGCGCGGCGTGCAGGGGACGTGCGGGGGTAGGTCTACCAGCCGCGCAGGGCGGGCGGGCGCCACGTAACAAGTGAAGCGGGCCCGGGAGCAACAGTCTGCCGCAGCCCGGCCACGCGGCCTCACACAACACAACAACTGTTGGACTCCTGGATTTCGCACTCCGCGTAAGTAACGCTTATCCATTTTAATTATTCATCTATGGTCCGGTTGAATCGCGAGCGAGAATTAACGTACGTGACACAACATGTCAACATGTGAACTTCTCAGTTTATGGGACGTAGCTATAGTGTATACAGATATACATACATCAATCGCGCATCCATTCTTCACTCGATGTCTACGATATAACCGTGTACCTGTTGAATGCATGACGAACCGAAGTACCTTCACGTACGTAATGTGTTTAGTTGATTGCTTCGGACTGTTGTAAGTGAATTAGTACTGTTACGGTGATGGGACTACTATAGTTTATTGTACAAATGCAATTTCTCCTTAGAGAAGTGTCATATTATATAATTCTATTCTGTAATAATAATACTATATACTATACCAGCCGTTCTTTATGCCCCACTGTTGACCACGGGGCTCCTCTCATGATGAGGGGGCATAGTCCACCACGCTGGCCAAGTGCGGGTTATCGGACTTCACACGTCATTTGAAAACTAGTAAGGCTTTCTCAGACATACAGGTTTGATCACGATGTTTTCCTTCACCGAAAGCTATAACAATCACAAAAAGATGATTCGCACGTGATTAATTAAAGAAATCAGAGGTACGAGCCGAGGTTCGAACCTGCGCACATTGTTTCCAAGGCAAGCGCTCGCCCACTGAGATGTTACTGCTATTATATATATTCTATTCTATACGTACCTAAAATACCTGCATGGTTATTCCGATGAATGTAATACCCTGTTTTTATTGGCGTGGCGTGATGGCTGACCTGTGGCCTGCCATAACGCTTGCGTTCATACATTTATAGTTCAAATACGTACAAAGTACATTTAAACACAACATTATTATAGTGCAGCACTATTACGTAGACTCAGTATCGTGGTAACTTTTGTGAATAATTACCGCCAGAAGTTTGCGAACTTATCAATTCTGGTTTAAATATATGTACAAAACCCACTTGTTCTGTTAAGTGGGAGGGTATACCTATACAGGTAAGTATATAGATTAGGATGTTACCTTTTGTTTCTACGGAACAGAGAGACAATCCCGTCTCCTTTGTTTGTCGTTGCGATCTCTTATCTCGTTTGTACCGAAGTCTTGACTGAATTGAACTATATTAGGGTAAAGTGACCTTTTTTCTACAGCAGCCTTATATTACCTTCATAAACCAAGCTACGTTATTTGTTTATTTTATCACTTATCCTCGAATATAAAACGCTTCAACGTCATTCTGAAAATTATGAAAAGAAAAATGTAAATGAAGAGAGCTTTACAATTGAAGCACACCTTGGCGGGGAGTAAGATTCGCCAGCTGGCGATAAGATAACAATAATTGTTCCCCAACACTCGCTATAATTGGAAACCCTTGAAGTCACTTTGATGTAAGACTACTTCATTAACGTTACTTACTTATATACACAAAGAGAATTTGAATAATATCGAAAATGACAGTGTTTTGAAATAAATGTTATGACTAATATGGTATTCGGAAGTTGTAAGAAATACGTATAAAGGCTATGTTAGAATCCGCCGTGTAATTTTCAGGAAACATCTAGTAATAACTTTTTTCGTGTGATATTATTTATCCGTGTTTGATGAAATGTTCACATCCGCACGTCTGCCATGCTATTTATATGTTTAATCTAAGTAATACAGTGTTCAAGCTTATTTTTATTTTACGAAAGGATTTTCTGTATATACCTACTTGTCCGTCCGCGAATGCAGACTAATGAAATTTTTATGAATAATTGGTTGGTGTTTATTGTTTACACAGACTTCAATGAAACCCATTTATTTATTTAATTACGTTCTTGAAGTCAGTATTTTTTAAATATTTAATTAATAAAAAAATACGAATGACACGTCTGACTAGAGAGAGAATCGATATTAGTTAAGTATATATTTGTCGCCTCTGGTTCATTACGGACTACGAAATACAAAGTATCGTGTTGACTCTTAAATGTAGGGTAGATGTAATTTCATAAATTGTAATGGAGAGGGGGGAAACTAACGATGATCTTTATAAGAAGTGTTCAGAGCGTAGAGGGAGCAGTCTGTTTGAGTCAGTCTATTGTGATATTTCTGGATGAGTGTGACTAGTTCCTGATGTAGCTTGAAGGTCGGAGTAGGGAGCTGGTCGGTCAGGGTTGGCTATTAGGGGATATGGTGGAGGTCAATCGTTAGGTAGGTAGGGCTTCGATGCCCTTTTCTAATCATGATCTGGTGGTATCCCTGGTGACGCAAGGGTCATTCAAGTAAGGTTTTGTAAAAGTTGCTTCTGGGCGCTAACGTGGCGAGTGTGTTGCGTATTGAAGAGATGAGTGACTGGGCGAGGTTGCCGCTGCCATTCAGTTGGTTTTTGTTCGGTATGTACTAGCCGTGCTTCGACATATTTAATGGAACATGGGCTTGTGTACCTACTGCACACCAGATTGGATCATTGTAATCCAGAGTAGCCGCAATGAAATCCGTTAACTGGTTCCATTCTTTAATTCGTTGTCATACTACCATACCCATACCGTAGCGTGCGAGCAGTATGTGAATTGCCGTAACCGGCCCCCGTAGACAATGTAACATTCTACAATCGCTATCGCTAATAGAAAGTATAAAAATGTATGAAAATGACATAAGTCATCGAAAAATCACGTGACAAATTATAGGGAATTCACACCGTTAGCGAATGAAGAAATAGATTCGCTATGAAGCGATTGCATCTTGTCTAGGCCCTCTGTAGACATTGATAGGCCGATCTGTCGCTTAGCATTAGGCTAACGTCCTGCTTATCCCGATACTAACGTTTGTTGCTAGAGTTATTCAAGCAGCTGTCCTTAGACCTCTGACTTAGCTTACCGACAGCTGACTAGACGACAATAACCGGAACATACGGATCAGTTATTTAGTATTAAAAAATATTAATAAGTGAAAACATTATTTAGTTAGATTACATATTCTCAACTTTCTTTAAGTCATTTATTTACAGAGTAAAGAGAAATAGAAAGATTTAGGACCAATAGCTTAAAACTTCACAAAAATATCATCTGTTTGTGTCCTCAAATTTCTTAGTTCGTCTCAGCTCCTTTTTCCAATAGGTTCAACAATACTTACCAATAAAAAAATCACATAAATCGATCGCATTATATAATATAGCAAGCCTCTGTGTACCCACCGTCTAACCACTTTCGCATTCTGTATCCGTATCTTTCTCGTTTTACTGTGTTTGCCTAGACATTTTGCGATGTTATCTTTATTGTATTATACCTTATACAAGTGGCAGGTATTGAATAAGAGATTGAAGGAAAATTTAAATGGAAAAGTTGGAGTAGAGATAGATAGACAGCTTTCCTAGAGCAGCTGTTCTTAGGCCTCTGACTTGACTGACGACAGTTGTCTAGACGACAATAACCGGAACAGACTTTTGACTTTTGTTTTTAATAGCACAAAACGAATGAAATGGTAGTTTTGTCTCGTAAAGGTACGCGTCCATTGGCCGGCGCCGGACGCATCGCACGCACGGCACGCAACGGATTTTAGTTTGCTTTCTATGATTTTACATAGCGCTGCGTCCATTATCCGCGCCGGCATTTTCCGATGCGGGCCGTCAAAATCAACTAAAATCCGTTGCGTGCCGTGCGTGCGATGCGTCCGGCGCCAGCCAATGGACGCGTACCTTTATGCGATCTTTTAGTCTTTGACGAAAAAAGGATGGGTGTAATAAGTTTAATATCTCTGTCTGTCTGTTTGTGGTATCATAGCGGACGGTGCATTTGTTTCTTACAAAAAATGTGTTATTCTTAGCTAGGTACGTTTAATGAATGCCATTTCAGCTGAACTTATGGGAATGTTTACTTTTGTCTGGATTACTAATTTATATTCATTCTTATTTTATACTAGCAATTGTCTGTGGCTTCGCCCGTTATTATTCTTCCCATACAAAGCTTAGCAACCTCTAGTGCACCCCTATATTTTAAAAAAAATCGCAAAACGTGTATTATTTATTTTATTTAGAGAATCCTTTCAGTAAGTTTCAAGTGAATTGAACCATAAAAAAAAATATATACAGTCGAATTGAAAATCTCCTTCTCTTTTAAAGTTGGTTAGTCAAAAGTTTCGTTTTCGAATTTTCAAAAACATTCTTATAGTGGATGCTTACGTTATAAGTAGAGCCGAGCCTACTGTCCAAATTTCAGCTTGCTGGGCCTGTGCGTCGTTGAATTAGTCAGTCAGTCAGGACAAATAATTTTATAAGCATAGAAGATATAAGATTATTGTTAGAGTTACATGTTATTTAGTAATGTAAATTATAAGTCAACATAAATTCATCTTATCAGCTGCCCTGACAAACAGGCAATGGGTGTTTCCATTCGCACGTTGACCCTTGACATCTTTTATGTAGCCGTCATCTTGCCATCTTCCATTTCAAACATATATCTAAGTATGTAATGAGTTAGATAACTTAGAAATCTTTAATAATAATTTTGAACACAAAAATGTTTATCCTGAGCATCTCGCGTTGACGATGAGATAATCTATTCTACCACGCAATCATACTCCTTTGGCTTAAGCGGTAACTTATTTTCATAATACACTAGCGGCCCGGTACGTGCTTCGCTACGTATTTATAAAGTGAAATATTAAAAACATTTAATTGGAAAATCAAATTCATATAATCAAACAAAAACTGGCATTTTTTCCTTCAATTAAAAAAGAAGAAATCAAATTAAAAACAAATTGCTACATTAATAGTGGTACACAATATGTTTTTTCAAATGAAGAAACACACATGTATACATGTTATTCACTTCAAAAGTTCAAAACTTATCGTTTGTGTAAATGTTTTTGACAATTTAATTCAAATAAAGCCTGTAAACGATATGAAACACCGAGGCTCGCTAAAAAACTGAGAAAAGTACACGCACACATTATATACATTACATTTGAACAAAAAATATAAACACAAAGCAATAATTATCGCTGACAATTTGCTTTATTCGAAGCACGTCCAAAATAAAATGACCGCATGAATGACATAACAACATGCTTTTACTGTCAACACTAAAAAAGTTTTAATTCTGAAAAAAGGTTCAATTTGACAGCAAAATCCCCATTTACAAAATGATCCGCCGTTTATTGAATTAATTTGTTACAAAAAATGTGATAAATTAAGAACCGCTGATTCTGATTCTGATTCTAATTCATATAAATAGCTAAGGGCTTGTCCGTTGAGTGTGCTAGAATAAACTGAATAAATCAAATCAATTGATATCTATATTTAATATACAGCTATTGAACCATTGCTTAGCCAGGTAAGATTTAAACATATGCGCTTATGTTTTGAAAATACAATACAATACAATACAATCCAAGTACTCTTTATTGCACACAAAAGAAATATACATTTGAAATTAAAACAATTAAAAACAGTGAACAACAAGGCGGACTTATCGCTAAAGCGATCTCTTCCAGTCAACCTTGGGGTACAGGACAGAGCATTCTTATGGGCAGGTGCAGTTATATAAATAAATTAAGTGGATTAAAAATAAAAATATATATTAAAAAAATAATAATAATAACAATAAAATAAAAAATAAACTACATATTATAATATATAAAATAGTTCTGGATATTTGCTTAGTAAATTAAACTCCTTCGCCGATCTATTAAAAACGAGTTCTGGCGATACTTGCTGGAACAAGGCTGAGCAGATAAATAGGTTGGGTGCCGCACCGACCTAGTGGAAACGTGAATGTTTATTTTGGATAACAGCATAGGCAAGTCTATACAGTTTTGAGCTATCTGTGCTAAGAATGCGATGTCAGATATTTTGCGTCTTTCTAACAGCGGCAGGATATGGTGTCTTTTACATCTTGCTTCGTATGTGGGATCATAACCTTTGCATTTGAATTGTAAAAACTTGAGGAATCTACGCTGTATAGATTCTAGCCTATTGGTATATATGTTATATTGCGGGTTCCATACTTGAGACCCATACTCGAGGATGCTGCGCACATAAGAACAATACCGAATTTTAATAACTTTAACACTAGTAAATTCAGAGCATGCTCTTATAACAAATCCTAGAGCCTTGTTTGCTCTCTTGGCAATGTGATCAATATGATTTTCATAACTTAGTTTAGCGTCTTGTATAATGCCAAGGTCTCGCATTGAATTGACCCTCCTTAGTTGCACACCCCCCAGCGTGTACTTGAAATCCGAAATATTGGGCTTGCAGGTAAAGATAATGTATTTTTCACTTGTCGACATTCAGCTCCAAGTTATTTTTAGTGCAGTAGTCTTCAAATCGATGCAGATCTTCTTGTAAAAGAATGCAGTCAGTACTGTTATCAATTTTTTTGTAGATTTTCATGTCATCGGCGTAAAGTAAGAACTTGGAGTGCCAAAAGCAGAGCCCAATATCGTTCAAAAATAGTATATTGAACAGCAAAGGAGCGAGCAACGTTCCCTGGGGAACACCAGAAGGGACATTAACCCATCGTGAGGGGTATCCATTCACTACAACAGCCTGAGAGCGATTGTCTATATAGGAGCAGAACCATCTGTACAAATCACCATGAATTCCAGCCGCTTGTAGCTTATGTATGTGTGTATGGTTATGTATGTATGGTATCTATGTCTTAAGGGTTCGTAATACGAAACTTAAGGGTTCTCTCTATCTAGCAGAATCGCGATGCTCCGTTTATTTGGCATAACATACTTGGCATGTTTTCTTTAAATGAATATTTTTAAGTCATAAAATCATTTAATATTAGGTAATGTTTGGCCAAATGTTTATACAGTATGTAACAAAAACCCTGTTGTTCCACTAGGGGTGTTATTTAGTATATCAATATAATTAAATGTATATATTTTTTTTGGATACTATTTTTTTCCTAATTTGTACCAGCGATACAAGATCGGATTCGTATTGCTAGTAGAAATTACGAAAAAAATATGAGATGTTCAACAAATGATTGGTGGATAGCGTTGGGTGTCCGTAAGAGTCGACTAAGGCAAAACAAGAACACGGGCAGCAGCGTCTTTCCATTGAATTATCTAGGTACCACCTATACTGCGATCCAAGACGCCTGCCAAGCGTGGGGATTATGGTAACCCCTCCCTTTTAAGGGGGAGGCCTTTATTCAGCAGTGGAAGTCTATCGGCTGCTGTATAAAATTATATTGATACATTGAATGTGTGGCACATCAGGGTTTTTGTAACATGCTGTATGTCCGAATTTACAATGGCATAATTTTAACATGGCAGAATTTTATTTGGCATAAATAATTATCTTTTGCAAAGCTAAAATTCGGCATAATTGATTTTTCTTTAAAACCGCTTTGCCATTGCTTTTTTAATTTTATGCTTTAGAATGATCGATATGAGATGTCAAAAGACGATTCTGACTGAACTTTTTGCGATATGCATGGTTCTAATTTTCAATGATTACGCATGTGAGATTTATGACTCTGATGTACCAAATTACCTAGTTTTGAATGTATGATAAATTAGTGTTTGCCAAACGATTTTCTGCGAAATGAAGTTTAAGCTATCCGCTGTTATGCTAAATAACATAAAAAGTTCTTCTATAAGGGTAGACCCGAAACCTATACTTAGAGTACCCATTATATTACCTACATCATCTTTATATTGTGATATGCCTATGACGAGGGGAATACCTCTCTTCAACGTTAAATCTCAAACCATGTAACAACAGGCAATTAACTTATTGTTACAAATAAAATAGCGTGATTAGAACATCAAACAAAATGTGGGAAGAGCAAACATCATCGAGTGGCAATGGCGGCGTGGTCGGCCAAATGCTGTATCGATCAGATGCCAGGCGCCCGACACGTTTTGTTTGAATATTCAGCGTAATTACCGTATAATTACCTGTAAATTATTGCAAAACGTGGCTCGACCTTTGTCCGTGGAAACAAACAAATTATAATCTCGATATTTATTTATGTTACCTAGGTTTCTCATCTTTTTAGGGTTCCATACCTAAAAGGTAAAAAAGGAAGCCTTATGGTGAGACTTCGTCAGTCTGTCTGTCTGTCACACCTATATATTTCAGGAACCACTGACGCTATCGATTTGAAACTTGAAATAGTTACCCAATCTTATTGTAAATGTAAAAAAAAAATATATTTCTTTTTAGTATTTTTTATTAGCAATCGAAATGGGTCATTAAAATTTCAAAGTGAGGCTACTATACCGAGTGGGGTATCATATGAAAAGGAAGCCCATTTGTGTCTCAAAACTGATTTTTATTTTGGTTTATGTCCCGTAGGTTTTGGCTGATAATCAAAAATGTTAAAAAATACCGTTCCCCGTCCCTTATCTCCGAATTTTGTGAAGGGAAAAATCTGATATAATTTTTGGGTAATGTCAGGCTATGCAGCCGGCTGATATGAATATAAAATCATTGGGACAAATAAAATGTTTTTAAACGATCTTTAAAGATAGGCAGAGATGGTGCATGTCTAACAGTGACCGGTAAGGCATTCCAGAGACGAACAGCTTCTACTGTGAATGAATTACTGTAAAACGAACTTTTATGAGAAGGAATCATAAGAGTGAGATTTTCTGATGACCTCAAACAGTGGGAATCATTGCCGAGAAAAACAAATCGTCCCTTTAGGTAACGCGGAGAAAAAGATTTAAATAGTATATTATAAAGAAGAGACAGGATGTGCGTATTCCGACGAAGACGAATAGGAAGCCACTTGAGCTTAGCACGAAATTGAGAAACATGATCATATTTGCGCAAACCAAATATAAATCGTATACAAAAATTTTGAAGACGCTCAAGCTTATTAAGCTGGTCCTCTGTAAGATCTAAATAGCAGATGTCAGCATAATCAAGAATTGGAAGTAAAAGGGATTGTGCTAGAGCAATTTTAGTCAGGTTTAGGCTTGCCATCAGGCGAACGTCTTGCTTGTCTGGTCACTAGGTTGATTAAAAAAAAAACATATTTTACGTAGTATTTATAGATATAGATTCTCCCTATTAAGTCTAGGAGCTTAATTCTATAGAGAGTTACGCGGAAATTCGTTTATTTTACCTTACATTACATAAAATGGCGTAAGATAAGTTGCATTCCGTCAATGAGTCCCGAACCCCTTTAATGCTTCGCTTTTAGACAATAGGATCTCTGGATGTATCTGCCGCACACTGTGATGGCTGCTCAGACGTATCATTTCCTTGCCAAGTTCCTTTTTCGCGCTGCTTCGTAAAATGACAATTACGTTTGAAGAAACAATTACTTCGTTCAAACGTAGTTGCCTACTTTGACGAAACAACAAAGAGATATGAACAATGATGAGAAAACATAAATGTCAATACGGCCATCATAGCGTAACACAGATAGTTATACAGAAGTTAATTGCCTGTTACCCAGATTATATTGTTCATAAACCTTGATAATTATATCTAACGTTGTCATTGGCAATGACTAGGCATTTCTGACATCTATGTACATAATAAATAGTTTACCTAGGTACTATAAGTAAAATATACGTTCGTTTTTAGGGTTCCATACCTAAAAGGTAAAAAAGGAACCTTAATGGTGTGACTTCGTCTGTCTGTGCACCTATATATTTCAGGAACCACTGATGCTATCGATTGCCTCATCACAAATTAAAAAAATATATATTTCCTTTCGACAATGGGTCATCAAAACTATATCGAGTAGAGAATCATATGAAAGGGCTTCATTTGCACATTTCAAAACATATTTTTATTTTGGTTTTTACAAGTAGTTTTTGGCTTCTAATAACAAATCTCAAATAATACCGTTCCCTTCCTTTAGGTATCTTCGAAGTTTGTGGTCTATTTATATTTTACTGGAAAAATAACAAACTTTCTTTATTTATTAAGATCCTCAACAAGAATTACTTAAGTAAATTCCTTTAAGTAGTACACTTTTTTATGCGGTAACAGCTCAGTGGGCGAGCGCTTGCCTTGGAAACAAGGTGCGCAGGTTCGAACCCCAGCTCACACCTCTGATTTCTTCAATGAATCATGTGCGAATCGTCTTTGTGCGATTGTTACTAGCTTTCGGTGAAGGAAAACATCGTGAAGAACCTGCATCACAGAATACATACTGCATGTCTGAGAAAGCCTAACTAGCTCTCGAATGACGTGTGAAGTCCGCCAACCCGCATTTGGCCAGCGTGGTGGACTATGGCCTAAGCCCCCTCATCTTGAGGGGAGGCCCGTGCCCAGCAGTGGGACATAAATAAGGGCTGGTATTATTATTATTATTAGTACACTTTTTTAGTAATCCTAGAAACCTCGACAAACGAACTTAGTTTTCCAGTTTGGTTATTTTGCTATCTGAGGTGTAATATTTTTTAGTAAAATAACTTTAATAGGTCCAATGAAGATATGAAACTCTCGGTATGCGAGTCCAACTCGCACTTGACCGTTATTTTTGAATTTAATCGCCTTTTTGTGAGAAAATGAAATAATTGGTGCCTTCCAGTTTTCGTTTTGGCTATAACTTGTGGAGCATATTGCTAATGCCGGTTCGGACCGGCAATAAAAAATAAAGGAAGGCGGGGAGCGACAAAAGGAGACTTACAAACGGGCTTATCTTTGCAGAGGATTTTATTTCTTCCGAAACATTCCTTATAAATAGCTTCGACTGATTTATTTTAAAGTAGGTACTAGCCCGGTTGGTGCTGCTAAGTACTCTGTACCATTTTTTCAATACATGTACATATGTAAGTATGTACTTGTTATTTGGCTACTTTATGAATATCAACTTTATTTTCTACCTCTAGTACTTACAGCTCTAACGACTCCCGTCCCTATTTAAAATTTATATTCAGTCTATAAATAAGTCTTACCAAGACGGAGTCCTGTCGACGATAAGACCGCCATTTGTGCTATAAATTATTTTGTTTAATTTTATGTATTTTTGTTAGGTGTACAATTAGGTAAGTCTTTATTTAATTTCCGAAGGCAATATTACACTTGAGCTTGTAAATTAATCTTAATGATGTGTATCTAATTCAGACGACGTGTGATAAAAAAATGTATGTAGGTACTAACATACGCAACGTGTCTTGCTTGAAGAAGTTCAGTGTATCAGTCAGTGGGACCTTGGATGGGTCATGATCGCCATCGAAAAGTCTTTGCTTGTGGCGGCTTTGTGTGACTCTAATATAGTTCAGGGGAGTGATGGCTGCTGCTCAAGTCAACACGTACGCGGGTGCTGCTCGGGGGGACTGCCACTGTCCTTTTCTTTCTTTTTTTATTTATTGTCTTTTGATTTCGTTTACTTCCTTTTTTAAATTCCGATAGCAAACACATTGGCACTTTCAGAACAAAATGCAGAGCTACTTGGAATAAATTATTTATGATTTTTAAACAACTATCACTACATTTAAAATTAAAATAATATTATAAGGTAGTGTTTAACTGTCGAAAAGATCGAAGAAAAGGGAGAACCAACACGTTGGTTTGAGCTACTCACAACCGTCAAAAATTTCCATTTTCGTATCCGTTTTCCGTGAGTTCCTGTAAACGTTATTCACTAATCCATCATCAAACATTTCTATCATAAATGTGTAACTACTTAGAATATAAAGGAGTTGTTCCAGAAATGTATGGAGCCTGGGCCAACACCATGTACACTATATGTATATATAACTTTGCAATACAGTAACTGTTTTGTAATGTTATCTTTTTTTAATATTGCTTCGTTTTATTGTACATTTAAGATATCTTGGTCAAGGAGAGCAACACCAAAGAGAATATAATACTACTGTAGCAACACCACACAATACTATGATGAATCGGAAATACGTAACTAAAATGTCATTTTGACAACTGACTATATCTGCGATTGAACTTGTTGTGAAATAGCACTTATACGACGGATTCCAATCAAGAAAGAAACAGTCAATGAATGTCCGTAAACATAAATAATCACTAAAAACTCCGAAATACATTATGTACTCCACGCGTAAACAATCTATTACGAAACGTCACCTATAGCATTAACTGTCAAGTAGTAAACCAACGTCAAACGCAACTGTCATGGCTGCCCTAAAAACAGGGTGGACATACTAAATAACTCCATAAGTAATAATTTATGTACAATTGTACTCTGCCACAAATTAATTTATAAGTATTTTTATGAAACTCTCCTATGTTTTTCCTATTTTTCCATGTAGTGTACATAGTGTTGGCCCAAAATGGAACATCTCCTTTATTTCAATTTTTTCCGAAAACAGAAGCCAGTCAAAAAATTGTCCAAACACATGATCGAATTCAGACTACTTGGAATAAACGAATTCTTTTTGGAATTATGATGTAATTTCATACGAACTACTCGATTTGCGAATAGCGTTTACAGGATATAAGCGGAAAATGTTTTGGGATTGCAAGACCGATCCGCTCTATTTTTGAAAATCCAATACGCGAACCATTTCATTTGTGCCCCGGATCGTAATAAATGGAAAACTATGATCATTTTAAATTGTCAAGTGCATTCTAAAAAAGAGGTTACGATCTATCATCATCATGAGTCATCAACGCAAGAAGGAGGATTGCATGACTGATATCTTACATGATGGTAAGATTGAAAAGCGAAAGAGTCGTACGTGCTAATGATGGGTCGTCGCATATACTCATTATTTAAACGAGACCGTTTATCGTCAACGATTAACCGTTTTATAAAACAGTCAAAATCTAAAACTAGTTTATACTGTTGATGAAAAGTTTAATACTTATTCGACGTTAACAAACTACTTAAGTATTGCATAGAGTTAACCGATAAACTACTAGTCTATCATAAAACTAGTGTATAAGAAGAGACAAGTGCACTCTCTTTCTTTACTCTCCGAAACGACCGCGGAGAAGTCTGGTGCCGGAGATAATTTTAAGCCTGCAATTATTTATTTGTGATACATTACTTGCCCTGTATTGCCTTACTTAGGTTGAGAGCGTTGTTTAATGTTTATGAGAGCGTTGTTAAATTTTTTTTCAATGTTTATGTAATACTAGCGGTATACGGGGTGTAAGTGACTTCGTACCGAAAACCGATACCAGGGATCCAGTACATGATTCTGAACATTCTAGTGTTGGAATTTTTCATCGGCTTTTTCATGAATTTAAAATAAAGTGCCGCTTTTTTAATATGAAATTAGGATAACATAATTATTGGTATAATAATAAAGCTTAATTTCAATTTAAAAACAATAAATTACTTATTTGTCCAAAATTAGCAATCAAGCAGTGCTGAACAAAGGCCTCTCCCTTAGAAGGGAGGGGTTGCCATAATCTCCACGCTTGGCAGGCGGCTTGATTGAAATTAGCAATTTAATTTGAAAAATAAATATTATTCCGGACGTATTCATTACACGCTCAAAAATTAACAAGTTAGTCATTTATCATCTTCCATATAAATGGTTTCTGTAATGTTGTAATGGAGAATATGAGAAATCATATGTAAAAGTTTTCGGTACGTAGTCCCTTACACCCTGTACCTATATTTAAAGATAGACAGATATAGATTTGAGCGGATACATGAAAGGCAGGTATTTGATGAAAATTAATGTAATTGTAGTAATAGTTGTAAGGGCACTAGATTCCTTATGCAAGAGACCGTCCAGGTACCAGGTAAGCCAAGTACATATATTGTCACAAAGCAGCAGTCTAGTAAGCGATCATTGCTGTGTTCCAGCATGAACTGTAGCTGATGAAGTTACCAGGCTCAACAGACTTAATAACTAATGTCTCGGATGACTCGAGCGACAAATTAAGGGACTTAAAGCCAAACACTCCTAACCCACAATACAGCCCAATTTATTAATATCACTTTTTTTATTCCACCACTTTGATAAACACTCATGTTAAGTAAGCGCAGCTAAACTATAGTGGCGTTTTGATATGTACATATATTAACTTATGAGGTAACATATAGGTAGGTATTGTAATAATTTACATGGCATGGTAAAAGCGTCAGACAGCCGGTTATAGGGAAACATCTGGTTTGGGCGATATTGCCTCGTTCCGCGCGATACGTCCAATGCTTACAAAATACAGTGTGTTTCGACAAATCGATACCTGCTGGCTGCCATCGAACCGAAAATACTATGTTCAATGATTATACGTGTTCGCTAAAGAAATACAGGTAGAACGCCAGGCATAAGCTGATACTTACCTTTACGATAGTGGTGTTTCTTCAATATTGTATTTTATAAACCACTTAATTATTTATAGGAAAAGACGTTTTCCTGATGGCAAGTGTCACGCCAATGTTGGGCAGCTGTATTGCACTGCCGTTCGCCACTCGATACATAAATAGCTAGTCCCTCAAACCCTGTAATTACACCAGCTGCAGTGCCTTTCACACCGGAACACAACAATGTATACACATTGCAGCTTGGCGGGAGAATATGTGAAAATGCGGTGGTATCACACTGGACAATCCTTGCACAAGGAACACACTATGTATAATATATGTATAAATATAATAATAATTCAACTCAACATTCAACCGTCGAATTTCCATAATATTTATTTATTTTCTAGAAGGCTTTTGAACTCATAAATAACAGACTGTTGGTAGCAAAATATTTTATCATTAGCTCACAAATTACGAATACATACTCGTATATATTGCAATCCCACATGTATAGATTTATTAATGATGTATACCTTATTACTCCTACCTAATTACAACTACTTACTTATTTAAAAAAACCAAATATCTTATCTGCATTTAATGATGCTCCATTAATTATTATCAGTAGTAGTAGTTATGTATTATAAAACTTATTTTATATAATAAACTTATTTTATATAATAAACTTATTTTCTATAATATTCCTTTGGAATTTAAGTATATAATTTTTCTTCGCTGATTCTAATACTTCACAGTACTTAATATATTTCCAGTGGCCGAACCGTGTCATAGTATTAAACTTATGAATTATTTTTCCCAAGACATCAATTTCGCTTTATTTCTATCGAGAAATCTCAGCGCGTTCTCATTTGCATACACTTTGCTGACCCAACACCGGTAAAATCCCTTTTATAGGAGTAAAAAAACGGATTTCTGGAAGGTCCAACATTGAACACTTTACTACTTTTAATAGTAAAGTAAACGTTTAGGGAAGGATTTTCCCTAGGAATCATCGATATTTATTTATATCCTCTATATTTCTATAAAGATAAGTAGACCTAATATATCTAACGGAATGAATATGATCATAATAATCGTAATTAAAATAAAAACACTATGTCGTTACCTATATTTGCATTTGTGAATGTTTTTACACTACTTCTCTTTGTATAAGTGTGTTTGAAAGTACTCTATACATATTTGGTTTGAAGGAAGATACATACGAGTAGGTACATAGTCATGAAGCTCCGTCGATTACCGAAGTCCGCTTTACGAATAATGGGGGGTAATGAGAACACTGTGTCGGCTAGATGTAAATAAAGCTACGGAACCAAATGGTATACCAGCGATATTACTAAAGCCATGTGCACCCGAGCTGTCTTCGGTAATAACACGTTTATACCGCCTCTCAATTAAGCTTGAAATAGTGCCCAAATCCTGGAACCTCCCTAGTCTGCGACCCGTGCCCAAAAAGGGCAGCCGTGCCGATCCAGCCAATTATCGACCGATTTCAATAAATTTCATACTCTGTAAGATTATGGAGCGTATATTGAACTCCCACCCCATGGAATACGTAGAATAGAATGATCTCAACGACTGACACCGATATATATACCGGTCGACTGGTGACCTTCAAGAGTATGTCACTCACTTACGGGGAAAGGCCCCCGTAAAAAATGGGGAAGCGCTCGCTTTTTTCCTGGATGTCGATGTTTGATAGCATCTAACACGCTAACCTTTTGAGCAAGCCTCCAGCATACGGTATTTCGGAGTTTTTGTTTGTTGTTGGTTGCTCATCGGAGTGAATGAAGACTAATGCTGGAGTTCCTTAGCGGTCCATTCTCTCCGCAACCCTCTTCTTGCTGCACATCAACGATTTGCTGATGCCCAGCATCGATGGGTATGGAGATGATAGCACTGTTGTGAAGAAATATATGCCGGGTGTTTGGGCCAGTAAGGATGTTATCCAGTCTAAAAAGCCATTGTAGCTATTGTAAAGCGTGCGAGTCTCACTTCAAGCAGTATCCGAATAGAGTGACGTATTATTCTGATTCGATGCTGTCAAGACGCAATCGTGTCTATTCACCACTACGTTCACCTTAGATCCTACTTTTCAAAACCTATTATTGGAATACACCGACGACTTTCAGTTGATGGGAGTAAAAATTACCTTAAACTAGTGTTTTTTTTCTAATCACTAATTATACAAGTACCTATAAAATATATTAAAACATCAACGTGTCATATAATATTGCATATTATTGTGTAACAAAAATCTGTGATTCAAGATCTATTCTAGTTTGATATACCAAATGCATCCAGTTTTCCATGTGAATAGAGGCGATAAAAATTCGCTGATCATCGAAAACGGGACCAACGCCGTTGGGCAAACGACGGGGCGTGCCCACCCAACCATTTATTTTCAATTGTTCTAACTCAATAATGTGCTTGCAAACATTTGCCGACCTAGCTTTTAATATAAAAGCATTTTTCTTATAATATCTAAATAATAAAACAAAGCAGTCAAACAATACTAATAGCGCTCTTAAACACAACTCTAACGATTTGGATAAATGTTAATAATTTAAAACTTAATGAGAGCAAAACAAAGTGTATGAAATGTTGTATCACCTATTGTGAGACAGGTGGCAAAAACGATGGAAATTAATGGAAAATCGTTGGTCCTTATTTAAGGTACTAGCTGACCCGTGCAGCTCCGCCCGCGCTTTTCTTACATTTTGCTCCCCTTTTCTCCCTCCTCCCTAGGTTTATCTCTCTCCATATCTCTCTCTCTTATAAAAAAAATCTAATTATATGCTCTTTCTCTCCTCTCTCTTTCCCCCTCCCGCTTCGGTTTCCGTCACACTCCCCCTCTTCCTACCCTGTTATCCCCTCTCTGAACCCTCTCCCCCTCTCTCTTCTACGAACTTGCTCCTTCTCACTCCCCCCTTACTCCACCTAACTCCCCCGATCCCTCACCCCATCGCCCCCTTCTCGAATCCCCTCTCCCTCTTTCTCCTCTCGTGCACCCTCCTCTCGTTCTATATATCCTCGTCAATCATGGTATCAGCGGCATTAAATATACTTTATGACCTATTCTTAGACCTCCCCGATATGCACGTTAACGCTAACGTTGCTTAACCTTAACCTACCGGGATAAAAAGTATCCTATGTCCGTTTACTGGTTCTAAGCTACCTCCCCACAAATTTTCAGCCGAATCGGTTAGGCCGTTCTTGAGTTATAAATAGTGTAACTAACATGACTTTCTTTGTTATAATATATAGATTAAAGTTCTATAGTTATTGTATGTTCAATTTCACCGATAGATGGCGCTGTTCATAATGTAAATCACGCTAACATCGTAAATTACTGTCTAATGATATTCGATAAAGTTTTAAGTTTTCCGCATCTTTTATTGTTGCGACTGTAATACATACATAATCTAGTTTGGATCCGCTCGGGATTTACAGATTTTAACTTTTCAAAGATATAATGTCATATTGCTATCAGCAAAGTACTTAGAACAATACAGAAATCTAATGAAAATGTCCTGGGTGTACCGGACCGGCTTACCCCTTACAAAAATTGACCCTTCGCCAATGCCATATCTTATGCAAACTAAATGTCTGCTCAGTCCCTATTGTATATAGCGTAATAATACATATCTTAATGATTAACTGATCAGTCTATAATTACCCTATTCACATACAAAGGAAATGACGTGGTAATATGTGAAAGTAATGTTTCACTGCTTAGCCCCTATGAAACATAGCGTGATGTTTTATATACCAACTTACACCTTGACTTCTACACAACACATCAGTGAAAGTCTTATCAAAATCCATCCACGGGTTTTCAAATGATACCTGGACGAACAGAACGACAAACAGACAGACAGACAAACAATAATTCCAAAAAAAATAGTTTTGGCCTCTATGTCGATAGTATAGTACCCACCCCCACACATAGAAATTTTGGAAAAATATTCAATGTACAGAAAAAGTGCTCTTTGAGTTTTATTATAGTACTAGCTGACCCGCGCAGCTCCACCCGCGCTTTAATTACATTTTGCTCCCCTTTTCTCCCTACTCCCTTGATTTATCTCTCTCCATCTCTCTCTCTTATAAGAAAAATCTAATTCTATGCTCTTTCTCTCCCCTCCCGCTTCGGTCCCCGTCACACTTCCCCTCTTCCTCTCCCCGTTGTCCTCTCTGAACCCTCTACCTCCTCTTTCTTCTACCAACTTGCTCCCTCTCACTCCCCCCCCCCCCCTTGCTCCACCTAACTCCTCCGATCACTCACTCCATCACCCTCCCCTTTCCTCTCACTTGCACCCTCCTCTCGTTCTATATATCCTCGTCAATCATGGTATCAGCGGCATAAAATATACTTTATAACCTATTCTCAGACCTACCCGCAAAATTTCATACATATCGGTTCACCCATCTATTTAAAGACCTTGCCTTATGTTGCTTAACCTTAACCTAGCGGCATGAAATATACTTTACGACCTATTCTCAGACCTACCCGAAATGCACACAAAATTTCATACAAATCGGTTCACCCATCTATTTAATGACCTTACCTAACGTTGCTTAACCTTAACCTACCGGGATAAAAAGTATCCTATGTCAGTTTCCTGGTTATAAGCTACCTCCCTACCAATTTTCAGCCAAATCGGTTCAGCCGTTCTTGAGTTATAAATAGTGTAACTAACACGACTTTTTTTTATAATTATGTAAAAATATTAAAGTTCTTTAGTGATTGTATGTTCAATTTCACCGATAGATGGCGCTGTTCATAATGTAAATCACGCTAACATCGTAAATCACTGTCTAATCATATTCGATACTGAAAGTTCGAAGTTTTCCGCATCTTTTATTCTTGCGACTGTAATATGATACCTATACACTACCTGGACTTGGGGAGTTTCAAATTTCATGAATCATTTTAACTTTTCAAAGATATAGATAATGTCATATTGCTATCAGCAAAGTACTTAGAACAATACAGAAATCTAATGAAAATATCTTGGGTGTACCGGACCGGCTTACCCCTTACAAAAATTGACCCTTCGCCACTGCCATATCTTATGCAAACTAAATGTCTGCTCAGTCCCTATTGTATATAGCGTAATAATAGATATCTTAATGAATAACTGATCAGTTTATAATTACCCTATTCACATACAAAGGAAATTACGTGGTAATATGTGCAAGTAATGTTTCACTGCTTAGCCCCTATGAAACATAGCGTGATGTTTTATATACCAACTTATACCCCTACTTCTACACAACACATCACTGAAAGTCCTATCAGAATCCATCCACGGGTTTTCAAATGATACCTGGACGAACAGAACGACAGACAGACAGACAGACAGACAGACAGACAGACAGACAGACAATAATTCCAAAAAAAATTGTTTTGGCCTCTATGTCGATAGTATAGTATCCCCACATAGAAATTTTGGAAAAATATTCAATGTACAGAAAAAGTGCTCTTTGAGTTTTATTATAGTATAGAAGATAACATCCGATGCTAAGCTACAATGGGCCAACAAATTAGAAAATTATCGAGAGGCTAAGTTCCAGGGCTTATGCAGTAAAAAAAAAATAGACTAACTGATGTTGAAGCAGTTGGACCTATACCTACATAATAAAGATAATTTGTCTTTTATTAAACTACTAGCTGACCCACGCAGCTCCGCCTGCGCTATTTTTACGTTAACTAAACTTTTAATAACAGACATTCGCATCGAATACATAACCTCCTTTTTTATAGTCGGTTAATACTGGGACCCACCTTTTACTTGCTCTCCGAAGCACGGACCCGTTTAGTTCAAATGGCGTTAAACGGTCACCCATCTATTTAATGACCTTACCTAACGTTGCTTAACCCGATCGGTTACAAAACCTTGATAACAACTCTCTATGAGTGTTCCCTTACTAATTTATTATATTATATTTATTATATTATAAAGAAAAATTGATAAAATCGGACCAAGCCTATAACCAAGTACCTACCCATTTTGACTTTAATCCCCTCTCCCAAAAGAACCGTGCTAGATTACGGGATAAAAAGTATCCTATGTCCTACCTCGTAGTAAGATCTCAAATCATGCCAAGTTTCATTTGAATCCATTCAGTAGTTTCGGCGTGATGCGCAGCCGTGATACAGACAGACAGACAGACAGACAGACAGACAGACAAATATTAAAAAAATTACATTTTCGGCCTCAGTATCGGTTATAGAATGCCCTCCAAATATAATTTTCAAAATAGCTTCAATGTACAGAATTGGACCTGATACAGTTTTATTATAAGTATAGATAGATATCTTCGGTTGACAAAATCTTTATCCCCGGGTTTACAAAGTTAGCTGGAGAATGATTAAAACATAAATGTTTTAACTCTGTTTGCACAGACACTTTCGATAAACCTAATGTCAATCAGTACGTAGCTATGAAGGCACTGCCCTAAATCATTTACTATCGTATAGCAAATTAAAATGAGATATTGTCTACCCGTTTACGCTATACATAAACGAGTATCAATTCAAATCAAGTCTTAATATTCACTGGCAGGTATATATCTAACTTATCGGTCATAATCTAAAAGCTATTATAGCGAGTTGTAAGTCGTTATGTCGGGATGAGAAGTTATAATCCTTGCCGTACTCTCGATCGCGATTGTTACAAAACTGTGGAGCTGTGCAGAGCGGGTCTCTGCAAATTTCTGTTTTGCCACGTCATGCCTTTTGTGTCTGACTTATAAATTACTGACGCCGACTCATCAGAGTAAATAATTAAACAACATTAATACGAATATTGTTATTATAAATCACACCAAGAATGTCATTTCATAAAGCAATTTAAGGAATATTAATATTTTGAATAGCGCATAAAATACGTAGTAAAAAAATAATACTTTAGCGCACAGTTATAAAAAAAAACTCCATCCCCTGTGGCCATAAAAAAACCATGGAATTTTGTACCAAATGAATCGTTAAAATCTCTCTGCCGCTTCTAAACAATTTTGTGGATGCCATAATGTAGTTATATTATTTTTCAACCATACCTGTAAATATCTTGCAATTATTTACAGAAATATAAAAAATATTTTCTATAAAATAAATAAAATAATAATCTCCAAGAAGTTTCTCTCGAACAAGTAAAATTATTTTACTTATTGTCAAAAATACAACACTCGAGAAATACATAAGAAATAAGAGTAAATGCAGATCTACAATGCTGAGTGAGTTTCATGACGTTGTTGATATTTTGAACATTATAGTAATAATGGATGGGCGAATGAAAATTAAAAAAAGAAATCGTTTATTTCAAATAGGCCAAAATTAACACTTTAGAATTGTCATATTTTATCATGAAAACTACAAAAAAAACTACCGCCGGATCACAACGCGGCCTCAACTGATAAGATCAGAGATCATAAGAAAGAAAAACTCTTGTGGGTTTGTATTTTTTTAATTTTATGTATCTTTTTTTATTTTCAACATAGTATGTACATACATCTGTTTCGCACAAGAAATAAAGTCCATACATCCGTGTAAAACTAGTTGGATTTTTTTCCAACTAGTCATACATGTAGAACTAAATGTAGAACTACTTGGAATAAGCCAAATAAGGGCTTAGGTAAAAATAATGGTATCATACCTTCAATTTGCCTTCACATAGCTTTTAATTTCAAATTCGGTTGAGTACGATGTAAGCCAGGCGTCACGAGCCCCGCCGCTGGCCTTAAGCCCGGTGACGTCATCAAGATTTCCAATTTACTCAGATATTCAGAAGGATAAATTCAAGACAAAACCACCTACCTTTCGTTTATCGTCCGGAACAAACTTATCGCTTTAAATTGTTATTAGCGTTTTGACCCACTATTCCGTTTTTGGACTTCCGTTTGGTGAAATAGTTGAACATTCCTTTTCCTTTTTAAGTACAAATATACGATAATAAATACGAAAGCCAAGGGAGTTTAGACCAGAATATCTGGTAGTACCTACAACCCTAGATAACAGTGTTTTTTATACTGTAGGTATACCTACCACATTCTGCAGTTGTAAGTTATTTGTTTGCAATTACATTAAAAATACAAAATAACCCGCGTTATGGGCTTACGCGAGCCCTACAGAGTCCACACACAACACCATGGTGGGCTCCATAGAGGTGGATTGTGATCCGGTGGTAAACCCAAACCTTCAACAGCCATGGAAACATTTAGGTTTCTTGTTCGTTCAAGCTGGTATAAGTAACCTAGGGCCAATAGGGTTTAGGGGTTTGCGTCGTGTATTCATAGATCACTTCTATTTTTTAGGTCCTGTCCTTAGTCGGATAACACAGGGCATTTTTTTATATAACGTAGTCATAACCTACTGTACGGTGTCCGGGTATGAATATCACCCACCAATCTCCTCCCGTTGGGTGTTCGTAAGAGGCGACTAAGGGAAAAAAAGAAGACGGGCAGCCGCGTCTTCCTATTGGATTACCTACCACTTATACTGCGATCCCTAAGTCACAGGTAAGTGTGGGAATTATGGCAACCCTTCTATAGCTTGCTGATGATACCAAGTTTTGTGGAATATGAATAAATGTAAAGCACGAAGAGAGCGCGAATTGAGGTTCATCTCATTCCAAAGTATAAGGAATACGATACGACATGTGAGACAATGTACACTACATTGTACGCAATTCTTACTTTTTCTGATGCCATCCTGATTGAAAATAAACGTTAAGTTTTGAAGTCTCGTACACTTGTTCGCTATGATTTTAAAATATTCTTTAGTTCAGAACTAAACTAGAAACTTCGTTACTGAACAGTAACGAACTTTATGCGAACTTTTTATAAGTTTTAGGAGAATAATTATTTAAGCCTTATCTATTTCTAGAAATTACGTGATCAGACTAACGCAGAGCCAAGTGTCGTCAACATTTTGGATTATACAAATTCCCATCCCTTATTAACGTTTACACAAGGTTCGGGTGTGACATGGCATGGCGGAGATCGCACACACCGATATTGTTTATAACTTGTCTCGTAATTTACTGATGATACTTTCGCCGTCCCTTTCTAAGTGTCCCTTAAGTTGTTCTAGAGTAATTAGTTACGTCGGGGATAATTACGATACAACTTGTATACTAATTCTATGTGTTATTTTCACTTGTGTGTTTATGACAATTTGGAACTACGGCAAATCGATTTTAGAAACTTTCGGAACGATACCAATTTAATGGATTTTAAGTAAAATGTTATGTGTACCTATGAAAATGAATGCTGCTAAGTACCCGGCACGAAATTGTTGATTAATACATCTAGGCCTCGATAAGTCGGGTTTTGTGAAAGAGCCACCCGAAGAATTCGACTCGGATAGGCAGCGTTCGAGAAACTGCGTAATTCTACTTGTCTGTTATAATTATACATGAATCTTATAAAACTTAAAGTTTTTACTATGTAATGCCAAGGATGGTGTATGAATCAGAGATCACTGACTTGAAAAATACCTGTTGAAAAGGCTCAAAGTAGCACTGTGTGCTGTGCAACGGGGTACATTAGCATTTAAATCCGAAACGATGAAATCTGTAAAAGAATAAAGGCGACTGACTGAGACTGGTATAACTCTAGTTTTTAATAATTGAAGTGGCAAATATGGTAGAATAGCTACTGTTTCACTTTTTGCTCATGATTTTTTTTTGTTTACATCTGGCTAATTTTGGAAGGAAATTTTGCTGCTTTTAAACTTAACTTCTAATTCACAACGCTACGGATTTCACTGGCAAATGAAAGGTTATGAACTATCTAAGTAAATGTTCGTGTGATTCTGGCATATGCCTTTAAGTTACGCTGCTATATTAAAAGAATCCTATTTTATTCTGAACCAATTACCATAAAAGTAAATGGACTAAATGACGCGCAACGTTCACTTCCAAGGCATGACAACGATAGATATCCAACAACGTAAGTGTTACGAGCTTGCGAACTGATTCTTAAGTTTATTGGTTTAGCAGCTCAATGGACTCTTATTGCGTGTAATAATGTGGTAGTTAATATACTTAACAACGCTATTGTGCTACTTTGTCATTGACTTGTTGCTCTACCAGTCCTTGGAACTTATAATCAGCTGTCGACGAGGCAATTATGTTTTTACCCCCGTCCAAAAGCGAGGGGAGTTATAAATTTGACGCCTAGCTCCGGAAGTCTTTCTGTCTGTATGTATGTATGTCTGTCTGTGGCATCGTAGCGGTCCAACCAGTGAACGGATTTGAATGCGTTTTTTTATTTGAAAGCTAGTTTAAGCGAGATAGTTCTTAGCTATGTTCTATGAAAATTGATCCAGCCGTTAAAAGATCATCAGCTCTTTTCCGAGTCTAGGTAGGGATATTTTGTATACAATAGACATTTTTCATTACTTCTCTTAATCCGAAAGATCTGAAATTTAGATCATATGTAAATCCGATGATACTATATAAAATAGTAACCTTCACCAGGATCTGATGATGATCAGCAAGAAGATGGTAACAGGATCTCGGCCCCAATAAACGTAGACCCATCGAGTTTGGGCTCTTTGGATAGGTCTCGACGAGTAGTTGCTAGAAAAATGTTGATCAGGGTCTGCTTATGGAGCAGGAAGGTGGTCACGGGATCTCTGCACCAATAAACATAGACCCACCGAGTTAGGGCTCGTCGGTCTGATAATAGCACAGGTAAAATCATTTTAAGAGTTCGTTTACCTATGTCCGCGGTTTCTACTGCTGGCAGATAGAGATTGATGGATAATCGGTCCGAGAAAATCCTACAGATTGTCCAATATTTCCATTAAGTAATAGTATTAAGTACGAGCGACGATATAAGTATCCTCGCAGTATTCACGTCGGCACGATAATAAACAGAAAAAAGCGATAGTTTACTAGATACTATTTTAATATAAATATTTCTACTAGGTATATTACTTTCGTAGGTCTCTAACGGCTGGCCTCTTAGAAAAGTTCAGAGTCACACAACGAGTCATGGAGAGAGCTATGCTCGGAGTTTCTTTGCGCGACAGAATCCGAAATGTGGAGATCCGCCGAAGAACTAAGGTTACCGATGTAGCTCTCAGAATCTGCAAGTTGAAGTGGCAATGGGCAGGCCACATCGCTCGAAGAACCGATAACCGTTGGGGAAGAAACGTTCTCGAGTGGCGACCACGAACCGGAAGACGCAGCGTAGGCAGGCCTCCCACTAGGTGGACAGACGACATTGTGCTCGTCGCAGGTAACCGGTGGATGCAAATAGCCAATTGTCGTTCATTGTGGCGTTCTAAGGGGGAGGCCTATGTTCAGCAGTGGACGTCTTCCGGCTGATGATGATGAGGATATTACTTTATTAGCAGTTGAGTTTCTACCTCATTAGTATAGCAGAGCAGAAATGAAAAAAAAACAACTTGCAAAGTTCGCAAATTGTGAAAAGATAAATCGTTCTGCAAATTTTAGATATGAAAAGAAAATATTAATTTTTTTTTGCGGGTAGGCGCAACGTATTGACGTATTTGTGCTAAGCTCTTACTTATTTCCGTATTTATTTAATAATTACTGTGTTTTTAATCACATCCAATGTTTTAAACATTTACCAAGTTCACCTACTTCACTGATCCTATAAACTATCTACACACCACTAAGTTAACCCTGTGTACTACATCAGTATGGACGGCCCTATGGAGAATAGTCTGAACGACCTTGAGAAGCTCTTCAGCTCCCGCTTCAAGGATTATGATGCTAGGCTAGAGCATGTAGCTTCAGCTGCATCATCATCGGGTTCCACGCTCACTGAGATTGCTGCTTTATCTCGTGAGTATAATGATTTCAAATCCTTTGTTTGGCAAGCACTTAACAAGTTGAAGGCACATATGGAGCTGGTTTCACTTGGATTAGACCGTCACGAAACTGTTATGAGAAGGAAAGTTCTTTTACTTCATGGCGTTCCAGAAGCAGCAAATGAGAAACCTCGGGATACTCTAATTAACATTTTTTCTTCTAAAATGAAGCTGCCTGACATCACTAGCCATCATATTGATGCATGTCACCGTCTCGGGACTGCCAAGGGCAAAATTAGACCTCTCCTTGTTCGCTTCCACTCCATGGAACATCGAGATTTGGTGTGGGATAATAAAACATCCCTGAAAGGTACGGCGATAACAGTATCTGAATTTTTGACCAGATACAGGCACCAACTATTCTTAGCTGCGCGTAAGCATTTCGGTATCAAGTACTGCTGGTCAAGTGAAGGCAAAATCATCATCTTGACCCCTGATAAAACGCGTACGAAGATAGAAACTGTAATGGAACTTGAGGCATTAATTTCGAAGTTCCCATCCACCCCCGTCTGCGCCGAAGATAGCGTTCGCCCTGAAGCACCGGTAAAAAGTGATGCAAAAGTGTCAGCGAGGGCTCCACGGAAGATTCGGCGCTGATGTTCTATTCAAAGAGGGTTCTATTCATAGTCTAAGTATACTGTATATTTTTCATTTAATCGGTCAACCCTGTTCATCATTGTTAACAATACCTATTCGGTACACTATACTTTTTCTTAATTAATGCATTTTATTGTTTATTTACCTGTTTTTTTTATCAAACTCATACTTAGATTTGCCATGTTCCTAAAGATATTTACATATTTCTGTAATGTATTTCTCTCACATTATCACATCAAAAGTAGGTAATTGTCATTGTATTGTATCTGTCAGCTGCACAGCTGTCAGAGCAGCTGTCAATCAATAGCTATTATATTTTTTTTTTTTTTTGTATTATGGCTTGGTACCAAGATGTTTAAGCCAATGTCAATAGCTATTCTGCATAGACGTATTACGGATGCTACTATTATATTCTGCACTTTATTTTTTTAAAATTCAGTATTAAACTAGTAAGGACAAGACAATGTAAAGTTAGTTGTAAGTAGACAATAGTTTCTTTTTTTCTTGTACTATTATCAGCTATATGTGAGCGTTTGTACCGTGTGTACCATGCAAGAACCCAGTGCTTACTGTGTACCGATTTATGTTTATAGTTTTTCTTGATGTTGTGATTGCTTTTCTCTTTTTCTTTTTTGTGCAACTTTGAATTTAGTCTATCGATAGTTTGTATTCATTTTTCTCTCTTCCACTTTTCAACTACCCAGTGCTGGTGAACGGTTTATTTTTATACACGCATTTCATTGCATTTAGCATTTAGAATATAGTTTATATACATATTATTATTATTTTTGTATTATTATTATACGCATATTTATTTTTATATTTTTTTTTTTCAGACATATAGCATATGCTTATGTTCAGTGATATTGTTCTAGATAGCGATGATAGTTTTGTTTCCTGCTCTTCTACTTCTAACAGCTACGTCAGTTTTGATGATAGTGAGACTTCCACACCTCTGACTCTGCATGACCAACTCTCTTCTCTTTTGACTGTTTACCCTAATAACCTTAACATTGCGCACGTTAATGCACAGAGTGTTCCTGGTCATTACTCCGACTTTTTGGCATCCTTTGACAGTAATAATCTTGATGCTCTCTTAATATCTGAATCCTTCTTAAAACCCTCTCTCCCTTCTGCTCACTTTGTGCTGCCTGGCTTTGTGTTAGTTCGTAATGATCGCACTGGTAAAGGTGGTGGCGGAGTTGCCATTTATATCAGATCACATATTCCTTTTAAAATTGTCAGCGCTTCACCTTCTCCTTACTCTCAATCCGCCGAGCATCTTTTTTTGGAACTATCCTTTCATCATTCTAAGCTCCTTCTTGGTGTTTTCTATAGTCCCAACATGAATATTAACTACTTTGACTCATTTGAGTTGCTCCTAAGCAATCTTTGTCCTTCTTACGATCACGTAGTGATAATGGGTGATTTTAACACTTGCCTAATTAAAAATGATTCTAATAAGCTCCAATCTCTTGTGTCTTCTCTCAATCTTCACACGTTACCGCTTTCTCCCACACATCATGCTCCTAATTGTACACCTTCCCTTCTCGATCTTATGATTGTTTCCTCGCCTTCTAACGTTATTTCCCATGGTCAGCTTTCGGCTCCCTTCTCCTACCATGATTTGGTCTATTTGTCCTATTCCATCAAAATTCCTAAGCGCAAGGCGCAATATCTTCTCCTCCGTAATTTTAAAGATATAAGTTTAACATTAGTGCAGCAAGACATTAACGATATCAACTGGTCTAACTTATTTGAGAGTGCTGACATTAATGAAAAGGTTAAACTGTTCTCTGACACAATTATTAGTTTGTATGATCGTCATGCCCCTCTACGCCGAGTCAAAGTAAAACATAATCCAGCACCATGGCTTACTACAGAAATAAAGAAGCTTATGGGTCTAAGGGACAAAGCTAAAAGAAGATATAAGCGCAATCCAACAGAAGCGAACCTGGATAGATTCAAAACTTTGCGTAACCGTTGCAATCGTTTGTGTCGAGATGCAAAAAGGCGTCACTTCCAAAATACACTTAAAAATTCTAACTCATCTGATGCTTGGAGATTTTTAAAGTCCGTGGGTATCGGCAAATCACCGCATGTTTCTTGTAGTGGTTTTGATGCTAATGAGTTAAATAAACATTTTGCTCACCCGCCTGTCACTTTAGACCCTATTGTTAGGGCTAATACTTTACTTCACCTCGAGAGCTTACCGCCTGCTCAATGCCCTACTTTCTACCTTGCTCCTATTTCCGAGGAAGAGTGTGAAAAATCTATCCTTTCTATTTCTTCTACGTCTACCGGTCTTGACAATCTGTGCTCAAGAATGATCGTTCCCATTCTTCCCTCATTACTTCCAATTCTGACCCACATCTTTAACAACTCTCTTAACTCTAGCTCCTTTCCCTCATCTTGGAAGCAAGCGCTCATTATTCCTTTGCCCAAAGTTCCCAACCCTACTTCATTCTCTGAGTTCCGACCTATTTCTATACTTCCATACTTATCTAAAGTTCTTGAGCACATTGTTCATAGACAACTCTCTAACTACCTTCTTAGTAATGATCTCCTCAGCCCCCTTCAATCCGGGTTTCGTGCAGGTCATAGCACAGTGACTGCCCTTATAAAAGTTTCTGACGATATCAGGTGGGCTGAGGAGAACAAGTCCTTAACTATCCTTGTACTCCTCGACTTTAGCAGCGCTTTTAACTCCGTGGAATTTGACATTCTTCTAGGTGTACTTAAATCTGCTAATATTTCTCCTTCTGCTATTGCATGGTTCTACTCATATCTTCAGGGACGTTCGCAGTGTGTCCGGCATGAAGAGTCTTTCTCTGATTGGTGTGACCTCAGTGCTGGTGTCCCCCAGGGTGGTGTTCTCTCTCCATTGCTTTTTTCTATTTTTATTAACTCTGTTACCCAGGTAATTTCTTCCAATTACCATCTCTACGCAGACGATTTGCAACTTTACTGTCATTTCTCTAAAGACGACGCTGTTCAGGCTATCAACGCCATGAACCGTGACCTTGAGTGTGTTAGTCGTTGGGCTAAAGCGTTTGGCCTCACTATCAACCCTAGCAAATCCCAAGCCATGATAATTGGTAGCCGACAGTTACGGAGAGGCATTGCTTTATCAGCCCTTCCTCCTTTGTTACTTAATGGCTCACACATTGCTTTTACTGAAACTGCTAAAAATCTCGGTGTTATTTTCGACTCTCATCTTTCCTGGTCATCTCATGTATCGGAAGTTAGCAAAAAGGTCCACTTTTCCTTTCACTCTTTAAAACATCTTCAAAAGTTCCTGCCCTTAGATACTAAAATTACTCTTGCCCAAGCCCTAATTCAACCCATTATCGACTACGCTGATGCCTGTTATTTGGATGCCACAGAGGAGCTCCTAAACAAGCTTGAGCGTTTGCAAAATCTATGTATACGTTTTATATTCGGTCTCAAAAAGTATGATCACGTCTCTCAATTTCGCAAGAAGCTCAAGTGGCTCCCAATTCGTCTTCGCAGGAACACTCGCATACTTTGTCTTCTCTTCAACATTTTACATAATCCCAAATACCCTTCCTATCTACAAGAACGTTTCTCCTTTGCTTATTCACCTGACGTTCTTTGTAGATCCCATCTTCGTACCCTTTTAAAAGTTCCTCAGCATCGCACTGGCTTCTACTCTAACTCCTTCACCGTGCATGCAGTTAGACTGTGGAACTCTTTGCCTCATGATATACGTGGCTGTCAATCTTTATCCATATTTAAGAATCGCGTTAAAGAGCACTATCTTTCCTCTGTTTTGTAGTCTGTCTATTTTCCTATAAATACAATGCTTTCATTTTTGTTTATATTATTGGTATATATTTAGTTATTTATATATATATAATATATATATGTATACATAGGTATTTATTTTTATTTAATTATGTATTTATTATATTGATTGTAGCTCTGTTTTATTTTTTCATCTTATTATTTAAATATGTATTTTTATACACACTGCGCCCTATCTCTTTCTTTCACCGTTTCTCTCCTGGGCGTGCTGGAAGAGATTTCTATAGAAATAAGCTCTGCCTTTGTACCTGTATTCTCCTAATACTTCTCTAACCATGTTTGTGTGTACATAAATTTATAAATAAATAAATAAATAAATAAATTAATGTAAGTTGGTATACAAAAGAAAGCCAATAACTTACCTTTCAATTTCCGAAAATAAATGAAAAAATAAACTAACCTCTACGTATTCATTTTGCGATGTAGATCTGTAAAAGAAACTTGATTAAGGCCCAAAGCTAATAACACAATGGGCGGGGAAACCCAGCCCGTCGTTAAGCCAGGACCTCTGCCTAGATTAGCTCATGAGGAGCGATCAATTTATTATTAGTAGACACGGTTTCATCTTAATACTCTTTGTGTAGCAACGTTTTAATGAATCTATCGATATGAAAGAATTCTGCTACTCGTAGATACTCATTGCTGTCAATAAACGTAACTAATAAAATTGTTCTAAAGATAAAACACCTTTAAGAGTTTCGTTCGTGATTGTTTTAAAATAAATTCAAGTAAGTATAAATAACACGAGTCTTTTTTTAACAGACTTCAAATAAGAAGGTTCTGTTTTTGACGCGTATGTACTTATTAAATACTAGCTGACCCGCGCAGCTCCACCCGCGCTTTTATTACATTTTGCTCCCCTTTTCACCCTCCTCCCTTGATTTATTTCTCTCCATCTCTCTCTCTCTCTCTATTATCCCCTCAAGCCCATGTGGTTCCAAAAGGAACAATGCGCGTTTTCTTTTAGGACCCAGCCGGGATTGAAGCCTTATAAGAAAAATGTAATTTTATGCTCTTTCTCTTCTCTCTCTTTCCCCCACCCGCATCGGTCCCCGTCACATTCCCCCTCTTCCTCTCCCCGTTGTCCCCTCTCTGAACCCTATCCCCCCCATCTCTCTCTCCCAACTTGCTCCATCTCACCCCCCCCCCCCCCTTGCTTAACCTAACTCCTCCGATCCCTCACCCCCTCCTCTCGAATCCCTTCTCCCTCTCTGTCCTCTCTTGCACCCTCCTCTCATTCTATATATCCGTCAATCATGGTATCAGCAGCATGAAATATACTTTACGACTTATTCTCAGACCTACACTATATGCACACAAAATTTCATACCCATCCGTTCACCCATCTATTTAATTACCTTGCCTTATGTTGCTTAACCTTTACCTACCGGCATGAAATATAATTAATGGCCTATTATTAGACCTACCCGATATGCACATAAAATTTCATACAAATCGGTTTACCCATCTATTTAATGACCTTACCTAACGTTGCTTAACCTTAACCTACAGGTATAAAAAGTATCCTATGTCCGTTTCCTGCTCCTAAGCTACTTCCCTACCAATTTTCAGCCAAATCGGTTGAGCCGTTCTTGACTTTTTAAATTATTTATAATTATAGATTAAAGTTCTATGGTGATTGTATGTTCAATTTCACCGATAGATGGCGCTGTTCATAATGTAAATCACGCTAACATCGTAAATTACTGTCTATTGATATTCGATAATGAAAGTTCTAAATTATTCGCACGTTTTATTGTTGCGACTGTAATACAATACCTATACACTACCTGGACTTGAGGAGTTCCATTAAATTTTCATGAATAATTTCATGATCCAGTTTGGACTCGCTCGGGATTTACAGATTTTAACTTTTCAAAGATATAATGTCATATTGCTATCAGCAACGTACTTAGAACAATACGGAAATCTAATGAAAATGTCCTGGGTGTACCGGACCGGCTTACCCCTTACAAAAATTGACCCTTCGCCACTGCCATATCTTATGCAAACTAAACAGACTGAGCAGACATTTGTCTGCTCAGTCCCTAATGTATATAGCGTAATAATACATATCTTAATGATTAACTGATCAGTCTATAATTACCCTATTCTCATACAAAGGAAATTACGTGGTAATATGTGCAAGTAATGTTTCACTGCTTAGCCCCTATGAAACATAGCGTGATGTTTTATATACCAATTTATACCTTGACTTCTACACAACACATCAGTGAAAGTCCTATCAAAATCCATCCACGGGTTTTCAAATGATACCTGGACAAACAGAACGACAGACAGACAGACAGACAGACAGACAGACAGACAATAATTCCAAAAAAAATTGTTTTGGCCTCTATGTCGATAGTATAGTATCCCCACATAGAAATTTTGGAAAAATATTCAATGTACAGAAAAAGTGCTCTTTGAGTTTTATTATAGTACTAGCTGTAGCCCGCGGCTTCGCTCGCGTTTACTTTGTTACTCAAACGTGTTTTGAATTATGGATCGAGGTTTTTAAAACATTGTTTACACTAATGTAACGATATTGTTCACACTTTTATTAACCCTGATCTAATAGGTATCAAGTATGTAGCCTTTATTTTTGTGTAAGCTATTATATGTGTAAGAAATTAGATTCTTAAATATTTACTTCTGTAATTAAAAAGATACAGTACTTATTTTGCAATTCCATTAAAAAACTTATGAGGTTGTTAAGTGGAAACCATTTGGTAACCCCATTGGTAGACGCCCTTAGCGGTTGATATTCGAAAAATGCTGGAAATTAGTTTATTCAATAGTTTTGTTTAATTCATTCACTCAGTTTCATTACCATAGTTGCATTATAGCATTAGGTAAATGGAGATCTTTCTTCACGCAAACTTTAGGAATTTTTCGAAGAATGCCGGAAACGGTTTCTTAGATTCTTGTATGCAATACATAAAATATGTCGTGTGGCTGTAGGAATAAAATATTTTTTGGAACTCAATTGAACGCTTTTAGGGGTTAATTTAAAAAAAAATGGATTACATGGATTACTTCAATATGACGAATTTATCCATAAAGTGTCCATAATGCAGCATGATTTTTTTTTTCGCGTTTGATACTAAAAAACCGTGCTTAAACCCCGTTAAGGGTTGATTTTCAAAATAAATCTGTTAAACGTGTTTCTCAATTTTTTGATGAGTACACTGACAAAGTTTCGTGTCTTTGAAACAATTGTTTATTACATACAAACTTTGATACCTACCTCATTTATCCCACGGGTTGATTTTCGAATAAAAAATTGCACACTTTATTCGGTTCTAATGAAATTTGCATGAAATCATTACAGTAGTTTACTCTCTTGAATAAAAAAGAATCATTGAAATCGGTTCATATTTGTCAGAGTAACGTAATGGAGAACACCAGTTTCATGGTTTTTTAACCGACTTCAAAGGAGGAGGGTCTCAATTCGTCTGTCTAAATTTTTTTTTTACCAGTAAAATTCCTACACATCAATCATGGTTCTCCAGGAAGTTCTTATCCGGTTGTGATAAAATTTATACATATTCATTACAGTGGTTCCTTCTTTCGAATAAAATTGGTAAATATTTGCCAGAGTTTGACCATTTTTGTCCTTAAAAAGCGATAAAAACATCATCTTTTAGGCATTCCTACAGTATTTCCTGAGTCGCCATTTTTGTTTTTTCAGGAACTGCTCATTCGTAAGTAATATTTTTTAAGGGGCCCAATCAGTGGAGCGGCCTATCCGTACCAGAAAGAATTTTTGAAATCGGTTCATAATTGCCAGAGTCATGCGCGAACATTCATAGAAAAAAAAAAATATGTACAGACAAATTGAGAACCTCCTCCTTTTTTGGAGTCGGTTAAAAATGCTGAAAATTAGTTTGTTAAATTTTAGTGTTGAGTTTACTTACCGAGTTTCGTGACTGTATCTGCCTTATAACTTAAATGGAAATCCTTCTGCATTCAAACTTTGAAACCATTAATTGACCTTAGGGGTAGTTTTTCGATGAATTCAGGAAACATGTTTCTTAGATTGTTATGTGCAATACATAAAATAAGTCTTGTGACCGTAGGGTAAAAAAAACATGATTCCAAATCATGTTTTTTGTTCACCCCCAATTAATCCCTTTTGGGGGCTTAAAATTTGCACAAGGCAATTAAAAAAAAAAAATTGCACATGGATTTCTTTAATTTCATGAATGCATCCGCAGTGTCATCAGTGCAGCATGAATTTTTTACCGCATTCATATTCAAAAACCGTGCTAAAACCCCGTCAAGGGTTGATTTTCAAATCAAAATGTGTCAGACATGTTTCTTAACTTCATATGATGACCAAAGTTTTGTGTCCGTCTGATGAAAAATATTTTTTTGCAAACTTTGATACCCTATTTGACCCACTTACGGGTTGATTTCCGAAAAATGCACAAAATTTGTTTGTTGTTTTGTTGAGTTTATTTATTGAGTTTTGTGACTGTAGCAGCATTATAGCTAAAATGAAAATTCTTGTTCATGCAAACTTTGCAACCTCATAAAAGGACCTTAGGGATTGTTTTTTGAAGAATGCCTTAAATAAGTTTCTTAGATTATTGTGTGCAATGTATAAAATAAGTCCTGTGACTGTAGGACAAAAAACATTTTTTGGACCCAATTAGACCCTTTTAGGGGTTGATTTTCCAAATAAATTGCGTTAACTTGATGAATTTATTCACAAAGTTGCATCAGTGCAGCATGATTTTCTTTCCGCGTTTGCTACTCAAAAACCATGCTTAAACCCCTTCAAGGGTTGATTTAAAAAAATAATATGATACTCGTGTTTTTTATCAGTACACTGATAAAGTTTCGTGTTCATGCGATGAATATTTATTTTTCTATAGTAACTTTGATACCCCACTTGGCCCCCTTAGGGGTTGATATTCGAAAAATGCTGAAAATTAGTTTGTTAAATTGTTTTGTTGAGTCCATGTACTGAGTTTCGTTACTCTAGCTGTATTATGTGTGGTGTTAGTGCGGTGAAAAAAAAAGTTTTTCATACAAACTTTGAGACCCCATTTGACCCACTTAGGAGTAATCAACTCCTAAGTGGGTCATCGAAAAATGCTTAAAAATTTGTTTATTCAATTTTTGTATTGAGATTATGTACCAAGTTTCGTTACTCTAGCTGTATGATAGCATTAAATGGAAATCGTTCTACGTGTAAACTTTTCAACCCCATTAAATGCCCCCCCCCCCCCCCCTATGGTCAGGGGTTGTTTTATGCAAAATGCCGGAAAACTTTTTCTTAGACTCTTGTGTAGAATACATAAATTAAGTCTTACGACTGTAGGTCGAAAAACATTTTTTGGTCCCCAATTGGACCTCTTAAAGAGGTGATTTTCAAAAAAATATTATTTATACAATAATTGCTTTAGTTTGATAAATGTATTCGCAAAGTTTCATCAATGCAGAATGATATTTTTTTTCCGCGTTTCATACTCAAAAACCATGCAAACAACCCATTACGGGTCGAATTTGAAAAAGGTGATACACGTGTTTCTTAATGTCTTTGGCTTAGTACATTGACAAAATTTCATATCCATGTGATGAAAAAAAAAAACACAGGTGTTGATTTTACAAAAATGCTCAAAATTACTTTGTTCAATGGTTGTGTTGATTTTATTTACTGAGTTTCGTTACTCTAGCTGCATCATAGCATGAAATGGAAATCCTTCTTTGTGCAAAATTTTCAACCCCTTGATATTACCTTAGGGGTTGTTTTTCGAAAAATGCCGGAAATAGGTTTCTTTAATTCTTCTGTACAATATATAAACTAAGTCTTATGACTGTAGGTCGAAAAACATTTTTTGGACCCCAATTGGACCCATTTCGGAGTTGATTCCCAAAACATCATGTATACACATGGATTGCTATAATTTGATAAATATAATCGCAAAATTTCATCAATGCAGTAAGTATGTCAAGTTTTTTCACGTTTCATACTCAAAAACCAGTCAACTCAAATCCTACTATAGGGGTCGATTTTAAAAAAATTGTAATACACGTATTTCTTTATTTCTTGTGTTTAGTACACTGACAAAGTTTCATGTTCGTGTGACGAATTTTTTTTCATACAAACTTTGGGTGCTCATTTGACCCACTTAGGGGTTGATTTTACAAAAATGCTCAAAATTAGTTTTTTAATTGTTGTGCTGAGTCTATTTACCGAGTTTCGTTACTCTAGCTGCATTATAGGATGAAATGGAAATCCTCTTTGTGCAAACTTTGAAACCCCACTGAAAAACCTTAGGGATAGTTTTTCAAAAAATGCTGGAAATAGGTTTCTTAAATTCTTGTGTGCAATATATAAACTAAGTTTTATGACTGTAGGTCGAGAAACATTTTTTGGACCCCAATTGGACCCCTTTAGGAGTTGATTTCCAAAAAAATGATTATTTGCACTTGGATTGCTATAATTTGATAAATATATTCGCAAAGTTCCATCAATGCAGTAAGTATGTTTTTATTTTACATTGTGTACTCAAAAACCATGTTAAAACCCCTTTTAGGGTCAATTTTAAAAAAGTTGTAATATACGTGTTTCTTTATTTCTTTTGTTCAGTACTGTAACAAAGTTCCGTTTCTGTGTGACGAAAAAAAATTTTTTTTCATACTTACTTTGGGAGCCCATTTGACCCACTTAGGGGTTGATTTTACAAAAATGCTCTAAATTAGTTTTTTCAATTGTTATGTTGAGTTTATTTACCGAGTTTCGTTACTCTAGGTGCATCATATGATGAAATGGGAATCCTTCTTTGTGCAAACTTTGAAACCCCATTAAATGACCTTAGGGGTAGTTTTTCGAAAAATGCTGAATTTAAGTTTCTTAGATTCTTGTGTGCAATATATAAACTAAGTCTTATGACTGTAGGTCGAGAAACATTTTTTGGACCCCAATTGGACCCCTTTAGGAGTTGATTTTCAAAAAATTATTATTTGCACTTGGATCTCTATAATTTGATTAATGTATTCGCAAAGTTTCAGCAATGCAGTATGAAATTTTTTTTCCGCGTTGCATACTCAAAAACGATGCTAAAACCCCTGTAAGGGTCGATTTTCAAAAAGTGGGATACACGTATTTCTTTATTTCTTTTGTTTAGTACACTGACAAAGTTTCATGTCCGTGTGACGAAAAAAATATTTTTTTCCATACAAACTTTGGGAGTCCATTTGACCCCCTTAAGTATGGAATTTCGAAAAATCCGTTCTTATTGTTCACCTAGACTATTTAAATAATGTTGGTTCCAAATTTCAAGATTGTACGTTATATGGTTTTTGCTGTATCGTGATTCCTAGAAAACACCCTGCTCTTTTATTAATATAGATTAATAAAAATGCGTAATAATCACAAATTTACATCCTGCGATTGATATTGTGAAAAACTGATTTAATTAATTGATGGTTAATTGTACCTACAATGTTATAAAGGTTTTAAATATAAAAAAAAAGATGTCAAAATTTCAATAACCAGACTTAATTTTTCATCGTTAACTTTTATGCATCCATAAAAAAAATCAAGGCCTGATTTTCGATTTAACATCTATAATAAATACATCATAGTCCACTTGGTAATTATACAAATCTACGGAAACCGAAAGAAAACGTGTCTGAAATTAAATTGGGTCTTCTTCGGTCCTCATTTTGTTGAAGTATTATTAAAACAAAACTAAAGAGGTCGGTGCCGCGGCCTCCTGGCTCCTGGCAGCTGCCTCACGTCAAACGAATAATTCGAGTGGCTACCAAAGAAATTTCATTTCCTGTTGCTTCTTAGTTTCTCGTTCCGAAAAACTCTGCGAATAAAGATTGTGCTATTTCTGTCCTATTTTTATTTGCGGCGAAGACAAGTGCCTACCTACATGTTTTAGTTGTATGGTTGTAGGAGTAATATTTTTTTTGTCGTATGGTTAGTGGCCAACCTGGTGTCAGAGTTTTCAAGCTGCCCTTAGGCCTCTGACTTAGCTTAAAGACTGCTGTCTAGATGACGGATCACGGAGACGGTCAGTTCAAATACCACTAAACAGTCACCCATCTAAGGACTGACCTTGCCTGACGTTGTTTACCCAACTGATCGTTTACCGAACAGTGGTTACAACTGGCTATGAACGTCTCCACTATTGTTTAGTGGTGTGGCAGAGTTTGTCCTCCTAGTGTGTCAGAGTTTTTCAATCTGCCTTTAGATTTATGACTGGTTTAACAACTGCTGCCTAGATAATAACAATTGGACCAATTTTTTACGTGCCCTCTGAAAAACGGAGACTTATAGTTCAAATGCTGCTAAACGGTCACTCATCTATGAACTGACCTGACCTGACATTGCTTAACCAAACTAACTTTGCTGACCGGTGCTCACAACGGGCAGCTCTTAGTTAGCAAGTTTAGCAACTGCAAGTTTAATAACTTAGAAGGTGTGTGATTGATGTAAGGTGAATGAATAAACTAGTTAATTTTAATGAGTAACTATGACTATTAACTTTGATGATTAACTATTGTCTTTGGCTACTACAATTGCTTAGAATATAAATGATACATCTAGTTAAGAGTATTCATATTTTAGGCATGTATGATTTTTTTTGTATTCATAGTCAACCCGACAAAAAAAATGTTGTACGTATCAATGTTGCTACCTCGTAATTTAATTCTCTGAAAAAATTTGATAAAACATAAAGAGCATAGTAATTATTATTAATAATACAAGTAATACCCGTCTATTGGCTGCTAATGATGAATGATGATGAATACAAGTAATTATGTTTAGTAAGTACATTATGTACTTACATATGTAACAAAAATTTACATATTAAAGTGTCCAGTCATCTAACCGACAGCTTATCTAATTGGACGGGGACTTTACCAAGAAAATAATTGCGTCTCCAGACAAAGGTCGGCTATTAATAAAATACCACGTCTTTCTGAATAAAATATTCAGCAGCTTATGAGATCGGTGATGCGCAAGCCCCGTTTTCTCACATTTATAATGCATATCTATTTCCTTTCTATTAGCTTACATTAATATGCGCTATTTCATTTACGTATGAATAATAATACCTATATGAGGTAAATATAATAATCTATCTATACTTATAATAAAACTGTAACAGGTCCAATTCTGTACATTGAAGATATTTTGAAAATTATGTTTGGAGGGCATTCTATAACCGATACTAAAGCCAAAAATGATTTTTTTTTATTTTTGTCTGTCTGTCTGTCTGTTTGTCTGTCTGTATCTCGGCTGAGCATCACGCCGAAACTACTGTATGGATTTAAACTAAACTTGGCATGATTTGAGTTAATACTCCGAGGTAAGACATAAGATACTTTTTATCCCGACATTCGGACGGTTCCCTTGGGAGAGGGGACTAAAATCAAAATATGTACTTGGTTATGCGCTTGCTCCAATTTTAACAATTTTTCATTGTAATTATAATAAATATTTGTAAGGGAACACCCATAGACAGTTGTTAACAATGTTTGGAAATTGATCAGGTTAAGCAACGTTAGGTATGGTCATTATATAGATGGGTGACCGTTTAACGCCATTTGAACTAAACGTCTCCGTGCTTCGGAGGACAAGTACAAACTGGGTCCAAGTTTTTAACCTACATTAAAAAAGGAGGTTTTGTATTCTATGCGAATGTATATTATTGAAAGTTTAGTTAACGTAAACACAGCGCGGGCGGAGCTGCGTGGGTATAGTATAAAATAAAGTAAAATTGTCGTTTACCCTTCGCTCGCAGTAGGTACCGATTTCTCGCCTAGAATATTGTTTCTATAGTTCCTAGTTTTTGTTATTAAAGCTACTTTTACGATAATGTTTCTAAGGACAGCCAAAATATTTATTAGCATGATGAAAATGAAATTTCAAATAAACCGCGATAAAATCCGTAGAAGTAGTTTGATTTCAATGTGTAATATTCGCGTAAGTAAAAGACAACATTATGAAATTTATAATATTAATTATCTTTTCTAATTCTTCTTCTGGAAATTATTAATAATATTACCTTAAATAACTGTAATTGTTTATTGAAACAAAATATTTACAGTTTATTTACAAATATGTACACTTAAACTAGGTAAAAAACTTCCTCGAAGTTGTCGCCGCACTGGGAGGGAAGGGTACCTAAAAGACTGGCGGCATTACCCCTTTGTATGGCCAAGCTTATACGTTGGCAGAAAAAGCTACCAGCCCGGCGGTCTCCTGAGACTTCGATAAGTTTGGATGAAATTTATTTTACCAAAGCGTGCGTCTCATGAGACCAAGGCCCCATGGTCTCCACCGCAAAGGGCGCAAATATATAGCTCGAACCTAGAGCTGCATACTTGCGTCGCTTTGCATCACTAGCGGTCGCCGCAGCCCCTCCAGCCGCCCTGCAAGTTGCCGGGGTGTGGGACGCAGCAAGTGTGTCGACACATGTCGCATCCTACACCAGCGGCTTACCATGTTGCCATGGTATTAAAGTGACACCATCAGGCCTCTTGCCGTCATCTCGTGTAATGCCGACTGGTTCCAGTACGGCAGGGACACCGGCAGTGACAAGCCCCCTGCGAATAATATCATTAAGGGTGGCATGGCGTGACATACGGCCAGCGCTACGCAAGCAAGACAGCCCGTGGTGACCATATTTATCTACGTACTCCCCACAGCGACAACGATGAGGAAGGTTGGTCCTGGCACCCACCCGCAAACAAACTGCAAGACTAAGTGTGGTGTTGGTCAATAAGGTACCAATATGAGACGATGGCATAGCCTGCAGCCAGTGACCGGACTCCTTCGCAGAGACAGCTAGCAACCGCGCACGATCCAAATCGTTAACGCTGGATGATAAAAGTGAATGCCAAATTGAATTTAAACCACTTTGGTTTATCCCACTGTCTCTGAGAGTGAGTTAAGATTGGAGGGTCGGAACCCGGGCAAGCCAACAGCCAGGCATTTCTGGCCTCACTCAAATACGTCACCTCAACAGATCCTAAGGCTGAGACAATAATATACCTGCTGAGGATTTCCGTACCGAGGAAATTATTTATTCTATTTTATTTTTATTAGATAAATTTATACTTCTCCAAGCGATAAACATGGTATTACATAAGACATCTGTTCGACTCACGTCTGTATCGCTGCGCGCGATCCCGACTATCCTCTGGGCTGTGGCTGAAAATCAGCGCTTTGCTCTTTGAGCAAATACATCGTTGAGCTACTGCCCGTTTGCATCACTGTGACACACACCTTGTCGAAAGTATGACAATTCAAGTTATTGTTTGCTTATTGTATGTATGTTCTTTTTTCACAGTATTTTGTTCTTTTTTTATTATCATGTATGTTTGTGTGTCTTTTGATGCAAACAAAAACTTTATCTATCTATCTAAATTTCATTTCATTTATACATATGCAAAAATTTAAAACTGTTCAAGCGTTCTGGACTGCAATAGTACATAAGGGACACATTTTTTATTAATAATAATAAATACTAGGTAGTACATAAAAACACAAAACGATAAAAGAAACAATGTTTAACTACATACTACGATAAAATGAGTTAGAGTAGGGAATTGCCTATTGTGGAATAATTTATGTAACGTAGGCACTATTTTAAGTACTGAAACATCGTATATTTTCAACGACAACATTCATAAAGAGTAATTCGAGCTAATTAGCGTCTGTCTACAGTAAAATTACACTGGACATACATATATCTTGTCTCATAATATATTTTAACTCGTAATTAAAGTGAACAAAAGAGATTGCGACACTTTAAAATGAATGAGGTAATAGTGAAATTATACACTGAAACCTAGATAACTTAGATTGTAGAACAAATAACGGAAGTTGTATGTATATTGTATAATGTATATACCGAATGGCCTCAGGCGCGGGCTGTGACCGTAAAACTGCTCAAAGCTAACTGAAGCGAAACTTGTTCAAGGCAAAAAGCTGCAGCAGCACACGGCCAACATGAATATGGCTGAACTTATAAATAGCTTTTGATGTTATATGTGTATAAACACTGATATAACATACAAATATTAAGGTCTGGCCATTACACAAAACTATAACAAGCCCGTGCTATGAACGAACATTGCACGGGATTGAAATGATGGAGACTATTATACCAAATGTATCATGTCATAACTAACGCGTTTAGTAACCGTATAGTATGGGAAGGGTAGCGTGAGGATAGTAGTAACAGGGGTATAGGTACTAAACGCGTTGTATATAATACAGAAATAATACTCTATGAACGAACGGCTTGAATCACACACAGAAACATAAAATAAAGATTATCTATCTATACTTATAATAAAACTGTAACAGGTCCAATTCTGTACATGGAAGATATTTTGAAAATTATATTTGGAGGGCATTCTATAACCGATAAGGTTTTGTAATCGATCGGGTTAAGCAACGTTAGGTAAGGTCATTAAATAGATGAGTGACCGTGTAACGCCATTTGAACTAAACGGGTCCGTGCTTCGGAGAGCAAGTAAAAAGTGGGTCCCAGTTTTTAACCGACTATAAAAAAGGAGGTTATGTATTCGATGCTAATGTCTGTTATTAAAAGTTTAGTTAACGTAAAAATAGCGCAGGCGGAGCTGCGTGGGTCAGCTAGTTGATAATAAAAATAAAGCCCTCCTGGCCGATACGACCACAGCGGCCAATCTTTCGCAAGATTTACACAGGAGATAATAGTGCACAAGTGTTTGCCTAAGCACTTGTGCTCAAACTCTTCCTTTCATCTCTCACAATTCCATGGGACGGAAAACAGACACGACCGGGGAGAGATCAGGTGCAGGACCAACTGTATACATGCCCATCCGACGCATGGATCATTTTACTTTATAGACAATCAGGTGATCGGCCTACATCGTCCTAGCCTATAAGGAACAACTGCGCCAACTTGTTGCTCCCTGCGGTATTCGAACCCGCGACCTCCGGTTCGCTTTCCCACTGCGCCACGGAGGCTACAATATATATATATTATTTATACTATAGCACTAATTGGGATAGTTGCCAAAGCGCTGTTGCGCCGGCTGGCGGCGCGGAGCGACAACGTCACTATGCCATAGTCCGCTTCGGGCTTGGCTGGTGACGGAGTGGTCTAGTGGTCGTTATTTTTAACCGACTTCAAAAAAGGAGGAGGTTCTCAATTCGTCTGTATATATTTTTTTTTTTTTTTTTTTTTTTATGTATGTTCGCGCATAACTCTGGCAATTATTAACCGATTTGAAAAAATCTTTCTTCCATCCATTCTTCAATCCATTGATTGGGTCCCATAAAAAAATTATTGCTTAGTAATAAGTAGTTCCTAAAAAAACAAGAATGGTGACTGCGCACTGAGAGTTGCAAGAAAGCCTATATAGATGACGTTTTAGTAGCTCGGACTCGCTCGGTCGGACAAAAATGGTCATAACTCTGGCAAATATTTACCAATTTCAATGATTCTTTTTTTATTCGAAAGAAGAAACCACTGTATCGAATCTGTATGAATTTTATTACAACCGGATAAGAACTTCCTGGAGGACCATGAACGATGTGGAGGAATTTATCTGGTAAAAACCATAAAACTGATGTTCTCCATTACATTGCTCTGACAATTATGAACCGATTTCGATGATTCTTTTTTTATTCGAGAGAGTAAACTACTATGATGTTTCCATGCAAATTTCATTACGACCGGATATTATTTTCTGAAGAAACATGAATTATGTAAAACTATGTAGACGATAATGTGATCATAACCTACCTAGATAATTTTACGGTTTTCGATGGTTCAATCTTTTTATATGAAAATATCACTAAAAAGGTTAAAATAAAATCTTTTTAAAAAAAATTGAACCGACTTCAATATCACTGAAAAGTATAAAATAATTTAAATATTATTGAAGTTGGTGCCAAATATACACAGCAGGTACGCTAACACCAACTTCAAAAATATTTAAATTATTTTATACTTTTCAGTGATATTGAAGTCGGTTCAATTTTTTTTAAAAAGATTTTATATATTAATGCATTTGCATAGTAAGGTCAAGTTTTGGTTCAGTGTACACAGAACTTCTTTTTTTTAATAAGCGAGCAGAAGGTCTATAAAGGCAACATTACGCAATTCACCTAAAAGCAATTCATGTTTTGATTTCAAGCAAATCCTTAATAATTCTACTAGGTTTTTAAAAATGGTCACTCATTTTAGGTGAATCATACTCAGTTCATTTATTAGCACTAATTAGCAGTCTCATATTTAGTGTTAATGATGCAATACGAATAAAAATTAAACGGTAACTTACTCATATTATGATTCACCGAATGTGGCCTTTTCATACGACGTAAAGCTACGTGCACTACGGACACTAACTAGTTTTTAACAGACTTCAAAAAAGGAGGAGGTTCCCAATTCGTCTATATATATATATATATTTTTAACCGACTTCAAAAAAGGAGGTTCTGTATTCGACGCGTGTAATATTGAGAAATGCGTAATATTCATATATGTTAGTCTATGTGGGCTTCTAAACAAATTTACCAAATTTCACGAGTGTATGTATGTATGTAGGTTTGTCCGCGGATTTCTCAGAAACTACAAGTCCGATTTCGAAAATTATTTTTGCAATAGTTAGAGTATTTTTCAACTTAGGGTAGAGTACAAGTTTCATCAAAATCGGTCCAGTAGTTTAAGAGATATAAACTTTTAATGTTTTCAGTAAGTTACTGTAATGTAGACGTTCGAGTTGCGTGATAGTGCCAAGATAGGTATCAACCTATCTTGGTAAAATAAGTCACTAAAAAGTGTAAAATAAACTATTTAAAAAAAAATAAAAACCGACTTCAAAGTAAATTATCTAAAAAGCATAAAATAACGAAAATATTATTGAAGTTGGTGCAGAATATACACAGCAGGTACGCTAACACCAACTTCAATAATATTTTCGTTATTTTATATGCTTTTTAGATAATTTACTTTGAAGTCGGTTTTTAATTTTTTTTAAATAGTTTTTAATTGATGAATATTTGACAGGTGAAATTATTTAAAAGCAATGATCACGTGGTCTGACTATTAATTTGTAGACAGTTTTAACAGGGCGATGCTCCTTTCAGTATTCTGTTAAAACTCTCAAGAAGAAACCCTACTTAAGTTAAGTGGAACCTGTAGGATGTTCATTGCGGAATTTTTATTACTGCGCGGCGGTCAGACGAGGACACTCCTTTAGTCAAGTCAAAAGTCAAAGTCAAAAATAGTTTATTTCAAATAGGCTTAACGCTAGCACTTTTGAAAGGTCATGTATTTTTTTTTTTTAAAAGCTACCACCGGATCACAACGCGGCCTCAACTGAGAAGATCCGGCAAGAAACTCAGCGGGCTTGTCATTTTATCACTTTTTTTTTTTAAACAGTGTGTCATGTTACAGTTAGATCAGAGCGACAGTGTGTCTTGCCGTTCAAAAGATCAAATAATACAGGGAAAAAAAATAATAAAATACGACAAACTAAAAAGCCAAAGGGATAGTAGTCGGACCAGTCCCCCCAAGCAGCACCCGCGCACGAGTTGACTCGAGCAGTCGAGTTTATACAAATATTTCCTTACGAAAATGTGTACTTAAATTTTGTATGATGTAGGCTTAGAATCATGAGGATTTCAGAATCTCCAGCCAATTATACATCACCATTGAAGTATACATTTCATATTCACCACATTTGTTTACTAGTACTGCTACAACATGAAATGTATAATCTGTTTTTCTAACTATTTAAGTATTTATATTTTTTTCGCGGTGGAAACCTTCAAAACGTCACCGGGAGCTGTAGGGCTCGACCGGGGTATGTGGGGTTCTTACCCACTTAAACCCCCGCGGCGCTGCATCTGCACATTGGGGGGCGCATTGTAGCCCCCCGGGAACCTGTCACGGTGCTCATGGGGCCGGGGGTCGCAACCCCGCCGCCGCCGCACCGTCCTCCTCGGAGTCGCCGCCGTACACAATGGACGTCCTAGGTCCTAGGACGCCCAGATCCCGAACGACTAGCGACTCCGAAGGAATTAAAATATTTGTTATGCCAACCCTCGTCATGAGAAGCAAAATTAAGTTAACTTATTTGAACATTTTCAGGTACATGAAAGTTCCCGATCTAGCCTGAGGGTAAGTACCTTAAGTAAGTAAGTAGTACTTGCATAGATTAATTTACGGGTGTAAAATATTTTTTATTAATTTACAATTAAAAACCTTTGCCGTTGTCATACAACCTAACAGAAAACTAAGTAAGTATATTTATTATTGTTTCTTTCTCGAACTCGCTGTTTTTCAGTATAGAACTTTCTCAAATAGTTACTGAACGCTTCAATTGATTATTGGTATTTTGTTATCGTTTCGAAAATAAAATGGTTCAATCCACTGGCCTTTGTAATACGATATTTGTTTTCGGAAAAGGCCTCGTTATTTCTATCATTAAAAATTGTCTTTATAGCTTCGTCCAAAGCTTTGGAATTTGGAAGCCGAAGAAGCTTTGGAAATTCAAGAAGGGTGAAATAAAATGGTCTCTCCATTTCATACTTGATAATTAACTTGTTTTAAATTTATTTATTTGTGATTAGTACGAATCAGTATGTATAGTAGGTACTTATATAAATAAAAATTGTTATTGTCAACTGCTTCGCTCTCACGTATTTCACCAAGTAAATATTATGTATACAGGATGTGGTTCTGCATTCTTGCCATATTTACGGAGGTTGATATATACCTTTTAAAGAACATAAATCAATCATTAAATGATATACGTAAAATTATGAATATTTTTTTAAGTTTGGTACGATAATAAATCCCGTGTGCAACCGTCACTATAAAATAACCCCGTCTGGCACCACTCTTCGCGCAAAGTAGGTAAACAAGAGCACTCGCGGAATTGCCATCCTTGGGACCTATACTGAGCGCTCGAGAGCTCTTATTCTGGTTGAACGTTAATCATGAATCATTAATTATCTTTTAGTTATTAGCCACTGAATTATTAATCTATTTTTAATCAATTAACATAACCCTTGACTGTTAGGTCTACAAATATGCCAAAAATGCAAAATGTATTAAACTTATGTCTCCTTTAGGAACTACAATTCAACAGACATATGTACACAGATATACATAGACGTCAAACTTACAGTAGGTACTTACTACTCCTTTTGCATCGGGGTTATTATACACTTATCCTTTGGGAACGTCTTTGTAAGTAATCACCGCGTTATACTTTAAAAATATTGAAACATCCATGTCCTAAGAACTATAAAACTTAAATTTATCCAAATTTCATCAAAGTCCATCACTGCACTGTAACTGATAATACAATTGGAGAATTAATAACTAATGTATGTATTGACTTAGGTGTCAAGAGCATTGTAGCTATCCATCTGCAATCATTACGCATACGCAATGCTTCATGGTATGCGAATGTCCAAAGTTGCAATAAAAAAAAGATACGGCTCGGTTACAGTTTTGTTTTTTGTTTTACTACATAAGGCTATATATAGATCACCAATTATGTTTTAGAATGTAACAAAATATGGTGAAATTAAATTTATTTTACAACTAGCTGACCCACGCAGCTCCGCCTGCGCTATTTTTACGTTAACTAAACTTTTAATAACAGACATTCGCATCGAATACATAACCTCCTTTTTTATAGTCGGTTAAAAACTGGGACCCACTTTTTACTTGCTCTCCGAAACACGGACCCGTTTAGTTCAAATGGCGTTAAACGGTCACCCATCTATTTAATGACCTTACCTAACGTTGCTTAACCCGATTGATTACAAAACCTTGATAACAACTCTCTATGAGTGTTCCCTTACTAATATTTATTATATTATAAAGAAAAATTGATACAATCTGACCAAGCGTATAACCAAGTACCCATTTTGACTTTAATCCCCTCTCCCAAAAGTGCCGTGCTAGATTACGGGATAAAAAGTATCCTATGTCCTACCTCGTAGTAAGATATCAAATCATGCCAAGTTTCATTTGAATCCATTCAGTAGTTTAGGCGTGATGCTCAGCCGTGATACAGACAGACAGACAGACAGACAGACAGACAGACAGACAGACAGACAGACAGACAGACAAAAATTAAAAAAATTACATTTTCGGCCTCAGTATCGGTTATAGAATGCCCTCCAAAAATAATTTTAAAAATATCTTCAATGTACAGAATTGGACCTGTTACAGTTTTATTATAAGTATAGATTTTCATAGAAATATTAAAGGTGGTAAAATGTATTCCAGGTTATCAGGGTGTTCCAACCCAACATTCAGCGATAGAAAATATATCACTAATAGCCTAGTGAAGAAAAAAGGGTCCTATTCAACTGGATCGTACCGTTCTTCTTTTAATCTGTTCAATGTGCTATTAGAGTCACAACTTGCGCCGTTCTTTCTTAATTTATGTTAGCACGAAACCCTAAACCTGCCTCCGTACGACTTTTACTTTGTTTAAAATTGCCCTGCGGGCATTAACCAGCGTTTAGGACTAAAATGTTATCAATTAAGTAAAAGTTTATCACGGTTAGTTAGTTAGTATATCATGCTAAATATTATGTTCTTAATCTGACAGTTGTAAGTAGATAGGTACTTACATAATTTATAGGTACTTAGCTAGCTTTAATGCGTTTAATAAAAACATACACAGCTAAATTCAATATCTTGTTAGTCGTTTACTCTTGATGGTATTTCAATCACAACAGATTCTTTCGCGATGCGATGTAACCAAAATTACTCTAAAATAACCATTTAAAAGTTATAGGATTTCGTGTCAAAATAAGCACCCTAAAGTTTAGACAAGTGCCGTTCAGCGCTTGAGTTATGATATCTAATAACTTGTTAATTGCGAGACTTGTAGGTGTTTTTAAGTAAGTACCTAATCTATTATTTGTTCATATTCTATAAGAGATAAAAAATTTAAATAATTTAATGAGAATAAAAACCGCAATTTCTATAGTCTTTACGAAGAAAACGTTCTAACAAACTACGTGAGGTGACTGAAATGGACGTTTCTAACTGTACTCTTCTGTGCGGTAGCATGGTGTGACAGCTGTTTTAATTTGATGTTCAATTAATTTTTTAGACACAATACCATGTTGGCGGGGAAAATATATTTAATTTATTACTACAGTTATTACTGATTATTTTAATTTTACGACTGTGGCCCCTTGATTATTAAGGTGAAAAAGAACAGTTTGTCTAAAGTCACTCGCACCATGTTACACCGCACAGAGAATAGTAAACTACATTTTGTTTGCGTAGCAGTTAAAATACTATTAGCGGTTCAAAACAAAATTACATAAGTATACCGACTCGCACGGCACCCTATTTTGCACGGTGTAAATCGATCGATCATTACGTATCCGGATGCAAATATCTGCAACGACCCTGATGCACCAATTACATCATAGGTATTAGTGTCCAAAAATACGTGTTTTTTTATACTACCAAGGTGGCGCCTGATGGTAAGCAGTCACCGCAGCCTATAGACGCTAGCAACACCAGAAGAATCACAAGCGCGTTGCCGACCCTTAAGACATTAGATATCAAGTCTTTGTGTCCGGTAATTTCACCAGCTACAGTCCCCTTCAAGCCGAAACAGCAATGTTTACACACTGCTGCTTGGCGGCAGAATATCTGAAACTGCGGTGGTACCGACCTGGGCGGTTCCTTGCACACGGAAGCTACCACCTAGTAACCGTGCGATTGCATCGTACCTACTTGTATATTTGTAAGAGTTATAATAGATAGTAAGAGTTGTATGTTTTACGTTCATAAACTTTGTTTTTCTAAACAAATCGATGTGACTTTAAAACTTGCATGTTCTTTGTAGTACCTACGCTTTGTTACCTTTTCAGTAAGTGTAATAATAAGGTATTCAGGTCACGTGGCTATTCTCTTTGGATAAATAAGATGTAGGAATATACAAATATATATGTATATCGACCCAACACGGACCCTTTTTTAGGACCCTCAAAAGCAGGACTGTATTTATAAAGCCACATAATATTTTATGCCGTAGTAAAAGAGACCTGATTTAACAATAATATGATAACATTTATATATGTACGAAAATATATTATTTATGATATAAATTGATTTCAAACAAAATTTGCCCTTGATTTGAGGTACTTACGATTTATACAAATTTCCATTTATAAATCTATCTTGAGACAATTTTTTTTATAATATTTAAAAGCCAGAGCTTGACTATAGTGTAGCATAGCTACATTGTTTTTCACTATATTATAACAAATGATTACGAAAAACAGACTTATTAAGAAATATATTATAGTTCCTATTTCATTAAAACAAGGGTACAAGACATTGTGCTCAGATAACTAGGTCAGGCGCTTAGTGGAGTAGTTTCCATATCTTTTAGATTCGCTATATATTGTTTATATAGTTTATATAATATGGTAGCTTGGGGTTGATGGAAGCTGCAGCAAGCCTCTCTGCTATTCTTTTCACCAAAAGAATAAAACTTTTATATATTTCTTTGTTCTTTTACAATTTTCACGTAGGAAGGTATTTAGTTATTAAGGGGCGTGGTATAGCCGCTCGCTTGTGCCATCATTTCTTTTAATACCTGCAAATAAAATAGTGTCTCAACGAGAGACAAAGGAAATCGAGTTGCTAGGCAGAATGTGGGCGGAGTCTTCTAGACCTTTCCATCCCTTCTTTTGTAACTCGATATTTTTAATGCAGCGCATAGGTCTCACACACATCAAATAGTCTTTGCCTGGAACACACGTTCCACAGTTGAGTTGGAATCGTGAAGAATAGTTTATTCCATATAAGTTATTTTTATCAGAATCTGTATTAATAAATAAATTCAGTGAACATACCCAGTATTAACTGGGTTTTACTGCTACGGCAAGAATCTTCCTCTGGTTAGAGGGTTGCCACCTCCGAGTTGAGGTCTCGCCGAGCTGATCAAGGTTGATCAGTTTCTCCGTTTCCGGGTCTACGCCCGGCTACTGCGACCGGGACGATAGTCCGGTTCCTCCCTGCGAGGACTCCAGGCTTCAGCCAGCCGAAGACATCGTCCGAGGGCTCGCCGTTCTCGCGCCCTCCAACTGTTTAGTTGAGTTACCAACCATTTGTAGAATCGAACAAGCTATAACCAAATAACGAATCTCCCTGTATTCTTCTCTGTAATTAATTAATTTTATGTAAATAAATTTGTGTAGTCCTATTTAGTGTTTTTATTTAATAGCTCATGCTCGCCGACTAGGCAACACTGGCGCCAACGTGGTTTTTATAGCTTGTTCGTTTTTTTTTTCTTTTGGTGGTGGTTGGCGTGTTTTTTTTATTTCGTGTCGTGGTTGGAAGATTTTTTCATTCTCGCAGCAAGCCTCCGCCGTGTGGTACCCGGCCTACTTTGCAGAATCGGTCCACCCCTACTCATCCTAGGGTATCGTAAGAGGCGATTATAGGAACCACGGAGCGAATTCCGTGGCAGGTTTTTCGTAAACTAGGTCTGTTGGCCTTCAGCCGCAGATCTAGGGTCACTAGATAGGGGGCCTAGTGACACCACAGCATACCACCAACGCTGTGTTTTGTGTATTTTTTTTTCTTCCAAAAATTTTTTTTACGTAATTATTCCTGGCCTAATTTTAATTTATTTTTTGTATTTTATGTGTATTTTCAGCCACGACCGATAATTCTGTTGTGTATTGTGTGTTTTGTGTAATCCTGTATAGGTATTATCACGTATAGGTCTATTTTTTCACGATTCCAACGCAAAGATTTTACCCGGTATATTTTTTTTTTATTATTCTAGCAATATAAATTGCCTAATGGCGGTTTCAGTCGCCAGCACATTTTTTTTTTAAATTAATTTATACGTACAAAATCAAAATGATTTTATTAAGTAGTTTTCTTTATCGGGTAAAGTGCAAGTTAAAACATATAAAGTCAAGTTAGTAGTATACATAGTAGTTTTTTTAGCCAGAATCATTAATTCGGCAATATTAGTATATTTAATCAATTTTTTTTAACTTAAATGGATAATTATTAATTATTAAACATGACATAATTAATATCGAATCTTGGACTACTAATGAGCGTAATATTGAAATATAATTTTTTAAAAGTATTATTTTCTTTTTCATAACTTATACTATGGGCACTATTTCAATGTTGTAACTTCTACTATGATTTACCAGTCAGCTTTCCATCAACCATCATAAAACAAAATTTTTTTTTAGCTAATTGTATTATCGATATAATAAGTATATTATATCGATGTGTTCCTGCCATTATGGTACATCGCCGTGCGTCTCGGCCGTTGAGGAATGTGGGTTGTCACAGAACTACCTCCAATATAGTTGATATTTTTGATATCGCTTATCAGTAATGTTTAACGCTAGCCGCAGTACGAATCACACATAGTCGATCATTAACTTTGTTTACATTCAGTAAATAACTAGGTCAACCGGTACGTTACGTTAGTGAACTTAGTAGATATTATGGTTACTTGCTACTAGTGAAGAGTAGTGAGGTTTTTAGTGGAATGTAGTGTATAAACACTCATAGTGATTTACAAATAGGGTTGATACTTTAGATTTTTTTTATAAAACATTTTTTTAACAGTGTTCGTGCTGTTTGTTTTACAGCAGTTTGGATAAGTAGGTATGTACCTATTTTGTATGTATGTCTGTTTAGTTTCAGATCATAAAATATTTTTTTAATAATTTTTATTAGTATTCTGAACATATAACGGGGTGTTAATACTACGCCATTCCGTATGTATGTCTTCTTGTTATATCTCATAAAATATTTTTTTTTTTCACTCAATTTTTTTTTAAAATTCATTCGGTACTGCGGTGAATTGCGAAACTATACAGTATGTATGTTCGTCTTGTAGTTAATTCCTATAAACAAAAAAAAAATATTTTTTTAGAATGCTTTTGTTTTGCTAAGTAGTAGATTTAGACAGTTACTACGGCAGTATGTATGTCCGTCTGTTAGTTTATTTTACTAAATATTATTTTTTTAACTAGTATCCATTTAGCAGAATATGATACGATATTCTGTGGTATGTTAGTATGTCTGTTAGTTGTTTCTCAGAAACAAATTTTTTTTCAGTATTTTATATCCATGGGTGATTAATACTATAGTAAGTTGTATGTTTGTATGCGAGTCATTACTCATAAACAATTTTTTTTATTAGTTTTTTTTAACAATAAATCAACGAGGTTTTTATGATTTTCTTCTTCCTCTTGATACTGTCCTTTGTATTTTCTGGAGCGGGGGTTACGGACTCCAACCAAAAATAAGCCGTCGTAACGTCTTTTCTAAACAGCGGATTTAATAACTGTATAAACAAGCCAATATTAACTTTTCTTTTCATCTGTACTTGTACTATGGGGACATATATATATATTTAATTTTTCAGTGTGTTCGTGCCACAAGAAAAGTACGGAAGCGGGGTTAGGCCACTTCTTAAATAAGCCTTAGGCCGTAGGTTATGTTTATTTTTATTAGGGTTTTTTTTCCTGGGGTTTACTTATATTAATGAAGAAGATATCATAAATTACCTATATTGACTACATATTTTATTTTTTTTCAATTCTTTTGAATCGGTCAACAGTTTTATTGGTGTCTTAGTTGATGAGTTTAGATCGCTGTGTATCTAAACTCGTTTTGCTGTCTTTTATACAGCGTTTTGGTGTCTTTTATACACCGTGTTGGTGTCTTTTATACACCGTGTTGGTGTCTTGTATACACCGTTTGCTGTGTCGCGCTGTGTCGACGCAGTTCTTTTTAGGGCATTATACTGTTGTACCATTTACGTTGAGAAAAATATATAGTCAATATTCATTGTGTAGGTTTAGTTAGCTGCTTATCTCCAAAACATTTAACATCTTGCACTGATAGTATGAGCGCATAATCTGATACGATTGTGATCTCTATTTCGCATGCAGGCGACAGGAATCGCTTCTATAAAGATTGCTGCCGCTACCTTGAATGATTGGTTGTATGAAAGTGATGTATGATTGTAGTAAGCTATCAGGGTAATTTCCTTCGGGAGTTTTGTTCTTTAGGTAGTAGAGAACAAAACTCTTACTAAGCGAGGGGGATATGTAGCATAGCTACATTGTTTTTCACTATATTATAACAAATGATTACGAAAAACAGACTTATTAAGAAATATATTATAGTTCCTATTTCATTAAAACAAGGGTACAAGACATTGTGCTCAGATAACTAGGTCAGGCGCTTAGTGGAGTAGTTTCCATATCTTTTAGATTCGCTATATATTGTTTATATAGTTTATATAATATGGTAGCTTGGGGTTGATGGAAGCTGCAGCAAGCTTCTCTGCTATTCTTTTCACCAAAAGAATAAAACTTTTATATATTTCTTTGTTCTTTTACAATTTTCACGTAGGAAGGTATTTAGTTATTAAGGGGCGTGGTATAGCCGCTCGCTTGTGCCATCATTTCTTTTAATACCTGCAAATAAAATAGTGTCTCAACGAGAGACAAAGGAAATCGAGTTGCTAGGCAGAATGTGGGCGGAGTCTTCTAGACCTTTCCATCCCTTCTTTTGTAACTCGATATTTTTAATGCAGCGCATAGGTCTCACACACATCAAATAGTCTTTGCCTGGAACACACGTTCCACAGTTGAGTTGGAATCGTGAAGAATAGTTTATTCCATATAAGTTATTTTTATCAGAATCTGTATTAATAAATAAATTCAGTGAACATACCCAGTATTAACTGGGTTTTACTGCTACGGCAAGAATCTTCCTCTGGTTAGAGGGTTGCCACCTCCGAGTTGAAGTCTCGCCGAGCTGATCAAGGTTGATCAGTTTCTCCGTTTCCGGGTCTACGCCCGGCTACTGCGACCGGGACGATAGTCCGGTTCCTCCCTGCGAGGACTCCAGGCTTCAGCCAGCCGAAGACATCGTCCGAGGGCTCGCCGTTCTCGCGCCCTCCAACTGTTTAGTTGAGTTACCAACCATTTGTAGAATCGAACAAGCTATAACCAAATAACGAATCCCCCTATATTCTCTTTTGTTATATTTTAATTTTATTGTAATAAATTTGTGTAGTCCTATTTAGTGTTTTTATTTAATAGCTCATGCTCGCCGACTAGGCTACACTAGTTCCATCTGATGGAAAGCGGCGACGCAATCGTGGATGGTAAAGCTTATTAAAAGCCTATTTACTATACTCTTGAAGACAGTCACATTCTTATCGGGTGGACCAACGCAGACAAATTATTCCAGTCCTAAATCTTATATTTCATTCGAGTTTAATAGGCAAAAGTGTACAATTATCTTTGAAGAACGATACTTTATTTAAATCTCATAAAAATGTGTAAAATAAAATCATCAATAACTTATTCATTCAATGGAATAGGATATAATACCCCTGTACACCTAAATTTAGGGAAGCATTACTAGAAACGGGGGCATCCGACTTTACCGCTCAGCGTTTCGTTCAAATGAAATCCTATTAAAACTTTTTCCATTTAACATTTTACTTTAGAAAAATGCCCCGGATCCTAACATTAAAGTTAATAATGGTATCCGATTACAACATAGTAGATAATTCTTAATTACTGAAAATGTTTCGAACTATTGTGCGGGTAATAATACCACTTAAAATTTCAATGTATCATTGATTTGAGTGCAGAAAGGCATTTGCTATCGCTATATCTGAATTATATCTAGTTGAAGATTGAAATAAAGGGGTTGTGTTATAGAGGACTGAAATACGTACCTAGGTATAAATTTGATGTAATTTACGGACCTGTTACCTCTAGTGGTTAAATACCCTGGCCGCTACGCAATTGATCGTGGGGTTGATTCAAGCCAAGTCTGACTGTTATTTACAAAAATATAGTAAGTATATATGTAGTAGTATTAGTATCAGTTGTCTGGCTTCCATAGTACAGGTTCAGTTTGGGATCAGATCACCTTGTGTCCCAGAATATTATTATTATTTATTGGAATACAGTCGTAGCACTTACACGGAAAAAAATGGTTTAGCTGTGGTCGCTAAATTGGTTTTGCTGCCAATTCATTTGCTGCTCTGTATAATATCTTAGGTACATCAGCAAAGCATTGTGTATTACAACTAAGACCACTTAGCTATTATTGATAACGACATTTAGCTATAAGAACTACAAAAAATTAACAGGTGTTACAAATTGTTTAACAACTATCGCAAACTTTTTTCGCTATATCATCAAAACAACATTAGGGGTTGCCCTTAGCTGTGGCTACAAAGCATTATTACCATTTATGGATAAATACTTCGTCATTATTGCAAAAAGATAGATGCCTTAAGCAGCAAAGGCATGTCTGTATTGGTCCTGCTAATAGTCTTTGCAATCACTGCAAATGATTTTGCAACCAGTACTAAATTTGTTTGCAGATGAATCTGTGAAGTTTAATTTGCTAATACTATTCAAACTCTTAGTAACTATTCCAAATTATTTTAAACACCACAACTAATATTTTGAGCTGTGGTTGCTAATTATAATGTCTTCATATAGCTAAATGGTATTTGCAATCACTGCATATAATTTTGCAACAAGTACTAAATTTTTTTGCAGATGAATCTGTTAAATTTCATTTGCTAATATTGTTCAAAATCTTAGTAACTATTCCAAATAATTTTAAACAACACAACTAATATTTTTAGCTGTGGTTGCTAATTATAATGTCTTCCTATAGCTAAATGGTCTTTGCAATCACTGCAAATGATTTTGCAACAGGTACTAAATTTGTTTGCTGATAAATCTGTTAAGTTTCATATGTTAATATTGTTCAAAATCTTAGTAACCCTTCCAAATTATTTTAAACAACACAACTAATATTTTTAGCTGTGGTTGCTAATTATATTGTCTTCCTATAGCTAAATGGTCTTTGCAATCACTGCAAATGATTTGGCAACAAGTACTAAATTTGTTTGCTGATAAATCTGTTACGTTTCATTTGTTAATATCTTAGTAATATTGTTCAAAATTTTAGTAACCCTTCCAAATTATTTTAGACAACACGACTAATATTTTTAGCTGTGGTGGCTAATTTTAATGTCTTCCTATAGCTAAATGGTCTTTGCAATCCCTGCAAATAATTTTGCAACAAGTAATAAATGTTTTTGCAGATGAATCTGTTAAGTTTCATTTGTTAATATTGTTCAAAATCTTAGTAACCCTTCCAAATTATTTTAAACACCACAAGTAATATTTTGAGCTCTGGTTGCTAATTATAATGTCTTCATATAGCTAAATGGTCTTTGCAATCACTGCAAATGATTTTGCAACAAGAACTAAATTTGTTTTCTAAATCTTAGTAAACCTTCCACATTATTTTAAACACCACAACTAATATTTCGAGCTCTGGTCGCTAATTATATGTCTTTATATAGCGAAATATCTTATTAATACTTTCAAAATAACTTAACAGTGAACCATAATAATACCTTGTCAGGGGTAGCAAACTAGAGTTGCGTGAGTTTTATAAGATCATTTTGGAACTTTATCTATTTGTTCTAAATTTTACAACTATTTTTTTACAGCAAGTTACAACAACGCACAACGGCCAGTGTTCTTTATGCAGTCTCGTAAAGATAAATATATATCAAAATTTTCAAACTAACGGTTTCACTGACGGTTTCCATTACGAACCCAAGCGATCAAGGCATAGTGTAAGGGGTGAGCCATTATATCGACACACCCCTCTATATGGAGGGGGTTCTGGACATAGCCCACCAGCTGGCCGTGTGCGGGTTGGCAAACTACACACGTCTATTTTTGAATGACGTGCAGGTTTCCACACGATGTGTACTTACATCGTACACTGCACCATAAGACAAGTGATAATCAATATTGAAATTAAGATGACATGAAATAAGAAAATCTCCGAGGTGCAAGGCGTTGTTTGAACATGTCCCATGTTCAAACAAGGTGTGCTCAAGGCATGCTTTTTGACAACTTTTCTTGACTTCTGTTGACTAAAATAAATATCTCGATTTTACACGTATGTACTTCATACATGCATCTAACCCGTGGGGTGTCCGGCTAAGAATAACACCCTCCCTTCTTCTCCCGTTGGGAGTCTGTAAGAGGTGACTAAGGGAAAATAAGAAGACGGGCAGCAGCGTCTTTCTATTGGATTACCTACCATCTATACTGCGGTCCCCAAGACGCCTGCCAAGCGAGGGAATTATGGCAACCCCTCCCTTCTAAGGGCCTTTGTTCAGCAGTGGACTACTTTAGGCTGCTGATGATCATACATTTCGTGGATGGTTTTATATATTTAGGTATACATATCTACTTGTTGCCTATTATTATGGATATAATACCTAAGATAATAATAAAACACTGTTTACGGTTACTCAATCTTATGTAGTAATAGGCATTTACTACCTATTAAATACTTGCGTTTTAGTTTGAATTATAAAACGAGCCCGAATTTTTTTGCCACTTTTGCAAATATTATATTTGTAACAATACCATAGAATAATTTGCCAGTACAGCTAACAAGATTAGTGTTTAACTCAGATAACGGGCCTTTAAAAGTATTACCAGATATACCAGAATGGTTTATGGAATCCGCCAAAATAGTGAACAAATGGATTTGACTGTATTCACTCGGTCTCTGAGATGGGTTTTAAACATTGATATGTCCCACAGTGAGTAAAACCGGGATAACATCAGCAGTGCCCACGACTTATACGCGTGATCTTTAGTTCATTGTAAATAATGAAGAAAATAAAAAAGAACCAAATGACCAAAAATTCTATAGATAGGTACGATAAACGATGAGGATTTCGAATATTTGTTAGAGTAGGTATGATACATTCGGAGTAATATCGTAAGTATATCATTTCGAATGTAATCGTCGTCAATTTTGAGAGTTGATATACGAATCCAAGATCTGTGGTTATTAGACAGACTTTCCTCAATAATGCGCAACTGCTTACAGTAGATACGTCCGATGGATCATTAGGGTCCATTGAGATATTGCTTTAGGCTCTCCAAACTTTCGCGCATTCAAGGGTTACCTTCCAGCTCCATCATCAGATCCTCATATTGGGAAAAGTCAATGGAACTCTTAAAGCCGAGCGAGCTCTCAACCGAGCCTAAATACGATGTGATTACTAGTACCCACTCCAGGGTTCCTTTACCCACCTTCCAGTTCCATCATCAGATCCTCATTAGTGGTCAAAGTAAATAGAATTCTTTAAAACAAAACAAATGAGTCCAAACTCGATGAGTTTACTAGTAGCCATCTAAGGGTTCTCTTATCCACCTTCGAGATTTATCATGCGATCAGCTCGATAATACTATATTAATATATTGTCACGGGTCTTTGACACATGTGCAAAATTCCAAACGATTTGAACGTGTAGAAGTGGGTGAAAATGGAGTGGCAATATTCTATTACCATCATATATACCTACGTACTTATTACAGGTGAAACTAATAAAAGCGCGTTTAAAAGGCGTTTAAGCTAGCTGCTCATATTATGGCGAACACACAGACAGCAGATACAGGCTTAGTACTTGTCAAGACAAATACATCTAGCCTAAACACGACGGGGTTATTTTGGGTATTTCAGTAGTTCCAATGGTCACCATTATGGTCCAATATTAGTAAGTATGTTTTTCGTAAGACAAGAAAGCGAGTTAATAGGTACAAAAGAAACGTTTTAAAACGAGCCCGAATATTTTAACGACTGTTGCAAATATAGTATTCGCTGCAGTAGCATACAATAATTTGGGATGGTAGCAAATTTATTCGCGTTTTGCGCGGACAAATGCAATAACGGTTCTTGCAGGTGTTGCCAGAGTGACGATTCACTTAATCACATCAATTCACCAAGACTTTGCAGCTCGCTTTACGACTCGATGAAACGCTATAATATAACGTGTTAGTTGTTTATTTAATAGGCGATAAATATTGAAAATTATAATAAATATGGTTTCATACTTTTCATAGCGTGATTTTTCGCTAGTTGGGTTATAGTTTTTGAATTTACTTTTTTCTTTTTGAAATCTCAACAAAGTTATCAACTTTGAGTCATAGTGTTAAAAAATATAATGGTTCCATGAAATCTCAAACTAAACCTCTGTAAAATACGTTGATGTGATAGATATCGAAATCATTGAATCATTGATCTTGAAATACAAAAGATAGTACTTAATAAAAAAATATAAGATGTTATTGACCACTTTACCACAATAACATTCTTCAATATATAAGAATAAAGCTCCTTCAGAAAGTTTGAGGTGTGTGGCCCTAGATGTCTAACAAGTACGGCAGCTTGCTTGGTGGATGTATAAAGTGTCTCCGGCGGCGGGCTTAAAGGCAAGACCAGAAAACCCTCAGTTTTCTGGTGCAGATCCCACCGGAGCGTCCACGCCTCCCGTCTCATGTGCCGATGCGACAGCCGTGGGTAAGAATCCCACATACCCCGGTTGACCCCATAGGTCCCGGGACCTATTGCATGTGTCCCCCGCGAGAACAAAAAGCAAGTAGATCACGATATGCAGCTTGACACTTATCGTGTAGACAGCTTACAAACAAGATCAGGGTTATTTGAACAATAGATTTACGGATGTACGGGTACTTAGTAGTAAAATGGAAAAATGAATTTAGGTAATGTCAAAATAGTAATATTTTGTATGTGGCATACCTACACATAATCGCCATCGTAGCTGTCATCATAATAATAATAATGTCATCCAAGCCCCTCAGTGCCTATCCGACGTATGGATCATCTTACTTTCCAGACAAAAGATCCATCATTGTCCTAACCAGTAAGAAACAATTACCTACACAAAGTTGTTGCTCCCTGTGGGAATGGAACCCGTGACCTCCGGTTTGCAAAGTAAGTGGTGCCCCGCTGACCGCTTAACTAAGAGACTCTTTATCCCGAAAAATTGAAGGGTTCCTGCAGGACGGGGCATAAAAATATAAGGGTAATGCGCAAAATATATAGGATGATTTTGATATAATTTATGTAAATCGATCGAGTCGAATCGGGTGGTCAGACTGGGTTGGATGGAGTCGGATTGAGTTCCTTCGGAGTCGCTGGATGTTTGGGGTGTGGCCCTTACCTAGGATGTCCATCCAGTACGGTGGCGACTGTTAGGAGGACGGCAGCGGTGTTGTGACCCCCATCCATGTGAGCACCTTGACACCGTGAACACTAAAATGCAAGGCACTGATCACACTGGTGCAGATCCCACCGGAGAACTTTGGTGTCCCCACTCATGTGCCAATGCAACAACCTCGTGGGCTTTAGTGGGTAAGAATCCCACATACCCTGGTTGACCTCCACAGGTCCCGAGGGCCTTTTGAAGGTTTCCCCGCGAAAAATAAAAGGGTCGGATCGAATCGGACCGAAGGTGATCAAGTTCAATGGAGATGGATCGTGTTATATCGAGTTTTATTTTATGAGTATAACGCGAAAATTACCCACCTACTGGCTGCGTGTGAAGCTGCGGGTACAGCTAGTTCTTAATAAAGATTTTTTTCATATATTTTTGTTAACAGTTATGACTTAGCCTAAAACCCGGTCCTGGCTTGATGTCGATTTCCGCATGTACATTACTAACCTTAATTTTTTACATTTTAATGTTAAAATGTTAAATATATTATTTGATAGAAATTACATTTTTAATAGAAAAGTTTCATCTGTATTTTTTTGACAGCACTGGCAACATTGCTTGGTAGTTAGTTTTTCGAATGCTGACAGACGCGTGATCATAGTCATGATCTGTGATAATCTGAGGTGATAGACGGTGAAGTTATTGTGCAAGGGAGGACGTTACAAAATTATGGGAAATCTGGGTTTATGACCAACCCGTCATTGATACATTCAAAGGTTAGTACAATATAATAAATTATAATTGCCTGCAATTAATTGAACAGAATATACATATGCCTTATTATATGAAAATGTGCTAATATTTCACAAAGAATTTTTCGGCCACTTATACTAAACCTTCCATTTTACATAAGCTCTTCGGAGTCGCTGGACGTTCGGGGTGTGGAACCCTTAGAACGTTCATTGAGTACGGCGGCGACTCCGAGGAGGACAGCGGCGGGGTTGCGACCCCCGTCCCCGTGAGCACCGTGACTGGTTCCCGGGGGGCTATAATGCACCCCCCGTCGGCGGGCTCAAAGGCAAGGCACTGAGGGGTCCCTGGTGCAGATACGGCGCGCGGGTTTTAGTGGGTAAGAATCCCACATACCCCGATCGAGCCCCACAGCTCCCGGGGATCTATCGAAGATTTCCCCCACGTCAAAAAAAAGGTATCTTCCATTTTACATAAGCTTGTGGCGAGCTGTTGGTGCGTAACGTCACCACAGACCCGAGTGCTCTAGAGAGTCGGTCAGGGCCCCCACCTCGGCGTGACTTCGTCGTCCGAGTGGAAACCGAAGGGGGCACGCAGGACTCTCAGCTCTGGCTAGCCTTAATTGGCTAGTCCAGAGAGGAGCTGTTAAAGCTATATGCTCCAGGGGTGGAAGTGTTAAAGGGCATAATGCCGCGAGTAACTTCGGAAAAAGCGCAGCACACCTCTCGACACCTGAGCCACCCACACCGGTGTTGCACTCCGTTGTCTTCTGACGGCCATATGAAGAGCCCATCTAGTTGGTGGCAAGTCACCGCTTGACAAAATATAATTAGTGTATCTACTAATTATGGCAAATGACCCCGGCCTTTTACAATAGCCCAGTGTTCAGTCCACCAAATGCCCACTTAAGGAAATCAAGAAATCTTTCCATATACTTCAATAGTTAGGGACTATTGAAGTATATGGAAAGATTTATTTCTACTTTCACCTGCCAGAGTCAACTGCTGTTTATATCTTATTTCCAGCAGTTGATTCTGGCAGGTATGTTCCATTTCATTAATTTGTCCTAACAGGCCTATGTGTTGGATTCGTCCCCATGCAAGCTTTTTAAAAGTCCGGGTGTAAAAGCCCGAGTAACCAAAAAATTAAAAATAATAATAAAACCTTTATTGCAGGCAACTATGACCCATAGAAACAATAAGCCTATTATTTATTATGAAGCTGGCTTCAAAATACAGAAACGGTAAATGTTGTCCTTGAGAACTGGGAATGCACGACATTAAAAAGATTATCAATGCCTAAAGGATTAATGGAAATCCACAAATACATGGACGATAGATTGGTAAGTAACAATTTATTACGAACGTTTTAACTAACTTCTACGAAACTCAATCTATATGGGTGCGTCCCATTTCATATAAATTTATTTGGTCTATTTTCATTTCAATAACGTTCACAAGATCTAATAAACGTGAGATATACCAACTGTTTCTATAATTTCTTTACATATAACATTTATATATTCTAAAACGTATTTCGTATAATGTAATGTTTATCTGATCGAAAATCATTAGGTCTATAGTTTAAAATGTATATTTATACCAACATAGTTAACACCTCGATTCAGAGCAATCCGACTCGGATATGTTAGGCTAGAAGCGGAGCTCCCGCCTTAGCCTTCGTGGTTATTGTCTTATGACCACCCAGAATTAGGAGCCCCGCAAAGCAGGGCTCGCGAAATTACAAAAAAACATGATATTATTATTATTTTATTTTTATTGTATTAGGCTAAATAGGTTTTATATCTTGTAAATGATATCAAATGGTTTTGTAATCAATGTATGTTATGTTTAATAAAAATAGTTATTTTAAAATTATATCAATCGTTTATTATCAACTGATATGAAATAAAATTATAGATTCAGTTATTATATCTTGTAAATATTAGAGATTTTGTAATTATATCAAATAATACTTACCTAATCTATATCATTCATTTTTTTTTATTTGTCCACAGCTGGAAATCGATTTTAAAAATTTCTCTACTGATGCTGAAATGCAACTGCATGGAGACGAGTCCAGCAAATATTGTGTATGTATTTTGTAAGTGGTACTGATTTATGAATCCCATATTATATGATTTTACTCAGTATTTATATTATAACCATATTCTGTAAAGGTTCTAGTAAATACATATTATATGTATGCCTAGTGTATCGATGTTGTATACAAGATGGATTTGAAATCATCGGCTATATTTAAGACTATGCTTCTGCATGTGAATTACATCCATAGTACAATCATCCATAGTAAAATTAATTTTTATTGAAGTGCACCATCAACTGCCCATTATGTTTCTCTCTCTCATTTTCTAGTTAGCTTGCCTGGAAGAGATTGCTTTTTAGCGATAAGGCCGCCTTTGTACATTGACATCTTCAACGCATTGTTCAATTTACATGTAACTTTTGGTGTACAATAAAGAGTATTTATTATTATTATTAATCATTTTAGGAATAAAAAAGTTTAATTAAAATAAATAAAATATGATGACTATCATTCTGAAATACGAGAATTTATCTGTAGTGATTCATTAAATTTTGTACCTATTATCATTTTAATGTTATGTAGAAGTAAAGGTTAAAATATTGCCAATGTTTTCCAATGCCTGTTTCCCTGTAGTAGTGTATAAGTGTTTTTGTACCCTTATGTGTAATCGTTATTTATATTAAGTATAATGTATAGGCTATAAATTATTGTTAGTCTCAATTTGTATATGCTGCAAGTTAGCTGCAGAATTGTGGTTTAGTCGGGGTATTAGTGCAGTTGACTTATCTCACTATACGGACAGTGGGATAGTCGGTCAACAGTTTCGATGTGGTAATTTCAACTGCACCAAAACTGCAATTGTATAACTAGCTTGCAGTTTAAATGCAGATCATGTGCATTTACCCTAATAGGGGGTTAAGTATTGCATATTTTAAATTAATATATAAGCTTAATGTTGCAAAGAAGTTCCGTATTGAAAAAAATTGTAATTGATTTTGCCCTTATTGTCACTTGATTTTATGATCAAGTTAGTTAACACTTGTACTTATAAAAGTTGATATGTTGGAATTACTGTCTTATACCAGTGTTACATAAAATTGTTAGTAAAAAATATTATGTATATAACTTTTATTTTCAATTATCCAAACTAATGTTTGTTTGAGTAACTTTTTTGTGATTTCAATAAATAGATCTTTCTTTAATTTTGTTTTGTATTGACTTCATGTAACAATTGAGAATGGTGATTAATTTATCATAATTCGTAACATGTTAGGTAGTTTAAGCAGTACCTAGTAACTAAGGTAATTTATTACTCTATCGTATCACTGTAGCTGCACTTGACAGTGTTTTAAGTGTAAATGTTAGTTGTGTTTGTTAGCTCACCTAAGGATTTCGTTTCAGTTATGTATTACATTTATTTGAAAAAGCTCATGTATAGTAGCATGGAAGGTCATTTTAGCTATTGAAGCTAAGTTAATTTGATTCTGTATCGTTTCACCTTAGCTAGAACTGACAGTATTTTAGCTATGGCTACAAATTGTGTTTGTGACTAAACCTAAGGATTATAGTTGCAATATCTAATAAATTTATGAGAGGTAGCTAATATAATCCGTAGTAGCATGGAAAATAATTTTAGCAATCGAGGCAAAGTTAATATGATACTGTATCGTATCATCGTAGCTACAATTGATATGATGACATGAATAGAATATGATAAATAAAGTATCACAAAATATCAAATAATCCTGAGTTGCTATAAGTATTTCAATACAAAAAAATGTATTTACGCACTTGATGGCAACAACATAACAATTTATTAGAAAACGAATAACATAACCGTAACATATTTAAAGCTATGTAACCGGTAACCATTTACACATTCTTTTTAATAGTTAAAGATGTTGAATTTGCTTTTATTAAATATGTAAATGATCTCATTATTCATCTTCTGAAGATTTGTTTTGTTGCCATCAAGTTTGTAAGGACAATCTATCGTATCAAACATACTTCTAGCAACATGAAATAGTGTTAATTCATATTTTGTGATATATTTTTTTATCATATTATATTCATGTCATCGTAGGAATTGTAGCTGCATTAATATTATACAGTATCAAATTAACTTTACTTGTACTGTTAAAATTACTTTACATGCTACTACGAATTATATTAGCTACCTCTCATAAATTAATTAGATATCCCAACTAAAATCATTATGTGTAGTCACAAACACAATTCGTAGCCACAGCTAAAACATTGTCAATTGCAGCTAAGGTGATACGATACAGTATCAAATTAACTTAGCTAATACTGGTAAAACAAACCTATCATACTACGAATTATATTAGCTGACACACATAAATTTATTTGGTGTCGCAACTAAAATCCTTTGGTGGAGTTACAAACACAATTCGTAGCCACAGCTAACACATTGGCAATTACAGCTAAGATGATACGATACAGTAACAAATTAAGTTAGCTAATGCTGCTAAAACAAACCTATCATACTACTAATTATATTAGCTGACACTCATAAATGTATTTGGTGTCGCAACTAAAATCCTTGGGCGGAGTCACAAACACAATTCGTAGCCACAGCTAACATATTGGCAATTGCAGCTAAGGTGATACGATACAGTATCAAATTAACTTAGCTAATACTGCTAAAACAAACCTACAATACTACGAATTATATTAGCTGACACTCATAAATTTATTTGGTGTCGCAACGAAAATCCTTGGGTGGAGTCACAAACACAATTCGTAGCCACCGCTAACATATTGGCAATTGCAGCTAAGGTGATACGATATAGTATCAAATTAACTTAGCTAATACTGCTAAAACAAACCTACAATACTACGAATTATAATAGCTGACACTCATAAATTTATTTGGTATCGCAACTAAAATCCTTTGGTGGAGTCACAAACACAATTCGTAGCCACAGCTAACACATTGTCAATTGCAGCTAAGGTTATACGATACAGTAACAAATTAAGTTAGCTAATGCTGCTAAAACAAACCTATCATACTACTAATTATTTTAGCTGACACTGTTAAATGTATTTAGTGTCGCAACTAAAATCTTTCGGTGGGGTTACAAACACAATTCGTAGCCACAGCTAACATACTGTCAATTGAAGCTAAGGTGATATGATACAGTAACAAATTAAGTTAGCTAATGCTGCTAAAACAAACCTATCATACTATGAATTATATTAGCTGACACTCATAAATGTATTTGGTGTCGCAACTAAAATCCTTGGGTGGAGTCACAAACACAATTCGTAGCCACAGCTAACATATTGGCAATTGTAGCTAAGGTGATACGATACAGTATCAAATTAAGTTAGCTAATGCTGCTAAAACAAACCTATCATACTACTAATTATTTTAGCTGACACTGTTAAATGTATTTAGTGTCGCAACTAAAATCTTTCGGTGGGGTTACAAACACAATTCGTAGCCACAGCTAACATACTGTCAATTGAAGCTAAGGTGATATGATACAGTAACAAATTAAGTTAGCTAATACTGCTAAAACAAACCTACAATACTACGAATTATATTAGCTGACACTCATAAATTTATTTGGTATCTCAACTAAAATCCTTTGGTGGAGTCACAAAAACAATTCGCAGCCACAGCTAAATATTGCTAATATTGTTAGCAGCCACAGCTAAATATAGCAAATAATATTCGCCGCTACCGCTAATTTTAGCTATGACATGTAGTAATTTTAACTAAAATAATTCGCTACCTTGGCTAAATTCTGGTAGCTAAAAACACTTTGCAACGACTGCTACAAACTTCGCTGTCCCTATAGTTCGTAAGAAAATTTGCAATATCACCTAAAATTTAGTAGCTGCAGCTAATTTTTTTTTCCGTGTATTCTTGCTGATTTTATATTGATTTTCGAACATTTATTATCTCGTATTAGAATCATTGCAAAGATGAGATTCGGTTGAGTGGACTCATTATTTTGAATTTTATAAAGTTACTATGAAAAATAATCTCCAAAACTATGTCAGTTAAACACATCTACACATTATTAACCGACTTCAAAAAAGGAGGAGGTTCTCAATTCGTCTGTATATTTTTTTTTTTTTTTTTTTATGTATGTTCGCGCATAACTCTGGCAATTATTAACCGATTTGAAAAAATCTTTCTTCCATCCATTCTTCAATCCATTGATTGGGTCCCATAAAAAAATTATTGCTTAGTAATAAGTAGTTCCTAAAAAAACAAGAATGGTGACTGCGCACTGAGAGTTGCAAGAAAGCCTATATAAATGACGTTTTAGTCGCTCGGACTCGCTCGGTCGGACAAAAATGGTCATAACTCTGGCAAATATTTACCAATTTCAATGATTCTTTTTTTATTCGAAAGAAGAAACCACTGTATTGAATTACTGTATTACAACTACCTGCAATTGTATTGTACCCGTGTATAGTGATGGGAATCAAGTTTCGACAAAAATGTCGATATGGACCGGTTCATAACACGGTCTAATTCTGTCGGGAAACGCCCGCTTGAGGGTCCTGTTGATATCAGCGAATGGAAGATACCAAAAATAACTGCGACTCCAGCTGAACAACGTCTTCCGGAACCTCTCAAAACATCGAACAGATTCAACCTTCTTCATGGCGAACAATCTAACTCTGGAACATCTGCGAAGTACCGTGATGCAACTTCCATAAAAAAGGTCAGTCGCATACCTCCTATTATTTTGGAGATTCAGCCTACCTGGACACACGACTTTATCAGAACAACGATAATGTCCTTTACCAAAAATTTTCACTTACAATATCGAAATAAAAACAGAGTAGCTGTTGTATGTTATACACCTGACTGCCATGAGGCGATAAAGAAAGGGCTCCGTACCAAAAACATTGCTTATCACACTTATTCACGAAAAGATGAGAAAACTTACAAGGCAGTGATATTTGGTCTTCCAGACTATGTTGAAGATACACTTCCAAATGAACTCTCCTCACTTGGCTTTGATAACGTTGTTATCAGAAAAATGCAAGTACCCGCCGACAAGGCGTCATATTGCCCACCTTATCTGGCTCAATTGCCACCTGGCGCTGATTTTCCCAAGTTTCGCCAAATAAAACTATTGTGCAATAGTGTGGTCCAAATCCGTAAATATCGGAGCAATAATCAATACGGAACTCAATGCTACAGATGCCAAGGATTTGGCCACTCCTCTCGCAACTGTAATTTGCCGCCACGATGCGTAAAATGTACCGAATCTCATGCTACTGCGGATTGTCCTAAGAAAACGAGAGATCAACCAGCTAAGTGTTGCAATTGTGGTGAAAACCACCCTGCCAATTACCGTCAATGTAAAGAACGAGAGAAGTATTTGCTCATACTGCGTGAACGTCAGGAACAAATAAAAGCCAATAGAAACATTAAGCTTCCAATCAAGACCAGCAGAACAGATGGGCGATCGTGGAACAACGTAGCCGCTATGAAACCCCCCACCCCCCTCATGAATGAAGGTGGACAGGATCAAGCCACAGCCGACATGCTAGCGATACTCATGACTATTAAGTCCATCAAAAGCCAATTTGTTGCCTGCAGTAATATGATGGACAAAGTTATACTTATTTTAAGTCATTTAGGTCAATATGTCTAACTCACAGTACCTACGTGTTCTCTACTGGAATGCCGACGGCATTCGCACAAAAATAACTGAACTACTGCACTTAGTAAGCGAGCTTTCTGTAGACATAATTGCTATTTCGGAATCCAGGCTCTCCCCTCAGTGTAAACTTAACACTCTGGGTTTTACGTGTTATCGTCAAGATAAGAAAAGCGACGGAACTGGCCAAGGCGTCGCCATATTAATTAGATCTGATATCATCCATGCGCCTCTTATTTTACCCAAAACTCAAAACTTAGAATGTGTCGGGATTCAAGTTACTATATCAAATCACAAAATTAGCTTCATCTCAGTGTACCAATCTCCCAACCTTGCTTTGCTGTCTACTGATTTGGATCGTATACTAAACGTAAACTCTAAAAGTATCATTATGGGAGATTTGAACACCAAACACCCCTACTGGCACTGTCCAAGCTCTAACCGACATGGTGAGGTATTATTCGATCATATGCTTGTTAACGAATACGATATAGTGGCTCCGTCGAGTCCCACCTTAGTTCACTATTGTAGTGTAAACACCCCATCCACTCCTGACGTTGTTCTCGTCAAGAACATTCCACAAGTATCAGAACCTCAAGCCCTTACTCGTTTGTCTTCAAATCACTTGCCTGTCTCTTTCACGGTGGGTGGTACAGTGACCCGCCCGGTCCGGGTTGCTTTTAATTATGGGAAGGCTGACTGGGCAGCCTATAGACAACAGTTAAATAAAAATATCTCTCTCACTAGTACCAGTTTCAGCACACCGCAATCTATTGATCTCGCACTTGATGATTTCACCCAAACTATTCTTTCGGCACGGGATATGAGCGTACCAAAATTAGTAAATACACATGATCTCAAGCTACCCCGACGTATTAGGACACACATTAAAAATAAAAACCGTTTACGCAAACAAGCTCTTAAAGAAAACAACCCTTTACTAAGGCGGACTCTATTCACACAAGTTAATAGTATGCAAGCATCCATTAAGTCGGAGTTGTTGACATTCAACGACACTGTCTGGAATCGCAAGCTGGCTAAAGTAGACAATCCTACCTCTGACTTGTGGCGTATAGTCAAATCTCTTAACCCCCAAAAACAGCCTATACCTCCACTGGACACGCCAGGTAATGGTTCCACCTCTTCAGTAGCCGAACAGTGTGAAACCTTATCCCTTGCATTTTTAGATAACATGAATGTCACCAAACTCTGGGTGAGTGACCCGGATACTGAGGAGACAGTCAAAGAATCAATAGAACTTCTAAATAGGTACCAAATCGACAACTATCCATCTCTTGTTAGACCAAATGAAATCCATAAATTATTACGTAAATTAAAGTTCCACAAAGCTCCCGGGTTTGATGGTCTAAGTAATAGCCTTCTAAAAAACATCTCTCAAAAATGCATAGTCTATTTAACGAAATTATTTAATGGCTGTATTCGAACAGGGTATTTCCCGGCAAAATTAAAACATGCTAAAGTTATACCCATTAAGAAACCAGGAAAAAATGAGCGAAGCCCGTCTAGCTATAGACCCATTAGCTTGTTACCAGTAATCGGCAAGCTTCTCGAATCCCTGATCTTAACCAGGCTTTCTAAAACCACTGAAGCGTCTATAATTCCTGAGCAGTTTGGCTTTCGGAGCTCGCACTCGACCACTCAGCAGTTAGCTAGAATTTCTGAACATATTACTCATGGGTTGAATTCTGGATTTTCTACTGGCATGATTTTATTGGATATTGAAAAAGCCTTTGACACCGTCTGGCATGAAGGTCTTTTACACAAGCTAATAAAAAGCAAGGTACCCCTATATATTGTAAAATTCATCCAAAATTATTTACACAATCGTTCCTTTTCAGTTTTTATTGGTGACGAGTTCTCTACTCCACAAACCATTCCCACTGGAGTTCCCCAGGGCTCGATCCTCGGTCCATTTCTGTTTTTATTATACTTAAATGATATACCCAAACAGGCCCACACGCATCTTGCCCTGTATGCAGATGATACAGCCACATATACTACAGACAGAGACACCGATATCATTATCGGGCGCCTACAAATGTCCTTAGACTTGTTATGTGCTTTTTTTAAAACCTGGAAGTTAAAACTTAACACAACAAAAACTGAAGCTATTCTTTTTACACGAAAACGCTCACTTCCCTCCAGAAACGTCAAAATGGATAAATACTCGATCCCATGGAGCCTAACTGTTAAATATTTGGGTGTTACGCTAGATAGAAGATTAAATTGGGTGAAGAATACCGAAAACCTAATTCACAAAAGCACTAAAGCTCTGAATTCACTTAAACCAATTTTAAACCGTAAGTCTACTCTAAGTGCATCCACTAAGCTGGCAATTTATTCCACACTTGTGAGACCCTGTTTGACTTATGCAGCACCGGTTTGGTGTAGTCTGTCGGAAACTAACTACAACAATTTACAAGTTGTCCAAAACAAAGCACTTAAATTATGTTTCAACACTCCATTATACGCTAACCTTAAAACATTACAAAAACGTATTAATTACCCTTGCTTAAGAGATTTTATATTAAAATTATCGAGAAAATTTTATTTGCATAAAAATCCATTACATCCAAACAGTCTTATTTCTAACATAGGAAGAAGTAGATTATGTACATTACCGTATGCACGTACTTATGGTCGATATCGCCTCCCCCATCACTATTTCCTGCGTGAATCATGACACAAGCTCGCTTACCTAGCGCCGCCGTTCACCCGGCTACTGTGATTTCTACCGCGGATACCCGCAATTCAAAATGTTCATGATTTATAATAAAATATAAACTGTACCTTGTGTATATGTATCTTCTAATATAATGTAGGTCCTACTAAGACTTATACATTACCATTATTCATGTAATTCGAAGTGTATTTTTAGGATAACAACAAAGTAAGTACCTTTATTGTGCATATTGTTTGTAAAGGCGCGTAGCCTACCAAACAACTTTAATAATGATTTATTTACATTTAGAATAAGATCATTTGTAAATATTTTTCCTTTTGTACATTTTATACTAAATAAAGACCTTTAAAAATCAAAATCAAAAAATCACTGTATTGAATCTGTATGAATTTTATTACAACCGGATAAGAACTTCCTGGAGGACCATGAACGATGTGGAGGAATTTATCTGGTAAAAACCATAAAACTGATGTTCTCCATTACATTGCTCTGACAATTATGAACCGATTTCGATGATTCTTTTTTTATTCGAGAGAGTAAACTACTATGATGTTTCCATGCAAATTTCATTACGACCAGATATTATTTTCTGAAGAAACATGAATTATGTAAAACTATGTAGACGATAATGTGATCATAACCTACCTAGATAATTTTACGGTTTTCGATGGTTCAATCTTTATATATGAAAATATCACTAAAAAGGTTAAAATAAAATCATTTTAAAAAAAAATTGAACCGACTTCAATATCACTGAAAAGTATAAAATAATTTAAATATTATTGAAGTTGGTGCCAAATATACACAGCAGGTACGCTAACACCAACTTCAATAATATTTAAATTATTTTATACTTTTCAGTGATATTGAAGTCGGTTCAATTTTTTTTTAAAAAGATTTTATTTTGGATTTTTAATAAGTAGGTATGTGGAGTAGGATAACACAACACATTGTGCAAATCATTTTTTGATCCCTCTGTTCTACGCATATAGACATACCAACCAAGAAAATAATTTAATTTACGATTTTTATTGTGAATGTATAGCTTGTTTACAAACGAATTCATTTTATGGAATTTTATTACCTCGTCAGGATATAGTCAAATGGAAGGAGAAGGGAAAATAAAAGGAACCGGATGATTCTATTGGTGGCAATAAATTTGGGCCCGGTACCCACCGGAACGCACTTCGACCCAGTTGGATCCGTTGTGCATGCCCTAGTCAAAGAGCTTCCTCAGGTAGGTACGCGACGATCGCACCAGCTTGGAATTATACATAATCTTCTGGCAAAGGATAGGTTACTCCCAGATGATTTAACCTACGTCTCACAAGAGCGTCGCAGCTACATAATATGTGTCGCATTGACTCTTTTTCACCTTCGCAGAATATGCAAGTGTCACTTAGCCTCATTCTGTGTAGATGATCGTTGGTACCAAAATGTCCCGTGAGTGCACTTATTAGGTGCCTTATTTGTGATCTGTTTAGGTTTAATAATTTAACCCGGATGATACATGCGATGTAGGTTCAAAATCCTAAGACAGTAGTTCGCATTAACATAGATTCACTGTTAAGAGAAGCAGTGGAGCAAGATTAGAAATATGATACGTAAATTTTTTGTTGGAGATGGAACCGCAGTCGCAAGCTGCCTGCTTTTCTTTACAAAATCAATACCCTGCTTTTCTTTACAAAATCTAAATCGTAGCAATATAGTTTTGAATACAGGACGATGGCAAATAACCCTACCAATTGTCGTTGGCTGGCCACCGGACAACCATCACTCCTGTATTCAAACATTTATTGATACGATTTTGATTTTATAAAGAAAAAGTTTTTGCTACCTTAGAAGGACACGTTAATATTAGTTGCGCTATATATTAAAGTAGAAAGTCTTTTAATGAATTCTTATTTAGGTACAAAGTAGTCGCCAGACTGCGGCTAAATTAAAGAGCGGCTTTGCACATTATGTAAATAAAATGGTGCACACGTTTTCTCGTCATTAAAATCTGACGCTTCGTTGGTCTGGGTGTATGCCTCTTTTCCGCTTCCGTATGTACGAGTAGGTAATAAAAAACCAGCGTCGTGCAAGATAGTCCAAACGTTTGGTGATTTAGTCCAAAGAGGATTTAAATCTTCGTTTATAGTTTAGTCAGTAAAAGTTTGGTTGGTGTTTGGTTAAAATTCTTTCTATATACATACTCTACATAAAGTTATTGTTTCATCTATTGGATTTATGGTATTCATATGGTATCTATATAATTTGACATTGATATAGCAACATAATCTGATTACATTACTAGACATATGTAGAATAACTTACTAGGTAGATATACCTAAACGAAACTTAAGTTTTAAGTACAACTGAACATAATGATTAACTTAATTGCTCAGACTCAGACCCATGTCCTGATTTTAATAGAGGTATAATTTAGGTGACAAAGGATTCCTTTCTACTCGGTTGCGCGAATATTTAAGGGTGAATAAACCGATTTCACAGCATGAACTGTGATCATGGTATTAGAGCGCGTTTCTAATGACCATTTATGTATGAAACAATAACATAACAGCTTTGCTCTGATGCGCCGCTTGGTAGGGCTAGATAAATCGTATTGCGCAAAAGTAGTGTTATACAATATATATATATATATATTGTGTCATTGTAATATATTATGTCAGAGTAAAAACTCTGAGGCACCACAAAAATAATAGGATGTCATCAATGCCGACGACGTTACTGACACAAAAGTTACTCTTACTATAACATTTTGACAGTTAATTATTATAAAATAATGGGGACCCTATAACCACACCAACGCCAGCCTTTAACCATCAGTGGGATCACCACCCCTTGTGATTATTAATTAAAGTCATACAAGAACATCTGATTAATTTCATATTAGTAATTCAAACGGACGTTACTGGTCATCAGACTCACCGACATAACGACGCTACGGTTGCGGCCGTTGCATTGTATTTATAGAAAATCCAAACTCACTTTTGTGTAAAAGTACCCTCAATAACTATTATTAATTTTACAAACAATTTAATCACAAGAATAATTTGAATAATGACAACTTAAACCCCAACAAAAATTACGAAACAAGGAGGCCGAAACGTCTCCACCCCGGCATATATATACGTAATATATATTTGTAAAAATTGAACAACTATTAAAGAAAAGACAAGATCCTTCGGAGAACATAACAACTTTGTTTAAAATAAAAACACAACTGAAACACGGCTATCCACTTTGATTATATATAGATAGCATGTTCGATGTTCAAACACTTGACAATATCAGGTACACCAAAACATCAAATTGGTCGACTTGGTTGTTTAGTGTCACTTGAACTGTACCAATGGCTTGTGCTCGCAAAAAAAAAACATTATGCCGAATTGTGTAATCAAATCGTGAAAATATTAACTAAGTAAAATTAATAAAGATCCTAACTTAATTTTCCATTGATAAGTCTTAAGATTCTGTGAAGGATTATTATAAAAACTCGATTGTTTTTTACGACTATTTGTACATTGTCCGACTAGACTGGTGTTGCTAGGTAATAATGGGGGAATATATCTTAAGTCTGGGGTAATTTTTCTTTTAGCAAAAATGAATTCAATTATACGTAATACGTAGATAGTGACCAAAACTTTAAATAAATCAATTAAAATTTTTTTTTTTTGATAACTTAATTACTTTTATATAGCAAGTACTTAATTAGAAGTATATTTTTTCTTCCTGGTCATGAGGCAAATAAGACGTTTACCTGATCGTAAGGGACACGCCATTTAATGTAATTTAATTTAATATTCTATTCTATTGTATTCCATTGTATTCCAGTCTATTCCAGTCTATTACAGTCTATTCCAGTCTATTCCAGTCTATTCCAGTCTATTCCAGTCTATTCCATTCTATTCCAGTCTATTCCAGTCCATTCCAGTCATTCCGGTCTATTTCAGTCTATTCCAGTCTATTCCAGTCTATTCCAGTCTATTCCAGTCTATTCCAGTCTATTCCAGTCTATTCCAGTCTATTCCAGTCTATTCCAGTCTATTCCAGTCTATTCCAGTCTATTCCAGTCTATTCCAGTCCATTCCAGTCCATTCCAGTCCATTCCAGTCCATTCCAGTCCATTCCAGTCCATTCCAGTCCATTCCAGTCCATTCCAGTCCATTCCAGTCCATTCCAGTCCATTCCAGTCCATTCCAGTCCATTCCAGTCTATTCCATTCTATTCCATTCTATTTACACAGTATATATCAATGCATAGCCCACAACGCTATCGCTATTTATGGGAAAAATATTTATAACTGGAGATCCCCAAACACGCACACAGTCACTGGGGGGCAATTCAACTAATTTACAACGGTTAAAGTTTAGTTTCGGTTTAGTAATCGTTAGATTGCAGTTGTCATTCGATAATGACGTAAAAAGTTATTCCACTAGTTGAAATAACAAACTTAAACTAAACCTTAACTTAACTCCAACCAAAACGTAAACTGAACCAAAACCGAACTACAATTGAAACATATCGAAACATTACTGAGTTTCCATACACCTTTATAGCTGAAAATGCTGCATCCAACCAGTGGACAGATTTGAATGCGGTTTTTTTTATTTGAAAGATAGTATAAGCGAGATGGTTTTTAGCTATACTTCATGAAAATCGGTCCAGCCGTTTGAACACCATCAGCTCTTTTCCGAGTCGAGGTAGGGATATTTCGTATACAATAGATATATTTCATTACTTCTGTTAGTCCGAAAGATCTGAAATTTAGAACATACGAGTATGTAAATCCAATGATATGACGGTTTGATGATCAAGAAGAAGGTGGTAACAGGATCTCGGCCCCAATAAACGTAGACCCATCGAGTTTGGGTTCGTTGAATAGGTCCCGACGAGTATTTGCTAGAAGAATGGTGACCAGGGTCTGATGATGGAGCAGGAAGGTGGTCACAGGATTTCTGCACAAATAAACGCAGACCCACCGAATTTGGACTCGTTGGATAGGTCTCGACGAGTAGGTGCTAAAAATATGGTGATCAGGGTCTGATCATGGAGCAGCCTACCCAACGAGTCCAAATTCGATGGGTCTACTTTTATTAGTGCAGAGATTATGTGAACACCTTCATGTTCCATCATCAGACCCTCATCACCATTTTTCTAGCAACTACTCGTCGAGAACTACCCAACGAGCCCAAACTTAGTGGGTCTACGTTTATTTATTTATTTATTTAAATACACGTACGTACGTACGTTTTTATACGTTTATTGGTGTAGAAATCCTGTGACCACCTTCCTGCTCCATCATCAGACCCTGGTCACCATTTTTCTAGCAACTACTCGTCGAAACCTACCCAAGGAGCCCAAACTCAATGGGTCTAGGTTTATTGGTGCAGAAATCCTTTAACCACCTTCTTGCTGATAATCATCAGACCCTGGTAAAGGTTACCATTTTCTTACAGATATAGACGTCAAACTTAAAACACTCCTCGTTTTTGGTCGGGATTAAAAACAAACGAGATAGCTGACATTTTTATACTATAATATTTTTATACTATATTTTAATACAAAAAGATCACAAAGAAATAAAGTCAGCAAATAAAGATGATTTGATTTGAAAAATAACTAGTTTTGATTTCTTTGTCTCCACAAGCGGGACACCAAATCCTGTTGATAGATATACCCTCGTTGTAATTGATCATTATGTCTTGTCCTTCTTCGTTCCATTGTTGCTAGGCAAGCAGTATTAATGCTGGCATGCTTCTAAATCCTCTTCAGTATAATCTGGCTCCTGATTAGTTTGAAGCGCTATGTTATGCAGGACACAACATGCATTAATTATTTTTGCTGCAACTCTAGGCTTGTAGTGCAGCTTTCTATCCACTAATAAACACCTGTAATATAATTATATCATGTATGTATTCTTACAATAAATAATTAATAATAAATTGTTTTTATTTTTATTTTACTGTAATGTATAATAGTTTGCATACCTAATTCGTCCTTTTAAAATACCAAACACCTCTCCACAACATTCCTCACTGTCATATGCATGTCAGTATAGAATGCTTCAGGAGTGTTGAAAGCAGAATTTAATATTGGGGTCATCAACAGCCATCTCAATGGAAATCCAGAATCACCTGGAAGGAAATATTTTAGCATTTAGAATTTACAACATGCAATCAAAGGTTCAAAACAATGTGTGCAACTAATCTACAAAGTACCTAGTAAATAAAAATCTTCTGCAGAGGTATTGAGTACTCTGTCTAATGCGTTTTGTAGTGGGTTGTTGTTCCATGCAGTACTATCATGTGTTGATCCAGGAATCAACGCACATTATCCTAGCATCACAATCACAAATCTGAAACAAACTTCTTTAATTAACTATATACACAAATAACCTACTATACCTATATATTTGTTATAATATCTTCAGTACATATACAGTAAAATATTAATAAAGAACTTACAATTAAGGTACAATTAATTAATTACTTACAATTAAGGAATGATAACCTTTCCTGCTATAAAATCTTTCTTCATGTTCTGATGGTGGAACTATAGCTACATTTGTGCCATCAATACATCCTAGAACACCAGGCATGCCAAATTTATTATAGAACCTGCAAGCAATATAGCATTAAATTTATTATAGAACCTGCAAATAATATTGCATTAAATTTTTCTTTGACAAAAACTGATAGTTCAGTACTTTAAATTAATAATGTGATCTATAATACATACCTCCTTTTTATATCATCACGGATTTCTTTACAAGAAGGAAAATTCCCATATTTTTTAAATATGTGTGGTAAATTAAGCACCTGTGTTAATTGATGTATAGCCCGAGAAACGGAAGGTTGTGATATTGAATGAGACTCTGACCAACTAGTGTCTGGTTTGAGCCTGTCACATAGAATGCTAGTGCCACCAAGATCTAAAAACACATACATTTTGTATCTTTTTGCTTTTATGATTGCTTTTGCCTGTGTTTTACAGGTATTTGTTAGCAATATCAAATAAATTTTATTTAATTAATAAGTTAAATTCTTACCTTTGTCTCCGTATCAATGCTGTCGGAACGAAGTCGGGCTGGCATATACGGGCTGATCTCCGCAATAAGGGATCTTGCCAGGCTTTTATTTAGTCTGTATTCTTTATAAATTCTCGACCAGTTAAGTTGAAAGCACAGTTGCGAAGTCTCTAAAGAACATTTCTACGTCTAACTCTTCATAAGTCAGCCTCATGGGCAATTTCAATAACGTTCATGTAAAACATAATTTTTAAGTTGGATTAAAAGTTAAACAAACGTGATGGCAGACTTTGAAACAATAACAGTTTAGTTTCGGTTGAGAAAAAGTCTAGGCACAATAACGTAAGTTCAACCGTTAATTTTGACAGATGGAGCGCTTAGCTTCGATTACGTTTACGTTTAGTTCGTGTTCTAACAGAATAGAACTTGTTAAATTTTAAACCGATCGTTGACTGAAACTGAATCTAAACTTAACGTCGATCGTTAGCACTTAGTAGAATAGGAAAACAGTCAAACGCTATGGTTTAGTTTCGTTTCAGTCAACATTTATGTTAGTTGAATTGCCCCCCAGATAACGCTAGTGTAGTACGAGGCCTGCACGCACACGCGGATAATGGAGTAGTGATTCAGTGTGAACGTCACTTTTAAGACGACTTGCTATCTAGACGTATATATAATCAAAGGCTATCCAGTTATTTTTATTTAATTTCTCACAACGGCGATAAATTAATTCTTCAATTTCGATAAAAGTCCTTAACGCACCGTGTATAAATCATAGCATACCTACTATTCAACATCACACTGTACATTTTTGAGTTCATTAATCCAATTGGGTACTCCTCTAAATTATATTGTTTCTCTAATCGGTACACTATCTTCTTTACATAGTATAAAACAAAGTGGCTTTCGGCGTCTGTCTCTATATCCGCTAACTGCTCCTAACAACGCAACGGATTTTTAAAGGATCTTCATGATCAGTTAGATACTTACTCACTGAAGGTTTATAATATAAACAAGTTAGTTTGGAAAACAATTGCAACTGAAATTTCTATAATTTAAAACTTTGAACATGCGTGCGAAGTCGCTAGTTTTATATAAATTGTGATTTTGTATAATTATTAGGACATTTAGTATAACATCAATATAGAATATGTCATTCTGTGGGGCACCCACTATTGGACAGGAGTCTTATTGAATGATCAAACGAACTTACCCTAAGTGAAGTTCGATCTTAATTATCCAGTCCTTGACGAGAAGATATTCCATCACTAGTAGTAGTACCTCGTGGGTACGATCCGGAGATATCGCACAAGTTTCAGAGGTTAGAAAGAGAAAACAACTCTTTCGTATCCACCCCGCCTCAGCTGAGCGACAGCCACCTCATTATCTATAGAGTAAAATGAAAGACAGCTGCAACATTGATTTAACAGGGTCATTAATGGGTAGGGAGGGACCTTATATCTTCTCGTCAAGGACTGGATAATTAAGATCGAACTTCACTTAGGGTAAGTTCGTTTGATCATTCAATTATCCAGTCCTTGACTCCAAGATATTCCATCACTAGTAGTAGATGTTTAGAGATACAAAATCAATGTTGCAATTAAAGAGATTCGAGAATAAAACAAAGTTAACTTAACTTGTTGCTTAAACTATTAGTTATAATAAAGCCAAATATATTTTGCAATTTTTTGCAGAATACATAAACACGTAGGTATACGTACCTACTAGGTACGTATTAATTAATTTGATATAAGTAATTATGTTTTTATACATATTATTTGATGAATTAAATTTTACATTAACATTATTGAACATGTAATCCCAAATAGCATAGCCTGCTAATCGTGCAGACTATCTTGCGACCAATTTTCTAATAGTTTTAATAATAAAGGCGTTCTGGACAGCTGCTGAAGCCAGGGCTCGTCTCGTATTGTAAGTAATAAGATAGAAGTATCGATTGTGTTGTTAAATAATATCTCTTTTATACATCGTCCCATGGCTTGAGAAGACATATACTTATAATAATATACCATTTATTTTGTTTGCTGTATAGCAAATAATATATCATATTTGGGACAATCCACACGCGGGCATTCGTCCCCAAATCAGGCAGAGCCTGCACCACGACAACCAGACAAACGATATCAATAGGTACTTATACCTTAAATACCTTTCCTTCCTGCAAAATATATCAACCCAAACAGACAAACTACACCCAGACAAGGTGGGAATCGCACCCACCACACATCGGGCAGCGGACAGGGTGTCAAGATGTGAGCCATGTAATGGAGAATAAAACTGAAAAGTTAATGTTGTTACCAGACAAGTGGGAAATCAATAGGTCTTTGAATGAATTGATGCAGATTTAAAATGGGTTAACATCTACAAATTCCGTACCTAAGGTTTTTAGTCTGTGTAAACCTTACAACACATTTGGTAAATTCTAATAGTTTAGTTAATGACAATTATTTGCATATTTTGTTTACTCTTTAGGCAAAGAATTAAAGGTATAAATATGTAATTTTCTGGTTTGAATAATATTTTCTAAACTAATAAAATCAGTAACTTTATGTAATGTTTTTTAAGTAACTAAAGTTATTGTGACTAAGTAATCTAGTAATTAGATCCTATGCAATGTAGAACATAGCGAGGAAAGATTGGTTTCAATTTACAGGTTCCTTGAAATAACCGTTCTTGCTTCTAATAATATTGCCAATTTTATTTGTGGATATCAAAGAAATAGCTGGTTGTAAATAACCATACAATATTCAAAAAACAATCTAGTCCAGAACTTGTTAAAGAAATAACGTAATTGTCATCATCAAATCAATGTTGTTTGTTTGAAACTAGACTTATGTTACCAGTAATGGGTGAATTAGGAGAGAATAACTTCAAAAGCTGATTGTTGTATGTGTTGTCTACGAAAATGTACCAGACTAACAAACATCCTGCTAGGGAAACATGTCGATGTAGTGAATCCAATACATTCACTACTTGAATGCGTTGGATTTTGAGGAAGAAAGAAGATATTAATTCGAAGGATTACTGAATTGTCTCGAGAGATGTAAAGTGTGAAGGTTAAGACAGCTATAATAGGATAACTCCTAATCACGTTATCTACAGGTTAATAAAGGTTTATTAGCGTTTATAAAATATTCACAGCATTGAAAGATTTTTCCATGACATTTAGTGTCATGGAATAACATACTCTGCCCGGCAGAGTATAAAAAGAAAAAACCCTGAGACTGCAGACAATATACAAAAGGTTGCAATATTTTTGTAATAGGAACCGAACACAAGCGGAAATATTACAATTGTGACTCATAATAATGTCTATAATAATAATAATGTAAGGCCTGCTGGAATAACTTTCTTTAGAAATAAGCTGTGCCTTTGTATTAAGAATAGTATCTTGCCTTTATTCCTTCTATCTTTTATTGTTAGTGTGTACATAAATGATAAAATAAATAAATAAATGTCCCCCTGGCTGATAGGACCACCACCAGCGGCCGATCTTTCATCAAATCAGCCTACTACACGAGAGATATTATAGTGCACAAGTGCTTGCGTAGAAACAAGTGCACTCTATCTTCCTTTACTCTCACAATTCGTTAAGACGGAAGATCGACACGACTGGGGTGAGGTCTGGCGCAGGACTGACTTTTTACATGCCCATGTGACGCATGAATCATCTTGCCTGCATTGTCATAGCCAGCAAGGAACAACTACACAAAGTGGTTGCTCTCCACGGGATTTCAACCCGCGACCTCCGGTTTGCAAAGCAAGCGGTTTACCGCTGCGCTACGGAGGCTACAATAAGATTCATAAATAGAAAATAAAATAAAGGCCTCTTTGAGGTCAATTTTTAATAAAGACCGCCTTTTGTAGTAATTTTGGTAGTGGTTATGACGCTTGCTCGCCTTTTCTTTGTATAATCTCCATCTCCAACTCACTTAGAGGATCATGAATATGGCTAGGTAAATCTTTCCCCTTTCATAAAGATTAAATTTTAATACATGCCTCATTTCGTATGCTAAAGAATAGTCTTGGAAAAAATTACATTTTTAGTTTCTTACCCTTGCATTAGGTTTATTTTTTAGTATGAGGGTACCCCCCTAATTTAGTCGAATATTCACAATATTTTTTGGTTGAATATTATTGTTTTAATTGTATTATACATAAATATATATATTAATTATGTATAAATAATTATTTTTTACACACGATCTCTCGTTCCGTGTCTGCATTTATCCTATTATTATTATATCATATCAGCCTCAATAAATAATAAAGAATGAATACATATATGATGCAAATATGAATTTGTTAATATGTGCCCCCCAATTCCAAATGTTAGCCTATCCCAATATTAGCTAGGGTAATAAACTCTACTTATTCTGTGTGAATAAGAAAAGGCAGTGGTATTAGGTATACACACGAAAGTCACTTTTTTTTTTTTTGTCTCCAGAGACTAAATCGATATAACAATGGATTACCATTACTGTATGTAGACCAATGCTCACCAGTTTTTACAAACCACTTGCTACGCTCTAACTTTAGAGTTTGACTACAGAGGAGCACGCTACTCGTTAGAAATGCGTCCGTGAAAATCTGATGAAAATATTTATCTTGATATCAAATTAACGATTAAAGTAAACGTAAACTATGTGTCAACACTGTCAACGTCATAATGATATCACAGTTATCATTCATATAAGCAGGAGCTTAGTATCTATTTTGCTAAAGCGACATAGTACAATTACATACTAATTGTAGTTATTAGTTATAACAACATTCCCCAAATCCCCAAGCCAAGCCAAGCCAAGCGTGGGGATTATGGCAACCCCTCCCTTCTAAGGGGGAGGCCTTTGTTCAGCAGTGGACGTCTTTCGGCTGCTAATAGTTATAAGTCGTAATGAAATTAATAATTATATATATATAGTATATATATATATTTTTAGAATATCTGTTGCGCGCCAAATCAAGCAAAAGTATGGACCCAACATAAAACTTACTTTACTAGAAGTTTTTGAATCAAACATTATACTGGTAATTATATTTCATTGCTTTATACTTCAGATATATATGAATTGACAATGTAGTTTATCTCTATATACTAGCGAGTTGCGCACGTTTAGAGACGTAAAACTGTGTTTTTCTTTTTTTTTTTTTTTTTTTTTTTTTTTTTACCACTAGTTACGTCGCGGACGGTCCAGACACCTCATTGTTTCTTTGTGCGCAGCGACGAGCGCACGCGCCTAAGCAAAAACAGTTTAGTGATATTAAAATATTAAAACATATCTATTAATGTGGGAAAAATCGTGATTGGCTGCGAGCCTATCGCGATAACATAAGTACCTGCGAGCTACTTATGATTAACTATAAATAAATTAAGTTGTGTGTCTAAAAATACTTGGTAGTAAACAAGTTACCTACCCACTTATTATTCGAATTACTACCTTCGAGTTCGAGTCAATAATATCTACCGTCAAAGAAAAAGTGACGAATGACAACAAAATGTTTAAAAGTTAACAAAGTCGTGATTGACCGAGAGTCAATTACGACAACATAATTAGCTGCGAACTAATTATGAGTCATGGATTCATGACAAATGAATGCAGTTGATGCATCCAATTGATTATTTATCGGATGCAAGACAAGTTCCATAGATTTCTGGTAAGTAACACATAATACTTGTAATATCCATAGGAAATAGGGAATACAACTATTGATGGTAGTCATCACGGCGACATGATTGGCTGCGAGCTAATCAAGAGCCACGGATTATACAAATGAGATAGGAAATGCGTGCAATCTCAAAGAGATATACACGTCCTAACCTACAATTTATTTTGTCTAAAGTAATACCCACCAAACAAAGGTTACACACAAGATACTATTATTATTTTTTCTGCCCAACTACCCACCACTTTTAATTTTTAATTCGTGCATTTACACATATAATAGTACGAGCCCCGAGTCTGGCTGAACTACCAACGGGTCTTCAACATGAAAGCGACTCTGCCTAAGTGGTTCAACTATCAAACAATCGCACCAATGTGCGATTTTTATGGCCAGATCTTGGTTTCAATTCCCAGGTTGATTAGGTCTTTTTCACGGGGTTTTCTTATAGAAATCCTGCGCTGGGTTTCCAAAAGGCATCCATCTAGTAAACACTTTATGGTATACATTATTGGCAGAATGCAAATATTTTGTACTCTTGTGGTCCTGTATCGGAATCCAGGACATGTTACGTACGTTTCTATATAAGAGTATAGCAATAAAGGTGAAGGTGGTATAAGTACATAAAGGTAAGTACCAATCCAAACTTATGCAAAACAATTAACTTGCATATAAGTCCGACCTTGAATTTATGCTGTGCAAAAAAGTATGATAAAATCAATAAATAAATGGCAATTTGGGATGTGACAAGAGCACTTTATCCTATTTATCAAGACTACGTCAGGACAAAGAGGTATGACTTACGTATTTCCGTGTTGGCGTGAAAATCACAGTTATTCATGCCTTATTGGTCAGTCAATAACATTTTCTGGGTCTATGAGCCAGAAAATGTTATTGTGCGTCCAATTAGCATACGTATTGGTATAATGACATAATATAATCTAGTCAAGGTGTGCATTTCCTTGCACCTCAACAGCATGATAATTAATAAACAAGGTTCACAGATAAGAAAACAAAACTCCTGAATCATCAGCCCCTTCCACACCTTGTGTAGAAGAACTGGGCGGTACCTTCTAGCTGCCCTTGCAAAAGGGGGGGGGGGGGGCGAGATAAGGGGAAGGCCAACAGTAGCATCAATCGCATGTTCTAGCGCTAAAGGATACCGGCTGGACTAACATGTACGCCTCATCATGTAAGGTACAACAAACAGTCAGATTTAGATTTCAAATGTTGGCCACAAACATATGTATTTTACTTGTATAATTATATAAGTAACAAATTTCCCAGCCATGTTAACATGGATATTGTGAAAACGACGTTTCATGTCATCTTTGTTCTGAAGTAGGTAATTAACTAAAACTAAATAGCACTGTGGTGCTATTTAGTTTGGATGTGTCCAAACTTTACTTACATTATAAGCAGAGGTATAGATGCTTATATTGCAACACATATATAAACTTAGTATCGTTATTTCATTGGACACATTTAATGAGAATAACTTATTCTAGTTTTAGTAAACTACTAAACAGAGGATTTAACCATAAATATGTATATTTTATAAAAATCAGAAACGAATACTGTTCCTTAAATTGCAATGAAGAAAAAAAAAACCGGAAGTCTAACCCTTTGCTGTCACACTGTTAGATCATCGGCATTTAGTACAAATATAAAATATATTTGACGCCAAAACCAAAGTTTGGCGAGCGATTCATTTATATATTAAAATATTTTAAAATATTTGCACTTATATTTATATAATATCAATATAGCTTTTATCCTCTCTACTTATAGATAATATTTAAAATCATTACCACAGTGAAACTTGAACTTAACAACAGTTTACACCACTTTGTCATACTGACCATAAGATTCCCAGTCTGAAATTACCGGTACTAGTAACAACAATATTATATAATATATAAATATAGTAAAACAAAATTTGTATATAAATATCATCTACCTTCTATGGTACCGAGAATAATAACTAAGATTAACTATTAAGATAGAGGTTAAATTACCTATCAATCGTATCATAGAAAATATTTTCGCAAGTTTTGTGGCATAATCACGTAGAGATATCAGCCGACGTATATATTATTCTAAATTACAGCGTACACAATACATACTCTCGTATGTTTGGCCTTAACGGTGCTTGATGAGGTTATGGTGAAATTTTATTAAAATGATTGTAATTAAATAAATTGTGACCGTAAATTTATAATTGCAATAGACAAAATAAGATACATCGAACTGATAAAAGCATACTTTTTTACCGGTGGTAACAAACAACGTGCAATACGGTTGTTATAGAATAATAATTATCTGATTCATGCATATATATTCCTTTGATGATGACTATCTTGATGACATATGCATAGCGATTAAAATGTATATATTTATGAAATTTTAAACCAAAAATTATAAGAATTAAATTTAAAAAAAGAAAAAATAAGGTTTAATTAATTACCAAGCTGGCGTGAGAAGCGTATCCGTTTGCGTTTCTTATAATAAATATTTCTTGAACGCAGATTCTGATTGGAAACATCATTTTGGTCTTTAAATTTATGTTACAGAAAACTTAAGCCTAGCAACTTTAATTGCAATACAGCAAATTCAACTTCCTAGCTCAGCAAAAACAAGATAGGTATGCATATGCAGTATATCCACACTAACACACAACTCAGGGTGAGTTAATTTATTTTCATGTGTTCGCCATTATCGTTCATGTCCCGTCGAAGAAATCGATGATTAAGCTACGGGAAATCATTATTCTTTTCCCAAATTGATAATATTGGCCATGGGACACTTAAACACCAAACTAACCTGTATACAGCATGCATACACTTGCCTTTCACGCGGTATACTTAATAATGATGGCCATCGATGAAAAATACCATAAAAAAGCATAGCGTTCCATCAAAACTATCGTTTAAACAAAGTATGAGTATCAACCCTCTACATAAATACCGTGATACCGGCCGGCGTAGTGTTGTGCCAACACAGATATTGGATCATTATTTCTATTATTAAAATCTTATCGTATTTTCTGCTCATAGAAATAGAACTCAATAAGTTAAAAATAAAAAATCCATACAATTAATAAAATTAATAAATTTAACATTCAAAGTACGAGTATAAAACACTAATACTTGAGACCTATAAAAGATATTTAACCACTTTAGAATCACAAAACTTTAGACAAGTTGTAAAAGAATATCAATAATAGGCTAAGGTAACTGCAAGTTCAAATACATAAATACGGATATCTAATAAATGTATGTAGATATCTTAAGCACGCAAAAATAAGTTAAGATAGTCATAAAAAAAGTATAGAACATCGGCCCTTTGACATTCTAGTTCTATTTTAGTTCTTCTTTAACAAGAGAAATATACACCTGGTATTTAACGACTATACCTTCGTAACAAGACAACAACAAGATATAAGGACAACTAACATAGTAAAAGTTTTACTAACATAGATCACTCACAGCTCAACTAATCAGTCAGTAAAATAAACAAGTGATTTAAAAATAATAACGTTGACTAGGGTATTTCTTAAATTGTCTTCCGTGCATAACAAACGCCACCTTGGCCGTACGATTTGCGGGCCTTAGGAGGTACTCCTACTGTCATAGCTAGAAAACCGTCAGCTAAACTAACTTATTAGTGGTTTTTGATAAACTTATTATTATTACCTATTATAACGCCGTTAATTATTACCTATTATAAATCTACAAAAAAATATCAGTTTAACTAATATTTTACTTAAACTATACTATTTTACTTAAAAAAAAAATAGCTATACCATCGAAACAAAACCTTACTCTCTAAACATCTACATTGTCAATTCATATATATCTGAAGTATAAAGCAATGAAATATAATAGATGATCAAACGAACTTCTTGAAGTGAAGTTCGATCATTATTATATGAATTGCTTTATACGAAGATATAAAAACCCGCCCACCCATGATTAAATCACATAACACGTGTTCAGTGCATTTAACCCTTGAATAAGGTTTTGTTGAATTATAGGCATAAACATAATCTCTAAAGAATGAGGTGTCTGGACCGTCCGCGACGTAACTAGTGGTAAAAAAAAAAAAAAAAAAAAAAAAAAGAAAAACACAGTTTTACGTCTCTAAACGTGCGCAACTCGCTAGTATATAGAGATAAACTACATTGTCAATTCATATATATCTTCGTATAAAGCAATTCATATAATAATGATCGAACTTCACTTCAAGAAGTTCGTTTGATCATCTATTAATGATGAAACTGAGAGGTTCATTGAATTGTTGCGACGCTTGGACTCGTGGCGGACACGGTCGGCAATCAGTCAAGCGGAGGCGATGATTACAGTCCTCGACGCCGCGCTGGTGGCGGTTAGAGTGCACATTAAAAACTTCACTGGTTTCAGACCACTGACTTTGTCGTTCATCGCGCTGGTGCTAGAATCGAAAAATAGTTTTTCGGAGCCTTTCCCGTTTAAATTTCCAATAAGTATGAAATGTGGGCAATTTTTTTTTTTTTACAAAATTGCCTACCTACTTACTTGTTCTAAAAAAAAGAAATCTGTTTTACAATCTTAAAAGGATCTGTCAAGGTTTGATCGATCAGTAGAATGATACCGACTGACAGGTATCAGTTTCGGCATAGTGAGAATAAGCCAAGAGTGGCCCCTTCGTTTAGAGTACGGATATTATCCGGCATATCATATTTTTTTTTTTTAAAGATTTAAGAGGCTTGTCCACCTTTCATGAAGCCAATTATGCTTTACTGACTATTAGCCTTATAACTATCGATCAGCATGGTGCCAAACTCCAGGTTCAGAGTAGCTATTACAAATTTAGTAATGAAGATTCATAAAACTAAGTGAATCAACTTTGTTAGAGATTCCTTCCACCACACCAACAAAACTGATCAGGGACTATTCTGTGGCAACATTTGTAACCGTGATTTGTTGCCTCCGCACCTTCGAGCACAAATTCCGATACCACGCGAAGCTTGCATTTGACTGATGATTACCATTAGGTATCTATGCATAGATATAGAAATTTTCTTTCGATTATAATTGAAGGTACAACAACAGCGAATATTTATTCGCTTTTATCTAAAAATAGACGAACTCACCTGTAGTAGTAAATAATGCGGGTAGTTAGGCCAAGAAAAAAATGCAATATCTGAAGAATACAACAGATAAGCTGTATGATTTCCGATGAATGCAACTGTCGTATTTAGGACATTGTGATAATTAGGCCAAATAATATCCGAAGAATACAACGGATAATAAAAATTAGTGCTTCCCAATGAATGCAAAGGGTACACAAACTCAGCTCGAGCGTATAAATCTTCGCAGGTACAGCAGCAGCAGGCAGCCAGAATAATATTTAGGCACAATAATATCCGTAGAATTCTACGGATTAAACAGTAGTGATTCCCAATGAATTCAAAGGGTACACTTTAGCTCGAGAATATACATCTTCGTTAACAGCGACACGAACAATGTTCCACTTTTAATTTTATGTCTTCTTTATTTTCGATTTTTCATGATTTCAAAGATCCCTTGTATTTGAACTCGTGCGAACGCCGTGATCGCACGGACAAGAATGAGGTGGCTGTCGCTCGGCTGAGGCGGGGTGGATACGAAAGAGTTGTTTTCTCTTTCTAACCTCTGAAACTTGTGCGATATCTCCGGATCGTACCCACGAGGTACTACTACTAGTGATGGAATATCTTGGAGTCAAGGACTGGATAATTTTGTCTATTTAATAATAATGAGAAACATATTGGATGCATCGAGCTAGCAATTGTTTTGCTGTGGTTTGCAAATTGCATGCGGTTTGTTCGGTGGTTGTGCCTGCACTTTTGCGGTTAACTGAAGCTGGATGGCGAATTATTTGCCAAAGTAGGTACCTACCTATATGTATATGCCACTTAATACACAATAATTAAACAAACGTATATGAATTATGTTCCTTATTTCTTTTTATTATGATGTTTTAGAAAAAAAAAACATAGGTATTTGACGGACCTGTTGGTCTAGTGGTTAGACACCCTAGCTGCTACCCAACAGGTCGTGGGTTCGATTTCCGCCAAGTGTTTTATAGTTACATAAGTTAATTACAAAAAAAATATAAGTATTAGTATCAGTTATCTGGTTTTCATAGTACAGGCTCTGCCTAGTTTGGGATCAAATGACCATGTGTGTATTGTCCCAGAATATTATTATTATTATGTGTATTTTTGTATTTAAATGTCATAATCGAGTACACATTACTTACTATATACATACATAGTAATCATATAACTTAATGTGACAGGTTAAATAGGATCCACAACCGAGAACGCAAGAATAAACCTTTTCACTATTGTACAGTCACAAGCATAAATATATTACCATGCCAAATATATTACCATGACAGTTCGCCAAAAATATCTAATTTAATGATTCATTCATTAATTTCTGATCTCAACATGACGGCAAAAATATGTGATCATTTATAAAAGCATATAAATGTAGCAGCATATATATCTGACATCAAAGGAACACCATAACTATCTGACAACACATCCGATGCAAAAATATGAGCCACCTATTAGAATGCAAAAATATCTGGCATGTTTTGCATTATAAACGTCACGCTGAGCTGACAGCATAAACATCTGACATAATGATTCGAGCCATTTTTCTTCTATATCGCAATAAATTCCGCTCATTTTGCAAAAACATGTGATGTAGCACTGGCAGCATAAACATCTTACAAAATGTTTCCAGTCATTTTTCTTCTATATCGCAATAAGTTCCGCTCATTTTGCAAAAACATAGTGATGTAGCACTGGCAGCATAAATATCTGACACCTGACCCTAATAATTTGAGTTATTTTATTCTGTTCTTTATTAATAATAAGTTCATTTGTATATAATTATTATGTTTTTATTTGCTATACTGGCGCAATTTTCAGAAACTACCAGAACCGAATTAAAAATATTTGTGATTTAGATAGGGATTAGGTATAGGATCAGAATTTGAATCTCAATACAGGAATATAGAAATATTTAGCAATAAAAGTAATTATTATATTTAAAAAAAAAACGATCCATGTTAATCAATATAAATGGAAGATTTATTAAATCACACGCAGAATTTTTTTTTTTTTTTTACTTTTTTTATTCAACATAAGCTAGTGCTCGAATGCAGACCCACCTGATGGAAGGTGGCCACGCAATCAAAGATGGTAAAGCACACTAGCTTATTAAAAGCCTATTCTCACTCTAGCCTTGAAGACACCCACATTATGAACCCACGACATATTGGTCAGCGGATAGGGTGTCTAACTACTAGATCAACATGCCCGCCAACAACAACAATAACAAGAACGCAAACACACAATACATACATTAACAATAATTTAACTATAACGTTATATTTAGTGGGTATTTCGATATTTGTTCACTTTGATTAGTTCTCGCTACCTACCGTACTTATCATTTACGTTTACGTACATGTATAAGCTTTTATAAATGATCACATATTTTTGCCGTCGTGTTGAGATCAGAAATTAATGACTGAATCATGAAATTAGATATTTTTGGCGAACTGTCCATGGTAATATATTTATGCTTGTGACTTTACACCACACAATGATTAAAACGAATGAAAAAAGAAACGCACTTTCATACATGCAGTGGAATAACGTCACAGCAACCATGTAATTTTAAAAAATATCAACATAATAAGATGGTTGGCATCACGGTTTCGTCGCACGTTGCCTGCTTTCTTGGGTGTGCCCCATAAAGAGTTCCACAACATTGACAGGCCCGTTGGTCTAGTGGTTAGACACCCTAGTCGCTATCCAATAGATCGCGGGATCGATTACCACCATGTGTCTGGGTGTTATTTACCTAATAAATATGTATTTACAAAAACTGTGTCATCACCATTTTTATTGTCTTATTAGCTGACCCGCACTTTTTCTATATCACCTCATCATCATCATCGTCATCATCACCAGCCGGAAGACGTCCACTGCTGAACATAGGCCTCCCCCTTGGAACGCTACAATGAACGACAATTGGCGATTTGCATCCACCGGTTACCTGCGACGCGCACAATGTCGTCTGTCCACCTAGTGGGAGGCCTACCTTGCGTCTTACGGCTCGTGGTCGCTACTCGAGAACCTTTCTTCCCCAACGGTTATCGGTTCTTCGAGCGATGTGGCCTGCCCATTCCCACTTCAACTTGCAGATTCTGAGATTATCACCTAGAGGTATGAAATATACTTTTCGACCTATTCTCGTCCTACCAAATATATATATAAAAAATTTCATAAAAATCGGTCGAGCAGTTTCGGAGGAATGCGACCACAAACTCCGTGACACGAGATTTTTGTATTTATGAAGATATTACGATGTCTGTGTTCTTGAGGCGTATTTATATTACTAATGGCATCCCTAGCGCGACAGGCACGGGGTAGCTCTACTCGGATATCGGTCACAGAAGTCGGTCAGGGCCGTGCCTACCTTTTAGTATTCATACTACGAAATAATCCCTCACCTACTGGTCGATGTGGTCACTAGTCTTGCACGGCTTGCACCAATGCATTGACTTTTTATAACAAGTATAAATTATCAAAGCACATAAAGCCCGGCTGAAAACAAACAAAATGGTCTAAAATTACATAAGACATCTCCTTCGGTGCAACAAAGTCACAAATAGCTGAAACTGCAAAATTGAGTTACGTATGCCAATTTGACTATGAAACATGCCTTTGTTTGGGGAAACAAAAACACCCGCGGAAGTATTACAAAATTCCACTAGATGGTGCGAGTGCCTTTGTCGCTATGGGTGATTTGCGAAAAAAATCGTAAAAGTCCTCTCCTGTAAAATTATAATATGAGCTGTTGTGACTTTGTTGCACCGAAAGTGCGATATATAAAACCTATACTTACATATATTCCAACTTGTCTCCTTAAGACATGTCATCTGATACACATATTAAAGTTTTTAAAAGTAAAGAAAATACAACATGGCGGCTGATGCCCACAATATTATTATTTTTTAAATCGATCGCCTATGCCACGCTACTCCTACAACTAAGCCGAATCTAACGACATTTATAAGTCGAAATCCATTTAGCCGTTGAAGATGCATGCAGTGCTAAAGAAATATACATATATTATTTTCATTATGATTATTTGTTTCTTTCAATGTTACCTAACTTCAATCAATACAATTAAAACTGTAAACCTATTTTAAAAACTGCTGTGCCCTATCAGGCTTTTCATGTTCCTTATTGTAACTATAACATCTGTACAACCCACATGAAAGCAATTAATGATTTGATTTGAATCCATAGCCCTTGTTCTGAGGCAGACGGGCAAAATACCTACCTATATAAACTCCTACTTAGTGAAAAGGCCTTTTTAGAATGCGTGAATGATATTTTCAATGACATTTAAAAAGCTTTCAACTGTCTATTTGAGACCTGTTTTTTAAGCCTGAAATCATCCTGAAATTTAATTTGCTAAAAATCGATGCCGATCGTTGACATTTTTATACAAGACTCAAATTGTATTAGTTAACAAAGTAACTGCTATTAAATATTCAAAGGAAAGTTAGAACGAATGCACGGGTTTGAGTAGCAATTATTGCCCCACCATTTGACGCCGATGTGATGCTCCTCGCTCGACTCATCTTTTATTTAAAGAGTATTCCATTCCAACTGTTACGCTACTTTAAGCAGAATGCGTTAAAGTAGGTGTTATATTAAAAGTATTGAGGAAGTATGAACTAATGTACTCGAGGAGGCATAACAACTAGATTATTTCAAAGTAGCTTTGAAGTTTCGCCGCACAAACTCAGTTGTCAATTATCAGTCTATAGACTGAGTTTGTGCGCCGGATCTTTAAAGTGTTGTCACGTAACGGTTGGTTTAGAGTAGGGTAGAGAGAACCCGGAGACCGCTACTAAGATAGGTAAGTAACTAAGGGGGAAGTAGCAATAAAAGAATGAGAACTCAGGACTTACAATATCACTATAATTACAGATAAAAACGTTACAGTTCTCTAAAGATAGTTACGCAGTTCGTTTCACCGGGTCGGGAACGCGGACACTTATTAGCGTAAGATCACGTAACTTGCTTGAAAAGATTCCTGGGCGCAGGAAAGCCTGGCGGCGTGCCAAGATGGCACAGCCGCAGCCAGGCCGTTGGACGCCGGCAGGTTTAGCACCGGCCACGACAGTCAACCAGCAGGCTGGCCGATGAAAATGGGGTGCAGGCGTCAGTACGCCACAGCGGCAGCACCCGTAGATATGTGACCTCTGGGCTTTCCACTCGTCTCCAGGCTCCAGACTAAGCCTTCCGATCCAAGACTTCAGACCCTCGACTTCAGACTCCGTTTTCCGACTGACGTTTAATTTTCCTCTCACCCCTTGACAGCTCCATGTCTAAATTTAAATTTTTAAAAAGAATTAAAAATAAATACTAATATTTATAAAAAAGATGAGGCATGACAATGGAGGTTGATATATGAGGAATGAAATGAGGTGATACACTACATTGTTTGAAATTATCTAATTGTGATGAATTCATTTCAGTTCACTTGTTACGTTGGTAGGTTCCTTGTGCAAGGAACCGCCCAGGTAGGTACCACCACAGTATCAGATATTCAGCCGCCAAGCAGCAGTGTGTAAGCATTGCTGTGTTCCGGCGTGAAGGGCACTGTAGCTGTAGAAATAACAGAACACAAAGACTTAATATCTAATGTCTTAAGGGTCGGCAACGCGCTAGTGATTCTCCTGGTGTTGCTAGCGTCTATAGGCTGCGGTGACTGCTTACCATCAGGCGGGACGCACGCTTGCTTGCCACCTTGGTAGTATAAAAAATAGTTCGCTTGTTCAAAAGATCGTCTTACATAGGCGTGCGGTGGGCACTAGGTACTGGAGTTTTAAATATTCTACAGAAAGGACTATTGTGATACTGCTATTGCTTTGTAAAGGGTCTGTAGCCTTATGAACAAAGGCTTGAATGTGGAACGAAAGTGCAATGCATCTATCTATGGGCAAGCGTGTTGCTTACAATTTGTATCGCTGGTCACTAAGTTCGTAGTATTAAACAAGTATAAATTATAGAAGCATAAATACCGAATGCGAAGAAACAAAATGGCCCTAAATCTTCTATACATATAAAATTACTTGTCCTGACTGACTGACTGACTGATTCATCAGGGCACAGGCCAAACCGCTGGACCTAGAAAGCTGAAATTTGGACAGTAGGTTCTTCTTATGACGTAAGCATCCACTAAGAAAGGATTTTTGAAAATTCGACTCCTAAAGGGGTTAAATGGGGTATTTTCTTTTGTATGAAACTTTTTATTGTATGGTTTGATTGACTTGAAATTTACTGAAAAGATTCTCTAAATAAAATAAATCAATACGTGTTTCGCGATTTTTCAAAAACAACCTTTGTATTAGGGGTTGGTAAACTCTGTAAAAAAATTAGCGGGCGAAGCCGCAGGACATTGCTAGTTACATTATACATACATAATACGTATACATATGTATATACCTATATTTCAACTCGTCTCGTTTAGACCTCGTCTCGTTAAGGACAGCTAAGGACTGGAATAGTTTGGCTGCGTCGGTTTTCCCGCCCGATTATAATATAGATGTCTTCAAGAATAGAGTGAATAGGCTATTAATAAGGTAGTGTGCTTTACTATCCTCGACTGCGTCACCGCTTTCCATCAGGTGGGACTGTGATCAAGCACTGGCTTATATTGGATAAAAAAAAATACCTTTCATTTGATACCCATATTGATGTTTTTGAAACTAAAAAAAAATACAAAATGCCGGCTGGCGGCCGCCATATAATTTTTTTGCAAAAATATATAGCCTATGTCACTCACACGACTAAGACGAATCTAACGACATATTATAAGTCACTGTCCATCACGCCGTTTAGGGCGTGCCAAGGAAATATACATACATACTCTTGCAAAACATAACCCTCCGCCTGCGGCTACCGATCAAAAAATACAATGTATTCCAAATGGATGTATTCCAAAAAGGAACTCAAAATTATATTTTTCTCTCGGAAGACAGTTTACTTTTAAGTCATTTTCCTAAGTGTCCTTTTGGTGTGGAGCCTTAGAAACATCTACTTAATTCATATATGCTTTGTTAGTTCTAATAATCTACCTACGTAGGAGTCTATCTGAAACTTGACAAATGCATGGGCGTAGAAGCTCTACGTAATAATGTATATACATACTAGGTATAGGTTATATATTGTGTCTCGAGTAATTTGAAGCCTGTTGCCGCCGGCTCTTATTTGAAATTGTGTGTACTGACGGAGGTCTACCCGCTAAGAAGCTAGGAACATGTACGTGTTTATAATGTTCATCTATACTTATAATAAAACTGTAACAGGTCCAATTCTGTACATTGAAGATATTTTGAAAATTATATTTGGAGGGCATTCTATAAACGATACTGAGGCCGAAAATGTAATTTTTTTAATTTTTATCTGTCTGTCTGTCTGTCTGTCTGTCTGTCTGTCTGTATCACGGCTGAGCATCACGCCGAAACTACTGAATGGATTCAAATGAAACTTGGCATGATTTGAGATCTTACTACGAGGTAGGACATAGGATACTTTTTATCCCGTAATCTAGCACGGTTCTTTTGGGAGAGGGGATTAAAATCAAAATGGGTACTTGGTTATACGCTTGGTCCGATTTTATCAATTTTTCTTTATAATATAATAAATATTAGTAAGGGAACACTCATAGAGAGTTGTTATCAAGGTTTTGTAATCGATCGGGTTAAGCAACGTTAGGTAAGGTCAATAAATAGATGGGTGACCGTTTAACGCCATTTGAACTAAACGGTTCCGTGCTTCGGAGAGCATGTAAAAAGTGGGTCCCAGTTTTTAACCGACTATAAAAAAGGAGGTTATGTATTCAATGCGAATGTCTGTTATTAAAAGTTTATTTAACGTAAAAATAGCGCAGGCGGAGCTGCGTGGGTCAGCTAGTTGATTTATATAGCGGTTTGCACCGGTGACCCAACTTTTCGTTCCACAACCCTTTTTAACACGGACAAATTAATATTTATATAAAACCCGTTTACACAAAACAATCATTTTGTTGTTTTATAATTAATTTTTAACTTTTTATTACCAATCTGGTAAGGACAGCATCTATATAAATTTCCACAAAGAGTATACAAAAAAATTCTAAAGATTTTCTCAATAAGTCAGTCTACGTAAAGTGGAAATCGTGAGTTATAGTAAATCTCTCTGGAAAGCGATTTGTTATTCTCCCTTTTATATTATTCTAGGCGACCCGCGCAGCTCAGCTCGCGCTCTTTTTACTCAGAAACCTTCTTGGGCTCATGCACAACACTTTTGCCGAAGATCATGACATGACCAAATGCATAGTTTACGATTCTATAAAGGACATACAGAAACATTCATTTTTATATATATAGATTCCTAACCAAAAGGTTAGCTTTTACTCGTGGCTTTGTTTTTATGATATTGTCAATAGTCACTAACAAAGGACAAAACTAGCAAAAATACTATCGCAGTTACCGCATGTATTCTATGTACGTTTTTTAAATCATTACCATTTTCTTAGACAGACTAATATTTATAGCTTTTCAATGAAGCCTTACTATTTAGATGGTTTAATAAATATAATAAATAATCAGTCCAATGCAATGTGTAAATAAAAATACTTCCGTATATTTTTTATCACTATCAAGTCACATCTATTCCTAGATACAGGGGCACGTCGCAAGGTGCTACGTCCTCTCGTAGACGTAGACTAAATATTTGAACATGTATTTAATAATAATATTCTGGAACAATCCACACACGGTCATCTGATCCCAAACTAGGCAGAGCCTGTACTAAGGAAACCAGACAACTGATACTAATACTTATATACTTTTCTTTTGTAAATGCATACTTACATAGATAAAACACCCAGACACTTGGTGGGAATCGAACCCACGACCGGTGAGCGACCAGGGTGTCTAACCACTAGACCAACAGGCCCGCCTGATTCTAAAAAGCATTTATTTTTTTCAAACAAAATCTTTATAATTTTTTTTTTAAATATTTGACGGGCCCGTTGGTCTAGTGGTTAGTGACCCTGTCCGCTAACCGATGGGTCGTGGGTTCGATTCCCACCAAGTGTCTGGGTGTTATTTATCTATTTAAGTATGTATTTACAAAAAAAAGTGTATATAAGTATTAGTATCAGTTGTCTGGTTTCCATAGTACAGGCTCTGCCTAGTTTGGGATTAGATGACCGTGTGTGGATTGTCCCAAGATATTATTATTATTCTCGTTCATTAAAAAAAAATTGTAAAATAATTTAATCAGGCCAGAAGGGGAAGGATTCACTGTTTGAATTAATAATGTTGTTGTTATAACAAGTCGTGGGCATTTGAATACATGCTTAGAGTAGTAATTAATGACGTAAAGATGGATGTGTGCGATCACACATACAAACATTTTTAACCCAACGCGGCTCAATAGGTTAATTTAGAGCTTTGTAGGTCACACGCTTGTATTTAATTATAGTTAACCTCGTAAGTGGGGCGTCCTCTACTACTAGTATATAGTAATGATTATCTTTTAAATTATAGTGTATGGGTTCATGTATTAATTTATTTTACGTAAGCTCTGGGGCGCAGCGGAAAACCACTTGCTTTGAAAATAGGAGGTCATGGGTTCAATTCAAAATTTATTTGATTGTGTGCAAGTGTAGGATGGCAGGCCTCCCATTAGGTGGACAGACGACATTGTGCGCGTCGCAGGTAACCGGTTGATGCAAATAGCCAATTGTCGTTCATTGTGGCGTTCTAAGGGGGAGTCCTATGTTCAGCAGTGGACGTCTTCCGGCTGATGATGATGATGATGATGAAGTGTAGGATATTTATAAGCTTCTTGATCGCATGTTTATTAAAGTGTTGTATTGTGTTGACCTTTATTTATCGATTATGTTTAGCACCATATTTTATTTTGCAACCGCAACAATCCTAATAAAGATTTGTAGTATTTGTGCGTAATATTTATTAAAAAAAAAACAAAACTGGAGTAACAAGGGAATAATAAATAAAATTAATTATACAAATCGTCCTCATTCTTTGGTGGCAAAGTTTCCAGAACGCTGGCAGCATTGCCACGCTGGATGGCAATGCTAATCTGCTGACCGAAATAAAAGCCAGCGTTCCGGTCTCCAGATGTTCATGGGTAATGGAAAATGTTCTCAAAAATTAAATAATATAATAGACCCCAACATTTTCGACTGTCAAAGATTTTAGTCCGAAACTAGACATTTCAAGCAAAGTGGGAAATACGGACTCGTAGGCGATTCGCGTGTCGTAGCCGTAGTCGTAGCACTCGTAGCTCGTAGCACCTGGCACACTTACCATAGATTACAGTCGGATTTACTTTCTTTCTCGGCCTTCTTTGCATAAAGAGATTCAGATTGTCTTTGTTAAGCTATGCCACCAGATTTATATGTTTAATATAAAACATTTGCCACAATTGATGATTAATTTACTTCTAATAGTATTAGGATACACTACTATTAAAAGTAAATTAATCATCTACTAATCATCTACTAATAAAACGCACAGTAGGCTGTGCGTTTTGTTTTTAATTTTATAAAGTCATCATCATCATCACTAGCCGGAAGACGTCCACTGCTGAACATAGGCCTCCCCCTTGGAACGCCACAATGAACGACAATTGGCGATTTGTATCCACCGGTTACCTGCGACGCGCACAATGTCGTCTGTCCACCTAGTGGGCTAGGCCTACCTTGCGTCTTCCGGTTCGTGGTCGCCACTCTAGAACCTTTCTTCCCCAATCGATTCTTCGAGCGATGTGGCCTGCCCATTGCCACTTCAACTTGCAGATTCTGAGAGCTATGTCCATGACGTTGGTTCTTCGGCGAATCTCCTCATTGCGGATTTTGTCGCGCAAAGAAACTCCGAGCATAGCTCGTTGTGTGACTCTGAGCTTCTCTAAAAGGCTAGCTGTTAAAGACCACGTCTCAGTACCATATATCATCACTGGCAACACACACTGGTTAAAAACCTTTGTCTTCAGGCACTGCGGAATTTCTATAAAGTATCACTACTATAAATAATAAGTTAATAGATAACAAGAACGTAACGTAAAGTTTAATAATAATCTTGTAAAAAATCTAAATATGTATGTATGTACAAATTTTCCCCATCTTGTGTCTAGTGTAGTTTATGGAAGACATTGTACAATGTATCCACTTAGAAGGTTAATACCATTTACTTGCCATTGTATTCAGGAAACTCGAGTCAACTTAATTACCGGTTTCCTTTGAGGATGGCTCCGAACAAACGAAGAGGCTGCTATGAAACGATATTATGGGGCTGGATTAAATGAATCAGGTTTGATATCATTCTTAGATAATCGAAGTATCGGAGTCGAAACTTGAAAAGTAAACAAACACATATCCACATTTTGAATCGGATTTAAACATCGTAATAAACCTAATTAGATTTCTCGTGCTATTTAAAATCCGGTACGGAAGCGGATTAAAAAATATCGGATTACGCGGAATGTTTCGTACCATTATTTATTTAATCGTATGGCATTTAATAAAATATAGGTACATATAATAAAAATAGAAAAATAATACAAATTGAAGAATATTATGTCAAATTAAATGTCAATATCCAAGGTTTTCGTACCATTCGTAATTTGATATATTGATTATCGTAAATCAGAAATAGAGTATGTAAATAAAAATCTAAAACCGATTACCTTTTCACTGAGCTTACTTATCGGTATAAGTTGGATGTGTTCTGATGTTATGAATGAACAATGAAGCATGGTTTAATTGCAATGATAGTTGCTGGCTGGATAAATAAAAGTATATGGTCTTCTTACTTATTTTCTTCGAATTAGAATAGGCAAAAGAAATAAATATTTGGCATAGGTAACCGGTACAATAAAGAATATGGAAATCATCAAAGTGATATGGCCGGGCTCGCGGGTGCGCGGTGCCGCTAACGATCGCCAGTTCTCCGACCTTCCATATTAAATTTAATACCAACCCACAAAGCTTACGTTCTTACTACTTAAATTCAAAATTCTTGAAGGTATATGTGGTGTATTGCAAATAAATACTGCTGCCTGCCCGCCGCGCGTCTCAGTCGTCTAACAGACACCGAGCCGAGCGGTCGTGGTACAGCGAGTAAGTACTTTGTGTTTCATTTAATACGGTTGTGTTCCATGTACCTATTTACTGTAAGCGGTCATATTCATACAATAGACTCAAGCCGAAATGGTGAGACATCACATGGCGACGAGTACAAGCGCAGTAAATAAATTTTTCTCAAAACAATGTGCCTGCTATTATAGTGCCAAAAACAAATACAAAAATAAAATAATTTTAAAAATAAAAAAGGGGTATAAGTGCGAGCGTACAAAATATCACATAAAACGAAATTAAATTGATTATTCAATCATTGTTTCAACCATATTTATACGGAAAAGAAGTATTTATAGTGTCTAGGTTCCGTGGTGCAGGGTCTGCCTGGTTTGGGATCGGAAGACCGTGTGTGTCACAGGACATGATTATTATTATTGAATAAGTTTATATTAGTACATGCATTCGTTTACAAATACCCATAATAATAATCGTTAATCACGCACGCAAACGTTGTTGGCCAAATCAGATAGCAAATAAATGTTACCTAATGCCTCTTTAGAGTAGAGACAATGGTATATACTCTAAAATCAAATCCTAATATCCGATGAAAACACCAAACTTTCCAACGATGATATATCGTTCATTACCTGTTATTAAAATAACAAAAAACTATACCTATCGAATCGTAATATTCGATCAAACCACCAAATGTTCTAAAGATGATATTGTTCATTAAGTACCCGTTATAAAAAATAACAAAAAAACGATACCTATCGAATAATATTCGATCAAACCGCCAAATGTTCTAATGATATTGTTCATTAAGTACCTGTTATAAAAATAACAAAAAAAAAACGATACCTATCGAATAATATTATTCGATCAAACCACCAAATGTTCCAACAATGAAATTGTTAAAATGACACCCAGTTATAACAAAACTTTGAAATATTGAGTGTTACCGTACCTTTATAACTGAGGTTGTATCAAAAGTGTGTAAAGAGTGTCAATATATTATAATACTAGTGGCCCAGTACGTGCTTCGCTACGTATAAAGTGAAATATTAAGAACATTTAATTGTAACATCAAATTCAATTATTCAAACAAAAAATGGCATTTTTCCTTCAATTAAAAAAGAATAAATCAAATTAAAAACAAATTGCTACATTATTAGTGGTACACAATATGTTTTTTCAAATGAAGAAACACACATGCATACATGTTAATCACCTCAACAGTTATATACTTACTTACATTACATTTGAACAAAAAATATAAACACAAAGTAATAATTATCGCTGACAATTTGCTTTATTCGAACACGTCCAAAATAAAATGACCGCATGAAGGACATAACAACATGCTTTTACTGTCAACACTAAAAAAAAAAAAAATTTTTAATTCTGAAAAAAGGGTCATTTTGACAGCAAAATCCCCATTTACAAAATGATCCGCCATTTATTGAATTAACTTGTTACAAAAAATGTGATAAATGAAGACCCGCCCTACCGATTTTGTGCAAACTTCACATAAACCATCTACTAAATAGTCCGAACAAAGCCTAAACATTTGGTTTGGATAGGTGAGCCCGTTCTTGAGTTATGAAATTACAACGAAAAGTGGCATTGATATTTATAGATATAGATGACAAATAAAGCCATTACGAAATGAACTATTGAATCTGAGATACCGTACCGTGGTCTATCGTAATTAAACAAGGCAGTCTTGATAAAATATAGTTCTGTTTCCCATGGATCTACTATCCAAATATATTGTTGAATCTATACCAGTAAGTAATTTGTTGAGATACTTACTTATTATTTACACCTTAAAACATAAAAAACAGGACTCAATATTGCCTTATATGACCAGCGTCATTAATAAATAATTAGTGTAATTTTGTGGGTACTCAATCATTATGCCAAAAGTATTTGTGTATACTTTTTATCAGCCACCATATTGCTAGTGGGTACCTACATGTTCTATCAAGAGTATATAAAATGATGTTTTCTATCAATATGCTTACATTAAATGATACCGTCAGCTACGCGTTTCTTTATAAAAGCATAACCGAAATATGAATGTCTGTCTCTTGAACAATTGTCCCGAGGTCCGATCTGCATCTAAAAACCTAGGTTCCTTTGTCAGCAAAATTCGTAACTGGTTTTCAATAACCCGTTTCAGCACAACAAATAAATTGGGTCTGGGTACCCATATTGAGGTGCTTACATTAATTGTCAATTAGCTATAAAAGTTCAAGTCCCTATGTTGTAAAATCACGACATAATTAGTATTATTACTAATATACTCAATATAATTTCCTCATGGTTTGACGGGCATGTCATTCTGTGCAAACACACTTTTAAAACAAAATAATAATGAAAATAATAATGGTGGTAGAGGGGAAAATCCTAGCATGGTTAAAAGGAAAGGATTAAATATCCTCCAATCTCCCCAAGGCGGTAAAACCCTCAAGGAGGAAAATCCATAAGAGGATCAATAGCCCCAAGCGGGAAAACCCTTAAGGAGACCGACCTCTTTGAGGAGGAAAATAAATAAAAATAAATGATAAAATAAAATTAATATATAAACAAATCCATAAGTGGATAAATCAATCTCTAAAGAGAGGCATTGTTAGTGATAAACCAAAGTAAACTTAGTAACCAAGGTTAATTAAATGCAAACGATAGTAACTGGATACAGAGGGCGATGGAATGTATATAATAATTACTAATGATGGAATATATAATAATAATTAATCAATTCAATAAAAATAATCAATTGAATAATTAAAATAATAATAAATGTAATAATTTAAATTAATTAGTTTCCTTTCTGCATAAACAGTGCTAAATCAGAATATAATAAAATTAAATTTGTTTACAAATTCTGCATAAATATACGAACTCAAAACCATATTAAAATAAATTTAATTATAATGTTCCTATTCTGCATGAATAAAAGCTCACAAGCAGAATAAAACAAACTTGGTAACTAGCAATGCATTATCATCACGCTGGCATGGATGGTAAATAATAATGTTTGCAAGCAATAATTATAAAACACAAAAAAAAAACAAGGATAAAACAGTAATTTATGAGGTTTATAAATTACTGAAAAGTAAAAAATAAAATAAAAACAATGGTCATAAAAAATATCACAAGCTAACACAACAAAACAAACTTAAATAAAAGTTATTGGGTCTCTTTGTTGTGTTTTCACGAACTCAAAGGTAGTCTGGTAGAGAATGCCTAAAAGCATCAAGAGTGTACCACTTTTGTACCTACATCAAGTTTAAATAAATAAAGATATGCTCTTTATATATACACAAATAACAGGCTTGATGTAAATAAGAAAGATATTATCCAAATTGTAATGCATAATGATCATAATAAAAAATTCAAAAAAAATACTTCTGTGGCACGGCTGCCACGTTATAGTGCCTCGTCCGATGACGATAATCTAAAATACGCCTCTATGGACTTACTACCAAGTTAGTCCATGGAGGATAGGTTTTCGCCTCATATGCACCAGCATAGGAGGCGAAAAGTTGTTATGCCTCACTCAATATATGGAGTAGGTAGTTGGATGTCAAAAAACAAAATAATACGATTAATAACAAACACTGTCTCGATGGTATATGGTTTGGATTTCCATGCCAATGGGGACGATGTGTAAACTTACGTTTATAAACTACAAACTTATTACAAAATATAATTTTGTATACAAGTGGTCGCAGCCATGAAATACATGCCTGATTTCAATACGAATATATTAATGATTACGAATATATTATGATTTTGATATGAATTATGTACCTACTTGTAAGTAACTAATATTTCTATTGAGTTTACAGATTTGTTTCCTTCACCATACAAGGATCCCTCTAAACATTGCAACGGTGGAGTAGATGACCCTATGTAGTCTATATATTAAAGGTTCCAAGGTTAGTAAATACTAGTCCTTAATATGTATCATATTATCCTACGATAATAAATGCATACAATACAATACAATACAATCATTGGTAGACATCGATGAGGGTGATACAAAACATATCACAATATTATGTATACAAACCAACACATGCTATTGTTAAAGGGTCGTCACTTAATACCTTTTTCAATCAAATTGGTTTGAATGGAGCGTGTGACTCCTTAATTAATTAAGTAATAAGGATTTGTTATAAACGCTAATGCAATCAATATGTGGTTTATAGTTTCCATACATGTCGAAAAGAAATAAGTACCCCAATGATTGTTACTAGAAACAAAATATGTCTGGTTTTAAAATTGACTAAATATTGTTCCAAATAATTACTAGTGACCACATAATCTCAATTTAGTAATAGATTGACGAATAATCGCGTATGAAGGTTTATAGGGTGATTAATAAGTTATAAAATTGTAAAATTAATTCATCATAATACCAACCTTTTGTAACAAGTTGTAATCTGAATATTCTACTTATGTATTAACAAAATATATGAACAAATATATCAATAAACTTACCTATAAGCAAGTAGCAACTGTGGTCAGAATAAACGAGCACAAATACATGTGTGGTTAACATCCATAATTTCAAAAGAAATTTGTGATGTTAGGTAGTAGATATTTAAAATAAGGTCATTTATATTAAGTATATAGTTTTTATTTAATTACAGCAATGTTATTCTATGATCTAACAATTAGAATATTGATTTGTTAAAATCTTTAATCATATTTACAATTTAAATTTAATAACATACCTAATCTAATGATAAGGTTGTGTGAAATTAAATAAATAATTACCATTGATGACAATACACAAATGTTGAAAAAAGGGAAGGAAGACAGGCCTACTGAGTCTGGTCGGAGCTTCCCGGTCGGAGGCACGTGATGTGTGCTCTGGTAATGGTTAAAAATATTATTATTATAAAATTGCCACCGTTGGGCTTAATGTAAATAAAATATTTCAAGCCTGCTGAGTTTCTTGCCGGATCTTCTCAGTTAAGGCCGCGTTGTGATCCGGTGGTAGCTTCACATCTTTTAAGTCTAATATAAATAAAATATTTAATATTATATCAAATAATTATGATTTCAAGAAATAAGAGTAATTTAAAATATAGATACAATTAAAGTAAATGTAAATTAAAACATGTTGAAAGGAAGAGATGTGGTGTATTGCAAATAAATACTGCTGCCTGCCCGCCGCGCGTCTCAGTCGTCTAACAGACACCGAGCCGAGCGGTCGTGGTACAGCGAGTAAGTACTTTGTGTTTCATTTAATACGGTTGTGTTCCATGTACCTATTTACTGTAAGCGGTCATATTCATACAATAGACTCAAGCCGAAATGGTGAGACATCACAGTATTTTTACTCTAAAGAGTGCTAAGCAAAATAAGCAATCTTTACTTCATTTTTAATCTTTACATCATAAAACAATGTTAAGGTATGCCTTATATGAAATAAATAAATGAAAAAGAATTAAAATGAACTGAAGTAAAAAGTTTAAAAAACTAAAACCCAACTACGGATAAAATCGCAGTCTAATAATGTGATATTATATAGCCTATAACCAGCGGACAATCAAGACACTTCTAACGACACCCTACTTTTAAATTATGTTAAGTAGATTAGATATGCGGGAACAGATGAACATACATACCTACATACATTCTTGTTAAAAACATAACCCTTCCTCCGTTCCCTAGTCGGGTGGGTAAAAACAATGTTAAGGTATGCCTTATTGTAGTTAATATCCCCCGTAGCAAATCATAATACCCCCCGTACTAGTAAGAACTGTGTTACAGTAGGGTATTAATCTAATCTATAAATCGGTGGATTCTAATTTATGATACGAATTCAAGATTTATTTTTAGCTAGCGTCGGTCCCAAGGATCATAATGGCATTGTATTATTTAGGTTGCTGGTGTATGAGTCAACATTACGTGATCTTTTATAGAGTATGCTAAAAATAATTCGTAATACACTGTAGTTTCTATTTCTACTATAAGCGAAGCGCGGTACTGTTTTTGATGTTTATTTATAGCAAACGGCTGTCCCTAGTAAAGTATGAATGTTTTTCCGTAATGTCCACTGCATGAAATGAAAATAGGAAGACCATAATCCACCACACAGGCTAAGAGCGGATTGGTGGAACAGATACACTTTTAAAATAAAATCTGGAGTATGCCTGGGTTTCATTACGACGTTTTTATTTACCGATAGCCATTATATAACATTAGGTAAATCCTTCCATCAGAATAGGTACATAAATGTACATTAATTATTCATTCACATTATTCACGCAAAGTGGAGTTCAGATTGCTAGGTATTGCCCAGGCTAGAAAGTGGTGTCCTAACCAGCATTTTACGGCGCGCCAATCAGGCCCCTTAGTGGTTTGGAGTGGTTTATGCCTGTTACTTCCCTCCATTCTTTCATTAGTTCATTCCTAGCGTTCGCATAGGTATATGCTTGATATTTGCGACACAGTATTATATACTTCTGCAGGTATCATCGTTCTACCATGTTTTTATGTAAATCCTTTTGGTTACCAAATAAACATTTTTGATTTTTGTTTTTTTTTTTTGATACGTTCGATACGGAATCCCTACTAGTGATTCACGGCCAACTAGATGTCCTTGTAAGCAGGCCCTCGCTACTTCATCTGCCTTCTCATTTTCTTCGACAGCTTCATGTCCAGATACCCAGATAGATAGTGGATATCAAACATAAAACGCTGCTGCCCGTTTTCTGGTTTTTCCTTCGTCGCCTCCTTTTTTTTCGACGGGGAAACCTTCAAAAGGTCCCCGGGAGCAGTGGAGCTCAACCGGGGTATGTGGAATTCTTACCCACTAAAACCCCCGCGGCTGTCGCATCGGCACATGAGAGATGATCAGTACACTAATGGAATGAGTTATCTCAATACATTCCATTAGTGGATTTGTTATTGCTTTGTTTCAGAATTGTTAGGAAGCACTTTCAAACAGATTGTTCAGCGATTTGTTATCGTATTATATATCGCTAATGAATTAAGTCTAGGTGATACCGTAGTCAATTTTCGTTAGATATCAGCTACCCTCATGTAATATATTAAGTATATTAGTGCAAACTGATGAATAACAGTTTTAAATAAATTTCTTATTTCTTAAGAACAATTCAGCGAGGAAATGCAGCCAGCGTTCTTGCCATCATTCCGCGCGGTCACGATTTATTTGATAATTTGTAAATAGTTTGGTATCTTTTTAAATTAAATGTTAAATTATTGATCTTAATTTTCCTGTTTTGAGATTTTCTTTATTGGATTTTTTTTTCTCAGTGCATAATGAGCTTTGTGATCTGTGGCGTGCCCAAAATATTGTGTCGCGTGCCATTGGTTCACCATCCCTGCACTAGACCAACGGTTTATTCCCATCTCGGCACCTTCCCATCTCGGCACCCATGAATTTATTTGTAATTCCTACGAAACGTTCCCATCTCGGCACCCTTCATTAATCATTGTTAGGTTCACAGTGTAGAAAATAATGGAAACACAATATCAGATAGTAAGTAAATCAACGTGATTGTTTATTAAACCAAAATAAACCCTTTTCAAAAATGACCGTTTATAAAACAAGATTAATTTAAAAAACTAGGGTATAGTGGACAACGTAAAATATATTTTTATGGGAATTTAGAGGCTTCGTTATCTCTGATTTGGCAGTAACTTAACAAATCTTAAAATATATAAAAATATACAGATCAAAAAATATATTTTACGTTGTCCACTATACCCTAGTTTTTTAAATTAATCTTGTTTTATAAACGGTCATTTTTGAAAAAGGTTTATTCTGATTCAATAAACAATCAAGTTGATTTACTTATTATTTGATATTGTGTTTCCATTATTTTCTACACTGTGAACCTAACAATGATTAATGAAGGGTGCCGAGATGGGAACGTTTCGTAGGAATTACAAATAAATTCATGGGTGCCGAGATGGGAAGGTGCCGAGATGGGAATAAACCAGACCAACAGGCCCGTCAATATATGTACAATAATTTGTATATTTATATGCCTGTACCTATTTTTTCAGGCTGTGCCTACTTTGGACGTGTGTGGATTGTGCCAGAATATTGTTACATATTATAAGTGTCCATTTTTTCGTCTGTGGATAGGGTTAAGGCACTATAAGTACTCGTACATATTTATGGAATACTTGAGTACTTTCAAAGCCTCATAGTATCCTTTTAAGAAATGAAAAATTTCCCGAGGAAATAGCACGCCATTTATAAAAAAAAGAATATTCCCTTAATGACTAAAACATTTGTCAGTAGCCAGAAGCACTTATAAAGCCCGGTATGAATAAAATAAAGTGAAAAATTCACCGAAATTCATCTCCATTTAGTGACTTCATCTTTTGATATGCCGATAAATCACGTCTTATGCCAACGGTTCTAAAGATATTTATGACATTCGAATTGAACAGATTACAGAATAAATGTGTAGAGTTATCACTCTATTACAATATGATATATATATTAAGAACTAGCTGACCCACGCAGCTCCGCCTGCGCTATTTTTACGTTAACTAAACTTTTAATAACAGACATTCGCATCGAATACATAATCTCCTTTTTTATAGTCGGTTAATAACCGGGACCCACTTTTTACTTGCTCTCCGAAGCACGGACCCGTTTAGTTCAAATGGCGTTAAACGGTCACCCATCTATTTAATGACCTTACCTAACGTCGCTTAACCCGATCGATTACAAAACCTTGATAACAACTCTCTATGAGTGTTCCCTTACTAATATTTATTATATTATAAAGAAAAATTGATAAAATCGGACCAAGCGTATAACCAAGTACCCATTTTGACTTTAATCCCCTCTCCCAAAAGAACCGTGCTAGATTACGGGATAAAAAGTATCCTATGTCCTACCTCGTAGTAAGATCTCAAATCATGCCAAGTTTCATTTGAATCCATTCAGTAGTTTCGGCGTGATGCGCAGCCGTGATACAGACAGACAGACAGACAGACAGACAGACAGACAGACAGACAGACAAAAATTAAAAAAAATACATTTTCGGCCTCAGTATCGGTTATAGAATGCCCTCCAAATATAATTTTCAAACTATCTTCAATGTACAGAATTGGACCTGTTACAGTTTTATTATAAGTATAGATAAACAAATATCGCCACTGTATTATTGGATTAAATTATATTATGTTATTGTTCTATGTTATTCAGATGGCTATTTACATGAATTGTTTTGTTGAAATTAATTACTGTTTCATGTGTAGTAATGAGAAATGAGTTCAGTACTTATTACAGAGATATTAAAATATAATCAATCAATTGTGGGAGTCAAATTGGATAACACGTACTAAGTATAGTATACTAGGAGTGTGTATTTGAATGTGTGAGTTATAATATACCTACGTACACACTTGTCGGCCCGGTTAGTGCCTACACACTGCCTTATTCCTTATAGCAGTTTTATTATAATCTTATCTTACACAAAGTAGAGACGTCGGTCAATATATATATTACCTATTATCTAGCAATCCTAGGTAGGGCTACTTAAAAAAAAAGGAGAAGCTGTCCAGAAACCACTGTCTCTGGACCACCTTAGTAAAACAAGAACTGAACATATAATAATAATAATACCAGCCTTTGTTTATATCCCACTGCTGGGCACGGGCCTCCCCTCAAGATGAAGGGGCTTAGGACATAGTCCACCACGCTGGCCAAGTGCGGTTGGCGGACTTCACACGTCATTTGAAAGCTAGTTAGGTTTTCTCAGACATGCAGGTTTCCTCACGATGTTTTCCTTCACCGAAAGTTAGTAACAATCGCACAAAGACGATTCACACATAATTAACTAAATCAGAGGTGCGAGCCGGGGTTCGAACCTGCGCACCTTGTTTCCAAGGCAAGCGCTCGCCCACTGAGCTGTTACAGCTACCAGCTACTGAACATACCTCTGAAATATTATTACCACACTACTGTAACAGGAATACGTTGTAATCCCTTTGATGCAGCCACTTCACTGAGATTTCCACACTACGAGATCTGAGAAACGAGTGACCGCGGTGCCGCTAGAGCAGTGACTTATATACTCTTTCGGCTATCCTACCCACAATTTATTTGATGACCGCTATAATTCCTAATAATACATATTTTAAGTATTTAAAAGCCGCGTCCGCTGCGCCATTTTTTGAACTGAACATTGTTTAGTGAACTGTGAACATCGAACATAGAATACTATAATATTGCTATTAGAGGTGGCGGTAGGATTAGTACCCAAGAGGTTGTAGGTTTGATTCCCAACTAGGACAAACATTTGTGTGCAGCAATATTCTTATATTGCTCTGTGTCTTGTGTTATTGACCTTTGTAGAAGGTATCTGGTTACCATAATATCTGCAGGTAACGTACGGGTATACCCAACACTAAGAAGTTCTACAGTCTTTCCTCTTTTTGACTTAACTTATATTTTTTTTGTCGTTTTAATCAATTTGTGTCTAACGATTGTTAAAATAACTGTATAATTTAGCTTCTGCTTTGTAGCCTTTAGTTCTTTAGCAATAAAATCATTAAAAAAAAAATTAATCGACCAATATCACTGAAAAGTATAAAATAATTTAAATATTATTGAAGTTGGTGTTAGCTTACCGACTGTGTATATTTGGCACCAACTTCAATAATATTTAAATTATTTTATACTTTTCAGTGATATTAAAGTCGGTTCAATGTTTTTTTTAAAAGATTTTATTTTAATCTATGAATTGAGATTTTAAGATTTTATATATATGGTAGCTGTACATCCCAATTGGGTCTACTCAAATTTGAAGTAGACGTATTCCCCGCATAGATCTGCGTCTTCAAAACGTTAATTTCTTAAATGACATGGAAAATAATCTCTTTACCCTGTATAATAATGTTATGTACCTACATATTTTATTTGCTTACACCATCCTCATCATAGATAGGTAGTCCATGTTTGTAAAATTTCAATTATTAATATTAGGAAACAACATTTCCCTTGATCTAACTATTGACATTTAATATGTTTATGATTAGTCTAATTAAAATGTATTTATTTTATATACCTAAATTGAATACCAATCAGAAAGAGAAGTACAGAACAAATAACGAAGTTTGATTTTAATTAGCAAAAGTAAACTCGATATACATTTTAATGTATGTATTTAGATACTTCGCTATCATAATTTTAAGTGTAGAGATTTATTTGAACAGTGGCAAACGACTCATTTTCCGACAGCACAGGGTACGCTATTCGACGTTGGCGTAGAGGCCTCCCCCCGAATATCCCACCTCTTAACTTTGCAGTTAAATTTATGACAACTTTCCTTTTTCCATATTTCGTTAAAAGTTCTTAAGTCTGAGGATTATGCGTCCCGTCCTGCGTAATGCTCGTTGTAAATTACAAGTCGCAGTCGCCTAATTAGACGGTGACAAATATAAATAAAGACAAAGGACATAATATTAAGTAAGTACTATAATAATAAAAAAATAGAAAAAATAAAAACCGACTTCATGGAAATGTTCTAAAAAGCATGAAATAATAAAAAAGGTTAAACGAAAATGTGTTTTATCATTAGTGATGGCTTCAATAATTTTTTAAATCGTTTTTTTCTTGACGATTAGTTTTATATATTTTCTAAAAATAGTTCTAACACTTTTTATTATTAACCGACTACTATTATGTTACAAAGATATCAGCAGTACGTGGGCTGTATCAAATCAGATAACATGAAATGTGTACAATATGTCTCTTATTACTATTTCTGGGAATATGGTGCCTATGTAGATTGTTAATATTGTAACTAGCTTTTCCAATGCAGCATTCTATCCAAGTGTCTAGCCTTTTTTTCCGCGGGGGAAACCTTCAAAAGGTCCCCGGGAGCTGTGGGGCTCGCTCACTAAAATCGCTGCGGCTTTCGCATCGGCATATGAGGGACCGCCGGGTTCTCCGGTGGGATCTGCAGGCGGAGACTCTCAGTGCCTTGCCTTTGAGCATGCCGCCGGAGGGCGCATTATAACTCCCCGAGAACCAGACATGGTACTCACAAGGACAGGGGTCGCAACCCCGCTGCCGTCCTCCTTGCAGTCGCTGCTATACTCAAGGGACATCCTGGGGCCCACACCTCGAACGACCAGTGACTCAGAAGATCCATGTGCCTGGCCTACGCTCATCCTTTTGTATTTATTAAGTGTGTATTTTTATTTATTCGTATGAAAAGCTACTAATACAATTGTTCATATCACATCATCATCACATCATCAGCCGGAAGACATCCACTGCTGAACATAGGCCTCCCCCTTAGAACGCCACAATGACCGACAATTGGCTATTTGCATCCACCGGTTACCTGCGACGCGCACAATGTCGTCTGTCCACCTAGTGGGAGGCCTCGCTGCGTCTTCCGGTTCGTGGTCGCCACTCGAGAACCTGTTCATATGTTTAGTTTAAATTTAAGCTCTAAATTGTAAAGCATCACAATGATAAATGTACGAGCATTGTTATATCTTACTAAAATGGATTAATCCCGTATTTACAAATGTGTCCCCTGTGCTGTCGGTAGGTAGATACGGGCTGACAAATTTGAATTTCAAATGTTATTTCACAACAAGTTAATTACACACAATAAAGAAAAACATTTTGTTTAACCGTTTCGCTTGTTTAACCGAATAAAATATTTCAGTTGCCTAAAACATAACGGAATTAACAGCTTCAGTTTGATTGCGGTAGCATTGCTTTGGTAATACATAACAATACATGTCATCATTATGATAAGACGGGCTGGTAATATAAATTTATGGTAAAACGGGCTGTAGAGTTAGACTTGGCCGATTCTTTTTCGATGCGTTTAAACTCCATAATATTCTATTTAGTACTTAGAGGAGATACCACTGGAGATAACATGATGCGCTAACCCCTCTGCCAAATTTTGTTCATATGGTCAGGTCATTCTTTATTAGTGTGCGTATCTTTTTGAATGTGTTGCGAGTTTATTATAGTGTGGGTATGCGTGAAATTGTACCTGTGTGTGTTTACTTCGCCTCCCGCACCCCGCAAAAGTGCCACGAAAAATTTGTACGGCGAATCGACGCGATACTAGCTCCATTCTAATTACTCTGAGATTTAGTAGGACATTGTTTCCTCACTATATATCTTTATCTTACATCCCGTGGGGTGTCCGGGTAAGAATAGCACCCGCCCATCTCCTCCCGTTGGGTGTCCGTAAAAGGCGACTAAAGGAAAACAAGAAGACGGGCAGCAGCGTCTTTTTTATTGGATTACCTACCACCTATACTGCGATCCCCAAGCCGCTTGCCAAGCGTGGGTTAATAATCGCCCCCCCCCCCCCAACCCCTCCTTTCTAAGAGAGAGGCCTTTGTTCAGCAGTGGACGTTTAATATCTTCAAGGGGTGTCGTTCAAATACTTTAATGCCATAAAAGGAAGGCTATGTTCGATAGTATTTATATACATATGTAAGTACTTAGGATGTATGTATGTTTATTTTTTCATCACGGTCTGCAGCCTAATGGGCTCGATGCATTTTTACTTATAATATGTCGTTAGATTCGTAGTTGTGGGAGTGACATAGGTAGGCTATACATAAAAAAAATAGGCCGTCCGCCAGCCGCCATTTTAAATATTTTTTTTACTTCCAATAACATCAATATGGGTTTAAAATAAAAGGTCAAATCAAAGGAGAAGAGTTATGCATATAGATGTATATATTTTATGTAGTATGTATGTATGTTAGTAATTTAAGACCATTTTGTTGGTGCCTACGCAGTCGGGCTTTTGTGCTTTTATAATTTATACTTATTTTCTGTGATTATTCTTTTTAGAAGTAAAAAGAAAGTGAACAACACGTTTATTTAACGGCCTTCTACACTGAATTCATTCATCTATTTATTCGACTAACTGAATTTCGTAATCAGTTGCGATGTAGGAAATATTATTATTTATTTTGAACTTGCAAGAAAAAAAACATTCTTCCTATTTCCAAAATTAACTTAATCATTAAACTGACTTTCGTAATTATTTGCGACGAACGATAACAACAAGGTTTTTCATTTTCTCTGTTTGTGGCATTGGGCCTAAAAAAAGTATTTGGATTATTCGATTTTTAAAACTATATTTTTTATAATATAAGAATACTTCTTTAAATGTAATGTACATTAAACTGGATATCATATAATATTCAAAAATACTCAAAAACGTTTTCTTCTACAGTGTTCCCCAAATATTCAAGAGGTACGCACCTACTTTACAGGAAATTATATTTTAAGAAGATTATCTAATAAAATCAAAAGTGTTCTCTTCAATTTCAATGGGTTTGAAATTGGATTTACGAGGCCTAAAGGTGCGCACTTTCTAAATCCGTCTGAATTAATTTACTAAAAAAGGAATTATTATTTTAATTACCTACCCCAGGCAATTTGAGTCCGTACTTAAAGGTGCCTGAATATTGATGGTAAAAATTGTTCATAATGTACTTACCTACATAATTATATATGCGACAATTGAGACATAAGTTAAATAGGTATAAATTTACGAAAGAAATTCGTGATTATTATCGCCTGACTTCTGGACACTGTTCCCTTACAGTGCGACAATTATTTTTTCTTTTTTTTTGTTTAATTTAAGTATTTGTAAATAAACTGTAAATATTTAGTTATTAAGTAAACTGAAGTCACTCGCTGCTGCAGCATAGCTTAATGATTTTTCCGTAATATTTGTCAGTCAGACTGGCTGACACCACACATAATTCGAGAAAAAAGAACTTTTAGCATTAAAAAAAAACCATAGATATAGGATTTTTCACTACAAAAAAAAAACATGGTGTTTACATTATACATAGTTCTTCGCTTGAAAACGAATTTAAAAAAAAAACATTTTAATTTGGCGGTAACAGCTCAGCGGGCGAGCGCTTGCCTTGGAAACAAGGTGCGCAGGTTCAAACCCCGGCCTCGCACCTCTGATTTATTTAATGAATCATGTGCGAATCGTCTTTGTGCGATTGTTACTACCTTTCGGTGAAGGAAAACATCGTGAGGAAACCTGCATGTCTGAGAAAGCCTAACTAGCTTCCGAATGACGTGTGAAATCCGCCAACCCGCACTTGGCCAGCGTGGTGGACTATGGCCTAAGCCCCCTCATCTTGAGGGGAGGCCCGTGCCCAACAGTGGGACATAAACAAGGGCTGGTATTATTATTATTATTTATTATTTTAATTTGAACCTTCATCACATCACGCAAAGAATGGAAAGTGTCTGGAAGGAAAGGTAAAGCAGACTCAATCTTCTTCTTATCAGCCTACACTGTCCCACTGCTGGGCAAAGGCCTCCCTTCCGTTCTTCCATTCACCCCTATTTCTGGCATTGGTTTTCCAATCCCTACAAAACTCTCGCAGCTCATCGCACCATCGTTACTTTGGTCTACCTCGACGTCGAAATCCCCCAGGGACCCAATCTGTAGTGACTTTGGCCCAGTTGTTATCTGGCATGCGGCAAACGTGACCAGCCCAGTCCCATTTCAAAGCCGACTCAAACCAAATATTAAATTATTTTTACTCATTATATGCTAGTAGGTACATTAAATAAATCTGGTTTAATTTGTAAATAATAAAATAAATGTTCGTCCGTCAGTGGGTGGAGTTTGTGCGGATGTGAACCGCGCCATGTTGAGTAGGCTGCCTAATTGATGCTCATCCCGTATTCAAGGCTCTGGGGTACATTTGGCACATATGTATATAACTCGAATCCTGTTTTAAATGAAATTGTATCAGTCCAACATAGAAGGTTGTAGCCATTATATCTTATACTCTGTGGTTGCATAAAATTTTAAGACATAATAAACTTAACTGGCATTGAAATCAAACTACTTTTACGGATTATATCGCGGTTTATTTTAGATTTTACTATCCCGACGTTTCGAATGCTTTGCAGCACCCATGGTCACGGGAGGACTGAGATGTTGAACGTCCTTATGTCATAATTATGCCGGTGTACCCTTAGATCGTCTTAGTTATTATTGTTGGTCCGATCTAAGCTTGAGGCCGTGCAGTGCTTTGCTTGATATTGGATTTAATTATATTTATCACAGGATCCCAAGCCGGTGGTAACACCCAACCATCTTCTCTATTGAAATTAGGATGTTTTTTTGATTTCAATAGCCTCACGAATCAAGATACTGTAAGCTCTTACTGCGTAGATCGGACCAAAAATAATAACTAAGAAGATATGAGGGTACACCGGCATAATTCTGACATAAGGACGTTCAACATCTCAGTCCTCCCTTGACCATGGATGCTGCAAAGCATTCGAAACATCGGGATAGTAAAATCTAATAGAAACCGTGATATAATCCGTAAAAGTGGTTTGATTTCAATGTGTAATATTCGCGTAAGTAAAAGACAACATTATCTTAACTGGCATACTCGACGAGCCCGTTGGTCTAGTGGTTAGTGACCTTGTCTGCTACCCAATACGTCGTGGGTTTGATTCCCACCAAGTGTCTGGGTGTGTGACCCTGGGAGACCCCAGGCTCTCCGGTGAAATCTGCACTAGGGGCCCTCAGTGCCTTGCTAGGGCCCGCCGCCTGGGGGCGCATTGTAGCCCCCCGGGACTCTGACACGGTGCTCACGGGAACGGGGGCGGGGTTGTGACCCCGCCGCCGTCCTCCTCGGAGTCGCCGCCGTACTCAATGGACGTCCTAAGGCCCACACCCCGAACGTCCAGCGAATCCGAAGGATACGCTTCCATCATAACCTAACCGACCTGATACGAAACGTTGCCTTGTAACTTTGATGCGACTCTATATTAATCCAAAATAAATTATACCAAAATCCACCTAACTTAAAACCAAAAAAATATTCCAAACTTTTTATGCCAGAGTATTATTAAGAGAAAAAACATGATGCATAAAAAAGGGGTCCCAAAAACGCCACACCCGAGCGGCGTTGCGTTATTGTAGTGACTCCTTAGTTGCCCAGTACCTTAGGTAGGTAGGCGACCTTTCGACAAATCACTTCAATCTTCATAACCTGCGGCTTTAATATTAACGACTACGTCACCACTCACTATTAGGTGATCAACCATTGGATAAAATTAAGTAAAAATTCTATTTAAAAGATATACCTAGCTAGGTATGTATAAGTCGGTACCGATAACATTTATTTTTACTTATATGTATGAAGTTCGCGTTCACCTACGCCATCGCTTTTTAGTAATAAGAAGGATTACACTGATATATTGCTCAAGACCACTTTATTACTATATTCCCACTCTATTGTTGAATGTGGAAACCTTTGTTCCCCCGATATTACATACATGTACGTACAATGAGGCTGTATAAAAGTCGAACGTATTGTTGAGGACACATCGGTTTTATTGTAAAACCTTTTTTTTCTCGTATTTTATTAAAAATACATACAATATACTGGGTGTCCCCGAACCGGTATATCATGCCAAAGGGTATGTATAATATTGATAGTAAAGACCCCGAAAAAGATGTCAAATACGGCAAAAAATTATATTTTGAATTACATAAAAAATATTGATGTCTTCTTAAAACTGTTTCTAAGCAACTCTATGTCATCTTGCCTACTCCTATGGAGAGACCGCTTTTTATTGATTGCGTGCCTACTCTTTTGAAAAAGAAATTAATACATTTTTGGGTAAATAACGAAAAAAATTTTGAGCTCACTGTACTAAAACTGTTGACTTTGTTTTTATTATTTTCTTTCACAAATTGATTGCTTGTGGGTTACACAATTCGTCATTACCGGCTTGATAATCCATGTCTGGGACACCCTCTATATGAGTATATTATTATACTCATATATATTGCGGGGTGAAAAGAGAAGTAAGACATATAACTACAAAGACAATGCTTATTACTAAAGAAATTTCTTCCAGCAGAACTGTGAGTGGAAAGTGATAAAAAAACGTACTTTGTAAAAAGAAGGAAATAAAAAACAGTTTATAAAAAATATATATAGGGTAAATGTGGGATAGTTGCCCTAGGGGTATAGTTGCCTCGATTGTAATTTCTCTAGTTTGGCGGATGATCACATGTTATTTTATTTATCTTTCGAGAGACTCTACAACTATCACTAAGTTGACAGTGTTGCATGTCTTTGTGCGATTGCATGGTAGGGCAAGGTGAAATCAAAGTTTTTGCGAGATAGATGGCCTCTTTTTCAGTGGGACATCTATCCTATACGTAATTTACATAGATTAGGCAATTATCCCCTAAATGGGATAGATGCCCCAAAATTTAGAGGTCCGCAAAAATCGCTAATACTCTGGAAATATCAAAGATGATGGTTTTTCCTTTCATAGGTTTGAAGATAATAAATCAAAGTACCTACCCGTATTACAATAAAGAATTTTGCTTTTTTCACTGAGAGATATAAAGTAATTTCAAAAAGTGTGGCAACTATCCCACTTTTACCCTATGTAAGTATAGACAATATTAGAAAAAACAAATCTAATACATAATTGCAAAACAGACAACTAATCTAATTATACATAAATTACATAGAAAAGTACATAATTATAATATAAATTTTATATTTTTAATTACTACTGTAGATTCCTTTCTTTAATACTTACCTACTTATCGTAAATGATGACGTAGGTATTTTGTTCCAAAAGCAATAATTGGACTCGGTACACATTATCGTCTTACCTACTCGGAATATTTACTTTTTTTATTTCAGTTAACATACCTTCGTGTCTAGACGAAAGTCAAAGCTCAGTGGCTTGATTGGTGAACTCATTACAGTACCAATTAATAGTGATGGACACGAGTGGCGAGATCTGTCCCAAGAATAAAAACATTCCTTCAATATCACGTTCACTTATTGTTAGCTAGTATCTTACAAACTGATTTATTTGATTTTTTCTTATAGATATTTACACAAAAACTATATATTGACCAATACATGGGTGTCCTTAATACGGGTATTAATAATTTTGCCCAAATGGACAAAGTCTGTGAAATAAATAACCAAAGTCTACACTGAAATCAATGAAAAACCAGTAATCACATGGGTGTATTTAATACAAGTATTAATAATGTTGTCCAAATAGACAAAGTCTGTGAAATAAATAACCAAAGACTACACTGAAATCAATGAAAAACCAGTAATCACATGGGTGTATTTAATAAAAGTATTAATAATTTTGTCCAAATAGACAAAGTCTGTGAAATAAATAACCAAAGACTACACTGAAATCAATGAAAAACCAGTAATCACATGGGTGTATTTAATACAAGTATTAATAATTTTGTCCAAATAGACAAAGTCTGTGAAATAAATAACCAAAGACTACACTGAAATCAATGAAAAACCAGTAATCACATGGGTGTATTTAATACAAGTATTAATAATTTTGTCTAAATAGACAAAGTCTGTGAAATAAATAACCAAAGACTACACCGAAATCAATGAAAAACCAACAATCATGAAGGCAAGTTTTAATGAAATACTTCTATCCCACCAAGTTATAGAGTAGGTAAGAAGAGGTCCCTGGTAGAGTAGGCAGAGTTGAAGTATAAAGAACCGAGTGCACATATATTAACCTTTTGCTTGCTATTTTTCTTTGGTTATATACTCATCCGTTTTGGTGAGGTGAATGACTAAAAGCTGACATTGCACATCCCGTCACGGTATAACGTAATTCTTGTAATATTATCATCAAATAATTACAAATCAGTGTTTAAAAAGGACATCAAACAAAGGACACCTTTTATAACTACGGATCCTAGAGAAGTGCTAGAATCAGTGAAAAAATATAAGCCTCATTATATGTACAGTCATAAATTACAATTCTTTTTCTATTACATAGCTACTTATTTTCGTGTCTGTTTATATAACAGAATGAATATAACGACCCCTTATTAAGTGTATCCACACTTTACAACCCCTGTAGAGTTGCATAAGCCACTTCGGTTTAAAGTCGTTTTCGTAACCAATCGCTATCATAATGAAGTCACGTCCAAAAACCGTATAATAGGCACACAGAGACGGCACGGCCCGATAGTTTGCCGGTTGTCACACAGAAAGCTGGCTTAAATACTCCGTGCCCTCATTCCTGTGTTTTGAATTTGATCAATACAGCCGCATCAATTTAGCTTTAATGCGATTATTCGGACAGTATACTGACTGGACTAATGGTTATTGATGTAGGTACGGGAACTTGTCAGGTGAAGTGCAGTTCTATTCACGTGTTGGCGTTTTATGTACGTTTTTTAACAGGATGGACTGTTCGTACAAAATATAGTGTAAAGTACCTTTAATTTATAAATCAATCTGTAGTTTAGTTTTCGTTTTGTTAAAGCCAAGATGAGAGTCCATGCTTAAGAACTTATTAACGCCCTAGATAACCCACGCAGCTTAGCTTGCAGTTAATTAGTACTAGATTGTTTTATAGGTTTCAAACAATAATAACGCATATTGTATACTAATATCTATCCTTTTGAAACCTTCAAAAGATCCCCGGGAGTTATAGGGCTCCTTGATATTATCAACATTGATACTGTAATGGAATCAAACACCTTTTAGTTCCACTAGTTTATTCTTTGAAGACTTCTTCTACACTGACATTCATAAAAAAGTGTCAAAAGTATGAAAATCAACAAATTAAATAAAGAATAAAAAAAGTAAATATATAACAGCCAGAACGTCGGCAACATCCTCGCCCCCGGTGTGGTAACACAATATAATAAGCTAAGTACGCCGGAAACCATCAACGAGGTGTCGTGGCTAGGGTTAGCCGGACGAGCTTTTTGACAGGCCTACGTAAAACCCCATGGGCGGTGACTACGTCAACGACCCTAACTACCCCGTCCGACCCTGGTAAGGTTCGGATGACACGACCGCGCGGCCATACCCCTCGTGGAAGATTTCCATCTGCAATCATAACAAGATCGCCAACACATACGTTGTGGCTCGATGCAGTTGTGGCTCGCTGGATCAGACACGGCAAATATTCTTCAATCCAGTGAGTCCAAAAATGGTCAGCCAAACGAAGGCCTTTGCGCCAACACACGCGCCTAATTAGATCCGAATCGTCCACCACATCGAGGGGCGAATACGTCGCCGAAGAGCCTAAAATAAAATGAAAAGGCGTAATAGCCTCCTCGGAGGCTGGGTCTGTGTCCACATGGGTTAGAGGCCTTGAATTCAAAATGTACTCTACTTCTAAAAGAAACGTCATGAAGATTTATTCCTTAGGAGAGCGCTCTTTCAAAGTTGTGTACAGCGCAGTCTTCACGCTCCTGACCAGGCGCTCCCAACATCCACCCATGAAAGGTGCCACGGGCGGTATAAACTTCCACCGAATAAAATTGTTAACAGCAAACTCTTGTACCGGTTTCTCGTATAGCTTGCACAACTCCCGGTTCGCACCCACAAACGCAGTCCCATTATCTGAGTAAATTGTTACAGGAGTGCCTCGGCGAGCAATGAATCTTCGTAAGGCCATAATAGCAGAATCTGTGCTTAGGCTGCCGACGACTTCAAGGTGTACTGCGCGAACAGTCAAACACGTAAACAAAGCCACCCAACGCTTCTCTGTTCTTCTTCCAATAGACACGTTCATAGGGCCAAAGTAATCTAAGCCGACATGAGTGAAAGGACGGACATGATGAGCCAAACGTTCCGGAGGAAGATCGCCGATTGGTGGGGAAACTGGAACATCTTTCCTTAGTCTGCATTGTAGGCATTCTCGAAGAACTGATTTCACCGCCAAACGTATACCAATGATGTAGAATCGTTGCCGCAACTCGTTGATGACCATGTTACTCCCAGAATGAGCTCTACGAATATGATAGAAGTAAATCAGTAGCCTTACAATATAGCTCTTTCCATTTAGGACGACAGGATCTTTGTCGGTGGTCACATTTCTCACAGCCGATATTCTGCCCCTGAGTCGGATCAAGCCATTGTCATCAATGAACACAGAAAGATTCTTAAGTTTGTTGTGTTTGGCCAATGTATTGGTTCTGATTAAGCTGATATACTCGTCTGCAAAAGAGTCCAATTGAGAGCGCAAGAGTAAATGACGTTCTGCTTGAACTAATTCGTCTACATCCAGCAACGGTAATTTTGCGGAGGACACAGACACAGCCTGTTTCGTAGATTTCAATTTGGAATTTGGGTTAGAACGACCTAATAAAGCACGAAACATCTTTGCGCATTGGACCACGCGAGCAGTTGCTCTCAATAAGCGTAACCATTGGCTAAAACGCGTAGGGTTCGGAACCGGTGGATCGGGTAGCTCACGCGCACTAGTATAAGCTACCTGTTGTGAGTCAGTCGAAACAGGAGGATGCTTCAGCTCACTCACTCCAAGTAAAGGGTCCAAAGATGGTTCCTTTGGCCACGTAGATTGTACATCTGTCAGGAATTGAGGACCTGAAAACCATCTTGAGGACATGGTAAATTCATTGTTAAAGCGCGTAGCGTCATCCGCTACATTCAGGGAGGTTGGAACGTAGTTCCAGTCTGTCACGTTGGTCAATTCCAAGATTTCGCCTACACGATGAGCTACAAAGGCCTTGTATGAACGAATGTCACCTCGCAACCACCTCAATACGGTCAGACTGTCTGTCCAAAGAAACAGTTTCGTAGGTTTCCGCCTATGTGCTTCTATAATGTAAGAAGCGAAACGTGCTACCATTAAAGCAGCTTGCAGCTCCAGCCTTGGTATAGAGACTGGCTTTAAAGGAGCTAGCCGAGCTTTCCCGCCTATTAAGCTAAGCATCACGTCTCCACCTACGCAGTTAAATCGCCAATAGGCCACACAAGCATAAGCAAGCTCACTCGCGTCGCCAAACACATGAAGCTCTGCAGACTCAGCCTGCTGGTGTGCTAAGTAATGACGAGGTATAGACCCGGATAATAAGTTAGCCAATTTGACAGACCAAGCGTTCCACTTTGATTTTATAGACAAAGGTAATTCTTGATCCCAGTTGATATTCAACCTCCAAGTTTCTTGAAAAATAACCCTTCCCATAATTACGATAGGTGTAAGAAAACCAAGGGGGTCATAAATACGCATCAAGTATGCCAAAACAGAACGCTTAGTTAGCTTGTTCGGCAACTCACCTAGGGAGGAACGTGAAAAATACAGTCTGTCATTTTCAACATTCCAAGTAACGCCCAGAATAAGAACGGTCACAGAAGCAGTATCAGGCGCGCGAATATCTAAAGGTATAGAAACAAGTGACTCAGGTCGATTTGATACCCAGGATCTCATTTCCAAACACGCTTTAGCATGAACGGTCGTGATATCCGTGGCTAATTGGGTGGCCTGTTCCACCGAATCGACACTGCCCAAATAATCGTCCATGGGATGGAATCAAACACCTTTTAGTTCCACTAGTTTATTCTTTGAAGACTTCTTCTACACTGACATTCATAAAAAAGTGACAAAAGTATAAAAATCAACAATTTAAATAAAGAATAAAAAAAGTAAATATATAACAGCCAGAACGTCGGCAACAGATACATAATATCCATACATGCTCTAAGGGTTGTATTATAGAACTTGACTCAAGTAGCTCTTTAACTGAATTCAACTGATCACTGCCTGAGCGAAGAATCAAGACTTGAGCACCCAACGTATAACAAAACAATCCTCAAACTCAAATCAACTGAGTCGAGTCTTGAGTAGAGATTTTGATCACTGCTTTTGCTTTTTTTTGAGAGTCAAAATACTCAGGTACAATACAGGGTGTAAGGGACTACGTACCGAAAACTTTTTTATAAGATTTCTCGTATTGTCCGTTACAACTTTACAGAAACCATTATGGAAAATGACAAATGAGTTACTTATTAATTTTTGAGCATGTAATGAATACGTGTAATAATAATTAATAATATTTATTTTTCAAATTACACTGCTAATTTCAAGCAAGCCGCCTGCCAAACGTGGAGATTATGGCAACCCCTCCCTTCTAAGGGAGAGACCTTTGTCCAGCAGTGGACTTTTCGGCTGCTGATGATTACTAATTTTGCACAAATAAGCAATTTATTGTTTTTAAATTGATATTAGGCTTTATTATTATACCAATAATGATGTTAACTTAATTTTATTAAAAAAAACGTGATTTTTTTTGGAAATTCATCAAAAAGCCGGCGAAAAATTTCAACACTAGAATGTTCAGAATCATGTACTGGATCCCTGGTATCGGTATTCGGTACGATGTCCCTTACACCCGTTATATGACTTAATATAGAATTAACGCTAATAAATGATTCTGAGTGCAGCGGTTACTCTTCTTAGTAACTGCCTCTCTCTAAGTACTGTAGATACTTGCACATTCTGTGAAGGTGAAAAAAGTCAGTGCTTCACATATCGAACACATACATATCATTATACTTAAGTTTTTCTTCAATGTATGTATGTACTTACAATAGAGAGTATTCGGTTCTATCGTACAGCTGCGACGATTTTGCAAGACGTAGGTTATGTCATCTGGGACTAACCTATCCTACACCAGATGATTATACGCAACGCGAAGCTGGCACAATCATTGCGTACCTTAGGGAACTCTCTCACCCGTCAGCCACAGAGTAAAGGCTAGGGCATGTACAACGAATCTATCTAGGTCGAAGTGCGTTCTGGTGGTTACCGGGCCTAATTAACAACTAACTAGAATAGATTAGAACTCACTACTCCTCAAAAGACCGTAATTAAGATGCGTTGGATAAATTGGGATAGATATTAGTCGGAGTCACTGGACGTTCGGGTTGTGGGCCCTAGGACGTCCATTGAGTACGGCGGCGACGCCGAGGAGAACGGCGGCGAGGTTGTGACCCCTGTCCCCGTGAGCACCGTGACAGGTTCCTGGGGGGCTACAATGTGCCCCCCGGCGGTGGGCTCAAAGGCAAGGCACTGAGCTGCCCCTGGTGCAGCAGATTCCATCGGAGAACCCTGGGATCCAATCCCATCTCATATGCCGATGCGACAGCCACGGGGGTTTTAGTGGGTAAGAATCCCACTTACTATTAATACTCTGTTAGTTAGTAGAGATATCGATTATCTCGACCGATAATCGATATCTCTACTAGCTAACAGAGTATTAATAGTAAATAATTGCTTTTGAGTAGGTATAGAAATAATCCAATTTCAAGAAGTGGTTTAGAGATATTTAACACAAATTGACGTTTATAAGTTTCAACTTGGTAGACACCTTCTATTTACAAAACCTTAAAAAACATAGGGTAAACGATAGTGATTGCCCAGCATAAATAGTTATTGCCAACATTAATAAGAAATAACTTTCTAAAACTCTTCAAGTAACTACACACATCAAAAGTGTCTAGGGATCAACATATATTTTTGCAATAACTTTTCTCCTGATTGATATTAATTAAAATTTTCTTTAAGGATTCATCAAATAAAGTGTTTTCGTTTGTCACAGTAACGATAAACCAAGTCACCTTTGCATTAATAAAGAAATTTGCCATTTTCCTAATAAAGGGATTTTTGACATTTGAACCACTAACACAAAAGTTCGAAAAAAAGACTGAAATAACAGTTTTCTTTAAAATTTTATTGGGTAACTTAAACAATTAATAATCCGTGTTTCTACCGCGAACACTAACAACACAAGAACATCGGTTTGGCATACTCAAAATGAGTTCATCCAAATCACGCTGTGGAATGGCCGCCCATGTTCGTTGCAACAACAAAAAAAGGTCTTCTTGCGACTGGATACCCTCCATATTCGGCAGAGCTCTTCTCTGTAGCATATCCCATGCATGCTCAATCGGGTTCAAGTCTGGCGACTGAGCAGGCCAGGGCAGGACATTGATGTTAGCTGCGGCGAGAGTCTGTCTTACAACTCTTGCGGTGTGCGGTCGTGCATTATCATGCATTATTGGCATTTCCTAGTGTGGGGACCACAAGCACAACTGAATATCTTGTAATGATTGATTTGATAAATAAAGCATTATTGTATTGTATTGTATTAACTGAAATAAGGGACCGATTTGCACTTGTAGAGGAACGATGACGTCTGATACAATCGTCTCAGCATAAATTTGAGCGTTGAGGTTGCCTCTGATCCAAATCAACTCAGTTCTTCCGCCGATCCAAATACCCGCCCATACCATGATGGTTCCACCACTATAAGGATGGACTTCCTGGCAGGATTTTAATCGCTGTTGGCGTCCAGGGGTTCTCCAGTGTCGTATACGTCTTGTATCCGGTCTCATACCAAAACGAGACTCATCAGAAAAGCACACGAAACGCCATTGTTCTTCTGCCCATTTTTTTGCCCAAAAATGCTTGATCCCTAGACACTTTTGATGTGTGTATTTCAAGTTCAATTAGATAGATATAACCTTCTAGCAGTAAAATCTATCAAATCCAATTTGGAATGATTCGCTGAAAGGTTTTATAAAATGTGTGTTGGTAACTATATGCCTGGGTGATCACTATACCAGAATTGTAAATATTAATTTGTTGCTGGAAATACGTGCCCAAAAATGTTGATACAAGTAAAAGTGACAAATGTGCCCACTCATGTACACTAAATTGCTTTTTATAACATCATTTAACGTGAACTGTCAGAGATGGCTAGCGCTGTATATTTATTGCTCCCCGAGATCTAACGCTATTAGCGTTTCATTGTTCGTATTAAAACAATGCGATTATACAGGCTATCGGAACCATAACAACGATGGAGAAGAGATTATAAGATTCTCGATAATGGCGGTTTGATAAATGCAGTACGAAAACAAAATGCAGTTACGTTAGCCATAACAATTAATTAACCTTTTTTAGGTTAGGTTAGTCTCCTTATCTACTACTACTGGTCTACTTAAAGATTGGTTGCGGTGTCCGTATTGATTAGATAATCATTAAGCTTACGGAGGCTAGGGTCGACTCGTTCAATGCTATCCAAAGAAAACGAGTAGCATCATTCATGAATAGAGTTAGTTCATGTACTTATTAATTTAATTATTAGAAGTCTACCTGAGAGGCTGCTGCTATCTGCAACTTACAGACGTTGGGTGGGAATTGCCACCTAAAAATATGTATTTTAGCCGTAGATATGTATTTATCTAAACAGTAGGTACATACATATTTTATTTCTTATCTTCTATATCTATCTTCTTATTATATAAAAGAGTAGACAAAAACCCACTCATCACGAAATCTCAGAAACTACAAGTGCTAGGAGTCTCAAACTTTGCATGGGGCTTCCTTTTAAGACGTAGGTGCTCACTAAGACTGGATTTTGGGAAATTCAACCTCTAAGGGGGTCAAACAGGGGGGCAAAGTTTGTATGGGAGAACGCGATTCCTTGGTTCTATTGACTTGAAATTTTGCACAGACATTCGTTAAGAAAATTAATTGAATTAGTATTTCATATTTTTTATAATTTATCCCTTTACAGGGTAAAAAAGAAGTATTACTACTCAACCGATGGCAGTACAAATATATTACAACAATAACATACGATAATTTGAAACATTAAATAAAAGTTCCTTGGCCAAGTGGTTACGGAAGCGTCCTCTAAGTACGGACTGTCCGGGTTCGCTACCCCTGATCTGATTTTTTTTTTGTATTATTAAACTTTGTTTTTGATTTTTTTATTTATATTAAGATTCGATGTTTTAAATATTTAACTCATATTGACTCCGGCACTTTTTATCTCTAATATATTTTTTATATTTAATGATTTTTTTAAATTTAAAATCATGCATACGTAGTTAACTTCTCTCTAATGTTATGATTTAGTTATTAGTGGAAACTGAATTGATTTTTATGTACCTACTATTGGATCTTATATTTAGTAATAAGTGGTATCATTTGTTGGTTTCCCAAATATAACAATATAAAAATAAAATAATGAAAATATATTTCCAAAATGTCTGTTTGGGTAGGAATACAATAGGTATGCATGTATTGTACGTATGATATAAAAGCCAAAACATTATTGGAATTATTGTCATTTTTGTCTGTCAGTCAGGGTTTTTTCTACAGGTTGGCTGGTGTTGTTCCCTATCGACGTCAAAGTATCTTTACATAGTGTGAAACAAAGTCGCTATCCGAGTCTGTCTATATCCGATAGCACCTCCTAAACCACGCAGCGGTTTTCACCGCATCGGTTAGATAATTTTTCGTTGAAGGTTTTAAGTTTTATCTAAGTAAATAAACTTACATAGCTTACGTTGACTAAACCTAAAGAGATACATAATCAAGTACTAGAGAATTTCATTAATTTCATATATTATAAGGTAGGTAAATATCCGGGATATAATATACCCGCCCCCCGGCGGCGGACTCAAAGGCAATGCACTGAGGGACAGCTGATGCAGATCCCACCGGAGAACCCCCTCTCATGTGCCGATGTGACAGCCACGAGAGTTTTAGTGGGTAAGAATCCCCCACAGGATCCCAGGGACATATTAAACGTGCCACCACCCCTTTAACTGTGACAACGGTGACAGATTCCCGGGGGGCTATAATGCGCCCCCGGCAGCGGTTTCAAAGGCCCTTGCCTTGCACTGAGGGGTACCCTGTGCAGCCCCATATTTTGTGCGGACAGCCGTGGGGGGTTTAGAGGGTAAGAATCCTACACACCGCAGTCGACCGCCCGCAGGATCCTGGGAGCCTATTGGAGGTCTACCCGTGATCCCCGAAACTTTGGGCACGGTGACAGGTAATTTTTTCCCTCTCACGTGCCGATGTGACAACCACGGGAGTTTTAGTGGTTAAGAATCCCAAATACCCAGGTTGACTTCTCCACGGCATCCCGGGGACATATTGGATGTTTCCCCGCCACCAGTTAAGGAACTGTGACAACGGTGACAGATTCCCGGGGGACTATAATGCGCCCCCAGCAGCGGCTTTAAAGGCCCTTGCCTTGCATTGAGGGGTAGGTACACGGTGCAGCCCCCCTCTTTTGTGTAGACAGCTGTGGGGGACACATACCGCAGTCAATCGCCCGTAGGATCTTGGGGGCCTATTGGAGGTTTCCCCCGCGATCCCCGTATCTTTGAGCACGATGATAGTTTCCCGGGTGGCTTTATTGTGCCCCTCGGTGGCGGGCTCAAAGGCAAGCCACTGAGGGTATCATGGTGCAGATCCCACCGGATAGCCCAAGAAGGGGTTCTTATGTGCTGATTGCACGGCCGTTGGGGGTTTAGTGTATAAGAATCCTACATACCCGGTTGACCACCCTACCACCCTTAAATCCCATTAAAGGCTTCCCCCGTGACCCCTGTAACCGTGAGCACCGTGACAGGTTCCCGGGGAACTATAATGTGCTTCTCCGGCGGCGGGTTCAAAGTCAAGGCAATGAGTGGTATCAGCTGGTGCAGATCCCGACAGATAGCCCAGGTCCACCCTCTAATGGGCCGACGTGATAGCCGCGGGGGTTTTAGTGGGTAAAAATTTCCCGGTTGACCCCCGTTTAGGTCTTAACGATGAAACCGAACAAGGAAGCGCGTTTTGCTTCCATAAATTGGTTTTAAAGAAATGGTGTCCTGTTCCTGTCCTTAATCCACACAAATTGTGCACCGGTACACGTTTGCAGTTTCTAATAAAATTATAAATACAATTAACAAATCACAAGCTCAGAGATTCAAGTGTTGAGTTCTTTGCCCATGGTCAGACAGCTATTCGTAGCCCTTTCACGCGTCACTTCTAAACAAAATTTGTTCATATTGCGTTACGAAAAGTCAGCTACAAACATTATTTATGAAGAAATTCTATAATCAAAGGCATTAACTTTAAATTATTCACATCTTTTTTTATTCTCAATTACACCCGTGCGAAGCCGGGGCGGGTCGCTAGTACTTATAATAAAACTGTAACAGGTCCAATTCTGTACATTGAAGATATTTTGAAAATTATGTTTGGAGGGCATTCTATAACTGATACTAAAGCCTTATATTTTTTTGTCTGTCTGTCTGTCTGTCTGTATCTCGGCTGAGCATCACGCCGAAACTAGTTAGTTAATACTCCGAGGTAGGACATAGGATACTTTTTATCCCGACATTCAGTACGGTTCCCTTGCGAGAGGGGACTAAAGTCAAAATGTGTAGGGGAGACTGGGTACTGTTGTGACAAATTTCATTAGATCGCCCATAACTTTGTTATTATTATAGTTAGCTGGAAGAAAGGTGTTTTTTACAAATGTATTTGTCTACGTATAAATACTACAATTTTGCCCTTAAGTGCAATGGTTAACATATAGGAAGCAATTAGAAAAAACGGTTGTGACAGTGCTTGGGGTCGGAAGTGACAGGTTCTAAAATACACCAAATTGGTCTATAATCACTTTTATTGCAGGCGATATGTATTAAATGTAATAAAATATACTTCTGGAAAAAATACATAACAAAGGAAATACAATTTAGGAACACTTTAAAGCTTATTACTAGTAACGCACTGTACTTATTATAGCTCTAGCGTCTATAATTATTATAGCTGTCTTGATATTTACCAGTCAAACAGTTAAATATTTATCTAATTTATACATTACGGTAACTGGTGTCAAAATAAAAACAATATTAATAAACGATACAAAGGTAGGTATATCAAAATCAGTGAATCAGCTGAAAATGTCATCATAAGAAATAAAAAACATATGTGTAAACTAATTATGAACATGCAATTTTTTGCATGTTCAAACTTAGTTTATACAGATGGACTCCTTTCCGTCTTCCTCACACATTGTCAGGGCATATAAAACCAAATACTTGTGTCACAACTGTACCCAAATAAATTACTAGTTTAAAGAACTAAAAGTACACGCTTTTATAAGGACTACTGCACTAAAAAGCAATAAATAAATTATCGAAACCGTTCTTTCTTTCTTTTTACCCCGTGCTTGTAATTTATGGATTATATTTATGTGTAAAGGCGTGGGGCGCCTCTTCTCTGTAAATGATTACAAATGATTGTCATGTGAATACAAATACTTAGCGTTCTTGAAATTTTACAGAAATGTTAAGCTGTTATTCAGAAAAGGCGCCCCACGCTTTTACACATAAATATAATCCATAAATTACAAGCACGGGGTAAAAAGAAAGAAAGAACGGTTTCGATAATTTATTTATTGCTTTTTAGTGCAGTAGTCCTTATAAAAGCGTGTACTTTTAGTTTTTTAAACTAGTAATTTATTTTATACTTTTTAGTCTTAGCAATATTCGCCTAAACTACGAATAAAATTAGTCCAAGTATTGATTTGTTCGTAGCTTGAATCGTAGGCAGGTTGTGGCAAAACATATTTTAACTAAACTAGGTATTACGCGTAGGTATCTGATTGAGTTTAAGAAAGCACTACGTATTTACCCTTTAAACAGTCGAAAGTACGCTAAAAGTCAATAGCTTCCCAAGTAGTAATCAAGGGTTCCGTTACCAACCTTCCGGGTCCATCAACAGGTCCACGTTATTAGGCAAAGTGAATATAACTCCTTTATACAAATCAAATGAGTCCAAGTTCGATGGGTTTACTAGTAGCCAATCCAGGGTTCCGTCAACCACCTTCCTATTCCATCATCAGGTTCTGATTATTGGGCAAAATTAATAGAACTCTTTAAAACAAATCAAATGAGCCCATACTTGATGTGTTTACTAGTAGCCAATCCAGGGTTCCGTCACCCACCTTCCTATTCCAACATCAGGTCCTGATTAATGGTTAATGTGAAAAGAACTCTTTAAAACAAATCAAATGAACCCAAACTCGATGTGTTTACTAGTAGCCATTCAAGGGTTCCGTCACCCACCTTCCAGTTCCATCATCAGGCCCTCAGTAATGGTCAAACTGAAAAGAACTCTTTAATACGAATGAAATGAGCCCAAACTCGATCTGTTTACTAGTAGCCATTCCAGGGTTCCGTCACCCACCTTCCAGTTCCATCATCATGTCCTCATTAATGGTCAAAGTGAAAAGAACTCTTTAAAACAAATCAAATGAGCCCACACTCGATGTGTTTACTAGTAGCCAATCCAGGGTTCCGTGACCCACCTTCCTGTTCCATCATCAGGTCCTGAATAATGGTTAATGTAAAAAGAACTCATTGAAACAAATCAAATGAACCCAAACTCGATGTGTTTACTAGTAGCCATTCCAGGGTTCCGTTACCCACCTTTCTGTTCCATAATCAGGTCCTCATTAATGGTCAAAGTGAAAAGAACTCTTTAAAACAAATCAAATGAGCCCAAACTCGATGTGTTTACTAGTAGCCAATCCAGGGTCCCGTCACCCACCTTCTCCAGTTCCACCATCAGGTCCTCATTAATAGTCAAAGTGAAAAGAACTCTTTAAAACAAATCAAATGAACACAAACTGGATTAGTTTACTAGTAGCCATCCAAGGGTTCTCTTATCTACCTTCGAGCCCCAGCATCAGATCAGCTCGCTGATACCATATTATTGTATTGTCACCGGTCCTTGATACATGTGCAAAATTTCAAATATTTTGGACGTGTAGAAGTGGGTCAAAATGGCATCGCAAGATTCCATTACCATCATACATACAAAGTTACATACATACATACATACAGGTCCAGCTAATAAAAGCGTGTTAAAAATATGGCACAACCGTACTCATTGCAGGCATTCGGCAAAAAATCAATTGCCGTGACTATACCGATTACTCTACGTACAAAGTAATCACTGCTATTTAACTACCGATGTTTAACTTTTAACGAGATATGATACTCATTACTCTATATGTATACATGAATCAACAATTACTAAAAGATGTAGAAGAAAAAAAATTACTTTTCATTGATAAAAAGTAATGTGGTACTCTGCAAGCAGAAACGTCGCGCGATTGCTGATGCAATTCTGTGGAACAGATGCGGACAAGCACGCTGCTCCTTTCTTCTCTTGCACCCATTCCGATATTCCTTATAGTTTCGCTAATACGACGACTGTCACAACCGCACCGTGGCACAATCGTACCCAGTCTTGGTTATACGCTTGCTCCGATTTTAACAATTTTTCATTATCTATACTTATAATAAAACTGTAACAGGCCCAGTTCTGTACATTGAAGATATTTTGAAAATTATATTTGGAGGGCATTCTATAACCGATACTGAGGCCGAAAATGTAATTTTTTTAATTTTTGGCTGTCTGTCTGTCTGTATCACGGCTGCGCATCACGCCGAAACTACTGAATGGATTCAAATGAAACTTGGCATGATTTGAGATCTTACTACGAGGTAGGACATAGGATACTTTTTATCCCGTAATCTAGCACGGTTCTTTTGGGAGAGGGGATTAAAGTCAAAATGGGTACTTGGTTATACGCTTAGTCCGATTTTATCAATTTTTCTTTATAATATAATAAATATTAGTAAGGAAACACTCATAGAGAGTTGTTATCAAGGTTTGGTAATCGATCGGGTTAAGCAACGTTAGGTAAGGTCACTAAATAGATGGGTGACCGTTTAACGCCATTTGAACTAAACGGGTCCGTGCTTCGGAAAGCAAGTAAAAAGTGGGTCCCAGTTTTTAACCGATTATAAAAAAGGAGGTTATGTATTCGATGCGAATGTCTGTTATTAAAAGTTTGTGGGTCAGCTAGTAATTATAATAAAACTGTAACAGGTCCAATTCTGTACATTATAGATATTTTGAAAATTATGTTTGGAGGGCATTCTATAATCGATACTAAAGCCAAAAATGTTTTTTTTAAATTTTTGTCTGTCTGTCTGTCTGTCTGTCTGTATCTTGGCTGAGCATCACGCCGAAACTACTGGATGGATTGAAACGAAACTTGGCATGATTTGAGTTATTATATAGACATTTGGCACGGTTCCCTTGGGACAGGGGACTAAAGTCAAAATGTGTACTTGGTTATAATGTGTACTGCGTTATAGGCTTGCTCCGATTTTAAAAATTTTCATTACAATTATTATAAATATTATAAGTATAGATATTTGTAAGGGAACACTCATAGACAGTTGTTAACAATGTTTGGAAATCGATCTGGTTAAGCAACGTTAGGTAAGGTCATTAAATAGATGGGTGACCGTTTAACGCCATTTGAACTAAACGTCTCCGTGCTTCGGAGGGCAAGTACAAAGTGGGTCCAAGTTATTAACCGACTTTAAAAAAGGAGGTTTTGTATTATTGAAAGTTTAGTTAACGTAAACACAGCGCGGGCGGAGCTGCGTGGGTCAGCTAGTTGTTAATAATAATCTATTTATTTTAGATTATAATTATTATTAACTATAACGATTATTTTATTTAATTTGTAATTTATATGGATCTTGAGTCTAATAATACAAATACAAAAGAGACGTGTTGTTTGTAATACTAATAAAAAATTGCTTTTACAAATGTACCAAAATTCTTGCCTCCCAGAGACATTAACAGACACAGCAATTAATAAGACCTCTGAACCTCTGAACACAGTTTAATAGATCCGAGCCGGTTACATACCGCGAACACGAACAGAAAAGTAATTTCAGCTAATGATTTGACACTTTTACGGTCTTTCCTGCTTGTAACGGTAGGTACAGCGCGTGTGTATCTGCGCTTTATTAGCTCGATTAGGGGTCGCTTTTATTACTAATAGTCGTTAAAGCAATTAACCTAAACCCGCGCTTATCTATGTATAAATGAATTCCTATTCATACCGAGAAAGGAACAGAGATTTCCGAGGGGAAACATAATTAATAAATTTAGTTAATTACGAATAGAATATGCGCAAACGTGTTGAAACTTTGTGCAGACATTTTGTATGCAGGTTTGTTCAGATATATAATATAGTCAAAAGGTTGAAGCAGTTTCGCCGGGCATTTCTCAGTTAGCGCTCTAAGCGCTAACTTGTAAGAAGAGCTTCGTGCTCGCTGAGAGGAACAGAAAGGGCATCCTTCGCTTAAACGAGCACAAGAACATGTTATTCTCCAGCGGCTGTCATCGCTAAATTATATTGTGCTCGTTCACTCGAGTGACGCTCACTGCATGGTAGGTTTGATACTAGGATCAAGTTTGCCCTTGTTAGGATAATGATGTTAGCCAGACGCAATTTAAACCCAACCTTGACCTCAGTCAAACGAAGTATGAACTCTTGATTGAACATAAATATTTGAATAATAAACATAAGCTGCGTCGGTACTGTGAACAATTAATTATTTGGCGAGATTGCATATTTAGTAGCAATCATTTCAATTCACTTACTTAGCTTGCTGTTGTAAATTTTGAATCAATACACTCATTTACATGGTAATATGTTTTATGAGTATATATACAAAAAGACGCGTAGGTTTAAAAATGTTTGTTGTTTTATCATTTATATGAGTGTTAATATTTTTTAATACCACTAGTTTAATGTAGGTATACTTTTCATACTCTTTGGCAATATTGTATTTATTAATAATTCAGGTATTTAAAACTTATGTAACGTTCATTATTTGGAGCAAAAACTAAATGTTGTTACTAAAATAGTATATCGATGTTAAACATTAATTTAAACGGTATTCTTCTTCTTTTCGTGTCGACATGATAACGTCAAATTTCATCGGCCCAATAAGAAGCTACATCCACCGCTCTTTGGTTTGCCCGAAGAAAATCCTCCCCAGTGCAGGTAGTTGGATACGCGGGGCAGATGAAAAGATGCGCCATGGTCTGTTGGGCTACACCACACTTGCAGCTGATATTGGTGCTGCTTATGTACCCCCATATATTTAGGTTGTACTTGCATTGACGAACCTGGGATCGCATCGATCGGATAAAATAAATATTATGTACAATGTTAAAAATTCATGAGAATACCAGCAGTATATTACCTACCAATAGAGGTGTAGCTCCAATGTCACAAAACTGAAAAATATATACAAGCGCATTTTTTATTTTATTAAGTAGGTATAAATTAAAGTTTAAAACACGTTTGTTCTACGAAATTCTAAATTAATGGGACGCTGTAAATTTTGATTTGTTTATTACACACATTAATTCATAAATATACACAATTTACAGTCAATTAAGTGTTTTAATATCATTTATTTCATAGAATTAGGTTGTGCATGAATATAATTAATTTTCAACGACATGTATATAATATGTGTAAGTGGTATGTATGTACTTATATTAAATATGCTGACCAAATATTTCATACAAGAAAAAAGTACTATAACTTCAATATTAACTTCAATATATGTTTATGATCACATCGTATATGTAAATATCAACATACTGGTCCCGAATATAGTACAAGAGGGAATAATCTACAACAGAAATGACATCTTTGTTACGGCAGCGCCAAGTTCTAAAGATTACGTTGAGTTTTGGTGATAAACCGTCGTTGTGTCTCTGGATTTCATGATGTTGAATATGTGTTTTTTATTATTTCACACATTGTATCATAGAACAGAGCTATTTAAATGTTATCAAATTCAAACAAAAATAAGATTATCAGGTTTAAGTCACACTGAGAAAGTTATGTACCCCAGTGGGGGGTCCTGGTAAGAATAGTACCTACCCATTTCCTCTCGTTTGGTGTCGTACGAGCGACTAAGGGAAAACAAGACGTCCGTCTTCAGCGACGTCTTTCTATTAGATCACCTAACACCTATACTGCGATCCCTAAGACGCCTGCCAAGCATGGGGATTATGGCAAATTCCCCCTCGCCTGCGTTCAGCAGTGGACGTCTTCCAGCCGGTGATGTGAGAAAGTTTGAGCTTTGTGATCGTTGATAAATTTAATGGGATTTTTTTATTCTACTTAATGATGAGACAAGAGAGTGACCTGTTGATACGATTATCATTAGTTCAAACTCTTGCTTGTCTCATGCCTGCTATATGTAGATATCATTATTATCATTATGTTTCTCTCTCTCATTTTCTAGTTAGGTTGCCTGGAAGAGATTCCTTTTTAGCGATAAGGCCGCCTTTATACATTGATATCTTCAACGTATTGTTCAATTTACATGTAACTTTTGGTGTACAATAAAGTGTATTTATTGAATGATCAAACGAACTTACCCTAAGTGAAGTTCGATCTTAATTATCCAGTCCTTGACGAGAAGATATTCCATCACTAGTAAGTACCTCGTGGGTACGATCCGGAGATATCGCACAAGTTTCAGAGGTTAGAAAGAGAAAACAACACTCTTTCGTATCCACCCCGCCTCAGCCGAGCGACAGCCACCTCATTATCTTTAGAGTAAAATGAAATACAGCTGCAACATTGATTTAACAGGGTCATTAATGGGTAGGGAGGGACCTTATATCTTCTCGTCAAGGACTGGATAATTAAGATCGAACTTCACTTAGGGTAAGTTCGTTTGATCATTCAATTATCCAGTCCTTGACTCCAAGATATTCCATCACTAGTAGATGTTTAGAGATACAAAATCAATGTTGCACAATTAAAGAGTATAAAACAAAGTTAACTTAACAAGTTAAGTTAAGCTATTTATTATAACTAATAGTTAAGCTTAAACTATTAGCTATGATAAAGCCAAATATATTTTGCAATTTTTTGCAGAATACATAAACACGTAGGTACGTATTAATTAATTTGATATAAGTAATTATGTTTTTATACATATTATTTGATGAATTAAACTTATTTAATATACAATGATTTAAAATTTTTACATTAACATTATTGAACATGTAATCCCAAATAGCATAGTCATAGCCTGCTAATCGTGCAGACCATCTTGCGACCAATTTTCTAATAGTTTTAATAATAAAGGCGTTCAGGACAGCTGCTGAAGCCAGGGCTCGTCTCGTATTGTAAGTAATCAGATAGAAGTATCGATTGTGTTGTTAAATAATATCTCTCATATACATCGTCCCATGGCTTGAGAAGACATATACTTATAATAATATACCATTTATTTTGTTTGCTGTATAGCAAATAATATACCATATTTGGGACAATCCACACGCGGGCATTCGTCCCCAAATCAGGCAGAGCCTGCACCACGACAACCAGACTAACGATATCAATAGGTACTTATACCTTAAATACCTTTCCTTCCTGCAAAATATATCAACCCAAACAGACAAACTACACCCAGACAAGGTGGGAATCGAACCCACCACACATCGGGCAGCGGACAGGTTGTCAAGATGTGAGCCATGTCATGGAGAATAAAACTGAAAAGTTAATGTTGTTACCAGACAAGTGGGAAATAGGTCTTTGAATGAATTGATGCAGATTTAAAATGGGTTAACATCTACAAATTCCGTACCTAAGGTTTTTAGTCTGTGTAAACCTTACAACACATTTGGTAAATTCTAATAGTTTAATGACAATTATTTGCATATTTTGTTTACTCTTTATGCAGAGAATTAAAGGTATAAATATGTAATTTTTTGGTTAGAATAATATTTTCTAAACTATTAAAATCAGTAACTTTATGTAATGTTTTTTAAGTAACTAAAGTTATTGTGACTAAGTAATCTAGTAATTAGATCCTATGCAATGTAGAACATAGCGAGGAAAGATTGGTTTCAATTTACAGGTTCCTTGAAATAACCGTTTTTGCTTCTAATAATATTGCCAATTTTATTTGTGGATATCAAAGAAATAGCTAGTTGTAAATAACCATACAATATTCAAAAAACCATCTAGTCCAGAACTTGTTAAAGAAATAACGTAATTGTCATCATCAAACCAATGTTGTTTGTTTGAAACTAGACTTATGTTACCAGTAATGGGTGAATTAGGAGAGAATAACTTCAAAAGCTGATTGTTGTATGTGTTGTCTACGAAAATGTACCAGACTAACAAACATCCTGCTAGGGAAACATGTCCATGTAGTGAATCCAATGCATTCACTACTTGAATGCGTTGGATTTTGAGGAAGAAAGAAGATATTTATTCGAAGGAAATTACTGTATTGTCTCGAGAGATGTAAAGTGTGATACCAGGTTAAGACAGCTATAATAGGATAACTCCTAATCACGTTATCTACAGGTTAATAAAGGTTTATTAGCGTTTATAAAATAATTACAGCATTGGAAGATTTTTCCATGACATTTAGTGTCATGGAATAACATACTCTGCCCGGCAGAGTATAAAAAGAGAAAACCCTGAGACTGCAGACAATATACAAAAGGTTGCAATATTTTTGTAATAGGAACGGAACACAAGCGGAAATATTACAATTGTGACTCATAATAATGTCTATAATAATAATAATGTAATGCCTGCTGGAATAACTTTCTTTAGAAATCAGCTGTGCCTTTGTATTAAGAATAGTATCTTGCCTTTATTCCTTCTATCTTTTATTGTTATTGTGTATACATAAATGATAAAATAAATAAATAAATGTCCCCCTGTCTGATAGGACCACAGCGGCCGATCTTTCATCAAATCAGCCTACTACCCTTTGTACATATTTCAGTTTTTAAGTGTTTTATGTGTTTTATTTTATGTGTAGGTGAGTTTGTGTACAATAAAGAGTATATCTATCTATCTATCTATCTACACGAGAGATATTATAGTGCACAAGTGCTTGCGTAGAAACAAGTGCACTCTATTTTCCTTTACTCTCACAATTCGTTAAGACGGAAGATCGACACGACTGGGGTGAGGTCTGGCGCAGGACTGACTTTTTACATGCCCATGCGACGCATGAATCATCTTGCCTGCATTGTCATAGCCAGCAAGGAACAACTACACAAAGTGGTTGCTCTCCACGGGATTTCAACCCGCGACCTCCGGTTTGCAAAGCAAGCGGTTTACCGCTGCGCTACGGAGGCTACAATAAGATTCATAAATAGAAAATAAAATAAAGGCCTCTTTGAGGTCAATTTTTAATAAAAACCGCCTTTTGTAGTAATTTTGGTAGTGGTTATGGCGCTTGCTCGCCTTTTCTTTGTATAATCTCCATCTCCAACTCACTTTGAGGATCATGAATATGGCTAGGTAAATCTTTCCCCTTTCATAAAGATTAACTTTTAATACATGCCTCATTTCGATCCGTATCGCTAAAGAATAGTCTTGGAAAAAATTACATTTTTAGTTTCTTACCCTTGCATTAGGTTTTTTTTTTTTTTAATATGTGGATACCCCTAATTAAGTCAAATATTCACAATATTTTTTGGTTTAATATTATTGTTTTATTTACTTATTTATTCTTTATGCACAATACAGTACATAGGCGGACTTAATGTCAGAATGCCTTTTAATTGTATTATACATAAATATATATATTAATTATGTATACATAATTATTTTTTACACACGATCTCTCGTTCCGTGTCTGCATTTATCCTATTATTATTATATCAGCCTCAATAATATAATTAAGAATGAATATATATATGATGCAAATATGAATTTGTTAAATGTGCACCCCAATTCCAAATGTTAGCCTATCCCAATATTAGCTAGGGTAATAAACTCTACTTATTCTGTGTGAATAAGAAAAGGCAGTGGTATTAGGTATAACCACGAAAGTCACTTTATTATTATTATTATTTTTTTTTTCTCCAGAGACTAAATCAATATAACAATGGATTACCATTACTTTTAGCACACTGTATGTAGACCAATGCTCACCAGTTTTTACGAACCACTTGCTACACTCCAACTTTAGAGTTTGAGTACAGTGGAGCACGCTACTCGTTAGAAATGCGTCCGTGAAAATCTGATGAAAATATTTATCTTGATATCAAATTAACGACTAAAGTAAACGTAAACTATGTGTCAACGTCATAATGATATCACAGTTATCATTCGTATAAGCAGGAGCTTAGTATCTATCTTGCTAAAGCGACATAGTACAATTACATACTAATTGTAGTTAATAGTTATAAGTCGTAATGAAATTAATAATTATATATATAGTATATATGCGCGCAACAGATATTATATTTTTTTATAATATCTGTTGCGCGCCAAATCAAGCAAAAGTATGGACCCAGCATAAAACTTACTTTACTAGAAGTTTTTGAATCAAACATTATACTGGTAATTAATTATGAAACTGAGAGGTTCATTGAATTGTTGCGACGCTTGGACTCGTGGCGGACACAGTCGGCAATCAGTCAAGCGGAGGCGATGATGACAGTCCTCGACGCCGCGCTGGTGGCGGATAGAGTGCACATTAAAAACTTCACTGGTTTCAGACCACTGACTTTGTCAGTGTAGTGTGTGACTTTGTCGGTCATCGCGCTGGTGCTAGAATTGAAATATAGTTTTCGGAGCCTTTCCCGTTTAAATTTTCAATAAGTATGAAATGTTTTTTGTTTAGTGTTTTTTTTTTTTACAAAATCGCCTACCTACTTGTTCTAAAAAAAAGAAATCTGTTTTACAATCTTAAAAGGATCTGTCAAGGTTTGATCGATCAGTAGAATGATAACCGACTGACAGGTATCAGTTTCGGCATAGTGAGAATAAGCCAAGAGTGGCCCCTTCGTTTAGAGTACGGATATTATCCGGCATATATATTTTTTTTTTTTTAGATTTAAGAGGCTTGTCCACCTTTCATGAAGCCAATTAAGCTTTACTGACTAATAGCCTTATAACTATCGATCAGCATGGTGCCAAACTCCAGGTTCAGAGTAGCTATTACAAATTGAGTAATGAAGATTCATAAAACTAAGTGAATCAACTTCGTTAGATTCCTTCCACCACACCAACAAAACTGATCAGGGACTATTCTGTGGCAACATTTGTAACCGTGATTTGTTGCCTCCGCACCTTCGAGCACAAATTCCGATACCACACGAAGCTTGCATTTGACGGATGATTACCATTCTCAGAGAAGTGGTATCTCCTCTAAGTTACCATTAGGTATCTATGCATAGATTTAGAATTTTTTTTTTCGATCATAATTGAAGGTACAACAACAGCGAATATTTATTCGCTTTTATCTAAAAATAGACGAACTCACCTGTAGTAGTAAATAATGCGGGTAGTTAGGCCAAGAAAAAAAAATGCAATATCTGAAGAATACAACAGATAAGCTGTATGATTTCCGATGAATGCAACTGTCGTATTTTGGACATTGTGATAATTAGGCCAAATAATATCCGAAGAATACAACGGATAATAAAAATTAGTGCTTCCCAATGAATGCAAAGGGTACACAAACTCAGCTCGAGCGTATAAATCTTCGCAGGTACAGCAGCAGCAGGCAGGCAGAATGATATTTAGGCACAATAATATCCGTAGAATTCTACGGATTAAACAGTAGTGATTCCCAATGAATTCAAAGGGTACACTTTAGCTCGAGAGTATACATCTTCGTTAACAGCGACACGTACAATGTTTCACTTTTAATTTTATGTCTTCTTTATTTTCGATTTTTCATGATTTCAAAGATCCCTTGTATTTGAACTCGTGCGAACGCCGTGATCGCACGGACAAGAATGAGGTGGCTGTCGCTCGGCTGAGGCGGGGTGGATACGAAAGAGTGTTGTTTTCTCTTTCTAACCTCTGAAACTTGTGCGATATCTCCGGATCGTACCCACGAGGTACTTACTAGTGATGGAATATCTTGGAGTCAAGGACTGGATAATTATTATTATACCAGCGTATCTAAAAAGGCCACTTTCGGTGAATAATAATATGAGTAAATTACGGTTTATTTATTACTAGCCGACCCACGCAGCTCCGCCTGCGCTATTTTTACGTTAACTAAACTTTTATTAACAGACATTCGCATCGAATACATAACCTCCTTTTTTATAGTCGGTTATAAACTGAGACCCACTTTTTACTTGCTCTCCGAAGCACGGACCCGTTGAGTTCAAATGGCGTTAAACGGTCACCCATCAATTTAATGACCTTACCTAACGTTGCTTAACCCGACCGATTACAAAACCTTGATAACAACTCTCTATGAGTGTTCCCTTACTAATATTTATTATATTATAAAGAAAAATTGATAAAATCGGACCAAGCGTATAACCCAATTTGACTTTTATCCCCTCTCCCAAAAGAACCGTGCTAGATTACGGGATAAAAAGGATTCTATGTCCTACCTCGTAGTAAGATCTCAAATCATGCCAAGTTTCATTTGAATCCATTCAGTAGTTTCGGCGTGATGCTCAGCCGTGATACAGACAGACAGACAGACAGACAGACAGACAGACAGACAGACAGACAGACAATAATTAAAAGAATTAAATTTTCGTCCTCAGTATCGGTTATAGAATGCCCTCCAAATATAATTTTCAAAATATCTTCAATGTACAGAATTGGACCTGTTACAGTTTTATTATAAGTATAGATTCGTATGACAGCATTCACGCCAAATATGAGTCTGCTAATAAAGGAATTGAATATGATTCACCTAAAATGTGTGACCATTTTACGAAAATTATAGGAATTGCGAAGGATCTGATCGATTTGCAAAATACGAATTCCTTTTAGATGAAATGCTTAATGTGGCATTTTTAGACCTGCTGCTCTGCACTGCCACTCGTCACTCGACATTATTTAATAGTCCCTTATGCCCGGTAATTTAAAAATTATTATGCTCTAATAATTCACTATTCGTAGACAAATATTACTAAATAAAATATTATTATATTACTAAGTAAAAAACACTACTTCTTAAGGGTTCTATGTTATAAAACGCTAACCGATAAGATATAAGTTTGTCCTTTATATGAAATGGTAATAAAACTTAATTATAACCTCAATATTCCCAAAGTTGTTAAGGTTTATCGCAGTATTAGCACGTTGCGCGAATGATTATTGAATCAAGTCTCATGCAATATGGAGCGAGTATGCTATTGCCATTAACGGCTTTTATTTCTGACTCCGGGTCGGGAATTTCTAACGAGTTAGAATTTATACATATAACACGGACCTAGGAATCCAGAAACTGATCATTGTAAAATAATGAAGGCGTTTGTAGAGTAATACTGAGTGTTTAGGATATTCGATGTCGCAAATACAATAATACGTAGATAACTCATTTGTTAAATATCTCATATATATGTATTTTTCTAATACCAGCAATGCGAATATTCTCCATACAAATTGGACAGGGGTTTTTTTAACAGCCTTAGTATGTACCCCAGTATGTTGCATCTGTTCCTCATAAGTTGGTAAATGAAAACTTTATTGTATCATTTTCCTGAATTATAATTCAAATTCTATATTCTAAATCACGTATGTAGAAAAGATATTGGTACTCTTGCCTAATTTTCAACACTTGCTACTTAATTTAGTTTAAATGAGGTGTTCTGGCGGTTTCATATTTATGTCAGAACCTTTTATGGAGTATTTATAGTCTCGTCACGGAACGCGGTCGAGGCCGGTAATGCACAGCTTACCGGCCCGTAGGAAACAATGCTACGGATGCTATGAACGCTACGGGTGCATTCAACTTAGCTGCGGAATTTCGCTTTTCTATAGCATGTAATATCAGAAAAAATAGGTATCTTTGAGAAAATAGACTGCGAATAAATTAATTTTGACGACACCGTTGGTCTAGTGGCTAGACACCCTAGTCGCTACCCATTAGGTTATGGGTGGTACATAGGCATTTAGCAAAGAAACGTGTATATGTATTCGTATCAGTAGTCTGGTTACTGCCTAGTTTGAAATCAGATGACTGCTTGTGGATTTTTCCAGTATATTATCATTTCTTAAGGAAAACTTTTGATATGCTAGGATGACAAGAGCACTGTGTTATTTTTAAATCCTTTGCTCTTGTGTAACTCTACGAGCTTGAACAAATGTGTTAAAGCTTTTCCTCAAATAGCAACACGTCAGATAACAAGTGTCAGTTTGCAGACTTTCCGCCTCTTAATTACGCAGTGCACGTATAACTAGTCAGCGGACTCGAGTGTCGTCACTGTTTGACTCAGAGCCTCCACCACACCCCCTCCTGTCGCCTCGTACGCTCCACACACTAGGGCCGCCGCACATTTATCTTTCTTAGAATTCCGCTTGGGTGAATTGCCTCGCATTGAAGATTCGTTTCGGCCACCTTTATCTAACTAAAGTACTTTTTTATTTACTCAATAGTGGGTCCACCACCATCTGTTTGAACAGTATTTATTGTAATCTTATTTTCACGAGAAGAGTTATGCTTATGTACGTAAAAGCAAGATTACTTTAACATTAGAGCTCGTGGTAGGACCTTCGATGATGATAATCATCATCATAAGTCGGAAGGTGTCCACTGCTGAACAAAGGCCTCCTCCTTAAACCACCACAATGAAAGATAGTTAGCCATTTGCATCCATCGGTTGCCTGCGACGTGGACAATGTCGTCGGTCCACCTAGTGGGAGGCCTGCCTACGCTGCGGCTTCCGGTTCGTGGTCGCCACTCGAGAACCATTCTTCCTCATCGATTATCGGTTCTTCGAGCAATGTGGCCTGCTCACTGCCTCTTCAACTTGCAGATTATATGAGCTATGTCGGTGACCTTAGTTCTTCGGTGAATCTCCTTATTACCTACCGATTTTGTTGACGAAAATCCTAGCATATATCTCTCCATAGCTCGTTGTGTAACTGAGCTTCTCTTAAAAGCCAGTTGTTAAGGACCACGTCTCAGTACCATTATTTCATGACTTAAAAACTCACATATTTCGATGATTAGTGGTGATGAAGTGGTAGATGAAAGCGTACTGGCTTATTAAACGCTTTCATTCCCTGATTGCGTAACCGCTTTCCATCAGGTGGGACTAAAGTGCAACAGTGGCTAATATGTATATACTAAAATATATCCGTCTAGTCGTACTTGTATTCTAAAAGCTGGTACGTAGAAACCCGTTGCTTGACAAGGTTATGGTTTCAAATCCTGCGATTTAGTTGTTCCATACTGGTTAGGATTTCCATTTCTTTGAGTTGTTAATACATAAGCTTTCATAGCTTAATAAAAGCCTTTTAACTCTGACGCAGGCAAACTGTCTCAGTCCTTAGCTGTCCTTATTATAAATGAAGAAGAAAATCGCTTAGTCCAGACTGGAGGCACGTTCACCACATAAGGTTGTGTACGCACCGTGCGTCTCGTCGTCCGATGATACAAGGGGATGATAACAAATAAATAATTTGTTTGATTGATTGATGGAGGAGTCATGTAATTACTGCGCACACTTTCCATAATGCACTCTGTAGATATTTTGCTTAGGACACAGGTTTTCATCTAGATTGGTAGAGCACACTAGCTTATTAAAAGCCTAATGATTTAAAAAATACCAACTTTATAATCGGACAGGAAAACCGACGCATGCAAACTGGTTCTGTTCTTAGCTGTATTTAGTATAAATGACGAAGCAAAACGCTTTGTTTGGACTGATGGACGTTCACAACGTAAAGATGCGTAGTCGCCGTGACTCATAGGATGGCAGAAAGCGGAAGGTGGAATCAAGCCATGTAATTCCTCTACCATGCGCAGGACACTGTGAACTATACAAAACCAAGAGGCTTGCTACTCTGCGTCTGTACCTACTTTTTTTTTTTTTTTTTTTGACGCGGGGGAAATCTTCGAAAGATCCCCGGGAGCTGTGGGGCTCGACCGGGGTATGTGGGATTCTTACCCACTAAAACCCCCGCGGCTGTCGCATCGGCACATGAGAGGGGACCCCAGGGCACTCCGGTGGGATCTGCACCAGGGGCCCCTCAGTGCCTTGCCTTTGAGCCCGCCGCCGGGGGGCGCATTGTAGCCCCCCGGGAACCTGTCACGGTGCTCACGGGGACGGGGGTCGCAACCCCGCCGCCGTCCTCCTCGGAGTCGCCGCCGTACTCAATGGACGCTCAAGGGGCCCACACCCCGAGCGTCCAGCGACTCCGAAGGGCGTCTGTACCTACTTAAGTTAACCCCCACTAAACCAGAGTCACCAATTAGCGTCATAGCATGACTCTCCATTAAGTCCAAACTGCTAGATGATATTTAGTTACACCAGCCCATAAGATACATTGTTAAATACCCGTGTAACAAAATATTATATTACTCGTATTCAAGAAATAAAGACAGGTGATACATAATATTAACAAAGTACGAAATTGAAGTAGGTAAGTATCTTGTTTAAAATTTCATAAACATTTTGAGGTTAGAAATAATGAATGGCTCACAGTTTCGAAGTATTGTTACCTACTTTCTAGTTAAGTTTTAATTCAATAAGTAAGGTCTAAAAGGTAAAGTAAGGTGTGAAAAGCAGGTAATAATTTAATTTTTTTCTTTCAGAATGATTTTATTTATTAATCTGTAAATTTTGTTGGAATGGTATTGTGAAAATGGTGAAAAGTGTTATTAGAATAATTTAAAAAGATTATCTATTAATATGAGCAATATAATGTGGATGCCCAGTGATGATGGTAATAACACATCATTAACGTCTAATGTTAGTTCCAATGATGAATGTTTGTTGATTGATTATGTTAATACCCTTGGCATGTCGCAATATAATAATGTTTTAAACAGTCATGGGAAAATTCTGGATTTGGTCCTTGCAAGTGAAGCAGTATCTGCTCAAGATTGCAGCAATGTCGCACTAGTGCCAGTAGACCCCCATCATGGGGCTCTCTCTGTGCAGTCTTCTGTCTCAACTCATAGGCCATTGCTTGCACCACCTGTCACGTAACGTATGGTTTAGTGGTCAGGCAGAGAGAACCCGGAGACCGCTACTAAGACAGGTAGGTACCTAAGCGGGAAGTAGCAATAAAAGAATGACTCAGGACTTACAATAACACTATAATCACAGATAATACGTTTACAGTTCTCTAAAGATAGGTACGCAGTTCGTTTCACCGGGTCGGGAACGCGGACACTTATTAGCGTAAGATCACGTAACTTGCTTGCAAAGATTCCTGGGCGCAGGAAAGCCTGGCGGCGTGCCTAGATGGCACAGCCGCAGCCAGGCCGTTGGACGCCGGCAGGTTCAGCACCGGCCACGACAGTCAGCCAGCAGGCTGGCCGATGAAAATGGGGTGCGGACGTCAGCACGCCACAGCAGCAGCACCCGTAGATACGTGGCCTCTGGCGTAGATAATGGCCGATTCCGGCTCAAGACCTGGTTCAGCTCAGCCTCCGGTCTTGCGACTTCAGAGTCTCGACCCTCGACTCTAGGCTGTAGACCTCAGACCCAAGACTCTCCACTCTCCACACTCGTCCCAGACCCAAGGCTCCAGACTGACGTTTAATTTCTGCTCTCTGCTACTTGACAGCTCCTTGTCTAAATTTAAATTTTTAAAATTAATTAAAAATAAATACAAATATTTAAAAAATGATGAGGTTTGACAATGGAGGTTGATATATTATGAGGAATGAAATGAGTATGCTACACACCGCGCATCCGCTATATGTATAGTCATGGTGACTATGAGTCAATCAACGCCGAACTTGGTAAAGTGGATTGGGCAAGTGAGGTGGAATCTAGGACTCTTGAGGACTCAGTTTCCTATTACTATTCTGTTGTTAGAACTTTGCGCGATAAATTTATACCTTCTAAACTAAACCGCACGAATTGCTTCCCACCATGGTATTCGCCTTCATTGAGAAAAATATTAATGGAGAAATACAAGTACTTGGAAAAATTTAAACGCTATGGAAATAGGTCTGATGAACAATCTTTTTTAATTTTACGTGAGCGGGCTAGGCGCATTGAGGTATCTTGTTATAGTGATTACATTAACTCAGTTGAGAATTATATCATCACGAACAATCCTAAACGATTCTGGTCTTTTATCCATGCTAAATCGAAATCTAGAAGTATCCCCAGTAGTCTAAAGTTTGGCTCTTCTACAGTCTCTGATGGTGATTCTATAGTATGTGCATTTTCAGATTATTTTAGGTCTAATTTCCTTATGCCGTCTGCTGGGGCACCGGCTCCTTCTTCTATACTTTGTAACTCCGTTTCGCATATAAGCTCGGTCTTAATAGATACAAGTGCAGTTTTAGCAATGTTAAAAAAATTGGATCCATCAAAATCGGCTGGTCCTGACGGATTACTCGCATGTTTTCTTATTTATTGTGCAGAAACTATTGCCATTCCAATTGCATTGTTGTTTAGAAAGTCATTGGCCGAGTGTGAGGTACCATCTTTGTGGAAATGTGCATATATCACGCCGGTTCACAAATCTGGTGCCAAAAATGATATCGTGAATTATAGACCTATCTCGAAACTGTGCATCATCGCCAAGATTTTTGAAAAAATAATTTATGGTCAGTTATATTCTGCCCTCAGACTTTCATTTAGCTCAGATCAACATGGCTTTCTTCAAGATAGGTCTATTGTTTCTAATTTGGTGTTACTTAATACTTACCTTACGGAGTCTATGGATAAAGGACACCAAGTTGACGTAATATACACAGATTACAGTAAGGCATTTGATCGAATTCAGCATGAACTACTCGTTTTTAAGCTAAAATTAATTGGTATAAGTGGTGACTTGCTTCGATGGTTAACTTCATACATCTGTAATCGTTCTCAGGCCGTTGTGGTTAGTAATTATGTTTCTGGATGGGTCCCTATACCAAGTGGAGTGCCGCAAGGTTCCTTACTCGGCCCTCTCTTGTTTGTCATTTTTATCAATGATATCCATCATTGTTTACATACATCTAAGCTGCTTTGCTTTGCAGACGACATGAAGATATTCCAGACAGATAGATGCGAAGAAGATGCGCTGTCTTTGCAAGCAGATCTTAAGCGTCTTGAGACCTATTGTATTGTGAACCATCTTGATCTGAATTCTACTAAATGTAGTGTCACTACTTTTACTCGTAAACGCAATTGCGTGGAATTTAGCTATACTCTAGGATCTGTAACTTTGCAAAGGCAGTCCATTGTACGTGATCTTGGCGTATTTCATGACAGCAAGTTATTGTTTGATACTCATGTTGCGCTTGGGTTTTTGCTGCGCAGTGCTAAAGACTTCAAGGCAATAAAAACTCTTAAAATATTGTATTGTTCTCTTGTACGTAGTAATCTTGAGTATGCATCTCAAGTGTGGAATCCTATGTATAATATCTATATTGATCGTATTGAAAATGTGCAAAAAAAATTCATTAGGCACCTTTATTACCGCTCCGGTCAACATTATGAATCTCACAACTATCTAGCCTATTGTAAACAACATCACATACTACCGTAGTATAAGCGGCGTGAGGTAGCCGATATTGTATTCCTTCTTATACTTGCATCCGGTTCCATCGACTGTTCTGAACTCCTTTCCCGTATATCCATTCGTGTACCTGCTGGCTCCCGTCGTCATCACATCCCTTTAACTGTACCTTTTTCTCATACTAATTATAGGCAAAACACTAATCTATTGCGCGCGAGCACAACTTTTAACAATTTATCTAAACATGTAGATATTGATATTTTTAATACGAGCCCTGAAGCAATACGACAAAAAGTTGTTGCTATGTTTTTTGATGTTATTTCGTAACGCAGTATCTATTTTTATTATTTATTTTGTATTTCCTTATATTGTTCACATCTCTATATTCTCAACAAATCGATGTTTGTATTTCTACCTTATTACTATTTGTGAAGACCTGTAAATGGCCATCTGTTTCTATTGTAATGTTTTAATTGTATTGCATGTGCTGTTGGTTTTCCGAAAACAATAAAATAAAATAATGTATTTATCCTGTTAAGTCGGTAGCAGTAGTCCGTGGAAATTATAGACAGAGAGATTTCAAAAGACTTATAATAGTAATAAAAGAAAGCAATTCTTTTATTTACGCGAACAGATCATATTACGGTTTAATCCGCTGCAAACGTAGTTTCATTTCAAGACGTGATAAATTAAAGCAGATGAAACCAATAATGTTTTACGGAAAGGAGCATCCGGAGTCAAAGCATCGTTAAACTAATTTCATAACCTTTATTGCTTTGATGAAATGCAAAGAAGGAGAAATGAATTTAAGAATTGAAGAATCTAGATTCAATGTCCAGACAGAAATAGAACATTTTATCTGGTACAGATCTGCAAAAGTTGAGGGAAACTTTACCGTTTTCCAAAAAGTTGAGGGTAAGTTTACCGTTGTCCAAAACGCCGGAAATATGTACAGTCGATACTCATGCACCTACGGTGTACAGTCGGAACAGTAGGTGTATATGATAAATTTAATAGTTGAAAGGGATCGCCTTTTTAGCTACGTGCTACCTTCGATCACTCCAACGAAATCCTGTGTTTTAGCGATATAGGCTTGTTGCGTTTGCTAATTGCTCATGTTAAAAGTGTTGAGGATCTAGATCAGTTGATGTATCAAGCTTCAGAAAAAGCAACTAAATCGGATACTACACATATCATGTGTGAAATCTACATTGAAATAAGTTTTTACGCAAACTATATTTTATGCATCACGTGCCTAATAACTTTCAATTTCCTTGAGAGATTGTGGTCGGAAGTTAGGCTTAAATTTTGTTGAGAGGTAATTAATTTCGAATGGGGTTTATCAACTGATAACTTAGCTAAGTTAGAGTTAAAACAAATACGTAAAGCACTAATGATTGGCTATTTAGGCGATTTTCGGTAGCTCTATTAGGTAACTGATTGAATTATTGACTGAATGCGCCGAGGGGCTACGATGCGCCCCCCGGCGTGTGGCTTAAAGGCAAGGCACTGGCACCCCTGGTGCAGATCCCACCGGAGAGGCGTGGGGTCCCTGTCTCATGCGACAGCCGCGGGGGTTTTAGTGGGTAAGAATCCCACATACCTCGGTTGAGTCCCACAGCTCCCGGGATCTTTTGAAGATATCCCCCAAGTCAAAAAAAATAAAAAAGACGTGAATGCTCATCGGATTCGCTGGATATAAGGGGCGTGGGCCCTACACGTCCAAGTAATACTGCGCGGCGGCGAATCTAAGGAGGAAAGCGTCGGGGTTGCGACCTCCGTCTCCGTGAGCACCGTGACTGTTCCCGGGGGGCTACAATGCACCCCCCCGGCGACGGAGTCAAAGGTACTGAGTACCTGGTGCAGATCCCAGAAAGCCCAGGTCCTCCCTCGCATGTGCCGATGTAACAGCCGCGGGTAAGAATCCCCACAGGGTCCCGGGGACCTATTGAATGTAGTATATGTCACATAACTGAATTGTTCTGCCTTTCGCAGCTTTTTTATTTGAGAAAGACGCATTTGGTCGCATTTGGCATAAAAGAGAAAAGAGCTTCTACGGAAAAAAGCGAACTTGAAGCGCTCAAGTCTCAAAGAAAGGGGAACCACTGTTCTCCTGCCCGCTGTTCCCGAGCCCACTAGCTCGAAGGCGACCACGGCTTGTGCTGTCATTAAGTAAGACTGGTTAAACTACCTGACAACAATGCGCCCCACTTAGTATATCCAAAAAGTAACTCAGTAGGGTGAAGCACACTGAGGTATTGTACAGGTTGGGTATAGGTATCTACAGACGACAACTTGACCTAGCCGTAAGCCTCGTATACTGCATATATAATAGTAGGTAGGTGTCATTAGACATACTTACTATATTCTTAAATAATACAGAAAAATATCAAGTGCTAAGACATGTATTTCAAAATTTCTTGCGTAAGTAAAACATCAGTACAAAACAAGACTCAAAAAGTCACTAGACAACATTGCGTAAAATATTAAATAGGTTAATACATAATAACATATGTATTTTAGTAATACGTACGAAGATAGTAATGTTATGATGATAAATTGTTTACCCTACGAACGGATCATTACTGGGAAGGCGCACAGTTATAGCACGTCATGGCAACCGTTATATCATTCGGGTACACCTTTATATTAAGACAAAAATGGCGAGTTTCCACGTAATTTGTGCTAGTACCGGCGGCAGCCCGAAGCCCGGAAATTATTCCCTGTGTAGCCGGCCTCCGTGTCACAAACAGTAGAGAGAAATCTTATTTTCCAATTTCGTGTCGGAGATATAAAAGCACGAGAATACTGTTGACAAACATTTCCCATTTTTTCTCTTCTTTATTGACTAAGCTTTCATACAATACATACCACAAGTTTTTGTGTTTTGGATGCGTTAGAATTACATATTAATTACGATAACTAGAATCGCCACCCGCGGGTGTTTAGTGATTAGACACCCTGGTTATTTGTTTACTTAAGTATGTATTTAAAAAAAGTAAGTATATAAGTATAAGTATCAGTTGCCTGGTTTCCATAGTACAGGCTCTGCCTACTTTGGGATCAGATGACCGTGTGTGGATTGTTTCAGTTTGATTTTAAAAAATAAAAAAAAGTTTGCTTATAATATAATATTGATGTATACATATGTATAGTACATATGTATACGTCAATGGCTTATAAATCCCTATTAAGAATTATCTGCTCTTAGTTTGTTATCACTAGTTTTATACTTATTTTCTACCCCGGTGTAGTTAATACCAGTTTGCAAACAGCTGTTAAATTATACCTTTCTAAATTCTAAGAGTTTGGATCTACGACCTATTATGGAATAGAATCCCAAATACCTTACCCCTTATTCATACTGGCGGCGGCCGGAACGCATCAACGCTAAGTGACGCGATATTTGGCGGAAGCCTCTACTATTTACTTACTTTCACAAGCTTTCAGGGGATTAATATTCCTTCACCGTACCCTCCGGATATTAACGGATCTCCAGATATATTGTAAACATATGCTATTACCTTGCTATTGAATTTAATTGAAGTTATGCGTGCCTAAGGATATGAAAATAATGATGTTGCCGCATCCGGAAACTTTGCCATAAGAACGAGGAAGTTCGGAGGAAATGTTTAACCAAATATCATGGCTAGAATTTATGTGCGCTCTGCGTATGTAAATCATAAGTTTTGAAATAAATTAAGATATATGAAGTGTACAAATACGCGTAACATACTGTTAAAGACGATTTAATTTTCGTTTATAACCATATTGCCTATTTATTATTATTTCATCATCAGCAGCCGAAAAAACGTCCACTGCTGGGCAAAGGCCCACTTAGAAGGGAGGTGTTGGCATAATCCCCACGCTTGGCAGGTGTCTTGGGGATCGCAGTATAGGTGGTAGGTAATCCAATAGAAAGACGCTGCTGCCCGTCTTCTTGTTTTCCCTTATTCGCCTCTTACGGACACATAACGGGAGGAGATGGGAGGGTGCTACTCTTAACCTGACACCATACGGGTATTATTATTTACATAACATTATTATTTTACTTGGTGGTAGGTTCCACCGCAGTGTCAGATATTCTGCCCTCAAGCAGCAGTGTGTAAGCATTGCTGTGTTCCGGCGTGAAGGGCACTGTAGCTGGTGAAATTACCGGACACAAAGACTTAATATCTAATGTCTTAAGGGTCGGCAACACGCTAGTGTAGTCCCTCCAATATGGTTGAGGGGAGTGATGGCTACTGCTCGAGTCAACTCGTGCGCGGGTGCTGCTTGGGGGGACTGGTCCGACTACTATCCCTTTGGCTTTTTAGTTTGTTGTACTTTGTATTTTTTTATTTTTTTTTCTGTCTTATTTGATATTTTGAACGGCAAGACACACTGTCGCTCTGATCTAATTGTAACATGACACATTGTTTAAAAAAAAAGTGAAAATGACAAGCCCGCTGAGTTTCTTGCCGGATCTTCTCAGTTGAGGCCGCGTTGTGATCCGGTGGTAGCATCTTTAAAAAAAAAAATCATGACCTTTCAAAAGCGCTAGCGTTAAGCCTATTTGAAATAAACTATTTTTGAGTTTTGAGTTTTTTTTTTGTGATTCTTCTGGTGTTGCTAGCGTCTATAGGCTGCGGTGACTGCTTACCATCAGGCGGGCCGCATGCTTGCTTGCCACCTTGGTAGTATAAAAAAAATATATCATGAGTCTTCCACCCTACAATTACTACCAAAAACGCAACAATTTTGAACGTTATTTCATTTTTATACATCTTAGGTATTGTTTATCTTACACATCGATATATTACAGCATGAAATTTCAAATAGGTACCTTTATTATGTATACTTTCAAAAATAACCACACGTAATAAATGGTTGTAAACTATATTTTCTATGCTATTCTCATAGCTGCTTTGCGGCTATTTTAACGACTGTGTTTCGTGACGTCATCTCTCAATAGCGTGCCTTCCTCAAGAGCAATCAAGAACAAAGGCCAGACGTCGCTGCGGCAATAACCCAGAACATCAATATTGTCCGTATAATGTACCGTATTCGAGGCACGTTATCTGAATACATATACACTATGAATGCGTACGTGTTTATCAGGATCTCGGTAGGATGCGTGCACACATTTAGGCCAATTGTATTGTTCTGCGGCAATGATATTAGTGGCACATCACTCACACATTGCATATTGCAACATCACACTAATGCTTAATTTTATAAAATTTGTTTGTGTATTTGGATAATTTATTACATACTAGTTTTTTCAAATGTTTTGACTGTCAATACTTTCGTGGATGGTGTGTTACTGAGTCAAGTTGTGTTAATTAGCTTACCTTTTTCTCGGCACTATCGGATCTAACCTATCTACGTTTTTCCTTATATGTAATATCATTGTACCTTTACAGTTTCACTGATTACCGATGTACAAACAAGACTTACAGTTTATTAATGGCTGTCAAGATCGATAGTGTTAACTTAGGTCTGAATTGAGTCGCCTTCCGAGTCGCTGGACGTTCGGGGTGTGGGCCCTTTGAACGTCCATTGAGTACGGCGGCGACTCCGAGGAGAACGGCGGCGGGGTCGCGACCCCCATCCCCGTGAGCACCGTGTCAGGTTCCCGGGGGGCTACAATGCGCCCCCCGGCGGCGGGCTCAAAGGCAAGGCACTGAGGGGCCCCTGGTGCAGATCCCACTGTAGAGTCCTGGGGTCTCCCCTCTCATGTGCCGATGCGACAGCCGCGGGGGTTTTAGTGGGTGAGAATCCCACATACCCCGGTCGAGCCCCACAGCTCCCGGGGATCTTTGGAAGATTTCCCCCGCGTCAATAAAAAAAAGGCTGAATTGAAAATCGTATCGTATAGTCTATTAAATATTTGTGGCTGCTCCGAATCGTAATCGACGATAAGGATTTTTCTTGTTGTATATTATGTAGCTTTTGTATCTAATATGTTTTAATATTATTCGTTCTATTCTAAGTAAGTATTTAGTTCATACAATGTTGTCTTTTATTTACGCGAATACTACATATTGTAATAAAACTACTCTTACGGAATTTATCGCGGTTTTTTGCAGCACCCATGGTCACGGGCGACCATGCGTGCTGTTAAGCATTCGAAACGCCGGGAAAGTAAAACCTAAAATAAACCTCGATAAATTCCGTAAGAGTAGTTTTATTACAATTTTTTTTTGTGTTTTCACACACTGCGTGTGGAAGAGATTTCTCATAAAATAAGCAGCGCCTGTATACTTGTAATATCCTAAATTTTATTTTCTCTGTCTTATGTTTGTGTGTACACAAACCGATAAATAAACAAGATTGCCACAGTGTTTGACCGTCAATGTCCGGTTTGTACATATTTGTGGTGTCCCATTTCGTTTTTGTGAAGCTGCATGTTAATACTGTGAATGCGACGTGGCCAGCAGCGGTAAAAATATAGCGGGCAACGGAATCTGGCTTCGAAAAGTGTTTAGCTCGTCTGTAAGCGGAAAAACTAATTGTTTTTTTTTCTAATCGCGTTTGTCGGATAACAAATCCCAGGCCCAAAATCTCATCTTACCGCAACCGTACGCAACGGATGCTCGAAAGGCCAAGACTGTATTTCAACTGACTCTCACATAAGGTTGATAAACTGGTAATAACTGATTGCGTCAATTAAAATCACCGGCGTTGAATGCTAACAAACTGTACCTACCGATGGCTCGGTGACGTGCTTTAATATTCCATAGCACCAAGTAAGCAAATAGTACCTATTTGACTGTACAAAGCGCCTTATCCTCCTGCCCGAGCATTTTCTGTTGTTTTATAATTAAATACCGTTATTTCTGCTGTAGCTACAAAGATTATAGCAAAAAACATATAAGGGACATCGTACCGAAAACCGATACCAGGGATCCAGTACATGATTCTGAACACACGTGTTGAAATTTTTCATCGGCTTTTTCTTGAATTTCCAAAAAAAGATCCACTTGTTTTAAATAAAATTAGTATAATATCTATATATTTATTTATATACCTATATTTTTTTTTTATTAGTATAATATCATTATTGGTATAATAATAAAGCATAATTTTTATTTAAAAACAATAAATTACTTATTTGTGGAAAATTTATTTAATTAATTATTTATTTATTCTTTATGCACTTAAATATAGGCAATTAATTAATAGGCAATTAATTATTATTATTTTAGAAAATTAGCAATGTAATTTGAGAAATAAATATTATTCCGCATACATTCATTACATGCACGAAAACAAGTAATAAGTTTTAAAAACTAAAACCCAACTACGGATAAAATCGCAGTCTAATAATGTAAATAGCCTATAACCAGCGGACAATCAAGACGCTTCTAAAGACACCCTACTTGTCAAATTATGTTAAGTAGATTAGAAGATATGCGGGAACAGATGAAGATACATACATACGTACATATGTACATACATACATTCTTGTTAAAATCATAACCCTCCCTCCGTTCCGTAGTCGGGTAATTAATAAGTCAGTCATTTGTCATTTTCCATATAAACAGTTTCTGTAATGGACATTATTTGCCATCTTATAAAAAAAAATCGGTACGATGTCCCTTACACCCGTTATACATATTTAGAAAAAAAAAACTATCGAATAAGTAGACCCGCATGCCGACGCCGTGAGCATTGAAGCTGATATGATGCAAACTTTAAGTAAGTCGGAGTTTGTAATTAATAATATAGAATAAACTTTACAACTAACTTAAGATAATTTAAATTGTGCCTAGTAAAGTTTTAGTGATTTATTAATGTAACTTATCTTTGATAAATTCATTACTATTGCAAGTTATGATTCAAACTCGGATTTATTTAAATATACTTATCATCTATCTTCAGCCGTAGTTCAATCTGTCAATCACGTTTCTACAATCGAATGCCCCAATACCCAAATAGGTTAAAAGGTTAAAATGGTACCAAAAGCTTTTTTGTTTATTTATTGAAGATGTTGCCGAGGATTTTCGTGACCTGTTTCACGAAGACGTCCTTTCGGCACGGGTTAACTGATCCTAAGGGTTGCCTTCACGTGGCCTAAGGGTCACGCGGATCAAGGCGCGTGCATGCAGCTTCCCAGCTACGTATTTCACGGTCACTGAATAATTAGGGATCTAATTATTACAGTAATGTGTTTCAATTGGTCTGTTATACGCTTATACGGTTATATGCTCAAGCATAGTGGTTTTGTTAACTTTAAATCAGTTTTAATCTTTTGTTGTAATGTCTTTTGTTTCGTATTAATTGTTACAGTAAACATATTATGTAGTTCATTCGCGCTGTAATTGTATCAATTAGTTTTAGTAGGTAATGTTCATTATTGATATGGTACACCGTAAAATAAAAGTAACAATTTATCAATTACTGATTCAAATTCGTTAATGTTCACATCGAAATCATTGTTATCTTGGTCTTCACATAAAGGCTTAAGGTCATTAAGAATTAATATCTTATCTAAACATATTATATTAATGAATGTAACACAAGGAGAAAAATAAACGAGACAAGTAGGACATTTGTTTAAACCCGGGTAAGAATAGTACTTTTTTTTTGACGCGGGGGAAATCTTCCAAAGATCCCCGGGAGCTGTGGGGCTCGACCAGGGTATGTGGGATTCTTACCCACTAAAACCCGCGGCTGTCGCATCGGCAACATGAGAGGGGGGACCCCAGGGCTCTCCGGTGGGATCTGCACCAGGAGCCCTCAGTGCCTTGCCTTTGAGCCCGCCGCCGGGGGGGCATTGTAGCCCCCCGGGAACCTGACACGGTACTCACGGGGACGGGGGTCGCAACCCCGCCGCCGTCCTCCTCGGAGTAAGAATAGTACCTACCCTCCAATCTCCTCCCGTTGGGTTTTCGTAAGAGGCACCTATGGGAAAACAAGAAGACGGGCGTGAGGCTTGTGGCAACCCCTCCCTAATAAAGGGGTGGCCTTTGTTCGGCAGTGGACCTTCTTTCGGATGCTGCTGCTGATGACGCGGTACACCTGCCCAAAGACCGCTCCACGGAACTGGTGCTCGTTAAACGAGATGTTTTACTGCCGAACCTACAAACTTCAATTAATGTTAATGACGATTAATTCATTTTTTAAAATCGGATTATTTTGACACTCGCTGCCCATTATTAATTAATACGCTGATAGTCAGTAGATATAACAATTATTTAATGTTCAATAATCGAAATTAATCATAAACGACTCCGACAGTCGAAATAAAAAGATTATAAAAAGTGACTTAATTAGGATTAAAGTTAATTGGGGCTTGTGAGTGTGGCAGTTAGTGTTTAAGTCTTAATATTTATACCAGATACAGACCATTTCACACTAATAACAGAAGTTTCTGCTTGGTGGCAGAATATCTGGTGGTAGGCACATAACCTACCCGGACAGCCTAGGGGCTATCTAGGTAAGCCCCTAGCAAGAGTTCTACGTTCTATCACTTTTTTATCTTGTCGCTCCCGCTGTTTGTAAGCTTAGAGTTTTCAACAATAGATAGAGTGATTCAAGAGGAAGGCTTATATGTAGTGTGCGCAGGTGGAGTAGCGCGGGCGGAGTTGCGCGGGTCAGCTAGTATTATATAAACTAATTTACTTTCATGTAATTTAGATGAGTGCGATCGTTTCATCAGAACAAACCGTGTGAAGAGCATTATATTTATCACTAGATGACCCCCGCAGCTCCGCCCGCGCTGTGTTTACGTTAACTAAACTTTCAATAATATAGGTACATTCGCATAGAAAACAAAACCTCCTTTTTTAAAGTCGGTTAAAAACTTGGACCAACTTTATACTTGCCCTCCGAAGCACGGAGACGTTTAGTTCAAATGGCGTTAAACGGTCACCCGTCTATTTAATGACTTTACCTAACGTTGCTTAACCTGATCGATCTCCAAACATTGTTAACAACTGTCTATGAGTGTTCCCTTACAAATATTTATTATAATTACAATGAAAAATTATTAAAATCGGTACAAGCGTATAACCAAGTAAACATTTTGACTTTAGTCCCCTCTCCCAAGGGAACCGTGCCGAATGTCGGGATAAAAAGTATCCTATGTCCTACCTCGGAGTATAAACTCATATCATGCCAAGTTTCGTTTCAATCCATCCAGTAGTTTCGGCGTGATGCTCAGCTGAGGTACAGACAGACAGACAGACAAAAATAAAAATAAAAACATTTTTGGCTTTAGTATCGGTTATAGAATGCCCTCCAAACATAATTTTCAAAATATCTTCAATGTACAGAATTGGACCTGTTACAGTTTTATTATAAGTATAGATTAATAAAATGGTTGTAAAAACTTATAAAGTGACAATTATTAAGCAGCAAATTGGTCCCGAGCGAGAGGTTGGCGGGAACAAATGAGGAGTGGTCATAAAGAGGTTTAATTACCCACTCGCTATCCCCCGTCATTTTAGCGGCCTACATTGTTTGAAGTAGCGTTGTACATTGTAAATACCACGATTACAGCTGCAATCACAGCCTCACAGTACAGTATAATATTGTAATATATGTTTTACAATGGTTTTACACAATAAAATACTTGGGGTTATTGGGATTTATATATATATATACTGTAACTGAATATTAGGAACTTTACTTTTTGTGTAAATTTTCGAAAGGAAGTAACGATGAGTTACTAAGCTATATACCTATAGCAACAATAGTATGAAAATATTATACTAAGTCTACGACTTGATTATTTCTGGATTGTGTTGGTTGTTTCTGGAAAAAGTTCCAGTCTCGGCCTCCATGCTAAATGTATAACTAATACATTATAAGGCTAATGATGAATACCGACTATAAAAAAGGAGGCAGGTCCAATTACGTTTGTATTCCTATGTACTTATATATTGTTGATATGGCAATATATACAAAAATATAGAATTTCTACATGTCCATAAATTAACGTCATATTTTATACTGTAAAAATTGCTTATACGTGGGGCGCACTAAAAGTTTATGGAATGAATAAGAAAACAAATACTATTAAAGGTCAAAAATGAATTTATTTTTTGAATTAGTGTGGGAAATTAATTAATTGTGTGGGATCCACCGTGAGCACAGCTTTCTCACACCCAAATGTTGTGTAGGATTGATTGTATTTGAGTCATGCCTATGTCTAAGGATGCGCGAATCTCAAGATAGGTCACATGCCTGTCTGTTTCAATCATACGGCGCACAGCATCGATGTTTTTGTTGTTCACAGCGGTGGACGGGCGACCATCGCGTGATTCGTCACTGAGATTGACACGACCGCGCTTGAATTCTGCAAACCAGCTATAAATAGTCATCTTGCATGGTGCTTCATCGCCAAAAGCAGATTGAAGCCGAACGATGCTCTGTTGAGCTGTCAAATTACACTTAAAATCGTAGAAAATCATACTACGAAAATTTTCCTAAGTTAAATCCATGTTAATAAAGACACGCAATTTTCAAAATGGCCCCACAATGTAAAAATAATTGACAGTCAGATGAAACAAACTGAATTCTGCAGCCAAAGAGTTCCATTTTAAAATGCTGTAATTACTTTTTAAATATTGTTTATATAAGTGGCTAGTTCCGGAATCTTTTAGTGTGACCTATGTATGCAATCACATTCAAAGCTCGATTAATAATTTTGAGTAGCGATAATGAATTCAACACAATCTAAAATGTCCAACTGATGGGCACTTTCTCTAATAAAGTCTTTAACTGAGGCCCCTCCGAAGCCGCATTGTTATATCAATTTTTATGCTAGAGGCAGAAATTAGATTTCACGGAGCCTGAACTTCTATTATCGCATAAGTTTTTATATCTACCCCAACGTTCATTTACGGGACAACGAATGACTTCAAGTGTTTGTCAGAAGCGACTTTTATTACTTTATTTTATTTGCACTACTTACTTGATCTTTAAAATTGATGCTAATGTTCGTTAAAAATACATAATAATAATAAATTAATAATATTATGGGAAAATCCACACACGGTAATCGGATTCCAAGCTTATTTATATACTTACTTTTTGTAAATACATACTTTCTATAGATAAATAATAATAATCCCAGACACATGACAAACAGATATGTTCATGCACACAATTTTTTTTGTACTTGAGTGGGAATCAAACCCACAACCTGTTGGGCTGCCCAACAGCGTGTCTAACCAACCCCATTCCTATAAGTATCTATAAACGACTCTTTTTAGAAATGGCCAGTAACATGTTCTAATAGACGTAGCTAATATTGTTTCTATAAATGTAGTTGCCGTACAATTTTTTAGAGCAGTAAGTGAGGCCTTGTTAGTAGACAAACAACGTGTCGTTGAATATAGGAATCCAACATACACCAAGATGCTTGTCAATCAATATAGATAGATAGATAGATAGACAATTCTTTATTGCGCACAAACAAACAGATACAAAAAGAATAAGACACAAATTAATAAAAAATGCAACAATGGGCGGCCTTATCGCTAAAAGCGATCTCTTCCAGGCAACCTACATAAGACGGTAAGTATTATTATTATTTGTCGTGTGGTTAGTGGCCAATCTGGTGTCAGAGTTTTCAAGCTGTCCTTAGGCATCTGACTCAGCTTAACGACTGCTGTCTATGTAGATGATAATAGCCGGGACCGACTTTTTACGTGCCGAAGCACGGAGACGCTCAGTTCAAATGCCACTAAACGGTTACCCATTTAAGGACTGACCTTGCATGACGTTGCTTACCCTACTGATCGTTTACCGAACAGTAGTTACAACTAGCTATGACGGTACGTTGATGACATATGGTACTGAGACGTGGTCCCTAACTGTTGGCCTTCTAGATAAGCTCAAAGTCACACAACGAGCTATGGAGAGAGCTATGCTCGGAGTTTCTTTGCGCGACAGAATCCGGAATGAGCAGATTCGCCGAAGAACCAAGGTCACCGACATAGCTCTTAAAATCTGCAAGTTGAAGTGGCAATGGGCAGGCCACATTGCTCGGCGAACCGATAACCGCTGGGGAAGAAAGGTTCTCGAGTGGCGACCACGAACCGGAAGACGCAGCGTAGGTAGGCCTCCCACTAGATGGACAGACGACATTGTGCGCGTCGCAGGTAACCAGTGGATGCAAATAGCCAATTGTCGTTCATTGTGGCGTTCGAAGGGGGAGGCCTATGTTCAGCAGTGGACGTCTTCCGGCTGGTGATGATGATGATGATGAGGATGACGGTACGACATATTTTATGCTTATACCTGTATAATTTGCTAGTCAATACTATCCAAGAATAACGTGTGGCGGGTCACCCCCTTCCCTCTAATATGGTTGAGGGGAGTGATGGCTGCTGCTCAAGTCAACTCGTGCGCGGGTGCTGCTTGGGGGGACTGGTCCGGCCGCTGTCCTTTTATCCTTTTTTTATTTTTATTTTTTTCTTTTGTAGTCTAGCAGCAAAATTGATTATTACTTTATTTACGTTCTGAAGGATTGCCTTCAGAACGTAAATAAAGTAATAATTTACAAGCTCAAGTGAATTGTCACTTGAGCTTGTAAATTATTCTTGGTGTGTATCTAACTTAGACGACTTGTGACAAAAGTTGGTAATATGTTAAAGTGCTTTGTGTCTTGCCTGACGAGGCACTGCTTAACAGCAGAAGGTAATTTAGTATTTGTATCGGTATTTGTTTATAAGTATAAAGGAATATTGCTTCAAATTTTAATTAAAATAAATTCTACTACGTATATTATGCATGTATTCCAATCTATAAGTGGTAAAGTAAATAGTTAACGTTTAATGTCTCAAGAATATAACTAGTAAAGTCTTTTTATCGCCTAAGTCTATTTCGTCCAGGAAGTCGTTGTTTATTTTACGACATTTCAAAAGTCAGCCGCTTTCACGACGTCTTTATTATACAAATGCTGCTCTAGAATCATTTACACTCCATAGCGAATGGAACAACGTCACAACGCCGATTTTATTTTCTTGTTTTAGGCCGCTTTGTAAGCGGGCGTTGGTTTGTAGCTTCAAATTGTCTGAAGAACACGCTCAATTCTCATAATGCCTTGCGCGCGCGATAAACAGTCAATCTGAAGGGCGGAACTACGCGCCCTAAACGACGCCGAAAGGAAAGGGTGGTGTTTAATGAACCCATTTATACACTTACTCCGGTCGCCGGTAGCGGTTGGTGGTGCAGATTTACAGATTTAGTTGCGAGATTTTAGAATTCATAAATATGTCGCCTCCGGGTCATTAGTATGGGTCGTCAATTGACTACGAAATACAAAGTATCGTGTTGATTCTTAAATGTAGGGTAGATGTATTTAACAAATTGTAATGGAGAGGGAAACTAACTAACGTTGGGCTTTATAAGAAGTGTTCCGAGCGCGGAGAGGTCAGTCTGTTTGAAGCAGTCTGTCTGAGTCAGTCGGTCTATTGTGATATTTCTGGGTGATTGTGACAAGTTCCTTAATGTAGCTTGAAGGTCGGAATAGGAAGCTGGTCGGTCAGGGTTGGCTGTGAGGGAAATATGGAGGATATGGAGGAGGCCTTCGATGCCCTACTCTAATCATGATCTGGTGGTATCCTTGGTGACGCAAGGGTCATTCAGGTAAGGTTTTGTAATAGTTGCTTCTGGGTGCTAGCGTAGCGAGTGTGTTGCGTATTGAAGAGATGAGTGACTGGGCGAGGTTGCCGCTGCCGTTCAGTTGTTCGTTATGTACTAGCCGTGTTCTGACAAATATATAGGTGATAGTAAAAACGCCTTATCCACATCCCCGTTGTTATTGTTACAATTAATTTTGCTAAGCACAGCAAGGGTTTGTTTGTCTGCCATTCAGGGGATACAAAATGTCTTCATCGCGTTAATTGCTAGCCGTCTCTGGCACTGAGCGGGCCCTTTATGGTTTAAATTGAAACATTGTTACGAGCCTTTGCCTTAGTTGCCTTTAGGCGTTCTAGTAATCCCTAGAGTCTGGAGGAGTAGGTATTGCAAATTTAATGGATAATTAATCCGTCCTTTTATATATTGAATAGGGGTCATAAAATAAAGATGTTTGATTAATTGTCACGTAGGGATTCAACGTTGGTAGAGCACTTTTTATAACCGCTCTACCTCCTCTTTTAAAGAGTACCTATGTATAGAATATATACTCCTTTGCAAAAAAAACGGGCACCTTACAGTCATTGGCTTTTGTATGGATAATATTAATATTTTTAGTATTTCATTAGTTTAGATGACTAGAAATTTCTTATTATCAATGAGAATATAGGTTTTAACACTTAAATCCTGGAATCAGTGTTTCTGTTAATGAAAACAGAGAGCCGTGTTAAAATTAACATTTTTTATGGGTATAGTGAAATTAAGACTAACACCCATATTCTTAGACGTTACCTCGAAAGTTCCTCGACCTCGACTCAATCGAGGCTACCTTAAGGATCACCTCAAACAATCCTCGAAATCGGTATTCTTAGTTATACTTCGAGCTTGTCGAGAGATATTCTTGAGGATCCTCGAGTAAGGTTGAGTCGAGGTAATACGTCATTGATTACGTCATTAAATCATAGATTTCAGCCTCGCACCAACATTTTCTCTATGTTCACTCACAAGTTGACAGATAGGATAGCTCTTTTTTACAGTTTTTTAATCTGTGTCGTATGACTCGTCGTCCGTCGTGCGCTGAGGTCGTGGTTGTTTGCGTTATGGTTCTTAATGGGAATGTTGAGGAATGTGTGTACAATCTATGCATGCACCCCTGTACACCTGGAAAAACTGTTATGCACCTGATAAAAGTTTTCTTTTGTCTCTAGATGTTGGGAAATTAAATGGATTTCTGATACTGTCAGATTTAGCACTTTTTGTTTTTTAAAACGTCTTTGGAATTTTGCACTATCGTAAAATTCTATAACCACGCCGTTCAGGATAATTGTACGGATTATCAAAAAGATAATTCAGAAAAAGTTGGAAACTTTGATAACAATACATATACATGGCTCTAAAATATAAAAATCTGTTTATAAATGTGGATGAAAGATATACAAATATGGCGTAAAATCTCCTCGAGGATTCCTTAAGGTAGGTCCCGACGTACCTTGAGTTTGACAGTTGTCTCCTCACCTCGACTGAGGAAAAATGTCGAGGAACGCCGAGTGGAGGAAACTTTTTGCAACTATGGATACCGATTTCCTTGACTGAGGTTGAGTGGAGTCGAGGAACTTTCGAGGAAACGTCTTAGAATACAGGTGTAAGAGATTTTTTTATGGAATTTTAATAAAAAAGACATTAAATAATAAAAAAATATAATGAGTGTGACCTCCTCTTGCAGCAATTACGGCATATAATCTTCTTGGCATGCTTTCCACTAGACTTTTGATGGTGTCCTGTGAAATGTGTTCCCACTCAGCCGAGATCACACGTTTCAGCTCCCTGATGTTTTGTGGAGGTGGTTGGACAGATCGTACTCGCCTTTTTAGGAGGTTCCAGACGTGCTCAATGGGGTTAAGGTCGGGACTCCGCGCTGGCCAATCCAAACGACGAATACCGACCTCTTGCATATAAGCATCTACAGCTCCAGAACGGTGGGCCCTAGCATTATCGTCCATGTAAATGGCATCATCACCAATTACAGCCAGTGCGCGTTGTGCATGTTGACAAATGATTTCTTTTATGTACCTTTGCGCATTTAGTGAGCCATTTTCAATGATTATTATCTCAGTACGATAGCTAGAACTTACGCCCTCCAATGTCCAAGATAGGCAATTAGGCAATTTCTAGCGAACCCCAATCGAGCAATGCGGTGCTCACGGAGTAACTTAGGGGCCCGCGCTGATCGTCGATCGCGTATATCAGCTGCTAAAAGCCTCCTCCTCACAGTCCATAGGCTAACTTGCGTTCCTCGCACCTCTTCAAGGTTTCTTTTGAGGTCTATGTAACTGCATTTGCGGTTCCTCAGCGCCTGAGTCACTAAAAAGCGGTCGTTTAGTGGTTGTGTGCAACGTTTTCTCCCAGAACCTAGCCTTCTCTGAACGGAACCTGTCTCTTGGTATCGAGTCCAGGTTCTTTGGACGGTTGAACGACTCACGTTTAACCGCTTTTACCCGAAAACCCGCGAAAAGTACGTAAAAAGTCACAAACTGAAAAAGGGATTATTATTTTTAAAAACAAAGGTTTCGAATTTGGAATGAACTTTTTTTCATACGCAGTCTGTTTAATAAGTGCCAGTAACATAGTTTGGCTATTAAAACCTCCTTAGAATTAAATTATTACCAATAATGTAGAAAAATCAAAACCGCCCGTTTTTTTTTGCAAAGGAATGTATTTTCAGTAATTATATTTATTAAGTCATGGAATAAACACGTATTGATGATCATTATAAATAAATCGATTATCGGGTAAAATTAATGGAATTTATCTAAGTAGGTTGCAAATAAACAAACCTTAATCATTCGTTCAACCTCTTAAAAATTACAGAATAATAAGCTATACTTAATTTACTAATAAGCACCTACCTGGATATATGTTTATTTATTTATAGGTAAGTATAGTATTCAATATATATGAACAATTTTAATACATTCAATAAATCAATTATCAGCATGCGTAAGCATTTTTAGTAGACAGAAAATACAGTGATACAGATAAATAAAACTTTTTTGACCGACTTCAAAAAATGAAGGAGGTTCTCAATTCGACTGTATATATATTTTCAGGGAATATTTGAAATAATTACAGGTAGTACATGTCTATCTATATTTTACAGGAAAAATAAAATGATCTAAGTTAGACAGTTTTTTCCTAATTCTTATAAAAGCTCGACAAGCAAACTTAGTTCTGCGGTTTGTTTTTTTTTGCAATCTCTGGGTTTAGTCGAATAGTAAAACCACTTTAATACGTTCAAAGAACGTATGGAACCCACAGTGCGCGACTCGCAGTTGACTGGTTCTTATTTTATACCACACCTGCTCGGAAAGTACCTTCTTCCTTCCTCGGAAACGAGGCAGAAAATACGTCATTACTGTTGTTAAAGATTTAACTTTTATAAATAGTACATGCGGTGTTCGCCTGTAATAGATTGTTACAATAGACTAAGCATGACTGTACTTCAGTTTTAGGTATTGCATAAGTGTGTTATCAACTGTAAATAATCAATACAGTATTTATTAATGTATTACGGAATGGTCATTGACTACCAACGCATAGACTGGACTGCGGTGAGATAGATGGCGCCTCTGTCGTAAGCGTCACGCTCACTGAGTGGGGGTAGAGGGTATACCTTGTAGGCGCCCTCTCAGAAAGCAGTCCAGTCTACGCAGTCGAGTTGGAATCCTCTAAACTGTGTGAGTAACTTTTAATTATTTTGTTGTTGATAATTCTTTTGTTGTTGATGTTGATTGATTTGTCAGTTATTCTATGACTGTATAAACAGAGTCTTTGTAACTAGATAAAATTATGAATGAACAATATATAACAACAATATATAATATATTTGTGAGAATTTAGTGCTTTTATTATTTGATGATTTAAGCTTAATAGTCGTATCTGTGATATTAAATGACTAAAATGATTAAACCGAGGTTCAGAAGTTCACAAGTGTAAACAATTGATGGTGAACCAATATAATAAATAAAAAAATTACTGTCATACAAATATGCGGAAGGAAAGTGTAGAATATTCATTTATACTAAATTCCATTGACAAAACATTGACGAAACTCCATTGTTAACGTGCTGTAAGATTGTAAGTATGGTTGTGAGGATGAAGCTGTGGGTCGTGAGCGGGCAGAAACAGATTTTGAAAATGTAGACAACTTAAACACATCATAAGACAAAATGTTTTTATTTCAAAGCTCGTAAATTATACTAGCCACTTGCTTTTCCAGTACACTATTAAAAAAAACTCCCTGGGACAGAAGTATCACAGTATACTTATACTTTTTTAGATTTTTCTCGCAGATGCTCCTTTATACTAATAAAAAAACTTTATACTCAGGAGAAAGTGAGATTCCTAACTCACGTGTAGGCTAAAACTACTCACTCGTTGGTAATCTGTCACATCTTACCGTCGGTGAACAATGTAGCCACTTTTCCACCCTACACAATAAAGTACTGGAGAAATAACCCAAAAATCCTCCCCATTACTGTTGTAGGTAAGGATGCATTTTCTACACGAGTTTGTACAGTGATGGTGTGTGTAATAAAATTGAAATTTATGTTCACGTCGTAAAGTCGGCCACAAGGTATATTATATAGACGGCAGCGTGTGCCTCTCCCACCTGTAGCACTCCGAACTAGTTGATCGTTACGTTTTTACACGATGCCGCTTCGAGATATTCTCTTTCGTCTAAATTAGTGAGTTAGTTCAGGACCCAGAGTGAGGTGAAGGGAGTATTTACAATATAGGAACAGTTTAGAAAGATAACCAGTCAAGTGCGAGTCGGATTCGCGGACCGAGGTTTTCGTACCTTTTTTGGGCCTATTAAAGTTATTTTAGGTTCGTCTAGCACCTCAGATAACCAAACCGCAATACTAAATTTGTTTGTCGAGGTTTTTTTTTAATGATTACTAAAAATGTGTAGGTAGGTACTTACTACTTAGAACGATCATTTTATTTTTCCTGCAAACTATAGATAGACATGTTACCCACAATTATTTAGATTTTTCTCTCCACAAATTTAGGAGATAAGGGGAATGGTATTTTTTATTTACATTTTTGATTATCAGCCAAAAACTACGAGTCATAAACCAAAATAAAAATCTTTGTAGAGATGTGAAAATTAAGCCCTTTCATATGATATCCCACTCGATATAGTAGCCTAACTTTAAAATGTTGGTGACCCATTTCGACCCCCATAACAAAATACCGGTCAAGTGCGAGTCGGACTCGCAAACCGAGGGTTCCATACCATTTTTGGAAGTATTAAAGTAATTTTACTATTCATGTAACACCTCAGATAGTAAAAAAGTCTGTTTATCGAGATTTTTATAAGATTATTAAAAAACTGTACCTACTACCTACTTAGAAAGATTATTTTATTTTTCCTGTAAAATAAAGTTAAACATGTACTATAAAAAAAAATTAATACAGATGTTTTCCTCCACAAAGTTCGGAGATACGCGGGTAACAGTATTTTTTTTGTCATATTTTTATTATCAGCCAAAAACTACGTGACTTAAACCAAATACAGTTCAACTAGTCATTACGGTAAACCATTGCTTACTAGCTAATGCCACGTTTTCTAATACATTTAAATTGTTAAAACATTGTACAAATATCGTCTTTTACAATACGCCGCGGCGCCTGGGGCGGTATCTCTAAATCTGGCCCACACCGGTCCCTATCATAAAACATTGCACGTATGAAAGTTTTCTAACTGTTATCTATCATTCATTAATTGATATTACGAATATTATTTTCAACTCAATGAGGATTTGTTAAATTAAAAATATCACTAAGCTATCGTTGAATAAATATATTAAATATGCCAGCAAATAAACCTGCGCGTTATCCAAGAGTGTTCAATCCTCTTTGGTCCAAAATTAAAGATTTTGTTCTTATTACTCCAATAGATGGTGCTGTACATTATAACGCGGTAGGGTTTTGTTTTATAAAATATTTAACTTTTTTGAAATAAACAAGAAAAAAAATATTTCGCCCACCACAGAATACATTGTCGCCCACTCCAGGTAGATAGTAACTGTAAATTCAGTCAGTGGTTTTATTAATTTCTTCCTCGATAACTAATTAAATTAAATTACAATAGTGCAAGGTGACAAAGCTGAAATTTGAAGTGTGCTGTGAATTTGAATGCCGTACCGTCGTTCGCTGCTTGAAATGAATGACTAGAGTTTGGCGCGCAGCTTTCTCGCGTTCGGGTTTGTTCGGCTAAACTCGGCGTATGCCGGCAGCCAGCCAGCAAAAAATATTATAATTGAAAATGGATAATTTGTTATTAAGTTCAATGGTAATGTTAATTTTATGTAATACATTTATTTTTAATGGTTGAAAGTTATATTGATCGCCACTATCCATACCATCTTTGGACGTATAAAGGTAATTTATTTGGCGGAACGGTATTTTTTTTGACATTTTTTATTATCAGCCAAAAACTACGTGACATAAACCAAAATAAAAATCTGTTTTGAGATGTACAAATGGAGCCCTTTCATATGATACCCCACTCAATATACTCTCACTTTGAAATTTTGATGATTTGTTAAGTACGATCTAAAACTGTTCCAAGTTTTAAATCGATAGCTTCACTGGTTCCTGAAATATATAGGTTTGTGACAGACAGACAGACAGACAGACGAAGTAACACCATAAGGGTTCCTTTTTTACCTTTTAGGTATGGAACCCTAAAAATCAAAGAAAAAATGTTTATCTTTTCGACTTCCTTCGAAAACGATTCCAAGTTTCAAATCGATAGCGTCAGTGGTTCCTGAGATATATAACAGTGACAGAAAGATAGACAGACGAAGCCTCACCGTAAGGGTTCCTTGTTTACCTTTTAGGTACGGAACCCTAAAAACAGGTATTTCAAACCATAAAAAAGTCCCTGTTCCATAACATACGAAAACACAGGCAGCCGTAACTGTTTAAAGTCCGGAACTGTTATAGTTGCAGTAGCGGTGTGGCAGTAAAAGTGGTATTTTTTAAAATTGTTATCAGTTACTGTAGAGAAATGAGAATGTCCCTAGTCCGAATCTGTTCTGGACTAGAGCAGCATAGTACTTGGAAACTTATGCTCCATACTTTTCTAACTTTTAGCAAATAAAAGGGATATCACCTTCAACATTGTGTAACAGAAACATTCACTGAAAAACACTGGTCCGGTGTGGAACGGTAGGCTTTAACCCGTTTCAATGTAAACATGTTGTTTTTGTAAAGTAAACAGTTTTTGGAACTATTATTTCGAACGAATAACACAGCTGTAACAAATGTCTAATTTTGTCTACAGCCCACCTCAAATATAGAGTCACCTTTAAATCGGCTGCCTGCTTGTGTAACCCCACCTACCTAAGTGAGACTCCGTACCCTGCTAAATAAATTATATATTTCAGTGTATGTTAAAGTAAATACAAACGAAATTATATCATCATCATCACCAGCCGGAAGACGTCCACTGCTGAGCATAGGCCTCCCCCCTTAGAACGCCACAATGAACGACAATTGGCTATTTGCATCCACTGGTTACCTGCGACGCGCACAATGTCGTCTGTCCACCTAGTAGGAGGCCTTCCTACGCTGCGTCTTCCGATTCGTGATCGCCACTCGAGAACCTTTTGACCCCATCGGCCATCTGTTCTTCGAGCTATGTCGGTAACCTTAGTTCTTCGGTGAATCTCCTCATTATCTGATTCTATCGCGCAAAGAAACTCCGAGTATCGCTCTCTCCATAGCGAATTCATGAAATTATTTAAGTAACGTCGTCTAACTAATTTATTACAACTAGTCTTTGCATTATGAATCATGTCTTCTCTCTTCAAACTGTGTCGACATGAATTTCGTTTGTCAATTAGCAAGATCTATTAAAGCCGATTCTCCAGGGCGCACCAGGTGAACATTATATTATTAGGCTAATCAAGGAACCTCTTAATAAACTTAATAATCAATATTAAGTAAATATCAACAGCATCAGTAGCCAAAAGACGTCCACTGTTGAACAACGCCCGCCCTTAGAAGGGAGACGTTGCCATAAGCCCCCACGCTTGGCAGGCGTCTTGGTGATTGCAGTAGGTAAAGGTGGTAGGTAACCTAATAGAAAGAGGCTGTTGCCCGTTTTATTGTATTTGTCGTTCGTAAAATTAAGACGAATTTTACTACACGATATAATGTTTAAACTAAATCAAGTTTAAGCTCCATGCCTGAGAAATATACAAACATTTTTCCTTCATCTAGGATCAACTTCAGGATATCAAGGATATAAAGGATCAAGATTTCATTGAAATTAAAACTTCTTATACCTTTGTGCTTTTAAAACAGATTATACCGAAATAACTTTCTGAAATGATTTAGTAAATAGAAGTTTTTTTGATATACTTTATCCGTCAAATGGAGTGAACTCCACCCACGTGTATACAAATCCTATTTCACGACGCAGAAGCGCGTGATAACTGTCACTTCGGCCCGCTCCACCAACGCGTAACGACTGTATGCGGAAGAATGTTACTGTTATTCCGAGAAATCGTATGAATTGAAATGAAGTGGAAGCGATTGTATTGAGTCAGAAAATTGAATCGCAAGAATAGTAGCTCGTGTCTGACGATTAGTGTTTGCTGAGTCATTAGGAGATAGAATAATATAGTTTTATCTATCTCGACATGATCAAATCATCATCAGCCGGAAGATGTCCACTGCTGAACAAATTCCTCCCCTTCAGACCGCCAGAATGAACCACTGTTAGCCATTTGCATCCACTGGATGCCTGCGACGCGCATAATGTCTTCCGGTTCGTGGTCGCCACTCGAGAACCTTTATTCTTCCCCGCGACCCTCGTAACCGTGAGCACTATGACAGATGACTATAATGCGCCCCCCAGTGGCGGGCTCAAAGGCAAGGCACAGACATTCAACGTTGCAGGCTTGGACCTAAGTGTTGAGAGCTTTCCCCATGGACGGACAAAAAATACTGTAATAATTGTGCTACTAAGTATTATTTTAATAGATAAAATCCAGAAAAAGTATAGATATGAATTATAAAAGCACAATAAGCCCGACTGCAAACAAACAATATGGAATTAAATTACATTATATGTACATATATAAATCGTATAAGTACATATGTGTACCTATATTGTCTTACTTCCAGTCCCAATATCCTATCTATCTCTTACTATAAGTTACAATAGTTACCATCGATAGCTTTATGACATACTTCCGTTTCAATAAACAAAGATAGAAATATCTGTCTTTACTATTGATCTAGCTTCGAGACTTTGAAGCTTACTAGAGATAAGAAAATGAATGTCAAGTGTCATATTGTTACTTTTTAACTGAGATTGCCGTTAATGGCAACGAACGACCGCCATATATATTTTTTAATATTTAATAGACATGTCACTCCCACCACTGAGCAACTTATTTCGACTCCCACAACGACTAATCTGACTGACGATATTAGACATTAGTGCCCAGCCTTGGACCCGGTCGATTACGAGGTACGTTCCCGGGGCCCGTCGACACAGCGGGTTGAGGACACCGTGGGCTTTTAGTCGGTACGAGTCCGAAATAACCCGCACTGCTACCCTCGTAGCGGATCCATGATGATTTCACCACGAAAAAAAGTAGTGGCCAGCCTAAGGATTTATTTTTTACCTTTTAGGTCCGTACCTAAAAGGTTCGCTAACCCTTAATAAAAACGAAAATGTGTTACGTAATGGTGTATATATTAGTGGGACTATTATTATTATCCTTGACAAGGTAAGAAATAATAAAATATCATATTAGGTACTAATGGCTGTACACTAGGTAATATCGTGTTGTAGAAAGCAGGTGTGTAAAAGTGGTGTAAAGTGCCTCCCGTACTTGTTTCGTCTCGGGAAAGGGAAAAGATTTATGAAATGAATAATGAATTTGTCGCGCTCCGCCCTTAATCCCACAAAAGACGAAACGAAACGAAACGTCGAGACACAGAATATGATCAATAATGGACAAATTGAAACATTACAAGGGGTTTTACCACAACGCAATGCGCACGCGTTATTATGTTTTAGTTATCATTTTCGCAGCGTCTGTATGTCTGTTCGCGATAAACTCAAAAACTACTGAACGGATTTTCATGCGGTTTTCATCAATAGATAGAGTGATATAATTCTTTATTCTAATCGGGAATTAACGCGATTTACCTTATATTTTGGCTTGACGTTTCGGCCGGGTTGCACCAGCCGTGGTCACACGCAGACTGGTTCAGCGAAACGTCTCGGCCGAAACGTCAAGCCAAAATATAAGGTAAATCGCGTTAATTCCCGATTAGAATAAAGTTTGATAATGGAACGCGAAAGTCTAAAAGTAGATATAATTCTTATCTCATTGCATTCCATCAAATTGATGGATTCTCTAGCAGGTCTTGGTGTTGATATATTGTCTTACATCTTTGGGTAGACTTAAGATAAACTAGATACCACGTTGCGTTTCCATTGAGTATGGCGGCGACTTCAAGGACGAAGCAAGATTGTGACCCTTGTCACCGTGAGCACCGTGATAGGATCCGGGCCCAAAGCCAGACGTACTGTGGGGCACTTGCTGCATATCCTACCGGAGAACCCATTATCATGTGCCGATACGACAGAGGTTACAGAAGTAAGAATACGACAGGTGCCGTCCCGAGCCCCTTTTAAAGGTGTCCCCTGCGAGAACAAAATAAACTAAAACCATAATAAAATGAATACATTAGGTATCTACATACTTTCTAATAACCAGGAGATACTGGGTGAAGCAGTCAGGTTATAGTTAGGTAATAAAATATGTAGATAAAGATAATAAATAAGTAACCGTAACATTTGAGAGTATTTTTGATAAAGCATAACTAATCCCTTAACAATAAATTGTAAAACGATTTATCTACTTTGCTTGGAAAAGTCGGCATTGTCTCTGACGGTATACGATTCAAAGTGCGGCCATGAGCGGAGTTCGGGTTCCCTCGGTACCTAAAGCCTTCAGGCTTTATCTGCGTCTAACATGTGTTACAAATTGTATAATCGCTTTGGTATATTATTTTATGTCTGCATTAATACTATGTAGGTAAATAAATGTAAAATAGGTCAGACGAAAGTAAATTAACTACAGGTACAACCTTAGATAGGTATTTCAAAATGATCGATCAAGCGTCTAATGAATAAGCAAACCATCATAAGACCTCATTCAAGTTTCATTTCAGTGAACGAATACACTGTGAAGTTGATCGATTTCGTTAATGTACAATCAAAATGTCTGAATAAAGCTTTTTATAACATAAAAAATAAGAACGTTTTATAGTCGTGGCGTCGTCGTGGTACTTACAAAATAATATGTTTCGGTCATTGTGTAATGAATGTGATGTTATTCTTACAAGTGGGGTGTCCGGTCTCCCATCTCCTCCCGTTGGGTGTCCGTAAGATGTGACTTACGGAAAACAAGAAGACAGGCAGCAGCGTCTTTCTATAGGATTACCTACCACCTGTACTGCAAACACCGTGATGAATTCTGTGATTTTAAAGTCACGTTCGATTCCCAAGTCAGGAAATGAATGTGTTACCCTGTTTTTCATTTTAATATTTCCAGTAGCAGCCCGAGAAATGGCAGTAGGCTTGCCGCACATTATATGGCATCTAATAACCAAGAACATGGGTGTTAATAAACCTGTAACAAAACCTTCGAGGCTAAGGCGTGAGGCTATTATGTTGCTCGAGTTTATTCCATAACAGGATGTGGAGATTGGGAGATGTAGCGCGTCAAATAAGTTGTTCGTAATGCCACATCGTAAGCACGGCTTAGTACACTGTTTATGGGGATGTTATCTATAAAATTATATTTATTTATTTATATCTATGAAAATATTATGAGAAAATTCCTAAGTTGTAAGATTCACTCCTATACTATTTTGGCGACTCGACATAACCAGATGGCGCCACATGTGGTACAGCAACGCGATGAGGAGCGAGAGTACCACATACAACGCTATAGATGGCGACACCTCCGAATCCTGAATCTCGCAAGCGAAATTTCTCAAACGTTGAGTATTTATACAACATCCCGACAACAACTGTCGGGGGCAAGCTATCAGACACCGGTCTCGCCGGCGAGGCCGTAGGGTCGTACGTATGCGACCTCAACGACGTGCATCACCCCACTGAGTTTCTTGCCGGTTCTTCTCAGTGGGGGCGCGTTGTGAACCGGTGGTAAACTCAGCCCTCTCTTAAGCGACAGCCCAAGCCGAGGCCGTGCCTCCCTGAGGTGCCCTTGAGCTCGTCGCTCCTTCTGCCGTAAAGGCTAGAGCGCTTCAAGCGCTCGCCTCCTATTGTCCGGTGAAGCCGTAATGGCCATCTGCGGACAACAGCGTCTATCATTCCCAAAAAAAAAAAAAACTGTCGAGGGCAAATTCCTAAAAGAAGCGTCGAAACGCTACTTTGAATCCGCGTCCCGTCACGCGAACAGTTTAATCCGCGCCGCCACCGATTACGCCCCTAGTCCTTCTGACTCGCGCCACAGACCACGGCACGTACTACTCGACCCCCCTGACCCCACGACGGTCCTATTGGACCAGGATGCGCCGAACCAGCCCCGACAACCGTATGCTACACTAGCTATCAGACATCGGTCTCGCCGGCGAGGCCGAAGGGTCGTACGCATGCGACCTCAAAGACGTGCATCACCCCACTGAGTTTCTTGCCGGTTCTTCTCAGTGGGGGCGCGTTGTGAACCGGTGGTAAACTCAGCCCTCTCTTAAGCGACAGCCCAAGCCGAGGCCGTGCCTCCCTGAGGTGCCCTTGAGCTCGTCGCTACTTCTGCCGTTAAGGCTACTACAGCGCTATAAGCGCTCGCCTCCTATTGTCCGGTGAAGCTGTAATGGCCATCTGCGGGCAACAGCGTCATCCAGTCACAAAAAAAATAAATAACTGTCGGAGCACCGCAAGGGTGTTGGGGCGAGCGTGCATTTCTTCTCCTCCCCTGGTCGTGCTCTGGTGAGCGTTTGGGTCTAGTGCTGGAGAGACGCTGGTGAGGTCCGAACAGAGCGCCCAGGGCAGGCCAGGGCATATAGCGTCGATGAAGGCCACCGGGGAAGTTTTAGTCGGTACAAATCCTACATAACCCGGCTTCCGCCCCAACTGAGAGTGGGTACCTTCTGAAGGTTTCCTCCCTGTCGATAGAAAAAAGGTCCTATTTTCTGTAGACTTTGAAAGTGTTGAGTTTGATTTATATCTGAACCTGCTCAGTAAAATGATGTCTAAAACTTATTAAACATAAGTAGGTGTTTTTATGATACTTTACTTTTCAATTTTTCAGCCAAATATATACTTACTTACAAAAATACGAAGCAGGAACTTTATCTGTAGCGAGTAGAAAAGCGCTGGATATGATAATAAAGTTTCAATTTCCTATCATACTTTATCAGCAGACATAAAATATAGCGATTGCTGATGTATCGAAAGATAATTCGGGCTTTTATATACGAGACTTGCATGGGGACATGTAGAGACCTTTTTCTTCAGGAGTCGACTGCTGACATTAACATTTAACCTAATTCATTTTGATCATGTAGAATACACAAATTCTTGCCTAATAATTACTATCACAGCAAAATCAAACAATCAAGAACGTAATCTATTTTTAATGAAAGGAACTGGCTGATAGACACGTCCAGCCCCAACCGTTGGTCTTAAAGACTTTGTTGGTCCGCCTCAGTTGAGGCCGCGTTGTGACCCGGTGATAGCTTTGAAAAAAATTGACCGTTGAAAAGTGCTAGCGTTAAGCTTAGTTGGAATAAATATTTTTGAATTTAAATTTGATTCTTTTACAATACGCACACAAACATCGATATACTTCTATCGATGCACACAAAGGAGGAAGGAATCTTCAAAACTTACATCCAGGCTAGCCGCACACGGTCAATAATATTGTCAATATTCTACAACTGTGCATCTCGCTGAAGGGCGGCGTCACGCCACAGCGCCAGCAGCACAGTTATGTCACACGGGTAAATAAAAGAGTTACCTATCTGTATGTACCTATCTATATTTCTTAGACGGTTGGGACTAGATCTGAGAAACATTTCATAAAGGAAAAACTTCCTACGAGGTTCTTAATTCGTCTGTATATTTTTTTTATGTACAATGTGCGCGCATAAGCATAACTGACAATTATGAACCGATTTGAAAAAATCTTTCTTCTATCCATTCTTTAATCCGTTGATTGGGTCCCATAAAAAAAAATTGCTTACGAATAAGTACTTAGTTCCTGAAAAAACAAGAATGGTGACTGCGCAGGAAACCTGCAGGAATGCCTATAAGATGACTTTATGTCGCTTTTTAAGGAAAAAATGGTCATAACTCTGGCAAATATTCAACAATTTCAATGATTCTTTTTTTATTCGAAAGAAGAAACTACTGTCATATATGTATAAATTTTATCACAACCGGATAAGAACTTCCTGAATGACCATGAACGATGTGGAGGAATTTATCTGGTAAAAACCATGAAACTGATGTTCTCCATTACATTACTCTGACAAATATGATCCGATTTCGATGATTCTTTTTTATTCGAGAGTGTAAACTACTATGATGATTCCATGTAAATTTCATTACGACCGGATAATTTTTTTCTGAAGAAACATGAATTATGTAAAACTATGTAGACGATAATGTGATCCATAACCTACCTAGATAATTTTACGGTCTTCGATGGTTCAATCTTTATTTATGAAAATATCAGTAAAAGGTTTAAAATAAATAAAAAAAAAAAAAACCGACTTCAATATTACTGAAATCTATAAAATAATTTAAATATTATTGAAGTTGGTACCAAATATACACAGCCGGTAAACTAACACCAACTTCAATAATATTTAAATTATTTTATACTTTTCAGTGATATAGAAGTCGGTTCAATTTTTTTTTTTTTTAAGATTTTATTTCAAAAGAGTTTCAAGAGGAACGATGTTATTGTAATTGTTGTTGAAATTAGAAAAGACAAGACCGCAATTTATGAAGAAAATATTTTTGAAAGATGGATACTCACATTTACTGGTTTCCGGCATGCACTAGAAGATCCGCGGGCCCTAAGTGTTTATGATATACGAGTATTTTGGGTGCCTCCAAGTCAAAATAGGACCCATAATTTCTTGTTGAGCGTTGTGTCGTAGGTACCGCTATCTATATCAAAAATAAAAACAAATTGTCTGATGTTATCTGTGTGCTGATAATAATAGAATCTGCCTAAGATTACGGCGGGCGGGCTGGCTCGTCAGAGACTTAACTCGGCTCAGGTGAGCGAGTAATGACATTCTGGAGAGTATCGATCGCACGTAAATAGCCGCCCGCCAAAGCCTCCAACATTCTCATATACGAGCGATCGCCCGGTCCACCGTTTCGCCACATACCTGCATCCATTATTTCCCCTCCATCCATCCCCCATCGATTACTAGATGCACTAAATGATTCTTGACTTTTGTAAGTCACAGTGTAATAATATTTATCCTGGGAAAATCCTGTGGGCAATCCATAAACTATAGGTACTCTGTTTTTCTTTACAAGATCAAAAACTGAACATTAAATGTGAATCCGTCGTCTCGTTGGAGGGGGCGGAAGGGCCTTTCTTGCCCTTGCCCTTAGGTGGGGTACACTTCCTGGTGCCCAGCCGGTGGTCCGCTCGGCACTCCAACACTCTGGGCACTTCGGTGTGCGCGCAGTGCATGTGCTAGCTCTGTGGCCCTGCTCGCCACAGGTGAAGCACCGCGCGCTCCGTTTCTCTCCACCATTAGGGCACCGTCTTCTGACATGCCCCCTCTCCAGGCACCGGAAGCACCTCAATGGCCTGGCTTCTAGCGCCTGCACATTTGAGACGCCCCAGCCAAGACTCACCTCTTTCATCGCCACCAGCTTGCGCATGGCGGTGACGGGGCTCAGGGCCCAGGCCGTACCCTAGGTGGTCTCTTGACGGCGGATTTGCCCGACGGAGACCCGGATTTTCGATGTGGTAGTGCGGCTAATCTGCACCGGGAATTCCGATAGAGCCTCTCGTAGCCTCGTGGCCAGCGCGTCTTCCTGAGTTTCGCTATCGGGCCCCAACTCCATGAGGAGCCCGCCAGTAACTGCTCGCTTCAGGTGGACGTTGGCGATGCCCAGCTCGCTCAAGCGCACTCTGGACTTTGCCGCTGCCGCCGTGACCGTCATCGGGCCGCAACCAATCTGGAATTCTCGGAGCAGTTGCTGCCCGATGCTCAGGGTACACCACGTGGAGGTTGCCTACACCGTATACCTTTTTTTTGACGCGGGGGAAATCTTCCAAATATCCCCGGGAGCTGTGGGGCTTGACCGGGGTATGTGGGGTTCTTACCCACTAAAACCCCCGCGGCTGTCGCATCGGCACATGAGAGGGGGGACCTGCACCAGGGGCCCCTCAGTGCCTTGCCTTTGAGCCCGCCGCCGGGGGGTACATTGTAGCCCCCCGGGGACAGGTACTCATGGGGACGGGGGTCGCAACCCCGCCGCCGTCCTCCTCGGAGTCACCGCCGTACTCAATGGACCTTCTAAGGGCCTACACCCCTACCTACACATTTTGCTTATGTTTTACTCTTTAACCGGCTTCAAAAAGAAGGTTCTGTATTCGCCGCGTATGTATGTAATATTAATAAAATTGAATTGCGTAATATTCAAATATCTAGTCTACGTGGGCTTCTTATAAAATTTACTAAATTTGACGAGTGTATGTTCGTATGTATGTAGGTTTGTCCACGGATATCTCAGAAACTACAAATCCGATTTCGAAAATTATTAATCTAAAATACGGATAATTTAACATTTTTTATTCATTCGTAGTTTGAATCGCAGGCAAAAATATTTTTTACTAGAGTAGATATTACGCGTAGGTATCGCAATGACTTTACGAAGTTTAAGAACGCTAAAAACCAATAGCTTCTCAAGTAGTATTCTAGGGTTCCGTTACCAACCTTCCGGGTCCACGTTAATAGACAAAGTGAATAGAACCCTTTAAGACAAATCAAACAAGCCCAAACTCGATAGGTTTACTAGTTGCTATTCCAGGGTTCCGTCCCCCACCTTATAGATCCATTATCAGGTCCAAATTTTTGGGCAAAGTTAACAGAACCTTGAGACAAATTAAATAAGCCCAAACTCGATGTGTTTACTAGTAGCCATTCCAGGGTTCCGTCACCCACCTTCCAGTTCCATCATCAGGTCCTCATTAATGGTTAAAGTGAATAGAAGTCTTTAAAACAAATCAAATGAGGCCAATTTCGATGAGTAGAAGCCATCCAAGGGTTCCCTTGTCCACCTTCAAGCTCCATCATCAGATCAGCTGGATGATACCATATTATTGTGTTGTCACGGATCGGTGACAAATATGCTAAATTTCAACTGATTTGGACGTGTCGAAGTGGGTGAAAATTGAATCCCAAGATTTGATTACCAGTTAGTAGGTACATACATTTATACATGCATACAGGTGAAGCTATTAAAAAGCGAGTTAAAAACAAAACCCTCATTTTGGGGCAGTCAGGCAAAACAATATCATACGTCCTACCTCGTAGAATTGACTCAACTAATGCCAAGTTTCATTTGAATCCATTCGGTAGTTTCGCGTGATGCGCAGCTATGATACAGACAGACAGACAAAAAGGAGATGTTCCATTTTGGGCCAAAACTATGTACACCACATAGAAAAATAGGAAAAACATAGGAGAGTTTCATAAAAATACTTATAAATTAATTTGAAGCAGAGTACAATTGTACATATTGATTACTTATGGAGTTATTTAGTATGTTCACCCTGTTTTTAGGGCAGCCATGACAGTTGCGTTTGACGTTGGTTTACTACTTGACAGTTTAATGCTATAAGTGACGTTTCCTAATAGATTGTTTACGCGTTATTTCGGAGTTTTAGAGATTATTTATGTTTCCGGACATTCATTGACTGTTTCTTTCTTAACCCGCGGCTTTACTCTATTGATTATCGACTGTGGTTTGTATTGGAATCCGTCGTATTTCACAACAAGTTCAATCGCAGGTATAGTCAGCTGTCAAAGTGACATTTTAGTTACGTATTTCCGATCCATCATATTATTGTGTGGTGTTGCTACAGTAGTATTATATTATCTTTTGTGTTGCTCTCCTTGACCAACATATCTTAAATGTACAATAAAACAAAGCAATATTTAAAAAAGAGAACATTACAAAACAGTTACTCTATTGCATAGTTATATATACATATAGTGTACATGGTGTTGGCCCAGGCTCCATACATTTCTCCGGGGTGGCGTGGCGTTGGCGGTGTCACTCGACATTGTCAACGCCTTCAATTCCCTACCCTGGGATGCGATCTGGGAGGCACTGGTTTACCATGGAGTGCCTCCCTACCTGCAGGCCCTGATCGGGGACTACTTGCGCGACAGGTACATCCTGTACGTGGATCGAGACGGTACGAGGATCCGGAGGGAAGTGGAGCGAGGGGTTCCGCAGGGGTCAGTGTTAGGCCCCTTGCTATGGAACCTCGCCTACGACGCGGTTCTGCGTGTCGATCTCCCCGCCGGCGTAAGTGTCGTCTGCTATGCGGACGACACGTTGATTGTGGCCGGTGGAGACACCTTCGAGAGGACCAAAGAGCTCGCCGAGCTTGGGGCGGAAATCGTCGTCGCGAAAATACGCGAGTTGGGCATGGAGATAGCGCCTCAGAAAACCGAGGCGCTGTGGTTCCACGGCCTACTTAGGAGCCGGGAGCCACCGCCCAACTTGCGCGTCCGTGTGGGTGAGTCGGAAGTCAGGGTGGGGCCATACATGAAATATCTTGGCCTCACCCTTGACAGTCGCTGGGGCTTCGAGGAGAATTTCGTGCGCTTGGTCCCCCGAGTCGATAAGGTTGCAGCGGCCTTACATAGGCTGCTCCCTAATCTTGGGGGGGCCGAGCGAGGAAGTTCGCCGCCTCTACGCCGGGGTCGTACAGTCCGTAGTCCTCTACGGGGCGCCCATTTGGGCACCGAGGCTGGCCATACGTCGCTGTAGAACAAAAATCTACAGCGTCCAGCGGAGGATGGCACTGCGGATTGCACGAGGATACCGAACGGTGTCCTTTGAGGCGGCGACCATACTGGCACGCTTTCCGCCCTTAGACATCCTGGCGGGCATGTATGCGAGGGTCTATGACCGGATCCGCATCGCCCGCCAGAGTGGCGGAGGCGAGCCGGTGGCGCTCGAATCCATCAAGCGGCAGGAACGACACATCGCTCTCACGACGTGGCGCGAGCGGCTCCAGCCGGAGCACATAGCGCGCAAACGCGTCGTTGAGGCATTCCTGTCGCATCTCGAAGCCTGGATACAGCGACGGAGTGGACGACTCACCTATAGGCTTACGCAGATAATCACCGGTCACGGTTGTTTCGGTGATTATCTGCATAAGATTGGACGTGAAGCGACGACGAGATGCTTCCACTGCGACCAGTCTGACTCCGCCCAACACACGCTGGAGGCTTGCCCCGCGTGGTCGTTGGAGCGTCGAGACCTGGTCGCAGTCATCGGATCGGACCTCTCCCTGGGCAGCGTAGTGGCTATGCTGTCCGGGGATGCGGCGTGGGGAGCGATGTCCGCCTTCTGTGAGACTGTCATGTCCCAGAAGGAGGCCGCCGAGCGGGAACACGAACGCGCTGATCCTGCTCGGCGACGAAGGCGCAGGCCGCCACAAGCGGCCGCCCAACGTCTCGCTCCCCAGCCCTGAGCCCGGGGCTATAAACAATGGGCAACCTTCGGAGTCGCTGGACGCTCGGGGTGTGGGCCCCTTGAGCGTCCATTGAGTACGGCGGCGACTCCGAGGAGGACGGCGGCGGGGTTGCGACCCCCGTCCCCGTGAGCACCGTGACAGGTTCCCGGGGGGCTACAATGCGCCCCCCGGCGGCGGGCTCAAAGGCAAGGCACTGAGGGGCCCCTGGTGCAGATCCCACCGGAGAGCCCTGGGGTCTCCCCTCTCATGTGCCGATGCGACAGCCGCGGGGGTTTTAGTGGGTAAGAATCCCACATACATACCCCGGTCGAGCCCCACAGCTCCCGGGGATCTTTCGAAGATTTCCCCCGCGTCAAAAAAAAAAAAGGCTCCATACATTTCTGGAACAACTCCTTTCATAAAATACAGTTTTGGCTTCAGTGTTGGATAAAGAATGAAAAAGATAATTATTAATTAAAATTAATTGACGATTGTAAGTGCGGAAGTTAACTTCTATGAAGAGTATTTCGAGTATTTCAAATTTTTTATAGAAAATTTTAGAAATTGACGTTCGTTTCGGTCTTGAACAAGGTCTTGAAAATTACGTCATAAACTCGTTATACTCCACACCTTCCACACCAATTCCACACCTTCCACACCTATTTGTCAATTCGTGCTGCTAAAACTATCAGGCTGCAATGATTTGGCACTGGCTGGCACCTCGCACACAACAAGGAGCGTGAATGGTGCACTTTACATAACGCTTAATGCACGCTCCACATTCACGCGCGATCAGCGCGTAAGCTTGTTAAGGCCCTCAAAATGAGAATGTGGAGCCGATCAGTGTATTTCGCGCATTTACATCTTCCTGTTCCTCAGTTTCTATCGGCTGTGACATAGAATCCATGACGGCCGTAAGCCAACAGAAAAGTAATAACATGTAACGGAAACCAATTCAAGCCACAAAAGCCGTTCGCATTCTTAGAGTAAATTTCGCATTCCCTATCGATAGTAAAGTATTGCATTGAACCAGTACAGCAAAAAGCGACCTAGGTAAATGAATGAATAGGCTTGTAAACCCATACTATAATACTAGTTTTGGTTGTAGTATAAGTAATTGTGCGTCACTCATGCGAAGCGGTGACTAAATAGCCAGCAACGCCCTAGGCGAATGGTTCCGTAAGTGGCTCATGGATGTGAACCCGAAAAAGAGCGCCGCGTTGTTCTTCTTCCGGAGTACCATCAGATCCCACACTGCGGGCCATCCCAGTCGTCGTTTAGGTCCGATCACCCTCTATGGGCGTCCCATCCCATCCCCTGGACGAGAAAGGTCAAATATCTAGGCGTCACCCTAGACTCCCACATGTCATTTGGACCGCATATACGGTCAGTACGCAACCGAGCGGCCTTCGTCCTCGGTCAGCTCTACCCCATGATCTGCAGGCGGAGTAAACTGTCGCTTAGGAATAAGTTGACACTTTACAAAACCTGCATCCGTCCCATCCTAGCTTACGCCAGTGCCGTATTCGCACACGCGGCTCCCGTTCACATCAATAGCCTCCAGGTTATTCAAAACCGATTCCTTCGACATGCCGTCGGTGCCCCGTGGTACATGCGGAATGTCGACCTTAATTCTGACTTCAGTCTAGTCCCTATCCGCAAATTTATCAAAGAAATGTCCGAACATTACTTTGAAAAAGCGTGCGTCCACCCAAACCCGCTAATCGGCGCCGCTGCCGACTATATCCCCGACCCCGACCCTGGTCCTGGTCCCTCAGATCGTCGAACTGCCGTACATCGCCGCCGTCCGCGGCATGTACTGCTCGACCCACCCGACCCGATGTCCGTCCTCCTGGACCATGACACTACACCAACACCAACACCGACAACGACGTCACGAGTCGTAAACACATCAACACACAGACACCGGTCTCGACGGCGAGGCCGAAGGGTCGTACGCATGCGACCTTGACATGCATGCGCTGTCTGAGTTTCTTGCCGGTTCTTCTCAGCGGGGGCGCGTTGTGAACCGGTGGTAAACTCATACTCTCTAAGCGGCAGCCCAGCCGAGGCCGTGCCTCCCTGAGGTGCCCTTGTGCTAGTCGCTACCCAACTGGCTGGAGCGCTTAAAGCGCTTGCCCTCTTGTCCGGTGAAGCTGTAATGGCCATCTGCGGCCAACTTATACTCCTACACAAAAAAAAACCATAGCTAGTTGTCACGAGCACATTAAAGAACAGTCTAAACAGTAGTCACGCTTCTTGGATGTTCGCGGCGCGGCGTGGAGGTTATAATTTTTTTGTTGCGTGAAATGTGAAATAGCTTAGTTCTTGCTGGATTTTAGCGGGCAATCGATCATTGAGTTAGTTAAATTTTTGCAGTTAATTTTTGGCAATAAATAAAATATTAAAAAAAAAAAATATTGAACCGACTTTAGATTTAAATATTAAAGAAGTTGGTGTTAGCGTACCTGATGTGTATATTTGGCACCAACTTCAATAATATTTAAATTATTTTATACTTTTTAGTGTTATTGAAGTCGGTTCAATTTTCTTTTTTAATATTTTATTTTATACTTTTTAGTGATATTTTCATACATAAAGATTGAACCATCGAAGACGGTAAAATGATTTAGGTAGGTTATGACATCATTATGATTTCACATTATCGTCTACATACTTTTACATAATTCATGTTTCTTTTGAAACTCAGAAACAATTTATCCGATCGTAATGAAATTTGCATGGAATCATCTAGTTTACTCTCTCGAATAAAAAAAGAATTATCGAAATCGGTTCATATTTGTCAGAGAAATGTAAAGGAGAACATCAGTTTTATCGTTTTTACCAGATAAATTCCTCCATATCATTCATGGTCCTCCAGGATGTTCTTATCTGGTTGTGATAAAATTCATACAGGTTCATAACAGTGGTTTCTTCTTTCGAATAAAAAAAGAATCATTGAAATTGGTAAATATTTGCCAAAGTTATGACCATTTTTGTCCTTAAAAAGCGACATAAAGTCATCTATATAGGCTTTCCTGCGCAGTCAACATTCTTGTTTTTTCAGGAACTACTTATTACTAAGCAATATTTTTTTTATGGGACCCAATTAACGTGTCCGTCAGGATGACCGGACCACAGCACGGATTCACGTGAAACTTTACCAAGATTTAGTACCTATTTTGTACTATTTTGTACCTATGTTGAAATATTTTGTACCTCAGTAATAACAAAGTTATTTAATAAATAAAGTGGGAAGCCATTCTGACGTCAGGATGGCTTCCCACTTTCTACTTTGGGTACTTACGGTCCATATATTGATGAAATCTTTGCATAATAATTTAGTACCTTTTTTGTACTTACGATAAATATATAAATACTTAATGTATTCCTTTTAAAAATTACTTTTATTTCATTATAAACAATTATATATGGAGCATCATTCATCTGACATTTGTCTGACATATTATAATGTAACATGTAGTCCCCTATCCTGCGAAACAGAGCAAGTATTCAGTATTTTCTTTAGGGTATTCCGACCCCGCTTAGCGTTTCGTAATTCTCCATCACGGCACACATTCATGCAGTAACAATCATGTGCTACATTCGACCCTCTCTGATGAAATTTAATACATCACATTTGAAACTTCATCAAAATTTAACAACGTAACCTTGTAACGGTGGGCAAATAATATTATTTGAAGTACCTGTTTTTGAAGTTAGAACTGCACAATTTCTTAACTTTTTTTCAATTATGATTACATATATTAATATAATATTCTGGGACAATCCACATACGGTAATCAGATCCCAAACCAGGCAGATCCTGTACTATGGGAATCTGACAAGTGATACTAATGCTTATATTTCCTTTTTTTTTGTAAAAACATACTTAAATAGATAAATAACACCCAGACACTTGGTGGGAATCGAACCCATGACCTATCGGGTAGCGGGCAGGGTGTCTGACCGCTAGACCAACAGGCCCGTCATACATATTTATTGTAATAATGACAAAAGAAACTGACAGATATAAAATTAAATTATTAAATGTGATCTATTAAATTGGCCCTACTTTAGGTAAGTTTTGCACTTCCAAGTTGCTGGGAAATTTCGAGGGTGGGTCCTAGACATCCATCAAATACGGCGGCAAGTCTTTTTTGTAGTCATAAGCACTAGCCTGTCTGCAATCCCATCTGATCCAAAACTTATTAAAAGGATATTTACTCCCTTGAAAACACCCACATTACATTGTCAGACGAAAAAAAACAAAACAGTTGCGCAGTAAATTAGTTAATTAGGCGGACGGAGCTGCATGGGACAGCTAGTTTTATATAAATAAAAGTACATAAATAAAAAAATATATAAATCAAAAATTATTCATTATAGAATAGCATTTTATACAGCATATATTATTTTGAAATGAAACTAATTTTACGGATTATATCGGATTACGGATTGTATTGCCATATGTTAGAGGGGTAACAGACAAGATTGGCTATATCTTAAAGCGAGCTTCAATTAAAACATTTTTCAAGCCACCAAAGAAGATTAGTCAGTTTTTACCATCAGTCAAGTGCCATATACCTCTACAAGATGCAGGAGCATACAAACTGGACTGTGACTGTGGGCTCTCATACATCGGGCAAACAAAACGATCGGTAAAAACCCGTGTAAAAGAACATATAGCTGACGTTAAACATCGACGCTATAAGTCTGCAGTCTGTGAACATGTTCAGGATCGCACCCGCCATTATATTAGATTTGACAAACCACAAATCCTCGCAAAAGAACAGCGCTACATATATAATCTTATACGATCTGTAACGGGCACATTCTCATATGCTTGCGAACTTCAGGAAATTAATTTAAAAAATATTACTAGGAAAAAATCAACAAAAACATTTATTTAATAACAACATAAACTAGTACACTTATGATGACTTGCAATAACTATGGCTGGCTATGCAAGAGTAATTTACTGGAAACTTAAACAGTCTATATCTCTTAAACTACTGAACCAATTTTGATATCGCTCGATCGCAATAGGATTTGTAGTTTCTAAGAAATACGGGGAGAAACCTACATACATACGTACACTCATGAAATTGGTATACTCATCACTCATAAATTTTGTTTATGCCCACATAGATTAACATATTATGTAAATATTACTTATTTTTATTAATATTACATACATACGCGTCGAATACAGAACTACTCATTTTGAAGTCGTTTAAAAGGGAATCCTTATGGCTGTGCATGGTATGACTTCGTCTATCTGTCTTGCCACACCTATATATTTCAGGAACTACTGGTGCTATCGATTTGTAATTTCGATCGTACTTACCCAACAACGAAAGTTTTAGTCAAAGCTGGCAATCGTGACCCATCTGCTCCATTTTTGTTTGACTTTACATATTCTATGTCGTATGTATGTGGTGATGATTTAATACTTACTATACTAATAGCCCACCACTGTAACCGACTCGCAGCCATCGAGGGAACCCCCTGCTGAGGCCCAAAAATAGTCAACAACGGTTTCTGGTCGGTAAGCAATGTAAAACGTCTCCCATATAAATACTGGTGAAACTTTTCGAATTAAAACACTATAGCCAGCGCTTCGCGTTCAATCTGAGAATAGTGTTTTTCAGCTACGGTAGGTAAGTGCCCAGGACACATACACAACCGGTCGGTCACGCGCCCCGCGGCCGTCCACGCATCCGACCCAAACTGTAGCCAAAGTTTAAGTTCCCAGAGAATCAAGGTGGCAGAAGTTTTTATTGTCAACGTTAGAACTAAGAAATGTATGGGTTTTACTCCTCTGCCTGGATGCAGGAAAGGGGACTACATGGTTTGTGAAATATAATATGTCAGATGAATGATGCTCCATATATAATTGTTTATAATGAAATAAAAGTAATTCTTAAATGGAATACATTAAGTATTTATATATTTATCGTAGGTACAAAAAAGGTACTAAATTATTATGCAAAGATTTCAGCAATATATGGACCGTAAGTACCCAAAGTAAAAAGTGGGAAGCCATCCTGACGTCAGAATGGCTTCCCACTTTATTTATTAAATAACTTTGTTATTACTGAGGTACAAAATATTTAAACATAGGTACAAAATAGTAGAAAATAGGTACTAAATCTTTGTAAAGTTTCACGTGAATCCGTGCTGTGGTCCGGTCATCCTGACGGACACCAATTAACGGATTAAAGAATGGGTAGAAGAAAGAATTTTTAAAATCGGTTCATACTTGCCAGAGTTATGCGCGAACATACATAAAAAAAATATATACAGACGAATTGAGAACCTCCTCCTTTTTTGAAGTCGGTGGCAAATACAGTACTAAGTAATTACATTAAAATATTTCAAATATTCTATTTCAGGTGTCTATTTTACAAGAATTTTATTTTAAAATGTATATCGTTATATGCTATATAAATACAATTAGTGATAGAAAAAACTCATAACTTGTCACGGCAAAATCAATTTAAAAGATGTGTAAAGCGCAAACTCAACAACTAGTCAGCAAACGTCTAGCAGGGCAGGCAGGGCGGTGGCGCGGCGCGGCGGGCGGACGGTATCCGGCTATAGAATCACGCATGCGCGCTCCGGCGCAGCTCCGTTTTCTTTCTCGTTTTATATTAAAACCATAGACAATTTTATATAAACTGGCAAGTGAATACACAGCTTTTTGTTTGTTTGTAGGTTATGTTTAGCCAAAGAGAATCTTCCAGTACGTTTTGGCTTAATAATCAATTGTCAAAATTTATGTTGAATATTTTCGTGGAATTGTGGTGGAATTAGTACGGATAAATGGAGTGGAGATGTACTCGTTAATTGTGTTACCTTACGAATCTAGATCATCGGTTGTTCTGGCGTATTTTATATCGTTTGTTCGTCTTGTGATTGTGTAGATTCCAGTTTAGCTTGACTGTCATTGAGTTGTTGAAATGAGATGTGAACACGAAAGTTGATACGCTACGCAATCGTCACCTATCGAAAACGTGAACATCTCAAACTAAATCTTGTTAGTTATCCATTCTGCTCACCTATTTGTGTATATAAAAGCCGTCACCATGACTATGAGTCAGGTATCAGTAACGAAACTTTACAATACAGTTGTGGACGATGTGATAGCCGGGGTGAGGAACTGTTTTCTGGATGACGGTGTTGACGAACAAGTGCTGCAAGAGCTGAAGCAGTTGTGGAGAACGAAACTGCAAGCGAGTGGGGCTATGGACCCACCCCAGCAAGATAACACAATACCACCCCCGGTGCTACAGAATTTCCAAAAAGCCAATGGCAACAGTATACCTAAGAGGACTGATACACATTTAGCACAACAGGGTCCCAGCCAGAACACCAGTGCTGAGCATGGCTCTGCACCATCAAACATAGCCGGCACTCATCCTCATCATGTGTTGGACCCAAATAATAAAGTGCCTGTTCAGCTTACACTGCCTGCACAGCCAGGTGTGCCTGGCTCACAACCTCGCTCATTCACCATACAAATACCAGCATCAGCCCTCAATGGCAATAAACTTCACCAAGTCCTCACAGGTCCTATTATTAATGCCACAATTAGTTTACCGCAGCCTCTGGCTGCAACGCTGTTACAACAACATATAAATTCAGCCTTAGCGGGGCAACAGAATGAATTTGATGGAGGTGGAGGTGGCCGCAGTGGAGCTGCCCCATTTTCCTTAGATGGTGCTTTGGACTCGTCCGATGATGAAGGTTCAAATGTGGGAGATGGCTCTGATGATGGTGCAGGTGACGATGACGAAGATGAGGAGTCTGCAGAAGAGCGTGCAGAGGAGGAGGAAGAGGAACGGGATGAGAGCGGTGGAGCCGAGGAGGAGCCTCTGAATTCTGAAGACGATGTATCAGATGAAGAGCCTGGTGATATGTTTGACACTGATAATGTGGTTGTTTGCCAATATGACAAAATAACTCGCAGTCGCAATAAGTGGAAGTTCTATCTGAAAGATGGTATAATGAACTTGAGCGGGAAAGATTACGTCTTTCAGAAAGCCAATGGTGATGCCGAATGGTGAAATATTTCTTAATAATGAACAAATAAGCTGTGTGTATTTTTATAGAAGTCATAAATTGTTATCTCTTGACTGTTGGAATGTAATTAGTAAACAACACTGAGATGGTGGTGAAATATCTCAGAATTTATAATATTTTGATTGATTACATACATACAGAACATATTTTCAAGTACAATAGCAACACCAATGTGTGCTATGTATAATTGCGGTGCATATGTATCATATATGACACACTTTGTTACACAATATCATGGTAATTGTTCATGTGATAACAGAAAACAGGTAAACTGAGTTTGTAATGTCCATGTCATCATAAAGGCATAAAATAAGAATCTTTGCAAAGGTCTATTGTTACTATGATTACACATTTACTATGCTATTATTTTACAACCCAAGGTCATTAAAAATAAATATATACTTACATTTTTCTAGATTTATCCATGCAAATTAAATGTATTTTGTTAGATAAATATTATCCTCTTTCTGTCTTATGATGTCTGGTGTCTACATATATTTAATGGGTAACCAAAAAACTGACATTACTTTTGTGAATAGAATTTTTATTGTTCCTACAGCATAAAATAGGATAGTTATTATATCTGCCACATGCTGTGATAGAAGTGTTGTCTTTTCTCTTTTCCTTGTGTTATGGAAGTTGAATATTAGATTTGAAGAAACAGTAACTGTTGCTTCTAACAGTCTTCAGTGTTATTGAAACAATAAGTAGAAAAGAACAACAAGTAATGATTTCTGATATTTACACGAATACTACACATTGAAATAATGCAATATAATCCGTATAATTAGTTTCATTTCAAAGAACAACAAGGAAAAAAGATGGATATTGGGGCAGCCATCATTGCATGTCACAGATATTTTATGTCTGGTTATACATTGTCGGTCCAAAAATAAACTAGCAAATCTGCAAATGTCAAATTGTTGAGGTCAAATTAAGACTCATAATTGGTACTACCCAAAACGCTGATTACAGTACCAATTTGGTACTGTAATCATCATTTGGTGGCCTTATGCATTGTAATAAGCGTTTTTGGCGTTTTCACCTATCTTGTCAATTTTTTTAATTTACTAGTTACAGTAAATGTTATGTATAGATAAAATGTTATTTTATCACAGTGTACATAAAAATAACATGATATTGCTGGTCTTACTTAGGTCAGAACTTAGGTCAAGAATTTCAGATTGGCTAGTTTACTATTGTACCAATGATATATAGTGTATTTAAGTAATGCTCACATTGTTCACATGCACCCTGGTGACGGTTCAATGATGTTAGAGCTTCTAAAGATAGGTATTGTTCAAATTTATTAGGTGTGATGTATGGTTTGATGTAATTTGCTATTTTGGCTTCACTAAAGTTCATATTCATACTAATAATTTATATAATTTGTGCCATAAACACATTTTGATGGTTACTTGAAATATGATCTTGACACTCCTTCTTTATAAGTGGTCCATGCCTTCTTCAAATGACGAAAGTAAACTAGGTATCACTGTAAAATCCTATGTTGACATACAATAATAGAGCTAGGTATTATGCATTTTTCAAAACTTTAAGTACTTAGTGAAGCTGATAGCGTGTAGGTATGTTAGCTTGTGTAATGTGTAAAACCAAATTTATTTGAAATAAGTAATCACATCTTTATTATTACCCAGTTGTTATGTTACAATGAACTATACAGTATCATTGTGATGTGATGTCCAATCAATATTTCTTTAAATTGTTCATTATTATGTAGAGATATTATCACCTCTATGATTATCATTCCCTGTTATATAAATACATTATAACTAACAACTGTATATTTCTGTGAATTTAAAAAACTAATACAACATTAGCCTCAATAAGGCCTCAATATGTAAAATATTTCATTCTGGAGAAATAATTCTTACCTACTTATGAGTTTTGTCACTAAGATAATAATATATAATATTGTGATATATATGTTAATACATATTATTTTAATAATTATTGAATGAGCAAGTATGGTATTTCAGAATTAGTTTGTAATATCACACTTTGATTATAATGTCACATGCAGTAAGTTCCACCTGTCTTGTTTATTCTCAAATAGATGTATTGTGTATTATGTTGCATATACATAGGATATGGTTTTTTTTTTCAATCCCTTAATAAAACGTTTGACGAAAGTGGTAATCATTAATAAAATATGTTGCAATACTTGATTGTTTCAATTAATTCACGCCAGCCACTATTCTGTTACAGACAGGAGCTGCTGTAGTCTGTCTATCCGCCGCGCAAGTTAATCCATTGTGTTTTGGACTTGTATATAAAACGTCGTTAACTTAGTACTTTTACTTGATAGTAAGCAACAAGCGACAACATGGACAGATGGATTGTAGTGCCAATCTTGATCCGATCCATCATCATGTCTTATGAACCCAGTATTTTATCCAACTACACACCGGAATATAGCATTGTTTACACGCTAAGTGCTGCTTTGTAGGATATTTATTGACACTCCAGCCCCCTTAGCCCCGTTGTCATTCTACAATACGGAACGCTAGAGAATAGGAAACTAGTATGGGAATGGCATATCTCTTGGCTAAGTCACGTGAAGAGATATGCCATTACTATACATTTGTTTTCTATCCCAGCGTTCGGTATTGTAGATGGCAAGTTGGAAGAGGCAGTGGTAGTTACACGGTATCTTGCAGGAAATGCCTACCTTAAACAAACGAGCGAGCCAGAGAATACCAGGATACCTTAAATAAACCTTTAGGATGATAATCGCTTGTACGAGCCAATCCAATATACGTGCGAGCGGGGTAAGCGTACGTAACGTAGTTCAAACGATTTTGATCGAAAACTACAGCGTTCATGACCGCGATAGTAGGTAGGTACGTAAGTATAACAGCGTCCGCCGTTTGCGGAAAACAATGGTAGTAGATTCCCTTCTTTCGCAGTGATAAGCCAAAAAGCAAGCAAAGCACATGACTGTTATCGTTTTTGCGTATATACCTACCTAACACACGCGGGGAAGAATTGTTATCAGTGATATATACCTAAGTACTATATTGCTAATTCAAAAAGTTGTAAACGTCTGTTCCCGTAGGAGGCGTTTTGTAATGGACATGTTTGCTTAATATCTTGGCCATTTTGCATACTCTATGTACCTATACTTTGAGAATAGCTAGTACAGCTAGTAGTAGTGGTATCTCCTCTAAGAGCTAGTAGGATATCTCTGTATTGACGGGCTTGTTGATCTAGTAGTTAGAAACATTGGCCGATGTCATGGGTTCGATTCCCAACTTTCGTCTGTAAGTTCAAGTTTCAGGATTATCGATTCATGGTAAACATCTTGACAATGGGTGAGAAGTAAAATTGTATACGTAAGGTCCTTGTAAAGAGTGATCACTGTTTGCTATAGGTACAATATGAAATTGTCGCCGATAAATCCAAGCACTTTACATTTTTAACCGACTTCACCTATTACATAATATGCAAGTATGTGTCATTGGGTTCAATATGTACACTCCATACTTATGACCCAAAATGTAATTTAGATGCAGGTACGCACTTTTGCACCTACCTACGACCTATGTATTGGGTAGCAGCCAGGGTGTCTAATCACTGAGTCGCTAGTCTAGTCTAGTGACTAGACCGACGGGACCCTGACTAGATTACGACGTACATTTAAGTAGATCTTTAATTATACCTACTTACTAAGGATTATAGTTTTGGAAAATAATTACTTATAAGTACCTAAGTAATGTAAATACAAAACAATTATAACGCATAATAAAGGCGAGGGCGAGACTTTATTCCGAAACTTGAATCCAAACAATGACTTAAACATTCTAGGTACCTACCATAGCCTTGTCAGAGGAAAATTACATCTCCTTCGGAGTCGCTGGATGTTCGAAGTGTGGGCCCTAGGATGTCGAATAAGTACGGCTGCGACTCCGGGACGTACGGCGGCGGGGCTGCGACCCCCGTCCCCGTGAACACCGTGTCTGGTTCCTATAATGAGGGAGGCTATAATGCGCCTATTTTTTCTACCCACTACTTGTAGCCACCTATCCAACGAGTCCGAATTCGCTGGGTCTATGTTTATTGGTGTAGAGATCCCGTAGTGACCACCTTCCTGCTACATCATCAGACTTGATCACCATTTTTCTAGCAACTGTTCGTCGAGAACTACATAACAAGTCCAAACTCGGTGGGTCTATGTTTATTGGTGCAGAGATCCCGTGACCACCTTCCTGCTCCATCATCAGACCCTGATCACCATTTTTCTAGCAACTAGGTTCTCGTTTGGTTGGAGGTTAAAAACTAGGATATGTGTTAGTAAACATATAAAAGACATAGTAGGTGAGTTGCTCGGACAGGGGTGCTCAAGCCGGGTTCAATTATCCGCGGTGATCCAGCGCAGCGGGCCGCGCTAGATAGCCGGCTGTAATCGACTTACCCGCGCGATTTAATATCGCATACAATGTCCTGGCAAAATATTTACGTAATTTACCTCCGGCCGGCTTTGTCGGCTGGGACAAGATAAAATCAGCTAGATACATTTTCTATGGGTGCATACTAGGTCACTAGTTATAATCTATCTTTTTTTTTACGCTGTCGAAGAGGAAACTTTTAAAAGGAAACAGGATATTTTACCCCCTAAAACCTCCCTGGTGCCCTTTATAGACGCTATGTAGAGACTGTGTTCTCCATTTGGACCTTCGCCAGAGTCTCTCCAGTGCCAGACGTTCGTTAGCACGTCCCAGACGAAGCAAAAATGCACGCTCCCCCCAACAACCTCGTGGTACTCGCGACGGCTCGGGCTTACACAGCGTCGTCGCCCACATCGGGGTCGCATATAGTAGGTACGCTCAGAGCCCTCACCCTATGCGTCCGTCACCCACGAATCCCCTTTAAGGCAGGGTATCCCCTGCCTCGTCACATTTCTTTTAGGCCTGTGACGATGGTGTTGGAGGCAATGAGCGTCGCCGCCCCAACGCTGTATCATCCGCCGAACGGGATCGACCTTCTCCTGATCACGTTCCGCCTCCTTTTGGGTCATGACTGTCTCAGATGGAGGCTAAGGACCTCCGCGCCGAGCCCTCCGCCAGTATAGCCGACAGTAGCAGTAGTGTCCTACGATGTGTCCGATATGGTTGACCAGGATCCGCTGCTCCGTGGCTCACGCGGGGCACACCTGGAGCGTGTGCTGGGAAGACTCCTGGTAACCGCCACAATGATAGCAAGTCGTCGTCGCCTCTCGCCCTATAATCACCGAAGCAACCATACCCGGTGATTATTTGAGTGAGTCTATAGGTGATTCACATACAGCCAAGCTTTGAAGACCGACAGCATAGCACCGACAATGCGCTTAGTCGCGTATTGCTTAACACTGAGCCCCGAACGCCATTGTTCGAGCGCGTGCCGCCTTTCCTCCCGCCGGATTGATTCGAGCGGGGGCGCGCTGACTCCCCGCTGGCGGAAGACGGTGATCCATTTATAGACCCACGCATCACTTTCAGCCAGGGTACCTAGGGGCGGAAAGCACACCAGGATTGTCGTGATGTTTCCTCACGGATAAGCTAGTTCAGTCAGCAATCGTAATTTTCTGTTATAAAGTAGATAGCTTTTATATAAACAACAGAATCACGTCATTGGGCTTTACATATTGCCCATTCAAAGTATGTGTGTACCGAAATAAAAAACACGCAGATCCAATAGCACGGCAACTTGATGACGACTAAAAATTTAAAATACCTGGTATCGATTTATCTAGCGAAGTACCTATTTTGCACTCCGAATGTGGAATGGGCTCGATTAGTGTGACACACTTTAATGATACCCGGACGAGTTCAATCCGATAATGATACAATTCTATTTGGATTAAGCTAAACATTGGTCGACTTTACAGTTTTTACTTTTACACTAAGAGCTTCGAAAAGAGCATTGCAATGACCGAAAATTAAAGTTTTGATTTCGTTTCAATAGAAACAAAATTTTATTTACAAATTCGAAAATTAATTTAGCTTTCGGTATGTAGGTACAGTGAAGCAATAAGTGCCTACTCAAATGCAATACTATCTACTTAAATATAAGCATTGGCTGAAAAAGAAAAACGTTTAACATACGTGAATACAATAGTAACCTGTTGAATGTTTGTAGCGCAGAGAGGAGCTTCATTCTCCCCCGGCTACCCTGACGGTGCGGTCGTCAGTATCGAACGTGACACCTACTCGTCCTGTAGGTAGACACACCTTAAATCTCGTCCCAAGAATACTTGTTTGAGTTATATATTTGTATTTGATCAGATGTTTTATTTACAGGTACGCTTCTGACTGAAAACAGTGTCGTGTTTAAATCAACGAAGATGTCGTGTTTTGGTGGCGGCGTGTTGATCCCGGACTGATCACGAATGGGTGCAGTGACTAGTGTGGTGTGATGATATGAGAGTGAAGTGCATCGCTGCGGGAAAATCGCCACCATGTTGCCGACAAATGTTATGTCCTTTATGAAAAAGGTGAGTGGACAAATTTACAGCGCCTAGATTTTAAATAAAATGTATAGGGGATAGGGGAAAGAAGTAAAAGATTTCCGATGGAAAATTGGGAAAGCGGATTACAATGTGAAAGTAGATGGACGCTGATACGGGGAAAACCAATAGGTACTTATATTTTACGACTATTTTTATTTACGGTCGTAAAATTGATCATATTTTGTCCGAAGTCAGAAGTCTTCAAAACCGGCGAGTTAGTAATTGTAGGTTGATAAAATGTCGATTGTTTTTTAAAACATTCGATCTCGCATAATTCATAATGTCTAATCACATAAAATCTCACTCCTTACATTTTTAAAGATCTATCTGAACTTACATAGAGCTTGTATGCTAAACAAACTTCTCATTATAATACGTTTTGCCTGCATAAAGAATTGTATTACATTGATAGATATTTAGAAAATAACAGTCAATATCAAAATATCTTTATTAATGTTTATTAAAAAGAGCTTGATTGTGCTAATAAATAACGACGTATCGTTTTCGCTCCGAAATGAATGAATGGCCCTTTTTGAAATATACATCCATTAAACATTTCAGATACCTGAGTTGACTGGTTCATTTAATTTTTGTACAAGTATCGAGCTACATTTTTTCATCCGTGTTATCATTAAAACTCACCGACCGTTGAACTCGCAACGTTGTCGTTTTGATTTTATTGTTGCTACGCCTTAATTAAGATTCCTTGTGGTGCTTCCAGCCTCTAATTTACGATATTGTAGCTTTTAACTCTGACCAAAATAAGAACCGTAGTTGCTCTGTGTTCTTGTTATTTTGCACAATGGATGAAAGTGGGCCAACCATTGTTATTTGAAACATGTTTAATTATAATAATTGTAGAACGAGCCCTGTACCCCAGTATAAAGTTGCTTAGTCAATTCCACCAAAATAGATGAAGCATTATCCTCAGAATAAATAATTTACAATTTATTTGAAACTAATGACCTGCTCTAAAAATAAAACTTTTTGGTCGCATTGTCCTTATTTTTTTAACTGCTAAATGAGTTAACCTTTGCCTGACTGTGAGTGAAATGTCTGTCCCACAGTTACATCTCAATGCCACGTCTACTGCTACTCGTCACCTGTGATGAGTTATTAAGTCTCCATATAACAATAACAGCCTCCAGCCGTAAGGCTCAATTCACACCAGAACGGCGGTTGAACGGTTGTGAATTGAGCCTAACAGTTCCTTTCCACCTGTTCATAGCAATACTTATATACTGCTGCTTTGCGGCAGAATATTTGACAACTTTGTTTAATGTGAAAATTTATTACGAAGAATTGAAAGGAATTACACATATAGTTATTCAGGAAGATCATAAAACAATACTAGACAAACCGTACAAAAAATCATGGTCTAGTTTAAAACGAATAAACATACAGCGGATAACAACTTTCATTTGTTTTAAGATAGAAGAGAGATAAGTACCTACTGTAATGTGAAATATTTAATAACGTTAAAAAAGCACTACGTTACCTACTTAACTCATAGCCTTAGTCGTGAAAGAAAATATATTAATAACCTTGTAGATTCGTAGTTCATTGTATTCGGGCGGCACGTTTGTGCGGCGTGCTGCTATTAATCGTGCATGTGGTTGCAAAGGCACCGCTTCCTGCGATGAGTTAACGCTCTGTCGAGCAGAAACTGTCTTTCTCCTCAAAATAATACAACCGGTATCCGAGTCCGATCTAAACTATCGCTTTGATAAACGCTGTGTGCACACTTTAACATATTGTGTTAAATGCTTTCCGGTGTAGAATACAAGAGTTCGCATAACAATTATTTTATCACACTCGCACACAGATAAATTATGCCTTTTTGTGACATGTCTGTCACTAATACTTCGTTTTTAACTCAGAGGTTTTTATTACTGTTTTGTTTTCCTGTATATCGTGTCACAAATAAATGTTATTCTTCTTCTTTCTTCTTCAATGTTATTCTATATACCTATATAACTTTGTCACATTGACACCTTTATTGCATTACCATTAATTAATGCATATTGAATGTTTTGTGAAAGACGCTGCTGCCCGTCTTCTTGTTTTCCCCTCTTACGGGCACTCAACATTACAGCCAAGCCCAAAATTACAGTTAGCACGCAAGGAATGTACGCTACTACAACTTGTACTGTAAAAAAGCCGTCATAGCGACTAGAAGAGTGAGGAGGAAATTCAATAAAAAGAGATACAGTGGAAGGGCAAGGCTTATTTATTTATCCTTTATGCACAAAAACAGTACTTGGGTGGACTTAATGCCAGAGGCATTCTCTACCAGTCTACTTTAGGGTGATGCTGAGACAAATCACGGTATGAGCAAGCAAAACAAGTAAAACGAAATAAACATACATAAATATGTATTACTATAATATAAATTAAATTACAAGGCTTGTTACGAGGTACAAAAAAAGGAAAGAGCTCACTAAGAGATTTAGGTTTTTTAAGTACGTAGCAAAGAATATGCCAGACCCACCGCTAACGGACGTTGATCTGTCAGCGGTGGGAGTTCGGGGGCAACTAGTGTGGATTCCGAGCCAGTTGAGCCCGAAACTCCGACACGTGAACATACTTCTGTAGACCAAATATGAAACGAACACGTTCGAGTCTATTAAGAAGCTCCTCAGTTGCATCTAGATATCATACATATGCAGGATAAGTTTTAATGTAACTATGATAAAATTTTATCATTCATATAAATGTAACTTCGTTAACTCAGCTTTATAATTTCTCAGTTTCGTAACGTAACGCGATATAACTAAACTGAAGACAAAATCTGATAAATTGCAACCTCAAATAATAACTCAGTATGCAACCATTTCTTGTATATACAATATCTGAATGTATTTAACAATATATTACTATGATTGACACAGTGGCGTGAAATAATACATTTTAATCATATATTCTTACCAAAATTACAGCCGTTTATAACCCTGATATATTTTTTCTTCCAAATAGGTTCAACACCAATCTCAACACACAGAACGTCGACGAAAACAAAATGGCCTCCGTAAATGATCACTATAGTAAGCACTGGTGTTGGCAATAAAATAAAATTACTTGCCGTCAGTATTAAACAAATGCGTTCAGAATTATTCATACTATAACTAACCCTGAGTAACGAAACGGTATAATTGTTGGACAAGATTAATATTATATAATATATATTTATTAACGATTCTAAGCATCGATATACTATACCAACTAGATTTGCTGTCACGACCCGAAAAGTGGTCACGAAAATAAGAAAATAAGAGCTACGGAGACGGCTGTCGCTCAATTGTCTGCAATTATTATTGAACCTTATTTTATAGTATGTAAGTCATCTTTTTATATGAATATATTATTGTTTTGCGTGTACGTGTATAGTTGTGTAGGTATATGTAACCGCGACCACATTTTCGATGTCATTTTGTTCGTGACAGCTAATCTTGTTGGTATAGTATATCGATGATTCTAAGTAATAAAATGTATAACTATACAAATGCTGGACTCAAATAGGCCTATATAATAACAGTCAAACATAACTAAATCGTTTAAAAGCCGTAACAACCAATTTTTGAATAATTGAGATCGCCAGTTGGACATTCAGAAATTGTATAGGGAGATATTTTACAATTGTTTTTCCATAGTAATAAAACTAGGATTTGATGAAAGTATCATGTTATTTAAATAGAAATAATCGAATTTAAGTCTAGAGATACACGTAAAGACAACTAAAAATACTTGACTATGATATTTACATTTTAAATTTAAATCGAACTACTTACTTGGACAAAATAAAATGCCAAATGTACATTTTTTGTGAGTATGACCCTTATGCGTGTGAAGCCGGGGCAGGTCGCTAGTATTAAATATAACAATCTTGGACTAGTCCGGTAAATAGGCCGAGCGAAGTCGCAGCGGGTCGCTAGTGCAAGTTAACATGGTCATTATATTACTATAATTAAACCTTTCTTCCACTTGTGAAAGTAACTATGTATTTTGTTACGAGTTGACAATACAATTTACGATTTGTTTTTTTTTCGATTATGATTTTTAAACTTAGGACAAGCAAGACGTCCGTCTGATAGTAAGGCTCAATTCACACCAAGATGGCAGCGGCCGGAAGCGGCGAGCAGCGGCCAGAAGAGGCGCGACGCGAGCAGTCGCGCGACACGCGTTTGGTCAGCGCGACCGTAAGCGGCTGCCCGCGGCGCCGCGCGGCTTCTGGGGCCTATTTAAGCTTTTCAAGCGATACTGGTCTTTTACGTATTGTAGATAAAGTTTAAAATTCTTTCACACTGAAAGTGCGCGCCGCGCCGCTGCCGGCCGCTGCCATCTTGGTGTGAATTGAGCCTAACACAGCAATGTTTACACAATGCTGCTTGGCGGCTGAAAATCTGACACTGTGGTGGTACCAGCTTATTCCAAGTAGTTCTCTATCCCTTGTATAAGGGGCCTACGAATATTTTGTAATATGTGCAAAAAATAATCTACCTACCCAAATCTCTGAAGTTATTTGAATGAAATTTTTGTTATTCATTAATAATTGTTGGGGTTTAACTTCTACTGCAATAGAAGCAAACAAATACAGACACTGTTTTTATTCTAGACTTCTTTATTCGGTTTACATTCAACTCTACAAGACCCGTTTAAATTATTTTCCTACCTACATATACTGAAAATAACCGATACGATTAAGTATCATTGCTGCATACGAGTATCTGTTATTTCGAATGACGCTACAAAATCCGTAGGCGCAGCGTAGCAATTATCGTTGCGAGCATTCAGTTTTATGTATAAGTAATCTCAGATAATTGCATGAAATCGATGCATACACAGGAAATTGCCCAGATTAAAAGGTCTCGAGAAAAATGCTCTTTTTCTTTTTAACAAGCATTCTGGCAATTGCTCAGGAAAACGAGGGACACGAGCCGGGTTCGAGTGCTCGGTCCAGTGAATGGCGCCGCAGTCGGTAATGGCGTCCCACTTTGACGACTATTAGCCACCGCCAGCTGCATAAAGGTGGACGTTCTAAAAGCGCGCATATTTCACTGAACGCGACTACTCCAACATGTTTGTCTTAAGATAAACAACATTCAGTAGATACTCGTTTCGTTTTACACGATGTTCAGACTTCTTACCATTAAGTTTTAGGTCAGTGGGATAGTATATAGTAAGTACTAAGTACATGTAATTAATTTTAACACTAAATTAAAACTGTTTAGCTTAGCGATTGAATATACCGCTTCTTTTAAATTGCGTTGTCATAATATACAGGGTGTAAGGACTACGTACCGAAAACTTTTATATAAGATTTCTCTTATTGTCCGTTACAACATTACATAAACCAATTTATACGGAAAATGACAAATGACTAACTTGTTAATTTTTGAGCATGTAATGAATACGTGCGGAATAATATTTATTTTTCAAATTACATTGCTAATTTCAATCAAGCCGCCTGCCAAGCGTGGAGATTATGGCAACCCCTCCTTTATAAGGGTTTGTTCAGCAGTGGACTTTTCGACTGCTGATGATTGCTAATTTTGCACAAATAAGTAAGTAATTTATTGTTTTTAAATTGAAATTAGGCTTTATTATTATACCAATAATGATGTTATCTTAATTTTATACAAAAAAGCGGCATTTTTTTTTTGGAAATTTATGAAAAACCCGATGAAAAATTTCACCACTAGAATGATCAGAATCATGTACTGGATCCCTGGTATCGGTTTTCAGTACGATTTCCCTTACACCCCGTAAATTCATATATTATTTTATCCTCCATTGGAATGAATCGCTTCGCGTAATATGTTTACTGAATGCTTGAAGTTTTAAAACCAATTTCAGTCGCTTTCTCGGCATGGAATGAAAACAAAACGAAATGAAAGAGATGCGCCGACTGAGTAAATGTTTTATGGATATTTTTTTCTTTTTAAATGCTAAGTATCTGGATACATTATACAGAAACCCTTAATAATACCCGTCACTCTCTATTTTGTTTAATAAGGATAATAGAAGTTACAGTCATCGGTGAATAACAGAAGGCGTATTGTTTTAGTAGTTAGACACCCTGGGCCAAAAAAAAGACAACTATAACTTTAATCACATCTCATAACGTCATAAAATTTTGCTAGTTTTAATAATTTCTTAAAAAATATAGCTTTCATCATTGAGGTAATATAAGTAGACGATTTCTAGAAATATTCTGGCTTAACTGCATGTATAACTCACTATGTAACAAGACATCGGCGAAATTTCTACCAACTATAAAAGAATAATTTAAATCCAAAAACTAATGTTTTGATATACACAAGACATACAGTAGCTAGAAAGGAAAAAAGACATTGAATTGAAGGATATAACAGTAACATTAAATCAGTACCAAGCTGTGCGATGCCAAAAATCGCTCCTATTTCAGCTTATTGCTGCAGCACTGATTTTAAATAGGTCCAGATAAGTGATATCTCGGATGTTTTCTGTGGGGGTGGATTGTGTTCCGCCCGACGCTAAAGCGCGCGTCCGTCAATCTGATAAAGTTGAATATTTATGAATAATATGTAAGAATTATCTGTGTCATGTAAGCGTGCGCAGCCAGACGAGCTCCCCAGAGAACAGACGAGCATTGACAGGGCAACATGTACCTAAATGACATCTAACATATCGAGTAATTCAATCTTAACTAAACTGAGAATTCGCTATTTCGTGTTGGGTAATTGATATTCAACCCTTATCAAAATAACTTGTGACACGTCGTCATGACAAAGCTTTCGCGTGAATATTAAGTGTACCTATGACAGCCATTTACACAATATTACGTTAGGTGTGTACTTTTGACAGATTTTTAGAAAAGTAAAAATCTTTATTTAAATTTTAACGCTAATATATTTGTGAGCAGTAATAGCTCAGTGAGCAAGCGCTTGCCTTGGAAACAAGGTTCTTAGGTTTGAACCCCGGCTTGCACCTCTCATTTCTCTCATGGATCATGTGCGAATCTTCTTTCTGCGATTGTTACTAGCTTTTGGTGAAGGAAAACATCGTGACGAAACCTATATGTCAAAGAAAGCCTAACTAGCTTTCGAATGACATGTGAAGTCCGTCAACTCCCACTTGGCCAGCGCCTATGCATATGGCCTAAGCCTCTTCGTTTTGAGGGGAGACCCGTGCCCAACAGTGGGACAAAAACATGGGCTGGCATTATTATTATATTTGACAGGTAATAACTACATGACTAAAGCTTATTAACTCGTCTAGTCACTCAAAGACGTTGGTAGAATCTATACTTATAATAAAACTGTAACAGGTCCAATTCTGTACATTGAAGATATTTTGAAAATTAAATTTGGAGGGCATTCTATAACCGATACTGAGGCCGAACATGTATTTTTTTTAATTTTTGTCTGTCTGTCTGTCTGTCTGTCTGTCTGTCTGTATCACGGCTGAGCATCACGCCGAAACTACTGAATGGATTCAAATGAAACTTGGCATGATTTGAGATCTTACTACGAGGTAGGACATAGGATACTTTTTATCCCGTAATCTAGCACGGTTCTTTCGGGAGAGGGGATTAAAGTCAAAATGGGTACTTGGTTATACGCTTGGTCAGATTTTATAAATTTTTCTTTATAATATAATAAATATTAGTAAGGGAACACTTATAGAGAGTTGTTATCAAGGTTTTGTAATCGATCGGGTTAAGCAACGTTAGGTAAGGTCATTAAATAGATGGGTGACCGTTTAACGCCATTTGAACTAAACGGGTCCGTGCTTCGGAGAGCAAGTAAAAAGTAGGTCCCAGTTTTTAACCGACTATAAAAAAGGAGGTTATGTATTCGATGCTAATGTCTGTTATTAAAAGTTTAAGTTAACGTAAAAATAGCGCAGGCGGAGCTGCGTGGGTCAGCTAGTATGAAATAAAAATAAAACAGCACTTAGTCGCTGTTCAACTTGAATTCACAATAAGTTATTTATACTGAGGTGTAAATCCAGCTATTCATAAAAGCTTGCATAAAAATAAATCTGAGCTCAAGTATTGATTTTATCCCGACCCGTGGCATTTCCAAGTAAATTATTATTAATTCAGACTATTCTTGATTCGCTCGCACATGCTCGGGTCAGATTAAAATTGGAATGTCAACATTTTCAGCCCAGTTTCAGAGTGTCACTCAAATCTCAAATCCATGTAATACATATTTATGTATCACATAAATATTAAACTTATTTCTGTCCTCAGCCTTAAAAGATCCACTTTTTAATTTGCGTGACGCTATGTTTAATACATATTTTAGGGCGCTATTCTTGCTATTCTGATACCGTCAAACGTGAAAGTTTTTTTTAGAAAATATAAGAAAAATGTATAGGTGTAACTTTACAATGGGATATCCCAACATCCTATAATAGGCGAGGGGCAGATCGTTAATTCGCCTAGCCTACAACAAATGTAGACTGTCTACATTGTAGACTATCTATAAATTCAAATATATGTGTGTTGATAAATGACCAGAGACACGTAATTATTATTACAAACGTTGTCAATCTGCATGTAGATATATTCAATGTAATGGTATATTCTCGATACAAAAGATAACAGATATAGTATACAGACTGAGGTATGGCTACGGTTAACATCAAACAATGTAGGTACTGAAACACACCGGTGATACATCTTGTTACCTTATCTATAGATGTCAGAACCTATTGCCTAGGACAGGAGGCAGGCAGGCCTATTGTTAAGTACACTAATACTATTTTTTTTGACTTCGGCCTCACACCAACGTGTAGCTACAATATTCTCAATACGACGACACGCACAGAACGCAAAAGTCAATCAAAAGGCAATTACATCGCCGTCTGGGTCAGATAGACATCGATACAACCCAGGAGTAAGTAATCAAACTACTTTGTTGATTGCCTAATTTCGACCGGGCATAGCAGCTAATGCTGTTATGTATTTAAACTTTTAATAGTTCCGTAAACTGGAATTACGGGTACGGAACACCTACACTTTATTGATTTTATACGGTTTTAACTTATATGGACATATTTTGAACTCACCCACCTTTTTAGTGTATGGTTAGTGAACAAATTGGCGTAGGCCTGATTTGGCTTAACGACTGTTTTCTAGATGATATCAACCAGAACCGATATTTTTACGCTAGTCAGTCTCTCAATAGATTTAGCATTTTTCACTACGTTCAAGAGTCACTCAGCATATACTATTATTATAATATTAATTGTACAACCTGCGTAATACAACCTGTATTTTTCTCCTAGAAAAATAAACCATAGAAAATCATGAAAAAATCTTAACTAAAACTAAACTAAAACCAACAATGACAGCAAAATCAAAATGACGTGAGGCTGGCAGTGTTTCCTAAGGCTTACAAAATACAAAAAAAAAACATATACCTTGGTATCAGACACTAATCTTACTTTAAAATGTAAATCGTTTAAGATTTCCATATGAATCGTTTGCAAACTTATTATATTAACAAAGTATGTAACACTCAGTGAGCTGGGTCGGTGGACAGTTCTCAGATAATGGGTTGATATGAGCCACAACACGTAGCGCCGTCAAATTATGCGATTTGGTCCACGCCCATCGCCCGCTAGATGAAAGGCTTACGGAGGCGACCCTCTCCAACCCTGCCATAAAGGCTTAAAGCTAAACACTTGTGGATTCTTGTGTGATGTAACAAAAACTTAATATTTGTTCTGTACTTTATTAGAAATGAGTTGTAAATAAAGAAAGATTTGTAAAAGGATTTAATTATTTATAGATCAGATTTACTTAGTGAAGCAACAAGTATGTCTTTTGCCGTATGGTTAGCGAAACGCTAGAGCATGGAGAGCTGCATTTTATATTAACATCTGAGACATTAGTTATCAACCCTGCCTGGCCCGGCCGGTAATTTCACCAGCTGATGTGCCCTTCACACTAGAAACATGCAGTGGTAAGTACCTACCTGATCTTTTCCGTACACAAGGCACTTATCACTTGCAATGTATATATGTATAGTGTGTAATTCTTACACACTATACATATATACCCTGTTTTACTTTACAAGATCAAAATCGTTGCAATAAATGTATGAATACAGACAGAGTGATGGCTAACCGGTGGCCAGCCAAACACTGATTGAATATGACAAATTTAACCCTACCAATAGGCATAATGACTGCAACACAATACCAATAAAAGTGGTTTTGAATATCAGAACATATCGCACTGATTCCAAAAATACATCTCATTTTCATAATAATAGAGAGATTTTCGTGATATTTAAGCAAATAAATTACTTAAATACAGCTAATCGCCATTTTGTAATAAACGCTGATCAGGGTGAATGACGTCAATCCGGTAAAAATAAACAACTGTCAAACTGTCATCTCAACATTTTCATTCATAAAATGATTCACTTTTGTACCTACAGACAGATGTTTATTAACACTGTAGTGGCGTCACAAAATGGCGCCATGCACTGGCCATAGTTTTGGAACGAAATTCAAATCTATTTTAAAAATTGAAAAGATTGCTATTAATTGTAAATTTAACACAAAAATATGATTATTTTCGGCATTAGTAGACCCTAGTAAGTACATTATAGATTATGTTTTTTTTCAACATTAGTCATTATACCTATTGTCTTTGGCTAGCAGGTACCATGGTCATACGATTACGAATCTATCTTACGAATCTATCTATATCTATATCTATACTTATAATAAAACTCTAACAGGTCCAATTCTGTACATTGAAGATATTTTGAAAATTATATTTGGAGGGCATTTTATAACCGATACTAAAGCCAAAAATGTAATTTTTTTATTTTTGTCCGTCTGTCTGTCTGTCTGTATCTCGGCTGAGCATCACGCCGAAACTACTGGATGGATTGAAACGAAACTTGGCATGATTTGAGTTAATACTTCGAGGTAGGACATAGGATACTTTTTATCCCGACATTCAGCACGGTTCCCTTGGGAGAGGGGACTAAAGTCAAAATGTGTAGTTGGTTATACGCTTGCTCCGATTTAACAATTTTTCATTAGAATTAGAATTATACCACCCACCCATAGACAGTTGTTAACAATGTTTGGAAATCGATTAGGTTAAGTAACGTTAGGTAAGGTTAGGTTCAACATTAGTCATTAAATAGATGGGTGACCGTTTAAAGCCATTTGAACTAAACGTCTCCGTGCTTCGGAGGGCAAGTACAAAGTGGGTCCAAGTTTATAACCTACTTTAATAAAGGAGGTTTTGTATTCTATGCGAATGTATATTGTTGAAAGTTTAGTTAACGTAAACACAGCGCGGGCGGAGCTGCGTGGGTCAGCTAGTCTTACATAATAATGTAGACATCGTAGTAACAAAGTTACGTCGTAGCAATGTGCTACGCTAGCTAATTCAGTGCTACGGCGTAGTAGAACTTTCTACATATTAAAGAATACTAGGTATTTTGTTGCGATAAGAACGCAAAAAACCTCGAGATTACTTTTAATACTCTTCTAAAATACTTTATTAAACCGAGCTTCAAATTTGTGAAAAAAACGTTTTGATTTTAAATAAAGTCTAAACGAAGTTGAGATTAGTCAAATCTTTTCTTTCTGTCCATCCAAAGGTTGTCTGGAAGAGATTCCCCATGAGTGGATAAGAGCGCCCATTGTACTTGTTATTTTTGGAAAACTTGTAAATTTATTAGTATCCGGTATGCAATAGAGTTAATAAATAAAACTCTTTAATATAGAACAAGTCATGGGATACTCATCCCCACTTTCCTGTCCGGTAGTTGTGGTATAGTATACGGGTATGCGACCCCGGCTTCCCTAGCTATTACTGTCCTATTCCTTGACCTCCTGGGCGATAATATCCTACTTTTCCTATTTCCCACTCTAACTTGCCAATCTTCCTTTTCACAACACCTATCATTCCCTTTCCCTCCTTATTCGTGAGAACGCAATGGTCAATCATATAAATAATTTAATTAACCAAAATGGCGGCGATGTGGTTCGCCACCCATCACGTCTCGTTTCTCACGGAGGTGAAAAGCGGCCCTTGGGCTCTGCCTACCCCTACAGGAAAAAGGCGTGATTTTATGTATTTATGTATGTAATATAGAACAAGCCGGGTTCCTTTAGCACTGTAGACCACATACATACGCTCCGCCAGATTATACAGAAGACCGAGGAGTATAATCGGCCATTATGTCTAGCGTTTGTGGACTACGAGAAAGCCTTCGATTCAATCGCGACCTGGGCAGTATTGCAGTCCCTCCAGCGGTGCCACATTGACTATAGGTACATCGAAGTGTTGAAGTGTTTGTACAGCAACGCCACCATGTTGATCCGACTACAGGACGAGAGCACGAAACCAATCCCATTGCAGCGAGGTGTGAGACAGGGAGACGTTATTTCTCCGAAACTGTTCTCAAACGCATTGGAGGACGTTTTCAAGCTCTTGGACTGGTACGGATTCGGCATCAACATCAATGGCGAATACATCACTCACCTTCGTTTTGCCGATGATATAGTCATAATATTAAACAAAATACAAAACATTAATAAATACTTAAGCGCCCAATTCTATAGTAAATAGTCGCTGAGAGGAAGTGATCAGATTACAAGCAAGGGGAGCGAATAAGCCTATCGTGCGATAAGCCCTTAAATTAAGCTATTAACTCGACAAGTGTTACTTAAGTGCGTACTTAAGTGGAGCGGATAAGAAATTTAACTCCAAAGATTTATGGGCCATGTCACACGGTAGCCATCCATCATATGCCAGCTTATTTTTTTGCTCTGTAATAAATAATATGACCCTCAGCGTATACAACCAAAATATAAGTTATATCAATATACCCAGGTAATAACGTACCGTACGTCTGTTGAAGTCCAAAGGTTTCTATTAAATATATTACTTGTGATTAGACTACATAAAATATACGAAGCAAAAAACTTTAAAAAAATTATAAATTTAGATTTTTGGGAGCGATCCTTTATTCGTCGCGGGCTATGCACAGTCCGGATTTTTCAATTAATCTTATTCAGCAATAAACGCCACAGAATTTGTAACACTTCCCGACGAGTACCTACCGTAAACTTTTCTTGAGTAATGAAGGCTGTTAGAGCGTCGATCGTTCTAAAAATGTACGGCTCAACGAGTAATTGCGGCAAGTTTGACCTCTACAAATCTTGCAGTTTAGATAGTTAGTGATAAATGGCATCCTAAATAAGGAGCTTTTCACAAATCTTACAATTTTTATAAGTAAGATCTAGGTGCTTCATTGTGGGTATACGTCGTCTAGACAAGTTTTCGCATTTTAATTTTATGCTGTATACTAATTATAATGCGGTTGATATTTTATCCTTTAAACATTTAATAGTAGTTTATGCACCAAGGGGATAAAGAAGTGTCTTATGTCACGGGCGTGAAATTGAATCGCGAGCATAACGAAGGATTCTAGTAACTCCCGAGCGTAGCGAGGGAGTATAGAGTTAACTCCCGAGCAAAGCGAGGGAGTTAATACTAGAATCCTGAGTACAGCGAGAGATTCAAGCTCGCCCAAGACAAAGACACCTTTATCCCCGAGGAGAATATACTACTTTTCACACCTACTGCGAGGTAATGAAATACAAATAGTAGGAGGAGATTGCTAGGTTATCTGGAAGAGATTGCTTTTTAGCGATAAGGGCCACCATTTTACATCATCAACATATTGTTCTATTTACATGAAACTTTTGGTGTAAAATCTCAATGGTACAATGAAGTATATTTATTATTATTAAATACTTACTTACTGCTAGAAATAAAATAACACCAATACACCGATTTTCAGCGTTCGCGCCCACACCTACTGCGAGGCGAGACAGTAAAACTGGTAGAATTAAAAAAAAAAAAATATCAACAGCGTTAGCGCTTTCTTTTTATAATTTTTTTCTTTTCCTATAATCTAGAACAAGGTTCGGCTCCAATTCGGCTCCTGGCGCTCGGTTCGATTTTCAAATTTATGTATGTTTTTCGTGCAAGTCTTTGCTTCGAGAGAGTGGTAATACTGTAGAGTCTGCGCGGTAAAAAAATATTTGACGTTCGTAATTCAAATTACATTTTAATGAAGAATTTGCTTCGGCCTAAAAACATAAATGGAAAATGACAACAATTTAATGAAGCATTGGCTTAGGCCTAGCTACAAATTGATTTATTACGAGATTACTTATGACGAGGCTGTATGAGCTAGAACCCTTTGCCTTCCCAATTAGGGTCAATTATAGGACAAAAAAAAAATCACATTATTACCCAAGGGAGTTTATTACAACATTATTACCCGGCTAGACTATAGGGATATAATGAGCAGGTGGTGTGAAAAATATATTTTTCACACCACCTGCTCGATATTGTCACATTATATGTCATATAAAGATGACATAAAGTGCCTCATTATATCCCTATAGTTTAGCCGGGTAAAAATGTTGTACTAAACTCCCTTGGGTAATAATGTGTTTGAATTTCGAACGTCAAACGAAAATTCCTCAATACTTTTACCACAGGTATATATTACTACTCTAAGCAGAGAACTGCACGAAAAACAAAACATTTGAAAATAGAATCGAGCGCGACGAGCACAACCTAGTGTTCTAGAAAAGAAAATGAAATACTTAGATGATAACGCGGCAAATCACTATGTTGATATTATTGACGGTCTCGTTGGTCTAGTGGTTAGACACCCTGGCCGCTACCCAATAGGTAGTGGGTTCGATTCCCACCAAATGTCTGGGTGTTATTTAACTATTAATTAATATTAGTTATCTGGTTTCCATAGTACAGGCCCTGCCTAGTTTGGGATCAGATTACCATGTGTGGATTGTCCCAAAATATTGTTATTATTTTAATTCTAGCAATATTTGTATTTTATTACCTCGCAGTAGGTGTGAAAAGTAGTGTATTCACCTCGGGGATAAAGGTGCCTGTGTCTTGGGCGAGCTTAAATCTCTCGCTGTACTCAGGATTCTAGTATTAACTCCCTCGCTACGCTAGGGTGTTAACTCTATACTCCCTCGCTGCGCTCGGGAGTTGCTAGAATCCTTCGTTACGCTCGCGATTCAATTAGACGCCCGCGACATAAGACACTACTTTATCCCCTTGGTGCATAAACTACTATAAATAGCTACCACCGGATCACAAGGATCCGGCAAGATACAGCGGGCTTGTAATGTTTTCACTTTAGTATCACGTTTACGTACTAAAATGAAATATATGAGATGGGTACATGATTATTAACTAAGTTAATATTCTAGACTTCTATTATTATGCTTGGCAGAAATACATCTCATACATAATAATGTGTAATATATTATGGTAATTTAATATACAAATTGGTAGAATTGACATCGGTTCGTGGCATCGCGCATAGAGCGCGCACTCGCCTGTGAAGGGGATTTAGAGTGGATTCGGGGCAAGACTCCACCTGCCGTTGATTTATTCGTAGGTAACTCTCGCCGCCGCGTCCCAACTATATTAATTTGATCTTGAAACCATGAAATTCAAATGAGATTCATTCATGCGAGTGTAAAAGATAAGCAGGATCTTCCATCAAGCATTGATTTTGACGTCTTCATGCGTCGTCTTCATAACTTACGCCTTAAGTGATACTCATCATATCATGGATAAATTATGTAATTTTTATAAGAATGTATTTCACTTTAATTTTGTTTTACTTATTATAAGAAGAAGAAAAATAGATAAAAATACTTTATTCGTGGCCAACGATACTTCGACGAATAAAATAAAATAATAACTTTAATGAGTTGTTTGCCACGAAAGGGTCCCAAATCAGCATAAAGCGGCTTGCATTCAGGCTGCGCTGGTCTTCCTTTGGAACCCTCGGCGACTCCACAGACCCTCCACCAAACATACACCCAATGCCCACTCGGCCAACATACATAAAGCAAAATATAAACAAAAACCTCAGAGACAAAAACAGAACAAAATCGAAAAATTACAGAACCGATAGCAAACAATACATCTTAGAATGAATAAGTACATATTATTGGATGTTGACGCAACAAAAACAATATCAACCAAAAGTTATAGAAAAATAGAATAGGTATAAGCACACAATAATAAACTGAAGTAGGTGGTTTCTACAGATGTTTAAAAACAAACAGTTTTCTTGTCGGATCTTCTCAGTAGCGGCTGATATGATCCAATGGTAATTTATAAATAGTGATTTTTTGTATGTGCCGTGGGGTCTATACCATAATAAAGGTATTTTGACTTTGACTTAAGTATAACAAACACCAAACCCTTAGGGGAAAATACTGCTTTTTGTTTTATCGCATAGTAGGTATGTATTTACTCCTATAAGCTTCTTGATCTACCAAGAAACTTATATTGATCTACTCACAGACTTAATCGGACAGCTATCATTTGTGTACCTCGTCTGTATGTCTACGCGCAAGTGACGTTGACGTTAACGGGCCCGTTGGTCTAGTGGTTAGACGCCCTGGGTCGTGGGTCCGATTCCCAGCAAGTGTCTGGATGTTATTTCTCTATTTAAGTATGTATTTACAAATAGTATATAAGTAGTAGTATCAGTTGTCTGGTTTCCATAGTACAGGCTCTGCCTAGTTTGGGATCGGATGACCGTGTGTGGATTGTCCCAAGATATTATTATTAAATAAATACCGGTCAAGTGCGAATCGGACTCGCGCACCGAGGGTTCCATACCATCTTTGGACGTATTAAAGTAATTTTACTATTCATGTAACACCTCAGATAGCAAAAAAAAACAAACCGCATAACTAAGTTTGTTTGACGAGGTTTTTTTAAGATTACTAAAAAACTGTACTACTTAGATAGATCATTTTATTTTTCGTGTAAAATATAGATAGACATGCATTATCCATAATTATTTCAGATTTTTCCCTCCACAAACTTCGGAGATAAGGGGGGGGGGGACGGTATTTTTTTGACATTTTTGGTTATCAGCCAAAAACTGCGTCACATAAGCCAAATTAAAAATCTGTTTTCTGATGTGCAAATGAAGCCCTTTCATATGATACCTCACTCGATATAGTAGTCCCACTTTAAAATTTTGATGACCTATTTCGACCCCCATTATAAATAAAGTAAAAGGAAAAATATTATTTGTTTATTTGCGATGAGGTTGGATAAGTAAGATCTAAAACTATTCCAAGTTTCAAATCGATAGCATCAGTGGTTCCTGAAATATATAGGTGTGACAGACAGACAGACAGACGAAGTCAGACCATAAGGGTTCCCTTTTAGGGTTCCATACCTAAAAGGTAAAAAAGATGGTATGGAACCCTCGGTGCGCGAGTCCGACTCGCACTTGACCGGTATTTTTTACCTTTTAGGTATGGAACCCTAAAAAGACAAAGTACGATACTTTATAGTGATAAACTTCTTAAACCTGTTTCAACCAATACGCTACAGATACGTCATGCGCTTTCAGTTGTAAAGAGGATTAGAGTGGATTTAGGCCAATATTAAGCTGGCTTCGATTCATTTGTACGTAGCTTAAGCTAGTCGCGCTCGAATTACTTATATGTAATTTCTGAAACACTTTCTCATTTGATTTTTGAATATTTTTTTCTCCAGTAAGTACTTACACTTAACATCACAAACACTCAAGAAAATATACATTTTTCATTATTTCAACCGTAAGCTGTATATGGCGATGTTCTCGCCAACTATACCTACCGCGTGGTGAATCTAATGAAGTATGGTTATAACTATACACCTAGGCTTTGCTTGCCAACTTCCTCAGGGTGAACTGTCATGCTGTTTTTGTTAAATAAATTAAACATTTGTTGCTGTACTCAGTCAAAATTGAATTTTGGCTAAAATTGTTATTTAAGTCTTACGTAATAGTAATATTGAAGGCTGCCTTGAATAAGAACAACCGAGCTACTGGTAGTGACGCGTAATTACTTTCCTTTGTGGGTTGTTTGCTTACGGCGGGGTGCGGCCCTTGGCGTTGCGAGCACGTGGCTCATTGCGCCATCTTTTATTTTTCACCATCAAACCCCACGAGCCGAATTAAAGCCACATTAAAGACTAGCGACCCGCCCCGGCTTCGCACGGGTGCAACGCTGATACTAAATATACTACAGTAAAAATTACAAATTCAATTCCAAACAAATGTATTATACTTAATTGGATAAGGATTAATTTTGTATTACTTAAAATAGCTTCGTAAATAAGCCATTCTTATAAAAAGTAAAGGATAAAAAATGGTTATTGTGGGTTATCCCTAAGAGATAAACATATAACATCGCGGACTTTTTTGTAGACCTTGAGGTTATACACCTACACACACAGCACAGTATTAGAATACTGTGCTACATTATTTTGATCTATCTCGTTCAGCCAGCGTTTGCAATGTAAGCGCAAAAAAATGTGTTTAGTTACGACATTACATTATATGTAAATCTCTAAATTATCAGTGTTTCTCTACTATATTATGCATGTATTAAACATATAAACCTTACTCTTGAATCACTCTATCTATTAAGAAAAACCGCATTAAAATCCGTTGCGTAGTTTTAAAGATCTAAGCATACACAGGGACAGACCGACAGCGAGAAGCGACTTTGTTTTATACTATGTAGTGATGCGAATTATTCGTCCCTTCATTTAAAACACGTGACTTGACATGGTGATTCTATTTTTCTAGCGTATCGCGTACGAGGCGTTATAGACCTAGTGCCACTGCTGTTAACGTATTAATCACTCTATGCATCATTGGCTCCATGGAAATATAAGCCACCTAAGTTTTTTAGTATTAAAACACCTGGGGTGGTAAAATTTGTCAAAATGTTGACAACGAATTAAGATTGATCCGAAGACACTGATAAATGATAAAAGCTTGCCTACACCTGCCACCAAAATGGCAATTAGAGTTGTAATGAAAATACCGTGAGCGGCAACAAGTGGGTCAACCATTGCCACCGCCCCCCGCACGTCCCTTGCACCCTGCACCTTTGCGCAAGCCTAATAGTGGGTCATGAACACCGCTTGTCCATGACCTATTTTACCTCAAAAATCTCCAGTCGCTTAATCAAACTAGACCGCCCGCTTTCTAAACGTGATATAACATAACGTGTGAATTTGAATATTCAAGAATAGATAGTAATGGGTACCTACTTATTGCTGACTTTTATGAGAAACCCGGACTTTTAAAAGGCTTTTAAAAGGCTTGCGTGGGGACGAATCCAACACGTAGAGGCCTGTTGGGAGAAATTAATGATATGGAAGACACCTGTAAGGATAAACTGCTGGAAATAAGATATAAACAGCAGTTGACTCTGGCAGGTGTAGGGACTATTATAAGTATGTGGAAAGAGTTCTATATGTTTTTAGTGGACATTTGGTGGACTGAATACTGGGCTATTGTAAAAGGCCATATTTAGTAGGTTAAACTAATTATTTTTTGACAAGTGGTGACTTGCCACACACTAGATGGTTATTTCTATTATCATTACTCTGTGTGTTTATCAATAGTATAATACAGGGTGTAAGGAACTACGTACCGAAAACTTTTTTATAAGATTTCTCATATTGTAATATTACAGAAAACATTTTTATGGAAAATGACAAATGACTAACTTGTTAATTTTTGAGCATGTAATCAATACGTGCGGAATAATATTTATTTTTCAAATTATTATTATACCAATAATGATGTTAAATCCTATAACTTTATTTAAAAAAGCCGATGAAAAATTTCATCGGTTCGTCTAATGATATTCGTTAATGTAACTTTTAAGTATTTTGCATCTTTTATTGTTGCGACTGTAATACAATACCTATACACTACCTGGACTTGGGGAGTTTCATTAAAATTTAATGAACCCCCTGAGCCCTGACCTTGAAGCGTTTTTTGGGAGCGCTGTTCATTGCGTGTACTGTGAATTGTAGTTGTACATTTTATTGCGTTAGATTAGATCATTTCGAGTCATTTTAGGTCTTTTACCTAAGTAAAAATTTAGCAATTTCGTATTCTCAATTTCTACCTACCTATACAAATGTAGCCTTGGTGGTGCAGCGGACCTAACCGCTGGCTTTTAAATGAAATGAAATGGTATTTTTCCCTTGCCTATTTCTTTCCTAATCTAGTTTGGACTCGCTCGGGATTTATAGATTTTAACTTTTCAAAGATATAATGTCATATTGCTATCAGCAAAGTACTTAGAACAATACAGAAATCTAATGAAAATGTCCTGGGTGTACCGGACCGGCTTACCCCTTACAAAAATTGACCCTTCGCCACTGCCATATCTTATGCAAACTAAATGTCTGCTCAGTCCGTTCTTGTATATAGCGTAATAATACATATCTTAATGATTAACTGATCAGTCTATAATTACCCTATTCACATACAAAGGAAATTACGTGGTAATATGTGCAAGTAATGTTTCACTGCTTAGCCCTTAAGAAACATAGCGTGATGTTTTATATACCAATTTATACCCCTACTTCTACACAACACATCAGTGAAAGTCCTATCAAAATCCATGCACGGGTTTTCAAATGATACCTGGACGAACAGAACGACATACAGACAGACAGACAGACAGACAGACAGACAGACAATAATTCCAAAAAAAATTGATCTGGCCTCTATGTCGATAGTATAGTATCCCCACATAGAAATTTTGGAAAAATATTCAATGTACAGAAAAAGTGCTCTTTGAGTTTTATTAAAGTCAGACATACCACATAAGATACGGTAATAGAGTCCAATAAATACTTTAACAGTATTATCAGAGGGACTATTTGTTGTACTAACTCCGTGAGTAACGGTTGTTTCGGTCCAGAGGGATAGTCCAATCCTAACTAAAGAGTTAGCATCAGTTTCCAACATTTTCCATTAGATATTAACCATAGGCTGTCCATGTAACTATATAGTACAAATACATTTTTTAACACACCTTATTAGCTAATTGGAGGAGCTACTAGCGAAGGAGTCAATAGGAATCATGTAGGTGGAATCATGAATAATAATAAAAACTCTAGTTGACATAATAATATAATATCTTGGGACAATCCATACACGGTCATCTGATCCCAAACTAGGCGGAGCCTGTACTATGCAAACCAGACAACAGATTTATAATACACATACATACATAAAATCACGCCTTTTTCCCGTAGGGGTAGGCAGAGCCCAAGGGCCGCTTTTCGCCTCCGTGAGAAACGAGACGTGATGGGTGACGAACCACTACGCCGCCAGTTTGGTTAATTAAATTTTTATATGATTGACCATAATGGCGTTCTCATGAATAAGGAGGGTAAGGGAAGGATAGGTGTTGTGAAAAGGAAGATTGGCAAGTTAGAGTGGGAAATAGGAAAAGTAGGATATTACCGCCCAGGAGGGCAAGGGATAGGACAGTAATAGCTAGGGAAGCCGGGGTCGCAAACCCGTATACTATACCACAACTACCGGACAGGTAAGTTGGGATGAGTATCCCATGACTACACATGACAGATACTAATACTTATATTTTATTCTTCAATAGATAAATAACGTCCAATGCAATTAATGCCTAACCACTACTAAACCAACGAGCCCGTCAAACACATGTTACTAAAGATGACTGCATGTTTTAGATTATGTATATCATGTGTGAAACATTACATTGCATATAATACAATACAATACAAATATTCTTTATTGTACACCAAAAGAGAAGATACAGTTTAAAAGGAAAATAAAATTACAGTGTGACAATTTAAGGCGGTTTTATCGCTAAAGCGATCTCTTCCAGACAACCTTGGGGTACAGGACAATATGTTGAAGGGCAGGTGTAATTATAACATTAGATAAGAATATATATAAAAATATAGTAATATAAAATGTATATTATAATAATACCTATATAAATTAACAAATAATGAATTCCATGATTTAGCTCTATGACTTTATATAAGTTCTAATTCTTATTCAAGTTAGAGAAAGATAGTAATTGGTAACCTGTGTTTTAAATGATTCCAGATTTTGAGCTCGTCTTATATTCTGTGGCAAGGAATTCCACAGACGGCCAGCTTGAACAGTACAGTGCGACGTATAACTAGACGCAATTCGGAATAATATATTTTTGGCAAATACTACTAACCCAAAACTAAAAGCGTTATACTTTATCTTACTAAACTACACTAACACTAAAATGCACAGTCAGGTGCATTATTAGGTCATCGCCATGGGTGCTGCAAAGCATTCGAAACGCCGGTAAGTGAATATCACAAGTAATCCATATGCAAATTTAGTTTAATTTCATTATTAGCGTAAAAAAACCGGTCATGTGCGGACTCGCGCACAACATCAGTGATTCCTGAAATATAGGTGTGACAGACAGACAGACGAAGTCGCACCATAAGAGTTCCTTTTTTACCTTAAAGGTATCGTAAACCTAAAAAACACACATTATGCATTAACAGAAATACATATGTAGATAGTGAATTTGGAACACTATTGTCACACCGAAGTTAGAGAAATAATACATTGTAATAATTATTTAGCACAATTTAATAACAAAACCGTTAACCGTATGATGTTATATTTTAGAAAATAACCTAATACACGCTACAGTTTAAAACCCCAGTGTGCCTATCCATAATCGCTAAACCGATTTCATTTATAATGCATCCGAGGTTGAAGAACTCACCCACTGGAACTACCGGCAACGCCTGAACGCGTTGCCGGTAATTCCAATAATGCGAGCGAGGAGAAGACATTAAGGTCAGTTGCGGCCGACGGGTACCTACTACGCACACTCCCGCAGGACCCACCGCGCTGACCCCTTACAACTCATCTGATATTCATGAGCATTGAACAATGGGGGACTTTATACTTCTCCCTGCTGACTAAACATCATATTTTTTTCTAAATACGGCAACTTATCAGCGATGCATTTTATATCTTTTGCTTCTTCAAATACGTATCTACTACACCGCTGTTAGTTATTAACTTACTTGTTCTAAAATGCACAAAGTATTTAGTATCATATTTATAGGTCTGATTTATGAGTTATACCTGTACATGACATGTCCATATTAACAATTTGACATAAGATTTAACGTCATACCGGGCAAAGCAACGGCAAAGACTGGTCCGACTACTATCCCTTTGGCCTTTTAGTTTGTTGTAATTTTTGTCGTAATTTATTGTTTTATTCTTTTCTCCCTTGCTTTATGTTTCGAACGGCAGGACACACTATCGCTAATGTCGATTCATTTGTAACAAACCAATGTTTTAAAAAAAAGTGAAAAAATTACAAGCCCGCAGTTTCTTGCCGGATCTTCTCAGTTGAGGCCGCGTTGTAATCCGGTGGTAGCTTTTAAAAAATGACCATTCAAAAGTGCTAGCGTTAAGCCTATTTGAAATAAAGATTTTTTAGTTTGAGTTTGAAAAGCTAATTTGAACGTTAGAGTGCACTTGAAGCACCAGTATGAGTCACAGATTAACACCAATTTCCACCAATTGCAAAAATACCTACTACTTCGCTAACATTCAAGGATAATATGATACTATACACCCGATTATTATTGGGGCAAACTGGTTCTGAAGTCGAGACCACGAATCGGGACGTAGCACGCCCAGTGACTGGCTGGAGTGGCAATATTCGCAAACCTTTTGGCAGTTACTAGAAGTGGCCAGCCGAAGACCGGGCACAGTGGCGTGCTTTGGGGGAGGCCTATCTCCAGCTGTCAACTGCTGTGGGCTTATTACGATGTTGATGAAAAGAAAATATCATCGATGTAATTTGTACTTATGTCAACGGAAAATATCAAGAAAGAAAGCCGGCCAACTTTAGAAATTTATTCCAAGGGCGTATCTGTTTCAATCCGCACTTGGCCTACAATAAGTAGGGCCTAAACCCTTTTATCTGCCCTAATATAGGGAAAGAAGCCACTTAACCAATGGCAATAGAATATTAACAAAGGGTAACTTGCTTGTATGTATAGGTTTGTCCAAGTATTTCTCAGGAACTGTAAATCCGATTGCGTTAATTCTTATTTTTTGTATTTATTTTAGTATCTTTCAACTTACGGAAGAGTATAAGTTTCATCAAAATCAGTTCAGTAGTTTAATAGACATGAACTTTTTATGTTTCCTGTAGGATTTTTTAAAACATTTGGTCACTTAAACGACACAAAAAAGTTTATCTATTTATAGAAAATTAAAAAGACAAAAGGATATTATCTAAAAAACGTTAAATATCTAAAATAGATTATTAAAGGTCGATAAACTAAGCTTTGCGTGTAAACTAACACCAGCAGCAGCACCTGGCACCGATTCCAATATACATACATCACACGTTGAACAAAGCCCTGCCCCTTAAAAATGGAGGGGTTGGCATAATCCCCACGGTTGGCAGGCGGCTTGGGGATCGCAGTATAGGTGGTAGGTAATCTAATCGAAAGACACTGCTGCCCGTCTTCCTGTTTTCCCTTACTCGCCACTTAGGACACTCAACGGGAGGAGATAGGAGGGTGCTATTACTACCCGGACACCCCACGGGAAAATATATATACATACCTATGTAATATAATATTTCCGGTTTTTATTAGATTATCTTCTATACGGCCTAATCTATATCTATACTTTATATTATAAAGAGGTAGGCCTTTTTCGCGTGGGTGACTCAACACCGCAGAGCCGAAACTACCAAAGCTAGGACTACAAAATTTGGACAGGAGGTTCATTTTATGGCTTAACCAATCAATAAGAAAGGATTTTTGAAAATTTGAACTCTAAGGTTGTGAAATAGGGGTTGAAACTTTGTATGAGAAGGGTGTAAAAACATTGTCTTTTAACTTGAATTTGTGTACTTAGACTCTTTACTAAACATAATCAAACACGTGTATCAGCATTTATCATAATTCGTTAGTTAAGGGTGTAAATAAAGTTATATTATAAACAGGTGGGCCTGTTTCGCGTATGGGTGACTCAACAACGCAGAGACGAAACTGTCGAAGCTAGGACTACAAAATTTGGACAGGAGGTTCATTTTATAGCTTAACCAATCAATAAGAAAGGATTTTTGGAAATTCGAACTCTAAGGGTGTGAAATAGGGGTTGAGAGTTTCTATGGGATGGGTGCAAAAACAATGTCTTTTGACTTGAAATTTTGTATTTAGACTTTTTATCAAAATTAATAAGACACGTATATCAGCGTTTTTCCGAATTCTTCAGTTAAGGTTGTAAAATAGAGGAAGAAAGTTTGTATGGGATGGGTGTAAAAACATTGTCTTCTGACGTTAAATTTTGTAATTAGTCTCTATAATAAAAATAATAAGATACGTGTATCAGTGTTTTTCAGAATTCGTCAGGTGAGGGTGTAAAATAGGGAATGAAAGTTTGTGTGTTAAAAACATTTTGTATCTGTCTATTGACCTGCAATTCAGCACGCATTCTATTTAATAAGAATAATAAGACACGTACGTACGTTGTAGCTGTAACAGCTCAGTGGGTGAGCGCTTGCCTTGGAAACAAGGTGCGCAGGTTTGAACCCCGGCTCAAACCTCTGATTTCTTTAATTAATCATTAGCGAATTGTCCGATTGTTACCAGCTTTCGGTGAAGGAAAACATCGTGAGGAAACCTGCATGTCTGAGAAAGCATAACTATCTTTCGAATGACGTATGACGTCATCCAATCCGCACTTGGCCAGCGTGGTGGACTATGGCCTAAGCCTCTATATTTTTAGGGGAGGCCCTGTCTCCAACAGTGGGACAAAAACAAGGGCAGGTAAAATTATATTATAGGTTTATATGTATAATACATGCATAATATAGTAGAGAAACACTGATAATTTTAGAGGTTTCTAATGTGATGTCTGATTTTACGCTTATATTGCAAACGCTGGCTGAACCCTACGAGATAGATCATAATAATGTATAAACAGTATTTTACAATCAAGGTCTACAAAAAAGTCTGCGATGGTATATGTTTGTCTCTTAGGGATAACCCATAATATTTTTTATTTTTATTAGTTCATTAAACTGGACGTTACACATTAAACATTTAAACAAAAAATAACACAGAAAGAAACATATACAAGTGCACGACCTTCTCGAAGTGAACATAACATGCTAACTAAAAAAAAAGTATGAAAAATCAGGGAAACGAATACATATGGGAATGATACATACAAATCAAGAAACCGCACTACACATCAAAAACAATATTACTAGCAAAAAACGCTTAATTGAAATGACAGATGCACCGAAAATATCCAAATCATGACAAAATTTATTATATGAAGAAAACATACGATTAATTGGCGACTGTTGACCATAATTTGTACGACAAAGGGGAATGCTGAAGGTATATCTATTATGAAGACGACTACTTTGACGGGGAATCAGAACGTTGATTTTTGTAATTAAATCTGGATTATCAATTAAACCATTAACTATTTTATATAATAACACTATGTACATAAAAATTCGTCTATGTTTGAGGGAAACAAGTCCAAAATGCACAAGCCTAGAGTTATAGGACGTTAGACAACGGCAAAGATTATTAGCATATGAAAGATGATACAAAAACTGCTTTTGAATTCTCTCCAGACGGTTCTCGTGTATTGCATAGGACGGTTTCCAAACAGGGCTGCAATATTCCAAGAGAGATCTTACGAAAGAGTTAAAAAGAATAATAGAGATAATGATTTCTGATACTTACGTGAATATTACACATTGAAATGAAACTAATTTTACGGATTATATCGCGATTTATTTTTGATTTATTTTCCCGACGTTTCGAATACTTTACAGCATTCATGGTCAGGGGCGGACTGAGGTGGTAGCTGTCCATATGTCATAGTTGTCTTAGGGTACCCTCAGGTCTTCTAATTATTATTGTTAGTCCGATCTACGCAGAAAGAGCTTACAGTATCTTGAGGTCTTGCAGTGGAATGCTTGAAGCTTGGGATCCCGTGATAAACATAGTCAAATCCAAAGACAAGCATTCCACTGCAAGACCTCAAGATACTGTAAGCTCTTTCTGCGTAGATCGGACTAACAATAATAATTAGAAGACCTGAGGGTACCCTAAGACAACTATGACATATGGACAGCTACCACCTCAGTCCGCCCGTGACCATGAATGCTGTAAAGTATTCGAAACGTCGGGAAATTAAAATCTAAAATAAACCGCGATATAATCCGTAAAATTAGTTTCATTTCAATAATAGAGATATCAGGGTCTTTAAAAAAATTTGTTTGTCTTATTACGAATCCAGCTAAACGTGCTCCTTTTTTAGCAAGATAGTCAATATGTTCTCGGAAATCAAGCTTTGCATCAACTATAACTCCTAGATCACGCATTTTAGAAACTTCACTGATGAGAATAGCTTTTATGTAATAGGTACCCAGTGTAGGGTTCCTCTTCCTACTAAATTTCATGTGAAAGCATTTAGATGTATTTATTGGCATTTTATTTTCTGAACACCAGCACATTATACTGTCAATGTCCTTTTGCAAAGATTGAATGTCATCTGGGGTGTGGATCCTTCTATATAATTTCAGGTCGTCCGTAACCATTTTTTATCCTTTACCGTTTATGAGAAATAATGGCTTATTTACAAAGCGATTTTAAGCAACACAGCATTAATCCTTATCCAATTAAGTATAATAGTAGTTTATGCACCAAGGGGATAAAGTAGTGTCTTATGTCGCGGGCGTTAAATTAAATCACGAGCATAACGAAGGATACTAGCAACTTACGAGTATAGAGCTAACTCCCGAGCGTAGCGAGGGAGTTAATACTAGAATCCTGAGTACAGCGAGGGATTTAAGCTCGCCCAAGACAAAGACACCTTTACCCCGAGGTGAATACACTACTTTTCACACCTACTGCGAGGTCATAAAATACAAATACTTATTGCTGGAATTAAAATAATAATAATATCTTGGGACAATCCACACACGGTCACCGGTCCCAAACTAGGTAGAGTTTGTACTATGGAAACCAGACAAGTTCAGACTATTGATTTTAATTAAATAAATACAAACCAGACAAGTTCAGACAATTAATATATATAATATATTATTAATTAAATATAAACACCTAACCGTGTCTAACCACTACACCAAAGAGACTGTCAATAATATCAATATAGTGATTTGCAGCGTTAACATCTATTTCTTTTTCTTTTCTAGAACAAGAACATTGGGTTGCCCGGTTCGATTTTCAAATGTTTTTTGTTTTCGAGCAGGCTCTGCTTAGATTAGTATTATAGGACCTGTGGTAAGTGTTGAGGAATTTTCGTTTGACGTTCGAAATTCAAACACATTATTACCCAAGGGAGTTTAGTACAACATTATATATACAACCCGGCTAGAGTATAGGGATATAATGAGGTACTTTATGTCATCTTTTTATGACACATAATGCAACATTATCGAGCAGGTGGTCTGAAAATACATTTTTTACCACCCGTGCGAAGCCGGGGCGGGCCGCTAGTGTTTCTTACATAAATACATAGTTTTGCTAAATTAATTCAATGAAGCAAATTATTAGATGGTTTATTTTCTTATTTCATACATTAATTTTTAGTATATAATTTAAGGAGTGATGGCTGCTGCTCAAGTCAACTCGTGCGCGGGTGCTGCTTGGGGGGACTGGTCCGGCCGCTGTCCTTTTATCCTTTTTTATTTTATTTTTTTTCTTTTGTAGTCTAGCAGCAAAATTGATTATTACTTTATTTACGTTCTGAAGGCAATTCACTTGAGCTTGTAAATTATTCTTGGTATGTATCTAACTTAGACGACTTGTGACAAAAGTTGGTAATATGTTAAAGTGCTTTGTGTCTTGCCTGACGAGGCACTGCTTAACAGCAGAAGGTAAATGTTTAACGTGTGCCACTGTGATTTTGGATCGGTCATGCTCGCCATCGAAAAGTCTTTGCTTGTGGCGGCTTCGTGTGGCGGGTCACCCCCTTCCCTCCAATATGGTTGAGGGGAGTGATGGCTGCTGCTCGAGTCAACTCGTGCGCGGGTGCTGCTTGGGGGGACTGGTCCGACTACTATCCCTTTGGCATTTTAGTTTGTTGTATTTTCGTCGTATTTTTTATTTTATTTGATATTTTGAACGGCAGGACACACTGTCGCTGGTGCTAATCTAATTGTAAAAAGACAAACTTTGTTTTAAAAAAAAATGTGAAAAAATGACAAGCCCGCTGAGTTTCTTGCCGGATCTTCTCAGTTGAGGCCGCGTTGTGATCCGGTGGTAGCTTTTAAAAAAAATGACCGTTCAAAAGTGCTAGCGTTAAGCCTATTTGAAATAAAAATTTTTGAATTTTGAATTTTGAATTTTTGAATTAAATTATCTGTGAGTACAAACAAGTTATTAATGTTTGTGTCTGTACCTATATAGTTTCACATCGCACTTTATCCGACTTCAAACAATAAGAAGTGACGTTATCGGTTTATCGGAACAAGGCTCGAACCGTTCACGTCTGCTTCATACATATCACGAGTAGTTATCGAGGAGAAAGTTGGAGATGGCTGGCGAGGGTAGCAATAAAAACACTCCGTAGTCGAGTTTCAAAGACGTCATATTGATTTTCCCGTCTGATGTATTCCGTTCTCCATCTGTTGCTCTTCATAAAATTTACGACACAGTGTTACGGAGTCGTTATTTTTGTATGAAGAGTTTTATCGCCACGCGACTTAGCTCTTCACGACTTGGGATCTTCATTGACACAAGTATTTTTTATTGAGATCACTGGAACTACTTAGAGACTCTGTCTATTGTTTTAGTTCTATTTTTGTACTATCTAGTGTAAAATAGGATTTAATAAATAAATAAATAAGTAAATAAATCTTTAATTGAAACAAAAAGGTATTCATTTTATTGTAACTCGCCAAACTGCCTAACAGTTTGTCGGCGGGATTAGCGCTCGATTTACGATTGACTATACAAAAGGTTGATAATAAACAAAAAGTTCGATTTACGATAGGTCCTGCGATATCATTATTTACTACTTAGGTACATAATGATGTAATTACTGTCAATTTACTTTTATTTACTAAAGACGAGGAGGTATCATATTTTGCGACTACAAACATTGTTTTGTACTGAACTCAGCAAGCAACACCTGTCTTAGTTTCCTTTTAAGGGATAATTTACTTAAATTACCCTGATCTTTTTCAAGCCAGTCAATTTCGTTAAATAGTGTGGGGGTCAAATACTTATTGGTTCTTCGTGGTTGGTTAATGTAATGGAACAATTATTTAAAGCTAAAGCATGACGCCGTATAAGTATTAAACGTGTAGGTACATTTAACGAATACTTGTCTCGACCAGATGGTGGCGACGGAAGAGACTAGCACAGTGCCCGGCCATATAGAGACGCCGGGAACGTTCGGCAAACTGCGCCAAACACTCTCCTCGTCACTGCTCAACGCTCAGGACAAAGGTAAACTGCATTTCTACTAACCCTCCTGACCCCATGACGGTCCTATTGGACCGGGATGCGCCGACCCCTCCCCGACAACCGTATGCTACACTAGCTATCAGACACCGGTCTCGCCGGCGAGGCCGAAGGGTCGTACGTATGCGACCGCAACGACGTGCATCACCCCACTGAGTTTCTTGCCGGTTCTTCTCAGTGGGGGCGCGTTGTGAACCGGTGGTAAACTCAGCCCTCTCTTAAGCGACAGCCCAAGCCGAGGCCGTGCCTCCCTGAGGTGCCCTTGAGCTCGTCGCTACTTCTGCCGTAAAGGCTAGAGCGCTTCAAGCGCTCGCCTCCTATTGTCCGGTGAAGCTGTAATGGCCATCTGCGGCCAACAGCGTCTACCATTCCCAAAAAAAAAAAAGCATTTCTACTAAAAGTGTTACACAAAAGCTTTAAGATAATATGCCGTGGGTTTATTACTTTCCATCGTCTTTTTTTAATAAGTAAACCAAAAAAGCAAGTAAAAGCCAGTATAAATATATCAGCAGGGGTCACCAAGTTAAAGACCTAATAAAAAAAGGGTTTTCAGTCATTCACTTTAATACTTAAATTCCTCGACATCACGACCACCGCTCACCGATATAGGTACTCACGAGAAAGTACAATTCTTACATTGGAACCATGTATTACAATGCAAAATAATACATAGTAATTATATAATATGCGTCAGATTGAGGCTATGTCATTATTACCTAATTACCGAATAGTTTACTCTAGTTTCGAAAGTTATTATTAAGTATGATATATTAACATTGTAGCAGCTCATAACAGCACTAACGACGCCAAGGTAAATAAATTGTTAGACTTCACGTGAAGTTGCATAACTGTGGGCTAAACTTATGTAATATCTGAACTACAATGTAGGAAATGTCAGAATATTAGCGCCGCTTGAGGAAGAACACTCATTGATATAAGCGGGTTGTCGTAATTAGCAAAATTATTTCCGTAAGTAAAGTTCAGTGTCTATGTAACGAACACCATGCAGGAAAAGCTTTTTGGTAGTAATGTAATAACAAAGAAACATTAAACATTTCAATGCTAAGTGACTTAGGTCCCACTTTCACAATTTTGGGATAAACATTTATGAAGTTTAAGTTGATTCTTACCTAATGGTGCTAATACATACTTTGAATTATGTATGAATCTGTTCTGCCTATATATAAGAAAAAAAGTTCCTTTCAATTATTTTTTAGAATATTAATTAAAGGTTCATACATACCTCAATGTGTTCAAATTGAAACCGTAAATTAAACCTGTAATTTATACGCGGTACAATTTTTGCTTACCCTATAGGCACTTATGGTTATGTATGTTTAGCAGTACTTGCTCATTTAGGAGCCCATTATGAGAGTGTGATTGATGTAAAGTGAGCATTGTATGAGCGTTCCAAACAACTGTGCGGCGGTAGAAAATCAACATTCCGATCCCGTACCCTTTAGATTTCGAAACGTACCCTATCTTACCGTATCTCTCATCCCGAAACAATATTCATTCATCGTTCCAACAAAAAAGAACATCTGTTTATCGAAACCAGCAACAAAGTAGGTAAAAGTAATAGTTTCTATTGTAGAAGCAAACAACCCAAGTTTTTTTTACTAATATGAAACCGTTGAACCAGAAATATAGCTCACTATCTCCTTATGTCGCAATCCCAGGGCCACAAGCCGCCATGCTCAAAGCAAATTCTGTCTGCGCTTCAAACATCGTCAGCGGAACAAATGTCATTGTTTTATCTTCTAGTTACGTTAGCTGCAGGCGATGCACACGACGGGACGTAAAGAATAAATCTTCTAACTAGTTTAGTTAAAAAAACAGTAGTTTTATTTCATTATTAGGAATAATTTTCTATCAAATAGACCTCCTAAGCGTAGCGCACAAGTATTCAGACAGTGACGAAATAAATTTTTACCTACTCAAAAGTCAAAAATAGTTTATTTCAAATAGGCTTAACGCTCAAATAAGACAGAAAAAAAATACGACGAAAGTACAACAAACTAAAAGGCCAAACTTTACTGTCTCAAAAAAACTATCTAAAATTTTATTATAAAGCAGTTAGGAAATCTGCAATTCTAAGAAAGACTAACTAGCTTTCGAATGACGTGTGAAGTCCGCCAACCCGCACTTGGCCAGCGTGGTGGATTATGGCCTAAGCCTCTTCATATAGAGGCGAGGCCCGTGCCCAGCAGTGGGACAAAAACAAGGGCTGTTACAAAAAAGTTTTGTGCTTATTTCTTGTGACCTCAATCTGTTTTCAGAGACATACGTAAAATCCTATAATGAGTAATAACCTACTGTTGTAAATTTACTGAAGTGATAGCAAAATGTAGCGCAGGTTAATAATAATTCTAGTAAATTAAAGGCTATATTTCTGTGAACTGTTCATGTGCGGGTTTAGGGATTGGGTCGTCGGTGTTCCGCGATGTTTACCTTGGACCGTTGTTACCCTTATGTACGTCCCTCCAACGCCGCAGTGATTAACTCATTCTCCACTTACACAAACATTTTTATAACGTTGAGGCTTTAGCCGATTTGCAGTAATTACTTTTTTTTGTTAATTTACTTACCTTGGTTCTTTACTTTTGTACATAGCTTTATAGGTTATTTAAATACATGAAAACACTTTAATGAATTTTATTGCAAGACAAAACGTGTTGGGTATTCGACATCGTCTGAGAGAAGTTCGCGATGGAATTCGCGATCATTTCTTATTATTCATAGCGAAATATCACGAGCTTCGCGCCTCCCTGGAGTGCGGGTTAGGGGGGGCAAAGCGGCACGCATTGTTAGTGAATTCCATCTCGGAAGGTAGATAGACACACTGCCAACTTATTTGAATTCCCATCGTTTCATTCCAATCCCGTATTTCATAACAATGAACTCGATGTAATTTGAGTTTGAATGACTTTTAGTTCGCTTCAAAGCGGCCGATATTAATCCGGTCTGGGTCTCCGGCCACCATTCAATATGAATGGGCCTGTTTGAATAATAAATGTTAAAATAATGGAGTTTAGTTTGATTAAGTGCGCTTTGTGGTAGTAACGAAGCTAGGGCCGAGGCCCGGCGCGACAGAGGGCGCGACAGAGCCGGCGCCGACGCCGCCACCTGCGCAACCGCCGCCTCCCACCGCCGCGCAAACTGCTAAAGCTGAACGGTACGTACAATGCGTTTCAACTAAGAATGTGGCTGCCATGATGATCACGACTGCGGAACTTCACTCGTTTTTTACGATTTTTGTACCGGCAGCAGAGTAAATACAAAATGAAAAATCGCCCCGGTTTTGATTATTTATTGTAATGTCTTATTTTGCCATCTATTTTTGTTAAAACATATTTTTTTAGTAATTATTATGTTTAAAATGGCAAGATGGCGGTCACATTCTTAGTTGAAACGCATAGTACATAATTTTACTTTATATTCTTATTGCTGGGCCGTTGGTCTGGTGGTTAGACACCCTGGCTGCTACCCGATGGGTCGTGGGTTCGATTCTCACCAATTGTGGATGTTATTTATGTATTTACAAAAAAAATATACTAGTAGGTATCAGTTGTCTGGTTTCCATAGTACAGGCTCTGCCTAGTTTGGGATCGGATGACCGTGCGCGGATTGTCCCAAGATATTAGATATTATTATTGCCGCACTTACAAAAGTCTATTAGCGTTAATTGTAATGAACTAATTTGTTTAATCTAATTATTTCGACTCTCGGAGCCGTTCATGGTTAATTTAAAATATTCAGTACTTACGAGATAATGGCTGGTACTTAAATATTGTCTTCGACCAATGGCGTGCAGTCCATATAAGGTTTTGCCTACCGTATGATTTCTCTGATTGATTAATATCTAAATAAACTGAGAATTTTGTTATCTAAAAAAAATTGATTCTAATATCAGTTCATTTGAAGAGATCATCCAGACCATCGTACAGCTTAATAATTCCCAAATGCCATGCCTGGCATAAAAATATAGCCTGCCACTGTCCTCGACTGTACTTAAAAGGTCGTATTCTAATATCAACAATAATTTCAGTGAGGCCGGCAAAGCGCCGTCGCGGGCCGGCGCATGCCGTGTTTGTCTGAAGGCGCTGAAACCCGGTGAAGTGTTCCACACGTGTAACGGCTGCCAGCACAGAGTCTGCGAGGATTGCTCTTCATACTCAAAACCAGCTAGTGAAGAAGATGCGGTGAATCATACTATTATTAATCAATGTGCTGAATTTGCGTATTGTAGTGCTATTCTCTAAGCAACACAACCTCGAGCTCGACGCTGCGGCAGCGGTGAGTTGCGTTTTGTATTCACTAACTTTGCTTTTCGCCACGAGAATTTACGATTTTCAGTGTAATTACTTAAGGTCGAGTAGTTTGACAGTCAGGCATATTTTTACAGTGTTAAGCTCAGCGTCGAATTCGACGTTGAGATCGCCGTCGAGCACTGCCGCGATGGGTTACTACATGACCCTTGTAGGCACTCAGAGTCCGCGAGACATTGTCATCTCTTATTATTAAAAAAAATTATTGAATACTAAAATTAAAATAATTCATTTACATTAAAAAAGCATCTGGTGTAGACTTCATTCTTTTAGTACTTAATCCACTTCGACAATAACGAAATAATCTGAGAAAATAAGCTAATAAAAAATTGTTACTTACTTCTATGGCTTAAAAAAACCTGCACGAAAATCTGTTTAGGGGTCGTCCATTAATCACGTGATGTTTTTTTAGCAACTTTTTAACCCCTCTCCCCTCCTGGTGATATGTGGTGAGGTTTTAAACTAATATCCAAAATCACGTGTATTTTTTTGTACAATACAATTTTCGGTATATTATCTTTAAATACAGGTACTTACCTGATTAAATGTTGAAGGGGAAGTCGTTGCCGGCAACGGTGAGTCAAGGCCACGTGCCGCTGTTTGGTTTAGAAATCGTGCATTCAACGAAAAATAAATACACGTGATGTCTCATTATACCCCTCCTGGTGATATTTCGTGATTTTTTCGGAACACCTCCCCCCCCTTTCGAGCCTCACGTGATTCACGTGTTGAAGGGGCACATTTTAAAGGATTTCTCCCACTAAATATCTATTAATATAATTACAGCACGTGATTATAAATACAAACAATTATAAATACTTATTAAATATAAATACATAATAATAAAAATACTAATTAAAAAAAAAACATATAAGTACTTACTTATATAAGTACCTACTAACAAATATGTGATACAATAACATTTCAGTACCAGTGTATTTACTCAGAAACACTAGATTAGAATAGGCATATTAAAAATAAAAAAAGGGAATAGGACTATGGGTAACCATAGTGAACTTTCACTATGTCACCAGCCTTAATAAACAATACGGCCTAAGCGTCACTCGCAGTACTGCACAATATTGACATTGTTCACTAACTACCCTCTATTTTTATGTACAACGCTAATTGAGCAAATCAAACTGTTCGTATATTATATTTTGTATTTTCTCTGTAAGTGATTATCATGTAATCTTTTGAGAAAATAAATGTCTTAAACCGTATTAATGGACGAACCCTTATTTATGAATGAATGAAAAAGAAATGCTGGCTCGACGGGCATTGTTGGCATCCATCAGAGTTCGTGGCGGTGCTCTGTGTGTCGTCGCAAGGCGGCGCCACGGCTGCCACCCTCGGCACAGGACAGCACGGACTCCCTGCTGGAGGTGCCGGTGCTCGAGGCGCTGCAGCGACGACACTCCGAGGCTCGGCTCGGCAGCGGAGGCGCCAGCGCAGGCCTCGCGCCACCACGATCGCCCGAGCTACGGCGACATTCTGACGTTTCGCCAGCGTCTTTGAAAGAACTTGAGAAGGTAATATTATTACTTATTTGGTACATCATTTTGGCTTCAAGGAAATAGATACCACAAGAAGGATGAGCAGTTCGCTATAAGCCGGGAATTTTATCATGTAGCTTATTAAATCAAAATTCGCTTATAAAATAATTTTTAACATACTTGACCATTACATGATTAATGGACTTGAACTTCATTTTGTAAATTCTACGAGCTATTTCTGTACTAATTTTCATCCTTTGTACTTTGTGTTACCTGGACATATATTAGTGAATGCTGTACATACCTTTAAGGAGAGTTCACACTGTACTTGTCATTTTGTAATCTAAAATTTAATGTATTGTGAAACTGTCGATGGTGTGTCTAATAAATAAAAAAAATAAATAAAATAAATCAAGCGTACCTACTTGTAGCCTTTCCGCGGGGAGCAACGACTTTTTGTAGTTGTATAGGACAATGCAGGCCGACCTCCTGATTGCCTGGAAAGTATCTAATGGATTATCCATGCGTTGGATAGGCATGTAAAAAGTCGGTAGTTTATATGCAGCATGAATAGCGGGTCGGGCCCGAGATGCGTACTTACGCCGCCTGTACTTTGTGATTTGGTATTAATCTTGGTTGTTTCATATACTAGTACTTTTTTTTAATATGACATCCTACCACTCATTCCCACCACTGTGACTCCTGTCAGCCAAGATCTATAGTGGTCACCAGTGAAGACACCGAGGTTTGACCCTCGGCGAGTTCCGGGGAAACGCTGATTTGTCTTGGAACCCGCAACAAATTTAATTAGAAAAATGTATAGGAGGAAAAAATATAAATTCCACATCCCTCCTTTGCAAAGCGGGAGACAAGTAAAAATCGCAGATGTCGGTAAAACCTCAGAACAAAAGATTCTTACAGGTACACCAATTAGATTCAGTCCACCTGTAAGGCACCACGGAAGTTATTTACTAGTACTATGCGCTGCATCCATCCTTATTGTCATGTTCGGCGGCACCCTTGCGTTATGTGTATGTGGTATTGATGTGTGTGGTAACCGCGCTGCCCGCGGCGGCAGTTGAAGGGCGGCGGCAGCACGACGCCGACGGTGGAGTCGCGGAGGCCGAGTGCGGCTGCACCGGCGCGGCGGCGGTCCGTGCGCGCGCCCCGCCAGCGCTCCTGCGACGAGGACCAGCAGTCCTCGCCAGCACACCAGCCAGCACTCAACGCACCCCCGCCCATGTCCAGGAGGTAAGTGTACACACAGCCATCCTAACCCATGCACCAGCTCGGGCCCATCTCCTGTCAGTAAGCGTATACGAAGCCAGAACCCGCGGTCCAGTTTGAGTTCAACGCGCACCAGTTTGTGATCTACGCGCCCCCGCCCTTCTGCGGGCGGTAAGTGTATACAAAGCCATAACGCGTGCACATACATACATGTGCACAATACAGTCACAATCAGTAAGTATTGAACTCATCATAATGAGCAATACTTAAACAGTTCAAGAATACTTTTTTCCTTATAACCTGTACTACTTATCCCACTGTTCACTCGTAATGATAGATAGGGCGTTATCAACAACGCGGGCCAAATTCTCATACACATTGTTCGAATGAAATTTGGAGGCATTCCTTTACAACGTATTCCTTTAACGGTATTACGCAAAAATGAAATTACATTATTGCCCTGCGGGTGTGGTACAAACCGGCGCATACTAGGCTCCAAGCCACTAGGCTACCATCGGTTACTATGATAAATTATTATTAATCCTTCTTTATTTCTAAATAGATCGTCTGCAGTGGACGTAGTAAGCGGTGCGTCGTCGCGGCGCGGCTCGTACCGGCCAAGTGATGAGACCGATTCAACGCCGCAGATATCAGGACTCAGTGTCGATGAGGATAGACCGATACGGCGAAGAGGCAGTCAACTGTAAGCTGATATAACAATGTTTTTGTAAAAGCTAACCTTTATTTTTCTTAACGCATCAGATATAAATGATTTGCAGTCATAAAAATTTGCCATTTATGTGGCGGGTGTCGCTATAAGAACCTATTCATAGATAGGTATGTACGTCTAAGTAAAGTCTATACGCCCCACCAAAGCATCTTACATAGAAGAACTGTAAAGATATTCGCATCTGCAACTACAATTTGCGGAACTTTCACATTAATTTTCAAATTCGTAAACGCATCTACGCGGAGATTTTCAGGACGTGGATGTCATACGACTTGCAACAAGATAGTACAAGCAGTAGTTATTTTAACAACGCGCCGTAGTTTACAAGTTACAAACGAAGAGGCATGCTTGTTTATAAATAATATTTATTTCATATACCCACATTAAAAAAAACTGTGTATCCGCGTCTACATCCTTGGCCTTAAAAAGCAGTATCTAATTTCTTATAACAAGCCCGTAAAACAAGCAGAATTACGGAATCTCTTTACCTCGGAATAAAGATTTTACTCCGAAATACTCTACCCTAAAATTCTTGGGTAAACTAACAGGCCAGACATAGCTGCGTTACAACAACGAACGGGCGCGTTGAGCGCGATGGCAGCGCTCGCGTCCCGCGGCATCGACGCGGCGGCCGAGCCCACCGCTGCGGCCGCGGCCGCGTCCGCCGCCGCCGCCGCCGCCGCGAGACAGATGTCCGTCGACGCAGAGGCGATCAAGATCGTCATACATGACGTCGACGACCGAACGCCAAGGCGCGTGGCGCTGCGACGCGACCCCACAGATAAAGGACACCGTTGTAAGTCAACAACTTACAATTTTTCTTCACAAACAAGACTCATAACATTTTTGAAGTTAAACTTAAAAAAATACTAAAAGGTATCATAGGCCTATATGGTATCATAGGTCCCAAACGTAAGCAGGGATTACTAAATCTAAGGCTTAATTCACACTAAGATGGCAGCGGCCGGCAGCGCACTTTCAGTGTGAAAGAATTTTAAACTTTATCTACAACTAGCTGACCCACGCAGCTCCGCATGCGCTATTTTTACGTTAACTAAACTTTTAATAACAGACATTCGCATCGAATACATAACCTCCTTTTTTATAGTCGGTTAAAAACTGGGACCCACTTTTTACTTGCTCTCCGAAGCACGGACCCGTTTAGTTCAAATGGCGTTAAACGGTCACCCATCTATTTAATGACCTTACCTAACGTTGCTTAACCCGATCGATTACAAAACCTTGATAACAACTCTCTGTGAGTGTTCCCTTACTAATATTTCTTATAATTATGAAGAAAAATTGACAAAATCGGACCAAGCGTATAACCAAGTACCCATTTTGACTTTAATCCCCTCTCCCAAAAGAACCGTGCTAGATTACGAGATCAAAAGTATCCTATGTCCTACCTCGTAGTAAGATCTCAAATCATGCCAAGTTTCATTTGAATCCATTCAGTAGTTTCGGCGTGATGCGCAGCCGTGATACAGACAGACAGACAAAAATAAAAAAAAATACATTTTCGGCCTCAGTATCGGTTATAGAATGCCCTCCAAATATAATTTTCAAAATATCTTCAATGTACAGAATTGGACCTGTTACAGTTTTATTATAAGTATAGATTCCACAGCGAGCGTTTAGTGTGGTTTGAACAATATTCGAATACCAAAAACGAATGCAAAATATTCGTAGTAACCAAAGAATGTAAAAAAGTGTATGTTTTAATGATTTTTGATCCATTAAAAATCAACTTACAGAATGTTACCTATAAGCCTATAAGTAGAAATAAAGATAGTAATGTCCTCCTGGCTGTCGACCACCGCGGCCAATCTTTCACAAGATCAGCCATCTACGCGGAAGTTACGTACTATTGTAGATAAAGTTTAAAATTCTTTCACACTGAAAGCGCGCTGCCGGCCGCTACCATATTGGTATGAATTGAGCCTAACACTAACAATTACTAACCTGTTTAAGAAATAATTCGTTTCAGATGTAGCGTGTGTGTGTGTGTGTGTGTACATGTGTGTATTTGTTTTGGTGTGTGTAGTGGACATGTACACGTTTTTTTCTTTCACATACATATTACAACGCTCATACATTGAATTTGCAAGGCACGCGATTAAATCCACACTGTTGTCCCTAAACGTTATCATCAAAAAACATTGCGTTGGTATAATTAAAAATTCCGCTCAGACAACAAAGGTTTTCACGGTGCCGGTGGGAATGATTAATTGCAGCCCGCGGTTTTGGTATGCGAGTTGTGGGCGGCAAGCCGGACGCGAGCGGGCGCCGCGAAGCCGTCATTGTATGGACAGTGCCCGGCGGCCCCGCCGACATGGCCGGCCTGCAGCAGGGAGATAAGGTAGCCACAACAACACATAAACTCGATATAAATCTTCGGACGTGTGTGGAACTCGCAACTTTTACTTATAATCAGCGCTATCGAGCCTTATATTTGTCGGTAGCTAAAGAAGTCATGTTGGATAAATTTCTTAGATAAAGTCCACGGTTTATTGCTAAAAGTTTGCACGTATCGGTATATAATATTGCTGATCTGATAAAGCACGAGTCTCATCCATAGCACAGTCTATATAGCAGTTTGTACACTGTGCTCATAGTTTGGTAGTGTAAGTCGCCTACCGATATTTGTTTTCAGCTTGAACACCGAGTCCTCTCACAAACGTACATCAAAAAAATCCGTAAATTGAGTGTTCTTTAATTGTATTTATGATAAGGAATAGTGTTCTTATCTTCTTATCGTATCAAAATGAATACTATGTATAAATTTTTCATGTCGTGATGGAAAGCTAGTCTAATAGTAAAATCTTCTAGAGACCCAATTGGCTAGGATGTGGCCAGTAAACATAATATTATTTCGTTCTTCGCAAAAGTTCTCTTTTCACGCATGCGATGTTCTTATGTGTGATGTGTGTGTATATATATGTGATGTAATTCTTGGCCTATTCCCAGCAGTTCTACATTTAGTTCTATATGTATTACTACTAGGAAAAATCCTACTGTTGTGACTTGATCAATATTTTACTGCCGCAACACCAATTAACTTTAATTCTAATAGTCACTTTTTAAAATCTACTTATTTCGACTGTCGGAGCCGTTTATGATTATTTTCATTTATAGAATGGGAGATAATTTATATCTCTACTCACAATCTGCTTACTAAGTATTAATTGGCTTCGAGTGTCTAAATAATCTGATTTCAAAAAATGCATTAATGATCATTAACTGTAACTGGCGTTTCTAGGTTCGGCAGTTAGACTCTTAAAATATATATACTTTATCAAACACGCTCAATTTGATTTTGTTAAATCCTGTTTCTACTGCGTAAAATGGTGTGAAGTCAAGTGTTTTTATTTCATAGTACAAGTACAATATGAAATGTTTCGTGTAAAGCAAAGTAGTCATTGACGTGAACTTTACTTTAGGGCCAACGTACTCGTAGGTACCTACTGTCAGCTATAATACTTTAGTGATTCTTCGAGTGGAAGAGATATGTGTAGAATTTATGTCGCGGTCTAGATCTTTTTTTTCTATTCAGCTTAGTGTGTACCTATTCAAACAAGAGCACTACTTCTTCAACCAAAACGTTCACTTGATAGTAAGCCTGCCTATAAATAAATAGCTGCTGTGCAGACATTACTTAAGTTTTACAGTGCACTTTACACCGGAACACACCAATTCCTACACACTGCTGCTTGGCGGCAGAATATATAACTATGCGAACAGTTCCTCGCAAAAATAATCTACCACCTAATACCACCACATTCTACTTACGAAGGAAAGTAGTGTCTATATTCATACAAACTTTTACCTTTTTATTACGTATATTTAGTTACTCATAATGATCCCTTTTTGTCCTCTCTCTGAAATGAAAGTCCATTCTAAAATGTCCACATATAATTAATTAAGTCCACCTCAACTTCATTCATACTGTACCCTTCCCACGAAATGACGCATTGTTGTCGAGGTGTTGGAATGGGGTGGGGTGCCACTGACGGAGCGCAGCTTCGAGGAGGTGTGTGCGGTGCTGGAGCGTGGAGGCGACAACGTCGAGCTGTTGGTGGAGCCCGCACCGCAGCTCGACGACCAGCCGCCGCCCACCGCGCAACCGCCGCTACTCCACCATTCGCTATATGGTACGCTTGCACTCGGACCACACAATCATCTCAACAAACACTTCATTCTACAAGCATCGGTACGACAACGTAACGAGGATTTTTAAACTAGAAAATTTTAATTGTGATTAATTATTTACGTAGGTATTTACAATATCCTCATTGACACTAGCTGATACTCGCTATTAAGCTGATAAAGTTGTCTTTTTCGTTATAATAGAACCACACTAATTATTAAGCGACTGCTAAAAATAACTGTAAAGTAAATGAAATGATTATGTTCAAATCGTTGACTATTATGCTATGTGATAAGATATAACAATGTAGAAAACCTCGGGGAGCCCTGATGAATTATCTGAATATAGTCTATATTTCTGTGCTTTTTTTTCTATCCTTTTTAATATTTTTTAGAGTTCTACTAGCGTATATAGTATTACTTTACCTTTAACTGTAAACATAAACTTTTAACACATTCACTGAAATTTTGTTTTTGTTTTCTAGCAGTTATTTCTAACATTTCTAGCACAAAATTATGGCACATGCTGTTACGTTCTGCACACTCAATTCTCAAGTCTTCTCCTCTTCCTACGGTATTTCTTGTGCTTTTTAAACTCTAGCTCTATCATTTTCCATTAGTATTATCTTTAAAATAACTCTCGGTGATGGTACATTAAAATATGTTTTGGTTCGCAGAACCGGATACCGACAAATCACCATCGTCGCCGACTCGACGGAAATTGCCGAAAACCCCGGTATAATACCCATACATAGGCTTTAATTGTAACAATATGTGTTGTGAACCCATAAGACATTGAGCGAGACCGCTCTCTCCTTCATAAACTCTAGTAGAGACTGTCACTTGGTGCCTACTCCTCTGCGCTTCTCGGATCATTCATTTATTAAGTGTGGTCTACAACGGTCATTGTGTAACTATTCCGTTACTTGATTATCATCTCAAACATTACCTTAAACAAATTATATTTTATCGTGGCATAAAAAATGTCTGATAGAGGTGATCAATTGACTGGAATCGTAATTCAAATTCATTAATCGTTAGTTGGTAACAGTATTTGAGGATGAGCTTTAAAGAGACGAGCCCCAGATCGATTTAAGATTAGCATACAACAGAGACATTTTGTAAACATTGCTGTTTCTGCAACTAAAAGTGAGTCTGCGTTCTTCTCTTTACAGATCGATTATTTAAACTGGTATCAGCGAAGACCTGTATGTGATATTTCTCTCACGCGTGGGTGCTTTTTATGTGAGAGACAAAAACGATTATTATGTTCAATGGGGCCGGTTTTAATAATCGACTTGTGACATGTGACGAAGAGTCGACGGTGAAGCTTTGTTATGTATCTTGCGCCGTTCGTTTCATGTCACTGAGCAGGCCACGTGACGCGATCACTGCAACTCTGACGGTTGAGTCCTCTGTCCAAACTGAATCTAAAGGCAACAGACATTGTAATCTACCATAGGAAAACCTTGCCTTTCGGTTTCGAATGGATCCAGGAACAGGGTGCAGGGGCTGGTCTCCACTGATCTGCTGTGATACTGTAGCACTAATCAGTCGAACATCTTCCACGTTAGTCTAGTTGTAAGAGATTAGTGTTTCTATTTACGACCGTAGATTTACATTAACTTTGTTAACCTTTACTATTTAGAGAAAGGGATGCTCTGTTCGTTTACTCGATATATTTATATACTTATTACGTATATTTTTAACTTTATTTGTTATCTATGTATATTCATTATACGTTATCGTTTATAATGATTATCCTAAGTGAAGTGTGTGAAAAAATACTACCTACTTATTTTCAGATTTTTATTTTTTCTATCACCCGACCAATTTCATAATGTCGCCATCGGCAGCAGGCGGACTTAGGGAACGATCGACAAATATACAGTAAAAGACGAAACACGTGACTATAAGTAAGTGTAGACAGAGGCTGAATACAGTTTTAGTGTTCGATGGTAGCTTAGGGGCTGGACCCGATACAGAACATCATCTATAGGATACTGTGGATGATTAGCATTGGTTATCTACTGGCAGTATAAACAAAAACGTAGTGAAGTTAGACCTCGCCGCCGCTTACAGCTTAGCCCATGACAAGAAAACTATAAATTCACGAGATAGACGATACGGCACTAACACGACACCGATAGAAAACGAAGAAGTACAATTGATACAGTAAGTTAACGGCAAGTGGGACGGTAGAGACGGCACTCGGCGGGAGAGGGTCGCCAGCGGGCGCCAGCGACGCGACCAACGCTCGCCGCCGCGAGACCACACCGTTTGTACCGTCTCATATCTAGCGCATCGAGTGTCTGTTACCGAGTCTTGCTGTTGACTTAGTTTAGTGTGATGCCGCACTTGTGTCGAGAGACGCCCGCGGTGGCTACTCGCGGTAGGAGCTTGGAGTGGTCGCAGCACGGCGCACCGCACGGAACACCTTGAGCGACAGGCGCGCACCGACGCTTGTCATGTGATGACGACACCTTACAGCGACACGATGTACATAACCGCTCCGCTCTTAATATTGTAGTTGATTGTTACTACCCGCTACTTATCGGTTGAGAAATGCATGATGTCGCACACGGTCGATATTGTGTGCATATTGAATTAGTAAAGAGCACCGTTAAACAAATGATGCCTTTGTTACGAGGCCGACCATGTGTTACAAATAATAACGGAGGAAAATATGTTACATAATTACAGAATTGTAAAATATACGTATGTAGAAATGCTTTTGAAATCTTCATACAGTTATGCAAAGTAATAAAATTTATTAAACGTCTTTGTGAAGGAATACGCAATGCAATGAATGCCGCCATGCTCTGCGGTAGGCTCATTTAACGACGTCAAAATACCGATACGCTTTTATTATGCGTTTCAAAGTAAGTGATCTTTTGATCTCGTGGCTATTGACATTTTATAGACGACAATACGAACACGAAGCTGTACAAATTATAGAGATAGCGTAGAGAAAATTAAAAGCTTCATCTATGCTTTAGAAACAGATTTTTAATTTAATTACTTTAAATATTACTTCTTGATCTGAACCGTAGAATGTATCTAAATACAATCAATCTGTTAGTAATATCTGGTAGAATTGAAATTTACAAACCATAGCCCCCTAATTCCTGAAAAGCTTGCAAAACCTTTTTTTAGGCACGAGTGTAGGTTTAGGCTGTCAAATAAATGCGTACCACTAGGGTGTTCAGATAAATAGTTACCTCAAAACGTAGGTACATGCAGCTTGTGAGACCAGTATCAGCATGGTACAGCTTCCTGCATGGCGGATGAGAAAATCCGGTTTTATTCATTACTTTGTGTTAATAGAAACGCCTCAGCCCGACGCATGTTACTTTAAAGTAATATTTTGAAGTGAATCTAACGAGTTCTGTTCTATATCAATGGTGATATGATTGCATCGCTATAAATTGCACAGAATGAACAAGAGTCTGACGAATTTCTCTCTTGATTGAATAGCTGATGGTTGCTGCATGATACTTGAGAAAGTACATTGCATTCCCCAAAGGTTACTACTGATTTAGATTTTGCATTACAGATCTTGGGAAATTAAATATTTTTGTTACAATTTTCGTTCATGCCTTTAAAAATCACCCTTGTTTGTTTCGTAGTCGTGTGTCACTCGAGTTGTATATACCATGTGACTTTGATGTACCAAGCTTTAAACATAAGTACATTTGAGGGTTATTCGCTTTTATCAACTAAGATAAAACACCATTGTCTTCAAAGTCCTCAGACTGAAGTCCGGATAATAACCCCTAAGGCACCGTCCTAATTGAATATCGCTCGCAAGACATAATCGTACGATCGTGCGCACGAGTTTGCGTTTAATACATACTGAGGCCCAAGTGTATTCGTTTTATAACCAATACTTAAGCACTGCGTTAGCGTTTCTCCATATAGGACCTCTCGCTTACGAGATAAATAAGTATTATACAAATAATGATTACACTAGAGTGTCAGGTCTGCATCAAGCGTCCTATTACAGTTCGAGCGAGAGCGTGTACTCGGACACTCAATAAAGATTATTATGTTTCAACGCAAATTTCTGCGCATCGCCAGATCAAATCGCGCGAGCGATCACCAACTAGGACAACGCCTGAGTCGCATTGTAATACAACTGCGTATCAGATAGTATTAGTTTACGCAAATGCATGTGTGTAGGAGCAAGAGCGTGCGGAGCGAGCTCGCGAGCGTCCGCCGGGCCGCGCTCAGCTGCAAGTGTGGTTCGAGAACGAGCTTCGCAAGCTGGTGGTGGTTCTCAACGCGGCGGATGACCTGCCGCCTAGGGACCACACCCTGGGATACGGCGACGAACCAGAGGCATTCGCTAGGATACGCCTCCTGCCATCGCTGTAAATATACCATTATACCATCATTTAACTAACTTTTTTATACCTAACTAGGTACGTCTCTTAAGCAAGACACCGTCCAGTAAGGTGCCACTACAAGCAGCAATGTGTCATCTGTACATTATGTAGCTTTTAAAATTACCATTACCAAGAGGAATAATAAATAATGTCTCGGGGAGAGGCAGTACAGTTGTCCACAGACTTATCTGATGATAAGTCTGCCTATGGTCATAAGTTTTTAATTATTTTGTTCGACAAGAAATACATTAATAACAATACATAAAATGCGTACTAACTCCTGCATGTCTTGTCACTAAGTGCTTAGAAAATGTCCCACAGCATCAACATCATAAGCAATGATTATTTTTAGAAGGAATTTTACTGGTGGCATCCCAGTGTGGCAGCCATTGCCTTTGTAGTTTTCTGTAGAATCGTAGTACAAAACTTATAATAAGTATGTATGTAGACCCTAATCGAGTTACAGTGTTTAATTTAAAATCTCGACGTTTATTTAGAGAGAGTTGCCCGCCAGTGGAGACAGACCCGGCATCGGCATCGTGCAGTCCATTGTGGAACGCAACCCTGAGCTTCGGTGGACTCACCGCAGACTTGCTGGCGGGCAGAGCTCTAGAACTGACCCTCTGGGATGCTTGTCCTGGAATCGACCCAGTGTTGATCGGGGAATGCACCGTGAGTATACTATTTAAACGCGAAAAATAGAATAAGATGTCTATTCTGTTCATGACCAAGATAATCATGAAAGTTAGTTCCTTAATCGCACAAGCGAAGTTTTAATGATACGATCAATTTATATAGAACATAACTGTAGTGGGCTTCGGTCATGAACAGAGATCGGAATAGGTAGAGTATGTTTACCTAAACTTCGAGGAACGAAGTAACATACAGTGGATAATACCTCGTCTAAAATCCCGGAACAATTATTATGACGTGATTTTTAAATCCAGGGAGATTTAAAAATCACGAAATATTTATTCGGGATTTTAGAGAAGGTATTTTCCACTTTATATTACTTCTTTCATCGAAGTTTAGGTAAATATACTCTACCTATTCCTCTACTCTACCTTTTATGATAGGAACTCGCAAAAGTACTGCTCGATCAAATTATTGGTCCTCGGGCTATATATTTCTTAAATTGAGCACAGCAATCAAATTGCAGATGGAGTTGGAAAAAGCTTTCGCAGAAGAGCGCGCTGTGTGGTGGACGCTAGAGGAGCGCGGGTCTCGGTCGGCGAACGCGTCGCCACGCGGCTCGCTCACGGGCGCGCGCGCCTTGCGACGCGGAGACTTCGCCTCGCAAAGATCTGTCTCAGGTGATACACTCTTTCATAAAACAACGTATACTATACAGTTGAACAATTTTATAAATTACTCCCACTGACCTTTTTGACACTATACAGGTTGTTACAAAATACCCCGTAAAAAATATAATTAATTATCAAAGCCAAAAGTTTTGTCAACCCTAGTAAGCTGTCATGCCAGGGACCCAGATTATTTAACAGAAGGGGCTACGTACCTATTTTGCCTAATAATTGTCTACTTTAATAGTTTTTCTATTTTTCATTCATAAATGTTTGCAACCTCAATACAAGGATTGTATTATACTCAAGTACTGGCTTCAAAAAATGTCAAGTTGGAAAAAAAAAAATTATTCATCAACTGAATAATTATGTTGTCACTGTATCAATTTCAAATGTGTTGACGTTTATTAAGAAAAAGTAAGTGTTCGTTTAGGTTGTTTCGTTAGGTTAGGTCTTTTAACATTTTTGTCGTTCCGCGAATTAGGTAGAAATGTAGATACATTCTGCGTTCTTTACTGAAATAGGGTTTTGCACATCAGTGAAAATAATAATATTATTTAATTATATTTTTTACGGGGTATTCTGTAACACGTTGTATAGAGTGTTAATATTCAATAATTTAAATTATTTTTTTGTGTTAATTTTAGTCATGGGATACTCATCCCCACTTACCTGTCCGGTAGTTGTGGTATAGTATACGGGTATGCGACCCCGGCTTCCCTAGCTATTACTGTCCCATCCCTTGCCCTCCTGGGCGGTAATATCCTACTTTTCCTATTTCCCACTCTAAATTGCCAATATTCCTTTTCACAACACCTATCCTTCCCTTTCCCTCCTTATTCGTGAGAACACAATGGTCAATCATATAAAAATTTAATTAACCAAAATGGCGGCGATGTGGTTCGCCACCCATCACGTCTCGTTTCTCACGGAGGCGAAAAGCGGTCCTTGGGCTCTGCCTACCCCTACAGGAAAAAGGCGTGATTTTACGTATGTATGTATATTCAATATTAGCTTATAGTCCATTGCTCTATTAACCGTTACTATTCCATTACTCAGTATTCTCCGTGGTACAGTGAGAAGCCGCTCGCTTTACAATCTGGAAATGTGGGTCCAAATCTTTCGAGGGCAATAACGTTATCTAGAAAATTACACACAGTTATTGCTCTCGGACTGCCTGTATCGCTGTAATCAGTAAAGATTGTTCACCAGAACACTGAAAAGTAAGATGGTCCATTAGTCATATACTCACTCAGAATAAAAGAGTTTGTTTAAACATTTGTACCCAATAATATCTCCTGACTGATCTTGTGAAGGCTTTGACATTATATAGTCTATTGCCAAACCAGTACAGGTCTAGCAGATTTTTATATAATTTAACCATTTGTCCAGATACATCATGAAATTTTTATAAGCGCATCGAGTTGCCCGTAAGAAAATCTACCATGTCCCCAATTTCTTTATTAAACATATTTTTAGATGACGTAGACTCGATTGGCGAGTGTGCGTCGTTGCTCCACCCCGACCACGCGTGGGTGGCCGGCTCGCGGCGCGGTTCGTCACAGTCGGAGACCCTGGAGGTGGAAGTGTATCAACTCGGAAAAGACTTCTCTCGTTCGTTGCCAGGCTCTCGCCGTTCCTCATTTCAGCAACAAGAGAAAGGTAAGGTTCTAGAATATACAAAGTAGGTCCATTATGTAATCAAATAAGTAGTTGTAGATACTGAATAATCGTTACAGATTATCTAAAAAATATTAATAATTGTAAAAATCTAGTACCTAATAATCTATTCCTTACAAGTTACAACATGCATTATTATGCAACTTGGTGAAACTGAAACGACCTCTCGCTGACCACACGCCTGTTCATTGATTGAGCATTGCAGAGCCCAGTAATTGACCAACTAAAGTGCCCTTAGTGAAATACAGGCATACAGGAATATTACCAGTTTTACTCACTTAGCAACATAATATCTACTTGGACCGGTCGCCATCGATATACTATCTAAACAAGATTAGCTGTCACGGCCCGAAAAGTGGTCACGAAAATAGAGCTACGGAGACGGTTGTGTCGCTATTTCAAATTAGTACGAGCCGACAACAGCTAGCGTAAAGACGTGTCGAAATGCCTCATTTGCGTCTAAAAACTGCCTTAATACACGTCGCAACAGCAAAATTTCATACGGAACATATATTTCCCATTAGTAGTAGTTAATAGTATTAGATTAAATGATAGATATCAGTAAGATATCACTAAAACACGAAATAATAAATATTTCTTTAAATATCTCTGCTACTAGTCCGCCAACCGCCAAGCTACCGGCCGACCAAATTATGTTTGCCACTACTGTCTAAACAAAACACTCAAACTACATGTAGTTCTCATAAGATTGTAGTTCAATTCTCGTTGTGCCACCAGCAAAGATAAGTTGGTCGGCCTACGTTGAGACTTGTCGCCCCCGTGCCTCCGGTTATCCCGTTCTCCCTTTCGCGCGTTGTCCGCCACTATCCCTGTCTCGTTCGTGGCGTGGCTTGAACGGTACTACGGCACGGGTATAATGCGCTACGGTAGGAACATCGTAGAAATAGTTTGAACGCTATACATAGTTGTTTTCGTAGTGTAAATATTGATACAGCATTGTACAAAAAAATTAATGTACAATGACCAATGCGCCTATAAAAACCGTTTACGTATTTCGTGGAGTTTCGAAGGTCGTAGAGCGTGGTGAGTGTGAGTATAGTGTAGTGAGCGGAGGGCGGGTTGCAGAGGGCGGCGCGGGCGCCGAGCCGGCGGGCTCGCGGCGCGGCGAGCGGCGGCGGTCGTCGTGCGTGCGTCGCGACCCCGACGACATCCTGCGCTCGCTGCGCGCCGTCAAGGGCGAGCTCGGCCGCACTCTCTCCCTCTCCGGCTCCACCGCCAGGCGTAAGTCTGTCCCACTCACCGCTGTGCCGCGCCGACTACCGCGATACACCACAAATACATTTATACATATTTCCGCGAACCCGATAAGTTGGACTCTATATACGATACCTTCTTCTGTGACATTTGTACGTAGGTGCTGCTACATGACAGAACAGCTAAGATTTTAAGTGTTTTATTATAACTATTTTGGATGCGACCCCTTTGTACGAGATCACTCTTTATTAATTTATATTTTTTCGTTTTACACGGTTTATTTTATTGATAGTCACGATCCAGTACGGTTTCATGCCTTCGAGCACCCCCTATTAAGAGAGAACATTACCCGATCACAGTAACATGTAAACACCGGCCCCGCCCGACTCCCTGTTACACCACAGCGATCACTCGACTATGCGAACATTGAGGGTAGTACTGATTTGTACTGTGTGCTTGTTTGGTCAGCAGCGACGGACCGTTAGCGCCTCGGTAAGCGACTGCTCGTTCGTGCCCGCGCCCGCGCGTGCTCCCTACAGGGTTTGTGACGCGATCCCTTGTGACGTCCGACCGCCGGGCCGCCCGCCACGTAGTAGCATGGGTCATACATCGCTTGCGCGGCGGCCGCGCCCACGCACCGTTCAATGTGGCTGCGCCCGACGCTTCTCATCACTTCACTGTGTCTGTACTGTACTGTCCTGACGCATGCCCGGCCGCGGGCGATCACGCTCACTTCATCTGTCTCTGTGTACCGTCTGTTCGGCTGCTCGTCTACGTTCATCTCGATGGCACTGTGCCGCCTAGGATGTTTGGACTCCATTACTCTGCGATGTCACTCATTGTACCGATGCGCATTCTATTAGATTTCTTGTACATAATTATTATCCTACTTTTAGGCCGTAGTAAGTTTTATTCCATACATTTCATTTGAATTACCTGAACTAGGGAATGTAGATAATTAATTTCATACATATCTAGCATCATAGGATGCAAACATAAATTGCGGTCGCGCATGGCGTAGCGGACGCGCGGCTATCTCGGCCGGCGGTAGTACGAGCTGATGCGACTCTCTACGGCGCAAGTTTTCCTTACATTCGATATTACCTAAATGGCTGCTCATAACACGGAATGCTTACCATAATAATTTGAAGTACGCTTCAGATAACTATTAGACTCGACTCCACTTTTGGCTGCACACGTTAAAATGCTTTCTCTTTCATTGATGTGTTTAGGAGACGTTAAAATTCAAATCTATGTAAACAAAAACTATATACATTGGCACGAAGCTGTTTGACGTGCTTATTTTATGTCCTAATTGTTATTTTCATAATTTTGAGTGTTCATTTGAATGGTTTTGAATATGATTTTGTTACGTTATACATGTTTTAAAGCGATAAAAAAAATAGAAGAAAGTTATATTTATATTAACCCATGCGCAACTTCGTTAGTCGTATACGGTATCACATAAAAGTCCTTATTGTACGGGCGATACCTAATTCAGATGCACCCTTTGTTCCGCGAGCGCACTAGGTGCTTGTCTATTTTTGATATTACATAATCATGGAAAATGTAATACAATAACTCCTGTTTTGTCATAAATTCGATCTGCCGACTTCAACCACCATTAGAACCAGGGGAAATTCAAATATATCCGTGTAAAATTCTAAAATTAAAAGATCAAATCGCATTGTATCGGTGTGATCATAATGCGCCCTCCACTGAGAAAGAAGAGTTTCTGCATTCCAGCACGATTTTATGAGACTTACATTTTCTTTTTTAACGTTGCCTATATTAAAGTAAATGCCTGAAAAAGTTTTTGGTTTCGCTGTTCAAACCTAGGGGGAATTGGGGATGATACATGTATCGTGAGTGAATATTACTCGTATATCAACATAGCCGATGTGTGCATAGTCACCCCTAATTATACTTTAAAAATAAAGCCACATTAAACTGTTATCACATTTCCTAATTATACTAACTGACTTCGACCTATTCGACTCATTTTTTTTGCCAAATTTTAAGACCACATCAAGCCGTTTAACCCGTGTCCTAACTTTTAACAGACTCCAAAAAGAGAAGTTTCTATGAACATTAAATTCCACTGTACATTTTTTTTTGTCGCTAGTGTTTTTTTATTTCCCGCGTTATCGTTGCGGGTAAACTTGAATCGCCACTGGTACTACTGGTGAATAAAGCCGGCGCGTCGTCACCCTTATTACTAAAATTGTAAACCACGAACCTATTTATCACATGCCCTAAATTACTAACTGACTTGGATCAATTCGACTGTATATTTTTTCGACTGTGCAAGAGTTATTGTGTTTGTATACCTACCATGTTTTTTTTTACAAGATCAAAAATTGAGCAATAAATGTATAAACGCTGGTGTGATGGCTGAATATTCGATCATACCAGCCCTACCTATTTGGCTGACCACCAGTCAGCAATCGCGCCTGCGTTCTTACATTTAAATTCGATTTTTGAAAGAAAAACAGGGTATACAGCTGCATTGTCGTGTGGTGGTGTCTTATGGCTCGTGTCAGTGGTGGTTGTGGTGGGCAGGCACGGCGACGGGCCGCAAGGGCAGCATGTGGGCGGCGGTGCCGGCGGCGGCGGCGTGCGGCGCGGCGGGCGAGGACGGCGCCGTGCCACTCGGGCCCGGACAACTGCCGCCGCGCAGCGCTACGCTGCCGCCACTGCACGCTGAGATCAACCTTAGCATCATCATGGTCAAGGGGCAGCTCGAGCTCGAGGTACGCACATACACACTGATCTACCGTGCCCGGGTATATTCTCAAAAAGTTTCTCTGTGCACATCAAATAGGACAAGAAACGCTAAGGCATGACACCAGCTTAATCTCTAATTTCATGAGATCTGCTTCAAATTTTCTGCTGCTCTATTCTACTGTTTCTAATCTGTCTAACTCCTCATTTTGGTATGGTATTTTTAGGGTTCCATACCTAAAAGGTAAAAAAGGAACCCTTATGGTGAGACTTCGTCTGTCTGTCTGTCTGTCTGTCACAAACATATATATTTCAGGAACCGCTAACGCTATCGATTTGAAACTTGGAATAATTTTAGATCTTTTTTACCCGCATACATCGCAAATGAAAAAAAAATATTTTTACTTTTACTTTTTTTATAATGGGGGACGAAATAGGACATCAAAACATCAAAGTGAGACTACTATATCGAGTGGGGTATCATATGAAAGGGCTTCATTTGCACATCTGAAAACAGATTTTTATTTTGGCTTATGTGACGTAGTTTTTGGCTGATAATCAAAAATGTTAAAAAATTTACATGAATAGTAAAATTACTTTAATACGTCCAAAGATGGCATGGAACCCTCGGTGCGCGAGTCCGACTCGCACTTGACCGGTATTTTTTTTAATGTAACCGCAACACAAACACAATTACAAACACAATTACACAGTTATTGAAATATTGCTGTATCAATTTTTTCGATTATGTATATCATTAATTTTACACCATAAGAACATTTGCTTATTTAAATAACAGTAATGCCATTTTCAGTTTTTTTTTTTGTTTTTTTAGTTTTTTTTTACTGTACTATTAGTTAATTCTTTATTGTGCAATTGTATGTGCATGGCAGAGGGTCCATGAGGTCTCTGTGGTCCCAACGGAAGACCAGCGTGGCTTGGCAACAAGCCACTACCGGACCCTTTCGTAGCAAAGTTATTTTTTATAATTATCTTATTTTAGTTTTTAATTCATGTGTCTACTGTCGTGTTTTGTTATTTTGTTAATATTTTATATTTATTGATTATTGCTACGAACAAACTATTTTCTTCTTCTTCTTCAAAAAGTGAGAATATTGCCGGCTGTACGGTGCATGCATGTTCCCGGTAAACTTTCTTATTTTGGGTAAATTGCCGGCAATATTCCCAAGGTGGCTGGAAATATACCCAAAATATGGATATTTACCGGAAATATTTCCAGTGGGAATGTTTCCGGGAGTATATTTCCAGTCATAAAATAAATCCAGAAATTCAGTCACAGTTTGCCTGTTACTCCTTTGGTCACCAAGATAGGCAACTATTCAATTGCCTATTCATTAAAAGAGCCATGTTATACCTATTTATGGCAGGTGTCGCACGCTCGTCGCGTATACGGCGTCAACGGCGAGGTACCAGACTCTTACGTCAAGTGCTACCTGCGCGACGGCGACAAGTGGCTGCACAAGCGCAAAACTCGCGTCATCAGGAGAACTACAGAGCCACACTTCAAGCAGACGCTAAAATATCAGGTTCAATTTCATACATACTAACTATAATTAAGTTTTTAATTCTTTGTATAATCATAAATCTTGGGGCCAAATCTATTCATATAGATTGAAGCAGTTATAAGTTTTACGTTCCACTGACCTGGCCTCCCACTAGTTAGACTGACGACATTGTGCGAGTCGCAGGCAGCCTGTGGATGCAAATAGCCAATTGTCGTTTATTGTGGCGTTCCAGGAAGGAGGCCTATATGTTCAGCCGTGGACGTCTTCCGGCTGGTGGTGATGATGATGATGAAATCTTGGCGCCTCATAATATTTATAATCAATCTTGTCGATTTGAGTAGTTTTAAGTTTTACGTTCCCCTGACCTGGCCTCCTACTGGGTAGAATGACATAATTCGGCGTATCGCAGGCAACCGGTGTATGCAAATAGCCAATTGTCGTTCGTTATGACCTATGTCAGGCAGTGGACTTCTACCGGCTGATCATGATGAGGTTTTACGTGACTAAAAGTGACTTGTTTTTATATATTGCATGTAGAGTTTATATTGGGCAGGCAACCGAGGCGTTGGGCCGCACAGTGGTAGTGATGCTATGGCAGCGGTGTGGCGGGTTCGAGCACAACCTCGCGCTGGGTGGCGCCGAGATCTCGCTAGAGAAGCTAACCCTGCCGCAGCGCACGTACGGCTGGTACCCGCTGTATCCAGCCACGTCCTTCGCCGCCGACGAGTCGCCCGACTGATCGAGAGAGCCGTCGCCGGAGCGCCGCGACGACTACTAGCGCACCCACGACGGCTCACATGCGTGCCCGCTAAATGTTCCCTCATTTGCCGTGCAATTCGCCATCGCCCACATAATGCTGCTACACTCAAATTATATTTTTTTGAAGCTGTAAATATTGGTGTATTATCCGTGCTAATCTGCTTAATGAAACCTTCAAGAACCGTGACGTCATTTCGACTCAAAATGACTAAATATATTAGTGTAAGTTTGATATGCATCATAGTCCTCCAGGGCAGGCCCCGTCGGGACTTGAAACAACACCACTTAGATTGTAGTTTCAAAAGGAGCTTAATGTAGAGAAGTGCTTCGAAGTATTTAAATGTGTATTTCTAAATATAAACCTGCTAACCAAAGATTAAGAATTCAGTCATTCTTTATCAGCTCAAAATGTAGTTTTCGTTATAAAACGACTTCAATGTTTGTGCGGAATAAATATAGAGATACAATGTATTGTAGCTAATTTGTGTTAAATGTATAAAATAGTATGTCTGTGTACACAATGTAATTCAATAAAATTCAAATTCATTAGATATACGATCAAATCGTAGCGCAGTTAATGTGAAGTACAATATAGACTCAATAATTCTAAAACTATATACTTACCAGAATGTAATTTTTTCACTTTCAACTTTATCAGAACATTTTAAGATTATTCGAAATGGACTCGATTGCGATACCGGCAATGTGAAGGCAGCCTGTCTCGATATTGGATATATTCAAATGTCTCGATATTGGATTGAATAATGTGAAATCGTTCTTACTCGTAATAGGTAGGTACTTCTTTTCAAAATGTTTCTACCATCATTGTACTTTCGGTGTTAGGATCTGTGTTGACAATAGGTCTCTTATCTGCTAAGTACGTATATATCACACTAAGTCACTCGTACCAACCGTACTAAATCATTTGTAAAATATACATCACCAATTATAACCCCAACTTCGACACTTTGCCTTATTAATACATTTCTATAGTTATTCTAGTGAGTAAGCGCGTCTAGATACTATTCTTCCAAGGTTGTGCTTTAGTGATTTTTCCAAAGTATACCTAATTGATTTACAAAGATCTTTAAACCGTTGTAGTATCGAACATTAAGTTTTATGTCAAAAGTCTTTCTCTGTACATAAATAATATTGATTTTTAAAATATTCTACGCACAACATTTTCGTGATAGGATTTGTAATTAATCTTTTATAATGATCTTAAATGGAAACAAATGTACACATTCCTGACAAATACTATTTAAAAATTTCGAATACCCGACAATTTTATGAATACGTATTGTATGTAAGTACATGCAAACCAACCATGTCCTCTTTAGATGGAGTTCTTGGGGTAGCTACATTCAATCATATTCCTTATCATAGGTACCCAATCATAGGTATTAGTATCCTCAGATAGAATACCCACAGTCACGCATTGTAGAGAGACACGATCTAGCTCATACTTCATTAATTAGGTAAATTATTAATATGAGATGAATGATATTTTGGTCATCGGTGTTAGTAACAAATTACATATTCTATGCGATATACTCGGTGTTATAATATCTTGTCGAAATCTGTGTTCTTCCAATGCTGTCGTAGCTTAGTGGCTCACCTGACAATACTTGATTCGCATACTTCGGGCACTATCGATTATAACCTTGTATACGATGGTGTTACCCGTGGGGTGTCCGGGTAAGAATAGCGCCCTCCCATCTCCTCCCGTTGCGTGTCCTTAAGAGGGAATTCAAGAAGACGGGCAGCAGTCTTTCTATTAGATTACCTACTACCTATACTGCGATCCCCTATAATGCGATTTTTTTTTTTTTTTGACGCGGGGGTAATCTTCGAAAGATCCCCGGGAGCTGTGGGGCTCGACCGGGGTATGTGGGATTCTTACCCACTAAAACCCCCGCGGCTGTCGCATCGGCACATGAGAGGGGGGGACCCCAGGGCTCTCCGGTGGGATCTGCACCAGGGGCCCCTCAGTGCCTTGCCTTTGAGCCCGCCGCCGGGGGGCGCATTGTAGCCCCCCGGGAACCAGTCACGGTGCTCACGGGGACGGGGGTCGCAACCCCGCCGCCGTCCTCCTCGGAGTCGCCGCCGTACTCAATGGACGCTCAAGGGGCCCACACCCCGAGCGTCCAGCGACTCCGAAGCCCCTATAATGCGATTATGGCAACCTCTCTCTTCTAAGACGGAGGCCTTTGTTCAGTAGTGGACATGTTTTGGTTGCTGGTGCTGATACGATGGTGATTGAAAGACAAGCGGCTAGTCCCTACCGAGCAATGTCGTCGCTCACCGCCGCGATACACGAAAATGTTAAAAAGGAGACGCCACTCACTCACTGTCTTTTAGTCCGCAAAACGTTGGAGTTTCTTGGACGAGAGTAGGAAGCGTCATCTTGTAGGATCATGGTTAAATTTCCCAAGAGAGAGAAATATTTAACTATATAATTAAATACTCAAATAATTCGTAAAATGCCTAAAGTATTTATCAGGTGTAAGTATATTTTTACACTATAATTTTTGTATTCAATTAATTTGGAATTACAAAAATAGTATTTTAATAAAAAATGATAATACATATAATATCAATTCTAACAGAATGTTGGGATCGATCAAAACTACTTACGCTTATTATCTTGATATATTAGTGTAAAACAAATGAATATTCTTATGTAAGTGAACAAGTGTAAAGACATAATCTAATATTATTGTGCCTCAATGAGTCCTTATACCGCTGAGTGGTCGTCGTACCTCCACTTGCCACATATCCTCGGTACTATCGCGAACTATTGTGATATGGTATCGGATATCATACTATGTACCTAATACTTTTCTGACTTAAGTGTTTTATATTGTTTCTTCCTAGACACAATCGTTTCTGTAGTTCGTTCCTAGACTAATACTTAAAATAAATTTAACACCTAATTTTTATTAAAAAATTATCTCTAACAATCGTGGTAATTCCCATGTGATTCCTATTTGTCCCCACTGTTAACGTGACCATTGGCAATTAGTAACGTTGCCAGGTAACAACATAAAATAAATGCGGTCATTCCAAATCACCCAATTACCCACCGGCGTGGTAAGGTTAGGTCTGGTTGGATCTCCTTGTATCATCTAATTAATTTAACTTATCTAATTAATTTTACGCTTCTGTTACCACAGTTGGAAACCAGAAACAAAAAATAGCGACCATTCTTGATCCAATTTTGGTTCAAGGCTCAATTAATTACTAATGAGTTATCAGTATAGCTTGCAACTAAATAGTCACCTCTTCTTACGATATCACCTAATGATCAGCATTTGTTTCGTTGACAGTGAGGATAATGGGGGTTGTGAGATCCATCATAAGTAATAGTTAGCACTTTTAATGTCCTGGTATTGACCCCAGTTAAGATTCATCGATAATTATTTAATGCGACACTTTGGTAGCTCGGAATATGTAGGCATATTATTATTACAATGCTAATGTTAAAATTTATCTTCAGTATTAATCTCGGAAGCGGAACTATACAAATCATAGTACGTAACAAATATGTGTGTCAAAGTATATTATTAAATAAATGTGATAACAAATGAGTTTATTATAGCGATATAAAACAACAATGTTCGGTGTTTTATTTAATTTTATTAATCAGGAAGAAAGCTTACTTAGAGATGTTATACACGTAATTGTTTGCACCCATATAATTAAAATAGCGTCATCCGCAGGCCGTCTACACAGGATAGTGAATATTTAACGACCGAACAACATTTTACAGAGTTCTTAAAACAAATAATGCTAAACTAAAACTTAAGGCACTTACAACACTGACTGGGCTGCACTAGTCATTTTCAAAATTCTAAGCTAGCGCTTACAATATAACCAGATTATCAACGTAAGGTAGTGTTACAGTATAACCAGATGGTCGACGTAATTGTGAATTATAAAGCGCAATATCTTACATGACAGGGACAACCAGTAAAAAATAGAGCAAGATTTAGCCACTAGAACTGTAAGAACAAAGCAATGGCAAGAGGGCAAATCGCGGGCAACTGATGAATGGCGTTCTAAGGGAGAGCCCTATGTTCAGTGGTGGACGAATACCAGCTGATGATGAATGAATGTGATCCAGTATGTACGAGTTGGAGTGGTCTACACATGTCGGTAGTCCGCAGGTCCGCAGGCATCCTGCACATGTCGTAGTAGTGCGGCGGCCGCTTCAGCACCGCTTCGAGCTGCGCTCGCTAGACGGGACCACCACTCGCGGTTCGCGCAACGACCTTAATGACCATACGCCTCGATTACATTAGTCAATTCCACCAGTTATGATTGATGAATTTACACTAAAATAAGTTTGCAACTGGATCGTCAAAATGCTAGTTTTTGACAAGATTGTAGAGACCTTGTGCACCTCGTGGTGGGGAGCCGTCAGGCGTGTCGCTTTCAATCAGGTGGACTATTTACTAATCAGTCTGAGTAGTTTGTAAGGCAAAAAGAAACGTATCCACTTGCAGCATTGTGCAACTACAGTCTACACAATGTCCTGTGTAGATGTTTTTGTCTAGAGAATATAAAACAAAATACGAATTGGAGACGCGGCATTATGCAAACATCGGTAAGTGAACACATTAGATATGTTTTAGACATGTTCAATACAAGAATTATGAGGAAATAATTGCTGTGTTAAAAAATACTAAAACACTATTTAAAATATTATGTAAAATTTTACCAATTACTTTAAAACAAAAACTCCTTCTTGCCGTCAAATACAACGGCAATCGAGCGCAGAACGTAATAAATTTTTACATTTACCAATAATTATAATATGCGGTTAATTATCAACGACAGATTAATTGTAGTAATTATACTAGGAACCCTAGGAATGACTTTATGACTTTAGCGACTCTCCACCTATACGCCAGTGGAAATTAGTAGCGAAAAAAAAATGAACTAGATTAAATTATGGCCATTACCATCCAAAAGGAAGACTTTGAAACATTTTCTATCAAACCGTGTTGTAGCTGAATCGAACGAACTACCAGAAAACGTTATGATGGCTCTAACTTTAAATGCTTTCAAGAATAGACTGGATAAAATACGTCAAACAATATGATACACACGCATCAGTTTTATAAGCTGCTAGTGTGCTTACTAAATAATAATAGATCATTAGTTCCTTAGTATGAGTGAATAATTGTACTTTTTGGTAACAGAACTGATTCCGCAGGCGAACCATGTCCATGGTTAGTAAATAAATACAATAGTCAAAACGGATAGGAAATTGACAAAATCCATATTGCGCTACATATTAACGTAATAAAATAAAATAAAACTGGTTCTACAAAATGTAAAAACTACGCGTCGTGTAAACCTAGATTATTTAAATGATAATAATAGATATTGTAAATATTAACTTACCGTTAGTGAATGTAACAAGTCTGGATCCCAGCGGATACCCAGTGAGCACGCAGCACGCTTCCGACTCGGTGACGGTCGAGGCGTACACACCGCGACTGTCTACCGGCAATGTCTACAACCAACGCACCATGAACACTCGTACTAGAAATTTGGTCTCTTTTCCAAAGACGATTATTATATAATGTACACTGATTGCTTACGTATTTCTTTTTGTTTGAATTAAACCTGTTAAATCCCTTTAATGGGCTTCAAACCCAAATCAAACCACTCAAATCAATAATAATATACTCAAATCTGAAGTTTATTTGTACGGGCCATATTATAAGGATAACATAAAGGTTGTTTTTTTTTCTAAGCTTTAAAAATAGCAAACAAGTATGCGATGCATTGCTAACGCAGCCGCCTTCCAATAACAGTGTCGACTGCAACCAGCCCGTGTGGACCGCACGCTACTGTATACCAATTGTCATTGGCTGGCCACCGACCAGCCAACACTACTGTGTTCATACATTTATTGATTCGTATTTCGATCTTGTAAAGAAACATAGATAGTGGCGTGCACAGAAAGTAGGCAAAAATATCTGCGAGTTATCTGTACTCTAAGCTATTTGTTAGTGGGCCACCACAAACGCCCTTAAATTAACTAACATTACAGACGTATCCATTTACATTTAAAAACATCATGTAAATATATTGTCAGTAAAAAATATATTTAAATTAAGATTATTTAGAGAAATCGTAAGGTAGGCAAAGTCTTTTTGTGCGTATGGACCTTCGAATAATCTTAGTACAGTTTTTATATGTAAATTAATATGTCTATAGAATCTACTATCTTATGGATATTTAAAATAGTATACTAATATACATATAATAGGTTAAACAAGCCGAATACGTTTCTTTGCCTACCCTCTGTGCATGCCACTGAACACAGGGTTAGGTGGAAATGATAAAATTATCAGCGGTGTGTACCTGCTCGACGGCCTGGTCCATAGAGACGGCCAGGACCCACTCGCGCGCGTCCTCTAGCGCGGCGCCGCGTACGCAACTACGTGCCAGAAGCAACGGCGACCGCGACCAGTCCGTGCACTCTGCGACCAAAGAGGTCTTTACTTACAATTGCATCAACAAAGACCTCCCCTTAGAACGGAGGGGAACGGAACTGCCATAATCCCCACGCTTGGCAGGCGGCTTGGGAATCGCAGTATAGGTGGTACGTAATCCAATAGAAAGACGGTGCTGCCCGTCTCCTAGTTTTCCCTTAGTCGCCTCTTACGACACCCAAGGAGGCTGGAAGGAGGCTATTCTTACCCGGACACCCCACGGGTCATCATCATCATCATCATCAGCCGGAAGACGTCCACTGCTGAACATAGGCCTCTCCCTTAGAACGCCACGCCACCCCACGGGTAAGAATTGCATAATCCGATCTTACTGACACTCATTAAACTTAAAAAGAAAGTCTTAGGCCACTTCAACACGCTACGTAAAGTCGCCAGGCCTATGCAAAAAAATTGTGTCTTTCCACACACGAACTGTGTACACTGCTTCGGTGCGGACCAAAAAAAAAATGTTTTGTGCCTAGTTCCGACAAAATTGGGACCTATCTGCAGCAGACACGGTGAAATTTCTTAGTGTGTACAAGCAGCCTTATAGTGTACTATTTTACTTGTGTTTTTTACCGCAAAGTGTTGATAATCCATGGGAATCTGCAATCAGTCCAAGAACTATAAGCGGATGTGTGGATTTAAGGATGAGGTTAAGGCTTTAGACTCTACAGTCCTTTTTCCTTTTCTAGGACCTTTGTAACCGTTTTGTTTTGCGAGAGTTTACAACCAGAGCTCGGGTGAGGACATTCGTGTGGTAATTTAAACATACCGAGTGGAGACCGGGTTAGAATTGCATCCCCCAATCTCATCTCGGTGGGTGTCGTAAGAGGCGACTAAGCGAGAACAAGAAGACGGGCAGCAGCGTCTTTTCTTGTATTTATCTTCAACCTATACTGCGATCCCCAAGACGCCTGCCAGCCACGCGTGGGGATTATGGCAACCCCTCCCTTCTAAGGGGGAGGCTTTTGGTTCAGCAGTAGGTGTATTTCGGCAGCTGACTATGTTGATGAAGTGGAGGCTCTCTCTGAGGCGTATTTCCTCCACAGCAGGGACTTCTAGATACTGGTGAATTTCACCGGTGGTAGTAAGTTGCGGTTAGGTAGTATTCGCAATAAATGAAGAGCGTGTGAAAATAAACTATGTATACCGAAGTCCGTGTAGTCCAGCAGGTGTGCGGAGTCCTCGTCGGCGGCCTCGGCGAGGTCGAGGCAGCGGTTAAGCAACACGAACGCCTCGCGAGCGCCCGCGCCGCCCTCCGAGCGTACTGCCGACCCGCACACGTAGTACGCTGCCCGCAAACACACGCATCACCACATATACAGATTTACATAGATAACGCAAGTATCACGATTTGTATTGAAACCAAGCGTGCCGACTTCTTAAAACCTTTTTTTTTTTTTGTTGCGGGCGAAATCTTCCAAAGATCCCCGGGAGCTGTGGGGCTCGACCGGGGTATGTGGGATTCTTACCCACTAAAACCCCCGCTCCTGTCGCATCGGCACATGAGAGGGGGGACCCCAGGGCTCTCCGGTGGGATCTGCACCAGGGGCCCCTCAGTGTCTTGCCTTTGAGCCCGCCGCCGGGGGGCGCATTTTAGCCCCCCGGGAACCAGTCACGGTACTTACGGGGACGGGGGTCGCAACCCCACCGCCGTCCTCCTCGGAGTCGCCGCCGTACTCAATGGACGTTCAAAGGGCCCACACCCCGAACGTCCAGCGACTCCGAAGGTTGCCCGTTGTTTATAGCCCCGGGCTCAGGGCTGGGGAGCGAGACGTTGGGCGGCGCCTTCGTCGCCGAGCGGGATCAGCGCGTTCGCGTTCCCGCTCGGCGACCTCCTTTTGGGGCATGACAGGCTCACAAAAGGCGGCCATCGCTCCCCACGCCGCATCCCCGGACAGCATAGCCGACACTACGCTGCCCAAGACTTCTTAACACCTACTGTGACGTCACAGCCGAAATTTAGTGACGGGAAACCCAAACCGATTTTTTTTTAGTTTTTGTGGCTGACCGGCTGCACGTCTGCAACAACAGACGCGCGCGGACTGTAAATTAGCGGCGACCAACCCCGGGTTCAGACACGCGAAGTACATGCATTTGCGTTATCTATGTACATCTATATCTGTGCGCATCACTCACTCACCTTTATCCCGTCGACCCAGCATACTATATTATACCATATTACGGCAAAGTCAATTACACCCTTACCAGATATGTAATATTTAAACGCATCTCGGTATACGTTCCATTTATACTCATGTTGAAGTTTTTTTAAGGGACTGATATGTCCGTCGCCATTTTTTTTAAATTAGGTATACCATCGTTATACTATAGGTATACAGTTATTTTATGTACCTCCCATATCAAAGTTCAATCTAACAAGATGTCGTTGTGTCAAAAAAATCGCTCAGCTAACCGGGTAAAAAATGTATATCTCGCTACGCGCCTACGTTACACGTAGCGCTTGCTACGAATCACGTAGTAGCTGGCTACGGCAGTAGTAGCCGCTTGCTACAATTGTCGTAGGCAGTGAGTGCTAAAAATATTTAATGCAAACAAAAATCTAGCGATAAATTATTTTGTGCCTCAACTTTACCACTTACTTAAGTAGTGTTATTAGAATTATAAAACACTTAGATATTTGAGAAAAAGCGGAATCATACAACAATATCCTGTAGTCACAAAAAATCTTCCTCATCATCATCACCAGCCGGAAGACGTCCACTGTTGAACATAGGCCTCCCCCTTGGAACGCCATAATAAACGACAATAAACAAGATGACTAATTTTGAAAAAATACTGTATAATGTACTTACGGGTCTACTATTGCCGAAAATACTCATATTTTTGTATTAAATTTACAATTAATAGCAACATTTTCAATTTTTAAAATAGTGTTTGAATTTCGCTCCAAAACGATGGCCGGTCCATGGCGCCATTTTGTGACGTCACTGCGGTGTAAATAACCATCTGTCTAGGTATAAAAGTGAATCATTGTATGAAAGAAAAAGTTGAAATGACAGTTTGACAGTTGTTTACACAGGATTGACGTCATTCACGTTTATTACAAAATAGCGATTAGCTGTATTTGAGTAATTTATTTGCTTAAATATCACGAAAATCTCTATTATTATGAAAATGAGATGCATTTTTGGAATCAGTGCAATCTGTTCTAATATTTAAAACTACAGATTTATTGGTATTGTGTTGCAGTCATCATGCCTATTGGCTATTTGCATCCACCGGTTACCTGCGACGCGCACAATGTCGTCTGTCCACCTAGTGGGAGGCCTACCTACGCTGCGTCTTCCGGTTCGCGGTCGCCACTAGAGAACCTTTCTTCCCCAACAGTTATCGGTTCTTCGAGCGATGTGGCCTGCCCATTGCCACTTTAACTTGCAGATTCTGAGAGCTATGTCGGTGGCGAATCTCCTCATTGCGGATTCTGTCGCGCAAAGAAACTCCGAGCATAACTCTCTCCAAAAAAAAAAATCTTATGTTTACTTTAATATAAAATGAATTAGGAATGTCCTCACCAACATCTGCAACAATAATGTCCGTATAACGAGGCAGAGCTCTCGCGGCTCTTGAAGCCACTTGTGGAACATGGAGGGCCATCAGTAATGTCACCGCCTGAAATAACGCATGTCTTAACGTTTCATTTTAGAAAAGCTTCCGAAATTCTAACATACTTGAGCGTATGGAAACTTAATGTTATTATCAAGGACAGTTTTATACGATCTGAGAGTTACCGACGTGGCATTTTTACTGTTGGAAATTTATTTTGAGACTATAAATGCTTTAAATAGTAGTTTATATAGGGTAAAGCCAGGATAGTTACCCCAGGGGTAGAGTTTTATTATACCTTCGGAGTCGCTGGACGTTCGGGGTGTGGGCCCTTTGAACGTCCATTGAGTACGGAGGCGACTCCGAGGAGGACGGCGGCGGGGTTGCGACCCCCATCCCGTGAGCACCATGACTGGTTCCCGGGGGGCTACAATGCGCCCCCCGGCGGCGGGCTCGAAGGCAAGGCACTGAGGGGCACAGATCCCACCGGAGAGCCCTGGGGTCCTATGTCTCATGTGCCGATGCGACAGCCGCGGGGGTTTTAGTGGGTAAGAATCCCACATACACCGGTCGAGCCCCACAGCTCCCGGGGATCTTTAAAAGATTTCCACCGCGTCAAAAAAAAACGGTATAGTTGCCTCGATTGTAATTTCTCTGGTTTGGCGGATGAATCACACGTCATTTTATTTATCTGTCGAGAGACTACAACTACCACTAAGTTCACCGTGTTGCATGTTTCTGTGCAATTGCATGGAAAGCCAAGGTGCGATAAAAGTTTTTGCGAGATAAATGTCCTCTTTCTCAGCGGGGCATCGATCCTAAACGTAATTTACATGGATTAGGACTATCCCATCTATGGGATAGATGCCCCAATATGTAGAGGTCCGTAAAAATCGCCAATACTCTGGAAATATGAAAGATAATGGTATTTCCATTCATAAATTTGAAGATAATAAACCAAATTACCTACCCGTATTACAAATAAAGTATTTTGCATTTTTTACTGTGAGATATAAAGTAATTTCAAAAAGTGTGGCAACTATCTGAGTTTTACCCTAAGTGTTACATGTCACAGTTCGGTCCAGGGAACTCATAAATAATCCACTCAACTACAATTTCCATGAAAAGTTTTATGTATAAAACACACAAGGTCGTGTGCAAAACCATGGAATGCAAGTGAAATTATAAAAGTTTCTAATGAAATTACGCAATACCAACCTGCATAGACCTGCTATCAGCACCGGCAGCCACCATCACGGTAGCGGTGTCGCACAGCGCGGTGAAGGCCTTCGGAGCCACCGACACTCGCACCAGTAATTCACTACAGATTGCTTTGGCCAAGTTCGCGTCGTTGCCGGAGTATAGTTCTTTGCCCGAATCGTCAGTGTTGAGGTACTGCCGTAACATCTCCAACACTTGAGAGAGTACTTCGGGCACTTCTTCGCTTTCTATGTCAACACCTTCCATACGCTGGTTGAATTAAAAAGGGTAAAAATAATGAGGGAAATAGTTTGTGTTGTTCGTTTGATTTAAGGTGCGCGTCCATTGGTACGATGATTGGTACGATTTGCCGATGTCATGCGTCCACTGTATACGGATTTTTTGTTTAGTTACGAGTGTTTTCTTGTCGTGAGTTGACGTATTCGGTAATGGAGATTGACGAAGATATTATTATTATTAGTTGCTTGTTGGAAGATGAAGAAAAACGTAGAATGTGGGTTCATAATATCAATTTGAAGCGACCAATTTTTGGAGAGAATCATTCATTATTTGTTCCCGATTTACTTTATGATGAAGAAAGATAAATAAATAATTATCTTGGGACAATCCACACACGGTCATCCGATCCCTATGCAGAGCCTGTACTATGGAAACCAGACAACTGATACTAATACTTATATACATTTTTTTTTTGTAAATACATACTTAAATAGATAAGTAACACCCAGACGCTGGGTGGGTCGTGGGAATCGAACCCACGACCCATCGGTTAGCAGCCATTTCATTTTTAATTACATTCGCATGCCAAGAGCTAAATTCATGAATCTATATGGTTTACTCAAACTCCATTTGACGAAACAAAACACGACATTTAGAAAGGCTGTGGGTCCAGAAGAAAGACTTGTAGTATGTTAAAGGTACGTTTATTATATTAAGGAAATGAAAAAAAGAAAAAAAAGCATTATTTTTTTTGACCATATTTCCCAATTCCGTGCAAAACTCAAATGGTTACCCATTCGTCTCCGGCGAAATGTTCACATTTTATCTCTTCTCTATAATATATTGTTTAACCCTTCCGCCCCTTCTTATCTTAGGGAACGTTTCGATTATTTGTCGAATTCTAGCACCTATACTCTTAGGTCCTCGGAAAACCTTGGTCTTACGATGCCCTTACATAACAGTTCCTTCTATGACAAATCCTTCACGGTGCAGGCAGTTTGCCTGTGGAATTACTTGCCGGTCGGTTCCTTCGGTGCCGACTTGTCTATAAGGCGTGCTTCGTCACTGCCAATTTTCAAGGATCTGGTAAAGAAGTTTTATTTGGCGGAATAAGTTGTCGGTATTTGCGTAATTTTCTTGTTATATTAGTACGTACTGATTTATGTATGTTTATAATAGTATTATTTGATGTAAGTTTATATATTATACTTATATGAATATTTATTATTATAGTTTACAACATGTGTTTTTTATGTGTCTGCATATCAAGTGCGCGCACCCTTTGCTCTTAGTAACTTCTTTATTTTCCTCTCCATCAAAAGGTTGCCTAGAAGAGATCGCTTTTAGCGATAAGGCCGCCCATTGTGGCATGTTTTATTAATTTGTGTCTAATTCCTCTAGTATCTGTTTGTTTGTGCGCAATAAAGAATTGTCTATCGATCTATCTATCTATTTTTGAAATATTATGAAATCGGAAAACTCAGTTGCATCTAGATGAGGTTCTGTTGTCTCGTCGTTAGTTTCTTCATGTGCTGGATTAGATTCTGCTCGCTCACGCGAAGCTCACGACGACTCATCTAAGAAGGTGGGTTTCGTAGTCAGCGTTCCACTTGAGTTTACGACGGTAACGCTCACAAGCAAGTGGAACGGGGAAAACTGCGGCCGTGAGCGTGATCGTTGTGGGCCCCAAGTGGAACGCAGCCTAACTGATTTCTGTGACGTCACCGGCACGCATCGCATTTTTTGCTCATAAATGCCGGCGTCCGATGCGGGCGGCGCGGATATTGGACGCAGCGCTATGTAAAATCATACAAAGCAAACTAAAATCCGTTGCGTGCCGTGCGTGCGGTGCGTCCGGCACCTGCCAATGGACGCGCACCTTTAGGGTTATTTTAGAGCGGAAATTGAAGAGATAAGAGACACTCGAGAAGCATCAAACGTTGTGTGTTGTATGCGAGACAATGAATCAAAAGTCACGTTATCATAATAACGACCGTTTGGACCGCATCGGTTGGTACCTGATCGGTGAACAAAATATTACTTTTTAGAAAAACAGGCAATCAGCATGCATTGTCGTAGGAACAACAAAGCTGTCGGTCCCCGCTGGAGGCCATGGCCTTCGGTTTGTGAAGCAAATGGATTCCCTTTTATGCCACGAAATATACAGAGTGGATGACAACCCATATTTGTAGCTCAGGATACTACGGAAAGTAGTGGTCTTCCACTCCACTACTCAGTGTGTTTGGTGTGGGGAAGGAGGGGAGGGATGTATGCGTGCGTGTTTGGGGGGGGGGGGGGTTGTTCATCAAAATCGATCCCGAGAGTCCTTTATGTATTTTTTGCTTTTTCCAAAAGACAGTCTAGACGTCCAACTTAACTTTAAAAGCTTGGAGTCTAGGAAAACACTTGGATTAAGCTGGAATCCGGAGTCAGATTCGTTTACATTCCAAAACAAGTTCTTAGAAAAGGAACAAGACACACACCTTACAAACGGCAACTTTTATCACACATATCGAAGATATTTGATATAGGATGGATTGCGCCGCTAACAGTCCGAGCTAAACTTTTATTTCAAACAACATGGACAAATGAAAACGACAGATGGGACCATGATTTATCAGATACGATGAAAGAAGCCTGGAAACAACTTAAACATGATTTTCAACATTTAAACCAGTTCAAAATACCGAGATATTTGGGTGATAAACAGACGTACCAAATACACGGATTTTGCGATGCTTCCGAAAAAGCATACGCTTGTGCAATTTACATCGTAACAATTAATAATAAGGGGGAGTACACATCAAGTTTGATTACAGCCAAGACAAAAGTAGCACCAGTAAAAAACAAACTGACGCTACAGAGACTTGAGTTGTATGGAGCACTACTGCTATCACGTCTCATGAAGAAAGTACTGGAGACTTTTACAGAAGACAACATAGACATCTTCGCATGGACCGACTCCATGGTTGTGCTTGGATGGATTCATGGAGACATTAATAGATGGAAACAATTTGTATCGAATAGGGTGCAAACAATCATATCAACAATCCCAACATCGCGTTGGCATCACATGCGCTCTGAACATAACGCTGCAGACTGTGCCACGAGAGGTCTAACTGCAACTCAATTGTTAGGCTGTTCCTTGTGGTGGGAAGGCCCAGAGTGGCTGAAGAACTTTAACACAGATAGTATTAAGAACAAATTATATCAATCACCCTCCATCGAAACAAAGAAAATCAATGTGCATACAGCCTTACATCAAAGCAATACAAACATTATAATTAATTTATTAAACGATTGTAACTCTATACGGCGCGTGGCAACAACAATTGGATGGCTCTCACGTTACATCGCGTGGTTGCGAAGTAAGCAAAATACGCCGGTACGAGGTTATCTCTCTTCGAAAGAAATGAGCGATTCTTACAATTTAATTATAAAAACTGTACAAAACATTGTATTTCAAGAAGACATTGTTCGATTGCAAAGAAAACAGCCTCTAAAACGTAGTAGCAATCTTCTCTGTCTCAACCCTTATCTGGATGAGCAAAGCGGACTACTGAAAGTCGGTGGGAGACTAAACAACTCTCATCTCAGACAATCAGCCAAACATCCCATAATTTTACCAAGCCACAGTCGTCTTACGGAACTCATTATTCGCCAAGCACATTTAACAACGCTGCACGGCGGACCGAGCCTTACATTATCACACATCAGAGAAAAATACTGGATTCTCAGCGGGCTTCGTACAGTCAAACGAGAACTGCGTAAGTGTGTGACGTGCAGAAAACACAGTGATCAAAGCAGGCCACCGCTTATGGCAGACTTACCAGAACCCAGAGTTACACCTTCACGCCCATTTACACATACAGGTGTCGATTTTACAGGGCACTTTGATATAAAAGCAAACAAGGGACGTGGAGTAAGGACGCACAAAGGATACGTAGCAGTTTTCGTGTGTCTATCAACCAAGGCGGTCCACCTGGAACTCGTTTCTGACCTGAGTACACCAGGATTTTTAGCAGCATTTCGTCGATTCTGTGCTCGTAGGGGTACGCCAAGTCACGTTTACAGCGACAACGGCACCAACTTTGAGGGAGCGAATCGAGTGCTGAAGAAAGAGTATCAGGAGATAGTACAGACAATAAACACAGATTTCTTCAGAAACATCAACGAATTTAACATACAGTGGACATTTAACGCACCTGCGTATCCTTCAGCAGGTGGACTGTGGGAAGCAGCAGTCAAACGCCTTAAGTACCACTTACGTCGCGTCATAGGTGAACAGAAACTTACTTACGAGGAGTTCATAACATTAATCCAACAGATTGAAGCCTGCCTAAATTCAAGACCTTTAATCGCGTTGAAGGAAAGCCCAGAAGACACGTGCCTTACGCCGGGACACTTTCTAATTGGTGACTCATTATTATCCAGGCCACAAACAGATCCAGATCACATTAATTTGACATCTAGATGGCAGATGATTCAAGCTATGAACAAGGAGATTTGGAAAAAATGGTCGTCTGATTATTTACAACAGCTTCAGGTGCGATCAAAATGGAGAACTCCTGTGAAAAATATTGAAGTAGAAGACATAGTATTCATTAAAGAGGAGAATTTAGCCCCTGGTAAATGGGCACTAGGTAAAGTGGTGGAGTTTCATCCCGGGAGAGATCGACAAGTCAGAATAGTTTCGGTGAAGACAAAACATGGATAATTAAAAGACCAGCCCTGAAACTATCGGTTCTGCCAGTCAAGTACAGTGAGGAAGAAGTAACGCATGATCATTAGAAACCGAGGTTTATTTCGAGTCGTCATCACTGACTAACACACGGTCATATGGATATTGACATGTATACATTTTACAGAAAATCGCATTCTATCGTAACCAATAATCCCATATCTGAGTCACGTATTACACAATCAATCTGTGACATAAACATTAATAAGGACACTCGATTGTGTACTACCGAGTCGTTAACCCGTCAAGACCGGTGGGTCAAATTACATAATACTAACAGCTGGTTGTACTCATGTTGCGAAAAATGCTCAGTATGCATTTTCTGTCCGGAAGGAACGAATATAGAATCGTTGACCGGTAATGGAATTATAAACATTGGTCAAGGCTGCAATATCAAGAGCAAGGACATATCAATACATATATGGACATAACAATTATCTTACCCATACAGCGGTTCGATTAGATATCCCATACGCGAGTGATTGTGACTATTGTGAGTGATGTGATAGTGATGATAGACAATTTCAATTGGACAAACGATTATATTAGAGACTTTAACACGCTATTGCGAACATTTACAGTTTGTTTTACATATTTTTAGATTATTTACTTAGCTAACATTTTATACATTTTTACATTGTACATTTTATAGTTACATTTTTAAATATTTTATTTAAAATTTTTATACATTTTTACATTGTACATTTTAACATACATTTTTTACATTTAGTTTGCAACTTTGTATAACTAATAATATTATTTACATTATTTAGCTTCCTTGGGGGGCAGGATGTACGAGGTATCGTACAATGGTGTGTCAGCATTATGACGCACAACGTTAACCTAAATTATTGGTTTCGTTAGGTACAATTTTATTTAATTAAATCAGTGTCAAAACAGCGCTCGTTGGGTTTGGTTATTTCTTACATTTTAACCTCTCCCTCCTAACTAACATTTAAACTGTAGCAAACACGCTACACACATAGTTTCGGATTTGGCCATCCACGGCCTCACGAAAAATTCACCTGTATAATTATCATAGATATAAATAATAATTATGTATAATTGTATACTTTACGTACTGGGTGCGCCTTGAACAAGTGTGCGGCGTATCTTAGCGCGTAGTGCGGCGCGGCGGCTCCGGCGAGCGCCAGGCAGCGCGCCCAGTGACCGGCGCGCGCTAGACGCTCCAGCGCGGAGCCCACCGCATCCGTCTCCGCCACCGACACCGCTCCCGCCCCTCCCTCCGCACTTACCTCCTCCTCCTCATACTCCGCTGATGCACCTATTTGTTATGATTATATTAGAAATAAGACCGTAGTCTTATTCGTTCAGTATTATAAATTTACTAGCAGTATCGGTATACTTAATTTTTAAGTAATTTATATCTGTGATAACTTGTAATAAAGACTGCATTGTTGTAATTCCATTTTTGCTCTAGGTATGCATTTGCCTCTATAGCTTTTTACGACCCTTCAGTCCGGTCCAAACGATTTGCTACTGCATCTATATTATGGACAGCTAAGGACTGGAACAGTTTGCCTGCGTCGGTTTTCCCGCCTGATTATAATAATATGGGTGTCTTGAAGGCTAGAGTGGTTTAATAGGCTTTTAATAAGCTAGTGTGCATTACCATCTTCGATTGCGTCGCTACGTTGTATCAAATGATGAAGATGAATAAAAAAAATGTTTAGATACAATGATTTATGTACCAGTTTAACTCAGACATGACAGCCTCGCTCATTTAACAACAGTTTTATTGAATACTAGCTGACCCGTGCAGCTCCGCCCGCGCTTTTATTACATTTTGCTCCCCTTTTCTCCCTCCTCCCTAGATTTATCTCTCTCCATATCTCTCTCTCTTATAAAAAAAATCTAATTATATGCTCTTTCTCTCCTCTCTCTTTCCCCCTCCCGCTTCGGTTTCCGTCACACTCCCCCTCTTCCTACCCTGTTATCCCCTCTCTGAACCCTCTCCCCCTCTCTCTTCTACGAACTGGCTCCTTCTCACTCCCCCCTTACTCCACCTAACTCCCCCGATTCCTCACCCCATCGCCCCCTTGTCGAATCCCCTCTCCCTCTTTCTCCTCTCGTGCACCCTCCTCTCGTTCTATATATCCTCGTCAATCATGGTATCAGCGGCATTAAATATACTTTATGACCTATTCTCAGACCTCCCCGATATGCACACATAATTTGATACATATCGGTTCACCCATCTATTTAATGACCTTGCCTTATGTAGCTTAACCTTAACCTAGCGGTATGAAATATACTGTATGACCTATTCTCAGACCTACCCGATATGCACACTTTCATACAAATCGGTTCACCCATCTATTTAATGACCTTACCTAACGTTGCTTAACCTTAACCTACCGGGATAAAAAGTATCCTATGTCCGTTTACTGGTTCTAAGCTACCTCCCCACCAATTTTCAGCCGAATCGGTTAGGCCGTTCTTGAGTTATAAATAGTGTAATTAACACGACTTTCTTTGATATAATATATAGATTAAAGTTCTATAGTTATTGTATGTTCCATTTCACCGATAGATGGCGCTGTTCATAATGTAAATCACGCTAACATCGTAAATTACTGTCTAATGATATTCGATAATGAAAGTTTTAAGTTTTCCGCATCTTTTATTGTTGCGGCTGTAATACATACATAATCTAGTTTGGATCCGCTCGGGATTTACAGATTTTAACTTTTCAAAGATATAATGTCATATTGCTATCAGCAAAGTACTTAGAACAATACAGAAATCTAATGAAAATGTCCTGGGTGTACCGGACTGGCTTACCCCTTACAAAAATTGACCCTTCGCCAATGCCATATCTTATGCAAACTAAATGTCTGCTCAGTCCCTATTGTATATAGCGTAATAATACATATCTTAATGATTAACTGATCAGTCTATAATTACCCTATTCACATACAAAGGAAATTACGTGGTAATATGTGCAAGTAATGTTTCACTGCTTAGCCCCTATGAAACATAGCGTGATGTTTTATATACCAACTTACACCTTCACTTCTACACAACACATCAGTGAAAGTCCTATTAAAATCCATCCACGGGTTTTCAAATGATACCTGGACAAACAGAACGACAGACAGACAGACAGACAGACAGACAGACAATAATTTAAAAAAAAATTGTTTTGGTTTCTATGTCGATAGTACACCACATAGAAATTTTGGAAAAATATTCAATGTACAGAAAAAGTGCTCTTTGAGTTTTATTATAGTATAGAAGATTTATATTTTCAATGTATAGAAAGACGCACCTGCCCCTTCCTCGTCGGCTGCGTAACCATCCGTGAGCGCCGCTCGAAGTTGCTCACCGATTTCAGTCTGACCGATAGCAGCAAATCTGTGTTTATAATAGTCATATCCTTTTATTGTTTATTTTATTTATTTAACACAAAACTAATTTTGTTGGCGAAAATAATTTTGTCAGGCTGTGGCTTGTAAAGAAATAGTGACACAAGGGCGCTAGTTCAGTGTGCCGTAACAGCTAATCTAGGAGCCGGCAATGTATGAGTGCGTACCTGTCGGCGAGCATGTCTGCGGCGGTGCGTCGCCGCGCGTCGTGCAGGTGGTCGCGGGCGAGCCTCGCGGCCCGCAGCGCGGCCCGCTCCGCGAGGCGAGCCGCGCCGGCCGCCGCGCCCGCCGCGCTCGCGCCGCACAGTAGACGCACCGCCTCCCACCTGCACCACAAAACAATAGTGGTGGCTCGTCGACGAAACGAGACCGTTTATCGTCCACGTTAATAAAAAAGTCTAAAGCGGGTTTCAGACTACGCTATACTATTGAGCTTTAAAGTAGCAAAGAAGGACCTAATGCTATACTATATAGCATGGCGTTCACATTACGCGATATTATCGCAAGCAAGATCGTTGTGTGACTCGTTTCGCTTGCGGGATGGCCGAGGGTGAGGGAGGAAGAAAAGGGGGCCATGCGATATGGCACAGCATGAACTCAGCACATCGCACCAATTTATAGCGTATAGTATGCCAATAATATATAGTACAGTACAGTGTGAACGTGTCCATAACAATGTATGGTGCGCGATATTGTTGTGCTATGAGCTATATACTTTAAGCTATTATATTATAGCGTAGTCCGAAACCAGCTTAAAGTACGACATACACGCGCAGGTTTACCTGACAGGTATACCTGTACAGTTCAACTGCGCAGGTAAACCTGAGCGTGTATGCCGCAAAACTGTGCAGGTATCCACGCCTGTACAGGCGAGTCAAAAAATATGAATTTTCATATTTTTAACTGCGCAGGTATACCTGTGCAGTTTACCTGTGCAGGCAAAACTGAGCGTGTGTGGCGGTCGCCTGCGCAGGCGTCAGTTGTCCGATGACTGTTAGAGGGAAAGGACGCGCGGCGCTCTAATACAATATGTCGTCTCGTAAGCGGAATGTAGTAATGGAAGAATTTATAAACATGTACAAGTCGTAGCATTGTTTTTGGCATATCAAGTGTAAAGATTATCACGATACAATTTAAATAATTTTATTCCTTGACATGATTATGTCACCCTGTAACGATAAAACATTTGTACTCCGGAAACGGTAGAATACTTGGTACCATCTATTATTGTAACATAAAAATATGCTGACAAATAATGATTCTTAATCTTTTAAAAATAAAAAAAAGTAGCAGCAATTATAATAAATCGTAAGAAAAAAATCATCGAGAAACGTCTTGGATACCTGCACAGTTTTGCGGCATACACGCTCAGGTTTACCTGCGCAGTTGAACTGTACAGGTATACCTGTCAGGTAAACCTGCGCGTGTATGGCTAACTTTAAAGTTAAGACTAGTTTATCGTTGTCGAAAAACTTTTCAAGTCTAAATGTCGAATGTATTTTACGATTATAGTCCACTTGTTGGGGATATCCTGTCGTTGACGGTATCCCGGTTGTTGTAGTATAGATCACACCAAAACCACTGATTATTGTTTATACGTATTTATTTATAGTTATTGTCTACGGCTATGTTTAGTGTCTGAGTCGCACCTTACGTAATGTTTTTGTAGTTATTGACACATTAGCGCGTGACGGAGGTTTTAGCACGACTCGTCTATATAAAGTAGGTTAATTATTAATTTGCTGTATGAGCATTATTGGCTCGTACATGCTCCCGAGGGAAAGATGAAGGTATGTACTCAGATCACCAAACATGTGTTACAAGTTGAAATATAAGTTATAAGTTAAATGTTAAAAATGTAAAAGTATAAAAATAGTAAAAGTTATAATAAGTAAAAAATATTAAAGGCAAAAAACCACAATAAGCAAATTATAAATTAAAGTTGGAAGTTTGCTCCCGCTGTTGGTCGCGACTGAGGATTCCTCTTCGACCGTCCATATTCTACTTCAGCGTAGGTAGCAATCTCCTCCAGTTCAATATCTTCCATTTTCTCCGAGGTTCTCGGTAAAGTCGTTTTTGCTGTTGGCTTCTTGCTTCTTTTGTTCGAGGAGCAGTATCTTTTGAACTGCCATACAATGATTGTGATGACAATTCCTCCCACCAGCAAAGTACTTATTGTGTAGTTGCCGATGTCGTGGATACTTAACTCGCTGGGTAGAAACTCGCGTTCTTTTTGTGTGGTTATTTTTCGATCTAATAATCTTTGTTCATAAGACAGGTTTAATTTGGGTAGTATAATGTTTGTATTTTTATACATTTCCCACATTCCATCGTTTGGCGAGTCGATAGTCGGCACTTCTAAATTTATACCTACATTAGTTTTGCTGCTAAAAACATTATGCGAGTACATGGTAGCGTCTCTGTATTGAATTACACAGTCCTGACCTAGGGCAAGGAGGCCCGCCTGTTTAATCATTGTTGTTGTAATCTGATTCTCGCATACGATGTGGGTCGGGCACTCGTTGATGCAATTATATAACCATATGTTCGGTCTTTGTAACTTCGTCCATTGGTCAGAGCATTGCCGTGGTGTCCAATCGCAGGTGATGTTTTCATTTTGACTTATCATTTTAGCTACACAGGATGCTGCGGCTCCATGCAAGTTTCTTATCGACGTGTAGGTGTGGCATATAAAGTTATCCGCCATCATTGTTGTACACTGATGAAGATCAGCCTCTTCTATTTGTATATAGGTGTTCTTTGCGAAATTCACTCCAATATACTTTGTAGTTACCGCTATCCCCAGACATTGGTTAGACGCGCGTCGTATAGTGATAGGTATATTTTGATATAATTTATACTCGTCATCACTTGACAACGGTATGTGTAATTCGAAGAGAAGGTATTGTTCGGTCAGCCGGGCTTTGACATAAATAAGTTTGTAAATATTTTGAATATTCGCTTCGTTAATGTTTTCAATCGGTAATGTTAATCTTTTCGATATAATGCCGGCAATGTAATTGAGTTGTTCCGGTGTAAATAATTTCATATCGAGATTTCCTCTGTAGATTTCTGACAGTGAATCTAAGAGCATTTGTTGGTTTCTTTTCAGGACAGAGAGCAGTAAGCTTGCCGTCAACGCTCCAGCGTTAACGTCGTTCATAGTTTTCATAATTTGAAACCTGTTGATCAGCATTTCTGTGTTCTGTTTAGTTTCGTTTATATAACTTTGTATTGTTTCCAGCTGCGTTTTCACAAAGTCTTCATTTTTCTGTATGATATTGTTTTCGCCTTCGATGATAAGTGTCTGGTTTCTTATCAGCTGTAATAAATACTGTTCGTTTGTTTTTATAGTTTGTATGTCTTGAGCGTATTTTTCGGCAAAATCGCTGTCTAGGACTCCAAAAAGCGTTCGTGCAAGGTTTCCTACGCCATTGACGTAGCCACGTCGCCGTCGTTGCTGATGCTGAGAGAGAAGCAACTTGTTATATTGATCCAACTGGTTCATTTCAAATTTTAGTTGTTGTATAGTTGAGTGGCATGGTTCATTAGGCATTGTAGCGCATGTTTGAGCTAGATGATTAACGAATTTCTCAACTTCGATCGTACTCTGCCAGAACGTTGTCAGGTTGTAGTATACAAGAAGTTTCCATTCATCGTGTATGAGTTGAATTTTTCCGACAGGGTCAAAGTAGATCGGTTGGTTATTAGTTAATCTTGTTATTTTGAAATGTTGCTGGGGTGTCGTTTGCCCACAGGTGAGTGTCGCAAACACTACAAGTAACACCATCAGCAAGCTGTAAACTTTCTTCTTGGTTTTAATAGCTGGTTTAGCATATTTGTAGTTCTTAGTTTCAAAATTTGTCTTCTGTGCTTCCGTACCCTCACATGCCTCGTTAATAGGTAGTGGGGCTAGTTTAGTTATGGGTCTTTTCAGTACTCCATTTTGCGTCTTGAGTGTGACTACTCGTACTAGATCGTCACTGCCTGGATGCAAGTCCACTACACGGCCCATCGCCCACTTGCCTGGAGGCAGATTGCTTTCCTTTACGAGTACTAGTTGTCCCTTGTGTATATTGTCTTTAGTTTGCTGCCACTTGTTTCGGTTTTGTAATAAGTGAAGATATTCTTTTGACCAGCGATCCCAGTAGTGTCGGCGCATAAGTTCAATGAGTTTCCAGTTGTTTCTGATGTCGATAGATTTTAGTTGTTCAGGTTCATTGAGTGGTAGTCCAAGCGTCGGGCCCCCAGTGAGGAAGTGACCAGGCGTCAGATAATCCAGATCTTCTACATCTTCAGATAACGGGCTTAGTGGCCTGCTGTTCATACATGCTTCGATCTGTGTAAGAAGTGTAGAAAATTGTTCGTAGGTTAGCTTCTGTTGTCCAATAACTCGCTTTAGGTGGTTCTTCATGGAGCGTACTGCAGCTTCCCACAACCCTCCTGCCGATGGCCAGGATGGTGCGTTAAAGTGCCACTCTATTTGCAGGTCATTGATTTCTCTAAAGAACTCTGAAGACAGCATTGTTCTGTATAGTTGGAATTCTTCATTTAATATTTTTGCAGCTCCGACGAAGTTGGTTCCGTTGTCAGAATAAACATGTTTTGGAGTGCCTCTTCTGGCGCACATTTTTTTCAGTGCCGCTATAAACGTTTGCGTTGACAAATCCGAAACGAGTTCAATATGTACTGCTTTTGTGCTCATACATATGAATATGGCTATATAACCCTTGCAGGTCTTTATCCCGCGGCCTTTGTTAATCTTCACTTCCACGTGACCCGTAAAATCAACACCAGTGTGAGAAAACGGCCGTGATGGAGTAATCCTTTCTTTAGGAAGGTTGCCCATCAACTGTTCAGTTTGAATTGTTGCGTAACGACGGCACCGGATGCACTGACGTAGTGTTTTCTTGACGGTTCTATTGCCACTGACGATCCAGTATTTGTTTCTAGTGTGAGCTAGCGTTAATCTTGCTCCACCGTGTAATGTACGCTGATGCGACTTTTCAATGATAAGTTGAGTCAGTCTCCCCTCTCCTGGGATGAGAATGGGGTGCTTAGTTTCTTCTGGCAAATATGAATGTTTAAGACGCCCTCCGATGCGTAGAACTCCGTTAGAGTCCAAATATGGATTGAGTTTCAATATGGTGCTCCTTTTTGGAAGTTTTCCGGTTTTGTTGAGGAATTTTATTTCATTTTCAAAATAATTTCCTTGTATTGATTTGATAATTATACATAATGCATTGTTTATGTCATCCAAGCTAAGTTCGTTGCACTCATTTGACCTCTGTTTGTTTTGTAATGCATCGGTGAAACGTATTGTCCAAGCGAGTATTTTTGTAATACGATCGATGTTGCTATGCCGCTCAAGTAATGAGTTAATTAATTCATTTTTATTTGGTGTAGGTTCCGTAGTGTTTGTCATGTAACAATTTGTTACTAAACATTCGTTCGTTGTATAAGTTTCAGTTTTTGTAAAAGTTTGGTTTTCTTGTTCCTTGAGCCATTGAGGTCCTTCCCACCACAGAGAAAAGTTGACTAGTTTAGATGGTGACAGTCCTCTTGTTGCACAGTCGGCTGGGTTTTCGCTACTCTTCACGTAACTCCAGTTTACTGCAGGCACGATGCTTGTAATCTGTGTAGTTCTGTTTGTGATATACTTTTCGTATTTAGTTTCACTTCCCTGAAGCCATGCTAAGACGACTTTAGAGTCGGTCCAACAAGATATCCGCAGATCGTACTCTGAAAGTATCTTAGTTATTTTTTCTAGAAGTTTCGCTAACAAAACAGCCGCGCATAGTTCCAATCTCGGTATCGTGATTTTCTTTTTCAGTGGTGCCACTTTAGTTTTCGCTGCGAGTAGAGTAGTTTCGTACGCGCCGGTCTGTGATGTAGTTCGGCTGTAGATGACGCATGCGTAGGCTTGCTCGCTCGCGTCACAGAAGGCTTGCAATTCGATCGTTTTATTGTGTTCGTTGCGGATCCATCTTGGTAAACGGATATTATTTATGTTTGGTAACTCGGACTTAATTTTTATCCATTTCCTTGTTACGTTATCAGGCACATTTTCGTCCCAGCTAATATTTTGGTAGTTTACACACCACAATTCTTGAAAAATTAGTTTAGCTTGGATGGTCATTGGAGCTAACCAACCAAGGGGATCGTATATCTTGCTTATTTCTGATAATAGTCTGCGTTTAGTGTACGCGACTGATATGTTTTTGTCAGGCGTTTCGCTAATGAAATGGAATGCGTCGCTTGCATCATCCCATGCGAGTCCGAGTGTTTTGCTGAACTCTTGTTGCTTAAAATTAAAGTTGTTTGCGTAGCTTTTCTCTTTTTCTTGTAAATCCTGGAGAATGGATGGTTCGTTAGTAGCCCATTTTCTTAAGATGAAACCCCCTGTTTTCAGTAACTCGTAGAGCTCCTGTTGTAGCAATTTTGTTGCTTCGATTGTATGGTGGCCTGTTATGACATCATCCATATAAAAGTCATTTTGTAAAGCTTTCTGGGCTAAGGGGAAAGCGTTGCCTTCATCTTGAGCTAATTGTTTTAGAGTCCGCATTGCAAGGAATGGTGCAACTTTTGTACCGTAAGTTAGGGTACAAAGCTGCATCTCTTGAAGTGGTTCTCTTGAGGATTCTCTCCAAATTATTTTTTGAAGATATTGTTGATCTTGATGAATGAGGATTTGACGGTACATTTTCTCGATGTCCGCCGTTAGAACATATTTATAGCTTCTCCATTTGATGATTAAAGATATTATGTCCTTTTGTAAGTTAGGCCCCTTTTGCATCAAGTCGTTTAGGCTGTAGCCAGAGTCTGTTTTCATTGATGCGTTGAACACTGCCCGAAGCCTAGTTGTGCTTGAGCTTTCCCTTAACACGCCATGGTGTGGAAGGTAAGCTTGAACTTGTCTGTCTGTCTTTGTAGCTGGTGTCATGTGACCTAATTCGATGTATTCACGTATGAATTGTTTATACAACTTTGCGAAGTGTTCTTGTCTTGCCATTTTCTTTTCTAAATGAAGAAACTGTGCAACAGCTTGAGGTTTGGAAGTTCCAAGGTTTTGTTCGAAGTCAGTTTTCATAGGCATTTTAACTACGTATCGCCCGTTCTTTAATCGCTCCGTCGTTTCTGTATAATATTTTTCACAGTATTCGTCGTTTGTAGAAAATTCGGGTTCCGAAGGGATTTCTTCTGTCTCCCAGAATTTTGATAAACTGTCTAACTCCATTAGAGTTACTAGGCAGTTAAGTTGCTTTGTAGTACCGCCGCTTAGTATCCAGCCCAACTTGGTTTGTTGCGCTACTGGCGAATTATTGTTGTGTTTGAGTACTCCTTCTAGGATAATCTGGGAGTAGATTGCTGCATCTAGCACTAAATCGATGGGCGCTGAGATGTGAAAGTCCTTATCAGCCAACTTGATGTTATCAAGGTGCGGCCAGGTCTTCGCGTTGATTGTTGAGCTAGGTAGGTTGTTGATAAGTTTCCGCATTACTAGTGCTTCTGTTTGGAATGTATAATCAGAGTGGATAGATTTGCATTCCAGTTTAACCATTCCTTTGCTTGTGCCCATGATAGTGCCAACGCCAGTCACAACCGTGTTGGTTTTGTTCCGTGGTAAGTTCAATCGTTGTGCGGCATTTTCTGTAATCAGTGTTACTTGCGAACCTTGATCGAGTAATGCCCGAAGGATGACGTAATCTCCTTCTCTGTTTTTGACTTTCAGCTGAAGAGTCGTTAAGAGTATCTCTTGTTCACCGTTAATGTGATTCGAAGTTCGCTCAACCGCCGTTGTGGCGGATGACCTTGATTGTTGCCCTTTTAGATTGTCATCATGCAGAAGAGAATGATGTTTTAGGTTACACGTGTAGCATCGCCTCGTTGAGTTGCATTTATTGCCGCCGTGACTAAACAAGCAATTTTTGCATAAGTCCAGTTTCTTTGTTGTTTGGTTACGCAATGCGACATCCATGCTCAAAAATCTAGAGCACTGCCTCAGAGCGTGATCGTTTTTGCAGAGAGGGCATTTTCGGAGTGAAGCATGATAGGTTTTTGTCCAGTTTTCTGAGCTGTTAAAGTTCGTTGACTTGTAATTGTTATAATTTTTATGTTGTATATTCGTTGAATAATTCTGTTTTTGACCGCCTTTTTTTGTTCGCGCCATTTCTAATGACATAAACTTCAACTCTACGAATTCCATAAACTCGTCTAAGTTTGGAAGTTCTCTTGACTGTTTCATACATTGTATATATTCGCTGTAGGTGACGTCATCCAGTTTTGATGATAGTAAATGCACGATGAGCGGCCCCCATACACGGACGTCTATGTTGAGGTTTTTTAGCGCATTTAAACACTCTTTTGTAGTATCATGCAGCTTTTTCAAGTTAGCTGAGTTCGGTTTATCGATTGATGCTTGATTGAGAAGGGTGTCTATGTATGAGGTGAAAAGCAACCGTTTGTTATCGTAGCGGTGCTGGATAATCTCTAGACATGAGTCATAATTCTCCGCACTTACAGGTAGATGTTTGATTAATTTTTCTGCTTCGCCTCTTAGTTTTGACTTGAGAAACTTCATTTTTTGTGTCTTGTTCAGCGTTGGGTTGTTATGAACCATCTCAAAGAATAAATCTCTAAAAGAAATCCAATTGGTATAAGTTCCGTTGAACTCCGGCAATTCAATCCTTGGCGTTGTTTTTTCATAGTGTGATGTTTCGAAGATTTTTCGATTTAAGTCTTCCTTTAGGGTGTCGTAGACTTGTTCCCAATAGTCGAACTTCACTTCATAATCTTCGTCATTTCCTTGTAAAAGGTAGCTAAGTTCCCAGTGGATCTTATCGATGGATTCCCACTTGGACTGTAGTATATTAAGTTGGTCTTGAAATTGCCATTTTTCCTTCATTTCGTCGAGATTAACTTTCGAGATTGCTCGTTTTAAGGCGTTGAAGTTGCACATCTGATGACGTAATAGCGTAGATAGAAGCTTGTCTGTCTCATCTGCCGTTGGTCGTTGCAAGCTTGAATCAAACTGCGGTTTTCCGGGAGCGTCTGGTGATTTCGATTTTGATATTCCCGAACATCCAGGCTCACTTAATAACTCGTTTTTTCGTTGAGTCATTGATTGTTTTGTTTCGTCGAACATGCTCCTTGTTATGTCGAAAATGTTCTCTTTAAAATAGTCATGATCTCTTTTTGCTGACTCATACTGCATCAGGATCTCATGATTTGTTTGAAATTCATCCCAGAGGGACTGTAGAACTTCTATGCGTTTGTTAAGGTAATCTATGGTTTTTCTACTCACAGAATCCTTTTTGAAGTTACTTTGAAGAGTTTTGATCTTCTCGTAGCTGTTTTGTTGCTTGGATATGAGCTCCAAAAATTGATACTCTCCTTTGGACATTGTTAGTAGTTAGTGGTTGGTGCGTAAGTCTTGTGTTTCACAAGAAGTTGTAGTAGCAGTAGACGTTATCTCCGCTATGTTGTTGTTGCAGCAGTAGACGTTATCCCCGCTGTTGTGCAGTTTGAAACGTAGCAGTAGACGTTATCTCTGCCTTTTGTGAAGTTTGAAAAATAGCAGTGGACGTTATCCCCGCTGTTTTGAAGTTTGAAGACTGGCAGTAGACGTTATCTCCGCCCTTATGTAGTTTGAAGAATAGCAGTGGACGTTATCCCCGCTGATTCTTCTTTTCTTGAGCAATAGCAGACGTTATCTCTGCTGGTTTGTTGTTTGAAGATTAGCAGTGGACGTTATCCCTGCTGATCCGTATTTTCTTGAGCAGCAGTAGACGTTATCTCTGCTGTCTGTAGTTTATTTTGTAGCAGTGGACGTTATCCCCGCTGGTTCGTTACTTGCTGGCACTCAGCGCAGTCTTCCCTCTCTTCGTGATGGGGAAATTCCACACTAAGCACTTCGCAGATATGTCACGAAGAACTCGAAGACGGTCCCCGTGATTCCAATGTCGAAGGACCACGCGATGTTGGGGATATCCTGTCGTTGACGGTATCCCGGTAGTTGTAGTATAGTTTACACCAAAACCACTGATTATTGTTTCTACGTATTTATTTATAGTTATTGTCTACGGCTATGTTCAGTGTCTGAGTCGCACCTTACGTAATGTTTTTGTAGTTATTGACACATTAGCGCGTGACGGAGGTTTTAGCACGACTCGTCTATATAAAGTAGGTTAATTATTAATTTGCTGTATGAGCATTATTGGCTCGTACACCACTGATAAACTAGCCTATCGTTTGACTAGTTTTTCGGTAGACTGTACGAGTTTATTCGTTTAAAACTAAATACAGTCGATATAAAAACAGTTTTTTTTTTCATTCAACGACCATTCCTACAAAATAATCGTACATACAACGCGCGCTCGAGACAGCTCAAGGAACGATTTCTCGGAACGGTTGGGAACAGTGTGAGCGCGAGTGCCACGCCACGCGTCTTGTGTTTTTTTTTGCATAGATTGAATTATTTTAGTTATTATAGATTTTTATTTCCGTTATTCCTGTTTTATTCTCAACATTACAACATTCAAACCACTAGATACGAGTGCCACTTCCACGATAGTTTTTTCGCATAAGCCAGAGTTGATAACCCGAGCTTTCTAAATTGTTCAAGATACCCTTAGGCGCCCTCTGACCTAGCTTTACGACTGTTGTCTGAAAGACAAATACCAGGACCACTTTTATAATGTGCCCTCTGAAGCACGAAAACTCTCGGTTCAATTGCTACTAAACGATCAGCCATCTATAGACTGACCTTGCGTTGCTTTGACCAACTTAACATTTAGCAAATTACAACCAGCTATGACAGTTTCACATGCAGTATATGGACGACCTCTGCGACCACCTTCACCGACCATTTAAGTGCCTTACGACCAAAATTCCTCCTGCATGAAAATCGAAAGAACGTCGGAAGGTACTCGCAACTAACCAGTCTCCCTGGTCGGCGTGGTCGGCGGCGCGCTGTAGAAGCTCGGGCACCGCCGGCGGGACGGGCTCAGAACCGCTACTATCCGGTAAGTACTCGCGAGACACACGCGCCGCCTCCTCCCACAGTTCTACAAACACACATTCAAATTCAAAATATCTTTATTATGCATAGGCCTAACGAGGGCACTTACATGTTGTCAACTTTTTTACAACTACCATCAGATAACAACGCGGCCTCTACTGAGAAGATCTGGCAAGAAACTCAGTGGGCTTATCATTTTTTAATATACATAATTATGTATTTTGACAATAATTATATCTTAAAGTTATAGGCTTGCATGAGCATCGCAGTTTCCAAGATCTTTTAATAGCCTTTTTTTAGATAACCTGCTTCTAATAGTGCTTTTGAATTTATCTATCGATAGGTCTGGGATATCCCGAGGCAGTTTGTTATAGAAACGGATACCTTGGCATACACATAGATCATCAATCTCAGACCTTATGAAGGTTTTATTAGCCGTAGCAATAAGAATACTCCAGCCTGAAAGCCTAGCCACAAATGACGGTAAATACTACAAAAATGGCTAACCATTTTTTGGGAATAACAATGCCTTAATGTTGGCCGCAGATGGTTATGACAGCTTTCTCGGATAATTGAAACAAGGGCTTAGAGTATTTCAGCAAGAAGCATGCACATGAGGCAATGAGCGCCGTTATAAGCCTTGCCAAACACAAATCGCAGTAGATAGGTTATAAAATTAAAAATGAATCACCAAGATCTTTGTAATGTTGTACAACTTCACGCGGTCTGTTGGCACGTATCATGAGCGCTTCGAACTGTGGCAGGTCTCCTCTGTCAGCTGCGGCACGAGCCCCCTCTACCAGGACCTCTTCCACCTAGAATCAAATCCCTATATTTTGAACTAGCTGACCCACGCAGCTCCGCCTGCGCTATTTTTACGTTAACTAAACTTTTAATAACAGACATTCGCATCGAATACATAACCTCCTTTTTTATAGTCGGTTAAAAACTGGGACCCACTTTTAACTTGCTCTCCGAATCACGGACCCGTTTAGTTCAAATGGCGTTAAACGGTCACCCATCTATTTAATGACCTTACCTAACGTTGCTTAACCCGATCGATTACAAAACCTTGATAACAACTCTCTATGAGTGTTCCCTTACTAATATTTATTATATTATAAAGAAAAATAGATAAAATCGGACCAAGCGTATAACCAAGTACCCAGTTTGACTTTAATCCCCTCTCCCAAAAGAACCGTGCTAGATTACGGGATATAAAGTATCCTATGTCCTACCTCGTAGTAAGATCTCAAATCATGCCAAGTTTCATTTGAATCCATTGAGTAGTTTCGGCGTGATGCTCAGCCGTGATACAGACAGACAGACAGACAGACAAAAATTAAAAAAAAAATACATTTTCGTCCTCAGTATCGGTTATAGAATGCCCTCCAAATATAATTTTAAAAATATCTTCAATGTACAGAATTGGACCTGTTACAGTTTTATTATAAGTATACATTGAATTAATACCGTATACGAGTATTGCTACATACAAATAGTCATTAACAGTAGTTATATTATTACAACGACGCTCAACGAGGGATGATTCCGATTTAAACCATGTTAACACGCAAAACGCGCTTCAGCGGTCAACGCGTGACGACCGCCGACTGCTTAAAGTTTCATCATCATCATCACCAGCCGGAAGACGTTCACTGCTGAACATTGGCCTCCCCCTTCGAGTGCCACAATTGTCTATTTGCATCCACCGGTTCGTCTTTCCATCTTCTGGTTCGTGGTCACCTCTCGAGAACCTTTCTTCCCTATCGGTTATCGGTTCTTCGGGCGATGTGGCCTGCCCATTGCCACTTCAACTTCGAGATTTTGAGAGCTATGTATTCAAGTTTTTTTTTTTAAATGTTGAGTACCTCGATCACACAGATATTAAATCCACTGAAAATTACATTAATAAAATTAAAAGAATACTTAAGGGCTTCTGAAAGGCAACTAGAAAACGAGAATAAGAAATTTACACTTCGTTAGATAAAAATAAATCTTAATAGACAATAAACAAAAATGAAATAACAATGACGCTACATAGTGTCTGTATCAATTCGAAGCACAACAAAGCTGCAAACAAAAGTTTGATAAGTCATGTCCCTTCCACGGGATATAAATAGCGTCAGGCTGAGACCGGTAGTACGTACATGAATCTGGAGGAGCCACGTGCATTATAACGTACTAGCAGTCCCGCGCAGCTCCGCCCACATAATTATCTAATTTTCCACGCAACATTCTTTTTTTTCGTAAGAACCATCTCCTGATAATAACGAACACAAAAAAATAAGAACTATTCTTCTTTTTTGTTGGAAGTTATGCGCGTACAAACATTTCAGCGATTCATTTTTATTTATATAGACGAGCTGACCCGCGTAGCGCAAGCGAAGCGCTTTTTCCGACACTTCCAACAATTATCGTTATATTTTAACCAATTTACACATAACCTTGACAAATTATATATCTAAACCTTCCTCATGAATCAATCTATCTATTAGTGAACACCGCATGTAAGTAAATCCGTTCACTGGTTTTTGAGTTTATCGCGAACATAAAGACAGACAGACGCGGCGGAGGATATGTAGTGATTGTGACAAGACTGACCATGTGCGGTGCGTGTTGCTCGGCGAGTGCGAGCGCCCGTTGGTGCTTGGCGCGCGCGAGCCACATGCGCACGGCGCGGTCGGGCGCGGCGGCGCGCAGGAACGCCGCCTCCGCTTCCTCGGGCCTCTCCTCGGCCAGCGCGTCCGCCTCGTGCCGACACACCTCTTGTCGGCTGATGCCGCCACCGAGATCGCTGAGCTCCATCGCTATGTCCCATCTATATGACAAAAAAAGATCAACAAGTAAAAAAATTGAAAACTTTATTTTCTAGTTCACTGTAAAGAACAAGTATATTGCATACCACTAGGTGATATAAAAAACGCGGCTGGAGCTGCACGGTACAGCTAGTATAACTAGGAAAATGTCATGGTCCATGGTTATCTCTATTTTAACCCCCGACCAAAAACGAGGGGAGTTATAAGTTTGACGCCTATGTCCGGAAGTTTGTCTGTCTGTATGTATGTCTGTATGTGGTATCGTAGCGGTCCAACCACTGAACGGATTTGAATGCGGTATTTTTTATTTGAAAGCTAATTTAAGCGAGATGGTTCTTAGCTATGTTTCATGAAAATCGTTCCAGCCGTTTGAAGAGCATCAGCTCTTTTCCGAGTCAAGGTAGAGATATTTTGTATACAATAGACATTTTTCATTACTTCTGTTAGTCCGAAAGATCTGAAATTTAGAATATAATTATGTAAATCTGATGATACTAAATAAAATGGTAACCTTCACCAGGGTCTTATGATGATCAGCAAGAAAGTGGTAACAGGCTCTCGGCCCCAATAAACGTAGACCCCTCGAGTTTGGCCTCGTTGGATAGGTCTCAACGAGTAGTTGCTAGAAAAATAGTGACCAGGGTCTGATGATGGAACAGAAAGGTGGTCACGGGATCTCTACACCAATAAACGTAGACCCACCGAGTTTGGGCTCGTTGGTTAGTTCTCGTTGAGTAGGCCGTTACTAGAAAAATGGTGACCAGGGTATGATGATGGAGCAGGAAGGTGGTCACGAGATCTCTGCACTAATAAACGTAGACCCACAGAGTTTGGGCTCGTTAGGTAGGTCTCGATGAGTAGTTAGGTACTAGAAAAATGGTGAACAGGGTCTGATGATGTAGCAGGAAGGTGGTCACGGGATCTCTACACCAATAAACGTAGACCCACTGAGTTTGGGCTCGTTGGGTATGTCTCGACGAGTAGTTGCTAGAAAAATGGTGATCAGGGTCTATGATGGAGCAGAAAGGTGGTCAAGGGATCTCTGCACTAATAAACGTAGACCCATCGAATTTGGATTCATTGGATAGGTTGATGCGAGTAGTAGGTAGAAAAATGTTGGTCAGAGTCTGGTGATGGAAGCAAGCAGGAAGATGGCAACAGGAACTCGGCTCCATTAAATGTAGGACCCACCGAATTTTATCATAAATCTATGGTTATATCTTGACGAGTAGTTAGATACTGATCAGGGTCTGATAATAGCACAGGAAAGTCAGTTTAAGAGTTCGTTTACATATGTCGGGGGTGTTCTTAAATTTTAAATTTGTACTTGTAAAGGACATTAGAAAATTCCATTTACACTTTAAAGACATTATTGAGACCTACGCAACGGGGGTACATAAGCAGCAACCGTATCAGCTGCAAGTGTGGTGTTGCCCAGCAGACTATGGCATATCTTACCGTCTGCTGTGCACGTTTAACTACCTGCATGGAGGAAGATTTAATTCAGGCAAATAAAAGAGCGGCTACTTATTGGGCCGATCAAATTAAATGTTATCATGTCGACACGAAAAGAAGAAGGGCCTACGAATGACATTAACTTTAGATTATTTTATCAGTATCAACTTACCTCTGAGCTTGTAGCGCCCAACGGGCACCAAGTGCTGCTAAGCCTCTAGCGGCTAAAAGTCTTGCAGCTGGCGCACCACCCAGAGCAGCTGCCCATTGCAAAGCCACCTGAATATTAACGACAAAACTATTCTGAGGTACGAGTCTTCAACCAGTGCCGGATAGACTACTCATTACTTACCTAAGAACTCTCCGTTTATGCGTTCCCTTCCCTACAAGTAGCGCTTAATTTTACGTTTTCTGTCCATCCCTCGATATAGAGGAACTACGGCACTATAGGTTGCACATGTATAAATTCTATTGTAAATTAACAAACTCTAAAACCTACGCATGTATCTAAAGAGGTACAGTCCTGGCTTTGGTTGGAATTGTATCTTATAACAGTTGCCTATCCATATCCAATATTAGTCTACCCACCCTTTTTTTTTTTGACGCGGGGGAAATCTTCGAAAGATCCCCGGGAGCTGTGGGGCTCGACCGGGGTATGTGGGATTCTTACCCACTAAAACCCCCGCGGCTGTCGCATCGGCACATGAGAGGGGGAACCCCAGGGCTCTCCGGTGGGATCTGCACCAGGGGCCCCTCAGTGCCTTGCCTTTGAGCCCGCCGCCGGGGGGCGCATTGTAGCCCCCCGGGAACCTGTCACGGTGCTCACGGGGACGGGGGTCGCAACCACGCCACCGTCCTCCTCGGAGTCGCCGCCGTACTCAATGGACGCTCAAAGGGCCCACACCCCGAGCGTCCAAGTCTACCCACCCTATAATAACTTACCTGTTGCTGAACACCGCTCGGCGCGTGCGCACGAGCAACGCGTTCTGCCGCCTCCCACTGACCCGCTGTTCTATACATCTGAATCGCACTCTTCCAATCACCTGAATAAATTAAACTCTTGCTTCAAATGATTATTTCGAACACCAAAGAACTTCAAGCTGAACATTCTCGATATGTATTCCACTACCTTTAGACTGGCTGTTTCTTTCATTTTTATTCTTTAACTGTTTATGTGATTAACATTTATTTTTTCTTATTTAGCTTATAAAAATAATATTAAAATAAAAGCGTGTTAAAAAAAATGTCCGTGCGTGGAGTCCCTCCGCGCGGAAGAAGTGAAACTTCATTCTCCTTCTGTCTCTTTCTACAGTCAGTCAGTCAGTCAGTCGGTCGGTCGGTCGGTCGGTCGGTCGGTCGGTCGGTCAGTCGGTCGGTCGGTCAGTCGGTCGGTCGGTCCCTCACTCACTCACTCACTCACGCACACTCACACACACACACACACACACACCCTCTCACACGAACTCGTCCACTCGCCCTCTCGCCCACTTGCCCACTCGCCCTCTCGCCCACTCGCCCACTCGCCCTCTCGCCCTCTCGCCCCCTCGCCCACTCGCCCTCTCGCCCACTCGCCCACTCGCCCACTCGCCCACTCGGCCTCTCACCCACTCGGCCTCTCACCCTCTCGCCCACTCATTCACTCACTCACTCACTGACGGCGTCACATGAGCGCTTTCATAACCTTAACAAATTTAACACTTAACGTTAACACTCAACGTTTAACACCTATCATTTAACGCTTAACGTCTAACCCATAACGTCTAACGCGTTAAATGATAACATTTTTGGAAGTTGCATAAGAAGTTTCACTTCAAAAAACTATATGACAGCTCAACGAACACACAGTACATTATGTATCAAGAGCTAAACACAATAGCATAAGAAGTGCTAGTTCGGTTGTATGACAGTGGAAGGGCTGTACATACCGGCTTGTATGTAATAGTTCTCGGCGGCGCGCAGGTCGCCGGCGGCTTGCAGCGCCTGCGCCACGTGGCGGCGCGTGGGCTCCAGCAGAGAGCTGCGGTGCGCGGCCACCAGACGGACCATCGCCTCGTACTGGCCCACCTCCTGCACGTACATATGTATATGCCACCCACCATACTCACCGCTTTTCTCTAGCGTGGCCGTTATGTACTGTCACTCTCCCTGCTTTCTGTAATCCTGGTACACTCAAGCACGGAGTCGCACAGCAAAGTTTTAATTTGGTCGGTCCATCGAATAAGTGACCCGCGCGGTTTCTATTTCTTCATCGACGGGCGGAATGAGCTTCGTCGCAAGGCAAAATAGACACCAGACAAGGTTTGTCTGGTGCATTCTAGACAGTCAGTCCTAGAAGATGTTGATGTTGTTGATTGACCTATCTTTCTAAGATGAAGATTTGATTGACTTTTGTTGATCAAAAAAAGTCACGACTCGAAGGCATGGTCCTTCGGGACGCTTAACTAGCAAAAGCCCTCGATCAAATGTCGATAGTTATAGATAGAACAAAAACGAATTCAACTTCAACGGATCAAATCTTTTTCACTCAACTAAAGTTAAAAAGTAGCGAACTTCTTTAAAGTGATTTAAGATTACTGTTGATATGTTTCTCGGTTTAAACCTAAAAAAACATAACTAATAATACTAGCTCTGTTACTATAACTTTGGATTAGCGGTCTACTCAACGCACATCATTCAAAATTTGGAAAAAACCTCATCAACACACTTACCTTATACATAGATATAGCTTCGTCGGGCTCTCCGAGGCCTATATAGATCTGTTCAGCCTTCCTGAGCTGGTTCTCTAGCCGGAGCTGCTGTGCGAGCGGCATATATATCTCCCTAGTTTGTTCTTCAGAGAGATGTGCGGCAGCGAGCCGCAGTCCGTCGGCAAGGCGATCCGCCGCGTTGTACGCGCGCACGCAACGCTCAGACATACCGCACGAGATTAGCAGACGTTCCGCCGTCTCCCATTCCTATTATATTACTTCTAAATTAATACAGAGTTTCAATAAGCCAGCTAATTGCTGCGCCATAAAGGTATTACCATTAATAGGTATGTTTCTCACTAACACCAGTTTATGGAATTAAAAAAAAATCTAATTCTCCTCATAAAAGCACATCGGAGTTTGTCCGCGTCCCGCCCTTTATTACAATGAAATGAAATGAAAAAACGTGTAAACGTAGTAAATAGTACTAAATATTAGATTAGGTATATAAAAACTGTATTAAAAACTTACTCTCGTTGAAATGAAATGGTCACCCAACTTCTCACATTGTTCTCTGACGGAATCCTTGTCATCAATCGCCTGTATAATAAATATTCAAATTATGTTCGTTCCTAAATAAATAAATAGAGATGGGACATAGTAAGAACGCCAAAAATGGGTTACAGCTCAACCAGGAACGTAATTCTCCATAATTATAAAGACTGCAGTCAAATTGCGCTACAACGAAGGCGCTATTCGGCTGCGGTGTTGATGGTATCGTTTTCTTTCAGTGAGTTGTTTGCAAACTCGCAGGACGTCACCGCATTGCAGGACCGTTTATGACTTTACCTGCAGGATCTGCAGTGCCTTCCTATGGTGGTTGGCGACGAGTGCGGCCTCAAGCGCGGCGCGTGACTGGCCCGCCTCGATGAGGTGCGGTACAGCGGCACCCGCTTGCCGTCGGGACACCAGCCAAGCTCCCCACTCACCCTCTAGCCTCGTCACTTCGCCCGGACATGTCTACACAATATGTACATATAAGGAAGTGTCCTAACTAAACGCGATCACGCGATCATCGCGCGAACGAACGACGCGCCCATCGCGCGAATGAATCTCAAACATATGGACGTCGAACGAGTATCATAACAGTTAGGACATTCGTTCGACGTCCATATGTTTGAGATTTCGTTCGCGCGAACTTGCGATGATTGCGGGTTCGCGTTTAGTTAGGACATCGCCTAAAGCCCTAAACTTATCCTAGACTGCCCCGTACACCGGTATGCTATGAACTTATAAGCCAAAACTATTCTTTGTATGAATTAATTTGTAGCAACGCTTACTATTCTTCGACCTTGTAGACCATTCTGTATCTGACCGCACGACCGTGTTGCGCCTGGGTCGTCAAAATTCTCGAATATCTTCATGATCCGTAGGTATACACCGCATTTAGTGTCTGTACGATACGGTGACTAAACGCATTGCACAATATGTTTTGACTTGAGTGCTTAGTCATCTCAGTCATTACTTTTTCGTGCCTGATATATTCATAGCACGGTCATGGTATGACCTTATTTGTAAAGGAAAACGCCTTCAACTAACTTAAAATTAAACATAAGGTATCCTAAGTTTTTCAATTATTTATAAGGGGTCATACCTCTCTAGCAAGTTGCACCGCTCTGGCGTAATTGTTGCCTTTAGCATAATAGTCGACTGCAGCGCGCATGTCACCTTTGCGTTCTGATATCTCGCCAGCTGTCTCCCACCATTCCTCCTAGAACCAACACTGTATTGAGTAATACATATACAGCTTTATTTTAAGTAAGTCCAAAAGCCGAACTCCAAGCTCCATGTGAGTTTTCATGATTACATTAATTTTGTATCTTTCCTGACCTTTAAACTTATAATCTAGTTATTAGGGTGTTCCGACTTAAGCGTACCTACCTTTTTTCCGCGGGGGAAACCTTCAAAAGGACCCTGGGACCTGTGTGGGTCAACCGGGGTATGTGGGATTCTTTCCCACTAAAATCCCCGCTGCTGTCGCTTTGGCACATAAGAAGGGAGACCTGGCCTCTCCGATGAGATCTACATCAGGAACCCCTCAGTGCGTAGACAGAATAATGACAAGACATCTAGCTCGCTAGCCAGATGTCTTGTCATATTCTGTCTCGCCGATAAGGACAAAAAATCGACATTCTTACATGAAAAACACGTTATGGGGTCATACTCAGAAAAAGTGTACATATAACGAAATTGGCTTATTCCACTTTTCCCCCTTAAAAATCCCCCTTAGGGGGGAAAAGTGGAATCTAATGTGAATAAAAGTTCAGTAATCCCCCTTATAGTTTTGTATATATATTCCAATTTTCCCCCCTACGGTAACAGAAAAAAAAAATATAAATACCTAATCATGTTTATTTTTGACACTAAATATTTGCAGTTTGTTTACAAATATGTATACATAAACTAGGTAAAAAACTTCCTCCAAGTTGACGCCGCACTGGGAGGGAAGAGTACCTAAAAGACTGGCGGCATTACCTCTTTGTATACCCAAGCTTATACGTTGGCAGAAAAAGCTACCAGCCCGACGGTCTCCTGAGCCTTCGATAAGTTTGGATGAAACTTCTTTCACCAAACCGTGCCAAGGCCAAGGCCCCATGGTCTCCACCGCAAACGGGCGCAAATATATAGCTGAAACCTAGCATCACTAGCGGTCGCCGCAGCCCCTCCAGCCAACATCTAATGCAAAAATCTCTGTATCTTTCACAGAATTAACTAAGCGTTAACTAGATACATAAAGAGAAATTAAAATGACTGAGAGGGAGGGCTACCATTACCCCTGCCTACATTAGTTGTGATGAGTTGCAAACAATAACATATTAAAAATATTTTAAAATATTTTTAATATGTTATTGTTTCCAAAAAGTTTTTTGGTTTAAGATCCTTTGCGGCGTGGGCGCACGTGTTTTATTTATTTTATTAATTTTAGGATGACTTACAGCTAATACAGATATAAAAGTATATTATGATAATGATAGGAAGGCCATTTACAAGTCTCCGCCTATAGAAAAAGAACCTTATCAATTGAGTACAGCAGAGTGATAAATTAAAGTTAAACAAACGAAACATGCAGATAGATCGTTACAGTGTGAGATTACAATTCATCTAAGAAAAAAACTCTTTGATAATATATTCCTTAGAACATATGCACTTGTATTAAATAAATCAATATAGATATACCGTATTCAACCTCAACGGCGGTTTTCGGACATTAAGGGGGAAAACTGGAACCCAACAAACATTCCAATCCATTTTTCCCCCTTAAGGGGGAAAACTGGATGAGAAGGGGGGATTTCTGAACTTTTATTTTTAGATTCCACTTTTCCCCCCTAGGGGGGATTTTTAAGGGGGAAAAGTGGAATAAGCCACGAAATTGATATGTAACGTAGCTGAGGATCAGTGTAACACACTGTATATAGAAACACCAAAAAATAATAAAATTATAGATTTATTTTTGTTTGTTTAAAAATATATATTCTCACGATGCGGTAAGCTTGAAACACAACATTTTACGCCGCGAAAAATACGTCAATAAGTTTTAATGTAATTATGATAAAATTTCATCATTCATATAAATGTAACTTTATAATTTCTCAGTTTCGTAACGTAACGCGATATAACTAAACTGAAGACAAAATCTGATAAATTGTAACTTCAAATAATAACTCAGTTTACAACCATTTCTTGTATACACAATATCTGAATGTATTTAACGATATATTACTATGATTGACACAGCCAAGTGGCGTGAAATAATACATTTTAATCATATATTCTTACCAAAATAACAGCCGTTTATCACCCTGATATATTTTTTCTTCCAAATAGGTTCAACACCAATCTCACACACACAACGTCGACGAAAACAAAATGGCCTCCGTAAATGATCACTATAGGAAGCACAAGTGTTGGCAATAATAACAGTCAAACTTAACTAAATCGTTTAAAAGCCGTAACAACCAATTTTTGAATAATTGAGATCGCCAGTTGGACATTCAGAAATTGTATAGGGAGGTATTTTAATTTGTTTTTCCATAGTAATAAAACTAGGATTTGATGAAAGTATCATGTTATTTAAATAGAAATAATCGAATTTAAGTCTAGAGATACACGTAAAGACAACTAAAAATACTTGACTATGATATTTACATTTTAAATTTAATATCGAACTATTTTGACAAAATAAAATGCCAAATACATTTTTTGTGAGTATGACCCTATGGTTATTCATTCAACTGCGGCTATTATGTAGTTTAAACAATATTGCATAATGCAATTCAATTTAAAAACACAAAAGCTACATCAATCATCATCATCATCATCACCAGTCGGAAGACGTCCACTGCTGAACAAAGGCCCTCCCCCTTAGACCGCCAATGAACGACAATTTGCTATTTGCCTCCACCGGTTGCCTGCGACGCGAACAATGTCGTCGGTCCACCTAGTGGGAGGCCTGCCTACGCTGCGACATCCGGTTCGTGGTCGCCACCTACAAAAGCTAAATCGTGCCCGAAAAAACTTCAAAAGTAAGCCTAAAACTTCAAGTTCGTGACAGGAGCTGAACACACGCTGAAGGACAAAAAATCATATGCTCTGTTTCTTTGTATCACATGTAAAAAAAAAAAATGCATTCTGTTCTTGTGCGAATGAGAAGGAAAGTGTCCATCTCTCTAGAGATCCTTCCTCTCAGCCTCAGTGCCTTGCCTTTGAGCTCGCCGCTAGGGGGGCGTATTAGAGCCCCCCGGATACCTGACACGGTACCCTCGAATTGATGTTGAATGGTTGTGTGTGTTGTGTGTGTGTGTGTGCGTACACGCACAGGCAGCGCTCATGGACACGATATCTCGGTATATATCGGTTTAGTTAGTGCGAGAGCGAATGCCGTCCGCTTCAAACACTCGTCTTCCGTTCTTCCTGTTTTATTCTCAACAATCATTCAAAAAACTAGATAGGAGTGCTAGTATCACGATAGCTTTTTCGCATAAGCTAGAGTTGATAACTCTAACGCGACCGCCGAGCGTAGGTATGAAAAGCGAGGTACATACATGAGCTTGCCTTCTGTACTCTCAGTATTTTGTGTGCGGGTGCTGCAGCACTACCGCGGCGGCGCCGGCGGCGCGGACGGTCGCGTGCACAAGGGGCCTACCACTTTAGTAAAAAGATGTTGAATGGTTGTGTGTGTACCTGTACTAGTTGTGTGTGCACCGCGTCGACGAGGTCCGTGTCCCGCAGCAGGTGCGGGTGCTGCAGCAGTAGCGCGGCGACGCGGCGGGCGCGCGCGCCCCGCAGCCACAGCCGCACCGCGCCCGCCGCGTCCCCGCCCGCCGCCAGCGCTGCGCCCGCCTCGCCCAGACGACCTTTGTTTTAAACGGGAACTCTAGCCTCGGGAACTGTGGGCCTCAACTAGGGTACGTTGGATTCTTACCCACTAAAACCTCTGCGGCTATCGCATCGGCACATGAGAGGGGACCCCCGGGGCTCTCCAGTGGAATCTGCACCAGGAGCTCCTCAGTGCCTTTAGACGGCATTATAGCCCCTCGGGAAACAGACACGGTGTTCACGGGGACGTGGGTCGCAATCCTGCCACCGTCCTCTTTAAGTCACCGCCGGCCGTACTCAATGGACGTTCTAGCCCACACTCAGAACGTCCAGCGACTCCGAAGGTAGCCCAAACGAACAACATCAACCGCACTTTTCCGGTCTCCGTACAGGCGGAAACAGGGTTATATGGGATTTATACTCAGCAAACTAAACCAAGCGTCACACAATGGACTCCTGCAAATGGGCAAAGACGCCGTAAGGGATGGTGTGCCGTTTGAACGTCTTTGAGACGGAGTGGGCGGAGATTGCTATCACCCGCTAGACGCTCGCTAGAGCACGTCCTGGCAGAGAATCCACGCTCCTCCCGCCACCTTGGTGGTGCTAGCGACGGCGCAGAGTCACTCACCGCGGGAGCAAGAACCGTGCAACTTCTCACCCCCACCTTATCCACTCGGTGACGATAATAAGCAAGGTGACAGCCAAGGTGTAATTCTATATTGTGCGGGACAAAACAAGCAAAGACACAGCTATCCTGCTCAAATAAAAGTTCACAACTGTACCAGTGGAGGTAAGGTAGTCCATGTGCTGTTGTTTCAGTGCAGGCACGGCGGCTCGGTCGGTCCGTTCAGCGAGTGCGATAGCGTCAGACCAACGATTGAACTGCCGATACATGGATACAGCGAGATCGGGCCGAGCGGCGTGCCGCACGTACCACTCTTCAGCCGCGGATAAATCCCCGAAGAATATCGCTAGCCGAGCCCGCACTAAAGCACTGTTTACACCTACAAAACAAAAGAGTGCATACAGAGCCTGCCCGTTTGGCGTTGTATTATCGTTTTGTGAACTATCACAACGCGATCGGCCAATGTTTTTGACGTGATGGTTCCATTTCAGAGAACACTGGTTGCAGTATCAAAGGACCACAACGTCACACGGAAGTCACTATTTGGCTGCAATTTTCTGTCAGGTGTTCCGCTATATGACAGTTAATGAAACTATTTAGACAAGGGTTTATTTGATTCCGTGTTTTAAGAATTTGCGGTGCATCATACGCAGTCGAGACTGGATAAAAAGGTAGCAAGACCGCCGGAATTCGAAGCACTCTAAGCTTTCGTACAAAAATATAAAAATATTTTTTACAAAAAAAAGAACCGCCTTCAAAATGCAACTAAAAAGCCTGAAATAATTTCTAAGAATTAGTGGTTTTTACATCTACATTGTTGGACTTGGACTACAACATATTATAAATACATATTACTATCAAAGACGGCGCCAAACTGGAAAACAGTTAGGTACCTACTGCCCTTGTAAGTATTTGCTAGACGTTAGGCGCCGACTTCGATAGTAATATGTATTTATAATATGTTGTAGTCCAAGTCCAACAATGTAGATGTAAAAACCACTAATTCTTAGAAATTATTTCAGGCTTTTTAGTTGCATTTTGAAGGCGGTTCTTTTTTTTGTAAAAAATATTTTTATTTTATTCTTTTTAGTGGTTCCCTTGGTGTATTATTAGGTTAACTTTTAACAACTTATATTTTATTCTGACAAATAGCCAGATTAATATTTATTTTAAAAACACCCACTACATAAAACAACTATGGACCATCACTAAAATATAAGCTTAAGCAAAAGTTTTTAAAAATATAGATGTGACAATATCTTAAAACTAACCAATTGCCATAAACCGAAGATATCTAGGTGTTATACTCGTAGTTCTCGAGAACCATGGACTGCAAGCTCGGTGGGTCTACATTTATTTGTGCCGAGAACCCGTGTCCACCTTCTTGATCCATCGTCAGACCCTGATCACCATTTTTCTAGCAACTACTCATCGAGAGCTACCCAACGAGCCCAAACTCGGCGGATCTACGTTTATTGGTGCAGTGATCCCATGATGACCTTCCTGCTCCATCATCAGACCCTGATCTCCATTTTTTTCTAGCAACTTCTCGTCGAGACCTATCCAACGAGTCCAAATTCGGTAGGTCTACGTTTGTTGGTGCCGAGATACCGTGACGACCTTCCTGCTCCATTATCAGACCTTGATCACCATTGTTCTAGCAACTACTCGTCGAGAGCTACCCAACGAACCCAAACTCGGTGAGTCTATGTTTATTGGTGCCGAGATCCCGTGACGACCTTCTTGCTCCATCATCATACGCTGATCACCATTTTTCTAGCAATACTCATCGAGAGCTACCCAACGAGCCCAAACTGGGCGGATCTACGTTTATTGGAGCACAGATCCCGTGACAACCTTCCTGCTCCATCATCAGACCCTGATCTCCATTTTCCTAGCAACTACTCGTCGAGAACTATCCATCGAGTCCAAATTCGGTAGTTCTACGCTTAGTAGGCACGGCTAGGATAGGATGGATTGATAATTTTATTACAGAGTTCCGGTGCCCATCTATGGCCTTCTTCATCAGATCCACTTCACCAAATGATACTTTCTGAATGAAAATGCTTGGCTAGTTTCTAAAAATACCAAAAACGCTATATGTATGCCTATAACATTTAAGGAGTTCCCTCAGTTACTCATGGTTCCCATCATCAGAACTTGATTTTGAAAAAAATGGGACCAATCTGGAAGCATATCCTTTCAATTAAAAAAATAATTTTCCAAATCGGTTCGTAAACGACAGAGTTCTGAGGTAACAAACATAAAAAAAAAAATAATAAAAAAAAAAAACATACAACCGAATTGATAACCTCCTCCTTGTTTTAAAGTCGGTTAAAAAGAAGGCAAAGACGGCTGAACATAAATATTCTCTTTCAGAAGCCCGTAGGTATCCCTGTCTGTAGTATTGTGGTCGAAGATAGACTTGTTTAGATACAGGACGTATTAAAATTTCTATACCTAATTTATAATTAAGTATACAATCTACAGATGACATACCAGTTGTGGTATCGCCGTCGCCTTCGTTCATAGCCATTTCGACAGTTTTCTCCAAATAGAATGTACGCGCTTCATCCCCCAATTCACGGTAGCATTTGAGTGCCAACTACAAAATTATAGTTACAAAATAAGAATATACACAATGTTAGATAGCGTAGCGTAACATTTCTAAGAAGAAATATTTTGAAGTGAAACTTCTTATGCGACTTCCAACAAGTTTAACTCTTAACGCGTTAAACTTTAAACGCTACCATGGAGAGGGTATGAAAGCGCTCACGTGACGCAGTCATTCAGTGTCGTCCAGTCTTCAGTCATCCCGTCATTCAGTGTCGATCAGTGTCGTTCAGCGTCGTTCAGTGTCGTTTAGAGTCGTTCAGTTTCATTCAGTGTCATTCAGTATCGTTCAGTGTCGTCCAATGTCATTTCAGCGTCGTTCAGTGTCATTCAGTGTCGATCAGTGTCGTTCAGTATCGTTCAGTGTCATTCAGTGTGGTCCAGTCTTCAGTCATTCCGTCATTCAGTGTCGTTCAGCGTCGTTCAGCGATGTTCAGCGTCGTTCAGCGTCGTTCAGTGTCGTTCAGCGTCGTTCAGTGTCATTCAGTGTCATTCAGTGTCGTTCAGTGTCGTCCAGTGTCATTTCAGCGTCGTTCAGTGTCATTCGGTGTTGATCAGTGTCGTTCAGTATCGTTCAGTGTCATTCAGTGTCGATCAGTGTCGTTCAGTGTCACTTCAGTGTTGTTCAGCGTCGTTCAGCGTCGTTCAGCGTCGTTCGGCGTCGTTCAGCGTCGTTCAGTGACATCCACTGTCATTTTAGTGTCGTTCAACGTCGTTCAGTGTCATTTCAGTGTCGTTCAGTGCCGTCCAGTGTCATTTCAGTGTCGTTTAGCGTCGTTCAGTGTCGTCCAGTGTCATTTTAGTGTCGTTCAGCGTCGTTCAATGTCATTCAGTGTCCTTCAGTGTCCATCAGTGACGTTCAGTATCGTTCAATATCATTCAGTGTCGTTCAGTGACGTTCAGTGTCGTTCAGTGTCGTTCAGTGTCATTTAGTGTCGTTCAGTGTCGTTCAGTGTCGTTCAATGTCGTTCTGTGACGTTCAGTGTCATTCAGTGTCGATCAGTATCGTTCAGTGTCATTCAGTGTCGATCAGTGTCGTTCAGTTGCGGGGAGGGGGAATAGAAAGAGACAGAGCGAGAGTGAAGTTTCACTTCTTTCGCGCGGAGGAACTCCACGCACGCACATTTTTTTTTCTCTAATGGAAAATATAGAAAATAACAAAATCAAAGCTCGATTTTTGTTTCTTACATGCAAGACCATATTCGCATAATGTAGAACTCCAAATTGGTATGCTGAATGTCCTTTACCAGGTATAGGATTAGTTAGCAAATACTACCAGTATCCAGTTAGCGATTGATTGTGCAAAAATGTTATTATTCAAATGTCACTAAAAATATTTGAACAATGTCTAAATTTTAGCGAATTACTTGTATATGGTCGTCGTTGAGGGCGCGTTCTGCGAGTTGCCTCCATAGCGGGGCTACGTCCGCACTGTGCCCGACGCCGTCCAAATACCGAGCGCAGCCCGCCAGATCACCACTTCGAAGCGCATTATCTATAAATATTAACTTACCATAGATGGGATCGCGATTTAGCACTAACTTATATGAAGTAAAAGAAATGAGATGATGTGTCGAACTCTCGTTCATTGTTCACGAATAGACATTTTCCGGCTGATGAGCTGATGATGTAATGTACAGTAGTCACAGCGGACCTTCGTGTTTCTGAAGTCGGCTGCAAGACGCTGCGCGTTGCTATCATTAAAAAGAAGGTTCTATATGCGACGCATATAGATCATTTCCATCATTCATTCATCGATTCATCTTTTAAGTCGTTTTTTATTTTTCTGTACTTGCGCAATGGTTCGGAGCCAATCTTCAGAGACACAATGATCCGCTGCACTGTGAATAGGTACTGTATGCATGGTATGGCATGGTAGTTACTGAACGCGAGCCGGTGCTCGTCGAGCTGTAAGTGCGGCAAGTGTCCGCCGTCGAGCAGCACGCGGCGCGAGGCCACCGCCACGGCGAGCGCGCCGCCGCACTCCGCCATCTCCACGCTGCCCGCCTCCCACGCACTGTACCTGCTCACCAAATAACGGACGTGTAACATAAATGGACGTTCTAAGGGCCCACACGTCGAACGTCCAGCGACTCCGAAGGTTGCCCGTTGTTTATAGCCCCGGGCTCAGGGCTGGGTAGCGAGACGTTGGGCGGCGCCTTCGTCGCCGAGCGGGATCAGCGCGTTCGCGTTCCCGCTCGGCGGCCTCCTTCTGGGACATGACAGTCTCGCAGAAGGCGGCCATCGCTCCCCACGCCGCATCCCCGGAAAGCATAGCCGACACTACGCTGCCCAGAGAGAAGTCCGATTCGGTGACTGTGACCAGGTCTCGACGGTCCAACGACCACGCGGGACAAGCCTCTTGACGCTAGAGGCTTGTCCCGCGAATACTGCGTGAATACCGCTAATACCATTACTATTAGCAGTATTGTTATAATGTTACTTGACACGATATAGAAATGTCAATTGTCAATATACTTTCTATCGAGAAAATAAGATGACAATAATACTGATATAAGAGGTTGCCCCAGAAGTCCAGTGGTCTCCTGCGAGAGCGTAATGTCACAGAAGGAGGCAGCGGAGTGGATCAGGGAAAGCGATCCCCTCGCTAATCCGCGATGCCGGAGGAGACTCAGGCCACAGAATACATAAGGTACCCAGGCGCAGAAGGAGGGCCAACATCGGCCTGATGCCCCCGTCGCGAGGTAGTGCTGGTAGCGGAAATGGGGGAGCCTGCGCCTTCTCGCAGGATGGAAGTGTCCCGGCACGCCACGGGTTGTGAGTCTGCGGGCTTTTACACCCGCAGACAGATCGGTGGGCTTTACACCCACGGGCGAGGAAGAGCGACCGCCGACAGGACCCGGACGAGTACAAGGCACGTTCCCGGGGCCCGTCAACACGGCGGGTTGAGGACGTTGTACCGTTGGGTTTTAATCGGTAAGAGTCCGACATAACCCCCGTGGCTGCACGGGTATCCATGAATGCAAAAGGGCCCCAGAAGTCAAGCTAGCTATACTCTGTTTTTCTTTACAAGATCAAAATCGTAGAAATAAATGTTTGAATCAGGTGTGATGGCAGACCGATGGCCAGCCAAAGAAAATTGGTAGGTAGGGTTCATTAAATCATATTCAACCGTCCGTTATAGTAAGGTCCATAACTTATAATAATATACGAACCATATAAGAAGATGAGTGGGCGTCTGGGCAACAACTGCATCGCTATTTTCGATCCATTGCACAAATCCAACGTTGCTCGCTATTATTTCCTACATACACATTACTATTAAGATACAAATAATATATAGAATTCGCACGCAACATATAAGCAATTACATAATCGAATGTCAAAAAGAGTTCACTCCACGTGGACTGTCCGGGTAATAATAGCACCCTCCCATCTTCTCCTGTTGGGTGTCCGTAACAGACGACTAATAGAAAACAAGAAGACTGGCAGCAGCGTATTTCTATTTGATTACCTACCACCTAGGTATACTGCGATCTCCAAGACGCCTGCCAAGTGTAGGGATTGTGGGAAACCCCTCCATTCTAAGGGGGTGGCCTTTGTTCAGCAGTTAACGTCTTTCGGCTGATGATGATGAATGTCGAAAAAGACGAAGTTATCTGCCCATAGTCAGTTTAATTGTTTAGACACCGCCGATCGTCATTTGATATTAGTTTACTCTAGAACCCCAGTAATTCTTCCGGAGTCCTTAGAGCATAATACGCCCTCTAATTGGATATCTGCTAATTGAGGAAAGGTTGGCCATCCATCAAAGACTAATGGAGTCTGCTGAGTATCAATTTATCACAAAAAATTAGTTGTAAATCCATTAGAGAAAGGACGAAAGTTAGTGACATTATAAAAATAATAAGACTTTTAAAGTGGAATTGGGCAGGACATGTTTGCAGAATGACCGATGGACAAAGAAGGCTACAGAATGGATACCTCGTGACGGAAAAAGGAAGAAAGGCAGACCATTACGACGGAATCAGATTGGATGAGGAAAGCGCGGAAAAGGAAAGTTTGGGGGAAATTGGAGGAGGCCTACGCCATTGAGGCGACTTCCGTATAGTCGAATATACTTATAGACAAAATAATAAGTATTAAAAAAAGATAAATAAATATTTAGTAATGAACTTTATTGTAACCTACTTGATACTGATTATTATGATTATATTTAAACTAATATTATTGTATAGAATCATTTAAATTATATAGAACGTATTGCATGAAATGATTTATGATAAATTAATTTAATGAATACGGTAGAATAAAGGCTTTTTTTTATTTATTTTTTTTTATTTTATTTTATTGGATATCAAACAGATGTGGTGGTTTATACACCACTGAATATCAGGCACGAAAAAAAAACAATTTAAGGGACAACGTACCGAAAACTTTTTTATAAGATTTCTCATATTGTCCGTTACAACATTACAGAAACCATTTATATGGAAAATGACAAATTACTAACTTGTTAATTTTTGAGCATGTAATGAATACGTGCGCAATAATATTTCCAAATAGTTGTTTCTTCTTTTTAAAGTTTTGGTGGTCTGGAAGAAATCGCTATTAGCGATAAGACCGCCATTTGTACCTAATTTAAGTTATTTTCTAAGTTTTTCTGTATGTTTTACTTTGGTGTGCAAATAAAGAGTATTCTATTTTATTCTAATATTTATTTTTCAAATTACATTGCTAATTTCAATCAATCCGCCTGCCAAGCGTGGAGATTATGACAAACCCCTCCCTTCTAAGAGAGAGGCCTTTGTTCAACAGTGGACTTTTCGGCTGCTGATGATTGCTAATTTTGCACAAATAAGTAAATTATTGTTGTTAAATTGTAACGACGACCTAATTTTATTAAAAAAACGTCTATTTTTTTTGGAAATTCGTGAACTGTACTCGATCCCTGGTATCCGTTTTCGGTACGATGTCCCTTACACCCCGTATACATATGATCTCATAAACAAAAGGCCCCTGACTGCCTTAGACAAGAAACAGAACATAATCTTGACCATTACATGGTGGTCCTATACAGAATCATTAACGCTGATAATAATACCTTATGGCCGTCATGTAAACGCAATAAAGCGAGCCTTCGTCGTGTATCACGTAGCAGCAGCAGGCGTCCGCTCTCATTCAACTCTAGCCAGTCCACGCGAGCTTCGTGCCACCACTGACCTAGCTGAACACCTGAAATTTGAACAGACTATGAAGCACCAGCAACTAGTTAAGGAATAAGGACATACCATACATACATAGGTTATCAACATCGGAACAAGAATTGCCTGAAAAATAATATGTTATACGTACAGACGATTACAGGTGGAGCCAGACTCAGAAAAAGTTAGTACATCCATAATAATTTATCATATAATTTAACAACACCACAGTCATTGTGTTCCACTGTTAAGTTGACAGTGGTCGCCAGAGTTATTGAATAGTCACTGTGTGGCGGCTGAGGGACCGCAGTATTCTCTTTTGCTGCCCACACAACGATGTCTAACGGTGGATGAAAATGTGTTTAATAGGAGAAAGAGAATGAAGGTTCTTTAAACATTTCGTTGCAGTGAGAAAAGCAACTTACAGGCCTAAAAGATTTAGTAACTAATGTATCAGATGATGAGCGGAAGTGCTTTGCAGCTACAAATGGGCAGGCGTATCGTTTACTATTAGGCAACGTCCTACATTCTCTTCATTATGTTTCGTAAGAGTGCTTTCAATTTCAGAGCGGCTGCTGCGCTGCAGACGCTCTGCCATGTAAATCCATATAAAACAAAGACGTGCGCAGCTGCGCTGCAGCCACGCTTTTTTGAAAGCGCCCTAAAAGTAACCAGTTACCGGTATTCAGGTCCACCACTGCGATGGTCTGCCTATCAAGCAGATACGCGAGGTGCTTACGGTCCGCGTGGTCGACGTCGGTCGCGCCCTCGTTTATACGCACGCTGAGAACGTGCGGGTTCACGCGTTCCGTACGAACCTGAACATAAACTTTACTGCATCTGCACTTCAGGCGCGGTCACAGCCAACGATTTTGGGGGGGTCATAGTTGACGGGCCCGTTGGTTTAGTGCCCTGGCCGCTAGCCAATAGACCGTGCCTGGGTTCGATTACCACCTTAAGGTCTGAATGTTTCTAGTGCGTAACCTATTTTGGTTAAAATTGTTTAGACGTTTTAAAGCAAGAAGTTAAGTTTGCCAATTTGACGTGAATGAGTTTGAGATTTGGGGGGCGGGGGTCATGACCCCTATGACTCTCGGATCGCCACTGCTACGCTTACATAATACAATAACATTATCTTTATCGCAAGGCTCTTGGTTGCTGCTTTGTTCCAGGATGAAGGGCACTGCAACTGGTGAAATAACTCGGTTCATTTTAGAACAGTGCAGCTTTCATGAATGTATATACATTTTATAAAGGTAGAGCAAAGCGGGAATGCTCGCTAAAAACATTGCAACCTTTTTTTTTAATACTACCAAGGTGGTATGCAAGCGTGCGGCCCGCCTGATGGTAAGCAGCCACCGCAGCCTATAGACGCTAGCAACACCAGAAGAATCACCAGCGCGTTGTCGACCCTTAAGACAATAGATATTAAGTCATTGTGTCCGGTAATTTCACCAGCTACAGTACCCTTCACGCCGGAACACAGGAATGCTTACACACTGCTGCTTGGCGGCAGAATATCTGACACTGCGGTGGTACCTACCTGGACGGTTCCTTGCACAAGGAACCTACCACCTAGTAAAACTAGAGAAGCACCACCAACTTAAAGCCACTTTTGGGCAGAGTTGTATTTCTACGCTAAGGTCACCATTATAAGAAGGCTCTGCACAAGATGAATTCGTCCGTACAAATTATAATAAAAGTCTTCACTATAAAAAATCGCAATGGAAAAGAAAGTTCTCACAGTATGCAGCACTTTGTCCAGTCCGTATTCGACGACGCTCAGTTCGCCAGCGCGATGCAGCAGGCACGCGCCGCCCACGGCCGCGTACACACGCTCCCCGCCCCCCGTCCACATAATCTATAATACACCCACATATATCTACAATATAACCACACCTTACTCTGGCCAATTTACTGCTTGATCTTTTTATTATGCTGTCGACGAGGAAGCCTATATAGAATATAATCTCCATAAGTGGGAAGGTCGGGTTGTGACCCCCATCCCCATGAGCACCGTGACTGATTCCCGGGGGGCTTCAACGCGCCCCTCGGTGGTGGGCTCAAAGGCAAGGCACTGAGGGACGCCTGGTGCAGATCCCACCGGAGAGACCTGGGGTCTCATGTTCCGATGCGAGAGCCGCGGGGGTTTTAGTGGGTAAGAATCCCACATACCCCGGTTGAGCCCCACAGCTCCCGGGGACCTTTTGAAGGGTTTCCCCGCGTAAAAAAAAGGATTGTTACCCACTTAAACCACCCCGGTTACATCGATGCTATGGAGAGACTCTAGTACTGAGAGACTAGACTCTGACTTCATAGGGGAAGATACCTATTCGACCTAATGAGTGCCGCGTTGATATATTTAACAAGTTTTATGATTGCACACCATACCTGGCGCGAATACATATGGGGGGATTCAAAGGGTGCCATTGACAAAACTTTTATACCCGCCTTTGAGTCTAGCAAAACCTGTCACTTCCGTAGACCATATCAAATGAAAATCAGTAGACGGTCCAGTAAGCAAAAAGTAGTTGCTGCAGTAAAAGAAACGCCCCCTCCGAGTGGCGGTATATTCCTGTGGTCAGTAAGAACCAAAGGACCAAATCAGGGCTCAATTAAAGGACTGAAGCTTTGTATCTTTTGCTTTTAGCGCAGTGATTTCCCTGACACAGGACACCTACCTGTGTTCTTAATACGCCAAGTACTGTGTTTTACCATCGACGGCTGCATCACTACTTATCATGGGATGAGATTGCCGCCAAGCTCTAAATTATATTAAAGTACCTAACAAAAACAGAATTAAAAACTTCGCAGAATTACATGGCTTGGTAATTTGTAAGTTCACTATAGATATAGTCGTCCACTGTTAGACATCTCAATCTTCGACATTTCTCAGCCAACTCCTGCCAATCAGGCAAATTTGTGGTCTTGTCTAGCCTGCAGGATTCGTAAATGCGGTATTTTTAACGAGTAGATAAGTAATTACTAACCTCACTAGTCAAACCACGACCTATGTCGCACAAGATCAGCGTACTAGCTGTCCGACACACGGCGTACCAGTCGTTACCTAAAAACATAGATTTTTAAACAAATCTAAGTATCTGCCTACGTAAACAATTCACAAATGTAGCAGTAGTAGGTATCCTAACGAATTTTCTGTCTAGTAGAAACCTATTCGTAGGCCTAACTCGATTAGGGTACCAATATGATTTCCAATTATGTTCAATGTCAAAGTGAATCTCGGGGACACTAGAATATATTCAAAAGGCGGGTTTTGACCTACACATTCTTGAGTCTCATGCATGCATGAGGTAAGAGGAAACTGCCCTGAAATGAAACATTAATAAGTTTCTATCTCTAGTCTCTACATGTTTTCTAAGTAATATCACTGTTAATTGGTTTACTTCTTCTAAATTGCAAAATGGGTATTGCCAATATGCTACTAACCTATGAAGCGAACGTTGAAAATGTCTGGTGCGTGTTTAGTGGTGACAGTGAGCGGGGGCGCGTCGTTCGCGAGCCGCGTGAGCACCAGTTGCCGCGAGCTCACGTGCTGCACCTGCACCGAGTCCCGCCACACCCACCGCCTAACGACCACCAGGCAACGCGATCAACTCTACTATACTTTGCTTAAAGTTCAGGAGGTCTTACTGAATTAAGAACAGGTAGAAACTCATCAAGGCTAAACGGTTAACATTCATTTGTAAGTATAGTCGTGGATTCGATATAAACAACGTAGTTGGTATGACATGCAGACTTGACTATTTAGGGATTAGAATCTTCTCTTTTTAATTCAAGACCTCTTTCTTCTTCTTTCTTTCTTTTTTTTTCTTTCTTTTTCTTGAGTTTCTTTATTTTTGTTCTTGCCGGCGAATCAATTGCAATTCAATTTTCCGTTTTTTTTCGGACCTGCAGATACATCATTCCTTTCGCTTTTCCTGTAGCTTGTTGCATGAAACTTCGTCTAGATCTTCCTCTACCCCTTCTCACTTCCAATTTTTTTTCAAAAAACAATAATGGTAGAGCCTAACTGGGGAAGTTATTCCTTACAGAATACTACAGCTAAATGACTCCAACTCTGGTAAGAGTTTCATTCCTGTGATAAGATGGCCAGTGCTCTGTAACACTTCGTTGTGTTAGGCGGCTTTAGGCCCCTCGCTTCGTCCTGCTTGCCGCCAACGCATCTATTCTTAAGATTATTAAGCTAGCATATGATCAGAAAGGATCAGCATAGTGATAGCACTTATATGAATAAAAAAATAAAGAATATTCTATTTTTGAACATCATCACCATCCGGAAGGCGTCCACTGCTGATCATAAATGCCTCCCCGTTCGAACGTCACACTGAACGACCATTGGCTATTTCGATCCAACGATTACCTGCGACGCGCACAATATCGTCAATCCATCTAATGGCAGGCCTACCTACGCTGCGTCTTCCGCTTCATGGTCGCCACTCGAAAACCTTTCTTCCCCATCGGCTATCGGTTCTTCGAGCGATGTGGCCTGCCCATTGCCAATTCAACTTGCTGATCCTGAGAGCCATAGCTAAATGTCAGTGTTTTAGTTCTACGTCGAATCTCCTCATTCTGGAGTAGGTATATCGCGCAAAGAAACTCTGAGCATAGCTCTCTCCTTAGCTCGTTGTCTGACTCTGAGCTTCTCTAAAATGCCAGCAGTTAGGGACCACGTCTCAATACCATATTATGTCATCATTGGCAACACTTTGAACAAGACTGGAGAAATTAGAGTACTGCCAACGAATTATTTCTCACCTTAGAACAGCTTCAAGTTGTATGACGGCCCCTGTTTGCGACGCAACAGCAAGTTTGGTGCCGTCCCCACTCCACGTCAGAGCTCGGGCCGCATACAAATTTGGTATTTGGAGCATCGACAGTTCTATCGAACCAGATTCCTTCACTTCGCCTACTAAGCAACCATCAAAAACTCCGAATGCTACTGTCTAAAATAGAACAATAGGTAACATTTAGTAAGACTTCCAAAGCCTAAGCCAAAGAGTATATTCAAAGGTCAAAGTATTAATACTTCAAAATTATAAAGAAATTCTTCATTTGTAGTCACAAGAACATGATACATTCATTCAGAAATAATTTTACTCGTTTTACTGAACCCTAAATAATTAATAATTATGTCTACAAACTTCAATCCTTTTTGAAATAATTATAGTTAATAGGTATCAGCTCGCAGTAAGTATTAAGAGGCAATTCCAGCAACTTGCAACTATATTAATAACCGCTCTTTGCCTACCATCGCCCTAACAACTAAGAGAAAGTTCAAATACTAGGGCCCATACGCACTACACTACACTGCGACCAGCTATCCGGTTGAACGCAAGCAAAACAAATTCTATATGAATCTTAAGATGCGTTTGATCCGTTTTGCCGCAACGCCGTGCGATTAGAATATTAGGCTTGCATAGAGTTTTTTGATTACGATCAACCGGATGCCTGGCTGCAATAGTTACCGCATACGCTACACAGTGCGTCTGGATGCTTACCTGTCCTGAAGGACTGGCCGCGGCAGATATCAAGTCTCGTCGATCAGGTGGCAACTGGGGCTCTAAGCTCCGAAGCAAAGCACCCCGTTGAGCTTCGTACACCGCTACACGACCATCGCAGGATCCCACAATTAACTGTTAAAGCAAGAAATCACTGGTTATCGCATCAAATAGACATTTCACTGATTTAAATCTCGACCTATTAGGTTTTTTGAAATCCATTCCGGCTGTTGTTGGTTGATACTGTCATTTTATTTGTGTAATAAAGGATAAAGTGTATAGCGATATGTTAAGCATCAACGATTTAATCACTAAAATAACAAATTTTTATACTAAACTCTACCTCTACAAGTGGCATCGCCTATAGGTACGCACCGCCTTTAAGATGTAATCCAGCGATCCGCCGAAACTCGCTGCAGCAGTACAATCGCTCATGCATAAAGCATCATGTACGCTATAGCTCTATAGTCTTGCAAAAATAAGTGGTAATATTCCCGCGAAATTGTTTTCGAGATGTGAGTGTTCATGTGATCAAATGAATTAGCCCTCAAATGTAAAGACAGACAAGCGTAAGAAGATGTTATGGCCTATTAAACATTCTTAAGTCGAAAAGGCAATTGATAATTTCTATAAATAACGTAAAAATGGAAATAAATTACAGTCAAAGCTACACATAGATAAATTCACACGTAAACAGAAGTAGATACTAACGTAAGGCGGTAACAGAACCAACGCTGTCGGCGGCAAGGCGTATCGCAGAAGCAGTCGGCCGTTGAGGTACAGCGTGCCGTCAACGTGACCAGAAGCCAGCGTCCCTTCCCCGCCGCGTGACATGCACACACAACACGCCCCAGCCGTCCATATGCTACTGCTTTTGTTGCTCTTACAATCCAAGGACCTGTAGTAATTAGCTGCGTATGGCTGAACGGCTTATACCTTATCACATGATATATAGAGCTGGGCGTAGACTAGATAGGCACAGATAGGCAGTACAAACGGGTATTAATGGTAGCAGATCCCTTGTGTAAGTGTTCGTCTGGGTAGGTGCCGCGGTACTGTTAGAAATGCTGCCAAACAGCAGTGTGTGAATATTGCTGGTTTCCAGTGTGAAGACCACTGTAACTGTAGAAATTACCGGGCTCGAGAGATTTAATAACTAGGGTCTCGGTGACGATCAACTCAGGTATTCTCTTGGTCACGCACCTTTAGGACGATAAACACTTGCACGAGCTGGCGCAAAACAAAAGAAAGTTGATTTTGATTGAACATTACCGTTATCAAAAATTGACAGGCGTGCCTCTTACCATTAGGTTAGGTGATCGTCTCGCTTGAGTCTCTCCGAGTTAAGTAAAACCCAAATTTCCCCCGTACCTGATTGCACTGATCCGACCACAGATATAGAGATCCGACAGTTTTCTCTGAATGACCACTTCCCAGATCAATATTTCCCGTAGGCTAACAACAGAATATTGCCTATATTCGGTTGTTCGCGCCTTGCATAGGCGCACACACGTGCAAATAAAATTGATACGACCAAGAATTATCGCCAGGCTCATTATTCTGCAGATCACAATTTTTTAAGAAATATATGATCAGACAAACGATACTGACGGTACGCCTGCCCGTAAACAATTGCCTAACACTGCCTCTCATCATGTACCTACCTACTAAAGTGTGTTGATAACCGTGCGGTTATTGTTTAGCAAGCTTGGCAAGCACAACTTTTATTTAATTCAGTCAGTCGATCAGCGCCTGAAAAACATGATATTACCAAATACAATTATTAGCTTCAGTGACCTTATCTTTCCATCGCTGGTGCCAGTATAAAAGCCGTTTTCACCAGGCAGTAAGCACATAGGGGAGCCTGTGAGCGGGAACTTGTTGCAGATGACCTTCTTGCCACTCCAGTCCGCGCCCACGCGGTACACGAACACCATATTATCGCTTTGAGTGACACCCAACAACTCTGAATTGTCGCTGAACGATATACCTGCGTTTAAAAAAAATAACAATACATATTCATGCACACAGATGTTTATCCTAAGTGGGAATCGAACCTACAACCGGGCGGGTCACCCCTTTCCCTCTAATATGGTTGAGGGGAGTGATGGCTACTGCTCGAGTCAACTAGTGCGCGGGTGCTGCTTGGGGGGACTGGTCCGACTACTATCCCTTTGGCAAAGGCCAACAAACTAAAAGTAGTTTGTTGTAATTTTTGTCGTGAGGCCGCGTTGTATCCGGTGGTAGCTTTTAAAAAAATGACCATTCGAAAGTGCTAGCGTTAAGCCTATTTGAGAATAAAGATTTTTGAGCCAGGGCACGGGCAACCATAACAACGAACCCGTCAATAGAGAAACTAGAACTTTTATCCTATGACGTTTCGAAAGATTCGCAGCAGCCATGGTTATTCACGACGTAGACCTCAGTCCACTCGTCTCGTCGCAATCCCTCTTGTCTACATAGGTATTATTGTTGGCCTGATCTATGAAGAAAAAGCTTACAATATCCTGAGGTCTTGCAGTGCTGTGCTTGGTTTTACGCCGCCAAAAAGATATCTATACCTACCCTTTTAAGTATTTCAACGGTTGTCGCATCGGCTCATAAGAGGGGGACGTGGGTTTTCTGGTAGGGTTGGCACCAGGTACCCCACAGTGCATTTGCCCAGCCCGCCGCCGGCAGCGCGTTAGAGCTCTCCGGGAACGGCGGGAACCTGTCACAATGCTCACGAGGACGGATCTCGCAACCCCGCCGATATCTAACTAGGGCCGCATCAACATCCCATCAGGCGACTCCGAAGGTCTTAAATTTACCTATATTTTTTTATATCTAATTATTACATACGTGTTATAACATAAGACTTCTTCCCTGCGGCTGGGTCAGCAGGTTTGGTCGCGAATTTGTCGCGCCTGGTGCCATCTCGGTCGAATAAAAGTATTAATCGCTCGCATGTTGCTACTGCTAACTTCACGTTGTTCGGAGACCAGCAGATGTCAGCTATAGGGCTTTCAGTATCCTGTAAAATTATTGACAACCAGGATGACAGGATGACGAAACAGCATACAGCTACGCAGGGCTTCGCATTGGGTAATGGGTTAACCTTATGTTGCAAGCCGTTTAAAGGTACGCGTCCATTGGCCGGCGCCGGACGCACCGCACGCACGGCACGCAACGGATTTTAGATTGCTTTGTATGATTTTGACGGCCCGCATCGGAAAATGCCGGCGCGGTTAATGGACGCAGCGCTATGTAAAATCATAGAAAGCAAACTAAAATCCGTTGCGTGCCGTGCGTGAGGTGCGTCCGGCGCCGGCCAATGGACGCGTACCTTTAGAAAACTTACTGCCGAACCTACAAACGTCAATTAAAGTTAATGATCATTAATCCATTTTATGAAATCGAATTATTTTGACACTCAAAGCCATCGATATCTCAAAGCCCTTTAATACTTAATACGCAGATAGTGAGTAGAGATATCAATTATCTCGTGTTCAATAACCGAAATTAGTCATAAGCGGCTCCGAAAGTCGAAATACATAGATTTTAAAAAGTGACTAATTTAGAATTAAAGTTAATTGGGATTTATGAGTGCAGCAGTTAGAACTAACTACGGCTAGTTTCTGTAGCCTAGTCGGCGAGCACAAGAAATAATACACAAAAAAAAGGGCTACACAAATTTATTAAATAATAGAAACGAGAAGAAAGTTACGTTACAGGGGAGGTCGATTACTAGTTAGCTTGTTCGCACGTATAACAAAAATAGCTGTAACTTAACTAGGGGTCGTTAGGGAACGCAACGGCGATTCCCGCGGTCTTCGGCGTCCTCCTTCTCCTTGGAGTGGCCAGGCACGCCACGGATGCGGAGTCTGGACTAGACCCGGTCGTCAGCAACACAGCCACGAACTTGTGGCCGGCAAAAATGCGAAGCCTTTCGCCCGAAAGGGGGAACACTCTTGCCCGAAGGGAGAACTCTTCGCCCGAAGGGAGAAACTTTTCACCCGAAGGAAGAAACTTTTCACCCGAAGGAAGAAACCCTGGAACGCCACATAAGCGTTCCTGTAGACGCCGTTCCCTAACGCGACACCCTCCAAACCAGCTTTCAGTTGGTGGAGGCTGCCTCATTATGGAGACGTCTACAGGAATAAAAGGTACACCCTAACAATATAAAGTAAAACATGGGCCTAATAGTACCTATTCACATATGGAAGGATTACAATTAAAAAAATCCTACAGCAGCGATTACATAATTTAAACAACTTACCAGTAATACTGGGTTTTCTGGTTGATATTCACTTTAATAATAGATTAGAATAGAAATAGAATTTTATAAATAGACTTTAGCAATTAAGAATTCCGTAGAACCCGCTGGCAGTATTGGACTAACACGATAATGAGGCGTGATGATCGTAGCTCAGCTGAGATGGCAGTGGCTCGCTCAACTTCTGAGTCAAAAACGAAACCTCTCGAGTGGAGATGGCGTCGAACCGTCTAGAAGAGCCAGTACCTAATTCGGTGGCCGCCTACGATTGGTCGTCACTTTTAGAATACGGGTACTGAGCATTTATCGCATCGTCTCGCCCTCGGTAGACTCCGCCTATTTTAAATCAAAATACCCTCTATTAAAAAGTGGTTCTTACCTAGGTATCTAAATATTACCTATGGTTCTATCAATGAAAATAATAGGAATGCCTGATGCAGCTTTCATCGCCTATTACCAGAAATAACTAAAATAAGAACATAGTATTCCCCAATCGATGTAAACAGGTCGTATATTAATATAAACGCCTCGTCAAAAATTATTAGTAATAAGTAAGATTATTATGCGTTGCTATTACTACCATTATAGGCGTAATTCAACGTCCTGTTAAAACAGCTGTCTTTTACTTATTTATTAACGAAATGAGTTTAAAACAATGTAGCTATGCTACAGTGCCTACCTATATTTATTTATACTTATGTACTTAAAAAAATATAAACAATGCAGTTAGAAATGAAAATAATACGCTGTTCATAATAGGTAGTACCTAAATACATTGTAATTAAAACATCTTACATACCTGAGCCTCTAGAAGCGTCTTTGAATATTTTAGCCGCATATTTATATAAGGTTCAATATCTTAGTACTATATAATATATTATAACACATATAATAAAATTATTATGGGTTCTTTGGATAACTTTTATGTTTACTTTCATGCATTGACGTTGACGTAGGCAAGGAGTGTTGTTGTTGTTATCAGTCGCCTAGCAACGACAACAAAATATTAACAGTGACTAAGGTACCTACTGCCGCACTCACCAACGTTTCACAAATATTTCACAATTAGCTTTACTTCTTAGTTAGCCGTTTTACTTAAGGGCTCCCACACATGACTGCGAATTCGCATCGCATCGCAAATATCTGCGAGAAACAACTGAATTTTTGTATTGAAAATGCATTTGTTTCTCGAAGATATTTGCGATGCGATGCGAATTTGCAGTTATGTGTGGGAGCCCTAACCTCGATCTTAATTCTGATTATTTCGACTCGGAGCCATTTCATGCGTTATTAAGTAGCCACTCACAGAGTACAATAGTGTCGAATAATCCGACTTCAAGAACTTTAATGGCAATTGATGGCAATAATTACCAGTAATAGTCGTTTGTGAGTGCGATAGCTAAATAGGTTTGTTTAGTTTGAAAATTGAAATTGCCGCCATTTGGTCACCGTTTTGCTTTTTTATATATTTTTCGATAAGTATCAAGGCTTTTAGGCCAATTTTTCTAGTGATGTTAACAACGGTAACTTTAACCGGTAATATATCAAAAGCAAATAAATTACATCTACCCAGAATTGCGCCGTCATCGGATCGGACTTCTCCCTTTGCAGCGCGAGCGTAGTGTCGGCTAATTTATGCTGTACGTAGATGCGGCGTGGGGAGAGATGGCCACCTTCTGCATGACAGTCATGCCCTCAGAAGGAGGTCGGCGAGCGGGAACGGGAACGCGCTGATCCTGTTCGGCGACGAAGGCGCCGGTCACGTCAAGCGGTCGCTCAACGTCTCGCTCCTCAGCCTAGAGCAAAAATGTAATCTGTGGCCTAGCGCCCGGGGCCCTAAATAATGTACTACCTTTGGAGTCGCTGGACGTTCGACGTGTGGGCCCTAAGACGACCATTGAGTACGGCGGCGACGCCAAGAAGGACGGTGGTGAGGTTGCGACCCCCTCCTCGCCGGGAGCACCTTGTCCGTTACACGGGGGCCTACAATGCGCTTCCCGGCGGTGGGATCAGACGCAAGGCACTGAGGGTCTCCTGATGCAGATCCCACCGGAGAGCCCAGGTTTCCCCTCTCTTGTGCCGATACAACAGCCGCGGGGGTTTTAGTGGGTAAGAATCCCACATACCCCTGTTGACCCCCACAGGTTCCAAGGACATAAGGAAGGTTTCCCCACGACAAAAAACCCCTGCCTAATGGAAAATAACTGTTGAATCATGTCTTGATCCGATATCGGACATTATTGTGCCAATCGTTAATATGCATGCAGCAGAAAGTTGGTTGCGGCTATAAATTACTTCATAACGACCTCCTGCATAAAAGCATTTTTTTTTTTGCAGCAATATACACACATCAAAAGTGTCTAGGGATCAAGCATTTTTAAGCGGATTTCTTGAGATTGAGATGTGGCTTTGTAATAAATTTATGATTTTATAAATTTATATGGATCCTTTTTGGTGCATTTCATAATTTGAATCAGGAACTGTGAATCAAATTCGAGTAAAAGATGAAAATCAGCTGTCAATATTTTCCCTATAAAAACATACAACGCATTGAAGACATTATTAGTGCTACTGTTTCCCTACTACTGATTAAAACCAACGTTATTATGGAGCGGCGACGTCATTTAAGCAGGGAAGAAATGCTCAGAGCCGTGGGAATGATAGAAGCTGGTTCCCGGCAACGTACTGTGGCTTTAGCTCTGAATACAAGTCAGAGTGTTATCAGTCGACTTTGGACACGTTACCGAAGCACTGGTACCGTGGCTGAGCGCCATGGAGGACGGTATCGCTGCACCACACGGAGACAAGACCGATATATTCAAATCTTAACTCGAAGAGCTCCAACAATAACTGCCATGATGTTAGCCGTGAGGCTTCATCACTCTTCAGGGAACTTAATTAGCGACCAAACAGTCAGAAACCGCTTGCATGAAGTGAACCTTCATTCCCGAAGACCGCTACGGGTACCACCTATAGCAATGCACAATCGTAGGATTCGATATCAATGGGCTCTTGAACACAGAAATTGGGCAGAAGAACAATGGCGTTTCGTGTGCTTTTCTGATGAGTCTCGTTTTGGTATGAGACCGGATACAAGACGTATACGACACTGGAGAACCCCTGGACGCCAACAGCGATTAAAATCCTGCCAGGAAGTCCATCCTTATAGTGGTGGAACCATCATGGTATGGGCGGGTATTTGGATCGGCGGAAGAACTGAGTTGATTTGGATCAGAGGCAACCTCAACGCTCAAATTTATGCTGAGACGATTGTATCAGACGTCATCGTTCCTCTACAAGTGCAAATCGGTCCCTTATTTCAGTTAATGCATGATAATGCACGACCGCACACCGCAAGAGTTGTAAGACAGACTCTCGCCGCAGCTAACATCAATGTCCTGCCCTGGCCTGCTCAGTCGCCAGACTTGAACCCGATTGAGCATGCATGGGATATGCTACAGAGAAGAGCTCTGCCGAATATGGAGGGTATCCAGTCGCAAGAAGACCTTTTTTTGTTGTTGCAACGAACATGGGCGGCCATTCCACAGCGTGATTTGGATGAACTCATTTTGAGTATGCCAAACCGATGTTCTTGTGTTGTTAGTGTTCGCGGTAGAAACACGGATTATTAATTGTTTAAGTTACCCAATAAAATTTTAAAGAAAACTGTTATTTCAGTCTTTTTTTCGAACTTTTGTGTTAGTGGTTCAAATGTCAAAAATCCCTTTATTAGGAAAATGGCAAATTTCTTTATTAATGCAAAGGTGACTTGGTTTATCGTTACTGTGACAAACGAAAACACTTTATTTGATGAATCCTTAAAGAAAATTTTAATTAATATCAATCAGGAGAAAAGTTATTGCAAAAATATATGTTGATCCCTAGACACTTTTGATGTGTGTATTATACAATGTAGAAGCTGGAATTGCTAATCAGGTAGATTATTACTTTACGGGAAGCAATAATATTGATGACAATCTACCTAAGGGTAGTATTTCTTTTTTGTTCTCGCGTGGGTAACCTTCAATAGGTCCCCGGGGCCTGTGGGGACCAACCGGTGTATGTGATTCTTACCCATTAAAACTCCGCGGCTGTCACTTCGGCACAAAAGAGAAGAACCTGGGCTCTCCGGTGGGATCTGCACCAGAAATCATCCATTAGTGACCGAACCAGCCACGATGCTAGCGGGGAGGGGGTCAAAGCTCTCCCCCAAAATCACCGCCAAACTCAATGGACTTCCTTGGGACCCCACCCCGAACGTCCAGCGACTGCCAAGTATTAAGGGTAGCCTTTTTTTCACGGAGAATCCTTCAAAAGGTCCCCAGGTGCTGTGGGGCTCGACCGGGGTATGTGGGATTCTTAACCACTAAAACCCCCGCGATTGTCGTATCGGCACTTGAAAGGGGGTCCCGGGCTCTCCTGTGGGATCTGCACCAGGAGCCCCTCAATGACTTACCTGTGAGCCCGCCGCCGGGAGCGCGTTGTAGCCCCCGGGAACCTGTCACGACCTTTTTTTTGCGGGATAAACCTTCAAAAGTTCCCTGGGAGCTGTGGGGGTCAACCGGGGTATGAGGGATTCTTAACCACTAAAACCCCGCGGCACATGAGAGGGGGACCCCCGGGCTCTCCGGTAGTCTGAACTGCACCAGGAGCCCGATAGTGCCTTGCTTTTGAGCCCGCCACCGGGGGGCGCATTATAGCCCCCTGGGAACCAGACACGGTGCTCACGGAGACGGGGGTCGCAACCCAGTTACCGTCCTTCTCGGAGTCGCCGCCGTACTCAATGGACGTACCTACTAGGGCCCACACCCCGAACATCCAGCGACTCCGATCGTTGTCCGTTATTTAGAGCCCCGGGACTTCGTCGGGAGCAGCGCGTTCGCGTTCCCGCTGGGCGGCCTTCTTCTGGGATTTGACTGTCTCGCAGAAGGTGGCTATCGCTCCCCAAGCCGCATCCGCGGACAGCATAGCCGACACTAGGCTGCCAAGGAAGAGGTCCGACCGATGTCTGCGTCTTGATGATCCAACGACCACGCCGAATAAGCCTCTAGCGTGTGTTGGGCGGAGTCAGACTGGTCGCAGTGGAAGCATCTCAACCTGTCAAGCACGACCGTAGACAGAATATAACAAGACATCTAGCTAGCGTGCCGCCGATAAGGACAGAAAATAACGGAAAATAATCATTCGTACACTTAACTCCAAAGCTAGGTCGTGAACTAGAAAATTTCATGAGTACTCGAAGAAAACGCACCGTAGGTGCGCCAGATTTTGAACACACGCTGAGGGACAAAAAAATCATATGCTCTGTTTCTTTCTATCACATATAATATATATAAATAAATGCATCCTTTTCTTGCGCGAATGAGAAAGAAAGTGCCAGCTCTCTATTGGTTTCTTTCTCTAAGCGCACGACCGTAGACAGAATATAACAAGACATCTAGCTAGCGTGCCGCCGATAAGGACAGAAAATAACGGAAAATAATCGTTCGTACACTTAACACACGCTAAGGATATTTATTCAAATGCGTCTATTATGTAGTATAAACGATATTTCATAATGCAATTCAATTTAAAACTCCAAAGCTAGGTCGTGAACTAGAAAATTTCATGAGTACTCGAAGAAAACGCACCGTAGGTGCGGCAGATTTTGAACACACGCTGAGGGACAAAAAATCATATGCTCTGTTTCTTTCTATCACATATAATATATATAAATGCATCCTTTTCTTGCGCGAATGAGAAAGAAAGTGCCAGCTCTCTATTGTTTTCTTTCTCTAAGCGCACGACCTACACTTGTGTACATCTGTTTACAACTTATACTAAACTAGGATTTTTAATTCGAGTCAGTAAAATGACAGGTAGAACTGTCAGTGAAGTGTAATAGGGTGGCCAGCTAAAATAGTGATGTTCCAGAATCGATCGACTTACATACTACCATAATCAATAAAGTAATATGATACACTAACTGCGCGCCCCAGCTCTGGTTTAAAATCTGAAGATCGCAATAATAGAAGTTGAAACGTACGATGTTGTCGCTTCCTCTTGGGATAAAGAGAACCGTCTCTTGAGGTAGATGGTTTGGGTTCCATTATGAATAATGAAAAAATAAACAACTAAGAAAACTGAACACAGCAAACACAAAATATACTACTACAACATATAACTAAGGTCCGCACTCCATCGGACCGTAAGCAAATGAATGACGAAATTGCAAGGTGAGATTCCATTTTATTTTTCTCTATAAACAAAATGGTGTCAATTTTTAATCGCCATGGTACGCCTTTAGGGAGTTTAATGTTGGAAATCGTAAGATAAGATAAATCATTTAATAATAGCGGTTGTAAGAAATATATGCAATGATGATCGATGAACGCAAAGTGGCGTCACTTCATCAGCTCTAAAGCAATTTTTGTTCCGTGGATAAAGAGAAAATCGAGTAATTACGAGAAGTCAAAGAAGAAAGGTTCTCGAGTGGCGACCACGAACCGGAAGACGCAGCGTAAGTAGGCCTCCCACTAGGTGGACAGACGACATTGTGCGCGTCGCAGGTAACTGGTGGATGCAAATAGCCAATTGTCGGTCATTGTGGCGTTCGAAGGGGTAGGCCTATGTTCAGCAGTGGACGTCTTCCGGCTGGTGATGAATGCAGAAAACGTTATGGCGTCAATTTCAAAACATGTAGTGTACAAAGTTTGTTTTATTTCTATGAAATATTAATTTCAGATGATTTTTATGCTTAGTCGACAATAAAGTGAATAATTTAACCTTAGTCGAGAGTAAAGTCGACTGAACTACATCACTATTTAAATACAAAAAAGTGGTAACACTGCTAATGTCAGATTACTGACTCGAATTAAAAATCCTAGTATAGAAAACACTGTCAATATTTTATATTCTACCCTAGGGGTACCCCCAGTTTGATAAATCGCTTTGAGGATTATCGATACAGTACTATACAGTAGTCACTGGATGCAACTAATGATTGTGCTGTTGGCGTTTCATACGCAGCAAGGCCCCGGGCCGAAAGCAAGCTCACGTATTCGGTTTAGCCTTTGCCAAAGGCAAAGAATCTAAAGTAACGTTACACCTTTATATCAGACGCCATAATGACGTTATATTAGTAGCGGTAAATAGTGAATAACATATAGTCTCAGTAAATGGAATGTGACAATTTATTTTATTTTGATACTTTTACCGGTAAATTTTAGGTAACTGTTTATTCCCTGGCAATACTTTGAGTTTGAAGTTTTACGGTTCTTATTTAGTACAACACTACAAATACTACAATCAGTGTTGCCAGATCGGCCCCTGGAGGGCCGATTCTCGGCCTTTTCGAAACTATGTCGGCCTTTGCCTGCCATCGGCCCTTCATCGGCCTTTAAACCTCCGACAGCCAATCCATCGAAATCATTGGTTCGGTTGACCAATTCCTATTCTAAAAGCTTAGCACTTTATTAAGTCATACGTTCTAAACATTAAAGATGAAGGATGGGCACTTGTAAAACAGAAAAACGAACATTTTCGATGTTTTTTTTGTTTTACATCTCTTTTTCCTGTTTTCTAGTACCGTTTCTGATGGAGAGGGATCCCCCTTTTCCCCCCAAAATCAAGGGGGGAACCCTTGTTTTTTACACATATTACTAATTATAAAATTCATAAAATGAGGAAAATTTCCTCAGAATTAAAAATTAAAAAACTCGAAAATGGGGGGCTCCGCAACTTTTCCTTTAAGGGGGGGGGGGGGGTAGTACACCTCCCCCTGCCTCCCCAACTCCTTCCCACCCCGCAATTCGACGGAACTCAATGGAAAGTCGTACTTCGGCCTTTATTGCCTAAAATCGGCCCCTGCCAGCGCTGCTTTCGGCCCATTTTTAAACTGTCTGCTGGCAACACTGACTACAATGCATAATGTCAGGACTTTTGGCGGGAAGTCAAATAAGGCGGCAACTTAAATTTTCACTCCCGAGTTTAAAATTATTTTTTTGCACTTATTCGACTGATACCTACTCGTTTTATATCGCAAAATATTCTGGGCATAGCGTCCCTCAATATGAGTCCCCACAGCGACGGTGAAGATCCTGGAGATGGTAAAAAGAAAAGAAAATTTCAAGCGATTTCTGGCGGCGAAAAAGAGAAGTATAACATTTTTACTAAACCGAACTATAAAAGATTATTTATTGAAAATGGCAGCAATGAGTTTGTCGTTTTCGTAGAGTCAAGCGAACAGGAAAAATTAGGTAACAAAAACCCGATTACCCTTACAAAGATACTTACTGACAGTGTTATAGGCATTGTGGGCGTTCACCGAGTAAACGCCAATAAAATAGGAATAACATTTAAAAAGGCAGCTGCTGCCAACAATTTTCTTAAAATGGAAGAATTTTTGAACAAAAATAAAATGAGAGCATTTATCCCATCTTATTTAACTGAGAGAGTTGGTGTGATAAGATATGTACCCAAGGACCTATCCAATGAAACGATTTATAAGAATATTGTTTGTGATACCGAAGTCATATCAGTAAAACGTTTTATGAAAAAGGTTGATGGAAAACTTGTACCATTAAACACAGTTGCAGTTACCTTTGCCTCAACCAATTTGCCCCAATATGCTTATATTAAACTTTACAGATATGAAGTACACACTTACATTGCTCCACTTCTGCAATGCTATAAATGTTTAAAATTTAACCACTCCGCTAAAGTGTGCAGGGGTGAACAAAATTGTTCTTCATGTGCTGGACGTCACTCATACAAAGAATGTGATGTTGAAGAGATAGTTTGTATAAACTGCAGCGGCAATCACTTGGCTGTGTCAAGAGATTGCCCTGTGAAGCAAAAGAAAATGGAGGAAAAAAAGAAGAAGTCGCTTCAACAATCATATGCCACTGTTGTGAGTACACCCACACCGCCACCAGTTAGTGAAACTTCCTTCCCACCATTGCCTAGCAAACCTTTAAAAAATAGCGATAATTTTAATATAAAGCAACTTGCCGAAAACGATATTATAATAAATGCAATAGTAAAATCTCTCGTAGCCCTTGGCAATATGTCCAGTACCCCTCTTACTACTAAGAAAATAAAAGAAATATTTTTATCTAATTTAATTTAATGGATAGTTACTTAAATATATTACAATTCAATATACAAAGTTTACAGAGCAAAAAAGCCTTATTACAAAACTTATTAATAGAAAAAAATATTGATATATGTCTTATAAATGAAACTTGGCTTAAGTCTACTTCTATTATTCCTCATTTTCCTCAATATAATTTTATTTACAAAAATTCTAATAACCCCCATAATGGTGTTGGTATTTTAATCAAACAAAACTTAAGATACTCTATAATTTCTACAGTTTTTTATGAATCCGTTCAAAACATATGCATCTCAGTAGAAACAGTTTCTGGTCCTTTAGCTATAGTTTGTGTATATTGTCCTCCTAATAATAGACTGGACACAACAAAGTTGAAAACCCTTATAAATACTATACCTAAACCATGCGTTATAATGGGAGATTTTAATGCACATCATATTGCGTTTGGATGTAATAGTGATAACAACAAAGGAAGAAACTTATATAACATAATAGACCAATATGATTTGTGCATTTTAAATGATGGTTCATCCACAACTGTCCCATATCCTAATAGACAGTCCTCAGCTATAGATCTGGCTTTAGTTAGTCCTTCCATTGCTCACTTATGTAACTGGTATGTACATGATGATCCTATGGGTAGTTATCATCATCCAACATTGCTAGAAATTAATATTCTTCCATCCACATATGAGTCGTCTGCTGTAAATAAAGATAAATATATTTATAATAAAGCAGACTGGAATGCATATTATACCTTGTCTGAGACTTGCTTTTCTGAGTTACATTTAAATAGTAATGATAGTGCTATAAACTTGTATGATAACTTTGTAAATACATTAAATGATTTAAGAGACAAAACTATACCTAAGCAACATACAAAACCCAGAACTTGTATATCTAGAAAACCAGTTCCATGGTGGAATCAGGAGTGTACTGACGCTGTGACTAAATCAAAAGATGCATTAAAAGACTACTTCTCCGAACCCACCATAGAAAATTGGATAAAATACAAGAAGTTAGATGCCAATAAAAAAAGATTATTAAAACAAGAATGCACTACCTCTTGGCATAACTTATGTGGTAGTTTTAATAGATTAACACCTATTTCACGAATATGGCAATATATTAAAAAATTTAAAAGAATAGGTGAGAGTGCTCAGAACAAAAATATGAATGAGGAGTGGATTCCAAGATTCTTAGATAAGTTATCAGATTCAACTCGTACTGATCAAGAAAAACTTGCTAATTTCTTTGAAAATGCTACAGAAACAGACAATAATCACTTTCTTAACAATAATTTCACCTTAGATGAGTTAAGAGTATCATTAAAAAGTAGAAAAGACACTACACCAGGATTGGACAACATACCTTACATATTAATTAAAAAATTACATTTGAATGCACAAATCATATTACTCAATATATATAATAGTTTATGGCAAGAGTTAATAATTCCTGAATCTTGGAAAACCCAATGTGTAATACCAATTTTAAAACCAGACAAGCCCATTAATGATGCCAATTCATATAGACCTATTTCATTATCGTCTTGTTTAGGTAAAATTTTTGAAAACATGTTAAAGTTGCGATTAGATTATTTTGCTGAATCGAATAAATTAATACCTGATACACAGTTTGGGTTTAGAAAAGGTAGAAGTTGCTATGAAAGCTTTGTATCATTGATATCCGATATAAAAAAGGTTAAGCTTAGTCATTCTAATATGATCTGTGTATTTCTTGATGTGAAGGGTGCTTTTGACAATGTCAATATCGAGGGCCTTATTCAAGTATTAAGCAATATTGGTTTACCCAGGCATAATCTAAAATGGATATATAACTTTCTTAGCAATAGAACTATATTTGTTAAATACAATGATCAGTTACATGGGCCTAAAACAGCTAATAAAGGTACCATGCAAGGGGCGACATTATCTCCTCTTCTATACAATTTGTATACTTCCGAAATATTAAAATATGTAGATACAACAAATATTAACATATTGCAGTTTGCCGATGACTTACTTTTGTACAGCATTGATCAAAACATTCAAACAGCAGTAAACAATATGAATACCGCTCTTAACCAATTGTTCTGTTATTATCATAATACTCTCAAATTAGACATTAGTCCAGAAAAAAGTGCAGTTTTAATTATAAGTAGAAATCCAGATCAAACAAACAGTCAAATACTTTATGATAATACTGAGATCCCTATTGTAAAACAACATAAATTTCTTGGAGTGATCATTGATAATAAGCTTAAATTTGATGAACATATTAAGCATATTTGCAAAAAGGCTTTGAAAGGTATAAATATTTTGAGACATCTTGCAGGTACCTTTTGGGGAGCCGATCCTAAAACAATGAGTATGCTGTACAAAAGTATTGTCCGAAGTCACTTTGACTATAGCAGCCTAGCATACATGAATGTCAATAGCACCCTTCTTAAAAAATTAGATGTAATTCAAAACATTGGACTAAGACTTATTTGTGGAGCAATGCGCTCAACTCCTATTAATTCATTAGAAATAGAAACATGCATACCTCCTCTGGCATTGCGTAGACTGCAGTTGGCAGAGAGATTTTATTTAAAAGTTCTTTCCATGGGCAATAGTCCTCTGCATGACAAGCTGACTCTACATCCAGATATCTCTCAGTCAATTTCATCCACCATAGTGTCAGCATCTTCAATTATTGACAGAACATTGCCTGAAATGTCAACAATTTTTACACACATTAAAAACAATGCTGAAAATATAAAAGTATATAATATTTGGCCACTATACAGCTGTACATACAAGGGACTGGTTAACAGTTCATCAAAATTTTATCTTGATAAAGTACATAACAAAACTGATTTTGAACAGTTTAAAAATGAAAAAAGTAATTATCACTATATATACACTGATGGTTCTAAAAGTAATTGTGTTACAGCAGCATTCTATGATCCAAAATTTGATTATAAAAAATGTATAAAGTTAAACAATGTATGTAATATCTTCACAGCTGAGAGCTATGCCATTTATTGTGCATTGCACTATGTATATATAAATTTTACTGTAAATAATGTACATAACATTTTGATAGTATCAGATTCTAAGAGTGTCCTTTCTGCAATAGCTAATGTAAATATGTCATTTAAGTTAAATTATATTATTTATAATATTAGAAATTTGTTATGGCAGCTAGTTATAGGAAAAAATTTCAATGTAGAGTTTGTATGGGTGCCTTCACACAGTGGTATTTATGAAAATGAAGTTGTTGATACAATAACTCGTATGAGTCATGATGAAGATGAGTCGGACACTCAAGGTTCCATTTACGGATTATTATACCTGCTATAAGACTACGAACAAGGAATTGTGGAAGCAATGCTGGAATATTACACTTGAAACGAAAGGCAAGTGGTATGCAGAAATACAAAGAGAAATACCTTCAAAGCCATGGTATCATGAGTTCAAGTACACTGATATAGTGGTGCGTTCCTCACTCACGAGTCGCCTCATTCGAGGTACTCGTGAGGACAAATTGAAAGAGTTCCTCATTTTTCAACGATGAACCACCTCATTTTATCTTTCATTCCTCGTTCACGCTCGCGAGATTGAGGTTTGAGGCCGCACGCGTTTACCTCGCCTCGTCGTGCGAGCGAAAGGCGAGCGAGTGAGGATTACTGAATGAGTGAGCGAACAAATCGACCAAATGAGTGAGGACGATCTGTGTAAGCGTGGTGACTGGTGAGGCATGAGTTACATTTTTGCGAGTTAGGTTTGTATTTAGATAATCGTATCCTACTAATATTATAAATGTAAAAAATTTGTGAGGATATATGGATGATTGACGATGACCTCAGTAGTTTAAACTTTATTTAAATCAGGAATTGAAATATCAATATTAATTTCGTGATCTTAATTCTCTTAAATTATTATCTATTTATTTAGTGATGATTGAGTGTTTTTTGTTTATTTTGGAGTAAAACACTGAGCGAAAGAAAATGATGTGTGTGAGAGAAATAGCAATAGAGAAGCACGCTGCAGCTGCAACGGTCCGGCGACCTCCTCGGTTCCTCGTTTGTGGCGCGTAACTCGCATGAGTGAGGCCATGAATTGATATCCTCACCTCAAATGAGGTGTACCTCGCGAGTACCTCACGAACGAAAATGATGTACTCCCTCATCCTCATTTTAAATTTACGAGTTACCCATTACTACACTGATAGAAAGTTTATCACAACGATATCTCGCATGCGAATGGGACATTGCTTAACGCCAGCTCACTTGAACCGATTACATATAGTCAATAGTAGCCGATGTACTTACTGCTCACAAGAAGAAAACGCCGATTTGGATCATATAATTTTAAAATGTCCAGCTTTCAAAATCCAACGATTAATTTTAGTGAGTGACATTTGTGACAGTGTCAGTGAACTGAGTGATGAACGTGTACCCCGCCGCGTTCAGGAATTACTATCGAATTCAGATTATTTTGCACCGCTATTTAAGTTTATTTGTAGCACTGTTGAAAAGATTTAATTGTTATTTAGTTTAGTAGTTTAGTTACTTTATTTGTTATTTTTACTTTTTATATTTTTTGTTTATTTTTAAAGTTAGAATTGTTTTCCTTTCTTTTTTTTTTTTGTCACTTCGTTGATCTATGATGTATTACTACTTAACTGTTTCTTAATTTACACATAATTTTATTATAAGATGTAAAATGTATGCGACTGAAGGACTCTGTATCCATGGTCATGAATAAATATTATTAAAAAAAAAAAAAAAAAAAAAAAAATGCATAATGTCAACTTGACAGGTGAAACAAAACCGGAAACTCTTTTCGTGAACAATTTGTTTGTGTGAAGACGTTGTGAGGTTAGATTAATTTTAATCCGTTTCAATCTGAGTGAAATTATGCGTTTTTACTTGTATCAAGTTGTGCTATAATTTATATGTAATGTGTAAATTCATTAACCAATCATATTTTTGCAACATTCATGCTAAATGCTTTAGTGATTCAAAATGACGATGGTCGGCGATCATGAGTTTGATATGAGATAAAATCATGTAAGTAAATCGTATTATTTTATTCGCAGGACGTCATGCCTTTCGCGCGGTTTGTAGAACCAGGGCGTGTTGCCCTGGTAGCTGACGGTCCCTTGAAGGGAAAATTAGTGAGCGTGGTCGATGTTATTGACCAGACCCGTGCGCTAGTCGACGGGCCATGCAGCGGCGTCTCACGACAACAGATCCGTCTGAACCAGCTTCACTTAACCAAGTTCCGCCTCAACTTCCCGTTCACAGCGCCTACACGCATGGTCAGGAAAGCGTGGACAGATGCCAAGCTGAACGAGAAATGGGCAGATAGTCAATGGGCCCAGAAGCTGGCCAACAAAAAGAAGCGCGCTCAAATGACAGATTATGACAGGTTCAAGCTTACGTCAGCGCGTGTGAAGAGGAACCGCGCGAGGACAGCGGTGTTCAAGAGCCTGAAGGTGAAGGCGGCGCGCGCCGGCACATTCGGCAAGAAGGCAGTGCCCAAAGCGGCCGTCAGGAAGGTGCGCACCAAGAAACCCAGCACTAAGAAGCCAGCCAAGAAGTAATTCTTTTGTGTCTGACACAAGTTTTATGAGTGATAATCAAGGGACATATGAAAATAAAGAATTACTTTAAGCTATATCTCTGTGTTATTGTTTGATAATTACTGTCCTTTGACTGGTAATAGGTGAGTTTAGTTGGTATTGTAGAACATGTGGTGTTTTTTCTTTACTCAATATTTTTTATGTTTCAGTCGCTGCTAGGGGCATATTTGTAAGCCGAGGTAAGCATTCAACATAATATGATTTTAACTTATAGCACTTTATATGTGTAGTTTTTATGATGAATTTAAATATTAAAGTCTCGTTCGTATGAAAATTGATGATTTCAAACACACCACATTGCTGATCATGTCAAAATAGCAGTGTTTCATGGTTTGCTATTGCTCATTAAATTAATCTCAATTTATTTTATTGTTTGCAGATGTTATATGTTGAAAAAAACAACACAGAAAAACTGAAGTAAGTTGGTTTTTGAATATTCCTTACATAACTAAAGTAATGCTATCCATTTATATCCATGTGATGAGGATAAGTTACAACCCACACATTTACAGCACATGTTTTAGCAGGCATTTTTTACAGTACGTTTAACTTAGATATTTATGATGAATGAATTAAAAATATAGTCTCGTTCGTATGAATTAATGATTTCAAATTTACCACCTAACTGATTTGTGATTTGAAATATTTATTTATTGCATACCTGAAATAGTTTACCTTTAAACCTTGTTTTATCTTCAGGTATGGTGCACATGGGGTACCTAGTTGCAGGAAAATATTATCGATGTGAGTATTATATAATTACGTATTATAGACCTCTTATTATTATTGATAATATTTTGATTGCATATCAACTTCATAATGCATATAAACCATGTGATGTTGATAAGTTAACCTGTCAACACACATATGCTTTAGCAGGCATTATTTACAGTCCGTTAAAACTTAGATATTTAATGATGAATGAATTAAAAATATAGTCTCGTTCGTATGAATTAATGATTTCAAACTTACCACCTAACTGATTTGTGATTTGAAATATTTATTTATTGCATACCTGAAATAGTTTGCCTTTAAACCTTGTTTTATCTCCAGGTATGGTGCACATGGGGTACCTACATGCTGGAAAATGTTATCAATGTGAGTATTAAATAATTACATATTATATACCTTGTACCTCTTATTGTTATTGACATACCTATAAACTTCATGATAATGATATTTTCAATGTGAAGAACAATGACTGCACTAAAGTGCTAAGTCTGTAATTTTTTTGGATGATGCAACTTTTATATATTCTCTTCTCCAAGTGCTGCCTAGTTTTATCCACATGTATGTACTCTTTTCTCGTAATAACAATCTGACCGATATGGATATGGCTTCATTAGCTGATGTTTCCAAAGATCAGTCCTCTATGCAGCAGATTGCACAAGCACATTCTCCCTTCGTTTACTCTTACAATCTCATGACACAAAACAACCGGGTAGTCCATGCCTGTCCAAATAAGAGTCAACTTACTTTTAGACAATCTGGATATTAGTATCGCCCTAACTAGTAATATAATAATATCCTGGGACACTCCACACATGGCCATCTGATTCTAAACTGTACCCTTTGTACCTGTTGTGTTAACAGAAAATTAATACTTAACCGATATTTATACTTACTTAGGTAGTAGTGTAACTACTTGCGTCCCTGTCGTAAGGAACAACTGCAAAAACTTGATGCTCCCTGCTGGATTGAAGCCGCTACCTAGCAACTTCCCGCTGCACTATAGGGGCTAAAAAGCTTTGCTGTATACAATCTGTGCCCTAATAAGTTATTTTTTAATATAAGGTATTTTTGGCATACATCCATACTACCTATTTATAGTGAAAAAATCATTGAAAAAATCAAAGTGGATTAAACTAGAGCTAGTTCAAACTATAAACTTCAGACCTTACAACTTAAAATGTAATAATAATAATGTAATAGTAAATAATTTAAAAAAATACATAATTAATAATTTCTATATATGTTTAAAATTAACTTTTACCATATACAACAAGTTATTCATATACAGTATTTGTAATTGCCATACCCTACCAAAGCCGATGTGTGCACAGATAAGTCGTGTATGCTTGACTCTGGCTAGGAACATTAGCACACTCTGTGTAAGACATGCGGTTTCCATGGTCGTATGTCCAAGGGTTGAGTGTGACAATATCTTTATAGATTGTTGAGTATGTTACTTATTGTATTGTATCCTGTATAACAGAACAGGGTATAAATGTAGATGAGTGAAAGCAGTGGCGTGCAGTCCATAGAGGCATAAAGACTTTGCCTAACCTACAACTCCTGTGAATAATTAAAATGTACTAGATAATGTAAGAAAAATGCTTTGTTGCCTACCCAGTCATAAAAGTATGTGCACGCCACTGGGTGAAAGTATGTATATTATAATTTTTGTGACATTATGGTAATCCATTTTTTTATTGTTACAGGTAATAATAGTTATTTGTGTTTGGGAAATGGAGAATTAACAGGTATTTTTTTTTTCAATATTAATCTCTTTTTTTTTAAAACAATGATAATGTTTAAAAACTGTAAATAAATATTAGAAATATAATATAACTGTTTAAAATTTATTTTCACCATATACAATAAGTTATTCATATACAGTAATTTGGAATTGCCATACCCTACCAAAGCCGATGTGTGCACAGATAAGTCGTGCATGCTTGACTCTGGATAGGAACATTAGCACACTCTGTGTAAGACATGCGGTTTCCATGGTCGTATGTCCAAGGGTTGAGTGTGACAAGATCTTTATAGAATGTTGAAAGTATATAATTTTTGTGACATTGTGGTAATCCATTTTTTATTGTTATAGGTAGTAGCAGTTATTTGTGTTTGGGAAATGGAGAATTAACAGGTATTTTTTTTTAATATTAATCTACTCTTTTTTTTTTTCTAAAACAATGATGACTGCAAGTATCGCCCCTAGCTGAATTTGATGATTGATAGTTACTGACGCTTTTTTTAAATACACCATATAAACTAATTTTTTTAGTAAGTGTTACTAAGACTAATATTTTTTCCAGCAGTTCACTATAGCTGAGTGTTCAAGATTTATGTGTGCACTATTGTCGAGTGTTCAAGATGTATTTGCGCACGGACATTGAAATGGTATGTATACATTTTTATAAATTACGTTGTCTACTATACCAACATCCTAATAATTCACAAAACTATTACTACTAAAATATTTTGGTGCCACCTTGTAGTTTAGACGCGAATAAAAAAATCAACATTACGATATCAGCATTTATATATTGTTTACAGTACATGAACAATACAATATTCTTTATTGAAGACCAATCTTAAAGAATTATTTAAAGTTGAATATTTCAGTGCTATAATATAAAGCGGTCTTATTGTTAAAGCAAATGCTTCCGGACAATCTTGGGGTACAGAATCTGTGTATAAAACTTGCCCGTCAAACCAATAACATATTTATACATATATGTATACCATTTTATTCATTGTATCTTTGAATTTGGAAATTCTATTACAAATTTTACTGTGTGAAATACACAATATTGTGATGACTAATAGTATCGCCCCTAGCTGAAATTGATGATTGATCCTTTCTGATATTTTTGTAACTATATTTTTATATTTGTACATATTAATAACAATTTATAATATTTTTTACTGAGTTATTATGGAACAATGGATCATCATAAAACTTCCTTGTCATTCTTAAATGGTAAGATATCTTTGGTATTTCATCTGGGCCCTTATTCTCTATGAAATGAAATGTCTCCTACATTTCACGCTTAAATCTTGTCCTGCAATAACCATGTCTGTCATTTTCGTAGACAAGATTACAACGCGAAATCTTAAATCGTTCTTGGAGAATCAAGGCGCTGTCCATAAATTGAAACAATAAAATGATGACTTAAAGTATCGCCCCTATCTGATTCTTGATGATTGATAATTTCTGATGCAAACATTAAAAGCAATCACTTTATTTTTACATTACATGTTATTAATGATTCTATTTTCGGCAGGATGAAATGAACCTATTCCTGTTACAAACTGTAACAACATAAAGAGTGAATCCTCCTGCCAAACAAGCCACAAACCGCTGGAAATTGTGAGTATTCTTTATCAAACATACCTATAGGTGTGTAGATTTTATAGTCAAACTAAAATGATGATTCTGATATCGCCCCAGTCTGAATAAAACTGTTGATTGATTTGATCTGATTAACTCCATTACATCATTATGTATCACTGACTTTTATTAACATATTTTTGTAATATAAAATTGGTTTTTGTCATTACAGGTTGAAGTTGTGTAATTTCACTTTTCTTGTAACAAGAAATCTTCAAGAGTAAAAAATCTTGCGAGTAAGTATTTTCATTCAATATCAGATATTTTACAGTTTCTAGCTATGTATGGTAGAAATCAATGCATTGATTTCTGAATATAATCTGTAGTACCGTTTATAACTGTAATAGATCTCAGATCTTTTTTTTATTTAAAACTGGTGGAATGTGGTAAGCGTTTATAAATCATATTAGTTGTACTATAGTTTTGATGATCAGGAAAGGCTTAATTAACAAGTTTCTCTTCTTATGAAAGATAACTGTCAATTAACCTCAGATTACATATTCTGTATTATAATAATCTTGAGACTTAAAACCCCAAAAGGAGATTTATGTTATTGAGTCCACTAACAGTTTATATTAATAACTAGCTGACCCACGCAGCTCCACCTGTGCTATTTTTACGTTAACTAAACTTTTAATAACAGACATTCGCATCGAATACATAACCTCCTTTTTTACAGTTGGTTAAAAACTGGGACCCACTTTTTAGTATAGATTCTTTAATTTAAAATGATGAACTATCGTTATCCCTGTCTCACAAAATCGTGGGGAAAATTATGGTATGGTAACATCTGATGATACTTTGACAGGGAAACGATATTTAATTATCTAAAAGCAAATCTTTATTTATACCTGTTTTCTTTTTAGGTACCTATCGTCATCTAGATGTCGAGGCATGCTTTTATTTAAAAAAAATGGTAAGCATCAAGTTATTTATATTTTTGTCACATGTTAATTTTCGGCAAATAGTATATCCTATAATTCTAAGCGTAATAGAAAATTGTAGTATTTTAAATGATGATTTGCTAAGTTATCCCTGGCTCACAAAACCGTGGGAAAACTATGCTATGGTAATAACTGAACTAAAACTAGCTCCTCTTACAAACCTGCCGTGTGTATTGACACTTCTAATAAATTCAACAGACAGAACAAAAAAAAGACTGATGTCAAATGTGATCTGTTAAATCGGCCATAGATTATGTTATGCGAACAGGATAACAGTATTTTTTAATATAATGTTGTCTTTTACTTACGCGAATATTACACATTGAACGTCGGGATAGTAAAATCAATAAATAAACCGCGATAAAATCCGTAAAAGTAGTTTAATTTCAGTATGTTTTAAGTTTAATTGATTATAATGATGAACATTCTGACAAGCATATATCTAGAAAATATTGAAGATACACCAAATCTGAAAGTACCTAAGTACTTGATGATTTTTCTGATGTTTTTTAAGTACTTACCTACCTGTCTAAATGTTTCAATTCTTTGTTACAGGTTTGCGCCAAATATCAGACATTATAGAAGATTTTCAACTCTACTGATTTTTTAATTTGACATTTGTGCCTATTATTTGGAACCCACATCCCAAAGAACTTGATAATAATTGTTAGTATAAATTTATTGTAGACATATTACACAACACATTCATTGTCTGTTTTGTGCAGTTCTGCTATATAGATAAAAATATGCACTACATACTTTTAATTAAACATGAGTCTACTAGTTATACATCATGTAAAATACAAGTAAGTGAAATACTTGGAAAATATAATACTATTCCACAAACTAAGGTGCAATAATTGCTTAATCTTATTTCTATGGGCTAACCTAACCTGTTGGTTAAGCCTATAGAAATAAGATTAAGCAATTAGTATAAAAATAGGTAAATATAAAAGCAAATGCTTCCGGACAATCTTGGGGTACAGAATCTGTGTATAAAACTTGCCCGTCAAACCAATAATAACATATTTATACATATATGTATACCATTTTATTCATTGTATCTTTGAATTTGGAAATTCTATTACAAATTTTATTGTGTGAAATACACAATATTGTGATGACTAATAGTATCGCTCCAAGCTGCAACTATATATTTTTATATTTGTACATATTGTTACGTCGCAGGGTTCTTTAAAATGCCGTTTGCTTTGTGAAGATATTTTATTTCCACACACACTTAAGAGAGTACAGGAAGTTAGCAGTCCAGATCGCAGATATATCACTCGGAGTCCGTTATCACAAGCTTTAGTCGTTCACGTTTATCACTTCACTGTATCGCGTTGAGATCGCAACGTATCTCACACTATATCGCGTTGGGATTCTTCCGGTATCGCAACGTAAAACACACTGTATCGCGTTGAGATTCTTCCGGGATCGCAGCGTAGAACACACTAACTCTGGTCGGCTCGACAGCATCTTTTATACAGGACTATGATTTCTAGATCGTTCGCAAGTTGTAAATACCCTAATAAAATAAACAATTAAACCATAGCGCACAAATGAAACAATACCGAGGTTCACGGAACTGATAGCAAACACAACACAATAGGCATTGTCTTACAACTAAAAAGTGAGAATTTTACCAAACAAAAGACGTCTCGATATTTCGACGCTAGTCCAGAGCCATAATATTTTTTACAGAGTTATTATGGAACAATGGCTCATCATAAAACTTCCTTGTCATTCTTAAATGGTAAGATATCTTTGGTATTTCATCTGGGCCCTTATTCTCTATGAAATGAAATGTCTCCTACATTTCACGCTTAAATCTTGTCCTGCAATAACCATGTCTGTCATTTTCGTAGACAAGATTACAACGCGAAATCTTAAATCGTTCTTGGAGAATCAAGGCGCTGTCCATAAATTGAAACAATAAAATGATGACTTAAAGTATCGCCCCTATCTGATTCTTGATGATTGTAATTTCTGATGCAAACATTAAATCGATTTATTTTACACTAGCTAACCCACGCAGCTCCGCCTGCGCTATTTTTACGTTAACTATACTTTTAATAACAGACATTCGCATCGAATACATAACCTCCTTTTTTATAGTCTGTTAAAAACTGGGACCCACTTTTTACTTGCTCTCCGAAGCACGGACCCGTTTAGTTCAAATGGCGTTAAACGGTCACCCATCTATTTTATGACCTTACCTAACGTTGCTTAACCCGATCGATTACAAAACCTTGATAACAACTCTCTATGAGTGTTCCCTTACTAATATTTATTTTATTATAAAGAAAAATTGATAAAATCGGACCAAGCGTATAACCAAGTACCCATTTTGACTTTAATCCCCTCCCAAAAGAACCGTGCTAGATTACGGGATAAAAAGTATCCCATGTCCTACCTCGCAGTAAGATCTCAAATCATGCCAAGTTTCATTTGAATCCATTCAGTAGTTTCGGCGTGATGCGCAGCCGTGATACAGACAGACAATATATCTTCAATGTACAGAATTGGACCTGTTACAGTTTTATTATAAGTATAGATTTGGCATGTTATTAATGATTCTATTTTCGGCAGGATGAAATGAACCTATTCTTATTACAAACTGTAACAACATGAAGAGTGAACCCTCATGCCAAACAAGCCACAAACCGCTGGAAATTGTGAGTATTCTTTATCAAACATACCTATAGGTATACATTTTATGGTCAAACTAAAATGATGATTCTGATATCGCCCCAGTCTGAACAAAACTGTTGATTGATTTGATCTGATTAACTTCAATACATCATTATGTATCACTGACTTTTATTAACATATTTTTGTAATATAAAATTGGTTTTTGTCATTACAGGTTGAAGTTGTGTAATTTCACTTTTCTTGTAACAAGAAATCTTCAAGAGTAAAAAATCTTGCGAGTAAGTATTTTCATTCAATATCAGATATTTTACAGTTTCTAGCTATGTATGGTAGAAATCAATGCATTTATTTCTGATTAGTTACACTATAGTTTTGATGATCAGGAAAGGCTTAATTAACAAGTTTCTCATCTTATGATAGATAACTGTCAATCAACCTCAGATTACATATTCTGTATTATAATAATCTTGAGACTTAAAACCCCAAAAGGAGATTTATGTTATTGAGTCCACTAACAGTTTATATTAATAATTCTTTAATTTAAAATGATGAACTATCGTTATCCCTGTCTCACAAAATCGTGGGGAAAATTATGGTATGGTAACATCTGATGATACTTTGACAGGGAAACGATATTTAACTATCTAAAAGCAAATCTTTATTTATACCTGTTTCCTTTTTAGGTACCTATCATCATCTAGATGTCGAGGCATGCTTTTATTTAAAAAAATTGTAAGCATCAAGTTGTTTATATTTTTGTCACATGTTAATTTTCGGCAAATAGTAAGTCCTATCATTCTAAGCTTAATAGAAAATTGTAGAATTTTAAATGATGATTTGCTAAGTTATCCCTGGCTCACAAAACCGTGGGGAAACGATGGTATGGTAACAACTGAAGTAAAACTAGCTCATCGTACAAACCTGCCGTGTGTATTGACTCTTCTAATAAATTTAATAATATTACAGGTAATCCAAGAAGCATGAAAAAATCCAGCGACTAAAAAAGGTAATTCTAAAAGCAAATAAGTAACGGTTTATTATGTCTAGCCAAATGTGCCTTGAATTTTTTATTAATTAATTCTCACTGGGTCTTATTTATTCCTGTACACCTAGTTTTATGGCAAAAATGTTTATACTTTGTCTCATAGGCAAAAAAAATCATACTTATTTGACTCATTCTTTTCTCATCAGCACCTCCAACTACATTAAAATTTAATGTAGGGTCAATTTAATAGATCACATTTGACAAAATTTAACAACGTAACCACCGTTACAAGGCGGGAAAAATATTTTTTTTTCGAAGTTAGTAACTACACAATTGCTTAACTTTTTTCAATTACGATTACTTAATTATTGTAATAATGACAAAATAAACAGACAGAACAAAGAAACTGACAGATGCCAAATGTGATCTGTTAACTGCCGGTCCCGATATCCTATCTACCTCTTGCTATCAGTTAAAATAGATACCATCGATAGCTATTATGACACATTTGCGTTTCAATAAACAAAGACAGATAATAAATATTTACCTTTACTGATTGATCTATCTTTCCGTGGTCCCAAAGCTTACCAAAGTTAAGTAGATTCATAGAAAATGACTGTCAAGTGTTTCTATAAAATATTAGCAGCTTAGGCCTCGTTTACGGAGGCGCGGAGCGTCGCGTGTGGCGTGGCGTCTCGCATCTCTCTCTCACTCCTATAACGCCATATGTTTTATCTCAGTGCGGGCCGCGCCGCCCAACGCGACGCGTGACGCCCCGCGCCTCCGTAAATGAGGCCTAACTGTTGGTAGTTCAAATGACAGTTTTAGGCTATCGCTCCATTTCGGAGATTTATCGCGGGATTATCATCTGATTTCTCGTACTTTGTAAATAAATGTAATGAAATTAATATGAATAATAATAAAAATAACATTATTTTAATAAATGAATGAACCAATATTTTTTATTACACCCCAGAGAACCTGTCACAGTGCTCACGGTGACGGAGGTCGCAATCCCGCCACTGTCCTAGCAGCCAACTCCGTACTCGATGGCTAGTCCCCACACTCCAAGCGTCCTGGTGACTCTGAAGCTTTATCGTTATATTAGAGTCCCGGGCTACTACCGATGCCTTTTTTGACGCGGGGGAAACCTTCAAAAGGTCCCCAGGACCCTGTGAGGGTTCCTGCGGAACCCTAAAATAACTTAGTTAGCAACATAATAATAATAATATCCTGGGGCAATTCACACACGGTCATCTGATCCCAAACTAGGCAGAGCCTGTATTATGGAAACCAGACAACTGATACTAATACATAATTATATACTTTTAGTATATATTTTTTTGTAAATACATAGTACATAAATAGATAAAACACCCAAACACTTGGTGGGAATCGAACCCACGACCCTTTGGGTAGCAGACAGGGTCACTAACCACTAGACCAACGGGGCCGTCATTTGTCTCAAGTGGAAGAAAGTTGAGCGCAGGAACACTAAAGGCACGCGTCCATTGGCCCGCGCCGGACGCACGGCACGCAACGGATTTTAGTTTGCTTTCTATGATTTTACATAGCGCTGCGTCCATTATCCGCGCCGGCATTTTTCGATGCGGGCCGTCAAAATCATAGAAAGCAAACTAAAATCCGTTGCGTGCGGTGCGTCCGGCGCGGGCCAATGGACGCGTACCTTTAGAATCCTAAGGTTACAACGACGTCAATTTTGTTATTGAAACAGCAGTAACAGATAGTTTTTATCTGAGCTTGCTATCGGCGATAGAGTATTGGGACCGGCCGTAAATTGGCCTTATATTATGCGAACAGGATAACAGTACCTATGTTTTAAGTTTAATTGATTATAATGATGAACATTCTGACAAGCATATATCTAGAAAATATTGAAGATACACCAAATCTGAAAGTACCTACTTGATAATTTTGCTGATGTTTTTAAGTATTTACCTACCTGTTTAATGTTTCAATTCTTTGTTACAGGTTTGCACCAAATGTACATAACGGACATTATAGAAGATTTTCAACTCTACTGATTTTTTAATCAGTTTTTAGTGTCAATCTAATTTAATAAATATATTTTGTTGAAACATTTATGCCTATTATTTAGAACCCACATCCCGAGGAATTTGATAATAATTATTGATAATAATTGTTAGTATAAATTGTAGACATATTACACAACACATTCATTGTCTGTTTTGTGTAGTTCTGCTTTAAAGATAAAAATATGCACTACGTACTTTTAATTGAACATGAGTCTACTAGTTATACATCATGTAAAATACAAGTAAGTGCAATGCTTAGAAATTAATAATACTATTCTAGAAACTAAGGTGCAAAATGACAATCTTATTTCTATGGGCTTAACCAACATCAAGTCTACTACCCCCTTCTATAATTTACCTATTTAGTTTCATGGACTAGTGGGAATAATCCGAATTAGCGGCAGTGCAGTGCAGCTGAGAGGATTTAATACTTGTACTAGGTAAGCGTGTCGCTTACCATCAGACGAACCTTTTATTATTCCTGTGGACGAACCTCGCCTCGGTCTCGTCAAAATTGGTTAGAAAATTATTTTATACAGGGTGGAATTTTGTAACCCGGAGGAATGTACTCTAAATAAACCCGCTTGCCTCACTCAGGGGGTCTAGCACGAGTTCCCATAGTTTACAAGAAGCTCGATCAAACTGACAGTTTTTTCTCCCGTACATTTTATAATTTTTTGATAGTTACCGCTAGGGGCGGTGGTGTGAAATGTATGAAGAAAACTGACAGTTTGATCGAGCTCGTAAACTATCGGAACTCCTTGTACTAGACCCGCAGTCAATCGGGCCTATTCCTAGTATTTCTACATGTATGACTAGGAAAAAAATATCCTAGTAGTTCTAGTCATGTAGAACTAGTATAGACACCCTGGCCGCTACCCAACAGCAGGTCGTGAGTTCGGTTCCCACCAAGTGTCTGGATGTTTTATCCATTAAGTACCTATATATTTACAAAAAAAGTAAGTATTAGTATAAATTGTCTGGTTTCCATAGCACAGGCTTTACCTAGTTTGGGATCGGATGACTGTGTGTAGATTGTCGTAGATTATTATTTATTTAACGTTGTGTTACCTACTTAGTACTTCAAATTACAAGTTTGCCTTAGGGGCTGCAGTCAACCGAACAAGATTCGCTTCAACAAGAAGCTACTCGTTTAAATCTGAGCTTTAGCAGACAGGAGACTTTCTTCGAAGTGGATACTCAAGGTGTCATACTGTTAAATATATTATCTAGAGACTACAGGTGAGACTATATTATACGATGCCATAAATCTATTTCAGTCTTTGAAATTAAAATAAATGTGTGTCTTGCGAGCACGTATCGAAAAACAGTGACTCTTATTTTAAATTTTTATTTCAAATTATCTGCTTTATGCTTTGAACCTATAGATATACTTACTATCTAAGTTTAGATAGTATATCGATGTTTGAACCGTATTGATTGTACATATTTTAAACAGCCCTATGAAAAATCATTTCCTACATTCTTTTTGCAATTTGCATCGGTGGTTAAAAATATTCTAGTAATGAAAAGTAAGCTGGTGTTAAATTATTATATCTCTCGGCAGTTACAACGTGAAGAGTCAATCCATGATAATTGAAAAGACTAATATTGGTGGCAGAACCATTCAACTACAAAAAATTGTATGGACTCTAGGAAAAATTGAATGAAGCTTTGGAAATAAAATGTTTATTAAAACAATAAAACTAAATTGTAAAATTAATTTCCATTCTCTATAGTTAATTCACTTTGGCAGTCACTAGGCACTCTATCTGTGAATAGCTCTGGAATCTGTAAGAAAAATTTATTTTAAAACTGGTAACTCGCTGCAAGTTAACTCTTCTAAATGTTGGTGAAAATCACATAAATTGTGCAGTTTAGAAGAAGTAAAACGAACAGACTGACGCGGATAACGACGTTTTTAACCGACTTAAAAAAATGAGGAGGTAATCAATTCGACTGTATTATACGATGCGATTTGACGGGCCCGTTGGTCTAGTGGTCAGACACCCTGCCTGCTAACCGATGGGTCGTGGGTACGATTCCCGCCAAGTGTCTGGGTGTTGTTTATCTATTTAAGTATGTATTTACAAAAAAAAAAGTATATAAGTATTAGTATCAGTTGTCTGGTTTCCATAGTACAGGCTCTGCCTAGTTTGGGATCGGATGACCGTGTGTGGATTGTCCCAAGATATTATATTATTATTATTATATTATTTTTTTATACGTAAGTATAATCTATTATTAAAGAGGCTAATTTAAATAGTGTTTTGTTTTTATTTGTTCATAAAAGAATGTATACCTGAGGAGTGTAAGCTTCCACTCTGTCAAGCAATGAATCTGAGTAGCCCGGTGTGTAGTATCTGCAAATTTTATGATACATGTAAGAAATACGTTTTTTTTTTCTTAAGTAAGTCGATAAGTACTTGTAAAAGCAGAGATTAAATAAATATTCTATATTAGTCTTTAGTGACATTTTCATACAAAATCCGTTTCAGCTCCTACAACTGCCCTCTTATTATTTTGTACTGAACACCAAATACTTATGAAAATAAGTTTTGCAGACATCCTATAAGTCTAAATATTTTTTTTGTTAACAGCTCGCACATTTCTAACATATTACCACTAGTACAAAATATAGGGAGAAAATCTTGCTTGCTATGGCCAAACCACTCCAAGGTACTTCTATGGTAATACCTACATACAACCGCGCCGCGACGACGGTATCTGATCTCGCACATCGCGGCGCACGTAGTATGACGCATGGTTGGTATAGGATTCGAACTCACCTCACAATTTCTTCTGGGAAACAACTATTAATGATATTAATATATTCTTTGAGAGATGTTCCTGGAACCGTATCAATTTCTTGAATACGTTTCAAGGCTCCAGTCGTAACGAACAATCTTCGTGCTCGAGCGTCATTAGGTAAAATCTAAAAAAAATATGTATTAATTATCGATAAATAGATTTAGTATATTCAGCTAGCATCTCAGAACAATATTCTCCATAAACTGTGCGGCACCTCCTGGGGAGCATCTGCAGATTGCCTACGCACTTCAGCTATAGCATTGGTCTACTCGGCAGCGGAGTACTGTGCCTCGGTATGGCTAGAAAGTGCTCATGTGGAAAAAGTTGATACCAAACTAAATGACGCAATGCGGCGTGTTTCGGGTACTATTAAATCCACACCCCACTGGCTACCAACTCTATGCCATATAGCCCCCCCCCCCCCATATAATAAGAAGGACTGCACTGAAAAGAGAGTCAGAGAAAATCTGCAAAACACCATCACTTCCAATTCATGACGAGTTCTGCAATCCACCGCCACATTGCCCATCACAGCAATTACCCGGGTTCAACCTGCCACGAAACTTGTGGTGCCGTCTGAATAGGTTCAAAACTGGCCATGGGCGATGTAACTACATGTTAGTACATAAATGGGAAAGACTCAGCAATTTGTGAGTGTGGTGAGGAAGTCCAAACCATGGAGCACATAGTCCGTCGCTGCTCGTTATGGTCATACTAGGGGCCCCTGACGGTCTAATTCATTTTACTCCTGACGCAGTCACCTGGCTAAGAACCTTGGATATTGACATTTAATCTGACATAGTATTCTTCAATTTGTATTATTATTATATTTTTATTACCTATATTTTATTAGATGCCATACAATTAAATAAATAGTTTATTCAGAACAACCAGCAGGGTTATTGCGTATCTTTAGCCACCCAAGTGACTATCAAGCTTCAGTTGTCCACCGAACTTTGATGTCAACCGAAAGTGTGATAACATTGGTATTACGTATGGCTTTCGGTGGATATCAACCTACGGTGTACTACGGTGCTCATCACTTGTCTTTCAGCCATCTCTACTTTTTTATCGACATTATGCGACCAAGTTGAATATCCCCCCGAACCATTATACAAAGAACATTTAGTGGTACTTTTTAATTTGCAGGTATTTTCGCCTAGTAAATATTGGGAGCATAGACAACAAAAGTTTAATAAAAGAAACCCAAAGATATTGTGAAAAATCCTGTCTATGAAAAAAACAAAACTCGATAAATTAAAATAAAGTTTTCAAGAAATTCGAGGTGTTTTACATATTTTCATGCCATTTGCCGCTAAACAAACTAACAAAAAGTCAGTGACAAGAGAAAGGCAACATCCGAAATTAATCAAAAATAAGTATGTACCTACTTCAGTACATTATAGCTCAATGTATTATCGCGGACAAGAATGCTGTACCAGTTTACAATCAAAATGGTTTGAACGTCATTACCTACGTGCGCATACCCCGCCCGCATGTATTTTGGGCCAGCTCGTGCAAGCATTTATCATCCTAAAGGTGGTACACCGTTCGTACCGCGAGAGTAGTAGGTACTCTCGCGGCACGAAAAAAATCTTCAACACAAAAAAAGTTATAATCCTGCGAAAATAGTTGTCACATTTTTACCTACTTTGATAATGCTTCTAGTCAACATTTCAAATAGCCGGCTAATAGTGACGATCACCTTCAACAGTATAAAACACTGCTTCTTATTAGTTGCTTTCACGATGGTCATCACAACTTGGGTGACCATCAGTTTGATGTATACTTTACTTACATAATACCAATTATAGGTTATCGATACAGAAACATCTGTCAAATATTGTCTACGGTGATCATCACCGAGAATCGGTGCTCATGACGTCATTTCAGTTGGTCACTCAAGTTAGGCAATACCGAATGCATCATTTGACAGTTATTTGATAGCCACTTAGCTTTGGTGATTATCACTTTAGTTGTCAAACGAGATACGTAATAGTCCCGCAGATTCGCAAGAAAATTACTTGGCGATACATACAGGACAGCGATGCACGATGGCTTAATGTCTTCATAGCCAAGCCATAAACTCAAAAAGAAAAAGTTCAATTTAGCGACGGTGACGTGACGTGCGTCACACTGACAGACAGCTCAGACAGCTGATTGATAGCTATAATTTTTTTTTTTTTTTTAGCAACGTTTGTTTTGTTTGTCGGGGTACCTATAACCTTATTTAATATAATGTTTTTATCATAATATAAATTTATTATAGACAATGGCTGGAAGAGGTAGAGGTCGCGGCAGCGGTTTGTCACTAACGCATGAACAACTCCAAGCATTTGGGATAGGGAGAGGAGAAAACAGTGGACCCACACTTGCACCACCTCCTCTGTTCCCAAAAATTGAAGCGAAGCCGCTGCCGCTAACGAGCGATGCTGCGACCGACTATATGTTAATTGTTAGAGATCAATTCATAGAGTACTTACACGAGTCCCCAGCATACGTGAAGCCCAAGGCACAAACGGATGGCATCGAGCGATATTCAGACAAATACAAAATACTCGCTCTCAACGCTAAACAAGGCAAGATATTAGATTGCGTGTGGTCAAATATGCCGACGGAACTCAGGCCGCAGGCGAGCAGAGTCCGTGCAACGACTCGGAAACGTAAACTGAATGATCCTACCGAGATAGCCAAAAGACTGCAGACACTGGAGAAGAAGGAAAGTCAAGAAGAAAATGAGAACATGGAAACAAATCAAAACGAAGAGTCTGTGAAAAAAGAGGATGATATTGATGAAGAGCTTGAAGATGAACAAGAGGAAGAGTTTGAAGTTGACGATGGCACAGACTATGCAAATAATTTCTTTGATAATGGTGAAGATTATGATGAAGAAGATGACAATCTGGATGATGGACCGGTGTACTGAACATTTAAATAATAACTAACACAATTGTGTTTCACTCATCTGGCTAGATGTTACAATCTTTATGTTAATAAAAGAGACCTTTTGAACTTAAATGTGTGTGCAGTTCTGTTAATATTTGAATTACCTTTGCATATTGTGCAAGAACATATTTCAGTATGCACGCAGGAGCTGAGTGCAGTAGAGGTTCTAGTGCTGGCCGGTGCAGACAGCACTGTAAAGCTTGTTTCAGTGCACATGATGTGCGGGCACGTACTTCCGCTGAGGACTTTGGATTTGTATAAAGCTGTAAACATAACATAAACATAAAGCTCTATTGAAAATAATGCCTCTAAACAATATTTTTACTAATTCTTTGTATAAGATATCATATTCTTCAGTTTTTTTTACTCATCATACCTGCAGTAATCTAGGTAAAGCATTTGCAACCGCTATTGCAAGGCTGTGCTGTGGCGAGTGTTTAGCGATGTGACCTATGGTCCATGCAGCCGCACACAACTCTGCCTCATCTGCTTCTGTGTTCTGAAGTATATCCACTAGGGCAGGTACAGCCTGAATGGAATATTACATTTTGCTCACTACACCCTTTTATTTCACTGGCAGTCAATCATATTTTTTTAAACAATAGTCACTGTTGGTCGCAGATAGCTCTTACAGCTTCACTGTACAAGAGGAGGAGAGGGCTTTCTACCACACCAGGCTGAAGGGCAGGGGAGAGACGAGCTCACAGGCATAGAGGCACGGCATCGACTTGGGCTGTCTCTTAAGAGAGAGCTGGCTCTATATGGTAATAGAGGTCTAGATCTGGTGATCATGACGCCCGCCCCCATTGAATAAGATCCGGCAAGAAACGTGGAGGCCGCGTTACGATCCCTTGGTAGTTGTAAAAAAGTTGATAGTATTTATTGGTCTATGCATAACATATATTTTTTGAATCTGATATCAGATCAAAATATGTTCTGGTGAAAGTAGACTGAGTGCATTAATTATCGCATAAATATAATGTACTTATATTGTAATCAATTAACTAACCTTGGACTCGATAACGGCCATAGCAAGCTGGTCCGATTGGCCGGCAATGAAACCGAGCGCCATGCAGGCGGGGACACGGGCGCCACCCGTGGACTCCCCCAACAACTCTATCAAAGGGCCGCACCCGCCAGTGTTCACCACTAACTGTGCTAGCTGATAGTCACATTAAATATTCAATATTGATACTTACAACATGAACGACAACCCTATTAATGTATTTAGTTAGGCAATACACAAGTACCTACCTTCAGTGAAATTACAGCTATTTCTATAGGCCATAGGCGTACCCAGCGTGGGGCAGGTGAAACAGTGACCTGATCATTTGACCTAATCGTTGGGGAGTTACAATGCTACGGCGATACGAGTACATAATGATACAATGCTACAGAGATACATATGAGACTTATTAACACCCACTATTAGCAGGAGTTAAAAATCACATAGATCCGTTAATTCCGTTACTGCTTGAAAGAAGGACAATCCAAACAAATATTTTCGCGTTCATAAATATGGAAGTAGGTACATCCTGGGACACATGCGGGATTAATGGGATGTTGTGGGTGGATCGCCACACACAGTCATCTGATCCCAAACCAGGCAGAGCCTGGCCTGAACTATGATAGCCACACAACAGGTACACTTATTTTTTGACAATAGGATCTGCAGGAATCAAACCCACCACGCCCTATTGGTATTCGGTAGTGGCCACGTTGTCTAATCACTAACCACCACTTCCCAACGAGCCCCTCGAATAAGATTCATTAGGTAGCTCGCACACGGTTAGTAATATTGTCAATATTCTAGAAAACGTGCGATGTCGCATTCCAGGGAGGTGCACAGTTAAGTTGGGTGAGTTGTAGTATATTGTCAATATTACTGACCATGTGCGAAGCTAGCCTTATAATGTTTAGATTTAGGTATAAACAATCTGCCAACTCATCGTATTTCTATAGGTATGTGTGTATAGTTTACGTCAACGGAATGCTTGACGATGTCTCTGAGCAGGCAGGCGGCGGCGCGGCGCACGGGCGCGGCGTCGTGTCCTGCATGCAGTAGCGCGGCGGGCAGCGCGCCGCCCGCCACCACAGCCTCCGCCAGCTCCGTGCGTGCGCCCGCCACCGCGCCCAGAGCGCACAACGTGCTGCGCTACACACCACACAACATTCTTTTCATATCCTATAACCGGACATATCCCTGCATCTAATTACCTAGTCAGGCTATCAAGAAGTCTTCATAGTAAGAATGGTAATTTAATAAATTTAAGCACTTATAGGGGATGTCATGTTTATTATCCCCTGGGGTAAGAATACCACCCACCCATCTCCTCCCGTTGGGTTTCCGCTAACGGAAACCCAACGGCCTCTCAAGGCCTCTAAAGGCGACTAAGGGAAAACAAGAAGACGGGCAGCGGCAGCAGCGTCTTTCCATTGGATTACCTACCACCTATACTGCGATCTCCAAGCCGCCTGCCAAGCGTGGGGATTATGACAACCCCTCCCATCTAAGGGGGAGGCCTTGTTAAACAGTGGACGTTTTTCGGCTGCTGATTATGTTTAATATGTCATAGGATTCTAAGCTTAAAATGTAGCTTAGTTTATTAATAGGGTTTAGACAGCCCTAAAAGACACAGATGTATAAGAATAGATACAGATGTTTCAGGGCACTGATTCTCTATGACACCACGCTTGCACACGTTCCTACTTAATAATGTAAGGTACCTAAGCAGGTACACTAAACTGACCGTATGATAATGACCGTTTCGTTACTTACCTTCAATTTTGGATCTTGATTTTCCAATCCCTGGACTAAGTGGCAAATAGCACCAGCATCGACAACGGCTTCTGGCTTGTGCTGAGCGAGGTCTACTAAAGCCCCTGCTGCAATCTGTAATTAAAGGGTTTACATAAGTGCAACAGTAGGTATAAAGTGCACATCGCATAGCATATTATGCTAAATAATTCACCTGTTTAAGACTTATTTCTGGTTCCTGAAAAGCTAACACCAGCAATGGTAGCGTACCCGCATCGACTACTAAACCGGATAACTGCTCACTGTGTTTCCCTATATAACCCAGAGCCCAGGCGGCATTTTCTTTTACCTGAAATAATATATAAAAATTATTTGAAACTATTTATATTTAATACTTACTAATTACTTCAATAGGTTGTAAGTGTACAAAATTACTTGAGTATCGAAGTCTTCAAGACACGATACAATATGCTCCAGCGCTCCAAGGCGTACAATTGCCGATGCTAGCTCTTCATTGTGCCTGAAATAGATATCAAACATATTTAATTTGTCAGCCGTAGTCGTCGCTGTTGTCTTTGCGTTGCTATTAACTTACTTTGCAACGGCTCTCATCAAATAAAGCGCAGACCTTTTGTAGTAGACCTGTTGAAAATTAAGCAACTGTAGTCATTAAAACCGCTCTTTTTCAAATAGAATAATAGATGATGTGATAATGATGATACAACTCAAAAATATCTACCATCTCTTGGAGTTGTAGGTAGGTACTATTAGGCGGAAGTGGATAGTGACGATGCAGTACCTTAATCCAAGAATGATTAGGAACTTCAATGCTATGTGATATGTCCATCTAACAACTCCCTGTTAAAAGTTAAAGGACTTGCTAAGGGTGTACCCACATTGTACTTGTTAAGGTTTTCGAGCGTTATCGTGACCATTCCACCATTGAGTAACTGTCGAGCAACGCCTTCGTCGTGTTCTGCTAATCTCGCTGCAGCCACGACCGCACACTGCCGCACTGTGCTGCAAGCGTCGGAGAGCAACGGTCGCAGCAAGTCTGCAACATAAACCCATCTATGCATAAACCAAAGGGAAATTATAGCAAACAATCAATACCCATATAACCATCGAGGAGGTAGGTAAACTCCACTATAAATAAACAGAATTGAGTAATTTTAATAATAATATTCTGGTACGATCTACACACGGTCATCTCATCCCAGACTAGGTAGCCTGGGAAACCAGACAACTGAAGAGGTACCTATTCTGTAAGAATATTTAACAAACTCGAAAGCTAATCCGTAAACACTTTTTTTTTGTAAATACTCACTTAAATAGATAAATAACACCCACACTTGGTGGGAATCGAATCCACAACCTATTGGGTACCCGCCGCGGCCAGGGTGGTGTCTAACCACTAGACAAACAGGCCCGTTTGTTTGAGGAATGTAGTTTCTTTTACTAGTTAAAAACAACACTATTCCGTAGTACCTGACATAGATAAGATTTCAGGGTGGCCATATAATATGTGGTTTAGAAAAATCGTTGGTACGAGCGTTTGTAGCACTCCTGCGGTCTGAAGAGCGGGTGAGCGACGAGCTTATCAAGGAATAAGGCACATCCTCGGCTTGGGTCGTTGCTGTTTGTTGAGAGGACTAGTTTTACCATTAGCTGACAGGGACACCTTGCCGCGGAGTTTGCCAAACTCTACCCATCGCCATCGTACAGATGAATTGACAACCTCCTCCTTTTTTGAAGTCGGTTAATAAAAAAAAAAAAGACACAAAAAAAAGGAGACTTCAAAAATGGATAGACGAAAGATTTTTTCAAATCCGTTCTAACGTACCAGAGTTATGCGCGAACATACATAAAAAAAAAATACTTAGGTACAGATGAATTGAGAACCTCCTCCTTTTTTGAAGTCGGTTAACAAAGTTGAAATATTTTCACATATAAAGATTGAACCATCGAAAACCTTAAAATTATCTAGGTAGGTTATGATCACATTATCGTCTACATAGTTTTACATAATTCATGTTTCTTCAGAAAAAAATATCCGGTCGTAATGAAATTTGCATGGAATCATCATAGTAGTTTACTCTCTCGAATAAAAAAAGAATCATCGAAATCGGTTCATAATTGTCAGAGCAATGTAATGGATATAATATAATATAATAATCTTTATTGGAACTAAAAAACATATATACAGAAATAGCAACGATAACAACTACATTAGTTTAGTAACTGTGTTGTAGCCATTAACGCCCACCTCCAGACAGGCAGCAGCGTTCCAACAATTGTTTTTATAAGCAAATAGATAAGTACAGATGTTTGTTGACAAAAATAATATGACTTAAAGTTAATTAATACAACAAATTGCATGCAGTACACAAAGATATTGTGTGTGTATGTGTGTTTGTGTGTGTGTATGTGTTTGCGTGTGGGTGAGTGAGTGATTTAGTGTGTAAGGTTTATGTTTGGGAAGGGAAGGATTAACTTCTATATCTACTAAAATATTATGTTATTGGATTATACAGTTTTCTACTTGGTCGTAAGATAACTTATAAAGCCAGTTAGTCATTCGCAATTTACATTCTCGTACAGTTAGAGAATAAATATCGAGCTCCTTATTTACTTTATTATATAGGACAGGCGCTCGAAAAATGAATTGCCTTCTCGCTACTTTCAAACTTACAGATTCAGTTTTGCATACTGAGTAGAACCTACGTTTTTTCTCCTTAAAATTAGGTTCAAAAATAAGGCTGCGATGTATTCTTACGATGCAATTGAGTACAAACGATTGTCTGACAGTAGGTATTTTACATGTATCATAAAGTTCCTGTGTTGGAAAGCAGATGGGTTTATATGTCATGACTTTTAATACAGCTCTTTGAGCTCTCTCTAAACGTAAGAATAGACATTTCCCAGCACCACCCCAGACTGTAAGACAGTAAGTCAAAATTGAATGGGCTAATGCAAAGTATACTACTTTAAGAGTCTGAAAATCAAGTGATGATCTTAAATTCTTAAAAACAAAAATGAGTTTTCTAACCCTCGAAACCAACGATTCAACTTGATCTCGCCAAGTCATTGTGGCATCAATAAATACACCTAAATATTTTATGGAATTTGTGCGTGCAATATTAGGACAAGTGCAATGGACAAAATTATGTTGGGAGGAATTATGTTCACAACAATGGACAGTCAAATTTAAAGAGGTAGGTGGAAGGGAAGACAACTTAGGCACAAAGGTGATAAACTTAGTTTTTTCTAAGTTTAGAGTAAGAAGGTTTTTTGTTAGCCAGTTCATCGTGATTTTTAGAGCAGCTTCAGCATTGAGGAACGTTTGAGACCAGTCCGAACCATGAACTATAATGACCGTATCATCAGCATATGTGATTATTCTAGAATTTGGTAGGGACATCTTGCATAGGTTATTTATGTATAATAGAAAGAGCGTCGGGCCCAAGATACTACCCTGTGGGACACCATAAGTTAGTACTTGCTCATTACTGTAATGATTATTAACTTTCACAATTTGGGAGCGATTCGTCAAATAGCTTTCGAAAAGTTTAAGCGGCAATCCTCTAATGCCAATGCATTCTAGTTTTTTGAGTAAGAGAGGGACAGAAACAGTGTCAAAAGCTTTTGATAGGTCCAGGAAAATAGCTAGGGTTTTTAGTTTAGATTTATATTTTTTTGCAACAGTAGTGGTTAGTTCTAATACAGCATCTTCTGTGCTGAGACCAGACCTAAAACCAAATTTTAAAATTGGTTATCAGCAAGAATTTTTCGTGCATTAATAAATTTCAGAAGTCGATTATTCAAGATTTTTTCAAAGATTTTTGAGAAAGTGGATAAAATAGAAATTGGTCTGTAATTGTTGACACTGGTTCTGTGGATAACATCAGTTTTATGGTTTTTACCAGATAAATTGCTCCACATCGTTCATGGTCCTCCAGGAAGTACTTATCCGGTTGTAATAAAATTCATACAGATTCAATACAGTGGTTTCTTCTTTCGAATAAAAAAAGAATCATTGAAATTGGTAAATATTTGCCAGAGTTATGACCATTTTTGTCCTTAAAAGCGAAGAAAACGTCATCTATATAGGCTTTCTTGCAGCTCTCAGTGCGCAGTCACCATTCTTGTTTTTTCAGGAACTACTTATTACTAAGCAATAATTTTTTTATGGGACCCAATTAACGGATTAAAAAATGGATGGAAGAAAGATGTTTTCAAATCGGTTCATAATTGTCAGAGTTATGCGCAGTGGCGGACTAAGCCTGTCGGAGGCCCGGGGCGGCAAAAAGTAATGAGGCCCCCGGTCAGAAAGTGATGCATTTTTACCGGACTACGCCAGAAAGAGGGCTCTGTTTTTCGAGGGTATGTATGGATGTATGTTTTTCTATTTCTTTGGCACGGCCTATAGCCTGAACGGCTCAATGGATTTAGACTTGTGATATGTCGTTGGATTCATCTTAGTTGTGCTAGTGACATAAATGCTTTACAGGATAGAAACGTTATAAATGTCAACAGACAATATTTTTGCAGACTTTTGGCCCCACTCGTCTCTATGTTGTTTGATTTTGAGCTCTATGTAGGATGCTTTCCCGTAGCGTCGCTCTCATAACCGCTTTCAAAGTTTCTGCCCATCGCATCGACATACGTCCTCTGCTTCTCTTGCCATCCATTAGGCTTATCAGGATAAGCCTCTATAGGTTGTTCGGTTTTCTCTTGTTGTTGACTACGCGTAACGCAGACATGACTGTCTACAGTACTAACCTATGGCACCTACTGGTCGTATGGGCCGAATAGCGATAGATGTGGGCGGTGAGAAGTCACTCCTTGATTTTAAACTCTTCGAGAATAGATGCATTCGTGCCACGCTCGGTCCACGATATGCTTAGAATTCTGCGCCTACACCACATTTCCAATACATCCATTCTTCGAAGAACGCGTGAATGTCCAGGTTTCAGAGGCATATAGAAAGATAGAAAAAGAGCAGAGTACGCATTAATTAGATTTTTTGTGTGCGTTTCTTCAAAATCATTCATCATCAACTTTTTCAACAAGATCGGACAGTTCTTTTTTCGAAGATCCTTTATTTTAGGTGTCATATCCGAAGCGAGAATCGTTCAATTAAGTCTCAGCAATCAGGATACTTCCCAGTCCTCTAAAATTGTAAGCATTATATGTACACCATATTATTGTATTCAAGAGCTGTAGTGATAATAAGCAACCTTGAAGCAAACCTTGTTCCGTCTAAAAAGACCATGAGCCTGCAGCGAAACATGGCTGACCGGGTCGTTATACCTAAGGGTGGGCAATGTTCCGTATGAGGCGAAACAGTCCTGGCGCGCTTTCAGGGTCAAATAACTCCAGTCGGAGGCGGATAAGGCACGCACTTGAACAATTACGCTCATGGCCTTTTGATGAGCATACGTGAGCAAAGGGAGTTGTCAGTGTTGTCCTGCTAGTCTTCCAAGCCTGGCTGCGACAGAAACCTGAGCAAACAACCTGTAGACTCACTTGGAGAATCTGGGTATGAGTGTTTCAGTGATTATATGAGTGAGATAGGGTGAGGAGTGACAACGACTTGCCATCATTGTGGTGTAACTTAGAGCGGTGGAGCCATGTCAGCCAGATTGGACACAACTAGACCACGCTCTGTCAGTATCTACTATATTGGCAGAGGAATCCATGTGGAGGGTCCTTCTATAAGACAGTTATGTCCCAGAAGGACCCTCCACACCAAGACGACGAGTCGAGGCGGTGGTGCAACTCGCATCGCCTTGGGTCCAATAGAAATGTGACTCGGTATCCTCAGTCTTAAGGACGCCTCGTGTGCGTCCGTGTGCACTCTATATTAAATAAATTTGTAAATTTTGTATATATTATACTTCTTTTACTCATCATCATTCCGAAATGTGGAGATTCGCCGAAGAACTAAGGTCACCGACATAGCTCTCAGAATCTGCAAGTCGAAGTGGCAATGGGCAGGCCACATCGCTCGAAGAACCGATAACCGTTGGGGAAGAAAGGTTCTCGAGTCGCGACCACGAACCGGAAGACGCAGCGTTGGCAGGCCTCCCACTAGGTGGACAGACGACATTGTACGCGTCGCAGGTAACCGGTGGATGCAAATAGCCAATTGTCGTTCATTGTGGCGTTCTAAGGGGGAGGCCTATGTTCAGCAGTGGACGTCTTCCGGCTGATGATGATGATGATGATGACACATCACTAATTGATTTATTGTCTTATCGTTCTACTATTTACACAAAATGTACACTACATTTTGTGTAAATTTCCTGCTGGATAGACGATAGGTTCTACAGATACATTGCAGTACGTTTGTGTTTTGGTTACGAGCATCATGAGGCCCCCAACTCCAAATTGCCTAATACTTACAACACTAACATTATGGCCGTCTTTGAGATTAAGGAGCCGTATCGGCTAGATTATTTCAACCAAACATTATGAGTTCCGACTTCCGACGCACAAACTTAGTTGTCTCATATCAATCTAAATGCAATTGTCAAAGGCTATCAAGGTTTGAGTGCCGGAACTCTAAAATAATCTAGGTATGATGTACTCTCTAATACGTAGTAGGTACTGAAATACCTCAATAATTATAAATAAGTTTTGGAGATTGGAGGCCCCCCTGAACCCGAGGCCCGGGGCGGACCGCCGCAAAAAAAAATATATACTTATATACAGACGAATTGAGAACCTCCTCCTTTTTTGAAGTCGGTTAAAAAGGATAAAATAGAATATATTTTTTTTAAAATCGAACAGACTTCAATAACACTGAAAAATATAAAATAATTTAAACTATTATTGAAGTTGGTGCCAAATATACACAGCAGGTACCTACGCCAACACCAATTTCTATAATAGCAGCGTTTTCCCTGAAAGAAAACGCATATTAAAATACTTACCTTATTCAAAGCTTATTATGAGAGTGGCACTTCCTGTTTCCCGTCGACTTTGCTCCTATTGGTCAACTTTCTTGTGATTTGACCGGAAATAGCATCACCATGGCAGGCGAGGGCAGCAAGGGTTTGTTAAATATGCCCGCTCGCCCCGCTCTTGTTCATTGTGTCGAAGAATTACCAGGCAGGATTAAAAGTTAAGCTTTGAATAAGGTAAGTATTTTAATATGCGTTTTCTTTCAGGGAAAACGCTGCTATTAAATTACTGTACCGTTATTCAAAGCTTATTATGAGACGTGTTTGTTTTCGCCTGGTGATGCCAGTATACATGACGCCAATGTGATTGTGATACATAGATGTATTGTAATAGCCATGTGTGAATTTTAAATAGAAATGCAATAAATTGCATACCTAAATATCTACATAGTCTGCTACGAATTTCTTTTAGAAATGGGTAGCAAAGATAAGGAACTGTATCTCAACCATTGGAATGGTCTCAACCATTGATTGGAATCAATGTTATGGGCAATTGATAATCAATAATTACTTATATGCGATGTACTTTTGACTTCGATTTTATAAAACTGTCTAAAATGTATTAAAGACCTCCAATTTCCAGGAGGTAGCTAGTATCAAAAACTTAACTATGCTTGTAGCGCATGATAGCTAACTATTTAAGCTAGATTATGTTGGTAATTTTAGTCTTTTTAAACCAATCAACGGCAGCTATCGTAACAGGAATATACAAACAATTTGTTTTTGGTATTTAACGCTGATGCTTTAAGCGCAAAACAAATTTTATTTTAACGCTGCAGGCGTTGCAAGCAGGTGGTTTTCCGATTAACGCAATTCCAGGACGCGACTATGAATTACATCCTACCAGGTGCTGTTGCAATGTTTAGCTAAGCTACTGCATGAAAATTATCCTTGGACAGGAAATTCACTAAATCATATCCTATTTAAAAGACTCTTGAGGATTGACAAGTATAATCGATATAAGAACATATCGTGACAAGAAATTACCAGTAAAAAAAACTGGACTGATCAGTAGGACTGTACAATCGTCAGACAAATGATTTAGGCCAAATAATGTTAAATGACAATTATTTACTTATGTTTATTATGTATTTATGTATGAATCTGCTATAAAACTGTCCAAAATGATGCCAATACTTTAAATTAGATTAGAAAAAGTCGGCACAGATTTTACAGACTAGGTTCTGGTACTATGTGAATTTCAATGTATATATGTTTTAGATTGCAAAGTCAAGTCCTTCACATTTCCACTTTCAGGATCACGTTGTATGTTAATAGATAGTATTGACCTGTACGTCCAGTAAGACTAAGGTTGTGAGATATGAATCAAAACTCGTTCAAGAAACGAGTCTACTCCCCAGAATACTTCAGCGATTAAGTATGTGTTAACCCACACAGTATGTTTACCTTATAACCATATACTCAAAGATTTAAACATAGATAATATTTTATGGTATGCCTGCTCTGAAGTCCCGAAAATATTTATTGTAAATATTAATTTATGGACTTAGGTAAAGCTCAGTCTGTACTACTATCTCAAAAAAAAAATGATCTGTCAATAGAATCTGTTTCTAAATGGATATTGAAAATAATCAATAAAATTTGATTTGTATTTGATTAATATTTCGTAGCGAACTTTATCTGGTATGTACATACTTATAATGTAATATCCGTAAGTGAATGGGTGAGACCCCCCCCCCCCCCCGTCTTTGCGGAGGTAAAGGCAACTTTTTGTCATAAAATCGAAATTGCAAGGGATAATAATCAGGATTGCTAACATTTCTTTCGGTTACAAATGTCCTGACATTGATCGGAATTTAAATTACACGCTTTTGTCTACCAAAATTGTGTCAGGAGTGAATTTCTGGCTGGTAAAAAAGCATGCGATGCAGTGTTGCTACAATTTCGGGTAAGTGGTTTACTTACCATACAATACAATTGAGTTTTCCAATATTATGGAGACTCCTGGATAATTCTTTTAGGCATTATCATTGATTGCATTATGTTATTATAGGTCCTCAAAACTTCCAATGATTAATTGCTAAACAGCTATTATAATTGTAAGATTACATACTTTCCTTTTTTGTAATGAGGTAATAGTATAGAAAAACAAATGTTGGTTTTCGAATAAACTTGAAGGAAGGACTAAAGATGCCAGGAATGGCACTTGGGGGCGGCCCTTCCCTCCATTATTTGTAGGAGTTTTTTACAATATTCTGTACAAAACTTCGGTAGACTTATAGTAGTTTCTGCTTGGTGGGTCCTGATATACCAAGACTGTCAAGAGAGGGGACCAAGAGTAAGATCCAAGACGTGACTGCGAGCCATAATTATGCAATGAATCCTCATTAAGAAGTATACATATATTAATATATGTTAAATATTAATGTTCATACAATCACGTATGTGCTATTTGGAATAGCAAATATACATACATCCTTCATCTGTAAAGTAAATCTCTGTGTTCCATCCCCCACTAGAGTGGGTCATATTCTGTGCAAGCTCTTCGAAACAGAGGTCAATAATAAGACGGACGATGTGCCAAGCGATGGCACTTATGTTAAAGTATCCAGGCTGAATTTATTCTTAAATAAGAGGTGAATGCAACTGTGCAGAGCAGCAATGCCTTTATCCGTCCTGCAAAGGACTGTTTAATATCTCAGGCCAATCCACACTCATTCGTTTGATCCCAACCTAGACAGATTCTGTACAATGGTAACCAGACAATATATTTTTCATACTTATATCGATAAACATCACACTTGGTGGGAATAGAACCCGGCGATAGCAGCCCGAGAATCTCACCATTAGAGCAACGGGCCCGTCAAATTATTATGTTAAAATAGACTTAGCAAACAAATTTCAGACATTTTGAATGTCCCCGATATTCAAAATGATCCTGAAAATCAGGTACCTACGTGCTTTCTTCACGAGCTGCTATTTGTATACCATCCCTGCGAAGGAGGTTAAGTCTATGTGTACCAACCCTGCGGGGGTGAGTAATAAATTATTTAGTCCCTGCAAAGGACAATATCATCATCATCATCATTAGCAGCCGATATACGTCCACAGCTGAATAAAGGCCTCTCCCTTAGAAGGGAGGGGTTTCCATAATCCCCACACTTGGCAGACGGCTTGGGGATCAATAAAGCACAATATGCTGATGGTGAAATAGACTTCAGCCAACCATTTTTAAATTAACTAGGTTGTCAAAATTGATTCCAAATCCAGATGAGCAACCATCTATGTACCATCCCTGCGAGGGAGGTTAAGTCTTTGTGTACCCACCCTGCGGGGGTGGGCAGTAAATTGCTCAGTCCCTGCAAAGTAAAGTACGCGGATGGTGAAATATACTTCAGGCAACCATTTTTATATTGACCAGATTGACAAAAATTGATTCCAAAATTAGATGAGTACTCCCATGATGAGCAACCATGTATGTACCGTCCCTGCGAGGGAGGTTAAGTGTTTGTTTACCCACCCTGCGGGGGTGGGTAGTAAATGGTTTAGTCCCTGCAAAGGAAAGTACGCTGATGGTGAAATAGACTTTCAGCCAACCATTTTCAAATTGACAAGGTTGTCAAAATGGATTCCAAAAACCAGATGTGCTCTCATGATGAGCAACACTATATATATATATATATACCGTCCCCGCGAGGGAGGTTAATTATTTGTATACCCACCCAGCGAGGGTGGGGTATATTTTATGCGATGAAGTGGACTTCATTATCTGAAAACCAGGTGCTTACCCTCTCGAGAAGCCACTGTACATGTCCCCCCTTCTTTGGTTATTTACTTGTGTTCCCAACCTGCGAGGGTGGATAATAACTTGTATGTATATGATAGCACTATATAGTTATTGTAACCATAATGGGTTAGCCAGATTTGTGAATTTCGTGTAGGCTAGAATATATATTGCCTACGCCATCGGCTTTCTTGAACACAAACATAATTGAACACTTTTATGGATCAAGGTGGAATATTAATCTTTTGGTTACCATGATAGCTTCTCTACGTTACTTGATACTCTCAGCAATGTGTCCTTTGAACAGTTTCTTATAAGTAAATATTTTTATTTATTTATTACTAAAATTGTATTTTATTTTACTATTTTACATAGAATATACATTAACGTAATTGTATTTAACTCGCAATTGTAATATTTTCACCTTCCGGCACACAGACCATATCTGTAATAAACTAATTAGCCCACACAGGAAGATTACGAAAACTGTCCAGCAGGCTATTTTTTGTTTTAAGACACAATAAAAAAATAAAAATGGACGCAATGGTGCGTCTGTATAACTGGGATACAAATTAACTGAACTCACTTGTTTTCTGTCTTTCACGTTGATAATAGAGTCACTATTTCACTGTTCAGATTTTCGTAAATTGACAGTATTGCTACTGTCTGCATAATAATGTGGTTTAAAGAAATATTCATTCTGAAAAAAAGCTTAGAACTAACTGTAAGAAATGTATTAAACCACAGTACCGTTATTCGAAGCTTATAATGAGAGCGGCACTTCCGGTTTCCCGTCATATTTCTTCCTATTGGTCTACTTCACTGTGATTTGATCGGACGTGACGTCATATTGCCAGGCGGGTGGGGGGAGCTGTTGTAAAACACGCTCACTCCATTCGTATTCATTGGCGTCTTGTTTCCCGTCACGGACACCCGTCCGAGGCTACAATATACAGCTGTTTGTGGAATTTAAATTAAGTTCTAAATCTAAATAATTCCAAATATTGAATAACAATATTTGCTACAGATAGTTGAAGCCGAACAAAATGCACGTAAGTACAAAACATTTTTAACGGTGTTTGCCGTTCGTTTTGTTTGTGTGTTCCTAATGAAATGTTTTATACTATTGATAATGAAATGTTTTATACTATTAAATAGTGTGGTTTGAATATAGTGCAAGTAAATTGGGCTATGTTGGTCTAAAATTTGTATTAATCATTTTTCGTTTAGCCCATTGACAGTAATTTGTATATTTGAAAACTTTAAAAATTAATATTTAATACTTGTGCTGAATTGATATTTTTATTAAAGTTTAATGTGGGTAAGCTTATATGTACAATATTTCTAAGTAGATAAAGTAACACTTAGTAACGGACACATAAAAATGTAATATTACAAATTGTAATCTACCTGCAGTTTAAAACATTTGCAGAACTATTTTGTAGCCAAGTCCTACGATAATATAGTACATCTACCTGCAGTTGTAAGCATTTGCAGAATTATTTTGTAGACGAGTTCTACGATAATAATACATCTCTTACAGTTAGTTCTAAGCTTTTTTTCAGAATGGATGGTCAATTTACAATAATACAATCTGAACAGTGAAACAGTGACATTAGTTGTACTTGAAGAAAAGGCGCTCAGGCGTTATCAATGTGGTGTGATAATTGGATAAATTCAGTAAAGTGAGTTTTGTTAATATATTACTTTGATTGTGCGGTATCTGTAAGTTCACGTGTGCTGACAAGTAGAACTATACTCATAGGGTAACCTAGGATTGGGAATTAAAAGCCTAGATACAGTACAAATAGAGTATTTAAGTCTTATAATTGTGGCCGCCACCTCAATTTTACAGACAAACCATTTGCGACCATATTTTTTGTTGTATCTAACAACTGCTAAAATATCAGGCAATGATATTATATACAATATCATTGTATCATTGCTTGCATGACAATATTTCGTAGTCTTCTTGTGTGGGCTATGTAGGTTCATTACTATTATAGTCTGTGAGCGGAAAGGTGGAAATATAACTGTTTCAAAGTTAATTGAAATACAATTACGGTTTTCTTTAAAATCTCTTAGAACTTTTTCAATAAGTTTGTGCGACGCATTATTGAGTATTGAGAAACGTAGAGATGCTATCATATTAACAAATCTGTTTGTCTTGGAGAAATCCAGTGCATGCGTACGCAACGCAGTAACTTTTAGTGACTAATACACAAAATTCACGTATATATATGGCAAGCCTCGTTTGGTTACAATCAATATAAAGTACTATCTCATAGCACAAGTTGCCATCCATCGTTGCAGGATGGGTGCACATATTATAAACCTCCCATCTCGGAGGCAGTACATGTACAGTTGCTCGTCGTAAAGCAAGCTCCTAGTTTCCAGATTTAATTTTGATAATCTTGTCAAAGCCTAAAAGATGTTGGCTGAAGTCTACTTCACCAGCATAGAGTACCATCGCGTGGTACGAGGTCTAATTTCTATTCTCCTTTGCATAACGTTTGCAAATATTATCGCCCACCCTCGCAGGATGGATATACAAATAATTAACCTCTCGCAGGATGGTATGTATCATCTTATGTATGTTGATCATGACCACGCACCTGATTCAGAATCAATTTTGACGATCTTGTCAGTCTGACCGTTGTTGGCTGACTTCTACTTCACCATCAGCATTAAGTACCATCACGTGGCATATTTTCTAGATTCATTTTAAATTGCATGGAGTTGCACAAACCACCACCCTCGCAGGGTGGTGCAGGGGCATATATGTATATATATATATATAAATAAAAATAATAAAGCTCCATCCCGTGATACAGATGTATATAAGTATAGTTATTTATTTTATTTCTTAGTTGCTCATAAAGAGCATGTATCCAGTTCTTAAAATAAATTTTGATTTGTCAATTTGGAAGTGGTTTGGCTGAAGTCTATTTCACCATCAGTATATTGTCCTTCGCAAGGACTGCACATTTTATTACTCACCCTCGCAGGGTGGATACACAAAGATTTAACCTCCCTTGCAGGGACAATAACATGTATAGCTCGTGGAGAGAGCACGTACAGTGTCCGGTTTTTAGAATAAATTTTGATTTGTCAATTTGGAAGTGGTTGGCCGAAGTCTATTTCACCATCAGTATATTGTCCTTCGCAAGGACTGCATATTTTATTACTCACCCTCGCAGGTTGGATACACAGATTTAACCTCCCTCGCATGGACAGTAACATGTATAGCTCGTGGAGAGAGCACGTACCTAATTTTCAAAAACAATTTTGGCATGCTTGTTAGTCTGAAAGTTATTTTCTGAAGTCCATTTCATTATAATAATTTGACTGGCCCGTCGTTCTCATAGACACCCTGACTCCTACTCAGTGGTCGTGGGTTCGATTCCCACCAAGTTTGTTACTATTTATCGATATAATAGTTGTATGGTTGCCGTTGTGCAGACTGTATCTGGTTTGGGATCGGATGGCCGTGTGTGGGTTGTCCCAGGATATTATTATTATAAGCATAGTGACATTGACGGTGTTTTTAGCAATTACGTACCTCCGCAGGGTACCCCAATAAGTAACAGTTCCCTGCAGGAGTGGTAACTGCATATTGCTCTTCGAGAGAGCCTGTTTTTCTGTTAAATTCAGCAGAGATATTAAGACATTAACAGTGTGTGTGCCTGGCACATCGTCTTATTAAGAACCTTTTTCTGGGGAGTTTGTTCCGACTATCACGCGCTCTCGCCGGGAGAGAATAGAGATTTACCTTTCAGAAGAAGGTTGCAGTTGCTATACAAAATTGCATGTACGTGATTCTATGAATCAATTATATATAAATATATAATTTTCATAACCCTGGCTTGCAGTCACGTCTTGGATCGTAATCATGGTCCCTTATTTTTACTGTCTTAAAATATCAGGACCAGTAGAGCGTAAACTGCTAATAGTTTATAGTTTAAAGTTTATTATAGTTTAAAGTTTTGAATACAACATTTTAAGAAAGTTCTTCAAACAATGAATGGATATGATGTGGGGATGTCCTTTATTTGAAGACCACCATTACTTTTTCTATACTATATCCCATTTCAAAGTTAAAAGGTATGTACTCTTATAATTGGGAATTCTGGGGATCCATAATGATGGAATCATTCACGAGTTTCTATAAAAATATCAAACTCAATTCTGTGGGTGTAACCGGGTGTAAGTAACCAAGTTATGGCAAAAATGCATCGCCTGTATTATTAGCCAAAAGTAATGCAGTCCTCATTCACAATTGCGGAGAACAGGCGTATAATTGTACGAACTGTAATTGTTCTAATGAGAATAAAGGTTCTTTAACCCCATAATTTAACTTCCGATCAATGTCGGGAGTAAGAAAATATAAAGAAAGCAGTTGCATTGCAACCAAAAGAAATATTTGCAATCCTGCTTACTATCTCTTGTAATTTCGCATTTATTACAAAGTGACAACACAAGTTTCCTTTACAGAGGTAAGGGAAACTAGTATGCAGACAGGGGGTGTGACCAACCATTCACAGATGCTTATGAATATTATATTTTTCAATTAGTTCTTTAATACAAATCAAATTTTATTGATAATATTTTATACAATACCTTCTAGAGACAAATAGTAGGATTTATGGGGTACATAATGTCCATACATATTTAAGGTACTTTGGAGCAGAAAGACTACAAATCATCCTCCATGTATGATTATTCGAGTATTCAGTGAACATATACTAACTCGTATTGGCTCTGAAGTATTCTGGTATAGATTAAATATATATTTAATCGTATTGGCCCTGAATTATTTCGGAGAGCAGACTCTGTTCTTGAACGAGTTTTGAGTCAACTATTCATATGACACAACTTTTAAAGAGTCCTAGTTTTCGCATACAGACAATAATCTTTCGTTCTGAAACTTAAAAATGTGAGTTTTGGTGATCCAGACTGGACCTTTCAAATCGAACCAAATATTACATTAAAAATTCACGAAGTAGTTTGGAATCATGAGCTGGTCTTGATTTTCTAAACTAAATAACGCGAAATATTACCACATTTTTTGCTAGTTTATAGCGGATTCGATCATCAATCATTGTTGTTTGGTATTATTATTGCTTGGTATTATTATTGCCTAACTCTGACAATGTACAATACTGATCAGTCCAGTTACTTGCTTGTCAATTCTTAGCAACATGTTCTTAAATCGATTTTACTTATCCTTTACTCATCTATTTAGGATATGATTTAGTGAGCAATTTTCAAAGTAGCTTACTTCACATGTAGAACACATACATGCATATATAGCAATGTATAGACGATTTAACATTTATAAAAAGACCCTGACTAATGACTAGAGTAATGCCTTAATAGAGTTTAGATAAAAATCCCATATAATTTATCTATTACTACACAAAGTGAAGTCTACCCTTCACACTGTTGCTTGCTGGATGCTAAAGATTATCACACTGCATAATAATTAGAGGTAAACATTGTAACATCACCTAGTACTCTGTAAAGCATAGTCGTGTCCAAGAAGTGCGTTAATCGGAAGGCCACGTACTGCAAAGTACACAACATCGCAGTACCTGGCATTGAGTGTTTGGGTCAAAAAGACTAAAATCACGAACATAATTTAGCTTAATTAATTACCTATCATGCGTCACAGGCGTAGTGGTTTTTAATAATAGCTAGCACATTGAAATTGGAGATTTTTAATAAATTTTAAACTGTATTATAAAGGCGAAGTCAAAAACAAATCGCACGAAAAAAAAAAAAAAAAAAAAATACATAAATAAAAAAAAAAAAAAAAAAGTACTTTTGTACTGGATTGTTTAACAAAACGCAATAAATAATTGCCATAATATTGATTTTAATGGCTGATACAGTTCTATTCTCCTTCTCTTCTCTTTCTCTGCTACTCGTTTCTAAAAGAAATTATTAGCATATACAAATATATATATAAGAATGCAATCTATTGAATTTTTATTTAAAATTCATACTTGGATATTTAAAATACATCCGTAAATCACATTGGCGTCATTAATCTACTGATATTACCAGGCGATAACAAACACGTCTCATTATAAGCTTCGAATAACGGTACTGTGGTTTAATAGCAGCGTTTTCCCTGAAAGAAAACGCATATTAAACTACTTACCTTATTCGAAGCTTACTTTTTAAACCTGCCTGGTATTTCTTCGACACAATGAATACGAATGGAGTGAGCGTGTTTTACAACAGCTCCCCCCACCCGCCTGGCAATATGACGTCACGTCCGATCAAATCACAGTGAAGTAGACCAATAGGAAGAAATATGACGGGAAACCGGAAGTGCCGCTCTCATTATAAGCTTCGAATAAGGTAAGTAGTTTAATATGCGTTTTCTTTCAGGGAAAACGCTGCTATTATCATCGTAGGACTGCTACAAAATAATTCAGCAAATGTTTAAAACTGCGGGTAGATTGTAAAGAAAATAATTTGCATTATTAATATGTTTTATGGGTCGTTTAATAAGTCGTTTTTTTTTTTTTTTTTTTTTTTTTATCCACTTAGAAATCTCGTACGTACAAATTACCAGCAATAAACTTTACGAAAAATATCATTTCTGCACAAGTATTAAAAACTATGTTTCGAGTTTTCAAAATAAAATTGTCGGTAGACTGAATGGAAAATAATTATTTATAAAAATATTGCTTACATAGCCCAATTTACTTGCACTATATTCAAACCACAAAATATTCATTAGTATAAAACATTTCATTAGGAACAAAGAAACAAAACGAACGGCAAAAACCGTTAAAATGTTTTTACTCACTGTTTGCTTGGCTTCCAACTATTTGTAACAACTATTGTTGTTCACTATTTTATTCCTTTGGAATTATTTAGAATTTGATTTGAATTCCATAAATAGTTGTAATATTGTAGCCTCGGACAGGTGTCCGTGACGGGAAATAAGACGCCAATGAACAAGAGCGGGGCGAGCGGGCATATTTAACAAACCCTTGCTGCCCTCGCCTGCCATGGTGATGCTATTTCCGGTCAAATCACAAGAAAGTTGACCAATAGGAGCAAAGTCGACGGGAAACAGGAAGTGCCACTCTCATAATAAGCTTTGAATAACGGTACAGTAATTTAATATTTAAATTATCTTATACTTTTCAGTGTTATTGAAGTCGGTTCGATGTTTTTAAAAAAATATTTTATTACTTATTACCTAATACGCCTGCGCTCTCCAAACATTTAACATTTGTTGATCTGGTCGCCAGCTCCGCCATCGTCTGAACGAACACTAGCCGAGCTTTTTGATATGTCTCGAACACTAAAAGATAACAATATTAGCTTAACTATTTAACAGATAAACCGCCTGTGAGCACAGAGCATATACAGAGTGTTAAAAAAACCCTGAAATTTGTACTTTCGTGATGTTATATGCCTACATAAAATCTTACTGGGAAAGAACTGTAATTTCCCAGAATTACTACTTGTTACTACTGGTACCTTTCATTCATTACTTCGTTGTGAAATATTGTCAATGTTTCATCAGTCCGGACTAAGTGATTTGCTTCCTCATTTATAATACGTAAAGTTAAGGACTGGAACAGTTCGCCTATGTCGGTTTTCCGGTGTCTTCGGAAAGGAGTGAATACCGCTTTCCATCAGGTGGGATTGCAGTCAAGGACTAGCTTAATTTGAATAAAAAATACACTAATACAGAACTTAGAAAATTCATATACTTAACCGTTTCCTCAAAGATAGTCCACCAAATAAGTTTCCTTATCGCCTAGGTTTTCCGATATCATGACGGACCAAAATGCACTGTCGGCATTAAGTACATAATACTCTTACTGCCGCACTCACAGACGCCAATTAACTTTAATTCTAATTAAGTCACTTTTTAAAATAGATTTATTTCGAATGTCGGAGCAATTTATGATTAATATCGATTATTGAAGACAAGATAATTGATCTCTCTACTTACTATCTGCGTATTAAGTATTAATTGGCTTCGAGTATCGAAATAATCCGATTTAAAAAAATGGATTAATGATCATTAACTATAATTGGCGTTTGTAGGTTCGGCAGTTAGAGCATTAATGCTCTAACGTAATACCACAATGACTGTCGGAAAGGAAACCGACCACCGCGTGCAGATTTCTCTAATATTGAAACAGTGTGAGACTACCATTGAGGAGCACCCTTACTTACCTAATTGAATATTCCTAGGACTGCTCATAGAATGACTCATGATTTCAATATAACATAATAATCTTTATTCCTTTTTATTAAAATTACGTTTTGCTTTCTATACAAACATGGACCTTTAAAAATTTGACTGACGCAGTCTTTATGACAAACAACTGAGCAAACAACAAATAATATTCAATAGTTGAACAGCACCTCCTTGATTAAGATAATTATTTTTGGCTAAATCGGCGGCAACTTTGAGTCTCATTTTATACTTGGTACACACCTTGGGTAGGTTACTGCAGTTACTAGCAGACACAGACAGATCCAGTTGTCCAGAGATGGTTGGAAAGCATTTTTAACACCGACGGACGTAAATATCAAGGTAAAACAAGGTAGACTGTTAGAAAATGCCTAAGGCATTATTATAAGTCCGCCTTGTACTATATGTGCACAAAGTTAAATAAATAAAACCCTGAGGAACAAACAGTTTTGACTGGCTGACGTGGTCTTGCTCATGTACGTACCCACCTGTTTACAACCGACCAATGATACTCGTATGTTATCCCAAAGACGCCTGCCAAGCGTGGGGATTATAGCAACCCCTCCTTATAAAGGGGGAGGCCTTATGTTGAACGTGTTTCGGCTTCTGATGATGATGATCATCGATATAATATGATGAATTATATGTTTACTTACCTACCTGATATCATTCCCTTCGGCTGAATACCTACATGCCTATTGATTATCTGCTTAGGTAAAATTGCGTGGTCCTGTGCGCAGTGGAAGCCGTTTGCTTTGCAATCCGGAGGTCGTGGGTTCGGATTCCGTGGGGAGCAACAACTGTGTGTACCTAGTTGTTCCTTCCTGGCTACGACAGTGAAGGCCGATCACCTTTGTAAAGTAAGGTGATTCATCTTACTTTACTGACGGATGGGCATGTAAAAAGTCGGTCCTGCGCCTGACCTCTGGTCGTGTCGGTCTTGTCCCATTGGATTGGGAGAGGTATCTAACAGGACAGGAGTGTGCACTCGTGTCTACGCAAGCTCTTGTGCACTTTAATATATGCCGCGTAGATGGCTGATCTTGCGAAAGATTGTCCTCTGTGGTCGGCCAGGACATTATTTTTTATTAGGTTAAATTGCGTAATGCCTGCAATAATGGCAATATATTCAAATTTTCCGAGTCTCCTAGCTATAAATTTAAATAGTTTGTCGGAGCGTGCACGACACTCACCGGCCTGCGCGGTGCACGTGCAGACCGCAGATCAAGCACCCGTGAAGGTCACATAACGACCGACGAGTCGACGACGCGACGTCACGTTTCATACAACTACAATCGCGTTAGTAGCGGTACGTCAACTTACATAGAAACTATTGTACACCACATGTGCAGTGGTGCTTATCTACTAACAGGCTCCACTCACACATGAGAATACAACCTGTCGTGGCCACGTACGTCAGATTGCGCTTTGAGCTGCGCCGGCGCAGTTATTATAGTTCCTTCCATTCTTGTTTCCGATTGTAAATAGTTAATGTTTTCGTGAATTTTAATAAAATGAAATTCGATAATTGCCGGTGAGATTTTGCATAGGTATTACAAACATAAAGGTTGAATTTCCGAGCAGTGGTGTATTAAGTAAACAAAAACAACCATGCCATATATTATGGTTATGGGCAGCCTGAGCGCGCAGCATCTTTCTAAGGACGAAGGTGCGACGGTGTATGGTCTTAAAAGTGAAGAAAGATCTACTCTAGTTAGGGTATGTAGTATTTTAATTCATATATTCTACTTAACCCAGAGTGGTCCTATAGATTATTTTATATTTATACTGTTTTTGTAGTACTTACCTATTTCCCACTACGCAACATCGACACGGTCGACAAGGAACGATTAGGTAGGTATGCAAAATAAGTAGAGTACTTACACACAAAAAGCATTTACGCTAAGTCTGTTATCATTTAGGTATCTCTTGGACTGACTTTAATTGTAATGTAAGTATAAGAAATTTTTATTTTGCCTATGATGTGCACCATGCGAATTGGTTTAATTTTTAAACAGCTGCTATGTTCCATACGAATTACAGCCATGTTTATATTATAAGAATATGCGTAGTTTGGGTTCCATGGTAAGGATCTTAGATGAAAACTAAATGAGTATACTACCGCCTCTGACGACCCTTTCCGGAAAAAAGCGTGCGGTTTTTTTAGTTACAACCACAGCTCGACATGAGAATCGAACTCGGCACCTCAGGATTATATCTATCTTTACCTAGCAATTGTGAGTCTAATGAACACTAGGTTATCGGGAGGCTCTTACCATCATTGTAGCAGTGACCAGGTGTTCCACGAGTGCCCTGCATGGGCCTCGGAGCGGCGGATCCTTGTCAGCTGGATCCCGAACCTGCTCCACGGCCTCATTGTAAGAGGCCGTGGAGCAGGTTCGGGAGAGGGCTCATCCTATTCGGTGGAGGCGGCGGCTGCGCTACGGGCTTCTGGCCCCATCATCAGCGCCTGAATGAATTAGAGAGCTCGTGGTTCGCGGACGCAAAGGGTGGGGGCTCTCGCGACCCTACTAAATGCGACCCCAAGGCGGGCCACGACGCAGTTAAGCCCTGCATCGTCGCTAGCACCGCGAGTGTTCCGGAGGCAGCGTGCATTTCTGCTCCCCCCGGAACGTGCTCTAGCGAGCGTCCGATGTTGGAGATTCTGGTCAGCAGGTCCGAGTGCCCAGTCTGCATATGCTACGCAGCGTCATAAGGAAAGCCACCGGGAAGGTTTTAGTGGGGAAAAATCCCACATAACCCAGCCTCTGCCCCTACTGAGGCCGGGTACCTTTCGCAGATTTCCTCCCCGACAAAAAAAGTTATCGAGGCTGCCACGCTATCCCTGCTATGCAAACATGGCATTTTAACGACGATCTTATATTATTTTGTTTTAACTGTAAATTGCAAATAAGTCTTTGTCATTATTTTATGAAGTTTTGTTATTAACCCCTTGATTGTAAGTACTTATGTAAGTTAAAGTTGGTTGCAAGCTTAACGACTTCAGAAGCTCGTAGTTCGCGAAATATTCACTTTATTATAAGAATGATCGCTCTGACGATCGGTATAGTTATTTAAGTACTTATATTTTAAGCTTTTAGGATCGAATAGAAATAATACGTAGGATGCGCGATTTTTTTTTCAAGCCTTTAAGTATGTCGTGTTTTGAGAAAAGTACCACAATATTCCGTAATTTGTAATTATCACGTTTTTCTACGAAATATCATCCATCAATATCAATGCGGCAGCGAAGTGACACGCCTTACAAACCAAAGACTAATTTATTTATGTTATACTTGTTATAGGAACTCAATTCATCCTACGGCACGACAGTTTCCACTTCATTGGAGCAAGAGAAGACAGTTCGGATCACACACAAGGGTCTCACTCTCGTCGTGGTGAACCGTCTCCACGCTCTGTTAGGCTATGACGTCGTCTCACATGCAATGGCGATGACAAATGCTAACCGCGAGCTGGTTTCCTTCACAATGTACAAGAAGTCAAGTGCAGGCCCACAAGGTCACAGCCACGGGCACAGCCATTCCCACGGCGGCTCCCACAAGGGTCACACTCACGGCAATGTGGTCACCCTCTGATAAAGCACGTTTGGTCGACCAAACCTCACAGGACTTGCTATCGTTTCTGTGGCTAGATAAACATGTACAAAGTATGTAATCACGTGCGTTGTGTATGGTAAGTATTAAAGACTAGAGAATAATAGTCTAAAGTATTCGATGCCGTCCTTTTAAATTAAATATTTCAATTATAAGTGAGAATTTAGTACAATACCGCAAATTATTGCTAGCTATATAATTATGTATAAGTACAGAATAAAACCAGATGCGAACCAGGGATAATGCGGACAAAATTGGCTAATAGATTTGATGATGAACATGTACCTATTGTTGTAAACTTGAACCTATGTTAAACATAATTATCTGTTTTAGAAATAAAAATAAATACACATAGCAAAAAAATAAGCTCGACAAAGTGAACCCATTTTCTGAAACAGTCGGGTAACTAAATATTTTCTAGCGAAACATTGGAAGCACAAGCCAATTGTAAATGTGTACCAGGGTAGTTTCAAATAAAAATAATAAAATTAAACAATATATTTTTTATTTTTTTTCCTATTAAATTACAGATATTATGCCATATACTAGTACATAATGTATATACAAAAGCTATATTATAAATTCAGTCTTAAATTATATTCTGAGTACTTTTCTGTACAATAAATATAAAATTGGAATGGATGGATACAAAAGTATAAAACCAGGTGCTCACTTAAGGTATTTTAAGACTAGGTATAACAATAGGTGTGTAATTTTGAGTAAGTATATATATTTCCTAGCGAAGGACTGCGCACTTTTAAAACAAGTTAATTTATTTAGCCAGTCAGCTGCGTCTCTGAGTCCCTATTCGTTGTCTTTCTGTAGTTAATTTCTTTAATGCGGCCGCATATTGCCTCTGGACATCCATCAGCCGAGAGTACTCATTGTAAAGGGCATTTTTATTTTCCTTTTCATTTTTGAACTTATCTTCAACTTTCCTAACAGTTTGATTTACCCAGTCCACTATAGATTGAAATTGAGTCATGAATTCTTCTCGCTTTCTGACCGACGACATAGCACTGTTACATAGAAAAAATATATATTGATATTGGTATACACTTGATATACATTATACCTACTTAGTATATACAGGGTGGAATTTTGTAATGCCACCTGAAGGGTACTCTTAATACTGTAGATAGAAAATTTTACTCAAAGAAAACATTCCTTTTTTTTTAAAGAAAGAAAACTGCATTCGAAGATTTTTTAAAATTCGCTTGCCGCACCCGATAATCGAACTGACTAAAATCTCTAAAAGTTGCACCCTGTACTTTTATTGCATCGATCGTTAGGATCAATTATAAGGATGAAATCTCTCTAACAAACTTCATAAATTAAATAAAAGGAAAACAATGAAATCTTAAATTATTTTAATTATTTACAAAAAATGGTAAACTAATTAATTGCTCGAAATGGGCTCCATCTTCTTGGTTACACAAATTTATTCTTCTAACGAATTCATTTCTAGTAACCTTTAATAACGTGTTGTGGTGAATGTTATAAATCGTATTCTGAACTTCTATCAACTCGTCTTATCTAAATAGTAATACGTCATTTTAATGGATAAATGACGTCAATGATAATTATTAATTAATAACATAAGTAAACAGATGGATCTTTGAGTAAAAGTGCTTTAACTTGATCCATTGAATTAATAATTTAAGATTTCATTGTTTTCCTTTTATTTAATTTATGAAGTTTGTTAGAGAGATTTCATCCTTATAATTGACCCTAACGATCGATGCAATAAAAGTACAGGGTGCAACTTTTAGAGCTTTTAGTCGGTTCGATTACCGGGTGCGGCAAGCGAATTTTTAAAAAACTTCGAATGCAGTTTTCTTTCTTTTAAAAAATAAAGGAATGTTTTCTTTGAGTAAAATTTTCTATCTACAGTATTAAGAGTACTTTCCCTTCAGGTGGCATTACAAAATTTCACACTGTATATATTCGATAGATACCTACATACCTCAGCGACCAATAGCCAAACTGGTCTATTTAGTACCAAAATCAATTATGTATGCAGCAATGTGGTTATGACAAAAAATATGAAATCTTAGGGGTTGGTTTAAATCATTCGTTGCATATAATAGGTAATAACTTTGTTTGTACTCATTTTACAGAATAAATATCTCAAGATTGGTTTCAAATTATGTTCTTTAAATAATATTGGCTACAGTTCAAAATAACTTTGATCAAAATCTATATATTGAAATGAAACTAATTTTACGGATTATAAGATCCGGATTGGGATTTGGGATCCCGTGATAAACATAGTCAAATCCAAAGACAAGCATTCCACTGCAAGACCTCAAGATACTGTAAGCTCTTTCTGCGTAGATCGGACTAACAATAATAATTAGAAGACCTGAGGGTACCCTAAGACAACTATGACATATGGACAGCTACCACCTCAGTCCGCCCGTGACCATGAATGCTGTAAAGTATTCGAAACGTCGGGAAATTAAAATCAAAAATAAACCGCGATATAATCTGTAAAATTAGTTTCATTTCAATGTGTAATATTCGCGTAAGTATCAGAAATCATTACAAAATCTATATATATAAAAGAAAGTCGTGTTAGTTACTTCACTTATAACTCAAGAACGGCTGAACCGATTTAGCTGAAAATTGGCAGGGAGGTAGTTTAGAGCCAGGAGAAGGACATAGGATACTTTTTATCCCGGTAGGTTAAGGTTAAGCAACGTTAGGTAAGGTCATTAAATAGATGGGTGAACTGATTTGTATCATTTATTTTGTGCATATCGGGTAGGTCTGAGAATAGGTCATAAAGTATATTTCATACCGCTAGGTTAAGGTTAAGCAACACAAGGCCAGGTCATTAAAATGATGGGTGAACTGATTTGTATGAAATTTTGTGTGCATTTCGGGTAGGTCTCAGAATAGGTCGTAAAGTATATTTCATACCGCTAAGTTAAGGTTAAGCAACATAAGGCAAGGTCTTTAAATAGATGGGTGAACCGATATGTATGAAATTTTGCGGGTAGGTCTGAGAATAGGTCATAAAGTATATTTTATGACGCTGATACCATGATTGACGAGGATATATAGAACGAGAGAAGGAGAGGGGAGGGTGATGGAGTGAGTGATCGGAGGAGTTAGGTGGAGCAAGGGGGGGGGGAGTGAGAGGGAGCAAGTTGGGAGAAGAGAGAGGAGGGAGATGGTTCTGAGAGGACAACGGGGAGAGGAAGAGGGGAAGTATGACGGGGACCGAAGCGGGAGGGGAGAGAAAGAGCATAGAATTAGATTTTTCTTATAAGAGAGAGAGATGGAGAGAGATAAATCAAGGGAGTAGGGAGCAAAGGGGAGCAAAATGTAATTAAAGCGCGGGCGGAGCTGCGCGGGTCAGCTAGTTAATTATAATTTTAGTTCAGAAATTTATGCTAAATGACCCCACCGTTTTATATTATAGAAAAACACGGTGTACTTAACCATCCACTGTTTTAATTGAACAGTATAATACTACAACAGATCTATGTTATACTCACTCATCATAGTTGTCTAAAATCGAGTTGAGTAGACTCAATTCCTTTGAGGTATAAAGCTTCACTTCCAGCAGTGTATTGTAAAATATATAATACTGTTTTGTTTCCCTGTGTTTTGATGCAACTGCAAAAAAATAATACTTATACATATCCTATCAACAACAACACACACACACGACAACACGACAAAAAATATACTTATCATATCCTATGTACAGATCTAAGACTAGCATTAAAACTTGTAATCAAGTCACACAGATTTATTAACTTAGTTACTGTGCAATGTGGATAACTTGGTTGTTATAAAATATAGTGTGATATTTAACCCTGACTGGTGATTAGGATTTTTATAACTATACCTAAGATGTCATTTAATAACTAAGTCAGTAAATGACTTATCTTAGGTATGATAAGTCATTTACTAGGCTTTACTAGGTGGTAGGTTCCTTTTGCAAGGAACCGTCTAGGTAGGTACTGCCGCAGTGTCAGATGTTCTGCCGCCAAGCAGCAGTGTGCAAACATTGGCGTGAAGGGCACTGTAGCTGGTGAAATTACCGGACACAAAGACTTACTGTCGAACCTACAAACGTCAATTTAAGTTAATGATGAATAATCCATTTTTTGAAATCGGATTTTTTCGACACTCGAAGTCAATTAATACTTAATACGCAGATAGTGAGTAGAGATATCAATTATCTCGTAACCAATAATCGAAATTAATCTTAAATTGCTTCGACAGTCGAAATAAATAGATTTCAAAAAGTGACTTAATTAGAATTAAAGTTAATTGGCGTTTGTGAGTGCGGTCGTTAATATCTAATGTCATAAGGGTTGGCAACGCGCTAGTGATTCTGCTGGTTTTGCTAGCGTCTATAGGCTGCGGTGAATGCTTACCATCAGGCGGGCCATGCGCTTGCTTGCCACCTTGGTAGTATAAAAATAAATATTACAATGCATTTAAAAGTTACCTAAAACCTAACTTAACGATACACGTTATTGATGTCTTCAAGGCGAGAGTTAATAGACTTTAATAAGCTAGTGTGTTTTACAATTCCCTATTATGTCACCGCTTTCCAACAGGTGGGATTGCAGTCAAGAACTGGCTTAGAGTTAGAAGTTTAAAAAACTGTGGGAAGCTATAGCAGATTAGAAGAATTTATAGGCAACAACTTACCTTGGTTGTATAACTCAATGAACCTCTTCTCATATTGCAACAATTCGGCGGTGCCGGGGACTTCGTCGATGGCATTGGAGTACCTCAACACCTCGCGGTTCAGTCTGGCAAGTTCCAACCTTATGTTTGTGATGAATGATTGCAGTTTCTCTTCCCTCTCTGTGAATTCTTTCAGTTCAGCTGGCGACAGAGGCTGGTCTTCCACCGCGGTGTTTGGATCTTTAGCCACTCTGAATTAAAATTACATTGTTTCTTTGATTTAACCGATTTTTTTGTGACTAGACAAGCAAGACGTTAGCCTATGGTAGGTACACGCTTGCCGACGTCGCGGCATGGCCGGAAAGCGCCGATGAGGTCCGATCCGATCCGAATGTGGAAGCAGACCGGTTCCGGGGCACGATGACGCAAATCTGCGACGCGTCGATGCCCCGAGCCGGCCGCCCCAAGCGTAGCCCGGTGTACTGGTGGACGCCGCAGATCGCGCAACTTCGCGAGATCTGCTGGCGAAGCCGCCGAGAGTTCACCAGGGCGAGAAGGCGAAGGCGAGCTCAAGCCGACGAGGTAGCCAGGCTCTACAGGGCATACCGAGTGGCCACCAAGGCGCTCCAAAACGCCATCAAGAGCGCCAGGGACCAGTCCTGGGACGAACTCCTCGAGGGACTCAACGAGGATCCGTGGGGGCGCCCGTACCATATGGTGCTGGGCAAGCTACGCCCATGGATGCCCCCTGTGACGGAGACTCTCGATCCGGCGTTGCTGGGAAACGTGGTAGACACCCTGTTCCCGGCGAGCCTGTCAAGTCCCTCAGTCCACCCCCTTCAGTTGCCCGAATGGCGCGACGATCTGGGGGTGACCATAGAGGAGATGGACTGGGCCGTTGGCCGCTTGAGAGCCCGAAACACCGCGCCCGGACCCGATGGTATTCCGGGTAGGGTGCTGGTGTTGAGCCTGGCCGCCCTGGGGGAGGTGCTGAGGCAGCTATTCACTAGCTGCCTCCGTGAAGCTACGTTCCCCAGGGCCTGGAAGGAGGCTAGTTTGGTCCTCATAAAGAAGGAAGGCAGAGCCGCGGATTCTCCCTCCGCATACCGTCCCATATGTCTGCTGGACGAGGTTGGCAAACTGTTCGAGAGAATAGTTGCCTCTCGTCTCAGCGGGCATCTGTCGCGCGTCGGTCCCGATCTGGCCGACAGCCAGTTCGGCTTCCGACAGGGCCGTTCGACCGTGGATGCGATAACTCGCGTCCGCGCCCTGTCGGATCAGGCGGTCTCCCGGGGTGGCGTGGCGTTGGCGGTGTCACTCGACATTGTCAACGCCTTCAATTCCCTACCCTGGGATGCGATCTGGGAGGCACTGGTCTACCATGGAGTGCCTCCCTACCTGCAGGCCCTGATCAGGGACTACTTGCGCGACAGGTACATCCTGTACGTGGATCGAGACGGTACGAGGATCCGGAGGGAAGTAGAGCGAGGGGTTCCGCAGGGGTCAGTGTTAGGCCCCCTGCTATGGAACCTCGCCTACGACGCGGTTCTGCGAGTCGAACTCCCCGCTGGCGTAAGTGTCGTCTGCTATGCGGACGACACGTTGATCGTGGCCGGTGGGGACACCTTCGAGAGGACCAAAGAGCTCGCCGAGCTTGGGGCGGAAATCGTCGTCGCTAAGATACGCGAGTTGGGCATGGAGATAGCGCCTCAGAAAACCGAGGCGCTGTGGTTCCACGGCCTGCCTAGGAGCCGGGAACCACCGCCCAACTTGCGCGTCCGTGTGGGTGAGTCGGAAGTCAGGGTGGGGCCGCACATGAAATATCTTGGTCTCACCCTTGACAGTCGCTGGGGCTTCGAGGAGCATTTCGAGCGCCTGGTCCCCCGAGTCGACAGGGTTGCAGCGGCCTTGCACAGGCTGCTCCCCAACCTCGGGGGGCCGAGCGAGGAAGTTCGCCGCCTCTACGCCGGAGTCGTGCAGTCCGTAGTCCTCTACGGGGCGCCCATCTGGGCGCCGAGGCTGGCCATAAGACGCTGTAGAACGAAAATCTACAGCGTCCAGCGGAGGATGGCACTGCGGATTGCACGAGGATACCGAACGGTGTCCTTTGAGGCGGCGACCATACTGGCACGCTTTCCGCCCTTAGACATCCTGGCGGGCATGTATGCGAGGGTCTATGACCGGATCCGCATCGCCCGCCAGAGTGGCGGAGGCGAGCCGGTGGCGCTCGAATCTATAAAGCGGCAGGAACGACACATCACTCTCGCGACGTGGCGCGAGCGGCTCCAGCCGGAGCACATAGCGCGCAAACGCGTCGTTGAGGCATTCCTGCCGAATCTCGAAGCCTGGATACAGCGACGGAGTGGACGACTCACCTATAGGCTTACGCAGATAATCACCGGTCACGGTTGTTTCGGTGATTATCTGCATAAGATCGGACGTGAAGCGACGACGAGATGCTTCCACTGCGACCAGTCTGACTCCGCCCAACACACGCTGGAGGCTTGCCCCGCGTGGTCGTTGGAGCGTCGAGACCTGGTCGCAGTCATCGGATCGGACCTCTCCCTGGGCAGCGTAGTGTCGGCTATGCTGTCCGGGGATGCGGCGTGGGGAGCGATGGCTGCCTTCTGCGAGACTGTCATGTCCCAGAAGGAGGCCGCTGAGCGGGAACGCGAACGCGCTGATCCCGCTCGGCAACGAAGGCGCAGGCCGCGTCAAGCGGCCGCCCATCGTCTCGCTCCCCAGCCCTGAGCCCGGGGCTATAAACAAGGGGCAACCTTCGGAGTCGCTGGACGCTCGGGGTGTGGGCCCCTTGAGCGTCCATTGAGTACGGCGGCGACTCCGAGGAGGACGGCGGCGGGGTTGCGACCCCCGTCCCCGTGAGCACCGTGACAGGTTCCCGGGGGGCTACAATGCGCCCCCCGGCGGCGGGCTCAAAGGCAAGGCACTGAGGGGCCCCTGGTGCAGATCCCACCGGAGAGCCCTGGGGTCTCCCCTTTCATGTGCCGATGCGACAGCCACGGGGGTTTTAGTGGGTAAGAATCCCACATACCCCGGTCGAGCCCCACAGCTCCCGGGGATCTTTCGAAGATTTCCCCCGCGTCAAAAAAAAATAAATAAAAATAAAAAAATTATGGTAGGTACACGCTTGCCTATTGCCTACAGCCGTGAGCCGTGAGCATTGCCGCTCGTCACCCAAAACATAAATAAAATCAAATTATTGCCATCAACACTATAGTAACACAAAATAACAGCAAACAAAATGGGCTTAAATTACATTATACATACATAAAACGTATACACATGTATACGTACGTATATATTTCAACTAGTCTCGTTAAGACTTTTTATTTAATACCCATATTGATGTTTTTGGAAGTAACAAAAAATACAAAATGGCGGCTAACGGCCGCTTAAGAATTTTTCCGGAAAAATAAATAGCCTGGCACTCCTACAACTAAGACGAATCCAACGACGTATTATAACTCGCAGTCCATCAAGCTGTTCAGGGTGTAGGCCGCGCCAAAGAAATAGCCATACATACATATTTACTTACATACATACTCTCGAAAAACATAACTCTCTTCCTGGGGCATTCGGGCAAAAAATAATATTAGTTTAATACATGATGAGGCAATAGGAGTAGACTCAGGATAATAATAATATTATTATTATGTTGCATGCGCACTGACGTCTGTTATGCTCCGGTGTAACAGGCGGACCGTAAATGCATTTCGGCTGTTATGCTCCGGTGTAATAGGCGGACCGCAAATGCATTTCGGAAGATTACCGGAATCCAAACGCCGAGTCAGTGGGAATTGATTGTGACATGCCACCGTCACCGGCCACCCGGCAGGGCCTGCCACCTGTATTCTTGCCACATGCATCGGGCAATTATCACTCGTTTTTAGTTAGATATAAATAATATTAAATTAATGTATTTTTTTCTAATTAAATAGTTATTAATAAATCTGGTTTTTTATGTCAATCCGGCTGTGGAAACCTTAAGTCGACACACACACAATGCTGTTTTTCAGTTTACTCCTTAATAAAAACCTACTACTTTTTGGTATTTGCTTATTTTGCTAGGGTGCGCACGTCATTCATAAACATTATACTTTGTCCATTTTATTATTGGTTTTTTGACAGCTCGACGTTTGAAGTTTATAGGAACGTGAACATAGTAAGTAAAAGAAATAATCGATATCGAAAAATGTACATTCGATTAAATATTTTTTTGATTCTGACGACTCAAGTTAATGTTTCAACCTTAAAAATTTGTTGTCTTTCTTTGTTATAATATATATTATGCATGAGTCCCTCAAAATAAAATGAATGAAAGTTAATGTAAACAAAACGAAAGTAATGAAACGCACTTATTTCTATCGATTATTTGTAATCTGTGGCACAATCGTAGTAATCGCTATGTGTGACAACTCACTAAAGTGCGGTACGCGTCCATGAAGTACAATATTATTTCTGTGAATTTTGTAACTTTAATAATACTAAACTTTATGGGCGTCAGCTGTCAAAAAACCAATAATAAAATGGACAGAGTATAGATGATGGAATCAACCAATTCTTCCCAAAAATTATAAAGAGCTTGGATTTAAATACAAAAAGTTATTACCTTAATTCTTCTGATAATTTCTTATGTTCCTTATCTCTGTGTTGAATAATCTGTAGCAGTTCATTTCTTTCGGCCGCCAACTCCTTTAGTGATTTATAGAATTGCTTGACATCTTTATCACTGGAAAAATAAATTCAGAGCATGTGTATAAATACAATAACACTGTTAAGGTAAGTATTTTTGAAACAATATAGTGAAACACGACCTTCATCTGGATGGTAGCAACGCGGCTGGCCATAGACAGAATTCAGGGGTATAGAAACAAAAGTGGATACGTCACATATGGGAGAAAATTTAATTTCTATTGCAGCACATTCATCTGTCATTCACATTCAAATATCAAAAGGAATTTCCAAGCATAACAGGCTACGTCCCACAGATTTTTCGCGTTAAAATCAGCGTTTAGTAACGTAGTTGGTTACGTCCCTTACTGTTACTAACAAATCTGGTTAAGTCCACTTCAACCAATAGGAACGCTTTGTTTCCAATGGCCACTGGTATATTTTTGTGAGTTTGAGTATGCGGTTTTTTAATAATTTTTGTCGAAATATCAAGGAATATTATCAAAATATTAGTGAGAATTACAAAATGAATAAACAAAGTTAGAAAAATGCAGGCACAGCTAGAAAAATAGAAGGCAAATGTGGTAAAAAAAGAGAGGTAGCGAGACAATTATCCAGGGCCGAATCTTTGTCCGAATTTATTTGTAGGTACCAGATTATGTGTGAAGACTCGAAAAATTACCAATAAAATAAGAATCAAAGTACGCACGTGACGTGATGTTATAAAAATGCATTAGAGAATTTAAGATTTCAACATTAGTAGATATTTATTGACTTGTTTAGAACTACCCTCAACAATTTGAGATACCTTTTTTTTAATAATTAATTAAGTTTATAAAAACTATTTTTTTTAATAATTTGATTATTATTTTAATTGACTGTAATAAATTACGAAATACGTCCCTGGGTAATGTGTTAGCAACAAACTTAGATACGTCCCATTCGCTTACTAACGAAATTAGATATGTCCGCCATTTGGAAACATAGTGAGATACGTCCATTCATTATTATAACATAACACAGTTTACTAAAGAGTTAGCAGGTTTAATATCTTTTCGTAATAATTTAAATATATTTTTCTTTTCTTTTAATGCCTTTTTTTAAGCTATAGCTTACTAAATAATTCGTAAAGCGTATTTGTCCGTTTCTGTGAAATCATACCAGTTGGATGTGTCCACGTTTGTTTGTATACCCCTGAGATATTTAAGTCTCTTGAGCCCAGTAATTTTAGCAGCAACAGTGACCTTCAGAATACAACGTAGTACACATTGCTGCTTATCGGTAGAATCTCGCACTGTAGTGGTGCCTTGGATGGTCTCATGCAGAAGGTAATACAATTTTACAAACCTATAGTCATCAGATTTCATCAACTTGTAAGTGATTTTTTGCAATTTCTCTAATACATTACTGTACTGAGTTTTAGCATTTTCCATTTTACTTTGGTGCTCGTCCTTAAATACATGTATTTCCTTTTCCAACGTGTCTATACTCTTGGTGAGTCTGTCAACGTCCTGCGAATACTTCTGTTTCTCACTTTCCTCAAGCTCCTTCGATACCTCACCAGTGAGCTCGGAATGTAGGACTGCGTAATGTATTTTGGTGTCCGCGTCATTTTCATTCGTACCCTCGCCTTTGTCGTAACGATGGGCCTGCACAAATATGTTTACGAATTTCACTACTAATTTTTTTGATATTAACGGCTAAATTTTATCGTGGTGATCTGGTAGTTTCTGCGCGATAGAATCCGAAATGTGGAGATTCGCCGAAGACCTAAGGTCACCGACATAGCTCTCAGAATCTGCAAGATGAAGTGGCAATGGGCAGGTCACCTCGCTTGAAGAACCGATAACCGTTGAGGAAGAAAGGTTCTCGAGTGGCGACCACAAACCGGAAGACGCAGCGTAGGTAGGCCTCCCACTAGGTGGACAGACATTGTGCGCGTCGCAGGTAACCGGTGGATGCAAATAGCCAATTGTCGTTCATTGTTGCGTTCTAAGGGAGAGGCCTATGTTCAGCAGTGGACGTCTTCCAGCTGATGATGATGATGATCAGGTGGTAGTTGTAAAATAGTTGTCAATATAAGTGCCCTCGCGAGGTGAGGCCTATGCATAATAAAGGTAATTTGAATTTGATAAGGCATCATCATCATCATCAGCCGGAAGACGTCCTCTGTTGAACATAGGCCTCCCCCTTACAATGCCAAAATGAACGACAGTTAGCCATTTGCATCCACCGGTTGCCTGCGACGCGAACATTGCGTTGCATTACATGCGTCTTCCGATTCGTGACTCGAGAACCTTCCTTCTTTCTTCCCCATCAATTATCTGTTCTACGAGCGATATGGCATGTACATTGCCACTTCAACTAGCAGATTCTAAGAGCTATGTCGGTGACCTTTATTCTTCGGCGAATCTCCTCATTACGGATTCTGCCGCGCAAAGAAACTCCGAGCATTACTGATAAGGAAGGAATCCTTTAATTTGATATTGTAAAAAATATTTAATTTATGTACTTACTACTGTTGTTATTTCCGATGGGTCCACCAAGGTTTTTTCATAATCATACTGTAAGAAAGGTAATTTGATTTAATGGTAAACTGCTTTGTACACGTATCTGCGTACAATCAATATCTTAAAATAACTAATGAGGGTATTATATTACGATAGGTATAGAAGACTATTGGATGTTATCTGCCGCACTCAATGAGATATTATACCTATGTATAGGTAGATTTTGTATAGAAATTTAACTAAGTTTAGCATTGAGTACTTACCAGGAAATCCAGTCCATCGTCGCTTTTTTCATCAGTTTTGTTAGTTGACACATGCATCAGCATCCGTTGATCATATTCAGATAGCGTAGCGTTCACTTGTTCCAATTCATTTGTTGGAAGTCCGCCCTTCCTCTTGCGCACTCTACATGGTTTGTATAAATTCTGAAAATAATTAAGTTTTTTTTTTACATTAATAATACACACATCAAAAGTGTCTAGGGATCAAGCATTTTTAAGCGGATTTCTTGAGATTGAGATGTGGCTTTGTAATAAATTTATGATTTTATAAATTTATATGGATCCTTTTTGGTGCATTTCATAATTTGAATCAGGAACTGTGAATCAAATTCGAGTAAAAGATGAAAATCAGCTGTCAATATTTTCCCTATAAAAACATACAACGCATTGAAGACATTATTAGTGCTACTGTTTCCCTACTACTGATTAAAACCAACGTTATTATGGAGCGGCGACGTCATTTAAGCAGGGAAGAAATGCTCAGAGCCGTGGGAATGATAGAAGCTGGTTCCCGGCAACGTACTGTGGCTTTAGCTCTGAATACAAGTCAGAGTGTTATCAGTCGACTTTGGACACGTTACCGAAGCACTGGTACCGTGGCTGAGCGCCATGGAGGACGGTATCGCTGCACCACACGGAGACAAGACCGATATATTCAAATCTTAACTCGAAGAGCTCCAACAATAACTGCCATGATGTTAGCCGTGAGGCTTCATCACTCTTCAGGGAACTTAATTAGCGACCAAACAGTCAGAAACCGCTTGCATGAAGTGAACCTTCATTCCCGAAGACCGCTACGGGTACCACCTATAGCAATGCACAATCGTAGGATTCGATATCAATGGGCTCTTGAACACAGAAATTGGGCAGAAGAACAATGGCGTTTCGTGTGCTTTTCTGATGAGTCTCGTTTTGGTATGAGACCGGATACAAGACGTATACGACACTGGAGAACCCCTGGACGCCAACAGCGATTAAAATCCTGCCAGGAAGTCCATCCTTATAGTGGTGGAACCATCATGGTATGGGCGGGTATTTGGATCGGCGGAAGAACTGAGTTGATTTGGATCAGAGGCAACCTCAACGCTCAAATTTATGCTGAGACGATTGTATCAGACGTCATCGTTCCTCTACAAGTGCAAATCGGTCCCTTATTTCAGTTAATGCATGATAATGCACGACCGCACACCGCAAGAGTTGTAAGACAGACTCTCGCCGCAGCTAACATCAATGTCCTGCCCTGGCCTGCTCAGTCGCCAGACTTGAACCCGATTGAGCATGCATGGGATATGCTACAGAGAAGAGCTCTGCCGAATATGGAGGGTATCCAGTCGCAAGAAGACCTTTTTTTGTTGTTGCAACGAACATGGGCGGCCATTCCACAGCGTGATTTGGAGGAACTCATTTTGAGTATGCCAAACCGATGTTCTTGTGTTGTTAGTGTTCGCGGTAGAAACACGGATTATTAATTGTTTAAGTTACCCAATAAAATTTTAAAGAAAACTGTTATTTCAGTCTTTTTTTCGAACTTTTGTGTTAGTGGTTCAAATGTCAAAAATCCCTTTATTAGGAAAATGGCAAATTTCTTTATTAATGCAAAGGTGACTTGGTTTATCGTTACTGTGACAAACGAAAACACTTTATTTGATGAATCCTTAAAGAAAATTTTAATTAATATCAATCAGGAGAAAAGTTATTGCAAAAATATATGTTGATCCCTAGACACTTTTGATGTGTGTAATTACAAGTCTTAAAATATGTATGTGACATAGAGTCTGTGTGTAAAAATCTGTTTTGAAATGTGCAAATGTAGCTCTTTCATATGATACCCCACTCGTGTATAATAGTCTCAATTTGAAATTTCGACTGCATTTAAGCGCCTATTGAAAAAGTACATACCTGTACTACAGAGAGATTCCTTAACAGCTTTTCTTTCTGTACAAAATGTGGCCGGTCCGCCTCAAATATGTGATTTTTGTCATATTGCATGACCGCAAACTTGCGCAACTCATCTTCCTTGGCTTCCCTAAACTCACTGGAGTACTTTATAAGCCATAATATCAATGGATATATATTAATAAAATCTAGCCCCTGAATCTGATGTGGTTCTATAGTGTAAGGACATTTCATTGATGGTAATATTTTCACTATTTTTTCTGTTAAAGCTCTGAAAAAACAATATGAATAAGAGTGAAAAATAAAATTGTTTGTGAACTTACTTCTTCTAAACTACACATTGGATTTTAATGTAATTATTCATTCCGCAAGAATTATGTTACATAATAATGTGTATATAATAATTTTAGAAACCCTTACCATAAATAAAAATAAAGACATAATTCAAGCTAGTTAGTAACTACTACCATCTAACTTATAGTAAGGATTGGTCTCAACTACTATGATAGAAGAGAGGAGACCTTCACCAAATTAGTGAATTAGAAAAACAGAAGAGTATCAATCTCACAAGTATTATGATGGACACAGGATAGGCAGCTATCCTGTGTGTGTGCTATCACCTCCCATTAGGTGGACTGATGACATTGTGCGCGTCGCAGCCAACCGGAGGATGCAAATAGCCAATTGTCATTCCTAGCATATGTTCAGCAATGTATGACTTCCTGCTGGTGATGATGATGATGGACTTTCTCAATATTTTTCAAACACATTTAATACTAAACAGCCATGTTACAGTTCTCTCTAGTTTCACGAACTGGTAAAAAGCCTCTTCTGGGACTAACAAGAGTTTGAGCATATTTACCAGTTTTAAGATAAATGTAATTACATTTTCTTTCCAATCGTAAGATTCTCTTCGAACAGGAGGCTTACATCCACATCAATATCGCATAGCTCTATGCACCAAGTAAGACCACCAACAATTTTGTCAAATGCTGAGAGTCCTTGGAGTTGAGCTCGGTAATAGCCAGCTGCGACCAGCGCATCAGATATCTCATGCCACTTCACAAGCTGCTCTGCATCTTCTCTAACTTCCACCTTAACAATTTAAAATTATTTAATTTATTTTATTTTATTATTCAATTTACTCCATTACATGCTTTTACTATTAAAACTACATAGTGCAAACCTCAATGGGTTTATCTGCATGTAGTCATTCGTCAAATGTGTGTTTAAATAGATATCTAGTGAGCAATTTGGTCTTGTACACCCAGATAATAGCACTTAAGCTTGCGCTTAACAACATCTTTGCTACAACTATTACTACTTATATGTATAGTAAGATAAAAAAAACAATACTTCCAATACATTCTAACATTACAAAACAGGTATTGTTTCTACATACATTTATCTGTTGCTTAATACAAATTATAAATGAAACTGCTCACCTCTTTACCTTCATGATCTACACTGCTATATATGTTCATTAAAGGTTTACTGCGAGTAAAGATGTTTTTCTGTTTTGCAGCCATATTTACTATCTATAACAAAAAAAAAAACAATCTAGGAAGAAAAATAACTATTTTATGTACAAATATTATTTTATAGTAGGTTTTTTAAAATCTGATCTGCTTGTTTATTAGCATTATCTTTGTGTTTCACAGAATGGCCAATCAGCAGTCAAGAGGATCTAAAGTATGATCGCTGGTCAGAAAGAATTTAGTATGTTAACCTGCTATTACCTGTCTCTATTGCTCTCAGGCAAAATACATTGCATCACACTCGCACAGATGCAATAACCGTGTATGTGCAAGCGTGACGAAACACATCCCGCGCATGAGGGACAGAGACGGATAATGACAGGTCAATGTACCAAATTCTTCCTGCTCGGCGATCGTACTTTACCCAAGTAATGAGCAATTATTATAAAGTTTTTTCATCAATTAGATCTATAAAGCAAAAACAATTTTTTTTCTTTATTGTATGAATTTTTCACATAAAATAACACAAATTTGCTTACCTAACAAGCAGGTTATTTAAGCTATTGCAGTTGTAGTATACTTAAGTTATTATAGCAAAATCACACACTTTCCCTAAAAGATTGTAATGATGAATGTATGAATGAAAGTAAAGAAGTGTTGCAACCCACAAATTATCAGCCATATAATATGCAGAATTTATTCCCAATAAAAACTATTCCTATATGTCTTGACTTAATCTATGCTTCATCCCTTTTCAATCAATTTATTTTTAGGAACCCAAGTTACTTTACTGTAATATGTGGTATGTAGATAGCTGTGACAGATCCACTAAGTAAGGAATAATTATGCATTATTTGTAAAAAAAATATGAATTGCGGAAACCAGCTCACCATACCAAGTGCTTTTGCAAATAATAGTAACCATTCAGAATGTAAACATGCGCAACAAACACAATCTTCCTATACACTCCACACATCTTCACAGAATTAGCAATTTCTTCATGAACCAAGGTATATGTTACTATAATAAACTGCCACAGGATATTAGAGCCCTACCAATAAATAAATTCAAATATAATATTTCGGATTAAGCTGTGTGGGCTTAAACTGCGATACTTTTGCAAGCTTATAATTCTAAGATATATTTATTGAAAAATGACAAACCCGCTGAGTTTCTCGCCGGATTTTCTGAGTAGAGAGACGCCGCGCTGTGATTCACTCACACAATCTTACTCTCACTTGCAACTCACTTGCGTTGGGATTTGTGTGACAGACCCAAGTAATTTACAGACCGACCACTGTGGTAAACTTACAGAGAAAAGAATCAACTAAGTAGAATTATCTGATTGTAAACGTATCAAGGATCATAACTGATGCACTGAGTAAGTCAGAGTAAGTAATTACACTACGTATGGACAAGACAAGGCATGAACTGATGGAAAACAAACACGGATTCTAACTTTTACACTACGTAGTGCATAGTGCACAAGACCAAGAAACTAATACGGACAAGACTTTGTAGAAGACGATCCACTTGCTAAAAACTTAATTTCAAAGCGTTTTTATTTACAATTATTATTATTTTCTAAATATCGACAGACCAGACGTTGACGTATTAAATAAATAAATATTTATAGAGCCGATTCTATTTTAATGGTTGAACCAGCACAGAGTGACAGACTACTCAGTAAGAACCATGAAGCTATTAGGGTCAAAATGGAGCCCACACTCCAAATACTTGATTGAGGCATACGTTATCCCTTTCATTGAGGTCCGATGTGTGGTCCATGTTATAATTGAAATTACCCGAGAAATGGATACCCTAATATAGAAATGCTTTACTTATACATCAAAAGAATGTTTTCCACCCCTATTTCCTATTCCTCGGGTGCTGTTTGGTTTCGAACCGCCGGCTTGCCGGTCTCGTCTCCTCTGCCCCGGGGCTGTTAGGCTACACACCCTACACACCCACACACACTAGGGCCACACGTTAGGCACTCACCCACTCCCCGCCTTGCCGGCGGGGAGGATCACTCACCCGTGTTCCGTCCGGAGAGTTTCCCTTCGGACGGAAAAATGTCGTCCCCCGCACTCTCCCAAGTGCCTCCCGAATTTGCGGTGAGACTGGTGGAGATTATCTCCGTCAAGTATCCGACGATCTTGACGGAGTTAATCTCGGCCATGAACGCCGCCGCCACCTCGAGCGAAACCCTTTCGCCGACCCCGCCCGACCTTCAGTCGCAACCTACCGATGCGTTTACCGCACCGACCCCAGCGGCGCTTACCCCGCCACCCTCCGCCGCGATTATCTCGCTGCAATCCACCCCGGCGCACCTGGATGCGCCAACCCAGTTCCCTCCACCGGGGTTCGAGGCCGACCCTCAGTCAGCCTCGGACATGGAGGTCGAAGTAGAGTCCGCCAAGCGCCCCATCTCCTCCTCGGAGGACGAATGGACGCTAGTCCGGGATAAGAAACGGGCGCGTCAACCCCGGGACCAGCGCCCGTCCAAGCACCAGTGCGTTGAGGAGGAGGCCTGTGCGTCCTCCCCAATCTCCCTGAGTGCCTCTCCGTCCCCTCGCACCCACTCCGCGCGCTTCAGCCGCCCCGGTGAGCCAACCCGAAGGCCGCAAGCCCCGCCCACCTCCTCCTGTAATTATACAGGATAAAGCCGCTTGGCCGCGCGTCACTAACGCTCTTAAAGCGAAAAATATCCGGTATACCAAGGCCTCGAACACGGCCAACGGCATCAGTGTGTCCGCCATGACGACTGACGACCACCGTCAGCTCACGTCCCACTTGAGGAAGGAGAAGATCTCCTTCCACACCTAAACCCTCGAAGAGGACCGTACCCTTCGAGTGGTCATCAGGGGAGTTCCGAAGGAATTCGAGCCCTCTCTCATCCTTGAGGACCTTCAGTCCCAAGGATTCCCCGCCCACGAAGTCCACCGCATGGCGAGTGGCCGCGGTCCCAAGGTCCCATACAGTATGGTGACTGTCATTCTCGACCGTACCCCCGAAGGCAAGCGTATTTTCGACTTGTCTCATCTTTTAGACCTTACCGGGGGTTTCTATGTCGAACCCCCCCACAAACGTGGCACTCCCGGTCAGTGCCACAATTGCCAATTGTACGGCCATTCGGCCCGAAACTGTCACGCCACTCCCCGATGCGTTAAATGCATCGGGGACCACCCGACATCCACCTGCTCTCGCAAGCAGGAGACCGCGACCGAGCCTCCCGGCTGTGTCCTCTGCGGGACCGTCGGACACCCCGCGAATTATCGCGGATGTTCGAAGGCCCCAAAGAGGAATCGCCGAGTGGCGAGGCGCAACGGTCTCCGTGCGCCCAGGAATCCAGCGCCTTCAGCGCCCATCTTTTCGGCACCCATTGTGCCCGGACCCCCCACTCCTCCTGCGCCTTCTGCGCAAAAAGTAGTCCCGACAAGTTCGGCACCCTCCGTGCCGCAGGCTCCTCCTGGCCTGCACCCAGGCCCACAAGGCGTCGCGCCTTCTGCGCTCCGCGACCCACGGCTCAACCGTCCCAACGCATGGAACACCCATGTTCCCAGCGCGCCCATGCACCCTGCGACTAGCGCCCCGGCGCCTCACGCCGGGTTCACCCCAGTGCCCTCAGCACAAAACACCCTGGTGTCGGACATCCAACTGATCCGCAACACCATGAGCAATTTCAACATTGCCGCCATCCGCGCCCTCGCGCACAAGCTTCGAGTCGCTAAAAACGACTTCGAACGCACCATGGCCCTTGTCGAGCACGAGAGTGTGCTCAGTTCCCTGTCAGTGGTTCCCACCACCCAATCTTACCCTTAATCAATGGATTCACACCCAAAACGGATTAAGCCCCGCTCCTTGTGCCTGGCGTTTTTCAACGCCCATGGCCTCTCTCCTCAACGCGATCAAGTTGGTGAATTCCTTAGGGATCACCAAGTTGACGTCATGCTAGTGCAAGAGACATTCCTCAAACCCGCTCATAGGAGTCCCAACATCGCCAACTACCATCTCGTGCGAAATGACAGAACTGCCTCCCGCGGAGGCGGCACTGTCATCTACTATAGGAAATCCTTGCACTGCATCCCACTCGATGCCCCTGCGCTCACCAATATCGAGGCCTCGGCTTGCCGCCTCTCTCTCTCGGGTCATCCCCCTGTCACTCTCGTCTCGGTGTACCTTCCACCTGACAAGCAACTTCTCAGAAGTGACATCGAAGCACTTCTTGACATGGATAGCGCCGTCATCCTTGGCGGTGACTTTAATTGCAAACACCTTTGAGTATTAAACCAACCGGAGAGGCCACTGTCAGGCGTTCCCCTCTGTCAAAGTACGAGACCACCGGTCATACCCGTTATATAAAACTAGTTGACCCGCGTTCCACGCCATTCAACAAATCCCGGTGCGCGCGGAACGACGTAAGCTAAAAATGCCGAATGCCAGCGCGTTTTCGTGTAAAAAAATATAAGACTTATCTAGTGTACCCAAGGATAACGTTACTTTCCATCTGTAAATATTATTTCGTTTATAAATTGTCAAATAATGCACTAAATTTGCAAAAAACTAAAAAATATTATTAATCAATAAGTGTTGCCACTAAATCGTACAAAAGCGTAACTAGCGTAATTTTAAAAGTTGAATGTACTGACATTAGTTTAAAACTTCTATTTCACGTAAATTATTGTTAATACCATTTATTTCTGTAGATGCATAATTAATTAATTAAAGATTACTGTTTGAAATTCAGTATCTTTACTTGAATTTTCTACATATTTTTTTACTAAACACTTTAAAAATTATCGATTCTATGAAACTGTATGTTTATGTTTGGGTGTACTTAATTATTATAAGATATTTACGGTCGTCACTTTTATTCCGAATACTTTTATTTATTTTTAAATACATTGGCCACACCGCGGCAAAGTTAGCGCTGGGACAGCTCATAATCAAATATCGATATCGACTGTCAGTATGTTATTCTGACTATTTATTAATCAGATATCCAAAAGAGTTTATGTAGTGTACCGCATGCCGTGTCACTTTTTAGCCGACTTCAAAAAAGGAGGAGGTTTTCAATTCGACTATATATATATTTACATTTACGTATGTTCGCGCATTACTCTGGCAATTATAGACCGATATGAAATTTTTTTTTTTGTACGGATAGGCCGATCCCCTGATAGGTTCCCATTAAAAACGATTGCGATTTACGAATAAGTAGGTAGTTCCTAAAAAAAACAAGCTTGTCGCGTCAGAAAAAATTATAATATATTGTAATAACGCCTTAAGGATGAGACTCGTCGTTTTTAAGGAAAAAATGGTCATAACTCAGGCAAATGTCTTTCTTTCACACTGAAAGTGCGCTGCCGACCGCTGCCATCTTGGTGTGAATTGAGCCTAACTTCAAATATGAACCTATTTCGATTATTCTTTCTTTATTCGAGAAAGTTAACTACTATAATGATTCTATGCAAATTTCATTTCGTCCTGATAAATTGTTCCTGAAGAAACATGAATGATGTAAAAAAATGCAAATAAGTATACTCCGTAGGTACGCTAACACCAATTTCAATAATATTAAAATTATTTTATGCATTTTAGTGTTATTGAAGTCGGTTCAATCTTTTTATATATTTTATAAAATGATCATACAATACATCTATACATACAATACATAAAATACATCTATACTCCTGCTTTTTGTGGTGTATCTATACCGACATCCAATCCTCTAGATTTGTTAGGTCTCAATTTATCCTCCGACCTTAATTTCGGACGAACCATTGAGTCAAAAGCCAAAATCTGTGCTAAAAAACTTGGTATCTTGAATAAGGTGAGGCGGTATTTCACAAAGGAACAGCTGTTGAATCTTTACAAAGCTCACGTTCGACCATGCATGGAGTACTGTTCTCACCTGTGGGATGGCTCTGCCAAATATCAACTTGACTCTTTGGATTCGCTAGACAGACGCGCTCGCAGGATAATTGACGATAATGACCTAACAAATGAAAAACTGCAACAATTGGATCATCGTCACCTAGTTGCATGCTTATCGGTTTTTTACAGATTGTTCCACGGTGAATGCGCTCAAGCACTTTTTGACCTTGTACCACCATCCCCATGGGCGCTGGCAGCAGGGTGCAAGGGGGTGCACTTGCACCCCCCTGTCACGGAAGAATATACATAGAAAAAATACATAAGTACGCTTTTGATTAGCGAAACATACTCAATCAAATACCCGCGTGTTTTGAATTTGACATTACATTTATTTACATCATATACATGTATAATTCTATAGTTTAAGATAATAGTAAAATGTGTAGATGCAGATGCACCCCCCTGAAAGTAACTCTGGCGGCACTCATGACCATCCCCTTTCTTTTACCGGACTGCCAGGCGGCGGCAGGGTCTCCACCGCTTTAACGTTGACACTCCAACTTGCCGAACTAAGCGTTTCGCTTCTTCTTTCCTCATGCGCACGGCCAAGCTGTGGAATACCCTCCCGGACAACGTTTTCCCTGATAAATATAACTTGGGTATTTTCAAGTCTAGATTGAACAGGCATCTTATGGGTAAGCGCGGTCCATCCTAGACCACATCTTATCTTCACTTACCATTATGTGAGATTGTGGTCAAGCGCAAGTAAACCTATCGCATCGCTGTCGCATCGGCACATGAAAGGAGACGGGCAGCAGCGTCTTCTGTTTTTGTGATCCATCTCATCACTTATACTGCGATCCCCAAGACGCCTGCCAAGCGTGGGGATTATGGCAACCCCCCCCCCCCCCCCCACAATTATTGATACTGTTTGTTTACGGCCCCCAGTCCCCGGCAGCTCCTCTATTCCTCGCCTTGGTAGCGGGCGAGGTAACAGTCGAGCAGGGGGTGCGAAGAATCTCCGGCAGATGCCCCGCTACCACCCCCACCGAACTTTGGCCCTGGCAACACACAACGTCCGCACTCTTAGGACCGATGAGAAGATTCTCGAGCTGGAGGAAGAATTGAGCAAGTTACGTTGGGACATCTTGGGTTTATCTGAAATCCGACGAGAGGGACAGGATACGATAACCCTTGATTCCGGAAACTTGCTCTTCTTCCGGGAAGGAGATCGAAAATCCCAGGGTGGTGTCGGGTTTCTCGTCCGTAAGTCCCTTATTAACAATGTGGTAAAGGTCGATAGTGTGTCGAGCAGGGTAGCGTACCTTATACTCAGAATAACCGATCGGTATTCGCTGAAGGTCATACAGGTATACGCGCCGACCTCGGCACACCCTGACGATGAAGTAGAGGCTATGTATGAGGAGATAGCAGAAGCCATACATACCTCCAAAACATACTTCACCGTTGTTATGGGGGACTTTAACGCAAAGGTGGGCACTCGGAATGGCGATGAGTTGAGAGTGGGGTCGTATGGGTATGGGCGGCGGAACCAAAGGGGCCAGCGGCTGGTCGACTTCATGGAGAAGGAGGGACTCTATGAGATGAACTCCTTCTTCAAGAAGCGACCATCCAGGAAGTGGACGTGGATAAGCCCCGATGGTTCAACCAAAAATGAGATCGACTTCATCATGACGACCAAGAAGCATATATTCGATGATGTCTCCGTGATCGGCAGGGTGAAAACCGGGAGTGATCACCGTATTGTTAGAGGCACATTGAATATCAATATTAAGCTCGAAAGGTTTCGTCTGATGAAGTCTACGCTCCGTCCAGGATCCGCCCAAATCCAGAACCCCGAAGACTTTCAACTCGAACTGCATAATCGCTTCCAGTGCCTCGCCGAATGCGAAACTGCGGACGAGATAAACAATGGGTTGGTGCAAACTGTCCACGCAGTAGGGTCCAAGTTCTATAAGACCCCACGCCGTAAAAAACCTCAAAAGCTCTCCAATACAACCATTAAGCTAATGGAAAACCGGACTGAGATGAGACTGCAATCTTCAGCTGATATGTCGGAATATGCTGAACTCAATAGACGAATCTCGAAATCCATGCGACACGACTTGCGTTCCTATAATACAGCGTGTATTAAGGACGCAATTGAGCGGAACCAAGGCTCTAAAGTGTTCGCACAGAATTCGTCTATTGGGCGTAGTCATATGACGAAGCTGAAGATCGATGACGGCAGTGTCATCTCATCGAAACCGGAGATATTGAGAGAGCTCGAGAGATTTTACGGACAGTTATACACCTCAACACGGGAACCCATTGATAGAACAGCTCAGGACACCAGAGCCAAACTGACCCGACACTACACTGAGGACATCCCAGACATCAGCCTGTACGAGATTAGAATGGCTCTCAAACAGCTCAAGAATAACAAGGCGCCGGGTGAAGACGGAATCACATCAGAACTTCTGAGAGCGGGTGGAAAACCGGTACTTTTAGTCCTCCAGAAGTTATTTAATTCCGTCTTACTCGAGGGTACAACGCCAGAAGCATGGCACAGGAGTGTGGTGGTTCTTTTCTTCAAAAAAGGTGATAACACTTTATTGAAGAATTATAGACCTATCTCACTCCTGAGCCATGTATACAAGCTGTTTTCGAGAGTCATTACGAACCGTCTCGAACGCAGGTTTGATGACTTCCAGCCTTCCGAACAAGCCGGGTTCCGAAAAGGCTTTAAATTAAATTAAAATATCTTTATTTCAGACCGTTAGTCCATAAAATCATAACCAATACATATTATGTCAAATCAATTAAATAAACTAAAATTAAATTAAATTACAAACATTCAATTCCTTAAACAAATTCAATTAAAATAACATCATAATTTTATTAGTGTAGTGTTGGACTAGAAAATCCTACATGAACTCTTGTCCAATACTTGAGTATAGGAGTATCCAGCCCAACCCTACCTGCGACCAGCTGTAAGTAGCTGTTGGAACTGCCTCGCATCCGACGCATCAGTGACGCCACCCTCCTGCGTATTATAGCGGCAAAACCATCCACCTGAGCATCGGCAAACATTCCTGACGCGCTGCAAAAGCGTGGCAGTCTCAACAGCGCTCGGAAAGCATTATTATACTGGACGCGCAAGGCATTGTAAGCTTTTTGCGTATGCTTGATCCATAGGCTGCACGTGTACATGGACTGGCAATACGCCCTAAACAAAGTAACTTTAACTTGTACCGTACATCGTGCAAACCTACGTGCCAGCATATTGGCTCTAACTGACAATGCCCTGCGCTCCCTCTCTATGTCCAGGTCGTCCATGAGTGTCTCGGTGACCCAATGACCCAGATACTTGAACTTCGTCACCCTGGTCAAATTGCTACCATTTAGGGTGACCGGCGGGATATTGTTGTAGCTCTTTGACCCCGCTTTGAAAACCATCAGTTCACTCTTGCTGACATTATATCTGAGCCCGTGGGCCCCCGCATAACACTCACAGACATGAATCAGTCTACGGAGGGCACTGATCGATGGGCTCAGCAGCACCATATCGTCCGCATAACTGATGTTGTTCACACAAACACCATCAATCGAGCATCCGACATGGGCACTGCTGAGCTCACACACCGTAGACCACATAAATACGCTCCGCCAGATTATACAGAAGACCGATGAGTATAATCGGCCATTATGTCTAGCGTTTGTGGACTACGAGAAAGCCTTTGATTGCCTAAAGACGAAGGTTTTTAACCAGTGTGTGTTGCCAGTGATGACATATGGTACTGAGACGTGGTCCCTAACCGTTGGCCTTTTGGATAAGCTCAGAGTCACACAACGAGCTATGGAGAGAGCTATGCTCGGAGTTTCTTTGCGCGACAGAATCCGAAATGAGGAGATTCGCCGAAGAACCAAGGTCACCGACATAGCTCTTAAAATCTGCAAGTTGAAGTGGCAATGGGCAGGCCACATCGCTCGGCGAACCGATAACCGCTGGGGAAGAAAGGTTCTCGAGTGGCGACCACGAACCGGAAGACGCAGCGTAGGTAGGCCTCCCACTAGGTGGACAGACGACATTGTGCGCGTCGCAGGTAACCGGTGGATGCAAATAGCCAATTGTCGGTCATTGTGGCGTTCGAAGGGGGAGGCCTATGTTCAGCAGTGGACGTCTTCCGGCTGGTGATGATGATGATGATGAAGTATACAGTTTTGTCAAGTACATTAAAAAATTTAATAAATGAGTAGTTACCGGTTTTTTTATCGAGTCTATACCATCAAAGAATGACTTTATATATTTCAAATGTATGAAAATGGAATTAGTTTTCCTCATAACTTTTTTCTGTCTAGGATTGTAAAGCTGAAACTTTTAGGTATTGTTGCCGAGCCTATTAAAAAACCACTTGACATTTGACTTTGACCCCGAACTTCCCCGTTCAAAAGATATGAATCAATTAAAAATGCATATTTGGACGATGTTTTAACACGCGGTAATGTACTTCAAAAATAAGTTTTGTGTTTTTTTTTACCCTTTATTGATCCCTGATAGACAACAAACCTATATGACTATCGATCTTGACGAAAAGCGTACATATTCATAACGTATGCACAACACAACAAATAATGCGATATGAATGACTGATATTTTATATTTATTTGCAAGAATATAGGTAGCTAACACAAGTTCTTAAAATATATGGGTTTCACGTAAATATTTGTACGGCTGAAATGCCGAATATAGTGAACTGGCATTTCAGCCGTAAAAATATTTAGGTTTTACATATATATAGACTCGTAAAAAAAACCGGTAACTACTAATTTATTCAATGTTTTAATGTACTCGACAAAACTGTATACTTGAAACGATCAAATAAAATATTTTATTTTTAAAAAATCCTATGAAAGGGAACCTTGTTTTTCCGTCCATAGTGCGCCGTCCTCCTCGGAGTCACCGGCGTACTTAATGGATGTCCTAGGGCCCACGCCCCGAACGTCCAGCGACTCCGAAGGTAACGACTACTGTCTACAACAACCGAGACCGAAGCACAGGGAAGCTCAGTTCAAATGTTCAAGAAAATCCAGACGACGGCTGTCTATGTATTGGCCTATGTACTTGACATTGATTAACCAACGCTAGCTTATGTCAAAAATACAACATATTTAGCAAAATGTTTTTCCCTTTTTAGCCGTTAAAATTTTATCATAGGAATGAGTAAAGATATTTATTTATTTTTATTGCACAAAGTTGTATATAGGCAGACTTTTCATAATATAAGAGTAAGAATGCAGCTTAGGTATTTCTTGAAGTATCAGACTTAACCATACTGACTTATCCTAATTAATCGGATTTTGACGACAACCCAAGGTTCTTTTCCTATGATCCTAAATTTAAAAATAGCTTATACCTATTTCTTTCTTATAACTTTCACCAAAAATATTATCGGAACTTATCGACAGTAAAATATCGATAGTGTCATGCACTATCCTCGTTTACTTAAAATTGACGTCATCTCGTGTACAGACAGTGTTGTCACTGTGTGTGAATTTACTTGTGTGCGTATAGATTATGTTAGTGTTTGATAATATTGTCGTGTGCCTGCGTAGCGACGTGGCGAAAAATGCATTAGTAGTAGATAGTATTTGTGTGAGTTACCTCGTCCCCCGCGCAGAAAGTGACAGACTTTTTCTCATAGCGAATAGTGCGCGTGTCGTCTCCTTTTGGTTTAATACTCAAAGGCAAACACGTCAGGTGGAACTGTCACACCACCAATTATAACGGCGTGCGCTTCGACGCTCTAGTCGATACTCTCGACTTTGACGTCATTGCACCAATGCGCCCCACCCATTTTCCCGTTATCATCGGCCACCGTCCCGATGTCCTAGACATGGCACTTCTAAAGAGCGTAACGCTTCAGTTGCGCTCCTTAGAAGTGCTCCATGAACTAGACTCCGACCACCGTCCCGTTCTCATGGAGCTCGGACCACCTCCCTCACCGGAACCGGTCATGAAGAGCGTGGTGGACTGGCAGCGGCTGAGCACCTGCTTGGCCAATGCCGACACGCCACAGCTCTCTCGTATCCCAGTCCACCTCTCGTCCCCTCAGGACACCGAACAAGCCGTCAGTGCTTTCACTGACAACCTCCAATCGGCCATCAGCCAATCTTCCCGGCAGGTTGAAGCGGTGGACCCTTATGTCCAACGCTTCAAACTGCCGGCCGACGTCAAAGAATTGGTCCGAGCCAAAAACGCGGCTATCCGCGCTCACGACTCCTACCCCACCGAAGCCAACCGGATCCGCATGCGCGCTTTACAGAGGGACGTAAAGAACCGCATCGCGGAACTCTGGGGGGACCGGTGGGACGGTTTTCTCGAGGGTATCACTCCCTCTCACCAAGCCTACTGGCGGCTAGCGAGGGCTCTCAAGTCCGACACGGTAGCCACCATGCCTCCCCTGACCCGCCCTCCAGGCGCCCCTCCAGCTTTTGACGACGAGGAAAAAGCCGAGGTCCTCGCAGACTCTCTAGAGAGACAATGCTCTCCTAGTGTCTCAGTTTCCGACCCACCCCATCGCGATCACGTAGATAGGGAAGTAGAGCGCAGGGCTTCTGTCCCGCCATCCGACACTCTCACCCCGGTCACCCATTCCGAGGTGGAAGACCTCATCAAAGGCCTTAAGCCTAAGAAATCCCCCGGCCCTGACGGCATCTCGAACCGCGTACTAAAAATCCTTCCCTACCACTTGATCTACCTCTTGGTAGCCATCTTCAATGCCGCCATGACGCACGCTATATTCCCTTCGGAGTGGAAAGAAGCAGACGTCATCGGCATTCACAAACCCGGTAAGCCACGTGACGATCCCACGAGCTACCGTCCCATTAGTCTCCTTAGCGCCCTGGGCAAAATCTACGAGCGCTTGCTTTTCGCAAGACTCAAAGAGTTTGTCATCTCGAAGGGCATACTCATACACGAGCAGTTCGGCTTTCGAGCCGGACACTCCTGCGTCCATCAAGTGCACCGCATCACGGAGCACGTCCTCTCCGGGCTCAACCAGCCCAGACCCATATACACCGGAGCCTTATTCTTCGATGTCGCCAAGGCATTCGATAAGGTCTGGCACAATGGCTTGCTTCACAAGCTCTACCTCATGGGCGTGCCAGAACCAGACGGTCCTCATCAAACGAGATTTTCTCAGGAATCGCACCTTTCGATATCGAGTCGAAGGTGCGCGATCCACTTCCCACCCTATTCAGGCCGGAGTCCCTCAAGGCTCCGTGCTCTCTCCACTCCTGTTCAGCCTGTTCACGAACGACATCCCTCGTTCGGACAGGGTGCAACTAGCCCTATATGCGGACGACACCGCACTATATTTCTCACACAGAAATAAGGCTTTTCTGACGCGCACTCTTCAAGTCGCCGTCAACGCCCTAGGCGAATGGTTCCAAAAGTGGCTGATCGCGGTGAACCCGGAAAAGAGCGCCGCGGTGCTCTTCTCCCGGAGCACCAGATCCCACACTGCGGGCCATCCGAGGAGTCGTTTAGGTCAGATCACCCTCTATGGGCGTCCCATCCCTTGGACCAAAAAGGTCAAATATCTAGGCGTCACCCTAGACTCCCGCATGACATTTGGACCGCATATACGGTCAGTACGCAACCGAGCGGCCTTCGTCCTCGGCCGGCTCTACCCCATGATCTGCAGGCGGAGTAAACTGTCGCTTAGGAATAAGTTGACACTTTACAAAACCTGCATCCGTCCCATCCTATCTTACGCCAGTGCCGTATTCGCACACGCGGCTCCCGTCCACATCAATAGCCTCCAGGTTATTCAAAACCGATTCCTTTGACATGCCGTCGGTGCCCCGTGGTACATGCGGAATGTCGACCTTCATTCCGACTTCGGTCTAGTCCCTATCCGCAAATTTTTCAAAGAAATGTCCGAACATTACTTTGAAAAAGCATGCGTCCACCCGAACCCGCTCATCGGCGCCGCTGCCGACTATATCCCCGACCCCGACCCTGGTCCTGGTCCCTCAGATCGTCGACCCACCGTACATCGCCGCCGTCCGCGGCATGTACTGCTCGACCCACCCGACCCGATGTCCGTCCTCCTGGACCTTGACACAACACCAACACCTACACCGACAACGACGTTACGAGTCGTACACACACCTACACACAGACACCGGTCTCGCCGGCGAGGCCGAAGGATCGTACACATGCGACCTCGACATGCATCCCCTCGCTGAGTTTCTTGCCGGTTCTTCTCAGCGGGGGCGCGTTGTGAACCGGTGGTAAACTCACACACTCTCTAAGCGGCAGCCCAAGCCGAGGCCGTGCCTCCCTGAGGTGCCCTTGAGCTAGTCGCTACCTATCTTTCCGGGCTGGAGCGCCAAAGCGCTCGCCCCTCTTGTCCGGTGAAGCTGTAATGGCCATCTGCGGCCAACAGTACTACTCATACAAAAAAAAAAAAAAAAAGTTTTCCACCCGAAAACTTAAAATACGATGACAATCATATCTAATTAAAAAATAATTTGGTACTGTTCTGCGAGTTCGATTAGAATAATGCTCTATTGTGTTTTCGCCAATTATACTCAAATGCAATTTTAATTACCGATTTTAAGGGTTCGTATTTTGTGGCAACACTGTCGCTTATTGTCACCATGAAACTGTCTGTCATTTAAATCGATCAAACATTTAAATACCATAATTTCACGATAAAGTGAATTAAAATCATAAAAATGATAAAATGTGCAGTACTTAATTGCAAAAATATGTTGTATCCAGTATTTAATACCGAATATCACTCGTAAGTGCGATTTTGTTCAATAATTACCTACCGATGATCCCTGTGCATTATGTACCATATTTTCGATCAGTTCTTCTTTCGATAGGCACATAACACGTTCTCAGTTCGTTTGTTAGTATTGGGTTTAAGTTTCTATTAATTTGTACTTGAATTATTTCATTTTAAAAGATTTCACATTGTTTTAATAGAGTAACCATGGTAAAGATTTTTTGAAGACTTTCCGTTTTGGGGATTTGTTTACCGCCACTATAAGATCAAAAAATAAACGATGTATTTAGTTCAAAGGATTGATATTGAAAAAATATTGTATGTTCATTAATTTTACAAGTGTGTAGGTATGTAGGTTAAGTTTAGGTACAGTTAGTTTTGTAACTTATTAGATACATATTATTAAAATCATATTTATTCTTGTCGCCTCCTAGTCCTGTCGCGTCTAGTAGCCTCCGTGGCGCAGTGGGAAACTGCTTGCTTGAATACCAGGGGTCGCAGGTTCGAATCCTGCGGGGAGCAACAACTTTGTGTAGTTGTTCCTCACTGGCTAGGATAATGCAGGCTGGTCATCTGATTGTCTGTAAAGTAAGATGATCCATGCGTAGGATAAGCATGTAAAGTACACTTGTGTCTACGCAAGCATTTGTGCACTGGCTGATGGCTGATCTTGCGAAAGATTAGCCGCTGTGGTTGGATTGGCCGTATCGGCGAGAGTACCTATATCATTCCATAAATATGCATACTGTTTTATTTACCCCTGGTCAATATTAATTCATTTTTTATTTTCTTGTAGATTTCCTAAAAATATTGAGTGAAGGAATGTACCTATGACTATCCATTGTCCCATTGGAAAATAAATTTGATGAAGCTGCAATGATCTGCAGTTGGTCCAATGGAAACCTAAATTTACCGCAAATGCTTTTTCTATCGTCTAATGTGTGGGTTACAAGTTATTTGCATATAATGGAAATTGCTTTTCAATATCTTGTGATTGATCGGAAATCGTTAAACGTACTGAATGATCTTGTAATACAATTTTTTTTTATCATAACTTCATATGCTTTTATTTTCACAACCATTAGCTAATTATTTATTTATCACTTGATTGTCTGTAAAGTAAGATGCTCCATGCGTCAGATGGGTATGTAAAATGTTGGTCCTGCGCCTGTAGCCCGATTCTCGTAATAACAAACTGTCCAAATATCGTTGACGTTTTGTTGTCGTTCGATCGAAGTCCTATCCAAAATCGGTATTCTCGTAAACCATATACGTAGTTCGATAGGACTTCAACTCAATCGGATCGAAACTAAACGATTAGTCAACAATTCATTGTTCTGTACGTTTTGCTACTCCCTGATAGATGTCGTACTAATCAATTTTTGGTCTTTGTTAATCTTGTGAGATGAGCTAAGAGCTTAGGTAATGGGAAACTCGGGGTTATTTCGTTTCCGTTCCCTCCACAGACATACTTATTGTATATTAAATAAAAAACGTTATTTTCTCTATTTATTCGTTTATTCTATCTCTCTTACTCTAATTATATTTACCTTAAAACCAACTCGCTCACACTATCATCTAATTACTCTTTTCACTCACAGCGTACGATCGTATTTTCGTCTCACTCACTCTCAGCTCTCGAATTCCGGCTTGCTTAGCAGTGTGACCGTTTTTGGTATTTTCGATACCAAATTGGTAGAATTTGGGCTTCACAATTTTGATTTAGTATTTTTTTGGTATAATTTCAAATGTTAGTATATTTTAGTAAAATTTTAACTAAAAGGACATTTTGTAGTGTATTTTTTGGTAAATTTTCTGGTAGCACAAACATTCATTCATACAATTTCACTTGCGTAGTTTTATCTTTGTCTGATGTTTACCGAAACTGTATGATTTATCTCTTTTGTACAGTTTTTATATTAATATTTTACTTTTAGTTCCACAATGCGTAATTCGTTGTTGTATTACTTATTTCTTGCACGTTCGGGTGGGTAATTAATGGATGGAACATCCTAACACTGCGGCTACTCGGTTGGCAACAAGCGATCCCGATTGTTAAGAGATGTGTAAGAAAATATATTGAAGTCGGTGCTAGCACAGACTAAGACTAGAACGTGCTGACACCGACTTCAATATATTTTCGTTATTTTATGCTTTTTAGATAATTTACTTTGAAGTCGTTTTTTTTAAATAGTTAAATTAACACTTTCTAGTGACTTTTATTTTACCATATATATAGATAGGTATTAGCACTATTACGCAACTCGAACGTCTACGTTACAGTAACTTAATGAAAACATAAAAAGTTTATATCTCTTAAATTACTGGACCGATTTTGATGAAACTTGTACTCTACCCTAAGTTGAAAAATACTCTAACTATTGCAAAAATTTTGAAGAGTTTTCGCAATCGGACTTGTAGTTTCTATACACTCATAAAATTTGGTAAATTTGTTTAGAAGCCCACATAGACTACCATATATTAATATTACGCATTTTTATTAATATTACATACATGCGCGTCGAATAGAGAACCTTCTTTTTGAAGCCAGTTAAATATACCATTCCCTTATCTCCGAAGTTGGTGGATGGAAATACCTGAAATAATTACAGATAATACATGTGTATCTATATTTTATAGGGAAAATAAAACAAGTTTTCCAAAAAAAACTCGACAAACAAACTTGGTTTAGAGTATTTTTTTGCTATCTGAGGTGTCAGACGCATATTAAAATAACTTAAATACGTCCAAAAATAGTATGGAACCCACGGTGCTCGAGTTCGACTCGCACTTGACCGTGTTTTTTTTAGTATAATTTTAGTATATGTTGGTGCCTAATTAAGAAGTTCGGGTACCTACCTTTAGGTTTGCCGAATAGGTAGAAATAAATAACATATACGGGTACGTATGGTTTAATTCAGACATTTAAAATATTATCTTTCAAATATTTAATTAGGTAGTATTATTATTATTATATTACATATATATATACTTTAATTATACATTTGTTAATATCAACAATTTATACTTTCCAACCAATGCTTGGTACGCGGCTGTGATATCCACAACTCGACGTACAGTTCACGACTGCGCTCGCAGAGTGGCACGACTGCTAAGTAATGGTTTCCCCCACCATTACGTTCGTTCCGAACAATGCGTTGTGATTGGTCCGTCGTGCCGGTCGAGCGCAGATAGTCAAATCAACACTTTCAATATTTAATTACAATCATAATTACACATAAATTATACAAATATTAACAAATAATTAAATGTTGCTAACAGTCGGCCATCCAATAACCATAGTGCGTCCTCGCGCAAATAAAAGATCTAATATGTATATTTAAACAGTATATACCTAATTTCGGAAACTGTTCTGGCATAAGCAAAGATGAAGTACAGCAAATTGTAGTTAAAATAAGCCCATCATTTCATAGGTCACAATAAGAAGAGCTTATGCTTAATAGCTCACAATAATTTCAAAGCATTATTTCACTGCTTACAATAATATGGGAATTGTTATAAAGCTAAAAATGACAAGCATCATTTTATAGCATACTAACATAGCCAGTTATTTTATGGCTCACAATAAAGTGCAATGTTTTATGAGTTACAATAACAAACAAAAAACATTGTTCATGTTTCAGAAGCATTATTTCATGGCTTACAATAAAGACTCATTTACATGATGCCATTCCCCTGTACATACAAGAGCAATAATTGAACGCAACAAATGAAGTGCAATATTTGACCTACAAGAATTGTAAGTAACTGTTTACACGCGGATACTAGTTAAGATTTTTAAAGTAATTATTGAATGCAAATCTTGCCCAGTAGAGCAAGAATGTGACATGTTAAGACAATGCAAGGCATTTATTGCTTCAATATTATTGCTTACAACAGGCAAGAAACTTGCTTCGTGTAAATGGGCCATAACTAGAGGGGCATTGTTTTGAGCCGACAATAATAAGCACTATTCCATGGCATAATACCATAACCAAATTATTTTATGGCTCACAGTAAGAGCAATATTTCATGAGTTACAATAACAAAATGAACATTATTTCAGGTTTCAGAAGCGTTATTTCATGGCTTACAATAACATAAGAAGAATTGTTTTATAACTGATAATATACATTATTTCATAGCATACTACCATAACCAAAGTTATTTTATGGCTCACAATGAAGAGCAATGTTTCATGGGTTACAATAATAAAATGAACATTATTTCAGTTTTTAGAAGCGTTATTTCATGGCTTACTATAACAAAGAAGCATTGTTTTATAACTGATAATATACATTATTTCATAGCATACTACCATAACCAAAGTTATTTTATGGCTCACAATGAAGAGCAATGTTTCATGGGTTACAATAATAAAATGAACATTATTTCAGTTTTTAGAAGCGTTATTTCATGGCATACTACCACATCCAAAGTTATGTTATGGCTCACAATAAAGAGCAATGTTTCATGATGGGTTATAATAACATAAGGAGCATTATTTCATAGCTCACACAATACATCTATACGGGCATTTTTTTCATGGCCCATTCTGAATATCGAGCATTATTTCATGGCTCAAGTTTATTAATAAGTGGCGATATTTCCCGGCCATAAGCCAGGAAACTTGGGGATACATCTCTAAAATTCAAGATTTATTAGTCACAATGTAATATAAAAATAATCAGACTTTAGGTAATTGGCACCTAGTCAGTCATATACTATCACTGTCCGAAGACTCGTGTGCTCTAGTAGTAGTTCAGACAAATTAATTTTATTACTTGCAGCAACTTAAATTCTGGAGAGAAAAGAGTATTCTCAATAATTATTTATCAAAGTATGAAATATTTCATATAGGCCCCACAGAGGCTCACACATGTTTCGCAACGTTAAATAGCAATGTTGCTATTACAAATATGTTCAGTGATGAATTGGGAACGTTAGCATTTCCTACATGCAGATAACGTTGCCCCTCATCGATTTCATCTCAGAAAAGACCAGATGAAGTAACAACACATTGAAGATTAAGTCTATTCTCTAACGGCTGTGCGAGGCTTTGCAACAGCGGAAGAGATTTAAACAATTCTACAGATAATATGTGTCAATCTATGAACTTCGGAATAATTTCAGCCTTTCTTTCCTCACGTCAGTTCGACAGCCATTGACAGGGCATCGACATCCAAATATTCAATTGACCCACCCAAAATATTATTCGGGAGTTTTAACGAGTCTCATTGCCGAACACATGCAATACTAACTAATCATGAAATCCCTTCAGTCATACCTCTCGAAGGAGTACAGTCCTATTTCGATGATTGAAATCGTTCACAGTTTGTAAATAACACAAGTCAAGAGGTTAGAGTCCGTCCAACGGAGGGCAATATACTACTAATTTTATAAGGAGACAAATTATCTATTTTGATCGGTACTGTTACCAAACGTGATAAGTCCATAACGTAATATGACTTCACCTAAGCAAGGAATATTTTTAACTTGCCTGAGCGCATATAAAAGTGTTCATTTTATTGCACACTATCTACATTTACTCTCCAATTTATGTCTTTACATATAGTCACACCCAGGGAATCATTATGTTGCCTAATATTTAGTACGTTCAGCTTAATGTTTATTTTGTAGTTAAAGATTTATTAAATTGTATATATACAGATTTACCAAGTTTATTTTTAAATTATATATTTATATAGCTAGCCATGTAGTCCGTTTATCTATCGTATTATTAATTCCTGTCTCAAGTTCCTGAACTATTATTTCTTTTGTTTGATGTCACACAAATAGACATATCATCGGTAAATGGTCAACTCGCAATTGGTTATGTCAGTAATGTCATTTACATATAGTATATAATAACAATAATAATATATAGTTTATTTTCATCTCACAAAAATATGAAGATATTTTATGAATTAAGCAGTAAGCAGATTAATAGTCTAATATTTGTGAGAAGCGAGGAAGGCGTAAACCTGTATTACACCAGATCCCCACACAACGAACATAAGGCATTGCAAATACAATACAATGAGACCTAGAATACTCCCTTTGGGACTCCTCGTCTATTCTGTTTTCTAAAGAATGCGAATGATCTCATTGATTTCAATAATCATTCACATCATATAAAGACTTTATAAAATAATTTGAATCATTCAGGGATAGATCCAGATAAGGACGATCTATTTAATAAGATATTATTATGTCAAAATCATAATTATCAGAGCCTTGAGAGTTTGTACTAGTCAATGTAGCTATTTCCTATAGCTTCCATCGGCTAAGAAAATTGTTGTTGATTGACAAATTGATTGTTAAAAGCTGAGACTCACTGAACGGGCTTTTGTGCATTTTTAAAATCTGCCAATGTGTCTTTGTATTGTGTTTTATTTATGTTTAAATCTCCTGCTATAACTATTGATTTTAATAAAATGATTTCTGATATTTACGCGAATATTACACATTGAAACATTATTTGAATAAACCGCGATATAATCCGTAAAATTAGTTTCATTTCAATATTGATTTTAAATTTACATAGATTATTCTATTTAGCTAAGAACTGCGTAGGGTCTGATTATGGTATTTGGTAAAGGCAAATTACATCTACAGGACTATTGCGTATGCTTAGCAACATAAGTGAATCAAGCTTCAGTTTTCCATCGAACTTCGATGTCAACTGAAGGTGTGTTGGTATTTATTGGTTACTCACTTTAGGTAATACCATTTGATAGTTATTCGATGGGCATTTTGGTATAATGATCATCACTTTAGCTGTCAAACGAGAAACATGAAAGAATCAGTAAGAGAACCTGTCCCTTATTAACTCGACATAACTGTAAATATAGTAAACTATGAAAACTATAGAGTAATGCAATAATTCGCGGAACCCAAGAATATGGTTTATGATATGGGTTACAAATTAGCTGGCGCCTTCGCGAGGCAGTCCGATATTAAGTGCCTGGTTTTATATTGGTCCACATTGTTATCTGATTATAGTCCGATGCAAGGATTAAGGTATTTTAATGAAGATTACCAGAAAACACATAGGTCATCGTTAATTAATGCCATGGGATACATTTTACAAATACCCTTGTAAGTACATAATTATACATTAAGTTCACTGGATTTAAATTCGAACTTCTTTACTATGCCTCACAGGCACACACAGGGCTCACAGGGCTCTTACATATTGTCATTCTTTCAACTACCAAATTTACAATTGTACTTGAGTACGGTAGCGTGATGGCTCAATAACCAAGAAATCATTTTCCTAATTCTGTCCACTGATTGAAAGGTCATAGAGTCCATAAACGACTGGTCCATTATAGAGAAGACTAGTCATTTTGGCAACCATAGTTTACTACTGAAGAGTTTGAGCACAAAACAGGAGAAGGAGTGTATTAGGGTACGGTAGGGTGATGGTCCAATTATATTTAATAACCATGAAATCATTTCCCTAATCCCTTCAACTGATTGAAAGGTGAGAGTCTATAAACGACTGGTTCATTATCGTCAAGACTAGCCATTTTGGCAGCCATGGTTTACTACTAAAGAAGTTAAACGCAAAACAGACGATGGACGAAGTCTGTCCATATAGAAGACAGGTAAGTCAACCAAGTATGCGCAGAATAGCATTTTCAAAATCCAAATTACCCTGCGCAATAGACAAGGTCATTGCTAGGATTCAAAGAAATATTTGACCCCTTGCGCTACACAATCAAGGTAAGGATTAAGTGAACCATAGCGACGAGGTCTGATAACTATCTGCGTTGCTTTATTTTGCATTTGAAATGTTCCGGTTACTACACCCTCTTAGAGATGCATATCTAGTATAAGATATGGTATAAGATACGTATTTAATAGATTGATAATATCAAGACTACTCAGAAGAGTTTAGTGTTTCAAAATTCCAATCAACCTCTAGAATAGACAGGGTCTTTGCTGGAAATAATTTTACTGATAAAACCCTTTAATAATAATAAACAATTTATACTTTAAGCTGCAAGACAATTACTCAATACCTTATAAGGAAGACCAGGCTCCGAGGAGAAGAATAGACGATATCACAGAATATAAATAACTTTTATTAAAACACTGTTTTTCATACTAATACACTGAATATACGCGACTAGTATCAATTAGATAAATTAAATTCACAATAACTAGTTACTTCCAACTCCTAACAGACTCGTGGTTGACACTAGAATCCTCGTATTGTGCTCCCAACCATGGTTTTATCGGTAAAAATCCCTACCAGAACACAAAACCCCCAAACGTCTCACAACGACCAATCACAGCCCGCATCAGTTCTCTTTAATGCGGCCCCGTGATTGGCCGGCACTACGAATCAATTGAATAGCTTCTACTTCTGTCAGTACTCTAAAAGTAGTTGCCAGCATATTAAAATATTAAACAATGAAAATAAAGAATTAAATAACTTGCGATAAATCTCTACAAAATTGCAAACCCTAACAACCTCGATCCTACCTTGGGGTGTAGTGACAACCTATTCTTTCCCAAATTCTAATCACTCAGCAGATCCAAATTATATATTCAAGCTAGCCTTACTAGAGTTTAACTCAAAGCTGAAGCTGAGTTAAAGGAACCAAACTTCTCTCGATAGTAAGTGGGAATTCGGCAAGATAAGAAATTGACTCACCAGTAGTGTAGTGCTGGGCTGCGGGTGAGCAACACCCCACTTATCCAGGCGAGGGCCACCCGCGTAACTAGAAGTTTGGCGTGGTGGCTCGCACGATCCAATGTTCGGCGTAGCGGCTCGCACGATCCAATGTTCGGCGCAGCGGCTCGCACGATCCAATGTTCGGCGCAGCGGCTCGCACGATCCAATGTTCGGCGCAGCGGCTCGCACGATCCAATGTTCGGCGCAGCGGCTCGCACGATCCAATGTTCGATGCAGCGGCTCGCACGATCCAATGTTCGATGCAGCGGCTCGCACGATCCAATGCTCGATGCAGCGGCTCGCACGATGTTTATAAAACACAGAGCAATAGATAATTACGGCATATATTATGAGAGTATAAAACAGTTGGATAAATCATATTAAAGTGGCTGTGGTCTTATTAAAATTTAGGACAATGTAGTGTTCATGATTTGCTTAACAATGGGTACACTTTGTATATATACATATATTTTTTTTTATATATGTAAAATTTTTAAATATTATAATAATTAAGAACCATGTTAAATGTAAAAGAACTGTTCATGAGACAGTTACAAAAACAAAATTACATTCAAATTAATCACATTGTAAAAAAAAATATGGCGTTAGTGGGTTATCTTATAGCACTTCTGAGATGTTGGTGCCTAATTAAGAAGTTCGGGTACCTACCTTTAGGTTTGCCGAATAGGTAGAAATAAATAACATATACGGGTACGTATGGTTTAATTCAGACATTTAAAATATTATCTTTCAAATATTTAATTAGGTAGTATTATTATTATTATATTACATATATATATACTTTTATATACTTTAATTATACATTTGTTAATATCAACAATTTATACTTTCCAACCAATGCTTGGTACGCGGCTGTGATGTCCACAACTCGACGTACAGTTCACGACTGCGCTCGCAGAGCGGCACGACTGCTAAGTAATGGTTTCCCCCACCATTACGTTCGTTCCGAACAATGCGTTGTGATTGGTCCGTCGTGCCGGTCGAGCGCAGATAGTCAAATCAACACTTTCAATATTTAATTACAATCATAATTACACATAAATTATACAAATATTAACAAATAATTAAGTGTTGCTAATTAGTATTTAGTACTGAAATCATATTCTTTTAGTTGATTACCTTTTTATGAAACGGTCACACTGTTGCTTAGTGCTACCACGAATTTGTATTTTACTTCGTAAAAACTGGATAGATGACTTAAATATATTAGTATTACTAATTTAAACTTTATTCTACATTCTTAAGGTTTGTTTTTCGTTGACACAAGTCGAAGTAGAAAAACGAGCCGAGTTAGATAGCTAAAAAGTAGATGTGTGTCCTTGTCTGCCCTTGTCAAGTAAGTTGCCAACGCAAAATATGATTATTTTTGGTAGTGTTAGGTAGATTTCTTAAAAGTTGATTACATTAATTTACATATGCTTATAAGTTTTTCGTTAAACATCGAAATATAATACATCTAGGACGATGAAAGGTACTATCATAAATTGTCACACGAACAACATGCAATAAGTACTTATATTAACAATAATATTAGTAACAATTTATAATTATAAAAGTAGCAGCACTGAGTTGTTGTGTGATTGTCATACACAGTAGGGGAGACTGAGGATACTTGATCAAAAGGTTTGTGGCGACTAGAACCTCTTTGCCACTTGGAATTGTGTGAACGTATTTTCAATGTATTTTAAATGCCGAACAGCGCGGCTTTGAACGGTGCTGTCTAGTGGTTGACACATTCATTGTTTATATTTTGTGTAGTAAAGTCGTCGCTATAGAAACATATAGCCAAGCCAATAATGTATATATCTATATAAAACTGTAACAGGTCCAATTCTGTACATTGAAGATATTTTGAAAATTATATTTGGAGGGCATTCTATAACCGATACTGAGGCCGAAAATGTAATTTTTTTAATTTTTGTCTGTCTGTCTGTCTGTCTGTCTGTCTGTCTGTATCTCGGCTGAGCATCACGCTGAAACTACTGGATGGGTTGAAACGAAACTTGGCATGATTTGAGATCTTACCACGAGGTAGGACATAGGATACTTTTTATCCCGTAATCTAGCACGGTTCTTTTGGGAGAGGGGATTAAAGTCAAAATGGGTACTTGGTCCGATTTTATAATTTTTTCTTTATAATTATAATAAATTTTTGTAAGGGGACACTCATAGACAGTTGTTAACAATGTTTGGAAATCGATCAGGTTAAGCAACGTTAGGTAAAGTCATTAAATAGATGGGTGACCGTTTAACGCCATTTGAACTAAACGTTTCCGTGCTTCGGAGGGCAAGTACAAAGTGGGTCCAAGTTTTTAACCGACTTTAAAAAAGGAGGTTTTGTATTCTATGCGTTTGTATATTATTAAAAGTTTAGTAAACGTAAACACAGCGCGGGCGGAGCTGCTTGAGTCAGCTAGTTATACCTAAGAACGTGTAATTACGAGTCGTAATGTTAAACGACACAACCAGTGCTTTTCAGGACAATAAATAAATTGGAAGATCATCTGATATTATTATTTGGAGCAGATTATTTATGTACGGGTAATAGCCCTACAGGTTCATAATTTATCTGGTTTTATGTTGTATGAAACAAATAAGGATTGACGTTTGTTTCAAATAAAAAATCAACTGAAAGCGAAAGCATAGATTTGTATCTAGTGTCCCCTATATGTGGAAGACTTGGACCCACCCTCAGGTAGAAATGATCCACCCCGATCAAGTCTCCCACATGTTGGGGACACCTGTACTACGAAATATGTTTAAATATTTTCTGGGTCAGCAATACGATCTTCCGGACGGTCAGTTACATAAAAAGAAAGAAATTCTGTATCGGTAATCATATCACTGCTAAAGGGAAAACATTCATTTACTTATAAACTTTTATCTATGTATTTACTTCGAGGCGTCATTGCTAAGGAATTTGCCATGCCTAAACAGCTTCCCTTTATTATTATTTGTCAATGGACGACCAGGGTGAGCTAGCATCCAACCATCACTCGTTGTATCACGATTTGAGAGACATTAGTATGACCACGCATGAAACGATGAAGCCAATCATATTTTATTTTATTTTACGATTGTTCTGTTAAATTTTTACTGTAAGCTAAACTGAAGCTGAGACTATTAGCTTATTAGATGGAAAGCGGCGAAGCAGTCAACGATGGTAAAGCACACTAGCTGATTAACAGCCTATTCACAACAGCCTTGAAGACAGCTACATTAAGATAGAAAGATATGAAGACAGATTTAAGTTTGTCTTTATTTATTTGCTCTCGCTTTTACTTACATATTTTATCGTATACGGCGTGGCATTTTGAATCATAAAACGTCAATTATTTATTTAGGTACCTATTGACAAGGCAACTACAATAAAATTTCGGGGAGATTCGATCCGGGGATCAAGTCTACCTTAACCGATTGTACCATGTCTCCCGAACGGCATTTCTTTAAAAACTCTACCTATTACTCAAGTTAACCACTAACGATTTTCCATTCACGGCTCGATTTCTTAGGAAAGCACATAAAATACACAATACCTTCCATCTGAACAATTCGTGTAATAAAGTTAACACCAGAAAAAATAGCAATCAAAAACTCAACAATTTTAGTTCCACGTGCTAGTAAACTACACACCAACCTCAATTGCAGAATTGATAGATTTTGGACATGAGAGTGTTTTCTATATAATTTGGCTACAATTTGGGTTTAGTTTTGCTACTTTAAATTAATCTAATACGTTTAGTATTTTCAAAATGTTAGAGGTACACTAACATTTGGGAGACGTCCCACAGGGATCAAGTGTCCTCAGTCTCCCCTAAGCGCGGTGTACTGTCATTTGAATTTTTTAACTTTAAAATAACATTATATAGTGAAAATGGTATATTTTTGCTGCGTAAATGGCTGTAGAAAATAATGGTATCGTGGCTGTGGTATATCTTTTCACAGGTGAGTGGATCTCCAGATTTTTTAAAATGGTGTATTAGAGTAGACTAGAGTGACCATTGTTATGTACGGAGACGCGTCGTCGTCGGGTCGGTCGTCTCGGGTGATGGTTTCCATACATTTTTCCAATACCACGAGTATTTTAATGGATGAATGTTAACTGACCACAAAATTATACAATACTTATGTTTCTAGGATTCCTAAGGATCAACGGATGGCAGATATATGGAAAATTAATATACCTGGCAAAGTTACGAATACATCAGTTATTTGTAATTTACATTTTAAAAATGAAGATTTTATTAATCTGTCAAGAAAATCATTGAAACCAGATGCTGTACCGTCAATATTTCCCGTTGTAAGCAAAGCATTCCGAAGTGTCTCCACTCTATATCTATGTATAGTTTTAATTAAACAAGAAACTATCGCTTTTACTAACATTACTTTTATTTACAGATATTCCCGGCTGTGAAAAATGTTCATGTTGATTGCGATTTCAATAACCCTGATATTAAACCTTCTTTTAAACATCCAATCAGAGATACTTAAGTGCATTGTATATTGGACCCAGTCCACATGATAAAATTAGCAAGAAATGTTTTTGCCGAAACGAATTTAAGTTCCGAAAAAGGTGAAATAAAATTTGAATACTTTCAAAACTACAAAAACTGCAAGAAGACGAAGGTTTAAAGTTTGCTAACAAAATTTCAAGGGCACATATAATTTTTTTTGGCAAGAAAATGAACGTACGTTGGCTGTGCAAGTCCTCAGTAGTTCAGCTGCCGATGCGCTTGATTTTTTACGATCTACTGGACATGAAAATGTTATAGGCAGCGAAGCAACTGCCGAGTATGTAAGATATTTAGATAGAATTTTTGATATACTCGATTCAAAGAACCCTTTCGGATCCGGTTTCAAGTCTCCCTTACGCCCTCAGAACAAAGATGTATGGTTCAATATCTTTCAACAAACAAGAGAATACTTATCCAAATTAAAAGTAGATGGCCAGAATATATTAACACACAGACGGAAAACTCCAGCGCTTGGTCTAATAATAGATACTTTTAGTTTCACAAATTTGGCTACAGATCTTTTTGAAGACAATACCTTGAAATATCTTTTAACACACAAAACTTCTCAAGATCATTTGGAATTATTCTTCTCTTGTGTCACGAGCATCTGGCCGTACTAATGATAACCCAGATGCTCTCCAATTTATGTATACAATGCGTAAATTATTGTTCCGAAACAGCGTAAAGCCAAGCATAAATGCTAATTGTACTGATGAGGATTATAATTCTTCACCTATACAAGAGTTTAGGTCCGCTGAAAGATCATCACCATTGCAGGACTCAAATTTTGAACAAACTGAAAAAGATAAGATTGATTCTCTCATGCAGTTAATAGAAAAAGCTAATGTCTCCGATTTTAAAAACAACATTTTGTATTACATATCAGGGTACATTATTGGTAAAATGTTAAATAAAATGACATGTGAATATTGCAGAGCAGCCTTAATAACTAAACGTGCTCACAAAGAACACGATTGTTATTGACGTTGGCAAGTTTTCGTCTTTCACGGCATTTATTGATAGAGGTGGCTTAAAGTATGCTTCTAAATTTGTGTTTGATATTGTAAGCAACACGGAAAAAATGTTTTTAACATTGTCACTACAATCGGAGCAAAATTTGAAGAGGAAATATATGATAAATATAATCACTCAACACTTTTATCCCCGATTGAAAGATATTCTTCACCCAGTACAGTCGTTTACCACCGAAACAAAACACGAAGTAGAAGTTATTAAATGTATTATAAATAAATTTCTAAACATGAGACTAAAAACGTATGCAAAAGACGAGACTCTTAAAATTATTTGTAACCGTATATCAATGAGACAAAGCTTGCTTAAGAGAATTTTATTTAATAATGTATAAAAATCACATTGTTAAACGTACTACATGATAATAAAAGTGAGAAACATGCATGATTACCTTTTTGTTTTACAATCCTAGTATATTTGGATAAGACCTGGGCATCGTGTGTAGGGCCAATATGGTGTGTAAACTATATTATGGTATAAAGGTATGGTTAACTAAGCGGATTGGGGGGCATTCGGTCGCATCTATGTTTTTTTATGAAATATCATACACTAGTGATGGATCGGGGAAGGGTGGGCCGCAACCCATTCAGATCGTTTGCCAGGCGCATTTTTGTCAGCGGTGCGTTGCGACCCGACCAATGAGATAAGAAAAAAAAATATTTTGTCATTGGACTCGATCTTAGAAGGATCTGATCCATCTAGTCAACGCAGGTAGGTGAATGCATGCTCACGCACCTATTCTTTCGACAATAAATACTTACTGGTTGATTCCGTAATAAAAATGGATGAAGAATTACCTACTAATTTCCTTGGTGCAACAATACAAAAAAAAATACGCAAAATTCGGCTCATAGGGTCCGCCTCGCAACATTCAGATTGACGGAGGTCACACAGGAGCACCGATGTGGCACCGCCCGTTGTTACCCGTTCCGCCGCCAAAGGACGCCTACCTTAGAAGTGAGAAAAAGTATCCTTCCATATAGTAATGCGGGGACACCCTATTAGACAGAGATGCACTTCTACTTTTGGGCCTCTCATTCGGCTCGTGATCTTTACTAGACTGCGCTGTCCAGTTCTATACAGGTTCGTGAGTGCTACATTCAATATCTCTAACATGCATAGTTGCGTTTCATATCCCATATCTTACATATTTATTTATATTTCGCCATAAAGGCTTTCTTTTTGAATTTATTGCTGTGCAGACGAATTAAATAGTAAATACTTAAGTCCGTGGCTCATTTTAAAGTTATTTTATAACTTTGACTCGAACCACATGAATAAGAAAAGCAAAAATCGTCTCAACAAACCAACGTATGTTCAACGACTCTTAAATCGCAGAATTTGACGCTTACTCGTTGGCATCCGATCGGTAGTAACGTCGTTTTCATAAGAGAATACCATTTAGTAAGCGATTGAACGACCGTTATAATACCAGAATACGCTCCAACGATAGTTCAATCGAACGACTTTTAAATCGTTGCCGTTGAAGTAAAATCGAGGGACGTGAATACGAAAAGTGTTTCGACGACTAAGTCGCTACGTTAACGTTATTGTTTTGATTACGAGAATCGGGCTACTGGTCTCTCAACGGTCGTGTCGGTTTTTCATCCCGTCGTATTTTGAGAGGTAAACGGAAGAGAGAGAGTGCACTCGTGTCTACGCAAGCACTTGTGCACTAAAATATCGTTCGCGTAGACTGCTGCTCTTTCAAAATATCGCCCACTGTGGTCGTATCGGCCAGAAGGAGGACCTTATTTATTTATCATCTGTTTCCCAATCTACCACAGTTTGTTCTTCTCGTTCACAGTTCTTCAGTATTTGGACTGCTCCAACCCATAATCAGACTGATTAAGCAACTAGACATATTTAATCGGTTTAAACTTATAGCATAAACAAGCCAAATAAGTCGTATTATGCGACGAAGTTAAAAAGATGTCCTGATTTTTCATGATACATCAAGGTTGCCCTCTTAGAAAGGGAGCTCCGACCTCAATGAAAGGGATAGCGTTGACCTCAGTCATGTATTTGGGAGTGTTTTCTCCACTTTGACCCTAATAGCTTCATGGTAAGAACTACGTTCACAGAGTAAAGCAAGGTGTTGCAAACATTTGAGGAATTTCTCCCTAAACTCGATCAGAGAATACCCAAAAAAAGACGAACGATGACGACGACTATACATGTGTTGTGTTCATCGAAATAATATATAAACTAGATAAACATTCACGAACTAAATGACATCTAAAATGTGGTCGCGGAGGCTGCAAACTTATCTGTGCTGGTGGCGGAAACGTGAACTAACGATATTATAATGATAATAACTTGTAGTTTGACAGTTTCATATAGACAGTAGCGACACTCCTATCGGTGAAAATAAATTTGTGAGGATGTGGCTTGTAAAGAAATAGCGACACAAGGACGCTATTTGTCGCTACCACTTCTTGAACCGTGACACCAAATCTAGTATTATATCGATAGTTGTGTTTGTGTCAGTTGTGTGTGGGAATCTCAGAGTAATTAGAATGGAGCTAGTATCGCGTCGATTCGCCGAACAGATATTTCGTGGCACTTTTGTGGGGTGCGGGAGGCGAAAACAAACACAGATACAATTTCACGCATATCCACACTATAATAAACTCGCAACACATTCAAAAAGATACGCACACAAATTAAGAATGACCTGAACATACATCGATATACTATACCAACTAGATTAGCTGTCACGAACAAAATGACATCGAAAATGTGGTCGCGGTTACATATACTTACACAACTATACACGTAGCTAGAAATTGTAGAAAATAGTTTTAAATAATTCGGAACGTCGGACTAATATAATAACTAATAGAAGCCTTCACATGTAGTAATAAAGTCTAATTCTGTATGCAGTAATGTTGGCACATAAAACCTTTACATCGGAGACAAAGAAAAATCAATAAAATCGCCAACGCTAACGAAAAAAAGTAGTTGTTTTGACTTAAACAAAAATGTACTCATTTAAAAGAAAATCTTAACCACTATAAAATAAGGTTCAAAACAGGTGTGTTTCCATTGTGTGTGTACTGACTTACAAACTTATCAGTGCTGGTGGCAAAAATGAGAACTAACTTTTTTATTATGGTAATGACGTGTAGTTTGACAGTTTCGTATAGACAGTGGCGACACGCCTATCGGCAACATTAATTTTGTCAGTCTCGGCATGGCAGTTGCGAACTACTAGCGGAGAAAATATCAAATAAATAATTTTTATTTCGTATTATAATGATATCTTACTTATATTTATTATTTAAACTAGTAGTAATAAGAACACGAAACGAAAAAAAATTCTCCATCTGCAATTTTAGTATTACGATAAGTATTTGGACAGTTTATAAACGTGCAATAAGGAATTTCGATACGTCCTTACGCTAGCTGTTGTCGGCTCGTACCACGAACGTAGTTCTTACTGAGTAGTCTGTGGCTCGTACTAATTTGAAATAGAGCGACAGCCGTCTCCGTAGCTCTATTTTCGTGACCACTTTTCGGATCGTGACAGCTAATCTAGTTGGTATAGTATATCGATGTGAACATATGAACAAAATTTGGCAGAGGGGTTAGCGCATAGAGTTAAGTATTAGGAATAGAGTACGCTTTTGTCTATGGTCCCATTACACAAAGCGTAGGCAGATTTTCCTCTATGGGGCAGGTGAATTGAACTATTTAAAGTTATATTACAAGAGTTATATTGATATGTAAGTGATAATTAGTAATAGATTTGATCTGCTACGAGCGCAAATGTCGATAAATACAGCTAACGGTATAGTACCTATTGTGGTGTACCTGATATTTATGTATTTTCATGTTCTTACCTGTGCCTACGGTTCTTACTTGAATTTGAGCGTTCTATAGTACTTGTACTTATTATTGTTCTGTGGTTTAGCGCATTATGCTATCTCCAGTTGTATCTCCTCTAAGGTGGGAATGGTCCAATTACTCTATGGTCTCTGATACTTACTCTATGGTCCAATCATCAAAATAGACTCTGCCGAAAAATTCGGAAAAGAGGCTGTATGGGCTAGATCCCTTTGCCTTCCCATTAGGGTCAACTAATTAAAAAAAAAAAAAAAAAAAATTCGGAAAAGTGTAACGAAAAATCGCATACGATTTTACGAATTCATGAATATAAAAATAACGCGGAAATAGATATAATAAATCAACTCATATTTGTCGGACACTTGCATTATTATGAATAGGCTACAAAAGATTTTTCGTTGTAAGTATAGTTCAATAATAATAAATTTATAGATATTTTTTCTGCTATTGCAGTTTATGAAAGAAGCAATAAATCAAGTTATAATGTACTAATATCGAAGTACTAATAATATTACATTTGAAGCACTTACATTTCAGAATATATTGACTACTTGTTGATCTAAACCTAAATTGAAAATAGTGTCATTTTAAGAAAACCAACATGAATCAAAGTGTAGATGTCGTGGATCTAATCTCGAAATTATTAGATTCCGAGAAGTATAAAGAAGTGTTGGGTGTACTAAATGAAGTGCAATATGCAGAAAGCTTTAAACATCATTGCTGGGACATAATATCAATGGTTATTAGTAAAATTCAAGATGATACCATTATTATTAAACCATCATTGTATGGTGCCTGTGAACAGTTATTGATAATAACACTTGATAAATCTACCCCAGAAGAAGCATTGCTGGAATTAATTGAACAAGTTGAGCTTGCTAAGAATGATGCCCAGTTTGGTATTATTTTACCAATCTTACAAGATGTTTTGAAAAAGCTTGCACATAAAAGAGGTAGATCTTTAGAATGGTGCTTGAACTCTATAAGCACTTATATTGAGAATATTCCTGTACCAGAGCATATTTTAGAAGGAAAAGAACGCTTACTATTGGATTCTGATCCTAAGATAAGAAGGATTCAAAAGGTTTACTCCACATTACCATCATTTTACAGTTGCTTCATCAAAGAACTAAGCACATCAGAACCCAATGACAGAATGAAACAGATACTGACAGCATTTCTAATAAGCCTTCTTGGTAAACCATTGATCTACATAGATTTGGATCCTGAGAATAATGAAAAAAGTGAAGCAAGGCTAGTGTGCTCAACTATAGTCCAAGATATATGTGCACTTGAAAAGAATTTATTGAAATTTCTTGTATTCTTAGAAATCTGTTTCAGGGAAAATCAAATCAAGAAATACCAAAATGACAATGATGAGAAGGCACCTTATGATCACAGAGAGAAAATTAACATGACAACACTGTCAGGACTTTTCTATGCTGTATTTTCAGACCACTTCAATATTCCTGAAAATGCTATTCCTCAAGTATATAGCAGAGATTATGTTCTTCATACCATAATGCTATCTGTAGTGCACTTGTTAACCTTTGCTGAATATGGACCCTTAGCAAAAGCTATGTCTTTATGCAAAGGGATCTTAGATCGTTTTCCACAACTTTCTCATGTAAATCTCTCATCATCAGTGCATTATGAAGTGTGCAAAGGTTTAGTGAATGCTGCTATATATTCCACATATGAGTCTGTACGTAAAAATGCAGTTGCTCTTATACGCTGTCATGTGAATAAGTTTGATAATAAGGGAAGGTGTGCTCTTATAAAGTATATAATGGATATTTCTAACCATTCAGGAATGATAGGGTTTGCAATAACCTTATTCAAAAATTCAATTAATGAAGCATTCAAGAAACCTGTTTTGGATCAATGTTTTACTGGAGCCCAGTTTTCTAATATGTTAAAGAAAATATGTTACCTTCCACATGGTGCTGAATCAGATTTAGTTGAACTAGCAGACCAAATTATTACATCATTAAATTTCTTGAGATATTTGGCTATTAAAGACACTGCTAATTTAACTGGTATCCAAGATTGCTTTTCTGATATTGAAACAAACTACTTAGAAAACATAAGACTGGGATTAAATATGTCTAAAGCTCATTATGAGGTCAAGCTTAAAGATATTGAAGAAGGCAAAAAATTACCTGAAGAAAACCGCAATGTTTCTATCAATATAATAGGGAACATGTTGGATAAAATTCCCACAGAAAACAAAAAAGATATAATATGTTCTGCTTTGAATGCTTTCCATTTAATTGAAGGTCTTATTGCACGACTCTCAGAGTGTATTAATGTCAACAAAATGCAAGGATTAAAAATGAACTGTGATTAATAAATTTGTTGTATAGATGTGTTAATAAATCATCCTCAATTTTTCAAAACTTAGTTTATTATACATGTAATGGTAAAAAGTCCTATACATTAATTTTAGAGCCTATGTACTATAGCTAACTTTTCTTTGCCATGTCCATTATGGAATAGGTAAAGAGAACTAAGTGCAAGATCATAATTAATTTTGTTATTAAGTATTTATTTTGTTAACAGCTTTGAGGAGTGGTAATAGATTTCTGGAGCCAGTTGTTTCTGTTTCTCTTACTAAAAATCACAAAATAACAAGAAGCTATAGTGAAAAGAATATATTAAAAGAAACTACCCTACCAACCAAAATAACTGAGCATGAGGAGCATCAATATGAAGAAAATGTTAAAAATCGAATTTTGGAGAAAGCTCTCGAATTTGTAACAAAAAGTGGATGGTCTGTAGAATCTTTAAGTTCTGGTGCAAAAGCAGCAGGCTATCCAACAATAACACATGGGTTATTTCCCAATGGTGGAGGTGATTTGGTTCATTATTTTAATGTAAAATGCAATGAAGAATTAGTTCAACAAATGAAAACTGTAAGTGTTTTTAAATCAAACTCCAGAACATTACAATATCCCTAGAATATTCAATATTATGAATATGGTTTCATAATTTTCCCATAATATATTATATATTGTCTCTTCAGTGGCCTAAGGAAGAGTTGAAAGATTCCAAGGTTCCAAGTAAATTTATCGAAGATGCAATAATGACAAGACTCTTATTGATCCAACCCTACAAGTGAGTTAATGCTTTATTTTTATGTTAATTTAAAGCTTCAATTTGTAACATAATTTTATTTCTAGGAGTACATGGCCCAAAGCAATGGCCATCCAAACATTACCTAATAATGTACCAAATTGTTTAGCTACATTGCTATCTCTTGTGGATGATATATGCTATAATTCTGGGGATCGAAGTGTTGATGTAAGTATTTATACTCCTTCAAAAAACTTTCTACTGTTGAAAACTAATTAATAATATATTATAATTTACAGTTCAATTGGTACATGAGACGAGTAGGTTTAGCTGGAATCTATAAAGCAGCTGAATTGTTTTATCTAACAGATAATAGTCCAGAAAATAATTCTACAAGAAATTTTGTTGCATCACGAATAAGAGATGCTCAGTTAATCCAAACTGCACTAAACATGAACCCAGTGTCTGCAGCACCACAGACATTAACGGCTGCATTCACAACAGTAAGGAATTATAACCATTTTTATTATTAGTACCTATTTTGCCAGCCTCAGAGTAATCTCCCTGGACTACAGAATAGCATCATATAGCATGATGCTATTCTGTAGTCCAGGGCATGCACTTTTTATTAGCATGTTATTTGTCATTTGAGTAAATGGCAACACTTGTGTAAGCTTACATAAAAATTGTTTGTCGTCAGAGTGGTTTGACATACAATTTCCTTTACTCGGAGACTGAAATACTATCATTAAATAATAAACATCTGTTGCACAAAAGTTATATGCAAAGCAAACATCATCTTCAAAAAATAACATTATGTAAACTTACTTTTCCAGGCCAAAAATATTCTTGGAATCAACACTTTGAAGTAATATGATAATTAGAAGAAAATAAATATGTGATTTGGTTGACTTACATTAAAGTACATAATTATTATGTAACAGAAAGTATTATGTTTAGTTTTTGAAATAAATAGTTTTATTAAATTTTCATTCTTTTTAATTTTATAGTACATTTATTCCTAATAAAATATTGACTCATATAAAATTCAATTTGTAATCATTGTTGTACACTAAAGTTAATATAGGGCACAGTCTTAAAATGATTATGTTAAAATTTTCTTACAATAACTATATTGCTGAGAGTACATAAGGCACATATTATTGTGATAGCTATGATGGTACTATATAATCACTTCCTGTAGACACATAGGATATTAAATTTGGTGGCAATGGCAACTTGTCCCAAACATTTGCAGAAACAGTTTGTCTAATGACAAATCTGCAAATCATCTGAAGCGAGTCCAATTTTGCAAACCTGAAATTCATAATTTCAATAATAATATGTACTAATAAGCACTGTAACATGACACACAAACATGCTAAAAATTAATCAGAATATTTCACCTATTTAATGGTCTTGCTAATTTGACTGGCATCTCAAATAGGTTCGATTTTACATCTACAGCTGCACAATGTTCTGATATTCTGTTGGCTGGCACAAATGTTTCATTGTTCAGTGAAAAGAGACCATTGGCATGTCGGAGGCGTGCGTGGAGTGTACGACCAACACAGCGGAATGACACGCAAAGAATGTGCCTGGAGTCATATGAATCTCTTACTAAAAACACATTGTCATGTTGTCCAGCAAGCAGTTCTTCAGCCTCACTTGAAGTGATGCCACCCCAATACCAACCATGCCTGTAATATGAAAGCATTATACCTGTAGAAAACTGGTATAGACTTAAAAAAAATCATAAGTATTTGTTAAAAGCTCTTTCATGAAAGTTCATTTTAATAATAGCATTACTATAGTTACCCACTAATGTAGACTTAATAAAATAAATTTTTAAAACTTACTTAGATAGTTGACAATATATAGCACATGTTTCAAGAGATGCATGTTGATGGTGACCTCTGAGAACTGAATGTCCATCTGAATGTTGACATTTTACAGTTTGTTTGTTCAACTGACCATCTTTTTTCGCATCCAATCCAGTCACTCCTACAGTTCTTTTGTCCGACGATGTACAAGCGTCATTACATTTATTGAGAGTGCATAAATATTCGCAACCGTTGTTTTTGTTACCAAAATATCTCTGTAGCGTTCTTACACTGCCTGTAAAGAAAAGTTTGTTCTTCCAAAACTTGACGAACTTATTCGTGTTCATTGACGATTTACGATCGGGTAAAAATGCTCCGTTTAACATATCTGTGCTGCATTCCCGTTTGTTATCAATAGTTCTTTGCAAATGTTTACATTCCAAAGCATTAGGTTTCAACCACTTGCGAAGGCAACCTGTAGCGAGCCACTTGCGTCGATTACAATACGTACATCTTTCGTAGTTTTTATTCATTTCTGATTTATGTACATTTAACTTTTCTTCCTTTCTCTGTTCTTTGAGATTACAAGATGTGTATATTTAGAAAATAAAAACGAGGATGTATGTAAGGGATGTTAAAAAATAATCGATTGTTTTAAATCGGTTATTATTTTCTTATAATCGATATTTTATTATCGATTTTTATAGTAATATTAATCGATTTTTAGTAAATCGATTATATAAATACATGATTAAATCGATTTTCAGAAAAAGCTCGTATCTATGCGACGGATGATAGATTTTGCAGTAAGTTTCAATTTTCTAAACAGCGCCAGATGGCGCATAGATATGCGTTGTATGAATAATCTCAAATTAAGTTCATACGTATAAGTTGATTAAATAAAAACGGCGCTATCTTTTGACTCCATCGAGACCTGGTCTGCCAAGTGGACTGGCGATACATCGAAGTGATGAGATGCCGTGACGATGACAATTCAAGTACAGAACCGGCGAACTGAACATATCTATTTGCGTCGAGGAGTGAGACACGGGGATGACATATCCCCGAAATTGTTTACTAACGTCTTAGAAGATATGTTCAGGACGCTGGACTGGGGAAAGTGCGGCATCAATATCAATGGCAAGTACATCTCTCACTTGCGATTTGCGGACGATATCGTCATTATGGCCGAAACGCTGGAAGACTTGCAAAGAATGCTGAATGGCTTAGCTGACTCTTCTCATCGCATCGGTCTCCGGATGAATTTAGATAAAACGAAAGTAATGCTGAACAAGCATGTTTTCCCGGGACCGGTTGCCGTAAATGGGATACCTCTTGAAGTTGTCCAGGAGTATGTGTACCTAGGACAGACGCTCCAACTAGGTAAGGACAACTTTGAGAAGGAAATCAAGAGAAGAATACAGCTGGGCTGGTCAGCATTCGGAAAACTTCGTCAGGTCTTCTCGTCACCGATACCGCAATATCTGAAGACTAAGGTCTTTAATCAGTGCGTCCTACCTGTAATGACCTACGGTGCTGAGACGTGGCCACTTACGGTACGACTAGTCCACCAATTTAAGGTCGCTCAGCGAGCTATGGAGAGAGCTATGCTCGGCGAAACGCCGAGGTATCGATTAAGGAACGAAGTAATTCGCCAGAGAACAAAAGTAACCATGTATGTATGCGTGTAAATTAGTTTCAGTGCAGTGTGACCACATTTAGCAGAATTCTGCTATTTTAGCAGAACCCTCATTTTAGGGTTTAGCAGATTATGTGGCAGAATAGAAAATTTTAGCAGTTTTTAGCAGAAACTGATGAACTTCAGCAGAAACTTAACAGAATACGGCAGTTAAACAATAATTAATAGGGTTTTACTTGAATAGTTGCTCAAAACACGTAATAAAATATAAATCCAATTTCTATTTACGTCTGTTTAAAAGCCAGAAATCATAACATTCCTGCAACGGATGTATTCAATTTTTTTTTTAAATTAAACTTCGTGAATCTAAAACTGCGTTTACCTCAATTTCTTATTTTATATTCAACTTTAACCAGTATGATGTATAAACCTGATTTAGTATTAATGGGCTAATTTATAAATAAAACTGATACTAATATTTATAAACTTTAAAAAAAAAATGGATATGTAGTTAGATAGATAAAGTTTTTATTTGCATCAAAAGACACACAAACATACATGATATGTACTTAAATAGATGAATAACAACCAGATTTTTTGCATTTAGCATGTACTTTAAAATAATACAAAAACATCGATTTTTTTCGCAGAATTCGATTATTTATTTTTATTAAAATTGATTTTTGACAAATCGATTAATTTTGAATAAAGAACGATCGATTTTTATTTAATCGATTCTTTTCCATTAATCTTACATCCCTAATGTATGCCATGCTTTGAGTAGTTAGTGGTAGCATCCCTAATCTTCCCTAATACGTCTGTGCTGTGAGTTAGTGCTTATTTGGTTATACTCATAGATATAAAATTTTTCACTACGATATCTATATCCATGGCCGCAATTTATTTAAGATATTTTGACGTCTGTGCTGTGAAACACCCTGCCACCCCTGTCTGCCACTCACCTGCCCAAACTGCCTGAGCCAAGGCCTGAGCGAGTGCAGTGCACGCTACGAGCTACGACCGATAGTGTTCTGTGCGACCGATCTTCGACCGATCGAGGAAACCAAAGAGGATTTAACTTAACACTACGTATTTTTTTTTTTTTTTTTTTTTTTTTTTTTTTTTTTTTTTTTTTTTTTTTTTTTTTTTTTTTTTGGGAATGATAGACGCTGTTAACCGCAGATGGCTATTGCAGCTTCACCGGACAATAGGAGGCGAGCGCTTGAAGCGCTCTAGCCTTTACGGCAGAAGTAGCGACGAGCACAAGGGCACCTCAGGGAGGCACGGCCTCGGCTTGGGCTGTCGCTTAAGAGAGGGCTGAGTTTACCACCGGTTCACAACGCGCCCCCACTGAGAAGAACCGGCAAGAAACTCAGTGGGGTGATGCACGTCGTTGCGGTCGCATACGTACGACCCTTCGGCCTCGCCGGCGAGACCGGTGTCTGATAGCTAGTGTAGCATACGGTTGTCGGGGAGGGGTCGGCGCATCCCGGTCCAATAGGACCGTCATGGGGTCAGGAGGGTCGAGCAGTACGTGCCGTGGTCTGCGGCGCGAGTCAGAAGGACTAGCGGCGTAATCGGCGGCGGCGCGGATTAAACTGTTCGCGTGACGGGACGCGGATTCAAAGTAGCGTTTCGACGCTTCTTTGAGGAACTTACGAAGGGGATCTAATTTGAAATTGGAATGCAGATCTACGTTCCGCATGTACCACGGGGCACCGACGGCGCGACGGAGGAAACGATTCTGGATAACCTGGAGGCTATCGATATGGGTGCGGGCGGCGTGCGCAAAAACTACACTCGCGTAAGTCATGATAGGGTAACACTACGTATAAGAGTCGGCACTCCCATACAAACCCCTGAATCGAATCATGAACGTACTTTTCTTAACTTAACAAACATAAAATTTAATGGCTACCAGTTGGCCAACCTGCCATTTTTTTTTGAATATTGTATTCCTCTAGTGCTTGCCACCCCTTAGTATGTTTGTCTATCGATATCGATGAAAATGAAAGAACACAATATACGGGTGTGTTTATTGTTAAGTTTAATTCACGCAAAGTTATCTATGTACAATAACTATGTTTGCAAAATAAAATAAGGAAATTTACAAATAAAATAAAGAAATATTTATGATTTTTGAATGCTTTACGATAATCTCAAAATTCGATTCACAATGGAGTCGTCGTACTAGATATGCTTATTTATATGCTGTATTAGTTATTCTTAATCCTGATAACACGTTGTGCCATATCTTTGTATGGATAAATACAACAAGTCTTCATTTCCAATTAACTTCACCCATCTGAAGAAAAAAGCATAATATTATAAAAGCACAAAAATAAACTACAAATAAAAACATACATACACACACTCGAAAAATATAGCCCTCCTTCTGGGCTAGTCAGGCAAAAATATCGATATTTATGAAGTTATCAGTATATAATATAGACGTGCGCTTATCATGTTCGGAAGCGAAAGAAAGGAATCGTTCCATGTTGCACATGGAACGATTCCTTTCTCTCTGGGAACTATGTTCAGGAACCATGTCCGCGGAACTATCTGGTTCCGTCGGTCCAGGCGTTGCATTTACGAGTCATGTTAGTGTGATTGGAACCATTAATGTATAATAGTAACAGTAGCAATGCATTAAGTTATTATGTACCTACTACGTACTAGAGGAGACGCTTCAACTAGACTGTTTGTACGTGTTATATAATCACGTATTAAGCTATTGTAAATTTTTATTTGAAAAAAATAATAATTCATTTCCTAGTGAATATGTGATATTTTGTCACATTCAAGAGTCAACCTTAAGAACTATTACACAAGTAACATTATTCATTGTATGTATACATAAAATAAGTGACACTAAATACAGAGTTCGGACAGAAAGCGCGGTCGGGTAGGTTCGGGAAGGTTCGTGCTACTTCGGGAGGCGTCAGTCGGTGCAATATCTGTCTACGGTGCGGTGAGATCGGTCCGACCGAAGTTCTAGCTTAGCTCGATCCCGCACCGATGAGGACATGCGGAACGACTTCAAACTATACCGTGGATTGGAACGATATCGTTCCAGTTGCGGACATCGTTCCGAGAACTATTACGGTCCGAAACGACCCACCTCTAATATAATATGTACATCACTATTTATTTTGTTCAACAACTAAGTTTTATGAATAAATTCATAATTCCATTACAAAACTTGCGATCGACTACTAAATAGGATTCAAAAGTAATGTAACTGCTACACCACAAGAAATATTTACATTTTTATATTAATTTATCATAAAATTTTACCTTGCCGGGTCATGTGGAAATCTGGCCAAAAATATCTCAGAAAACCTTTTTGTGACTCGCCTAACACCACATATTTCACATTTTCTTAACGATTTACCACCCATAATATTAACACAACGCCCATTAAGGCTTAAATAAATGTAAATAATATAATAACTTATTAGCCGCCAAAATTCAAACCAGAATAAAATTTTCAAATGTCAACTTACATCCACAGGTTAGACAACAAAAAAAATAACAAATTCGTATTATAATATAATACGTCCAAATTAAAACAGAACTTCATACAGTTGAAGCCAATATGTATTAGCAGTCATTTTAATTTGGTAACTTTATATTGCCTACTTAATTAGTGCCATTATTTCTAATAAGTACGTTCATAACTCCATACAAATATCGGTTTCTAGGCAGTGTCGACGGCCTGGAGGAAACCACAGATTACAGATCGACCAACTTATCTGTATTGCTTGCTACTGTACTCAAGCATTACTCAAGCTGTACTGTACTGTACCTACTGTACGTATTGTTTTGTATTGGTGGTGGAAATAGGAACTAAAATATTACGATAATTACAGGAAAATTACTATCGATATAATCTTCGTTTAAAATTACGATTATAGTTTGACGTACCTATTTACTTGCGACACCCTACTAGCTTCATGTGCGACACTGACAGCTCACAGACAAGTTGGGTAGGTACATGCATGAAGCTAATAACACGGATTTATATTTACTTCGTAAAAACTGGATAGATCACTTAAATATATTAATATTTATAATTTAAACTTTATACTACATTCTTAAGGTTTGTTTTTCGTTGACACAAGTCGAAGTAGAAGAACGAGCCGAGTGAGATAGCTCAAAAGTAGATGTGTGTCCTTGTCTGCCTTCTTGTCAAGTAAGTTGCCAACGCAAAATATGATTCTTTTTAGTAGTGTTAGGTAGATTTCTTAAAAGTTGATTACATTTGCTTATAAGTTTTTCGTGTAATAAAACATCGAAATATAATACATCTAGGACGATGAAATGTAATATCATAAATTAACACACGAACAACATATAATACTTTTATTAACAATAATATTAGTAACAATTTATCATTGTGAAGGTAGCAACACTGAACTATTGTGTGATTGTCGCCATTGTCGTAGCAAGTAACCTGTGTCGTGGTATACTGTAAAAGTAGGGTGACCATTGCTATGTATGGCGTCGCGTCGGTCGTCTCGGATGATGGTTTCCATACAAACGTTGGTTAACTCAACCTGAATTGTGGAATGAAATACAGATATCCGGAAGAAAACGATAGCTAGGTATTACCACAAATTCAAATAATATATTATCTTAATTGTGGTAAGTACAGCAGATCTTATATGTAATGACTGCGGACTTCCATTAAATTCCATCCAATTATACAATACAAATTATAATTAGTATTATGTCACCAAAATTACGATTTGAACGCAAAAATCGTCTCATGCGGTGCGCCTCGCAACATTCAGATTGGCGGAGGTCACGCCGGAGCACCGATGTGGCTCCGCCCGTTGTGACCCGATCCGCCGCCAAAAGACCTAAGAAGTGAGAAAAAGAATCCTTCCACATAGTAATGCGTGGACACCCTATTAGACAGAGATACACTACTACTTTCGGACCTCTCATTCGGCTCGTGATCTTTAGTAGACTGCGCTGTCCAGTTATAATACAGGTTCGTGGCTAATAATAGCTTCATGGGTACATGGTAGGTACACAGAACAATAATCAGTACAAGTACTATAGAATGCTTAAATGCAAGTAAGTACCGTAGGCACAGGTAAGAACATCAATATACATAAATATCAGGTACACGGCAATAGGTACGATACAGTCAGCTGTATTTATCGACATTTGCGCTTGTGACTGATCAAACCTATTCTACTTACCACTTACATATCAATATAACTCTTGTAATATAACTTTAAATAGTTCAATTCACCTGCCTCGTAGAGGAAAATCTGCCTACTTTTTGTTTAATGAGACCATAGACAAACGCGTACTCTATTCTTAATATATAATATAGACTCTATGGGTAGGTACGTTAGTACGTTAATTGACTTGTCTGTCTGTTCTGTCATTCTGTGCTAGAGGAAAAAAAAAATGTTCTGTGGTCTGTGCTTCCTACTTCGGACGGAATGAAATGGTGTTGTGGTTTTTAGGTCAATAATCTAAATAATTTAATTCAAATGTACATTTTGAACTTGCTTCAGTAATAACCATGTTTATTTTCTTAGCGTTTTGTGATTAGTATGGATATATTGTGTGACAGAAATATTTACGTTTTGTGGGAGTAATGACACTAAAGAAAATCGCGAAAATGTCAACAAAATCGCATATAACTACAGAATTGAGTGGTTCGTAAATATTATTTTTGTATTTTTTTTGTAGGATTTTGATCTTAATAACGAACAAACTGGAGTCGCTAGTATAAATTGTGTACATTCTTATATTAATATACCTATATTATTTTTCTTTCAGATAGCATTAGCAATGTATTGGGGAAAAATGTTAAAACTCTGTACAAAACTTTTATTCGTATGGAATCAAGAGGCGATAAAGTAGACAATAGGGTCTTGGTAAGAACCTACATCAACACTAATAATGTTACTTCACACAATCTTTTATAGTTAGTCCAATGTAGATAATCATGTAAATAAATTTTGTGTATAGTATATCATATTAAATAGGTATTTAAATAACTATAATTATGATGATGATGATGTTGTAACTACAGTAAAATAAATAATTTTTTTTTATAAAAGACAATTTAATATCATAAATAATTAAAACTACATTGTTCTATTTATGCTGTGAATACTAAATTTAAAATAATTTGTTTTACCAGATATTATTATTATTATCATGAAAAATAAATTGATAGTATATAATGTCTCTGTTAATGTATCTGTGTATTTGATTGATAATGGAATGATAAAGTACATGCACCATGGTAGTATGAGTCACTTAGGTGTGCTGTAGATCATAATGAAACATGTTTGTGTGTGTTCCCTGTGTACGGATACATTCATACAGCCGGCCAGTTTAGACACTATGACTAAACCAATTTATACACTCATTGACTTTATTATTTTTATTGACACAAATATGAACACAATGCTACATATAATTTGAATTACATTGTACTTTGCAGGCTGGAAATGTTTTATTATATTGTTTTATAGCTTTAATATTTATAGCTTTAATTAACTCTATAGTACCAGTATGATATAGTGGACAGTCAAGGATAATAATAAGTATACACTTTTTTACCTTGTCATAGTAACATATTTCCTTGTTGTCATGGAAACAGTAATATATTTTTAGGGACCATTTTGGAGATGGCTTTTTGACACACTTTAATACCTTGTCAAGTATTATTAAAGTGTAGTGTGTAGTACATATTATTATTGTCTTTGACTGTACATACTTGAAAATTCATTATAATCAGAAGTGTTTGGTAATTGATGTAATTAAAATATTCTAATCTATTTCTAAAGTTGAGTAATTATGATGAAAGATAATGAATTATTGCAGGTCATTACGGCATATAGAATTTTCATTACCACAGCTAAAATTCCAACCAGGGTGAGTATACCTATTTATTTTCCATACAAGTATGTTGGTAGGTATTCTAATTTTTCTCTACAGGACTTAATTCCACAAATTACAAATTTTATAAATACAATATCCTCTTCTTGGCTCTCTGCAGTTTAAACTGACACCTTATGACATACTTCTATAGACATTAGGCTACCATCAAGATAAACAATGCTTCCAACTAATTCTGTTTCTCAGGTTGATAATGGATTTCACTTAATGGAAATAGAGGCAATAGAAAGTAAAAAGGCAAATCATATATCAATGACACTTGTTCATGAACACAAGCCAGTTTCTATCCTAATAGGTAAGTTAATTCTCTATCTGTATATGTTTATGCATACTAAGGTAGGCTTTCCACAGGTATTATGCTGCGTACAGACTGATAAAAGGTAACATGCAATGTATTGTGAAAGGAGCATTTTATTAATGTGAATGCAGTGTTCACGAACCGAATATGTACCTACTCACATTGTGTTTTCGGCGATAACACGCGTAGAGAATGGAGTGTGCCTATCAATTGCTGGCTCTGACGTTTGTCAGTACTTCATTATTAATAATATCTACATTATCTAATCAGATCTAAAAACGCCTCCATTAATTGTACATATGGTTTTTTTTTTATAGTGGTAGTGTGGATGGGTTGTCCGTCCACACTAGCGCTGTGACAGTGCTCGCCCCTTTGTGCTCGTTCAAAAAACCAAAAAGCACGGATTGCCCCGCGCGCAAGCGCAACTTGAAATGTTCGTAGCGTGCGCATGAAATGCACAGGTCGCGGCGCGCAAGGAATGAGAATTTGTTACCTCTCGGCTACACATGCGCGCGAATATTCGTGTCGCCCTATCGCGATAAAACTTCGTCTTCGCCCAACGGCGAAGTTGCTGGCTACATTATCGTCCTAGCAAAAGCACGTGGTATTCGGGCGAATATTCGTCGGAATCAGTGTTGCCAGATGCATTGAGCGTTTTATAATCTGTTTATAAATCTGTACCTACCTATGCCTTATTATCATGAAATCTGTATAAAATATGTATGGACAAAAGAGCTAAAATAAGTGAATTGGTTAGGTAGGATTAAATAATAAAAAAACAGTCAACTGCAAGTTGGACTCGCGCATCCAGGGTTCCAGGGCATACTTTTGATTGGACGTATAGTTATTTTACTATTCGTCTAATACCTCATAAACTAAACCGGAAAACTCAGTTTAATAGTCGAGGATAAAAAATAATATCGACGTTTGTATTAACCACTAGATGTCCCGCGCAGCTCTGCCCTCGTAATTTTCTAGTGTTTCTTTTATATGAACCTTCTCTTGACAATAACAAACACAAACAAAAAAAGAAGTAGCGAAATTGGTCTAGCCGTTCAGGCATGTTGCCGTGACCAAAGGAAACAACAGGGGGACAACATTTAAGATTATTATAATTTACTACGGAATAAGAAATCTGATATATGGCAACGCTGCTGCAACTGCAAGCCGAAGTGTAGCCAGTTCTTCGAAGTTTGTCGCGACAAAATCCTTTGATGCGTGTCAATTTACCGACAACACCGCGAAGGCATTCGTGTTCGCCCGAATACTTCGCGCTAGCACGAATTGTTTGGCCACACTTGTCGCGATAACGCGAATCTTCGCCGAAGCGTGCAGATGTAGCCCCGCTATTACAGAGTTGTTACCTTGGATAAGACATTGCACTAATGTGGACGGCATATTCTTTCATTTCATGTTATGTTGCGCAAGTCTGTACACAGCATAAGAGTAATATAGTAACGCAACCACTTTGATTAATAAAGCAATGACTGTCGTCAAACTGCGCCAAAACAATAGTCCTAATATGCGTTTACTGAAGTTAGGTACGGCATAATTACCGGCCGGTACGTATTGTGCTCGCCATCGCCACTGTATCTACAATATTGAGGTACTCTCGAATTCTCGGGTAGAAATTCGCCTAATGCCTCTGCCTCGAATCTTGCGGGCAGCGGGGCGGCGGCGGCGGCGGCGCGGGAGCGGCAGGATCTTATGCGCAAAATCAAATGGACCGGTTTTCGAAAACAGCCCGCTGCCGTCCCGCTGCCCGCAAGATTTGAGGCAGAGGACTTATGTGTCACGCGTTTAGAAAACTTCGCGGGCATGCGCCATATGTTCGCCGGCCTAGGTTTCAAGGTAAAAAAAATTTAGAAAACAAAAATCATCGATTTCAATAGACAGCACACTAAGTGTGAGCGCATATTGAGCCACTAGTCGCGGCCACTAAACGCGACCACAAGCTGCGGACGAGTTTTTACCGATTTCAATGCCGCTGCAAGAGATCTCTCTATCTCCCTAGAGAGATCTCTTGGGCCGATTGACGGTTTCAAAAATTCATAAGTTGTTGGGTACAAAGCTATATCCTACAATGTGAAAGGGGGGCGTGAAAATTTCAGTTATGGTACGTAGCTGATCGAAACACTAACGCTGTACTATGTCTGCGGTCTGTAAACACGTTCAGGATCGCACCCGCCATTAGATTTGATAAACCTCAAATCAGGTGCGGTCACAGCCAACGATTTTAGGGGGGGGGGATCATAGTTTACGGAACCGTTGGTCTAAAGCCCTGGCCGCTAGCCAATAGGTCGTGGGTTCGATTCCCACCTTGCGTCTGAGTGTTTCAAGTGCGTAACCTATTTTGGATAAAATTGTTAAGTCGTTATAAAGCAAGAATGTCAATTTGACGTGAATGAGTTTGAATTTGGGGGGGGGGGGGGGTCATGACCCCTACGACCCCCCCTTTCGGACCGCCACTGCCTCAAGTCCTCGCAAAAGAACACTGATTCCTACCAAGGATGATTCGTGAGGCTATTGAAATAAAAAAGATCGCAATTTCATTAGAAAAGATGGTTGGGTGTTACCACCGTCTTGGGATCCTGTAATAAATACATACAATTACTTAAATCCAAAATCAAGCAAAACGGGGCTTCAAGATTCTGTAAACTCTTACTGCGTAGATCGGACCAACAATAATAACTAAGAAGACATAAGGACCTTCAACATTGTTCAGTTTTGCGGTTTGTTTTTGGATCCCACTTACTTCCGTTGATCCGGGAGCCCTTTTGTAGGTCTCAGACGGTTAGGTTATAAGCATAATATAATATTAATTTTAGGTGAGGAGGGAACATCTGAAGGGGTTGTAAATGTAATGCACGCGTTGGCAGCAGCATTTGACGACTTATTTCCTAACGTGGCCATGGTGGATATAATATCCAAGGTTCGTACCAATTATGAGCATTTGTTTATTTATAATACTTTTGGCAGCCAAACTAATTAGCGCTAATTTGTTTAAATGGTAAAATTATTCTCTTCAAACCACACAAATATGTTACATTTGTCGCAGAAAATTGGCGTGATTAGGGATTTCCCGAAGTAAAGTAAATAATTAACATTACTGAACTAAAATATGTATATACCTACCTATGTTATTTGACTGCAAATATTTTTATAGCTGACTCGCGCAGCTCCGCCCGTGCTTTTTGCCCGATTGCCCCAGAACGAGGGTTATGTTTTTCGAGTGTATGTATGTATGTCTATTTCTTTTGTACGACCGACAGCCTAAAAGGCTTGATGGATTTTGACTTATATTATGTCTTTAGATTCGTCTCAGTTGTAGGAATAGACAGAGTCTATATATTTTTTCCAAAAAGTGAATATGGCAGTAGTCAGTCGGAATTTTGTATTTTTTTTACTTCCAAAAACATCAATATGGGTATCAAATGAAAGGTATTAACTAGACGAGTTGAATTATACAATGTGGGGAATACGATACTTACGACATTTAATAAAAATTGGTATACCTCTACATAGGGATATTTTGAAACCATCAAATAAATCCTTACATACAAATTAAAAAAAAAATATTTTCATACAAACTATACTGCAGAAAGACGTAATCAAAATAAAACACTATTTCTAAATCCTGTCACTAACCTGTGGTACGAGTGGCAAAGGTGCGGACGGAGATACCTATTACCTGTGCTATTACTTCGTATATTTCGACGCGATCACACCGAATAGTAACCTCTCTAGTAGGTACCTACCTAGTTATTTATGAGATTAATTACAATTACTTTTCCTAATCACATAATAGACATTCGACTGGGAACGTCGTTACAACAATTCATTTATTGTCGTATTATCCATTCCCCAGATGGTATTAATTATGTAATAATTAAATTTGAGTCCATTTTGTTTGTTCGCAGTCGGGCTTTTTATGGTTTTATTTATACTTGTTTTTAAACTGTTTTTAAGGATATTCCCAATATTTTTTGTATCTAGCTCTGAATTAGAGCTGGATTGAAATAAAAATATTCAAATCGGTCAAGTCGTTTGAGTTTTAATGATACTAACCAACAGCAATTTTTTTTAATGTACATAATATAGTATAGATATGGTGTAGGTATTTAGTAGACAGTCGCCGAGTTAATAGTAAATGGTTGAATCAAATACTTGCATCTCTTTTGTGTTAAATTTCTTACGCTATATTATGAACAGAAATAACAGCTTCCTGGAACCGTTTCTGTGTCCCGGCAATCTCAATCATGGATGAATAAATCCGCCTTTATTCTAGACTTAAGACTAGTGAAATAGTAACCTTATGACATCACACGATTGTGGCGTTTCTTGGCTGCGATTTTCTGTATGATGGAGGTACTCCACCAATTGAGCCGCTTCGGTTTGTATTGGAACTGTCGTCTCACAATATTCATAAGGTGGATCATTTTCTACAACATTGCACCACCCTCAAATTGGTTATAAATTACAGGTACACCTACCATTTCCAATCCCACAAGTGAGTGGCACAAGGAAACATTCAACGTGTGGTGACTTCTCTAATCAGTATGCAGCTATGTGCGACCTGTGCCAGACGCCCTTCAGGTAAACTTTATTGAAGTGAAACTTCTTATGCGACTTCCAAAAATGTTATCATTTAACGCGTTAGACGTTATGTGATAGGTGTTAAACTATAGGCGATAGGCGTTAAACGATAGGTGTTAAACGATAGGCGATAGGCGTTAAATTTGTTAAGGTTATGAAAGCGCTCATGTGACGCCGTCACTGAGTGAGTGGGTGAGTGGGTGAGTGGGTGAGTGGGTGAGTGAGTGGGTGAGTGAGTGAGTGAGTGGGTGAGTGAGTGAGTGACTTCGTTGACTCCGTTGACTTCGTTGACTTCGTTGACTCCGTTGACTCCGTTGACTCCGTTGACTCCGTTGACTCCGCTGACTCCGCTGACTCCGCTGACTCCGCTGACTCCGTTGACTCCGTTGACTCCGTTGACTCCGTTGCGCGGTGAGGTGGAATAGAAAGAGACAGAGCGAGAATGAAGTTTCACTTCTTCCGCGCGGAGGGACTCCACGCACGCACATTTTTTTTTGTTTTGTTTATTACAGAGCATGAGGAAAACTTTTTATCATCATCACCATATCCGTAATATACTTGTACGGGCATTATTATATCAATATTTCCTTATTGGTTCGATCAATTTAATGTGTTCTGTAACTTACTATATGAAAACATTTATATGGTTGTATGAACTTGATTTATTAAATTAAAAATTGTTAACTTCACCATTATATTCACATGCCTATTATAGGCTAAATGGAATGGAAATAAATTTGTATACATGTACTAGATCTAATTTTGTACTCCATTTAATATGAATAAATATATTTGTATTTGTATATGTACACATTTATGTAAAAATTTAGCATCTAGAAGCTGATCGCTTTAAAATCTGGGGGTCGTGCGTTCGAATTCTGCGGTGCGCAATATCTTTGTGTTCTTTACAAATAAGAACAATACAGTACAGGCCGATTACCTGGTTGTTTGTAAAGTAAGATGATACATAAGTCGGATGATGTCTCACCGGTCGTGTCGGTCTTCCGGCCCATCGAATAGCGAGAGTAGACGAAGACAGTGCACTAGTGTCTGCACAAGCACTTGTGAACTTGCTGATCTTGTCAAAGATTAGTTCATGATTAGGTCATGTTACATCTCGAAGGTTCTACATACATTTTTCTTCTGATCGTAAAACGGTTACTTTTTTTTTAATAGTTTTTTTTTTATTGTTAACAGAGCTGAAGTTGCATGGGACATCGACACAATATACCTAGCACATGACATTAGAATGCTGCACCTAAAGGATTTCGATCACTTAGATCAAAGGTAAATGATGATTTAATAGGATAGGATTTAATAGCATGGATAAACAATCACTATAGTCAAGAGTAGAGTAGTCATCATCACCAGCCGGAAGACGTCCACTGCTGAACATAGGCCTCACCCTTGGAACGCCACAATGAACGACAATTCCCTATTTGCATCCACCGGATACCTGCGACGCGCACAATGTCGTCTGTCCACCTAGTGGGAGGCCTACCTACGCTGCGTTTTCCGGTTCGCGGTCGCCATTCGAGAACCTTTCTTCCCCATCGGTTATCGGTTCTTCGAGCGATGTGGCCTGCCCATTGCCACTTCAACTCGCAGAGTCTGAGAGCTATGTCTATGACCTTGGTTCTTCGGTGAATCTCCTCATTACGGGTTCTATCCAAATATAGCTCTCTGCATACCTCGTTGTGTGACTCTGAGCTTTTATTAAAAACCAGCTGTAGAGTAGTCACAGATATAGATTTACATAGATAACGCAAGTATCACGATTTGTATTAAAACCAAGCGTGCCGACTTTACCCAGGTTTTTAATACCTTCTGTGACGTCACGGCCGACTTTAGTGGCGGGAAGTCCAAACCGATTCAAAGATACCGATGCCGCCGATGCCCCGCCGATTTTTTTTAGGTTTTACGGCCGACCGGCTACATGGCTGCAACAGCAGACGCGCGCGGACTGTTAGTTAGCGGCGACCAACCCCGACGTTTCGTCGGGGTTCGGACACGCGAAGTACATGCATTTGCGTTATCTATGTAAATCTATATCTGTGAGTAGAGTAGTGCCGAATCTTTAAATGAACTGTCGGCAACGGTGTGGCCAGGGACCTGGTGCCGTTAGTAATGGCACTGCAGCACAACACGTGGTTCGAGGGCGTGTGCGGGGACGGCGTGCGCGCGGGCGGCGAGGCGTGGGAGAGCGTGTGTCGCGTGGTGCGCGGCGCGCGGCCCGCGCCCGCCCGCCTCTCGTGGCGCGGCGCCGCGCTCCGACACGACCACGCCGCGCGCCTCGGACACGCGCTCGCACGCGCGAGGCACGCGCCCGCACTGCACACCATCGACTTCTCACAGAACCACATCGAGGACAAGGGTACGCTCACAACACTACACCATCACCATACACACCACATACATAGTGGTGGTATACACCATCGATAACCTGGACTTGAGAGTTTCATTTCATGAACCCCTGAGCCCTGACCTTGAAGCGTTTTATTGGGAGCGTTGTTCATTGTGTGTAGTGTGCATTGTACATGTTATTGCGTTAGGTCATTTCATAGATAAGAGTATGGTATATATGTATATGGTATTTTTCCCTTGCAAATTTCTTTCTTAATCTAGTTTGGAATCGAATGCAGACTTGATGACCGGTGGCCTGCTAAAGACAATTGGTAGGGTTGAGTATGGCATATTAGACCCTACTGGCCCTATTTGGCTGGCCACCGGTCAGTCATCAAGTCTGCGTTCATACAATTATTGTTCAATTTTTGATTTTGTAAAGAAAAACAGGGTATACACACATACTCTCGAAAAAAATAACTACTATATATTTTGTGACATAACCTTCCTCCTGGGGCATTCGAGCAATGAATCCCTACTACCCTTGGTCATGTCACCACTTGAGAACGACTTTACCGATTTTTTATGTGTGCCAGATGCGCGAAACAGTTAGTTCCATCAAGTTTCAGATATGGCCATCCACGCACACAAAAATAAATCAAAAGTGGCCAAAAAAGATCAATTATAAATCAAGAAGTACATAGTAAACAATGACTGTATACTATATTTAAATTTTGTTCGCACCTTTATCGCTTTCGCCGGCCGTGAGTCACATGCGGTTTTTCGAATGATGGTGACGTTATGCCTATTGTTTGTATTCATAGGTGCTATTAGTATACTGAGCGGGCTCGCGAACAATCTCGACGGGCTGCGGCATGTAGCGATGTCGCAATGCGGTTTGACGGGGAAAACCGTGGTGCACCTGGCCACCATGCTCAATGACAACCCGTGCCATCTGTCCACACTCTCCCATTTAGATCTATCTTATAATAATTTGAAGGATGACGTACATGTAAGTTGAGAGCGACTTGTTCGTTTATACGTGCTTAACTTTTTGAGGTTTTATGCACCTTGATGAAATTGCTTTAATTAAAAATTTAATTACTTATATGTACAATTGGCAATTACTAATTGTTATTACACTTTCTCTTTTCAGAATTTATATAATTTCCTAGCACAACCAAATGTATTAACATATTTAAATTTGACGAATACGGAAACAACCTTAGAAAATGTAAGTACACCTATGAAGAACACTTTGGATAAGGTATAAATGCAATCCTTCGGAGTCGCTGGACGCTCGGGGTGTGGGTCCTTTGAGCGTCCATTGAGTACGGCGGCGACTCCGAGGAGGACGGCGGCGGGGTTGCGACCCCCGTCCCCGTGAGTACCGTGTCAGGTTCCCGGGGGGCTACAATGCGCCCCCCGGCGGTGGGCTCAAAGGCAAGGCATTGAGGGCCCCTGGTGCAGAACCCACCGGAGAGCCCTGGGATCCCCCCTCATGTGCCGATGCGACAGCCGCGGGGATTTTAGTGGATAAGAATCCCCACATACCCCGGTCGAGCCCCACAGCTCCCGGGGATCTCTGGAAGATTTCCCCCGCGTCAAAAAAAAAAAGTTATAAATGCAATAACAATAATTGTTGTGCATTAAATATAGACGAAGTTGTAATAGAAATGACAAAATAATTAGTAAGCAATATCTATTACAGGTTCAGCTGTTTATTTGTCAGTGGTTTTTATCTGTTTTGATTGTAACTGTATATCGGCTTCGTTATTAATTTTTATTACTCAATTGTTGATTGTTTTGTTGCGTGTCACTTCTTTGTATGTTTCACCGGTAACACGCAGTGACACATCGGGTCATGCGATTAGATATTACGTAAAGGCGGTCGCTTGCATAAACTAACATTTAATTATTTTATTCGATACACTATCGGATTTTTAAGGCTTGGTTGAAAGTAATCCCTAATACTAGATCTAATTTTGTACTCCCTTTAATATGAATATTATATTAGATTTGATTTCTTAATATACTTACTATGTATAATTAGATTGCATATAAAAATTTGTAACTTTTGTGCTCACAATCCGTTGGGACAAAATACTGACACGACCGGGGAGAGGTCAGAGGTAGGACTGACTTTTTGCTTGTCCATCTGACACATCAATCATTTCACTTTCCAGAGAATCTGGTGATCGGCCTGCATATTGACAGGGCCCGTCGGTCTAGTGGGTGAACCCCTTAAGCCCCTTATCCGCTACCCAGTAGGTCGCCACGTCGTGTCTTAGTGTTTTTATCTATATCGGCTGACTGGTTGAACATGGGACATACTCAAGGATATAACAATTCAAGGTCTTAAGTAATGTATAAGAAAGTTAAATGAAATTAACCCTAATAAGTAACAAAGAAAAACTTAATTACAATAATGTGCAATCTTGCACTAGATGTCTTCAGTCGTCATGCTACTTTTTACAAAGAAAGAGATAGCCGACTGTAGAGATTTAAACAAATAAATAGGTAATCGCTGCGTACCGAAAATCTGTTTAGAGGCGCTCGCGGGTGAGTGTCCATTTTTGATTGATAATTGGGTCAAATATTAAGTACCTACTTTATTACATACTAGCTGACCCACGCAGCTCCGCCCGCGCTATGTTTACATTAACTAAACTTTCAATATATACATTCACATAGAATACAAAACCTCCTTTTTTAAAGTCAGTTAATAACTTGGACCCACTTTATACTTGCCATCCGAAGCACGGAGACGTTTAGTTCAAATGGCGTTAAACGGTCACCCATCTATTTAATGACCTTACCTAACGTTGCTTAACTTGATCGATTTCCAAACATTGTTAACAACTCTCTATGAGTGTTCCCTTACAAATATTTATTATAATTATGATGAAAAATTGTTAAAACCGGAGCAAGCGTATAACCAAGTACACATTGTGAGTTTAATCCCCTCTCCCAAGGGAACCGTGCCGAATGTCGGGATAAAAAGTATCCTATGTCCTACCTCGGAGTATTGACTCAAATCATGCCAAGTTTCGTTTCAATCCATCCAGTAGTTTCGGCGTGATGCTCAGCCGAGATACAGACAGACAGACAAAAATAAAAAATAAAACATTTTTGGCTTTAGTATCGGTTATAGAATGCCCTCCAAATATAATATTCAAAATATCTTCAATGTTCAGAATTGGACCTGTTACAGTTTTATTATAAGTATAGATTTAGGACCAGAATTGAGTACTGATCGCGCTGTAGTAATATGTCCCATGTTCAGCCAGTCACGTGGTCTATTTACAGAATTTATTTTTTGACAAAAAAAAAACGGATTAGGTATATTGTGACGGTGTCGCGTTGTTGGTGGGTGTGTAGATGTGGGGCGCTTTGTTGCGCGGGTGTGCTGCCCGACTGGCGTCGCTTCGAGCGGCGCGCAACCCGTGGTCGGCGGCGAGACGGGCGCGCGACCCTCCACCTTCCTTCCGACAGTTCTTCACCGCCGCGCTCGCGATCACGGACCTCGACTTCTCCTACTGCAAGATGCCGCCAGACGCGCTCAAGTACGTCCTTCCCCCTATCTTCTCAAATTGATATAATTGGCGCGTTGTGACAGTATTATACAGGTGTGGGTTAGGAGTTAGGATTATGTCAATTGATGAAAAATAGATTAATAATTCAGTGGTTAATAACTAAAAGATAATTAATGATTCATGATTAACGTTCAGCCAGAATAAGAGCTCTCGAGCGCTCAGAATAGGTCCCAAGATTGTCAACCGCGCGTGCTCTTGTTTACCTACTTTGCGCGAAGATCGGATCCAGACGGGGTTATTTTATAGTGACCGTTGCACACGGGATTTCTTTTCGTACCAAACATAAAAAATATTTCATAATTTTAAGTCTATGCAGAACCACATGCCGTAGATACCTTAACTACATTAACGTTAACCATTCACGGCCCTACTTATCGGCTGGTTGGAGGACGCCATGTTGTTTCTGGACAGTGTATGGCTGCTTCCAGCGTGACATCTTACATTAGGATACAACACGTCCAGCGAGGTGGCCGGTATGCAAGACTGGTTAATAGTGTACATAAGTGTGAATGGATATGGGATATGGTTTGGTTCACTTTGGCATAGCTGGGTCCTATTGTTGGGCCCCTTTCTGTAATAGTTAGAAACGATGGTTGCTACCAGCTGTCCTGGATCGATTCTAACCTAGAATAATCACATACTAAAACATGATTTTATGTCTGGTGTCTCGAATCCAAGGCCCATGAATACATTTACCAGTAGAGATGTCAAATTTTACTCAACAAAGACGACCTGATCGAAATATAATCACTTACTTGATCACTATTTCTTCAAGGATTATCGATAATACGTGATTTCAATTCGTGTTTCTTTTACCCATATTTTTAGGATATTTGACCAGCATTTTTTGCTACATACTGACACATCTATGCACCTTGTTGAAATATTGTACGACACACTGAACCGCCTCAAAGTCGTCTAAAGTCATTGCTCCAATGATCATGGATAATGAACAGTTTAGAAACGTCGAGAACGTTAAAAAAATATACCTTGATAAAAGACGTAAAATCAGTTCTATTTATTGGCTTTAAATTATTTACTAATAGACCTGATTCGACGAGCGACTCAAAATTATAATTTAAATAGTACAGTCATAAATGTCTTCGAATACTTATATGTCGTAATCAAGAAAGATGCATGTGACTAAAAATACAAAAATATTATGCTTTGCCGCCAGTAATTATTTGTAAACATCCAGCGTTATATAAATGTTAGCGGTGGTGATGTATTGTTTGTGCGTTGGACAGTCAGCGAAAGAGTGTGTTTCAGGAGCCTCCTCTTAGGTTTGGCTTGTAATGAGAGTGCGGCGGGCGTGCAACTGAACTTGTCCGGAGTACTGTCGTCTTCACAAGCCGCACACGTATTAGAATCTTGCATACACGGCGTTAGATGTTTGCAATCACTCGACCTCTCAGATAATAGTGAGTATTAGTGTTAGATTTTTCATTAATTCGTTCGCTGTATAATGTATTATTTACCGAGTTTCAGAAGTGACATAAAATATAGGCTTCCAAGAAATGGCAGGCCACTGATATTGGTCATTAATTTTTGTCATCGAGTTTGGTTTACCTTGCTGGAATTTTTATCCATCCTGCCTACCTGTGTGCTCCCAATACGGTTGTGAGTATTTTACGTTTTATAATTATTTAGAACTATTTTTTTTCAGGTATGGAATTCGAGTTGTCTGGGATAGTAAGAGCAATAGGAAAAAATCATTCCATCACACATTTATCTTTAAGTAAATTAACGGGGAAACGGTCGCACGCGCCGCCGTTAATACAGGTACCCACTTAAAATATTAAATTATTATTTTTCTTACAAACATTTAAATGGTGAATTGAATATCGCGTGTTTATTAACATTTGACAACTCTTTATAGGCTCTAGTCCACGTTCTACAGGAACCAGATACGGCGTTGACGTCATTAGATCTTAGTGATTGTAAACTTAAGGTATATAAAATTAGACATTACACCGATTTGCTTTGGTTTCGGCTAGGATTTAATGATGAATTTATTTATTTCAGGGCGATTTGTATGGATTATTGAATGCATTAGGAGGTGCAAGAAGGTTACGGACGTTAGACGTTGGAGGGAACTTGGCGGGGGATGCGGGCGCACGTCTCCTAGCTAAAGCTTTACAGTGCAATTGCACGTTACAAACTCTGTATATAGATCGGAACGCATTTAGTTTACAAGGTGAGTGGTACGTTTTACTTATCAAGTATTCAAGTTCCCTTTAAAACTCGTGTGAAAAAAAGATTGGCCGCCGAATACGGCTTTCTTTTTTTTTGTCGTATAGTTAGTGGTCAACCTGGTGTCATAGTTATCCAAGCTGCTCTTAGGCGTCTGACTTAGCTTAATGACGACAACCAGAAACTACTTTTTACCTACCCTCCGAAGCACGGAGACGCTCAGTTCAAATGCCACTGAACGGTCACCCATCTAAGGAATGACCTTTCCTGACATTGCTTAACCATCTGCACGTTTACCGAACAGTGATTACAACTGGATATGACCGCCTCCGAATACGGCCTGGAGAACAATAGTGTTATTAGTGAACTAGCGACCCGCCCCGGCTTCGCACGGGTACAATGTAGATACTAATGTGGTAAAACCCAGTCTGGAGTTATTTTTAATATAATGAGCGCACAAAAATAATCTTTAAATTTCTCGACTTTTCTCTACTATAATATGCATGTATGTATACTACATAATATAAACCTTCGTCTTGAATTACTATCTATTGCTTAAAACTGCATTAAAATCCGTTGCGTAGTTTAAAAGATGTAAAGGTGTAGCATCGGTGGGCAGGTTTGACGGATATAGCGACGGCGCTGCGGCGGTCTGTGAGCGTGCGGCGCGTGGAGTTCCCCGGCTGCGACGCGGCGGCCGGCGGCCGCGGGGCCAGCGAGCGAGTCGCGCAACTCTGGCGTGAACTGCACGAACGGTAACTATACGTATACAGTAGTCAACGTATCATTGTGTCTCTGAAGTTGGCTGCAAGACGCTGCGCAGTAGCCATTTTTGTATTCAAACTCACAATACTTACGAAATGTTTCGCTAATCCTAACTTCAGAGACACAAAGATCCGCAGTGACTCCTGTACATTATTAACCTTCGACAAAAAATAGTAGGTATTTGGTTTAGGTAGATTGTTTTAAAGGAGAATGCCCATTTTCTTAGGGGATTTGGGCCAATTACAAAATTTGATGAACCTTTCTAATTTTTTGCCTGTTTGATAAGGTAAATATTCTAGTTTCGTATTATGCAAACAGTTTCTTTTTCTGTACCCGAGAATAAGAGAAATTTGTATTTTTCGATTCAGAAAGTAAGTATAATATGAACATATTCCCATAAAAATGAACATATTGAAATTGATAAATTATACGTATCGCGTTTAGAAAACGCAACAATAACATCAATATTAAGGAACAGCTGTAATTTGTATCCAATTATTACATTTGATCGACGGCCTCCGAATAAAGAAGTATTGTGGGGGGCAGGCTATCGAGCAACTGCAATCCGGCACAAGCGCATCGGTTGCGCGCGCTAGCGCTGGAGCGAGCGTGGGCGGGCGGCGAGGCGGCGGCCGCGCTAGCTGCACAAGCGGCCGCCGCGCTGCCGCCGCCGCCATTGCCCGCCGCACTCGAGCGCGCCGCCGCCGCCGCGCACCAGCTGCTACACCAGTACCTGCAGGTGACACACACGCACACACCTACAGGCAGCAGTACCTGCAGCACAAGCGGCCGCCGCGCTGCCGCCGCCGCCATTGCCCGCCGCACTCGAGCGCGCCGCCGCCGCCGCGCACCAGCTGCTACACCAGTACCTGCAGGTGACACACACGCACACACCTACAGGCAGCAGTACCTGCAGCACAAGCGGCCGCCGCGCTGCCGCCGCCGCCATTGCCCGCCGCACTCGAGCGCGCCGCCGCCGCCGCGCACCAGCTGCTACACCAGTACCTGCAGGTGACACACACGCACACACCTACAGGCAGCAGTACCTGCAGCACAAGCGGCCGCCGCGCTGCCGCCGCCGCCATTGCCTGCCGCACTCGAGCGCGCCGCCGCCGCCGCGCACCAGCTGCTACACCAGTACCTGCAGGTGACACACACGCACACACCTACAGGCAGCAGTACCTGCAGCACAAGCGGCCGCCGCGCTGCCGCCGCCGCCATTGCCCGCCGCACTCGAGCGCGCCGCCGCCGCCGCGCACCAGCTGCTACACCAGTACCTGCAGGTGACACACACGCACACACCTACAGGCAGCAGTACCTGCAGCACAAGCGGCCGCCGCGCTGCCGCCGCCGCCATTGCCCGCCGCAATCGAGCGCGCCGCCGCCGCCGCGCACCAGCTGCTACACCAGTACCTGCAGGTGACACACACGCACACACTTACAGGCAGCAGTACCTGCAGCACAAGCGGCCGCCGCGCTGCCGCCGCCGCCATTGCCCGCCGCACTCGAGCGCGCCGCCGCCGCCGCGCACCAGCTGCTACACCAGTACCTGCAGGTGACACACACGCACACACCTACAGGCAGCAGTACCTGCAGCACAAGCGGCCGCCGCGCTGCCGCCGCCGCCATTGCCCGCCGCACTCGAGCGCGCCGCCGCCGCCGCGCACCAGCTGCTACACCAGTACCTGCAGGTGACACACACGCACACACCTACAGGCAGCAGTACCTGCAGCACAAGCGGCCGCCGCGCTGCCGCCGCCGCCATTGCCCGCCGCACTCGAGCGCGCCGCCGCCGCCGCGCGCCAGCTGCTACACCAGTACCTGCAGGTGACACACACGCACACACCTACAGGCAGCAGTACCTGCAGCACAAGCGGCCGCCGCGCTGCCGCCGCCGCCATTGCCCGCCGCACTCGAGCGCGCCGCCGCCGCCGCGCACCAGCTGCTACACCAGTACCTGCAGGTGACACACACGCACACACCTACAGGCAGCAGTACCTGCAGCACAAGCGGCCGCCGTGCTGCCGCCGCCGCCATTGCCCGCCGCACTCGAGCGCGCCGCCGCCGCCGCGCACCAGCTGCTACACCAGTACCTGCAGGTGACACACACGCACACACCTACAGGCAGCAGTACCTGCAGCACAAGCGGCCGCCGCGCTGCCGCCGCCGCCATTGCCCGCCGCACTCGAGCGCGCCGCCGCCGCCGCGCACCAGCTGCTACACCAGTACCTGCAGGTGACACACACGCACACACCTACAGGCAGCAGTACCTGCAGCACAAGCGGCCGCCGCCGCCATTGCCCGCCGCACTCGAGCGCGCCGCCGCCGCCGCGCACCAGCTGCTACACCAGTACCTGCAGGTGACACACACGCACACACCTACAGGCAGCAGTACCTGCAGCACAAGCGGCCGCCGCCGCGCACCAGCTGCTACACCAGTACCTGCAGGTGACACACACGCACACACCTACAGGCAGCAGTACCTGCAGCACAAGCGGCCGCCGCGCTGCCGCCGCCGCCATTGCCCGCCGCACTCGAGCGCGCCGCCGCCGCCGCGCACCAGCTGCTACACCAGTACCTGCAGGTGACACACACGCACACACCTACAGGCAGCAGTACCTGCAGCACAAGCGGCCGCCGCGCTGCCGCCGCCGCCATTGCCCGCCGCACTCGAGCGCGCCGCCGCCGCCGCGCACCAGCTGCTACACCAGTACCTGCAGGTGACACACACGCACACACCTACAGGCAGCAGTACCTGCAGCACAAGCGGCCGCCGCCGCGCACCAGCTGCTACACCAGTACCTGCAGGTGACACACACGCACACACCTACAGGCAGCAGTACCTGCAGCACAAGCGGCCGCCGCCGCCATTGCCCGCCGCACTCGAGCGCGCCGCCGCCGCCGCGCACCAGCTGCTACACCAGTACCTGCAGGTGACACACACGCACACACCTACAGGCAGCAGTACCTGCAGCACAAGCGGCCGCCGCCGCGCACCAGCTGCTACACCAGTACCTGCAGGTGACACACACGCACACACCTACAGGCAGCAGTACCTGCAGCACAAGCGGCCGCCGCCGCGCACCAGCTGCTACACCAGTACCTGCAGGTGACACACACGCACACACCTACAGGCAGCAGTACCTGCAGCACAAGCGGCCGCCGCCGCGCACCAGCTGCTACACCAGTACCTGCAGGTGACACACACGCACACACCTACAGGCAGCAATACCTGCAGCACAAGCGGCCGCCGCGGTCTTTATACAAGAAGAGCTATGTACTGTTCCGTAGTCTTATTTATCATACCTAAAGTTTCTGTGTGGCTCGAAGGACCAAAAGGTTTTTTGATAATGATATTTATTCATATGAGATTATTTTGGACGACATTATAGTATGTGCTGATTGATTTAATATGATAAAATGATATTCATGAGTCGATTGCTTGGGTGTTTGATTGAATTGAATGTAATCAGGCACTAAACTCCTTCACAACTATGGCTCGATAGGCACTCGGTGCTCGATTACTTACACCGGACTACTATCTACTTTACCTTTGAAGAGGTGGGGGCTTGGAGCCATCATATTCTTCTAACACTAATCTAAATTTTAATAGTCTGCTAGATGGATCTTTCATTCCAAAAAGATACACTAACGGTTTATGGTCTGTCATTATTGTAAAATTACGACCATAAACGTAGGGTCTAAAATATTTAACTGACCAAACTATAGCAAGTAGTTCTTTTTGTATAGTTGGATAATTCCTTTCGGCTTTATTCAAAGGTCTACTAGTATACGCAACGGGTCGCAAGTCTTTATTACACAAAACAGCTCCAATAGCATTACCAGAAGCATCGGTCTGTATTACAAATTCATTTTGCTCAGAAAAGTCTGGGTATTGTAAAATTGGAGGAGATATTAAACAATTTTTTAAAAATATAAATGCTTCTTGGCATTCATTTGTCCAAATAAATGGTTCATTTTTTCTACTTAATTTATTTAGTGGCATAGTTATTTTCGCAAATGAATCAATAAATTTACGATAATAATTACAGAACGCTACAAATCGTTTTACTTCATCTGCATTTTTAGGAGTTGGGTAATTTTTTAATATTTTTATTTTTTCTGGATCTGGGGAGACTCCCTTCTCCGAAACTATATGACCTAGATATAAAATTTCCTTCTTTAAAAATTCACATTTTTGTGGGTTTAATTTTAAATTAACTTTTCTAAGTCTTTCCAATACAGATATCAAATTTTGATTATGCACATTTAAATTTCTCCCAAATACAATTAAATCGTCTAAATAAATGAAACATTTATCAAATGCTAGTCCAGACATTGCTACAGACATCATTCTGCTGAAAGCACCAGGACTTGACTTTAATCCCATGGGTAAACGTTTCATCTGATACTGACCAGTACTAGTACTAAAAGCTGTTAGTTTTCGACTATTGGAATCCAAGGTCATTTGATAATAGCCTTGGTAAAGATCAAGATGTGTGAAATAAATAGCACCAGATAGAGAATCTAAAATTTCATTAATGTTTGGCAAAGGAAACTTATCATCACAAACTACTTCGTTTAATTTCCTGTAGTCTATTACTAATCGCCATTTCTTTTCTTTTCCTTCTGAACTTTTCTTTGGAACTAATAAAATAGGACTAGACCATTCGCTATTGCTTTCCTCTATTATATCATTTTCTAACATGTTACTAATTTGTTTACTTATTTCGGGTCGTAACGCTTGCGGTAAACGATACGGCTTAGTATATATAGGGGATGTATTAGGTTTTATAACTATAGACTGTTCGTAAATATTTGTAGTTGTTGCTTTGTCTCCTTTTACGTGAAAAACATCAGAATATTTAGCACAAATTGACTCAATTGACTTCTGTTCCTCTTCATTTAAATAGTTTAAATTCAATTCTGACAGCAATGTTTTAACTCTTTCTACGTTAATATCACATTTATTAAATGCGCAAATATTATAGTCACTTAAAGATTGTAAATCTGGTATAAAAGATTGTAAATATATGTCCGTTTCATTAACGTTTAATATTTTTATTGGTATCCTGTTATTTTTCACTCTTGCTATAGAATTTGCAAGAAAAACATTATTTTGCAACTCTCTCCCGCATACTATAACATCTTCATTTGACTTATTTTCTACATAAATATAATGTATAGATTCGGAACGTGCTGGAAGTGACAAATTATATTTATTTCTGTCATGTTCCTCTATAAATGTCAAATTATATTCATTCTTGCCAATGCTTATCGTTAATATGTTTGTATTTATATTAATTATTGCCTTATATTTAATAAGAAAATCTAAACCTAATATTCCATCGGCTTTTAATGGTATGTTATCAATTATTAGAAAATCATGTTGAAATTGTATTTTATTTTCATTAATTAAATTTAAGTTTACGTAACCTTGTGAACGTTTCTGTCCACCTATACCATTAATTAAAGTATAGTCTCTTTTTACTAAAGTTCCGTTTGGTAATACTCCACTTTTAATAACTGATAGTGTAGCACCCGTATCAACAAGCCAATAGTATCTAATATTATTGACATAAAAAACTACATATTTTGCGTTACTATTAAATGATAAAATAATATTTTTAAGATCGAAAAAACTGGTTTGGGCTAATAACGGAAGTGTCAGTATTGTTAATTTCATGCGATTTTTCGTTATCTTCTACCGGAAACAAATTACGAGACCCACGGTTATTTATATTACCGTGGCTTCTTCCTCTTTGACCATTATAAAATGTCGATGGTGCGCGATAATTACCTCTAAAATTATTACGTCCTGCTTGATAACGATAATTACTGCTACGATATTGACCATAATTAGCGTTATTCCTTTGATATTGGTAACCTCGCGGACGCCTAGTATTATATAATCCTCGTCCTTGCTTAGATGCATGCATAATGTCACCTGTTACTTGGTCGACAGGCGTATCTTCGTCCTTTGCTGCTTGTATCGCATCTTTGAGGCTGCTGTAGTTGCGAGCGCTGATGATCGTAGACAGCCGGGAGCTGCGCAGGCCATCTGAAAACCGTTTTATTGCCAATCGTTCATTTAAAGGTTTCAACACCGAATATGCATCAGGCTTTCCGACTGCCTGAGCAATAGTCATATCTGTAAATAATTTTTCTATTGTAGTTCCATAACTGTCTATAGATTTTAAGCCTTGTTTAGTATTTAAAAGTTGCGTCTGTATGGCTACAAAAGATTTTGTAGGCAGTAAATGACGCCTGAGGTCATCAATAAGGTCTTTTACTGTAACATAAGAACTTGAAACGCGTAATTTGGCATTTTCCGACAGTCTACTTTTTAAAACAAATTTAATCAACGAAGATTTACCTTTTTCCTCCGCTATCATGTCCGCGTACATCTCGACGGAGTCAATCAGTCGCTTTGTTGTCTCTTCTGTACCGTCCATAGCTGGAATCAAACTACACGCTACTTTTAAATCAAACTCCATATTGTCTGATTTCATTTTAGATTTCCTACACAAAATATCAATTTCGTCGTATACCTTCTGGATTTTATTAAATAGTTCAATAGCTGACGCTATTAATTCCGAGTCCTTACTAGTTTTTAAAGACGAAAAAATAATTGTACATTTATCAAAAATATCCTTCGATTCACTTAACTTAACCTTAGTACTTTTACATGTATACCTACTTTGGCCTTTCTTGATCAAATATTTTCTTATTTCTATTAAAACATCGTAATATTCCAGTAAACTATCTATCATATTTTAAAAATAATTATTTTGTACATAAACATTATTATATTTTATGGCATATCCATATTAGTCTTACTCCATACAACATTACGTGCAATGCGCGGAATGCGCTGCGTTGCAGTTTACGCGAGCGGTATCATATTCGATGAGTGATTGTGCACGGCTTAAGCTACTTTTAATTTATACGTTATGAAATATGATATCTATTAGCAAACTTAATCACCATTAATGAATTAAAATTAAAGTTCAAAAGTATTTTTAAGACATAGTATGGCACTTTAATAGTTAAATGTTTTTCACTGCACTTTATATTTAAAAAAAAAATAACTCACGTAAAGTCACGCTGCTGTGATATAGGTACCCAATTTAAACCGGTTCATCACCAGGTCCTCGGCCACGTGCTCGGAGTGATGTCGTCAGCCCTATCTCGCGTTGCATCCAGCGGCGATGGCACTTTGCGTAGGCACGTCCCGCAAAGTATAGTAGTGATAAAACCACTATGCCCACCACCAGGAATACGCCTATATGAAGGATGTCCATGCGGCGACCGATGTCCTTTAATACCGCGTCATTGCTGCCAGCCGCATTCTGGCTCAGGAACACATCTTCTTTTCCAACTGATGCTCTACACATGGTTGACGACAAAACCTGGTGACCCTGACCTTCTGTCTGGCAGTGTCGCCATGAAGAGGTGGGGGCTTGGAGCTTCAATTAAACACGTCTGCTTGCTTGCAAGTCATGATTTATTCTATCGTAAAATACACTATGACGGAAACTACAAACTAAGTGATATTCTAAACCTAACCTAAAGGTCTGTACACACATACACTTCACCTTTATTATTGAGTGCTTGCAAGCGCTTCAGAGGTACAAGGTTCCGTGAGTTTGAACAGAGTACTTAAATGGAAGTTTGTCATCAGCGATGCGGCGAAGTGTTTGCGGCTATGGGCGGCGGTGGTATCAGCGGAGAACTAGTCACTTTACAGTCAGTCCGCGACGCGATGGCACCTTGCAATACCACCTTACAAGACCTTCTCAAGTAAGTGTTTAACGATAGTAAGTAAACATTCCATTGAGCGTTTATAAAAACCAGATGTACTAGACTACAAAGCGATCCCATCTATTTTTTGGGTCCGATTTCTTTTGTTTATTCTAAAATACAAGCGTAACATATGAATACATAGTTTAGCTTGGACTCTCATTGAGTCACTCTATGTAAAATTGAGTTTGTAGAACCAGCGTAGGCTTTGTGGTCAACTGCTGTGGCATTATTTCATTTACCATATTATACAACGTGTTAATGTAATAACGCGAAACCTCAGACAACCCAACTTTGTTTTTAAAGATATTTGTCTTTTATAGTAACACATCTATTCTGTTTGTTAATTGTTAATAACTCCATAATCATGCGTGTTGTATGCGCTCACTCGAGGTTAATAAACTCTCACCGCCTACGTGTTCATCAGAGTGCCTTAACTTTAAATAAAAGTAATAATGGTAAATAATTAAAAATTTGGGCTGGGAGTGGTAAATAAATAAAAATATGGTAAAAATTAACTTATATTAAAAGGTACTGTAATCAATTCTTCTCTAGATACTGAACTATATAGTTTCACGTTATGCGTTAATTCGTTAACACATTGTATTTAACTCAATCTATAAAACAATCATTAAGGAACGACTGTGATTCCCTAGGTTTTATTTCCGCCATATTCATTGCTTCTTCTTATATTATTAGTAGCTATTAATATGTCTATACAGTCAAGCAGTGGAGAATCTGGCGCTACTAGCGTGTGAAAACCTAGACAACATTGACAGCGAGCCGATGCCAAGCACTGACATACCAGATTTACTGACGCCCATTTCACATTCTGGGGTGAGTTTACTGTCTTTAATTCACCTTCTATGGGATTTAACTAATCATTATTATTATCATTTTCAAATTACATAATCACAAGGTATATAATGATATATACAACGAGTGGTCATTATGTTGGATGACATATTTGATTTCATGAAATATTACTGATGTTTAATTATGACTATGACAATGCGATACAACTGTGTTGTATAATTTCATAGTTTTGTAGATAACTGTACACTCGCGGTCAGAAAAAAATATACCAATTTGCAAAATAAGCCTTTGCTGCTCGCTATAAGACATTTTTTTATATGTAACTTAGTAACGAGACTATTAGACCTTTACCTAAAACGTTGGTAATAGTAAACGTCACGGGAGTGGCAGTACATTGCCACTCGTCATCTGAAACATTATTATGTTCTTTGATTCCAGTAACAAGTAATTATTGTCTTTAGGGTGGTTAAAATTCTCTGACTGCAACTGTACATATCCGACAAATGTTTAAATTCTTCTGAGAATGAATAAGAAACAGTAATAAGAAATACATCGAAAGAATGATGTAAATAACAATATTATAAATACATATTTTGTGTAGCATGCTAATTATTTTATGTTGATTACATGCTATCTAGAAGTTGGATTATTTAAACTTGGTAAGACATCAATATTTATAATTGACCCGCAGATCCTTTTAACTAACAAAATTAAGCGGTTTAAATATATGTAAATTCGAGCGAGCAGTGACGGTTCTTATTGCGTGTGGTTCAGTTTTTACTGAATAGGGCTTAGGTTATGTCTCTACTCGAGGCAGATTTTGCTATAAACTAAAACTGCAACATCATTCTTTCATACATCTTTCCTGAGCCTTGAGCAGCTTTATCACAATCAATTTTAAAATGTACAATTTAAAAATATGTATTTATGTTTATGTCCTATCTTCTTGTCTTTCTAGCAAAAATATTCGTTGTAAATGGATTGTACGTGTCACTACAGCAGTAACGTCACTTATGCCAAGCCTATATTTTTCTAACTTGTAACTTTGAAGCGATAAATCACAGACAATAATTCAGATATACACAAAAAATAAGACTCGGTTTCTTATCTATAATGCAGGCAAGTGCTTCATAAAAATATAACTATGTACAGTATTAAGTGTATTTTTTAGCTATATATGTGTATTGTTTCGAGAAGACGAGCAAGATGTTCGCTTGATGGTTAGCCGCTTAGCACCTGAGAGAGTTATTAAGTCCCTTTTGCCCAGTAATTTCACCAGCTACAATGCCGGATTCACCGGAACATAGCAATGTTTACGAATACTTTACAGCGGAATATATTTATAAGAATATCAGTGCGGTATTACCTGCTTACTAAACACATACTCGAGGGACTTACCAAATTTGAAATAAGCAATTGTCACTTAATAGGTGTTGGCATTCATTGGCAGTAACGAATGAAAACGTATTCAATTCATATTTTGAGCATTGACGTCTTGGTCGGTTACGGTTTAAAACATTGGCAAATATTTTGAATTAAGAATTCATACGTATTTTGTGATCATATTTCTCGAATCACAAAAAATAGATCAGTCGGTATAATAGTACATTATTCACCGAAAGAAGGAAGTGTCCGATTACCAACTAGGATGCAGGTTATATTTATTATCATACAAAGAAAATCTAGTGGCCAGTACCTATCACTATGCCCTCGAATATTTTTACCACACCACGCCTCACGCCGCCTCGTTAGTAAAACACTTTCCGAGCAAGGTGTAGTGTAAAATAGATCTATGTGTGTCGGTGAGTTTGTGACGGGGGAGAATGTGTTACGTATAGGCGACGCCGTTGGGTGGGAGACGGCGCGAGCGTGGGTTACGGCGAGTGCGGCCCAAGTCCGTGGCGGAGCAGCAATGTAGCAGCAACGAGATGCTGTCCCTGCCGCCACTACACGCGGAGGCCGCAGATTCGCTCGCCGACCTACCAGCCCACACGCTCAGACACCTCGTCAAAGGACGACCTAGACGGGCTAAAACTAGGGCGCCCACACGACCTATCACGGATCAATCGCAAGATATCGATGAAGGTATGCTCAGCTGTAGTAGTAAGTTTTAAGTACGTTTAGCAGGCAGTGGTACAAATATCCGCGGGATATTGTATACGACGTCAAGTGTCTGTATACTGGCTAACGGAAAGTTGTAAACGGAAGCTGTACAATGCAACTGAATATTTTCTTATTGTCAGCACCACCACCACGTGGTCTCATTTATCATCATTCAAAAAACTCAGCATATTTGCGTATCATTTTAAGGTTCGGTTCTAGATCGTACATTAATGGTCCTTCAAGGCGGATTTGCACACCCAACAACAAATTGTTGTTTGTTCACTTTGTTGGTTTACAAACTATTAATTTTTCTGGTTCAATCACAGATATAGATTTACATAGATAACGCAAATGCATGTACTTCGCGTATCCGAACCCCGACGAAACGTCGGGGTTTCTCGCCGCTAACTTACAGTCCGCACGCGTCTGTAGTTGCAGCCGGTGGGGAGTAAAAACTAAATAAAATCGGCAGGGCATCGGCGGCATCGGTGTCTTTGAATCGGTTTGGCCTTCCCGTCACGAAATTCGGCCGTGACGTCACTGAAGGTGTTAAAAACTTGGTACAAAAGTCGGCACGCTTGGTTTCAATACAAATCGTGATACTTGCGTTATCTATGTAAATATATATGACGGGCCCGTTGGTCTAGTGGTCAGACACCCTGCCTGCTAACCAATGGGTCGTGGGTTCGATTCCCGTCAAGTGTCTGGATGTTGTTTGTCTATTTAAGTATGTATTTACAAAAAAAAAAAGTATATAAGTATTAGTATCAGTTGTCTGGTTTCCATAGTACAGGCTCTGCCTAGTTTGGGATCGGATGACCGTGTGTGGATTGTCCCAAGATATTATTATTATTATATTATATCTGTGGGTTCAATTATATATGTATTTGTATTTCGCAGAAAGTTTTTTTGCGTTCCTACAAAGCAATTCACAGTTAGGGTGTTTATACATAGGTCTAGAAGAGTTCTGGCGCACTTGTCGCACGCCGCCGGGCAGCGAGGAGGCATCCCTGTCGGCGCGGACGCCGCTGACGTCCCGCTCGCTGCACTCGCTGTCGTCGCTCGCGTCGCCCTCGCCGCTGCGTCACTCGCCCACACTACAGCGTGACGATACCATGTACGTATAATATACGTACTATGCGTTTCAATTAAGAATGTGGCCGCCATGATGATCACGACTGCGGAACTTCACTCATTTTTTTCGATTTTTGTACCGGCAGCAGAGTAAACACAAAATGCAAAATTCGCCCCGGTTTTGATTATTTATTGTAATGTCTTGTTTTGCTGTCTATTTTTGTTGAAACATCATTTTTAGTAATTATATATTTGAAATGGCAAGATGGCGGCCACCTTCTTAGTTGAAACGCATAGTACATGGCGCCTTTGTAGCCTTCGTAGTGCACCCGTAAACCGGAGGTCGCGGGTTAGGGCTCCCACACATAACTGCGAATTCGCATCGCATCGCAAATATCTGCGAGAAACAAATGAATTTTCGATACAAATTCCTGCGGTTGCGGCGCCGCATCGCATCGCATCGCAGTTATGTGTGGGAGCCCTTAATCCTTCGAACAACATCTTTGTGTATTGGGGTATGGGGGATCCTCTGATTATCTGGTAATGGGCATGTTAAAAGTCCGACCTGCGCGTGCCCTCTTCCCGGTTGTATCGGTCTTCCGTCCCATCGGTTTGTGAGAGTAAAAAAAGAGAGTGCACTTGTGTTTACGTAAGCAGTGCACTGTATATCTCCCGTGTGAGCTGATCTTGTGACAGATTGGCCGCTAGGTCTTATCGGCCATGATAACATTATTATATACTTATGGAAGATCTGGAGAAGTCCAGACCTACAGAAAGACCAGAATTTCTCTCACGAAGAACGTGGAGACAATACTAATGTTGATAATTTTACTAAAACTGGTAAAAACGTGGATAATGTTTGTTTTTAAGGAATGTATCTGCAGTATTGATTGTCTTTCAGGTACAGTGTGACCTCTGGTGAAAGCACGCCGGTTTTATTAGAGTGCGGTAAGTAAAGACTTATATACATACTAGCTGACCCGCGCAGCTCCACCCGCGCTTTTATTACATTTTGTTCCCCTTTTCTCCCTCCTCCCTTGATTTATTACTCTCTCCATCTCTCTTTCATTAGAAAAATCTAATTCTATGCTCTCTCTCTCTTTCCCCCTCCCGCTTCGGTCCCCGTCACTCTTCCTCTCCTCGTTATCCACTCACTGAACCTCCTCCCCCCTCCCCCCTCCCTCTACTCCCACCTTGCTCCAACTAACTCCCCCGATCCCACACCTCCACACTTCACCTCGAATCCCCTCTCCCTCTCTCTCCTCTCGTTCTATACATTTTCGTCAATCATGGTATCAGTGGCATAAAATATGCTTTATGACCTATTCTCAGACATACCCGATATGCACACAAAATTTCATACATATCGGTTCACCCATCTATTTAATTACCTTGCCTTATGCTGCTTAACCTTGACCTAGCGCCATGAAATATACTTTACAACCTTTTCTCAGACCTACCCGATATTCAAACAAAATTTCATACAAACTGGTTCACCCATCTATTTCATTACCTTACCTTATGTTGCTGAACCTTAACCTATCTGTATGAAATACACTTTACAACCTATTCTCAGACCTACCTTATGCACACAAAATTTCCTACGAATCGGTTCACCCATCTATGTAATGACCTTACCTAACGTTGCTTAACCTACCGGGATAAAAAGTATCCTATGTCCGTCTCCTGGTTCTAAGCTACCTCCCCACCAATTTTCAGTCAAATCAGTTCAGCCGTTCTTGAGTTATAAATAGTGTAACTAACACGACTTTCTTTTATATTTTTAAACTTAGATTAAACTAAAATATTACTGAATAAAAAAACCTTTTCCAATTAACCAAATTGTGAATCTAAACCATTCTCGAATCCCCTTGAACACACACACAAAATTTCATCCAAATCCGTCCAGCCGTTTAGGAGGAGTTCAGTGACATACACTGTAGTAATATAAAATTAAAAAAATAATAATTAATGAAGGAAAAAAATGTGTTTTATGTGTTAGAGATAAAAAACTCGGGCGCCAGGACAATGTCCGAAAGAATAAAGAAAAAAATAATTACCTGGATAACATCTGCGTTTCGCATAGGCTTTTAATCATAAGGGCTGGTGAGCAAAAGGCCGAAATAAGTTAGATCTTAATTTATTGACTCTTGAGGATACAATTAGGTATTTAAATTTAGACCGATCTCCTAATGTTAATTACAAGATTTCTTAATATGTTCAATGGTACAAAAATAGAGTAAAAAATTAAATTTAAATACCTCCATACAAAGTTAGTAGTTCATGAGAAAGTTAGGTGTCCATGTCCTGTGTGATTCCTGCCCATATTTCGTTTTATTGTAAGAGCATGCCGTAATCATAATATTTCTTTCAACCACTTAGACTTCTTTGCGCATAATTATAATTGCTACTTGAAAAGGCTAAAGTCGGTTCACCCACCCAATTCTTAATTAGTTACATAACACATTCCCAATTAATACCATTTAACTTATTTTTTTTTCTAAATTTCTCAAATGTTTGTTTGATTATTAGCACTATAAATATGTTCACTCCATTAATTCTATCATTAGTAGAAACTTTGTTGGCTAGACGTTTTAATTTTATGTTCCATATTATGAACTATTTATGCTGTTTGTTTCTCTTATCTAAATAAATAAATAAATAAATATCCAGTACGTCGTGGTCGGAAGGGAGTCACAACCGCGGCGGAGCCGGCGAAATCCCCACTGGAGTTTCTCACGAAAAAATCGATTCCATCACTCGCCGAGTAGGCGGAAGTCCAAATCAATGCATTAGAGCATGATGCAAAAGAAAATTTGTAGTTCAAAAGAACAAAAAGCTAGAAGAAAAATGAAAAAGGAAGGCCGCGTTTAACGCTGAAACAAAAAAATTTCCATCACTTTAAAATTCAAACCAAATATCAAAATATTTAACAAAATACGTTGTCTCCATGGCGAGGACACTTACCGGCCTTTAATATTCAATTTATCATTGAAAAAGTAAGCGATTAAATACGCTTTATGAAAAATAAAATTCACGCCATCTTTTTAGTATAACAAAATTAGTGAAAAAGTGTCGTCTGTCTCAATGACAGATTAGAAGAAAAAAGAATGTCAGTCGAGAAGCTATTTCCATGGTCGATCGATGGCATAGACAATAAAATGTTGCCAGTGACGGACAAAATTTCACCTATTTAAGACCCAAAAATCCAAAGTGTGCTAAAAAACTTAAGAGACCTATGTAACACGTTACAACACACGTACAGTAGAATTATAGATAAAGATATTAAAGTTCTATAGTGATTGTATGTTCAATTTCACCGATAGATGGCACTGTTCGGAATGTAAATCACGCTAACATCGTAAATTACTGTCTAATGATATTCGATAATGAAAGTACTAAGTTTTTCGCATCTTTTATTGTTGCGACTGTAATACAATACCTATACTCTACCTGGACTTGGGGAGTTGCATTAAAATTTCATGACCCCCCTGAGCCCTGACCTTGAAGCGTTTTTTGGGAGCGCTGTTCATTGTGTGTAGTGTGAATTGTAGTTGTACATTTTATTGCGTTAGATCATTTCGAGTCATTTTAGGTCTTTTACCTAAGTAAAAATTTTGCAATTTCGTATTCTCAATTTCTACCTACCTATACAAATGTAGCCTTGGTGGTGCAGCGGACCTAACCGCTGGCTTTCAAATGAAATGAAATGGTATTTTTCCCTTGCCTATTTCTTTCCTAATCTAGTTGTGCGAGTCCACGCTCGGGATTTACAGATTTTAACTTTTCAAAGATAATGTCATATTGCTATCAGCAAAGTACTTAGAACAATACAGAAATCTAATGAAAATGTCCTGGGTGTACCGGACCGGCTTACCCCTTACAAAAATTGACCCTTCGCCACTGCCATATCTTATGCAAACGAAATGAAATGTCTGCTCAGTCCCTATTGTATATAGCGTAATAAAACATATCTTAATGATTAACTGATCAGTCCATAATTACCCTATTCACATACAAAGGAAAGACAGACAGACAATAATTCCAAAAAAAATTGTTTTGGCCTCTATGTCGATAGTATAGTATCTTTTTCTGTACATAGAAATTTTGGAAAAATATTCAATGTACAGAAAAAGTGCTGTTTGTGTTTTATTATAGTATAGATTCATCGATATACTATACCAACTAGATTAGCTGTCACGACCCGAAAAGTGGTCACGAAAATAGAGCTACGGAGACGGCTGTCGCTCTATTTCAAATTAGTACGAGCCGACAACAGCTAGCGTAAGGACGTATCGAAATTGCTTATTGCGCGTTTATAAACTGTCCAAATACTTATCGTAATACTAAAATTGCAGATGGAGAATTTTTTTTTCGTTTCGTGTTCTTATTACAACTAGTTTAAATCTACATATACTTACAATAAAACTGCAACAGGTCCAATTCTGTACATTGAAGATATTTTGAAAATTATATTTGGAGGGCATTCTATAACCGATACTGAGGCCGAAAATATATTTTTTTTAATTTTTGTCTGTCTGTCTGTCTGTCTGTCTGTCTGTATCACGGCTGCGCATCACGCCGAAACTACTGAATGAATTCCAATAAAACTTGGCATGATTTGAGATCTTACTACGAGGTAGGACATAGGATACTTTTTATCCCGTAATCTAGCACGGTTCTTTTGGGAGAGGGGATTAAAGTCAAAATGGGTACTTGGTTATACGCTTGGTCCGATTTTATCAATTTTTCTTTATAATATAATAAATATTAGTAAGGGAACACTCATATAGAGTTGCTATCAAGGTTTTGTAATCGATCGGGTTAAGCAACGTTAGGTAAGGTCATTAAATAGATGAGTGACCGTTTAACGCCATTTGAACTAAACGGGTCCGTGCTTCGGAGAGCAAGTAAAAAGTGGGTCCCAGTTTTTAACCGACTATAAAAAGGAGGTTAAGTATTCGATGCGAATGTCTGTTATTAAAAGTTTAACTAACGTAAAAATAGCGCAGGCGGAGCTGCGTGGGTCAGCTAGTAATAAATATAAGTAAGATATCATTATAATACGAAATAAAAATTATTTATTTGATATTTTCTCCGGTAGTAGTTCGCAACTGCCATGCCGAGACTGACAAAATTAATGTTGCCGATAGGCGTGTCGCCACTGTCTATACGAAACTGTCAAACTACACGTCATTACCATAATAAAAAAGTTAGTTCTCATTTTTGCCACCAGCACGGATAAGTTTGTAAGTCAGTACACACACAATGGAAACACACCTGTTTTGAACCTTATTTTATAGTGGTTAAGATTTTCTTTTAAATGAGTACATTTTTGTTTCATCATCATCATCATCACCAGCCGGAAGACGTCCACTGCTGAACAAAGGCCTCCCCCTTAGACCGCCACAATGAACGACAATTTGCTATTTGCATCCACCGGTTGCCTGCGACGCGAACAATGTCGTCGGTCCACCTAGTGGGAGGCCTGCCTACGCTACGTCTTCCGGTTCGTGGTCGCCACTCGAGAACCTTTCTTCCCCAACGGTTATCGGTTCTTCGAGCGATGTGGCCTGCCCACTGCCACTTCAACTTGCATATTCTACGAGCTATGTCGGTGACCTTGGTTCTTCGGCGAATCTCCTCATTCCGGATTCTGTCGCGCAAAGAAACTCCGAGCATAGCTCTCTCCATAGCTCGTTGTGTGACTCTGAGCTTCTCCAAAAGGCCAGCTGCATTTTTGTTTAAGTCAAAACAACTACTTTTTTTCGTATAGCGTTGGCGATTTTATTGATATGTCATTTTGTTCGTGACAGCTAATCTAGTTGGTATAGTATATCGATGTATAGATTGCATCTATTTTTTGATAATCTCTTGTAATCTGCATATACGACAACAACATCGCTATCCGTGACTGTATGTGTCTACACAATTTTAATACGATTTTAACGGTTCGCTAGTACCGAGTATGTATATGAATCTTACTTTGTGTTACTCATTAATCAAAAGATTTTACATGTGCTAAAAATGAATCAGACCAACGTGATGTAACGTATCCAAAAGAGCCTTGCCAGATGTTGTAATAACAACACACAGTGCCTGATAATGAGGTTTTCACCTGTCGTGTAATTTTACAGAAGTCTCTCGGTGCAAGTCTTCTGACAACGTAGGTACCAAGACCAATGCATCCACGCCGCCACCATCGCGATCTTCCGACAACGTTAATACTATGGGTAAATATTTCACGCACACTAACTCAATCTCTTTAAAATAGTGGTCATACAAAAAACACGCATATTGTTATGTGCTGGGTGGTATTTCATTCATCCTAGAGAATACATCAGTTATACAATGTGGGTGCAAATATTTTTTGTTAGAAATGTTTGAAACAATAATGGCCGGTTTTTAACCGACTATCCTACAAAGAATAGCTATGGGCTATGTTTTTTACCTGCAGCCCAAACGGCCAAGAAACCAAAATGCGAACAAAATAAACGATAACTAAGAGAAATCTTACGAATTTTATATTATTGTTTCCATTTAACATCATTAAACTTTAAGCCGTGCCAAATAAAAAGATACAGTCGAAAAAATAACCCTCCTTTTGGTGAAAAAAAAACAATTGTTAATTGCAATAAAATTATTGGCTGTAATGGTCCGGCACACCTAAATTAGTTAGTAAAACATCTTGTAATAACTTTTATAGGTCTATATAATTTGATATAATCAAAATTTTATTAAATCATAACACACTTTAAGAGAGTATGGTCCACTTTCTTAATTTCTTATTAAATATTGTCAGCATACCTACAACGCAACGCAAACTTCTTTCTTCTTCTTCTTCAAACAGACATCACTGCCTTTTTTGAATGTTCTAACACGGCTTACGTGCGAATTATACGCTACGCTGGTGTGATTGTATGCTTAAATACTTGATACACCGATGTGGACGCTACCTAAAGCCGGAGTGTGCAGCCAGCTATGACGCTATGTGCAAAATATTTGAACTTATGCTTTTATAATTTTTAGTTTATCTCAATTTAGAAAAAAGACTATTAAAATTCTCTTGCTTTGCTTTTATGGAATCTACAACGTTTAACATAAATAGTGAACTCCTTGAAATTAGATTGTTTACAGTCAACTGCTAGATTCATTAAAATAATAATTAAGTGATGGAGGACATCTTTCCTTTGAAAAAATAATGGAATAATCTATACTAAGTCCGTTCTATTTTCATCTTAACGTTCTACTTAGCATCTCGTTTTATTTTCATCTTTACGCAGACAGAGCACCACCCTACTGAGTTTTTTCCAAGATCTTCTCGCGTTGTGATACGGCGTTAGAGCCAGTCCTCTTATAGGCGCTTTCCTGAGGTGCCCTTGAGCTTGTCGCTCCCCTGTCCTTCAGGCGGAGTGGCATAACCGCTCGCGTTCTTACCCGGTGGAGCTGTCATGGCATTGCCATCAGCGGCCAACGGTGACCTTTATTACCAAAAATTATTTTCTTAGATTTTTTTCATAACTAATTAATGAATGGTGTGAATATTATGCACATGCTTGTCACCACAGATATAGATTTACACAGAAAACGCAAGTATCACAATTTGTATTGAAACCAAGCGTGCCGACTTTTTAACGCTTTCTGTGACGTCACGGCCGAAATTTAGTGACGGGAAATACAAACCGATTCAAAGACACCGATGCCGCCGATGCTACGTTGACTTTTTTTTTTGTTTTTGCGGATTACCGGCTGCATGGGTGCGACAACAGACGCGGGCAGACTGTATGTTAGCGGCAACCAACCCCGACGTTTCTTCAGGGTTCGGTCACGTGAAGTCCATGCATTTGCGTTATCTATGTAAATCCATATCTGTGCTTGTCATGGTGATGTGACGCTATGTATTGTATGCGTGTGTACGTAGGCAACGGGTGCGCCCGCACGCCGGGCAAGGCGCGCCCCTGGTCCGTCGCCGGCGTCAACCCGGACAACAACGCCGTCTGCACCACGGGTGAGATATCGCTTGACTACATCACTAGCGCTCGCTTCGTTAACACTGTTGTCTAACATTGTTATGTTATACAAGAATTTATAATTATCAATCAAAATATATCCAAAATACGTTTGAATGTATGCAATGAATAAACGTTTAAAAATACTCGTATAAAATTTAAATTCATTACACATCGGGACCACATTTATAGTTTATGGTATTAATTTGTTTAGCTCATATAATATACTTGCGGAAATATTTTGGAGTAACATACCTATAAAGGTTCTGACATTTAAGAATTCTTTATACCTATCAGTATCCGAAAATTGACATTTTCTTTATTTTGTTTTATTTCACAGATATAGAACAGGTGGCATTTTACTAAAAATATTTAAATGACATACTTATTTAGTTTTATTTTGTTGCATGCTGTTACATATTATTTTTTATTGATTATAAATGTGCTAACAGCAAGGAGTTTTACAGATTGTCTAAACTAAATATAATAAGGAAAAGGTATATTAGTATAATCATGAACACGTTTGAAGAAGATTTAATAGAGTTACAACTAATAGAGGAAGCTAAGACTAAATACAAGTGCAACTTATTGACAAATAGGTGATCGATAAAAACATTTTTTAAACAGAGTGTAATATTTAACCACCTCTATGCATTGATAGGTACTTTCGTTCAATGGATTCATAATCAATTAACATCTACTGAGAGCAAGATTCGCCTACAACAACATTGTCAGTTCTACAATAAACATCTTTCATTTGCAATCTTCGTCTCTGCGTTCTACTACTACTACCACCAACACCATCTAGCAACATCATGTGTGGACTCTCAGCATACAGGGGTCCATACAATAATAATAATAATAATTATTCTAACATCGAAATGTAAAGTTTACGCTACGATTTTCTTTATTGGGGACCTCCCCAAAGTAGATCCCCATATGTAATTTTTTTGGGGTTCGGAGGGCATGTATTTACGTGTTATAAATGCGGTGGTGGTCCACAGAGGGCGTGGAGGCGTGCGTGGGCGGGAGCATCGTGGGCATCACGCCGGGCGCCGCACTAACCAGTAACATACTTTCCGACGCTATCCTTTACTGAACGGTCCATGTGCTGTCTGTGTGCCGGCCCGCTCTGTAGGTAATCGCTTCACGCTGCTTCCTGTGTGCTAATGTTCTATTCCATATATATTTTCTTTCACCATTAGAATGCTACATTATCCCTGAGTAACATAGGCTATATTTATTACTAGAATAAAAAAGTCCACCCGTGCGACGCCGGTATGGGCCGCTAATATACGCTACACACGATTCTTGTAGGGGAAATACTCTTGCGGGGGAAACCTTCAAAAAGTCCCCGGGAGCTGTGGGACTCCATCGGGGTATGTGGGATTAACGGGGGTCGCAACCCCGCCACCGTCCTCCTCGGAGTCGTCGCCGTACTCGATGAATGTCTAGGACTCATACCCTAAACGTCCAGCGACTCCGAAGGTGGTACACACTCCTAGCATATGTGTAACTAACTGTCGCACCTACAAACGTCAATTATAGTTAATTATCACTAAATATTTTTTTGGAAATTGGATTATTTCGACACTCTTAAAACTCAGATAGTGAGTAGAGATATCAATTATCTCTTATTCAATAATCTAAAATAAACATAAACCGCGTCGACAGTGGATATAACTCGATTTTAAATGACTTAATTCGAATTAAAATTAATTGACTTTTCTGAGTGCGGCTGTAAGAACATAAGTAGTTACTAAATCCAGACTGTTAGCTTCCTAAGAACGAAAAGAGTCCGAAAATTCAAATTGTCATCTCGGCCCTAATTCTCTATGACTATTTACATTCCGCGCTGAAGTCAGGCTTGTGCTTAACCCACGTCAATATCGCCTAATAAATCAATATTTAAAGTTTTTATTTTATTTATAGCCGGCCATTGAACACGTCGCCGTCTATCCCGCACACCCAATCAATAATATTTTCAATATTCTATTACCCGTCCGAAATAACTAATAATAATAATAATATCCTGGGACAATTCACACACGGTCATCTGATCCCAAACTAGGCAGAGCCTGTACTATGGAAACCAGACAACTGATACTAATACATATATACTTTTTTTTTGTAAATACATACTTATATAGATAAAACACCCAGACACTTGGTGGGAATCGAACCCACGACCTGTTGGGTAGCAGACAGGGTCACTAACCACTAGAGTCTAGTGGTCGGGCACAGAGTTGCACAGTTAACGGGCCAACTGTGCAACTGTGCACCTCGCTGGAATGCGATGTCACAGCGCCAGGTGCACACTTAAGTCGCACTGGTTGTAGAATATTGACAATATTATTGAAGGTGTACGGCTAGTCAATCGTGCCATACACTTATAACTTCATTATATCGATATAGAGGTGGTTTCGAAGAAAACATTTAGGCTGAAAATGGTCAGAGAATTATGGCCCTGGCCGAGCCACCGAGGTAAACCGGTTTTTTCAACCAGTCGCTTATGCATTGATCTTGCGCGACTGCAGGTAGCTTTCTCTTTGGTTTTGGTGATTACTCATGCGCCCCTAGTACCAGTTTTGGTCTATCACACCAGCGCCTCTAGCGGAAACTACCAGAAACTACTAAAATGTTTAAGCGACAACTAGAAGTACGAATGTTTTGTTTACGATCAAAACGGGTACTGTTATGAGATTACTAATTTGAAATGTATTCCCCTGATATTCCTATCGGTCGGTATGTGAACACTTGACATTACGTAGTGGTTTGTATAGATTTAGTGCATTAAAAATAAATACAAATTTATAATTTTTTACACTACTGAAAATTCATTTAGTTACCAGACTATAAAAACAATTTTCTTTTGTTGCTAACTTAATTAGTATTTACGATTGTAGTGTTGCATGGTATTATGTAATTACATATTATTAAATTTAGTTTGTTGTTATATTAATTGCATGCTTTAAAATGCACAACCTCAACTATGTAGACCAAAATACTTTACGTTAAGAATCCAACTATTGTTTATTTATTTATTTATACTCTTTATTGTACACACATAAAAATAAAATAAAAAGGACTTGAAGAAATTTGTACAAAGGGCGGCCTTATCGCTATCCGCAATATTGTTTAGATCTTTGCTTGTGAACAAAATATTTTATACACAATACTATTCAGTCTGACAAAAATTTATATAAAAAATGCCATACAAACAATGTAGAGCGAAATAGCTATATTGTACTTTTGTCTGCAGGTATAGGATAGCTTGCAGTATCGGTTTAGGTAGTTCTCAAGACACAAACGTCATTTCTCGCGATGATCACCGATCTGCCAAGACTTACTGTGCTGTGCCAAGCCTACCGTAGGCATGTTATATTAGAATGTTTGTTACATTCATTGTAAAGTGTTCCCATCGATATAATATATAAACTAGATAAACATTCACGAACAAAATGACATCTAAAATGTGGTCGCGAAGGTTGCAAACTTATCTGTGCTGGTGGCGGAAACGTTACCTAACATTTCTATTATGTTAATAATAATAATAATATCTTGGGACAATCCACACACGGTCATCTAATCCCAAACTAGGCAGAGCCTGTACTATGGAAACCAGACAACTGATACTAATACTTATATACATTTTTTTTTGTAAATACATACTTAAATAGATAAATAACACCCAGACACTTGATGGGAATCGAACCCACGACCCTAATTACACGACGTAATTACGTGTAGTTTGACAGTTTCATATAGACAGTAACGACACTCCTATCGGCAAAAATAAATTTGTCAGGATGTGGCTTGTAAAGAAATAGCGACACAAGGGCGCTATTTCTCGCTACCACTTTTTGAACCGTGACACCAAATCTAGTTTATATATTATATCGATGAGTGTTCCTATATTTTTATAACGGTTACACGGCAAAGGAATTACATAATTTAACTGGCTGTATTTTGCCTTGGTGTCGTCAATGCACACATTATTTAAGATGAATGTCGATTACCCCTTTTGCGAAATCAATTACCCTGCAAGATCTTCCACTAAATAATTTTGGTATATTGTGCTTTAGTGTGACATTATGTTTTATTTAATAGTTTTGGATTTCACCTTATTACTTTGTTTTCAGGCTCAATGTTACGAGATCACCCTTTGACGCCAGGTGGGATATTTTTGTTGTTATTTATATTATTTAATTAGTGAGTATGTTTAGGGAACATACATACTCGTAGCGCACTCAGAAATACACACATCAAAAGTGTCTAGGGATCAAGCATTTTTAAGCGGATTTCTTGAGATTGAGATGTGGCTTTGTAATAAATTTATGATTTTATAAATTTATATGGATCCTTTTTGGTGCATTTCATAATTTGAATCAGGAACTGTGAATCAAATTCGAGTAAAAGATGAAAATCAGCTGTCAATATTTTCCCTATAAAAACATACAACGCATTGAAGACATTATTAGTGCTACTGTTTCCCTACTACTGATTAAAACCAACGTTATTATGGAGCGGCGACGTCATTTAAGCAGGGAAGAAATGCTCAGAGCCGTGGGAATGATAGAAGCTGGTTCCCGGCAACGTACTGTGGCTTTAGCTCTGAATACAAGTCAGAGTGTTATCAGTCGACTTTGGACACGTTACCGAAGCACTGGTACCGTGGCTGAGCGCCATGGAGGACGGTATCGCTGCACCACACGGAGACAAGACCGATATATTCAAATCTTAACTCGAAGAGCTCCAACAATAACTGCCATGATGTTAGCCGTGAGGCTTCATCACTCTTCAGGGAACTTAATTAGCGACCAAACAGTCAGAAACCGCTTGCATGAAGTGAACCTTCATTCCCGAAGACCGCTACGGGTACCACCTATAGCAATGCACAATCGTAGGATTCGATATCAATGGGCTCTTGAACACAGAAATTGGGCAGAAGAACAATGGCGTTTCGTGTGCTTTTCTGATGAGTCTCGTTTTGGTATGAGACCGGATACAAGACGTATACGACACTGGAGAACCCCTGGACGCCAACAGCGATTAAAATCCTGCCAGGAAGTCCATCCTTATAGTGGTGGAACCATCATGGTATGGGCGGGTATTTGGATCGGCGGAAGAACTGAGTTGATTTGGATCAGAGGCAACCTCAACGCTCAAATTTATGCTGAGACGATTGTATCAGACGTCATCGTTCCTCTACAAGTGCAAATCGGTCCCTTATTTCAGTTAATGCATGATAATGCACGACCGCACACCGCAAGAGTTGTAAGACAGACTCTCGCCGCAGCTAACATCAATGTCCTGCCCTGGCCTGCTCAGTCGCCAGACTTGAACCCGATTGAGCATGCATGGGATATGCTACAGAGAAGAGCTCTGCCGAATATGGAGGGTATCCAGTCGCAAGAAGACCTTTTTTTGTTGTTGCAACGAACATGGGCGGCCATTCCACAGCGTGATTTGGATGAACTCATTTTGAGTATGCCAAACCGATGTTCTTGTGTTGTTAGTGTTCACGGTAGAAACACGGATTATTAATTGTTTAAGTTACCCAATAAAATTTTAAAGAAAACTGTTATTTCAGTCTTTTTTTCGAACTTTTGTGTTAGTGGTTCAAATGTCAAAAATCCCTTTATTAGGAAAATGACAAATTTCTTTATTAATGCAAAGGTGACTTGGTTTATCGTTACTGTGACAAACGAAAACACTTTATTTGATGAATCCTTAAAGAAAATTTTAATTAATATCAATCAGGAGAAAAGTTATTGCAAAAATATATGTTGATCCCTAGACACTTTTGATGTGTGTATTTGGGAAACTAGAAATCACATGATACAAGTCAAAATTGGCTTAATATAACTTTTTTAAAGTCTGCATCGATACAAAGTTTTATGAAAACTGTTACAAGTTACAAGTTTTCGAAACAGTTTTTCCGTACTGCATTAGACACCATAGACACGCCTTAACAACTTTCAATTTTTTTTTCTTAAATTCTTTAATACTTTATTTTTAATATATGAGGCCAGTGCCAACGAAAACCTTTTTAAAATATTTGCGTGGCTTGGTAATATCATGTATGCATTTAGAGAACTAACCTGATTGGGTAAAAGTCTTTATTTCGATCTTTATAAAATTATTCACCATCATCATCAGCTGAAGGATGTCCACTGCTAGCCTTAAAAGGGAGGGGGCAGCCGTAATCCCCACGCTTGGCAGGCGTCTTGGGGATCGCAGTATAGGTGGTAGTTAATCAAATAGAAAGACGCTGCTGCCAGTTTTCTGTACGGGCAAATAATAATAAAATAATTAAGACAATTTAATTTCCATGTTTCAGAGGGCACTGAGGCCTAAGCCACGCTTGAATGCAGTCCAGCGCGACGGACGGGGTCATCACGTGGTAGTTGAGGCAGGGGTCAATGTCCTCATACCTATATACCCTAAAACGGATTGTACTATCGGATGCTCACATTTGTGCCAGTTAGAATTTTAACATTTTAGACAGTAAATTAGTTACTGATTAGTATCTAATATTGTACTTGAAAATAAAGCTCCGAACGCCATTTCAATTATTTCACCAGACTATAAACTTTTCAATATTAAATCTAATAAGTATTATGAATTGATGATTCACATTACAAACTTTCATGACGATTAATATGAGTATACTGGCTTAGCTTTTTGTTGCCCAGATTTATGTACGAGTCCGATATTCCAGTGCTATAAACCATGATGATGAAGACAAAATTAGAATCAAATAAATCTGTCTTGACGATTACAAAAATCTATCTTGATGAATATCGCCTCGCATTCTGTTTCTCCAACTACCACTGCACTCTGAATTGTTTTGACAAAATGTCTAATTGAATTCTTGAATTCATATTCCAGTACTGGAAAGAAAGACAGATTATTCTGTTCGGCTTTCGGCATGTCGTAATCATGGCCTATCAAAAGCGCTATAATATCTGACCAATATAAATCATTATGGCAAAACGCACATAAGTCAACATATTGATAAATTAAACGGTCATAGTAACTCCCAGGTAAGTTATAGTAGAATTTAAAATATATTAATCATTTTCTATTTACTGTGATTGAGTTAGTATTATGTTATCGGTTTCGTGTAGTCACTAATATATTTTAACCGATTATTATTTATAGATATTCATACTCATTAATGGATTTTTGTTTTAGTTACATAATGATTGAGATTTTAAATTAATTAATTTTTACATTTTCTATACAAATACTCCTGAAAATTATGTCTACAGCCAGTTCACTGCTTAGCCAAAAGCTTGCCGTTATTTTTGCCCGAATAAAATACTAAACAAAGTATTTGAAATCATTGTTTAGAATGCCTGAAAAATGTGAATTCGGGCAAATAGAGTAAATACGTGGGGAACTCAGATGGTTTTGCGAAACTACAAAAAATCCTACAGATTAAAATTATATTAGTAAGTATTACTTTCCATCTGCATATAACCAAAGTTTCATATGTCTTAACCACGTTGGGAATACAATACCTTCGACTGTTTTCTCAAATATAGCCAGAGCATATTCTGCTAACGTTTTTTACCGTGGGGAAAAATCACAGGGTGCCAAATGGAGAATGTAAGTAGGATGGCCTATAAATTTGACCAGCGTGCTCTCCAAACGTCTCTTCGTTTTGTTAACCGAGTGCGAGATCATACAAAATAAGGGTGACTCATGCTCGTAACTTTGTGAGGTTTCTATTTATGCGTAAAATTCATAATTATGTATGCATAGAGATTTTTGTTTATTGGTACGATGTTTTCACTAAAGGAACCAATGACATACTTTAGAGACCATGATCCCTTGTTTTTATGTTCTCTGGTGCATACAAAGAATATTGTAAGCATGTACATTAAATCTCAATGATTGTAAGCTTTGACGTTGTCCAATTTGTTAGTGCTAACTGCTACACAAATCCAACATTGATTTTGTCGCTTACACAATGTGAATGACATCTATAAATCCACTTTCAACAATTTGCTTGCTGTTGCTGTGAATATTGGTCTTACCTAGTCATAATTATGTTAAAAGGCCTATAATTACATACGCACAATTAGTTTACGTCCGATTATATTATGTATGTAAGGATTGATTATGTTACTATGATGTAGGTACCATGACAGATATCTTCCAGATTATACATTCCTTTGTAAATTTTGAAAGTAAAAGTGTAGTATTTTGGAAAGAATGGTGAAGTGTGATTTATAAAATGAAGTTCAAAACGAGAAGTGAAGTTTTTTAGATAATAGTGTATTTACAGATGTAAGGTTCGATTTTGCGATGATTCGGTGAACGTAGATGGCTCGCCCCATACAGTTAAGTGTTCATTAGATTAAATATTTGTAAAACGACATTTATTTATCTTTTGAATTCATGAAGGCTGTTTTTAGTGGAGTTCTGTATGTAAAATTACTAATTGACTAATGTATATTGCTAAATTATTTCATAGTATTTTTATATTCATTCCAATCTATTATTTGGTTTTATGTAGCCCTTTGGTACCAGACTGATTTAAGGTACTTTTATTTTATGGTGCAATTTATGTCTAGAGCGTTGTGATAATCGTTTAAATTACATACTATATACAGCGATATCTTGTTTAATTTTCCCTATAACGGCCGCCTTAAACTGCGATACTCATACAAGCTTATCCTAAGCTTGTTAAGGGTTTAGTTATTGTAGAAATAGAAGTGTTTATAGAAAAGAAAATAACTCGCGGTGTATCTTGCCGAATATTCTCTGCGGAAGCTGCTTCACAATCCTCCAGTGGTAGCTTGCAAAATGAGAGTTAGGCCTATACTGAATGTTTAAAAACACGTGTCCGATCCGTGAGGGTATTATTCGGTGTATGTGTATCAATACAATTGAATGTATATAACTCACTTGTTGAATATATATTTTTAACCTGCTTCAAAAAAGAAGCTTCTTCTAAATTACCTTATACACACATAATACGTATATACAGGGTGTAAGGGACTACGTACCGAAAACTTATATAAGATTTCTCATATAGTCCGTTACAACATTACCGAAACCATTTATATGGAAAATGACAAATGACTAACTTGTTAATTTTTGAGCAAGTAATGAATAAGTGCGGAATAATATTTATTAACCGACTTCAAAAAAGGAGGTTCTGTATTCGACGCGTATGTATGTAATATTGATAAAAATGCGTAATATTAATATATGTTAGTCTATGTGGGCTTCTAAACAAATTTACCAAATTTTATGAGTGTATGTATGTATGTATGTAGGTTTGTCCACGGATTTCTCAGAAACTACAAGTCCGATTTTGAAAATTCTTTTTGCAATAGTTAGAGTATTTTTCAACTTAGGGTAGAGTACAAGTTTCATCGAAATCGGTCCAGTAGTTTAAGAGATATAAACTTTTTATGTTTTCAGTAAGTTATTGTAACGTAGACGTTCGAGTTGCGTGATAGTGCTGATACCTATTTTTTTGGTATAATAAGTCACTAAAAAGTGTTAAATAAACTATTTTAAAAAAAATAAAGACCGACTTCAAAGTAAATTATCTATAAAAAGCATAAAATAACGAAAATATTATTGAAGTTGGTGTTAGCGTACCTGCTGTGTATATTCTGCACCAACTTCAATAATATTTTCGTTATTTTATGCTTTTTATAGATAATTTACTTTGAAGTCGGTCTTTATTTTTTTTAAAATAGTTTTTTTTCAAATTATATTGCTAATTTCAATCAAGTCGCCTGCCAAGCGTGGAGATTATGGCAATCACTCATTATCCCTCCCTTTTAAGGTAGAGGCCTTTGTTCAGCAGTAGACTTTTCGGCTGCTGATGATTGCTAATTTTGCACAAATAAGTAATTAACTGTTTTTAAATTGAAATTAGGCTTTATTATTATGGCAATAATGATGTTATCCTAATTTTATTTAAAATTAGGATAACATTATTATTAAAAAAGCAGCATTATTTTTATAAAATTCATGAAGAAGCCGATGAAAAATTTCAACACAAATGTTCAGAATCATGTACAGGATCCCTGTTATCGGTTTTCGGTATGTTGTCTCTTACACCCCGTATATATATTTCAACTCGGCTCGTTAATACCTTTCATTTGATGATACCCATAATGATTTCAAATTAATTAATTATGTATTATCGCGGACACGATCGCTGTGTTTTCTAACATTGTAAAAGGCGGCCTGAAGAATACTTCGACTTTTGAATACCTAACTAAATTAATGGGATGATAATAGGCGGATCAGATTAAAACATGTATACTTTTTGATAGGTATATTGAACAATAAAAAAATATTTACAGTCTTACTTTGTCTAACACGAAGTAGGCTCTCCATATAAAACACAGTGCAAGCATCCGACTCCCTTATTGCAGAATTTAGTCACAGTAATGATGGATCACATAAGGGAGAATGTCCAAAAAAACAAGCCCGACACGAAAGTTTTATATCTCACAGATTTTAAAGTTAAATTAGTATAATTAATCTCAGTTGTCATTATTGCTGAATTCAGTGGCTAACATGTTTTATTTGCCCATTGTAGTCGCTTAAGTTGCTTTTTTTACGTAAACACCCATTATTTTTGGGCCCTGGATCAGAGCAAACAAAAATTATCCAAATCGATCAAGCCGTTTCTGAGTATAATCGAGACTCATGAATAGTTATGCAATAATTTATAAGTATAGGTAAAGGTTTAATGACCTATATTAATATAGTATTTTCTCGTGATTTGTCGTTGCACCCATACAGATTACAACAAAACAAAGTCATTACATTCCTTTTTTATGTATATTTTTAGCACTATTGTAGTACCATATTTTTTTAATACCGGTACTTTGTATAGTCGTTCTATATAATACTCATAAGAAATAATTTAATAGCTTTAAAAAAATCACGATTTCCTTGAGCACCTAAGCTACTTGAATGGCACAAACACATGTTAGCCACTGAATTCAGCAATAATGACAACTGGGAATAACTATAAGTACTAATTTAACATTAAAATCCGAGATATAATTATTTTGAGCTGGGCCTGGTTTTTTTGTACGGGCCGTGGCCATCCACCTTTGTTTTTGAAAATTAACAGGCAACATTTATGGAATGTGTAACGACAGCAGTCTATATTCAGATATATCTTGGATGCTTATAACGGGTTTTATACAAGGGGTCTAAGTATTACAATTATCAGCCATTGACGTAAATACTATAGCCGTTTACAGAATATTGCGCAATGACTTAATTAAACTCGCTTAACTAATTCGCATTCATATATCAGGAGTACCTATTGAGAGTTTTTTGTTAATACAGTCATGGAAACGTTCAAACATTCGGTTTGACTCTATACATTTCATACCAGCGACTCTAGTGGAAAGTATTAAAAGCAAGTAAAAATGTAGGACCGACAACTGAATGTATGGACGTCATAGTTAACGATAAAAACTCTTACTAACTGCCAAACCTACAAACGTCAATTAAAGTTAATGATAATTAATCCATTTTTTGAAATCGGTTTATTTCGATAATCGAAGCCCATCAATACTTAATACGCAGATAGTGAGTGGAGATCTCAATTATCTCGTGTTCAATAATCGAAATTTATCATAAATGGCTTTAACTGTCGAAATAAATAGATTTCAAAAAGTGACTTAATTAGAATTAAAGTTAATTGGCGTTTGTGAGTGCGGCAGTAAGTGTAATAGATGGCAATGTTTACAACGAAACACGAAGCACCGATATCCCCCAGCATTATCACATAAACTAGTTAATCGGAGAACTTGAAATTTAGTATGCACTTGCCTTACACGAAAATCTCGTCTAAGATTTATATACAAAAAATACATATTATTACATAAAGTTTTTGTATTCAAAACAGTCCCTACAAACATTAAAATTACTAAAGATACATTACATTTTAGTGGCAGTACTGATACCAAATTTATATTATTATGTATATTTAGCAAAATAAACTGTTTTTTTTTATCATCATGAACATACATCACACACATGAAATACTTAGTAGACATTAATGATTTAAGACCACTAACGGCCGCACTCAGAGTCCGTTAATAATTCATTATCTAGTCACTTAAGTGGAGATTTCAATACAAAATCTACACTACCGGGCGAAATAATGACTCAATTATAGACTCGTGCGTCAGTTAGACATCGTTCACACCAAACATATTGTGTATGTGGACTCAGTCTGCAGTTATGCATTCTCACCAAGACGACAATACGCTATAGCGTACAATGTGCTACTTGTGGGAACAAAGGAGAAGGCTTATGTACGTTGTGTATGTGTGCATAGACGCGTAGTACAATAGTAGGCCACCGAGAATCAGCGACAACGCGCTACGTAATAGCGTATAGTCGGTTTAGTGTGAACGAGAAGGTAAATATATATGGAAAAGCGATAAACTGTGTAACGCGCGCTCACATTCAGCGGCCGACTATACATTTTGTCTGAACACAGCCTTAATAGTAAGGTAGTTCAAATATTCCAGGTATTGATAATTACCTAAACATGATCGACTTATAGCGCTTTCCCCATCAAAACCTATAAGAGACTGGTTTTGGAACAAAAATAACTTAAATGATATCTCTTCATACTAAATAATCATCAGCCGAAAAATGTCCATTACTAAACAAAGACTTCCCCCTGAGAAGGGAGGGGTTGCCGCAATCCCCACGCTTGCGAGTCGTCTTAGGGATCGCAGTATAGGTGGTAGGTAATCCAATAGAAAGACGCTGCGGCCCGTCTTCTTGTTTTAGTCGCATCTGAAGACACCCAACGGAAGGACATATATCCTTCCGTCCGATGGGCAACTACTATTACTAAATAATATAAATCAAATTTCCTGTGTGCGAAACAATTTTGTTAATTTCCCTTAGGTGAATCGAAAATGGATAAGTCAAAATAACGGTAAAATTAAATTCTATTCCTAGCGAGATAATAGCTCCTTCTAAATTAAACTATAACATGTAAATTCGAACACTCTTAATACAATCTATCTAATTCTAACCTACTGAAAGCATCTATGAAATTTCAGTGAGTATGCTATATTTTAAAAATAGATAATTATCAAATAGAAGTGACAACACAGTGTTAAATATTTACATTACATATCCAGTACATTATATCGACGTGGGCCCTAATTCTCTAAGACCATTTTAAGATTCCACGCTCAAATCTTGTTTTATACACGCAGAGATTAAATATACGTATAGATAGGCCATAGAGCCGCCTCTGTGATGTTTTTTATAAAAAAAAACTCATTCTTTACAACAGACACTTATATTAAATTATTCAGTAAATATCATAGATTTAGGATTTTTCACTGAAAATAGATACAAAATACGAAAATAAGCTTTAGTCACTGTATTCAGTAATTTCAGTGAGATTTGTAATATCGCGACACGAAATAAGGCATATTTCCTTCAAAAACATTTTTTGACGGCTTAACTCGTAACATGTAGTAAAATGGTAGTAGAAAGTAGTTAAATGTATGTTTACGAGCCACACGTTTATTTTATGTATTTATAAACGACGTGTCTTTTACACTTTAAATATTGCTCAATTAGGCAATATTGACGTGTATTTTGCAAGGCAAGACGTAAGTGGGCAATGTTAGTGGCCATAGAGAATAAGGGCCCTGTAATGCCCTGGATGACATTGTGGTGTAGGAAGCAATAGGTTTAATACTCTGTGGTAATAACAAAGTTTTAAAAGCCCTCTCTAGTTTGAGATAATGGCCATACATTAAATATGTAAAATGTGTGCTTGACCAGCAGACTTAACACAAAATGCAGGCCTTGACAGATTGTTGTGTAGTACGACGTAATTTTTAAGACGGATAATAATTCGCTTGCTATACAGATTTATCAAGACTTGCATGAAGTGCTTATCTGAGCTAGGTATTACCTTTTTCTTCAGTACAATAAACTTACTCTGGAAAACTGATTAAATATATAACCTATTTGCACACTTAACAACATTGTATAATGATTGGATAGGATGGCAGCACCGCTCAGTTGGAGTTAGATGTAATCACTTTAGATTGAAATTAGACATTGGTTTCCAGAGTAAGGCAAGCTGATCTGTTATGAGATTTAGATGGTTTTCATCATCGATATACTATACCAACTAGATTGGCTGTCACGGTCCGAAAAGTGGTCACGAAAATAGCGCCACGGCGACGGTTGTGTCGCTATTTCAAATTAGTACGAGCCTACCACAGCTAGCGTAAGGACGTATCGAAATGCCATAATGCGCGTTTAAAAACTCTCCAAATACTTATCGGAATACTAAAATTGCAGCTGGTGAAACTTTTTTCGTTTAGTATTCTTATTACTAGTAGTTTAAATAATTTAAGTAAGATATAATTATAATACGAAATAACAATTATTTATTTGATTTTTTCTCCGCTCGTAGTTGGCAACTGCCATGCCACTAGGAGTGTTCGCAACGGCTATATATTAAAAACGCGTTATAACGATACGCTACTTATAAAACGCCTATTATTTTTTACGCTACAATATATCAGTTCGCTTCCTAACGTCGCGTTTGGATTATCGTCGCGCCGTTCGTTAAAAGTTTCCTATTTTTAATAGCTAGGACTTAAGAATAACAATATGTTCGAGCTGCGGCTGCTATTCGAGCGATTAGCGGGCAGTATTTTTTTAGTAAATAATATTATATTCTAGCCCCACATCATTATTCATTATTGTAGTAACATTTTATTTTACACGTTCGTACCACGTAGATCAATGAAAAAAAAAATATTTAGATAAATTCACTGAACTTTCCTTCGTACTTTTAACAGGCTTAGGTAACTTAGGACTGTCTGACTAATGTTATCATATTATATGTATATTAATTATTATTTTAGCAATATACCTACTACCAGTTACTCTACATAGGAAATTTAGTCAGGCGTACTTCAAAGTTCATTGATTTTAACTCGGGTACATTTGCTAGAATCATACCACTAATATAGTCATAAACTTACCGGTTTATTAACATTCCTGATGCTATATCTGCAAATTTCTTCATAAATAATTAAATGTTTTGTTTCAAATGATTTTTTAAATTAGAAATTGTGGTTTTAAATGAAAGAATCTTTTTACAATAATTACACTGCGCCTTTTTAGTATTATCGTCCACCACAGAAAAATAGTTCCACATTTCTCCTCTTCGTGACATTTTAACTAATATAACTACAAAAAACTTTTTACTAAAATTGCCTTATCTAATATTATTTATATTATAAACACTTAACTAAAACTAACTTTAATTTACAGTTTTAATACAGTAAACAAACCAACACGATACTTTATTTGAAAAAAAAAAACACAAATCGGAATCGCTTACAAACACGACAGACGATAATCGCGTACGTAAATAAATACGTCATACAAGGTCAAGCCAGTAAGCTGCACTGATTGATTCAACGAAAATAAACTAACGAACGTTATAATTATGATACGAACAAATAAGATAAATATCGTTGGAAATAATTTAATTAATATTAATTTAGATATTACTGGACACTGATTTAAATATAGTTCTTAAACAGTTATATTAAAGTATTATTTGGCATGCAACTCGTGACAAAATATTATACGGCAAAGTGAAATTGACCTTGGTCCTTGAGTCGTGGCCCACGATGACGAGTCGCGTGCCAATTACTACTCTAAGACAATTGCTTAAGAACTATATTTGAATTAGTGTCCAGTAATGAAAAGAATATAATAGTTTTACGATATTTCGTTACTATCGTCGCCGCGTCGTGGCAGGCGGCTGTGGTCATGCGGCGTGCGTGCAATACCTATGTAATTTAAATAACGGATACAAAATAACGCTTGCCTAAGATATCAAATAATAAGCGATTTGATTATTTATAAATAATAGATTATTTTATCAGTTATATAATATAACGAACACTCCTACATGCCACAGGCTGACAAAAATAATTATGCCGATAGGAGTGTCGCCACTGTCTATACGAAACTGTCAAACTACACGTCATTACGTATTATATAATCGCGACCACATTTTCGATATCATTTTGTTCGTGACTGCTTATCTTGTTTATAGTATATCGATGATTTCATTTCGTCAATGTCAAGTAGTTAAATTGCAATTTCATATAAATAATCATGTAAAATAAGGAAACCCAAAATTCAATGTTCGCGTTAGCGACACTACTACAAGATGTTTAATATTCGATCTTTGGATATAGCTGCCATTTAAATACTCCTTGTATAATAAATGACAACTAAATCTAAATGGTTAATAATAAACGTTTTTTTTTACCATGGGAAAGGAACTAAGTTACAAAGTTTGAGATCTGGTTGACAAGTCTTACATGACTGAGAATTATCAGCCATTTCTTCTTTGCAGTATATTCTTTAAACGGTAAAATCGCCTGACCTCTATCATGTTAATGACGACGGGTTTTCTTACCAATGTCACATGTAGTACATATGTACTAAAAAATATAGTACAGATTTAGGGCCTTTACCACACGCATCAGGGGTTCGATGGCAATTCCTTCTTTGGTTCCTCTACACTGCTTAAATTTTTCACGTCATCTTTTGTGTCTTCAGCTGTAATAGATACATTATTTTTAGTATTGTATGATTTATGCTGGGTGTACATAAAAACGGGAAACATTTAAAGGGTGAAAGGGCAAAACATTAGTGATCAGTAGTAAAAATAATTTTACTAAATAATATTGTCAATTTCAGAGTTAAGGTCGTTCAAATGGTGATAAGTTATGGAGTAATAAGGAAGTTGAGTTTGGGAAAAAGGAAATTATTGTATGTAATACGAGTTTCTTTATGAATATTTCAGGACGCACAATAAAGAAAATAGATAAAATAGAACTCATATAAATGTAGGTAACTTTTTTACAGTATAGTGTAGTCTGTAGTATAATGGGAAATGCAATAATCTGTTAACCATGTCACAATATTTTTAGGAAAATTGACGGTAATCCAATAGAAAGACGCTGCTGCCTGTCTTCTTATTTTCCTTTAGTAGCCTCTTATAAACTACAACGGGAAGGCTCTATTATTTCGGGCACCCCACGGGTTTTATTGACAGTTCTTGTTGATTGCAACTCGAAGTGCCTGACACGCAATGGATTTTTCTATTAGTATGTCGCCTGACGGTGGTTTAAACGTTAATTGTTGTTAGTAATTGCAGTAGTACTAACGTTTGTGTTCGTCCTTGTTGTGCGCGGGGTCCTTGTCTAGCCGCGGCCGCTTGCGTTGTGGCTGCGGGGCGCGGTAGGCGCGGTGGTCGCGGTGGTCGCGGCGCGCGTCGCCCTCGTCCTCAGAGTCGGACAGCTCGCCGTCGCCGGACACGCGCTTGTCCTGCACACAATTATAATAAACGTAGTTGTTACAGAGTGGAATAAACTCCCTGAAAGTGTGATAAAGGCACCCACATTGAACTCTTTCAACAACAGACTCGACAATATCTATAAATCTTAATGATACACACGCATCTGCTAGACAGGGGTGGCGAACCTTTATGTATCAACGTGCCATTTTTTTTGAGTGTTTCATAATGCCACAGACGTGCCGTCAAATAATTTTGTTCTTGTAGGAAAAAATAATGCTAAAAATATTTATCTTATTATTGTTTATTATTATTATTTTATCAAAAATATATTTTCGTCATTAGATTTTTTTCGTGATAGTAGCTGCTAGTGTGTTTATAATTTAATAATAATACAGTACAGTAATACCCCGAACTCAGCGATACGTGGCACGGTGGCTATGGTCTCTTATTAAATGCTATACGTGACGTCAGACTACAGCGTAAATGTTTAGATCGACGTCTAAACGCCAGCACAGCGTTAGCGGTCATTACATCTCAGCAGCCAACGACGACGTCTTCACAACAGTAATCGATAAACAACAAATGTAGTACTGATGAGTCGTTGACGTTCACGCTGCACTGGTTCGAAATAATTAGAGACGCGGCGAGTTTTAAGCCGCCTACGATGTAGGCGCCCACGTCAGCGTGTCAAAAAGACCACAACTGTAGATTTTCTATAGTAAGACGTTTATAGTCTGCTATAGCCACCACACCACAGCCTAGGCGATAACCACGGGGTATATTTAATTTCGCATATAAAAAAATACAAATACATACTTAAATTATTTTTAACTAGAGGACCCGCACAGCTACCCCGCTTTTTCCAACACTTCTTATCGTTATATTTCGACCAATTTACACACAAAACCTTAACAAATTATATATCTAAACCTTCTAAATCTATATAAATCACTAACTATTGGTGAATACCGCATGAAAAAAAAACGAGTTCAGTACTTTCTGAGTGAGACAGTCGCAGTGGAGGACTTTGTTTAAAATATTTACCTATGTGATAGTCATTGTGGCCGGAAGCTAAAGAAAATAATAATATGACAAAAACGTTTCATATAATCAAAGAATGAACAATAATGTGTTAGTAAATCCATAATCGATAATCGAGAGTTGTTTTTTTTTTTTTTTATTTTTTTTTTCTATTTATTTGGGTAACAAACAGTGACATAATGTATGCTTATCAAGGACTTAACAATAAATTTTACTAATTATGTAACCAGCATCAATTACCACAAATTATACAATTGATCTAGTATAAAATTAAGAGTGAACTTAAAAAATATATAGCTAAACGACTAAGTTCTATTTCTTAAAACACAGTAGGTACTATACAATCAGGTAAGTATTTCTGACTCAGTATAAGTATAAAACAGTCTGTTCAGTTACGTTACATTTAAGTGTTTTAATTTTTCTAGAACTGTTTTACGAAAGGTGTTCGTATTTAATCGAAACATATCAATATGACTAAAATTATTGTTATAAACTTCAGCAAGACGCCGCAACGGCGAGCGACAACCTGCGTTAGTGCGACATTTATTTAATGCGAAAGTTTGCATTCTCTGACAGGTTCGTTTATGTGGTCTAACTGGTACAGAATATCTAATATTATTTATAATTTCGATACAATCATATTTGTTATGGCATAAATCATACAGGATCTTAGCTTGTAGTTGAAGTCTTCTAAACCTTAGTTGTAGAAAGCTATACTTTTTTAATAATTTAGAATAAGATAGGTTGCTACGGGTACATTTAAAATGCATGCAGCGTAAAATTTTTTTTTGAATTCGTTCTATCATATCAGAATACTTACTATAAAATGGGTTCCAAATCGCAATAGCATATTCTAGCTGTGACCGCACTAGTGTTTTATACAGGTGTAAATATGTGGTTGGCTGCCGAAAGTCATTACTAGCACGTAGAATAAAACCGTACATTTTGTAGGCTTTATTGCAAATATTCTCAACATGTGTGTCCAGTGTTAATTTAGTGTCAAGAGTTACTCCTAAATCCTTAATAGTTTGTACTCTGCTAATATTATGTTTGCATATCGAATAGTTATATCGACTACATTTTATTTTCCGTGTAAAAGTGATAACCTTACATTTATCTATATTAAGTTTTAGCTTATTAGTCTTACAATAGTCTGAGAATCGATTAATGTCTTCTTGCAATTTCTGGTGATCTAGGCAGTTATTTATTGTGCGATACATTTTTAGGTCGTCTGCATAAAGCAAGAAGTCGCAATTATGAAAGCATTTGTCTATATCATTGATAAAGAGTACAAACAAGAGAGGACCGAGTATTGAGCCTTGCGGCACACCAGACGTGATGGGAATGGTGTCAGATTCGTAACCACTAATTACTACTTTTTGCGTTCTGTTCGAAATGTATGATTTAAACCACCTCCAAAGGCTACCACGTATTCCATTAAAGGCGATTTTTTCGAGTAATATTTTATGATCAACACTATCAAATGCCTTTTGGAAGTCTGTATAAATGCTATCCGTTTGATTATTAGCATCTATATTTTCAAATAATTTAGTTGTGTACACCATGAGATTTGTAATGGTAGAACGTTTGTGGACAAATCCGTGTTGCTGTGGAATAATATTAGTATGTAATAGCGGGTAAACAGAATTATGTATAAGCCTCTCCAGAACTTTGGACAGAGCAGGTAGAATTGAAATTGGCCGATAATTGATAACATCTCTTTTTGAACCCCCTTTATGTATAGGCGTAATTCTAGCTGATTTCCAAGTCACAGGACATACCCCTTCATCTAAGCATTTGTTAAACAATATGTGAAGTGGTTTACAAATACACACATCAAAAGTGTCTAGGGATCAACATATATTTTTGCAATAACTTTTCTCCTGATTGATATTAATTAAAATTTTCTTTAAGGATTCATCAAATAAAGTGTTTTCGTTTGTCACAGTAACGATAAACCAAGTCACCTTTGCATTAATAAAGAAATTTGCCATTTTCCTAATAAAGGGATTTTTGACATTTGAACCACTAACACAAAAGTTCGAAAAAAAGACTGAAATAACAGTTTTCTTTAAAATTTTATTGGGTAACTTAAACAATTAATAATCCGTGTTTCTACCGCGAACACTAACAACACAAGAACATCGGTTTGGCATACTCAAAATGAGTTCATCCAAATCACGCTGTGGAATGGCCGCCCATGTTCGTTGCAACAACAAAAAAAGGTCTTCTTGCGACTGGATACCCTCCATATTCGGCAGAGCTCTTCTCTGTAGCATATCCCATGCATGCTCAATCGGGTTCAAGTCTGACTGAGCAGGCCAGGGCAGGACATTGATGTTAGCTGCGGCGAGAGTCTGTCTTACAACTCTTGCGGTGTGCGGTCGTGCATTATCATGCATTAACTGAAATAAGGGACCGATTTGCACTTGTAGAGGAACGATGACGTCTGATACAATCGTCTCAGCATAAATTTGAGCGTTGAGGTTGCCTCTGATCCAAATAAACTCAGTTCTTCCGCCGATCCAAATACCCGCCCATACCATGATGGTTCCACCACTATAAGGATGGACTTCCTGGCAGGATTTTAATCGCTGTTGGCGTCCAGGGGTTCTCCAGTGTCGTATACGTCTTGTATCCGGTCTCATACCAAAACGAGACTCATCAGAAAAGCACACGAAACGCCATTGTTCTTCTGCCCAATTTCTGTGTTCAAGAGCCCATTGATATCGAACCTCAGAGGCAACCTCAACGCTCAAATTTATGCTGAGACGATTGTATCAGACGTCATCGTTCCTCTACAAGTGCAAATCGGTCCCTTATTTCAGTTAATGCATGATAATGCACGACCGCACACCGCAAGAGTTGTAAGACAGACTCTCGCCGCAGCTAACATCAATGTCCTGCCCTGGCCTGCTCAGTCGCCAGACTTGAACCCGATTGAGCATGCATGGGATATGCTACAGAGAAGAGCTCTGCCGAATATGGAGGGTATCCAGTCGCAAGAAGACCTTTTTTTGTTGTTGCAACGAACATGGGCGGCCATTCCACAGCGTGATTTGGATGAACTCATTTTGAGTATGCCAAACCGATGTTCTTGTGTTGTTAGTGTTCGCGGTAGAAACACGGATTATTAATTGTTTAAGTTACCCAATAAAATTTTAAAGAAAACTGTTATTTCAGTCTTTTTTTCGAACTTTTGTGTTAGTGGTTCAAATGTCAAAAATCCCTTTATTAGGAAAATGGCAAATTTCTTTATTAATGCAAAGGTGACTTGGTTTATCGTTACTGTGACAAACGAAAACACTTTATTTGATGAATCCTTAAAGAAAATTTTAATTAATATCAATCAGGAGAAAAGTTATTGCAAAAATATATGTTGATCCCTAGACACTTTTGATGTGTGTAGTTAATGCAGTTTTTTTAAGAAATATGGATGGAATATTATCTGTACCCATACCTTTAGAACAGTCCAAGGATTTCAATTCCTTTAAAATACTTTCTTCCATAATATTTACATGGCTAATAATAGTATCCGATGAAGTTCTGAGGTCTAGGTCATTTATATCTGTTATATCGTAAGAGTCAGTTACTTCTGATGGTTGAAATACGGATTGGAAGAAAGTGGAAAACAATTTGCATATATCTTCAGGATTGTCAGCTGTCAACTCTCCATAACGAGCACTACTGGGGATGTCGGATTGATGTTTACGATTATTAATATATGTCCAAAAATACTTAGGGTTCTGGTTTATATTTACTTCTACAGATTTAATATAATTATTGTAACATTTACGAGCTTCTTTTTTAAATCGCTCGCGAAACATAGAAAAGATCGAATAATCCGATTTGTTTTTGTATACTTTCCACTTAATCCATGCTTCATTTTTATTCTTAAATATGTGTGCCAGAGATGAAGTAAACCACACCGGAAAATGTGTATTTGGAAGTTGTTTAATCGGGACGTGTTTACGGATTATACTGTATAAGATCTCATAAAAAATGCTAACACATTCCTCAGTAGAATTATTTAGGAATAGTTCGTCCCATTTAACCATTGATATATTTTTATTAATTTCCTCATAGTTCGCATCTCTATATAAGTATGAAGTCCTAAGCTTACATTGTAAACGTTTATGTATGATAGTCGGTATCAGTATATAAAACGGAGGATGATGTGCATCCACTGGAACCAAAGTAATTGGAGCCAGCTGAGTTGTACAGTCTGGTATGTTTGTAACGCACAGATCGAGCAATCTATTCAAATTATTTTTATGCTTATTTATTTGTCTACAGTAATTGAAAAGTGACATAAAATTTAGTATAGAAGAGTGAGGCGGTTTTGGGTCCATTGACAATAGGGGTTTTACTCGATCCCCATCCACCGTCCAATCTAAGAGAGGCATATTAAAATCTCCTATTATACAAAATTTGTCCACGTCCTGTACATTAATAAAATCACGCAAATTATTAAAGTACGTGTAATAAACTGCAGTATCCACTCGAGGTGGTATGTACACACCTCCAATTAAATATGAAGAATTACCAATGCGTATTTGCAATAAAATGTAGTCAACAACTGGTGGTATGTCAAGCGGTGCGGCGGGGGGCGCGGGCACGCAGCGCGCCGATTGCAGCGTGCGCAGCACGGCCACCAGCACGCCGCCGCCGTCACGCCGCTCCGTGGCCGCCCGGTCCCGATCACAGCGGTACACATTATAGCGGGAATCAATAAACTCGTTATTTGATATGTCCGTATGCAACCACGTCTCAGTCAAAATAATAATGTCGTAATTATGCATTAAAATATTCATATAGATAGTATTTAATTTAGTTCTCAGCCCGCGACAATTTTGGTAATATATTGATAACACATTATTACTGTTATCGAATTTGATGGCCGTTAATATTAAGGTGTTGGTATGTGTTTATGTACAGCATTTCATAAAATACATACTTGGGTAGGTATATATTTGTAAATAGTACAGTTATTAAGTTTAAAAGCAGGCTGATTTTGTCATTAATATAGGGTACTTTTATCGAAAGGTTATAGAAAAAGTTAATGTCGTTTATGTTAGGTATACTATGACATAGTACATTACACAGTAACCACAGTATATTTGTACTTGGAGGAGTATATTTAGGAGAATATTTGTACTTGTAGACGTAGTAATGGCAGCGCAACCATAAAATACATGATAACTGTAAATAAATATGTCGGTATTGTGTTTGAAACATTAATGCATTATTAGGTAATAAAGTATGGTCGTAGTTATTATCATAATAATAATTTAGGACTGGCAAAATATATCTGTGTAATACGATTTTATAGTAGCCCATTTTACAGTAAATAATCTTTAAACTGTCAGAAGTTATGTTTGAGTAATTATCACCACATACATTTAAATTAAAATACAACTTAAAATACTTATACTTATCATGTTGAATGCATTCGTATTGTTTTGTATAACAAATATATCTTTCGCAGGGTGAGAAATATGTTAAAGGTATGGAATTTCGCGTAAACAAATTACAAATAATATACAACAACAATATAAATTGCACTGTAAAATATAATCGCAACAAAACTATGAAAAGATTATTTAATTTTAGACAGATCTTGCATGGATCGTATGGCAAGTACAGGGGACGTATCTGACTTACGTATGAGAACAGTACCATTCTTGACCCACACATATTTATAATCATGTGCTTTACTCTTCTCCCGGCACTCACGAAATAGGTGCTTGTTCTTGAGAGTAAGGTGCTCGTTGATATATATTTTTTGGGCGGTTCCTGTAACGCCTATCTGTTCTGTGGTAAGGCCTTTTGAACTACGATATGAAGCGAGAACATTATCACGCAAGATCCTGCTTGTAAATTTCACAATGATATTTTTAGGACGGATATCCTTTGGGTTCGCGTGAGGTACGCGATGTACCGACACAACATCAGACATAGGGATCTTTTGTTTAATGGCTGTTCCAATGTTCATCACAATGTCTACTAAATTTTCATTTTTTCTGTCCGGAATGTTAACCATCTCAATGTTCGTATCCCTTGCTTGCTGTTCCATAATTGCCAATTTATGTTCCAATTGTTCCACATGATTAGGCAGTCTACTAGTTTCCACGACTTGTTTTTTGATCGACTGTAGTTCCTTCTCGAACGTATCCTGGCGAGCATCTGAAAAGCTGAGGGACTTCTCCATGTCAGATATGCGAGTAGACAAGTCGGAGACAGACTTCTTAATACTGATGTTTTCATCACGCAGGCCTATGATGTTCGAATTTATTAAATCCAGTGACTCGGAGATACTAGTTAGCTCATGAGTGAGGCTCGCTTTAAGGCAGGATTGAATAGCTTCCGTAATTGTTTTATCGATTTTATGATTCAGCGACGCTAACCGCTCGTCGAATTTCTGTTCGATTACCTTCATATACCAATCCGCGCTATCATCAGGCTGCTTGCGCTTACGCATATGTTTGCATAATTCTTCGTCCCTAGCAGCGGTAGATAGGTCCGGATTCGATGAGATTTTGGTTGGTGTGCGTGCGGTACGCTGCATGTTTTCTGTTGTGTGCTCCGCACTTCGTAAGCGAGACAAAAAATAAGTAGCTGTCTCTTAGCGTTCAGGGGGTGAGGTAAGGCGCTCCGCAGCGACTCACTGATTTCTAATGCACTCAATATTAGCACTTAACACTTTACTATATAAGAACGTAAATAGCATAAAAATTTTAAGTCAGAACCGTAATAAAGGAATAACAGGTCCACTCTCAACCAGGCTCCGAGAGCGAATGAAATGTTGTGTGACTATTCATTATTTTATACAAAAAAAAAACAATAAACAACGACTGAAGCTATATTTGTTATGTTTAGAATAAAATTAATTAAGCCTTTTAAACTACAGCATGACAAATAACTATAAATACACTGTAAACAAATTACCCTGCTAGGACAGTAGGTAAATGTATTTACGCAAATTTAAACATACCTTCTCACTCTGGGGCAGTCTTTCGTCTTTATCCACTTTGTCCTCGTCTTCCGATTCGTCATTTACAGCGTCTTCAGGAATAGCTTGTACCTGCGAAACGACATAGTTAGGTAAGTATAACAGTCCATCTTCATAGATGGACCGTCCTTCACAGGAATCAGACCAAAAATATTCATCATATGAATTATGTAATGAACAACCACTAGACCATTACGTTACTGTAAGCTTAACCTTAATCCCGGAGCGTGTGAGTGGTAGTCTCAGTCATTTCCTTTCCGTGCCTGATACGTTCATAGCACGAGAGTACGAAGTAATTGGTACTATGGGCAGACACTTTTAAGCAATGATATTATAAACCATAGATAGGTATATTATATCCCTACTAATAGGCGCCAAAAATTGTAACTTATAAAGTTAAAGTATGATATCCTTCCCTTATTTACTTTTGTACAGTGCTTCGTGCATTTTCTAAATACGCATGAAGGCATTTTACTTGATTTTCAAAGGCACACGTCACGTTACATTTTATCGACGCGTGACTTACTGCTAGTTCACCCAATTTGGGTGAATTTCGTTTCATTTTTCGTGCGCTAATGGCATATCTATTGTATAAAATATCACTGTCTTTAAGCGAATCTTTTGGGGCATCTCCCTTCCACATGGTGCCATGTGACTACAACCATGCAACATTTCAAACCATAAAGACGTAATATCATATCCACAGATAATAAATCAACCTCATGGTATACTGCATTTGCTCGATCCTCTGCTAAAAATTCGCTTCACATTTTAATTATCCCTTAGCAAACAGTGCTGGTATATCTTAAAACAATAATTACCAGTATCCATTGCACAGCCTGGCAACAAAGTGTAAGCAAGCCAAACAAAACTGCATTTAAGTAATAAAATTGTGATATAAAAATCATAGACACTTTCACATATTCTGCAGTGCTTGCTATACTTGTCTATGTTGCGTCACGAATGTATAAACAATAAAGTATCGCTAATGTTACCTGGACTCCAGGAGCATGTGGCAACATTCTCAAATTCTCAAAGAGCCTGTTCTTGATTTTCTCCAAGTACTCCGGCGTGTTCTGGTTGGACATATTGCTCGGTGATATGTGCAGTTTAAAGTCCGGCCCAAAGTACTCAAAGTAATCGTTATATGGTAATTCGTTGGCTATTTCCACGCCCAGCGCCACAGACGTTTCGTAAGTCCAGCAACGGGAGACATTTCGGATAGTATACCTATGGAAATATAATTTAATTTGAATTATTGAACTATTAAAATTTGAATTCGAACTATTATAAAATCTTTTTAAAAAAAAATTGAACCGACTTCAATATCACTGAAAAGTATAAAATAATTTAAATATTATTGAAGTTGGTGTTAGCGTACCTGCTGTGTATATTTGGCACCAACTTCAATAATATTTAAATTATTTTATACTTTTCAGTGATATTGAAGTCGGTTCAATTTTTTTTTAAAAAGATTTTATTTTAAACTTTTTAGTGATATTTTCATATATAAAGATTGAACCATCGAAAACCGTAAAATTATCTAGGTAGGTTATGATCACATTATCGTCTACATAGTTTTACATAATTCATGTTTCTTCAGAAAATAATATCCGGTCGTTCATAATCGGTTCATAATTGTCAGAGCAATGTAATGGAGAACATCAGTTTTATGGTTTTTACCAGATAAATTCCTCCACATCGTTCATGGTCCTCCAGGAAGTTCTTATCCGGTTGTAATAAAATTCATACAGATTCAATACAGTGGTTTCTTCTTTCGAATAAAAAAAGAATCATTGAAATTGGTAAATATTTGCCAGAGTTATGACCATTTTTGTCCGACCGAGCGAGTCCGAGCGACTAAAACGTCATCTATATAGGCTTTCTTGCAACTCTCAGTGCGCAGTCACCATTCTTGTTTATTTAGGAACTACTTATTACTAAGCAATAATTTTTTTATGGGACCCAATCAATGGATTGAAGAATGGATGGAAGAAAGATTTTTTCAAATCGGTTAATAATTGCCAGAGTTATGCGCGAACATACATAAAAAAAAAAAAAAATATATATATACAGACGAATTGAGAACCTCCTCCTTTTTTGAAGTCGGTTAAAAATGAACAAAACATAGACATGAGATGCAGTCTTGACGGATGGGTGTGGAGTATGGCGTAGTTTTCAACCCCAAAACCTCTTCTCTATACAAAAATGTGAAATACTATGTCATAGTGATGTCATAGTCACACTTATCTGTCAAGATTTGCATATTGTGCTAAGCGTGCAGTAGTAAGAAAATATCAGCAGTCATAAATTATTGTCACCTAAGGACCTAAGGAATGTGCTGGTTAACTGGCCGTGTTATGGTACGGCCTTTGGTGTTATCACAGACACAATAATATTACACAAACAAATTATAATAAAATTTGAATATTTATGTATTACGTATGTAATAGATTTTTTAAATAAGTTAATAATAAATAGAATTTCATTTTAATTATAATACTATATGAAATTCTTACCCGCCGCCTCCAACTAGCAGGAATGGTAGCCCGAACCTCTTCACCAGCTCTACGCAGCGTCCATGGCCTCGCACCGTCAAATTGAAACAACCCAATCTGTCTCCTAGAGAAAATGAAATAAAACATTATTGACTGGCCTGTCGGTCTAGTCTAGTGGCTACCCATTAGGTTGTGGGTTCTATTCCCACCCTGTGTCTGGATGTTATTTATCTAATTACAAAAAATAAGATATAAGTATTTGTATCAGTGATTGGCCTCTGTAGTTACATCAGCCAGTTATTATTATGTTGCATTCCCGTGGGGTGCTCATGGAAGAATAGCATCCACCCATCCTTCCCATTGGTTGTTGTAAAAGGTGACTAAGGATATAAAGAAGATGGGCTTCAGCATCTTTCTATTGGATTAACTATCACCTTTATGCGATGCCCCAAGACACATGTCAAGCGTGGGGATAATATCAAGCCCATCTAAGGGTAGAGGCCTTTGTTCAGCAGTGGACATATTTCAGTTAATGATGATGTGGTACCTGTCAGTGAGTCAGCCCCGCACTGCAGTACGACGGCGCTGGGCTGGAAGGTCTCCATGACCTTGGAGATGATGGGCACGAAGATGGACTCGTACGACTCGTCGTCCATGCCATCGCGCAGGGGGATGTTCACCGCGTAATATTTGCCCTTGCCTGCGCCGATGTCCCGCAAATCACCTGTGCAAACGAAAATTGTGAATTATTGATACATTTTAAAGTCGTTAAAACAAATGAAATAACATAAAATTATTTGACCTTGGCTTCGAAACTATAGCAATATAACAAGTGTTCTCTAAATAAATTACGACTTGTTATTGTTCATGTAAAAGGGACATAAAGTAAATATTTTTTTCTTGTACTGTCTTTGAAAGAGCATTATGGTTTCAGTGTGTTTGTATATTTCTACGGCCTACAGCCCTAAACGGCTTGACGGATTTGGACTTATAAAATGTCGTTAGATTTATCTTAGATAAGGGTAGGGGAGTAACACAGACAATATAATTTGAAGACATTGGTGTTTTGAGTTTTCTTATTCACCAAAAACAAAATATTATGTTAAAATTAGTATGACAATTTTAAACAAAAAAAATGATCTAGATATAACTTTACGAAAGTGACCAACCTGTCCCAGGGAAATATTCGCCGTATTTGTGGAATGACACAGTCATGACTCTGTCTGTGGTGTAGAACGCTTCCTCGACCCCGTCGCCGTGGTGCACGTCTATGTCAATATACAGCACCCTCTGGTGGTACTTGAGCAGCTCCAAGATACCCAATACTATGTCATTGACGTAACAAAAGCCGGACGCCTCTGATTTCTTCGCGTGATGCAACCCGCCACCCCAGTTGATGCAAATCTCAGAAGCCTGTAAAAATAAAATAAGCTTATTTAGGTTACAAAAAAAAAGCCAGTTGAGGAGTCTCCTCCTTTAGATAGATAAAAGGTATTTTTTTATCCTTCCCACATAGCTAAGTTTGTTTGTCAGGTTTTAATGATTTCTAACTGTGACACTAAGAACAATCTTTTTATTGTTCCTGTAAAATTTTATTAAAATTATATTGTCGGTACCTTATTACTTCAGATTATTTTCCATTTCACACTATGGAGATAGGGTGGGGGCCTGCTGGTAAATGTATTTGTTTCCGAAATTTTAAATTATAAGTAAAAAACCACAAGACAAAAATAATAACTGTTTGGAAACATGCAATTTTTTTTTATTCCTGGTGCCTGGATGTAAGCGACTCGTCTGCCTATAGACAGCTTCATTGCACTGCCGCTCGTCACCTGAGACATTAGTTCTTAATTCTGTTCTTAAGTCTGGTAATTTCTCAAAATGAAGCCCTTTCATATGATATCTCACCTAGGTGATGCCCGTTGTGTATGCTGTAATAGCTATTCCTTGTTGTGTCCTAATTTGGTTTGTGTTGATTTAAATATTTCTCACCTGTTTGTTCAACTTAACAGCTGCAGCAACTGAACCACCTGCAGACAGCTGACAGAACTCATAGAGCCCATCAAACACTGGACAGTCTTCACCAACGTTAACTATTGACAAAAATAATAATATATTCAACTAACATAATGTGTACAAATACATGGAAACGGGCATACACTATACGAAATATGTACAAATGTTACTTTGTTTACATTGTAGTCTTATTTTTTGTATTTATGAAAAAGTTCACTCAATATTATGCAATTAAGCAACTGCATTATTATAGAATTCACCCATTCGTTTTTTTCTTTTAAACCTGGATCAGCATGAACAAAAGAAAAATTATAGTCCAGCTATTAATTTTTTTGTGTTTTTTATTATTATTACTAAACAGTCTATAGATAGTCATAGACTACAACCTAAGAGCAGCAGATTATAAAGCAAGCAGTGTTCCACTGCCTCAGTGGTGTTAATTAGGTGTATGTATATTTAATAACGCCGGCCTTTTAGAAAAGTTCAGTCACATGAGCCATGGAGAGAGCTATGCTCGGAGTTTCTTTGCACGACAGAATCCGAAATGTGGAGATTCGCCGAAGAACGAAGGTCACCGACATAGCTCTCAGAATCTGCAAGTTGAAGTGGCAATGGGCAGGCCACATCGCTCGAAGAACCGATAACCGTTGGGGAAGAAAGGTTCTCGAGTGGCGACCATGAACCGGAAGACGCAGCATTGGCAGGCCTCCCACTAGGTGGACAGACGACATTGTGCGCGTCGCAGGTCGATGGTGGATGCAAATAGCCAATTGTCGTTCATTGTGGCGTTCTAAGGGGGAGGCCTATGTTCAGCAGTAGACGTCTTCCGGCTGATGATGATATTTAATAATTACATGCCCTATCAATAAAAGCTCAGTGAGGAAAGTAGTGATAGATAATATTAATTTTTAACAATAGGTGTCATACCTATAAAATGATTGTTATAATTGAAACCATTATTCAACCAGTTCGTCCTGGTTATAGCGGGTTAAGCTAAAACTCTTTAGTCACATTTTAAGTTAATTGTTGTTGTCATCTAGAGAACAGTCTAAGGGTGACTGCAAATTTGCAGCGCAGATGTAGCGCTGCAGATGTGCTGCTATGCGTGTGTTTGACTTATATACATTTACAAAGCAGTGCTGCATCCGCGCTGTAGTCGTGCTGCACATTTGAAGTAACCCTAATTGCAGCTTGAACAACTCAGACAACAGGCTGGCCACTAGCCAAACTGTAAAAAAAATTAAGCTGGAGGTTGCGGGTTGTTCATTACATGTGCCTGTTGTATGTACTGAGTAAAATAATATCTTACATCTTTGCATCTGTTTGTTGTATTCTGACATATTGTCAGGTCTTATAGACCGTAGGAAACGAATATAGTCATCTGAATGGAATTTTGTCATCTCCTCAGCTGTTGCCTTGTGTGGCCTCTGAAATATATTACATATTGTTTATGAAATATGCACACTATGATATTATACTAATGAATTTCAATGTATTATATTTTTCTTTCATACTGTAATAAATGAAAGTACCAGATTTACAATGTTAGTGAAGCTTTCTGACTTACATATATTTCCATTTTTCGATATAATCCATAATTGAGTAATAAATTATGAGTCATACGTATGCGATGAGGTTTCATAGGATGCCCTTGTCCATAATAGTAATTTCCAATATCACCTAAAATAATATTATCTTAGTAAAACACCAAATTTAACTTATTATTAACATGTTACTCATCTCATTTTGCAGCTTGACACAAATCAGTCTGTACCGAACATATCAAAACGCGAACAAAATGCGTGTGGCCAATAGGAGCGTAGAACGCAGTACAGACGGCACGAGATGATGCAATACACATTGTAATATAAGCTCCAAGACGAATATAGGTCCCGTTTCTTAGGATTAAAAGTAATTAAATACGACAATTTTGTGAAAAACAAGTATGGGACAAGAAATATAAGTAATTTGCAACGAAAATTACGCTTATTTACATCAACAATATTAGTAATAATATAGTGGCGGGTAACAAACTTTGTAACACTTACTGTCATAATAATAGCAAACTCTTTTCTTGCTATGTGGTTGCATTGCCATTTTTGTTAATAAGACAATTGATTCAACACAAAATAGATACTAATATGATTAGATACTATTAGAAAAACTAAAAATAAGAAACGAGAACATCACCGCACAAACTTTAACAAATGTCAGAGATAGTCGTGTGTAGTTCACGAATGAATCCTTCAATTGGACTACTTCAGTTGGTTTACTTCCTTCGTTCTCTAGTTCAGTTACAATTCATCTACTTCATAGTTCAGTTGTTTAGTCCACCGGGCGCGAACGATCCGATCCGAAACACGAACGATACGCAGTGCGGATAGATAATTCTGTCTCGCTCTGTTGTACGTACTGAAGTGATTTTTCTACTTCACTGAAACTTTGACTCGGTTATGTAATACAATCGTTCGAGAACGATATTAGGCGTGCTCTTGTTTTAGCTGTACATTGCTTGTTATTTAGAAAAGCTGATACTGAACTACCAAGCAAAATGGCAATGTACAGTTTATAAACACATTTGCACGAGCTTGAATATAAAATGTAGCAATCATAAAAGCGCATTGTTTTCATTCGTAAGTATCGGAGTAGTTATGAAAACTGTAAAGTTTTTAGAGTATTTTGAGCTTCATGACATGATGTTACGAGAGTACGGGACACTTTAGTATAATTGTTACAGTTTACTGTTCATCTGAGATGAGTTGTGTGCATTGAGATATAATGTACCAATTGTGCGGGAACACGATTCCAAATGGCTTAATTATTTAACTTTACAAAAACAGAAAATTAACGGAAGTTATATACTCATGTCTCAACTCATGCGATAAGCTGGTTAAAAAGTGTACTGATGATTAATAAATCAACCATTTCAATATCTCTCATTGAACTAAGAACGAAAACCGAACAACAGACTAAATCATTTCTGTTGAGCTACTGGACTAGATTGAACTATTGAACTAAAAGATAGATATACTTCACAGCAGTGAAAAGATATGTATATATCTTTTCATTCAAGTGACACATTCTGCGCAAGGCTAGTCAGAGAGTGAGTGAGTGATTGATGAGATGAATGTAATGAATGAGGATTGAGTACTGAACAGATTGAAAGGCCTAAATTATTTTGTTGTTCAGTTCAGGTCAGTTGAGGTCAGCTCAGACCGCTCAGACCAAGCTCAGACCATCTCAGACTAGGGATGTGAGATTAATGGAAAAGAATCGATTAAATAAAAATCGATTTATCGTTATTCAAAATTAATCGATTTACCAAAAATCGATTTTAATAAAAATAAATAATCGATTTTTGCGAAAAAATCGATTTTTTTGTATTATTAAAAAGTACATGCTAAATGCAAAAAATCTGGATGTTATTCATCTATTTAAGCACATATCCATTTTCAAAAACAAGTTTATCCCTTCAACCGTCGTCAGGCAACATACCAATAGAAAAATCAATTGCGTGTCAGGCACTTGGCATTCTGTGTGTTAACTACCGTATTCTGTTAAATTTCTGCTGAAGTTCATTAGATTCTGCTAAAATTTTCTATTCTACGACATAATCGGTAAACCTGAAATTGAGAAACCCTCATTTTAGGGTTTACCTAAAATGAGGGTTTCTCAATTCTGCTAAAATAGCATAATTCTCCTAAATCTGGTCACACTGCACTGAAACTACTTTACACGCATACATACCTACAGATGGCGCCGTTTTTATTTACACTTATACGTATGAGCTTAATTCGAGATTTTTCACCCAACGCATAGTGGCCCTGTTTATAAAATTGAAACTTACTGCAAGATTTTTTCATCCGTCGCATAGATACGAGCTGTTTCTAAAAATCGATTTATACACGTAATTTATATAATCGATTTACTAAAAATCGATTAATATTATTATAAAAATCGACAATAAAAAATCGATTATTAGATAATAATAATTGATTTTAATAAAAATCGATTATTTTTTAACATCCCTATCTCAGACCATGATGGGCATGCCGCATGGTCCGTATATACGTACTACCACAGTCTATAAGTTTATATACTGTGGTACTACGGACCATGGTCGCGCTAGCTAGGTGTATGTACATGTTGTTAAGGTTAACGTATCATTAGGGAAAAGAGTTTGTTACTCCTTGTTACTCTTTGATACGGGGTTGTCAGGGCAACTAATTCTTGTTGATTGTCAGATAAAATATATATTCGAATGGTGCTTAATTTACAAATAAAAGACTATATTAACGGTGTAAACTTATGTGTATTTAATATTCCTGCCTATAAACTTCAAGAGGTTACGGGCCGTACCGTAAAGGACAAAAATAAAAGCAGTCACAATAATGGATTATTCCACGAAAATAGATATCGGTAAGCTTGAAGGGAAGGAAAACTGGACTACATGGAAATACAAAATTACTGTCATGTTAGAGGGTACAGAAAGTTCCTTAGATGTAGTAGAAGGTAGACTCCAGAAACCGACCCCACCTAGCACTGGTGCAGGAGACGCCGAAGTAAATACTTATAGAAAGGCATTGGCTACCTATAAGAAAATTGAAAGTGGTGCACTGCTCATGTTAACCACAAAGATGACTGAAGAAACACTTAAGAAAGTAATGCGATACAAGACTGCAAGAGAAGTCTGGCAGGAATTACACAGGCTGTTTGATGGAGAGACGGAAAACAGGGTATACAGCTTATGTTTAGAATTCTTTGGACTCAAACATAGCAAGGAGGATGATATTCCCACGCATATGTCAAAGTTGAAGAATGTCTGGAACGAAATGTGTGTAGAAGTTTCTAAAGTTGATCCAACTGCGAAGCTCCCTGAAGTGCTCCTCATATGCAAAGCCTTAGACACACTGGACGATAGGTTCTTCAATTTTAAGTCAAGCTGGCTAATGTTAAAGCAGGCTGAGAAGACCATAGATAGTCTAACCAGTAATTTATGCACGTTTGAACGAGATTTGGTAAGTCAAGGGAGTTCTAAACAGGAAACACTAGTGACTACGCCTTTTCAGAAAAAGGATGTAACGCAAAGCAAAGACGAACGGCTGATTTGCAACTACTGTTCTGGGAAAGGACACAAGGTTCGCAAGTGCAAGAAGTGGATAAAGGATGGGAGGCCACCTAAACCCACACCAGGTACATCAGCAACAGGTTCATATGCTAAGCAAGTGCAACAGGCTACTACGATGATGTCGCTGATTGTGAACACATGTTCTAAGGGTCAAGTAAAAGATCGAGAGAACTGGTATGTCGATAGCGGAGCAACTACGCACATTGCGATTAGAAGTGACTTTTTCACAGAGTTTCACGAGTTTGATTCGGACCAAGCTGTATCAACGGCAGATGGAACTATTATCCCTGCACTAGGATATGGCACTGTCGTGGTAGAATCTTACGTAAGTGGCAAAAAGATGAAGTTCGCACTAAGAAATGTGTGGTTAGTACCATCATTAACGAAGAATCTTTTTTCAACACTAGCAACGCAAGATTTGCTGAAAGATAGTACTTTCATATCGACGGCTAGAGAGTGTAGGCTAGACGTAGCAGGCACTACTAAAGTTGTTGGTAGGCGAGTCCCGGGAGGTGGACTTTATAAGTTGGATATGAAGACGGTCATACCAACAGAACATAAGAACATTGAGGTCAATGTTGTAACTGGCTCCAATATGTTACAGCTATATCATGAGCGTTTTGCACATCAGGACAAGAAACATGTCATACGCGTGGTAAAACGTGAGTTAGGCATACAGTTGAGTCCTGACAAGGTGAAATGTGAGGGCTGCATATACGGGAAGTCACATCGAAAACCGTTTAGAACAAGGGAAAGAGCATCAACTGCAGGAGAGTTGATACACACAGACGTATGTGGTCCCTTTGTCGAAAGCATATCAAAGTATAAGTACTTCGTGTTATTCAAGGATGACTATTCGAGCTACGTTATGGTCTACTTAATTAGACATAAGTCAGAAGTGAAAGACAAACTTCTACAAATGTTGCAAGAGGTGAAGACTGCAGGGCACGTTGTCAAGACACTGCTTAGCGATAACGGTGGTGAGTTCGATAACAAATCTGTTCGGAAAATACTTCAAAACCATGGTATTCAGCAAAGGCTGACAATGCCTTACACGCCGGAACAGAATGGCTGTAGTGAGCGGGAAAACAGAACTCTAGTAGGAGCTATGAGATCCATGATGTACACACGAGGAGAGCTACCAAAAGTTCTATGGGCTGAATTAATAAATACAGCTTCATACGTATTGAACAGAACTGGTCCAACTAGAGTAGATTCCAAAGTACCTTACGAACTATGGTTTGGGAAGAAACCGAAGATAAGTCATTTGAAAATTATCGGAAGTCAATGCTATGCTCATGTTCCAATACAACGCCGCAGTAAGTTAGATAAGAAGGCGGTTAAAGGAATTCTTATAGGCTACGAAAACGACGATGGTTATCGTATCTGGGATGGAAATAAAACACTAAGGTCCAGGGACATAACGTTCGAGACTGACGTTAAATTTCGAATTTCCATCAGAAACTCTGACTGTTCAGAGGGAGTCCAAGATGACAGCGATAATGAACGGGTTTTCGAGAGAGTCGATCATGAACATGTTCTAGAGGGAGATAGAACAGAAGATCAAGACCAAGTTCATGTTGATGAAGAAATCGGCGAGAATGCTATGAATGAAGGGCGCGATCAAGTTCATGTGACACCTTATGAAGGCGATGATAGTGAGAGTTTTGTCGACGCTAATGAAGAGCAGTTAGAGGGAGACGAGTTGCTAAGAGAAGTGGAACCTCGTTACAACCTCAGAGATAGATCAACTATCGCACGGCCTAAGAAGCTCGAGGACTATGTGTTTAATGTAGGCACAGAGAGTTTTCCCGAAACGTACAAAGCCGCTATGGAGAGAAATGATGGAGCTGAATGGCAGAAAGCCATGACAAGCGAAATGAAATCCTTAGCCGATAACAACGTTTGGACGTTATGTGAATTACCGATACACAGGAAGGCCCTACCATGCAAGTGGGTTTTTAGAATTAAAAGAAACCCAGATGGTACGGTTGATAAATATAAAGCCAGATTGGTAGTGAAGGGATTTAGGCAACAAAGAGGAGTTGACTATACAGAAACCTTTAGTCCGGTTGCTCGGATGGCTACAATACGAGCTTTATTGAGTGTCAGCGCTAAAGAACAATTGCATTTGACACAATTTGATGTTTCCACAGCATTCCTGAATGGCAAGCTCAAAGAAGAAATTTATATGAAGCAGCCAGATGGCTTCAGTGATGGAACATCAAAAGTTTGTCGACTCAAGAAGAGTCTGTATGGCCTCAAGCAAGCTCCCAGGTGTTGGAACTCTTGTTTTGAAGAGATTCTGCTCGACAAAGGCTTCATACAAAATGCAGCTGATCGTTGTCTCTTTGTTAAAAAAATAGGAGAGAAAAAAATTCTAATTACACTGTACGTGGATGACGGGTTGGTAGCCACGTCAGATAAGAAACTAGCGGACCAATTCCTAAAAGAATTAGGGGACACGCTGAAGATAACAACCAAACAAGCAACCTACTACTTAGGACTGGAAATTAATCAATCCAACGACGGTTCGGTTCTAATTAAACAAGAATCTTATACAAAGAAGATTTTAGAACGTTTTCGGATGTCGGAGTGTAATCCAGTTACGACGCCTATAGAAAGGGTTCAGACTGTTGAAGCAGGGCAAGAAGATAACCCTGATGAGAAGTTCCCTTATAGAGAGGCTGTAGGTGCACTAGCGTACCTTATGATTGGCACGCGCCCCGATATAGCCTATGCTGTCGGGGTAGTATCCAGAAAGTTAGAAAATCCAACAAGAGCTGATTGGCTTAAAGTCAAGAGAATATTTAGATATCTAAGAGGAACAATGTCTTATGGAATCAAATATAGCTCTGACTATGCTGGAGCCGTTATTGAAGGCTATAGTGATGCTGATCACGCAGGCGATGAGCAAACTGGACGCTCTACTACAGGAGTTGCATGTCTGTTTGCTGGCGGAGTTGTCTCATGGCTAAGCCAACGTCAAGTCTCAGTCGCGATATCAACTACCGAAGCAGAGATTGTTGCAGCGAGCGAAGGCGCACGGGAGTTAGTGTGGTTACAGAGAATTTTCAGCCAACTTACCAAATTAGAAGGCATTCCTACTTTGAAAGTGGATAATGAAGCTGCCATACGCCTTGCACACAATCCTGAATTTCACAAAAGAACTAAACACATCCGCGTGAGACACTTCTTTGTTCGAGAGAAAGTACAAGAAGGACTAGTGGATGTTCAGAAGACAAGTTCTGAAAAACAACTTGCTGACCTTATGACAAAGGCAGTTCCGAGGCCAAGGCTCAATATGATAAGAGCTAAGTTGGGGCTGCAACCTCTTTCCAACTAATGAGGGAAAGTGTTAAGGTTAACGTATCATTAGGGAAAAGAGTTTGTTACTCCTTGTTACTCTTTGATACGGGGTTGTCAGGGCAACTAATTCTTGTTGATTGTCAGATAAAATATATATTCGAATGGTGCTTAATTTACAAATAAAAGACTATATTAACGGTGTAAACTTATGTGTATTTAATATTCCTGCCTATAAACTTCAAGACATGTATGTATATTCTGTCTACGGACTCCGTAGCTATAATACTCTGTGCTCCGTAGACAGAATATACTATGAAGCTAATAATGGAATATACCATGAAGATATAGGTCAAAGACCTATTAGCTTCATGGAATATACATCTAGCTAGCGTGCCGCCGTTAAGGACAGAAAATAATCATTCGTACCCTCAGAGTAATTAGAATGGAGCTAGTATCGCGTCGATTCCCCGAACAAATTTTTCGTGGCACTTTTGCGGGGTGCGGGAGGTGAAGTAAACACACACAGATACAATTTCACGCATACCCACACTATAATAAACTCGCAACACATTCAAAAAGATACGCACACAAATAAAGAATACCTGAACATATGAACAAAATTTGGCAGAGGGGTTAGCGCATCATGATCTCTCCAGTGGTATCTCCTCTAAGTTCGTACCGTAGACAGTAAAACCTTAGACTATAGAATACATAGACCACGCGCACGGAACAAATAAGTGACGCCGGTTTGACCTTGCCGGTGTGTGCGTAAGCTGCGATTTCTGTGTACGGATACAATTACCTGTGTGTGCGTAGAGTTGCCAGTACCTGAAATAATCTCCCGAGTATTTTTCTTTATCTTATGGACTTTCAAATTTTGACTTATTGATACTAATGATTATTATTATAATATATAAAATAAACTATTTTTAGAAATATAAAAACGACTAAAGAAAATTATCTAAAAAGTAATTAATGAAAATATATTGAAGTCGCTCCGAAATATTGTGTGCTAATTAACACCAGCAGTAGCAAAATGAGGAGAGGTGTTTTAAGTTTGTCGCATATGCCTGGCTGTGGCACGATAACCCGCAAACGACTATTATAGACGAATTTGAATTTTTAACCGACTTCAAAAAAGGGAAGAGGTTCTCAATTCGACGACTTTGATAGTTCAATCTGTAAGAATTCGAAATCAAAATTGTTAGGCATAGGCCTCATGGGGCTATGATCGTAACGCGGCATCCACTGAGAAGATCCGGCAAGAAACTTAGCTTGCATTTTTTCAATAACAATTTTTTTTTGTTTTATTGACAAATGAAAAAGTACGTGTCCAATATTTTTTGATAACCTAAATAGAAATAAATAGATTTTTTTAGTCATCTAGCCTATTGATAATTCTGTGGAGACGCGTAGAGTAGTAAAGGCGCACAGCCCACATCAACACAAATCTTCTATACTATAATAAAACTCAATGAGCACTTTTTCTGTACATTGAATATTTTTCCAAAATTTCTACGGGGGGGTACTATACTATTGACATAGAGTCCAAAACAATTTTTTTTGGAATTATTGTCTGTCTGTCTGTCTGTCGTTCTGTTTGTCCAGGTATCATTTGAAAACCCGTGGATGGATTTTGATAGGACTTTCACTGATGTGTTGTGTAGAAGTCAAGGTATAAATTGGTATATACAACATCACGCTATGTTTCATAGGGGCTAAGCAGTGAAACATTACTTGCACATATTACCACGTAATTTCCTTTGTATGAGAATAGGGTAATTATAGACTGATCAGTTAATTATTAAGATATGTATTATTACGCTATATACAATAGGGACTAAGCAGACATTTAGTTTGAATAAGATATGGCAGTGGCGAAGGGTCAATTTTTGTAAGGGGTAAGCCGGTCCGGTACACCCAGGACATTTTCATTAGATTTCCGTATTGTTCTAAGTACGTTGCTGATAGCAATACGACATTATATCTTTGAAAAGTTAAAATCTGTAAATCCCGAGCGAGTCCAAACTAGATCATGAAATTATTCATGAAATTTTAATGAAACTCCCCAAGTCCAGGTAGTGTATACGTATTGTATTACAGTCGCAACAATAAAAGATGCGAAAAATTTAGAACTTTCATTATCGAATATCATTAGACAGTAATTTACGATGTTAGCGTGATTTACATTATGAACAGCGCCATCTATCGGTGAAATTGAACATACAATCACCATAGAACTTTAATCTATATAATTTAAAAGAAAGTCGTGTTAATTACACTATTTATAACTCAAGAACGGCTCAACCGATTTGGCTGAAAATTGGTAGGGAAGTAGCTTAGGAGCAGGAGACGGACAAAGGATATTTTTTATACCTGTAGGTTAAGGTTAAGCAACGTTAGGTAAGGTCATTAAATAGATCGCCCAACGTCTCGCTCCCCAGCCCTGAGCCCGGGGCTATAAACAACGGGCAACCTTCGGAGTCGCTGGACGCTCGGGATGTGGGCCCTTTGAGCGTCCATTGAGTACGGCGGCGACTCCGAGGAGGACGGCGGCGGGGTTGCGACCCCCGTCCCCGTGAGCACCGTGACAGGTTCCCGGGGGGCTACAATGCGCCCCACGGCGGCGGGCTCAAAGGCAAGGCACTGAGGGGCCCCTGGTGCAGATCCAACCGGAGAGCCCTGGGGTTCCCCCTCTCATGTGCCGATGCTACAGCTGCGGGGGTTTTAGTGGGTAAGAATCCCACATACCCCGGTCGAGCCCCACAGCTCCCGGGGATCTTTCAAAGATTCCCCCGCGTCAAAAAAAAAAAAAAAAAGGTCTTTAAATAGATGGGTGAACCGATTTGTATGAAATTTTATGTGCATATCGGGTAGGTCTAATAATAGGCCATTAATTATATTTCATGCCGGTAGGTAAAGGTTAAGCAACATAAGGCAAGGTAATTAAATAGATGGGTGAACGGTGTATGAAATTTTGTGTGCATATCGGGTAGGTCTGAGAATAAGTCGTAAAGTATATTTCATGCTGCTGATACCATGATTGACGGATATATAGAATGAGAGGAGGGTGCAAGAGAGGACAGAGGGGGAGAAGGGATTCGAGGAGGGGGTGAGGGATCGGAGGAGTTAGGTGGAGCAAGGGGGGGGGGGGTGAGATGGAGCAAGTTGGGAGAGAGAGATGGGAAGAGGGGGAATGTGACGGGGACCGATGCGGGTGGGGGAAAGAGAGAGGAGTGAAAGAGCATAGAATTACATTTTTCTTATAAGGCTTCAATGCCGGCTGGGTCCTAAAAGAAAACGCGCATTGTTCCTTTTGGAACCACATGGGCTTGAGGGGATAATAGAGAGAGAGAGAGAGAGATGGAGAGAAATAAATCAAGGGAGGAGGGTGAAAAGGGGAGCAAAATGTAATAAAAGCGCGGGTGGAGCTGCGCGGGTCAGCTAGTAATTAAATAAACTTCGTAGAAAATAATTCGAACTTGATATTTTTGAGATAAAATGTTTAGGCGTGATTGACTGCTGTCACAGGAATCAAGCTATATTTTACCGGGTGTAAAGATCTCTTCCAGACAGCCTTAGGGTACAAGACAGAATTTTGAAGGGCAATGAAATATATACATAATAATATGTATTTAATTATTACATTATGTAGAAATTATAAATATACATATACAAAACAAATTAAATTAATTGTATTATAAAACGTCAAGCTTGAATTGTTTTTTTTACCGCTCATAACTTGTTTAAAACTATTAACACCTATGTCCACTCATCCCTTGAATTATCGAAATGGGAATTGCAGTTCCTGAAAAATACGTTGGCAAACAGACATACATACAACCATTTACAGTACATTTGTTTTGATGCCCACATGGACTAACATTACGCTAATATTACGCAATTGTATTAATATAACATACATACGCATTGAATACAGAACCCCCTTTTTTGAAGTCGGTTAAAAACTTTAAAAGTAATCTATTAATATTTAGTTCCTAATCAAATAAGTTACCCACAAAAGATGTGATATTTTATGGGAGAAAAATTTGTGCAGTATGACAACACCGTATGACTTTGGTGAGGTTTTGTGTTCCGAATTTGTGGGATCAAAAAGTTCACCAAACTGATTAGAATTCTGTTATTTTTAGACATTTACCTATGAAATGATAACCTAGTATTCTTTCTTAATTTATCTGATGCGTTTTTATAATATTTTACTACACAGTACGGCATAGTTTCGATGTTTTTTTTTGCTGTGACCAGACGTGCGCTCCCGATCATGGCTCGCGATCACTGCGGGTCAAATCATAGCACTTTGTGTTTTCATATTCCTCGTGCCCGGCGTCATTTGTTAGTTCCGCGCGTCATATCTATTTCTTTTATATGATCTAAGAGTAAAACGTAGTGATTCTGATTATATACCTTACTGCCGAACCTACAAACGACAATTATAGTTAATAATCATTAACTCATTTTTTGAAATCTGATTTTTTCGACACTCGAAGCCAATTAAGGTTTAATACGCAGATAGTGAGTAGAGATATCAATTATCTCGTAACCAATAATCGAAAATAATCATAAACGGCTCCGACATTTGAAATAAATAAATTTAAAAAAGTGTCATAAATTAGAATTAAAGTTAATTGGCGTTTGCGAGTGCGGCAGTTAGAGTCTCCTCTAAGTTATATACTCATTGGTAGACAGAATATAACAAGACGTCTAGCAAGCGTGCCGCCGATAAGGACAGAAAAATAAGTACATACCATACTAAATTTGGAGTTGCCACGTACAGGAAATTTTACCATTTGTGTAAAGCAAATACGGAGGGTGCTGTAAATAATATATTTTCTTTCCTAACTAAAAATCACTTTTTTGACACAACATTTTCATACATTATATCGTCTTAATCTATGACAATGACAATCTGCAAAAAGTACGAAAGTGATTGTAGACCTAATATCATTTAAGCTATAGCTAAGAGCTGTAGACAATTATTAGCCTCATACATAAACGTTAAGATATAAAAACAATTTAAAATGCTATTTCCCAGAGAGGTAGGCAAAAGTTGGCTTTGTTAAAAGTTGACTATCGCCATACAACGGGTAAGTTTTAGTAATTTCTCCAATATACTAATGTAAATCTATACTAGGTACTAATATCTTGAGACAATCTACGCATGATCAATGCCCACTTGACCTCAAACTACGCAGATCCTCTAGTATAGTAACCAGATAAATGATTACAAATACTTATAAACTGTTTGTAAATACATGTTGTGTGTGTGTGTATTTATTGGTCATTCAAGTTATGCAATACCAAATAAAACATTTGACAGTTATTTGATGCTCACTTTGCTATAGTGATCATCACTTTAGTTGTGAAACGAGATAGGTACGTAATAGGGGGGCAAACAAACTATTGAACGCCGGTACTATACATTTATTATTTAGACAAAAACAATAAATTGTAACCAACAACATACATACATATATTTAAACAACATGCATATAGCAATAGCACGATTAAATGTACAATGAACATTGTGCCTATAACGAATGTACACGTCCTAGTATGTAGTGTGTGTAGTGTGTGTAGGGCCTAGACAAGATGCAATCGCTTCATAGCGAATCTATTTCTTCATTCGCTAACGGTGTCAATTCCCTACAATGTGTCACGTGATTTTTCGATGACTTATGTCATTCTCATACATTTTTATACTTTCTATTAGCGATAGCGATTGTAGAATGTTACATTGTCTAGGGGGGCTGTGCAGCCATGGACGAATGACTCGAGCGCTTACGTTAATACTGAATATTTAAGCAGTCAGTGCCATATCTTTAATGAAATTTAGTAAGTGACTGTTTCTAGTTATATCTGGTAACCTCCATGGTTACCTGTACTTCTGCTACCATATTCAGAACGGCAGTGGGTACAAGAAAGTTCCTATTTTTTCCTTTCAATAGATATTCGTTACCAATGTGCAGACTACATATTCGAATAACTTTCTGGAACCCAATTAATTCCATTTGTTGCTGCTATCCACAATATATAAATATCCATAATTATCTGCGGGAAATTATAAAATTATTTTTATTCGTCAAATCTGAGAAATTCTGCGCTGCACCCAGAACGTAGGACCGTGTATGGTGCACTTAATAATAATTTACCACTAATTTATGGTAGTCTCTCTTTTGTACACTGGCAACACTGTTTATGGCGGTCAACAAATTGAAAATTTTAGATTATGGGTGAAAAAAAAGTATTTATCAGTCTTACACGTATCTTTCAAGTAAAATAGTAACTAATTTAGAGCAATAAGATCTAAATAAGTCGTTTACTTAAATTAGTTTCTAAATGTAATCTCTAAATTAGCCATAATAATTCACGTTTGCCAGTGAAACGATACTCCACTAATTTTACGTTCACTGTCACTTTTACTTCCTATAATACTGCACTGCACCATTCTTATAAGATTTCCACAATACACAGTAATGTCACAGTTAGTTTTTAATTGAATTTTAAGTAATTAATTTAATATTAAAACCACGATAAAATTGTCACGGAGGAAGGTGGGAGTAAACGTCAAATTTGTTTCGCACCCACGGCGCGGAAAATTCGAACAGATGCTGAGCAGAGCAAACAGAGCATATGATTTTTTGTCCCTCAGCGTGTGTTCAACATCTGGCGCACCTTCGGTGCGTTTTCTTCGAGTACTCATGAAATTTTCTAGTTCACGACCTAGCTTTGGAGTTTTAAATTGAATTGCATTTTATGAAATATCGTTTAAACTACATTATAGGTGCATTTAAATAAATATCCATAACGTGTGTTAAGTGTACGAATAATTATTTTCTGTCCTTAACGGCGGCACGCTAGCTAGATGTCTTGTTATATTCTGTCTACGTAACCTACATAAACATAAACGCATTCCGTAGACGGAATATAACAAGACATCTAGCTAGCGTGCCGCCGATAAGGACAAAAAATAATCATTCGTACACATAACACACGTTATGGATATTTATTCAAATGCGCCTATTATGTAGTTTAAATGATATTTCATAATGCAATTCAATATAAAACTCCAAAGCTAGGTCGTGAACTAGAAAATTTCATGAGTACTCGAAGAAAACGCACCGTAGGTGCGCCAGATTTTGAACACACGCTGAGGGACAAAAAATCATATGCTCTGTTTCTTTCTATCACATATAATATATATAAATGCGTCCTTTTCTTGCGCGAATGAGAAAGAAAGTGCCAGCTCTCTATTGGTTTCTTTCTATAAGACGCATTCTGTTCTTGTGTGAATGAGAAAGAAATTATACAGCTCTCTATTGGTTTCTTTCTCTAAGATTCGTACACATAATCACATAACACACGTAATGAATATTTATTCAAATGCGCCTATTATGTAGTATAAACGATATTTCTAATTAAAACTCCAAAGCTAGATCGTGAACGAGAAAACATGTGTATCGAAGAACACCGCACCGGCGGTGCGCCATTTGCTGAACACACGCTGAGGGACAAAAAAACATATGCTCTGTTCATTTCTATCACATATAATATATATAAATGCATTCTTTTCTTGCGCGAATGAAAGAAAGTGCCAGCTCTCTATTGGTTTCTTTCTCTAAGCCATAGTCAGACCTTCAGAAGCCTTCAGACCACATCCTCCAAGGCTACGCTCCAAGGTCAGACCTCGACCGACACCCCAGACTAGAGCTAGCCATACACGCGCTGGTATACTTGTGCAGTTATACTGCAACCTGGGGTGCATGGAAGGAGCCTCCCCGCGGCGCACCCTGGAAGCAGCTAGGTTCGGTAACGCAGAACCTAGGCTGACCAATCCTTCTACCACGATGACAGATTCAGACCAAATGCAACGGCCTTTGTCAGGGCCAAGTAAGCGATCTATCCCAGGACTATGTCATGAACGTACTGCTCTTAGTGTCATATCGATCAATATAGAAGGGTTCTCAGAAGCTAAGTCAGCAATGCTATCTGACCTATGTTGTAAGACCAAATGCCAAGTAATTTGCATTCAAGAAATGCACCGTGATACCAATCAGCCTAGACCGAAAATCGAAGGAATGAATCTTATAGCTGATATCCCACACCCGAAGTACGGAAGTGCAGTTCTTGTTGCTCCTAATGTCAACGTTGTCTCCGTTAAGAAAACGTTCCTACACAGCATTGAAGTAATAACAATAGATATGGAAAATTGCTCAGTAACTTCAGTATACAAACCTCCCACGGTACCATTTAATTTCAACAGTTTTGCTGGTAGCAACTCATGCACTAATAGGATTATTGTGGGTGATTTTAACAGCCAAAGTTCCTCCTGGGGCTATCAAGAAAGTAATTGTGATGGCCAGCTCGTCGAGGAGTGGGCGGAAGCAAACGATTTAACCCTCATTCACAATGCTAAATTACCATCATCCTTCAACAGTAGCAGGTGGAAGCGTGGATATAATCCCGATCTTATATTTGTGAGTTCTCCAATCCAGTCACAGTGTATAAAATCGGTCTGTCTGGCTATACCAAGAATACAACACCGTCCAATCATGTGCAAAATTCAATCTGTAGTACAACCAATTAAAATGCCCTTTAAAAGGCGTTTCAATTATTCCAAGGCCAACTGGGAACAGTTCTCTAAACATATAGACGAGGCTATTTCTAATATTCCTCCTATGGCTCAACATTACGATCAATTTGTGGGCACTGTGACAAAAATATCTCGCCAGTTTATTCCCAGAGGTTGCCAGCCTTCTTATGTAGCAGGGCTCACCCAGGAGTCTAAGGAACTATATAACAAGTATAATACACTGTTTGATGGTAACCCATTTTCTGAAGAAACTGTACAGGCAGGAGAAGAACTTCTAACCCTTATAAATGACAGCAGAGTTAAAAAATGGACCACCTTAGTGACTTCTCTCGATCTAACTCATAATAGTAAAAAAGCTTGGTCTACTATTAGGAAACTAACAGGAGATCCCTCACCTCCTATTATCCACAATGAAGTCACCGCGAATCAAGTTGCACACGAGATTTTATTAAACCGAAAACCACCAAATCGACTGCGTAAACTGCCCAAATACAAATTTAGCCCTTTACACAACAACAACGCAATTTCGAAACCATTTGTTCTACCTGATATCGAAAGAGCTATCGAGTCTCTAAAAAATAACAAGGCTTCTGGCATGGATAAAATTTCGGTGGAACAAATTAAACATCTGGGTCCAGTTGCTGTTTCATGGCTCCTGCAGCTATTCAACTGCTGTCTCGAGTCAGCACAGATTCCTAAGCTTTGGAGAAAGTCTAAGATCATCGCTATCCTTAAGCCTGGTAAACCTTCAAATAATCCCAAAAGTTTCCGTCCAATATCGCTCCTCTGCCACACGTACAAACTATTTGAAAAAATTTTACTAACACGCCTAAAAGATATAATTGAGCCTCATCTCATACCTGAGCAAGCAGGATTTAGACCAGGGAGATCCTGCTGCAGTCAAACTTTGAATCTGAACCAATATATTGAGGATGGTTTCGAGACGCGTAAACTAACTGGAGTTGTTTTTGTTGACTTATCGGCGGCATATGATACTATCAATATTAGCAGGCTTCTGCATAAGGTCAGCAATATGACCGAGGACCCCCAGTTTTGTAAATTACTTCAGGAGATGCTCCACAATCACCGATTTCAGTTACACCTTAATGGGAATAAGAGCAGGTGGCGTAACCAAAAGAATGGTCTCCCACAAGGTAGCGTTTTGGCTCCACTGCTATTTAATATCTATACAAACGATCAACCGATGAGTCCAAATACTACTCGTTACTTATACGCTGACGACCTAGCTTTAGCTACCCAAACCCATTCGTTCGAAGAAGCTGAAAAGAATCTAACCTTGGCTCTATCTAACCTTAGTAATTATTATGACGAAAATGCCTTAAAGCCGAACTTATCTAAAACCGAATCATGTGTCTTCCATCTTCGCAATAGCCAGGCTCGTCGCACATTAAAGCTCTCATGGCGAGGCGAACCTGGTACCCACAATGCCCATCCTAAGTATCTGGGCGTAACATTAGATAGATCATTGACGTACAAGCAAAACTGCGGTAAAGTCAAAATGAAGGTCATAAGCCGAAACAATCTTATTTGTCGCCTAACTACAACTAAATGGGGAGCTTCTCCAAGTGTTCTCCGGACAACTGCTTTGGCCCTTTGTTTCTCGGCAGGGGAATACGCTTGTCCTGTATGGGGTCGCTTTGCGCACGCAAAGCATGTGAATACGGCTCTTAATGAGACGTGCCGACTATCCACGGGTTGCCTAAAACCGACTCCGCTTGCGAAGCTATATGCACTCTCAGGTATTGCTCCTCCTGATGTCCGAAGGGATGTCACGGCTGCTGTTGAAAAAATGAAGATGGAACAAGACTACAGACACCCTCTGCATCAACACTCTGCAGTTCCCCATAAATTAAGAAGTCGAAATAGTTTTGTAGGGCTTGTGGCTCCTATTGAATCACGCCACAAGATCACCGAGGCTCGACTAAAGTTATGGGAAAAGAGGTATCCCCTGTTGAACTTTATTTCTCCCTCCGAAGAACTTCCCCCTGGGCTTGATCTACCATGGCTAACTTGGAAGAGCTTAAATAGACTACGTACACAAGTGGGTCGGTGTAAAGAAAACCTAGTTAAGTGGGGATATGGAGACTCAGCTGTTCGTGATTGTGGGTTCTCCCCACAAAGTATGGCCCATTTGTTGTCCTGTCCAGCGTGCTCCGACTCCTGTACAATTCAGGAATTATTAGATGCTACGGAAAACGCAGTGCGGGTGGCAAAATATTGGGAGGGCAGGGTATGATTGCATCTGTTGTCGATACGAAAAGAAGAAGAAGAACTGCAACCTGAGGTGAGCGTGTATGCCGCACAACTGTGCCGGTTTCTAATTTCCACGCGTGTACAGGCAAGTCAAAATATATGAATTTTCATATACACACATCAAAAGTGTCTAGGGATCAACATATATTTTTGCAATAACTTTTCTCCTGATTGATATTAATTAAAATTTTCTTTAAGGATTCATCAAATAAAGTGTTTTCGTTTGTCACAGTAACGATAAACCAAGTCACCTTTGCATTAATAAAGAAATTTGCCATTTTCCTAATAAAGGGATTTTTGACATTTGAACCACTAACACAAAAGTTCGAAAAAAAGACTGAAATAACAGTTTTCTTTAAAATTTAACTTAAACAATTAATAATCCGTGTTTCTACCGCGAACACTAACAACACAAGAACATCGGTTTGGCATACTCAAAATGAGTTCATCCAAATCACGCTGTGGAATGGCCGCCCATGTTCGTTGCAACAACAAAAAAAGGTCTTCTTGCGACTGGATACCCTCCATATTCGGCAGAGCTCTTCTCTGTAGCATATTCCATGCATGCTCAATCGGGTTCAAGTCTGGCGACTGAGCAAGCCAGGGCAGGACATTGATGTTAGCTGCGGCGAGAGTCTGTCTTACAACTCTTGCGGTGTGCGGTCGTGCATTATCATGCATTAACTGAAATAAGGGACCGATTTGCACTTGTAGAGGAACGATGACGTCTGATACAATCGTCTCAGCATAAATTTGAGCGTTACGGGTACCACCTATAGCAATGCACAATCGTAGGATTCGATATCAATGGGCTCTTGAACACAGAAATTGGGCAGAAGAACAATGGCGTTTCGTGTGCTTTTCTGATGAGTCTCGTTTTGGTATGAGACCGGATACAAGACGTATACGACACTGGAGAACCCCTGGACGCCAACAGCGATTAAAATCCTGCCAGGAAGTCCATCCTTATAGTGGTGGAACCATCATGGTATGGGCGGGTATTTGGATCGGCGGAAGAACTGAGTTGATTTGGATCAGAGGCAACCTCAACGCTCAAATTTATGCTGAGACGATTGTATCAGACGTCATCGTTCCTCTACAAGTGCAAATCGGTCCCTTATTTCAGTTAATGCATGATAATGCACGACCGCACACCGCAAGAGTTGTAAGACAGACTCTCGCCGCAGCTAACATCAATGTCCTGCCCTGGCCTGTTCAGTCGCCAGACTTGAACCCGATTGAGCATGCATGGGATATGCTACAGAGAAGAGCTCTGCCGAATATGGAGGGTATCCAGTAGCAAAAAGACCTTTTTTTGTTGTTGCAACGAACATGGGCGGCCATTCCACAGCGTGATTTGGATGAACTCATTTTGAGTATGCCAAACCGATGTTCTTGTGTTGTTAGTGTTCGCGGTAGAAACACGGATTATTAATTGTTTAAGTTACCCAATAAAATTTTAAAGAAAACTGTTATTTCAGTCTTTTTTTCGAACTTTTGTGTTAGTGGTTCAAATGTCAAAAATCCCTTTATTAGGAAAATGGCAAATTTCTTTATTAATGCAAAGGTGACTTGGTTTATCGTTACTGTGACAAACGAAAACACTTTATTTGATGAATCCTTAAAGAAAATTTTAATTAATATCAATCAGGAGAAAAGTTATTGCAAAAATATATGTTGATCCCTAGACACTTTTGATGTGTGTATTTTGCTTGCAGGTATACCTGTGCAGTTTAACTGTGCAGGCAAAACCAACCAAGGCAAAACTGAGCAAGTGCGGAATTAGCCTGCACAGTAGTGCACAGGCGTCAGTTCCTGGTCGTAATTTTATTCTAAAAATTAAATAATGACCTCAGGAAGAAGCAATTACATTTTCCCTAATTTTGGGGAAAATCAGATTCCCCTAACAACATAATTTGTTCACTTGTGTGCGTGTCGCAGAGCGTCAATACGCGCGACTTACGCCTATATCTATGCTATTATGCCTCAAACCAGACAGTTTTTTCGTATGAAACTATCGTTCTAGGCGTTATTATTCTAAGATCCTCTCACAGTTCATGTTTATATGTTACAGTCCTGCATATTACAATCTTGGGGAAAAACATTAAATTGACTGCCGTCCTTACTCCTACAAGCACAATTCACGACACAGCTCATATATAACGTAATGCAAGTTATTATTAAGATTTTACACATTCAATAATATGTACAAAATTGAAAAATTACAATGAACAACGAACTTGGTAAAATTACAATGGCGGCCAATGGCGTCCACATAGTTTTCTGTCAGTAATGGCGGGGCTACATCTGCACGCTGCGGCGAAGATTCGCGTTATCGCGACAAGTGTGGCCAAACAATTCGTGCTAGCGCGATGTATTCGCGCGAACACGAATGCCTTCGCGGTGATGTCGGTAAATTGACACGCATCAAAGGATTTTGTCGCGACAAACTTCGCCGAACTGGCTCACAGAACACTATTACTCAAGAGAACTATATATATAACTATATGAACTGGCTACACTTCGCCTTTGCAGTTGCAGCAGCGTTGCCCTCAAAGGCCTTCATATTACCGTGACCAAAGGAAACAACAGGGGGACAACAGTTAAGATTATTATAATTTATACTACGGAATAAGAAATCTGATATATGGCAACGCTCTTTGAGTATTAAACCAAAAGGAGACGACACGCGCACTATTCGCTATGAGAAAAAGTATAGAATTATACATGTAAACTATAGAATTATACATGTATATGATGTAAATAAAAGTAATGTCAAATTCAAAACACGCGGGTATTTGATTGAGTATGTTTCGCTAATCAAAAGCGTACTAATGTATTTTTTCTATGGATATTCTTCCGTGACAGGGGGGGTGCAAGTGCACCCCCTTGCACCCTGCTGCCAGCGCCCATGGGGATGGTGGTACAAGGTCAAAAAGTGCTTGAGCGCATTCACCGTGGAACAATCTGTAAAAAACCGATAAGCATGCAACTAGGTCATTATCGTCAATTATCTGCGAGCGCGTCTGTCTAGCGAATCCAAAGAGTCCAGTTGATATTTGGCAGAGCCATCCCACAGGTGAGAACAGTACTCCATGCAGGGTCGAACCTGAGCTTTGTAAAGATTCAACAGCTGTTCCTTTGTGAAATACCGCCTCACCTTATTCAAGATACCAAGTTTTTTAGCAGAGATTTTGACTTTTGACTCAATGGATCGTCCGAAATTAAGGTCGGAGGATAAATTGAGACCTAACAAATCTAGAGGATTGGATGTCAGTATAGATACACCACAAAAAGCAGGAGTATAGATGTATTCCAAAGAATTTATGATCATTTTATAAAATATATAAAAAGATTGAACCGACTTCAATAACACTAAAATGCATAAAATAATTATAATATTATTGAAATTGGTGTTAGCGTACCTACGGAGTATACTTATTTGCATTTTTTTACATCATTCATGTTTCTTCAGGAACAATTTATCAGGACGTAATGAAATTTGCATGGAATTATTATAGTAGTTAACTTTCTCGAATAAAGAAAGAATCATCGAAATAGGTTCATATTTGAAGTTAGGCTCAATTCACATCAAGATGGCAGCGGCCGGCAGCGCACTTTCAGTGTGAAAGAAAGACATTTGCCAGAGTTATGACCATTTTTTCCTTAAAAACGACGAGTCTCATCCTTAAGGCGTTATTACAAATTTTTCTGACGCGACATTCTTGTTTTTTTTAGGAACTACCTAAGTACTTATTCGTAAATCGCAATCGTTTTTAATGGGACCCGATCAGGGGATCGGCCTATCCGTACAAAAAATAATTTTTCATATCGGTCTATAATTGCCAGAGTTATGCGCGAACATACGTAAATGTAAATATATATATAGTCGAATTGAAAACCTCCTCCTTTTTTGAAGTCGGCTATAAAGTGACACGGCATGCGGTACACTACACAAACTCTTTTGGATATCTGATTAATAAATAGTCAGAATAACATACTGATAGTCGATATCGATCGATATTTGATTATGAGCTGTCCCAGCGCTAACTTTGCTGCGGTGTGGTCAATGTATTTAAAAATAAATAAAAGTATTCGGAATAAAAGTGACGACCGTAAACATCTTATAATAATTAAGTACACTCAAACATAAACATACAGTTTCATAGAATCGATAATTTTTAAAGTGTTTAGTAAAAAAATATGTAAAAAATTCAAGTAAAGATACTGAATTTCAAACAGTAATCTTTAATTAATTTATTATGCATCTACAGAAATAAATGGTATTAACAAAAATTTACGTGAAATAGAAGTCTTAAACAGCTAATGTCAGTACATTCAACTTTTAAAATTACGCTAGTTACGCTTTTGTACGATTTAGTAGCAACACTTATTGATTAATAATATTTTTTAGTTTTTTGCAAATTTAGTGCATTATTTGACAATTTATAAACGAAATAATATTTACAGATGGAAAGTAACGTTATCCTTGGGTACACTAGATAAGTCTTATATTTTTTTACACGAAAACGCGCTGGCATTAGGCATTTTTAGCTTACGTCGTTCCGCGCGCACCGGGATTTGTTGAATGGCGTGGAACGGTGGAACGCGGGTCAACTAGTTTTATATAACGGGTATGACCGGTGGTCTCGTACTTTGACAGAGGGGAACGCCTGACAGTGGCCTCTCCGGTTCTGTGCTCCGGTTGGTTTAATACTCAAAGATGAAGGCATATTGGCGGCTAGACCAATTTCGCTAATTCTTTTTTTGTTTGTGTTTGTTATTGTCAAGAGAAGGTTCATATGAAAGAAACACTAGAAAATTACGAGGGCAGAGCGGCGCGGGACATCTAGTGGTTAATACAAACGTCGTTATTATTTTTTATCCTCGACTATCAAACTGAGTTTTCCTGTTTAGTTTATGAGGTATTAGACGAATAGTAAAATAACTATACATCCAATCAAAGGTATGCCCTGGAACCCTGGATGAGCCGAGTCCAACTTGCAGTTGACTGGTTTTTTATTTAATCCTACCTAATCAATTCACTTATTTTAGCCATACATATTTTATACAGATTTCGTGATAATAAGGCATACCTTTGGTAGGTACAAATTTATATACAGATTATAAAACGCTCAATGCATCTGGCAACACTGATTCCAATGAATATTCGCCCGAATACCACGTGCTTTTGCTAGGACGATAATGTAGCCAGCAAGTTCGCCGTTGGGCGAAGACGAAGTTTTATCGCGATAGGGCGACACGAATATTCGCGCGCATAATTACGTAGCCGAGAGGTAATGGTGTGGCTGATTTATTAGTATTAGTTACGAGATTAGTAATATTGAAGGGATTCGTGGATTAGTAATCGACGAACTATGATACGACGAACTATGATATGCTAATATTTTATATTAGCCTAATCTCTGTAATGACCATCCTGAATAGAACGGATAATACCATTCGGATTGGTTCGGATGTGGTTCGGATTCACTCGATTGGCACTCATCGGATTCGTGAAGCGATCATTCATACAAATATTAACTTACGAATGAGATGGATAGGTAATATTGTAATATTCACTAATCTCTGTCGGTAGATTAGTGATACGCCTGCCAAGTTTATTTTAATGATATTAGCGAAATGTAAAATATTACTAATACTGATAATATATTAGTTACAATCAGTGTTGCCAGCAGACAGTTTAAGAATGGGCTGAAAGCAGTGCTGGCAGTGGCCGATTTTAGGCAGTAAAGGCCGAAGTACGACTTTCCATTGACGTCCGTTGAATTGAGGGGTGGGAAGGGGTTGGGGGGAGGCAGAGGGACTTGTACTACCCCCACCCCCTTTAAAGGAAAAGTTGCGGAGCCCCCCTATTTACGACATTTATGTTTTTAATTCTGAGGAAATTTTCCTCATCTTATGAATTATAATTAGTAATATTTGTAAAAAAACAAGGGTTACCCCCTTGTTTTTTGAGGGATAGCGGGGAGCCGTCTCCATCAGAAACGGTACTAGAAAAAGGGGAAAAAAGAGATGTAAAACAAAAAAAAAACATCGAAAATTTTCGTTTTTCGGTTTTACAAGAGCCCATCCTTCATCTCTAACTTTTAATGTTTAGAACGTAAGACTTATGTCTATTTCATTTTATATAAAGTGCTATGCTTTTAGAATAGGAATTGGTCAACCGAACCAATGATTTCGATGGATTGGCTGTCGGAGGTTTAAAGGCCGATGAAGGGCCGATGGCAGCTAAAGAGCTAAAGGCCGACATAGTTTCGAAAAGGCGGCCGAGAATCGGCCCCCCCGGGGGCGGATCTGGCAACACTGGTTACAATATTATAATATTGCCAGACGAATATATTAGTATTACCTAATCTTGAGAAATATCGGTATTAAACGGGCTACACACGGCTCTAAAATCAGTGGCGATATCGGGACAGTGATGGGGAGGACCCTAAATCGTCCCCTAAATCACCTCGTGTATAGGCAAATCGTATCCAATTTTTATTGTTTATAAATCGGGTCTAAAATCGCTTCGGGCGAGCTCACGATTTAGGGGCGATTATCGTCTAGGGAGCGTTGTCGGCACGTGTGTAGCAAAATCGGGACTGATTTCTACGCAGTATGCGCTCGACTGCTGCGGCGATACGACGTAGCGCCCGCTACGTTATGGTATCCTGTTTTTGTAATAACGGTGTCACCATATTGAGAAAACACTCAAAATCCATTTCTACGGCGGGCCCGTTGGTCTAGTGGTTAGACACCCTGGCTGCTAACCGATGGGTCGTGGGTTCGATTCCCACCAAGTGTCTGGGTGTTATTTATCTATATAAGTATGTATTTACAAAAAAAAACGTATATACGTATTAGTATGAGTTGTCTGGTTTCCATAGTACAGGCTCTGCCTAGTTTGGGATCGGATGACCATGTGTGGATTGTCCCAAGATATTATTGTTATTATTATTCCTAAAAAGTTTCTGAAATCAGCTATTTCTAAATGTCTCATCACGTTCATGTGGCTTAGTTCATGACGTTTCATCAACCAGTTTTTTACCCAGGTCTTCCTTTTTCGTCTCTGGTTAGGTGGCACCATAGTAAGTGCCAAGGCAATGCCTATTTTTTGCTGTTTTGAGAGTGTCGGTGGCATCTCGGATCAACGAGCAGTCTGTTGCACGGTCGGTTATGTACTAACTGGTAGGGTCGTGTGTAGAGTAGTAGCCGATTTCATCCCCACCACAGCTGTCCCGATATCGCCACTGATTTTAGGGCCGTGTGTAGGCCGTTTTAACAACCCATCTTTATCTGTCAGTAAAATAAAATATGGCGTCTATAATACAGACGACAAATCAATGAAGTATGAAGGAGGGAGGAGGGAAACTGTCAAAACGGATAGCTACAATTCCTATAGATAATGCGAGGAATGGAAGTACTGAGATTTATAGCCGTGCTACTCAGTAAGAACTGGAATGACTGAGTTCGCTGAACTGTGTGTGTGCCATGAAGCTGATCTAATAGCTTCATGGTGTGTGCTGTGTTGGGTGACTCCAATTCGATAGTCAACACACATCCGATTTTTTCATCTGATAGTCTGATCCTATTGTCTAATCCGTAGACAGAATATAACAAGACATCTAGCTAGCGTGTCGCCGATAAGGACAGAAAATAATCATTCGTACACTTAACACACGTTATGGATATTTATTCAAATGCGCCTATTATGTAGTTTATACGATATTTCATAATGCAATTCAATTTAAAACTCCAAAGCTAGGTCGTCAACAAGAAAATTTCATGAGTACTCAAAGAAAACGCACCGTAGGTGCACCAGATTTTGAACACACGCTGAAGGACAAAAAATCATATGCTCTGTTTCTTTCTATCACATATAATATATCCTTTATGCATCCTTTTCTTGCGCGAATGAGAAAGAAAGTGCCAGCTCTCTATTGGTTTCTTTCTCTAAGGTCTAATCCGACTATCGGTAGGCGCTAGAGCCATTATTTTGTTTGAACCACCACACACTTGCGATCCAATCGGACTTCCGAATCGGAAGGTGCTTCCGGTTTTATTGCCGATCCGATTGTCTGAAGGCGCGGTCTGCATACGACCGGATAGAGACAAAATAGACGTCCAATTCCTCCGTTTGATTTGCCAGTAGTTTTGCCGCTTTAGCCACTTTTTAGCTAGATAGTTCTAACAACTTTTTGGGACTTGGTACCTACCAAACAAATAAATCAGTAGAAGACAAGAACGGTGTACCAGTTTTCAATCAAAATCCTTTGACCGTACCTTGTCCGCACGTATTTTGGGCCGGCTCGTACAAGCTATTATCATCATAAAGGTGATGGTGTATCACCTTTATGATGATAATAGCTTGAAGGAAGTGAAGCTGCTGCTCCTCGCGCTGCCCGCCATTTTAGCAGAATTGAAGCCCCATTTTAGGGCTTAGCAGATTATGTCGCACAAAAGAAGAATGTGAAAGGTTGTAAGGTTATAACTACTATTAATATATTTTTAAGACAATTAAACTGACGAAAAAAGGAACTAATGAATTTACTAGTGTCTAAAAAAAAAATCGTAATAAAAACCTGCTAAAGCATTGTACAAGTATTCATGGAATCGACGCGTCGCATGCGCATTGCGTCAGCAGTCACGTTGCGCAGGATCAGGTCGAGCAGCCACGTAGCGCGGGATTGGGTTGGGTAGCCACGTTCTCTTCTTTCTTGTCCTGATGATGTCCTGGTTGCGAAGGTGGGCCGGGCTATACCCTGGACTCCGTGGGCCGGGATATCCCTGGACACCGCTCCTTTATACAGCAGGCGTGCTTGGTTGCAAGTCGATGGTAGATGTTGCATTGGACAGCATAGCTCGGTTGATCTCTCTTCTAAATGTCTTTATGATATTAGATCGGCATTTCTTGTAGCACTAGAAAGTCATAGAAACTGCAATGAGCCGTTATTCTGCTCAATGACTAGAATATCTCCTATTGTCAGTTGTGGTTTTGTTACTGACATGCTGGATGCCGCATTTTAGGCCACGACGATTTCATCTTGGTGCGTCTGCTTGTTTCCCATACTTCTTTCTTCAATTCGGTATTAAATCTTCCGGTGTGATCTTGTTTGAAAATGCTTGCTATCTTGCTTGACTGGTGATCTTCTAAGGTTCTTTATAATATTTAGCGACATGGCAGAGTCGCCATGTGAAAGGTTGTTGTTTATAATAAAACCATGTCGAGTTATCGGTGTAAAAAGAGGACGTTTATTCAATATAACACATATTTATATGTAATCCAAGTATCCTACTCAGCAGTTCCTTTAGTGCGACTCAAGCTCAGGGTTGCCAGATATCTGCTAACTCAATTCGCCTAATTTTGCCTACCGCTTAGAGAAAGACCTACCGAGTAGCCTAAATCGCCTAATATATTTTTTCTTGAGAAATAGCCCAATTCGCCTAACATTTTGAGCTAAGTATATTTAGCCGAAAAAAGAGAACACGCTAAAAAAACATGTGCTTATCCGTTTCTGTCATACAGCGAGTTGAGATGAACTTAAATTGACACAAGCTTGCTTTTTCGATCTTTTCGGGAACTTTGCACCTCGATAGTTTAGAACGTGTTCACCGCAAGGTGAAAGATAACTCGAAAGTAGATGTTTAGTCTTAAGTAGATATTTCCGGGATCGGAACGTTTCCAAAGTTTATGAATTACGAACCTAGATTTGTGACGTCTCATTGTGGCAGTTCTAGGTAAGGATAGGTTTTTTTTTTAAGGACAATCTACACACGGTCATCTAATCTCAAACTAGGCAGAGCCTGTACTATGAAAACCAGACAACTGATTATAATACTTACTTTTTTTTTGTAAATACATATTCATACAATAAATACCCACATACTTGGTGGGAATCATACCCACGACCTATTGGCTAGCGGCCAGGCTGTCTAACCACTAGACCAACAGGCCTGTCAATTCTTAGAGGAGATCTCTGAGTGTCAATTGCATAAAATATAGCAAGTAGCATGGAAAGACCCTAAGGATTCCGCAGACTTCTTTCCTCAGTGACGAAAGAACGTTGGATGTGCACAATACGTTTCGTCGAAGCATACAATTAATAAAAAAAATATTTAATTTTAAGGTAATCCTGAAGTAGCCTAAATCGCCCGATCCTTTTTTTCTAGGTAGCCTAAATGGCTACTGGTAGCCGAATGGATTTTTTGGTCGCCATTTGGCCCCCTAAGGTAGCCTAAATGGCGATAAATCGCCTAATCTGGCAGCTCTGCTCAAGCTATTTTATGTTGCAGCTAGTGTGAAATTGTTACGGTTAAACTGTTAATTCATACATTACAAGAAAATAAGAATGCAGTAGTTATGTAATAATGGCGTCTTGCCTGACGAGGCACTGCTTAACAGCAGAAGGTAAATGTTAAACGTGAGTCACTGTGATTTTGGATCGGTCATGCTCGCCAACGAAAAGTCTTTGCTTGTGGCGGCTTCGTGTGGCGGGTCACCCCCTTCCCTCCAATATGGTTGAGGGGAGTGATGGCTGCTGCTAGAGTCAACTCGTGCGCGGGTGCTGCTTGGGGCGACTGGTATCCCTTTGACATTTTAGTTTGTTGGTTTTTCGTCGTAATTTTTTTTATATTTTGAACGGCAGGACTGTCGCTGGTGCTGATCTAATTGTAAAAAGACAAACTTTATTTAAAAAAAAATGAAAAAATGACAAGCCCGCTGAGTTTCTTGCCGGATCTTCTCAGTTGAGGCCGCGTTGTGATCTGATGGTAGCTTTTAAAAAAATGACCGTTCAAAAGTGCTAGCGTTAAGCCTATTTGAAATAAAAAACATTGAATTTTGAATTTTTTGAATTTTGAATGAACTGAATTTTACTTAGTTGTGCAAATACATAATAAAATCTTCCACATTATACCCAACTTTTTTGCTATGTATATTTTCAAGGAAAGTCCCATGAACCCATCAATTGTCTCTCAGTTGTATGTAAAGTAAGTACATACTACATTATATCTTAGTAATAAGTAGTTAATTTATCAAGTACCTAGTATGCGTATGATAAATGATCTCCGAGGGGAAAAGGGATCCAATTCTGGACACATGCTTTTTGTAAAGCGTGTGATATGAAATTAGTACGACAAAGACGAAAGTCGATGGGCCTGTTGGTCTAGTGGTTAGACACACTGGCCGCTATAGGTCATGGGTTTGATTCCCAGCTAGTGTCTGGGTGTTTTATCTACATATATATAAGTATATATTTACAAAAAATATATAGAATAATATCAGTGCTCAGGTTTCCATAGTACAGCCCCTGCCTAGTTTAGTTTAGGGTCAGATGACCATGTGAGTATTGTCTTAGAATATTATTATTTCGGTTCGTATAACAATATAAAATAAAATTATCATCTACATCGTATCACACGCTGACGGCGTTTTTTTCCAAGTATCTTTATATTCAAAACAGTAAGATAAATAAATCAACAAAAAAGGTAGAGTGCTAAACGTCACGTCAACTATTGTCCACGATCGAACGCGATAGAAGTATAAAGCGGAAATGTAAACACTCACTTCTCTTGATACTCCCACAGAAGTATTGACGGCAGCGCGAGTGGCAGCGGGAAGGGCTGAATGGAAATGCCGCATTAGGTAGGTAAGTAAAACGAAAAGTATTATTTCTACATATTTTTATTATTATTTACGTACTTTATTATAGATATTTCGAGTCAACACGAGCAAATATGCAATCACTAGCTGTATGTAACTCGTCGTCAATGATATCTCTTCATCCATCTTTTCTTTATGCTCCGTACGCTCCGCTCGGATGTAAGCTCGGGAACTTAGAGGAAGAAAACAATAGAGGGCTGGACACTTTCTTTCTCATTCACGCAAGAAAAGAATGCGTTTATGTAGGTTACGTGTGATGGAAAGAAACAGTGTATATGATTTTTTGTCCCTCAGCATGTGTTCGATTTTTCCGCGCCGTGGGTGCGAAACAAATTTGACGTTTGCTCCCACTTTGCTCCGTGACAATTTTATCGTGGTTTTAATACTAAATAAATAACTTAAAATTCAATAAAAAACTAACTGTGACATTACTGTGTGTTGTGGAAATCCTATAAGAATCGTGCAGTGCAGTATTATAGGCTGTAAAAGTGACAGTGAACGTAAAATTAGTGGAGTATCGTTTCACAGGTAAACGTGAATTATTATGGCCAATTTAGAGATTACATTTAGAAACTAATACATGTAAACGACTTATTTAGATCTTATTGCTCTAAATTAGTTACTATTTTACTTGAAAGTTACGTGTAAGATCGATAAATTCTTGTTTTTAATCCATAACCTAAAATTTTCAGTTTATTTATCGCCATTATCAGTGTTGCCTGTTTATAAAAGAGAGACTACCATAAATAAGTGGTAAATTATTATTAAGTGCATCATACACGATCCCACATGCTGGGTGCATCGAAGAATTTCTCAGATTTCCCGAATTTATTTTTATGATTTCCTGAAAATATGGATATTTGTATACTGTGGATAGCAGCAACAAAAAGAATTAATTAGGTTGCTAAAAGTTATTCCCGAATGCTTAATTATTCAGAAATAACGTAAGCGCTCAAGTAATTCGTCCAAGGCTACGCAGGACGTATTCATTCGTTATTTATAGGCACAATGGTCATTGTACATTTAATCGTGCTTTTACTATATGCATGTTGTTTAAATATATGTATGTATGTTGTTGGTTACAATTTATTGGTAAATTTGTCTGAATTATAAATAAATAGTACCGACGTTGAATAGTTTGTTTCATTTGCCCCCCTATTATGTACCTATCTCGTTTGACAACTAAAGTGATGATCAATAAAGCAAAGTGACTATTAAATAACTATCAAATGATTCATTTGGCATTGCCTAACTTGAATCACCAATTAATACCAAACACACTTTCAGTAGACATCAAAGTTTGGTGGACAACTGAAGCTTGATAGTCACTTTGCTTTATTGAACATCACTTTTTTTTTTGTAGGAATAGTACTGTTTCACCGGACAAGAGGACGAGCGCTTAAAGCGCTCCAGCCAGAAAGGTTTGGGTAGCGACTAGCACAAGGGCACCTCAGGGAGGCACGGCCTCGGCTTGGGCTGCCGCTTAGAGAAAATGAGTTTACCACCGGTTCACAACGCGCCCCCGCTGAGAAGAACCGGCAAGAAACTCAGCGAGGGGATCCCTTCGGCCTCGCCGGCGAGACCGGTGTCTGTGTGTTGATGTGTTTACGACTCTTGACATCGTTGTCGGTGTTGGTGTTGTGTCATGGTCCAGGAGGACGGACATCGGGTCGGGTGGGTCGAGCAGTACATGCCGCGGACGGCGGCGATGTACGGCTGTTCGACGATCTGAGGGACCTGGCCGCTGCCCAATAGGACATGGGTTCGATTCCGAAGGATTCCGAACAATTGTCTGGGTGTTATTTATCTATTTAAATATGTATTTATACAGTTTACAAGTATTTGTAATCATTTATCTGGTTACCTTACTAAAGGATCTGCGTAGATTTAGATCAGGTGGTCATTGGTCAAGCGTAGATTGTCCCAAGATACTAGTACTATAGATTTGTATATTGGAGAAATTTACTAAAACTTACCCGGTAAATGGCCATAGTATGTATTATATTAAGTTATAAGAAAGCCAATTTTTGCCTACCTCTCTGGGAAATAGCATATTATTGTTTTTATCTCTTAACTTTTTTGTATGAGGCTAATAATTATCTACAGCTCTTAGCCACTTTAATCACCACGTGATATCACCCAGGTGAACAATGTGGAATAGACCTTAGCTACAGCATATATGATATTAAGTGTACATTCACTTTTTAGCCTCCGTCGTGGGTTCGAATCCTACGAAGGGCAACAAATTTGAGTAGTTGTTCCTTACTGGCTAGGACAATGCAGGCCGATGACCTGATTGTCTGTAAAGTAAGATTATCCATGTGTCGGGATTTGCGAAAGGACGTATGCCCGACTCCTGTCCGTCAAATTAAAACACCGAGCTTTGGTAATAAACACTTATAATCAAATTGAGAGAAAACAACTTATAATGCAGTGGAGTAATCGTAATAATTAAAACATGTCTCTGCCATAGATACTGGCGCGCTGTCATCTTTTTGACAGCCCCTTTGGCGTTCCGAAACCGTGATCCGAGATACGCCACACATGCATGGGCATGTAAAAAGTCGGTCCTGGGCTTAACTTCTCCCCAGTCGTGTCGGTCTTCCGTCCCATCGGATTATGAGAGGTACCTATTATATAAAGGAAGAGAGAGTGCACTTGTGTCTACGCAAGCACTTGTGCACTATAATATCTCCTGCGTACATGGCTGATCTTGTGAAAGATGGGCCGCTGTGGTCGTTTCGGCTAGGAGGACATTATTATAACAATCACTTTCGTACTTTTTGCAGACTGTCATAGATTAAGACGATATAATGTAAGAAAAGTAAATGTTGTGTCAAAAAAGTGGTTTTTGGTTAGGAAAGAAAATATAATTTACAACAACCTCCGTATTTGCTTTACACAAAGGGTAAAATTTCCCTTACGTGGCAACTCAAAATTTAGTATGTACTTATTTTTCTGTCCTTATCGGCGGCACGCTTGGTATATGTCTGTATTATATTATGTCTACGCTCGGGAACGACTGAGTTCATAAAAAGTAGGACGCAAAAATCGGACGTGTGTTGGGTGATTCCGATCTGGTCAAAATCAGACGTGTGCTGTCGCACTTACACACTTGGAAGTAAAATCGGACGTGTGTTGTCGCCAGTTGAACGAATGGCCATCGAATAAACCATACTCATTCATTCAAAAATTCATAAATCGGCTCAATCATTCAAAAAGTTCTTTCTTTCGGCTAAAGCAGTGGTCAAGGTGAGACGTCTTTCGTTGTTTATTGCAATTTTATTTGTTTTATATTTTAGTCTATAAATATTGAAAAGTTGCTGAATAATCCGGATTTTCGCTTTTGTGATCTGTTATTTTAAATTCTGTGTACCATGTGGGAATTTTTTCCATGACATTTTCTAGGCAGTGATTAATGGCGTCCATTTTATTTTAGGTGGACCCTGCTTCTCTAATTCAATCTTGAATTTACGTTAACATCATCCAGACAAATAAATCTATCATAATGTAAGCATTGAAATATCATTATAACTACGCATGTTTTATATAGATTTTACATTTTTATATACTTAAAATCCAGTTTGTTTCTACTAGTCTAATAAAAAACTACATCCTTTTCGATTTGGGCTGACGCAATGGCTGACGTTACTTTACACGGTAACAATAATGCCTAAATAAGATCTGTTAAATTACTGAACGGCTTTGTGGGTTGCCTATGTACCTATTGATTTTTACTAAAGGTGCCATTTTGTTAAGTTTGTAAGTATTGATCCGACGTCTCTTCAATATGCCCGCAACACGCCTGCGTGGCGTTGCCTCTTTCTCTTTCGGGTGAGACATGCATTCAAGCAACTAATGATTCATTGATTGACTTAGCTATACATAATTTCAGTAATTTTTTGAACACTAGTCACTATTTTAAACTCTGAAATGTAAGTACATTCCAACGCTGTTATTGAGGCGTGCTAAACATCGTTCGCGTTTAGGGAGCCCATTTCTCTGCCATATGGTACCTATCAATTCAGTAAATTTACTGACTACTTTTTTTTTGTTTATATTAGGTCTGGCAATTGGAGCAATAGCCGTGGTGGAAACGGCGGTTCCAAATTTGGCAATGGAGGTTCGAAGTACGGTGGGGGCGGCGGCGGTGGTGGCGGTGGCAGGTTCGGAGGGTCTGGCGGTTATGGAGGCTCAGGCGGGTTTGGCGGCAAGAAGGAATTCTCAGGCGGGCAGAACATGCGACGACCCAACTGGGATTCTGTGTCTCTGCAGCCTTTCAACAAAGATTTCTACAACCCCCACGCTACAGTACTCAACAGATCGCCATATGAGGTTGAAGAATTCAGGAACCAACATGAGATCACTATCAGTGGTGTAGATGTTACACATCCTATTGAACAGTTTGAGGAAGGTAATTTCCCAGATTATGTGATGCAGAGTATAAAAAACATGGGTTATAAAGAACCAACACCCATCCAGGCCCAAGGGTGGCCAATCGCGATGTCTGGAAAGAATTTAGTTGGTATTGCCCAAACTGGGTCAGGGAAGACATTGGCATACATTTTGCCCGCCATTGTACACATAAACAATCAACCACCAATAAGGCATGGCGATGGACCCATTGCTTTGGTTCTTGCCCCCACCAGAGAGCTAGCACAGCAAATCCAGCAAGTTGCTACTGATTTTGGCAATACTGCCTATGTCCGCAACACATGTGTGTTTGGTGGTGCACCAAAAAGGGAGCAAGGACGGGATTTGGAAAGGGGAGTAGAGATAGTCATTGCCACTCCTGGTAGGTTGATTGATTTCTTGGAGAAGGGCACAACCAATCTCCAAAGATGCACATACTTGGTTCTGGATGAAGCGGATCGGATGTTGGACATGGGTTTCGAACCCCAGATAAGGAAGATTATTGAACAAATTCGTCCAGATAGACAAACCTTAATGTGGTCAGCCACATGGCCGAAAGAAGTAAAAAAATTGGCAGAAGATTACCTTGGAGACTACCAACAGATTAACATTGGATCTCTGCAGCTATCTGCAAATCACAATATTTTGCAAATTATTGACGTCTGCCAGGAACATGAAAAGGAAAATAAGTACGTATATTGCTCTTTAATGAGTGCTTTTTATGAATTTTTTAACCATGATGATTTATAGTTTAGTATGATTAATTTTGATTAGATTAAAATATACTCCTCTAAGAAGATCTGACAGCAAAATAAAAAATCTATTCATTAATTTTAAGCTTTGCATTTCGGCAGTAATCAATGTTTTTTTTTCTCTTTTAGATTAAATGTACTATTACAAGAAATTGGACAGGTTCAAGAGCCTGGTGCCAAAACCATAATCTTTGTAGAAACTAAGAGGAAAGTAGAAAATATTACTAGGAATATAAGGCGATATGGATGGCCAGCTGTGTGCATGCACGGTGACAAAACACAGCAGGAAAGAGATGAAGTATTATATCAATTTAAGCAAGGCCGTGCTAGCATACTTGTTGCAACAGATGTTGCAGCTAGAGGACTTGGTAAGTAGTAATTATAAAAATACAATTTAGTTCAATTTGATATGAATTTTATGTCATCCAATTATCAATTTATGAATGCTTGATTGTACCTATATTTTATGTAACTTGCATCTGTTTTATACTTTCAGAGGCACTGGCGGAAAGTTATTGTGTTCTATCAGATTACTGCCCGAAATTAATGGGCAAGTTACTGCACTGGATTTGTAGATGACGCGCTAGTCTGATGCAGTTATAAAACGGTTGAGAATGCAATAACTCGTCATTATTATGGTGCCTCATTAGTGCCTTTCACTGTGATTGGACCCGAGGCCGGAAAACTTGATGGTATGTCCGTGTATGCGGATACACTTGAGAGTGGAAAACCTGGTGATGCACTAGAGTATAACATATTGAGATTGCTAAGATTGTCCTTGATGGTGCATTGTTGAAAAACTTGACCACAGTTGAGATGTTCGGCAAGAGGTCAAGGGTTTTCTATTTCGGCCAAATGGAGTTTTCAACGGGGCAATGAGATTAACAAGTATAAACTGAAGTAAACTTAAAACATCAATGCCCTTAATAAGACTCCTGGGTTCTGAGTGAGAGGCAAATATTGTTGTAATTGGTACAAATCTGTGTAACTCATTCATGTAAGTAATATGTGTCTATGAGTTACCTGTAACATTAACACAGATTGTTTCATGCTATTCATTGTTTTATCTGGATTACACATGATCTTTATAATAAAAATGGTTTTTATAATGGCCACTTTTTGCAGATGTGGACGGAATAAAATATGTGATTAACTTTGACTACCCCAACTCTTCTGAGGATTACATTCACCGAATTGGCAGAACTGGACGATCAAAATCAAAAGGCACATCGTATGCATTCTTTACACCTTCAAATTCTCGCCAAGCCAAAGATCTTGTATCAGTTCTTCAAGAAGCTAATCAGGTAAGCATTACCATACTTTATAGAATTATTATCCTCATACCTTTGGCATGGGTACGTTTCTATAGCGTAACATGAATGCAAGTATGAGGTACATAATTACAGCTACATGCCTTCGGTGTCCACACCATCTTTGTCTGGATCCCATCCTCAGATGTTGTAACAAAACTTCATAAATATGTAAAAGTACATCATTCTTGTTATTATTGCTATTATATATATATATATCTATCTATATTCTTATATCTTTTACAGACTGTAAATCCTCAGTTGCAAACAATGGCTGACCGTTGTGGAGGCGGTGGCTGGAACAGAAACCGATATTCCAGTGGACGTGGTGGCGGCGGTTCTTTCAAACGTGGAAGCAATTTCGGCAGAGGGAATGGAGGCGGTGGCCACAAGAGATTCAATGACTATTAATTTAAAAGTAGTTTAGTGTTAATTGATAGCAAATCCTCTTTTTGTGTGACGTTTAGGGAAATATTTCAGAATGCCATTCGATGCAGTTAGAATATTAACTGGCTAGATGTACCTAATTAACTGGCTAGATTTACCTATTAGCAACATTGTTGTAAACGTCTTTGAGTGAACGGAGTATAAATGTATTTTGTTTACACTGTGATATTTTTTTTACTGTATTCTGAGGATTAGCTAATTTATTCTGGAAGGCAATTATACTGCAACAGTATTAATATGCCTTAGTTAAGGACTTTCTCAAACCATCTATTTATTTGATTTCTGATATTGAAAGATGTCTTGAAGTCTGTTATTCCATTCCCCTGTTCAATATTGTAATAATACTTATCAATAAATTGTAATTTGTAAGGAATGTTGACTATTAATTTCCGTTTGTTGTCCGTGGTACCCCCAATAGAACCACCAGTGGTACCACGGACAAAAATAATTGGTGTCCGTCAGGATGACCGGACCACAGCACGGATTCACGTGAAACTTTGCCAAGATTTAGTACCTATTTTGTACTATTTTGTACCTATGTTTAAATATTTTGTACCTCAGTAATAACAAAGTTATTTAATAAATAAAGTGGGAAGCCATTCTGACGTCAGGGGGGCAATTCAACTAATTTACAACGGTTAAAGTTTAGCTTCGGTTTAGTAATCGTTAGATTGCAGTTGTCATTCGATAATGACGTAAAAAGTTATTCCACTAGTTGAAATAACAAACTTAAGCTAAACCTTAACTTAACTCCAACCAAAACGCAAACTGAACCATAACAGAACTACAATTGAAACATATCGAAACATTACTGGGTTTCCATACACCTTTATAGCTGAAAATGCTGCATCCAACCAGTGGACAGATTTGAATGCGGTTTTTTTTATTTGAAAGCTAGTATAAGCGAGATGGTTTTTAGCTATACTTCATGAAAATCGGTCCAGCCGTTTGAACACCATCAGCTCTTTTCCGAGTCGAGGTAGGGATATTTCGTATACAATAGATATATTTCATTACTTCTGTTAGTCCGAAAGATCTGAAATTTAGAACATACGAGTATGTAAATCCAATGATATAAACTAAAATGTTAACCGTCAGGGTCTGATGATCAAGAAGAAGGTGGTAACAGGATCTCGGCCCCAATAAACGTAGACCCATCGAGTTTGGGTTCGTTGAATAGGTCCCGACGAGTATTTGCTAGAAAAATGATGACCAGGGTCTGATGATGGAGCAGGAAGGTGGTCACAGGATTTCTGAACAAATAAACGCAGACTCACCGAATTTGGACTCGTTGGATAGGTCTCGACGAGTAGGTGCTAAAAATATGATGATCAGGGTCTGATCATGGAGCAGCCTACCCAACGAGTCCAAATTCGATGGGTCTACTTTTATTAGTGCAGAGATTATGTGAACACCTTCATGTTCCATCATCAGACCCTCATCACCATTTTTCTAGCAACTACTCGTCGAGAACTACCCAACGAGCCCAAACTTAGTGGGTCTACGTTTATTGGTGCAGAAATCCTGTGACCACCTTCCTGCTCCATCATCAGACCCTGATCACCGTTTTCTAGCAACGACGCGTCGACTTACCCAAGGAGCCCAAATTCGGTGGGTCTACGTTTATTGGTGCAGAGATCCCGTCACCACCTTGCTGCTCCTTCATCAGACCCTGATCTCCATTTTCTAGCAACTACTCGAGACCTATCCAACAAGCTCGAACTTGGTGGGTCTACGTTTATTGCGGTCGAGATACTGTTACCACCTTCTTGCTGATAATCATCAGACCCTGGTAAAGGTTACCATTTTCTTACAGATATAGGCGTCAAACATAAAACACTCCTCGTTTTTGGTCAGGATTAAAAACAAACGAGATAGCTAACATTTTTATACTATAATATTTTTATTAAATTTTTATACTATATTTTAATACAAAAAGATCACAAAGAAATAAAGTCAGCAAATAAAGATGATTTGATTTGATTTGAAAAATAACTAGTTTTGATTTCTTTGTCTCCACAAGTGGGACACCAAATCCTGTTGATAGATATACCCTCGTTGTAATTGATCATTATGTCTTGTCCTTCTTCGTTCCATTGTTGCTAGGCGACCAGTATTAATGCTGGCATGCTTCTAAATCCTCTTCAGTATAATCTGGTTCCTGATTAGTTTGAAGCGCTATGTTATGCAGGACACAACATGCATTAATTATTTTTGCTGCAACTCTAGGCTTGTAGTGCAGCTTTCTATCCACTAATAAACACCTGTAATATAATTATATCATGTATGTATTCTTACAATAAATAATTAATAATAAATTGTTTTTTTTTTATTTTACTGTAATGTATAATAGTTTGCATACCTAATTCGTCCTTTTAAAATACCAATACACCTCTCCACAACATTCCTCACTGTCATATGCATGTCAGTATAGAATGCTTCAGGAGTGTTGAAAGCAGAATTTAATATTGGGGTCATCAACAGCCATCTCAATGGAAATCCAGAATCACCTGGAAGGAAATATTTTAGCATTTAGAATTTACAACATGCAATCAAAGGTTCAAAACAATGTGTGCAACTAATCTACAAAGTACCTAGTAAATAAAAATCTTCTGCAGAGGTATTGAGTACTCTGTCTAATGCGTTTTGTAGTGGGTTGTTGTTCCATGCAGTACTATCATGTGTTGATCCAGGAATCAACGCACATTATCCTAGCATCACAATCACAAATCTGAAACAAACTTCTTTAATTAACTATATACACAAATAACCTACTATACCTATATATTTGTTATAATATCTTCAGTACATATACAGTAAAATATTAATAATGAACTTACAATTAAGGTACTTAAGGAATGATAACCTTTCCTGCTATAAAATCTTTCTTCATGTTCTGATGGTGGAACTATAGCTACATTTGTGCCATCAATACATCCTAGAACACCAGACATGCTAAATTTATTATAGAACCTGCAAGCAATATAGCATTAAATTTATTATAGAACCTGCAAATAATATTGCATTAAATTTTTCTTTGACAAAAACTGATAGTTCAGTACTTTAAATTAATAATGTGATCTATAATACATACCTCCTTTTTATATCATCACGGATTTCTTTACAAGAAGGAAAATTCCCATATTTTTTAAATATGTGTGGTAAATTAAGCACCTCTGTTACTTGATGTATAGCCCGAGAAACGGAAGGTTGTGATATTGAATGAGACTCTGACCAACTAGTGTCTGGTTTGAGCCTGTCACATAGAATGCTAGTGCCACCAAGATCTAAAAACACATACATTTTGTATCTTTTTGCTTTTATGATTGCTTTTGCCTGTGTTTTACAGGTATTTGTTAGCAATATCAAATAAATTTTATTTAATTAATACGTTAAATTCTTACCTTTGTCTCCGTATCAATGCTGTCGGAACGAAGTCGGGCTGGCATATACGGGCTGATCTCCGCAATAAGGGATCTTGCCAGGCTTTTATTTAGTCTGTATTCTTTATAAATTCTCGACCAGTTAAGTTGAAAGCACAGTTGCGAAGTCTCTAAAGAACATTTCTACGTCTAACTCTTCATAAGTCAGCCTCATGGGCAATTTCAATAACGTTCATGTAAAACATAATTTTTAAGTTGGATTAAAAGTTAAACAAACGTGATGGCAGACTTTGAAACAATAACAGTTTAGTTTCGGTTGAGAAAAAGTCTAGGCACAATAACGTAAGTTCAACCGTTAATTTTGACAGATGGAGCGCTTAGCTTCGATTACGTTTACGTTTAGTTCGTGTTCTAACAGAATAGAACTTGTTAAATTTTAAACCGATCGTTGACTGAAACTGAATCTAAACTTAACGTCGATCGTTAGCACTTAGTAGAATAGGAAAACAGTCAAACGCTATGGTTTAGTTTCGTTTCAGTCAACATTTATGTTAGTTGAATTGCCCCCCAGGATGGCTTCCCACTTTTTACTTTGGGTACTTACGGTCCATATATTGCTGAAATCTTTGCATAATAATTTAGTACCTTTTTTGTACCTACGGTAAATATATAAATACTTCATGTATTCCATTTAAAAATTACTTTTATAACATTATAAACAATTATATATGGAGCATCATTCATCTGACATATTATATTTCACAAACCATGTAGTCCCCTTTCCTGCATCCAGGCAGAGGAGTAAAACCCATACATTTGTTAGTTCTAACATTGACGATAACAACTTCTGCCACCTGTTTCTCTGGGAACTTAAACTTTGGCTACAGTTTGGGACGGATGCGTGAACGGCCGCGGGGCGCGTGAGCGACCGGTTGTGTATGTGTCGCGGGCACTTACCGCAGCTGTAAAACGCTATTCTCAGATTGAACGCGAGGCGCTGGCTATAGTGTTTTGTTTAGAAAAGTTGCACCAGTATTTATATGGGAGATGTTTTAAATTGCGTACCGACCACAAACCGTTGGTGACAATTTTTGAGCCTAAGCAGGGGGTTCCCTCGATGGCTGCGAGTCGGTTACAGCGGTGGGCTATTAAATTATCAGCACATACATACGACATAGAATATGTAAAGTCAAAAGAAAATAGAGCAGATGGGTTATCACGATTGCCAGCTTTGACTAAAACTACACAAAGCGTTTGCGTTCAGAAACAATCTTATTTACATTTTGCGCAAATTGCCATGTTACTAGATTATAAGGATATAAAACAGCAAACAAGCCGTGATCAGTTAATAAGCAGAGTATTAAGATACATACGGGACGAAGGGCCCACTGAGAATGAAATAATGTCTCTTCGGCCTTACTTCAATCGCTGGAAAAAACTGTATGAAGAATTAGGTTGTGTGATGTGGAGCTATAGGGTTGTTGTGCCAGAAACTTGTAGATATAAAGAAATCTTTCTCTAGGAGCTACGTGTGGTGGCAAAGTATTGACGAAGCTATCGAAAGAATCTGTTGCGATAGTTGGATCTGCATTGCAGAGTGAAGCGCCGCCCATGCCCTGTCTCTGGCCATGGCCAGAGAAACCCTGGGCTCGCATACACATGGATTTTTTGGGCCCTATCGAGGGACGAACATTTTTGGTCATTATCGATGCATATCGATGAACTCGATATAAAATGCACACTTTGAAATTTTGACTACCCATTTTGACCTCCATTGAAAATAATTTTATGTTTTTTATTTGCTTTGAGGTTGGGTAAGTACGATCGAAATTACAAATCGATAGCACCAGTAGTTCCTGAAATATATAGGTGTGGCAGACAGATAGACGAAGTCATATCATGCACAACCATAAGGATTCCCTTTTAAACGACTTCAAAATGAGTAGTTCTGTATTCGACGCGTATGTATGTAATATTAATAAAAATAAGTAATATTTACTTAATATGTTAATCTATGTGGGCATAAACCAAAATTTACCCAATATCATGAGTGTGCGTATGTTTGTTATGTTTGTAGGTTTATCCCCGTATTTCTCAGAAGCTACAAATCCTATTGCCATCGAGTGATATCAAAATCGGTTCAGTAGTTTAAGAGATATAGACTGTTTAAGTTTCCAGTAAATTACTCTGTCATAGCCAGCCATAGTTATTGTAAGTCAATATAAGTGTACTAGTTTATGTTGTTATTAAATAAATGTTTTGTTGATTTGACAAAACATTTATTTAATAACATTTATTTATTTTTTACGGGCCCGTTGGTCTAGTGGTTAGTGACACCCTGTCTGCTACCCAACAGGTCGTGGGTTCGATTCCCACCAAGTGTCTGGGTGTTTTATCTATACAAGTATGTATTTACAAAAAAAAAAAGTATATATGTATTAGTATCAGTTGTCTGGTTTCCATAATACAGGCTCTGCCTAGTTTGGGATCAGATAACCGTGTGTGAATTGTCCCAGGATATTATTATTATTATATTTTTTCCTAGTAATATTTTTTAAAATAATTTCCTGAAGTTTACAAGCATATGAGAATGTGCCCTTTACATCGTATAAGATTATATACTATATTGCTAGAATTCTATAATATATTCTGTATAAAATGCTATTCTATAGTGAATAATTTTTAATTTATACATTATATTTTTTTTATTTATGTACTTTTATTTATATAAAACTAGCTGTCCCGTGCAGCTCCGCCCACCTAATTAACTAATTTACTGCGCAACTTTTTTTAATTTTTTTTCGTTAGAACCTTTGCCTCATAGTAATGTAATGTGGGTGTCTTCAAGGGAGTAAATATCCTTTTAATAAGTTTTCGATCAGGTGGGATTGCAGCCAAGCTAGTGCTTATGACTACAAAAAAGACTTGCCGCCGTATTTGATGGACGTTTAGGACCCACACTCGAAATTTCCTAGCACCTCGGAAGTGCATAACTTACCTAAAGTAGGGCCAATTTAATAGATCACATTTAATATCTGTCAGTCTCTTTTGTCATTATTGCAATAAATATGTATGACGTTCGTGTTGGTTTGGGATCTGATGACCGTGTGTGGATTGTCCCAGAATATTATATTATTATATGTAATCGTAATTGAAAAAAGTTAAGATATTGTGCAGTTCTAACTTCAAAAACAATTAATAATATTATTTGCCCGCCGTTACCAGGTTACGTTGTTAAATTTTGATGAAGTTTCAAATGTGATCTATTAAATTTCATCAGAGAGGGTCGAATGTAGCACATGATTGTTACTGCATGAATGTTTGCCGTGATGGAGAATTATGAAACGCTAAGCGGGGTCGGAATATCCTAAAGAAAATATGCACTGAATACTTGGCTCTGATTCGCAGGATAGGGGACTACATGTTACATTATAATATGTCAGACAAATGTCAGATGAATGATGCTCCATATATAATTGTTTATAATGAAATAAAAGTAATTTGTAAATGAAATATATTAAGTATTCATATATTTATCGTAGGTACAAAAAAGGTACTAAATTATTATGCAAAGATTTCAGCAATATATGGACCGTAAGTACCCAAAGTAAAAAGTGGGAAGCCATCCTGACGTCAGAATGGCTTCCCACTTTATTTATTAAATAACTTTGTTATTACTGAGGTACAAAATATTTAAACATAGGTACAAAATAGTACAAAATAGGTACTAAATCTTGGCAAAGTTTCACGTGAATCCGTGCTGTGGTCCGGTCATCCTGACGGACACAAATAATTGTCCGTGGTACCACCAGAAATAAATTAATTTTATTTCAATAATATTTTACTATTTTCGTTCATTTTGGAATCGTTTACTTGGTATCTGGGTTGGACTGTTTGTATTGCACAACATTACACATGAAATTTCAAAAATGTGATTTCTAAATACTAGAACCAGAATACTATAGATCAGGGATGTTGCGAATATTCGTGTCCGTCAGGATGACCGGACCACAGCACGGATTCACGTGAAACTGCCAAGATTTAGTACCCATTTTGCGGTGTTTTCTCGTGGACCCACTATTTTGTCCCACCAGTGGGTCCACGAGGGAGAACTATTTCTCGTGGACCCACTGTTGTTTATTAACATCCTATATATAGTTATAGCAAGGGTTGGGATAATAATATGAAATTATCATATGAGAAGAATATTAAATATAATTTATTAAATGAAATCTATATTATCGGACATTATATACACCACATAATATTACACCAGAAGTACCAGGGCGGCATAAGATACAAGGAGGCCTCGCGCATTTTGCCATCCAGTAATAAGCTCTGGGTATGAGTTGTTTAATGGTATGGATTATTATACCCGTGAGATCTCCGGGTAAGACAACCGATTAAGGGAAAACAAGAAGCAACGTCTTTCTATTGGATTATCCATTCCAATTAGTCCGATTAGTAGTTCGATCATCAGACAGATGGGAAAAATTTTCTTCGAAAAGGCTTCTACGATCGAACAGTTAGGAAGTAAATATTCCAAGTAGTTACACCGGCTGAATGTGGTAGCTCCAGACGGAATTTCAAAGGGCATCCACGAAATAGCGCGTGAAACCGAAAAATTGCGCATTTTCTAACATTATTACCAGAAGTACTATGGCAACAAAGGGCACAAAGAGGCCTTCCCCTTTCGTGAGACATCTAGTTGTGTAATGGGAAGTTTATAACTTAGTAATGCCATAAGAATGTAGTTGTAGTGAAAAAATGGGTGTGGAAGCCTAAAAAACTATGAAACGATTTACACCGACCAGCGGAAGCGCATATTTTTTGTCTGCCAATTGTCACTTCACTATACGATAGATAAATTTTGACAATGCAAAAAGGTGCTATACATCTTTATTATACAGGAGGAACATTTAATAACCGTTGAGTGCAGTGGGTCCACGAGAAATAGTTCTCCCTCGTGGACCCACTGGGGGGACAAAATAGTGGGTCCACGAGAAAACACCCCTATTTTGTACCTATGTTTAAATATTTTGTACCTCAGTAATAAAAAAGTTATTTAATAAATAAAGTGGGAAGCCATTCTGACGTCAGGATGGCTTCCCACTTTTTACTTTGGGTACTTACGGTCCATATATTTTGCTGAAATCTGCATAATAATTTAGTACCTTTTTTGTACCTACGGTAAATATATAAATACTTAATGTAACCCTTTTAAAAATTACTTTTATAACATTATAAACAATTATATATGGAGCATCATTCATCTGACATATTATATTTCACAAACCATGTAGTCCCCTTTCCTGCATCCAGGCAGAGGAGTAAAACCCATACATTTGTTAGTTCTAACATTGACGATAACGACTTCTACCACATGTGTCTCTGGGAACTTAAACTTTGGCTACAGTTTGGGATGGATGCGTTAACGGCCGCGGGGCGCGTGAGCGACCGGTTGTGTATGTGTCGCGGGAACTTACCGCAGCTGAAAAACGCTATTCTCAGATTGAACGCGAGGCGCTGGCTATAGTGTTTTGTTTAGAAAAGTTGCACCAGTATTTATATGTGAGATGTTTTAAATTGCGTACCGACCACAAACCGTTGGTGACAATTTTTGAGCCTAAGCAGGGGGTTCCCTTGATGGCTGCGAGTCGGTTACAGCGGTGGGCTATTAAATTATCAGCACATACATACGACATAGAATATGTAAAGTCAAAAGAAAATAGAGCAGATGGGTTATCACGATTGCCAGCTTTGACTAAAACTACACAAAGCGTTTGCGTTCAGGAACAATCTTATTTACATTTTGCGCAAATTGCCATGTTACTAGATTATAAGGATATAAAACAGCAAACAAGCCGTGATCAGTTAATAAGCAGAGTATTAAGATACATACGGGACGAAGGGCCCACTGAGAATGAAATAATGTCTCTTCGGCCTTACTTCAATCGCTGGAAAAAACTGTATGAAGAATTAGGTTGTGTGATGTGGAGCTATAGGGTTGTTGTGCCAGAAACTTGTAGATATAAAGAAATCTTTCTCTAGGAGCTACGTGTGGTGGCAAAGCTATCGAAAGAATCTGTTGCGATAGTTGGATCTGCATTGCAGAGAGTGAAGCGCCGCCCATGCCCTGTCTCTGGCCATGGCCAGAGAAACCCTGGGCTAACATACACATGGATTTTTTGGGCCCTATCGAGGGACGAACATTTTTGGTCATTATCGATGCATATAGATGAACTCGATATAAAATGCACACTTTGACATTTTGACTACCCATTTTGACCTCCATTGAAAATAATTTTATGTTTTTTATTTGCTTTGAGGTTGGGTAAGTACGATCGAAATTACAAATCACCACACCAGTAGTTCCTGAAATATATAGGTGTGGCAGACAGATAGACGAAGTCATACCATGCACAACCTTATGGATTCCCTTTTAAACGACTTCAAAATGAGTAGTTCTGTATTCGACGCGTATGTATGTAATATTAATAAAAATAAGTAATATTTACTTAATATGTTAATCTATGTGGGCATAAACCAAAATTTACCCAATATCATGAGTGTGCGTATGTATGTAGGTTTATCCCCGTATTTCTCAGAAGCTACAAATCCTATTGCGATCGAGTGATATCAAAATCGGTTCAGTAGTTTAATAGATATAGACTGTTTAAGTTTCCAGTAAATTACTCTGTCATAGCCAGCCATAGTTATTGTAAGTCAATATAAGTGTACTAGTTTATGTTGTTATTAAATAAATGTTTTGTTGATTTGACAAAACATTTATTTAATAACATTTATTTATTTTTTACGGGCCCGTTGGTCTAGTGGTTAGTGACCCTGTCTGCTACCCAACAGGTCGTGGGTTCGATTCCCACCAAGTGGCTGGGTGTTTTATCTATATAAGTATGTATTTACAAAAAAAAAGTATATATGTATTAGTATCAGTTGTCTGGTTTCCATAATACAGGCTCTGCCTAGTTTGGGATCAGATGACCGTGTGTGAATTGTCCCAGGATATTATTATTATTTTTTCCTAGTAATATTTTTAAAAATAATTTCCTGAAGTTTACAAGCATATGAGAATGTGCCCTTTACATCGTATAAGATTATATACTATATTGCTAGAATTCTATAATATATTCTGTATAAAATGCTATTCTATAGTGAATAATTTTTAATTTATACATTATATTTTTTTTATTTATGTACTTTTATTTATATAAAAGTAGCTGTCCCGTGCAGCTTCGCCCACCTAATTAACTAATTTACTGCGCAACTTTTTTTATTTATTTTTTCGTAAGAACCTTTGCCTCATAATAATGTAATGTGACATGATTATGACGGGCCCGTTGGTCTAGTGGTTAGACACCCTGTCGTGGGTTCGATTCCCACCAAGTGTCTGGGTGTTATTTATCTATTTAAGTATGTATTTACAAACAAAAAATGTATATAAGTATTAGTATCAGTTGTCTGGTTTCCATAGTACAGGCTCTGCCTAGTTTGGGATCAAATGACCGTGTGTGGATTGTCCCAAGATATTATTATTATTGTTAATGTGGGTGTCTTCAAGGGAGTAAATATCCTTTTAATAAGTTTTCGATCAGGTGGGATTGCAGCCAAGCTAGTGCTTATGACTACAAAAAAGACTTGCCGCCGTATTTGATGGACGTTTAGGACCCACACTCGAAATTTCCTAGCACCTCGGAAGTGCAAAACTTACCTAAAGTAGGGCCAATTTAATAGATCACATTTAATATCTGTCAGTCTCTTTTGTCATTATTGCAATAAATATGTATGACGGGCGTGTTGGTTTGGGATCTGATGACCGTGTGTGGATTGTCCCAGAATATTATATTATTATATGTAATCGTAATTGAAAAAAGTTAAGAAATTGTGCAGTTCTAACTTCAAAAACAATTAATAATATTATTTGCCGTTACCAGGTTACGTTGTTAAATTTTAATGAAGTTTCAAATGTGATCTATTAAATTTCATCAGAGAGGGTCGAATGTAGCACATGATTGTTACTGCATGAATGTTTGCCGTGATGGAGAATTATGAAACGCTAAGCGGGGTCGGAATATCCTAAAGAAAATATGCACTGAATACTTGCTCTGTTTCGCAGGATAGGGGACTACGTGTTACATTATAATATGTCAGACAAATGTCAGATGAATGATGCTCCATATATAATTGTTTATAATGAAATAAAAGTAATTTGTAAATGAAATACATTAAGTATTCATATATTTATCGTAGGTACAAAAAAGGTACTAAATTATTATGCAAAGATTTCAGCAATATATGGACCGTAAGTACCCAAAGTCAAAAGTGGGAAGCCATCCTGACGTCAGAATGGCTTCCTACTTTATTTATTAAATAACTTTGTTATTACTGAGGTACAAAATATTTAAACATAGGTACAAAATAGTACAAAATAGGTACTAAATCTTGGCAAAGTTTCACGTGAATCCGTGCTGTGGTCCGGTCATCCTGACGGACACGAATATTCGCATCCGCAATTGCGGAGCTTCCGCATAGAATTGGACTTCTGCATCCGCATCCGCAATAATCAATGCGGATTTTCATGCGAATGCGAATGTAATACAAATTGCAACGAGAAAGAAATGGGCGGGGCCGCCGAGTGGCGCGTGCCGTTTCAAGTGACAATGAATGACCAATGGAAGCGAAGAAATTGGTGGACAAGATCCGACGCGTTTGATTTGGTCAAATTTGGTGCATCATTTGTTTATTGTAAATAAATCATAACGTGTTTGTTTGCGCTGTGCATTACTTGTCGTATAGATAGATGGAGGCAATATTACTCTTTATTAAGTACCTATAATGCTCCTGTTTTTAACTTCACTTACTAATATGAATATTATTAAGTGAAGTACTTAAATAAAAATTGAAGTATTTTACTTAATACTCATTAATAAAAATGTTAATAATGACTTTAACATTGTTTTAATTTTTCATTCATATACTATATTTATATAAGATTTTAAACATCCGCATCCGCATCCGCGGATGTGAGCCTTCAAAAATCCGCATCCGCATTCACATCCGCGGATGTGAAAAAATCGGCATCCGCAACATCCCTGCTATAAGATGTGGTATTGAGTAATAAAATCGATTAATTATTACGGAAGTACTAGGGTAGCATAAAATAGCAGGTGCATAATCTTGTGCCTTATCTTGTGTGAGCATATGAACGTGGTTCAGACCTAACATGTTTATAGTAGAAGTACCAGGTTAGCATAGGACTTATGGAGGAGTCCTCACGTCTTGTGATATCCAGAGTATGTCTGGCTTACTGGTTTTGATTGGTGTCGCGAATTAAGAGGTGAGGGCCGGGAGGGTAACGGATGTATCAAGAGGCGATATATCTCCTTGTATCTTGTGCTTCCCTGGTACTTCTGCTATAAATATGTTAGTACTACTACTCAATAGATACCACATCCCCAGTAGGTATATTCTGGACGAAGTTAAAAATCACATTGAAAATTGTATTGGAGGTGGACTTGAGGACTCTTCCTTATGCCCTATGCTTCCCTGGTACTTCTACTATAAACCTGTTAGCTCTAAACCACATTCATATGCCCGCCCACACAAGACAAGGCACAAGATTATGCACCCCCTGTGTTTTATGCTAGCCTAGTACTACTTCCGTTAATAATTTGTCGATTTTATTACTCAATACCACATCTCTAGTATATTCTGGTTCTAGTATTTAGAAATCACATTTTTGAAATTTCATGTGTAATGTTGTGCAATACAAACAGTCCAACCCAGATACCAAGTAAACGACTCCAAAATGAACGAAAATAGTAAAATATTATTGAAATAAAATTAATTTATTTCTGGTGGTACCACGGAGTTGTCCGTGGTACCCCCAGTGGTACCACGGACAATTATTTTTGTCCGTGGTACCACTGGTGGTTCTATTGGGGGTACCACGGACAACAAACGTTAATTTCGACCTGTTCCATTAAGTTCAACTGGTTGAACTTATTGGTGTGTATTACCCCAGCGAAAGATGGTCGTAGAGAAGATTGAGTTAAACGAATAATTAGAGCATAATCTGCTGTAAATGTGCGCGGAATAAAAAATTTGTGCATCATTTCGTTTTCGAGAAAAATCCGAAAAACGATTCTTGTTGGGGTAACGTTGTTCCAGCAAGAAGATTCTAAACCAATGATCGGAGAGAAACATAAACTTCAGGAAAGATAGCTTATATTTGTGCGTAATTGTGCGCTGAAAATGAAATTTGTGCGTCTTAAGATTTCAGAGTTATTACAATTCCTGCTGGGGTAACGTTTTGCAGAATCGTGTTTCTCGGAAACCAGTAATTGTGCACCTGTAGAATAAACGATTATCAGTAGCTCTTAATTTGTGCGTATTTGTGCATTAATTAGATTTTCAAAAATATTTACCGTTTTAGCGTAATAATGGATTTATGAAAACCAAAAAAAAGGTCCTAGCGCTTAAACGAACAAAAATTCATACACACTGAAAACGGTATTCGGTCCTTTTTAATACTCTTAACATCCACGAAAAGTTTCAAATCTATACTTATAATAAAACTGTAACAGGTCCAATTCTGTACATTGAAGATATTTTGAAAATTATATTTGGAGGGCATTCTATAACCGATACTGAGGCCGAAAATGTATTTTGTTTAATTTTTGTCTGTCTGTCTGTCTGTCTGTCTGTCTGTCTGTCTGTATCACGGCTGAGCATCACGCCGAAACTACTGAATGGATTCAAATGAAACTTGGCATGATTTGAGATCTTACTACGAGGTAGGACATAGGATACTTTTTATCCCGTAATCTAGCACGGTTCTTTTGGGAGAGGGGATTAAAGTCAAAACGGGTACTTGGTTATACGCTTGGTCCGATTTTATCAATTTTTCTTTATAATATAATAAATATTAGTAAGGAAACACTCATAGAGAGTTGTTATCAAGGTTTTGTAATCGATCGGGTTAAGCAACGTTAGGTAAGGTCATTAAATAGATGGGTGACCGTTTAACGCCATTTGAACTAAACGGGTCCGTGCTTCGGAGAGCAAGTAAAAAGTGGGTCCCAGTATTTAACCGACTATAAAAAAGGAGGTTATGTATTCGATGCGAATGTCTGTTATTAAAAGTTAGTTAACGTAAAAATAGCGCAGGCGGAGCTGCGTGGGTCAGCTAGTCATATTATATACGCATTATTGAATAATATCACTTTGAATCAAAACTGATAATGTCTAGCTTTGACGTCAAAATACAAAAAAACAAGACCAACCCTAGAGTTTTTGGTATAAACCAAGAATTAGAGCACTTAATGAAATACATATCCTGAAAATTTCAGCTTCAAATATTTCATAATAAAGAAGATACAAGCAAAAACTAGAACCCCTGTTAGATTACTGGTTATCCGACCAAATTGGAATGAACCCAAAAAAGCAAGGATTTCATACATACTCGTGGCCTTCTTTAAATGACGGTATTATGTGAAGCTGTTGTCTGTACAGATACGTTCATAATGTTTATCAACAATCGCGGTTATCTTAACAGTCCGTCAGGTGGTTATAGTTTGTCATTATTTTTACAATATATTGTTACAGTTCTGTTAATTACTATTTAATTACGATAACCACAGAATGCATTGCAAGTTTATAGGTGTGAATCTTCTATCTATCTATACTTATAATAAAACTGTAACAGGTCCAATTCTGTACATTGAAGATATTTTGAAAATTATATTTGGAGGGCATTCTATAAACGATACTGAGGCCGAAAATGTAATTTTTTTAATTTTTGTCTGTCTGTCTGTCTGTCTGTCTGTCTGTCTGTATCACGGCTGAGCAGCACGCCGAAACTACTGAATGGATTCAAATGAAACTTGGCATAATTTGAGATCTTACTACGAGGTAGGACATAGGATACTTTTTATCCCGTAATCTAGCACGGTTCTTTTGGGAGAGGGGATTAAAGTCAAAATGGGTACTTGGTTATACGCTTGGTCAGATTTTATCAATTTTTCTTTATAATATAATAAATATTAGTAAGGGAACACTCATAGAGAGTTGTTATCAAGGTTTTTTAATCGATCGGGTTAAGCAACGTTAGGTAAGGTCATTAAATAGATGGGTGACCGTTTAACGCCATTTGAACTAAACGGGTCCGTGCCTCGGAGAGCAAGTAAAAAGTGGGTCCCAGTTTTTAACCGACTATAAAAAAGGAGGTTATGTATTCGATGCGAATGTCTGTTATTAAAAGTTTAGTTAACGTTAAAATGGCGCAGGCGGAGCTGCGTGGGTCAGCTAGTACTATAATAAAACTCAAAGAGCACTTTTTCTGTACATTGAATATTTTTCCAAAATTTCTATGTGGGGATACTATACTATCGACATAGAGGCCAAAACAATTTTTTTTGGAATTATTGTCTGTCTGTCTGTCTGTCTGTCGTTCTGTTTGTCCAGGTATCATTTGAAAACCCGTGGATGGATTTTGATAGGACTTTCAGTGATGTGTTGTGTAGAAGTCAAGGTATAAATTGGTATATAAAACATCACGCTATGTTTCATAGGGGCTAAGCAGTGAAACATTACTTGCACATATTATCACGTAATTTCCTTTGTATGTGGATAGGGTAATTATAGACTGATCAGTTAATCATTAAGATATGTATTATTACGCTATATACAATAGGGACTGAGCAGACATTTAGTTTGCATAAGATATGGCAGTGGCGAAGGGTCAATTTTTGTAAGGGGTAAGCCGGTCCGGTACACCCAGGACATTTACATTAGATTTCTGTATTGTTCTAAGTACTTTGCTGATAGCAATATCACATTATATCTTTGAAAGGTTAAAATCTGTAAATCCCGAGCGAGTCCAAACTAGATTAGGGGGGGGGGGGGGGTGGTTGGTTCATGAAATTTTAATGAATCTCCCCAAGTCCAGGTAGTGTATAGATATTGTATTACAGTCGCAACAATAAAAGATGTGAAATACTTAGAACTTTCATTATCGAATATGATTAGACAGTAATTTACGATGTTAGCGTGATTTACATTATGAACAGTGCCATCTATCGGTGAGATTGTTAGTTACACTATTTATAACTCAAGAACGGCCTAACCGATTCGGCTGAAAATTGGTGGGACATAGGATTTTGGGGACTTTTTATCCCGGTAGGTTAAGGTTAAGCAACGTTAGGTAAGGTCATAAAACAGATGGGTGAACCGATTTGTATGAAAGTGTGCATATCGGGTAGGTCTGAGAATAGGTCATACAGTATATTTCATACCGCTAGGTTAAGGTTAAGCAACATAAGGCAAGGTTATTAAATAGATGGGTGAACCGGTTTGTATGAAATTTTGTGTGCATAACGGGTAGGTGTGAGAATAGGCCGTAAAGTATATTTCATGCCACTAAGTTAAGGTTAAGCAACATAAGGAAAGGTCATTAAATAGATGGGTGAACCGATATGTATGAAATTTTGTGTGCATATCGGGGAGGTCTGAGATTGTGTGCATAAAGTATATTTAATGCCGCTGATACCATGATTGACGAGGATATATAGAACGATAGGAGGGTGCAAGAGAGGAGAAAGAGGGAGAGGGGATTCGAGAAGGGGAGTGATGGGGTGAGGGATCGGGGGAGTTAGGTGGAGTAAGGGGGGAGTGAGAAGGAGCAAGTTCGTAGAAGAGAGGGGGAGAGGGTTCAGAGAGGGGACAACAGGGAGAGGAAGAGGGAGAGTGTGACGGAAACCGAAGCGGGAGGGGGAAAGAGAGAAAGAGCATATAATTCTATTTTTTTTATAAGAGAGAGAGAGATGGGCGTCGCGGAGTATTTCGGCTCGTAACAGGGCTGCGTACTTGTAAGCAAATACTTTGTTTTAAAACCTGGTCGCGTAAATACGCACCACCGCTAACTCGCAGACGTCGTAGACGGTGCGAGGGAGACGGAGTGATCTCGCAGCACGCGGGCGACTGGTGTCGACACCACGCGGCGGATTCTAGAAACACAAGCACACGATTAATCGGGAACTGGCAGTGCACGACCGATCTGGATCGGGGCGCGCAACGCACAGAGTACTCAGTAAGAACCTCTTGAGTAATAGTGTTCTGTGGTAAGAACTACGTAACGGACTGGGCTCGGTATATTCACAGACTAAGAACTAGGTATATTTCAATATTTTTTCGAGGAGGCCAGGGTATTTTCTTAAAATTTAATCTGGTCACTCACACTGTCAGTCTGTCATTAAAACCCCAAATTATGCTCCTTTTATTTTAAGCCAATTTTCTGAGTGTGGTGTTGAGCGAAGCATTAAATCAATTGTTTCGGATGCCGTTGGCAGTGACTGTGTTAGCCGCAAAATGATCCTTCCTATCCTTAATGAAATCCTCCCCATCATTACACATATCCTAAACTCTTCTATATCGACAGGCACCTTTCCTTCTATTTGGAAAGAAGCCCAAGTTTTTCCACTACCAAAAAAGACAAAGCCAAGTTCCTTTTCAGAATATCGCCCTATATCCATTTTACCTTTCCTGTCTAAAGTTCTCGAACGTCTTGTTCATGAACAGCTATCTGTTTTTCTGGTTGAACATAATATCCTCAATCCTTTTCAATCTGGTTTCCGCCCCGGGCACAGCACAGTCACTGCTCTCGTCAATATTACTGACGATATTCGACAAGGGATGGAAAATGGAAACTTAACTATACTTGCCTTACTAGATTTCAGCAATGCATTTATCACCGTTGACTTTGATGTGCTTTTGGGTATTCTGTGTTCGCTCAACATATCTCCAACAGTTATCAGCTGGTTTCGTAGTTACCTGTATGGACGTCGGCAGCGAGTTTGCCTTGAAGATACTTATTCTTCATGGTGTAACATCAATGCAGGTGTACCACAGGGTGGCGTCTTATCTCCTTTGCTTTTTGCTTTATTTATTAATTCAATCTCCAATCAACTTCTTAGTTCCTACCATTTGTATGCCGATGATCTTCAAATTTACACTCAAGCTCCTTTAGCCAGGTTGTCGGAAGCTGTTGTAACCTTGAACACTGATCTTGCCAGTATTTGTGAATGGAGCAAACAATATGGCTTAAAGGTTAATCCAATAAAAACTCAAGTCATAATTGTTGGTAGTTCTAGAATGACCGCTCGGATCAACTGGTCTCAGCTGCCTAGCATAACCTTTGATAACACTAATATTCCTTTAAGTATGGTCGTAAAAAATCTTGGCATATATATTGACAGTAACTTAACGTAGGATCACCAGTTAAAAGAAGTTAGTAGGAAGGTATTTGCTTCTGCCGGGTCATTGCGCAGATTACGCAATTTTATACCTACTGCCACAAAAATTGCTCTTGCACAATCCTTGTTACTTCCGATAATTGATTATGCCGATGTTAGTTTCCTTGACCTTCGGGAAGACCAACTTAATAAACTTGAGCGACTTCAAAACTTTTGCATTAGATTCATATTCGGTCTACGTAAATATGATCATGTTTCTCAATTTCGCGCTAAGCTCAAGTGGTTGCCAATTCGACTTCGCCGGAATTCTCATATTCTTAGTCTTCTTTATAACATTTTGTTTAATCCTGTTACTCCACGTTACCTAAAAAACCGTTTTGAGTTTCTTCATGCCACGCATTCTAGGTCCTTGAGATCATCGGAGAACTTGATGTTGAGCATGCCGGACCATTCCACAGTATTTTATGACAAATCTTTTGCTGTTCAAGCCGTCAGACTGTGGAACGCGTTACCTATCCAAGTCAGGAAAGCTAAGTCCTTGCCTAGTTTTAAATATCTAGTTAAAGAACACTATCTCTCTTTATAATCGTAATTATAAAATATATTTTCTATTTTATATTATACTACTATTATATATATTTTCTTTTTATTCTTCTATTCAACAATAAAATTTAATTTTTATTGAAGTGCACCTTCAACTGCCCATTATGTTTTTCTCTATCATTTTCTAGTTGGGTTGCCTGGAAGAGATTGCTTTTTAGCGATAAGGCCGCCTTTGTACATTGATATCTACAACGTATTGTTAAATTTACATGTAACTTTTGGTGTACAATAAAGTGTATTTATTATTATTATTATTATTAAAACCTTGGAGGAAGGAATATTAAAACCAAAACATTTCTGTCTACGTTAAAACGTATACTCATGAAGCTTTTAAGCATAATACCATGGATAAATGAACTAAAGGATAAACAACCTCCATAGAAAACAGCGTACCACGTTTTTTAGTTCTCAATTTGTGCATAGATGGCACCAAGAGTCTCAATTTTGTAGAATTTACACAAATTTTACATATATTGTAAAATCAGCGCCATCTAGTACATTTATTTACAAATAACTAAAATACTGACTGACTAAAACTTGAGATCGAGTTTGTGGAACTATTCATAATCATATAAAATCTTAAACATATGTATTTAATTGAAAATGATACTTGAAAAAATAATAATACTTGAATAATAATAATAATTATTAATAATAAATAAATACGGTCATCTGATCCCAAACTGGGCAGAGCCTGAGCTATGGAAACCAGACAACTGATAAGTACTAATATTTATATATATATTTTGTATAAATACATACTTAACTACATAAAACCGTTCCCCGTGGGGTGTCCGGGTAAGAACAACACCCACCCATCTCCTCCCGTTGGGTGTCCGTAAAAGGCGACTAAGGGAAAACAAGAAGACGGGCAGCGAAGATTACCTGCCACCTATACTGCGATCCCCAAACCGCCTGCAAAGCGTGGGGATTATGGCAACCCCTCCCTTCTAAGGGCGAGGCCTTTGTACTAAACAAAGGCCTCGCCTCGTGGAAGTTTCGGCTGCTGATGATGATGATGAACTAGATAAAACACCCAGACGTATGGTGGTCGGTAATCGAACCCAAGACCTATCGGTAGCGGCCAGGGTGACTAACCACTAGACCAAGAGACCAACTAAGCGGCTGAAGCACTCCGGGCCAATGGAACAAATGTACAAACAAAAATATACAATAGACATTTTCCATTACTTGTATTAGTCCGAGAGAGTTTGGGCTCGTTGGGTAGGTATTGACGAGTAGTTACTAGAAAAGTGGTGATCAGGGTCTGATGATGGAGCAAGAAGGTGGTCACGGGATCTCTGCACCAATAACCGTAGACCCACCGAGTTCGGGATCGTTAGGTAGGTCTCGACGAGTAATTGCTAGAAAAATGGTGATCAGGGTCTGATGATGGAGCAGGAAGGTGGTCACGGGATCTTTGCACCATATACGTAGACCCCACCGAGTTTGGGCTCGTTAGGTAGGTCTCGACGAGTAGTTCCTAGGAAAATGGTGATCAGGGTCTGATGATGGAGCAGGAAGGTGGTCACGAGATCTCTGCACCAATAAACGTAGACCCACCGAGTTTGGGCTCGTTACGTAGGTCTCGACGAGTAGTTGCTAGAAAAATGGTGACTAGGGTCTGATGATGGAGCAGGAAGGTGGTCATGGGATCTCTGCACCAATAATCGTAGTCCCTCCGAGTTTGGGCTCGTTAGGTTGGTAGTAGGTCTCGACGAGTAGTTACTAGAAAAATGGTGGCCAGGGTCTGATGATGGAGCAGGAAGGTGGTCACGGGATTTCTGCACTAATAAACGTAGACACACGGAATTTGGTGACCACCGTGATTCGTTGGATAGGTTGCTGCGAGTAGTAGGTAAAAAAATGTTGATCAGAGTCTGGTGATGGGCGCAAGCATAAGTTGGCAACAGAAACTCGGCTCCATTAAATGTAGGACCCACCGGATTATAAATCTATGGCTAAATCTTAACGAGTAGTTAGACAGATACTGATCAGGGTCTAATAATAGCATAGGAAAGTCATTATAAGAGTTCGTTTACCGTCGGGGATTTTTTTTTAAATTTATCCTTGTTAGATGCCCGCATAGGCCTATTATGTGGATAACACACATTTTTAATGGTACCTACTAGATACATAGGCACTCGTCTTATACATAACCTCCTTTTTTTAAAGTCGGTTAAAAACCGGGGCCTATCTTTAACTTTATCCCCAGTAGTTCTACATTTTGTTCTACAGTCGTGTAGAACTATTAGAATATAATTAGATGGTCACCCATCTATGTAATGACCTTACCTAACGTTGGTTAACCTAGCAGTTAGCGGCATCAAATCTACTTTATGACCTACCAGATATGCGCACAAAATTTCATAGAAGTCAACGAAGTCAACGAAGTCAACGAAGTCAACGAAGTCAACGAAGTCAACGAAGTCAACGAAGTCAACGAAGTCAACGAAGTCAACGAAGTCAACGAAGTCAACGAAGTCAACGAAGTCAACGAAGTCAACGAAGTCAACGAAGTCAACGAAGTCAACGAAGTCAACGAAGTCAACGAAGTCAACGAAGTCAACGAAGTCAACGAAGTCAACGAAGTCAACGAAGTCAACGAAGTCAACGAAGTCAACGAAGTCAACGAAGTCAACGAAGTCAACGAAGTCAACGAAGTCAACGAAGTCAACGAAGTCAACGAAGTCAACGAAGTCAACGAAGTCAACGAAGTCAACGAAGTCAACGAAGTCAACGAAGTCAACGAAGTCAACGAAGTCAACGAAGTCAACGAAGTCAACGAAGTCAACGAAGTCAACGAAGTCAACGAAGTCAACGAAGTCAACGAAGTCAACGAAGTCAACGAAGTCAACGAAGTCAACGAAGTCAACGAAGTCAACGAAGTCAACGAAGTCAACGAAGTCAACGAAGTCAACGAAGTCAACGAAGTCAACGAAGTCAACGAAGTCAACGAAGTCAACGAAGTCAACGAAGCCAACGAAGTCAACGAAGCCAACGAAGTCCACGAAGTCCACGAAGTCAACGAATTCAACACGAAGTCAACACGAAGTCAACGAAGAATCACACCGAACCACACGTCTAACGCGTTAAGTGATAATATTTTTGGAAGTCGCCTAAGAAGTTTCACTTCAAAAAAATACATTCGAAAAAATATGATACAATAGAAAAATATGATAAATTAGAATTTCCAAAAATCCTTTCTGGAGTCATACATCATAACTGGAATCTACTGTCCAAATGTCATGTTTCTCGGTTCAGCCGTTTGGCCTGTGCGTTTATAGGCGTAGGTATGACTGATAAGTCCACCCGATGTAGGTACTCTCAACTCGCGCGCAAATGATGCGCGTATATCCGCCGATTGAGTGTTTGATTACAAGTACATTTTATATGATGTGACCTTGGGTGTAAACGCTATTTTTAAAATATCGCCATCTATTGTTAATCTTGATAAAACTGGTATTCTTTCTAATTTATCTGCTATACTAGCGCTTGCGGAAATTATGGGCAAATTCTAACGATCGGTGCACAGTGGCGCGCCCTGAATCTAACGAGTTTTTTTGCAAAACTTCGAGGTACGCTCGAATGTATAGAGGTTGTTTATCCTTTATACTATAGTGATTAGAGCGCGTTCCACTTGGGGCCCACAACGATCACGCTCACGAAGTCACGACCGCAGTTTTTCCCGTTCCACTTGCTTGTGAGCGTTACGGTCGTAAACTGGATTATAGACCGTTTTGAGCGTGGAGGTAAATGATACAAACGGAGAGTTAATAAAAAGATTTAAGAGGTTAGGTTATAATCTGTAAGCCTTGAAAATAAATTTAAATAATTATTGTTTCAATCGATTTATATTGAATAAAAAATATAATTAATATAAATTATAATAATAATATTGTAGAACAATTTCACACATGGTCATGTGATCCCAAACTAGGCAGAGCCTGTACTATAATAATAATATCTTGGGACAATCCACACACGGTCATCTGATCCCAAACTAGGCAGAGCCTGTACTATGGAAACCAGACAACTGATACTAATACTTATATACAATGTTTTTTTTTGTAAATACATACTTAAATAGATAAATAACACCCAGACGCTCGGCGGGAAATAGAACCCACAACCTATCTGGTAGCAGTCAGTGTGTCTAACCACTAGACCTACAGGCCCGTCAAAAAATTACAAATTTTGTCAATTTAATTTTTTATATATAATATTAGTGGTGTATTTAATTAATTTACGTTCAAATGTAATTAAAATGTCTTTTGCTGCAGAAACATTTATTTCTACTAAAATATCTCTTTCCGCATAAAATAACGTAAGTTTCACGGGCGCCTTGTGATACTTTGAGTTTTGAAAATGCCGCCAATTTACTCAACGACCACGATGACCCATCTTTTGATATGGGTCGTCGTGAGCTTCGCGTGAGCGTAAGTCGTGACTTCATGAGTGACGTTTTCGCCGCGACCACAACGACCGCGGTCGCTAAGTGGAACGACTAAAGGGGCGTTTTGATCGTTGTGGGCCCCAAGTGGAACGCGGCCATAGGTACCAGTGTGACCGTTTTTGGTATATTCGATACCAAATTGGTAGAATTTGGGCTTCACAATTTTGATTTAGTATTTTTTTTGGTATAATTTCAAATGTTAGTATATTTTGGTAAAATTTTAACTAAAACGACATTTAGTTGTGTATTTTCTGGTAAATTTTCTGGTAGCACAATCATTCATTCATACAATTTCACTTGCGTTTTTCACTTTGTCTTTGTCTGATGATTACCGAAACTGTATGATTTATCTCTTTTGTACAGTTTTTATATTAATATTTTACTTTTAGTTCCACAATGCGTAATTCGTTGTTGTATTACTTATTTCTTGCACGTTCGGGTGGGTAATTAATGGATGGAACATCATAACACTGCGGCTACTCGGTTGGCTACAAACGATCCCGATTGTTAAGAGATGTGTAAGAAAATATATTGAAGTGGGTGCTAGCACATCATGTTAACTAAGACTAGCTCGAGCTGACACCGACTTCAATATATTTTCATTATTTTATGCTTTTTAGATAATTTACTTTGAAGTCGGTTTTTTTAACCGACTTCAAAAAAGGAGGTTCTGTATTCGACGCGTATGTATGTTTAACCGACTTCAAAAAAGGAGGTTCTGTATTCGACGCGTATGTATGTAATATTAATAAAAATGCGTAATATTCATATATGTTAGTCTATGTGGGCTTCTAAACGAATTTACCAAATTTCACGAGTGTTTGTATGTATGTATGTATGTATGTATGTATGTATGTATGTATGTATGTATGTATGTAGGTTTGTCCGCGGATTTCTCAGAAACTACAAGTCCGATTTCGAAAATTCTTTTTGCAATAGTTAGAATATCTTTCAACTTAGGGTAGAGTACAAATTTCATCAAAATCGGTCCAGTTGTTTAAGAGATATAAACTTTTTATGTTTTCAGTAAGTTACTGTAATGTAGACGTTCGAGTTGCGTGATAGTGCTGATACCTATCTTGGTAAAATAAGTCACTAAAAAGTGTTAAATAAACTATTTAAAAAAAAATAATAACCGACTTCAAAGTAAATTATCTAAAAAGCATAAAATAACGAAAGTATTATTGAAGTTGGTGCAGAATATACACAGCAGGTACGCTAACACCAACTTCAATAATACTTTCGTTATTTTATGCTTTTTAGATAATTTACTTTGAAGTCGGTTATTATTTTTTTTAAAATAGTTTATTTAAAAAATAAAAACCGACTTCAAAGTAAATTATCTAATAAGCATAAAATAACGAAAATATATTGAAGTCGGTGCTAGCACATCATGTTAACTAACACTAGCACCAGCTGACACCGACTTCAATATATTTTCGTTATTTTATGCTTTTTAGATAATTTACTTTGAAGTCGGTTTTTATTTTTTAAAAAATAGTTTATTTAAATAGTTAAATTAACACTTTCTAGTGACTTTTATTTTACCAAGATAGGTATTAGCACTATTACGCAACTCGAACGTCTACGTTACAGTAACTTACTGAAAACATAAAAAGTTTATATCTCTTAAACTACTGGACCGATTTTGATGAAACTTGTACTCTACCCTAAGTTGAAAAATACTCTAACTATTGTAAAAAGAATTTTCGAAATCGGACTTGTAGTTTCTGAGAAATCCGCGGACAAACCTACATACATACACTCATAAAATTTGGTAAATTTGTTTAGAAGCCCACATAGACTGCCATATATTAATATTACGCATTTTTATTAATATTACATACATACGCGTCGAATACAGAACCTCCTTTTTTGAAGTCGGTTAAAAAGCATAAAATAACGAAAGTATTATTGAAGTTGGTGCAGAATATACACAGCAGGTACGCTAACACCAACTTCAATAATACTTTCGTTATTTTATGCTTTTTAGATAATTTACTTTGAAGTCGGTTATTATTTTTTTTAAAATAGTTTATTTAAAAAATAAAAACCGACTTCAAAGTAAATTATCTAATAAGCATAAAATAACGAAAATATATTGAAGTCGGTGCTAGCACATCATGTTAACTAACACTAGCACCAGCTGACACCGACTTCAATATATTTTCGTTATTTTATGCTTTTTAGATAATTTACTTTGAAGTCGGTTTTTATTTTTTAAAAAATAGTTTATTTAAATAGTTAAATTAACACTTTCTAGTGACTTTTATTTTACCAAGATAGGTATTAGCACTATTACGCAACTCGAACGTCTACGTTACAGTAACTTACTGAAAACATAAAAAGTTTATATCTCTTAAACTACTGGACCGATTTTGATGAAACTTGTACTCTACCCTAAGTTGAAAAATACTCTAACTATTGTAAAAAGAATTTTCGAAATCGGACTTGTAGTTTCTGAGAAATCCGCGGACAAACCTACATACATACACTCATAAAATTTGGTAAATTTGTTTAGAAGCCCACATAGACTGCCATATATTAATATTACGCATTTTTATTAATATTACATACATACGCGTCGAATAGAGAACCTTCTTTTTGAAGCCGGTTAAAAAATACCATTCCTTTATCTCCGAAGTTGGTGGACGGAAATATCTGAAATAATTACAGATAATACATGTGTATCTATATTTTACAGAGAAAATAAAACGATATTTCCAAAAAAAAGACAAACTTAGTTTAGAGAGTATTTTTTTGCTATCTGAGGTGTCAGACGCACTTGACCGCTTTTTTTTTTTAGTATAATTTTCGTATAATCCTGCATAAATATTAGTATTTTTAACCGGCTTCATTAACCGGCTTCAAAAAGAAGGTTCTCTATTCGACGCGTATGTATGTAATATTGATAAAAATGCGTAATATTAATATATGTTAGTCTATGTGGGCTTCTAAACAAATTTACCAAATTTTATGAGTGTATGTATGTATGTAGGTATGTATGTATGTATGTATGTATGTAGGTTTGTCCACGGATTTCTCAGAAACTACAAGTCCACACACACACAGAGCCGGGACCAATCGATGATCGAGTGATTGAATTTTGTATGAAGAGATCCAATCAGCTGGGTTCATCGCTCGTCATGACGAACTGCGACCCAAATGATCGATATGATTGAATCTTTATAACCCGATCACCATACGAATGGGTCGTGATCGACCCGGGTTACGACAAATGATCGATCGACACAGGTCTAGTGTGACCGTTTCATAAAAAGGTAATCAACTAAAAGAATATGATTTCAGTACTAATAAACTATTTTTAACCGACTTCAAAAAAGGAGGTTCTGTATTCGACGCGTATGTATGTAATATTAATAAAAATGCGTAATATTCATATATGTTAGTCTATGTGGGCTTCTAAACGAATTTACCAAATTTCACGAGTGTTTGTATGTATGTATGTATGTATGTATGTATGTATGTATGTATGTATGTATGTATGTAGGTTTGTCCGCGGATTTCTCAGAAACTACAAGTCCGATTTCGAAAATTCTTTTTGCAATAGTTAGAATATCTTTCAACTTAGGGTAGAGTACAAATTTCATCAAAATCGGTCCAGTTGTTTAAGAGATATAAACTTTTTATGTTTTCAGTAAGTTACTGTAATGTAGACGTTCGAGTTGCGTGATAGTGCTGATACCTATCTTGGTAAAATAAGTCACTAAAAAGTGTTAAATAAACTATTTTAAAAAAAATAATAACCGACTTCAAAGTAAATTATCTAATAAACTATTTTTTAAAAAATAAAAACCGACTTCAAAGTAAATTATCTAAAAAGCATAAAATAACGAAAATATATTGAAGTCGGTGTCAGCTGGTGCTAGTGTTAGTTAACATGATGTGCTAGCACCGACTTCAATATATTTTCGTTATTTTATGCTTATTAGATAATTTACTTTGAAGTCGGTTTTTATTTTTTAAATAAACTATTTTAAAAAAAATAATAACCGACTTCAAAGTAAATTATCTAAAAAGCATAAAATAACGAAAGTATTATTGAAGTTGGTGTTAGCGTACCTGCTGTGTATATTCTGCACCAACTTCAATAATACTTTCGTTATTTTATGCTTTTTAGATAATTTACTTTGAAGTCGGTTATTATTTTTTTTAAAATAGTTTATTTAACACTTTTTAGTGACTTATTTTACCAAGATAGGTATCAGCACTATCACGCAACTCGAACGTCTACATTACAGTAACTTACTGAAAACATAAAAAGTTTATATCTCTTAAACAACTGGACCGATTTTGATGAAATTTGTACTCTACCCTAAGTTGAAAGATATTCTAACTATTGCAAAAAGAATTTTCGAAATCGGACTTGTAGTTTCTGAGAAATCCGCGGACAAACCTACATACATACATACATACATACATACATACATACATACATACATACATACATACATACATACAAACACTCGTGAAATTTGGTAAATTCGTTTAGAAGCCCACATAGACTAACATATATGAATATTACGCATTTTTATTAATATTACATACATACGCGTCGAATACAGAACCTCCTTTTTTGAAGTCGGTTAAAAAGCATAAAATAACGAAAGTATTATTGAAGTTGGTGCAGAATATACACAGCAGGTACGCTAACACCAACTTCAATAATACTTTCGTTATTTTATGCTTTTTAGATAATTTACTTTGAAGTCGGTTATTATTTTTTTTAAAATAGTTTATTTAAAAAATAAAAACCGACTTCAAAGTAAATTATCTAATAAGCATAAAATAACGAAAATATATTGAAGTCGGTGCTAGCACATCATGTTAACTAACACTAGCACCAGCTGACACCGACTTCAATATATTTTCGTTATTTTATGCTTTTTAGATAATTTACTTTGAAGTCGGTTTTTATTTTTTAAAAAATAGTTTATTTAACACTTTTTAGTGACTTATTTTACCAAAATAGGTATCAGCACTATCACGCAACTCGAACGTCTACGTTACAGTAACTTACTGAAAACATAAAAAGTTTATATCTCTTAAACTACTGGACCGATTTTGATGAAACTTGTACTCTACCCTAAGTTGAAAAATACTCTAACTATTGTAAAAAGAATTTTCGAAATCGGACTTGTAGTTTCTGAGAAATCCGCGGACAAACCTACATACATACACTCATAAAATTTGGTAAATTTGTTTAGAAGCCCACATAGACTGCCATATATTAATATTACGCATTTTTATTAATATTACATACATACGCGTCGAATAGAGAACCTTCTTTTTGAAGCCGGTTAAAAAATACCATTCCTTTATCTCCGAAGTTGGTGGACGGAAATATCTGAAATAATTACAGATAATACATGTGTATCTATATTTTACAGAGAAAATAAAACGATATTTCCAAAAAAAAGACAAACTTAGTTTAGAGAGTATTTTTTTGCTATCTGAGGTGTCAGACGCACTTGACCGCTTTTTTTTTTTAGTATAATTTTCGTATAATCCTGCATAAATATTAGTATTTTTAACCGGCTTCATTAACCGGCTTCAAAAAGAAGGTTCTCTATTCGACGCGTATGTATGTAATATTGATAAAAATGCGTAATATTAATATATGTTAGTCTATGTGGGCTTCTAAACAAATTTACCAAATTTTATGAGTGTATGTATGTATGTAGGTATGTATGTATGTATGTATGTATGTAGGTTTGTCCACGGATTTCTCAGAAACTACAAGTCCGATTTTGAAAATTCTTTTTGCAATAGTTAGAGTATTTTTCAACTTAGGGTAGAGTACAAGTTTCATCAAAATCGGTCCAGTAGTTTAAGAGATATAAACTTTTTATGTTTTCAGTAAGTTACTGTAACGTAGACGTTCGAGTTGCGTGATAGTGCTGATACCTATTTTGGTAAAATAAGTCACTAAAAAGTGTTAAATAAACTATTTTTTAAAAAATAAAAACCGACTTCAAAGTAAATTATCTAAAAAGCATAAAATAACGAAAATATATTGAAGTCGGTGTCAGCTGGTGCTAGTGTTAGTTAACATGATGTGCTAGCACCGACTTCAATATATTTTCGTTATTTTATGCTTATTAGATAATTTACTTTGAAGTCGGTTTTTATTTTTTAAATAAACTATTTTAAAAAAAATAAAAACCGACTTCAAAGTAAATTATCTAAAAAGCATAAAATAACGAAAGTATTATTGAAGTTGGTGTTAGCGTACCTGCTGTGTATATTCTGCACCAACTTCAATAATACTTTCGTTATTTTATGCTTTTTAGATAATTTACTTTGAAGTCGGTTATTATTTTTTTTAAAATAGTTTATTTAACACTTTTTAGTGACTTATTTTACCAAGATAGGTATCAGCACTATCACGCAACTCGAACGTCTACATTACAGTAACTTACTGAAAACATAAAAAGTTTATATCTCTTAAACAACTGGACCGATTTTGATGAAATTTGTACTCTACCCTAAGTTGAAAGATATTCTAACTATTGCAAAAAGAATTTTCGAAATCGGACTTGTAGTTTCTGAGAAATCCGCGGACAAACCTACATACATACATACATACATACATACATACATACATACATACATACATACATACATACATACATACAAACACTCGTGAAATTTGGTAAATTCGTTTAGAAGCCCACATAGACTAACATATATGAATATTACGCATTTTTATTAATATTACATACATACGCGTCGAATACAGAACCTCCTTTTTTGAAGTCGGTTAAAAATAGTTTATTAGTACTGAAATCATATTCTTTTAGTTGATTACCTTTTTATGAAACGGTCACACTAGACCTGTGTCGATCGATCATTTGTCGTAACCCGGGTCGATCACGACCCATTCGTATGGTGATCGGGTTATAAAGATTCAATCATATCGATCATTTGGGTCGCAGTTCGTCATGACGAGCGATGAACCCAGCTGATTGGATCTCTTCATACAAAATTCAATCACTCGATCATCGATTGGTCCCGGCTCTGTGGTTCGCGCGCGACTTCGCGCGACCCATACTAGAGTGAGAAAGTAACACATTTCTAGAGCGCCATCCCGTATTTGGGTCGCCGTTGTAGGTCCCGGCTCTGCGGTTCGCGCGCGATCCACACTAGAGTGAGAAACTAACAAATTTCTAGCGCGCCATCCCGTATTTGGGTCGCCGGTAGAAGTTCGGTAGTTTGGGTCATTTTGTAAGCGTACTAGAGTGTAATCTAAATAATACCGCATACAGTTCAATTCTCTTTAAGATTACGAGTACCCAAATGATTGAATCTTTCAATGCTTCAAGACTCGATCGCTCGCGTTTGGGTAGGGATCGAATCAAAGTGATTCTCAGTGTTGCCAGATCGGCCCCTGGGGGGCCGATTCTCGGCCTTTTCGAAGCTATGTCGGCCTTTGGCTGCCATCGGCCCTTCATCGGCCTTTAAGCCTCCGACAGCCAATCCATCAAAATCATTGATTCGGTTGACCAATTCCTATTCTAAAAGCATAGCACATAAATAATATATAAATATACATAAACATAAGTCATACGTAAAAATAATACATAAACATAAGACATACGTTCTAAACAGATAAACAAAAAGATGAAGGATGGGCTCTTGTAAAAACGAAAATTTTCAATGTTTTTGTTTTTTTTTAATTTATATCTCTTTTTTTCCCATATTCTGATGGAGGGGTCTCCCCTTTCCCCCAAAAACAAGGGGGAACCCTTGTTTTTTGCACATATTACTAATTTTAATTTATAACATGAGGAAAATTTCCTCCCTTAAAAAACTCGAAAATGGGGAGACTCCGTAACGTTTCCTTTTAAGGGGGGGGGGGTAGTTCACCTCCCCCCAACCCCTTCCCACCCCTCAATTCGACCGACGTCAATGGAAAGTCGTACTTCGGCCTTTACTGCCTTAAATCGGCCCCTGCCAGCACTGCTTTCGGCCCATTCTTAAATTGTCTGCTGGCAACACTGGTGATTCTATCAATCGTGATCGACTCAGGTCTAGGTCACACTGATAGGTACTCAATACTCATTGATTGTCTGTCATTGTCTCGTGTTTTGATTTTCTTGTTTTGAAGATTTGTAATTTTATTGATCTATCAGTAACTAATTGCAATCTGCAAATCTTCGTAAAAATAATTAGGCTCAAACACATCTAGGTACGTTGTAGGTCTGCTAAACTATTTTATTCGGTATCGGTTTACGTAAACCTAACCTAACAAGTTTGTATAAATTATTGATTAACTAACATGAGTTTTATTAGAATACTAGCGTGAGTAGTGTTTAAATGTGCATGTGCATTGTAATAAAGCAATAGTTTGTAGATATTGAAACAATTAATTATTTTATTTTGAAATGTAGGTTAACGCACACCTAGAACCTTGAAGAACTTGATTTGCTAAAAGATCAAGAAAATTATAATGGTTTTCAATATAGCGACCAGAATTTTACGAGGAAGATGCTTTTCCAATATGTGAGTAATTATTTTATTTTTAAACTAGCTGACCCACGCAGCTCCGCCCGCGCTGTGTTTACGTTAACTAAACTTTCAATAATATACATTCGCATAGGATACAAAACCTCCTTTTTTAAGGTCCTTGGACCCACTTTGTACTTGCCCTCCAAAGCACGGAGACGTTTAGTTCAAATGGCTTTAAACGGTCACCCATCTATTTAATGACCTTACCTAACGTTGCTTAACCTGAACGATTTCCAAACATTGTTAACAACTGTCTATGGGTGTTCCCTTACAAATATTTATTATAATTATAATGAAAAATTGTTAAATCGGAGCAAGCATATAACCAACTACACATTTTGACTTTAGTCCCCTCTCCCAAGGGAACTGTGCCGAATGTCGGGATAAAAAGTATCCTATGTCCTACCTCTGAGTATTAACTCAAATCGTGCCAAGTTTCGTTTCAATCCATCCAGTAGTTTCGGCGTGATGCTCAGCCGAGATACAGACAGACAGACAAATAAAAAAAACATTTTTGGCTTTAGTATCGGTTATAGAATGCCCTCCAAATAATATTTCAAAATATCTTCAATGTACAGAATTGGACCTGTTACAGTTTTATTATAAGTATAGACTAGCCACTTTGCATATCTTATAATGGTGCCTGTAGGATAAAATAGGATGATTAAACAGTTCATGATTTAATTTAAATGCTATAATTTATGGGTTGTGGGTTTTATTCCCCCCATCCAGGAGAAACATTTTTGCAAAAACATGTATGTTTGTCGCGTGAAACTGTAGTGGTATTTGTATCTGATTTCTGGTTACCATAGTACACACAGGCTACGCCTAGTTTAGGATCAAATGACCATGTGTGGATTGTCCCAGATCGTTTTATTTTTATAGTGTTATTAGTATTTTTGTACTTATTTGTATGGTTGATATCTTTTTCACAGATTCCCAAAATCAAAACAGGCAACAGTTTTAGCAACAAATCCACTAAGAATTTTCACAGTTTCATATTCCACATTAGATCAAGAACACATTTTAAGATGGTCACAGTTTATTAAAATACACACTAATAGATTTTACTCAACTAGAACTGCACAACAAGATGTTATAGATAGCTATCGCAGTGATCACAATGTGACAGTCATAGGCGATGATATCCCAAGCCCATACATAGACATTGAGAATTGTGAATTTCCTGATTACATTAAAAAATTTCTGAAAGAACAAGGGTTTTCAAAGCCTACAGTTATTCAGTCTCAAGGATGGCCAATAGCACTGAGTGGACAGAATTTTGTTGGTATAGCACAAACAGGTACCGGTAAAACCTTAGCTTACTTATTGCCAGCTGTTGTACACATAAGAGAAAAAGAAGGTAAAAGAGGTCTTGGTCCAAGAGTACTTGTCATTGCTCCTACAAGAGAGCTAGCTCGTCAAATTGAGCAGGTGGCAAAAGACTTTCAAAAATCGTTGAATATTCGCTGTGTTTGCGTATATGGTGGAGCGAACAGGGCAACACAAGCTTACCAACTGAATGCAGGAGTTGATATACTTATTGCTACACCGGGCAGATTGAATGATTTCCTTGACACTAAAACTGTAAATTTGAGCAGATGCACTTATGTTGTTCTTGATGAGGCGGACAGGATGTTGGATATGGGATTTGAACCGCAAATACGGCAAGCACTGGAAGGTGTACCGCTTGAAAGGCAGATTCTCATGTTTTCAGCTACATGGCCAAAAGAAGTGAGACATCTAGCTAAAGATTATTTGGGAGAGTTCGTACAAGTTAATGTTGGCTCAACTGAGCTGTCCGCAAACCACAATATAAAGCAATACATTCATGTTTGTGATCAAGAAGATAAAATGGACAAGTAAGCCTATGTTAATACTTTTTAGTTGCCATACCTATCGGTTCATCTATTGATACTTACTTCTTTTTAATATTGAATACAAGCTAATTTACATTAATCCAAAACTTCTCTATTTTCAGATTGAAAACTATAATGCATGATATCTCTGGTGAAGGTCATGGTAAAATGTTAGTGTTCACAAATACAAAGAGATTTGTAGATACTCTTGAACGCACACTAAGGAAAAATGGTTGGCCCGCAGCCGGCATTCATGGAGATAGGACACAAAACCAGAGGGATAGAATAATTCATGATTTCAAAACGGGAAGGACAAATATCCTTGTTGCTACTGATGTTGCTGCCAGAGGCCTTGGTAAGATGACTTTCTATTTTTTTTTACTATATATTTAAAAACCATAGTTCTGCAAGTTATTAAGAAAAGAAAGAAAAGAAAACATTTATTTGTTACATAAAAAAACAAAAGAGAAATAAAAAAAAACAACTATTTTATACAATGTGTCACAAATAGGTCTCAACTCAGCATAATGCTGGTCGCGACAACACAGCCAGCGCTGGTCTTCCGTTGAGACCTACTGTTTATTGTTTACTTCTCAGTGTGGGTGTGTGATGTTCAGCAGTGGATGTCTTATGGCTATGATGATGATAATGAGATGATAGCATCCAGAGCTTACAGGTGTCAGGCTAGACAAACTAATGTTATTTTATCACATTCACGTACCATATTTTTTTTTAATCACTACTAGACAGACAAGAACTTTACTGATAATAAGCGACACGCATAGATAGCTCCACTGCACTGCCACTCGTCACCCAAGGCATTAGTCATTAAGTCTCTTGTGTCTAGTAATTTCATCAGTTACAGTACATTACACTGGAACAGCAATGTTTACACACTGCTGCTGAGTATCTGACACCACGGTGCTACCTACCTGTAGGTCTTTTGGACAAGGTACCTACCACCTAGCGTAGTAAACGTCATCACTGAAAATGTCATGTTAAAATATAAATTAAATAAAATATGTCATATTCTACCAGTTGCGTAACGGCAATATTAATATTGGTCCCACCTGGGATCTGTACCAGGACCCCTCAGTGCCTTGCTTTTAAGCCCGCTACGGAGGGCGCAATGTAGCCCCCCGGGAACCAGTCACGGTGCTCACGGGGACGCCGCCGTATACTCAATGGACACAGTTCCAACCTTACCTAACCGACTCAATACAATTCCAACTTTTTTTTGACGCGGGGGAAATCTTCGAAAGATCCCCGGGAGCTGTGGGGCTCGACCGGGGTATGTGGGATTCTTACCCACTAAAACCCCCGCGGCTGTCGCATCGGCACATGAGAGGGGGAACCCCAGGGCTCTCCGGTGGGATCTGCACCAGGGGCCCCTCAGTGCCTTGCCTTTGAGCCCACCGCCGGGGGGCGCATTGTAGCCCCCCGGGAACCTGACACGGTACTCACGGGGAGGGGGGTCGCAACCCCGCCGCCGTCCTCCTCGGAGTCGCCGCCGTACTCAATGGACGCTCAAAGGGCCCACACCCTGAGCGTCCAGCGACTCCGAAGGATAAAATTCCAACCTAACCTAACCAATCCAATACGTATTGGTATCTCCTCTAAGACGAATCCTTGCCTTATAACTTTCATGCAACTTTAAATTAGTCCAAATCCGAAATTTTCTCAAATTATCATTCTGCCTACCCTAACAGTATGTCAAAAGACAATTAATGCCAAAGTATTATTATGCAAAAAAATGCCATACTGGTTAAATGCCAAACGAGATAAAACTTGCAAAAAAGAGGTCCCTACACATTCACACTCACATAAGTGTTATTGCTATATTTGAAGGGTAATCTCATTGGGTATTTGCAATATGTTTTTAGATGTGGACGGCGTGACTCACGTGATTAACTACGACTTCCCAAACACGTCTGAAGACTACATCCACAGGATCGGGCGCACGGGTCGCCACGAGAACAAGGGGGTCTCGCATACCATACTCACAGAAGATGACGCGCGCCAAGCGAGAAGCCTCATCGAAGTGCTCAAGGAAGCGAACCAGGTAACATTGAGTTTTAATTTAGTTTTATTTTTTATACAATCAAGGTGGCAAAAATCATGCAGCCCGCCTGATGGTAAGCAGTCGCCGCGGCCTATGGACGCTAGCAACACCAGAAGAATCGCTAGCATGTTGCCAACATTGTTTTTTTACCAGCCCTGTTTTTGTCCCTCTGTTGGCCACGGGCCTCCCCTCCCCTCCCCCAAGATGAAGGGTCTTAGGTCATAGTCCAGCACGTTGGCCAGTTGGCGGTCTTCACACGTCATTCGAAAGCTAGTTAGGCTTTCTCAGACATGCAGGTTTCTTCACGACGTTTTTCTTCACCGAAAGTAACAATCGCACAAAACGATTCGCACATGATTGATTAAAGAAATCAAAGGTGCGAGGGGGTTTGAACCTGCGCACCTTGTTCTACAAGGTAAGCGCTCGCCCACTGAGCTGTTTCTTGCCAACCCTATTTAATTAATTATTAAGTCTCTATTATCCGGGAATTTTATCACGCACTGCTGCTTGGCGGCAGAATATCTTACACTGCAGTGGTACCTACCTGGACGGTTCCTTGCACAAGGAACTTACCACAACTACTAGTATGAAAACTTTGTTTAATGCCATCGACAAAAAAAAATAATCCGTAATTAAAGAGGCTGAAGAGAGAAGAGATTATTAGGCTCAATTCACACTAAGATGGCAGCGGCCGGCAGCGCACTTTAAAATATGGCAAATTAATAATAAATTCTATAAATTATAGGAAATCCCAAAGGAATTGGAGGATCTGGCTCGTTCGCACGGTGCATCGAGAACGAAACCAATGAATCGCAAATTCAATACGAACAGAAGATGGAACACATTCAATAGCAGACGATATTAAATACCTAGTGTTATTATTGTATGTTGTATTAAATATATTATAGTACCCCTAAAATTGTATTTTTATTTAGAGTGGATTCAACTAAAAAGTATAATATGTATAAATCTGCGTTTCTTGCCCGATCATTTCAGCGGGAGTCGCGTTACGATTCGGCAGTAGCTGGAAAACAAGGACAATAAACATAAATCCCCCGTGAAGCCCATGCATAATAAAGATATTTTGAATTTGAGTGCTATCAAACTTGTAAAAGACGATTGATTGACGAGGTCGATACTGCTGATTGTTTCATTGCTATAAAGTCGTCACTTCCATGGCATCCCGGACGGCTCTAATACGCGCTTGGGAACCTTAGAGGAAATTGGGAACATGTCACGATGCGCCGGTCTCAACTTCCGTTTAAGTAGTTCAATTAGTTGTCCGACTTGTTTTTGGGCTCAAAGGCACGGTACCCTGGTGCGGATCCCACTGAAAAACCCATCCTCTCATGTGCCGATGTGACAGCCGGGGGTTTTAGCGGGTAATAGACGTGCGCTTATCATGTCCGGAAGCGGATTGCACATGGAACGATTCCTTTCTCTCTGGGAACTATGTTCAGGAACCATGTCCGCGGAACTATCTAGTTCCGTCGGTCCAGGCGTTGCATTTACGAGTCATGTTAGTGTGATTGGAACCGTTAATGTATAATAGTAACAGTAGCAATGCATTAAGTTATTATGTACCTACTACGCACTAGAGGAGACGCTTCAACTAGACTGTTTGTACGTGTTATATAATCACGTATTAATTAAGCTATTGTAAATTTTTATTTGAAAAAAATAATAATTCATTTCCTAGTGAATATGCGATATTTTGTCACATTCAAGAGTCAACTTTAAGTACTATTACACAAGTAACATTATTCGTTGTATGTATACATAAAATAAGTGACACACTAGATACAGAGTTCGGACAGAAAGCGCGGTCGGGTAGGTTCGGGAAGGTTCGTGCCACTTCGGGAGGCGTCAGTCGGTGCAATATCAGTCTACGGTGCGGTGAGATCGGTCCGACCGAAGTTCTAGCTTAGTTCGATCCCGCACCGATGAGGACATGCGGAACGACTTCAAACTATACCGTGGATTGGAACGATATCGTTCCAGTTGCGGACATCGTTCCGAGAACTATTACGGTCCGGAACGACCCACCTCTAGCGGGTAAGAATCCCACATACCCTGGTGGACCCCAGCAGAGTCTCGGGGACCTTTTAACTTTCCCCGTAAGAACAAAGAAAATAGGTTAAGTAAGTATATAATTTATATGTCATGTCTATGCAGGTTATAAGTATGTAATCGGTTTCTATGGAAATGCCATGGACATTCTAACAACTTTAATAATAACAACTACATGTTATTCTATTATTCTTAAAATAGTGCTTGAGAAGTAGGTACTTTTAAGAGGAAAATATGTACTGTGTATATTTTGTGATATACAAATATGGCATTACTCCCTGATCTAGACACGAGATCTGTTCACCATGTCGTTGAGGAGAACTTTCAAAATCATGGCCTGGTTTGTACCATCTTGTTTACCTAAATAATTAGGTAGCTTTAAATAATTAATATCGCTTATTTAAATGGTGCAGCCTTCGTGGCGCAGTCTTTAAATCCTCTAGTTATAGAAACGCCGCGGTCATCCGTGCGATTCCTGCGGGGAGCGAGCAGAGAACTTTGTATAGTAGACTATGATTGTACAAAACAGGCTTTTTTGGAGTTGCTGGAAGTTTGGGGTATGAGTCCTAGATGTCCATCGAGTAGGTACGTCGCGGTCGGTGACTCCGTGTAGGAAGACAGCTCAAAGGCAAGGCACTTACGTTCCTGGTGCAGATCCCACTGGAGTGCCCAGGTCCCCCTATGCTGTGCCGATGCGACAGCTGGGGAGGTTTTAGTGGATAAAAATCTCACATACCCCGGCTGACCCTCTATAGCGTGGTGACATCTGCGACCTGTGTCCGCGTAAATACTTATAAACTTTTATTAGATGCTTGCTGTAAAATGGTAGTCATAATTGGAAGTGCCTTATATTTGAACTCAAAGGGATGTCACACTACACAGTATTTATGGCCAAGGGCCAAGGGTAGGCATGGTCTCTGACTAGAGAGCCGCTTATTACACTAGTGGGTCGATTTGGCCCTAAAAATGATTAATGCATTTTTTTTTCTATAGTAGTTAAACGCTATTACACTGCTCGATAGTAAGGGAGTTAGGGAGCTCGGTAGACCGGACCACTCCGGTCGCCCTAATTAGGGACCCTAAGTCGCTAACTGTTATTACACCACCCTAAATCAGGACCCTAAACCCTGATTACCGTGTAGTGTAATAAGCACTGTGGTTACACTTCTGTTGTAGTACCTACCGCTTGTTTCTTTACAGAAAGCATGTGCCAACAGGATGATATATGTTGGTGAGCACACATTGTCTAAAGAGGAAATAATAAAGCATTTCGAAGTCACTGTGCAGGGCGTGAATGCTAGTTATTGTGAAATAAACGTGTACGGGCTACTACTTGTGTATGATAGCTATTTCGTTCATATACTTGAGGTTTGTTTTTACATTTGCTGATATTTTTAGGGTTCCCTATCGAAAAGCAAATAAGGTAATCATATGGTGCGACTTTGTCTGTCTGTCACACCCATATATCTCATTAACTACTTATGCTATCGGTTTAAAATGTAGATATCGTTGATCCCAAGCTCATCAAATGAAAAAGATAGGTTTTTTCTTTTTACTTACTTTCTTTTCAAAAGGGGCCGAAATGAGTCGATTTCAAAGTGTGACGAATAATATTCTTATTGACTCTATTAGTATAGAGTTTGGTTTGTAAATTAAGTCCTTTCATATCATATGAATATGGCTTCATTTGCATATTAAATTTAAAACAGCCTTTTTTTTATGTCACGTCGTCGGTCGCCTATTGGAACACCCCCCACCCCTCCCGTTTTCTCCGAAGTTTGTGGGGGAAAAATGTGTAAAATAATTACAAGTAAAATAAAACGTAGTTAGGTAGCATAGATTTAAAAAATCTTCAATAGACGTTGACAAACTAACTTAATTAGTATGCGGTTGGGTCTTGATTTTATCTGTGAGTGAGGTAGGTTTTGAATGATTAGAAAACTAACTTGTATATGTCCAAACAGAGTACGGAACCCTTAGCGCGACCGATATGATTCACTGACCGTGACGCCGTCTCACCAACGCTCCGCTTTTTAAATTCAATAAGTTTTGAAAGTAGTACCTACCTTATGCAGGGTTCAGAGGATACTATACATAGGCAAATAAGATTCTTGTTTGAACGTGAACAAAAGTGGATTAACGATATGGAAAGGTTAGACCGCCAAGCAGCATTGGCCGACGGCGAGGCTGCAGCAGAGGAAGTAACCGTCATAAAGTCCCCGGAGGAGCCTGCCCCGACACCCAAAAGAGAGATGTTCAAGCGATTGAAGATGCTCATGGTTTATCACTCTATTAAAACGGTCAGTTGTCCCTTGAAATTAAAGTTAAAACGACCACAATAATTTATTTTAAGAATAGCACCCTCCTATCTCTTCCCATTGGGTGTCCAGTGTGAGACTAAGGGAAAACAAGAAGATGGGCAGCAGCGTCTTTCTATTGGATTACCTACCATCTATACTGCGATCCTCAAGACGCCTGCCAAGCGTGGGGATTATGGCAACCCCTCCCTTCTAAGGCCTTTGTTCAACAGTGGACTACTTTAGGCTGCTGATGATGATGATGAATCGTTATTGAGTATCGAAATAACGACATCAAGTAGGTACTTATTTTAAAAGCTTCTAAAAATCTTCGTACAACACCGCGTACACACAGGCACAACGAATTTCAACTAACGAAATTCGTTGGTCCTGTCTGGACGGTTCGGGGTATCGAATGGGGTTTGGCCCTGTTTGGGCTTTTTGACGAATGCGAATGATCGTTCGTTTTCCTTCGTTGGCTCGGTGTGGACGCAGCAGATAAATCAGCTTCCTATAGGTACAAACCTTAAGAGGTTCGTATTTTGCGGAGATCAACAACATTATGGAGTTTCTGTCGTTTCCTCGCGTGAATATATTATGTTAGGAAGGAGTAGTTAAGTGACATAACATTTAGCTAACATTTTCCCTCGGCCTCGGAGATGGGATATTTTCCTGCTGTAAGTGGTTGCCCAAATCAAAAACAAAAGTATCGGTTATAGAATGGTGAAGAAAACTCTGACATGGTTTGCATGGATGATACACAATATTACTACGTTTTCCCGTGGGAATGGGATATTTTTCCATTGTTAATGGTTACCCATAATCAAGCAGATGTCCCCAATATTTTTACATCGCGGCCCCCGCTGGACCATACCTGAAATTTTTACTCCCACCCTTAAGACTTTTTGCGTTGAGTCACTGGTATTTATGATTATGGATTTTGAATTGGTCAATCGCGTCACGCCCGCCTAGGAGAGCGTGCCCCCTCCCCCTCAGTTGGGAAGTCTTGCTCTAAAGAATAGCGGAAAAAATCTAAAATCGGCTTAGTGTGGCTTAGTGTTTTCTGAGATTACTCCCACAATGTCTATTTACCGCGGGAATGGGATATTATGCTAAGCGGTTATTAGGCGTCAAACACATTCGTGTAAGTATATTGTATTGCGCAAATATGTTTTAGCGGCATTTTCATGGATGGCGTGCAGCGACGGCTCGGCCCCCGTCGCTGGTAGGCAAGTTGGATGTGTACGCCCCTCTGCCCCAACACATGGAACAGCTCAGCATATGTCTTGACAAGATCACCAACCTTTGTGCCCTCACGGAACACGAAGAACACGTAATTTTTTTACTCTTTTTTCTCATATTTTTATTGGGCAAATTGTAGAGTTGTTTATTTCAAGCTGCCCTTAGACCTCTGACTTGGCTTTATAAAAGCTGTGTAGATGACAACAGCCGGGTTTGACTTTTCACTGGTCTTATGAAGCACGGAGACGCTCAGCTCATCATACGGTCACCCATCTATGGACCGACCTTGCCTGACGTTGCTTAACCGACTGATCGTTTACCGAACAGTGATTACACCAGGCTATGATAGCACCTCTTACCTCTGTAGGATAAAAAGAACCTGCAAATTTTCATTGTTCTATCGGTTTCTTATTATAAATAAGTACTTTTTATGTAAGATATAAATATTATCATATTAGGTAAGTACCTGGTTATGAAGTCGTTATATTACATTTTCGCTCTAGGCCCGGAAGCAAGCTAGAGGAGAGACGGGCCCGAGTGTAGATTTATTTATTTACACTTTATTACAAACATAAAATAAGATAGAATACATATAGGTACTTAAAAAGAAAACAGAATCATTGCACATTTAGGCGTTATCGCTAGTACATAAACGATTTCTTCCAGGCAATCCACGGGACAACAAATATGGCAAGATAAATATACTTTTTCATACATTACTTTGTATAGATGGCGCCCAGACACATGACCCATGTTCATGCACTTCTCTTTTTATTTAGCTGTGATAGACACAAATGTTTGCAATGTGTAGGAATCCAACCCATAATCATACCAACAAGCCCTTTGTCCGTAGCCCGTTGGTGTAATAAAGGCTGATAATTATTTTTACAGTTATCATTTGAAGGTCTGAGTGCAGTGGATCCGAAAATGGAGGCATTACCTGAGGTGGCACTGTTGGATTTTCTACTGCAATCTCAATATATTCTCGACCTTCGGCAAACAGCGTACCTGCACAGACGCGTCGACGACCACATATTTTACTTTGGTAAATTCATTTCAATACCTATTAGATGAGATTTTTTTAAGAACAGCTATACTATTCTGTAACGTAAACTATCGTGGCTGTGCTCGACGGCGAGCTCGACGTCGAGCCAGCCTTGAATACGACGTCGAGCTAGGGGCTGTTACAATCCATATTATCTTATACTATCGTATAAGGCCGGCTGAACGTCGAACTGACTGTTAAACTATTCGACCTTATGTAGTTCCACTGAAACCCGTAAATTCTCGTGGCGGTAGTGCTACGTAAGAAAAGTTAGTGAATATGAATGAAAACGGAAATCGTCCCTGTGCGCAGGGTCGAATTCGAGGTTGTGTTGCTTAGAGAATTACCTGGCTGAGGTTCCATGAGACATATCACAACACAATGCCGTGTCTTATTTACGAAAGAGAGTATTCACTAGCAGATAAACAATTACTTACTGTGATCGCGAGCAAGTATTAACTAATATTTTGTTTACTGGGTGGTTGGTATGAACGTAACCGTCCATAGATCAATGTATCACCGCAGTGTTAGATATTCTGCCACTAAGCACCAGCGTGTAAACATTGCTCCGGTGTGAAGGGTATTCATCATCATCATCTCCGGCGCGAAGGCGTCCACTGCTGAACATAGCCTGCGAACGCCACAATAAATGACAGTCGGCTATTTGCATCCACTGGTTACCTGCGACAATGTCGTCTGTCCACCTAGTGGGAGGCCTACCTACGCTGCGTCTTCCGGTTCGTGGTCGCCACTCGAGTACCTTTCTTCCCCAACAGTTATCGGTTCTCCGAGCGATGTGAAGGGTATTGTAGCTGGTGAAGTTATCGTACACAAGAGACTTACTGCTGAACCTACAAACGTCAATTAAAGTTAATGATCATTAATCCATTTTTTGAAATCGGATTATTTCGATACTCGAAGCCCATTAATACTTAATACGCAGATAGTGTGTAGAGATATCAATTATCTCGTGTTCAATAATCGAAATCACAAATTAGAATTAAGGTTAATTAAGGTTAACTTAATTAAAATTAAGGTTAATAGTCGTTTGTGAGTGCGGCAGTTAATAAGTAATGTCTCGGGTGACGAGCGGTGTGTCTCTGGTGATGTGCAGCTTTTTAGGCTGGGGTGTCGCTTACCCTCAGGTGAACGTTTTGCTTGTCTCGTCACTAGGATAAATAAAAAAATAAGTACTCACATTATCTTTTTTGATTGCGCAGAGTGCGTCTGGCCCTTACCTACCCACTTCACTCCCCGTATGCTGTACAAGTTGAAGATAGACGACTCCTTCGTGGAACCCCTGCCCGTGATGCCGTGGGAGAAGAAAGAGAAAGAAACGAATGAGGACGAGGAAGGAAGAGAAGAACACAGCGGCAGTTCTTCAAGCGATTAAATGTTGGAACCATAAATCAAATACATAACCTGACCTATTGTGTCGAGAATATCTAGTCATTTTGAAAATAAATGGAGTTTCTGATGATAGCTGTTTCTTCTTTCAATATTAGAGATGAGCTGGACTAGATACTTTTTGATTTTAAACGTGACAACTAGACAGAAAATATTAATGAAATTTCCGAACAAAAAAAAATCTAAACCGGAAACTTTTAAAATCATAAACAGATACTTTAATTGTATAGATTTGTATTGATTTGGCAGGCGAGCATTCTTGATTAACTTGGACCCCCAAGACGCCTGCCAAGCGTGGGGATTATGGCAACGCCTCCATTTTAAGGGGGAGGCCTTGGTCAAGCAGTGGATGTATTTGATGATGAACTATTGTCTTGGGCTGTACGGCTTATGGCAGTTATACTAAACGGCCTACACAATGAAAGAAAATATAGCAAGGTTATGAAACAGATACTGAAATCATAATTAAATTACCTAATACCTACTTTAATGATTAAAAATTGTATTGATTAACAAATTTTAGATTGATGCGTATCTATCTACTATGAGCTTAGTAAAACATAAGTTGTTATAGTAACATCGATTTAACTCTTCATTGGTTACGATACTAACTTTAATACAGTGTGTGGCTGTTAGCTCAAACTTCAAAACAATAATTATTATGGAGAGTAATGCAAAAAAGAAGAAGAATGTAAAAAGGTCTACTAGAAAAACTATTGCCGGTATAAAACTACCTCCTATTGAACCAATCACAGACGGTGACATTAAAACTATTATCGACGTGGATCCTGCCTTTTATGCTTTAGTTGAAGGACGACCTATACGGCCAAACTATTCTATAAATGTGTACAAACAGAACATTAAAAATATTGCATTGAAGAGGACACTTCACGGATTTTTAGTAGATGAAATTCTTAGGATTGATCGAGAAATAGAAACGGAGCGTAATATTTATGAAAATGCCTACAAGCATTTTGAGGAATATCAGAATAGCTTTGACAAGTTCCTTGCTGATGATAATAATAAAACAATTGCTATCATGCAGAAATCAGACGCTTTAGCAAAGGAACTAGCAAACCAAACAGAGGAACATAAAAAAGCTAATTATGAAATGGCATCCCTTAAGTCTAAACTACAGTACATTGACGAAACATTAATGATTTTATTATCCTTTCAAAACTTTCTACATAAAGTTTCTCCTATTTTGTGGCAAAATAGACACAACATAAAATTGGATACTAAATATGCAGAAATTTTCACAGTTGAGTCAGATATTTTCAAAAGAATTGATAAAAGTGTTATAAAAGATCGATTAAAACTGCTATCAAGTCCCCTTCTTTACTTCGAATCTCCAGATCAGTTATTAACTATATTTGGATTATTAGAAAAACAGAATTTGAACTATTTACTAGTTACAGAAGAATTAAATTCAAAGAAAAATAGCTTTTTGCGAACTCTTAACCTCTTGAAAAATTTACTACGCCAGGAGTTGGAATGTACACAACAAAAGGTAATTAAATGAGTAAAAAAAGGTGGACTGACGAAATTGAGTGATTTGCAGGCCAGTGGATGTAATTTTCATTCATTGTGGCATTCCAAGGGAAAGCTAGCCGGCTAGAAGTCGTCCGCCATCTTCTGGCTGGTGATGATGATAGCAGAACTTGCTGGAAACCAGTAATTAGATCTTGATGGACACTAATTGAAACAAAAAAGGCCTCTTCCGTTCCGACTAATGATGATGAAATGCCACACTAAATGTATGGACTTTAAAACAAATTTTTGGCTATATCATGTTCCTTTTTTAAAAGTTATTAATGTTATTTAACTCATTAGGGCCTGAGATTAAGGCAAAGTTTCTATATTTGTTTCATGTGTGTTATAAGTATCTCTTTAATTTGACCTTTCATATTTTCACCATTTCCAGATCAAAGAGACCGAAGAAATAATTAAGTCGAATGAGAATCGGGAGATTGAAGTAAAGGAAATATTTTTCAAGATATTACAGGACAAAATAAGGCAGCTAATATCATCTGCGAAAACATTACAAATTTTCAATTACGTGGAGTTTGCCTATGAACATTTAATATCCCCAAATGATATCAAACTGAATACATTGAACATGGCATTAGCTTTAGAACGAGAGTATGATAACTTGACGTTGGACATATCAGTATATGATTTGGATATGATAAAACAGATTGAAAGAGAAACGTATGATAGTGGAGTTAAGGAAATAAAGCAAGCTAGAGAAGCAGCAAAACTTCTAAAGGATGTCGACAAGTTATCTAAACGTCTTAAGTCTTCTTACGAGCCCTCCAGAAAAAAGAATGTTCAGTAATAATAGGTACCTACTAGATATATTTATGTTTATTGTTGAAAGATAAAATAAGATATCTTCAGGCCAATTCATTTGTAAAGCTTGCCATAACCATTAAGCTTAGGTAGCTTATCATTGTTGATCTTTCAATATTTTCAGGTATTCGGTAGTACACAATGCCAACTGTTTGCAACTACCATAACGTTTAACAGTGCCTACTTTTGCTTGTATGCAATAAAGTGTTCTAACTTCAGTATGCCTACTTTGATTATTGTCAGTACTTTTACAACAAAACGACGTACTTCACTTCATTAGGTATGCGAGCCTGCGATGGTGCAATAATAGGTATTATATTGGGTAGAGAAGATTCGAGGGAGAAGATGCCGCTATTAGGGCTCCCACACATAACTGCGAATTCGCATCGCATCGCAAATATCTGCGAGAAACAAATGAATGTTTCGATACAAATTCCTGCGATGCGGCGCCGCATCGCATCGCATCGCAGTTATGTGTGGGAGCCCTACAATGCGATGTGATAATGCAGTTTCATACGCACCATAAAGGTTGCGGCTCTTGCCCAGAACAGACCTTGCATGTTTTTATATTTCCTCGTGTTTTAGTGAAGTGGCTTCAATTTCTTCATACGGTAAAGATATGCCTATTGTCATCTACTTTGTGATCTAGATCTCCATATCTAGATAAGTTTTTGTCGATTTTAGATTGATATTAATCAGAAGTAACCAATTATTCCGTTTAATAGAATATTATTGTTCCGCGTTCTATGTTAGTTCATATAACCTCTTTATGTTCATAGCATTGTATTTTAAGAAGAAATACAGTTGTCATTTAATGCCAATTTAATTCACACATATACACGAATTCTAGTAGATGTTTAATAACGTATTTATTTAATTTTGTTTAACAGTTTAGGTATTTAATATTCATTTTATATCACTCGCGTAAAAGTTTATATTGTGCTAGCAATGTCTTGCCTCGAAAAAAAACGTAAACCTATGGTGCCACTAAAAACGCTAGATATTATATTCAGACGTCGTTATGTGCCGAACACTCAGCATTATTTTGCTAACCGTAAACATGCCGTGGAAGAAGGAAAGTCTGACGAGAAACCTGCGAAACCATTTCGTGTCCCAAAGTCGGAGAAACTGTTGTCTTATATAAAATACAGCGATCGAAAAGAAAAAATGACAGCCGCAGAAAGATTATCCCAACCACTTTTCTTAAAAGACAATTTGAAAATAGCAGCAACTAGAGATATATCTAAGAGATTGTTTATTGAAGAACCATCAGATGATGTGAGAGCAGTTGTGGAAATTCATCCTGAATTTTATACCGTCATAGAGGGTCGCCCTTTAAGATGTTTTGATGACATAAAAGTATATGTTAATAATATCAGATGTTATGCTATGAATCGCCAGCAAATAGGATATCGTCAAGATTTGATCATGAAGATTGATCAGAGCATTGTAGAAGAGTCCGAACAGCACGACCGAATTATTGAGAAACTTAAACAACATATAAAGAATTTTCAAAAATTTCTTACTGAAGATTATAAAAAAGCATGCGCCAAAGCCAGTAAGGCTGAAAAAGTATACTCAGATTTAGTTGCAAAGAATTCAGAATTTTTAGGCTATGTTTCTACCTTGACAATTTTAAATAACATTATATTTAAACTTGATGCCATCCGAAGTGTGTTAAAAATATATAGACGTTACTTGATATTCGTGGCACCTCTCTCTTGGAGGCAACAACATGACGAGTATCTGAGAGATAAGATACAATCTATTCAGTTTGAGTCTGGACAGTTTGCAACGGACAACGATTTAGTCGAAACTCTGGATATCGATAAAATGGTCGAGGTTGCGAAAATAGAATTCAAGAATCCGCTCCCTGCAAAAATGTTTTTCACCCAACCAGAACAAATGATTTACATATTCCGTACAATGGAGCTGCAAAGTAGAGAATATCTTATACAACTATCCAAAACGGACTCTTCCTTTCGATTATTGCAAGATAGAATTAAGCAACTAAAACAAGCTACTAAACAGGAACTCGATTACTTTCAGTATTATATTGATACAATAAATCTTGAAACAGATAGAGAGTATTACAATGAAACACTCTTTGAAGAGAAATTCTTCAGAATATTAAATGAAACTTTTTACGATAGCATCGCAAGTCCTAACACTTTAAAATTAAAAATTTGTATAGAATATGTATATGAGCAAATATTTGGAAAGTGTGAAGAGGGCCACCATTCCTTGCATGATCCCATGAAAATTCTTGAAGTTATGTACGAAGATTATAACTTACGTCTGGACTCCCTAGATTTCAAGATTGTTAACCAGGCTAGAAATGATTTCTTTGCACAAGATTTGAAAATGATGAGAAATGCGTATAATGCGCAGAGAGAATTAAGAGCATTCCGAGAAATGACTAATGCCATGAATAAAGCTTTCTTGCCTCCTGCTAAATTTACTCGTCCTGTATTAAAGAAGTTTTTGGACAAGAAAAGTAGACTTGCTCTTGCGATTGCCGAGAAAAAGAAATCGGAAATGCTTAGTGGAATGCGTTTAAAACCGAAGAAGTACAAACTATCGGCAGAAGAACGCGAAGGACTGATGATGTTTACAGAATGGTGCGAGGGTATGAACCCAGCACCGTACTTACGCGAGTATTACACTTTTGCTAAACCAGTATTTGAATGGTCTCGCAAATCTATAGCACCATAAGTTTCAAATCGTTTTTTGAGTTATTACATTAAAATTTTTAAATAAACAATATGCAAAAAATTGTTAAACATTGTCATTTTCTCGAAAGGTAACGCATGTAGTACCTATTCATTTTGAGTTATTAATAGGTCAATCAAAAATGCCCCTGCATTTTACGTAAAAGATGTGTCGTTCTTGTTAAAATTATAATACAACCAGCAGGGACGAACAACGACGTGTCCATTGACTGTGTCACTTATCCACTGACTGACTGACTTACTCACTACTGACTTACTGACTGACTTACTGATTACGTATCTTTTTTTGTTCTCGCGATGGTTTAGGTCCCCGGTACCCTGTAAGGTATGGGATTTACACTAAAACGCCCGCGGCTGTCGCATCGGCGTACATAAGAAAGGAATCTGGATTCCCCGGTGGGATCTGCACCAGGTGTCAGGGGCCAGTATCAGCACCTCTATTAGCAGTATTATTATCATCTTACCTGACACGAGGTACAAATGTCAATATACGTAGTTTATAGGTCTGTCACTTTCCAGCGAGACAGTAAGGTGAATATAATATTGATAGTAGAGGTGCTGTTATATGCCCAGGCAAGGTGTCCCCTTAACGCTTTGCCTTTGAGCTTGCCGCCGGGGGCGCATTATAGCCCCCGGGAACCTGTCACGGTGCTCACGCCGCCCCCCTCGAAGTCGCCGCTGCACTCGATGGTCGTCTAGGGCTCACACACACCCCAGAAATCCAGCGACTTCGAACACTGACTGATCCAACGTATCTATATTACTAATGGATGTTAACAGGATTGTAAATTTTAATATGCTATTTATGTGACTAATCTCTTTTACTTTTTTACGTGAAGCATGGCTATTAAAGACATTTGGTCATTTTGAATTACTATTCATAACTTACCCAACGACAACTTATATGATCAGAATATTTAATTCATAAATACCTACAAAAAATCGAATTGTTTTAGGCATATATTTGAAAATCAGTACACAGACTTTTCAAACAAAATAAAATTCTGGGCTAAATAATATGTACTAATCAGAATAAAAAATTAAAAAATCTTAAGCAATCTAGATGGCTATGTAGAAACCTTAACATTTACAAAACTTTCGTCTGTATTTATGTATATCGTCGCATATTATGAATAGAAAAAGCATGTGTGAAAAGGACAACCACTCTTCTATTTTAGATACATCCAATTCCAAGAAATGGCTAAGAAATGTAGCTTTGAAAAAGAAAATGGAAACCAATCGAAAAACATCGAAATCAATAGAAACACCTTCTGAAATATCTATCAACAAGTATTTATTGCCCGGTGGGCATCCTTTGCCAGTACGCACATTTAAGAGGGAAGGAATACTATTACCTTATAGAGTATTTGCCAAAGATCAAGAAAAGGATCGATTTAAACAACATTTAAGTATTAAATGTCAAGAAAATTACAAAATCATTAGTACCGACTTACGGCAAAGATTATATATAGATGATCCTCCGAATGAGTGTCATGCTATAGCGGATGTAGATCCAGATTTCTTTTTATGTGTGAGTGGCAGTTATTTAGCCAAATATTTACTTCCATTTAAATCCTTGAAACATTTATTTAACAGGCAAATTAGATTAAAACAGGAAGTCGGCTACAGAAATGATTGTATATTGTATATCACAACTAATAATAGAAAAGAACAAGCTATATATAATAAAAGCATTGAAAAATATAAGCAACAAGTAAAATATTTTGACCAATTTATTTCTTTTGATTATCAAAAATCTATGCTTTTTCTGAGTCAGTGGGATGTAGTGAAATCAAAAGTTATGATGAAAATCAGCGAGTTAGAAAATTTAGCAGTGGAAATGTTTACAATCAAGTCTAGGATTATAGGACTTGACTACAGATATGGATTGTTACAAAAGTATGGAAGATTCTTGTATTATCTTTCACCGCCGAGTTGGCGTTCTAAGAATCGAAATTTTGCTCGATCTATAGAAATAGAAGCGAAAGGTTTTGATTTCGGAAATTCCAGCGAGGATGATACATTCAATACTATTTTTGAGAAGCTCCAAAAGGAGTGTTCTGAAGGACTTGTTAAACCGGCATTATATTTCACTCAGTCTGCGGACTTGATGAAAATATTTGAAGGTATAGAGCAGCAGCAGCTGTATCATTTCAGTCATATTGCGCAAATGGCACCACATACAAAGTCATTAAATCAGGGTATCAAATATTTAACCGATGTGATCGCTCAGGATAGCGTTGGGATTGCGAACACAATCAAGGAATTTGAGACAGTTTTAGAATTTTGCGAAGAACGGAGTTCACAGCTTGAGGCTAAATTTTATAAAATTCTCTATGGAATGTTTTACGAAAATGTAGGAGTACCAGATGTATTAAAATTTCAGCACCATTTAGAATATTGTTATGAAAGAGTTTACAATGAGAGACCATTTAATATGGACCTTTATTCTGTGGCAAAAGCTATAGAGCACTTATATATGGATTATTCTGGAAAGTTAGATGCACTTTCTGGTGATAAAATAAATCGAGCTGTAAAACAATGTAAAGAAACAGAAAAAAATAAAATGAAGAGAGCCAAGGCAGCTGCTAGAGAGCTGCGTCTTTTCGAAAGGCTAGAGCGTGCTTTGCTACGTGCACATGCACCTGCAGCAGTTAAGAAACCAACAGATCTGCAGATCGACAAGTACCAGCCGACTCCAAAAAAGTATTCTAAACGGATATTAGTTGAGACAAAACGACAAAGTCTCACCGAAGAAGAAAAGGAATACTTAGCATTGTTCACAGACTGGACTGAAAAAGATGATCCTGTTAACTATTTGCAATGTTTATCCTTACCTGAATATAAATCATAATTAATGTGCCTTCTTTTTATATTATGAATTACTTATTAAAATTACGAATATAAAGTAATTTTTACAGACTGGAGATGTAATCAACAATAAAAACAAGTATTTAAAGAAAACAGTTTATTTATGGGTTCAATATGAAAAACGTTTATTGATACGTAAACGTTAAAACACATTACAATAATATGCGTTAAATATATAGATATGATAAAACAAATATAATTATTAACAAAATTTACACGCTCTAATAAAATGTTTGGTTTCATGGTATTTGACATAGAATTTACATATTTACATTGTGATTACTTAACGAAAATGGTAGAAAATTCAATACACGCATCTAATAAGTAATACATCTAGAATAAATAAATAGGTATTAATTAAAACACTATCAGTTAATAAAAGACACAAGTACATTTTCTTATGTGTAATAAGTTTAAAGCTTTTACTTGAAACTTTTGTATTAATGTTCCGTTTTAGAATATTTCGTCGAATTGCCTTTAATATTTAGGATTTTTACAAACAAATGTATTTTATCGTACGAGCCAAGTCCAGTGTGTGACCGTGTCATTACTCTTTTAGGTATATTGCGAACTACGTTACTATTATTATCATGAAATATGATTATTGCTATTTAATATTAACACATATTCATACACTTAGTGAAATTATATTTGTAAGCGATTCTATTACGAAACAAAACAATATGTAGCATAATCTATATGCTTTTTACCTCTCTTCTTCTACATCATATTTGTAAGGGATTCTATGTGGGATCTATTGTGAGAGAAATAAAACAGATTAAACAGATTTTAGGACTTTCCCTTCGTGTTTTTTGATATTTGACATTTCCGAATAATATAGTTTGAAATAAATCGTAACAACAAACAAGACGCTTACTGATAAAATAAAACCAAATTTTGGAAAAAAATCTTCATAAAGTCACTTTGAAAAGTTTAGAGGATGCGGTACAGAATCGTCAGAACTGGGATGTCTTGACTTTTGTCTGACTAAAAGAGTGAAAATATTCATGATACACACAATATATTAAATGATTTCGTTCCTTGGATTAATAACCTCGTTTACAGAACATGTCATATAACATTTTATATTACATGTATTAAATACACATATACCTATGTAATATTTACAGTAAATATACAAAATGGTGATGCTCTCCAATCCGAAAAAGCAAAAGCCTCTATCTTGTAATGTATATACTACATTACTGAAACATAAACTACATACATACCTATCGCTACACATGAAATAAGGATAGAACGCGTTAGGGACAAGATAAGGAGTGGGTTCGTAGCAATGTCACTAAAGAAGTACCTATAGGCACAGAATACAATAGGTCAGAATCTTAGCAGAATACAGTGTATGAAAGCATTAAGGTATTAAGTACTACATTCTAGAGACTACAGTAGTCTCTAGAATGTTGTGTCGTTTGTGGCCCGGAACTACAGTTCCGGGCCACAAACGAAGTCGAATTCATAATAAGTGTGGTGAGTTTGTGTCGGAACTTGTAAAGGTGGGTCTACGCTAGACGAACCGAGCACGAGCGGAGCTGTTCTGGTCGTCATCGTTCGCGGCGTCAAGTGTGGACTTACAACGATCACTTTCCTCGAGCGCTATGCAAAATCCCTTTGTGTTCGTCAAAAATCGACAATTACGATCGAGCACAGTCGAGCAGGAACCAATTGCTCGAAGCGCGCTTGTTTGAGTCTTATCGGTCCACACTACACGAATTTGTCCTCGGCACGTGCTTCCCTTGTGCTCGGCACGTCTAGCGTAGACGCACCTTAAAATTTGCTAACGTCTCTTCTAGTAACCGTAATATTTTCGCAGGAGATATCATATTGCACACGTAGACACAAGTGCACGCTCTCTTTCTTTACTGTCATAATCTGACGGGACGGACGGAAGTCCGCCATGACCGAAATAGAGAGATCAGATCTTTTAGTACTTAATACCTCAATCTATCGAACCGAGCAAGGTTTTTTAGTAAAATCTGATTTACAGTTTTCGTTTATAACAAACATACATACAGCTTACTACACACATACTCTATGAGTGTAACAATGATCGACATTTAGAATAAGGTAGATGTGACTTGTATCTAGCTAACATGACTTAAATTATTCTGACCTTTTTCATTGAACAACGTTAGGATGCTCATCTCCTTATCGCGCATTAACGTTACTTATTGTTACACTAATGGTCCCACATAATATTGTGTGTGAGCCACGTTTCTCCGACTAACATTAATATATTAAAACTTCAGACCAAAATAATAAGAGATCTTATTACTCTTTACAGTAAGAATACTTCTTTAGAATAAGAAAAAAAGGAATCTAGCACCCTCTATTCGAGCAGTATTATTGCAATCTTATTTCCGCGAGGGAAAGGAACAGAGCTATAAACTGCGTATATCTGCGTCTCGCTCCCACGTAAAAGTAAGATTTCTTTAACACTGCCACCAAGGTGATAGGGCCTAAGAAAAAGTAGTGTTCGTAAGAATTCTTATTCTTTTTGGTCTAAGTTTAAAACTCAGTTATTATTACAAAACAGTTGGACATGCAGACCTAATCTGGCAGCCGCCGCTGTAGAATCTATCAGCGGGTAACGTTGTCATTGTAATGTTAGGGTTAGGTACGCCTATCGAAGAGTCACCTGTGTAACGGTTGACCCTTATCATTACTGTAGCACTAAATTTATTTTCCACCTAGCTATTTTCAAAAGAAAATGACTAGTAGTAATTAATTATATTCGTTTCCTTCAAAATGTTCAATACAACTTGAGCAACATGATGATGGAATATTTCATAAGACGTTATACATCTATAGTAAAACAATATTTGGTGTTTCTATCCCGGACGTTATAAAAATCATCCACACAATGAGCATTTTAAATACTTAACTCTCGTAACTGTACCATTATTATCGTACAGCGAATTCGACACAGACACTGCGTTGTATAATCGTTTATCTGACCCGCTTCTTTTGCAACTTGGCCAGTTTTCTTCTCTTGAGTATCATTTCGTAAAGCGCTTCTAGACCCTCGTGGAGGCCTTCGCCGGTGATTGCGCACGCCGGCTGGACGTGCCACGCGTGCCCGTCACGTGAACCGTGCGGCGAAGAAACCAGCTCGTGAAGACCAAGTAGCTTCTCCAACTCGCGAGGCTCCTTCGCGCCCGGTAAGTCCTGCTTATTCGCTAACACGAGGATTGGTACGCCTGTGTTATCGGGAGACTTAGCCGTCCTTATCAGTTCCATTTTGGCCTCCTCCATCCTTTCTAGATCCACAGAGTCCAGAACAAAAATAATGCCGTCGGTACACCGAGTGTAGGACTTCCAAAGAGGCCGCAATTTCTCCTGTCCACCGACGTCCCATACTAGGAAGTTGACACCCTTGGATTTGCCGAGGGTGCCTTTGACTTTTTCACAGTTAAACCCGATAGTGGGGACCGTATTGAGGTACTGGTCGAACTTGAGCCGGTAGAGTGCTGTGGTCTTGCCGGCGGAGTCGAGGCCTAGCATGACCACGTGCAGCGTGCCCTGGGCCGTGGGCAGCGCGTCGAGCAGGCTCGAGTTCTTGCCCATGTTCGCACCCATGCTTCGTGGCCTCGCGGCGGTTATCTGACGCCGTCGTCCGATCGCATCATCACGAGTAACTTTAGCTCACCCTGAAACAAGAAATGAATGCACACTTTATTATTACATATTAATCCTTTCTGCCAGGCCTCTTAGTAGGGCGGTAGTAGTACACATTGTGCAGCTGCGATGCGTTTGGCAAGGCGTAGGGTGAATCGTCTGGGAGTATACACCAAGCCAAGCCAAAATATAAGGTAAATCCTGGGTAAACCGCGTTAATTCCCGATTAAAATAAAGTTTGATAATGGAACGCGAAAGTCTAAAAGTATATAGTATACACCTATCAGATATTTATACACAGCTCCAAGCTGGCGCAATCTTGGCATACCTTAGGAAACTGTTCGAGTCGTCAGCGGCAGAGTAAAGCTAGCGCACAAGGAATCCGAATGGGTCGAAGTGCTTGCGCAATTTACAGTCAGCAAAAATATAATAGAAGGCGGTTAAGTGACTATTTCTCGTCAAAATTAATCTGATCGGATTGACGTTTAGGAGATAAGAGACTTGATTAGCAAAAGTGGACTTTCAAATAATAGAATACAAACTCAGCAGTTTCTACAATTTTAAATATGTCTGCTTCGAATTAGCGAAGGTGACTTCAGCCGCTGCTCTAGGTACGGTGCGGTGCACGGCAATGCTACGCACGTTGACTTAGCTGCGCTATGTATCATGGACGAATTAGCGAAAATGGTAGTGATAACGTTCACTGCAACCCACGGACACGCTTCGCATGTATTGACAATTGGTACAAGCGGACACAAGCAGGTAACGTGAGCGTGGATATCGTGCACCGCTTGCGCCGTAGTGGAGCAGCGGCTCATACTGAGCATATAATTGCTCGTTAACTAAATACAAGCTTATCTAGTGCTTCCTTGCCTTGTGTCAGCGCTATCGTATCTCTACCTTGACTCTCTTCTAACATGAGTGACATGAATACTTGTTATTACCTATAAATGCAGTATTCAGTATGTTAGTGTATTTATTTAGTAAGACTGTTCTATTTTTAATTATTACACAATAATATCACAGAGACGATGACCTTCTAAGCCCATCTTTGTTCTATTCTGGTCAACGCGCATTGCACCGCGTATGTGGCGAAATAATGATGCTTTTCTATTAATATCCACAAAGGAATTATCTGTTCCCTTCCCTGTTGTGTGTTAGGTACTGCGATATTATATATAAGTATCTATATTGAGCAGTGGCGTGCACAGAGGGTAGGCAAAAAAATGTATTCGGCCTGTTTCACCTATTTTAAGTATGTTATTATACCATTTCAAATATCCATATGCAAGCAAATACTATAGACATATTAATTTGGATTTGAAAACATTAATAAGTTTATTCAGCAGCTCAATACTGACAAAAATACTTTGCCTACCCTAGGATTTCTCTAAACAGTCTTAATTTAAAAAAATCTTAGTTTGGACATGAATTAACGTAATTTTTTTTTATGTAAATGGAAATGTTGGTAATATTGGTTAATTTAAGGATATTTATGCTGGAACACGAGCAAATAGCATATAGCATAAACAACTCGCAGATATTTTTGCCTGCTTTCAGTGCACGCCACTGATATTGAGCAGTATAGAACATTCATAATATTGATATTTGTATCTTTTGTTTTTCTGTACTTTCTCGTAGTTTATTACTAGCTGACCCACGCAGCTCCGCATGCGCTATTTTTACGTTAACTAAACTTTTAATAACAGACATTCGCATCGAATACATAACCTCCTTTTTTATAGTCGGTTAAAAACTGGGACACACTTTTTACTTGCTCTCCGAAGCACAGACCCGTTTAGTTCAAATGGCGTTAAGCGGTCACCCATCTATTTAATGACCTTACCTAACGTTGCTTAACCCGATCGATTACAAAACCTTGATAACAACTCTCTATGAGTGTTCCCTTACTAATATTTATTATAATAATGAAGAAAAATTGATAAAATCGCACCAAGCGTATAACCAAGTACCCATTTTGACTTTAATCCCCTCTCCCAAAAGAACCGTGCTAGATTACGGGATAAAAAGTATCCTATGTCCTACCTCGTAGTAAGAGCTCAAATTATGCCAAGTTTCATTTGAATCCATTCAGTAGTTTCGGGGTGATGCGCAGCCGTGATACAGACAGACAGACAAAAATTTAAAAAATTACATTTTCGGCCTCAGTATCGGTTATAGAATGCCCTCCAAATATAATTTTCAAAATATCTTCAATGTACAGAATTGGACCTGTTACAGTTTTATTATAAGTATAGATGAGTTGAGTGATGACTAGTGTCTATGAGTTTATATGTAGTGACTATGAGTTTATATGTTTGACGGGCCCGTTGGTCTAGTAGTTAGACACCCTGGCTGCTACCCGATGGGTCGTGGGTTCGATTCCCACCAATTGTCTGGGTGTTATTTATCTATTTAAGTATGTATTTACATAAAAAAACATATAAGTATTAGTATCAGTTGTCTGGTTTCCATAGTACAGGCTCTGCCTAGTTTGGGATCGGATGACTGTGTGTGGATTGCCCCAAGATAGTATTATTATTATTATATAGCGAGACAGCTCAATTGTTGCATTAGTTCATTACGTCTACAAAAACTAAATAAAAAAAATCTGTACTGATTCATTCAGTATTACGTAGTTGTGACATAATACTCGTTCAAAACCAGCACTAAATGTAGGAGTTAAGCAGCAGATTGTTCCAATAATGTGAAATGTCTGAGCTTGCTTCGTAATTAAGTACGGTAGATTTATAGGCTGAATGTTAACAGTAAAGTGAAAAGACGAGACGAGACAAGATGTCGCCAACGCGCGCGCCCTTTTAAATAATTATTCGTTGCTGACGAGTCTACTTTTTGCGTAGCGGCACAGGCCGGCGTGGTTGCGAAGCAGAGTTACATCTCAGCCAACGATTTATTACATCAGTCTCTATAACCCGTAATACTTTGGTAACAAAGCTTAAATTCGTTCGAAACAGCTGCAAGAGAATGTTGCAAGCGTGGTGCGGCGAGCGGTGCACCTTGCGTGGATAAATTTTGATCTTTTCAATGTAGGGGCAACGACCTAACTCGATTCAAACTCGATTATATTGTAGTTGGTTGTAATTTATGTTATTTCGAGAAGATTGCAGAGAATATGTTTTATTTTTTATTAAAATTGGCATTTAGAAGATTTTAAATAATAAATTGTTAAATTTACATTAGTTCAATGAAATTCAACTACTTACTTAAATGTGTAGCGTTCTAGATTTTTATTAATGTTTCAACATTTCCATTTGCAGAGAATAATGCAATAAATAATTAAATTCGATTCGAGGTTCTGTAGTTAGTTTTAAACGAATAATTTACTTTTTCACGGCTTATATTTTTAATAGTGTACAGTTATTATAGAATGGGTACGGTGAAGAGGTCAATAAAATACATTGAGTTACTCATCATTGTTAAAATATATGACATTTTAAAAATTGGTACTTATCACACTTAATAGGAATTTACCTCTTTAACATTCTAAGAATACGGATGTAGCTTGCTCATCTTATGGTCACAAAACGCACAAGTAATTGTGTACAGCTTCTATGACCACCATACTCTGGATTAAAACTTTTTATACCTACTGTTATAGATTAACACTAAATGGTTAGGATAAAACCGGGATAGTTGCCACACTTTTTGAAATTACTTTATATCTTTTAGGAAAAAAAAAACAAAATACTTTATTTGTAATACGGGTAGGCACTTCGGTTTATTATCTTAAAATTTATGAAAGGAAAAAGAGTATAGGCGATTTTTGCGGACCTCTAAATTTTGGGGCATCTACCCTATATAGGGGATAGGTGCCTAATCCATGTAATTTACATTTAGGATAGATGCCCCGCTGAGAGAGAAGACATTTATCTTGCGAAAACTTTGATCGCACCTTGCCTTTTCACGCATTCGCACAGAGACATGCAACACGGTCATCTTAGTGGTAGTTGTAGAGTCTCTCGACAGATAAATAAAATAACATGTGATTCATCTGCCAAACTAGAAAAATTACAATCGAGGCAACTATACCTCTTTTTTTTTTGACGCGTGGGAAATCTTCCAAAGATCCCCGGGAGCTGTGGGGCTCGACCGGGGTACGTGGGATTCTTACCCACTAAAACCCCCGCGGCTGTCGCATCGGCACATGAGAGGGGGGACCCCAGGGCTCTCCGGTGGGATCTGCACCAGAGGCCCCTCAGTGTCTTGCCTTTGAGCCCGCCGCCGGGGGGCGCATTATAGCCCCCCGGGAACCAGTCACGGTGCTCACGGGGACGGGGGTCGCAACCCCGCCGCCGTCCTCCTCAGAGTCGCCGCCGTACTCAATGGACGAAGGCAACTATACCCCTGTAGCAACTATCCTGGTTGTACCCTATATATATTTCCTCGTTTTAAATGGTCTTCGTATTCTTTGACAGGTGTGAACTTATTGTGGGGCGTCGAAAGTTTACATTTATATTAATTTCGAGGCCAAATTCGTATTAAACGCAAGTGGGACTCGAACATGGCGGACTTCGACCCGTCTATCTCGAAAAACTAGTATTGCAACTTTTATTTTTATTCGACCGACTTTGAGAGGCTAACAAAGGTTAGTGTGTCTACTTATCGGAGGACTCAATTCGCAAGGTCATCTGTGATTTATTATATTGTTTTAGTCATTAGACCCGAGATACACTGGTGATGCAGGTCGGTAATACTCGCTGGTATTACTAGCGCTGACGTAATATTACAACTTTGTCAAAGTTTTTATGTTCAAGACGAGAAAAAAACCGATGGCGACGACTGTATTGTGACTGATAGAGTTTCATTCAACAACGGTTTACGTGCTATTCGTTCTAAATGTACTTCAAAATAATGATTACTTTTTAAAAGTACCTATCTAAATTTCTTAGTTAAAGTTGTTAAAGTAACGTGTGTAACCGGCTCTGTACCTTGGCTGGTGGCTAATAGTGATGGACTTAGGTTAGATTCCCACGTAGGGTAAAGTGTTATTGTTTTTTTTTGGTGAAAATATTCTCAGTAATAGTTTGGTGATGTGCTAGATAAATAAATGATAAATACATCTCTATCGAACTCTTCGGGGGAAAATAATAAATATTTGAAAATAATTGAGTTCTGTGCTACTTACAAAGTTATTGAATTAAGCCACAAAATCTAATTACAGCAACTGTTATATTCGATTACGATTGTAAAATAAAATTTAATCTATAACAAATGATTGCAAGCACTTCGAAACTCGTTTGTACCCGTAATTGCGGTCGTTTTGTGAAGCTATCGACAACTATTGAACCATTATTTAGTCGTTTACGAGCTTTCCGTTTAAAACAAATTGACATTAACTGAAGTTATAATTCACTGCAATTCCCGATAAGTATCAATGGTAAAGCCGCTGAGTTGATATCGTAAGGTCAATATTACCGAGAGAAAGCAAGAGGCCAGATGATACAGGCCCTTTACTTTCTCTATACTCATGTTCGGGCCACGCCTTGACATAAACATGCTTCTAACGCAACGCTACGATTATCGTGATTACACAGAATACAAAATTCAAATGTAACTGTCAAATATATTTGTAATAATGTTGTAACCTTGTTGTAAATTTTAACTGTATCAACAGTTTTGAAAGTAAAAACGCACGCTGTGTATATATTATACTAACATCAGTCGTAGTACGTCGTACTTATATAAAAAAATTATACCAGTGGTTGGCTTTACAATTTATAGCAACAACATTTGGCTGTGGGCTTCAGTAAGTTTAGGTAATTCCATAGATTTTGATTTGTATAATGGAATTGCTAACTTGCTAAGAGAATTTAGCAAAGATTCTAAGACTTCGTAACAGATCTTAAGCGTTAATCCAGACTTTATTTTATTTAGTACTAGCTGACCCACGCAGCTCCGCCCGCGCTGTGTTTACGTTAGCTAAACTTTCAATAATACCTATACATTCGCATAGAATACAAAACCTCCTTTTTTAAAGTCGGTTAAAAACTTGGACCCACTTTATACTTGCCCTCCAAAGCACGGAGACGTTTAGTTCAAATGGCGTTAAACGGTCACCCATCTATTTAATGACCTTACCTAACGTTGCTTAACCTGATCGATTTCCAAACATTGTTAAAAACTGTCTATGAGTGTTCCCTTACAGATATTTATTATAATTATAATGAAAAATTGTTAAAATCGCAGCAAGCGTATAACCAAGTACCTACACATGTTGACTTTAGTCCCCTCTCCCAAGGGAACCCGAATGTCTGGATAAGAAGTATCCTATGTCCTACCTCGGAGTATTAACTCAAATCATGCCAAGTTTCGTTTCAATCCATCCAGTAGTTTTGGCGTGATGCTCAGCCGAGCCAGCAGACAGACAGACAGACAGACAAAAATATAAAAAATACATTTTTGGCTTTAGTATAGGGAATGCCCTCCAAACATAATTTTCAAATTATCTTCAATGTACAGAATTGGACCTGTTACAGTTTTATTATAAGTATAGATTTATAACGCTAGAAATGTTTTAGATTGTACTTTTTGATAACGATAAGATATCGTGGGATAGCATTTGGGTTAAAAAAAGGTCCCAATAACGTCGGAACTGTTATTATTCACAATGTCAATACAGAGAAAGAGAAATTGCTTTTTCTCGAAAACAAACAACATTCATGAATATTATGAAATGGAAATGATACGACGATCGTGTTTCAAGATAATATTATTTCGTAAAAATGTTTACATTTTCGTGAAATTGGTCGTATTGTATTTCTTTTCAGCATGGTAATCTGCGTTAAAATATTGTAGAAAAATAAAATATTGTACAGGCTAGGATAGATTTCTATGTTCGACCTACAAAACTGCTTTTAAATGGGTTTTTATCCACCTTCAGAAAAGGCCACCACACAATTTGATTGTATTTTTGTAATGTTCCCACTGACTTAAAACTATATTGCTAGCTTATGCTTGTATTTAGTTAAAATACGTAGTACCAACTCTAATATGTTATCGTTATTTAATGCTTTTCAGATCATTTTCTTTAAATCGGTTTGGTAATTTCTCTAAAAAATATTTTTTATCGATTCAAATTGACTTAAAAAATCCCATTAGATTTAGAACGTTAATATGGCGACACTGACGTTATGGTGTTACGCCAAACATAAAAAAGCTTAGGTACTTAATTGATATGATAATCGCTTGCCGAATAATTGAATGGGAACTCTACCAATGCGTTGTGTGTGCGTAGAATATCTTTGCATTAATTACAATAAAATAATTCACCGTTACTGACTGATGCAGCGAAATACCACCAACAGCTTTAAACTTGATGGAATGGCGTGCGAAGAGGCTTATTGGTGACCCTGGGTTAGTAAAGGCCAATTTACAGAACGTAGAGCACAAACGCAGAGCCAGCCGGTATTCTAGCCTATAGTCAGAATTACATGACTTGATTCCACCATTCCCCTTCTATCTTTGAACGACGAAACGCGCGGCAGGTACTCACCCTTACGTGGTGAACGTACTTTCAGTCCGGACTAAGCTATTTACTTCTGCATTTATAGTATGTACAGCTAATGACTGGAATAGTTTGCCTGCGTCGGTTTTCCCGCTAGATTAGGTGTGTCTTTAAGACTAGAGTGAATTGGCTTTTAATAAGCTAGTCTACTTTACCATCCTCGATTGTGTCACCGCTTTCCATCAGGTGGGACTGCAGTCAAGCAGTGCAGTTATATTTAGTAAAAGAAAGACAATCTTAAAGCGCGCATATTTAATTTGTATGTAGTGTTAAGAGAACGCGCGGTCTAGTTACGTGTGCAGTTCCGCTAGTCGCCTGGTATTTGGTGCAACAGGTCCAACCCATCCGCATGCGAGCCGCGTATGTCCACCACACATTAGCCAAACGAGGTTTGCTCTTCTTTCTAAAATTTAAATTTAAAATGATCGTTGACTCATCAAAGGGTATGGTACTCATACCATGAGCCCCAAGGGAGCAATATTCATGGATCAAATTAACGTTAACAAACAAGTGTCTTTGTTAGAAAATAGTTATAAAATATCAGCAAGATTATTAAATGTAAATGGTATTTTGAATGAGTATACACATCAATATAAAATAATACCAGCCCTTGTTTATACCCCACTGCTGGGCACGGGCCTCCCCTCAGGACGAAGGGGCTTAGGCCATGGTCCACCACGCTAGCCAAGTGCGGGTTAGCGGACTTCACACGTCATTCGAAAGCTAGTTAGGCTTTCTCAGACATGCAGGTTTCCTCATGATGTTTTCCTTCACCAAGGGCTAGTAACAATCGCACAATGACGATTCGCACTTAATTAATTACAGAAATCACAGGTTCGAGCCGGGGTTCGAACCTGCGCACCTTATTTCCAAGGCAAGCGCTTGCCCACTGAGCTGTTACAGCCGCACATCACATCAATATACTTATTTAATTAAAAATTGCAGCTCACCATAGATTGACTTTTTTCACAACCACGTACTTATGTGTATCTATGCAGCTCACGCGTAGACCGCGATAAGTGAAAGGAAACATATAAATCAATCCTATTCAAATGCCGATAAGTTAACACGTCTAACCATAGCTGGAGTAATCATTTCGATGTGTGCTGTATGCGTAACGGAACGATCCAGGCCGAAGCGAATGCTCCTAATTGATACGCCACCGTTCAATTTAAACGCACTTTTTGTATAATATTGACCCTTTTATAGTTTACGGTGACATTTTAATAATTTAGTTTAGTTTTTGATTAATCCGTAAAATTAGTTTCATTTCAATGTGTAGTATTCGCGTAAATATCAGAAATCATTATAGTTACCAACGTCCTTCGCGCAAAGGATATATCGCAAAGTAACAGGGATGCCCATCACTGGTTTCCGGTGTAAAGAGCACTGCTCTGATGAAATTACCGGCGTAGGATCAAGAGACTTATTAACGAAAGTGTCGGGTAACTAACGTTGGCTGGTGTGTCGCTTATCTTAGTATAGTAGCTCGAAATGATTTTGTTTCGGTAAATTACTGTTCTGTGGATTTAGTTTGCTGGGGTCTTAAGAGCTATATAAGCCTCGCTGCTCTGTGTACCGTAAAACCGTTCTCTAAGAAAGGAATACATAATATATCTAAGTAAAATGTGGGTAAGTACTTACGTTTGTATATTAATTCAAGTAGTTCAACGTTCCGTTATAAACTTTCAGTCTTCAACAATCAGTACCTGTAACAGAAAACATTAACCTTCTTTATTTCTGAATATTAACTTAAATGTACATGTTACGTGCGCATTCGTTTATTTCCTCTACCGGTAATGTTACCTAATTATAGTTATGAATTATTTTTAAAGGTATAAAATAATGATCTACAAGGTAATCTGTATACATATTGTTCCGTATAGTTGTAATTAAAATAGGAGCGCAGTCTTTATGTGCATTTAGTTTCACACCTACAAAAAAATAATTACTTAAACATATTCGGTAGGTAGTTATTACACTGAGTTTGGAAGAATCGCTTCAATTATTTCTTAACGAGGAAATGAATGCCTCGTAAGATGTTTCTTACATGTGGGATTTCCGGGTACGAATAGCATCCTACCATCTCCTCCCGTTGGGTGTCTGTAAGTGGCGACTAAGGGAAAACAAGAAGATGGGCCGCAGCGTCTTTCTATTGGATTACTTACCATCTATACTGCGATCCCCAAGACACCTGCCAAGCGTGGGGATTATGACAACCCCTCCCTTCTAAGGGGGGGGGGGCTTTGTTCAGCAGTGGATGTCTTTCGACTGCTGATCATTTATAAAAAAATATCTTAGGGATATTTATTTATTCAAGAAAAAAGTACAAACATCAATATGGACTAAAGGTGCATCATAAACTCATTCGAGTTTTACCGTACACCAGTAACGTCGACATTATTATCTAATTATTAGCTAAGTTCACACATCCAAATATTATATTATGCCGTCATAAAAAACAACCAACTTTCTAATAATACACAAAAGTACTCTGTGCAAATAACCGAAAAGGAAATACATTTTCCATGTCTGTTTAAAAATAAATATCAAATTGAAGCAAGCGCCCCATACATAGGTTGATAGCATTTGTTTGCATGCTATATTTAAATATAATATATAAATATGTGTATGGAAAAGTGAAAAGTATAAATGTATATGATTGTATGTGCGTATAATATCTGATCGTGATTTTATTAAGCTGTGTAAGCTGTTTAAGAAAAACTCATTTAACTTGTACTTTATATTTTATATATAAAATATACTGCGTATGCAAAGTCACGATATATCAACATCTTTTACACTTTTATCGATGGTGTACACCACGTAGCGGGGGACAAACGTGCGGTTAAGTCTGATAGCAATTTCCGCCTCTTTCGTGCGAAACTTGTACCTATTACGATGGGATACACACATCGCCAGCTGTGTCCAGAAGTATCTGTTTTCTTGTTTTTATTAGATTGCAGCAGTTATAATGGTCATTTTCCTTACAGAATCGAGTTTTCTTGTGAGTTACATATGGTTCCTTACCGACTTATGATAGGTATTATTTTTCTCACCATCAGATGGAAATCAGACAATTTATTGGAATTAAACTTTGAGTACCATTAAATGCAGAATTTAATGCAGAAATTATAGCGTGTTAGTGCACATATACACGAGCAGCGTGTTGCCAACGGTAGTGGCAACTGCAGTCGTCAAAACCCATCGGCAGTAGCAGTCAATCTATAGCGATAAAATCCGTAAAAGTAGATTGATTTCAATGTGTAATATTCGCGTAAGTAAAAGACAACACTATAGTGATGCAGTTTAGTGTAGTAAGCGTGCTGCGTTCGACTTCCGACTTGACATGTCGGCGACTACAGTTGCCCCAGCCGTTGGCAACATGTCGCCCGTGTATTTGAGCCCTAAGAGACCTACAGGCTGAGTATAAAGTTACAATTATCGATACTGTCATCGATACTTGGAAGGGTTCAGTTACGAATACGGAGTTATCCGATATTGAGTATTCAATGTATAAGAAACTGTATACTAATCTTTGGAATAGGAGTTGAATAGTATTCATATTTTTTCAAAAATTAGATCGTAAATTGTTTAATCGATTCGAATACCAATCGCATAATACGATCCAACAATGATTCCTAAAGGTATTAATACCGATGAAAGTATTTTATTCTATACTATCCGTGGCTTTATGTATACATATTGCACTGACTTTTGTATCATTATCTATGTATATACACACAACGAGCAGCAACAGGAGGCATTCACGTAATAATGCAACGGAATCGCAAAATTGCCGGCCAGTGGACTTCGTTATTCAGCTATTAACCCAAATTGAGTAAAATAGCGACATAAACTAATCCAGGAAATTAAGGCGTTGTGCTGAAAATACCTAGCTTTATAAATAAGGCTGTTCATTGATTTGCACAACATTATTTGACTGTTAAAGGAGTTTGGCAAACAGTTAACATCTATCCATATAAAGATATATTAGACACGGTTAAACAATTAATAATGATGTATTGATAAGATGCTTTCAGATATGACTATGATAAGGATAACACATACTGAAAAAGATCAACATGATTTCCGCTTCATAAAACAAGTCTTCAAGTTATACATTCCTGTACTCGACAATAGGGTAGAAACTTGATAGTGGCGCCCCTCCCTTCAGCGTTCGATAAATTACTTAAAAAAACTCAAATCTCAATTCGGTACAACAAGTTCACTTGTGGTGTATGCTAGGCGCTAGTGGGGCGAGTTTTTTATTTTTAGTCATATTATACTAAGATTTTGGCGTCCCCTGAAACTGCCGCCCGGGCGGGTGCCTCGGTCTGTACCCACCTTATCATGTTACTACTAACGAGTCGTCCCATAGCGTTCCTTAGGATTTTCATGGTTTACGCTGTAAACCTAACCTATACAAATTCACCGAATGTCTGGTAGGAAATATTTTTGTTTGCTACCGAAAGAAGTTGTTTTATTAGACATTGTGCCACCAACACTTTAGATATATTAAGTAACTTATTACATTATTACAGTGGAAATCAGTAAACAGCTGCCGACGCGATAGTACGTGATTGTTTATTTTAAGTCGATAAAGTTCTACGTTACCATCACTTCTTAAAAATATTGGATAGAAGAGTGTACGTCATATTCATATGGAAACATGTAAGTACGGTTTTTTCTTCCACAGTAAAATCATCGCCACTCATAGCCGATAGTTGACGCTCATAGCCACTGTTCGGTAAACGATCAGTCGGGTGAGCAACGTCAGGCAAGGTCAGTCCTTAGATGGGTAACTGTTTAGTGGCATTTGAACTAAGCGTGTTTGGAGGGTACGTTAGAAGTCGGTCCCGGCTGTTGTCATCTAGACAGCAGTCGTTAAGCTAATTTAGAGGCCTAAGGGTAGCTTGAAAACTCTGCCACCAGGTTGGCCACTAACCATACGACCCAAAAATAGCCGATGGTGAAATAAGTGTCCCTTATTGCGATATACATACAGCGGGAGAACTTATTGATTGAGGAAAAAATTAAATTATCGTAGAGTTCGGTCAAAGGACTTCAAATTGTGACCGTTAAAAGCTTCAGCATGATTTGGTCAGTAATATAAGCGACATATTACCCAATGAGCGGTAACCTACCCATCTATCACTTAGCGCTCATCCTTGTTGTCGCTAGAAGCATAAATTTGCCCGTGAAAAGGTAGTTTCAAGGCCTTTTGAGAAATTTTGGCCTTTCTGCTCTAGAGTTATCAAGGCCTAACCACTGCCAATATCAAGAGTATGTACTTTTATTTTGATGGTAAAATATAGTTTGTTATTCATATTCAACAGACTACCAGACGCTTGGAGATGAATATTAATGTTTTTCACCATGTATACTACAAAATCATTCATGAGGATGATGAGAAGTGATTTTTACTAAAAAAAACCTGTCTCAAGTTATATATTAAAAGAAATTTAGAGTCACAAGTCAACATAGCGATTTCGTACAGTTAAGTAAATCGTGAGACCAGCAAAATGGAGATGAAAGTCGCGTAATGTACACTGTTTGTTCGTGTTATATTTATGAAACACGATAGCTTTTTTCATTATTTCTATTTACATTTCCGACAGCTATAGTTTTGATTCTTATAAACATTTCTTAAGCTACTAACTTGAATTTAAGGTTATAAAAAATATCGTTAACTATCTATAGTGTAATTCAGATAAGTATAAGACAGATATTAAAATGTCTTAGACATATTTTTAGATCAATAAAAAATCTGTACACGAAAAACAGGCACACATAGATAAAATTGTTGTTTAAAGAGATCACGCTAGCCAACGCATTATACATATATTAGCATTACTCATCGAGTGTAGGTGATATAATGATATCAGTCCATTTTAATGGCGCCAATAAGCCCATTCATATAAGGCAACTTAATTGTAATTTAAATATTCTAACGTCTAACCCGATAATCATAATGTAAATCGACCAAAAATTTTTGTACTTAACTAGGTGACTTTTATGGCTAGGCACTTATTACGTGTCTCAAAAATCTATGTTACTGAGTCAGAAACTAGTAAAATTGCGAATGTCCTAAGAACTTTTAGTTAATGGGTTTTGCTGAACCATATACAGAAAAATGTTGCAAATTATATTTATTCTAGTGACGGACTAGTATAAAATAAGATGAAAAACGATGAATTCCGAACGTTGAACGGTTTATTAGACGTGAAAATCCAGGTAAGTTTTATAGACCTTCTGATAATTAGCAGAATTTGAAGGTAATACCTTCATTATATAGAATATAGTAGGCTTAGATAGTAGGTACATACATTAAGTTTATGAAAGAAAGAAACTGGGTAAATTTGAAACTATAAATTCAAAGAAATAGATATTCTAACGGGTGTTTCTCAATTCATATTTGAAAATTTAGTTTATGTTCAGAAAAACTATTGGATCTTTTAAAAAATATAGTGATATTCATGGTGTTAATACCCGGAACAAACACGATCTTGTTTTGCATTCCACGCGTCTCCACAGAACAGGCAAATCCTTTATGGGTCAAAGTATACGCTTATTTATTTATTTATTTATTTATAAACTCTTTATTGCACACAAAGATAGTAATAAATGTACAAGTTTAGTTTAGTTTACAAGTAAAGTTTAGTTTAGTTTACGCTTCTATTACAAACTGCCACAGGATATCCGAGATCTTCCACTGAATAAATTTAAACCTTTGATAAAAAGCCGATTGTCCAAAAAGGCTTATTATAAAATCTCGGATTACCTAGAGGATAAAGCTGCGTGGGCTTGAACTGCCTGACTCATGCAAGCTTTGAATTTTAAGGCTTACAATTTGTAACTCCATATAAAGTGGTGGATAACTAATGGTTGCTGCGCTAGTCAATTAATTGATGACATCAATAATATGTTAAAGTGCTTTGTGTCTTGCCTGACGAGGCACTGCTTAACAGCAGAAGTTAAATGTTAGACGTGTGCCACTGTGATCTTAGATCGGTCATGCTCGCCATCGAAAAGTCTTTGCTTGTGGCGGCTTTGTGTGGCGGGTCACCCGGCTTTGAGTGATGGCTGCTGCTCGAGTCAACTCGTGAGCGGGTGCTGCTTGGGGGACTGGTCCGACTACTATCCCTTTGGCTTTTTAGTTTGTTGTACTTTGGATTTTTTTATTTTTTACTGTCTTATTTGATATTTTGAACGGCAAGACACACTGTCGCTCTGATCTAATTGTAACATGACACACTGTTTGTGTTTGTTCCTAGAACAACTTTGCTTGTGGTCTCGTGATTACATCAACAGTATCATGCATATTATAGCATGCTGTAATCCATTAAGCATTCATTCAATAATTACAACGATTAATAAAAACGATTAAAAAAAATGGTCCGCACGAGATCATAGAGTAGTTAACGAATTCCATTTCATTTTCCGCTAGCACCTGGTGAGGCACGAGTGTGGAGAATGTTTGCAAAAACTAGCATTGCTTGAGTAACTTCTAGCTTCTATCATTAACTACGTGCGTATGCGATGATTTATTTAACATTTTTCTAGATACATTATTTTTTGTAATGTTGCATATTACTTACCAATCAGATTCACTTGCCATTCGTCTATTAACTTTATCGACCTTGAAAGATTCGTTACACGGAAGCAGTTTTTGGGACGAGGGCTATCACATAGATAGCCCTCGTCAGCTTGCGTCGTGCGCACGGTGAATAGGTACATTTTCCGTAATTTTGTGGTGGTTAATTCAATTAATGCAAAATAATATCATTCTTTTTTTATTGTTCAAATATGATCTTCCCCGTGGGGTGTCCAGAACAGCACCTTCCCATCTCTTCCCGTTAGGTGTCCGTAAGAGGCGTCTAAGGGAAAATAAGAAGACGGGCAGCAGCGTCTATCTATTGGAATACCTACCACTTATACTGCGATCTCTAAGACGCCTGCCAAGCGTGGGGATTATGGCAACTCCTATGGAAGGGTTCTAAGGTCTCCCCTTTGTTCAGCAGTGGACGTCCTTCGGCTGCTGGTGATGATGATGATGAAATATGATCTAATAACGATACTGATTCTATCGTCAAAATATACGCACACAAAAAGAAAATTACCTGTATACTGTCATCGGGCTTCAAGAATCTTTGATCTATTTTTATAGATCAATCACTGTAGATATTTATCTTGCGGCAAGGGATTACGTTTATTTTTGGAATGTTTATGTTAATTATGTTGCATTTAGTTTTTAGTGCGCTATTGTTATACTCGTATCATAATACCTATGGACTGTATAAAATGCTTAGAAATGATAAATAAATATAACTATTAATATATTAACTTAAAGCTGATTAATAAATAGACGATACAAGTAAAAAAAAACACTTACTTACACAACTACTTATACAGTTTTCACAGGAAATGTTGATAGCAAAAGCTTTCAACTAGCTGAACATAGATCTGATATTTGATAATAACTTAGGCTAAAGGTGAATTATCGTGCTATAATTATTACATAATGAGTATTCGTCAGTCAACCACGGGAAGCGATCCATTTGGTTCATTTGCCGAAGGCGTATGTATGAATTGTATGGTAATTTGTATGACTTTATTTTCGTAACACGCGTGGGAGAGCCGCGCTGAACACCTTGTCATGCAACTGTTATTCGGCTTCTTTGTATACTTGCAGTTGATACCAACCGACGATACAATAGCCCATTGATTTAAACGAGTTACTGAGCTCATACAAGAAATGTACGCTTCGTAATTTTTCCTTCTTTATCTATCACCAAGTTGTTTATTTGTTTTTCTGTCGCAAGTTTATTGCGTTCATTAAGTTTTTATTGAAACTAAATATTTACAGTTTATTTACAAATATGTATACTTACTTAAAGTAGGTAAAAAACTTCCTCCAAGTTGTCGCCGCACTGGGAGGGAAGGGTACCTAAAAGACTAGTGGCATTACCTCTTTGCCAAGCTTATACGTTGGCAGAAAAATCTACCAGCCCGACGGTCTCCTGAGACTTCGATAAGTTTGGATGAAATTTCTTTCACCAAACCGTGCGTCTCATGAGACCAAGGCCACATGGTCTCCACCGCAAAGGGCGCAAATATATAGCTGGAACCTAGAGCTGCATACTAGAAGTTAGTTTGTTAAGTAATTAAAGGAATATAATTAATAGATATGTGTGAAGGCTTATTACTATTTCTTTCACTAAATGAAGTCGTATAAATGAATGACAATTTTTTGTTGATTTAATGTATTTACTTTCACTACAGTGATTTTACGATAAAGGTAAAATACACGGGCAATAAATTAAATTACGAGTGTTATTTTAGCAGCTCCAGATTTCAATGGCCACGGTTAATGACATTTCGAGAGCTTTTAAGAGAAATTTGATATTCTCCTGGGCTCAACAAACATTATACCACTGTATTATATTATTTAACAAAATCACATCACATTTTACATCTCCAATTTATAAACAGCTATATTATAATGTGCTACAGTCATATAATATTGTTCTTCATCATCAGCTGGAAGACTTCCACTGCTGAACAAAGGCCTCCCCCTCCGACCGCCACAATGAACGCCAGATAGCCATTTGCATCCACCGGTTGTCTGCGACGCACGCAATGTCGTCGGCCCACCTATTGGGAGAGGCCTGCCTACACTGCGTCTTCTGGTTCGTGGTCACCACTCGAGAGAGAACCTTTCTTTCTTAATTTAACTCACAAGTTACAACTGCAAGCATCTAAAAAATTGTGTGTGAAATTCATCATCAGAAAGATGTCCCCACGCTTGGCAGGCGTCTTGGGGATCGCAGTATAGGTGGCAGGTAATCCAATAGAAAGACGCTGCTGCCCGTCTCCTTGCTATTCCTTAGTCCCCTCTATTCTTACCCGGGCACCCCACGGGCAAAACGGTGGATGAAATTACTAGGGCTCAAAATACTTAATATATCTTACGAGACAAACGTGACACGAGTGCCTATGAGCAGGTGCGCTTTTCTATAAGAGAAATTCAGCTCAGCTCATCTTGTTATTAAAAACAAACTGGGATATAAAAAAAATAGTTACGATGGAACCCGTTGCGGACTCTACAGATGTAGAGTCCGCAACGGGTTCCATCGTATTCACATCTATACTTATAATAAATATTAGTAAGGGAACACTCATAGAGAGTTGTTATCAAGGTTTTGTAATCGATCGGGTTAAGCAACGTTAGGTAAGGTCATTAATTAGATGGGTGACCGTTTAACGCCATTTGAACTAAACAGGTCCGTGCTTCGGAGAGCAAGTAAAAAGTGGGTCCCAGTTTTTAAACGACTATAAAAAATGAGGTTATGTATTCGATGCGAATGTCTGTAATTCAAAGTTTAGTTAACGTAAAAATAGCGCAGGCGGAGCTGCGTGGGTCAGCTAGTATTATATATATTTGAGTATACAAGTCAACAGGCGGACATGAGTACTACATGTATCGTTTGATCTTGCAATCAAACGACCCTTGTTATGTTCCCTCGGAGCGGGCATTACGTTCCACATCTGGTTCGATGCCTGAACATAATAACTTTTATAAGAGTTTCTTCATTTTGTGTTTGCGTGTTTATTGTGTTACATATAAGAAATATTATATATATACTATTAATAGCAATGATCCAATACCCGTGGAGTGACCGGGTAAGAATAGCACCCTCCCATCACCTCCCGTTGGGTGTCCGTAAGAGGAAACTAAGGGAAAACAAGAAGACGGGCAGCACCGTCTCTCTATTGGATTACCTACCACCTATCAAGATGCCTGCCCAGCGTGGGGATTATTGAATCCGGATTCAGAGGGAGGCCTTTTGAATAGGAAAGAAAGTAAAAATGTGATGATATTTCTAACGAAATTACTTCCAGCGGACAGACCAGCGGAAAAAGTTAAAAGTTTTTAAACTTTGGTGTAAATAACTTCATGAGTTCCCTTATATAGTATTCTCTGTGAAGATCCCGGTTCAAGGTTTCAAGTTAGTAATTAATTGCATTAATCAATGAGTCATACCGTGCATATAACTCATTTGCGGTCGCGTGTTAAATTGCTTAAGGAAATAACAAACTTGACATGTTCGCTTTTACAGAGAAAGCTAATAAACTTGTCCACTTTATTGCGTATATCGTTGTAAAAAGTTAATATTAATGAAAGCTGCGTTAGTTGAGGCCAAATTCGTCAAAAGCTTAAAGGATTTATAGAAGTAATAAAATAATTTATTTACGAGTACGGCTGATTTATCTATATAATATTGGAGTTACAATAAAAAATAGATCTGCAATTCCACGTTATAATATAATGTATAGTCCAATTAAAAGAAAACAAATATCTTCTAAGTGAGTTTTTTATACAGGTACATTCAGTTAGGTCTAACTACCGTAGTGTCAGATATTCTGCCACCAAGCCGCAATGTAATATTGCTATGTTCAGCTGGCCTTTTAGAGAAGCTCAGAGTCACACAACGAGCTATGGAGAGAGCTGTGCTCGGAGTTTCTTTTCGCGACAGGATCCGCAATGAGGAGATTCGCCGAAGAACCAACGTCACCGACATAGCTCTCAGAATCTGCAAGTTGAAGTGGCAATGGGCTGGCCACATCGCTCGAAGAACCGATAACCGTTGGGGAAGGAAGAAAGGTTCTCGAGTGGCGACCCGGACGAACCGGAAGACGCAGCGTAGGTAGGCCTCCCACTAGATGGACATACGACATCGCAGGTAACCGGTGGATGCAAGTCGCCAATTGTCGTTCATTGTGGCGTTCCAAGGGGGACCTATGTTCAGCAGTGGACATCTTCCGGCTGGTGATGGTGGTGATGATGATGTTCCGGTGGAAAGGGCACTCACTATAGCTGGTGAAATTGTTGGAGTCAAGAGATTTAATAACTAATACCACTGGTTACAAATGGTAGTGCAATGCAGCTGTTCGTGGACAGGCGATGCGCTTATCATCAAGCAAACACCCTCTTCGCTTTTTCATATAAGTTGCCTAAAAAAATCAATCAGTACGCCCGTGACCAATCGAAACGTCAAGTAAAACCTAAAATAAACCGCGATATATTCCACGATATAATGTCGTAACAGCTCAGTGGGCGAGCGCTTGCCTTGGAAACAAGGTGCGCAGGTTCGAACCCCGGCTCGTACTTCTGATTTTTTAATGGATCATGTGCGAATCGTCTTTGTGCGATTGTTACTAGCTTTCGGTGAAGGAAAACATCGTGAGGAAACCTGCATGTCTGAGAAAGCCTAACTAGCTAGCACTCGGCCAGCGTGGTGGACTATGGCCTAAGCCCCCTCATCTTGAAGGGACACCCGTGCCCAACAGTAGGATATAAACAAGGGCTGGTGTTATTATTGTTATATTCCGTAAGAGTAGATTTATTACAATGTGTAGTATTTGCGTAAATAAAAGACAATATTATGAAAAAAATAACAAATTTAACAGTCATATGCAAATTTGAAATGTTTCCAATTCAAGTAGTTACTGACCCCATGATCCTCAATGATATGCTTGCATTGGTATAAATTATTATGTATGATGCAGTGTTACGGACATACTAAAACAATATTTGTGTGCAACACGTACCTAGGTGTAATAGAGTTTTCAATAAGCGATGTCACCGTTACGTTAGTGTTTGCGGCCAAACGGTGGTCGTTCGCTTCAGAATTGAGGCCAAACGAACCGCAGTGTATGGGGTACCGTACCGGGGCTTCGTTTCCAATTTGCTTTCCATTTACTCTTTGGGACTTGAATGTTTGCGGAGTCGGATTAAAAAGTTTCTACGTGACTTTGTGGTGTGTGCTATTCGATAGTACATTTCGTAACCTCAGTGACGCAGTGGGAAACCACTCGCTTTGCAATCCAGAGGTCATGTGTTCATATCTTACGGGAAGCTACAACTTTGTGTTAGTTGTTCCGTTGACCGTAAGACGATTCAAGCGTCACGATTCAAGGATTCACGCGAAGAAGACATAATATGCTATTTCCATACATTTGTTTTTTATTCTCTACCGTTTCTCAAGATCTCTGAAGATCTATCAGCAGTGGATTGATGTAGATTATAACTAAACCTTTGCTTAATAGAAACAAAAGAAAACTTTCATTTCTGGTATGCGCTGTGAACTTATAAGATGGATGAGTCGGGCAGAATCAAAATACTGCGAAAGGTTAGAAAGTAAACTGGTATCTCAAACGTAGCCCAGATTTACTGCAGAACAGCTTAACCTGAGATAAAATAAAGTTTAATAAGCTGTCTAATTTACTAAGCCGCACTTGGCCCGCGTGGGGGATTTAAACTAAGCCCTCTCATGTCGAAGAGGGGAGACCCTTGTCCTACATTAGAAAATTACGAAAGTTTCGTCATAAAAAGATTTACTAGTCTGAGAGGCATAAAAAGAAGTAGACAAAAACATCAAGACCCTAAACCAAGCAAAGTTTGTTTTATAGTCGCCATACAACTAGTCGTGAACTTCTTCTTGTGATGGATGACGTAAATCCAACGAATGTTATCAAACTTTTGCGATTGGTAAATATTTTTGTACTGGGTCTCTAGGCCACGTGAAAATTTCTTTAGGTTTTTCAAAGATGACACATACAACTAACTACTGCGTCAAAAAGTACTTGTTTTTTTTCAGCCTTGTATTGAGACAAGCAAAACGCTTCCCACACATAACTGCGATGCGATGCGATGCGACGCCGGCATCGCAGGAACTTCTATCGAAAATTGATTTGTTTCTCACAGATATTTGCGATGCGATGCGAATTCGCAGTGCCCTGATAGCAAGTGACACGCTTGCTTATACAGCTGCAGAGCACTTCCGCTCGTCTTAAGAGACATTCGTTATTGAGACTCTTGTTTCCAGTAATTTCATCAGTAAAGTTATAGTGTCCTTTACACCGGAACACACCAAAGTTTCCCCACTGCTGCTTGGCGGCCGGCAAAATATCGAGATCATTCCCTTTTTTTTTAACATGGGGAAATATTCATGGATACCCTCGCCGCTACGGGGGTAGCAGTGCGGGTTATGTCGGACTCTTACCGAGTAAAACCGTGGGGTTTTCAACCCGCTGTGTCGACGGGCCCCGGGAACGTACTTGGTACTCGTCCGGGTCCAATCTGGATCATTCCTAGTTCCATGGAACTAATGGGTCAATTTATTCCCAGTAATTCCATTGCTGCGGACAATGGAACTACCGAGACTTCTTTTCTTAGTAGTTCCATCCAATTGACACCGCGGTGGTACCTACCTGGACTTGCACAATGAACCTTTTTTTAACCTGCTGACGGGGTTGCGCATTGTAGCCCCCATGGGAACCAGTCACGGTTTCCAGGGGGGACTCACGAGGACGGGGGTCGCAACCCCGCCGCCGTCCACCTTGGAGTCGCCGCCGTAATCAATGTGCACAAGGGACCTATTCCGTTACATTCGTAACGAAATTCAAAAATTCAAAATTCAAAATTTTTTATTTCAAATAGGCTTAACGCTAGCACTTTTGAACGGTCATTTTTTTTAAAAGCTACCACCGGATCACAACGCGGCCTCAACTGAGAAGATCCGGCAAGAAACTCAGCGGGCTTGTCATTTTTTCACATTTTTTTTTAAAACAAAGTTTGTCTTTTTACAATTAGATTAGCACCAGCGACAGTGTGTCCTGCCGTTCAAAATATCAAATAAAATAAAAAATACGACGAAAATACAACAAACTAAAATGCCAAAGGGATAGTAGTCGGACCAGTCCCCCCAAGCAGCACCCGCGCACGAGTTGACTCGAGCAGCAGCCATCACTCCCCTCAACCATATTGGAGGGAAGGGGGTGACCCGCCACACGAAGCCGCCACAAGCAAAGACTTTTCGATGGCGAGCATGACCGATCCAAAATCACAGTGGCACACGTTAAACATTTACCTTCTGCTGTTAAGCAGTGCCTCGTCAGGCAAGACACAAAGCACTTTAACATATTACCAACTTTTGTCACAAGTCGTCTAAGTTAGATACATACCAAGAATAATTTACAAGCTCAAGTGAATTGCCTTCAGAACGTAAATAAAGTAATAATCAATTTTGCTGCTAGACTACAAAAGAAAAAAAATAAAATAAAAAAGGATAAAAGGACAGCGGCCGGACCAGTCCCCCCAAGCAGCACCCGCGCACGAGTTGACTTGAGCAGCAGCCATCACTCCCCTCAACCATATTAGAGGGAAGGGGGTGACCCGCCACACAAAGCCGCCACAAGCAGAGACTTTTCGATGGCGAGCATGACCGAACCAAAATCCCAGTAGCCTTGCGTCTTGAAATAAAAAATAAAATATATTAAAAAAATACGAGTACATAAGACATCATCCAGCAAAACACTTTTCACTATGACATTTGCTGTATTCAGTCTTAAAATTAAAATTAGTATTCTAAAACTATTTGAGCAGTTCATTCCCAGGCTGTTTTGTCTTCCAAGTAATCGGAAATTTTGTAGTAGCCTTTTTTAGCAAGTTTAGATTTAACAGTGCATTTGAATTTATTTATAGGCAGATCTCTGATACCATTGGGAAGCTTATTATAGAAACGTATACACTGTCCTACAAAAGAATTACTTACTCTGTGGAGACGAGTAACATGTAAACTAAGGTCATCTTTACCACGTGTATTAACCGAGTGAACATCACTTCTCTTTTTAAAGTTATTAATATTTTTCTTTACATACATTAAATTTTCAAAAATATACTGTGACACCACTGTCAAAATCTTTATCTCCTTAAACTTTTCTCTAAGCGAATCTCTGGGAGCCAGATTGTAGATAGCTCTTACGGCTCTTTTTTGGAGCACAAAAATAGCGTTGAGATCTGCGGCATTACCCCACAGGAGTATTCCATATGACATAATACTGTGGAAGTAACTAAAGTAAACTATCCTAGCAGTATCAACGTCAGTTAAAAGTCTAATTTTCTTAACTGCATACGCCGCTGAACTAAGCCTGCCGGACAGTTTTTTAATATGTGGGCCCCATTGCAGCTTCTTATCTATGGTGATTCCTAAAAATACAGTTGACTCAACAGGATCTATCCCAGATCCATTTAATTCCACGTTGGTTCTCTCCTGTCTTACATTAGGGGTGGAAAATTTAATCAATTTAGTTTTTGATTCATTTAGGCAAAGATTGTTAGTACTAAACCAATGAACCACTTTAGATAATGCATTGTTAACCTCGTCATAATTAATTAATTGTCGTTTGATTTTAAATAATAAAGAAGTATCATCAGCGAACAACACAATCCCGTGATTCTTTCCTACATAATAAGGCAAGTCATTAATATAGATAAGAAACAGGAATGGTCCCAAAATTGAGCCCTGTGGAACGCCCATTGTGACCTTAGCGCCAGGAGATATTTTTCCATTAACATCTACCTTTTGAATTCTATTGTCTAAATAACAAGTCAAAAGGTCAAGAGCCTTATTTCTTACTCCATAGTGGTGTAACTTCCTTATAAGCGTGATGTGATCAACGCAGTCAAACGCTTTAGATAAGTCACAGAATATACCTAAAGCATCCTGCGATTTTTCCCACGCATCATAGATATTTTTTAACAGTTCAATCCCTGCGTCTACAGTGGAGCGATTCTTCGTAAAACCGAACTGATTACTATGAAATAATTTATTATTATTAAAATGATTTAACATTTGACTAAGCATCAGTTTTTCAAAGATTTTACTTAGTGTCGGTAGTATAGAAATCGGCCTAAAATTAGTTGGATCTGTAGTACAACCTGATTTAAACAAAGGAATCACTTTACTAAGTTTCATAAGATCAGGAAATACACCAGATGCTACACAACTATTGAACAAAACTGCCAAATTTGGTGCAATAACATGTATGATGGACGATACTGTCTTAACAGATAACCCCCATAAGTCACTAGTTTTTTTGATATCTAGACTTTTAAAAGTATTAACAATGTCTTTTGTATTGACTTCAGAAAATTTAAAAGTAATGGCGCAACCCTTCACATTATTCTTAAGAATTAACTCAGCGGAACTAGCAGATGAAGAAAGGGTTGTGGTTGTTACTTGAGGAATACTATTGAAAAATTTTTCAAATTCTGTAGCTACTTCTATGTCCGCTTTTACAATTTTGTCATTTATTTTTAATTGAAAATCACGATTGTGTCCTTTTTGTCTGCCAGTTTCATTATTAATAATATTCCACGTCATTTTTATTTTATTACCTGCACTTTTTATCTTATCTCTAATATATATAGACTTAGCTACTGCACAGGCCCTTTTAAAAATTTTTGAATAATTCTTGACATACTCTTTAAATGCTACATTGTGGTTATGTGTTTTCTCATCATATAAGTCATATAATTTGTGTCTACTCTTATTAAGGCCTACAGTCGCCCATTCACTAAACCCAGCATGTAGACGCAGAGATACATTTTTCGGTTGAAAAATATTATTAAACACCCCAGTTATTATATCAAACAGAGACTTATACAATACATTCGGATTATTGTGATAGTATAACTTTAATAACCTATGGGTCAGACTTTCCTCAAAAAGTTCTAAACGTCTTTTAGATATTGGAACAAAACTAACTACACACATCAAAAGTGTCTAGGGATCAACATATATTTTTGCAATAACTTTTCTCCTGATTGATATTAATTAAAATTTTCTTTAAGGATTCATCAAATAAAGTGTTTTCGTTTGTCACAGTAACGATAAACCAAGTCACCTTTGCATTAATAAAGAAATTTGCCATTTTCCTAATAAAGGGATTTTTGACATTTGAACCACTAACACAAAAGTTCGAAAAAAAGACTGAAATAACAGTTTTCTTTAAAATTTTATTGGGTAACTTAAACAATTAATAATCCGTGTTTCTACCGCGAACACTAACAACACAAGAACATCGGTTTGGCATACTCAAAATGAGTTCATCCAAATCACGCTGTGGAATGGCCGCCCATGTTCGTTGCAACAACAAAAAAAGGTCTTCTTGCGACTGGATACCCTCCATATTCGGCAGAGCTCTTCTCTGTAGCATATCCCATGCATGCTCAATCGGGTTCAAGTCTGGCGACTGAGCAGGCCAGGGCAGGACATTGATGTTAGCTGCGGCGAGAGTCGGTCTTACAACTCTTGCGGTGTGCGGTCGTGCATTATCATGCATTAACTGAAATAAGGGACCGATTTGCACTTGTAGAGGAACGATGACGTCTGATACAATCGTCTCAGCATAAATTTGAGCGTTGAGGTTGCCTCTGATCCAAATCAACTCAGTTCTTCCGCCGATCCAAATACCCGCCCATACCATGATGGTTCCACCACTATAAGGATGGACTTCCTGGCAGGATTTTAATCGCTGTTGGCGTCCAGGGGTTCTCCAGTGTCGTATACGTCTTGTATCCGGTCTCATACCAAAACGAGACTCATCAGAAAAGCACACGAAACGCCATTGTTCTTCTGCCCAATTTCTGTGTTCAAGAGCCCATTGATATCGAATCCTACGATTGTGCATTGCTATAGGTGGTACCCGTAGCGGTCTTCGGGAATGAAGGTTCACTTCATGCAAGCGGTTTCTGACTGTTTGGTCGCTAATTAAGTTCCCTGAAGAGTGATGAAGCCTCACGGCTAACATCATGGCAGTTATTGTTGGAGCTCTTCGAGTTAAGATTTGAATATATCGGTCTTGTCTCCGTGTGGTGCAGCGATACCGTCCTCCATGGCGCTCAGCCACGGTACCAGTGCTTCGGCAACGTGTCCAAAGTCGACTGATAACACTCTGACTTGTATTCAGAGCTAAAGCCACAGTACGTTGCCGGGAACCAGCTTCTATCATTCCCACGGCTCTGAGCATTTCTTCCCTGCTTAAATGACGTCGCCGCTCCATAATAACGTTGGTTTTAATCAGTAGTAGGGAAACAGTAGCACTAATAATGTCTTCAATGCGTTGTATGTTTTTATAGGGAAAATATTGACAGCTGATTTTCATCTTTTACTCGAATTTGATTCACAGTTCCTGATTCAAATTATGAAATGCACCAAAAAGGATCCATATAAATTTATAAAATCATAAATTTATTACAAAGCCACATCTCAATCTCAAGAAATCCGCTTAAAAATGCTTGATCCCTAGACACTTTTGATGTGTGTATTTTCCTTTGGAACCTATCAGCTTTCCTAGGCAAAACAACAAATTGACCGGTGTGGTCAGATTCTAAGTTATTTATAATTAATTTAGCTACAGGCTTTACGTCGGTAAAAATGTTATCAATACATGTCGCGCTTGTGGCAGTTATCCTAGTTGGTTCCAAAAATGTTTTGTACAAATTGTATGATTTAAAAAGTGTGATAAACCTATTACTCATTGTGGTGTTTTCTAGTAAATTTATGTTAAAATCTCCACAGACAACAATTGATTTATTTGTATTAGCCAACTTAAATAGAATATCCTCCATGGATTTCTCAAATTGTTCGTAAGGCGAACATGGAGGCTTATAAACGCATATAATAATGAACTGCTCAAATTCAATACAAGCGACTTCAATAACTCGCTCGACAGACAGGCTCACAATATCCTTGCGTTCTTTACATTTAATATTTTTGTTGAGGATAATTAAAGAGCCACCGTGTATCATATTTACTCTACTGTATGAGCTGACAACTTGGTGATTATTAAAATTGAATATAATTTGGTTACTTTTCAACCAGTGCTCAGTAACACACATAATGTCTATTTTGTAATCATACATAAATAATTCAATTTGTAAATCTTTACCCATCAGGCCTTGTATATTCTGATGCACTAGGTTGATCGAGGACACCTTCCTAATTAGAGTGTCCTTTAAATTATGTTGTTTTATATCATTTAAGCAAGAGTTTATCTCTATTGTCTTAATATCTAATTTAAATCACTCTGTATGTCAATATTATTAATTGCCAGATTCTTTTTTGAACTAGGCAAAATGTCAGTACAGCATTGCTCAATAGGAGCAGTAACTTTGTTAGCCAAGTTTTTGGCTAATATATCAAAAAAATATAATAGCGAACTAGCTATCTGTCTCTTAATATAATTAGAAAGATAACATCTATCTTTATTAATAAAAAAAGACTTATTAACATAATTGTTAATGTCAATTAAATGTAGTTTGTCAATTTTAGAGAAGTTATTAGTACATGTCAAATTGTGGAGTAACATATTTAACTTATATCTAGATTGATTTTCCACCTGTGGCAAGCTATGGCAATACGGAAATGTAAACATAACAATTTTATCTACATTTAATTTTAGTAAATCATTATTATAATCTACTATATTTTTTTTGTCAACTTTTTCCCTATTCCCTATAAGTATAATTACAGAAGTTGTCTGGCTATAGTTATAAGAGAGTATTCTTCTCATAATATCGTGGTAGGATAAGCCAGGAAAACAATTATTAATAACTGAGTACTCCCTGCAGATGTCTGATATAATAGTACCCATATGTTTACCGAGTTCATCACTGAAAATAACCAATTTTTTTTTGGTTTCTGATTGAAAATTGCCCCTTTGACAGCTGTTTGTGTTATTAATGTAGGCATCTGAGCTCACACATTCATTATTTTGTAAACTATTGCTTACGGGTTGACATTTATCTAGTGTAGGCTCTGCGTCAGGAATGCAATCAGGCACAGAAAAACTAGTTGAAACTCGTTTATGAATGTCTACAAAACTTTTTCTCCTATTGTTACTGTTACATTTGTCCATAACCAGTTCATTCATGGCCAGAATGTATTCCTTCATCAAGTTTTCTGAAGAATTATATTTTCCAGTCATAGATTTTAATTTACTTGCTAAGTTATTTATTTCATCTTGTAAAGCCAATGTGTCATTTTTATACTTTAAAGTACTATTTTCTAATTTGCGTGCATACATATCTAGTCTGTCAATAAGTTGCAAGCGTTCTCTATTTAACTTAACATTCTTGATAAAAAATCTATGCTTTTTTACTAATTTTTGTGTTTTTTTAATATATTTATTAATCTTTACATACTTCTTTAGTTTGTTTTTATTTTTAGATGAGTTAATGTTACTGCCACATCTAACATCACCTTCTGTGTTCATTTGTAAGGTCACATCATTTGTCAAGTCTATTACATGACTTGAGGGCTGTCCGTTAGATGTAGCAGACACCATGCTCGGGGCACTGACCACTAACTCATCAAAAAGACTTTGATTTAAGGAGGCCGTTATGTTATGGTTGGTTATTTCCCTCTGAGAAAGTTGATTATTTGCCTCTTGCAGTTGTCGTTCTAGGGAGACTATGCGTTGAAGTGCAATTTCGTACTCACTCCTACATTCATCAAAACCTGCTACAACAGATTGGAGTTTGTCCCGGGCTTCAACACTTTCAATTAATTCCAAGTGTAATCTTGACATTTCCGTTTTTAAGTTTTTATTTGTGCTTAATAAATCCAAAAACTCCCGCTCATTGGCATCCCTTTCTTGGTTTAACTGTTCATTTAAGTTTTTACATAACTTTAATTCTCTCAAAGCCTGGTGGAGTTTATTCTCCTCCTGGCGAGCAGCAGCACTACGGGTCATCATTGTGAGCTGATAATATATGTTTTACTATTCGAGATTACCAGATAAACTACTAAATGTTATTGCCAGAGAGCCAGGCTAGGATTTATGTACACAAATAGGTAGGTACGATCAATATTATATCGATTGACCTCAAAATACGACCACGCAACTGTTATTCAAATACGCTACTACATTTCTTCCACGTTTAACCCAGTAAACGTTCGTGCAGTCAAGTGCAATGGTCACATGTAGCCCACTAGGTCATAACCGCTGGCCGTTTCGATTTTATCTAATAGGTGACTTGCTAGCATATCTCTCTTTTATGATATAGTTAAACCGGTTTATTGGACACATCTTCTACCGGTCTCGAGTTGAGCGGTGTATCTAGTCGCTTGTATGATCGGCGTTTGGATAGATATGTATACATATGTTTCGACGGAACGGTAGGTCGGAGGCGTCTCGGATAACAAGCTGTAATCGATCGTCGTAATGGTGGCTCGTTTGTCATGTATCGGATGCGTGTGGTATGGAGATGATTTCATTTCTAGAGTAGAATGGATTAAAATAAGCGACAGCAATGATGAACGATGCAGATAGCTCAAGCTAAGGCCGTATGGTCGAAAGCCAAAGTGCCTTTAGGTTCATCGCTCCCCTGCCATTTGATTTGGCGTTCTATAAGCGATCGGTGGTTGTTTTGTGGAGTCATCGTGGACATCTGCGGCCAACAGTCGGCCAAAAAAAAAGACCTGTCACTGTCTTGTAGTGAAACGCAGGTACTGTATACCTAGTTCTGTAGACATGGCCTTAATCAAAGTAACGAAATGCACGATATGATTTGATGATCGCTGATGTCCATCATGTTCCATCTCCCTCACCAAAGACTAAGTATAAACGGAGCACACAGTACTAGTAAGTGAAGCCACATAAGTTCCAAATGGCAAAAAACCACAGTGTAAATAAAGCAGCTGAAGTACTAGAATGAACGTCGGGGAATTACCAACTGTAATTTTGTAATCTTACTTCCTTGATGTAAAGTGACAGAACTATAAATAACATAATATTATTATAATAATAAATAAATAAATAAATAAACTTTATTGAAAACCAATAAGTATAACCAATAATATAAGATTTATTTATATTATTATATGTATTTAGTCTCGACCTTGTGTCATAGTAAGATTATAATAATACTGTTAGTATTACAGGTGGTAGTTGTTTATTCTTACTTTCGATTGACAATGTAGCCCTATGGAGATTACGCTGCCAATGCTCTATGAAAAAAAAGGAAAAATATTGTGTGATATTAATAAATCTTATCAGAATTTATTATACTAACAATGTAGATATATAGCGGTAGCATGAGATATATAGCGGATAGGCTACTTACTAAAATTAATCCAAATTCTGTATAATGCGGGATCGACTGGGCTGTCTAGACTAGACAGCATTATAATTAACTTAAGGTTATTATTATAACCACCCTTTATAGCCATTGTATCCACAAAGAGCCGTTTTTAATCAGAGCGTTTCTAGGCCATAAGATGTGACCAACCTTATGGTTTGTACTTGGATATAAAATAAATATTTGGTCCAGTATTATTACGAAAATCGGACAAAAAACCAGCGACTAACTACCAGCTAATCAAAATGTAGGACAAGCACCCATGGCGATTTTTTTATATAGTACCTAACAAAACATGACAAAAAATAATAAAGTTGATTAAAAAGGTGCATTCACATCGAGAGCGTTGCTTCCTATAATAACCTGCCAGCAGTAGGTAATCTTGTTTGCAAATGACTCGGGGTAATACACTTACAATTGCCGGTCAATAGTCTCGAGAAACACCGATACATAGCACTTAAGACGGAAACACACTATGCGGTCGTGTCGTGTAGTTTCGTGACGCGTCGTTTTCATACATTTAGCGCACTGCGCTGTGATACTACTAATATGTCTCTAACCATACTTAATGTACATAACCAGTATGCTTCTGACGCGTCACGACATGGCTCCTGGCCGAACGACCACAGCGGCTAATCTTTCACAAGATAAGTCATCCACGTGGGAGATATGATAGTGCAGAAACGCTTGCGTAAACACAAGTGCACCCTCTCTTCCGTTATACTTCTCACAATCCAATGAGACGGAAGACCGACACGACCGGGGGAGAGCCAGTAAGGAACAGCTACACAAAGTTGTTGTCCCCCGCGGGATTCAAACCCGCGACCTCCGATTTGCAAAGCAAGCGGTTTCTCACTGCGTCACGGAGGCTACAACATAGTGCACGACAGCATAATGTGTTTCTGGCATTACTTCTAAAGTACTACACTATTATAGGTACTATCGCAGTACTTGTGTCTGAAGTGTAACGAAATAACTTATAATGAGTTTGCGGCTGGTTTGACTTGGCAATTTCTTGAAACTAGAATCGGAAATGTCCAACGCTTTATGATTTTCTCTGAGGTTTAGGACTAGGAAAGTTGTTCAAGTATCCTAATAGCCCATCTATATCTGTACTTACTTAGCTATACAAGATTCTTAAGCAAGTAATTGACTTTGGTATAATAATATACATTAGAAACGGGCTGCAGTATTTCCTGCGCTGGCTGGAATTCCCCACCTATCGTTATACGACCCTAAATTGTTACTGACTGTACAAGCGTGAGATTAAAAATTACTTTAATGATGCTACCAGCGTTCCTTTTTCCTGTTGTAAAATAAAAATCCATGTTTTGGTATTACCACTGCCTGCCATTATTCATATGACCAATTATAAAATGATAAATGTGATAAAGGCATATTGCTAGGTCATTACATAGCAATAAGCCATTGCTTATTGTATTTTTATATCAAGACATGTGAAATGTATGAAACATATCAACTATTCGACGTATCTTGATATCCTATAGGAATGTAAAATTTGTGTAAATATCAATTGAAAATAAATGTAACCACTATTGTATTGTAAATAAATATTATATTACCCACAGTTACCGCATGCGCATGTGTTAACAGCTCAGTGGGCGAGCGCTTGCCTTGGAAACAAGGTGCGCAGCTTCGAACCCCGGCTCGCACCTCTGATTTCTTTAATTAATCATGTGTGAATCGCCTTTGTGCGATTGTCACTAGCTTTCGGTGAAGGAAAACATCGTGAGGAAACCTGCATGTCTGAGAAAGCCTAAATCCTAATGAGAAAGCTTTCGAATGACGTGTGGCGTCCGCCAACCCGCATTTGGCCAGCGTGGTAGTCTACGGCCTAAGCCGTAGATGAGTGGCATCTAGAGGGAAGGCCCGTGCCCAGCAGTGGGACATAAACCAGGGCTGGTATTATTATTATATTATACCTATAGTTTATTTTTAAATGATTGTGAATTGACTATCACGAATAGTGAATCTTCGCGAAAACCTGATACGAATCAGCCTTCACCCGGCGCAAAATCTTTATAAAACAGATGGATTGGAAGTCAAGGCTTTCTCAGTGAGTGTGTTTGATTAGAAGGCAATAAGCGATGCAGCTTAAATCTACAACCTGCTACGGACTGGTCGAATTAAAGAGCATTCAAGCGAAATATCGACTCATGAATATGCAGAATACGATTATACATACATACATAGGTGGCTGTGCTGGGAAAAGAAAGATTGACCTGGTTTACTGATGCCGCAGAATTCAGTACCTACCTATTGACATGTTTAGAAGTATAAAAGCACGAGTATCCATTCAGTGAAGCCACCTAACGTAATACTAAATCGCAAAGTAATGACCACAGTCTAATCTAAATAACACAGTTGAAGCGCTAAAACAAAAGACTGTTTGTATTTTTGATTAGAGGCCCGAGTGTATTCGTTTTATAAACAATACGTACCAATCGCGTAAGTGAGATGTCCGTATAAAATAAATGGAGAAACGCTAACGCAGCGTATTATTTGTAAAACGAATACACTAAGGCCTCAAGAGTGGTTTGTTTAGGTATACTGTATTATTTATACTATGCGTTACCATCTAATCTTTATTATTTTTAACTGAGATGCATAATATACGTATTTGAAGTATAATCTCTAATAGACGTTTTACTACATAAAATAATGAAAAAAAATACGAGAGAAGCTGCCCCAGTTTCTCGCTGTGCCATCTCAACACTGACAACTCACAGTAGACTAATGATTCATTGCAGTAGGCACAATAAGACACAAACATTCATAATTACATCACAGCTGGCGTCGCATCGTTGTCTAATCTCGGTACGATGCCTTTGTTTGTGCCTGCCACGCGTGTTATCAGTAAGGTCAAACATATGCATCGGCGACGCAACGCTACTCCTTGCTGTTGACTTTAGATAGCAGGCAATATATACCGTCACATCTGGTCACATCTATATGTTATAGGGTGACTTCAAATTTGCTGCTGCCACACGGCACTTTGCAGCAAATCTGAAGTCGCCCATACCTCTATAGGTATGGGCGACTTCAGATTTGCAGCAATGTGTCGTTCCAAAATTGAAAAAAAGAGCTCTCTTTAATAAAACTACTAGCATATTGTTTGGACAATATGATTGATGGCTTTTAAGATAAGTGTAGTACAATGGTATGGCACATACATACACATTTTAATTGTTAGGAAGGCGAACGGTTTCTTATATTTATGCGAATAAATACACTGTCACGGAAGGACGGATATTCCACCATGGATGCTGTAATATTCGAATAATGGGGAAAATAAAAATGTAACAAAATAAACCGCGATGTAAATCACAAACATAGTTTTATATAAGTAAATGGTAAGAAACTAAGTAATAATTAAGTATCGACTATTTTGAAGAAAAAGTTCATTATAGTACTCGTCAAAGCTCTATCATTTAAATTAAACTACCGAAATAATACGCTGAAGCTACCATTTTTCAGACATCAATATGTAGATGGAATCTAATAATTAAATTAGATAGTCTCTATTATAATTAACCTAGGCCATTAAATTACAACGTAACATTATCTAGTATATCCGAGGTAACAACACTTACGCATTTCCGACTTGAATGTATCTTCACCATTTCACGATAACAGCCAACGCTCTCTACGATTAGATAAACAGAGAAAGGAAATAGTTTCAATTACTCCAATCTAACTCAATTTGGTGTTGATATGATTAGGTACAGGCTATAGAAACAGTCTTGTAAATATGTAACATCCACCATTTCACACATGCGATATGTTGTTACGCCATGTATCTCCAGTAGTTACTGGAGTAGTTACTGGTAGTTTCACCACTCCATTATTTCAAATCAAAAGAGACCGCATTCAAATTCGTTCGCTTGTGAGCCACAGATAGACAAACAAACATAAACGTCATACATAAAACACCTTTCCTTTTTGCGTTGGGGGTAAAAAATTACGAGTTATCACTATGCCCATGAATAAAATCTTAAAAAAAAATGATCTGACTTCAATATCACTGAAAAGTATATTATAATTTCAATATCATTGAAGTTGGTGTTAGCTTACCTGCTGTGTATATTTGTCACCAATTTCAATGATATTTAAATTATTTTATACTTTTCAGTGATATTGAAGTCGATACATTTTTTTAAAAGATTTTATTTCAAACTTTTTAGTGATATTTTCATACATAAAGATTGAACCATCGAAGACGGTAAAATGATCTAGGTAGCTTTTGATCCTACATATTTTTACATAATTCATGTTTCTTCAAAAAAAATTATCCGGTCGTAATGAAATTTGCATGGAATCATCATAGTAGTTTACTCTCTTGAATAAAAAAAGAATCATCGAAATCGGTTCATATTTGTCAGAGTAATGTAATGGAGAACATCAGTTTTATGGTTTTTACCAGATAAATTCCTCCACATCGTTCATGGTCCTCCAGGAAGTTCTTATCCGGTTGTGATAAAATTCATACAGATTCATCACAGTGGTTTCTTCTTTCGAATAAAGAATCATTGAAATTAGTAAATATTTGCCAGAGTTATGACCATTTTTGTCCGTAAAAAGCGACGTAAAGTCATCTTATAGGCATGCCTGCAGGTTTCCTGCGCAGTCGCCATTCTTGTTTTTTCAGGAACTACTTATTCGTAAGCGATAATTTTTTATGGGACCCTATCAATGGATTGAAGAATGGATGGAAGAAAGCTTTTTTCATATCGGTTCATAATTGCCAGAGTTATGCGCGAACATACATAAAAAAAAATATATATACAGACGAATTGAGAACCTCCTCCTTTTTTGAAGTCGGTTAAAAACGGAAAAAGATTTTATCTGAAGTAGAAACCAGGCCCGTTTGCGTGAATAAAAAAAATATATCTCGTGTTCAGCCGCACTTGTGACTACTTGATCTAAGAGATAGTAAGCTCCTATGTACTCGGTAACTATAGGATTAGGAACTCATTCGCGTGCGCATTGTATGTGATACACGCGTGTCGTATCAATAATTCATCTCGTCGACGGATGTCAGGCCATAAGTCTGCCAACCCCAATGCAGCTCAACGTAGGGCTGCTAACTTACTCGTTAAAATATCCAAGTTGAATTTTGCAGTTTTGGTAGAACATTTACTAGGATTTCAATTGACATCGATGTTGTAAGAGAAAAAATTAAGTACTATGCGTGTCAACTAAGAATGTGGCCGCCATCTTGCCATTTCAAATATATAATTACTAAAAATGATCTTTTAACAAAAATAGATAGCAAAATAAAACATTACAATAAATAATCAAAACCGGGGAAAATTTTTCATTTTGTGTTTACTCTGCTGGCGGTACAAAAATCGTAAAAAACGAGTGAAGTTCCGCAGTCGCGATCATCATGGCGGCCACATTCTTAGTTGAAACGCATTAGTATTTTCGTTTTAGAGAATTGCTTACGTCACTTGAGAATCCTTGAGAATCTTTTGCATATGTTATGTTTACACTTCATAGTATTTCAGAGCTGCATGTTCCCCTGACAGTCAGTCAGATGAACATGCAGCTTTCATTATACTCGTATGAGACATTAGTTATTAATGCCGAAGAGTATCTGACACTTGGGTGCGTGATGCCTACCTATTGTCTAGGCCTCTTGTACAGGAACCTAACCTAGTAACTTTCACACAAGAGGAAAGTCGACCTTATGTAACAAGAACAAAACCCATATTTTCTTTTAGTATCATATAAAGCAGAGTGAATCACACGTAATTGGTAGCGTAGTATTAATCAAAGGAATTTCTGTACCTCACTCGCCAGCTAGCCAGAATAACGATTCTTTTAAAAGCGTTAGCAACCCTACGGGAAGTTATATGACGATGTTCTTCTGTAAGACGGAAGTACTTAATGATTAAATTTTTTGTGAGGATGTATAAAATAAGATCAAGGTTAACATGGAACATAATAAACGTTAAATAAATCTAGATAGTTGGCAGCCCTAGCTGGTGTCCTACTTGGCCGGCGACTCTCATTTATGTCCCCTAATATCCGACCTACTTTCCCATGACACATCACCAGTTAGATGTGCAGTTACCTCCAAGAGTTACCTAATAAAATAATTTTGGCCAGTTTTAAATACACCGTTGCCCTGATTTCTAAATGAATTTAATTAGTCAATCAATTGTTTATAGTTTGGTGTGTGAAAACGTTACTCTTCGCCTTCGAAATCACTGGATGTTTTGGTTGTAGGCCCTAGAGTCTAGGGCCGTCTAGGGCCTAGACGGTCAATCACACGACAACTAAAACAGGGTTACTTTAAAAAAGTGTAAAAGTTATGGTCAAGGTGATGTCTCTAGCGATAAACGAACCTGCAAAATCAGACTGAGGCCGAATATTAGTGATTTGTTTGACGAATATAGCTAATTCCACTCTTTGTGGAGTTACAGGTTGCCGACATCACACATGCCGACATGATGTTTTACTTGACATGCCTGTCCTTGGAACACGACATATGTATACTATACATACATACACGATTGGCGTAGAAGGTCCAACATTCAATCCTAAGACATACAAAAATGCTAATAGCAAATGGATAAAGTCTACTATCTTGTAGATGGCACCATTTTAGAAATGAAAATACTGCACTAACTTACACACACTTATTGGCATGAAAGATCCAACATGCTAGACATGCAAAAATACTGATAAGATTGAATATCGCGGTGGTACCAAATACAAGTTAATATTTCTAGACTCTTATCACCGAAACTGATAGATCGAATTATATTTATCGATAGTAAACTGTAGGCAACCGTTAATACAATCGCTCGTTAAAATCATTACCGTCACTTTTTGTTGTTAGAACCACGTTTAGTTTTGGATGGTGATTTTTTATTACAGTATACGGATGATCCGTATACTGTAATAAAAAGTCAGGCAAGAAAATAATACTTAACTTGTACGTCATACTAACATTGCGATTGCTTCTTGTTAACATGACATCATCCGCTTATAAGTGTAGTTAAAGTGATTGAAAACCCACAATAATTACAATTTATGCCAAGTGTGTTAAAAATCATTGGTCCTGTTACTTTTTTCTTAATAAAAATTTCAAGAAAGGCTAGATCAATAACCAAAGTATAGGGTTTGTAGGAAAAGTATAAGTACATGAATATTAATTAATGACATTTGTTATAAGGTACGCTTTTTTCATATGTAACAAATTATTATCATTATCTTTACTCGAAAAAATCCCTAGAAGTTGTTTTCTTTATTTATCGTAGAGTAAATTCTGAATGTCTAGTTGAAAGGTTAAGTTTAGCTTTTCTTTATTTTATTAAGGCCGCGTTAACGCTCATTTAAAATTATAAACATAGGTGGACGAGCACGAACAGTTAGAGTAAAATATATAAAAAAAATATTGCGATCATAATAAAGCCACTAGGTTTTTTGTCATTATATGTATAATATTATAAAAATTGGAATAACTGATGATACAGCTGTGTTTATTAACAAGAGTAGCAACAGAACCTTGATCTATAAGAAAAATAGTTATGGCAATAGCAAAAGGGATGATGATGGTCACTAAACTACTTACGTCTTGACCTGCTAAAACAAGATTAATATCACCTAATAGATGAATATTTAACGTTTTTTATGGTTTAAACCAGTAATTGTAGACCTTTTTTTGTAAATTCATAACAAAGTAATTTTATATTATAACGATATAAAAGTGATTTTGTAGACAAGACTTGTGTGGAATCTGAAAATGGCCTTAGAGAATTAGGGCCCTGCACAGCGATGAGCACTGGCAAATTTTCACACAATAAAACTACAATAATTTTTAGCTCTGTAACGTTATATCGAGAAAGTGAGTTGCCCGTGGCTTTTCCGTAAGAGGCCTTGTCCGGTGAAGCTGGCATGGCCATCTGCGGCCAACATTACTACTCCTACAAAAAAAACCGTAAGAGACGACTAAGGGAAGACAAGAAAACGGGCAGCAGCATCTTTTTACTAGATTAGGAACCTACCCTGCGATCCTCAAGACGGCTGTCAAGTGTCTCCACGCATTGTGGGGTAATTCCTCTCTTCTAAGGCCTTTGTTCAGTAGTGAACCTCTTTCGTATGATGATGATGAAGTTAACAATAATGCTGTTACTAGTTGTAGAGTCCCGCTAATTCTTTTCCAGTATTATTGTTTTTTTGCAAAAGAATTCCCTATTACATGTCTCGTGATTCCTTTTGCTACGTATGCATGAGCAAGTTAAGCGATAGTTGTAAAATATAGCTTTTTAAATGAAAATCCCTCGTAAGTTATGGTCCAGTTAACTCGACCGCGACGCTATTCATGTCTATGAGAGATAAAAAATAACCGTGACCATAATGCTATTTTATTGGACAAGGTCTCTACAACTGATTCTGCGCGTTGTAAATTGTATGTTGTCACATTTACTCCGCCATAACGAATACCTTTTTATGGTGTGGTTAGCAGCCAACCTAAGTCGGAGTTCGATACCCTGATTACGTGTGGAAAATTTGTCTCAAAAGATATTACGTAGTTGTGTAGGCAAACAAAGCCTCAAATAGTACATTTAATGCCCAGCCCAAATCAGCCCAATCCCCCTGTAGCCCAATCATTTATTGATGAATCTCGCTTAAATAAGGATTAAATTTTGTTGGTGTTTACCGCTGCGCAAGAATTTCATTATATTATTATCGTTTATTTAAGTATTTATCACGGGTTATACCCGGTTATTTTAGAGGCTTGCGTGGAGACGGATCCAACACGCAGAGGCCCTTTTTAGGAAATAAATGGTGGTTAGAACACCTCCCGGGATCAACTGCCACAATTATTAAATTACAGCAGGTGACCTCGGTAGGTGGTAAGGACTATTGCAGGCATGTGAAAAGAATTCTAGGTTTATGGGGTTGAGCATTTGGTGGACTGGCGACTGGGCTATTGCAAAGGCCGGGGTCACTTGCCATAATTACGTTCATAATTATTTTGTGGCAAGTGGTGGCTTGCCACCCATTATTATCGTTATTATTATTATTATAAAATAATAATGCCAGCCCTTGTTTATGTCCTACTGTTGGGCACGGGCCTCCCCTCAAGATGAGGGGGCTTAGGCCGTCCACCACGCTGGCCAAGTGCGGGTTGGCGGACTTCACACGTCATTCGAATGCTAGTTAGGTTTTCTCAGTCCTGCAGGTTTCCTCACGATGTATTCCTTCATCGAAAACAAGTAACAATCGCACAAAGACGATTCGCACATGATTCGTTGAAGAAATCAGAGGTGCGAGCCGGGGTTCGAATCAGCGCACCTTATTTCCAAGACAAGCGCTCGCCCACTGAGCTGTTACCGTTCACTATTACTATAATAAGGTACAAAATTGTATCAAACATTTTAGTGTATCTGTTTTGAGTGTAGACTATGTACATATATCTTTTTTAGAAGTACTTAATAATATATTAATATATTACATAACATGTAACATGGTGCTGTACCAGCTCAGTGGGCGAGCGCATGCCTTGGAAACAAGGTGCGCAAGTTCGAACCCCGGCTCGCACCTCTGATTTCTTTAATTAATCATGTGCGAATCGTCTTTGTGCGATTGTTACTAGCTTTCGGTGAAGGAAAACATCGTGAGGAAACCTGCATGTCTGAGAAAGCCTTACTAGCTTTCGAATGACGTGTGAAGTCCGCCAACCCGCACTTGGCCAGCGTGGTGGACTATGGCCTAAGCCCCTTCATCTTGAAGGGAGGCCCGTGCCCAGCAGTGGGACATTAACAAGGGCTGGTATTATTATTATTATTTATATTACATAAATGAACATCTGCATTCTGCACTTGTTAAAATGTTCGTACGATGACAGGATGCTCTATTTAGCACAAAACGTGTCGCTAATATTTTTAATGGCTTCCGGCATTTGGGTGCGACGGACGCAGGTGGAGATGTGACAAACACAGCTGATTATCGAGGAAGCATGTGTTGTCTTTTGTCTATGTAAGAAGGTCATATTCACACGAACGTACAGATATAAAAAAGGGACTATCCTCAGTTTCCTATCCATACCATATGCAAAGCAAAATCAATAGATTATTTATGAAATAATCGTTAATATTCTGTTCCGAATACATTTATTGTGTCTAATAGCAGACCTTAGCAGACGACTATAAAAAAGTATTAAAAAACATCTCTGCTTTAATTAAATGTTATTGGCAATTTAGCATTTAAATAAAGCCGTCTGTATGTGTTAAGACAGAAAAAACACATTTTACAATGAGAGAAAACCCCGACATATTTTCTCCAAGTATAAACTTAGTTTTTTCATCTAATAAGAATGCATTCATGTAGGTACATTCATAATCCTGCACAGTAACTGTACCTTGCGTCCCCGAGGGTAGCTTGTTCCCACACATCTGCTACTGATCCGTGTTTTTAGAGAGCGACCACTTTATCATGGCCCGACATACCCTTTGGGCTGCTTTAGAAAAGTTCGACAGATCATGGTTATTTGTAATGGCAGGGGTCTCTCTCGCTGGTTGAAGAGTTCATGTGAACTTGCATCCATGTGAACACGTAGTTCACACGCACCCCCATTTTACTATGCATCTGTGACATACGAACACGCGGCGTGGCTATCAATTTGGTTCTAGTGATAAATCTGTCAAAATTAAGCAAGCGAACGGAGGAATCACATTAAAAACAAAGCCCGCGGGGCCAATTATAGAGATGTACTAAATCATCACTTTTCTGTATGATTTCGGCAGTATCAAATATTCTGCCGCCAAGCAGCGTTAATGTGAATACATTCGGTATAAAGGGCAGTGTAGTTGGTTTAATTAAATAACGTCTCGGGTGACGAGCGGCTGTGCATTGCAGCTGTCTATGGGAAGGTATCGCTTACCGGCAAGCGAATGTCCTGTTTGTCTCATTAATAAGTTAAAAAAAATGTAGCTTCCCGGGTCATAGTTATACCGAGAGCCCTAAGAAGATTGAAATCAAAATACTTTTAGGGATTTTATCGCGGTTCGCAAAAGCAGGTGCGGTCGGCGGTCCGTAAAAGTATGTAGTTTGAATTCAACGTGTAATATTCGCGTAAGTAAAAAAACAGCCCCAAGAAGATCCTTTAATATTTCTTGTTCTGTCAGCTGTTTTCAGTCATATACCGAAATCCATCAAGATTTGTCGATAAAATAGTGGCTAACCACTACACCTTCAATAATATTGTTAATATTTTACAATCCATCCGACTTAACTGTGTACCCCACTGGAATGCGACCACACAGCGCCTGGTGCACATTTAGGACATACGTCCAACCCATACGGGTTGTAGAATATTGACAATTATTGACAATATTATTCGAGGTGTGCGGCTAGCCTTACACTATGAACTTATTTGTTCGTCAAACAACGTGTTAGTGTGTTTTTGTAAGCAATTATAAGCCGGCTCCCCTCTCGCTCTCGTTCATGGAAGTTCCCGGCTCACTGAAGCGGGATGTGGGTCAGTTTTTACGTGTTATTGTTTCACGTCCTTGTGTATTTCATAAATTATAATCCTTTTTGCTTTGTTCATTATCCATTTGTTTGCTTTTTTGGATAGTGCGGTTCGGTCGTTGTCCGTACTAGAACCGGACTCACTGTTACATTCTTCGTTAGGATGAAGCAAGTTATAGTGCTGGTCGTAGAGAAGGTCTTTTTTGTCATCTAAATTTTATAGACTTAAGCAAAAGTCGATATTTCTGGCGACAAAAACACTAAATTTATCAACACTACCTGACAACAACTATTAAAAGATTAGTCTTGTGGCCAGACATGATTTCTAAAAAATATTGAATTAGTGGCCTGATATCATATATAAAAGATGAGTGGCCTGACAGGATCTCTAAAAAGATTGGTTCAGTGATAACATTGCCATAAGTAATATGTCACCTATTCTGAGAATAACGATTTCATTTAGTTTAATATTGAGTGTATCTACCATTACTTTCTTCCTCTCAACGATTTTTCATCAATACGGTATCAAATAAATAATTCAAATCATACGCACCACTGCTTTTAACTCCGTTAGTACGACCTGAAAGCAGAATACACTTGTATTATAAATAGAATCAATCGACCGATAGCTAATATTTTAACCACTAACACATTGGAATTGTAGCTTTTAAATTCTGAATAGTAATTAGTGTTTCTAATGGGAAAAAAGGTTGCAAATATTCTATAAATAACACAGTACCAGACACAGTAAATACCTATAAACATTCATTAGGGTACAATACAGTACTAAGCATTAGCATTAGGGACAAACTGCTCTAATCACACTTCCCCAAACAGATGCACATCGCTACCCAAAGCGAATTTCGTTAGCTAGTCGAAGCACAATAGAGAACTGTAACGAACGACGCTTGTCATCTGGGCTGCAGTAAATGTACTCCATATTTATAATGTGGTTAGCCACGACTGCTCTACCAGACGAAGGCAAATATTTGTAGCGCCCAGCTTGAAGGTCTATCTCCAAGGGCCTCTGCTAGCGCACGTGGCTTTCCCACCGATTCTTTACGCGCCCCCACTGAGAAAATCCGGCAAAATACTTAGTGGCTTAACGCAAGCTGTGATCGCATAAGTACGACCCTTGCTGGCTATGCTGTCGCGCCGGCTAGACCTTGATTAGTGGTATAGACGGGTCATAAAAGGTAATTGCTAATGGTCTTAAAGCCGTAAAATAATAGAAAAAAAACAATGGTTTGCACTCCGGGAGTGCCAGAAGTGAAAACTTGAATATTCACATTTAACTTGAACACATCCACAGGCTGAATGTTACTATTTTCCGTCTAGAATTTTTAGTACAACGTGTAATATAAATGAGCAAATACTATTAGAATGGTCTATGAGACTATATTGGTTCTGAAATAACTTGTTGATGATACGACGTGATAATAAGTAAAGTTAGCAGATGGCGCTGTTTTACACATCCACATATTACCTTTCATTGCGATTTTTAGGTCTTTCAGTCACGTGTCCAGACGCGAATTTAACATTTTTTCCCCATCCGAAAAAAAGTGCACAGTGCCGCTAATGAAGTTTTCACTTCAAAAATAATGCCAAATATATGCTAAATAATGCCAAATATATATAACGGGTAATGGATAGACGCAGGTATATACTAAAAATAATTTATATCATCACGTAAAGTACTTTACAAATTACGTTTAAAGCGTATATTTCAAATAGACGGGTCAGATTTGTGCGATTAGAGCTGAGGTTTTGCCATTAAATGGGAAGAGGTATTTTTTCCATTGCATTACATGCAAATACCATTTACATTCCCTCTATATCCGCGCCTAGTAAATCTACATTACGAAGCAGACAGCGGCATGGAAACAATTTTGTTTCCCATTGAAACTCATTTACATTCGCTATACCTACAGCGCAAAATGTTTTACGGACACTCAGACAGAATAGATTTTCTTTTTTTAACAGTAAACTTCGCTTATGATACGAATAAATCCGGATTGTACTGGATTGTACCTAAGCTAGGGCTGCGATCTCAAGCTTCGATGGGTTTGCAAAGCAGTAAGTTTTACAACCGTATCGTCAGCGGCCGGGTGGTGCGTGATGTCATCAAGATTGTACCAAAACAAACGTGTCATCTCCCAATTTGTAGCAGGGTTTCAGAAGTTATGGCTCTAAGATTTTGAGGTACTTCTATCTTATACTTATACTCTTATCTCCTGTGTCCACGTCTATGTAATTATAATCGCATGACTGATATTTCTTTACAAAGAGAAACATAAAAACATCAAAAGTACATTTTCTGTTCTCGACAGGTTGCCTTTTTTTGGTACAAAAAATACGTTTTAGGGCCAGCGCTTATAATATATTTTCTGTGCTCAAATGAAAGCGCAGTTGAAATGAAAAAAAAAGAAACAGTTTAAGTAATCATCATTTGCGTTAGCGTATGGCTATACGCTAACGCAAAGGAAAACTCATACAATATAATTGCAGACTTAGATATTTTGGAATGCTCAGGGCCATGCAACCATCTCTAAAACAGTAGTTTTATACTGTTGCACGATTTAGAGAAGTCAATTTAAACTGTTTATACCTTTGTCACTTTCTATCGAGAAAGTAAGATTGTAATAATACTGCTATTAGTGGTCGTGGTAGGGGCCCATGATGCATCATTTTTTTATTTATTACATCGTGTCACATGGTTTCCATCCCTAAATTGTGATGTCACGTTGTCAAAGGCCAAAAGGCCAAGTCAGCAGTATTTGTGTTCAGGTCATAGCCACTCAAGTTTCTCTACATCCTTTGTGTTATGTCAGTGACCTCCGTTTTTGTTCAGCGTCTATAATTGTTTCCATTGTATTAATCCGTAACAGCTGAAATCTAATTGTGATTGTTTTTTGGCTTCTATTGATACAGGTTTTTAGTTGAAAATTGCCGTCTCAAAATGTTAGTTTCGCTTGTTAAATATTCTGTGGAGTTACTTAATGTTTATTAAGTAATAAAAGAACGTTATGAAATTCGCAATTATAAGTTTGAGTTGTGAAAATAATTGCTGGTTCATAATTAAAGTGTTTTTACACGGAAGTCAACCCTAACATTAGTTACCTACCTAACTTTATCCCGGAGTACGTTTCCAGGGATTTCATAAGAGTGTATAAAAAGCTAAGGATACAGAATTCTGTATTCCGAGATAAAAAATATTATGTATGAAAACGCTCGGCTTAGACAAAAATAAACGATATAACGGAACCCTTTAATGAGTTCCGTATTTTAAAAAGACAAGTTAAATGAGGACGCCATTTTATTTTCTGTGGAACTCTTTTACATTAGATAATTAGCATAACCTGGTAACAATAATTAGGATCTATATAAAAATAACAAGCTTTTTAATTGGTTTGCTGGTAAAACTAATTTATGAGTTAAGATCTCCAATACATGCTTTTCATATTTTAACACTTACAAAGTATGTGTTTCTTTGTGTGCAATAAAGTATACGTATAGTCAGTAAGGGCGAGACGGGCCCGTTGGTCTAGTAGTTAGACATCCCGGCTGCTACCCAATGGGTCGTGGGTTCTATTCCCACCAAGTGTCTGGGTGTTATTTATCTATTTAAGTAAGTATTTACAAAAAAATAATGTAAGTATATAGGTATTAGTATCAGTTGTCTGGTTTCCATACCTAGTACAGGCTCTTCCTAGTTTGGGATCGGATGACCGTGTGTGGAATGTCCCAAAAAAAAATAAGTATCATAGTATTTTTTTAATGATAATGGGAATATTAGTATTTTTTTAATAGTGAGATTAGTCGAATTGGCCATAAGCTAGACATACTTTATAAAAATAATGCACAATTAATAAGCAACAATCCTAGGATACGTAAAATATGTAATTTTTGTAACTACAATTTATAAAAACGATAAAACGTAATTTGACCCTGAAAACATAAATTTTTACATGAACATTTTTTGTTTGGTGTGCCTTTTCGGGGCGCGACGTTTAATCCAATTTTTTTTCGGTCGACACATAAAAGCAATCTGTCTTATTTCAGAAGCAAGGAGGCTGTTCAACTACTATTGCGAAACATCTAACGAGATAACAAAATGTATTCCGTTAAAAAGATTAATGTTTTGTTGATATTTACCTAAACGCCAAACATTAGGTTTAATTGAAATACTAAATTAAGTAAGTACTGCAGCTATTTATTTATTTAGTAAGTTTATTGTACATGCACACAAATATGGTGAGAGAAGAATTAGGATAAAATCAAATATAAATGAAATTAAAAAAACTAATACCCGACTACAGAAAAAATCATCTGAAAAGTATAAAAATAAGCAATTATTTTTACATCACTCAATTCCAATCACACATTATTTAGGTATAGTATTATGCAGGTTATAGCCGTAGTCGCATGCCGCGATAAATTGTTACAGTAAATATTAAGTTATTTTCTAAGTTTTTCTGTATGTTTTACTTTGGTGTGCAAATAAAGAGTATTCTATTTTATTCAATTCTAAATTTAAAAATCTTTCTAACCCATTGGTTATCGATTTACCTATTTAGGTAGGTCGTGATCACAAAAGTCTGCATCTGTTTCTGATGCAACCTGACTGAGACCGAAACGTAAAGCAAAAATTAAAATATAAATCGAGTAAGTACTCGGTAAAAATATGTAATAGACGAATGATAGACTTACGAATAATGCAGTACAGATAGTGTTGAATTATCAATGCCAGTTTTTTAATATTCGGTATGTAATCCAAATTACTTGCAACACATAGATAACTATCGCAAATACCGATACGCACTAATCATTCGATAAATTGTGATATATCGTAATAAATACGTAGGTTTAATAAAATATTTACATTTCATCAACAATCGAAAGACTTCCACTGCTGAACAAAGGGAAGAGAGGGGTTGCCATAATACCCACGCCACACAGGCCTCTTGGACACCAAATACATTTGATTTTCGCTAAAACATGAATGTGTTTAAGAGAAGTATTTAATTTAAGATCTTGTTCTATTGTTAAGACTTACGAGTACGTATCTATCTACCAAATGGCTACAAGCAACGACACACTATCTACGTACTGGCTACAAGCAACGACACACTATCTACCTACTGGCTACAAGCAACGACACACTATCTACCTACTGGCTACAAGCAACGACACACTATCTACGTACTGGCTACAAGCAACGACACACTATCTACCTACTGGCTACAAGCAACGACACACTATCTACCTACTGGCTACAAGCAACGTCACACTATCTACCTACTGGCTACAAGCAACGACACACTATCTACCTACTGGCTACAAGCAACGACACACTATCTACGTACTGGCTACAAGCAACGACACACTATCTACCTACTGGCTACAAGCAACGACACACTATCTACGTACTGTCTACAAGCAACGCCACACTATCTACGTACTGGCTACAAGCAACGACACACTATCTACCTACTGGCTACAAGCAACGACACACTATCTACCTACTGGCTACAAGCAACGACACACTATCTACCTACTGGCTACAAGCAACGACACACTATCTACTTACTGTCTACAAGCAACGACACACTATCTACCTACTGGCTACAAGCAACGACACACTATCTACCTACTGGCTACAAGCAACGACACACTATCTACCTACTGGCTACAAGCAACGACACACTATCTACCTACTGGCTACAAGCAACGACATACTATCTACCTACTGGCTACAAGCAACGAAACACTATCTACCTACTGGCTACAAGCAACGACACACTATCTACCTACTGGCTACAAGCAACGACACACTATCTGCCTACTGGCTACAAGCAACGACACACTATCTACCTACTGGCTACAAGCAACGACACACTATCTACGTACTGGCTACAAGCAACGACACAAGCAACGACACAAGCAACGACACAAGCAAGAGAAAGGAACAGAGCTATAAACTGCGTATATCTGCGTGTACAAAAATTTTGTGCAAAAATTTGCCATATGAACAATCAAGCTTTACGTAGTGCATGCGCAGCATACCTATAGTTATCGTTTTAACGTATGTATCTTACTTGTGCAAATTAAAAGCAATAAACTATTAAAAAAAAACGGCTTCAAAGAAAATTATCTAAAAAGCATAAATTAACAAAAATATATTGAAGTCGGTGCCAGCTGGTGCTGAATGCTTAGTGAACATGATGGGCTAGCACCGACTTCAATATACATATTTTTGTTATTTTATGCTTTTTAGATAATTTTCTTTGAAGCCGGTTTTTTCATTAGTTTATTTATAACTTTTTAGTGTATTATTTTACTAAAACAGGCATCAACACTATCACGCAAATCTAGTTGATCTCTTAAACTACTGGACCAATTTTTATGAAACTTGTACTTGTTTCAAGTTAGGGACAACTTGAAAAATGCTCAAACTCTAGGAAAAAGAATTTTCGATTCTGAGAAATCCGCGGATAAACCTACATACATACATATATACATACACTCGTGAATTTGGTAAATTTGTTTAGAAGCCCACATAGACTAACATGTATGAATATTACGCATTTTTATTAATATTACATACATACGCGTCGTATAGAGTACCTTCGTTTAGAAGCCGGTTAAAAATAAGATTGACCATCTGGCCGTCTTATAAATTGTTCACAATTAAAGTTTAGGCTATCACTCGCTAGAATCTAAACGTAGAAGCATCATTTCTAAATGGAGACAAGAGTTGCAGACACTTATAAGTATATTCATTACATTGTATGTACACGTATCTATAGGCTACTTCCATCTGTCTCCTCGCTAAATTAGATAAGTGCTGGGTACTATACGCTTGTTCAATTACTTCCTGTAACTTTATTTAGGGACTTGCCTGACGTTCGCTCGTGGATGTAATTACCATAAATATCAAAGAGGAGACTATAATAATATCCTGGGATTTTCCACTCACGGTCATCTGATCCCAAACTAAGCAGGATATCTTTTATCATCCAACTTTTATTTTTTTCTATTATTTTCCCTGACATATTAGACTGGTATCGTCTACTCTATACGAAAATATTACTGTGTAAAATAACGCTTGAAGCGTAAAACTACGTTTGAAGCGTCAAACTTGATAGGCATACACCGACAGCGTTTTATTAAGATCTTAAGACGCGTAACGTGATATACATATGTATTTTTGTGGATAACGAGAATGTTTTATGCTACGGTAAATTTAGTAAAACCCTTTGAGGAATTGGGCCCGGCAGGCGACGTGTCAAGAGATCAACGAATACAACAGCGCGCACTCTACGTCAAGACGTCAACGCACTTTTTACCCGACTGTAGCAGAAAGAGCGTAATGTTTATCGGGTGTATGTATGTACAGCAACTCGTAGACTCGACTCTACTCTTTTCAATTTGAAATATTCCCTATTTCCTTGATGATTTATATTCGTACATTGTATTGTTATATTCGTCTTAGTTGTAAATAGAATGGCTGTTATTAAAAAAAATGAAATAGTTGTAGTTATTCTGGCGACACAGTGGCAAATCCTCGACTTCGACTGCCTAAAGCATTAATCCCGACTTTTCATAGCTTAACATACATAAACCTTATAGAGTCCACAGACCACTATGATGAACACATGAACTAGCAAGAGCCGACTCACGAAAAGATCTAGCTGGTCAACAATCATTTGTGTGGATTTCGTATGGAACATACCAACGAGCATTTTAAATTTAAATGCATTTTATTCACGCTAAATGGAGCACAAAACTAGGACTAGTCCTAATAAATTTTTTATGTATAGCCTATTTGAAATTCAGTGGTTTATTATGATGTTCGTTATATTAATAAAATAAGGCGGACTCCTATAATAATAGCACGATGCCGTGAGTACCACGTAATTGTGGAAAGGTATTAAGCAAAAGTAGACCAATATTAAAAATAAATACACGTTTATTAACCTTGGATTGGAATAGTGTTCATAACTCTCAATGATTAAAGAGTTTTAAAATATTTAAGAACATCAAAAACGTTAACATAATTATAAACATAATCGCAAGTAGGTCTCGACCTACTTACTATGCCTATGTCTATTCGTTTACGAGCGAAGAGATTTTGTGCGCGCTGTACGGAAAAGTTTATCATCAACTAGCGACCCGCCCCGGCTTCGCACGGGTGCAAAGTAAAGGATAAAAAAATGGTTATTGTGGGTTATCCCTAAGAGATAAAGATATACCGTCGCGGACTTTTTTGTAGACCTAGACCTTGTTAAGTTGTACAATACTGTAGTACATTATTGTTATCTATCTCATAGGGTTCATCCAGCGATTGCAATGTAAGCGCAAAAAAAAAGTGTTTATTTACATCACATTAGAAATCTCTAAAATGATCAGTGTTTCTCTACTATATTATGCATTGTATTGTATTGCATATGTATTGTACATATAATCCTTCCTCTTGAATCACTCTATCTATTAAGAAAAACCGCATCAAAATCCGTTGCGTAGTTTTAAAGATCTGCATACATTGGGACAGACAGACAGCGGGAAGCGACTTTGTTTTTACTATGTAGTGAAGAAGGTAAACTCATATAAAATATTTAATTATTTACTACAACTTCTTTCGTAACACGATGATATACTGTTTGTTACACTTTATTATTTACGAAACAAAAAAGACGATTCCGTATAAAGCCAAAGCGACTATTTCGTAATCTGTGGCCTAAGCCTAAGTACTATAACATTCTCATATAAATATCTGTGGATATTACGCAATCCCTAAAGGTACTTGGACACGCACGCTACTTGTGCGTGTCGTCTATACCTTTTTTTCGGAAACAATGAAGGAATTTTCTACTGGATTGCTCAAATAATATATTTTAGTACTTATTTAATAATAATTGATTACATATAATAATAATTTTATGCAAGTTAGTGATGAAACAGACGATAATTTCTTGCGGTGCACAGTACTCACTTATAGAGGGAGAGTTATAAGTAAGTTATCGGTAGTAGACCGGCCTTAGCGAGAAAGATTTTAATTAAAATCTTGTTACACCTGCAGGCTTAGCACGATTTGCCAAGACTTCGTAATCTTGACAGTTCGGTGTGGAGTATGACGTAGTTATCGAGCTAGCTAATACCGAAAATGACGTTTCTACGTCGATATCTACGTCATACTCCACACCGAACTGTCAAGATTACGAAGTCTTGGCAAATCGTGCTAAGCCTGCTGTAATAAGTCAGCAGAAACGTGCGCACGTACGCAAGTTTCTGCTGTCTAAATATAAAAATATTTGGTAACGGCAACACCCCTAATTTCGTGTATAATACAGTAAATTACAAATTTCACTATGATAAAATTCCTGAATGTGACTACACTTTATTTTCATAATATATTTTGTATGGTTACTGCATAATTTAAAATTTGTTGTTGTTGGCAGTAGACGTGATGTTAGTTTTTGTATGAAAAAAATAATCAAAATATGCTCTACGGCCTATAAAATAAATTTATAATCTCTAATAAATAATCTCTTTGGGTACCATGTATCTGCTGAGCAGTCTTCAACAAGAAACTAGTAGTAGTAAGATAAATATTACTATGATTTATATTACTGAATAACTTGTTGCAAATGCGGTTGTATTGATCGTGAGGTTCGAGTTCAATGCATGGTCAGATTATTTGGTTTTCTGTCTGAAACTTTTTAGTAACACTGCGTTGTTTCGTTAAGGTTACACAGTTAATCAGTTAATGCTACCATCAAAAGATGCCGCATAAAAAAGTTCTCAAATAAAATGTATTGATTCTGTATTCGTCCTTCAGACGAAACTATTGTCTTACAAATTCTATGTAGATGACGCAAGCTGTCCTCTGCCTTTCTCCCGCACATATCTCTTGTCCTAAGTTGTAGACTCACTCCGAATGACGCTGTTAACTTTCTTCATACTAATAAAAGTTTATAGATAAATGTATAAATAAGTATAGTTGGAAAGTTGTATGACATTACAACACAAAAATTCTTCTGGATCTTTTATGCGATTATATCCATTAAAAATTTCGCGCACCGAGGGTTCCATACTTTTTTGGTGGTGGTAAAATTATTTTACTATTCGTCACACCTCAGATAGTAATAAGTTTGTGTGTGGAGGTTTTTTTTTAGGATAACTAAACCACTGTACGACTTAGAAGCATTATTTTATTTTTCCCTTAAAATATAGATAAATATTTACTGTCCAGAATTATTTCAAGGGTTCCTTTTTTACCTTTTAGGTATGGAACCCTGAAATATGCAAAAAGATTATAAACAAAAATTATGAATACATTTTAGGTTTATTTTAAAATAAAAACCTTCGCAAGCGCAGTTTGCTAGGTCTCTTATATCCCTTCGGAGTCGCTGGACGCTCGGGGTGTGGGCCCTTTGAGCGTCCATTGAGTACGGCGGCGACTCCGAGGAGGACGGCGGCGGGATTGCGACCCCCGTCCCCGTGAGCACCGTGACTGGTTCCCGGGGGGCTACAATGCGCCCCCCGGCGGCGGGCTCAAAGGCAAGGCACTGAGGGGCCCCTGGTGCAGATCCCACCGGAGAGTCCTGGGGTCCCCCCTCTCATGTGCCGATGCGACAGCCGCGGGGGTTTTAGTGGGTAAGAATCCCACATACCCCGGTCGAGCCCCACAGCTCCCGGGGATCTTTGAAAGATTTCACCCGCGTAAAAAAAAAAAAAGGTCTCTTATATCACGGGCTTTTGTTTCCTTACCGTCGCACTTACGTTCGCAATCATTAATACAGTTCTTAAAATAGGATTATATTGACACTTGGAGCCAATGAATACTTTATACTCTGATAGTGAAGAGTTATGAGTATATGAGAGTATTCGAGCCTGAGGTGCGTGGACGTATCGGTATGGCTAAGGGTGCCATGACACAGCTGCAGAGTATATGGAGAGACAGGAACATCACCTTAAAGACCAAAACCAAGCTGGTATATTCTTTGGTTTTCTCCATTTTCCTGTACGGGGCGGAGACGTGGACACTCAAAGCGGCTGATCGCAGACGGATTGATGCTTTTGATATGTGGTGCTGGAGGAAAATGCTCCGGATTCTCTGGACTGCAAAAAGAACCAACGTGTCGGTTCAAAGAACCAACGTGTCGGTTCTTAAAGAACTAAAGATCAAGAGATGACTGTCATCCATCTGTCTGAGTACTTCGGTCACATAGCTCGCGAAAATCCTGACAGCTTAGAAAGGTTAATTGTTCAGGTAAGATCGAAGGAAAAAGGCCACGGGGACGTTCGCGGACACGTTGGTCTGACCAGATTCGCGCCACTCTCGAAACCCCAGTGCACGTAGCGTTCCATGATGCCTCGGATCGTGTGTGGTGTGTGTATCAATTATTGTACCAGTTAGTAATAAAGTATCTGTCGATAGTACAACACCTTTTTACTCATCTCTCCCGCGTTCCCGCGTCGTATATTATAGTGATAAGTGGAAAACCGTCATCCGAAGCAAACTATTATCTGCATCCGTAACAACAGATCACGACCCTCAGAATTGAGGTATCGACGCGAGGAGGAGGAGTGAAGAGTATAAAGTATTAATAGATATCGATTATCTCGTAGGTACTCAATAATGAAAAATAAGCAAACGGCTCTTAGAGTCAAATTAATTACATCAAAAAATGGCTCAATTCGATAACTAATTAACGATAACTGCTGTTTGTGAGTGCTGCACTTGAACTCCATTCTACATCATTATGTTTAAAAATGTCGTAATTTTACATTTACGTAAATTAAGATTATTAATTAGCAGATGCTAAATCTGGTGACAAAAAGCAGTCATTGTGACAACAATGACTGCTTTTTGTCACCAGATTTAGCCGATTTAACACCATGCATACAAGTAGTTGACAAACTACTTGTATACATGGTGTTAAATCAGCCGTCCAATCGCATCCTACATCAGCGCCCTAACAATGGAACATTCTCTGCGCCTACCCAGCGGAACGTTGACTACCGTACAGATAGCAGAAACATTAAAAATGTTATCTAAACTTATCTATTACACAGGTGAAATCCCCGAATCAATATTGAGAACTTAGACAATTTACATTTAATCTAATATCATCAAAAGGTTTAATAGTTTTTTGTACAAGGCCCTGGTAATTTAGTTTTTAAATTCTTACACTGATTAAGCTACAGTTGAGCTATAAAGGCTTTGATTATAGGAATCTTACATAATCCGGGCGAAGTCAGGGCAGACGGTGTATGTTATTGTCACGCAAATTGGTATTGGGGTATTTCTGGCAAATTCGCAGCAATCACATCTTTGGTAACCTATAAACTATATGGGACCTAGTGTGTAAAGCGCTATGTATAATTTAAGAGCTAATTTAACTGATCGGTGAAGCTTTAGTTTTATTTCGTTGGGTCTACAAGAAAATAAAACCCAACTTGTCAAAATTTAATCTAAACGAAAATATCCGTATACATTGCCAGAACTCCATTATATTTTTATTGCACTGAGACCGCTATAAAAAAATCATGGGCTATTGTAGAGGCGGGGCGCGGACGGGCCAGATTGCGGTGTGCGCACGCGCCGTCACTTCCGTTTGTAGCGCTCATTGTGCCCTCTAGCGAACAGGAAGTACTCGATACCATCTATGTTATACCGTACCTTGGTGCACTTATGGCACTTACTGGCGTAACGTGAGTGCTATGCTTTATAAGCTTTAGCTTTATATGCTTTATGTCTGAGGGTGAAAAACACAATGGTTAGCGACGATCGTGATATGATAATATGCATTTCCTCAATGGCTTATTAAAAAACAAAGAATATCACCTTTTTTTTTTTTGACGCGGGGGAAATCTTCTAAAGATCCCCGGGAGCTGTGGGGCTCGACCGGGGTATGTGGGATTCTTACCCACTAAAACCCCCGCGGCTGTCGCATCGGCACATGAGAGGGGGGACCCCAGGGCTCTCCGGTGGGATCTGCATCAGGGGCCCCTCAGTGCCTTGCCTTTGAGCCCGCCGCCGGGGGGCGCATTGTAGCCCCCCGGGAACCAGTCACGGTGCTAACGGGGACGGGGGTCGCAACCCCGCCGCCGTCCTCCTCGGAGTCGCCGCCGTACTCAATGGACGCTCAAAGGGCCCACACCCCGAGCGTCCAGCGACTCCGAAGGAAGAATAGCACCTACCACAACTCCCGTTGTGTGACCGTAAGAGGTGACTATGGGAAAACAAGAAGATGGGCAGCAGCATCTTTCTATTGCATTACCTACCACCTTTACTGCGATCCCCAAGAAGTCTGCCAAGCGTGCGGTTTTAGTCCTTTTTTCAGCTGTTAACGTCTTCCGGCTGATGATGATGAATAAAGATTTCATTAAAATAACTCAATGCAAAGCGCATTCAAAAAAGTTTCACCCAAGCCTTCATAGTTAGATATAGGCGTCCACAGAACTCTTCAGCCCCCCTAGACAATGTAACATTCTACAATCGTTATCGCTATTAAAAACTATAAAAATGTATAAGAATGACATAATTATGTCATCGAAAAATCACGTGACAAATTATAGGGAATTGACACCGTTAGCGAATGAAGAAATAGATTTGCTATGAAGCGATTGCATCTTGTCTAGGAACTCAGTTCTTTTACTGTGCGCCCTGCATACATGATCTTATGAATCTAAATTTATGCCAGCCGTATTCCGTCGCATATCCGAAGTTGACATTAGATAGGTCGGGACGGCCGACATCGCCAAGTTGTAGTATTTAATTGCATTGACACCAAACTGCTTACGTTTCTTATCAAATCTTTAATTTCATAGCATTAATAATAACTTATAAGATGGATGAGGTAAGATGCGTTTAGCTACGAATTTAAAGGTATGACTTGAATATGTAAATTTTTACGAGAGTGACTATTTGATTTCATCTTAAGTTTGCAAGTTTAATTAAGCAAGTGTTGAAATACAATTTTTTGTCTGAGAATGTGTGGATTTGGGTTTGTAACGCTTTAATACATTATAGAAAACAAAATGCTTATTGCGGAGCATTCGAGTGTCTAGTATAACGATGGCTATGAATGATGGCTAGAAAAACTAATTGGAGCGTTGTTCCGGACTCACGGTGTGTTTCGCAGCTTACCCTTTGTTATTGGAAAGCGTTTATTTTGTTTCCTTTCGTTGATACAAATTGACCAAATTGTACTGCGATTTATGCGAATCGTGAATGAACGGATGCACCGAGGTACGACTGAACAATAATAAACATACGTTTCCTGAAAATACTGCTTTGTTACAATTCAAGCCGTTGAAGTCAATCCTGGAATGCAATGCCCATTGTTACCTATTTCATTTGCAATATTTATCCAATCTACGTGAACGATACTGAGAGGCATTATAAGATACCATTATTTATGACAATTCAAATGGATCTGAGATACTCCTAATACAGTGTGCTCACTTTTACCACAAATTAAAAGCCTACGCCTTCTGACCGAGGAAAAACTTTCACCGACAAATATGATTTTATGATAGTAATCCGATCATCACAATATTTATGATTGAATTTATTTAAAGTTAGTAAGACTATTTCTGTGATTTTATAAGTTTTTTAAAAACATTAATCCACCCATTACTATGTGTTTAAGTCCATGTATAAGTCTTTATATAACCTAAATACTTTACAAATATCGCAGACAATCAATAAATCGCCTTTTTGCGTTTACGTTAGTGCCGAATTGTTACGCAAACGACAAGTGTCTGCGGCCAACAACTAGAAAATATGTGTATCGTATAAAGGGTCGCCGTGTACATTATTATAATTTTACAACTCATTTTTATTTTCTCTTCTAGCAAAATAAGGCCACTTAATCCTACGCGTCTTTGCGGTTATATTTTGTTGGAATTGTTATGAAATTAGTTGTCATTAATTAATGGCATAATATAGCACCGAGCAATCTGTTTTATTGATATAAATCATATCAATAATACAGCGTATATCTTGCAATGTACTGTGCGAACAATAATGCGTGTATGATAGTATATAGAGCGTTACATCAAGAAAGATGACAACGTAAAATCTCTAAACCGCAAAAATACTAATTACTTAAATTCCCCACGTATGTTGTGTAATAGCGATGTGCTGTAATATTAAATGCGCAGCGTATACTGCTTGTGATGTGTGGATACGCGATAAGCTGAAGATAAGAGTGACGTAAAAGATTTGTACTTTTGATATTCCCATTGTTCGGAGCTACGCTGAGAGCAGTTTACAAGCCATTTCTATTTCATCTACTGAGCCCTAATTGCACAGACTAGTAAGAGATATGCCCTAATTGTTAATGTTTAATGTTTTTTTCAATATTAAAAGCCAGAAATTGTACGCGTCAGTAGTCAGTACGCGTCACTTCAAAATTCATAACAAGTAGGTTCATTATAACGGTATAAACGAAAATTCGTCGACAAGATTTGAGCAAGATCTGAAAATGGTCATAGAGAATTAGGGCCGTGGGGACGTACCACCACCTCTAGTAGCAGTATTATTATCATCTTACTTGACACGAGGTAGAGACGTCAATATACGTAGTTTCACAGAGTTTATAGCTCTGTCACTTTCTATTGAGAAGGTAAGGTGACAATTATATTGCTATTAGAGGTGATATGTGTCTAAATTCCATACAGAAGCAAGTTAGGTGCTTCTGTATGGAATTTAGTTTAGAATATTATACGCAAAAATATCATTCATTCACTACTGCTTAAGGTTCCCTTTTTGGTGCCGTGGCTCAATTTTGTTTATGTGATGAACTTGAAGCATTGTTATTGTTTGTTGCATTGCATCATCTGAGACGTAAATATTAAAACATCCTGAGCCTATTAATCACTCCAGCTTCAGCGCATCGGTGGTTCGGAACACAGTAATGTTGTACGGATGGTAAACTGGACGGTTTCTTGCCTAAGGACTTAACACACAGAAACAATACTAAACTATACACTACTACTTACTAGAGTACAATAAAACGTTTTTGAAACGCTAGATTTCAGTGGGACTACGGCTCCTAGAGACGCGGTGAAAAGATTTATAAAATAATAGTAGGTATACCAAAGTTCCTAGATAGTACAGTTATGCCAAATTGGCAACTTTTATCTCGTAGGAGTTTGCGTCACAATTATTAAATTGTGGGTGGACGATGAGTGACGTCAGTGGGCAATCTGGCAACTGATTGCTGGCGTTTGTATTAACAATGTTGTGATGGTTTTTTTGTAGTTGTTATAATAATTACATACATAGCTCCGAATAGGTACTTTACGGACTTCGACCTTGGTGGTTTTAAACCAGTCGTTGGAGTGTTGTCTCTAAATCAAGCAGTCATATTGTATTTGGTAGAAGCATAACCACATCGACAAGTGTTAACATTTTACGTATTGTAACAAACTATTCGGAATAACGTGTCACTTTAGGTCAGCCGTATTAGATTTACTAATCAGTCTATTTAAAACTCACATCGTACATCGGAAATATAACGTACACATTACGCGCTTCATCAAATTGCAATTTCACACCATCTATAAATAATAAGGAAGGAAGTATTGCTTGCCGTGAGATAAAGGCCTCTCTCATAGCGACGCGGAGCCAAGTGAGACGCGTATAATACTATGACATGATATGCGGAATGGAGACGTGGATTTTCTCACGTATAGTTTGAGAGGTGACTCCTTTGGCCGTTTCCGTAGAGGATTGAGAGTTGGGTCCTTTGATGGATTGCTTGATGTGTCCTTTAGCGGTTTTTCTGGACGATTTTTGGCAAACTTCATGGAGCGAGATGGGCTCCTTGACAGTTTCCGAGGAGAAATGCGCGACATATCACGTCAGGTGTTTTTCAGAGCAGAGGAACGCTAGTAATCAACAACTACATAGCCATAAATCGTATTCCTCAGATAAAAGAGAATAATGCTGAAGTAATAGTAATAAACAGTATCACTTAATTAATATAAAACTATTTAAAAAAAAAACCGACTTTAAAGTAAATTATCTAAAAAGCATAAAGTAACGAAAATATATTGAAGTCGGTGCTAGCTAATCATGTTAACTAACACTATCAACAGCTGACACCGACTTCAATATATTTTCGTTATTTTATGCTTTTTAGATAATTTACTTTGAAGTCGGTTTTTTTTTTTAATAGTTTAACACTTTTTAGTGACTTATTTTACCATGATAGGTACCAGCACTATCACGCAACTCGAACATCTACGTTACAGTAACATACTGAAAACATAAAAAGTTTATATCTCTTAAACTACTGAACCGATTTTGATGAAACTTGTACTCTACCCTAAGTTGAATAATATTCTAACTATTGCAAAAAGGATTTTCAAAATCGGACTTGTAGTTTCTGAGAAATCCGCGGACAAACCTACATACATATGTATGTATGTAATATATGTATGTAAGTATGTATGTACATACTTACATACATACATACATACACTCATAAACTATATTACTATATTATTAACATAAATTAATATTACGCATTTTTATCAATATTACATACATACGTGTCGAATAGAGAACCTTCTTTTTGAAGCCGGTTAAAAATGTCATAAATTTGGTAAAAGCAAAGATTTTGCTTATGGTTGAAGCAAGAAGCTTAGGTTGAAACTATTAGAAGGAGTTGCGCTAAGATAAATAAATAATATTGAAAAGTGATTTCTTACTTGACCCCAATGTAAATGTTTCAGCTCAATGTTATATATAATTAAATTTTAGTATTATTTGTGGCAACCAGTCTAACATTACGTTAATAAAAAAAACTTAGATATTATCAGATTTAAATTAAATTATGCAAGTTTAATGAAATTTAAATCCCTTAATTTTATGCTCTGCAATATTTTAATCTAAATGGGAGGTTGCCATTTGGTTAATCTTAGTAAAATTTGTTTTATGTAAATCTAAAGTAACCTTTAATAGCAAAGTTTAGAGCAAAGTCAAACAAGAGTTTGACTTTAAATTCTAGATAAAGTCCCACAAAAGATGTAATATTTTATGGGAGAAAAATTTGTGCAGTATTACAACACCGTATGACTTTGGTGAGGTTTGGTGTTCCGAATTTGTGGGATCAAAAAGTTCACCAAACTAATTAGAAATCTGTTATTTTTAGACATTTACCTATGAAATGATAATCTTTCTTAATTTATCTGATGTGTTTTTACAATATTTTACTACACAGTACGGCCACAGTATAAATATGTATACAGTATGGAAGCTACCTACAAACGCTCGAAACGGCACACTCACACAAACATGCGCGTCGACGAGAGTTCTAAGCGAATGTCGCGATGCCGTCAGTTGTGCGTGCCGCGAAGTTAGTCTCCGCGATCTTTTTAAAAATTCATCAAAACCGAAGCTATCGTACGAGTATTTTAAATTGCCTGCTGATTTTAAAAGGTAAGAATGATAGGTATATTGTTATTCTTATATTATTGTATCGTTATATTATATCTGGTCTGTGTGATCGATCATAATGAATTCGTGAACTTATTTTTAAATCCAGATTGGCGGCTTTTTTATTAACACAAAAGTAAATCAAAGATGGCGGTTGCAATAATTATCAACAATTTTGTTATGGTTGTAGTTTTCGTGGTTTTCCGGGGTGTTATAGCGGATAATGCTGCCAAACTGTAAATCCAAGATGGCGGCTACATGTTATCAACTATTTTGTCATGGGTATCGTTTTCATGGTTTTCGAGGGTATTGAAGCCGCTGGTGCTATCAAATCCAAGATGGCGGCCGCAATAAAATTTTAACTTTTTCGTCACTTTTTTTTACTTTTTTTTTCCTATCGCATAATATTTAAACACTATTTGAAATCCGCATTTAGATGTAATAGCATTTAGTTGTAATAGTATACCTACAGTGTATTTATGAATAGACTAAGGATAATTATAAGATCACTTTTAGCCTAATTTTTCAATCTGATGAAATCATTTTTTTTTTTTCATTTCATGTTCCTGCTTCTCAATTTCTTGTGGTCACTTTCAATTGCTTGTGTTGTTTTTATTAATTGTAAAACCTGTGTCCGGTGTATGCTGTTGCTCTCCGACGCACTCTAGCTGACGGGTATCCACGGAAGTTCAGCGTCGTTGTGCCAGCTAGGAGCAACGACACATGCTGTGTGGATAACCTCTCAACGGCATTCTAATTATTAGTTTAAGTGTACTAAGTAGGCTAGTTACTGTACAAGATGTCGTTGAATAAATGTTTTTCTTTCTTTCTTTTTTCTTTCTACTTTTTCGTTACGTCTTAATGACAAAGTTTAAGATCTATAGTTCTAGAAGTTACTGTATGTTCAAGTTATTAAAAAAAATTAAGGTGTCAACCCTATCGCTTCCATGGAGTGTAGGTAATTATTTCGTCAACTAGGCTTAGTTTCCAAACTGTATCCATATTTTAACTGTGGTACGGCATAGTTTCGATGTTTTTTTTTTGCTGTGACCAGACGTGCGCTCCCGATCGTGGCTCGCGATCACTTATATACTATTCTTATCTATGACTGCGGGTCGAATCATAGCACTTTGTGTTTTCATATTCCTCGTGCCCGGCGTCATTTGTTAGTTCCGCGCGTCATATCTATTTCTTTTATATGATCTAAGCCTGCCCACGATTCAAGCTACGAACAAATCAATACTCTAATTTTATCCGTAGTTTAGGCGAATATTTCTAAGACTAAAAGGTATAAAATAAATTACAGGTTTAAAAAACTAAAAATACACACTTTTATAAGGACTACTGCACTAAAAAGCAATAAATAAATTATCGAAACCGTTCTTTCTTTCTTTCTACCCCGTGCTTGTAATTTATGGATTATACTAGCTGACCCGCGCAGCTCCACCCGCGCTTTTATTACATTTTGCTCGTCTGTCTTTCCCTCCCACTTCGGTCCTCGTCACACTCCCCCTCTTCCTCTCCCCGTTGTCCCTTCTCTGAACCCTCTCCCTCTCTCTTCTCCCAACTTGCTCCACCTAACTCCCCCGATCCCTCACCCCATCACCCCCTCCTCAAATCCCCTCTCAGTCTCTCTCCTCTCTTGCACCCTCCTCTCGTTCTATATATCCTCGTCAATCATGTTATAAGCGGCATAAAATATACTTTATGACCAGACCTACCCGATATGCACACAAAATTTTATATTAATCGTTTTACCCATCAATTTAATGACCTTACCTAACGTTGCTTAACCTTAACTTACCGAGATAAAAATTATCCTATGTCCGTTTCCTGGTTCTAAGCTAACTCCCCACCAATTTTCAGCCAAATCGGTTCAGCCGTTCTTGATTTATAAATAGTGTAACTAACACGACTTTCTTTTCTAAATATAGATAACTAGCTGACCCGCGCAGCTCCGCCCGCGCTTTAATTACATTTTGCTCCCCTTTGCTCCCTACTACCTTGATTTATCTCTCTCCATCTCTCTCTCTTATAAGAAAAATCTAATTCTATGATATTTCTCTCCCCTCCCGCTATGGTCCCCGTCACACTTCCCCTCTTCCTCTCCCCGTTGTCCTCTCTGAACCCTCTCCCTCCTCTCTCTTCTCCCCCCTTGCTCCACCTAACTCCTCCGATCACTCACTCCATCACCCTCCCCTCTCCTTCTCTTGCACCCTCCTCTCGTTCTATATATCCTCGTCAATCATGGTATCAGCGTCATAAAATATACTTTATAACCTATTCTCAGACCTACCCGCAAAATTTCATACATATCGGTTCACCCATCTATTTAAAGACCTTGCCTTATGTTGCTTAACCTTAACCTAGCGGCATGAAATATACTTTACGACCTATTCTGAGACCTACCCGAAATGCACACAAAATTTCATACAAATCAGTTCACCCATCAATTTAATGACCTGGCCTTGTGTTGCTTAACCTTAACCTAACGGTATGAAATATACTTTATGACCTATTCTCAGACCTACCCGATATGCACGATGGGTGAACTGATTTGTATAAATCATACAAATCAGTTCACCCATCTATTTAATGACCTTACCTAACGTTGCTTAACCTTAACCTACCGGGATAAAAAGTACCCTATGTCCGTTTCCTGGTTCTAAGCTACCTCCTCACCAATTTTCAGCCAAATCGGTTCAGCCGTTCTTGAGTTATAAGTGAAGTAACTAACACGACTTTCTTTTATATATATAGATAAAGTTCTATAGTGATTGTATGTTCCATTTCACCGATAGATGGCGCTGTTCATAATGTAAATCACGCTAACATCGTAAATTACTGTCTAATGATATTCGATACTGAAAGTTTTTCGCGTCTTTTATTGTTGCGACTGTAATACAATACCTATACACTACCTGGACTTAGGGTTTCATTAAAATTTCATGAAACAACCCCCCCCCTGATCCCTGACCTTGAAGCGTTTTTTGGGAGCGCTGTTCATTGTGTGTAGTGTGAATTGTAATTGTTTATTTTATTGCGTTAGATCATTTCGAGTCATTTTAGGTCTTCTTTTAAATGAAATGAAATGGTATTTTTCTCTTGCCTATTTCTTTTCTAATCTAGTTTGGACTCGCTCGGGATTTCCAGATTTTAACTTTTCAAAGATATAATGTCATATTGCTATCAGCAAAGTACTTAGAACAATACAGAAATCTAATGAAAATGTCTTGGGTGTACCGGACCGGCTTACCCCTTACAAAAATTGACCCTTCGCGACTGCCATATCTTATGCAAAGTAAATGTCTGCTCAGTCCCTATTGTATATAGCGTAATAATACATAGCTTAATGATTAACTGATCAGTCTATAATTACCCTATTCACATACACAGGAAATTATGTGGTAATATGTGCAAGTAATGTTTCACTGCTTAGCCCCTATAAAACATAGCTTGATGTTTTATATACCAATTTATAGCCTGAATTTTACACAACACATCAGTGAAAGTCCTATCAAAATCCATCCACGGGTTTTCAAATGATACCTGGACAAACAGAACGACAGACAGACAGACAGACAGACAATAATTCCAAAAAAAATTGTTTTGGCCTCTATGTCGATAGTATAGTATCCCCACATAGAAATTTTGGAAAAATATTCAATGTACAGAAAAAGTGCTCTTTGAGTTTTATTATAGTATAGATTTAGGTGTAAAAGCGAGGGGCGCCTTTTCTGAATAACAGCTTAACATTTCTGTCAAATTTCAAGAACGCTAAGTATTTGTATTCACATGACAATCATTTGTAATCATTTACAGAGAAAAGGCGCCCCACGCCTTTACACATAAATATAATCCATAAATTACAAGCCCGGGGTAGAAAGAAAGAAAGAACGGTTTCGATAATTTATTTATCGCTTTTTAGTGCAGTAGTCCTTATAAAAGCGTGTATTTTTAGTTTTTTAAACTAGTAATTTATTTTATACCCTAACTTAAAAGCTCTTACACTATTATACAAATACTCTCAGATATGCTTATTGTTATGATCTCGTACTGCTTAATTAGATCTTTTGGTAAGATATAACATGTTTGGGAAAGCTTATCTCAACAAGAACTTTAAACGTGCGGATGGTTTTTATTTATCTAGCATGACAAATTTGATGAAATTTACTACTAGTTAAAAACAATTCACACTTTTAATGTGAGCTCTGTAAAACTTACTAATAATATTGTTAATAATAATAAACATTTTATTTCAGTCATTTTGTCCATAGTAAAACACAAATTACATACAAAACATAAATTATATTCTAAAACAATGTAAGCTACTTAAATGGTGCATTATGGGACAGTCGAACTGATCTGCAATGACCTTCAGGAGGCTATTAGAACTAGCCCACACCCTCTGCAGCAGCGACACAGCACGTTTGCGCCTGATTGCCGCAAAACAATCAGTATTCTAATGTGTTTTGTCATAATTTCCAATCGAGTTCTAGTAGTGATCGTAGTAAAACCTATAAGCCAGAGAGAAAGCTTGCTTATCGATGCCCGTATAGCGATCATTGTGTGTAGGTACGACATTTCACCGATGAGTTGACGTAGACACCATAGTTGACAAAACAAGACAAAAACATTTTATTTTGGCACAATCTTGAATTGCTGTATTTTTGAACGTTCTTATGAACCTATCTATCTAGTTTTAGTAGTTACCCAAGTGGTTAGAAACTAAGAAAGAGGGTTTGAATAGGATAAAGAAGAATGGGGACACGATATCACTATGCCCATTCTTCATCCACCTGCTTATGGCAGTTATCTTGTAATCATGCCACTTGCACAAAATCTGTAAGTCAAATTAATATTGTAAATCGCCAAGAAAATTTTGTTTATGTGTGTGTGTGTGTGTGTTTATGTGTTTAGTGGTGGACAGTTGCTTTTTATAGACAAACGGCATATATATTAATAATAATATTCTTTATTTGAACTGAATGGGATTGTAGTACATGAGAATTAAATAATTTATAGCTAAAACATTACACAATATGTAGATTCTACAATCAGACGATGGGAGCACTGCACTTCTAGCTAGGTTACTGAATAACCTGTGTTAAGGAATGCAGTGTGGATCCCCTAAAAATATATATAAACGAGATAGCTAGATGGGTTAATAATATATCCCATACTTACCTAATATTATAAGCCAAACACTTATGTATACGTACATTATTATTTCAACAGATATTACGCTTATTTCGTCTATCGCTCTAGCATTGAGATAGTCTTTTCATCCCTCCGTGGCCCAATTCCAGCGAAAATGGTAATACAAGGGCTCAACTCAAATCGTTGGTCTATAGATTGCGGTTCAATTGGATATAAGAGAAGTCCAATTTCAGTTGAAATAATCCTTATTATTCTGCAGTACGAATAATTTTTTTGGTAGGTCAGTAACACGTTTCTTTGAATTTCCGAAAAATTTAGTCTGGGTTGGCTGTGTTCTGTGATATAATATAATGCATGTATGTATGTGTAAATTGTGTAGCAATGTTATAAATGTAGTTTTTATTTCGTTTGTTTTATTTATAAACTTTATATCGATGTCTCATTAGAATATATCTTCATGCAGAACAGTGAAATAATTGTTTGAATAAAGCAAAATATTATTAGTCCTATATCTACGAGAATATGTAAATTCAACTAAGATTTTATTCAGATAGTTATATTTTTTTAAATACACACGCGACATGCGTCATATAACACATTACACACACCTCGACATCATAACAATATGTTGTTAGGGCTCCCGCACATAACTGCGAATTCGCATCGCATCGCAAATATCTGTGAGAAACAAATGCATTTTCAATACAAATATTCATTTGTTTCTCGCAGATATTTGCGACGCGAGGCGAATTCGCAGTTATGTATGGGAGCCCTTAGATGTGTCTGTCCAAAAATCATGAATGATGATTAATGACGTCATAAGCTTAGTAAAACCTCGTGACGGGTCATCTTAAGGCTGCATTCTTTAATGAATAAAATATTACATTGTGCTTACTATCTTACTGATTACCAATCATGGTTTATTATAACCACCGTGAGAAAGATTGATTGGTTTTACGCAAATAAAAAAACACGTTACAAAGAAAATTTTACACAAGAGATTTTACAGCTTAGAAAGACTTTTCAAGAAAGTTGCTGAAATGGCCTAAAGTACTGTAATTAATTGTTTTTTGAAACTGCTTAAAATAGCAATATTTAATGATTTCTGATACTTACGCGAATATTACACATTGAAATGAAACTAATTTTACGGATTATATCGCGGTTTATTTTTGATTTTAATTTCCCGACGTTTCGAATACTTTACAGCATTCATGGTCACGGGCGGACTGAGGTGGTAGCTGTCCATATGTCATAGTTGTCTTAGGGTACCCTCAGGTCTTCTAATTATTATTGTTAGTCCAATCTACGCAGAAAGAGCTTACAGTATCTTGAGGTCTTGCAGTGGAATGCTTGTCTTTGGATTTGACTATGAACAAAAGCGTATGCGTGATAAACATAGTCAAATCCAAAGACAAGCATTCCACTGCAAGACCTCAAGATACTGTAAGCTCTTTCTGCGTAGATTGGACTAACAATAATAATTAGAAGACCTGAGGGTACCCTAAGACAACTATGACATATGGACAGCTACCACCTCAGTCCGCCCGTGACCATGAATGCTGTAAAGTATTCGAAACGTCGGGAAATTAAAATCAAAAATAAACCGCGATATAATCCGTAAAATTAGTTTCATTTCAATAGCAATATTTTTTATATCCAAATGTATATCCCTACATACCTATATAACATGTTGCATAGTTTCATTCATGACACTGTGTTTCCGCACTAATCATAATACTCGATGTCTCTAACTATATAATATTTGTATGAGTTTGAATTGGCGATTAGTCAAAAATTTAAAAATTTCAGAATACCGCTCGTAAAGCTTCCAAATAGAAAATTCTTGTTTCATGACGACGAATGGCATAGTCGTTGGTAGTGGGCGTCAAATTATAAATAACAGCCCTCGTCGACTCGTTTTAGACTTGCTCAATGTCACAGCTTCGGGCTATGCGGTATTTTTACAAACCACATCGGGAACTAAACAAACAGCTTCCTAAACAACAAATCGTTTGGATGTAGAAGATGGAATTTATTCTACCAGTCAGGAAAAAATATTTTTGTAAAAATATGTTTAATCGGAATTTCTAAATATTTGGATGTGTAGAAGTTGAGTGAAAATGGAATAGAAAGATTTCATTACCATTATACAAACATACAGGTGAAGCTAATATGAACTCGGTTAAAAAGAATTTAAAAGTTGCACTACAGGCCAAGCACGACTTCCAGTCTTGACAGGTCGGTGTGGAGTTCGACGTAGATTTCAACACAGAAACGTCATTCCCTATAGAAAAATGGAAAATACTACGTCAGAGTGTCGTCATACACACACTTAGCTGTCAAGATTTGCACATCGTGTTAACCCTGATGATTCGTAAGACAAACCCAAATCAGTTTGTTACGAACTTCATCAAAGTTATTTTAACCATAACCTGGCATTCGCGATTGGGTTCTACTCCTGAGGTAGGCAATGTTAAATACGAGTATTTTCAATTTGTAAAGTATTATCGTGTTTATAATGAATACTCGTATGGTTCTTATTCTGAACGAAAGCAGTATCAACTGAAAACGTTCAAGAATACAATCGGGCGGAATGGCCGAGTGCAGCTATTAACTCGGCGCAGGATCGAAACGACCACTTGGGCACGTTTAGCCTGTTTCGTCCTAGAAAAGCTGTTTAAGACAATAGCCAATGAGAACCTTTCATACTTTCAGATCAATAACCTCTTGTTCGGACGCGAGCGGTTGACACATGAATAGAGAATGAAGCATCAGTTTCCCTCATCAAACCCATTGTCTGCATTTCTGTAACAATTGAATGTGGGATGTATATAACGTAATGGTTAGAGGCCATGTAGATAATTATAATGTCTCTATCGCAGATTTACATAGATGAGATGAAGGTTGAAGTTATTAGTAAATATACCCAATATACCCAAATATACCCAAAATTCAATCAACCCAAAGGAGTTGTTGCGTCATCAGAATACAGAATACAATAGGTGGTACAAAATCTGCTGTATCTGTAGTTCGTGGTTTAATCTTATCTCCGGATGCTAAATTCGTGACTCCTAATGTAATGTTGTATATTAGTACGACCCACTCGAGAAAGTTACGTTAGCGGTACAGACTGGAATGTTAATGGTTGGAGCAATTATTTTGGATGAACCTCGAGACGAGATGGGAAAGGTAGAACTTCATTAAAAACACATAGGTAGCACTACAATCGAAATGAATACACATGAAATTAGGGAATCGAAGATTCTTTTTCTCTTCGGTTAAGAAGGAATGGTAGTACATAAATGTATGAAATCCTAATGATATAATTTTTTTGCGTGAGAAGTGCTTCCGATTTTGGATTGCCGAATAAGGTCAGTCGCCATTAATTTTATTAGCCTGTTATGAATGGGTTGGCGTTATTAAATCCAGTCGCGTTGCGGACATGAAGGTGGACGTGACTGCCGGCGTGTGATGCTTGCTGAATGAGAATAAACTTTTACGATTCCCAACGACAACGCTGCATTTTGACCATTGCGATTTAATTTACTGCGACAAAAACATTAACTAACGGATTAGGTACCTATGATTATATTACTGCGATTAACATAAGTTTAAATATAAAACATAACTATGTTATTTAAGCGGTGACAGCGTAATTAATATGCATATCTTTTTTTGGAAGAAAATTACTGTTGTCCGCAAATAGGCGTTCAAAATTCATCAGCTTCTGAGGTTTTGAAGACCTACCTAGTAATCATAAAATAAAAATATATTAGATGTTTTGTGTAAACATATTATTATGTATTTTGCGTGAAGTAAACAACATTCGGTATAGCGATTTTATTGTTGATCGTAAATATATGGATGTTTACTTTGAACGGTACTTGATGGATTATTTGTTGATGTATTGAATTTTTTTTTTCTGTATTTATTAGGACATTTTATTAATGTTAGTTTAGCTTTGTACATTGCCTGTAGGTGTGTAGTTTCTTTACGCTTTTTGCTATAAGTTGACATATCATCCCATGTCACGTCAGATTTTTTTAAGCATCTTCATGATATGATAAGCATATCATTGGTAAGCGACATGCTTGTCCGTGAGACTTTTGTTGTGGAGTCCAGTAATCTTCCTAGCTACAATACTGAAAGAGATAAATGTTTACACACTGCTGCTTCTTGCCCGTTTGACAGGAGAATAATTATCTATCAACGGGACAGTATCCTACTCAGTCCTCCTGCACAAATAATACTAGTACTCTACTAGATAGTAAAATTATTGCGAGGTAACTCTAAAGTCCATAGCCAGTAATTACTACTGTGTAGTAGAATCTGAATACACAGGTTTTATTCAAATATTTAAAATTTATAATAGAAATAGTTTATCGTAATAATTATAATCATAAGTATAAATAAAGACACCAAACAAATTAAGATTCGTCATTGCACCTACCAACGCGAGTGAACGACCGACCGAATCCCACGTTGTTGTTTTTATAATAACCCCACGTCTATCAGATTGCAAATACGTGACGTAAAACAATATTTCAGTAAGTGTAAAATGAATATGGACAGTTGGTGATTGAATAAGTGCGGTCGTTAATTTATGGGACGCCAGACGCATTCTCCATACTCGATGCTAATAAAATCCTAACAAAAGCAGACTAACTAAGTGACCCTTTACCAATTGAAGCAATGGTTAACATTGTCTAAAGGGTCACTACATACGAGGGCCACTCGACATAGAGGGTTCAATATGTCCAAGTGAATGAAATTAGGCCGGTCATCCCTGACAAAGCAAAATAAATGAAATACCAAATTTATATGAAACTTTCTAAAAAAGATTCTGTGTGCAAAGGTAAACTTGGTAAATCTTTCATACTGATATTATCTGACCGTGATCCATTTTAGTAGGGTGAAACAGACACCACTCGCTAAGAATAGCCAACGATTATGCAAACACACTCGATTAGATAAATAAAAAAAAGATTATTACATACAGTTTTTCTTTACATTAATTGCGTATTAAATCAAGAAATCAGCTAATCTAATCTTCTACCTGAAATACTTATTGCAAAACCAATACATGACAAATGCAGTAGGTACTCAGCAGTATGTGTAATGCCAAGTTAACACGATGAGGGGAATGAACTCCGTTCGGTCAATATCAAAGTTGAATTCAAATAGCCGCCTACTAACGACCAACTCCATGATGTGAAGACATCCATATTATGTGGCCAAATTTGCTAACTTTAACTTTGTTCATATTCACATTGTATGACACATAGAATATTTTTAAGATCACCGTGTGTAATACATTTATTGAAGAGAAAGTTTAACCGTTACATAACCATGCTTCGATATCTAATACAAGTTACAAGTGCCTTGTAAAGTGTTTCTCAAAGACAATGCGTTGCGTAATATTTAGTGTGATTCAAGATAACATTATCGAATTATAATTTCATGCGTATGAAACAGATATCTATTTCACTGTGCTTGCGTGCTTGTTTTGTTGTACAGTTTCTTTTCATCGTTATTTCTTCATAGAATTGTTTTCGGAACCCGACCATTACAATTATTTCGAGCGACACTGTCTGGTTCATTCTGCCAATATCTTCTTCTCAGTTTGCTATACCTTCGGTGATTATCTAGTATCGTATCATCGAATAAATCGGTGTTGATGACGTATGCTTACTTCTAACATAGATTTGGATATTTTTATCACTACCTATATCTATCTATGCTTCCAACACTTTGTATATTTGATAATTTATTGATAAGATCATCAATTGAGATCGATGGCTCAAGGATTTCGAGGTAGTAGTGTCCAATTGAAAATCTGTTTCTAATCAACTTGCTTTGATTGATTACAATAGCAAATCGGCTATATATACCGACCGGTTTTAAAGTTAACAGCACAATTACCACGTAACTTCGATCATGTCGGTATCTCCCTGTACATCTGTATACATAACATTGAGAAAAGTTGGTGTTGTTATTAATAGTCCTAACTAAAATTAGGTCAAGTCTAATATTTGTAGGGCAAACGTCAAAGGTCTTTAAAAGGGTCCTATTCCCTTTTGTTCATAAGCGCGCTGTATATTATCAAGAATATCCGTAGTATTTGTAAAACCTGTTTAGTTATTTGTTAGTACGACTTGATGATTAATTTTGTGTGAAGAATATGCATTTAGTAACTTACATTTAGGTTAAAAGTGTAATATATGTGTTCATATTTGTAACTTTTCTTTCACCACTGCACTGTAACCATTTCAGCAAATGTGACTTACACAATACAAGTCAATTGCTCTGTACTCCGCCATTGTAATGTGACCAATTGAGTCAATATGTTCCTCTTACGTTAACTCCTCATGAATGAGTTAAATTTTCTTATACCACTTTAGTTAAATTAAGTGCCCAGAAATAAATTTCAATTTATTTGACGGCAAGGTTTAACGTGTCATAATTTTTACTCGCCAGCTATAATTGTGTTATTAATAGGGTAGATTTATTACATAGGCAGTGCTTGCTGAAATACTTAGAAGTTGGGTAAAAATCATCGATGGCAAGAAGATTTACTAGTCTCGTTCTATCTACTAGTGTATATTCTAATCTCAACTACATTACGTAGATTACATTACATTAGTATTTACTTAACAACGGTGTAAATCATATCATTGGATCGGTCATGCTCGCCATCGAAAAGTCTTTGCTCGTGGCGGCTTCGTGTGGCGGGTCACCCCCTTCCCTCGAATATGGTTGAGGGGAGTGATGGCTGCTGCTCGAGTCAACTCGTGCGCGGGTGCTGCTTGGGGGGACTGGTCCGACTACTATCCCTTTGGCATTTTAGTTTTTAGTTTGTTGTATTTTCGTCGTATTTTTTATTTTTATTTGATATTTTGAACGGCAAGACACACTGTCGCAACTTTGTTTAAAAAGAAAATGTGAAAAAATGACAAGCCCGCTGAGTTTCTTGCCGGATCGTCTCAGTTGAGGCCGCGTTGTGATCCGGTGGTAGCTTTTAAAAAATTGACCGTTTAAAAGTGCTAGCGTTAAGCCTATTTGAAATAAAAATTTTGAATCTTTGAATCTTTGATTCAATCCGTTGACATTAAATATTAAGTCATCTTTAGAAGAATTGTATAAATGCAACAGATTTGTGATTTAACATGGTGATTAACGGTGAATAATTTCACGGCATTGATAATTTGTTGTTTAGTAACGACAACGGCCTAATGTCAGCTGAGCTCACGAGCGTGGGTCAGCGGTATTGTTGCGTGGGAAACATCCATACTCTATAACAGGAATATGGATTGTCATAAATTAAAATTAGGTAGTTATATAATAAAGGTCTAAGTAAATCCTAAGAAGCTGTAAAAAAGCAAGTTATTTTAAACAAGAACAATGTTTGGCTGAATAAGGAGCACATCCGTTATTCAAACAAATGACCGTAATCATCTAACGAAAACTATAAACGTTTAAGCAGAAGTAATACTGAAACAGTACATTGTGATTACCGTTATGTTGTTGCAGTTGTTACAACTGTTATTTATCGCTGGTAAATTTATACCAAATCATTGGTGGGGTGTAGCGTTAATTATAGTGCTGTATTTTCACAAGCAAGTAACGCAGTAAATTTTACATTTCCAATACTGACGTTATATTGAATGCCAATTTCACTTTCTAAACATGATTGACGGCCTCTTCGTTAAATGCAAACAATTTGCAGAATCATCTAATTACTTTGTGGTATCGGAACAAGCTTTATTAATAATTTGAAGTCCAAATCGAAGTTATTATTCTCAATCGTCTGAAAGTGGCTTAGTTCAATCCCAGTTCTCATTACTTAAAAATTATAACATTTGACCAGTAATTGTACATGAAGGTTATAATCCACCTCATACAAGTACTAAATTAACGAGCATAAAGCGATGCAAATTCACCGTGCAATAAACATACGGCTATTTTAGTTTAACTGCCTAGCAACTAAAACTATACGTGCATACAATTATTAGAGATTGTAAGGATCAAATAATTCATGATGCTGAGTCACGGATATTCTTTATCATTTCTGACCACCCTGCCCTTCTATGTAGCCTTTGGAATACCAATACAGTGAATCAGGATGACAGGTAGGTTTGTTATTTTTTTCTTATTTATGTATTTAAAAAAAACTTATACAGGTTGCTTCAAAGGAAGATGTTGAATCACTACGTACTTCTTTTTTAGTTTTTGTTTACGTCATAGAAAGTGCGCACAGAGATTCAAGTAATACCAAGACAATAGCAGTACATCAATGAAGAGCTAGTGAAGTAATTATTATTGTGAAGAAATTGATATACACGTAAGAAAGGTAATTGTACGTTGGGAATGTGAATTGCCTGACAGTATGCGCTTTCATTTCGAGCTAAACAAACAATAAATATTGTGCGCCATGATCAAATGTTTTGGAAAACATCTGCATCCTTCGTAAAGCGCAATTCTTTGAAATCAAAGGGTCGAGTATGAATAATAATCGTCGGTACGATAATAAAACGACTTGTTGGTTGCAAGCTGCTATATGGTAATGCGTGCAGTGACCAGCTGGCGAAACTGGTTGTCTTCCCTTCGCAAAACCATCAGTTGTGATTAAAAGCCATAATTTTTGTTCCAGAGTTGGTAAAGGAATTCAAAGATACAACAATAACAACAAAATATATGAAGTTATATATAAGTCTTTATCATTTGATAAAGTTTTAAAAACGAATGCTTCAATAAAACAAGCTCGGGCGTGCGATATTGTTCTACCTGTGCTTTATTCACGGCTTCTCATTTCCAGTTTCATTGTTAGAGACGTAACTGACCCACGTATGCGAGGTCTACGAGGTATACGAGGTCGAGCAGGTAGCTCTGCAAGCAACCAAAAGCATTGAAAATAAGTCATCCTAAGATCCGATTGATAGCTTTGATTGTATCTTTGCATCAATAGGCCTATTCATTTACGTACAATATGGGAATTAATGTGGCCCGTGAACATAATACAATGAACAATAGAGATTATAAATACATTTGAATTCGGTGCAGGCGCCACAATAGAGTACGCTTGTGTTGAAATTTCATTCAGCATGGGTGTATTTGTCGTTTGGGCTAGTTTGAATATACACCTATTAGGAGCTTCAAGGGCTGAGCTGAATGATGTTGGTCTCGATATATTGCGGTCATTTGGATTATCTCCATCAATATTTGATTACTGGCCACTGCGGCTGATTACGTTTATTAGTTTAATAGAGTTTTTATTTTTATGTTGAATATCTGTTGTGCAGAATGAACCAATCAATAGTTTTAAAATCTTGGAATTCGTGATAAACGACTTGTGTCATCATAACAGTCCATTGTTTGTATATTTATAAATTCTTTGTTTTGTTTTTGAACTGTTCTTAGAAACATTTCTGCTCAGTGATTTAGAACTGCAACTTTTGGATAGCTATAATATAATGTTTTTGACAGTTTCTTATGAAAACACTTTTCATCTGGTAAGACAGTCTTAATTTTTTGGGAACGTCTTGTTTTGTCATTGAGATGCGACATCGATGTTATGAATATGGTATGTTTATTTTGGTTAATATGCATTTGTTTTATTTGATGCTTATAATTATACTGGAACAAAGGGGCGTTGATATATAAATGTTCTTGTAGTCCGTATTTGTTATTGTTTGTTTTAGCTGTTTATGATTTTGTTATTAATTCTTCTTCTTTCTTAATTTATTCTTCGTTGTTAGCTTCGTTGTTAATCGCCAAGGAGACTCTATAATGTTTAATAATATGAAAACTACAGCAACCAACCTCGTAATACAAACCTTGAATGATGAATTATTTGTATAAAAGATGCTGCTTTCTTCTGTCTTCTACTTAATATCTGTAAATAAATGACTATCTACTAATATCCAATTAAAATTTTATGATAAAATGACTTACCGTTAATTGGATGACAACATCCAGTGGTCCCAGTACAGATCAATATGCAACCGTATATTAAACCACACCGCAAGAGCTCTCGGATACTGGCAGTTGGGCATCCACTCGATTATTGATTTGCATGCTTTCCTATATAATAAAGATCACCAACACGTTCACTGTCGAACAACAAAGTTACAAACATAATTGTCCATTGGATGAATAGTACGATAGAGTTTCACTTGTCAATAAGTCACCTTTATGAGTTATCGATAAATGATTGCTATCACTTATATTGCACTAGCGAATGCTGCGGATAGGCCGTATGTTTTCACTTCAATGTCGTATTGATTGTATACGGATTGAATTAAACAATGGCGTATATAAACACAGTGTTATATCGCGAGGCGCGCACAGCACGTGCCGCCCCGCCCGCGGTCGCCTCCGGACTGACGCGCGCGATCGTTTTGGGTCGGGTGAAGATCGGTTCGGGCGCGTTCGTGTTTTGCTTTCTGCTCGTTTATATGGGCCCTTTCGTCGCAACAACAGATGCAGGGGCTGAGCAAGGTATCTGATGTGGATGATTGTTTTTTTTTTAAATCACTGCGAGCTATCCTTGTGAACGCATGATTATTCTCCTTATAAAATAGCATTCTGCAAATAAGGGTTTCGGTCCTATAAAAGTAAGTATAGTTAGGGTATCTGAAAGCGAGGTCCCAAAGTAATCCTGTAAGTAAGCTCTAAATTGAAGTAGAACAGAACTATCTCTTCAGCGCCCAACAGTACGGGTTTTGCCAAATTTGGTCCACGATTATTAGTATATTGGTTTCCTGGGATGTCTTGAAGTCCTTGGATAGGTTTTAGCATGCTAGCTAACTTTTGACCAAATTTCAAGCTTAGGGCATTTCGCTAGGTCTGTACTGTCTCCAATTGTTGCTCATTGGAGCCGATGACAAATAATGCAGAAATTAGAAATCCTTAAAGGACTCCCGCTTAAGGATTTCTAATTTCTGCAACCCTCTTCCTGCTGCATATCAACGATCAGCTGATGCCCGTTATCTATGGGTATGGCATAGCAATAGAATTGCAAAAATATTTGCTAAGTGCTCGGGCCAGTAAGGATGTAATTTGGTCTGAAAGACGGAGCATCCATGGTAGAGCATGCAAGTCTCAGACACACTTAGGCTGTCTCCCATAGGGATGGTGCCAATCTTGTGAGATTCATCGCTGCTAAAACACAGGCATGAGAAAGGAAAAGGAGTTCGTTAACCTTTGCTTCTACATTTCCGAATGTATCCTTGGAATAGACGGACCTCTTAAAGTTGGGAGTTCTAACCTAAAATCTAAACTTTAGGCAGTTCTTAGAGTTCCGGCGGGCACGCTTGCTAGCAACCTTGGTAGTATAAAAAAAAAGTCATGTTTATTATCGGACGAAAAGACGCACGGCGAGTTCCTACGCACTTACGTGATGCACGCTTCTTCAGTCTAGTCCCCTTAGTTTTCCCTTAGTCCCCGTGGGGTGTCCGGGCAAGAATAGCACCCACCTATCTCCTCCCGTTGGGTGTCCGTAAAAAGCGACTAAGGGAAAATAATAAGACGGGCAGCAGCGTCTTTATATTGGATTACCTACCACCTATACTGCGATCCCCAAGCCGCCTGCCAAGCGTGGGGATTACGGCAACGCCTCCCTTTTAAAGGAAGAGGCCTTTGTTCAGCAGTGGACGTTTTAGCTGCTGCTGATGATGATGATGATGATACAGATAAGGACCAGACTTTTAGGTAGGGAACCCAAAAATATTAATTTCGCACAAGGCCGTTGTAATCGTTTGTGTGTCAGTAGGTACTTAATATTGAAGTTGATGTCTGCAGATCTTCGCCAAGTTATATTTAGACGGTTGCGAAACCACGCACGGATTTGAATTCAACCTACACCACATGCATTTTTTGTGTAAATCTTAATATAGATAGGTATAGCTTGTTTGACTCGTCTTTTGTTACCTTCTTTTTTATTACGGTAGAGTATTTAGAAAAGAAGTGCGATGTACTTACATTTTTTTATTTATGTAAGTATTTACCATAGGCACAAATTGCAGCGGACGTGCCGCCGCTAGGTACAATTCAGTAATCTATATAAAATTACTACTATTACCTACATAATTATAATGAATCTAAAGTACAGACTTTAGGACTTTAGGACGAAAGGTACTATAAGGACGACCTTGCTCCGAGGAGAATAATAGAAGATATCATCACAGAATATAAATCACTTTTATTACAACACACTTTGTACACTGAATATACACGACTACAATAAATTAGATAAATCAAATTCACAATAAACAGTTACTTCCAACTCTTAACAGTCTCGTGGTTGACACTCGAATCCCCTCACAATACTACCGACCATGCTTTTATCAGAAAAATCCCGAAAACTAAACCCCCAAACGACTCGCCACGACCAATCACAGCCCGCATCAGTTCTCTTTAATGCGGCTCCGTGATTGGCCGGCGGCGGCGCTACGAATCAATTGCAGAGTCTATGACTAACTTCCGCTTCTGTCAGTACTCGAAAAGTAGTTACCAGTATATTAAAATATTAAACAATTAAAATAAAGTATTAAATAAGTAGCGATAAATCTCTACAAAATTGCAAACCCTAACAATCGACCATCCTGACGACGTGTGCGTCCCCGCACACGACCCAGGTGGAACCCTAACAATCGGTGTCGAGTACATGGTCAGCAGCACGAAGGTCCATTCTAATACAATCAATTGAACATCAACAATTTGTACAAACTATAGTTTAGAACCTGTTTTATTTTTATCTTATTTACATCATGTTATGTACATGTATTTTACATTACAATAAACTTCGTTAGTTAATTAGATAATTCCATAATAATTCCATTCCTTTTATTTTATTAAAAACAAATGTATCATTTATCTAATTGCTGTTAGGAAAACTGTACACTTATATTGTAAACATCTAGTATTCCATTCTATTCTAATTTATTAGAAAACGAATCGAAACCACATCAAAATATCAATATGTACATATATCAATAATTGCTGTTAGGAAACTGTACACTCTTATTTCTATTCTAATTTATTAGACAACGAATCGAAACCACATCGAAATATCAATATGTACATATATGGACTTACTCAGGTCCACGAAAGACTGGTGACTGGCACACCAGCGCAAGCCGATCGATTGCTTCACACGGCGCAGGTGAGACTATTTAATGGGATTGGGATCGAATCGAGTCCGTGCAGGACTGCCCAACTACCATTTCAAAATCATATAGACCCCAACTGGCGGATATACAAGACGATCGATTACTTGATACCGCACAGTGGGACAATGCATCGTGGTGGCTCACACAAGCCGATCGATTACTTGTGGAGACGCACCATCGTGGCACCGAACGTATCAAAATATGGCACGATCGATTCGATACCATACATGACCGCCCGACTACCAATTCGAAACACCAACTGGCGGCACAAGCCGATCGATTACTTGATACCGCACAGTGGGTCGATGCATTGTGGTGGCTCACACAAGCCGATCGATTACTTGTGGAGACGCACCGTCGTGGCACCGAACGTATCAAAACGTGGCACGATCGATTCGATACCATGCATGACCGCCCGACTACCAATTCGAAATCAGATTAACACCAACGGCGTGCACAAGCCGATCGATTACTTGAGACGGCGCAGTGGGCCGATGCGCACAAACCGATCGATTGCTTGTGATTTATCTGGAAAGATACAAAAGACCTTCTGTAGCAACATTACTCTTAATATCTCATATTATACACACAAAATTACGGATTCAAATTAATTACTATCATTACTATTCTACTACATTAGCTTTAGATTCATTTTCGTGAACTTCTATTTCACCTATGTAGTTCCAAGGCCTGCTAGTTTATAGTTCGTTTTGCATGCGTGCTAATCCACAAAACATTAATGACTACAGGGTTCTATAAACGTGGATATGTCCACGTTTATAGCTTTTTGCTTTGCCCATCACTGTTAAAGCAGGGTTTATATTTCTGTCCTCTTATCTATCCTATCTTGAACCCCATTTCGAATAACGGAAACCGCTATTAAGGAGAGTTTGATAGACTATCACGTTAAGAATAGAGCTTTATCCCATTCATGCTGGCACCAAATAACACCTCTGAATCAGATACACCTATGTTTTTTTTTGCGTTTTTAAGTATCCAACAAACTCTCCCCAAAAGCCTAAATCAATCTTTCTCATCATTTTGTTTAGTTCGTTTAGCGATTCAAGGATAGTACGATTGAACCCTTCCAACTAACCGTCAACACCGACTAAACAGTGTTCAAATCTTATGAAAGCATGTGATGCAGAATAACTACAGCGATCGCTTGCCAAGCGATCCCCTGATCGACCCCAATTGTGTAATTTATAATCTTCAAAAACGAACACAGATTGTTTGTTTTCTTGACAGGTATAATCAATCAGGTAAACACACCCATAACTACAAGTAGGTGAGTATAACCTCACTTAGATCTTACGAAGGGCCCAAGGTGGTCAACATGCAAATCATGAAACGGCACCACTACTTTTGTTTTTGTGACATTGCGGAGTAATTCGCTTTTAAGTTATGTTTTTTTTTTTAATAAGAGAATTCTATGCAAACGTTTATACCTTTTTTTTATTTGCCAATACATAAATCGCTTCTTATTTTATTAATACTTTAATCGTATATACCAACGATATTGTACCATAATTTTAATTTTATTTACATTTTTTTTTTTGTGGCCCTACACGGTCCATAATTATACTTAGCTTTAAGCTACCAATTTAATAAATAACCACCCAATAACCACCTTGTAAATATTATGGAATGTAATAAACGATATGAATCTATTAATGTTAACAGTATTTTCTGACGAACCAGGATTGTCAGTTCTAAGGTCTTCTTTTGACACTGAAATATTCAATGTCGCCGTGGTTCATACCTGTTCATACGACACAGTTGCCACACCGCATCCCTCAGAACTACCCATCGAATACTGCTATTATTACCATGTACATAACATAATACTTGACAGTCTTTTAAAACGTAGTTATTTATGTAATTTAGACACTTTTCATCACAATCGCTGTTAATACTTTTGATCCTACAGATTGGTCTCCCAGTTGGACAGTGCAACCAGTAGTCACTAAAGTTTGTTATTACACTCAGAAATTGGTCTGAAAAGGCTTCCACATTGACGGCTACGGGATTTCGCGGTAGCTTATTTGGCGACATGGCTCACTTTAGAACCAGTCCTATGTTACAGAACAATCGACCTCTTGCAAAGTTTACACATAGACACCTACTAAAGGTTCTCGGAATTAACCCCGGTACAGAAATGTGGAATGCAGCTCACTAACCGGTAATTATTAAAATACGGTACCTAGCAGATAACCCTAAACTTTCGCAGAAAGGAAATCACAGCTAAACTTTACAACTGAGTAGAGGTTCTTCGCTTCTGCTAAAGTCTATGATATAGTATAGTAAGCGACGATATGCTTGCTCTACTCAGAAATCGGAACCCAGCTATCAACCCAACTTATTGTAGCAGTGCATGCTAGACGTCGAGCCAGCACCGAATTAGACGTAGAACCTAACGCCGCAGGGATCCGTACTCACTATCGAATTTCTGCTCAACGTAGAGCTGACCGTTAAACTATTAGACCCTCGTGGCGGTAGTGTTGCTTAAGCAAATTTAGTGAACACGAAAACTTGACAAGCCACTGTCGTAGCATCGAGCTCGAGCCCTTGCTGCTTAGAGAACAGCACTACGGGTAATACCGACGACAGGCCTGTGCAGCTAGTAGAGGCATTTAGTCTTCAATGACAGGAATAAGATAATTTAACAGCCGATAATCTATGCACATCCTAAATGACCCATCCCTTTTACGAACAAGCAAAGACTAGCTTGAGACGGGCCTTCGCGTTCGTGATGGGACAACCTGTTTGAGTGGTAACTATTCAACTCGTGATGTTTGCGCGTCCTAAATTATGGAGGGACGTCGACAATATTTAGAGTTTCAGTATGTCTAATAGACGTTGCTTATCTTCAGACACACGAGCCTGATTGTTATAATGCTGTGCTTGTGACTACATTTGACGGTGGTCCCGTTATGACCTTGTCAGAAAATTGCACTATCCCCACGACAAAATACAAAATCTATCAAGATCCGACATATGGCTGATGATTGCACTATCACAACATCAACACGTCCGCACTTAGCTTGATACGTCCTTTAGACATGTGTTACTGTTTCTACTCTCATGTGTACTATTCAGTTGCAATGCGTTTTTTTTTTTTTTCAAAACTGCTACTAAATGGTAGATCAATCAGCCAATACCGTGGCTGAGCCGTACAACCCAAAGACATCGACTGATCAAGCCGTAAGGGAACACTCACTCATTTGTCTAACTCAGGTTAAGGAGAATTTATTACCTACATCAAGAAATTGCAACTGAGTCAAGTTTTTATAAGCGATTAAGTATGTTCGTGCAATTCACCACCCCCTGATACAACTTGGGCAGTAACGTCTATGCATAGTTGAGGTGATAACATACCCAGACTTAACAAAGGACCATGCCCATAGTATGGAGCTGAAAGTCAGCAATGCAAATTGCACTATGTCACAGGATAACATATACATACTGCTAAAAAGTTATCTAGATTTAATGTTATGATGTTGGACATTAAACATGATAATTTCCTACTGGTTTTTTTTTTTTACTTTATCGTTCACAGACAGCATTGCTGTTAGTTTTTCACTAGGAACTTCATGATCACATAAGCTAAGCCAGATCAGTGTTCTTTTATATACTTATATGTATGTTATCAGACAAACATGTCAGTTATGTGGAATTATCTAGTCTGTCCCCATTGTATAATGTCAATATGTATGTGAAAACAATTTGGTTAGATACACTGGTACTGCAATGTTAACAAGAACGTCTTATTATTATTATTTTTTTATCTAGTGCTTCATACGATTTAAAATTAACAACATAATTCTAATTTTATTTATTAGAGCAATCTTGTAATATACTTTCTCTGGGCATTTCTGGGGCACAGATGGGCATTGTCCTTTGTAAAACCGATGAGAGATGATTAGACAAAGTCCTAATTTTTGCACAACATATCCATTCGTTAAAGTGGAGTCACTGCCAAAGGGTACAAAGGCGCTGAAGAGTCCTATTTTCCGTACTTCATTCATAAGTTTGAGTAACGGCTCGGCTATTCCGACTTAATTAAACCTATACATGTCGCTTTTTGCAATGCATTTTAATAGATTTAGGACAGCACCAGTAATTCATATTGGGGAACTTACTGGGGAACAGTCAGCAACAGTCAGCAACAGGACTGATGATATTTAATGCCACAAAGATATTGCAAGAGCAGATCAGGATATGAGCATCGCGATGCCAGGGAACCAGACCTCAAAGTTCGATAGTTGTATCTGTGAATAATACACTACCGCACGTTTTCCCTACAATATCACGTTGATTGTGTGTCAATTCTTCGTAATAAACCTCGTACCTACTCCTTCGTCCTAAGACTCCTAAGTAGCCCCCCTTCAAGACATAAGACCCGGCTATGTTCTGCTCGAAAGGAAAAGCAAACAGTAATTTCTCTTGCCATTCCTACCAGGTCAATAGAGTCGAACTACCAGACCTCGGCCAGATCCTAGAACTTCAAAGTACCAAAATCAGTGATAGTTCTATCACCCTCCCGTATAGCGATGCACACTTGGTAAACAAATATCATTAATTTAACAAAGTATGCATGCGTTGAGTTCAAGGATCCAAAATCTAATATTATATAAGGTTTTTGCGTCCTGGGAAGATGCAACACCATCCCTAACGCATTTAAAAATATCGAAAACATTTTTTTTTTTTGGAAAATGAAGGACTACGTGACCTGTTAGATTGTCCCGCGTCGACACGTGGCTCTGTGCTACCGGCAGTCAGCGGACCGATTGCGATGGCTCCTTCCACGACGGTCGTTGTCCCGCCGTGATTGTGAACGCTGATTCCGATCCACCTTAGTCATCCTCGTGGCCGTCATTCCGTAGCTCACGCTCGACTCGCAACAAAAAGGTTGTGTGAATATTATGTTACAGACTTACACGTGTATCGTATTATGACGGTAGCTTGTAAATATTAGAGAGCATTTTATATAGGCAAGCTAAAATTACTACCTATGTAGTTAAAAGAAAACAGATTGACGACTACCTAACACAATCACTGCCATACACTGTAGGAATATTTTGGTATCAGGTCACCCAATAATAACCGATGAGACCATAATACATTACTAATACTGCAATCTGACACTAATACTGCGCACTTCAGATATAATTCGATACAATACAGACACTGCTATCATCTTCCATATTATTCCATATCATGCAAGAAATAAATACAATCTCCCAATTATATTATTAGTTATAGACTATCCGAAACTGTTACATACCTATGTATTTTTTTATAAGAATACAATTGGTATGGATGTATCTGTCAATCATTGGACTACCTATTGAAATTTCTCCGTCTTACCGTCAGCTGTTTTTATTTGCAGAAAATAGCGGATTATACTTATACGGTTTAAGACATTTATTTTCGCAAAAGATTACAAGATAATCACTTACAGAGAAAATACAAAACATAATATACGAACAGTTTGATTTGCTCAATTAGCGTTGTACATAAAAATAGAGGGTAGGTACTTTAAAAATATTTAAACATTTTTATTTTTCCAGGTATTGCGGGTACCTTCAAATTTCATTTAGAAATCACAATGCACGATGATAAATTTTAAGCAGCAAACCGATATAGAAAAACTACAACGCGTAGAGATAAATATCAATTCAAACTAATTCAAAAGACAAAGATTACTTAATTCAAAACACTTCTTGTCTAAAAATTGTAGATTTGGGCGTGTACTTACGTTTTGTTGAAGTTAGTTGCGATAGCCACTTCTGATCTATAAGGACGACCTTGCTCCGAGGAGAATAATAGAAGATATCATCACAGAATATAAATCACTTTTATTACAACACACTTTGTACACTGAATATACACGACTACAATAAATTAGATAAATCAAATTCACAATAAACAGTTACTTCCAACTCTTAACAGTCTCGTGGTTGACACTCGAATCCCCTCACAATACTACCGACCATGCTTTTATCAGAAAAATCCCGAAAACTAAACCCCCAAACGACTCGCCACGACCAATCACAGCCCGCATCAGTTCTCTTTAATGCGGCTCCGTGATTGGCCGGCGGCGGCGCTACGAATCAATTGCAGAGTCTATGACTAACTTCCGCTTCTGTCAGTACTCGAAAAGTAGTTACCAGTATATTAAAATATTAAACAATTAAAATAAAGTATTAATAATAATAATATCTTGGGACAATCCACACACGGTTATCCGATCCCAAACTAGGCAGAGCCTGTACTATGGAAACCAGACAACTGATACTAATACTTATATACTTTTTTTTATTAAATAAGTAGCGATAAATCTCTACAAAATTGCAAACCCTAACAGTACAGACCTTTCGTAATTACAAGCAGTAAAATATAGCAAAAATATTTTCTGAATAATTGTAACAGGTATGTCACCCGTGGGGTGATCGGCTAAGGATAGCACTCTCCCATCCCCTCCCGTTGGGTGTAGTAAGAGGCGACTATGGGATAACAAGAAGACGGGCAGCAGCGTCTTTCTATTGAGACATACCATTCCAACCTCTATCTCCGAAGTTTGTGAAGGGAAATCTAATAAACGTATATGTAAATATTACAGGAAAAAAATAATTTCGAAGTAGCACCGTTTTTAGGGTTCTATACCAAAAAGGTAAAAAAGGAACACTTATGGTCTGACTTCGTCTGTCTGTCTGTCTGTCACACCTATATATTTAGTCGAGATGGGTCATCAAAATTTCAAAGTGAGCCTACTATTAACGAGTTGGCTTCATTTGCACATCTAAAACCAGATTTTTATGTTGGTTTATGTGACGCAGTTTTTGGCTGGTAAACTAAAATGTCAAAAAAAATACCATCTTATCTCCGAAGTTTGTGGAGGTAAAGATCTGAAATAATTATGGATAATACATGTGTATCTATATTTTTCACGGAAAATAAAATTATCTTTCTAAATTGTACAGTTTTTTAGTATCCTAAAAAAACCTCGACAAACAAACTTAGTTTTACGGTTTTATTTGCTACCTGAGGTGTTACATAAATAGTAAAATTACTTTAATACGTCCAAAGATGGTATGGAACTAGGGTTCCATACCAGGCAAGTGCGAGTCAGACATGCGCACCTAGGGGACTTGCCTGGTATTTTATATAAACGGTGAGAAAGTTTTCAGTGCTCTACATGATCTGTCGTACTTGCAACATAGGGACGCTATTATGCATTTGCTGCCATGCCAGCGTATCTGATTCCTTTATTCATCAATAAGTTTTACCATCCACGACTCTATCACTGCTTCCTATCAGCTGTGATTGTGGTGAAGCACTCGTTTATATAAATTTGAAGAAAGCCTTAATGTTGTCTTTTATTTAAGCGAATACTACACATTGACATCAAACTAATTTTACGGATTTTATCGCGGTTTATTTAAGATTTTACTATACCGACGTTTCGAATGCTTTGCAGCACGGGAGGACTGAGAAAAACCTTAGAAGTAATTTGATTTTAATGTAAAGAAAACCTTGTCTACACCAAAAAATACATACCTACATTTATGTGTCTTGCGGTTGCTGAGTACTAATTCTTTCTACCGAATTCAATGACGAACTTGGTAAATTGTTTTCGGCGCCAGACATGCGCAAGGTCGTTCACATCACACATACACTCGTGTCAAAGCCCTTTTTTGGCAGGCACCTGGAATAAAATTATAGCAATCTGCGTCTCGCAAAATTTATCCTTGGCTGGGTGTCTGCCTTTGATTTGATTTTAAATGCCTCGAGAACACTCCATAAGTTATTAAACGTTATAAGTTATCATAAGAGCTTTGAAGTAATTGTACCTATATATTATTTTTGTACCGCTCCACCAAAGACGTTTGCCTAGGTACTTACGACTAGACCAGTTACAGCGAGCAACATTTTATCAACAACTAGAAAAAGTCAATACATATAAATGTATACGCTCTTAAAGCAACAAATAATATATTTATTAAAAAAAATGCTTTATTTCTATGATAAAATGACCGAATTAAACTACAGTTGATGTTCATATATCTTTGTAATCTGTATATTTACTAAAACAGTTGTCATAAAAATCTTTAAAAAAAAAATTATACCGACTTCAATAACACTGAAAAGTATAAAATAATTTAAATATTATAGAAGTTGGTGTTGGCGTACCTGCTTTGTATATTTGGTACCAACTTCAATAATATTTAAATTATTTTATACTTTTCAGTGTTATTGAAATCGGTTTAATTTAAAAAAAAAAAGATTTTATTTTAAACTTTTTAGTGATATTTTCATACATAAGGATTGAACCATCGAAGACGGTAAAATGATCTAGGTAGGTTATGATCACATTATCGTCTACATAGTTTTACATATTTCATGTTTCGTCAGAAAAAAATATCCGGTCGTAATGAAATTTGCATGGAATTATCATAGTAGTTTACTCTATCGAATAAAAAAAGAATCATCGAAATCGGTCCATATTTGTCAGAGTAATGTAATGGAGAACATCAGTTTTATGGTTTTTACTAATTAAATTCCCCCACATCGTTCTTGTTCCTTCAGGAAGTTCTTATCCGGTTGTGATAAAATTCATACACATTCATTACAGTGGTTTTTGCTTTCGAATAAAAAAAGAATCATGGAAATCGGTAAACATTTGCCAGAGTTATGACCATTTTTGTCCTTAAAAAGCAACATATAGTCATCTAAATAGGCTTTCTTGCAGCTTTCCTGCGCTGTCACCATTATTGTTTTTTCAGGAACTACTTATTCGGGAGCAATATTTTTTTTATGGGACCCAACTAACGGATTAAAGAATGGATGGAAGAAAGATTTTTTCAAATCGGTTCATAATTGCCAGAGTTATGCGCGAACATACATAGAAAAAAAGAATATATATATACAGACGAATTGAGAACCTCCTCCTTTTTTGAAGTCGGTTAAAAATGTGATGCCTATAATTAATCTCTGCGCTTCACTGAATTCATAAAAGCTCTTTTCTACATTTAACTCTACTATTATCTTATATACAAAAGGAGAGAAAATATAAAATCTTTTTAAAAAAAAAATGAACCGACTTCAATATCACTGAAAAGTATAAAATAATTTAAATATTATTGAAGTTGGTGTTAGCGTACCTGCTCTGTATATTTGGCACCAACTTCAATAATATTTAAATTATTTTATACTTTTCAGTGATATTGAAGTCGGTTCATTTTTTTTTTTAAAAAGATTTTATTTTAAACTTTTTAGTGATATTTTCATATATAAAGATTGAACCATCGAAAACCGTTAAATTATCTAGGTAGGTTATGATCACATTATCGTCTACATAGTTTTACATAATTCATGTTTCTTCAGAAAATAATATCCGGTCGTAATGAAATTTGCATGGAAACATCATAGTAGTTTACTCTCTCGAATAAAAAAAGAATCATCGAAATCGGTTCATAATTGTCAGAGCAATGTAATGGAGAACATCAGTTTTATGGTTTTTACCAGATAAATTCCTCCACATCGTTCATGGTCCTCCAGGAAGTTCTTATCCGGTTGTAATAAAATTCATACAGATTCAATACCGTGGTTTCTTCTTTCGAATAAAAAAAGAATCATTGAAATTGGTAAATATTTGCCAGAGTTATGACCATTTTTGTCCGACCGAGCGAGTCCGAGCGACTAAAACGTCATCTATATAGGCTTTCTTGCAACTCTCAGTGCGCAGTCACCATTCTTGTTTTTTTAGGAACTACTTATTACTAAGCAATAATTTTTTTATGGGACCCAATCAATGGATTGAAGAATGGATGGAAGAAAGATTTTTTCAAATCGGTTAATAATTGCCAGAGTTATGCGCGAACATACATAAAAAAAAAAAAAATATATATATACAGACGAATTGAGAACCTCCTCCTTTTTTGAAGTCGGTTAAAAATAAAAGTAGTTTCTATTTGTATAAACTACTGATTTTATAATAATAAACTCTGTTTATTGTTTCTGGAAAGAACTAGGCGCTTATAAATCTGTGAAATCCGGAGATTTAACATAATCATACAGTCCTAACATTAAGATCCTTTCAAGACACGTACTAACTAACTCCCGTTGGCATCAAAATGTAATTTCTTAGTAAAAGTTGAGCTCAAAATGGAAACTTTTGTATTGTGTTTTGACTCCCGACCTCTATTACGGGATTCTACCTGAACTAGAATCGTCGGAATGCTCACATATACATAATACCGTTGAGGCGTATTTTATGTTAGTAACTTTGTCTTACATTACCGTTGTTAAAATGTTAAGATAAGCATGTTTGTCGCAGAAAAGAATAATGGCTATCCGTTAATGGCTACTAGATAACAAAATAACATTGAAGCCGCTGGACACTACCTGATATGGCCACTTTGCTTTGTTGTAGCTTTTTACCGACTTCAAAAAAGGAGGAGGTTCTCAATTCGTCTGTATATATATATATATATATATATTATTTATGTATGTTCGCGCAGAACTCTGGCAATTATGAATCGTTTTGAAAAAATCTTTCTTCCATCCATTCTTCAATCCATTGATTGGGTCCCATAAAAAGTTATTGCTTACAAATAAGTAGTTCCTGAAAAAACAAGAATGGCGACTGCGCAGGAAAACTGCAGGAATGCATACATGACATTTAGATGACATTATGTCGCTTTTTAAGGAAAAAAATGGTCATAACTCTTTACCAATTTCAATGATTCTTTTTTTATTCGAAAGAAAGAACCACTGTAATGAATCTGTATGAATTTTATCACAACCGGATAAGAAATTCCTGGAGGACCATGAACGATGTGGATGAATTTATTTGGTAAAAACCATAAAACTGATGTTCTCCATTACATTACTCTGACAAATATGAACCGATTTCGATGATTCTTTTTTTATTCGATAGAGTAAACTACCATGATGATTCCATGCAAATTTCATTATGACCGGATAAATTGTTTCTGAAGAAACATGAATGATGTAAACTCCTCGGTACTCTCCATGTTAAAATGAGGGGATTATAAAAATAATATAATTTGGCCCTGCAATAAACCATGTTTCATAACCTATACATTCTGTTATATAAACCTAAACCCTTATTAAAAAGTAAATACGGCATCAGGATACACTTCCTGCATCTCCGGAAGTGACGCCATGAAACTTTGAACATCATTAACAATGAAAAACATGTTATGTGAGCATAATATTCGTTTTGGCCTTAATATCCGGATAGGGGCGGATGATCCCCCTCGTTTGGTTATGCGATAGAGGGTAAAATCCCTTCTTAATGTTTCATAAGTCAGCGGATCGTTTTCGTGAACTATGACCAGCTTATTAACTTTCATTAGTTGAGGGTAAAGGAAGTATTTATGGATTTCTTTAGTGGAAAGTTTAATAGGTTTATTTATTGCCTCTTTTGGAGGCTTTATTATGACAAAGTGAAAGTTAATAGGGTCCTGTTGTTCGTTTGATACGTGATCAGTGTACCTAGCGTATCGTTGGACAGCGGTGACATGTAAGCAATTTAATTAAATGTCTAACAAAAATAATAATTCTGTAGAAATATGTATGGTGACTAAAGAGAGGAATGGCATAGAGGGATTGTATACCTACTTAGAAAAAGAACGTGCCTTCAGTCCAGACTAAACGATTTGCTTATAATGACAGCTCAGGACTGGAACGGTTTGACTGCGTCGATTTCTCTGCACGATTATAATGTGGGTGTCCTCAAGGCTAGCGTGAATAGGCTTATAATAAGCAAGTGTACTTTACCATCTAGCTTGTATAAGCTTATAATAAGCCAGTGTGCTTTACCATCTAGCGTGAATAGGGTTATAATAAGCAAGTGTACTTTACCATCTAGCGTGTATAAGCTTATAATAAGCCAGTGTGCTTTACCATCTAGCGTGAATCTATACTATAATAAAACTCAAAGAGCACTTTTTCTGTACATTGAATATTTTTCCAAAATGTCTATGTGGGGATACTACACTATCGACATAGAGGCCAAAACAATTTTTTTTGGAATTATTGTCTGTCTGTCTGTCTGTCGTTCTGTTTGTCCAGGTATCATTTGAAAACCCGTGAATGGATTTTTATAGGACTTTCACTGATGTGTTGTGTAGAAGTCTAGGTATAAATTGGTATATAAAACATCACGCTATGTTTCATAGGGGCTAAGCAGTGAAACATTACTTGCACATATTACCACGTAATTTCCTTTGTATGTGAATAGGGTAATTATAGACTGATCAGTTAATCATTAAGATATGTATTATTACGCTATATAAAATAGGGACTGAGCAGACATTTAGTTTGCATAAGATATGGCAGTGGCGAAGGGTCAATTTTTGTAAGGGGTAAGCCGGTCCGGTACACCCAGGAAATTTTCATTAGATTTCTGTATTGTTCTAAGTACTTTGCTGATAACAATATGACATTATATCTTTGAAAAGTTAAAATCTGTAAAATCTGTCGTTCATGACATTTTAATGAAACTCCTCAAGTCCAGGTAGTGTAGGTATTGTATCACAGTCGCAACAATAAAAGATGCGAACCACTAAAAACTTTCATTATCGAATATCATTAGACAGTAATTTACGATGTTAGCGTTTTACGGTGAAATTGAACATACAATCACTATAGAACTTTAATCTATCTTCTATACTATAATAAAACTCAGAGCACTTTTTCTGTACATTGAATATTTTTCCAAAATTTCTATGTGGGGGTACTATACTATCGACATAGAGGCCAAAACAATATTTTTTGGAATTATTGTCTGTCTGTCTGTCTGTCTGTCGTTCTGTTCGTCCAGGTATCATTTGAAAACCCTTGGATGGATTTTGATAGGACTTTCACTGATGTGTTGTGTAGAAGTCAAGGTGTAAGTTGGTATATAAAACATCACGCTATGTTTCATAGGGGCTAAGCAGTGAAACATTACTTGCACATATTACCACGTAATTTCCTTTGTATGAAAATAGGGTAATTATAGACTGATCAGTTAATCATTAAGATATGTATTATTACGCTATATACAATAGGGACTGAGCAGAATACTTTGCTGATAGCAATATGACATTATATCTTTGAAAAGTTAAAATCTGTAAATCCCGAGCGGATCCAAACTAGATTATGTATGTATTACAGTCGCAACAATAAAAGATGTGGAAAACTTCAAACTTTCATTATCGAATATCATTAGACAGTAATTTACGATGTTAGCGTGATTTACATTATGAACAGCGCCATCTATCGGTGAAATTGAATATACAATAACTATAGAACTTTAATCTATCTTATATATATAAAAGAAAGTCGTGTTAGTTACTTCACTTATAACTCAAGAACGGCTGAACCGATTTAGCTGAAAATTGGCAGGGAGGTAGTTTAGAGCCAGGAAACGGACATAGGATACTTTTTATCCCGGTAGGTTAAGGTTAAGCAACGTTAGGTAAGGTCATTAAATAGATGGGTGAACTGATTTGTATGATTTATTTTGTGCATATCGGGTAGGTCTGAGAATAGGTCATAAAGTATATTTCATACCGCTAGGTTAAGGTTTAGCAACACAAGGCCAGGTCATTAAATTGATGGGTGAACTGATTTGTATGAAATTTTGTGTGTATTTCGGGTAGGTCTCAGAATAGGTCGTAAAGTATATTTCATGCCGCTAGGTTAAGGTTAAGCAACATAAGGCAAGGTCTTTAAATAGTTGGGTGAACCGATATATGAAATTTTGCGGGTAGGTCTGAGAATAGGTTATAAAGTATATTTTATGACGCTGATACCATGATTGACGAGGTTATATAGAACGAGAGGAGGGTGCAAGAGAAGGAGAGGGGAGGGTGATGGAGTGAGTGATCGGAGGAGTTAGGTGGAGCAAGGGGGGAGAAGAGAGAGGAGGGAGAGGGTTCAGAGAGGACAACGGGGAGAGGAAGAGGGGAAGTATGACGGGGACCGAAGCGGGAGGGGAGAGAAAGAGCATAGAATTCGATTTTTCTTATAAGAGAGAGAGATAAATCAAGGGAGTAGGGAGCAAAGGGGAGCAAAATGTAATTAAAGCGCGGGCGGAGCTGCGCGGGGCAGCTAGTATATTATATGCAAGAAAGTCGTGTTAGTTACACTATTTATAACTCAAGAACGGCTTAACCGATTCGGCTGAAAATTGGTGGGGAGGTAGCTTAGAACCAGTAAACGGACATAGGATACTTTTTATCCCGGTAGGTTAAGGTTAAGCGACGTTAGGTAAGGTCATTAAATAGATGGGTGAACCGATTTGTATGAAATTATGTGTGCATATCGGGGAGGTCTGAGAATAGGTCATAAAGTATATTTAATGCCGCTGATACCATGATTGACGAGGATATATAGAACGAGAGGAGGGTGCACGAGAGGAGAAAGAGGGAGAGGGGATTCAAGAAGGGGGCGATGGGGTGAGGGATCGGGGGAGTTAGGTGGAGTAAGGGGGCAGTGAGAAGGAGCAAGTTCGTAGAAGAGAGAGGGGGAGAGGGTTCAGAGAGGGGATAACAGGGTAGGAAGAGGGGGAGTGTGACGGAAACCGAAGCGGGAGGGGGAAAGAGAGAGGAGAGAAAGAGCATATAATTAGATTTTTTTTATAAGAGAGAGAGATATGGAGAGAGATAAATCTAGGGAGGAGGGGGAGAAAAGGGGAGCAAAATGTAATAAAAGCGCGGGCGGAGCTGCACGGGTCAGCTAGTAGGGTTATAATAAGCAAGTGTACTTTACCATCTAGCGTGTATAAGCTTATAATAAGCCAGTGTGCTTTACCATCTAGCGTGAATAGGGTTATAATAAGCAAGTGTACTTTACCATCTAGCGTGTATAAGCTTATAATAAGCCAGTGTGCTTTACCATCTAGCGTGAATAGGCTTATAATAAGCAAGTGTACTTTACCATCTAGCGTGTATAAGCTTCTAATAAGCCAGTGTGCTTTACCATCTAGCGTGAATAGGGTTATAATAAGCTAGTGTGCTTTACCATCTATCGTGAATAGGCTTGTAATAAGCTAGTGTGCCTTACCGTTTGTGTCGCCACTTTCCATCTGAGACTGCAAGCAAGCATTACCTTGTGATGAATAAAAAAATTGTCGTATGTTTACTTCTTACTGCAGTACTTATAAAGGTCATTAGAGTTAATTCTAATTAAAATATTTTTTAATCTGATTATTTCGACTTTCGTAGCATCTTAGGTATGTTTATTTTCCATTACTGTTATAATAAGCTATGTGCTTTACCATCTATCGTGAATAGGCTTGTAATAAGCTAGTGTGCCTTACCGTTTGTGTCGCCACTTTCCATCTGAGACTGCAATCAAGCATTACCTTGTGATGAATAAAAAAATTGTCGTATGTTTACTTCTTACTGCAGTACTTATAAAGGTCATTAGAGTTAATTCTAATTAAAATATTTTTTAATCTGATTATTTCGACTTTCGTAGCATCTTAGGTATGTTTATTTTCCATTACTGTTATAATAAGCTATGTGCTTTACCATCTATCGTGAATAGGCTTGTAATAAGCTAGTGTGCCTTACCGTTTGTGTCGCCACTTTCCATCTGAGACTGCAATCAAGCATTACCTTGTGATGAATAAAAAAATTGTCGTATGTTTACTTCTTACTGCAGTACTTATAAAGGTCATTAGAGTTAATTCTAATTAAACTATTTTTAATCTGATTATTTCGACTTTCGTAGCATCTTAGGTATGTTTATTTTCCATTACTGAGTCTTTACTCACTCACTACTAAAGTATTAGTATAGATAGAGTAGTTGCCCGTAGAGTGTCCGGGTAAGAGTAACACCCTCCCATCTCCTCCCGTTGGAACAGGATTGCATGGGGAGCAGCGTCTTTCTATTGTATTACCTACCACCTATACTGCGATCCCCAAGACGCCTGCCAAGCGAGGGGATTATGGCAACCCCTACCTTCTAAGGGAGAGACCTTTGTTCAACAGTGGTTAAAGTATAAAGTATTAATTTACTGCGAGCGTCGAATTAATATGATTTTAAGATAATGATTTCTGATATTTACGCGAATACTACACATTGAAATGAAACTAATTTTACGGATTGGTAATACGGTCGGGTAATTAAAATAAAAAATAAACAGCGATATAAACCGTAAAATCTGATTTTAAAACTTGCGGTATACGTCAAGTATGCTGCGCTACGTGTAATAGGTAATAGTTACGAGGTAAATTGTATTGTAATCATAATTTGAGATTAGTATTGCCCCGTCACGCTCTCTCATATAACTTTACCACCAATAATAAGGTTCAATTTGAACAGCTGGGGCCGTATACTTTACTAGTGAGTGTAATATCTTACACTGAATATTAATTCCGAGTAATGGCTTCCCAGATCACCTAGTTAAATGAGCTATTATAATATTTATGTATCATGCAATGGCCATGAAAATACTTACATATGTGCCGCAGTTTGTACCTAAAGAAAATTTACGAAAAAACCGATATAAACCTTCGGCGTTACCTACCCTGTCCAGTAAGTATTGGGGTGAAATGACTATTGCGGTTTTTTGCTCCAGGAAGTGGGATATGTATTTCGAAAGTGTAGATACTTTCGGTAGATATATAATACTAAAAATAATAATATTCTGGGACTATCCACACACGGCCATCTGATCCCAAACTGGCAGAGCCTGTACTATGGAAACCAGACAACTAATACTAATACTTACATTCTTTTTTTTTGTAAATTCATACTTATACAGGCTGTAAAAAACACGTGTCCGATCCGTGAGGGTCTTATTCAGTACTAATACTTACATTTTTTTTTTGTAAATTCATACTTATACAGGCTGTAAAAAACACGTGTCCGATCCGTGAGGGGTCTTATTCAGTACTAATACTTACATTCATTTTTTTTTGTAAATTCATACTTATACAGGCTGTAAAAAACACGTGTCGGATCCGTGAGGGTCTTATTCAGTGTATACCCTCGCGGATCGGACACGTGTTTTTTTACATTCTGTAGAGATAAATCACCGTGTGGGAATCGAACCCACGACCTATTGGTCGGAGGCCAGGGTGTCTAACCACTAGACCAACAGGCCCGCCAATAATATGTATTTAAGAATGTATGTAAGTATGTATATTGCTTGGCACGACCTACACGGCCTACGGCGGATTGATGGATGTTTACTTATAATAGGTATATCTTTAGCAAGAGGGTTTTAGATTCGCCTAAGTTGTGTGAGTGTCACAGGCTATATTTAAAAAAAGAAAGTTAATACGGCGGCCGATAGTCGCCATTGTGTATTTTTTTTTAATTCCGTAAACATAAAAACGGGTATCAAATAAAAGTTCGTAACGAGAAGCGATGAAATATACATGTATGTATTATGTATGTATAATGTAATTGAAGTCCATTTTGTTTGATCGGGCTTTTTACGCTTTTAAATTTATACTAGCTGACCCAAGCCGCTCCGCCTGCGCTATTTTTACGTTAACTAAACTTTTAATAACAGACATTTGCATCGAATACATAACCTCCTTTTTTATAGTCGGTTAAAAACTGGGATCCACTTTTTACTTGCTCTCCGATGCACGGACCCGTTTAGTTCAAATGGCGTTAAACGGTCACCCATCTTGGAAGAAATAAAGGGCGGATAAATTAATTTATTTTTTAATGGACTGTATTAGGTATTGAATAGTAGGGCGAAAAATCTAGTTACCCAAAATAAAAAACACTACGGGCTACAAGAGAGCGGGCAAGGTACCTAGGAAAACGTTGAAATCAGTACCTGGATATCCAGATTCCAGGATGTCTTCTTTATTCTTCGGTATTGATATATCACAGCGTATTTTCAGATATTCAAATCGCGAGACCGGCCGGTAAAAGTACGAATGTGCAAAATCAGCTGCGCGCACGACGAAATAACGAATATGTTCTGCTGTCACTTTGACATATTGACATTTCTTTTTCTCTTCTTTGGAACAAAGGGTTTTAAGGATGGATAGGAAAATAGGAAAGTAGCTTAGTAGTTTTTAGATAATCTGGCCTAACCATTTCCCCCACCCTTAAAGGGTTACCTTTAAAGGAAATATGATATTATCATTCAGCAAAATAAATAGAAGAGAACAAAATCTCATATTTAAAAAGATTTATAATAAAGAGAAGTAAATAATATTTATATTAAATTATATTATGTGTGTGAATTAAATAAATAATGAATAAATGAAAAATAAATATGTAACCAAAGTGTGAATTATTGTGTTGGTAAGGGGCACAAACGAACCACCGGACGAACGAGTGTGCCTCTTGCGGTTCTAACTGTGGCTACGCGTACTATGTTGTCCTTGGAGGGATGAACCTTTTCAATCACCCCCAAAGGCCATGACAATACAGGAGAATTATCATTGATTATAATGACCACCGTGCCTATTTCTATAGGGTTAGATGTTTTTGTCCATTTTTGTCGTACTTGTAGCTGGTGCAAATATTCTGTTCTCCAGCGGCGCCAGAAAGATTGTACCAACTTGTCTAAGAGCGAATGTTGCTGTAGTAAATTGGGGTGTGGACTCTACATCGGGTGCGGGTAATGCGCTGAGCGGAATGGTATTTAAGAAATGTGCAGGTGTTAGAGCGGTAGGTTCCGATGGATCTGAGCTAAGTACGGTAAGAGGACGCGAATTTAAAAGACATTCTACTTGATTGATAACTGTTACTAAACCTTCGTACGATAAGATTTGTTGACCTATTACCTTAAAAAGATGATTTTTAACACACTTTACCATACTTTCCCAACATCCACCAAAGTGCGGGGCTGCGGGTGCTATAAACCGAAACTCTATACGATTTTCTGAGAGTTCTTCTTCTAAACGCGGGCGGTATTCCTTTTTAATAAAATCATACAGGTCGCGTAAATAGTTCCGTGCACCAACGAAATTAGTTCCGTTGTCACAATATAAATACTTCACCGGACCACGACGCGCAAGAAAACGTTTTAAGGCGGCGAGAAAACTAACTGTTGTAAGATCTGTGGCCACTTCAATGTGAAGTGCACGTGTAGTAAGACATGTAAATATACAGAGATAAGCTTTTCGGGACTTAACACCACGAGCGCGAAAAGGTGTATACGATATAGGTCCTGCGTAATCACAGCCAGTATGGACGAACGCTTTCTCTGCCTGAGTCACTCTTTGACTGGGTAAATCTGCCATCAAAGGGAACTGCGGTCGCGGTTTAGATTTAAAGCATATATTACATTTATTAATCCTAGAACGAATAATTCGTCTAGCGGATAGGATCCAAAACCTTTGTCTTAATAGAGACATAAGTAGTTCAGGTCCTGCGTGTAAATATTTTTTATGATAATAGTCGATCAATAATTCGACCAGTTGATCATGACGTGGTAGAACGACTGGATATTTGGACTCAGTTCGTTCTGCGGAATTAGACAGGCGGCCACCTACATGGATAAGGTCGTCCTGTAAAAATGGTTTAAGTTTCATTAATGCGGGCGAACAATTTTTACCAGACTTTAAATTTTTTATGTCATGACCGAAATGTCTTTTTTGTACATCGCGAATTATTAAGCGTTCTGCGAAACTGATATCGGATGCCGTGACTGTTGTCGATTGGGTTCGGGGTAATTTTTTAATAAATTTACAGACGTGAACTAATATCCGCGTGAGTTTACTCCAAGACGAAACACGTGTAGCGAGGTCTTCTACTAGGGAAGTTTCTGGATACGGTGTTGTGATGGTATGCGTAGATATTTTCTCTTCCGGTATGTGATCTAGCGTTACGTCGTCTATTTTATTAATAGGCCATTGCGATGGTTCTTGTATGAGCCATGCAGGACCATGTAACCAAAGCGGGTGAGATATAAACTTAGCAGGTGTTAGCCCTCTCGATAAACAGTCTGCCGGATTGTCGACACCTGCGACATGATGAAAATGAGCAGCTGGTAAGTTGTCAATAGTTTTGACAACTCGGTTGGCAACAAAAGTTTGCCAGCGGTGCGGTGAGGAATTTAGCCAACATAATGTGACTTTAGAATCGGTGAATGCATAAATTTCGAATATCGGATAACGTGAATCATACGTGTCATGAACGCTTCGTATAAGCTTCGCAAGTAGTACGGCGGCGCACAATTCGAGACGAGCGATAGAGAGAGGTTTCACAGGTGCTACCTTCGACTTAGCACAAATGAGTTGCGTCGAAATTCGGTCTGTATACGTAATATGTGCATATACAACTCCTCCGTAAGCACGTTCACTCGCATCAGAGAAGCCGACGAGGCGAATCACACAATCTTCGAATACACCTAAATGTCGCGGGATTTTTAAATTATTAAGAAGCGGAAGCTCTGCACAAAATCGTTTCCATGTTTCCACTATTTGATGAGGCGGAGTATCATCCCAGTCGAGTTTTAATAGCCATAACTCTTGTATGAGAAGCTTAGCAAAAACAACAACTGGTGCTACAAAGCCCATTATGTCCCAAATCCTAGCCACCGTAGCTAAAATTACACGTTTTGTACAGTTCGCGTCCGGTGCGGTAATTTTAAATTTAAAATTATCATCATTTTTAGACCAACTTAAACCTAGAATTTTCTGCTGTGCAATTTTATCAAATTCGATAGGTTCAGAAGCCTTATGCGTAGTGGGAATGGTATCTAAGACCGTTTCTGAATTACTGGTCCACTTGACCAAATCAAATTGCGCGCGTTGAAACAGATGGATCAGCTGATGAGCAGCTGCCACGGCTTCATTTTCGGACATAGCACTGAAGACTATGTCGTCCATGTAAATATAATTAGAAGCGATTTCTTTAGCTAATGGAAAATTATCTCCTTCGTCTTCAACCAGCTGTTGTACGACTCGGAGCGCGTGATAGGGACTGGATCTAAGTCCAAAACAAACCCTGTTAAATTCATAGACCGTAAGTTCGTCTTGAGGGCGGAAGCGGTATAATATACGCTGAAAGCGGCGGTCGCGAATATTCATTATTATTTGCAGGAACATTTGTTTACAATCAGCGGCGAGTGCGGTAGCGAAGAGACGAAAATTTAAAATAATTGTAAACAAATCACCTTGTAAATTAGGACCACTGTGAAGTAAATCGTTAAGCGAATGTCCTGAGCTAGATTTATGACTAGCATCGAGAACCATGCGGAGACTAGTGGTCTTGTCTGCACGGCATACACCGTGGTGCGGTATGACATATACTGGATAAGCATCGTCATTGACAGCGGGCGGCGCGGGTGAAAGATAACCTTTTTCCAAATATTCGTGTATAACCGAGTCATAAGCGGCTCGAAATTCCGGCGCGGCTTCCAACTTCTTTTCCAAGCCTAAAAAACGCTTTCGGGCGGTTTCATAAGTATCTCCGAGCGCACAGACGTCACCACGAAATGGTAATGAGACTATATACCTGCCAGTATCTTTATCGCGTTCGGTGGTTTCGCGAAAAAAGTGTTCACATTCAACCTCATCGGAAGATAATGTGGGCGGTGCGGTTAAAGGCGATTCGTCTATCTGACAGAACCTCTTCATAATTGAATCAATCGGATCACATTGATCACGATTGTCCGGTATGGGTTGCATAGTGCAACAAGTTACGGTTTCGCGAGCGGGAAGAGCGGGCGCATTGCCCATAATGACGTAACCAAGCGCGGTTTGTATTGCGGGTGGACCGGCGAGGCTACCCCGTACTATACCAGGCAATAAAAGTTGTGAAAACAACGAACTCCCGATTAATATTTCAATTGGCGCTGGTCTATGGTACTCTTCGTCCCCCAATGGCAAGCCTTGTAAGAACGGGAGCGCGGAAATATCCACTTGCGTAGATGGTAAATGGTCCGTTATTTTATCAACCACGAGCGAAGAAATATTATATTTTACGTTTAAATTGTAACGAGAAGAAAATTGAAAGTTAACAGTTCCTTGCGTATGTTTCTCGGACCCACCGATGCCTTTTACCTTTATTATATTGCGGTTTACAGAAAATCCTAATTTATCACAGCATTCTGAAGTAATAAAATTACATTGAGATGCACTATCAAGTAAACAACGCACGTGTTGCTGAGAGCCATACGCGTCTCGTACCAATACCACCGCAGTAGCAAGTAGAACCGTTGTGTTGCTATTACATTGCGCGGCAAGCACCCGAGTATCTTCTGACTCACTCTGGCATGGCGGCACTGGCGCGGCGATGGACGTCGTACACAACGATACGTCGGAGCTGTTCATGGCGCTTACAGTAGGAGCGGAGTTAAGTACCGTAAGTTGCGGTGATGTCGCAGTGGTTAAAAGGGATCGTGAGTTATCAAAGTGCAGCAAAGTATGATGTTTACCGTGACATGTTCGGCACTTTGATTCGGAATTACAATTACCTGCCTTGTGTTTGATACTCAAACAATTTACACAGGCTTGGTGTTCCTTAACACATTTAAAACGATTGCTCGGGTTCATTTTATTGAATGCAGGACATTTATATAAATGGTCATGTACTATATCCTTACATAGGCATTTAAATGTATCAGACATAGCTACATAAGACTGCGGTTGCGGCATTTTATTATGAGTAGACACTCGCTTAGTGCTATTGCTAGCCGAACTCGTACTCGAATTAGACGAGCGTTGTAATATGTTAGACTGTTCCCTAACAAATTCAATTAATGTTTTAAACTGAGGAATTTTATCCTTTCGAGAATACATTTCAAAAGAACGAACCGTTTCCGGGTCCAATTTCCGTAATGCGGTATGTAAAATAATAAAATCTGATAAGTCAGAAAAGTCTAAATTCTTTAGAGCGTTTACAGAGGTTACAAATTTGTCTAAAAACAATTCTAAATTTTGAGGGGATGCGTTATTCAATGCTTTAAATTCAAAGATTTGATTTAAATAAGTTGACCCTAATAATCTCTTATCATCAAACTTTTCTATAAGCGAATTTAATATAAGTTCATAATTCTCCGCACAAGGTGTAATTCCAGAAAATGCTGATTGCGCTTTTAATGATAATTTCCCTAATAAGTAGTACAATTTATCAGAGTTTGTTAAAGATGGATTATCATGTATGTTAGATTTAAAACTTGCATAGAATAGCGGCCATGATCTGATATCTCCATTAAAAGAAACTAATTCTATTGGAGGCAAAGTAGGTCTTAATCTCTTAAAACTCTCATTACTGCTAGTTGAGTTACTATCTTTGCTAATAATTAACAAGGTGCGTTTGATTTTGCAATATAATTCTTCAAAAGCATCCATTGACTGATACTCCACCTTCGCATTAGGATTTAATTGCATATTATAAATATTGTAATCATTTAATGCCTTTTCAAATTCCTTGCGCAAATCATCAATGGTTATTGCACTAGAAAGGAAAGTCTCCCTATCCTCAGCTGTTTCTAATCGCTGCGAGCGGTCATAAATGATTTGTAAGCGTTTAAACACAAATTCACGCTTAGCGGTGGCCATACATAATAAACCAGACAATTCTCTATTTGGTTCATCTTTAAGCGGTTCCTTTACGGAGGGTTCAGCCCTTTTAGACATCTTTTTTTATATAAGTAATCGAAAAGTGTGACAAAAAAAAACACTAAACCGTTAAGTTATAATTATGTGAAACAAACACAATATGCGAATAACAGAACAGGTAACAAACACTAACAGAGAGGTATGTACCTGCCTATTAACAGTATATAATTGTGGCACAGTCGCTCGTTGGTGTGCGCTTACTATAATGGCCTAGATAATGTGTGATTGTGGTATATATGGTAATATATTATTATCCAAAGCGTGTCTTGAGAATTACAATGTATTATAAATATATACGTGATAAAATACCGAGGAAAAAACACTTTAAAAATTATAATAAAATAATGTAGGTAGGTTTATGTAGGTATCCCAACGCTTACTGCGGAATAGAAACCTAATGATTCTTAGAGATAATCCGGCCGAAGTGGCCAAAATAATGGAAGAAATAAAGGGCGGATAAATTAATTTATTTTTTAATGGACTGTATTAGGTATTGAATAGTAGGGCGAAAAATCTAGTTACCCAAAATAAAAAACACTACGGGCTACAAGAGAGCGGGCAAGGTACCTAGGAAAACGTTGAAATCAGTACCTGGATATCCAGATTCCAGGATGTCTTCTTTATTCTTCGGTATTGATATATCACAGCGTATTTTCAGATATTCAAATCGCGAGACCGGCCGGTAAAAGTACGAATGTGCAAAATCAGCTGCGCGCACGACGAAATAACGAATATGTTCTGCTGTCACTTTGACATATTGACATTTCTTTTTCTCTTCTTTGGAACAAAGGGTTTTAAGGATGGATAGGAAAATAGGAAAGTAGCTTAGTAGTTTTTAGATAATCTGGCCTAACCACATCTATTTAATGACCTTACCTAACGTTGCTTAACCCGATCGATTACAAAACCTTGATAACTACTCACTATGAGTGTTCCCTTACTAATATTATATTATAAAGAAAATTGATAAAATCGGACCAAGCGTATAACCAAGTACCCATTTTGACTTTAATCCCCTCTCCCAAAAGAACCGTGCTAGATTACGGGATAAAAAGTATCCTATGTCCTACCTCGTAGTAAGATTTCAAATCATGCCAAGTTTCGTTTCAATCCATCCAGTAGTTTTGGCGTGATGCTCAGCCGAGATACAGACAGACAGACAGACAAAAATAAAAAAAAAAATACATTTTTGGCTTTAGTATCGGTTATAGAATGCCCTCCAAACATAATTTTCAAATATCTTCAATGTACAGAATTGGTCCTGTTACAGTTTTATTAAAAGTGTAGATATAGATTTGTTACTTGCCTATTCAGTTGGAGAAGATTGTCAATCAACTTCGGAGTCAGTGGAAGTTTCGAGTCTCCAGACGTCCATTGAGTATGACGGATGGCGACTCCAAATAAAGCGCTAATGATAAAATGACTGAACAGTATGTTCATTTCTATTGTCATTATTAAAATAAATAACGGGTGTAAGGGACATCGTACCGAAAACCGATGCCAGGGATCCAGTACATGATTCTGAACATCCTTGTGTTGAAATTTTTCATGAATTTCCTATGAATGAATTAAATAAATTCAGTATAACATCATTATTGGTATAATAATAAAGCCTAATTTTAATTTAAAAACAGTAAATTAGTTATTTGTGGAATATTTATTTAATTATTTATTTATTTATTCTTTATGCACAAACACAGTACATAGGCAATTAATTAATAGGCAATTAACTATTATTATTTTAGAAAATTAGCAATGTAATTTGAAAAATAAATTATATTTCGCATATATTCATTACATGCTCAAAACATGTTAGTCTTTTGTCATTTTCCATATAAATTGTTTCTGTAATGGAACGGACAATATGAGAAATCTTATAAAAAAGTTTTCGGTACATATCCTGTATGTATGTTATCTTAATTGAAAAAAGTTAAGCAATTGTGCAGCTCTAACTAATAACTAATATTTTATGCCCACCCTTACAAGGTTACGTTGTTAAATTGTGTCAAACGTGATCTATTAAATTGTCATTAAATACTGATAAAGGCCATTTCTCAACTGCTCATTTAATAGATTGAAGGGTCGTTTTGAGTTATATTACTGTTCGTCTTTGTGGTATAACATCTTGGGTGGTCTATTTTCTCCAACCCGTAATTAAGCCTCACAAATCCTAGCAGTCCCTGATATTAGAATGTATAAGGCTTGTAGAACCCAACCTAACGAAGTACAAGGCTAAGCGATATTTGATTATAGTATTTTATTGTTTATACTTATGGCTCTCCGATTGCTTGTAAATATTTAATTTGCAAATGATACATGGTCAACTAATTCAGCAGTAATAGTAATATATAGATAATTGTTTGTTGTATTTTTTTTGCGACAGAAAGGAATGCAGCTATAAACTGCGTATAACTGTGTCACGTATAAGAAAGATTTCTTTAAGACTGACATAGAGGCTGGTGGTAGGGCCCATTATGTTTACGGAAAAATAGAGTCAGTAAGGTTCATTTCCAGCAAAGACATCGATACAAGTGAAGGTGATAGAAATACAATTTATTTTTATTGTACGTTTCACGTCTTAAGTTAAATCATCTTGTAAATCTACATAATCTTTAAAAAATTAAAAGAAAATGTTTTTTTTAATTGTTTAAATATCTACTAACTATACCGATTATGGGATAAAAATATACGCACTGGATAAAAAAATAACCTGTTTAAATTGCCAGCTCAATCGTCAATAGCAAACGTTGATAGAAGAAAAATGGATGATTGAAAACAGACCTAGAGATAAGAAGTTAAATAAACGCTTGTTATTACAAGCTAAAATAAAATATAATATAGTTAATTAAATATAATATAGTTAAATGTTATTACATTTCAGATAAATACTAATACTAAGTTAGTTTTGTTAGTAATAGGTTTCTAGCATAGCATATAAGGTCTAGCTGCACCAATCGCAAAAGCCATGTTACGGTCAAACGGGTCAACAAATACTGTTTTCGTCCGTTTTATTCGTAGTCTAAGAAGTGTTGACGCCCCCCTCTTACATATTATTATAGCATTATTCCTATGAGTGCGTGTTATATACGCTTCGATCATATACTTCTTACTTAGACTATCTAAGTATATACGCTATTCGAATAATTTTTAGTAAACAGAGCATTATTTTTACAATGAAGTTTGTTGAAAAGCACATTGATATGTGTAGTTTACACACATTCGCGACTCGTTTCGTACATGAAATCCCGCTGCATATAAATGTCTATGTACTATTCGGAGAGTAGAATCTACGATGCGCCACTTAGATTTATGAACCGAAAATAGAACACAGACCTGCGCCAGTAAATCTCAACTCAGCAATATCTTTTTACAAAAGACTGACTAGAGGAACTATAAGATTTCCTAGTCTATTAGAGGGTCACAGTGGAAACTTAGACAGTAACAGTAACAGAAAATGTAAAATGTTAAACAGTATATTTGAACGGTTGACTTGCAACTGTAAAATAAGGTGATTATGTACTTGTCTATTATTTATAGATAATAGTAAGCAATAATACGGTCAGGAATTAGTTATGCTTACAGAAGATGCATAGTATTTCTTGTATCTTTACGCTGCTCCTGTTAAGTAAAAAGTGACTTACGACACCATAAGCGGTATGTCTTTAAAGAAGATAGAGCGTCGAAAGTTCAGATCAGTAATGTGATCACTCTTGTAATCACTCTTGTGATCATTCTTGTGATCACTCTTTTGATCACTCTTGTGATCACTATGTACTTAGGTGATCAATGAATTATGTTTACTCACTGGAAAATTATTACTCTGTGAGTTTTTGATCTCGAAGAATCTCGCTTGGCTTAACTCTGTAACAAATGCTTCGAAAAAGTAAATATCTTACCCCTTGTACGACGTAGGTATATTTTCGATACATTAACCCTTCTCAATTCTTGACATCTCTCAAATATTATGCGCCGTTTTAACATATATATCGCAACGTGGAGCCATCGTACCCATTATAGCGGGTCTTTACGACCCCTGACACGCAAAATTACATTTCATTGCACATAGTTCCAACATCGTTGTTTTAATAATGGCAGTAATCATGTTTTGGGTTAACGTTTATTTTTATTTTCACATTTGTACACGTTATAGCAGTGAAAGTAGTCTAATATTCTTTAGGTGTCTTAAAGCGTTTATGACATCAGTTTATGATTCTGCTTGCTGCAAGAGATGTGGTTGCGGAACAGATTTCACTATGACGTCATTACTGAAGGTGTTATTATTTTATTACATAATTCTTATGCGTGTTTGGAGCGTGCTTTGAAAATTTTGCATTTGTTTACCACGAACTATAAAGAAAACCATAAAAGCAATGTTTTTGAAGCTTTGTCTATGAGAAAAGGAATAAACTGATCACGGAGTGCACTGAACTATTTTGTGTATTACCCGTCTATTAAGTAATACCAAATCACAAAGTTATGGCCACAGTATAAATAATACAGTATGTACAATCGCTTCAGATCACACACACAAATGGCCGTTACCATTGAAGTAATATGGTACGTTAATACTAGCAAATTGGACATAAGATGAATGTATTCGTTACTTAAACAATACTTAACTATTGCGTTAGCAGTCTTTATATTGCAGCAGTGACAATGTATGTTTAAATAAAGACTTTGTTAATCAATCAAAATCAGTCTTTATATTTATGTAGTTTATATGCAGAGTCACTTACGCAATAGTTAAGTAGCGTATAAGCATGATATAGGTACTAATTACACTTGAGCCTGGTATTCATTATCTGCACTAATTACCATTAGTCAGTATTAGGTTAAGTGGTGAGTTTGCTAAAAAACAAATAACTAAAATATTAATGTGTTAGAGGGTGCGTTAATGATCATTACCGGTAGGTATAAAATCGATATCTTACACCTGTGCATTTAGAGGGGTGGCAATACAATCCGTCAATATATATTAAACAGGTAGCCTGTTTGTTAGTTAGGGGAACGAATAATCGATACTTACTTGAAATAATTGACAAAATGTATAAACATAATGTACGTACAAAATATTTACATATTTCATTAAGGCAAATTGATCTCGCTCGTTTTTGAAGCGGTGAATGTGCTCATATGTTTAATAATTTTACTTGTGTTACCAAAATAATTAAATGAATCGTTAATGGAATGAAAATAATGGTCAGTATGCATCAGCAAATTCACAAAATCAGCGGATGTATTAAAGGGTTAAATTACTTTCCGTGTTTAACTTACCGGCCGATAATAGACATGTACGTAAAGCATTTTCGTACCACCTATTTAAATTAAAAAGAAAAACATATTTAAATGGCAAATATTTTAGAGATCATCTTTTGACAGTCTTTGATAGTTATATCACTGTTACCTACTGAATGCTACAATAATGCCCGGTTTCTGAAGATCTCAGTTAACTGTTCATTAGCTATTGGTTCAATAAAGTTATGTATAAGATAAAGTTAGTTTAACTGTCACTGAGTTTCTGAGTATACCGAAAGGCATTCAATAACTATGAGACCGATAAGCAGTGCAATAATTCGACACTAGATGGGTCTTTTTCTCAGATCAAATTTAAAATTGATTTTAAAGTTTTATATAACCAATATTACCAATATAACATTTTTCCGGTATAAGTAAGTGCTCAAGAATGATATTAATTAAGTAATAATCTATTAAATTCACCGTAAGTAGTGTCACCAAACGCCGTTAACTCTCGTAGTGCTAGTGCTGCGTAGACAAAGTGACATACAAAAATCCAATTTTCCGCAGGCTCCCTGCGCGCGCACGCTGCAGCAGCGTCAACCTCAAAAACGTCAATTTTGATGTTGAAAACAATAATATCATTGGTTGAAATCGTCAAATAAAGTTATCGAATAGATAAACTGCACACATTGGTCAGTTAAATTGAGCCAAGTTTAAACGGACTTTATGTGACAATTTGAGGTTCAGAAACGCAATGTGTTAAGTTATCGAACCAATAGCGCTAACGAATAGATAAACTGTCGATAAAAGTTCATCAGAAACTGACCAGTCCTTTAAAAGCAAAATAAAGTTCTACAAAACTGATAACCACAGTCAAAAAGTGAAATCAGGAAGTTACTGATAGTAGAAAGGTATTGTTTAATAGAGATGATGTAAGTATATCAAATATATGCTAAAATACAAAGCATGCAGAAATAGAGCCACATCTGCACAGGCTCTGAAATGGTTTGGACATTATCATATATTATGTATTTCCGTCAGGAAAAGGGCTTTGTTTATGCAAAATTGATATTCCCCACAGGTTATTTCATGCAGTTCGCCAGACAGGGTGTTACGTATTGTGTTACTGATGGTAGAAACCCCTTTTGTTTTTAAATCTGTTACCATGGCGATATGGACTGTTACCCTTAGTAATTTGTAATGATATTGGGTTAGGTAACTTGTAAATTTAACTAGATTTATTTGATTGGCTGGAAAAAAGGTAGCGATCGGTACATGAGATTCTTGGTATTATGTTATACATTGAGCAAATTCATTATTATTTTCGAGTAATTAACATGTTTATGTACTTATACGAGTAGACGGTAGCAACTAACCTTGCGCTTGTATCTTGAACCAAAACACGTAATTAGTCAGATGAGCCAGTTCTCACAACTATTAAAAAAGAAAACAAAATTATGATGATCAAGCAAATTATGTTGACTTTAGTCATTGTTGTGTGTAATGTGCGTCCATCCTTTATAAGTCTAAAAATTGTGTAGGGTGGCCCTAAAGTAGAAGTATCGTAGCACGTTCCTGAAACATAGACATCGTGACAATGCTCATAGTATAATTAAATTTCATACTACATCCTACTCATACTCAACGGGCTACATCCCGTTGAGTATGAGTAGGGTATCTTCATTTTAGATGCTATATATACACGCACACATTTTCCAAAACATTGCGTTTAAGCATGAACTTTGACTTCCTGCAAAGATGAGCTTTACTATAATTCAAAACTGATTTTATGCTGCTTTGTCTATAATTTCAAGTATTTTCAAGAGTTCATAGTCACAATACCATTGAATCGTGTGTGGCCCTACCACCACCGGTGATACCTGCAGCGGACATTATGATACAGTGAACATCGTACAATCCTTTTATTTTGTATATACTTATTTCATGTGGCTGCGGAACAAATGGATAAATGATATTATGACATAATGTTCAGTCAGAGTCAAGAGAGCTTTTAAAGTAACGTAACGAATGTTATTGAAGTGAAACTTCTTATGCGACTTCCAAAAATGTTATCACATCGTTATGTGACTTCACTTAACGCTTGACGCGTTCGTCAAGCGTTAAGTGAAGCACCTTAACACGATAGGTGTTAAACGATATCCGATAGGCGTAAATTTGTTAAGGTTATGAAAGCGCTCATGTGACGCCGTCACTGAGTGAGTGGGTGAGTGGAGTTCAGAGTGGAGTTCAGAGTGGAGTTCAGAGTGGAGTTCAGAGTGGAGTTCAGAGTGGAGTTCAGAGTGGAGTTCAGAGTGGAGTTCAGAGTGGAGTTCAGAGTGGAGTTCAGAGTGGAGTTCAGAGTGGAGTTCAGAGTGGAGTTCAGAGTGGAGTTCAGAGTGGAGTTCAGAGTGGAGTTCAGAGTGGAGTTCAGAGTGGAGTTCAGAGTGGAGTTCAGAGTGGAGTTCAGAGTGGAGTTCAGAGTGGAGTTCAGAGTGGAGTTCAGAGTGGAGTTCAGAGTGGAGTTCAGAGTGGAGTTCAGAGTGGAGTTCAGAGTGGAGTTCAGAGTGGAGTTCAGAGTGGAGTTCAGAGTGGAGTTCAGAGTGGAGTTCAGAGTGGAGTTGAGTGGAGTTGAGTTGAGTTTGTGTGTGTGTGTGTGTGTGTGTGTTTTGACTGTATGTGTGTGTGTGTGTGTGTGAGTGAGTGAGTGAGTGAGGGACCGACCGACCGACCGACCGATCGACCGATCGACTGAGCGAGAATGAAGTTTCACTTCTTCCGCGCGGAGGGACTCCACGCACAAACATTTTTTTTTATGTAGGGCCAATTTAATAGATCACATTTGATATCTGTCCGTTTCTTTATTCTGTCTGTTTCTTTTGTCATTATTACAGCAGCAGCAGGCAAAATACGTCCACTGCTGAACAAAGGCCTCCCTCTTAGAAGGGAGGGATTGCCATAATCCCCACGCTTGGCAGGCGTCCCCTCGCTGAGTTTCTTGCCGGTTCTTCTAAGCGGGGGCGGGTTGTGAACCGGTGGTAAACTCACTTTCTCTAAGCGGCAGCCCAAGCCGAGGCCGTGCCTCCCTGAGGTGCCCTTGTGCTAGTCGCTACCCAAACCCTTCTGGCTGGAGCGCTTTAAGCGCTCGCCCTCTTGTCCGGTGAAGCTGTCATGGCCATCTGCGGCCAACAGTACTACTTCTACAAAAAAAAAAAAATTGGCAGGCGTCTTGGGGATCGCATTATGGGTGGTAGGTAATCTAATAGAAAGACGCTGCTGCCCGTCTTCTTGTTTTCCCTTAGTCGCCTCTTACGGACACCCAACGGGATCTTAAGCGACAGCCCAAGCCGAGGCCGTGCCTCCCTGAGGTGCCCTTGAGCTCGTCGCTACTTCTGCCGTAAAGGCTAGAGCGCTTCAAGCGCTCGCCTCCTATTGTCCGGTGAAGCTGTAATGGCCATCTGCGGCCAGCAGCGTCTATCATTCCCAAAAAAAAAAGAACACCCAACGGGAGGAGATGGGAGGGTGCTATGCTTACCCGGACACCCCACGGGCATTATTACAATTAAATATGTAATCGTAATTTAAAAAGTTAAGCAATAGGCATGATGACTAATTTTGAAAAAATAGTCTATAATGTACTTACTGGTCTACTATTGGCGAAAATAATCATATTTTTGTATTAAATTTACAATTAATAGCAATATTTTCAATTTTTAAAATAGAGTTTGAATTTCCTTCCAAAACGATGGCCGGTGCTTGGCGCTATATTGTGACGTCACTGTGGTGTAAATAAACATCTGTCTAGGTATAAAAGTGAATCATTGTATGAAAGAAAAAGTTGAGATGACAGTTTGACAGTTGTTTATTTACACAGGAGTGACGTCATTCACTGTGATCAGCGTTTATTACAAAATGGCGATTAGCTGTATTTGAGTAATTTATTTGCTTAAATATCACGAAAATCTCTCTATTATTATGAAAATGAGATGCATGTTCTAATATTTAAAACCACAGATTTATTGGTATTGTGTTGCAGTCATCATGCCTATTGTGCAGTTCTAACTTTGAAAACATTAATAAGCATAAAATATGCCCGCCGTTACAAGGTTACGTTGTTAAATTTTAATGAAGTATCAAATGTGATATACGAGTATTAAACTGGCCCTCCTTTAGTACACTTAATTTGTCAAGTGACTACTTTCTATATAAAATCTTAAGCAAGCACATTACTATCCTGGGCGCAGATGGTGACTTAAAAAATACGTCGAAAACTTTTTTTAGTACCTACTTATAAGCTGCTGCAAAGTTGCTTTTAAGTCTGGATTATAATGAAACAGAATCTCTATGTATCAATAGATAAACCTCTCAAATTTGGATTAAGTAGGTACTTATTTGCCTATCATACACAAACGTACACACACTGACATACGCACATACACTTTCGCACATTCTCAAGCATATCTAAACACAATTTCTGCCCTTTATCTTGTTTAAATTCTGGTGTCCACTTCTTAGCTGGTTTCCAAAGACACAGGCTGTGCCTAGTTTGGGAACCCCTGGTAATTCTTTTAAGAATGTTTATTGTTGTGTCTACTTTGTAATTGTGTGTTGTAAAACTGTGTGTTTTTTTGAAATAAATTAAGCTGGTCCTGACTGCAGTCCCACCTGATGAGAAGCGGCGATGCAATAGAGCATGGTATAGCACACTTATTAAAAACCTATTCACTCTAGTCTTGAAGACACCTATATTATAATCGGGCGGGAAAACCGACGCAGGCAAACTGTTCCAGCCCTTAGCTGTCCTTATTATAAATGAAGAAGAAAAAGTGTCTTTAAAATGGTTTCAATTAAGTATCTACCATGCTTCTAGATTATTTGAATTTATGATAAAACCTATAATGGCGTAGTAAGTGGCCAAGCATTACCTACTTCCTCTTAACGTTCTGTAAGCGGAAATGGAAGGCTAGCACTTAAGGTATAAAGACGTTCTAAAAAGACATTTAATAGATGTATAATTAACAGGGTAACAGAGTAGGGTCACAGGGTAAGCCAGCGTTTAGGATAGCGAATTCTTGTTACAGGAATGTTACTGAATTTGTACTGGGACAAAGATGTAATTTGAACTACAAAAACAAGGAAATGAACTCAAGTTCCGACCACCGCAGTGGCTATAAATTCTAATTACAGTACCTAATGGTGTAGACGCGTGTGCTTTCTGTGGATCTATATACGCAAAGGTCGGATACACGAGTAATTTGAGAGTATACCAGATAACTGCACCATTTTTTTACTCTCCTATCTAACTGCAGTGTTTAATTAAAGTGGCCTCTGTAGTCAAATACATTATGGCTAAGTAAGGTTTTGGCTAAAAACCTAATCCTTATAATAATGGATCCATTTGAAATTTCATTAAGGCATAAAGGCGACTACATAATGAAAGTCAATTTTGAGCACCCGTACAAAGGAGAGGAGATAATTTAGGTAAGCTCAGGATACTCAAAAGTAACATTATTTTGAATAGATTTATTATGATTACCTTATTTACCGTTACGGATTTTGCTTAGAAATATTAGGTATTCGTTAACAACATGGTAAACTTATGTTTGAAATCTAATATGTATTTCATAAAATTAACGATAAAGTAAAAATGTGTTACTATATGTGAGCGTTGTGGCACTTATAATCACCGATTGCTTAGCAGGTAACGTGTCTATTACTTATAATAAGTTTAAGAAACTAAAACCCGACTACGGATAAAATCGCAGTCTAATAATGTGATATTATATAGCCTATAACCAGCGGACAATCAAGACGCTTCTAATGACACCCTACTTGTCAAATATGTTAAGTAGATTAGAAGATATGCGGGAACAGATGGACATACATACATACATACACTCTTGTTAAAATCACAACCCTCCCTCCGTCGGGTAATGAAGGCAAATCTGATTTTAAATCATTTCATGACTCCGTAACAGCAAATAAAAATGATTTGATTTCATATCCAATAAATAGTGCAGTGTGTCAAGTTGACTAACGATATCACAATAGACTCACTACACAAGACACAATAGTGCGGTTAGGTATGAATATGTCATTAGAATTCCGTGGACGGACACTAGTATGAAGCTATTAAGGGTAATTAGATTTGTGAATGTGCTATACATTGACTAAAATTGCCACACTTATTGACAAATAAACATATTGTCCTGCTGAAATGAGACTGGCAAATAGCTACAGTTAATAATCGTTCTCCAGCAGTAGTTAGGTACTCTAGGTTTGTTTATCAAGGCAGCCATGCCGCTACGCTGCGCCCACTTCGCCTTGCCTTTACGTCTACAATAGTGTCGTACGTGACGTAAGTAGCGAGCCAAACGTTAGCGGAACAATAAGTTTTTACTGATATAATTGGGAATGGGTCGGTGTGGACGTGTCTTGGGGTCGTTTGGCCGCACGTTGGCACGGCTGAGCGTGCCTCGGGGTTGAGCCGGGATGTGGTCAAAGTTGCCTCGGTGTGCGCTGTTCGTCCGGTGTGGACGGTGATTTTTGGCTCGCGAGCCAGCCTGCAGATATTAACGCAACCGTCCATTTCATCGCCTGGTGGCTCGGCCTGCCTCGCGAGCCACGGGTCGGGGTTTCCGGGAAAAACCCGAGGGTGCCGCACGAGCCCGTGCGGCCGGTGGAGACTGACCCAATTACTTGCAGCTCGGAAAGACCGGGCACGTGACCTTTAAGAAAATAAACGTTGTAGTACATCTAGAAAAGGGAGACGCGAGGACTGGGAGCCTTGCGATCTAATCTTTTTTAGTCACTAAAAGCTAGTGCTTGCTGCAGTTCCAGCTGATGGCAGCAACTGAAACTGAAAGCAACGCAATTGAGACTGGTAAAGAACACTTGCTTATTACTCTTGCCTTGAAGAAACCCACATTATAATCGGATAAGAAAACTGACGTACGCAAAATATTCCAATCCTTAGATGTACGCATTATAAATGACGAAGCAAATCTCTTAGTCCGGACTGATGGGACATTCAAAACACGCACCCTTGCGTAGCCACCGTGTCTCGTCCTCCGATGATAGAAGGGGCATGGTGGAATCAAGTCATGTAATTCCTGCGCACACTCTCCAAAATGTAATCTGTAGAATACTGTATAGGTAGTATAGTAAAATAATAATAGGAGCCCTTGTTTTTGTCCAACTGTTGGGCACGGGCCTTCCCTCAAGATAAAGGGGCTTAGGCCATAGTCCAAGCCTGCGCTGGCCAAGTGCGGGTTGGCGGACTTCACACGTCATTCGAAAGCTAGTTAGGCTTTTTCAGACATGCAGGTTTCCTCACGATGTTTTCCTTGACCGAAAGCTATTGAACAATTGCACAAAGTCTATTCACGCATGATTAATTATAGAAATCAGAGGTGCAAGCCGAGGTTTGAACCTGCACACCATGTTTCTAAGGCAAGCGCTCGCCCACTGAGCTGTTACTGCTGTTAAATGTAGTATAATAATATGTAAATAATGTAATATCACACGTCAATCTGGCCCGCGTGTAGCCAGGTAAAATCAAATTCAAAATCGTATTAATATCCGGCACGGGCTGACCCCAGTGAGTTTTTGCGGCTGAGTGGAAAATAAATCAAAAACAAAATGAATTTTAACGGTGCGGTGCGGAACCCAGTTTCACCTTTTCAGATGAGAAAAAGTTTTTACCGACGTCAATTACAGAGGTCGACATCTTGTAACCCGGTTTTGTGAACTCAATAAAAGCAAATGGGCCACGTCTATACTAATAAGTAATAACTTAATGCCGAGTTAAGGTATAAAGGAATGGTTTAGAATTGCTTTAGAATTCGAAATTAGTGTTGAACCAATTAAATTACTATTTTTTTTTCGTATGGTTACTAGCCAACCTGGTGCCAGAGTTGTTTAAACCCTTAGGCCTCTGACTTCTTCGGAGTCGCTGGACGTTCGGGGTGTGGGCCCTAGGACGTCCATTGAGTACGGCGGCTCCGAGGAGGACGGCGGCGGGCTCAAAGGCAAGGCACTGAGGGCCCCTGGTGCAGATCCCACCGGAGAGCCCGGGGGTCGCCTCTCATGTGCCGAAGTGACAGCCGTGGGAGTTTTAGGGATCCCACAGCTCCCGGGGACCTTTTGAACTTTGACTTGGTTTGATGACAGCTGACTAGATGATAGCCTTTGGGACCGACTTTTTACGTGCTCACCGAAGCACGGAAATGCTCAGTTTAAATGCCACTAAACGGTCACCCATCTAAGGACTGACCTCGCCTAACGTTGCTTAACGAACTGATCGTTTACCGAACAGTGGTTACAACTAACTATGAATGAACGCCTTACTGGCTATTGTATACCGATTTATAAATGAAATAAAATCGTTGACGTTATAAATAACAGCTACTTAGGTATTTCTATTTTGGATTGCTACGGAGGAGGCTTGGGGATCGCAGTATAGGTGGTGGGGAAACCAATAAAAAGACGCTGCTGCCCGACTTCTTGGTTTCCCTGAGTCGCCTTTTACGGACACCCAACGGGAGGAGATGAGTGGGTTCTATTATTACCCGGACACCCCACCCCAGTATGACTAATTTAAAAAATATTATTTTTAGTTAGATTTATGAAGAAAGAGATACCTTGACTTCAGATCCCTTGATATATAATAATTAAAACGTATAAGCTTGGCCATACAAAGGGGTAATGCCGCCAGTCTTTTAGGTACCCTTCCCTCCCAGTGCGGCGACAACTTCGAGGAAGTTTTTTACCTAGTTTAAGATAGATAGATAGATAGATAGATAGACAATTCTTTATTGCGCACAAACAAACAGATACAAAAAGAATAAGACACAAATTAATAAAAAATGCAACAATGGGCGGCCTTATCGCTAAAAGCGATCTCTTCCAGGCAACCTTTGGATGGAGAGGAAAATAAAGAAGTTACAAAGAGCAGAGGGTGCGCGCACTCGACATGAATAGGTAACATTAACACAAAGACACATAAAAACACATATGTTGTAAACTATAATATATATTCATATGAGTATAATATATAAACATACATCAAATAATACTATTATAAACATACATAAATCAGTACGTATTAATATAACAAGAAAATTACACAAATACCGATTAACTTATTCCGCCAAATAAAACTTCTTCACTAGATCTTTGAAAATTGGCAGTGACGAAGCACGCCTTATAGAAACGGGCAAGGAATTCCACAGGCGAACCTCCTGCACCGTGAAGGATTTGTCATAGAAGGAACTGCTATGTAAGGGCATCGTAAGACAAAGGTTTTCCGAGGACCTAAGACTATAGGTGCTAGAATTCGACAAATAATCGAAACGTTCCCTAAGATAAGAGGGGGTGGAGGGGTTAAACAATATATTATAGAGAAGAGATAAAATGTGAAGATTTCGTCGGAGACGAATGGGTAACCATTTGAGTTTTGCACGGAATTGGGAAATATGGTCAAATTTACGCAAGCCAAATATAAACCTAATGGACAAATTTTGCAATCGCTCTAGCTTATTCAATTGATCCTCTGTCACGTCCAGATAACAAACGTCAGCATAATCTAGTATAGGGAGAAGAAGTGATTGTGCAAGCGCAACTTTAGTGGCAGTGGGTAGAAAATTACGAAGCCTTTTTAAAGAGGCTGCCGAAGCAAACATTCTGCGACTAATGGCATCCAACTGTGGGCCCCAATTAAAACACCGGTCCATTATAACACCAAGATTCTTGACGGAATCACTATAAGGAATAGCAATACCGCCAAAATTAATTTGCGGAAGTGTCTGGTAATTCACCTTAGAGATCATCCGAGAGCTACCTATAATAATGACTTGTGTTTTAACTGGGTTAACTTTTAGTCCATAAGATTTGCTCCAATTAGCAATACGACACAGATCAAGATTTACAGCTTCTATAGCTATATCCAAATTAGTAAGTGAGGCCTGGGAATAAATTTGAAGATCGTCTGCATATATGTGGTAGGAAGAAGTAAGATGCTGAGATATGGTGTTTATGAAAATTGCAAATAATAAGGGAGATAAAACGCCGCCTTGTGGAACGCCAGCAGAAGTGTTACACCAGGTAGAGAAAGACTCTTCCAGACGAACCTGCTGCCGACGACCATGCAGATAACTGCGAAACCAATCTATTACTGATGGAGATATGTTAATTGAGCGAAGTAAAGCAAGTAGTATATCAAAATTTACGGTATTAAAAGCATTGCTAAAATCTAGCAATGTTAGCACAGTTAACTGACCGTTCTCCATACCAAACCGTATATCATCTGAAATTTTAACTAGCGCAGTAACCGTGCTGTGCCCAGGGCGGAAGCCAGATTGGAAAGGATTTAAGAGGTTATATTTAGAGAGATAGAGACTAAGCTGCCTGTGGACAAGACGCTCTAACACTTTAGATAAAAAGGGAAGGATGGAAATAGGACGATATTCTGAATAGGACTTAGGGTTTGGTATTTTAGGTAAAGGTATTATTTGAGCATCTCTCCAGACTGCAGGGAACACACTACTTAAGATAGAATTGTTAAGAATGGTACAAAGGACAGGAAGAATGAAATCAAGGATGGGCACCAACATGTTTCGACTTAAAGTATCACAACCGATGGCGTTTGAAGTTATTGATAGAACGGCTCTCTTAACATCACTTTCAGTAAATCGATCAAACACAAAAAGGGGATGGCCGGGTGTAGGTAATGCAGAAAGTTGATTTAAAGTATTAAGTTTATCCGAGTTATCGATATCGGATGCGGACGAAAAATGTATGTTGAGAGAATCGAGATTTATATTTTTTGAAATGGAATCTTGTCGTGATTTACCAATACCCAAAGACCGTAGGAACTTCCAGACTTTAGCTGGGTCCTCGTCCTTAACAGAATCATGAACATGACGGCGCAATGCATTCCTACACACAGTATTGCAGCGATTTCGTGCCAAGACATATTTTTCTTTATTAATGTCAGTAGGACGCATCTTATATCTAGATTTAGCTATAGCTTTCTTATGCATAAAAGATTTAACTCTATCTGTAAGCCATGGTGATGGAAGATGTTTGATTTTAATTTCACGAAGAGGTGCATGAACGTCATATAAATCAATAATAATTGAATTAAACAGAGAAATCTGTTCATCCACAGTTTGTGCATTTGAAACAGGAGACCAGTCAATCTTCCTGACATCATCAAGAAACGCGTCACGATCCATACCACTAAAGTTGCGCTGTAGAATAATTTTAGGCTTTAACTTAGGAGGACGAACTTTATAGGACAGGTATATGAGATCATGGTATGAAAAAGCGTCAGCAGGACACTGGCCGTATTTAGCAACATGTTGAGAGGAGGATATAATCATCAAATCCAGAAGTGAAGGAGTGGAATTTGGAAAATGATGAGTAGCGCTAAGAGGAAGAATTTGCATGTTGCTAGATGTTACGATTGATTCCAAAGTGGATGAACGAGAATCTTTTTTGAGAAGGCAAGTATTGAAATCGCCCATAATGATGGAGTGATCATATGAAGGAGTGATATCATCCAAAAGTTTTTCAAAAGATGAAAAGTAATTGTTACTTAAAGATGGACTGTAGTAGACTCCAAGAAGAATTTTAGAATGAGAGAGAAGTACTTCGATAAGAAGATGCTCACCAGCATTTGCAGACGGCGGTTGTGGAGATTTGCTTAAAATAGAAAAAGGTATATTAGCGCGAAGATAAATTGCAACACCACCACCCCTACTACCAATGCGATCATTCCGAATAAGAATAAAACCAGGTAGAGAATAGGACGTAGATAGAAGACAAGGTTTTAGTCAAGATTCAGACACCAGTATAGCGTGAATATTTTTTTGAACAAGCGATGCCAAAATATCATGATAATGAGCCGGTAAACTCTGCGCGTTAATATGGAGAACATTGAAATTTTTAGGAACCTCAGAAAAAATGGTCTTCAAGCAATCTGAAAGTGGAGGTATACTACTGAAGCTATCGTCACTAGTGCAAGACTCTGAAGAAGAAAAGGATAAATATTCACTATTAACGCTGCTATCGCTATTGTATAAATCAGTCATTTAGACCCAAAATAAGTACTACTAATATATTAAAATATACAAAATAAATATATATATATATATATAATGCAACAAATACCAAACAAAAAACCTATAAAATTAACTCCACCTGCCGGTTGCATACAAGAGATAACATAACAAAACTACAACACATAAATCTAAGAATATTACAATACCGAATAGGAATCTAATGTAATGGCAGAAACAACATAATAATAAAAAAAAAAAAGAAAGCAACAAAACAAAAAAATAATAATAACGTTTACAAATAACGGTATCATCTTTTAACTGCATGGACGTGAAGTGGTAAAATTATAATAATAACGGTATTAACGTATAACACTATGGACATGAAGTAGAATGTTATTATAGTCTATGACATTGACAATTTTGACATGACATTAATACTGACCAGGCCGTCGACACTGCCTAGAAACCGATATTTGTATGGAGTTATGAACGTACTTATTAGAAATAATGGCACTAATTAGGTAGGCAATATAAAGTTACCAAATTAAAATAACTGCTAATACGTATTGGCTTCAACTGTATGAATTCCTAACTGTTCTAGTTTAATTTGGACGTATTATATTATAATACGAATTTGTTATTTTTTTTTGTTGTCTAACCTGTGGATGTAACTTGACATTTGAAAATTTTATTCTGGTTTGAATTTTGGCGGCTAATAAGTTATTATATTAATTACATTTATTTAAGCCTTAATGGGCGTTGTGTTAATATTATGGGTGGTATTAAGTGTACATATTTGTAAATAAACTGTAAATATTTTGTTTCAATGAATAAAGTAAATTATTAAATCCAATATTTATTGCAAGAACTGATACACTGTACCTAAGGTCTAGGTTGCCTGGAAGAAATCGCTAGTCAGCGATAAGGCCACCTATCTGCACTGTATTTCTTTTGTTTCTGTTTTGTGTGATCTGTTTCCTGTTTCTATTGTTAGTGCAAATAAGTGTAAATAAATAAATAAGGTCAGATAGTATCCTGTGACAACTTTGCAATAAAATATGGAAATCTAACACCTCATTCCTCCCGTGGCCCACGGGAGGAATGAGGTGTTAGATTATAGCACATTTATGGCCACGCGTGGCCATAAATGTGCTATAATCTAACAATGTCGGTAAAGAAAAAAACATAACTTACATACACGAATGAGGAACCGACTCCTTCTTGAAGTCGGTTAATGAACCGCGACATTATCGGTAAAATTAGTTTCATTTCAATTTGCTCTCTATTAAAGCAAATAGCAGCATGTTTTTTCTCAGAAATACTTAATAATATCATTCGAAAACCTTTGAAAGTATGTTCGGTAGTAATAAATTTAGTTAAATGCTGGAAGGAATCCTTTGATAGCAATTTCCTTGACACGAAGGGTGCCGGCAAAATTTTATTAGCGGCCTTGTGTTGACGTCAGAAGGCAAGCCTCGCGTCGGTGCGTAATTGCCTCGGATGCATCAAATTGCTAACATTTCGTTAACTGGCGCAATAAAAGAGGCCTTCACATGCCCTTGACCCAAGGTTGTTTTGCGTTGTTTTTAATTAAATAGTTCGCGGGATCACAATACATATCCACAGCGTGTTTAACAAGTATGAATTTTAAAAGCATAAAAAGCCCGGCTGCGTACAAGCAAAATGGTCCCAAATTATATTATACATACATAGTACGTATACATATGTATATCTATTTCAACTCGTCTTGTTATGAACTTTCCTTTGATACCATGTTAATGTTTTTGAAACTAAAAAAAATAAACAAGATTTTTTTTGCAAAAATATAGAGCCCATGTCACTCACTTATCTAACTGCCGGTCCCAATATCCTATCGATCTCTAACTATAAGTTAAAATAATCGATCAAGTCATCGATATTCCGCGATAAACCTCTGAAATGAAGCGTTAACTAAAACCCTGACAGACTGTCATTTGAACAACCAACAGTAAGCTGCTAATATGTTATTAATGAAACGGAAATATGTCATTATAGCTATCGATGGTAACTATTTTAACTTATAGTAAAGGATCGATAGGATATTGGGACCGGTAGTAAGATGAATCTAACGACATAATTATAAGTGACTGTTTAGGCTGTAAGACATATACATACCAAAGAAATATATATACATACATGCATACAAACATACTCCCGAAAAACATAACCCTCCACCTGGGGCATTCGGGCAAAAACACGTGTTTGATCCGTTCCAGAAAAACGGTTCCGTTCTTGTGTGTCTGATACAAATTAGGAAATAAAATATGAGATATTATTATTCAGCAAATTAACTGCGTACATGTACACACATCAAAAGTGTCTAGGGATCAAGCATTTTTAAGCGGATTTCTTGAGATTGAGATGTGGCTTTGTAATAAATTTATGATTTTATAAATTTATATGGATCCTTTTTGGTGCATTTCATAATTTGAATCAGGAACTGTGAATCAAATTCGAGTAAAAGATGAAAATCAGCTGTCAATATTTTCCCTATAAAAACATACAACGCATTGAAGACATTATTAGTGCTACTGTTTCCCTACTACTGATTAAAACCAACGTTATTATGGAGCGGCGACGTCATTTAAGCAGGGAAGAAATGCTCAGAGCCGTGGGAATGATAGAAGCTGGTTCCCGGCAACGTACTGTGGCTTTAGCTCTGAATACAAGTCAGAGTGTTATCAGTCGACTTTGGACACGTTACCGAAGCACTGGTACCGTGGCTGAGCGCCATGGAGGACGGTATCGCTGCACCACACGGAGACAAGACCGATATATTCAAATCTTAACTCGAAGAGCTCCAACAATAACTGCCATGATGTTAGCCGTGAGGCTTCATCACTCTTCAGGGAACTTAATTAGCGACCAAACAGTCAGAAACCGCTTGCATGAAGTGAACCTTCATTCCCGAAGACCGCTACGGGTACCACCTATAGCAATGCACAATCGTAGGATTCGATATCAATGGGCTCTTGAACACAGAAATTGGGCAGAAGAACAATGGCGTTTCGTGTGCTTTTCTGATGAGTCTCATTTTGGTATGAGACCGGATACAAGACGTATACGACACTGGAGAACCCCTGGACGCCAACAGCGATTAAAATCCTGCCAGGAAGTCCATCCTTATAGTGGTGGAACCATCATGGTATGGGCGGGTATTTGGATCGGCGGAAGAACTGAGTTGATTTGGATCAGAGGCAACCTCAACGCTCAAATTTATGCTGAGACGATTGTATCAGACGTCATCGTTCCTCTACAAGTGCAAATCGGTCCCTTATTTCAGTTAATGCATGATAATGCCCGACCGCACACCGCAAGAGTTGTAAGACAGACTCTCGCCGCAGCTAACATCAATGTCCTGCCCTGGCCTGCTCAGTCGCCAGACTTGAACCCGATTGAGCATGCATGGGATATGCTACAGAGAAGAGCTCTGCCGAATATGGAGGGTATCCAGTCGCAAGAAGACCTTTTTTTGTTGTTGCAACGAACATGGGCGGCCATTCCACAGCGTGATTTGGATGAACTCATTTTGAGTATGCCAAACCGATGTTCTTGTGTTGTTAGTGTTCGCGGTAGAAACACGGATTATTAATTGTTTAAGTTACCCAATAAAATTTTAAAGAAAACTGTTATTTCAGTCTTTTTTTCGAACTTTTGTGTTAGTGGTTCAAATGTCAAAAATCCCTTTATTAGGAAAATGGCAAATTTCTTTATTAATGCAAAGGTGACTTGGTTTATCGTTACTGTGACAAACGAAAACACTTTATTTGATGAATCCTTAAAGAAAATTTTAATTAATATCAATCAGGAGAAAAGTTATTGCAAAAATATATGTTGATCCCTAGACACTTTTGATGTGTGTATTTGTATTGATAAACTGAATGTTAAAAACATTATGTACCTACTCGTAAATACCTAGTTAGTTATGTAGTTTGGGTTTCATCATGCAGGGTGCATGATTTATGATTTAGCTGTGCTTGTTTTACATTGAATGTTCTCGATATATTTCTAGAAGAAAATGTTTCTCAATGTGCTATTCCTATGTTTATACCTCTAAAGAGAGTTATATGGTTTAAGTTGTCATCCATTTACAGCATCTAAGTTGTAGGTTTCTTGTATTTTTAAATAATCTCATCGCAATGTTGGAAAGATACGATTTTTCTTAACAAAAAGAAGTCCTAAAGAAGAAGAAGCTTATAATATAACATATTGGATCGTGGCATAAGATCTAATATAAGTTTGTCACAAGCAATTTCAAAGTCGTGGATCGTAAAGTTTGAGATACGGCTTGGACGACTGTGCAACGTAGCAGATTCGAAACTTTGCTAAGAGTGCCACATGTTGTGCAGATTTTCAAAAGTTCTAAAATATATTTGTGCATAGTCAAGAACACTGGTTTAGATCTGATTTGTCTTTGGTAAAAATAATGTAGAATGGTTAACGTTTTTTGACTGTGTATAGTATATTTGTATAGTAAATAGCAGTAGCTTAGCTAATAAAATAACGATGCCTCAGATAAAAATACAGATAGACGGACAGACATTTTCATCAAACTTAAATGAATATAGTCTCTCCATTTTGCTTTGGGGCTTTAAAATATGCAATTAAATAACGCGTCCTTCCACTCGCGTTGAGAGTTCCGAGGTTTATACAATTGTCATAGTTCACAAAAACAATATTTTAATTTATCTGATGATATCACACTAGAGTAAAATGAAGGAGAGAAAACTGAAGTTATGAACGTTCCCTTTTACGATTAAAACTTATCCTATAGGTAGAGTAGCGCTTATCTTTTTTGAATGCAGCACAACTTACTATCATGCGAGACAGCAGCGGTTAAACGCTAGCATATATATTATTTTAAATTAAATGTTTTTTGTCATTTGAGATTCGTCTATAATACAGCATGTATTAAGGACGCAATTGAGCGGAACCAAGGCTCTAAAGTGTTCGCAAAGAATTCGTCTATTGGGCGCAGCCAAATGACCAGGCTGAAGATCGACAACGGCAGTGTCATCTCATCGAAACCGGAGATATTGAGAGAGCTCGAGAGGTTTTACGGACAGTTATACACCTCAACACAGGAACCCATTGCCAGAACAGCTCAGGACACCCGAGCCAAACTAACCCGACACTACACTGAGGACATCCCAGACATCAGCCTGTACGAGATTAGAATGGCTCTCAAACAGCTTAATAACAACAAGGCGCCGGGTGAAGACGGAATCACAACAGAACTTCTGAGAGCGGGTGGAAAACCGGTACTTTTAGTCCTCCAGAAGTTATTTAATTCCGTCTTACTCGAGGGTACTACGCCAGAAGCATGGCACGGGAGTGTGGTGGTTCTTTTCTTCAAAAAAGGTGATAACACCTTGTTGAAGAACTATAGACCCATCTCACTCCTGAGCCATGTATACAAGCTGTTTTCGAGAGTCATTACGAACCGTCTCGAACGCAGGTTTGATGACTTCCAGCCTCCCGAACAAGCCGGGTTCCGAAAAGGCTTTAGCACCGTAGACCACATACATACGCTCCGCCAGATTATACAGAAGACCGAGGAGTATAATCGGCCATTATGTCTAGCGTTTGTGGACTACGAAAAAGCCTTCGATTCAATCGAGACCTGGGCGGTATTGCAGTCCCTCCAGCGGTGCCATATTGACTATAGGTACATCGAAGTGTTGAAGTGTTTGTACAGCAGCGCCACCATGTCGATCCGACTACAGGACGAGAGCACGAAACCAATCCCATTGCAGCGAGGTGTGAGACAGGGAGACGTTATTTCTCCGAAACTGTTCACAAACGCATTGGAGGACGTTTTCAAGCTCTTGGACTGGTACGGATTCGGCATCAACATCAATGGCGAATACATCACTCACCTTCGTTTTGCCGATGATATAGTCATTATGGCAGAGTCGCTGGAGGACCTCAATACGATGCTCAGCGACCTCAGTAGCGTTTCCCAACAGGTGGGTCTTAAAATGAACATGGACAAGACGAAGATCATGTCTAATGTCCATGTTGCACCCGTACCGGTAGTTGTTGGGAACGATACAGTCGAAGTTGTTGACCACTACGTATACCTAGGACAAACTATCCAGTTAGGTCGGTCCAACTTCGACAAAGAGGTCGCCCGAAGAATCCAACTCGGATGGGCAGCGTTCGGGAAACTACGTGACATCTTCTCATCAGAAATTCCGCAGTGCCTGAAGACAAAGGTTTTTAACCAGTGTGTGTTGCCAGTGATGACATATGGTACTGAGACGTGGTCTTTAACAGCTGGCCTTTTGGAGAAGCTCAGAGTCACACAACGAGCTATGGAGAGAGCTATGCTCGGAGTTTCTTTGCGCGACAGAATCCGGAATGAGGAGATTCGCCGAAGAACCAAGGTCACCGACATAGCTCGTAGAATATGCAAGTTGAAGTGGCAGTGGGCAGGCCACATCGCTCGAAGAACCGATAACCGTTGGGGAAGGAAGGTTCTCGAGTGGCGACCACGAACCGGAAGACGCAGCGTAGGCAGGCCTCCCACTAGGTGGACCGACGACATTGTTCGCGTCGCAGGCAACCGGTGGATGCAAATAGCAAATTGTCGTTCATTGTGGCGGTCTAAGGGGGAGGCCTATGTTCAGCAGTGGACGTCTTCCGGCTGGTGATGATGATGAGATTCGTCTGTAGGGCATCTCGTACAAGAGATTTCGTCGAACTTTGTAGGACAAACTTTGAAAGGTCGAGGACGCAGACGGGCGTTGTGACACAGTATTTGCACCTTAGCGAAGGTATTTTTTTTTTAAGTTTTAATCCTGCTAATGGATACAGGATATTTTGGAACTATGTGTTATTTATTCTTTTCTGATTACGGATAATTGTGTTTACTAATTTATTTAGTGATCCGTTTGTTTTAGGATTTTGGGCTATTGCGATTATGTTGTCTAGGGGTATATTTTCGTTGGAACATGTGGTTTCGTGATTGAGTCTTGCGTTTGCAAAGATTGGGCAGTATTTCAGTGTGTGTTGCGTATCTTGTATTGAAGTTTGATCACAGGGGCATGTATTTATTGGCATTATTTTAAAACGGTGTAAATATTGGAGGTGATATGAGTGGCCTGATAATATTTGTGTCATTTCAAAAGTGAGTTTGGCGTAGCTTCGGAATAGTTGTATTTCTTTGATCGATTTAAACCAATGTTTTGTTGCGGATCCTTCTGGACTATTTTCGTATTCCTCCTGCCATTTCTTAATTGTCTGCTCTCTAAGTTCTCTTTTTGCGTATGATAAAGGAAAGAAGTTTTGCTCTGTTCTTATCTTAAGGGTGGCAGCGCTTTTGGCAGCAGTGTCTGCGTGTTCGTTTCGGATGATGTTATTATGAGCACGCACCCATGCAAATTGTAGTACTGTGTTTTTTATTTTATAATCATGTATTAGGTGATGGATATTATTTACGGTTAGGTCTGTATTCTGAGTGTCCTGTATATCTTTAAGAGCAGATAAACTATCAGTGTAGACGGTAAGGGATTTTTGTGGATCGTAGTTTTTAGCCCAGGTTATGGCGGCTTCAATTGCACGTAGTTCTGCCATAAAGACTGAACAAGTTCTTAATAATTTCAGTTTCTTTGTATTAATCAAATTTTCGTTTAGATAAACGACAAAGGCTGCGCCAACCTCATTTGACTCCAATTTGCTTCCATCAGTGTAAATTTTTAGTGATGTTTCTGGTACTGTGTTTAATTCCTGTTCGTTGTTTACTTCATAGTATTGTATGGTTTGTCTCTCAGCCGGGTGAAGTCTATGATGATTTGCTATTGATTTTTTAAGCGTGATAACTTCAGGTAGGGTGCTAATCAGTTCTGTATCTTTTATGTTTTGAAGTTGCTTTATCTCTTGTATAAGTAGATGTAATGGTACAAATTGTGCTAGAGCTATTGCTGCAACAGCTGACACTGTGCGGAAGGCTCCGATGGCTCGTATTGCGAATAGTCTCTGGAAACTTCGAAGCATTCTTTGAACAGTGTGAAAACGGGTTGCACCCCCCCAAACTCCTGCTGCGTATGTTATTATTGGCTCGATTACTTGCCTGTAAATTATTTCTACATTTTCGGAATGTATGCCCCAAGTGGGCTTTACGAATTTGCTCAGATTTTTAAAGATTGCAGATGCTTTGCCTATTATATATTTAACATGACCGATAAAATTAAGTTTGTCGTCAATGACAACTCCAAGAATTTTAATTTCTGGGATAATGGGAATTTTAACGTTTTTGATGTGAATGTCCGATGATTTTGCTTGATTTGTGAATGCTATGGCTTGCGTTTTTTCTGGTGCAAATGTGAGCTTAGCGGTTTCTCCCCAGTCTGAAATAATAATTAGGCTTTGATTTGCAATTTCCTGAAGATGTAATTTAGTGGTTGTATTCACGATTAAAAGCACGTCATCGGCAAAGGCCTGTATGTGGGCCCCCTCCGGTAGGTGTAATTGGAAGAGCTCATCGATTATAATGTTCCAAAAGATGGGTCCACATACAGACCCCTGTATGCAGCCTTTGGTCGCAGTCTTTGTAACTATTTCGTTAGCATGGTTCAGTGTGATAATCCTATTTTGTATATAACTTACAATGAGATTGTAGATATTTTTGGGACAATTTAATCTTTTAAGACCTTGGAATAAAGAAGGCCACCATGCATTGTCGAATGCTCCTCTTATATCAAGCGATACTGCGAGAACCTGTCGCTTTTGCTGTTTTGCTTCACGGATCTTGTTGATGGCACATTGTAATGCGTCTGTGGTGGATTTTTTCACTCTAAAGCCAAATTGTAATTCGCTCATGGTTTTTTCGCAGTCGGTTTTGTAAGTGATGCAGGACACAATAAGCTTCTCGAGCAATTTCCCAAAAACTGGGATGAGTCCAATTGGACGGTAAGCTGAAAGTTGGCTGGTATCGGTTTTATTAGGCTTAGGTATAATTTTAATTGTGGCTCTCTTCCATGGTGTAGGGAAGTGGCTGATTTGAAGGCAACGGTTTAGTAGATTTGTTAGGAAATTTGGAAATATATGAAAGACTTGGAGGCAAATGTCAGCTGTGAGGTTGTCATCTCCAGGGGCTTTATTGGGATTCATGGTTTTTAGGTGGTTTTCTATTTCTTGTTGCGTAAATGGTGGATCATCCTCGGTTTCCGGTAGCTCGTTTTGGAGTTGTCGAAGGTGATGGTGATGATTTAGGGTGTCACTGGTGTCATCGGCATAGAAATGGTTGAGAAGTGCTGTGGCTGTACTCCTCGATGTTGTGGTGTGACTGGATCCAATGTTTAAGGTCTGGGGGGGGGGGGGGGGTTTGGGATGTGTTCTCTTTCTTCTGTAGTGTGCAAAAGTTTCTGAAATTTTCAGTTGAGGCTTTTTTGATTGCGGCTGCATATTTTTCTTTTATTATCTTTTGTCTTTCTATGGCTTCGGCGAGCGGTTGGTGTCTTGTTTTTAAATTATGGAGATGGTGGTGTGCACGAATGCACACCTTTTTTAGGGACTCTAGCTCGTCACTCCACCAAGGAACATAAGGTTTGTGCCGTTTTTTCTTGGGCATTATTTATCTGCAGGTTGCGTGTATTAATCTTGTAAAATCTACAATGAGTTGGTCTAATTGAATCGAATCGTCTAGCGAAGGTATTGGGATCACCATCCAACTAGTCTCATGACACGCCTTGCTTATCTGTAGTCTCCGTGGCGCCTTGCAAACCAGAGGTCGCGGGTTCAAATCCCGCGGAGGGCAACAACTTTGTGTAGTTGTTACTTACTGGCTAGGACAATACAGGCCGATCACCTGATTGTCTGTAAAGTAACATGATCCATGCGTCGGATGGGCATGTAAAAAGTCGGTCCTGCGCCTAACCTCTCCCCGGTCGTGTCGGTCTCCCGTCCCATCGGATTGCGAGAGGTATTAAGGAAGAGAGAGTGTACTAACTGTCTCTACGCAAGCGTTTGCACACTATAATATCTCCCGCGTAGAGGGCCTAGACAAGATGCAATCGCTTCATAGCGAATCTATTTCATCATTCGCTAACGGTGTCAATTCCCTACAATTTGTCACGTGGTTTTTCGATGACTTATGTCATTCTCATACATTTTTATACTTTCTATTAGCGATAGCGATTGTAGAATGTTACATTGTCTAGGGGGGTAGATGGCTGATCTTGTCAAAGATTGGCCGCTGTGGTCGTATCGGCCAGGAGGACATTATTATTATCTCCTCACTCGCCCTTATTATATACCTTTTAAAGGTTTCCTTCCCTGACAACGAAAAAAAGGTTGTATAAAAACTTCTCCAGAAGGTAAACGCCTGCCTATGTGCAGCTGTACCGTACTGTCTCTCGTCACCCAAGTCACCATTTATTAAGTCTTCTGAGCCCAGTAATCACCAGCTACAGTGCCCTTCCTTGCTGCTTAACGGCAAAATATTTGACACTACGGTGGTCCTACTTGTTGTTGGTCCTTTGTATAACGTATCCGCCTAATATTATATGTTATTTATCAAGGATATGCTTTATTCAAACAAATATTTTTATAATATTACCTTAAGTAAGACTATGGCCTAAGCCCATCATGAGGGGAGGCCCGTGCCCAGCAGTGGGACATAAACAAGGGCTGGTATATATTTTTTTTTACCTTAAGTGAGGCCATAGTGTAGCGGTGGCGAAGATCGATATCGTTTACGTGTTATAAATTAGATTATAATATATTCTTAGCGGCTCTGTTAATCCAGGTTGGTCAAACTTTAAAGGAGAGTCCCAACTCCTGTAATAATGCACCGTCTTGTATAGTAAATAAAGAATTTAAGATTTTTTAAATTAAAACAAAAAAACAATAGATAATAGTACATAATAAATAATACCAGCCCTTGTTTATGTCCCACTGCTGGGCACGGGCCTTCCCTCAAGATGAGGGGGCTTAGGCCATAGTCCACCACGCTGGCCAAGTACGGGTTGGCGGACCTAAAAACAATGTTTGCGTTTAAGTTGAAGTGGTTGAAAGACCTCTAAAATTGGTACACTAACGGCCGAACCTACATACATTACTTATATTAAGCGTTAATCACAATTAGTTAACTGTAGTTAAATTTCTTAAGTAACGTTCGCGCCCACTGTCAAAATTTAATGCTTACTTTACAAATATTAGAATTTAAGGGTGCATAGTGTGCGACTAGTGCGTTCAAGGCGACAAATCTATCGATAATTGTCGTGTGTTGCCAATACTAAACGGGTAAATAAAAGTTTTATTCTAAATACTGGCATAATATGCAAAATATAAATATTTATTCAATATTTGTAATAAAATCAATGGTATATGGAACAAATACAAGATAAACACGCGTTGTTTTAATAATTCTCACAATTAATTTTTTCATGTGGCAGTGTTGGTATAGCAGTCACGCTTGACAACATTAAAAAAAAATTCAGTGACAGCAGACACCCACAGTTGCCACAGATATTTAGATATATTATATTTTATAGCATCATCATATTTTATGAGGTTATTTTAGGGCCTCCTGGGCCTGACCCGAATGTTCATAGGTAGGTACTAGCCTACTAGGTATCTATAGCACTTTAGCCCTTGATATCTAGATCTCCCAATGAATTCAATATTCTTTTCGTGTCGTAGTGGAACGATTGGTGTCAATTTGCAAGTACTTCTCCGGTTTATTGTCCAGAGAAAACTCGAAGAACATAGATTATTACGCCATTCGCTGACGCTCTTCTCTCGTACATGCGTACCACAGAGAATGATCGAATCAATGAGACCTTCAAATAAAATATCATACATATGTTTTTCCGTATTTATGTTATCACAATTAAAATATGCCCAAAATTATAGAGAATGACTTCTTGAAACAAATAATTTAGTTAACAGCTGTTTGTTGCCGCCATAAAATGTGTCAAAATCATTGATTAGCTAATCTAAGTAACGTCTCTCGGCCACTTAAAGTTAAGTACGATTAACTAGCACTAACTAAGCATTAACCCACTGAGAGCGCAAATAATTTGACATCTACACTAAGTAACGAGATAAGTATCAATTAACCCACTGTAGGTTCGGCCGTAAAGTTAGGTATTTTATTTTCTCCAAAAATAAAATAATAAATTAGATATTTTTTTAATAGACGTCGACGTTGATGCGGGTTAAATAGAAAATATTAGTTTTACTCAGTAATATAAGTTAATATCAAAGTTTTATTTTCAAGCAAAATTAATTTTATTAAACTTTTGATGTTGAAATCAACATTACTGCTTACTCCTTCAGTAATATTATAATTTAATATCATTCGTTTTAAATATTAAAGCAAAATTAATTTTAGTAAATTCGTTTGATATTGAAATTAACATTACTGCTTCCTTCTTCATATTTATAGACAGTCATTGTTTAGTACCCAAGTTGTTCGTCTATCTTCAAGTCTTAGATGATACTAAACTGAGAATCGTAATCCTAATTAATGAATTGGTTAGAAGTCAATGTACAGATCTCTGGTTGCTCCTGGTGGCTGGTCGGTCGGGTTTGCTGTGTTTTTCCAATAAAAACTCAGAGAGCACTTTTTACACTTCAAGAACTTTATTGCAAGAGACAGATAGATGTATACATGAATAGAGCGAGTTAAAATAGTTAGCATAGACTTACACATTATTTTTAATGTTTTTAACAGTCAATGCACAATGGATCGGTCTCCACTCCACTCGGGGTTTTGGCACGCGAAGCAGCCTCAGAGTTTTCCCGGAAACCCCAAGTCCCCGAGCCATGGTTCGCGAGGCTGGCTGAGCTATTAGTGATGAAATGGACAGTTGCGTTAATATCTGCAGGCTGGCTCGCGAGCCAAAAAACTACTGTCCACAGCGGACATACAGCCATACAGCGCACACCGAGGCACCTTTGAGCGCGTCCTGTTTAACGACAGCCATCGATATAGATAGTATATCGATGCCGACAGCCGAGCGATGGCGACGGCTCAATCCCGAGGCACCCTCAGCCGAGGCAACAACGTGCGCCCCAACCACCCCGAGACACGTCCACACCAACCGCACATTAATATTCCTAGCTTATATACATAGGTACAGTATTATCATCACCATCATCAGCCAAAACGTTTACCTGAACAAAGGCCTCTGCCATAGAAGGGAGCTGTTGCCATAATCCCCACGCTTGGCAGGCGTCTTGGGATCACAGTAGGTATAGGTGGTAGGTAATCCAATAAAAAGACGCTGCTGCCCGTCTTCTTGTTTTTCCTTAGTCGCTTTTTACGGACACCCAACGGGAGATGGGTGGGTGCTATTCTTACCCGGTCACCCCACGGGGAATACAGTATTATACATTTTGTGTATCACAAATTGCCGACCCTATAGATAGTGTATCTTATAACAAAAAAAGCTCCACTAACTAACGTTGTAAAAACTAACTAACGATATAAAGTTAATGCCAGTAGATTCTTGTTGAATAACACATTTCGCACTCTCGTCCCACAGTGCCCTCCTGGGATCGATACTTATTTTAAAGTCAATGAACTTCAGTACTGTCAGACGGTGAACTGACCTTTATTTATATTATTCGCACACTAAAACATCTCTAAAATTAAATTCGTTTGAAACTCACCTTAAGAATTTCATGAATTCAATGTACTCGGTTCAGCTCTTAACTAAAACTTTATTATTAAAAATTTTCAAGATTAGATTATTTTTTTATTTTATTTAAGAAGTTAAGGGTACATGCTAGAAGGATCTCAATTATTTACATTAGTTGCTAAAGCTTAAATGTAAGAAAGAAAGGTGTTCCTCTGATACCCATACTGTGTGATATCCTGTGTTTTGAGATATTAAGCCAGGTTACTCGCTCCGTAAACATTAATTTCTTCTTCTTCTAGTACTGATAGAATAATATAGGATAAGATGTTACTGTTTGATACTTAAACACAATTTCTCAATACATTTTGCACGGGCACGTATTTTTTCAGTTTTTAAAGTGGACCTATTTCGTAATTTTAAATTGTAAGCTGTTGTTATTTAGTATTATTCAGACAGTCCTAACAAAAGCATAATAATAACGTGAGACTATGACTTCGGAACATTACCAATGTAGGGCCAATTTAATAGATCACAGTTGACATCTGTCAATTGCTTTGTCTTATCTGTTTCTTTAGTCATTATTACAATAAATATAGTTCATTGTGGCGGTCTAAGGGGGGGAGGCCTTTGTTCAGCAGTGGACATCTTCCGGCTGATGATGATGATGACAATAAATATATAATCGTAATTGAAAAAAAAGTTAAGCAATTGTGCAGCTCTAACTTCGAAAAAAACGTGTCAAATGTGATCGCAAAACCTGTTCACTATAGTCAGTTTTGAAAACATCCACATAATAATCAGGCGGAAAAATTGACGCAATCAAACTATTCCAGTCCTTAGCTGTATTTAATGTGACTTAATTAGAATTAAAGTTAACTGGCGTTTGTGAGTGCGGCAGTTAAGGCCCAAGTGCGCCGACAAAAACGTCCGTTTCTGCATTATGCGTTTCTGTATTTCAGCAAAGAATCGATTATCTATTTTTCACCACCACCTGGTTATGGACCCTTAACAGTCCATTATCTCAACCTAGCTCGACACCAGTCACCGTTAAGGACTGTTAAGTAGTTAAATAAATAATCAATTATTTGCTAAAAGAAACGGACGTCTTTTCTTCGGTGCACTTGGGTCTTAAACTTTAGTTTGTGTCTCCGCTGCCATAACAGAACAATAAAATAGGTAAAAAACTATTACAATCGCCGTTAGATATCGGCTTGAATTAGGTACAGTTAAGTAATTAACAATTTTGAATCGCTCGCCCCAGATACCGTAGTAGCGTCGTCTCGTCACTTTATATTTATGATTGTTAATAACAAATCTAAATTATCTTCTAGAGACTAATCAGAATTCTCAATTAAGTTAATGATTTAAGTTGATTTTCGTGGAATGGAAACTTTAATTGAACAAAGAGATTTATTGCTCCAAATACTTGTAACAGTACTTTTTTGCACAAAAGTTATAGTACAAAAGATGTCCGTTATCAAAATTAACCTCAACCACGCAATTGTGTTCCAATTTCATGTATTATATATACCCAATATTGTAAAATACTCGTAAATAGTCACAGTCAAGTGACATCTACAAGTTTATGAACTTAAGTGGATTACTAGCAATACTTGTTACGCAACGTAATTTATTTAGTGAAAACGTCGTAATTAACGTATGTGAGCTCTAATTAACTCTGCGTTTACTAAGTAAACAAAATCTTATTACTTCGATAAGAAAGCTTAATAAGGATCCAGGTGTGAATGCCTTCGCCATTTCATAGAAATTGGGTTTACGAAAGAACGGCACTACGCGACTCTCTTATGTTTACAAGTTTTTGGTGTGAGTTTTTGGGAATAATTATTTTTTAACAGAATTAAGAACCGATCAGTAAGTATTGATATTTTGTTGTATCTCGGGACATACATATTTTTGTGGTATCTTAAGTATATGCATGTACAATGCATTATATCGACTCGTAGATACAAACATATGAAAATGCACCTAGCAGGCTATTATACACAACGAGCTATGGAGAGAGCTATGCTCGGAGTTTCTTTGCGCGACAGAATCAGGAATGAGGAGATTCGCCGAAGAACCAAGGTCACCGACATAGCTCTTAAAATCTTGCAAGTTGAAGTGGCAATGAGCAGGCCACAACCGATAACCGTTGGGGAAGAAAGGTTCTCGAGTGGCGACCACGAACCGGAAGACGCAGCGTAGGTAGGCCTCCCACTAGGTGGACAGACGACATTGTGCGCGTCGCTGGTAACCGGTGGATGCAAATATCCAATTGTCGGTCATTGTGGCGTTCGAAGGGGGAGGCCTATGTTCAGCAGTGGACGTCTTCTGGCTGGTGATGATGATGATGATGAGGCTATTATAAACACACTCTTTTTATGCAAAGATTGTGTACATATCGTAAATCCGAATCTCATAGTTTATTTGTTATTATTTAAAAAAGGTTTTACTATGTGCTAGGTCTCTTGTGCTAGGTACTTACCTAGCACTGCGGTGGTACTTACCAGTGGTCAGATATTTTGCCGCCAAGCAGCAGTGTGTAAACATTGCGGTGTTCCGGTGTGAAGGGCACTGTAGCTGGTGAAATTACCGGACACTGAATAACTAATGTGACGAGCGGCAGTGCTATGCAGCAGTCTAGAGGCGTGTTGCTAACCATTAGGTCTTGTTTGTCTTATCACTAGGTTTAACAAAAAGAAGTAACAGTGGAAAAATTTGGAGCAGCCTTCGTGGGTTAGCAATTCAACCATCCCAATCTATTTATGGTGGTGATTAATTGGTCCCGGTAACCATCGGAACGCACTTCGACCCAGCTGGATCCATTGTGCCTGCGCTGGCCCTTACTCTATTGCTGACGTATCGAAGAGTTCCTTAACGTACCCCACGATTGCGCGTGGATTAGCAATTCAACCATCCCAATCTATTGTTGGTGGTTATTGATTGGTCCCGGTAACCACCGGAACGCACTTCGACCCAGTTGAATCCATTGTGCCTGCCCTAGCCCTTACTCTATTGCTGACGTATTGAAGAGTTCCTTAAGGTACCCCACGATTGCGCCAGCCTGGAGCTGTACATAATCATCTGTTGTAGGATGGGTTACTCCCAGATGACTAAATCTACGTCTAGCAAGAGCGTCGCAGCCATGTGTAACGTTGACTCTTTTTCCTCTACACAGAATCTGCAAGTATCGACGGTACTTAGCCTCATTTTGTATAGGTGCTCGTTGGTACCATTCAACCATACAGAAGATCTCCTATAGGTACTTATTGTATACCATCTATTTCGCTAACATGACAACTTTATTGTTATTGCACCTAATTATAGTTTACTTCTCTAGCTAGCAGTAACATAAATAATGATCATCCCAAATCTCATGAATAGTGATGAATCCGTTACTAATTATGTCTGGTATGCATATTATCCTAACGACCTCGTCTCGCAAACGGCTTCGTCCGAAACACGCATAAAAATTTTGGAAAAAAAATTGTTACTTTTTTTTATTCCACATAGGTAAGTTAGTGCTGCAGTACCACGTGATGAAAAGTAGCGACGCAATCGAGGATGGTAAAGCACACTAACCTATTAAAAGCCTTTTCACTCTTGCCTTGAAGACATTGTAATCGGGCGGAAAAACCGACGCGGGCAAACTGTTCCACTCCATAGCCGTCTTTCCTTATTGTAAAAGAAACAAATCGTTAAGTCCGGCTTTTTATGTTTTTAAATATGTTATGTACTTATTTTCGGTGAAAGTCTTTTTATAAGTACACTACTACACGTAATGTATTTATCTTAAAGCTTGACACTTTCAGTTTTGTGATATTCTTTATACCAAGCAATTTATCAAAACTGATTTTAATTGAGTGAGCGGACATTAAAGCCCCTTAAGCCTTTTGAGAGCTGAGTATGACACCTTTTAGAACCCAATTTATCAGATTTTAATATCCTATTCCGGAATTTAGCACTTACTTTTTAATGAATGATAGGTCCATTTATTTTATCTCAATTTCCGTCTTATATTTCTAAGTAATACCTACTCTTATTGGTCTTATATTATTTTGAAATTATGTTGATGTAATATGAATGATTTTTCTCTTTTTTAACCGACTTCAAAAAAGGAGGAGGTTCTCAATTCGTCTGTATATATATATATATATATTTTTTTTATGTATGTTCGCGCATAACTCTGGCAATTATGAACCGATTTGAAAAAATCTTTCTTCCATCCATTCTTTAATCCGTTAATTGAGTCCCATAAAAAAATTATTGCTTAGTACTAAGTAGTTCCTGAAAAAACATGAATGGTGACTGCGCACTGAGAGTTGGAGGAAAGCCTATATAGATGACTTTATGGTGCTTTTTAAGGACAAAAATGATCATAACTCTGGTAAATATTTACCAATTTCAATGATTCTTTTTTTATTCGAAAGAAGAAACCACTGTAATGAACCTGTATGAATTTTATCACAACCGGATAAGAACTTCCTGGAGGACCATGAATGATATGGAGGAATTTATCTGGTAAACACCATAAAACTGATGTTCTCCTTTACATTTCTCTGACAAATATGAACCGATTTCGATGATTCTTTTTTTATTCGAGAGAGTAAACTACTATGATGATTCCATGCAAATTTCATTACGATCGGATAAATTGTTTCTGAGTTTCTGAAGAAACATGAATTATGTAAAAATATGTAGAAGATAATGTGAAATCATAATGATGATAATAACCCACCTAGATCATTTTACCGTCTTCGATGGTTCAATCTTTATGTATGAAAATATCACTAAAAAGTATAAAATAAAATATTTAAAAAAAAATTGAACCGACTTCAATCACACTAAAAAGCATTTAATAGCAAATAATTTAAATATTATTGAAGTTGGTGCCAAATATACACAGCCGGTACGCTAACACCAACTTCTTTAATATTTAAATTATTTTATGCTTTTTAGTGTTATTGAAGTCGGTTCAATTTTTTTTTTTTAATATTTTATTTTTATATCAACATGGTGGAAAACAAGCATGCAGACCGCCTGGTGGTAAGCAGTCACCGAAGCCTATGGACTCCTAGCAATACCAGAAGAATCACACGCGCGTTGCCGACCATTGTTTACCTACACTGCGGTGGTGCAAAGAACCTTACTTATACCGTCAAATGTAAGCGCGATACTATAAACGAAAATGTAATCAGTGACCTAATTCCTGTGTGCTGTAAATATTTTCACTACTAGCGGCCTGCCACCCGGCTTCGCACGGGTGGCAAAATTTTATGTTTAAATTATCATATGTTAGAATAATACCTTACCATACCTACAGTAGATTTTTTAGAATAAGATTTCCCCTAACAATTTTACCATAACTACAACATTTTTAGATTCTTTTAACACCCATACAAATTTAATTTTGAATAACCCGTTGTAAATAATTTGTTGAAGAGTATTAACCAAGTTTAGTTTCACGTAAATTAGACAAATTGCAAACATCTCTATTTTACTTCTTAGGAGAAACAATCCAAAAAAATTATATACAACCTGGCAACGGGTGGCATACACAAACTATAGAACGTTTAGGAAACTTTAGGTTACTCCATAGAAACATATTTATTTTACCTGCCCTTGTTTTTGTCCTTCTGTTGGACAGGGCCTCCCCTAAAAATGTAGAGCTCGTAGGTTCGAAAAAATCGTAGATCCGGGGCTGACTTAGACTTAGTTTTTGTACATGAAGAAGGAATAAAATCACTAGAGTAAAATTACTGAATACACGACTTTTTTTCTTCCAATTAGTGTTCATCAAGATGTATCAAGGTTCATCAAGGTTTTTAGCATGTACTTATAGAGTACTCTATAGATACCAACCATATAAACACCACGGGAAAAACATTCTTCTCGTAGATCGACTCTAACAAAATATTTTAAGGTTTGACCTAGAAATTCGTTTATAGTAATAACATAAGAATTTTCACCGGAAATGGTTGACGCTAAATTAAATGCCTGAAAAATGTCTGTAGGGATTAAAAGGATGCGAGAAATGTGGACACTTGCATGTGCAAGTGTCGCTCGCCCACTGAGCTGTTACAGCTACAACGTACGTACGTGTCTTATTATTCTTATTAAATAGAATGCGTGCTGAATTGCAGGTCAATAGACAGATACAAAATGTTTTTAACACACAAACTTTCATTCCCTATTTTACACCCTTAACTGACGAATTCTGAAAAACGCTGATACACGTATCTTATTATTTTTATTAAAGAGTCTAATTACAAAATTTGTAGCCAAAAGACAATGTTTTTACACCCATCCCATACAAACTTTCATCCTTTATTTTACAACCTTAACTAACGAATTCTGAAAAACGCTGATACACGTGGCTTATTATTTTTGATAAATAGTCTAAGTACAAAATGTCAAGAAAATGTCAAAAGACATTGTTTTTACACCCATCACATACAAACTCTCAACCCCTATTTCACACCCTTAGAGTTAGAATTTCCAAAAATCCTTTCTTATTGATTGGTAAATCCATAAAATGAACCTCCTGTTCAAATTTTGTAGTCCTAGCTTCGGCAGTTTCGTCTCTGCGGTGTTGAGTCACCCACGCGAAACAGGCCCACCTCTTTATAATGTTAGTTTATTTACACCCTTAACTGCCGAATTATGAAAAATGCTGATACACGTGTTTTATTATTTTCGTTAAAGAGTCTAAGTGCAAAATTTCAAGTTAAAAGACAATGTTTTTACACCCTTCCAATACAAACTTTCAACCCCTATTTCACACCCTTAGAGTTCGAATTTCCAAAAATCCTTTCTTATTGATTGGTTAAGCCATAAAATGAACCTCCTGTCCAAATTTTTTTGTCCTAGCTTTGGTAGTTTCGGCTCTCGTCGTCACGCAAAAAGGCCTACCTCTTTATAATATAGTATAGATTGGAGAATATGGACCTCTGCGTCAAGTTTGATTTTAGTCCCGTTCGACCTCGGACGACAAACGTGCCTTGAATACACTATTTAAGCCCGAACAGGTGCTACCTATCAAACTGCTACGTTGACTTATAAAAGATCTTATTCATATGATTTTAGAATGATATTTTGATTGTATAAGTAAATGCTAATAAGGATTTTGGCGCATGAATGGGGTTAGTGATCATTTCCGCCTGTGTCCTACCGAAGTTAGATTTTGCGGCTGAATGTTATCTTAAACGCCAGATTAAGGACAAAGCTTGGACCTAGTTTCCAAGTTATGAATTAAAGTGATACCTATCTACGATAAGTCATTTCGTTGGAGAATATTAGTTACCTACTGTTGGCTGATGATCAAGACAGCTAGGCTCCAATGTAAAAAATAGTCACTTTATGCATCCCAACCTGATGTCACAATAATAATACCAGCCCTTGTTTTGTCTGTTGATGATGGGATTTGGGCCATAGTCCACGCTGGCCAAGTGCGGGTTGGCGGATTTCACACGTAATTCGAAAGCTAGTTAGGCTTTCATAGACAAGCAGGTTTCCTCACTATGTTTTGCTTCACCTAAAGGTAGTAACAATCGCACAAAGACGATTCCCACATTATTAATGTAAGAAATCAGTGGTTCGAACCTGCGCACCTTTTGTGCAAGGTAAGCGCTTGCCAACTGAGCTATTACTGCTTTCACAATAATTTTCTATACATCATCATCATCATCATCAGCCGGAAGACGTCCACTGCTGAACATAGGCCTCCCCCTTAGAACGCCACAATGAACGACAATTGGCTATTTGCATCCACCGGTTACCTGCGACGCGCACAATGTCGTCTGTCCACCTAGTGGGAGGCCTGCCAACGCTGCGTCTTCCGGTTCGTGGTCGCCACTCGAGAACCTTTCTTCCCCAACGGTTATCGGTTCTTCGAGCGATGTGGCCTGCCCATTGCCACTTCAACTTGCAGATTCTGAGAGCTATGTCGGTGACCTTAGTTCTTCGGCGAATCTCCACATTTCGGATTCTGTCGCGCAAAGAAACTCCGAGCATAGCTCTCTCCATGGCTCGTTGTGTGACTCTGAACTTTTCTAAAAGGCCAGCCGTTAGAGACCACGTCTCAGTACCATATGTCATCACTGGCAACACACACTGGTTAAAAACCTTCGTCTTCAGGCACTGCGGTATTTTGGACGAGAAGATATCGCGTAGTTTCCCGAACGCTGCCCATCCGAGTTGGATTCTTCGGGCGACCTCTTTGTCAAAGTTGGACCGACCTAACTGGACAGTTTGTCCTAGGTATACGTAGTGGTCAACAACTTCGAGTGTATCGTTCCCAACAACTACCGGTACGGGTGCAACATGGACATTAGACATGATCTTCGTCTTGTCCATGTTCATTTTAAGACCCACCTGTTGGGAAACGCTACTGAGGTCGCTGAGCATCGTATTGAGGTCCTCCAGCGACTCTGCCATAATGACTATATCGTCGGCAAAACGAAGGTGAGTGATGTATTCGCCATTGATGTTGATGCCGAATCCGTACCAGTCCAAGAGCTTGAAAACGTCCTCCAATGCGTTTGAGAACAGTTTCGGAGAAATAACGTCTCCCTGTCTCACACCTCGCTGCAATGGGATTGGTTTCGTGCTCTCTTCCTGTAGTCGGATCGACATGGTGGCGTTGCTGTACAAACACTTCAACACTTCGATGTACCTATAGTCAATGTGGCACCGCTGGAGGGACTGCAATACCGCCCAGGTCTCGATTGAATCGAAGGCTTTTTCGTAGTCCACAAACGCTAGACATAATGGCCGATTATACTCCTCGGTCTTCTGTATAATCTGGCGGAGCGTATGTATGTGGTCTACGGTGCTAAAGCCTTTTCGGAACCCGGCTTGTTCGGGAGGCTGGCTGGTTTATTTTCTATACAATTGGAACAATTTCTTTTTCTCAATAAAAGTTAACAGAACAGTTAAGAGAACTCATCATTGAGTTAAGCTCGCCTTTGTACATAGATTCTCCGTACTATTGTTTTAATGTACTTATTGTTTTTTATGTGTACAATAAAGTATTAAATTAAGAAATTCCATCTGATGGTAAATGCAGAGTGAGTCCTCAATATTATAGCGAACACTGGCAAACACTCATCATCATCAACAGTCGAAAGACGTCCTCTGCAGAAAATATTAAATGGGAGGTGTTGCCATAATCCCCACGCTTGGCAGGCTTCATGGGGATCGCAGTATAGGTGGTAGGTAATCCAATAGAAAGATGTTGCTGCCCGCAGGTGCGGTCACAGCCAAGCCAACGATTGGAGGGGGGGGGGGGGGCGGTTGTCGGGCCCGTTGGTCTAGGGCCCTGGCCGCTAGCCAATAAGTCGTGGGTTCGATATGTTTTAAAAACTAAGACCCGACTACGGATAAAATCGCAGTCTATAATGTGATACTAGATAGCCTATAAGCAGCGGACAATCAACACGCTTCTAACGACACCCTACTTGTCAAATTATGTTAAGTAGATTAGAAGATATGCGGGAACAGATGAACATACATACATACATACATTCTTGTTATAATCATAACCCTCCCTTCGTTCCGTAGTCAGGTAAAAAGAACCGTCATCTACATAACACGCTTGAATCGTTTATTAAAATACGTCGTCTAATAAGAAAAAAATCATATTACAATACACCATTTATATGACAAATTCACCTACTAACTATTGCCCACATTGTGTAATAAAAGCTTATTACTTGCCATGGGGTCTATTGTAATGTAAGCCGTTTTCCATTTCAACCTGACCTCGCTCGGCTATTTGTTTTGTGGGAATGAGGTGATACATTTACATTTAAACGTTCAGAAAGTCTTCCATAACAGGCAATTACGAGAAGGTCAAGGACGCAAGACTTGGAAGGAATATCAAAAATGGATTTCTAATTTTGAACGAGCCAATATGTAGAGCTGTAGAGCGTACAGAAAATTTTATTATGGATATTCAGATACAGGTTTCAAGAGGAAAGCACGTAAAAGTTTGTGTTCATATTTTTAAACCTAATTAATAAAACTATTAAATTTAGGTTGTAATCAATCATTTTATCTATCTGGTAGGTGGATTAGAATGCAAAAGTTGGTTTAGTTCAGTATAATGTACAGTATTTTTGTATGCTGCCATCTTTGATTATATATACGTCTAGATAGTAAGTCGTCTTAAAAGTGACGTTCACACTGAATCACTACTTCATTATCCGCGTGTGCGTGCAGGCCTCGTACTACACTAGCGTTATCTGTGGCTGTGTGCGTGTTTGGGGATCTCCAGTTATAAATATTTTTCCCATAAATAGCGATAGCGTTGTGGGCTATGCATTGATATATACTGTGTAAATAGAATAGAATAGAATGGAATAGACTGGAATAGACTGGAATAGACGGGAAAAGACTGGAATAGACTGGAATAGACGGGAAAATACTGGAATAGACTGGAATAGACTGGACTAGACTGGAATAGACTGGACTACACTGGAATAGACTGGAATAGACTGGAATAGACTGGAATAGACTGGAATAGACTGGAATAGACTGGAATAGACTGGAATAGACTGGAATAGACTGGAATAGACTGGAATGGATTGGAATAGACTGGAATAGACTGAAATAGACTGGAATATACTGGAATATACTGGAATAGACTGGCATAGACTGGAATAGACTGGAATAGACTGAAATAGACTGGAATATACTGGAATATTCTGGAATAGACTAGAAAATACTGGAATAGACTGGAATAGACTGGGAAAGACTGGAATAGACTGGTATAGACTGGAATAGGCTGGAATAGACTGGAATAGACTGGAATAGACTGGAATAGACTGGAATAGACTGCAATAGACTGAAATAGACTGGAATAGACTGCAATAGACTGTAGTAGACTGAAATAGACTGGAATAGAATGGAATAGAATGGAATAGAATGGAATACAATGGAATACAATGGAATAAAAAGGAATACAATAGAATACAATGGAATACAATGGAATACAATGGAATAGAATATTAAATTAAATTACATTAAATGGCGTGTCCCTTACGATCAGGTGAACGTCTTATTTGCCTCATGACCAGGAAGAAAAAATATACTTCTAATTAAGTACTTACCTATATAAAAGTAATTAATTTATCAAAAAAAAAAAAATTATTTTAATTGAATTATTTAAAGTTTTGGTCACTACATATTACGTTTAATTGAATTCATTTTTGCTAAAATAAAAATTACCCCAGACTTAAGATATATTCCCCCATTATTACCTAGCAACACCAGTCTAGTCGGACAATGTACAAATAGTCGTAAAAAACAATCGAGTTTTTATAATAATCCTTCACAGAATCTTAAGACTTATCAATGGAAAATTAAGTTAGGATCTTTATTAATTTTACTTAGTTAATATTTTCTCGATTTGATTACACAATTCGGCATAATGTTTTTTTTTTGCGAGCACAAACCATTGGTACAGTTCAAGTGACACTAAACAACTAAGTCGACCAATTTGATGTTTTGGTGTATCTGATACTGTCAAGTGTTTGAACATCGAACATGCTATCTAGACGTATATATAATCAAAGGCTGCCATCTAGGATGTAACTTAAAAAATGTTTGTGACAGCGACATCTAGTTCGCAATCGCAAAAACGATTCTGTCATTCAAGACCTAAGAGTCGAAGTTTTCAAGGAATCAGATAGTACTAGTGATTTTGTGTAGATGTCGCTGTTTTAGAATTTCTATTGAAAATATTTCGTACTATTCATAAATTTATTTTACTTTCTTTGAAGATTTTACCATCCAAGATTGCAAAATATCCACTGAAGTAGAGCAGGTTGTTGAACTATTTCAATCAAAATCAACATCAACACCAATACGTATTCAATTAATCAGGGTTTACGAAGTAACCTCCGTACCTAAGTAAGTTTTACTGGGTGACAGGTTACTTGTGCAAAGTACCGTCCAGGTATGACACCGCAGTGTCAGATATTATCTGCCGTCAAGAGGCAGTGTGTAAACATTGCTATGTTCCGGTGTGAAAGGCACTTGAGCTGGTAAAATTACCGGACACAAAAGACATCCGACGCTTAAAACATAATATCTTATGTTGGCGTCGGCAACGCACTTCTTCTGGTGTTGCTAGCGTCAGTGGCGTGCACAGAGGGTAGGCATAAAAAAGTATTCGGCTGGTTTGACCTATTTTAAGTATGTTATTATACCATTTCAAATATCCATAAGCAAGCAAATACTATAGACATATTAATTTGCAGTTGAGAACATTAATAAGTTTATTCAGCGGCTCCATATTGACAAAAATGCTATGCCTACCCTAGGATTTCTCTAAACAGTCTTAATTTTAAAAAATCTTAGTTTGGACATGAATTAACGTATTTTTTTTAAATGTAAATGGATGTGTTGGTAATACTGGTTAATTTAAGGATATTTGTGCTGGAACACGAATAAATAGCATAAAGCATAAACAACTCGCAGATAATTTTGTCCGCTTTCAGTGCACGCCACTGGCTAGCGTCTATAGGCTGCGGTTACTACTTACAATTGTAGTATAAAAATAACTATTGAATGTAGTCGCTACACATTTGTATTGCCATTGCATTGCGGGTACCTTTTTTGTTTTTTCTCGCGGGGAAAACCTTCAAAGGTTTCCGGGAGCTGTGGGGCTCGACCGGGGTATGTGGGATTGTTACCCACTAAAACCCCCGCAGCTATCGCATCAGCACATGAGAGTAGACCCCAGGGCTCTCCGGTGGGATCTGCACCCCTCAGTGCCTTGCCTTTGAGCCCGCCGCTGGGGGGCGCATTGTAGCTCCCCGTGATCCAGTCACTGTGCTCACGGGGACGGGGTTCGCAACCCCGCCGCCGTTCTCCTCGGTGTCGCCGCCTTACTCAATGGACGTCCTAGGTCCCACACCCCGAACGTCCAGCGACTCCGAAGAATGATAGGCACGTACTTAAAGTAAAATTTTGATTCAAAGTTAGTTCATTTTGTATAGAACACTTACTGATTAGTACCAAAAACTAGGCTACTTACCGACTTTAAACTTAAATATCCATAATACGTATAAGCCCTAGGGAGGATCCACAACAAAATATTTTGCAATTAATCTATTCTTACGGATTATATCGCGATTTATTTTAAATTTCCCGACGTTTCGACGACGTTTGTTACCACCAGCTTGGGATCCTGTGATAAATATAATTAAATCCAAAACCAGACAATACACTGCACGGCCTCAAGATACTGTAAGCTCTTACTGCGTAGGTCGGACCAACAACAATAATAACCTATAAGAATTGAGGGTACATCAATAAAAACAACAACAATAACTGAGGGTACACCGAAAATTATGACAGTATAAATAGAGCGCAGGGACGTTCAACATCTCAGTCCGCCCGTGACCATGGGTGCTCGAAGCATTCGAAACGTCGGGAAATTTAAAATAAATCGCGATATAATCCGTAAGAATAGATTAATTGCAATGTCTAGTATTCGCGTAAATAAAAGACAACATTAACAAAAAAAAAAAATTTTTTAATCAGGGATAAATTGAGGAGTGTCCAACTATTTCAACTATTAATAAATTTAATTTTTTTTTGGACCTGTGGCATAAAAGCCCATCGAATGAGCCTAAAAAATTGTCAAAAAGGAGTCTATTTCCAATACAATAAAATCCAGAAAATTAAGATTCCAATCAAAACGGATGTATCTTTCTGCATTAAAATGTTCTCTTAGATTGTTTCAAACAGAACAGGCACATTTCTTCTACAAAAACATTATTTTATTTAATATTTTGTTCAAAAGATCATATTTTTTTCCATTACTTAGTAAAAATAGATTCATTCGATTAAAGAACGGTATCGAGTCAAAATACGACGGCTTTGCATGAATGTCATTGTCAATAGCCGCCATTGTAAATTAAAAAAATATTTTTTTTTTGGCTCCGCACCCCTACCTAGAACAACGTCGTTAGATGAGTGTCCGTTTTGACTGCTTGGCAAGAAAGTTATGAAGGGATATCCATCCAGTCTCCATGTGTCGACCGGATGGATATCCCTTCATAACTTTCTGAATATTGGATCTGTGAATTTGCGACCTTCATTGTTAATATTTAGCAAATTCCTTCGTAATATTGACGTAGTCGTTTTTCTTCTACGACACTGTGGTCGATTGGCGGCCGAGCAGTCGAAGCGGACACACAGATGACACTAATCTGATACGTTATTCATTCATATTTCTAACTTTTATCCATTCAAAAAGCCTTATTTTTAGAAGTGACAAATCAAGAGGTCGTATTTCTGACTTGTCTGATCAATAGGTCGTATTTCTAAACTAAAACTAATAAAAATAAAGTTCTGGTGGTTTTATTTTGTATTTTTTGAAACACATAATATATTGTAGTGTTAATCTTCACATTAACTTACATTTAAATATATAATGATTTCTGATACTTACGCGAATATTACACATTGAAATGAAACTAATTTTACTGGTTTTTTTTTTTTTTTTTTTAATTTTTTTTTTATTTTTTTTAAGATGCAGGAGTATACAAACTGGATTGTGACTGTGGGCTCTCATACATCGGGCAAACAAAAAGATCGGTAAAAACCCGTGTAAAAGAACATATAGCTGACGTTAAACATCGACGCTATACGAAGTCTGCAGTCTGTGAACATATTCAGGATCGCACCCGTCATTATATTAGATTTGACAAACCACAAATCCTCGCAAAAGAACAGCGCTACCTACCAAGGATGATTCGTGAGGCTATTGAAATTAAAAAACATCCAAATTTCAATAGAGAAGATGGCTGGGTGCTACCACCAGCTTGGGATCCCGTGATAAACATAGTCAAATCCAAAGACAAGCATTCCACTGCAAGACCTCAAGATACTGTAAGCTCTTTCTGCGTAGATCGGACTAACAATAATAATTAGAAGACCTGAGGGTACCCTAAGACAACTATGACATATGGACAGCTACCACCTCAGTCCGCCCGTGACCATGAATGCTGTAAAGTATTCGAAACGTCGGGAAATTAAAATCAAAAATAAACCGCGATATAATCCGTAAAATTAGTTTCATTTCAATGTTTAAATATATGTTAGCATTTTCATAATAGGAACATATAGTTTTTTTCTGTTTTTGTAATGTTTGTTTATGATAGAGATACGACCTTTTGAACAGATGCTCCTCAATTGGGGTACCTATTTGGAGTAACTTATCTTTATGAATGGTGATAGATATCTATTATTCATACCAGCGTACCAGCGTCAGTGGTTAAATAGAGCTGTGATAAATGTTTTGGTAATAACTTAGACTTTAAACAAGTAACTTTGACCAGTATTGTGACACAGTTCTACGTACAGTCTACATGAACCCCCATATACATTTAAAGTCATTACTTTAAATGTATATGGGGGTTCATGTGAAATGTGGTTATATCATTATATATTTCATTGTTTATAACCACATTTCATTGTTACTGCTAAACAGAAGTACCTCGAATTAAGCAATCAAGCAAAATACTATCATTTTACTTAATAATGATTTTGAAGAAAATGCCGCGCGGCAATTTTTGGTAGAGTATTTACTTCTGGGATATTTAGGACTTTAGCTTCAATATGATCTCTGTCAGAAGAGATTCCGTGATTTAAAGGAGTCAGGTAGCAATAGGAATTACTAACTAGTAACTAACTACAAAGTTGAAAAAACAATACAAAAATTTACAAAAGCAAGTGAGTATGCAGCTCTAGGTTCCGGCTATATATTTGCGGTAGAGACGGGGGCCTAGGTCTCTTAAGCATATTTTGTGAAAATAAATTTAAACTTATTGAAGTCTCGGAGACCGTTAAGCTCGTAGCTTTTGTATGCTGGGCCATACAAAGAAGAAATGCCGCCAGTCTTTCAGGCACCCTTCCCCTCAATGCAACGATAATTGTGTAAGTGAACTTTAAATATTTTGTTATTTTGAAAATAAAAATTTATTTACAAAATAACGTGAAATTTTTACGTGATTTTTCAGGATGTGCCGGACTAGGGAACATGCATCTTACTGACGCTTTGAGTAGCGTTGTACAATCCTCTGTAATAATTAATAAACTAGTGTGTTTTACCCTTAGATTTAGGATTTTTCACTATGTTTTACCACTCACTGTGATTGCGGTAAGTTCTTGACGCTTACATTAAAAAATAAAACTGTAAGTGCGTGTTATATCCTATTTAAAATTGAAATTGCCAATACTGCGGCGTGCAAAATCTGAGATAAAAGCTTTTCTGTGTCATATCTCCTCGATGGAGCCGTTACACAGGAAATATTGAGTTGAAACAAGTTGAACTGTTTGATACCGATCGATGCTAAGCAGGATCTACGAAGTAACGTTCCAGAAAATATGGATGATTATTTTTAGATGTATATGACATGGTAGCAGTGGTTAAGCTCTCCCGTCTGTTGAACATTAGATACCTTTGCAAATGATCTGTTTTTAATGTATTAATAATACAAATATTTTTTCTATTTTATATTATATACTACTATTATATATATTTTCTATTTTCTTCTTCTTCTTCTTCTATTCAACAATAAAACAACAAAAACAATAAAATTTTATTTTTATTGAAGTGCACCATCAACTGCCCATTATGTTTCTCTCTCTCATTTTCTAGCTAGGTTGCCTGGAAGAGATTGCTTTTTAGCGATAAGGCGGCCTTTGTACATTAATATCTTCAACGTATTGTTCAATTTACATGTAACTTTTGGTGTACAATAAAGTGTATTTATTATTATTATTCTTAATACATTTTATTTCTACAGAAATTTTCTTTTTTGTTATGACTGCACTTGCTTCTATAATTAAATTAACTGTGAAAATATTGCTTCTTAAAAATCAAACGAACTTACCTTGTGAAGTTTGATGTCTAATTATATGAGTTTATTGAATGAAGACAAGATATATATATAAATATGTATATTTGATTATATTGGTTTTAATATTGGTATTTATTATTTATAGCTATGTTTTTCTGTTATATTCTCTTTACTTTCTTTCTTTTTTTGTTTTCTAAGTATCATAATTGTTGCACTAGCTAACTACCCCACTTTTATGTTTCATTCTCTCTTTTTTCCATCCCAAGGTTGCCTGGAAGAAATTGCGAATAGCGATAAGGCCGCCCTTTGTACATATTTCAGTTTTTAAGTGTTTTATGTGCTTTATTTTATGTGTAGGTGAGTTTGTGTACAATAAAGAGTATATCTATCTATCTACTCCCGCCCTCCCTCAATATTCCCGAAAAGTATCGAAAAAAACGGCTCTAAAAGTAATCTGGAGTGAATAGGTGTACAAAATACTTATACTATATGGCTTACTTCTGTCAATTGACAGAAGTAAGCCTAATTAAGGATATATTAAGAAGGATTACCATACTGGAGGACCGGAGGCGTTTCTACAAACTGAAATACTAATTTGTTGCTAATCAGTCCACATGTTGGGATCCTTGAACATACATACATGAATGCTTGTATTGTATTATTTAACGTACATATAAGCAAAAGACAAAATGAACCACGCAATCTCTCCATTATGATATTGCTATTGTTAACAAATAACCTCATCAATTTAATTCTGCTTCAGAATAGCAAAATGCTTCTTTGCGTGCACGGGTTTTAGTGCTGAATGAAGTAATGTTTAGTAGTTTGGATACTTTATTACAATTTGCAAAACAATATTAGTCTTATTTTTCGATGTATTTAGGTACCAATTTGACCAATATCAAATTTGACGAATTCTCGATTTGACTAATAAAAAAACTTGACAAATATCGTGCAACCCAATTGATCGTGACCGAATTGAATTTATATACAAAACATTTATTATACAAAACATCGCAGCAACACAAGTTATTATACAAAATATTACGTGTACGTAAAACATAAAAACAATGCAACTGCAGTTGGCACTAATTCCACAGTGACGTTCCCAAGTCACCATGCAACGCGTAGCCTAGAAGGCAGCAACCTGAAAACAGGCTTTCCGAGAAGTATAATAATAAATTAAAAAATGTAAATGTATATGTCCATCCAATGACTTGTGTGTGAAAGAGTTACCGCCTATTCCTTTTAATTGAATTTCTTACTGCGTTTTTTGAAATAACAGCCCTACAATCATGAATTGGTTCGTTTAACTCTCTACTGTCTGCTGCTTTCTTCATTCTTTAAACTACTTACGATATCTATCAAATGTTCCTCCTCGTTTTAGACGATTTAATTATGTACGTTAAAAAGTGGTTCAGCATACAAATTGGCTCCCACTATTACAAAGTAATATTGTGATATAATTCTTTCATGAGATTCACAAGACAATACAACAGAACGTACACAAACGGCGTTGTTAACACAATTCAGAGCGTCAATTATGCACCAGAGATCTCGTAGTGTTGTTTCTGCATTTTACGACTATGCAGCACCGAGAGCCGAGGCAAAAGTGTATGTAAATGTATCGAGGAATATGTAAATTATCAGACTCTCAGGCACACTAACTTGTAACTGAAAACTATTGCAATGCAATTTTCTGGTTTTTTTTTGCAACTTTACAACGAGGCGAACAGTAGAAACCTAATGGTGAAATTTGCACTGCCCACCGCTACTGACCAGCTGAGACATTTATAAAAAAGTCCTAACTGACTGATTGAGTGACTACGAACAGCCTAAGCCCTAGCCATTTTTGGGGTGTATTCTTACGACAAACAAAAAAAAAAAAACAGAATAACCAGTCGGTATTCGTTGAAGGTTATACAGGTTTACGCGCCGACCTCGGCACACCCTGACGATGAAGTAGAGGCTATGTATGAGGAGATATCAGAAGCCATACATACCTCCAAAACACACTTCACCGTTGTTATGGGGGACTTCAACGCAAAGGTGGGCACACGGAATGGCGATGAGTTGAGAGTGGGGTCATATGGGTACGGGCAGCGGAACCAAAGGGGCCAGCGGCTGGTCGACTTCATGGAGAAGGAGGGACTCTTTGCGATGAACTCCTTCTTCAAGAAGCGACCATCCAGGAAGTGGACGTGGATAAGCCCCGATGGTTCAACCAAAAACGAGATCGACTTCATCATGACGACCAAGAAGCATATATTCGATGATGTCTCCGTGATCGGCAGGGTGAAAACCGGTAGCGATCACCGCATTGTTAGAGGCACATTGAATATCAATGTCAAGCTTGAGAGGTCTCGTCTGATGAAGTCCACGCTCCGTCCGGGAACCGCCCAAATCCGAAACCCCGAAGACTTTCAACTCGAACTGCACAATCGCTTTCAGTGCCTAGCCGAATGCGAAACTGCGGACGAGTTAAACAATGGGTTGGTGCAAACTGTCCATGCATTGGGGTCCAAGTTCTTTAAGACCCCACGCCGTAATAAGCCTCAGAAGCTCTCCAATCAAACCATTAAGTTAATGGAAACCCGGACTGAGATGAGACTGCAATCTTCAGCTGATATGTCAGAATATGCTGAACTCAATAGACGAATCTCGAAATCCATGCGTCACGACTTGCGTTCCTATAATACAGCATGTATTAAGGACGCAATTGAGCGGAACCAAGGCTCTAAAGTGTTCGCAAAGAATTCGTCTATTGGGCGCAGCGATATGACCAGGCTGAAGATCGACGACGGCAGTGTCATCTCATCGAAACCGGAGATATTGAGAGAGCTCGAGAGGTTTTACGGAAAGTTATACACCTCAACACAGGAACCCATTGCCAGAACAGCTCAGGACACCAGAGCCAAATTAACCCGACACTACACTGAGGACATCTCAGACATCAGCCTGTACGAGATTAGAATGGCTCTCAAACAGCTTAAGAACAACAAGGCGCCGGGTGAAAACGGAATCACAACAGAACTTCCGAGAGCGGGTGGAAAACCGGTACTTTTAGTCCTCCAGAAGTTATTTAATTCCGTCTTACTCGAGGGTACTACGCCAGAAGCATGGCACGGGAGTGTGGTGGTTCTTTTCTTCGAAAAAGGTGATAACACCTTATTGAAGAATTATAGACCCATCTCACTCCTGAGCCATGTATACAAGCTGTTTTCGAGAGTCATTACGAACCGTCTCGAACGCAGGTTTGATGACTTCCAGCCTCCCGAACAAGCCGGGTTCCGAAAAGGCTTTAGCACCGTAGACCACATACATACGCTCCGGCAGATTATACAGAAGACCGAGGAGTATAATCGGCCATTATGTCTAGCGTTTGTGGACTACGAGAAAGCCTTTGATTCAATCGAGACCTGGGCGGTATTGCAGTCCCTCCAGCGGTGTCACATTGACTATAGGTACATCGAAGTGTTGAATTGTTTGTACAGCAACGCCACCATGTCGATCCGACTACAGAACGAGAGCACGAAACCAATCCCATTGCAGCGGGGCGTGAGACAGGGCGGGGCGTTTACGTTATTTCTCCGAAACTGTTCACGAACGCATTGGAGGACGTTTTCAAGCTCTTGGACTGGTACGGATTCGGCATTAACATCAATGGCGAATACATCACTCACCTTCGTTTTGCCGATGATATAGTCATTATGGCAGAATCGCTGAAGGACCTCAATACAATGCTTAGCGACCTCAGTAGCGTTTCCCAACAGGTGGGTCTTAAAATGAACATGGACAAGACGAAGATCATGTCTAATGTCCATGTTGCACCCGTACGGGTAGTTGTTGGGAACGTTACACTCGAAGTTGTTGACCACTACGTATACCTAGGACAAACTATCCAGTTAGGTCGGTCCAACTTCGACAAAGAGGTCGCCCGAAGAATCCAACTCGGATGGGCAGCGTTCGGGAAACTACGTGACATCTTCTCATCAGAAATTCCGCAGTGCCTGAAGACAAAGGTTTTTAACCAGTGTGTGTTGCCAGTTGCCAGTGATGACATATGGTACTGAGACGTGGTCTCTAACAGCTGGCCTTTTGGAGAAGCTCAGAGTCACACAACGAGCTATGGAGAGAGCTATGCTCGGAGTTTCTATGCGCGACAGAATCCGGAATGAGGAGATTCGCCGAAGAACCAAGGTCACCGACATAGCTCGTAGAATATGCAAGTTGAAGTGGCAGTGGGCCGGCCACATCGCTCGAAGAACCGATAACCGTTGGGGAAGAAAGGTTCTCGAGTGGCGACCACGAACCGGAAGACGCAGCGTAGGCAGGCCTCCCACTAGGTGGACCGACGACATTGTTCACGTCGCAGGAAACCGGTGGATGCAAATAGCAAATTGTCGTTCATTGTGGCGGTCTAAGGGGAAGGCCTTTGTTCAGCAGTGGACGTCTTCCGGCTGGTGATGATGATGATGATGATTCTTGCGACAGAGCGGTGTTATGGGACAAACTCAAAGAAGGTTGCGGCGCGGTGGCCGGCGTAGGCAGTCGCAGTGTCGCGGAAAGCCTACACGATACGTAGGTAAACATACCTTTTTAAGAATGCCATCTGTATTTAATCACCAATTAAGGGGCGCTGTCATTAGACCAGCACGGTCGGCAGCGAGGGTGAACTCGGTGGCGGCAGCGAGGGTGAACTCGGTGGCAGCAGCCAAACGGGTGGACTTTGAAACTAATTGATTTAAAATTTACACCGGTTTCCAAAGTAACTCAACGGTTCATAATTTATTTCGTTAAGTATTCGGTTTAATTTATACCATTATCAGACCATCCTACGCATCCTTTAGTTTGGCAATACCTATTCTTTAACACAAATACGCGTACCGTACCTCTACAACCTCTTTAATACCATTTCAATAGCTTAATTGGGTGGTATTGTTCACTCTAAGCCCCTTATTCAGATCATATTAAGGGCTGTAATAAGATTGGCCGTAATTGATTTTCAAAGGAAATCCCTTTTAAATTAGAGATTGGACTTACCGTCTACCCGTCTTCGTATTAAGTCATATTAAGGCAATATTGATGTTTAGCGAATCGTAGTCGAAAGCTAAGCAGAGCTGGAATGAAAACTTGCCTACCTATAGGCAAAAACATTTAACTGCCTAGTAAGTAGGTATTAAGTGGAAAATAGATTTGCATGACGATGATGACGAATTTGAAGACTGATTAAGAAAGGAGGAGCTAGGTTAGTGATTCACATTGCGGATCAAGTCTAAATCTTTAAAATTCTTACGAGTTGTTGTCAATGACATGTCAATGTCACAAATAGAGAAATAAATGTTCATCAAAAATTTGTTACACGTGTATTAAGTCAACTTACACACATACCTCTTCTCTCACTGGTCTGCTGGAAGTGATTTCATTTGAAATAAGCAGCAACTTTGTTCTTTCTTTCCTATTAATTTTATGTTGCTTGTATTCTTTTGTGTATATTAATTGTAAAATAGATAAAAATAAATAAATCGACAAAAACAGTTGTAAAAAATGATGCCAGTTTTTGTATGAAATAATTCCCAAAAGCCGATATTTGTTGCTGATAAGTTACATTTTATTTTTATAAAAAATATTTAGTAGCGCTTATAACTTCGCTCAAAATGTAAATTTTATTGTTTATCTAAGGTTGAGCTGTTTGAAGATATGCAAGTTGTTACGCAGTGTAAATACGATCAAAATCCAATTTCAGTTATACTTCAAAGAAAATAAAACCACTCATAATTATGTAAACAAAATGTTTCGTTGATTGGAGGAACGTAATCCTGAATCAATTATCGTGGGTAAATATATTATTTTGATTATTTTTTAATGTTTTCATAGTCACTTATTATTATTATCTTATACACAACAAGACCTCGAAGGTGTGAAACGTAGTAGAAAAATGTATGAGTATGTACAACTAAAGTAGAAAAACTGAGTGTCTGTTTTTTATTCCTTAAACACTTTTGGACTATACTTAAGCTGATGAAATTGCAGACTTGGCTTAATTTTTTATAATTACATTATTACAGCGTTACCATTCGGTGGTAGTTTGTAAAAAAATATTTTTATATAAGTGCCTCCGTGGGGCCTATGCTATGCATAATAAAGATATTTTGACTTTGACTTTGATTAATAAAACTCGTATGACGAGGGATGTGTATTGCAGCTGTCTACAGGCAGCTATGTCGCTTACTATCAGGCGAACGTCTTGTATATCGTCACTAAATCGAATAAAAAAATACTTTCTCAATCAGGCCATTCCAATTTCAGTAACAATTCAATTCAAAATTCATGTTTATTTTTTCCTTTTATTGAGATTGCTGCCAATATACCTACTTATTCTATTTCAAATTGTGTTGGCGATATTTTAACAATAAATAGATTTTAATACATACGATTTCACTAGTACCATCCCCGCGGAGTAGGTACCTATGTATATATAAATAAGGCCACTTTATTTTGCGACGTCTCATCGCACGCTCTCGCGATGTCGTTTTGACAAATATTAATGTCGCCACCCACCGCCTGGAGTCGGGAGACTTATTATCTTGACCATTACACTCGCTCCCACTCAACCGATATATGGAGAAGAATTGTAAGAGTGTATGCGACAGATAACACAAATAAATATTGTGCTTCACTGTAATTCTGTGTCCAGTTGAGATTATGATTGATCTTTGAGTGATCTAGATTAATCTCGTTTTGACCTTGTCGACAGTAAGCAGCAAGTCCTTCGAGTTGTCGTTGGATTACCAGCTTCGGCTTCGGAGTCGCTGGACGTTCAGGGTGTGGGCCCTGGACCGTCCATTGAGGACGGCGGTGACTCCGGATGGACGGCGGCGGGGTTGCAACCGCCATCCCCTTGAACACCGTGACAGGTTCCCGGGGGGCTACAATGCACCTCCCGGCGTTGGGATCAAGGCAAGGCACCGAGGGGCTTCTGGTGCAGATCTCACTGGATAGCTGCTGCTCGAGTCAACTCGTGCGCGCGTGCTGCTCGGGGGGACTGGTCCGACTACTATCCCTTTGGCTTTTTAGTTTGTTGTACTTTCATCGTATTTTTTTTTTCTGTCTTATTTGATCTTTTGAACGGCAAGACACACTGTCGCTCTGATCTAATTGTAACATGACACACTGTTTAAAAAAAAAAGTAAAAAAATGACAAGCCCGCTGAGTTTCTGCCGGATCTTCTCAGTTGAGGCCGCGTTGTGATCCGGTGGTAGTTTAAAAAAAAAATATGACCCTTCAAAAGTGCTAGCGTTAAGCCTTTTTGAAATAAACTATTTTTGAATTTTGAGTTTGATAGCCCGGGTGCCCCCTCTTATGTGCAGATGCGTTAGCCGCGGGGGTTATAGTGGGAAATAATCCCACATACCACAGGTTCCGGGGACCTTATGAAAGGTTCCCATGCGAAGAAAAGGACTACAGCTGACAATTAAATAAGTCAGGTAGTGCCTTCAGTAACCGACCGAAGACTGAATCAGTTTCGATCTTAGACTGATCGAAGGTTTCGATGTGGAGTTGGTCGTAGTCTAAACAAAGCCACGATTATGCTTCCATCAGCCAGAAAGTCGAAGTCGCTCCTGAAAGCAGCAGTCGAGCTAGTGTATTCGAGCATTGTATAAAGTGCACTTGCCGCACTAAGCGTTTCGCTTCTTCTTTTCTCATGCGCACGGCCAAGCTGTGGAATACCCTCCCGGACGACGTTTTCCCTGATAAATATAACTTGGGTGTATTCAAGTCTAGAGTGAACAGGCATCTTATGGGTAAGCGCGGTCCATCCTAGACCACATCTTCACTTACCATCATGTGAGATTGTGGTCAAGCGCAAACCTATTTATTATAAAAAAAAAAATAGTATAAGATAAGCATTGTATAAAGTGTCTTGATGTTATATTGATAAACATACATGAACCTGGTACAAAGCGATCTAAAGCTATGATGAATGATGATGTGACGAGTAAACTGGAAACGCACAATGCTTTGGAAAAGAAAAAGTTACGTACTTTTTCTTTACAATTTCTAATTTATTGTTATATGTCAAGTCGCACATGTGTATTGGTATATTTTACATCATATTGCGTTTCGATTCATTCATTTACAATATTTTTTTATACTTTCTTTCTTTCTTTAATAAAGATCCTATAAAAAAAGAAAGAATAAAAAGCAATTTATTTGAGCACTACAATGTATTGAAGTACAATTATTTGCCTATAACAAACTAGAAAGAAGTCGGTAAAAAAGTAGACTGTTAAAAATATGCATAATTATAATAAAAAATTGGTTAGGAAGACTTATAAATACTATGCACCCTAAAATGCGAGTCCAAATGAATCTTATATCAACTTATTGTCAAGCGATTGCCTGACAAGCCTCAGCAATTCTTACTAAATCTAAATATAAATGTCGGTCCCCTTAAATCTAGTACCTAACTTCCGTGGTGCCTTATAGGTAACTAACTTTAGTTGGTGCACCTGTAAGAATTACTCTTTCTGAGGTTATATCGACATGTGGGGTTTTCAATTATCTCACGCGTTGCAAAGGAAGGAGGGAAAGTTAAATTTATATTTTTCTAACCCCTCCTGAAGTATATAATTTTTCTAATTAAATTTGTTGTGGGCTCCAAAACAATTTAGGGTTTCCCGGGATTCGCCGAGGGTCAAACCTCGGTATCGTCCCTGGCACCCACTGTAAATCCTGGCTGACAGGAGTCACAGTGGTGGAATTTGTCCCAAAAAAAGGGAATGTCTGACACTGTCTTTGTTCCACGAATGGCACTCAGTGGTGATACAAACATGTACCTACATAATATTTAGAAGTATAAAAAGAGACTGTAAAAGATGAAATCAGCCACCATTAATATAAAATGTAATTAAACATGGCATTTCGAGCAATGAATGAGCTAAACCTACGTCCAGGAAAACCAACGAACGAAGGGCTTGAGAAAATTTAATTGCAAATGAAATATGCAATTGAGTGCTGCAATCACTATTGATTTGTACCGCACTATTTTTAAACTCAAATGAACAGAAGCAATATTAATATGATGAACACAAAACTAATATCATTGTAGTGCTGCTTCTTTAGCCAGCATTTTGTGTCCTTTGTCAAGCAGCAATAGACACAAAATCGATTAATCATATTTTTGTAAAAATAATTCTAAGGAACTCCACTCAGAGCAAGTATTGAAATATGCATAAACGTGACGGGAAAATTACTACTAAAATAATAGCTTTCAGTGTTCATATAGGTCAAAAGTCGGATAGTTGCCCTAGGGGTATAGTTGCCTCGATTGTAACTTCTCTAGTTTGGCGGATGAACATACGTTATTTTATTTATCTTTCGAAAGACTCTACAAGTACCACTAAGTTGACCGTGTTGCATGTCTCTGTGCGATTGCATGGAAAGGCAAGGTGAAATCAAAGTTTTTGCGGGATAGATGGCCTCTTTTTTCAGCGGGGCATCACGGGGCTAAACGTAATTTACATAGATGAGGCAATTATCCCCTATATGGGATAGATGCCCCAAAATTTAGAGGTCTTTAAAAATTGCCAATACTCGGGAAATATCAAAGATAATTGTTTTTCCTTTCATAAGTTTGAAGATAATAAACCAAAGTACCTACCCGTATTACAAGTATAGAATTTTGCTTTTATAACTGAGAGATATAAAGTAATTTCAAAAAGTGTGGCAACTATCCCACTTTTACCCTATCATGCAAAAATTTGGCGGCGTGAAAATAATTACAGCTTATTTGACTCTTTTTCTTTAGCCTGTTTTCAGACCAGTGAATATCTAAAGAGCGTAACTAGAGCCGTAGTGTAACGTAGGTAAGCATTCCATAAATGGGGTATTAGCGTTCCTAAGCGACTGTAATTATTAAGGGATATTATCATGGTCCACTCGTAAAACTTTACCGTCTCGGATATTAAAACATTCGATTGTTCAAATTGCCTGTTACTGGCCTTATTCAGATACTAGCTGACCCACGCAGCTCCGCCTGCGCTATTTTTACGTTAACTAAACTTTTAATAACAGACATTCGCATCGAATACATAACCTCCTTTTTTGTAGTCGGTTAAAAACTGGGACCCACTTTTTACTTGCTCTCCGAAGCACGGACCCGTTTAGTTCAAATGGCGTTAAACGGTCACCCATCTATTTTATGACCTTACCTAACGTTGCTTAACCCGATCGATTACAAAACCTTGATAACAACTCTATATGAGTGTTACCTTACTGATATTTATTATATTATAAAGAAAAATTGATAAAATCGGACCAAGCGTATAACCAAGTACCCATGTTGACTTTAATACCCTCTCCCAAAAGAACCGTGCTAGATTACGGGATAAAAAGTATCCTATGTCCTACCTCGTAGTAAGATCTCAAATCATGCCAAGTTTCATTTGAATCCATTCAGTAGTTTCGGCGTGATGCTCAGCCGTGATACAGACAGACAGACAGACAGACAGACAGACAGACAAAAATTCAAAAAATTACATTTTCGGCCTCAGTATCGGTTATAGAATGCCCTCCAAATATAATTTTCAAAATATCTTCAATGTACAGAATTGGACCTGTTACAGTTTTATTATAAGTATAGATATAGATAATTAGTAATTCTTTAGATCTGTGCAAGCCATAGGAATAGACCAACAATATTGATGTGGAAAGTTCTTGATAGACTTTTGTATTTTGTATAGCTCAGTCGGCGACTCGTGCCTTGGAAACAAGATGCCCCGGCTCGCACCTCTGATTTATTTAATTAATCATGTGCGAATCGTCTTTGTGAAATTGTTACTAGCTTGTGGCGAAGGAAAACATCATGAGGAAACCTGCATGTCTGAGAAAGCCTAACTAACTTTCGAATGACGTATGAAGTTCGTCAACCCGCACTTGGCCAGCGTGGTGGACTATGGCCTAAGCCTCTTCATCTTGAGGGGAGGCCCGTGCCCAACAGTGGGACAAAAAACAAGGGCTGGTATTTTTTATATTTTGTAACAGAGTAGCACATAGCAGCAAGCCTTTCGGTATTCTACAGGTAACATTTTGGAGAGTGCGCAGGAATTACATAACTTGATTATACCATCCCCTTTCTACCAGAGTACCTACTATGAGGCGCACGGTAGCTACGCATCCTTACGTTGCAAATCTTCCACCAGTGTGGACTAAGCGATTTGCTTCATTTTCAATACCTACGTAAGGACTGAAATAGTTTGTCTGCATTGGTTTTTACATCAAATTATACTTTGGGTATCTTCAAAGCTAGAGTGAATAAACTTTTAATAAGCTAGGGTACTTTACCGTCCTTAATAAGCTAGGGTACTTTAAGGTGCTTTCCATTACATGGGACTGCGGCTAAGCACTGAATAAAGATGTGAAAAAACTATTTAAAAAAAAATAAAAACCGACTTCAAAGTAAATTATCTAAAAAGCATAAATTAACGAAAATATTATTGAAGTTGGTGCAGAATATACACAGCAGGTACGCTAACACCAACTTCAATAATATTTTCGTTATTTTATGCTTTTTAGATAATTTACTTTGAAGTCGGTTCGGTTCTGAGAAATCCGCGGACAAACCTACATACATACATACATACACTCGTGAAATTTGGTAAATTCGTTTAGAAGCCCACATAGACTAACATATATGAATATTACGCATTTTTATTAATATTACATACATACGCGTCGAATACAGAACCTCCTTTTTTGAAGTCGGTTAAAAAAGAGGGAGTTTAAGAAAAAAAGCCAAATTTCACCCACAACACACACAACAACAGAACTTAACACAGCGATACTTCTGACAAATGATCAAATATAATATTCCTATGCCCCTTAATCTACATAAATGTCTTGCTTAAAACGAGTAATATTACTTAATATTAGATTTTTAACTTTTTTTTAATAATTTCACTAGCAGTACGTCCACTGTGCAAGAGATAATTTATGTCAACAAAGTTTCAGAAATTATTTTGTGAAAATCCATGTGACTTTTTGAAGGTCCCCCACGACAACAAAAAAGAGCTACGCGCGATTGTCAATAAAACCATCTAATCAATAGGATGGCGTATCACTTCGCGGCATGTCGCTATCAGTGGAAATACCTCCTCGTCTCCTCAAGTAGCGTAGCATTAAAGTCCGTTGAAGATATTGAACATTTCAGACATTTCAGATACCATCACATACATCATCTAGGCGTTTAAGATGGAAGTATTTTTTCCTAAAATAATTAACACTAAAATTAAATTTCAGTACAGTGGAATACTAAGGTATGTACGGTATATACAGGAGGTATATACAGTATAGTAAGGTACAACATTGTATTGGTACGAGGTAAACGGGCTCCATAGGGGACACTCTTGAAGTTGCTCAAATTGAATTGGGACTAGTTCTCGTTTTTAGTTCTTGACCGCATACATATTGAATTTTGTTTATGATATTTAAGTGTATGCCGGCTGGCTGACTATTTTACCCTCTGGAGAAAACTAGGTACGTAATGTATGTGAAATAAAATATATAAAGAACAAAACTTATTTTATTTTAAGTGGAACGAATATGTGAGTGCGGGAACCGGCGCGACGGTTATGCGCAGACGACGAAGGCTAAACAAAGCTGGGCACATTCATTAAACAAACAAGGATACTTCTTGAAACTGTTTTAGCTTTGATTTGTTCCAGTTTAAAGGTCGATTGAGAAATTTCCAGGAATTGATAAGATTACGTGGTTTGGTTTTGGTAAAAAAAAAAATTCTTCATGTGCGAAGTAAGACGTGACTTAAAATTTCAAGTAAGTATACACTCATAAGCAGCACCAGCACCGGTTGAAAATGTGGTGCATTCCAGTAGACGATCTTCTTACCACGGTTATCTTACCATCTGTCCTGCGTGTTCGACTGTTTACACTGGGGAGGATTTGCTTCTAAGAGTCGGCAACCCGCTAGTGTTGCTAGCATCTATAGGCTGCGGTGACTGCTTACTATCAGGTAGGCCGCATGCTAGCTTGTCACCTTCGTGGTATAAAAAAATATGAGTTGCTTAGTATAGAAGGATTTTTGCAGTAATGCGTCACAGACTACAATGCTGGATTAAAGGTCAGCGTTGCAACCATCAAAGGAACTGGAAATACTATAGAGCGTTCACAGCTCTCCATTCTAAAAAATGCAACATAAAGAAATACTTGAAATGAAAAATATCAGCTTTGGAGAGGCGTTCCATGAAATATGCGACACGATATAAAATGCTGCAAAGGCAGCGAGGAGATGTAACTGGGAATTGGAAAAGTTTGCCTTGTTTCTCTGTGCATACAACTTTGTGGTTTGATGAAGCGATATTTCGATAACGGTTGAAGATGCACTACGGATTTGGTTAGGTATTGACCTATTTTGTAAGGAGGGTGAAAGTAAATCACAATGACTCAATAACATAACATATGTAGGTGATAATATTTTTAACCGACTTCAAAAAGGAGGAGGTTCTCAATTCGTCTGTATATATATATATATTTTTTCTATGTATGTTCGCGCATAACTCTGGCAATTATGAACCGATTTGAAAAAATCTTTCTTCCATCCATTCTTTAATCTGTTAATTGGGTCCCATAAAAAATTATGGCTTACGAATAAGTAGTTCCTGAAAAAACAAGAATGGTGACTGCGCAGGAGAATTGCAGGAAAGCCTATATAGATGACTTTATGTTGCTTTTTACGGACAAAAATGGTCATAACTCTGACAAATACACACATCAAAAGTGTCTAGGGATCAAGCATTTTTAAGCGGATTTCTTGAGATTGAGATGTGGCTTTGTAATAAATTTATGATTTTATAAATTTATATGGATCCTTTTTGGTGCATTTCATAATTTGAATCAGGAACTGTGAATCAAATTCGAGTAAAAGATGAAAATCAGCTGTCAATATTTTCCCTATAAAAACATACAACGCATTGAAGACATTATTAGTGCTACTGTTTCCCTACTACTGATTAAAACCAACGTTATTATGGAGCGGCGACGTCATTTAAGCAGGGAAGAAATGCTCAGAGCCGTGGGAATGATAGAAGCTGGTTCCCGGCAACGTACTGTGGCTTTAGCTCTGAATACAAGTCAGAGTGTTATCAGTCGACTTTGGACACGTTACCGAAGCACTGGTACCGTGGCTGAGCGCCATGGAGGACGGTATCGCTGCACCACACGGAGACAAGACCGATATATTCAAATCTTAACTCGAAGAGCTCCAACAATAACTGCCATGATGTTAGCCGTGAGGCTTCATCACTCTTCAGGGAACTTAATTAGCGACCAAACAGTCAGAAACCGCTTGCATGAAGTGAACCTTCATTCCCGAAGACCGCTACGGGTACCACCTATAGCAATGCACAATCGTAGGATTCGATATCAATGGGCTCTTGAACACAGAAATTGGGCAGAAGAACAATGGCGTTTCGTGTGCTTTTCTGATGAGTCTCGTTTTGGTATGAGACCGGATACAAGACGTATACGACACTGGAGAACCCCTGGACGCCAACAGCGATTAAAATCCTGCCAGGAAGTCCATCCTTATAGTGGTGGAACCATCATGGTATGGGCGGGTATTTGGATCGGCGGAAGAACTGAGTTGATTTGGATCAGAGGCAACCTCAACGCTCAAATTTATGCTGAGACGATTGTATCAGACGTCATCGTTCCTCTACAAGTGCAAATCGGTCCCTTATTTCAGTTAATGCATGATAATGCACGACCGCACACCGCAAGAGTTGTAAGACAGACTCTCGCCGCAGCTAACATCAATGTCCTGCCCTGGCCTGCTCAGTCGCCAGACTTGAACCCGATTGAGCATGCATGGGATATGCTACAGAGAAGAGCTCTGCCGAATATGGAGGGTATCCAGTCGCAAGAAGACCTTTTTTTGTTGTTGCAACGAACATGGGCGGCCATTCCACAGCGTGATTTGGATGAACTCATTTTGAGTATGCCAAACCGATGTTCTTGTGTTGTTAGTGTTCGCGGTAGAAACACGGATTATTAATTGTTTAAGTTACCCAATAAAATTTTAAAGAAAACTGTTATTTCAGTCTTTTTTTCGAACTTTTGTGTTAGTGGTTCAAATGTCAAAAATCCCTTTATTAGGAAAATGGCAAATTTCTTTATTAATGCAAAGGTGACTTGGTTTATCGTTACTGTGACAAACGAAAACACTTTATTTGATGAATCCTTAAAGAAAATTTTAATTAATATCAATCAGGAGAAAAGTTATTGCAAAAATATATGTTGATCCCTAGACACTTTTGATGTGTGTATTTACCAATTTCAATGATTCTTTTTTTATTCGAAAGATTGAACCACTGTAATGAATCTGTATGAATTGTAAACGCCATCTATACGTACTCAACTCACACGCAATACATCAAAAACACCTGTCACTCATCATCACACATGTCATTTTGACATTCTTTTTCATCGGTTTTTTTTTAGCCGTTACAAAATCAAATAAAAGAGCTCGTCTCTCACCGCTTGTTCGTCGCGCACGCAACACGCATTTTACACTAACTCAATTTCAATTAATTCCTACCCTTTATTATCGCCTTCCTTACGGCGCTAAAGCCATCGAAGTGCTGTTATATTTCAATCAAACGCTGGGAGCTCCCAAAGAGAAGCTAAAACAAAGTGCCGGGTGTTGTGGAAGACATCGAGCCAGCGCCTTCCTGTTATTGTAAGTCTTTTACTTCCATATTTTCCCACAACCCCCTTTTTGGTCCCTCTCCCCGATCCTTTCAACTAACAATCCATAATTGTATCTACGCACACTATACTCTTTTACTCGTACTTACTCTTACTTATTTTCACCTTTCTATATACCATAACTCACTCATATTACGTACCCCGTGGGGTGTCGGGTAAGAATAGCACCCCCCCAACTCTTCCCTTTGGGTGTACGTAGAAGGCGACTACGGGAAAAAGAAGAAGACAGACAGCAACGTCTTCTTATTGGATTACCTACCACCTATACTGTAATCCCCAAGACACAAACACTCATTAATACACTCATAACACATTAAACCATACACCACAACAATTTTAACGTCCATATTTTTCGCTCACAACTTATTATATTAATCATTTATCGCATTTAAACGCTTACATATACGCAAAACTAACGATATATCGTAAATTTGTTTACTCAAACATATTTGTTAAAGTTTCCGCTTATTTTATAATACGACTAAGTCTCGTTCATTTTACAAAAATAAAGTAGGTAGTTTCAAGTCATTCGCTCAATATGTCTAAAAAACAAGAAACTACTACAGACGTTAAGATTACGCTATTAGAAGCTAAGAAGGAACGATTATTTGAGTTGGTACAACAACTTTACAACTTAAGTTTAAATGTTTCTGATCCCACAAGTAAACAACAGTTTTTGGCCCGTGTTTTATCATTGGATAAAACACGGACTGAGTTTAATGAAACGCTAGATAATTTAATCGCTGCACAACTGGAGGAACAGCCTTCGGTAAAGCCCGATTACTCGCCGTTAAACGCTTTTGATGAATTGTACTGTTTCATAAAACAAAAAGAAAGTGTTTTAAAAAATAATGCTGAACGTACTGATTTATTAAATCAAAAATTGCCTCCTCTCCAGTTAGTAGGGTTCGATGGTACTCCGTCAAAATGGCCTATTTTTTATGAAAACTTCAAAAGTATTATACATGAAAACCCAAGGTTATCTAATGCAGAAAAGGTTCAGTATTTGGTTGGAAAATTAAGTGGTGGTGCATGTTCGGTCTGTGCCGGTATTTCACCAACAGCTGACAACTATGACATAATATGGAAGGCACTTTTGTCTAAATATCAGGACATTAGGGTTCAAGCTTCGCGTTATATAGATCAACTGATTAATTTTAAACCCAATCAACCAGTCGACACATTTATTGATCAATTTTGTTCTACAGAATCTGCATTGAGACGCTTAAAGATAGATGATTTGTCAGATTTTATGATAACGCATATCGCACTCTCTAAGTTAGACAAGGAGATGGTAAATTTATTCGAACAAACGCATCGAGATGTTGATATTCCTATGTTTAGTGACGTCACCAAGTTCCTTAAGGAACAAAGTAAAATAAAATCATTACGATTTAACGTAACTGCTGCGCAAAGGTCAAATACTCCGTCGACTAGTCGTGAAATTAGGTCACGCCCGAAGACTCATGCGTTTATGGTCAATACTGACACACACGACAGTACACCGCATATGATATCCACGCAATATAAATCTACGCAAATAAATAATAATAAGCCTAAGCAAATAACTTCTTGCATCGTTTGTAATGGTGAGGTACATCCATTATTTAAATGCCAAGCTTTCTTACAGCTTGACCCACGTAAACGCTATGATATAGTTTATAAAAACCTATATTGCAAAAATTGTCTCGGTTTTCATGACGTAAAACTATGTAAGTCGCAGAACAGGTGTTATGTGTGTAAACAAAAACATCACAGTCTATTACACATAAATACCAATACTCACACGTCTCCGGGATTTGAACCCGTGACTCGACGCGACACTCCGACCGCTGCGCCATGGCCGGCGGACAGTGGAACGCGAGCCACCCGCGCCGCCGACTTGTGCTTGGATGTCGTCACGCAGACACCGCCGCGCTTAGCCGCACCGGCCCCGCCGCCGTCAGCGCCATACGATCACCGCGCTCAGCTCGCGTCGCATGTCTCGCACTCCGCGCAACTGCCCTCGACTACTGCGTCCGCCGCTTACGTTTCCCGCGTAAATTCAAACGCAAGCGCATTCACAACAACGCATACATCGACCGATAATCGTCATGAAACTACTGTTCTGCTTCCTACCGCAATTGTACACGTATTTAACGATACTAATACGCGTTTAAATGTAAGAGCTCTCATCGATACGGGGTCGATGAGTAATTTTATTACGAAAGATTGTTGTGATCGTTTAAATCTTCCCATAACGCATATTAAATCACCCGTAGTGGGCATAGGTCAGTCGGAAAGTGAAACTTTAGGGTTTACATTTTTGAAAATACACTCACGCTTCGATAAATCCTGTTCATATAACATTACCGCTAGGGTGATACATACCATCACCGACCGGTTGCCGACCTTCCCCATAGATGTTTCGCAATTTACGCAGTTTGATAGTTTACCATTGGCTGATTATGGCTATGCTGCTCCAGCGAACCTGGACTGTTTATTAGGTAGTGAAATATTCCCGCTTATACTTGGTAGCGATAAGGTTACCACTCCAAACTCTTCACTCGTAGCATTAGAGACCACACTTGGTTATCTAATCATGGGTAAAGCAAATTATGCTTCTTATCCAATTCCGCATACTCTAGTACAAACGCATAATGAGGATAGAAATTTCTTTTGTTCGGTAGACGCACTCTCAAAACTTACAGAACGCTTTTGGGAACTTGAAAATGTTCCAGATAAAATTCACATGAGCCCTGAAGACGAGGCATGTGAACATCTCTTTCGCTCAACGTATTCACGCGATAATACCGGTAGGTTCACGGTACATCTTCCCTTTAAACTCAACCCCTCGGAATTAGGTAATTCTTTCGCCATTGCCAAGCGCCGCTTATGGCTTCTGGAAAGGAAACTCGACGCAAATCCCAATTTACGCGCAGATTATAACGCAACTATTCGAAGTTATGTTGATAATGGTTATTTAACTGAAGTTAAAGGCCACAAACCGAACAGTGAATGTTACTATATTCCTCATCGGGCTGTCTATCGTCCAGAGAAGTCCACCTCCAAAACTCGTATCGTGATTGACGCCAGTTGTAAGACAACTTCTGGAAAGTCACTCAACGATCTCTTGTATAAAGGCCCTAACTTGCAGACTAATATTTTTAATCTGCTTATAAATTTACGCATGTTCTTAGTGGCACTCACTGCGGATATAGAGAAAATGTACTTTCAATTAATATTAACGCCAGAACACCGGTCTTTTCAACGCATCTTATTCCGTTTTGACTCAGATTCGGATATTCATATATTTGAATTTAATAGGGTCTCATTCGGAGTGTCAAGCTCTCCGTATCTCGCGATGAGAGTCGTCCGTCAGCTCGCCGCGGACAGCCGCGACCAATTTCCACTCGCTGCATACGAAGCTGAACATCACATGTATATGGATGACTATGTAGGCTCCGTAGAAGGATTAGAACAAGCTGAAGAAATCTATCATGAAATGGTAGATATGTTCAAAACCGGTGGTTTTAAAATTGTTAAATGGATATCCAACAGTTCGGAACTCATGAATAAAATACCCTTGTCACAAAAAAATCCGCAAATAATAAATTTCGACGATATTACTTCATCCGCAAACGCTAAGATAGTAGGCATGCAGTGGCAGCCTGCTACTGATCAATTTCAATTTGAAATAAATTCCGAGATATCGGAATGTACAAAACGCACTATTCTATCTGTGACCGCGCGCCTCTTCGACCCCCTGGGTCTTATAAGTCCGGTTGTCGCATTTATGAAACTCCTCGTTCAAGAATGTTGGGTATCTAACTTAGGTTGGGATGATCCCGTACCGCAGGCGATCCGTGACAAATGGATACAATTTCATAGCGAGTTGCCTAACTTAAAATTAATTAAAATTCCTCGTCATATAGGTATTACCTCGAAATCGCATATATCGCTAATAGGTTTCGCTGACGCGAGCGAAAAATGTTACGGTGCGGTTGTGTATGTTCGTGTCAGCCCGGACGAGTATACGCACGGCTCTGTCAACCTACTAGCCTCTAAGTCAAGAGTCGCGTCTCTCAAAAAGATGCCGCTCGCACGCCTTGAGCTCTGCGCAGCCCTGCTGCTAGCAAGTCTCATAGAATCCGTACGCGAAACGCTATCTAAACGCTGTCAAATAGATAAAATTGTTGCCTTCTCTGATTCAACTGTCACGCTCACTTGGATTCACTCACCCGCTTTTAAGTTTCATACGTTTGTCGCTAACAGAATATCTGAAATTAACCTAAAACTCTCCGCATGTCATTGGTACCATGTAAAGGGACAGGAAAACCCAGCTGATATTATATCAAGACCAGTGACTCCTTACGCACTTATAAACCGTGAAGATTGGCTTCATGGCCCTCAGTGGCTCACGCAACCTTTTTCGAAATGGCCGATATCTGTTTTTCAAGCAAATCATGATAATAATCTTTCAGAATCCAAACCGGTTTCATTAGTCGTGGATATACCACAATCTTCGCAAGCTTGTCATCCGATTGGTGACATTGCAGAGCGTGTCTCCAGTTGGACAAAGTTATTACGCATAACAGTTTATATTTTACGCTTTTTAAAAGTTTTACCGAGAAATAACTCTATAACTGTGTCCGATTTAGATACAGCCGAACAATATGTTCTCAAATATGTTCAAAACAATCATTTTTCTTCAGATCTTAACGCTATTAAAAATAATAAACAATGCAGCAAACGAATCATAAAGTTAAGTCCATTCATAGACAATTGTAATTTACTCAGAGTTGGTGGAAGATTAACACACTCGCAGCTTGATTATGGTCAAAAGCATCCTATATTACTCCCCGCCAAAGAACGCATAACTCAATTAATAGTTGATTTTTATCATAATACAAATTTACACACAGGTCCCGCATTATTACTCGCGCTGCTCAGACAAAAATATTGGATTCTCTCTGCTCGAAATCTTGTTCGACAAAGAGTACACGCTTGCAATGTATGCTTTAAACTCAATCCTAGATTTAGTAACCCTCAAATGGGCGATTTACCCGCGTTTAGAATAACAGAAGCTAAAGCTTTTGTATACACAGCCGTCGATTATGCTGGACCTTTTTACATAACGCATATTCGCCGTCGCGGTGTCAAAAGTAAAAAGGCATATATATGTTTGTTTGTCTGCCTGACTACTAAAGCTGTTCACCTGGAATTGGTTTCTGATTTGAGTACAGAACTGTTTCTCTCGGCGTTTAAACGATTTATTTGTCGTAGAGGACCCGTAGCTATGATCTATAGCGACGGGGGAACTAATTTCATAGGTGCGAAACGCAAACTAGACGAAATTTATAATCTTATACAGTCCACATCATATAATAATTATATAAGCGAAGAACTTCTATCTACACATCGTATTCAATTTAAACGAAGTCCACCTTATGGTCCCCATTTTAACGGCCTATGTGAGATAAACGTTCGCTGTGTTAAAACTCACTTATTCAAAGTGGTAGGCTCGCATATTCTAACATACGAAGAATTTTCATCTGTCCTCGTACAGATTGAAAATTTATTGAATAGCAGACCATTGTGTGTGCTAAGCTCAGACCCATCTGACATGTCTGTTTTAACGCCTAATCATTTCTTAAATGTAACCCCGCTTAAATTTTTACCCGCTGAAGATGTGACAAACATCGCAGACCACCGCTTAACTCGTTTCCAACTCGTAACCAAGTTAACACATATGTTTTGGCGTCGGTGGAGCCAAGAGTATCTCACTTCTTTACAGCAAAGGGAGAAGTGGAATACCCCCACTAAGCCAATTGAATTAGGATCCTTGGTTGTAATCAAAGATATTAATGCGCATCCGCTATGTTGGCCTTTGGGAGTCATCGAATCGGTCTATCCCGGAAAGGATGGCATCATCAGAACCGTTAAAGTCCGCACCTCAACTGGTAGTTATATACGACCAGTAATTCGAGTTTCTCCACTACCAACTCAATAATATTCACTCGTTCTCTTTTAGTTTAGTTTACTCTTTTAGTTCAACTCACACTCTTAACTTAGTATTTTAGTACCTATACACGCGTTTATCATTTTGTATACTATTATTATCTAGAGGAAACCTCTAGGCCGGCGGAATTGTAAACGCCATCTATACGTACTCAACTCACACGCAATACATCAAAAACACCTGTCACTCATCATCACACATGTCATTTTGACATTCTTTTTCATCGGTTTTTTTTAGCCGTTACAAAATCAAATAAAAGAGCTCGTCTCTCACCGCTTGTTCGTCGCGCACGCAACACGCATTTTACACTAACTCAATTTCAATTAATTCCTACCCTTTATTATCGCCTTCCTTACGGCGCTAAAGCCATCGAAGTGCTGTTATATTTCAATCAAACGCTGGGAGCTCCCAAAGAGAAGCTAAAACAAAGTGCCGGGTGTTGTGGAAGACATCGAGCCAGCGCCTTCCTGTTATTGTAAGTCTTTTACTTCCATATTTTCCCACATGAATTTTATCACAACCGGCTAAGAACTTACTGGAGGACCATGAGCGATGTGGGGGAATTTATCTGGTAAAAACCATAAAACTGATGTTCTCCATTACATTACTCTGACAAATATAAACCGACTAGCTGACCCGCGCAGCTCCACCCGCGCTTTTATTACATTTTGCTCGTCTCTCTTTCCCTCCCACTTCGGTCCTCGTCACACTCCCCCTCTTCCTCTCCCCGTTGTCCCTTCTCTGAACCCTCTCCCTCTCTCTTCTCCCAACTTGCTCCACCTAACTCCCCTGATCCCTCACCCCATCACCCCCTCCTCAAATCCCCACTCAGTCTCTCTCCTCTCTTGCACCCTCCTCTCGTTCTATATGTCCTCGTCAATCATGTTATCAGCGGCATGAAATATACTTTATGACCTATTCTCAGACCTCCCCGATATGCACACAAAATTTCATACATATCGATCGGTTCACCTATCTAGTAAATGAGCTTGTCTTATGTTGCTTAACCTTAACCTAGCGGCATGAAATAAACTTTACGACCTATTCTCAGACCTATCCGATATGCACACAAAATTTCATACAAATTGGTTCACCCATCTATTTAATGACCTTGCCTTATGTTGCTAACCTTAACTTAGTGGTATGATGTATGATATATACTTTATGACCTATTCTAAGACCTACCCGATATGCACACAAAATTTTATATTAATCGTTTCACCCATCAAGTTAATGACCTTACCTAACGTTGCTTAACCTTAACTTACCGAGATAAAAAGTATCCTATGTCCGTTTCCTGGTTCTAAGCTAACTTCCCACAAATTTTCAGCCGAATCGGTTCAGCCGTTCGGCCGAGTCGGAATCAGCCGTTCTTGAGTTATAAATAGTGTAACTAACATACTTTCTTTTTTAAATATAGATATTAAAGTTCTATAGTAATTGTATGTTCAATTTCACCGATAGATGGCGCTGTTCATAATGTAAATCACGCTAACATCGTAAATTACTGTCTAATGATATTCGATAATGAAAGTTCTTACATCTATATATTTAATACCTATATATATATTTTTACGTTAACTAAACTTTTAATAACAGACATTCGCATCGAATACATAACCTCCTTTTTTGTAGTCGGTTAAAAACTGGGACCCACTTTTTACTTGCTCTCCGAAGCACGGACCCGTTTAGTTCAAATGGCGTTAAACGGTCACCCATCTATTTTATGACCTTACCTAACGTTGCTTAACCCGATCGATTACAAAACCTTGATAACAACTCTATATGAGTGTTACCTTACTGATATTTATTATATTATAAAGAAAAATTGATAAAATCGGACCAAGCGTATAACCAAGTACCCATGTTGACTTTAATACCCTCTCCCAAAAGAACCGTGCTAGATTACGGGATAAAAAGTATCCTATGTCCTACCTCGTAGTAAGATCTCAAATCATGCCAAGTTTCATTTGAATCCATTCAGTAGTTTCGGCGTGATGCTCAGCCGTGATACAGACAGACAGACAGACAGACAGACAGACAGACAAAAATTCAAAAAATTACATTTTCGGCCTCAGTATCGGTTATAGAATGCCCTCCAAATATAATTTTCAAAATATCTTCAATGTACAGAATTGGACCTGTTACAGTTTTATTATAAGTATAGATATAGATAATTAGTAATTCTTTAGATCTGTGCAAGCCATAGGAATAGACCAACAATATTGATGTGGAAAGTTCTTGATAGACTTTTGTATTTTGTATAGCTCAGTCGGCGACTCGTGCCTTGGAAACAAGATGCCCCGGCTCGCACCTCTGATTTATTTAATTAATCATGTGCGAATCGTCTTTGTGAAATTGTTACTAGCTTGTGGCGAAGGAAAACATCATGAGGAAACCTGCATGTCTGAGAAAGCCTAACTAACTTTCGAATGACGTATGAAGTTCGTCAACCCGCACTTGGCCAGCGTGGTGGACTATGGCCTAAGCCTCTTCATCTTGAGGGGAGGCCCGTGCCCAACAGTGGGACAAAAAACAAGGGCTGGTATTTTTTATATTTTGTAACAGAGTAGCACATAGCAGCAAGCCTTTCGGTATTCTACAGGTAACATTTTGGAGAGTGCGCAGGAATTACATAACTTGATTATACCATCCCCTTTCTACCAGAGTACCTACTATGAGGCGCACGGTAGCTACGCATCCTTACGTTGCAAATCTTCCACCAGTGTGGACTAAGCGATTTGCTTCATTTTCAATACCTACGTAAGGACTGAAATAGTTTGTCTGCATTGGTTTTTACATCAAATTATACTTTGGGTATCTTCAAAGCTAGAGTGAATAAACTTTTAATAAGCTAGGGTACTTTACCGTCCTTAATAAGCTAGGGTACTTTAAGGTGCTTTCCATTACATGGGACTGCGGCTAAGCACTGAATAAAGATGTGAAAAAACTATTTAAAAAAAAATAAAAACCGACTTCAAAGTAAATTATCTAAAAAGCATAAATTAACGAAAATATTATTGAAGTTGGTGCAGAATATACACAGCAGGTACGCTAACACCAACTTCAATAATATTTTCGTTATTTTATGCTTTTTAGATAATTTACTTTGAAGTCGGTTCGGTTCTGAGAAATCCGCGGACAAACCTACATACATACATACATACACTCGTGAAATTTGGTAAATTCGTTTAGAAGCCCACATAGACTAACATATATGAATATTACGCATTTTTATTAATATTACATACATACGCGTCGAATACAGAACCTCCTTTTTTGAAGTCGGTTAAAAAAGAGGGAGTTTAAGAAAAAAAGCCAAATTTCACCCACAACACACACAACAACAGAACTTAACACAGCGATACTTCTGACAAATGATCAAATATAATATTCCTATGCCCCTTAATCTACATAAATGTCTTGCTTAAAACGAGTAATATTACTTAATATTAGATTTTTAACTTTTTTTTAATAATTTCACTAGCAGTACGTCCACTGTGCAAGAGATAATTTATGTCAACAAAGTTTCAGAAATTATTTTGTGAAAATCCATGTGACTTTTTGAAGGTCCCCCACGACAACAAAAAAGAGCTACGCGCGATTGTCAATAAAACCATCTAATCAATAGGATGGCGTATCACTTCGCGGCATGTCGCTATCAGTGGAAATACCTCCTCGTCTCCTCAAGTAGCGTAGCATTAAAGTCCGTTGAAGATATTGAACATTTCAGACATTTCAGATACCATCACATACATCATCTAGGCGTTTAAGATGGAAGTATTTTTTCCTAAAATAATTAACACTAAAATTAAATTTCAGTACAGTGGAATACTAAGGTATGTACGGTATATACAGGAGGTATATACAGTATAGTAAGGTACAACATTGTATTGGTACGAGGTAAACGGGCTCCATAGGGGACACTCTTGAAGTTGCTCAAATTGAATTGGGACTAGTTCTCGTTTTTAGTTCTTGACCGCATACATATTGAATTTTGTTTATGATATTTAAGTGTATGCCGGTTGGCTGACTATTTTACCCTCTGGAGAAAACTAGGTACGTAATGTATGTGAAATAAAATATATAAAGAACAAAACTTATTTTATTTTAAGTGGAACGAATATGTGAGTGCGGGAACCGGCGCGACGGTTATGCGCAGACGACGAAGGCTAAACAAAGCTGGGCACATTCATTAAACAAACAAGGATACTTCTTGAAACTGTTTTAGCTTTGATTTGTTCCGGTTTAAAGGTCGATTGTCGATTGTCGATTGTCGATATTTATTTATTATTATTATTATTATTATGTTCGCGCATAACTCTGGCAATTATGAACCGATTTGAAAAAATCTTTCTTCCATCCATTCTTTAATCTGTTAATTGGGTCCCATAAAAAATTATGGCTTACGAATAAGTAGTTCCTGAAAAAACAAGAATGGTGACTGCGCAGGAGAATTGCAGGAAAGCCTATATAGATGACTTTATGTTGCTTTTTACGGACAAAAATGGTCATAACTCTGACAAATACACACATCAAAAGTGTCTAGGGATCAAGCATTTTTAAGCGGATTTCTTGAGATTGAGATGTGGCTTTGTAATAAATTTATGATTTTATAAATTTATATGGATCCTTTTTGGTGCATTTCATAATTTGAATCAGGAACTGTGAATCAAATTCGAGTAAAAGATGAAAATCAGCTGTCAATATTTTCCCTATAAAAACATACAACGCATTGAAGACATTATTAGTGCTACTGTTTCCCTACTACTGATTAAAACCAACGTTATTATGGAGCGGCGACGTCATTTAAGCAGGGAAGAAATGCTCAGAGCCGTGGGAATGATAGAAGCTGGTTCCCGGCAACGTACTGTGGCTTTAGCTCTGAATACAAGTCAGAGTGTTATCAGTCGACTTTGGACACGTTACCGAAGCACTGGTACCGTGGCTGAGCGCCATGGAGGACGGTATCGCTGCACCACACGGAGACAAGACCGATATATTCAAATCTTAACTCGAAGAGCTCCAACAATAACTGCCATGATGTTAGCCGTGAGGCTTCATCACTCTTCAGGGAACTTAATTAGCGACCAAACAGTCAGAAACCGCTTGCATGAAGTGAACCTTCATTCCCGAAGACCGCTACGGGTACCACCTATAGCAATGCACAATCGTAGGATTCGATATCAATGGGCTCTTGAACACAGAAATTGGGCAGAAGAACAATGGCGTTTCGTGTGCTTTTCTGATGAGTCTCGTTTTGGTATGAGACCGGATACAAGACGTATACGACACTGGAGAACCCCTGGACGCCAACAGCGATTAAAATCCTGCCAGGAAGTCCATCCTTATAGTGGTGGAACCATCATGGTATGGGCGGGTATTTGGATCGGCGGAAGAACTGAGTTGATTTGGATCAGAGGCAACCTCAACGCTCAAATTTATGCTGAGACGATTGTATCAGACGTCATCGTTCCTCTACAAGTGCAAATCGGTCCCTTATTTCAGTTAATGCATGATAATGCACGACCGCACACCACAAGAGTTGTAAGACAGACTCTCGCCGCAGCTAACATCAATGTCCTGCCCTGGCCTGCTCAGTCGCCAGACTTGAACCCGATTGAGCATGCATGGGATATGCTACAGAGAAGAGCTCTGCCGAATATGGAGGGTATCCAGTCGCAAGAAGACCTTTTTTTGTTGTTGCAACGAACATGGGCGGCCATTCCACAGCGTGATTTGGATGAACTCATTTTGAGTATGCCAAACCGATGTTCTTGTGTTGTTAGTGTTCGCGGTAGAAACACGGATTATTAATTGTTTAAGTTACCCAATAAAATTTTAAAGAAAACTGTTATTTCAGTCTTTTTTTCGAACTTTTGTGTTAGTGGTTCAAATGTCAAAAATCCCTTTATTAGGAAAATGGCAAATTTCTTTATTAATGCAAAGGTGACTTGGTTTATCGTTACTGTGACAAACGAAAACACTTTATTTGATGAATCCTTAAAGAAAATTTTAATTAATATCAATCAGGAGAAAAGTTATTGCAAAAATATATGTTGATCCCTAGACACTTTTGATGTGTGTATTTACCAATTTCAATGATTCTTTTTTTATTCGAAAGATTGAACCACTGTAATGAATCTGTATGAATTTTATCACAACCGGCTAAGAACTTACTGGAGGACCATGAGCGATGTGGGGGAATTTATCTGGTAAAAACCATAAAACTGATGTTCTCCATTACATTACTCTGACAAATATAAACCGACTAGCTGACCCGCGCAGCTCCACCCGCGCTTTTATTACATTTTGCTCGTCTCTCTTTCCCTCCCACTTCGGTCCTCGTCACACTCCCCCTCTTCCTCTCCCCGTTGTCCCTTCTCTGAACCCTCTCCCTCTCTCTTCTCCCAACTTGCTCCACCTAACTCCCCTGATCCCTCACCCCATCACCCCCTCCTCAAATCCCCACTCAGTCTCTCTCCTCTCTTGCACCCTCCTCTCGTTCTATATGTCCTCGTCAATCATGTTATCAGCGGCATGAAATATACTTTATGACCTATTCTCAGACCTCCCCGATATGCACACAAAATTTCATACATATGGATCGGTTCACCTATCTAGTAAATGAGCTTGTCTTATGTTGCTTAACCTTAACCTAGCGGCATGAAATAAACTTTACGACCTATTCTCAGACCTATCCGATATGCACACAAAATTTCATACAAATTGGTTCACCCATCTATTTAATGACCTTGCCTTATGTTGCTAACCTTAACTTAGTGGTATGATGTATGATATATACTTTATGACCTATTCTAAGACCTACCCGATATGCACACAAAATTTTATATTAATCGTTTCACCCATCAAGTTAATGACCTTACCTAACGTTGCTTAACCTTAACTTACCGAGATAAAAAGTATCCTATGTCCGTTTCCTGGTTCTAAGCTAACTTCCCACAAATTTTCAGCCGAATCGGTTCAGCCGTTCGGCCGAGTCGGAATCAGCCGTTCTTGAGTTATAAATAGTGTAACTAACACTACTTTCTTTTTTAAATATAGATATTAAAGTTCTATAGTAATTGTATGTTCAATTTCACCGATAGATGGCGCTGTTCATAATGTAAATCACGCTAACATCGTAAATTACTGTCTAATGATATTCGATAATGAAAGTTCTTACATCTATATATTTAATACCTATACACTACCTGGACTTGGGGTTTCATTAAAATTTCATGAAACACCCCCCCCCCCCTCCTGAGCCCTGACCTTGAAGCGTTTTTTGGGAGCTCTGTTCATTGTGTGAATTGTAATTATAAATTTTATTGCGTTACATCATTTTAGGTCTTTTACCTAAGTAAAAAGTTAGCAATTTCGTATTCTCAATTTCTACCCACCTATACAAATGTAGCCTTGGTGGTGCAGCGGATCTAACCGCTGGCTTTTAAATGAAATGAAATGGTATTTTTCCCTTGCCTATTTCTTTCCTAATCTAGTTTGGACTCGCTCGGGATTTACAGATTTTTACTTTTCAAAGATATAATGTCATATTGCTATCAGCAAAGTGCTTAGAACAATACAGAAATCTAATGAAAATGTCCTGGGTGTACCGGACCAGCTTACCCCCTACAAAAATTTACCCTTCGCCACTGCCATATCTTATGCAAACTAAATGTCTGCTCAGTCCCTATTGTATATAGCGTAATAATACATAGCTTAATGATTAACTGATCAGTCTATAATTACCCTATTCACATACAAAGGAAATTACGTGGTAATATGTGCAAGTAATGTTTCACTGCTTAGCCCCCATGAAACATAGCGTGATGTTTTATATACCAATTTATACCCTGACTTCTACACAACACATCAGTGAAAGTCCTATCAAAATCCATCCACGGGTTTTCAAATGATACTTGGACAAACAGAACGACAGACAGACAGACAGACAGACAGACAATAATTCCAAAAAAAATTGTTTTGGCCTCTATGTCGATAGTATAGTATCCCCACATAGAAATTTTGGAAAAATATTCAATGTACAGAAAAAGTGCTCTTTGAGTTTTATTATAGTATAGATTTCGATGATTCTTTTTTTATTCGAGAGAGTAAACTACTATGATGATTCCATGCAAATTTCATTACTACCGGATATTTTTTTCTGAAGAAACATGAATTATGTAAAACTATGTAGACGATAATGTGATCATAAACTACCTAGATCATTTTACCGTCTTCGATGGTCCAATCATTATTTATGAAAATATCACTAAAAAGTATAAAATAATTTAAATATTATTGAAGTTGGTGCCAATTATACACAGCAGGTACGCTAAAACCAACTTCTATAATATTTAAATTATTTTATACTTTTCAGTGATATTGAAGTCGGTTCAATTTTTTTTTTTAAAGATTTTATATATACATAAGTAGGAAAATTGTTTGATTTTTTGATGCTTTGAATATGCTTTCATCACAATGACGTTCTGGGGGTTTGTCAAAATGTCTTGGTTACGCATAGCCCTCACGAGGGTTCTTAGACTGTTTGTAGACGCTAAGAAATTTCACCTTGTCTGCTGCAGATAGTACCAAATTTTGTCGGATTTAGGCACAAAAACCATTAAATTTCGCGCGTTGGATCTAGCGCATACAAGATTTTTTCTTGGTCAGCGTCGACACAGTGTACACAATTCTTGCAAAGGTCTGGCGAGTTTTCTTAGCGTGTACTAGCGGTCTAATTAATAGTTTTTTTTTAAACTACCGGATACCGACGTAGCATAACCTTCGTGTTTATATTACTGTCTTTAAACCTACTACTATCCATTTTCGCATGATAAATAGGTATTAAATATATGATCCACCTAGGAATTTTCTCTTCATAACGTTTATTATATTACATTTGCTTCTCAATCTGTAGAAATACATCGAAACAATAAAGTTGGACACATTCCCTTAGGTGAATTTAAACTTCAGTAATGTTGATGGGCACAACTGAAAAAAAATGCTTATAATTTATTCCTTGCATGAATCCCAATATTACAGTGGGACTGAAATAAACTTCATTAGCAAGCAATTAAAACCTTAACAATTTTCCGCCAAGCTTCATTTAGTTTATTGTCAAGGCGAAAAAGGGGTGGAATGAAATACTTGAAATTCTGAGAAGTGAACGGTCGTAAGGATTTAGTATTTTGTCGGTAAAATATGCAATAACATGATTAATATTCGGGAAAGATACATAGGACTAAAGTAATAAGCCATTAGTCTGGAAATATGTAGAATCTTAATAATTTAATCGTTTCAAAGTCACCCTCTAGATTTATTATAATATTTTTTATTAGATCGAAAGTAATATTTTTTAGGTGTAGTAAAGTTTTATTTTAATTAACATTTTTGAGATGATTTTTTTTTAATTCGTCTATACTTTCTGAACCGTGGTGTACATCGCCCGAAGTAGATTTTGTGTTGAATTAATTGACGAGATAATATAATAATTCGTTGATGGAGTGTGCAGCGCTACTTTATAGATTTTTCGGAAAGGAAATTTAGAAAATCTAACATGCAGGTGCGTTACCGAATTCAAAATATCACGTTGGTCATCAGGTGACCCTGTTTTGAATTCGTATGATGTGGTGACATCATCAAATATTTACTTTTAGACTTTCGCGTTCCATTGTTAAACTTTATTGTAATCGGGAATTAACGCGATTTACCTTATATTTTGGCTTGACGTTTCGGCCGGGTTGCACCAGCCGTGGTCACAAGCAGACTGACTTAAATATACAGATACTGTGAGTGTAGGGTGTAGTGGGCTTAACGTTACAAGTGAAAGAACGGGGGTAGACGAAGATGTTCCTGCCTCCCGCACGGAGCCGTCTCGCTGAACCAGTCTGCTTGTGACCACGGCTGGTGCAACCCGGCCGAAACGTCAAGCCAAAATATAAGGTAAATCGCGTTAATTCCCGATTAAAATAAAGTTTATCATCAAATATTAATAAAAGGACGGTAAAATTGCAATCCATTATGTGTTCAGTATAAACTAGAAAGAAAGAAGAAAGAAACAAAATTTGATCATACATAATATATAGGTAGATGTGTTGCAAACTACAGCGTTAATTAATTCTAAACCAGTAATTACCTACCGACCTACAGTTTTCCATTTTCTATATAACATCTGTTCAAAGCATTCAACCCTTCCAATGACTAGTCAAATAGAAACTTTAATTATTTTGCATGAAACATGTTTAAAATTAAATAGAACCGTTTCACGTAAATCGTTTGAACGTTATTTTCATATGTGTAGGTTTAGTGTCAGATAGTAACAATTGGGTTAAGTAAACCCGTAGTTTTTGGGTTGTGGTTGTTTGAAGGTTCAAGATTTGAAGGTAGTAGCAAGCGCTGACTCTTCAGCGTGGCAGCGCTTTGCGGCTGGGAGTACGATGTATTTGTATAACAGTTAAAAGAAACAGGTACCTTTTTAAAGTTATAATATCGGACTCGAAAAAAAAAACCGTTCGTATTCCACGGCGAACCAAAGCTCAGACATACACAAAAAGTTGAATTGTTATAAAATACAAAACATACTCGTAGGTATGACATAAACGTAAAATTGTTACCGTCAATTTATACCACTTACTTACGTAATCTTTTTTTTCGTAACATTGAAAATTTGAAGTCACCCTTAAAGTCTTTCTACCGCAAGCAAAATCAACTATTAGCGCTGATGCACTAATAGATGTTTGTGCGTTTATTAGTGCTAATCCATAATACATATTTGGACTTTCGGAGCGAGTTAATCCTTATTTTACATTATTGAGTATGAGATAATCGATAGCTCTACTCAGAAACAAAGTTAGTATTATTTGGCTTTGAATGACGTAATAATTCGATATCAAGAACTGGGTTAGTGATAATAAACTTTAAATTACGTTTGTATATTCGGATGTTAGAGTTTAAAGAATCATAGTACAAAGTATGTACTGTTATTCATGCCAGCTTTATTATAGGATCTTTAAAAAACATACTAATTTGATTATGTTAGAGTACATAAAACATTATATAAAGCTAAAACATTTCTATTTGCTTATATAGTTTAGTATAATTTTGTACTAAGTAATCACATAATACAGATAGATAAATACAGATTCTCATTTTTTCATTAACATTGAAAAGTTGGGACATGAAACAAACAGTAAATTATCCTAATTTAATATAATGGTACGCAGCGGACATCAGAAGGGCGGATAGGGCGGGCGGACGGACGGGGTGTGGGACGGATTAATTTGATAATAAAAAGTATTTTGCTGTCGTTTGCTTTGTTGAAGTTTTATCATCACAGTGTCTTCACCAGCCGGAAGACGTCCACTGCCAAACATAGGCCTCCGCGTTCCAAGGGGCCTCCCCCTTGGAACGCCACAATGAACTAGCTATTTGCATCCACCGGTTGCTTGCGACAAGCACAAGAAGTTGTCAGTCCACCTGGTGGGAGGCCTGCCTACCTATCAGTGGTTTAGAAATATATAGGTGTGACAGACCGACAGAGAGACGAAGTTGCAACTTAGGGGTTCCTTTGTTACCGTTTAGGTATGGAACCCTAATAATATTCTCTCTCAGAGAATATTATTAGGGTTCAATTCAAGTTGCTAGTACGTACACATGTAAATGGTAATAAGATATTTTGCTATCCGTAAAACTTGTAAATTACTTTGTTATATTATTCTTTCGCTTACTTTAAGGCTGCGGTTATACACTAGTAGACTATGACCGTAAAATTATTAATAATAATAATATCCTGGGACAATTCACACACGGTCATCCGATCCCAAACTAGGCGCAGCCTGTACTATGGAAACCAGACAACTGATACTAATACTTATATACTTTTTTTTTGTAAATACATACTTATATAGATACAACACCCAGACACTTGGTGGGAATCGAACCCACGACCTGTTGGGTAGCAGACAGGGTCACTAACCACTAGACCAACGGGCCCGTCAAATTATTTTATGCTATGGCGGTATAAACTTGTGTTTGGAATAGTTTTTTAAGATTCTTTAAAAATGGGTGGTTCGCAAGTTGACGCGTATGGATAAATCTAATTGACAACATAAATAAGTCATGAAATTTTAGACGTTACCAATTAAGAGAACGTAGAAGTTACCAGTGGAGTACCCGGGGAATAATAGCACTCACTTATATCCTCCCGTTGGGTGGCGTAATAGGCGAAAACGAAAAAACAAGGGACGGGTAGCAGCGTCTTTCTATTGGATTACCTTCCTCCTATACTGCGATCTCCAGGACGCCTGCCAAGCGTGGGGTTTATTCTAAGGGAGAGGTTGTTCAGTGTACGTCTTTAGGCTGAGGATGCTGATGATGATGACAACGAGATGTTACTAGTTTACAACACTCGCTCGGATAATTCACTATTTACACCGCTCCCACTATGTGTGAACCCACTGAAGATTTATTCGCGGCTCACTACTGTCAGATATTTGTTTATAGCATGTAGTATAGCGAAATAAATGTACGTTATGAAACAATAAATCCTCACAATGGAACTCATAGTTCTGTGTAGAATGCATTTTGTTTCCGAGACATTAGTATACTGTATTTTCCTGTTTGATGCCATATGAATATGTTTTTAGAACCGGTCTGACGTAATATTTATGTAGTTGTAACGTCGTTTTGCTGTTTATGAAAACAAAATGGGGGAAGTTTTAAATCCGAATGTAAAGTTAATAAATGACATCGTAAACGAATCTCTGTTTAGATGTCGTAATATTTTAAGAGTTTAGCGTTCGTAGCAGAGGGTGCCAAATTTGCGCCCAAAATGATATTAATGTCTGTTTTGCACAACATCTTATGTGTCGATAATAATCAAAGTGGCAAAAACGTTTGCCCTTTAAACTTTTTGTAAAACAAACATTAAATTTTTACCCGTCCTTTTTCATTTCTATATTCTTTGAAATAGTGTTACGTTTTTGAATATTGTACTTTATGTGTTGTGTGTTATATGTTAATTTACTTTGGGTGGGCCAAAGTAAATTAACATATTTATTGTAAAACGTTTTAGTTCAACACACTTGATTTACACATCAATGTATACTGGTTAGGTGTGAAAGGCATTTTAGCTGGACAAACTTCTGGGTACTTAAGAAACTTTGAGACTGAGAGGCAATCTGTGAACAAGTTTACCATACGGCAAACGCGCTTCTTTTGTTTTGTGGTCCTGCTCCTCTTCTCCTTAGTTGTAAAATTTGCAAAAAAACAGCACTCACAAAATTCTCATGCATTTAATTTCATGGCATGACCATGCCATGGAGAGAATGTCAAAACAAACTACATCAGCAAAACCGGTAGCTGTACCCTGATGAATAGAAAAGTGCTTTCGAGAATTAAATCAAAGGCCTTCCTGCATGCAACTGAAATGGCATGCAAATCCGCTACCAGCTCCAGAAAGAAGAAAAAACAGTACCTCGATCGTAACTGAAACAAAAGTGTCCATGTTCATTTGTTGTGTAGACGAATTTGACAGTTATATCTGTTCGGTAAGGATCAGGTTCGCGTAACACGAGGACAGACAATTTCGAGGGTTGTTAGCACGGATGTCCGGCGTGCCAGGCTGCATGCGTTGTAGCCAAGTCAATTATGTGAGTATAAAATATGTAAATCAGAGTGTAAGTTTTATTAATTGTGTTTCCATATTATTGAATGGAATGTTGGAGTTGGATGGTATGTATGTGGTAAATGCAATCATTAGCTAGAAACTGTTGAACGCGACATAAGTTTACGTACGTTAACATGTATTAATATTTTACTAGTACTTACTTACATGTTGTACAATTTCTAGCCATTTATAAATCACTCTGTTTAATTGAATTGGCGCAGTCAGTAGGATCAATGTCCATCATTTAATACATAACACTACTGCTTCTACATCCAGACTAATAGTAAGCGGTAATACAGTCACGAATGGTATAGCGTATATATAGCGTATACTAGCGAAGGAGTCTGTGTCAGAGGTTATTGGGGAATTGTTATTCCGAAAGAAAAAGGTACTGACGGCTGGTCCTTCAGCCACCAGCACTACTAGATACTACTAGATACTTTGCTGCACTTCTTCATCGCAGGACCAGGACGCTTCTCGAACTTGGCAGTTTTTGGTAGCCGGTGTAGAACCATTAGGCAAATATCCCCCTTGTCTCGTCTGCATTGCTAAAAAAAAACTACTATAAAGTAGTATGTGTATGCATAGAAGTTAGTTATGGCTCTGCTCAGTTCCACATGAGATTGCATAAATGTCAATAACATGATTTCCGTAATAATTATTTGTTGTAGACCACCAATTGAATATTAATTAGTAGTAAACGTCGCTCAACAATGCTACGTAAAGAGCCCGCTCCTTTGATAAGTTGTAAAGTAATTAATATGTATTAAGTAATCTTAGTAATACCTATAGGTACTATAGTCACTACTCCACTATTAATTTACTTTGCATGAAGCATAAAGTAGGCCTTTTGGCTTTTAACTCGATAGCTACTAGTTACCTAACTTAAATCTGAAAGTTAGTCCCCAAAGGAGCTGACAGAATTTAATATACTTACTCAGATAGTCAAACTTCTTGATTTAATTAGTTTAGGTAAGGTATTAGGTACAAACGGAAGAGGGGAGGGGGTGAGAGGAAAGGAAGAGGGAGTGTGTACTTTTGTGCCTACTCAAGCACTTGTGGTTATTTTTATTACAACAAAATATTTACAGTTTATTTACAAATATGTACACTTAAACTAGGTAAAAAACTTCCTCGAAGTTGTCGCCGCACTGGGAGGGAAGGGTACCTAAAAGACTGGCGGCATTACCCCTTTGTATGGCCAAGCTTATACGTTGGCAGAAAAAGCTACCAGCCCGGCGGTCTCCTGAGACTTCGATAAGTTTGGATGAAATTTCTTTTACCAAAGTGTGCGTCTCATGAGACCAAGGCCCCATGGTCTCCACCGCAAAGGGCGCAAATATATAGCTCGATCCTAGAGCTGCATACTTGCGTCGCTTTGCATCACTAGCGGTCGCCGCAGCCCCTCCAGCCGCCCTGCAAGTTGCCGGGGTGTGGGACGCAGCAAGTGTGTCGACACATGTCGCATCCCACACCAGCGGCTTACCATGTTGCCATGGTATTAAAGTGACACCATCAGGTTATTAAATAACATTTTCCGCGTAGATGGCTGATCTTATAAATGATTGGCCGCTGTGATCATAACACGGCTAAGAGGACATCATGGCTTGACGGACCCGTTGGTCTAGTGGTTAGACACCCTGGTTGCTACCCGATGAGTCATGGGTTCGATTCCCACCAAGTGTCTGGGTGTTATTTATCTATATAAGTATGTATATACAAAAAAATGTATGTTTAGTATCAGTTGACTGGTTTCCACATTTCCATAGGCTCTGCCTAGTTTGGGATCAGATGACCGTGTGAAGATTGTCCCAAGATATTATTATTATTATTACTTCAAACAGCAGCTCTAAAGTTCCGGTGCACAAACTTTATGAGTCTATAGACTGATAAGAGTCTGATTGAGTCTGATAATAATTGACAACCAATGATATTTTATACAAATATCATTGTTGACAACTGAGTTTATGCCAGCATCATAAACTCACTCATGCCTCAAGCATGTTAAGAACGATCTAGCCGTGATTAGTACATGCGCAACTAAGGGACCTACCATCACTTCTAATAGTAGTATTTTTGCAATCTTAATATCGACGTCTCTACCTTGGGTCATATACGTGGTAGGCTTATAATAATAGCTTTAGAAGTTTTGGTAGGGTCCTTGAACTTCTTCGGAGTCACTGGACGCTCGTGGTGTGGGCCCTTTGAAGTCCATTGAGTACGGCGGCGACTCCGAGGAGGACGTTGGCAGGGTTGCGACCCCCGTCCCCGTGAGCAACGTGACTGGTTCCCGGGGGGCTACAATGCGCCCCCCGGCGGCGGGCTACAATGCGCCCCCCGGCGGCGGGTTCAAAGGCAAGGTACTAAGTGCAGATCCCACCGGAGAGCCCTGGGGTCTCCCCTCTCGATTGAGTTGGATTGGGTGGTCAGACGGTTCCTTCGGAGTCGCTGGACGCTCGGGGTGTGGGCCCTTTGAGCGTCCATTGAGTACGGCGGCGACTCCGAGGAGGACGGCGGCGGGGTTGCGACCCCCGTCCCCGTGAGCACCGTGACAGGTTCCCGGGGGGCTACAATGCGCCCCCCGGCGGCGGGCCCAAAGGCAAGGCACTGAGGGGACCCTGGTGCAGATCCCACCGGAGAGCCCTGGGGTTCCCCCTCTCATGTGCCGATGCGACAGCCGCGGGGATTTTAGTGGGTAAGAATCCCACATACCCCGGTCGAGCCCCACAGCTCCCGGGGATCTTTCGAAGATTTCCACCGCGTCAAAAAAAAAAAAAAAAAGGGTGGTCAGACGGGGTTGGATCGAGTCGGATTGAGTTCTTTCGGAGTCGCTGGACGTTCGGCGTGTGGCCCTTACATAGGATGTCCATCCAGTACGGTGGCGACTTCTAGGAGGACGGCAGCGGGGTTGTGACCCCATCCACGTGAGCACCATGACACCGTGAATGCTCAAATGCAAGGCACTGATCCCATTGGTGCAGATCCCACCAGAGAGCTTTGGTGTTCCCACTCATGTGCCGATGCGACAGCCGCGGGGGTTTTAGTGGGTAAGAATCCCACATACCCCGGCCGAGTCCCACAGCTCCCGGGGATCTTTCAAAGATTTCCCCCGCGTCAAAAAAAAAGAAAGGGCCCCGGAACTTTTTTCAATTACGATCTTGTCTATTTTTGGCAATCTTACATGATGGACAATGAGTATAAGCCGCCGAGTCTCATATCTTAGCTGCCTTGGGCATGTGAACCAAAACATACAACCCCTCTCCATTATTTTTAATGAACCAACATTTCTATTCACTTTGACGTTGGCACTCGATGGGACTATAAAGTTTGACTAGTTTTTCTCGAACGATTCCTTAATTTTCGAAGTTTTAACCAAGCGTTTTAGTATTCGCCACGCGAAATGTTGAGTTTTCAACTCAGTCTGGGCTAACTTTGAAAATGATCACTCGTGGGGAAAATCAGCGACAAACTTTAAGAGAACAATACTCAAGTCGTAGACAAATTGTCTTGGGAGTATATTATCAGTAGTAAAGAACCGGCATTGTACTCGTGTACCTTAGACTTGATTCTAATTTTGACGAAGAACTCCTTTCAATTCGTGAAGAGTTGTTATTCTGTCTATTTCCATATGTTGGTGTGTTAATAATATACTACATTATTTCAATATCAAATCTCTTTATCGGGGTTCGAAAATACATATAGTTGCGGATAGCGGATGACTAATGCTACTTAAATCCATTCATTACCGACTGAGTTTATTATCATTGGAGGTATGTTACTGTGGCGACTCGACACAAGATGACGCCACATGTGGTACAGCGACGCGAGGAAGAAGCGAATAGTACTACATACAACAAGACAGATGGCGCCACCGATTTCTGAATCGTGCAAGCGAAGTTTCTCCAACTCGGAGAATATATATATATATTGACTTTGATGCAATAATACTTACTGAATGCCATCTTGGTACATGCTCATAATTAAGAAGTATTCCTGGTTATTCCTCTTTTTCTACAAGTAGATTAAATACCAATGCTGGTGGGGTGGTAATTTACGTCAAAGAGAATTGGAATGTTGATGTGACTGAACCCGATATCTTAGATGCAGAATGTCTGTCACTGAAATTTCCAGACTCACATATAATTCTTGGTATTTATCGCTCGCCTTCTTATAAAAATATTGACAATTTCTTAGAATCGATTGATGCCTACATTAGAAATCATACACAAAGTAATAACATTATTCTTATGGGTGAGGGTGATCTAAACATCAACATTCTAGATAACAAATCTGCTACTACTAATTACATGTGTTTAACAGCTGAGCTAGGCCTAAAATCAGTTATTTCACTTCCAACTAGAGACGGTTCCTGTCTTGATCATGTTTTTACTGGTGTTAAAACTGATGCAGTGGGTATAGTTTGCTCAACAAGAATAACTGATCATGACATGGTCATGGCTGGATTTCGGTTGGTTAAGAAACAAAAGTCTGGGCACTCCCGAGTAGTTTCAAAAATAGATTACGCTGCTGTTGAGTGCCAGCTCAAAGATACTGACTGGTCGATTGTTTTAAATTGCCCGGACGCAAGTCTCGCTGCTCAGATTTTTACTGATCACCTTTCTCGTGTAATACAATCTAATTCTAAACAAGTTAGCGTAGGCAGGCCTCCCACTAGGTGGACCGACGACATTGTTCGCGTCGCAGGCAACCGGTGGATGCAAATAGCAAATTGTCGTTCATTGTGGCGGTCTAAGGGGGAGGCCTATGTTCAGCAGTGGACGTCTTCCGGCTGGTGATGATGATGATGAAACAAGTTAATTTAAGCAGATCTAAATATAACCTAAATGATTGGATCACTCCAGGGCTCATCAGGTGTATGCGACACAGAGATAATCTTCACCTTCGGGTAAGAGTTGATCCTAATAACTTAGTTCTCCTAACATCGTATAAGAGATATCGGAACTTCCTTGGTGATTTACTTAAAAAGTTAAAATTGCAGCATAATCATAACAAATTAGCGGAAAACAAGAACAACCCTCGAAAATACTGGAAAACAATAAATAAAATATGTGAAATGGAAAGTAAGAAGAGGCAGCCTGTCGAACTTTTAAATATAGAAAGTTCTTCTCAAGACTCTCTGTCTACTTGTAATAATTTTTTTGCAAATATCGGTCGAAACTTAGCTTTGAAAATATTAAACAATTCTACAGAACAAAATCTTGCCCAATCGGTTAATATCCAATCCAATTCCCCAAATTCTTTTTTTATTCACCCCACTGACGATTCTGAAGTCTCTGCTTTGATTGGTCAGCTGAAAGCTGATAGTGCACCTGGTATTGATGGCATAAAAAACACCACAGTCAAAAGAATTTGTTATCTGATTCTAAAACCACTAACTTACATAATAAACTTGAGTATATCGAGCGGCAGATTTCCCGACTGCTGGAAAGTATCAGTTATTGTCCCAATATATAAGAGTGGTTCTAAACTTGATCCGTCTAATTATAGACCTATCTCTCTACTTAACGTCTTTGCTAAGCTGCTAGAGAAAATAGTTGCCAAGAGACTAACAGACTTCTTTGAATCAAATAACCTCTTATCACATAATCAGTATGGATTTCGTAGAGGCAAATCGACTGAGGAAGCCATCACCCGATTATTAAACAGTATTTCCGCGACTCTTGACAATCGTCGTTATTGTCTCGGAGTATTTCTTGATCTCTCCAAAGCCTTCGATACTGTGTCTCATGTCATCCTTCTTCGAAAGTTAGAGTTACTAGGTATCAGAGGTATTGCTCTAGATTGGTTTACAAGCTACTTGAATGACCGAAAACATTCTGTTTTAGTTGATGGCCTTCTTAGTAAACCTGCTGAGGTATCTTTTGGTGTCCCTCAAGGCAGCGTCTTGGGACCAATTCTATTCATAACCTATATTAATGATATTACCAATCTATTTTCCTCCAATAAAGACATTGATATTATTTGCTATGCAGATGATACTGTCATCATATTTAAAGACTCAGACTGGACGAATGTTTTCTCCATGGCCAATCGTGGTATGGAATTAGTAACTGCATGGCTTAATGCAAACCTTCTTACCCTTAATGCTACCAAGTCCAGCTACATATGCTTTCACAAAACAAAGTCATCCAGCCCTCTTCCCTTACTCACTCTAAAGGCTCATACATGTTTTAATATAGATACTACTTGTTCTTGTGATATTCTCTCCAGGACGACTGTTCAGAAATACTTAGGAGTCACTCTGGATCAAAGGCTCACGTTTGATAATCATATTCAAACCTTGTCTGGAAGGGTTAGAAAACTAATACATATTATGAAATTACTCAGAAACGGTGCTACTAAAGAAACACTTCTCATGGTAAACACCGCTATCTGTCAATCTCTTTTAATATATGCTATTACAGCATGGGGAAGTGCTCCCAAGTCTTACCTACTTTCCCTTGAGAGGGCTCAAAGGTCTGTCCTCAAGGTTATGTTTAGGAAACATTTTCGGTTTCCTACTACTATTCTATATCGTGAATCTGGAGTTCTTACTGTGCGTCAACTTTATGTACTATCGAGGACATTTCCGGTGACCCAGTCTTAGGTCTATAATCGCTTGCACGTGCGTCCAAATGCAAAGCTAGTCCCGCCTCGGTTTATGGCAGCGGGGCGTACCCGTATTGCCGCAATAAATGCCATTGTTATTATTGCATTTTAACAGGCGTGCGCCGGTACCGCCGTGTTGCCTGTATTCAATGAAATACAAGCCGAGTAATCATAGTCGTGTAGTTAATTATTTATGAGATGAGAGTCGGTGTACCATCACTAACCCTTTAGGATTTGCATGAATTAGTAGTTACTGATAACAAGAAATTAATTAAAATCATATATTCTTTGAAAACATAGCTTTAGTTCTATTTGGATTGATTTGGAGACATCTTTATATATGAAGATAATTGAGCTTTTTCCTTATATCCAATTTATTTTATTGAAGGAAAGAATACACTCCTAGATCCAATTTACGGATAAATAATCTATAAAAGTAAATGCGGTAACAGCTCAGTGGGCGAACGCTTGCATTGGAAACAAGGTGCGCAGGTTCGAACCCCGGCTCGCACCTCTGTTTACTTTAATAAATCATGTGCGAATCGTCTTTGTGCGATTATTACTAGCTTTCGGTGAAGGAAATTCTCGTGAGCAAACCTGCATATCTGAGCAAGCCTAACTAGCTTTCGAATAACGTGTGAAGTGCGCAGGGTCGGCGGACTTCACACGTTATTCGAACTTGGCCAGCGTGGTGGACAATGACCTAAGCCCCCTGATCTTGAGGGGAGGCCCGTGCCCAGCAGTGGGACGTAAACCAGGGCTGGTATTATTATATTTATTATTAATCTATGTGTTACTATCAGGAAAAAATAAAAATTGTTGTTTTATAAGTATTTAGATTTACAATGTGTTACTTAGTTTGGACGATGAAATCAAATTAAAAGTTTTAGAAAAAAAGCGAAATGGACTAAAACTTGTTTCATTATAGCTTTGACCAAAACAAAAAATGAACCATAAAAAAAATTGACGGGCCTGTTGGTCTAGTGGTTAGACACTCTGGCCACTACCCAATAGGTCGTGGATGTCTGTGTGTTTTATCTATTTAAGTATTCATTTACAAAAAAAGTATATAAATAAATATTAGTATCAGTTAACTGGTCTGCCTAGTTTGGGATCGGATGTAAATTGTCGAAGAAAAAATCCAACATTTAAAACTCCATCGCATTGCTTCAATCTATTGTTTTCATTGTGCATTTTTTTCGTATGAAATGAAATTGAAGTACTGCTTTATGTACATAAAGCAGTACTTCAATTTCATAGTACTTTTATTTCATCTGAAGATTACAAAACAAGTATGCAAAGTAGACGACTTATTGTTAAATATAACCCTGTTAAAACTGTCTTTGCACAACGATTTAGCAGCTTCTTATTTCCATTTATTTACTTAAAAATAAACAAGTCTTGTGAAATATCAAATCTCAGCTCTTCAGAGGCAATTGTTAAATTAAAGACATTTTTACTTACACTGGACTATAACGCCACAGAACTATTATTATCAATACCAAAATAATGATTTATAGTATATATTAATTAAGTATGTATGTACATATTTATATAATATTACAATATAATATTACATATATAATTGATATGCTCATATTGTTACTTACTATTAGAATTATTTCTTAAGGTCGCCCGCGATACAGGTTCGCCTAGTGCGGGGTCCATTGACTCTTCATTATGTTTAATGTACTTAAATGTATTTATGGATTAATAAATCAATAATAATAATAATATACAACATCCCGACAACATCTGTCGGGGGCTTCGGCCCTGGCCGAGCATCACACCTCGCTCGGTCGGAGGATCCTCCCTTTAGCACCGCTGCCGACCCAACGCTAAATTACCAAGCAAAGTCCAGAGTCTCGATGAAGTCACCAAGTAGATTTAAGTGGTATAGAATCCCACATAATCCGACCTACCTACCATCCAGTAACGTGTCACTCTGTAAAGGCAAGATGGTGTATATATGTACGTACCAACTCACCACGTGGCCAGCGTGAGAGCGTGATGGGTGTGCGGCAAGGAACAGCCAGCTTAACGTAACCAACTGCGGGTTCCCGCGCTACCGACGGTTACAAAATGATATGCGTTTTTACTAGTGTGCAGGTTGTAAATGGTGGTTTTTATACTTATAATAATAAAAAAAAAAAACAATGTTAACATACCAGAATTCCTTTAATGATACTAGCACATCACTGACACAAAGGTTATACATACTGTGTATACATTGACAGGTAATTATAAAAATGTGGGGACTCCCACAAGTGGTCTCCACCAGCCCCTAAAACTGCACCAACTCCAGCGCTTCAATTAGACACGAGTGTATTATAACAAATCTAGTGCGAGAATGACAGAGAGAGTGACCGCTCAATACAACTACTCGAACAACCTGTCTGTATGAGATCTAATAAATGAATGTCTCTGCACCGCCAGAGCTGTGCCTTATATATGCCTTCGATCATTCTACCATCCTACCTTCCATTTTTTTTATAACCGTTTCGGAATATCTGACAATATTTTAAATGTTGTGTTACATGTGGCTAATGGTAACTCAGGTAAAAAGAACCCAACTGAAGAAAAGGAATTAAATTTATTTGCATAAAATACAGCTAATAGCCCTATTACTGACACATTCATTTAGGAATACGATGCTACAGACCACCAACCATAGGTTGGTGGTCTGTAGCATCGTAACCCACCCCTCGTTTTTGCGTCAGGGGCTTAAAAGATAATGTTAGAAAATTTACTGGGTGGTATACGTCCCTATTGCAAGGACTAGGTAGGTAAATATTGCTGTGCTCCGGTGTGAAGGGCACTGCAGTTGATAGGGCTCAAGTAACTTAATATCTAATGTCTCAGGTGACAGCGGCAGTGAAGTTGTCCATGGGCAGGTGAAACTCTTGCTTGTCTTTCGTCAGAATGTTGTTTTGAAAGAATGTTATAGTGTAAAATAACGTTATTTATCGTCTGTGTGGATGCACCTTAATACGGGCGGGTAACTTAAGTCACGTTTTACGACATAGCGAACATTATGCGTAGCATATTATATTTCTTCGGTTTCGGGATAATGGTATTCGTATATAGGAGAAGTTTGCGTTGAAGCCTCACAGATTAAAAGTATAAGCGGCCTCATGAAATTATAATTTAATTTTTTTACTTCGACGTTATTCATCCGTTTTGAATTTACATTATACGACATATATCGTAGGTATGTATGTAGATATATTATATTTATAATATGTCTAGATACAATATACGTTGTATAAATCATCATCATCATCAGCCGGAAGACGTCCACTGCTGAACATAGGCCTCTCCCTTAAAACGCCACAATGAACGACAATTATCTATTTGCATCCACCGGTTACCTGCGACGCGCACAATGTCGTCTGTCCACCTAGTGGGAGGCCTGCCAACGCTGCGTCTTCCGGTTCGTGGTCGCCACTCGAGAACCTTTCTTCCCCAACGGTTATCGGTTCTTCGAGCGATGTGGCCTGCCCATTGCCACTTCAACTTGCAGATTCTGAGAGCTATGTCGGTGACCTTAGTTCTTCGGCGGATCTCCAAATTTCGGATTCTGTTCGCGAAAGAAACTCCGAGCATAGCTCTCTCCATGACTCGTTGTGCGACTCTGAACTTTTCTAAAAGGCCAGCCGTTAGAGACCACGTCTCAGTACCATATGTCATCACTGGCAACACACACGGTTAAAAACCTTCGTCTTCAGGCACTGCGGTATTTTGGACGAGAAGATATCGTGTAGTTTCCCGAACGCTGCCCATCCGAGTTGGATTCTTCGGGCGACCTCTTTGTCGAAGTTGGACCGACCTACCTGGATAGTTTGTCCTAGGTATACGTAGTGGTCAACAACATCGAGTGTATCGTTCCCAACAACTACCGGTACGGGTTGTACGTTGTATAAATATATATTATAAATACTGTATTTACGTCGTATTTGTACTTCGTCTGTGTCGACTGTAGAATATAGTGTAAAATGCGTTATAGACTTAAGTAGGTACACGTTGTACGTATACAGAGTGTTAAAAACCCCTATCCGATTTGTATTGGGAATTTTCGCATAAGAAAAAAAAAGCTTACGTACATCTAGCATGCCCCTAACTTTCTTATATATTAAGAAAGTTTTACAAAAACACGTTGAACGAACTTAGTCTTCAATACTTATGAGGGTGAAATAGTTTTACGCATCTGGCTATCTCGGCTTAGCAAAAACTCTGCATGTGTTAAATCATATTATCATCTTAAACTTTACTCTGTTCTATATTTTTTAGTTCAATTTAAAGTTACCGAAAAACACTGAAATTTCTTTCTACACAATTATAATAAAATTGATAATACTTTTTAACGACCACCCTAAAAGGTGGTCTATATAAGTTACACATCACAGTTACACATCTTCGAGTATGTCTGTCTGTTGCATCGTTATAGCTCCCAAAACAATAGACGGTTTGTTTTTTTTTGTATTCAAGCTAAGCTCAAGTTGAATGTTTTATTTTTATTTATTTATTAAATATTTCAGAAATACAATTATGATCTTGGCGCTCAAAAACCCAACGTTACCTACGTTATGATTCTTAGCTACATGTGATAATAATCTGTTAAGCTGTTTATTATAACATGATTATTTATAGTTACTTGTTTTCAAATATTTAATTTGTGTACGGATTAAGGTTGATTTTTAAAAAAGGTAAAGTAACTTGTCTCGGGTAAAAATAATATAGCTACGTAATTAATAATACTATCTCACTTACTTTTATAAACCAATCTTGTTTCATTGAAATGAAACTACTTTTACGGATTATATCGCAGTTTTTTAGTAGTTACATTTCAATGTGTAGTAATCTATCTATATCTATAATTATAATAAAACTGTAACAGGTCCAATTCTGTACATTGAAGATACACACATCAAAAGTGTCTAGGGATCAACATATATTTTTGCAATAACTTTTCTCCTGATTGATATTAATTAAAATTTTCTTTAAGGATTCATCAAATAAAGTGTTTTCGTTTGTCACAGTAACGATAAACCAAGTCACCTTTGCATTAATAAAGAAATTTGCCATTTTCCTAATAAAGGGATTTTTGACATTTGAACCACTAACACAAAAGTTCGAAAAAAAGACTGAAATAACAGTTTTCTTTAAAATTTTATTGGGTAACTTAAACAATTAATAATCCGTGTTTCTACCGCGAACACTAACAACACAAGAACATCGGTTTGGCATACTCAAAATGAGTTCATCCAAATCACGCTGTGGAATGGCCGCCCATGTTCGTTGCAACAACAAAAAAAGGTCTTCTTGCGACTGGATACCCTCCATATTCGGCAGAGCTCTTCTCTGTAGCATATCCCATGCATGCTCAATCGGGTTCAAGTCTGGCGACTGAGCAGGCCAGGGCAGGACATTGATGTTAGCTGCGGCGAGAGTCTGTCTTACAACTCTTGCGGTGTGCGGTCGTGCATTATCATGCATTAACTGAAATAAGGGACCGATTTGCACTTGTAGAGGAACGATGACGTCTGATACAATCGTCTCAGCATAAATTTGAGCGTTGAGGTTGCCTCTGATCCAAATCAACTCAGTTCTTCCGCCGATCCAAATACCCGCCCATACCATGATGGTTCCACCACTATAAGGATGGACTTCCTGGCAGGATTTTAATCGCTGTTGGCGTCCAGGGGTTCTCCAGTGTCGTATACGTCTTGTATCCGGTCTCATACCAAAACGAGACTCATCAGAAAAGCACACGAAACGCCATTGTTCTTCTGCCCAATTTCTGTGTTCAAGAGCCCATTGATATCGAATCCTACGATTGTGCATTGCTATAGGTGGTACCCGTAGCGGTCTTCGGGAATGAAGGTTCACTTCATGCAAGCGGTTTCTGACTGTTTGGTCGCTAATTAAGTTCCCTGAAGAGTGATGAAGCCTCACGGCTAACATCATGGCAGTTATTGTTGGAGCTCTTCGAGTTAAGATTTGAATATATCGGTCTTGTCTCCGTGTGGTGCAGCGATACCGTCCTCCATGGCGCTCAGCCACGGTACCAGTGCTTCGGTAACGTGTCCAAAGTCGACTGATAACACTCTGACTTGTATTCAGAGCTAAAGCCACAGTACGTTGCCGGGAACCAGCTTCTATCATTCCCACGGCTCTGAGCATTTCTTCCCTGCTTAAATGACGTCGCCGCTCCATAATAACGTTGGTTTTAATCAGTAGTAGGGAAACAGTAGCACTAATAATGTCTTCAATGCGTTGTATGTTTTTATAGGGAAAATATTGACAGCTGATTTTCATCTTTTACTCGAATTTGATTCACAGTTCCTGATTCAAATTATGAAATGCACCAAAAAGGATCCATATAAATTTATAAAATCATAAATTTATTACAAAGCCACATCTCAATCTCAAGAAATCCGCTTAAAAATGCTTGATCCCTAGACACTTTTGATGTGTGTATTTTGAAAATTATATTTGGAGGGAATTCTATAACCGGTACTAAAGCCAAAAAAATATTTTTTTATATTTTTGTGTCTGTCTGTCTGTCTGTCTGTATCTCGGCTGCGCATCACGCCGAAACTACTGGATGGATTGAAACGAAACTTGGCATGATTTGAGTTAATACTCCGAGGTAGGACATAGGATACTTTTTATCCCGACATTCTGCACGGTTCCCTTGGGAGAGGGGATTAAAATCAAAATGTGTACTTGGTTATACGCTTGCTCAGATTTTAACAATTTTTCATTATAATTATAATAAATGTTTTTAAGGGAACACTAATAGACAGTTGTTAACAATGTTTGGAAATCGATCACGTTAAGCAACGTTAGGTAAGATCATTAAATATATGGGTGACTGTTTAACGCCATTTGAACTAAACGTCTCCGTGCTTCGGAGGGCAAGTACACAGAGGGTCCAAGTTTTTAACCGACTTTAAAAAAGGAAGTTTTGTATTCTATCCGAATGTATATTATTGAAAGTTTAGTTAACGTAAACATAGCGCGGGCGGAGCTGCGTGGGTCAGCTAGTCACGTAAATAAAAGACAATATTATGTAAACCGATCTTTTGCAAGTTCAGCCAACGTACCTATTCAACTGCACTTTTAGTACATACATACATAAAATCACGCCTTTTTCCCGTAGGGGTAGGCAGAGAGAGCCCAAGGGCCGCTTTTCGCCTCCGTTAGAAACGAGACGTGATGGGTGGCGAACCACATCGCCGCCATTTTGGTTAATTAAATTATTTATATGATTGACCATGGCGTTCTCACGAATAACTTTTAGTATACGTGTTTATATAGGTACTGAGTCTCTCCTAGTCATAGTAGTGGGTCCGAGTAACGTGTTTCTTAAATTGTGGTTTATAATAAGAAGAAAAGTATGTCTAAGGAATGAAGTGAGTGTTTTTTTTACGAATAATCTGTTTTAGATGCAGCGCTGAGCGGATTTCTGTGAAGGCGAGGAAGACCACAGATTTATCGCACATGTTCTTTTGAATAAAAGAAAAGATATTTTCTTTGGCTTCTTGCTTACGCCATTACTTATAGTCACGCAAAGTTATTTATTTTTTATTGCCAGAAATAAATTGCTTGAATCCTCTGTTCATTATTATTACCACTAAGTACTAAATATTTCAAATATATTATGCGTGTTGCAGGTAACTGGCGCTTCAAGGGGAAGGGGAAGCAGTGGACGTCTTCCGGCTAGTGATGATAATTTCAAATATAATTTTAAATAGCAATAACAGCAACAAAGAATAAGCATTGGCGAAGTGAAAGATCGCCCATAACGAAAATATTGGTAATTGCTGGTCATTTTCAAAGAGTCCTAGCGGTCTGTTACTAAACTACCGCAAACTTCATGGAACTAACCAATGATATTTTAAACAATAGATATGCCATTAGCGCTCGCCAGACGTTCAGCGAGTATCCCCCAACTGGGTTTTGTAGCAGTTAGTCGCACGCCGTCCCGTGTACAGTTCTGGTCATTAGAAGTTATAGATCATGTAAACAAAACTATTTTCACATGTTTTCTCGACAACCTTCCGCAGAATTTAGCTGAAGTTTATTTTAATTTATCTAGCACTATATCACGTCCATCTCGCACTGCATTTAACTATGAATTATATAGGAAAAACTAACAAAATTTACCAAAAATGCACAAACTAGGTAACGGCGTCAACACGAGCTGTGATTGTTTTTTTTCGTAACTCTATTTGTCTATGGAACGTTAGTGAAGTTATGAAAAACGCGTACGATCGATACCGTTATTATAACAATAACCGTTATACAATGATCAATACCGAGCAGCAATAGGGGAGTGAAAATATTATGAGTTCAGTAGAAATTGAATTGTAATTATAAAAAAAATGGCAACAATAATATTTGTTATGTAGTTTTTAGGGATGTGTGTACGGCGCGAGATTTTTGTTTTATTTTTGTTTTGTATAATTTTATAATACTAACACTATAAGCCCAGTGCTACCAGTATTAATGAAAAATTAGGACAGTGAAGCTGCGTGGGTCAGCTAGGTAATGTAATAAAAACAATATTTTACTAATTTTCTTTATTTTCTTCATCACTGTAATAATATTCTGACGTGTCATCATTGGAGTTACCCACATTAATAACAATCGGTTCTACCACAGAGTCTGTTGCCCTATCCAATATTCCATCTAGACTCTTCATTTTTTCTTCTTCTTTTAAAACTTGGGTCACATTTTGCCCACTGTTCCGCCCCTATCCGCGCCAAACTATCTTTCAGCATTACCTTAACATCTTCCATTTTAAATGTTTTATTATTTCTACCCACGTACTTAACCCTTTACTTGTGCCCATATCAGTTCTATTGGGTTTAGCTCGCTCAGTGTGTGGGAAGGCGCAAAACTGTAATATTTTATGATGCCGCTAACTCGTCAATGTACATTTTTTTAAATTTCTGTTTATCTATTTTAGCGACTAGTTCCGCTTTAATTTCCGTCTCATTAAATTCGTCTTATTAAATTGAATTTCTTTATCGCGCCACCAGTTTTGTATGGTTTCCTTTCGCCAATTCATGTTAGGAACCTTCTCTATTTGACGCGAATGATAGGGTGCGTTGTCCAATACTATGACTGAACCGGAAGGAATTTTCAGCAAATTGATTTCAAACCACTTCACAAAACTGTGAGCATCCATCTCACCGTGGTACCTAATCTCCTTCAGCTTTCTGTGCTTGTAATATCCATTCTCCTTCCTACCTTCAACAAATCCGTCTTCGTTTCCAATATATATTATAATTAACCGTTTACCTTTCTGCGGATTTTCAGCCCACAAGAGAGTCCTCTTAAAAAACATCTCTACTGGATGTTATACTATCGTCGACCCATACATTGTTTTTTTTCTACCTACATTCTAAATTTTATCATAATACCGCCCCACGTGTTTTATGACCACCGAGATTCAGAATACACCAAATGTTAATTACCTGTAACCGAGTTTGCCCATTGTTTTCTTAGTGCCGTCTAATCCTTTCAACCACTATACAATAGGTACATAATATGTACATGACCAAAAATATAATTTTTGGACGGTAGGACAACATTTCAATGTATCTATTATATGAACACATTATTGTTAGATTTTTAGTTAGGGAACCTATGTGTTTTGGATATATATTTTGATACTAGCAGTCCCGCACAGCTCCGCCCGCGCTCTTTTCACGTTTTTAGATGCCCGCATAGGCTTATTATGTAATACGTATTACACATTTTTAATAGTATTAGATACATAGGTACTCGTCTTATACATAACCTCCTTTTTGAAGTCTGTTAAAAACGGGGCCTATCTTTTACTTGCCCTCTGAAGCACGGAGACGCTTAGAATGTAATTAAATGGTTAGTCTATGTAATGACCTTGCCTTATGTTGCTTAACCTTATAAAAAATATCCTATGTCTGTCTCCTGGTTCTAAGCTACCTCCCCACCAATTTTCAGCCAAATCGGTTCAGCCGTTCTTTAGTTATCAATAGTGTAACTAACACGACTTTCTTATATACATAGATATGTATTTTAATAATGGGACTTTTTGTCTGAATGGGCGATTATTATTAATGTTTATTTTATTAAATATTTATTACTCTTTTTCCACGTGTTGGTGATGCTTTACACAAATCGTCGTTACGAGTAACGGTTAACTGTAATCGATTATAATTCGTTAAGTGTCTACGATACCACATCACTAGTTAGTACGTCAATTCATAGACAATACCAATGTTAGTAAACATTGGAACTTCGAATGAAAAATAGTATAGTTAATGCGACATCGTGACGTCTATCATTAAAAATTGAAAATGCCGTCCTGCGTATTTATAATGTGCACAAATTACCAGGCAAAAGTAAATAAATAGTCAGGAATAATATAGCACATGTAACTTTGAAAAAATAATTTGATTTTCAATTTGTATTTCAATTTTCATAATAATATTGTAAGAAATAATTGTAAAATTGAATGTGTCAGTTGACAAGATGACACTGACAAGCGTTTAACCAACGCTGACAACGGAACGCCCAAAATATAGCCATCTCGTTTTCTCTTACTTTTCTCGTTATGTATCTGTCCTTGTCCGTTTTTAACCTGCAGCCTCTGGAAACCAATGCCAATTTCAATCTAAGCCTAATTGAAGTAAGTTTAACTAGTCATTAGTCATTAGAGTCAGACTGAAATAGGGCAAAATGTTTTTTATGAAAACTTATAGGTATTTCTTTGATTATATATACGTCTAGATACCTATTAGTCTTGTAACGTTACGTTAATAAGCATAACAACCTCATTATTCGTGTGTGCGTGCAGGCCTCGTTGTACACTCGCGTCATCTGTGGTTGTGTGCGTGTTTGGGGATCTCCAGTTATAAATATTTTTCCCATAAATAGCCATAGCGTTATCGAAATAAAATAAAATAAAATAAAATAAAATAAAATAAAATAAAATAAAATAAAATAAAATAAAATAAAATAAAATAAAATAAAATAAAATAAAATAAAATAAAATAAAATAAAATAAAATAAAATAAAATAAAATAAAATAAAATAAAATAAAATAAAATAAAATAAAATAAAATAAAATAAAATAAAATAAAATAAAATAAAATAAAATAAAATAAAATAAAATAAAATAAAATAAAATAAAATAAAATAAAATAAAATAAAATAAAATAAAATAAAATAAAATAAAATAAAATAAAATAAAATAAAATAAAATAAAATAAAATAAAATAAAATAAAATAAAATAAAATAAAATAAAATAAAATAAAAGATTTGATTTGAAAAGAATTTAAATGAATTGAAATTAAATGGCGTGTCCCTTACCATCAGGTGAACGTCTTATTTGCCTCATGACCAGGAAGAAAAAATACTTCTAAGCCCTACCTATATAAAAGTAATTAATTTATCAAAAAAATAAATTAAAATTATTATAATTGATTTATTTCATGTTTTGGTCACGTATTAAGTTTCATTGAATTCATTTTTGTCAAAAGAAAAATTACCCCAGACTTAAGATATATTCCCCCATTATTACCTAGCCACACCAGTCTAGTCGGACAATGTACAAATTGTCGTAAAAAACAATCGAGTTTTTATAATAATCCCTCACAGAATCTTAAGACTTATGAATGGAAAATTAAGTTAGGATCTTTATTAATTTTACTTAGTTAATATTTTCACGATTTGATTACACAATTCGGCAAAAAGTTTTTTTTTTGCGAGCACAAACCATCGGTAGAGTTCAAGTGATACTAAACAACCAAGTATACCAATTTGATGTTTTGGTATACTTGATATTGTCAAGTGTTTGAACATCGAACACGCTATCTAGACGTATATATAATCAAAGAGGTATTTATTTTGGAATGGAAAACTACTCGACTTTCCATTCCAAAATAAATACCTATTCTTAAACTTAAAATGCCCCTTTTTGTTGCACCCGGCTTTGGACACGGGTTAAAAAGATACATCATCCGTTTAGGAGTCATCCCGCTCCACACACTTGCAAACACTGACCTTAATTTTATTCAATTTGTAACTCCAGAACCCAAAACTTTGGTGACGCATGACTCGAACAGTAATTCCACTTTTATTGCTTTTACTCTCCCGGATATTTCGTGAACGGTTCGTTTCTGCGGGGAAATGAAAAAAATTGCCTCAAATTATTCCACATGCTAAGGTAAAAGTAGAATTTGTTTGGGCACTTGAATACCTTTGAGTAAACTAATAAGCATTTAAAATAAAATGTAACAAATGTTGAATGTTTTGGACTGCTCCAAAAATATATTTCAATACCCTAAGCCTGTAGGTATGGAAATTAGGTATAAGATCCCCTAAAAGTTTATCTGTTTAATAGTTACGTACTCGTAAGTCTGAGCTCGTAAGAATTCAACGCTACGTTTTCACGTACAGTTATTTGTTTATGATCTAACTTGCGAGGTTTTCTGTTGTTTTTGTATTTAATACGTACATAGGTAGTAAACGTAGTGGAATCCCAATCACATCTAGGTAGATATAGCCTTAGACATGTATTATGTCGCCAAGCATCAACGTTTACACGTTTTTACTTTTACTGTGAAAATACTGGACGGTAAATCTCATGGATTTACCAGCTAATATGTTGTGTGAGGAGCGGTAAACGGCAGTGTAATTCAGCTCTTACCATTAAACGAACGTCATTTCCGTCTGGTAACTAAGTTGCTCAAAAAATTATTTTTTCAAGTCTGAATTTCGTAATTTCAAGTATATCAGACAAGCCAATTTCCTTTGATATAAATTAAAGACTGGCTGCAAATATTTCAAACTGTGGGGCAGGGGTTATCGGGGCGCTGTCACACTGGACCGGCTTTTGGCGCGCTACCAAGCCTCGCCTAGCCTTCCTAGCCTCGCCTCGCCTGTCGCCCTCTACACCAGCCTCTCGCATTTTTCAAAACAGCATGGCAGAAAGCCAAGATGAATAACACGTTACCCTGATAGTGCATTTCGTTACACAAATTTCTAATTCTTAATTGAAACAATATCTGGCCGGTACTAAAACTAAAAGGCTAACTGTAAAACCTTTACAGTTTTAGTTAATAACATAATTTCATTCTTCGGCTGTAGTTCTTTGACACACTCTGTTGCCATAAAGGTTTAATGAAGTTGAACTTATATATTAACTTTAGATTTTTTATTAGTGAGAGTGGCTTTAGAAGAAATCTAGTATGGTGGTCTTCACATGCATGTTTTATTACCACTTTAGTATATAGGTGCTCATGGCACCGTGTCGGCATGAACCGTGTCGGGTTCCTGTAATGGGGGACAAAGTCAACGCATGGAAGAGTACACTTTTTCCCTTGTGACAGCCGGAGGAGTTACTAACTTTCTAGTGCCCTAAGAATCGCACATACTCCAGTTGTTAGGCTCCCGGAGACTTTTTAATTATTTCTCTCACGAGAAGAAGGTTTTTATTTTGATGACGATTCTGATGGCAAGCATTCACCCTAGCCTAGAAGAATCACTAGCGCGTCACTGACCCTTAAGACATTAGATTTTAAGAAAATAATTTACTAAATAAATTATTATAACTATCTATGTCAACATATATTTAAACTGGGGTTGCACATACACAATTGGGTTGTATAAACACTAAGCTGACTTAGTTTTAGTTGAAGCATTATTTAAATCCATCTCTCTATCTATCTAATCCACAAGTTCGCAACACAGATTAAGATAACGCATCTAAGTATAACTAATTCTCACGGGTATACAAGTTTCGGCAGTGTTCCATGCATTGGGACGGAACGTACATAAACTATTCTAATTTTCTGTCATTGTATCTCTCCAAGGTACGCATGATACTTCGGCTTCCATATAACTATTTACTAGTATGTAGTATGATGATCGCACGATTATAGAAAACCGCTATATTGACAAAAAATATTTAGAAATACATTGGCTACCAAATGCTTCAGCCGACCGAACTATTTCCAAACAATCAGAACTGAATTTAAAACTCATTTGTTAAAATTAAACTGCATATTTTATAATATCCAAACAGATTACAATCAAAAAACATTGGCGCGTACAGCTTGATCGATTAAAATTTTTGTGTACGGGTTTCCCGTGGGGACTAACGTGAAAAGTGTGTAGAGAATTTTGAATTAATTGCCTGAGGTACTGCACACGAGCGCTGAATTTGCGAGCTTTTTTTCGCGATACCTACCTATAGAGAAAAGCGATATAGCCCTGTAAATGCTTTCAGGCAGAGTAAACATCATTGGCTCGTCAGGGGCACAGGTTAAAAACGCCCGACCGCTTATGTAGCTTGCGCTTTCATAAAGCTATTTCATGTGCGACCTGGATCGTATTATATAATCCAGTGCATCAATAGTATACGTGTATAGAAATTAAGATTCAATTTTCCAATAAAATCTGAAAGTGAAATGAAGTGAATTATGTACTAGGTATAGTATGTTTTAGCTAATTTTTGTTTTCTAGTCAGATCTTAGAGGAGATATCACAGTCAGATAGAAAAATATCCAGGGTGTTTACCTATAATTGCAATATTATTTTCACCTTACTTTCTTGATAGAAAGTGACAGAGATATAAACTACGTATATTAACGTCTCTTTCTCGTGTCAAGTATGTTGTATTAGTAGTTTATGCACCAAGGGGATAAAGCAGTGTATTATGTCGCGGGCGTTAAATTGAATCGCGAGCATAACGAAGGATTCTAGCAACTCCCGAGCATAGGGAGGGATTACAGAGTTAACTTCCGAGCGTAGCGAGGGAGTTAATATTAGAATCCTGAGTACAGTGAGGGATTTAAGCTCGCCCAAGACAAAGACACCTTTATCCCCGAGGTGAATACACTACTTTTCACACCTACTGCGAGGTAATAAAATACAAATATTGCTAGAATTAAAATAATAACAATAGTTTGGGACAATTGGGACACACGGTAATCTGATCCCAAACTAGGCAGAGCCTGTACTATGAAAACCAGATAACTAATATTAATTAAATAGTTAAATAACACCCCAGACACTTGGTGGGAATTGAACCCACGACCTATTGGGTAGCGGCCAGGGTGTCTAAGCACTAGACCAAAGAGACCATCAATAATATCAACATAGTGATTTGCCGCGTTAACATCTGTTTCATTTTCTTTTCTAGAACACTGGGTTGTGCTTGTCGCGCTCGGTTCGATTTTCAAATGTTTTGTTTTTCGTGCAGGTCTCTGCTTAGAGTAGTATTATACCTGTGGTAAAAGTGTTGAGGAATTTTAGTTTGACGTTCGAAATTCAAATCACATTATTACCAAAGGGAGTTTAGTACAACATTATTACCCGGCTAGACTATAGGGATATAATGAGGTACTTTATATCCTCTATATATGACACATAATGCGACATTATCGAGCAGGTGGTGTGAAAAATAATATAACACTGCTAATAGAGGTGGTGGAAGGTAACTATAAAAAGTAAGTAAAGTATTTAGGCAAAGTGACTACTTACCTTGGAATTTTGTTATAGGTGTTCCCAATCACCTTAATATACCTAGTATACAATATTAAAAGAACACATTCTTATAGCCAAAGAACGAATTCAAGAAGCAAATTAATGTGCTCTGCAACGTAAAGAAAAATAAATTGTTGTTTTGGCAACAAATCATAGAATAGTACAGAAACAATCTATGAAATTATGACACTAATTCACTGTTGTTTTAAGCATCTTTTGGTTGATGATAAAAGATAGGCCAAAAAAAATTGTTAAAAAAATATTCCAACTGAAATATGCAGAAAACGGCAGCTAAGAGTTTATAGCTAACATAAAAATATTTCAGGTAACCTGAACTGATATATACACGGGAAATAAAATATAGCTATAATTTTACAATTTAGTTTAAAATACTAAACTCCACTTAAAATTTGTTCTGTCGTAAATTAATTGGATTCCAACTTTTATTTTAATGTACCTATAAATGTTCTCAAAATTGCTTTATTCACTTTCAAATTCTAACCGCACTTGTTAAACTTCCTGGCAGTTGTGACAATGCCAAAGTTTATATCCGTCTAAAAGGTTTCCCCTGAGGTAAACAGTAACGTTTTTTTATTTTAACTGGAAACAAAGGCGACAAGTGAAATGAGAATAATGTCAGAATACTGAAATTGTCACAACTGGACTTTCAATTAAATTATTTTGTTACATATTTACTTGGTTTTAGCTTAGTTACATGTTATCTTTTTAATTCAGACCATGGGGCCTTGGTCTCATGAGACGCACGCTTTGGTAAAAGAAATTTCATCCAAACTTATCGAAGTCTCAGGAGACCGCCGGGCTGGTAGCTTTTTCTGCCAACGTATAAGCTTGGCCATACAAAGGGGTAATGCCGCCAGTCTTTTAGGTACCCTTCCCTCCCAGTGCGGCGACAACTTTGAGGAAGTTTTTTACCTAGTTTAAGTGTACATATTTGTAAATAAACTGTAAATATTCAGTTTTACGTAAACAGAATGCATATTTGAATATTCATATGAATTAATAATACTTATTTTGTTTTATGTGTATATTATTTATGACCTAAATAACCTAGCTGATTTTAAGCTTTTGAATATTAAATTTCTTTTGAAATTCCAGCGATAGAGCACAATCAAATTGAATGAGGTAACAGCTCAGTGGGCGAGCGCTTGCCTTGGAAACAAGGTGCACAGGTTCGAACCCCGGCTCGCAGCTCTGATTTCTTCAATGAGTCATGTGCGAATCGTCTTTGTGAGATTGTTACCAGCTTTCAGTGAAGGAAAACATCGTGAGGAAACCTGCACGTCTGAGAAAGCCTAACTAGCTCTCGAATAACGTGTGAAGTCCGCCAACCCGCAGTTGGCCAGCGTGGTGGATTATCGCCTTAGCCCCCTCATCTTGAGGGGAGGCCCGTGCCCAGCAGTGGGACATAAAAACAAGGGCTGGTATTAATAGAGCACAATCAGCTTAGACTTGTCAAACACATAGTATGTAATTTTAAGTAAGTTTGCAAGACTTATTACTTAGTAAATAATTTCTAAGTAAAGCTGTCACCTTTTAGTAGCGAAATTGTAGAGTTAAAATCCAGTTGTTATTTATTTACAGCTGTGACGATAACATCAAGTTTCACTCTCAGCTCATAAATAAGCATTTAAAGTTTGTACGCGTGGGTCACGTTTTATAAGCTCCACGAATTTAATTAATACTAATATATGTGCTTAGTGCAAGTCCGGGGACTCCTCCGGGATTATCCCGGGGGTACAGTTTAATTTCTTCTCGTAGAATATAACGGCATTATGTTAAACACTGGCACGTACGTAAAGGAGATTGTTATGAAAATGTGTGCGCCATTTTCTTTGCTGCTTTTTCTGCTTTGTTTGCGGTTGTATTAATTTCTTTTGTACCGTGCACTGAGTATAAAGTTTACCGGTCTGTTGTGTACGCGGATATAATAATCGTGTTTTTTTTCGGGTTTTTTGTCTGGGTTTGTTTAAGTTTTGTCTGCGGTTACCTTTAATTTTTTTTACCTGGTACTTTGTTGCAAATGATATTGGAATGTAGATTTGTAAAATAAGAGATTTTAATTAGAAAAGTAAATGGAGTATTGTTTTACTGTATTTAAATAATAAAGATAACATTTAATTAGGTGAAAATCTGAACAGAGGGGGACGGCGGCGGGGTTGCGATCCCCGTCCCCGTGAGCACCGTGTCTGGTTCCCAGGGGGGCTTTTATGCGCCCCCCGGCACTCAAGGCACTGAGGGGTCCTGGTGCAGATTCCACCGGAGTGCGCGAGTGTCATGTGTCGAAGCGACAGCTGCGAGGATTTTAGTGGGTAAGAATCCCATAAACCCCCGTTGAGCTCCATTGCTCCCGGGGACCCTTAAAAGGGTTCCCCAAAAAAAAAAATACAAGGTAAAATTCGAAAAGTATATATTTATTTTTGTTTTCTTAATTTATAACTAAGTACCAAAAATATACCGCCCACTTTTAAAGAGAGAACCCGCCGGACGACCATAGGGTTACAGAACGTCAACTGTTACTCTGTAGAACTCAGTCAGTAGTAATAATAATAATACCAGCCCTTGTTTTTGTCCCACTGTTGGGCACGTACCTCCCCACAAGATGAAGGGGCTTAGGCCATAGTCCACCACGCTGGCCAAGTGCGGGTTAGCGGACTTCACACGCCATTCGAAAGCTAGTTAGGTTTTTCAGACATGCAGGTTTCCTCCTTCGATCTTATATAAGTCTAAGGTTTCCTCACGATGTTTCCCTTCACCGAAAGCTAGCAACAATCGCACAAAGACGATTCACACATAAAATTACAGCAGTGAATTATATTATTAACCGGCTTCAAAAAGAAGGTTCTCTATTCGACGCGTATGTATGTAATATTGATAAAAATGCGTAATATTAATATATGTTAGTCTATGTGGGCTTCTAAACAAAGTTACCAAATTTTATGAGTGTATGTATGTATGTATGTATGTATGTAGGTTTGTCCTCCGCTGATTTCTCAGAAACTACAAGTCGGATTTCGAAAATTCTTTTTGCAATAGTTAGAGTATTTTTCAACTTAGGGTAGAGTACAAATTTCATCAAAATCGGTCCAGTAGTTTAAGAGATATAAACTTTTTATGTTTTCAGTAAGTTATTGTAACGTAGACGTTGGAGTTGCGTGATAGTGCTGATACCTATGTTGGTAAAATAAGTCACTAAAAAGTGTTAAATAAACTATTTAAAAAAAAATAAAAACCGACTTCAAAGTAAATTATCTAAAAACCATAAAATAACGAAAATATATTGAAGTCGGTGTCAGCTGGTGCTAGTGTTAGTTAACATGATGTGCTAGCACCGACTTCAATATATTTTCGTTATTTTATGGTTTTTAGATAATTTACTTTGTAGTCGGTTTTTATTTTTTTTTAAATAGTTTATTAATATTATAACTGTTGCAGACTCTTTACTATTTGTATTTTTTAGAATGTATTTATTTTTATAATTATTACTTTTTAAGATTCAAAATTTGGACATTGTTAGATTGGCTACATTTTCTGACTGTTATCGTCGTGCGTAAGGAATTATAAGAAAACTACGATTTAAAAGGTATTTTCATTTACTAGAACCATTCCACTCATCTATATCTCTCCGTCCCTTCACAGTAACCTTTTTCAGAATGCACCCACCGTGGTTCATTACCAATAAAATTTCCATGCTAAGGTATTTCCACACACGTGTTTATATATATGTTATACATAGAGGGAGCACGGACTAGCTTTTAGTGGGAGCAAACATTACTTACACGTCATCCGGCGTGTTCGCTCTGCCACTGAGCGTGCTAATGTTGGCACAAAATAAACAAAATTAATTCTCCCTTGTTTTTCCTCCATAAACGTTGATGTATAAATTAAGCTTATATTAGTGCTCTTATACTATTTAATCATGTGCTAGATGCTTGAAGTCTACTATTTACGCATATTGTGCTAGATGCCTTCTTTAGATTTATCCTTTTTTTTTTAAACTGATTGAATTTGCTGATATTTTAAGTGATTTTGCCTTTGTAAATGTCACAAATAAATGGTTTTCTTTCTTACGTTCTTGATTTGAGATGTTGGAAATAACTTTCTATTAAAATGAAACTAATGTTATCAGTAAAATTAGTTTTATCCGATATAATCCGTAAAATTAGTTTCATTTTAATGTGTAGAAGAAGAAAGAAGAAGAAAAAACATTTATTAGACACACAAGTAACACACACAAGGGACCACTAGATACTAACATAATAATTAAATTTAAAGGTGATAAACAGTATAAATAACTAGATGTAAGACACACTTAGCAATAGTAGCAGTCTCGGTGTGTATAATGTGTCTCTAAAAGGCAACAGCTCAGCTAAATGCCGCATATAATATGCAGCGCTGATTTTCATCTGAAACCTTAGGTGGCTTACTAGTCAAAATATTAAATACACAATAAAAAAATTGTCAACAGTAAGTACCTTGTAAAAAGTAAACAAATTTATAGACATAAATAGACATAACACCAAACAGTACCTATTAGTAATATAATTATACACGGAATAATAAATATTTAATTATGATTTATACAAGAAATAAGAATAATGTTCGTATCATATTTAATGTTGGCAGTGGGTATTTATTTCCTAATCATCATTTTTTTGGCATGACCTTAGCATGTTTTATTCAGTTTAATTAGTTTTTAAGAATTCAGATTAATTATTTTTTTATGAATTTTTGCACACAATCTATACTTATAATAAAACTGTAACAGGTCCAATTCTGTACATTGAAGATATTTTGAAAATTATATTTGGAGGGCATTCTATAACCGATACTGAGGCCGAAAATGTAATTTTTTTAATTTTTGTCTGTCTGTCTGTCTGTCTGTCTGTCTGTCTGTATCACGGCTGAGCATCACGCCGAAACTACTGAATGGATTCAAATGAAACTTGGCATGATTTGAGATCTTACTACGAGGTAGGACATAGGATACTTTTTATCCCGTAATCTAGCGCGGTTCTTTTGGGAGAGGGGATTAAAGTCAAAACGGCTACTTGGTTATACGCTTGGTCCGATTTTATCAATTTTTCATTATAATATAATAAATATTAGTAAGGGAACACTCATAGAGAGTTGTTATCAAGGTTTTGTAATCGATCTGGTTAAGCAACGTTAGGTAAGGTCATTAAAGAGATGGGTGACCGCTTAACGCCATTTGAACTAAACGGGTCCGTGCTTCGGAGAGCAAGTAAAAAGTGGCTTCCAGTTTTTAACCGACTATAAAAAATGAGGTTATGTATTCGATGCGAATGTCTGTTATTCAAAATTTAGTTAACGTAAAAATAGCGCAGGCGGAGCTGCGTGGGTCAGCTAGTTATACAAATATAAATAATAATAAGACCTAATGATACAACCAAATAAGAATTAATACCAGATGCTGGACTTCTCTTTCTCAAGAACAATCTTTTTAAAATTTTTACTGAAAGTTTTTACAGTACCAAGCAGGCGCAATGGCGGTGGTAAGTTATTCCAGCACTTAGTGGCTGCGTATCTAAAACTACCCCTAAATGCAGAAGTTCTGTGTTGAGGTTTGTGCAAGGCATATGCCGCTGCCCGTGTTGGATATTTGCTATATTCCGATAGCCATGCCAACTTAGAGCGCAAATACGCAGGTTTGCCTGTTTTTATAACACCAAATAGTAAAGTCGCTAGATGTAAGTCCCTTCTGTACTTCATTTTAAGTATATTTGATCTATTAAGGAATGGAGTCACATGGCTACTAGGCGGGATATTAAAATAAAATCTTTTTAAAAAAAAAATTGAACCGACTTCAATATCACTGCAAAGTATAAAATAATTTAAACATTATTGAAGTTGGTGTTAGCTTACCGGCTGTGTATATTTGGCACCAACTTCAATAATATTTAAATTATTTTATACTTTTCAGTGATATTGAAGTCGGTTCAATTTTTTTTTTAAAAAGATTTTATTTTAAACTTTTTAGTGATATTTTCATATATAAAGATTGAACCATCTAAGACCGTAAAATGATCTAGGTAGGTTATGATCACATTATCGTCTACATAGTTTTACATAATTCATGTTTCTTCAGAAAAAAATATCCGGTCGTAATGAAATTTACATGGAATTATCATAGTAGTTTACTCTCTCGAATAAAAAAAGAATCATCGAAATCGGTTCATAATTGTCAAAGCAATGTAATGGAGAACATCAGTTTTATGGTTTTTACCAAATAAATTCCTCTACATCGTTCATGGTCCTCCAGGAAGTTCTTATCCGGTTGTAATAAAATTCATACAGATTCAATACAGTGGTTTCTTCTTTCGAATAAAAAAAGAATGATTGAAATTGGTAAATATTTGCCAGAGTTATGACCATTTTTGTCCTTAAAAACGACAAAAAAGTCATCTATATAGGCTTTCTTGCAGGTCTCAGTGCGCAGTCACCATTCTTGTTTTTCAGGAACTACTTATTACTATGCAATAATTTTTTTATGGGACCCAATCAATGGATTGAAGAATGGATGGAAGAAAGATTTTTTCAAATCGGTTCATAATTGCCAGAGTTATGCGCGAACATACATAAAAAAAAAAAAAAAAAAAAAAATATACAGACGAATTGAGAACCTCCTCCTTTTTTGAAGTCGGTTAATAAAACCTCGCGCACGCATTTTGCACCCTTTGTATAAGATTCGCAGTTCTTGCCAGCAACCGTGGGCCATACGCCACATCTAAGTAATTAAATTTAGATAATATAAGGGACGTGAGACGTGAGACGTGGTCTCTAACGGCTGGCCTTTTAGAGAAGTTCAGAGTCACACAACGAGCCATGGAGAGAACTATGCTCGGAGTTTCTTTGCGCGACAGAATCCGAAATGTGGAGATTCGCCGAAGAACCCAGGTCACCGACATAGCTCTCAGAATCTGCAAGTTGAAGTGGCAATGGGCAGGCCACATCGCTCGAAGAACCGATAACCGTTGGGGAAGAAAGGTTCTCGAGTGGCGACCACGAACCGGAAGACGCAGCGTAGGCAGGCCTCCCACTAGGTGGACAGACGACATTGTGCGCGTCGCAGGTAACCGGTGGATGCAAATAGCCAATTGTCGTTCATTGTGGCGTTCTAAGGGGGAGGCCTATGTTCAGCAGTGGACGTCTTCCGGCTGATGATGATGATGATGATGATGAATATAAGGGAATCTACCAATTTATTTATTTATTTATTTATTTATTTTATTTATAAACACACAAAACAGACAGCGACAATACTAAACAGAATTACAACATCATTGTTTTGATCTAGTCACAATCCTTGACATGTGTATCTGGCTAGCACAAAAATTGTATGCGAAGTTCAACACTGAGATGATTGCGTATATTATAAAGGACTTTTAATCGATAGAAGCAGTTTCTTACAATTTCTGCTACATAACCTTCGAACCGCAACTCTTCATCCATGATCAAACCAAGGTTTCTAGCCTCTTGTACTCGCTCTATTTGTACACCATCAACGGTAATTACCGGATTACAATTACATATTCGCATGATTTGATTTTTAGATCCACATATCATGTATTTGGTTTTACTTGGGTTAAGAAAAAGATTGTTAAGCCGCGCCCATTTACAAATACTATCTAAATCTTCATTAATCATGTCTATTGCGTTTTCGATGTCATCAGGCTTGAAGGATAAGTAAATTTGTACGTCATCGGCGTAAATGTGAAATTTACAATGTTTAATTACGCCAGCTATGTCTGCACTAAATAATATAAATAGCAAGGGACCAAGCACAGACCCTTGTGGTACTCCTCTAGTTACGCTTGTCATAGCTGAACGCGAGACGGACCCATCGCTATTGCGGATTTCCACATACTGCGCACGCTGGTCCAGATACGAATTAAACCATTTGACCGTGTCCGGCTCGAAACCGTAATATGTCAATTTTGACATAAGTAAGGCAACATTTATGGAGTCAAAAGCTCGAGAAAAATCCAATAAAACCAATATTGTACCCATACCCGTGTCTTGAGCAGCCAATATATTGTCCATAACATCCAAAATTGCTGTCGCAGTACTTCGATTTTTTCTGAATCCGGATTGGTGGTCCGGTAATATATTGTTTTCCTCGATATACTGTCTTAATTGGAATCCCACCACTTTTTCTAATATTTTAGATAGACAGGGCAGTAGACTAATTGGTCTTAACTCTTTTATTTCTGCAACATTGGCTTTCTTAGGTATTGGTACTATCGCTGTTTTCCAGCATTGTGGAAATCTTAATGTTTCAATGGATCTATTAATTATGGCGGTAATTATATCAAGTGTTTTAGAGACTAACATAGATATCATATCCAGAGTTATCCCATCAGTTCCAGATGCATTAGACTTGAGTTCTTTGATAGTTTTTAAGACTGTTAAAGAATCCACAGATTTTAATCTAAACATCAACATTTCAGAATACCTGTAGTGTTCAAAAAAAGTTAATTGCGATATAGATATGTTAGGATCACCAGGCACATCCAGAAAATGTTGATTTATACGATCAGGGTCGACCAGATGCACTGGAATATCTTGAGATTTAGGTGGAATAATTTTATTCTTAAGATTCTTCTTTAGCTTAGGATTTTTTATATTACCATTAATATGCTCTGTATAGAAGCACTTTTTTCATTATAAAGTGCTATGATGACCATATTTTTTAAATCTTTATAGTATTGATGATGTGAAGGTGATTTTGTTTTTCTATATCTCTGAAGTGCTGCATCCCGTAAGCGCATCATGAGCCTAACATTGTCTGTAAGCCATGGCGCTGGTAGCTCTCTTACAACCCTATTTTTTACCGGTGCATGTAGATCAAAAATAACCGTAACAGCCCTACTGTATTCCTCAACAAGAACATCTACATCCTCCAATTCAACAAGCCGGTCCCACCTAACACGGTCTATATCTATTATTAAAAAGATCATTATCAATGTCCGCCATTGGCCTGTACAACAATATTCTCGGAGGGATTTTTGGTTTACGAAACTGTAGTTCACACGTAACAAATGCATGGCCATTTATAGTACCTGCAGAGTCCACAGACACACTGCGCACACTGGCGTTTGTACATATAATGTCAATAAGTGTTTGACTGACTACTATCGGTAAAATGTGTTTGGGACTTAACCACTTGACATAAGCCTACACAGGATAAAAAAGTATTAAAGGTAATTGTTTTAGAATCCATAGGGTTAAACAAGTTTATGTTAAAATCCCCCGTTAAGATAATCTGATCACATTCACTAAATGAAGCTAGTGTCCATAATTGCATCTAAAAATAATTGTGAATCAAGCCATGGCGGACGATATGCAGTTCCAATAATTAGCCTATTACCATTCACCTTAGTCCTTAACCACATTTGTTCTACTTGGTTAAACACAGGGTGAGTACACGTACGAACATACAATCCGCGCTTAACATAGAACCCAACCCCTCCACCACGACCGCCACGAACCTGCATTGGCCGAGGCCGATTGCTTCAGTCTATAATCGGGTGTAGTATTCGCGTATCAGTAATCATTACAATAACTTCCTAATTTCGAATTCAATTTGAATTTTCGAGTTATTTGTTTTTTTTTTTAATTCAACTGAGTAACGAGACAAGTAAGACGTTCGCCTGGTGCTAAGCGACACGCTTGCCTATACCTAATAATACCGCTAATCATCCGAGATATTATTTATTTAGCCTTGTGAGCCCGGTAATTTTACCAGGTATATGACTACACCAGATATCATGCCGCTTGGCAGCAGAATACCTGATACTACGGTGGTAACCTACCTGGACGGTCCGCACCACCTAGAAGAGAAGTACACTTGTTAGTAGTTACACGGCTTGACATATTTTAGGTATTGTTGAAACCCTCTCTATTTTGTGAGTGACTTAATTATGATATAACAATTTTAAAACAAATTTAACGACAGCGGCCATCAGTCGCTATTTGGTTACTTAAACAAAACATCAAAATGGGTATCAGTTGAACGGTCGTGGTCAGTCGGGTTAAATACAATCAAACAATAGTCCAAATATTATATGTACATAGGTCTAAGTAGTGAGGGGGAGTCCTATGTTCAGCAATGGACGTCATCCCGCTAGTGATGATGATGATGATAAGGTTTAGCTAGACAACTAAATTTGAAATCTTAATTCATTTAAAGTTACCTAAAACATCGATAACGACGGTAAAATTACTATCAGAGTGATACACACTGAGAGTTCTTTTACTATAGAAACCGATGCGATAATTTACCATCCAGCGCCAACAGTAGAAACAACTTTCCCGTAACAAAATCTCCGCAAGGTCTTTCGATTTCGTTCACGGATATACCTTTGATATAAGAATATACGTAACACGTACTGGGGCCTTCTCGTCATCCCTTCAGTGCCAAATTGAGTTACCCAACTGAGTTAATAAAGAGGTCTGATCGTGCTCAGACTAACAACAGCACAATAATAGCCCTGAGTTTAATATAAGGCAACTGGAAATTAGAAAAACCTTAAGGCACAACAGCGCAGCGTTTGTTCGACGGAAATTGGTCCCTTGATAGTTATTAAACCCGGGATTTATCGGATACCCCATCAGGAACCACGGGCTGTTAGGGAATTAGCTGGAAATTTAGAGATAAGAGCTAACATGGAATTGTTAAATTATGAACGATTTAGCGCATTAGATACAGTGGTTTACGGTTTGGATATTTTAAGTTGGATATTTTTACTGGGAGCTAGTGTAGGCAGAATATTTTTTTTAAAAGTCACGCTGTTTTATCAGAGGTAAAGTAAAACGAGAACGGCCTTCAAAATAAATGGACTAGAGAAATGCTTTCACCTTAGATAAGTCTGCCACCAAATACACATAATTTGGTAGTTAGAGTACCTGCACTGATTGAGGTTACCAGTGTGGTATAAGAAGTTTCTGTAGCAGAAATGTCAGTCTTTCTGCTGCCAGCTTAGGTCGATTCCTCTGGAAACAAAAAGTATGGCAAATTTGATGCTTATGATGTTTTAGTTAATTCAGCATCCGGAGAGCCAAACATTTAATGTATACTTAGTGATGTAAAAGATAGTTATAATAATATGATATAAATTAATTCAATTTCAATTTATTATCCAAAAGATATTATTACATCAAACATATGATGTGAATGGACCCCGCATTAGGCAATGCGTATCACGGGCGAACCTCAGACAAAATAGTGTGTAACAATATAGTAATGTAAGGATTTTCGTGGTGCTTATAGCCAGTTGAGATAACTACATTGCATAGCTACATTGTTTGCATTAAAATTAATAGTTACGTAAATGTAGACTTTTGTTACAAAATATTACAATTGCTGTACAATTTTTACGTGAATACATTGCTTAGGAATTATGACAGGCGTTTTGAAGTCTGGCCTCAAATAGGTACTTATTTCAACTAAGATTAGCTGATGTAAAAGGTGTAGAATAGCATTTTTACTCTTGCTCTCTGGCTAGGCTAAAAACTGTTGAGTAATCGATCAGTCGGTTTAGCAACGTCAGACAACGTCAACCCATAGATGGGTGACAGTTTATAACTCGCTGATATGAAACTCAAAATTCAAACTCAAAAATAGTTTATTTCAAATAGGCTTAACGCTAAAGAAAGGTCATGTTTGAAAGATCATGTTTTTTTTTTTAAAGTAGCTACCACCGGATCACAACGCGGCCTCAACTGAGAAGATCCGGCAAGAAACTCAGCGGGCTTGTCATTTTATCACTTTTTTTTAAAACAGTGTGTCATGTTACAATTAGATCAGAGCGACAGTGTGTCTTGCCGTTCAAAAGATCAAATAAGACAGAAAAAAATAAAAAAAATACGACGAAAGTACAACAAACTAAAAAGCCAAAGGGATAGTAGTCGGACCAGTCCCCCCAAGCAGCACCCGCGCGTGAGTTGACTCGAGCAGCAGCCATCACTCCCCTCAACCATATTGGAGGGAAGGGGGTGACCCGCCACACGAAGCCGCCACAAGCAAGAAAATCAAATTAGCTATCCATCTACCGTCAATACTTTTAATTATTGCCTCGCAAGGCTGTTGCACTTTAATAGTGAAGCCTTTCAATATACTGCGGTGCGAGCTCGCGTATAAAGCTAATAATAAGCTTCAAGTGAGTTCGATTAATTATTTATAGACTACTGCACCTTGCTACCGCGTGGCAATTGGTAATCAATACTAATATTAAAATTTTTACGAATAAGAACATTAATATTGAAATCAAACCACTTTTACGGATTTATAGACGTTTGATTTCAATGTGTAGTATTCGCGTAAATAAAAGACAACAAGATTTTAAATTTACCGACGTTTCGATAACTTTTCAGCATCTAATATTTATTTTTTTCTTTATTTATATTAAAAAGGGTACATATCAGTTTATTACAAAAAGTATCTCAAACACCCTAAGGGCTCCCACACATAACTGCGAATTCGCATCGCATCGAAAATATCTACGAGAAGCAAATGAATTTTCGATACAAATTCCTGCGATGCGGCGCCGCATCGCATCGCATCGCAGTTATGTGTGGGAGCCCTAAATCGGGTTTGTCTGGATACCAAACAAAAGGTACTCGTATAACATATTTTTTTTTGTTTTTTTTTTTATATAAAATTATAAATTAGAGATAGGTACTTTCCTAGTCGAGATGCTTCAGTATAGAACGGGGAGATCTCCGCTCTGCTAAGTTTTGTTTTTAACCGACTTCAAAAAAGGAGGAGGTTCTCAATTCGTCTGTATATATATATATATATATTTTTCTATGTATGTTCGCGCATGACTCTGGCAATTATGAACCGATTTGAAAAAATCTTTCTTCCATCCATTCTTTAATCCGTTAATTGGGTCCCATAAAAAAATTATTGCTTAGTAATAAGTAGTTCCTGAAAAAACAAGAATGTTGACTTCGCAGGAAAGCTGCAGGAAAGCCTATATAGATGACGTAATGCTTTTTAAGGATAAAAATGGTCATAACTCTGGCAAATATTTACCAATTTCAATAATTCTTTTTTTATTCGAAAGAAGAAACAACTGTAATGAACCTGTATGAATTTTATCACAACCGGATAAGAACTTCCCGGAGGACCATGAATGATATGGAGGAATTTATCTGGTAAAAACCATAAAACTGATGACATTTCTCTGACAAATATGAACCGATTTCGATGATTCTTTTTTTATTCGAGAGAGTAAACTACTATGATGATTCCATGCAAATTTCATTACGATAGGATAAATTGTTTCTGAGTTTCTGAAGAAACATGAATTATGTAAAAGTATGTAGACGATAATGTGAAATCATAATGATGTCATAACCTACCTAGATCATTTTACCGTCTTTGATGGTTCAATCTTTATGTATGAAAATATCACTAAAAAGTATAAAATAAAATATTTAAAAAAAAATTGAACCGACTTCAATATCACTGAAAAGTATAAAATAATTTAATATTATTGAAGTTGGTGCCAATTATACACAGCAGGTACGCTAAAACCAACTTCTATAATATTAAATTATTTTATACTTTTCAGTGATATTGAAGTCGATTCAATTTTTTTTTTAAATATTTTATTCCATTCTTGAATATCTTTTTCAACTGCTACGGATAAAACGTTATTTGATATTTTTAACCCTCAGCTCTAAAAGAAGTGGTGCGATTTTAATGCGTATTTTCATTTGAAAGAATGTACGATAAAGTACTTATTACCTTAATTTTTTAAAGCTAACGTTTAATCGCGATGGTACATATCTATGTATCTATACTTATAATAAAACTGTAACAGGTCCAATTCTGTACATTGAAGATATTTTGAAAATGATATTTGGAGGGCGTTCTATAACCGATACTGAGGTCGAAAATGTAATTTTTTTAATTTTTGTCTGTCTGTCTGTCTGTCTGTCTGTATCACGGCTGAGCATCACGCCGAAACTACTGAATGGATTCAAATGAAACTTGGCATGATTTGAGCTCTTACTACGAGGTAGGACATAGGATACTTTTGATCCCGTAATCTAGCACGGTTCTTTTGGGAGAGGGGATTAAAGTCAAAATGGGTACTTGGTTATACGCTTGGTCCGATTTTATCAATTTTTCTTTATAATATAGGAAATATTAGTAATAATAATAAATATTAATAAGGGAACACTCATAGAGAGTTGTTATCAAGGTTTTGTAATCGATCGGGTTAAGCAACGTTAGGTAAGGTCATTAAATAGATGGGTGACCGTTTAACGCCATTTGAACTAAACGGGTCCGTGCTTCGGAGAGCAAGTAAAAAGTGGGTCCCAGTTTTTAACCGTCTATAAAAAAGGAGGTTATGTATTCGATGCGAATGTCTGTTATTAAAAGTTTAGTTAACGTAAAAATAGCGCAGGCGGAGCTGCGTGGGTCAGCTAGTCTTTAATAAAATCTATGCAATCCATTTAATAAGAATCGAATTTTCGTCTATGTTTATAAATATTCAATAAACTCTTGTTAATAACTGTAATTTAGAAAATCTGATTTTCTTTTCTTTCATATCGAGTCGCGGTATTTTTTAAACGTATTACCGGTATTCACTAAAGTATTTCTCTTTTCTCGCTTATGTATTTCGGCTTGTGAAAACTGCTAGGTGCACTATCAGTAGCCGGTATCTATTTAACGGGGTAAACGCGAGCGACTGGGTATAAAATGACGGGTGCTACCTACCGCGCCGGATATCCGGCGGGGGCGAGCCACCGTCGAAATTCCAATACCAAAGATAAGCGACTATGACGTGGATTTTCAAAACAGGATATTGCTTCAACTGTGACGTGTTTGAAGCAAGCGTGTTCGGGTTTTACCATTTACTTATTTGTAGAATATTGAAGAAAATGTACGGTGACACCAGATTTAATTACCGCCGAACCTATTAAAAAAATTATGATTTAAAAATGTATGTTCCATAATCCATTAGAGACTAATACTACTTTATGTAATTAAGTAGGATATCCAAATTTAAGTAAACACGCACTTTATACACATGACATTTAGTCCTTTTTTTTTAAGTGCCCCATCACCTGTCTGTGGCAATCATCGATATATGAGGCAATAAATGCCTTTTCTTTCTTTCCTTAGTGTATTCACTTAACAAACAATACATTATCACTTGAGTTAGCGTTTCTCCATATAGTTTATATGGACGTCTCACTTATGCTGTTGGTACGTATTGTTTATAAAACGAATAGACACAGGTCTCTGTTCACATCGTTCCAGTAGTATTCCAGTCCAACAATCCAATCCAGTACTGGACAGAGCGGCTGGAAAAATTTAAACAGGTACTGGTTTGCACTGGATGTAGCGAAAGATGTAGACGAGTAACTGGACTGGACTGGGTCTAATTTTTAGTCCAGCGCGCCCATTCCAGCGCTACTTGAAGCGTGTAGACAGGAAATCTGGTGTCATTCCAGTCATCATTAGCAGCTGAAAGACATTCAGCCATTTTCGTTGGGTTGCCTGGAAGAGATTGCTTTTTAGCGATAAGGCCGCCTTTGTACATTGATATCTACAACGTATTGTTAAATTTACATGTAACTTTTGGTGTACAATAAAGTGTATTTATTATTATTATTCATTGCTGAATAAAGGCCTTCCCATTGGATGGGGATGGGCAACTCCTCCCTTCAAATGGGAAGACCCATTGGAAGGGTGGGATTGCCAAAACCTCCGGACTTGGCAAGCGTCTGGGGGATCGCAGTATACCTAGGACGTAGGTAATCCAATAGAAAGACGCTGCTGCCCGTCTTCTTGTTTTCCCTGTGTCGCCTCTTACGAGATCCAACTGGAGGAGATAGGGGCATGCTATTCTTACTCGGACACCCTACGGGTCCATTTCTTATGACTCTCTATCTGTGGTGGCGCGTAATATCCTTAGGTGGTGTCGGATAATAAAACTGCGATAACTTCGTTTGCGGACTGTATCCTCCAGTAATTACTAAATAGGAAACGGTCGACACCGTGTTATTACGTAGATGCGTCTGTCTTGCCGTTCGAATGGTGAGTGTCTATGCGCAAGCGCCGCCTAGTGATGGGCGCCGCCCGGTATCACGGCCGGCGTAGTGTTGTGCCAACACTATCTTAGAAAGAATCAGAGAAAGTGTCGCTGGCTTGTCCTAATCAGTAACACAAAGAAAGCGGTTGTTCTTCATAGGATCTGAACCCACGGTCTTCGGTTTGAAGCTTGACTGCAATCCTCTTGATGTAAAGCAGCTTCGCGCTGTATAATATCTTCTTAAATACACTATTAATTAAATTTTCTCTCATTAAATAAGCCACATCAAATACGTCAGGAGTGAAATGGTGGAATGCAGGAAAAAATACTGATTTATTCTTTGTTCGTGCCGCGTTCTCGTTCATTAAATGTCTTTCGGGAGTCGGCTGCATTCTGGCGGAAGATAAAACGGTAACACGTGACTCGGGCGTTTTCAATAACGTATATCTAGCAGAAAATCGATTCTCACAATAGACGCGTTCATTGAAGAATACATTTCCTTGGTATGAGCTTTTTGGGTCTACAATCAGTATAATAGATTATACACTATATCAGTATTAGCTGATAAGTCTTAAACAAAACAAGAGGATTGACACAAATGAAATTTACATTACATACACATACATACATTTTTTTATTTTTTTTATTTACATTGTACGATAAAGTAAGATATTAATAAGATATTTCATAGATTTAAGATATTTCACAACGTTCAATAGTATAGATAGTTGATAGTTTTTATGCTTTTCTGATTTTAAAAGTTATTCTTAAATTACCTTGTGGTAGCCCGCACACTGTCAATAATATCGATGATACCGTACGATTTAACTGTGCTCCTGGCGCTATCCAGGGAGGAGAATATTGACAATATTATTGACAGTGTACGACTAGCCTATAGAATAGATTGACTTATTTAGAAAAGAAAATGTATTCGTTACAGATTTATGATAATACTAAGTTCGTTGTTTCCTTTATTTGTTTGTTTTGAATTTATAACGTAATATATTCCATTAAATAATAAACTTCCCTTTTGACATTTGAGACAGTGTCGCAGAGGACGACTTTTTGTTACAGGGAACATAAAGTACGCGTCTTATAAATAATGCGGTCATAGCGAGTCACTGCGAGCGAGGTTACTTTAAATTTTGCTTCTGATATTTTTAGGCACGCCTTTTGAAATAATTATGTAAATAAAGCAATTTACTTGACAAAATATAACTACGGCTATTCCAACATAATGTTGGCTTGGGTAATAATTTACAGGTTTAATGTAAAAATACTAAGAATTAGAAATATTCTCATTTGCGAAAAGAAATATTCTCAAGAGCCCATTGGTCTAGTGGTTAGATACCCTACCTAATAAGTCGTGATTTCGATTTCCACCCAGGAAACATTATTGTGCAAGAACTTGTCTGTTTCTCTTGTGTCTGGGTGTTAAATACCCCTGTCCGATACCTGAGGATATTATTTGGTGTATCAATACAATTATACTCGTATGTTTGTAATACATTAGTTAAATATCTCTCTAATTAATACTAGAATTACAAGTTTGTATTGTTGGTACAAGTACAAAAAATTTGAGATATTCAATTTTCACTAAAATAAGTTTATCGAAGTCTAAATATAGCAAAGTAGACGGAACTGTTCCCTACAGGCGGTATGTACATAACGCAAGTAAACCTATCTGTTGATCAAACAACTCGAGAGAAATTACTCGCCATCACGTTTACACGTGTAACACGCTCGATAACAACAACCTTAAATTGAAGAACTTCCCCTTTGTTGAAAGTTGTTTGGTTGAAGGCGTCACCGCTAGTCGTGCCAGCACATGTTCCCTACTTTGCATCGCCCTTTGCTCACACTCACTCCATATATAATGCCTAGTTACTACGACTTTACATACTCTGACTGAACAAATACGCTTGTTCTGCTCATTCAAATGAGGAAGAGTTTAAATTTATCAGTGCAGTTCCAATGGCAAGCTTGTCTTTAGATACTGCGATTGCTGTACTCAGGGGACCACTAGTGCTCTTCGTGTCCAGTATATTTATGCTTGATGCTGTTGGGACTGCCTCGTTTCTGTAGCGCTTCGGGAATGTTTGCGGCCGTTGCTACTGATTGTTTTGCGGCAATCGGGCGCAGAAGCTGCTGCAGCGGGTGTGGGCTAGTTAGAACAGCCTTCTGAAGGTCATTACAGATCAGTTCGACTGTCCCATAATGGACCATTTAAGTAACTTACATTTGATAAATAGATGAGTTTTAGAGCATAGTTTGTTTTGTGTTTAATTTTAATATGTTTTACTACGGACAAAATATCTGAAATAAAATGTTAGTTCGAAAACCACTAAACGGTCACACATGACCTGACCTTGTCTGACGATGCAACTGATCATTTATCGAAACGTGAATAGCCTCATCTCCACCGGGCGCATGGGCTCGCGCCACATCCTCGCGAACCAAATGTCGAACCACTGCTTTTCCTCGTTCCTGTTATATTTCTATATGTTATGTTCCTGTTCCGGTTCAATAAGTCCTCTAAATAGCTTTGGCGTCTACGCACTTCTGTTTACCATTGGGATCTGTCAGTAATCTTAGTTTTATGTGGTATCACCTTAATCTTTCATTAATAATAATAATAATAATACCAGCCCTTGTTAATGTCCCATTGCTGGGCACGGGCCTCCCTTCAAGATGAAGGGGCTTAGGCCATAGTCCACCACGCTGGCCAAGTGCGGGTTGGCGGACTTCACACGTCATTCGAAAGCTAGTAAGGCTTTCTCAGACATGCAGGTTTCCTCACGATGTTTTCCTTCACCGAAAGAAAATTCACCGAAAATCGCGCAAAGACGATTCGCACATGATTAATTAAAGAAATCAGAGGTGCGAGCCGGGGTTCGAACCTGCACACCTTGTTTCCAAGGCATGCGCTCGCCCACTGAGCTGTTACAGCACTTCACAACAATCTTTCATTAACCTTATCTATTACTTCCAGAGAAAGTCTGACCAAGCCGTTTAAAATAAGTGGGGCAGTAGTACCGTATGGTAAACTTGACAAACCGATTAAAATTGTTTGCATGTCTAAGAAATAGGCGACTAAAATACTTAGCGTAACTATCCCAGAAACACTAAGGCTAGCTATTGGCCTCTTTATGGAAGTTATTTTTACTATCTAAGTAATTTATGATGTTCTTGAAGAACTTGGAGATTGTGGAAAATTATCATATTTTTTGGCATACAATTTACAAAGTTCCGACTACAAGAACGAAGTTGTCAGCTAATTTAATGAACAATACTTATCCCAATGTTTAAACCGTATCTTAGCTCCACCGTATCTTTGCTCCACCGTATCTTTCCAGTTTTTTTAACATTATACAAATTTAGATAGCATTTAGGAAATCAAGTCCTCCTCCAAAAGAACACTTTATACACTTTTTACTCTTTGCTGCAAGAAAATACAATACCGAGTTCAATATGTTCTATGACAAATGGATTATCCTTAAAACAGGACCTGCACAGGGGTTAAAATTCGAAGTTCAAAGGCGATTCTTAATGACATGGCTTGAGTAAAATGGTAAAGGTAAAAAAAAAGTTCTTTCAATTATTTTTGCCAAAACTCTATTAAATCTGGAGAGTGAATACGTCGTTTCTCGTGTAAACCACGCTTGAGTTGATCCCCTCTCTGGAGTTTACATAAAACTGTTAAAACTCCACGCCATGAACTTTATAAGTGATATAAAGTGGTTTGAGGCAAATTTACGTGCAGCTTCGAACATAACACTAGAAGTTCAGTCTAAGTTCATGTAGGTGCCTTAAATTTTATTACGAAGTAGTTGTGGTATAGGAGTGTAGTAACTTTGGCAACTAAAAGTGTTTAATGCATCCTAAAACTGCAACTGCATGTTATGGTAACTTTGTGTAGTTGTTCTGGCTAGGACAATGTAGGCCGATCACCTGATTGTCTGTAAAGTAAGATGGTTCATGCGTTGGATGGGCATGTAGAAAGGCGGTCCTGCATCTGACCTTTCCTCGGTGGTGTCGGTCTTCCGTCCCACCGAAGTGTGAGAGGTATTAAGGAAGAGAGAGTGTATTTGTCTCTACGAAAGCGTTTGTGCACTATATTATCTCCCGCGTAGATGACTGATCTTGTGAAAGATTGACCGCTGTGGTCTTATCGCCCAGGAGGGCATTATTATTATTATGATAAATAATTATTGTTAATTTTTTTTTTTATTTATTTATTCTGTACACATTAGAAATATAGAAAGAATTACAATAGAATTAAAAAAAAAAATGGCGTGCTTAACCCAATATGGGTTTTCTCCCAGCAGGCCATTAAGGAGAAAAAAAAAAGATAAACTAAATAGAAACACGTGCACAATAAAAAAAAAATACGTACTTACATATAATAATAACACATAGGTACAATAATATATAATCTATACATATAAAATTACTTGTCCTGACTGACTGACTGACTGACTGACTGACTGATTCATCAACGCACAGACCAAACCGCTGGACCTAGAAAGCTGAAATTTGGACAGTGGGTTCTTCTTATGACGTAAGCATCCACTAAGAAAGGATTTTTGAAAATTCGACTCCTAAAGGGGTGAAATGGGGTGTTTTCTTTTGTATGAAACTTTTTATTGTATGGTTCGATTGACTTGAAATTTACTGGAAAGATTCTTGGAATAAAATAAATAAATACGTGTTTCGGGATTTTTCAAAAACAACCTTTGGGGGTGTGTTACGGGGTTGGTAAACTTTGTATGGGAAATAATTATTACGTAGTTCAATTGATTTGAAAGTTGGTGAAAATACCCTTAAAATAAAAAGATTGAACACGTATCATTTATTTTTCAAAAAATCTACCCCTAAAGTGGGATAAGAGGGATTTTTTAAAATCTATATTATTAAAAGAACAGGCGTTTTTTTTCTAGAAATCACCATACAGTCAAAACCATTTAAAGTAGAATCATGAAATTTGGAACCAACATTATTCAATAGTTTAGGTGAACAATAAGAACGAACTCGACATTTCACACCTAAATGGGTCAAATATCAAATGGGCTCCCAAAGTGTGTATGGATTAAAAAAAAATCATCACACAGACACGAAACTTTGTCAGTATACTGAGGAAAAGAAATAAAGAAACACGTATTTCATAACTTTAAAAAAAAACGACCATTAATGGGGTATTAGCATGGTGTTTGAGTCATACTAAAAAACCATGCGCATAAAAAAATTCATGCTGCATTGATGAAACTTTGCGAATACATTTATCACCGCAAATGCAAATCCATGTGCCATTAATATTGTTTTGATTATCAACCCCTAAGAGGTTCGAATTGGGGTCCAAAAAATGTTTATTGAACTACAGCCAATACTTAATTTATGTATTGCACACAAGAATCTAACATACCTATTCCGGCAAAAACAACCCCTAACTTAATTTCATGGGGTTGAAAATTTGCACAAAGAAGGATTTCTATTTAATGCTATAATGCAGGTAGAGTAACGCAACTCGGTAAATAAACTCAACACAACAATGGAAGAAACAAATTTTTGGATTTATTAATAACCTTTTTTTTTTGACGCGGGTGAAATCTTCCAAAGATCCCCGGGAGTTGTGGGGCTCGACCGGGGTATGTGGGATTCTTACCCACTAAAACCCCAGCGGATGTCGCATCGGCACATGAGAGGGGGGACCCCAGGGTTCTCCGGTAGGATCTGCACGAGGGGCCCCTCAGTGCCTTTGAGCCCGCCGCCGGGGGGCGCATTGTAGCCCCCCCGGAAACCTGACAGGGTACTCACGGGGACGGGGGTCGCAACCCCGCCGCCGTCCTCCTCGGAGTCGCCGCCGTACTCAATGGACGTTCAAAGGGCCCACACCCCGAACGTCCAGTGAAGTTGATGATCCAGCTTGGCTCAACTCAATCCACTTTATTCCAACTTGACCCACTTCAAACCACCTTGACTTATCTCGATCCACCTCGGTCTATCTCGATCCATATCAATCAACCTTGATCCAACTCGAACCAGTTCAATGCAGTTTGATAGTCCAGCTTGACTCATCTCGATTCACTTTGTATCACCTTGACCCTCATCGACCCACCCAGACTTGACTATATCGATCCACCTCGGTGCATCTCGATTCACGTCGATCAACCTCGATTTACCTCGCTTTAGCTCGATCCAGCTTGATCCTGCTTGATCCAGTTTGATCCAGCTCAAACCAGTTTTATTCACATTGAAATGAAACAGTTCAGTTCAGTTCATTCAGTTTTATTCAGTTCAATCCGGTATTATCCGGTCCAATCGAGTTTGATGCAGTTTGATGATCCAGCTTGACGCAACTCAATCCATTTTATTCCAACTTGACCCACTTCATACCACCTTGACTTATCTCGATCCCCTCGGTTTATCTAGATTCACATCGATCCACCTCGATCCAGTTCGAACCAGTTCGATACAGATTGATAATCCGGTTTGGCTCATTTTGATACATTTTGTTTCATATTGACCCACTTCGACCCACCTTGATCACTAAAAACAGGGTTGCCAACTGAAAATCAGCGCTGGGTGCATTCCACCCTGCTCATGCTGAGTTGCTGTCCTTTTTGGCATGGCATACAGGATATTAGACTTAACATTATTTTAAGTTTTCATTTTTCTTATATGTTTTTTTTATTCTTCTTCTTGACTTATATTGATCCACGTCGGTCTATCTCGATCCACAATCCACATTGATCTACATCGATTTACCTCGGTCCAGCTCGCTTTAGCTACATCCAACTCAAACCAGCTTGATCCTGCTTGATCCAGTTTGATCCGGCTCAAACCAGTTTTATTCAGCTCAATCCAGTTTTATTCCGTTTAATCGAGTTTGATGTAGTTTGATGATCCAGCTTGGCTCATTTGGATCCACTTTATTCCAACTAGACCCATTTCAAACCACGTTGACTTATCTCGATCCACCTCGGTCCATCTCGATCCACATCGATCAACCTCGATCCAGCTCAATTTACTTCGATCCAGCTCACTTTAGCACGATTCACCTTAATCCTGCTTAATCCAGTTTGATCCAGCTCAAACCAGTTTTATTCAGCTCAATCCGGTTCAATCAAGTTCGATGCAGTTTAATGATCCAGCTTGGATAATATCGATCCACTTTATTCCAACTTGACCCATTTCAAACCATCTTGACTTATATCGATCCACCTCGGTCCATCTCGATCCACATCGATCCACCTCGATTTACTTTGATCCAGCTCGCTTTTGCTCGGTTCACCTTGATCCTGCTTGATCCGGTTTGATCCAGCTCAAACCAGTTTTATTCAGCTGAATCCGGTATTATCCGGTTCAATGCAATTTCATGATCGAGTTTGGCTTAACTCAATCCACTTTATTCCATCTTAACCCACTTCAAACCACCTTGGCATCTCGGTCCATCTTGATCCACATCGATCCACTTCAATTTACCTCGATTCATCTTGATCCTGCATGATCCAGTTTAATCTAGCTCAAACCAGTTGTTATTCAATTCGGTTCTATCGAGTTTGATGCAGTTTGATAATCCGGCTTGACTCATCTCGAACCAGTTTATTTCACTTTGAGCTACTTCAACCCACCTTGACTTATCTCGATCTACTTCGGTCCATCTTGATCCACATCGATCCACCTGAATTTACCGAGGTAAATGATCCAGCTCGCTTTAGCACGATGATCCGGCTCAACCCAGGCAAAATAATTTTCAAAATCGGATCAGTGGTTCTGAAGATTACCCTTAGATTACACATACTTACAAACACACAAACATACAAAAATACAAATTTAAACTCTTTACAATATTTACACTTCTATACATTATAAAATACTAATAGAAATACTAATGATATGATGATAGTATAGAAATACTAATGTATAGAAGTGTTAGATATGTAGATATAGATAGATAGTATAGAAGTAGGGAGGAAGTAGGGACAGTAGGATTTCTTATCAATTGTAAAACAAAGTCATGGTATTATTTTCAACAATGACGAAATTCCATTCTAAATTTCATTCCCTATTTCAACCCCTTCAATCTTTTTGTTCGGGATAAAAGGTAGCCTATGTCCTTTCTTAAGGTCTAATCTGTCTCTGTACCAAATTTCATCGAAATCGGTTAAGTGGATTAGGCGTTAAAGCGTAGCAGACAGACAGACAGAGTTACAAAAACACAGGCTATGTCATCAAGTATGTATATTTGACGATGACACATAATAGGTCCAGGTTTAAAAGTGTAAACAATATTTTAAAAAAACCTTCATCCTTGATTTAAAACGCGTTTTACTTACAAAACCAACGCGGGCGAAGCCGCGGGCTACAGCTAGTAAATAAATAAACTATTACTAACCTAAACATATATACTTATATATATATAATATATAAATATGAATATATTACATCGATATAAATATTATCTACAAAGAATACATAAATTTGAATACATTTTATCTTATGCAATTTTTACTGACTTAAATTTGTGACCACTCGTGGGGTGTCCGGGTTAGAATAGCACTCCCCCATCTCGTCCCGTTGGGTGTCCGTAAGATGCGACTAAGGGAAAACAAGAAGACGGGCAGTAGCGTCATTCTATTGGATTACCTACCACCTATACTGCGATCCCCAAGACGCCTGCTAAGCGTGGGGATTATGGCAGCCCTTCCCTTCTAAGGGAGAGGCTTTTGTTCAGCAGTGCACGTCCTTCGGCTGTTGATGATGATGAAATTAATGACTTAACGCTTAAAATGTTAATTAAACTAAGTATATCCTATTTATAATTGTGAATTTAAATTTTATTGCCACTGCTCTTTACCGAATTGATGAAATATTCGTTTTGGATAGTTCTGTAATAGTACCGATTGTTTTTGTTACTTTACAGCTGAGTAGCTATTAAAAAGACATATTTCATGCACTTTTTTTTATCTAGTTTCAAACTTCATTACTGTCAAATTAAAAGTAATATGATTGACGTTATGCTAAACATATAATCTGCGTACATTATGTTTCATAAAAATAGGATATTAATTTATACAGGAGCATAACATGCAACATTTTATTATAAATTTCATAAACGAAGCGTATTCAAATTTTGTTAGTGATCGTGAAACCAATATTAACCGGTCGATTATAAATTATATATAAATTAACATAAGATAATTATTTTGCACAAGAAATAGTATTTTGTCACTATTTATTGTGAGAGGAAACTGACTCCTGTAAAACAGATTTACTCTAGCTTAGAAGTCAGAGACTTCAGAAATGAATGTGCCTATTTTTTGCGTAAATAATAATTTATTTATTATTATTATACATATAATTAATACATGATTTTAGAGCCCGTAGCCCGGGTAAGATTAGGACCGTCCTCAATTCTTCAGTAAATAGATATGAAAAAAAAACCGTAGACACATTCAGTAATTTTATCATAGTGAGGTTTGCAATTACGCAACATGCAAATGAGGCATATTTCCTTGAAAAATCTTTTTACGTATGTGGCACCTTTCTTATCATACGTTTAAAAATTTATTGGTGAAAATTTTGGCTTGATAAGGCCCCTCTATTTCGAAGCAAAATGTATGATTGTAGTAAAGCTTCACTGTTAAATAAAGCCTGTGGTGTGGTAGTTGGGTAAAGAGTGGTCTAGATAAAGCCAATGAAACGTCGCAACAATAAGACTCGTTATCAGTTCTATGGCGGTTTCCACAAGTAATTGTCTGCACCTCTTAGAAATTCCTCAATTCCCCACCCAGCCGCAAAATATACGCCATGCGAGGACGCACTCATGTGCGTGAAATGTCTCGCTCGTTTGAAACATCCGTGTCACATTACAGATTAATAACAGAAGACAAATACAAAGTATTTGATTGGAAAATAATCCGTAACAGATAGTTTTATTTTAGTAAAGACATCTATCTATCTCGTAGGATCAGTAAAGTCTTGCAGTTTATCCACAACAAAGTATTTCCCATTATTTTTGTTAGATTTAATAAAAACGTTTTCAAGGATCTGGCCACATTGCAAGGTTCTAACCTTGCAATGTGGTCAGACCATTGAAAACGTGTGTGTTAGGTACTTTAGTACCTACTACCTAGTACCTAACACACTGGTTGCGTTTTCTTTTTGAATGCTTCATATCTCACCCGCTGCCAAAATAAGTAAACCATTGCACGTTGTGTTACCCTAGGAAGTTAAATACCAGGTAGAACTTATTTATATTTTATACTGTTAAATCAGGTGTAATATTGCATAAACTGAGTGGTACTTTTTTATTATAACTACAGCGCGACAAACGTAGGTTCGCCGGGAACAATAGTGGTAATAATTACGGTGCACATTTTCCACTGCACTGCACCCAAATCACCACGACCCGCCACAACTTGCTAAATTACTATTGCAGACTCGGGCACTGTATCTTGATACTTATCAAAGAGATACTGAGTGGCCTCTGTGAACATTTAAATACTAACACTGTATTCTGAATTTGATGGGCCCGTTGTTCTAGTGGTTAGACACCCTGGCCGCTACCAAGTAGGTCATGGGTTCGATTCCCAACTTGCGTCTGGTTGTTATACATTTGAGTCTTTAAAAAAAAGTATATAACTAAATAGAAGAAGATGAAGAAATAGTTCTTAGCTCACGGATTTAATTACAAAAAAGGACTTAGTTACTAACAATATTACAATATTAATATTAGAGTCGTGCTAAAAGGTCGCGAGCTCAACATTGTCAGGGAGCAAGCACAATTGCATACCTTCTGACGCTGGTATTCTGCTGCAACCTAGGTATGAAACCTGCACTATACCTCGGCACAATACCACAGACAAAATAAATGGAAGATTACAAAACAAAACAGCAGAAGCAAAACGAGACCATATCGCGAATGAAATTCCGACAGCAAAGCATGTGAATATATCTGTACAGGTACATATATGTATAAGTATATAAATATATCGGTATAGCAATCATTATAAATTATTTATTATATATAAATTTTGTAATTAAACTTTTTTTACGGAATATACCTATCGCAAAATAGTGAAATTACAATGACCTACAGTATTCGCGTAAATAAAAAAAACATTATACATTTTTTTTATATAACTGTATCGACTTTAAGTGATTAAAAATTATGAAACAGATTATAAAATAAATTTAAGTAAATAAAACTATTTGTATAGTTACTGATACAAAAGAATCAGTTGTCTGGTTACCATAGTACAGGTTCTGCCTAGTTTGGGGTCAGATGACCGTGTCTAAGAGTGTCCCAGGATATTATTATTAACACATTCAATCATTTCACCGCAACACGAAATTAGGAATATTCTAAATGAAAAACCAATGTTGAATTACGAAATCCTATATTACTATAATCAAATAATTAAAGACTAAACCATCTACATTATGTATGTATATCGCGAATTTGCAGGCATACCAGGCTAATAAGCAACACACTATTTTCAAACCACTTCACCTAAATAGAGTCGGGGCTTCCAATGTTTTCTCTTTGAAGCGGAATTTTTTAATTGGTCCTATAAACTCTATGGATACTATACTAGGTATGGCTAATAAAAAAATATTATTAGTTCGTTTACGCAAAGAGCTTACAGTATATTGAATCTAGCCGTGGAATACTTGATTTAGGATTTAATTTTTATAATCATTATCATTACCTACTTTTAAATAAATCATCATTACCATCAGCCGGAATACATCCACTAATTAACAAAGATCTTAATGGAATTTGCCTTATTCCCCACACTTGGGAGGTGTTTGGGGATTCCAGAGTAGGTGGTAGGTAATCGAAGGACCCATTTTTGCAAACAAGAACCAACCCACAGCAGGTTGGTTTCGAGAAAACGAGACTTTTGTAAACAGAGTTTGCAAAATGCATACATAGTATATTAATTAATTAAGACTTGTTAACCTTATGCAGGACACTATAGCCTATCTAGAAATATCAGATTTATACATTTATAAAGTTCTAGTATAAAGTAAATCGTTAAAAACCTGGTTGGTTCTTTCTTGCACAATCATGTTTATTTGCTTAGTTCCTTCTTGCAAAATGGACAAAATATTTAACTGTTTTGATGATTCTAAAAATAAAGTAACTCTTTATAATTAAGATACTTTTTAATGCCATTTATTAGATGGTGAAACATTTTTATATAACAAAATAAAAAAAAAATAGTACAATGGTATCAAGAAAACCAACCCATAAAACTAAACATCACCATTATCGCCTTCTACCTCAAAATCGATAGGCCCGGTAAAGCCGTCAATATCATCTTCTATGTTGCTACTTTTCAGAGTTTTGTAGAAATTTTGTGCGTCTTTTGGTATAAGGTGCATAATACTTTTTATATCTGTTAGTTTAGCCTCAGATATAGCTTTGCCCGTAGGCCAAAGTAAGTCCATATCACTTGTAGTTATCACAGTCCTGCTTCTCATATTTTTCTTTATATTAACTTCCTTGAATTCGTCGTCTAAATTGTTTCTCATAAAAATAGAGTACATGTGTTCTTTCTTAAGTACTATTTCTTTGGTGTCCAGCCAACTTATTTTAGATCCATCTTCTGCCTTCTTTCTGTTTGTGATTTTTATCTCTAAATTGCGTGATGACAAAAAGTCTTCTTTGGTAAGCCTGTGTACAATCATCGGTTTAATTTTTCGACAGTTTTTCATGATCTCTATGTAATCTTCTGGGGTATACAATCGTTGTTGGTGCTTAAGTGCGCATTCTATCCGGCCAAAATCCGTATCATTTGGCAAAAAGCTATGGCCAGATTCTAAAAATCGATGATGTATTTCTTTTAGAGTGGGATGATCATTCAATAATGCTTTCAACATTAGGGTCAGCTTAATATTTCTATTTTGACCCCCACAGGAGTCGCTCCAGAGGAACAAACTTTCGACACCATCTTTTAATCTTTCGGTGATATGTTTTATCAAACACGAACCGACTTCCTGCGACCCTCTGCCAGCCTCCCCTTCCACCCAAACATTACAATGCGCTTGGTCATTACTGCCCGAATGGATACCCAGATTATATACCCAAAGCTGTCTCTTGTAAAAAACAACATTTGTGGGTATCCTCGGAAGGGGTAAAGTCTTTTGTAGATCAAAAGTAATAGTTTCTATCTTCGGATCATCTTTTGCTAGTTTCATATCATTTTTGAGTTCTTGTTGCAGAATTGTAGCTTTGTCTATATGCTTTTTGTGGTCTTCTTCGATTTTTCTTTTTTCTTCCTCCGATGCTTGATTTTTTTTACTTTCATAGAAGTCACATCTGTTGCATGTGTCTTTTTTAAGGGGTTTGGTACGCAGGTTAAATTTTGTGACAAATACATGTCTTACTTTAGAGTAAGAAAGCACTTTTTGGCTAGCTGATTTAGCTTCTTCACTATAAATATTATATATTTTTGGCAAAGTCATGTCCGAGTTGAGAAACTTTGCGTCGTTACTTTTGGCTCGACGATAATGCGATATATACGTTGGTAGCTTCTGAATTATCTTTTCCAGAAACAATTCAGTATCTGTTGAAGCCGCGTTATGACCCGCTTGTAGCCCTCGCATATCTTTCAGGCAATTATTCCTCATTTTACAAAGAGCTGTGTTTATTCTTTTGGAGGATGTTTGGAGCGTATTTATAAACATTTTTTTGCATACTAGTACATCTTTTATATAGTATTCCCGAGTATATGTTTTGCTGTTTCTTTTTAAATGGTGTCGTGCAGTTACATATGCTCGTTTTTTAGGCTTTTCTTTAACGCTTGCTATTAAATACATATTTTGGGCAACGTATGAACCAAACGAATAAAATTTATTAAATTCTTCTAGTTTTTTCTCAGTTGATACATTCTCTTGACATCGTTTTGGACAATTACAGCTATAGTCAGTGAATACTTTACTGTCGACTACCTGCTTCTTTGAGTTCATATAGCTTAGATTATTATATTTTCTCTTCTTTCTGTCTTCTCTTAAGACTCCACCATATGATCTTTTTCTTCCCCTTTTTGGTCTTCCTTGGGATGATATATCAGTTTCAATATCTTCTTGCAATATTAGACTAGTACTGTTATGGTTTGATGTATTATTTTCATCCAGTATTTCTACTGCAGTTTGAGAGCTTTTTTCCATTGACGCTATCAATGATACGGAATTTTCCGAGCTTTTATCACTAGGTATTCCATTTTCATCATGACAAACGAAGTCTGGGTCCTGTATGGAGTCATCACTATTCATGATATTTGTAATGTCTGAAGAAATCGGTGAACCTGGTGCAGCCTTTTTATTGCTATTAATGTTGAATTCTTCATTATCAAGGGATTCAGCTAGAATATTAAATAATTCTGTAGTCTCTGGCGACATTGGTTGCAATGGTGAAGATGAAAAGCTACTGTTTGGCATGTTTTCTTTTGTTAAACAATGTGGTTTTGGAGACATAATAATTTGTAAATTAGGTGGTTGAGGAGTTAGAGGGGAATAAGGCGGAGGTTCTATGCTCCTTTCACCAAATTTCTCATTGTTATTAAATGTAGAAGCAGTTAAAAGCAGCTTGGTATCAGCAACAGGCAAAGATGTTGTCTCTTGCGACATTGGTTGTAATGGTGAAGATAAAAAGTTACTGTTTAGGATGTTTTCTTTTTTTGAACATTGTGGTTTTGGAGACAAAACAATTTGTACATTCGGGGGTTTAGGCGTTAGTGGGGAATAAGGTGGAGGTTCTATGCTCCTTTCACCAGGTTTCTCGTCATTGTTAATTGTCGAAGCAGTTAAAAGCGGCTCGGTATCAGCAACAGGCAAAGCTGCAGAAGAAACGAAAATGTTATTTTCTAACATTTTGTATTTCATAAGTCAATAATTCAGATGCAAATGTTAGTCATTATTTAAAAAAATACACTTATAAAACAATAAACAAATTTAAAAAACTGTCAATTTATTGAACTGATGACATATTACAGGGTTTTACTATAACCATGTAATACATTTTAACCCTTTATAAAAAAATCAATGATATTAGCTCTAAATAGGTAAAGTTAATTTAGTTACTGAGACTGATCCAGTCTACATAATCGTTATTGCAAATAGGTACTATCTTTAGGTACCTATGCGACCATATTCAGTGCTTATTATGGGTTAAGCAATATGTTAGAATAAGTGGTTACCTTTTTTCACCTTCGTGGGGCTGCTTTCCGGAGTTCCTTCTATAACATCTGTATTAATCAAATAAAATGATGTTGTGTAATACAATCTGCTAATGTATTTAAGTAGGTAGGTTTCGTGCTTGTTTACCTACATCTATTTACATACAGACAAACTTACATTATGGAGTATGTGTCTACATTAGACATTAGTGTGTATTATGTTGTCTTGCCTAGGTCAGGCCACGAGGCATAAGATCAAAATATGTACTTACGAGTACCAAAATCAACCTAAGATAGATATTCCGACACGGATACGAGGGGAACTTTAAAAATTATATGCCATCCTCTTTCATAGTCTACCATAATCATGCTAGTTTAAAGTTAACGTCTACTACTTTTTGAGGTTAAAACCAAATAAGGTAGGCATATAAGTTAATTTTATTATTACTTACCATTACTGTCACTTTTATCTTCATTATCTGGACTTTGTACCAAGCAGGCACTAAGTAGGGCTTTTGTTCTAGCACTAGCTTTTTTATTTTAAAAATCTAATGAGCATTGACGACCGCGTGAAGCCGCAGACGCAAGTCGCAAACAGAAAAACAGTATAGTGTTAGTGTTGCCAGAGTACTCTTTAGTGTGTCCAGTACAAACAAAAAACGCACAAATGTTTTTCAAAAAGAAATTATTATAAAAATAAAATAACATTTTGCTATTTTAACTGTCACAGAAAATATGTAAGGTAGCCAGCGATAAGAATGGATCTTTTATTTTTGTTTAAATAATTCTTAATTTTAACACTATTAGGAACTATGCTACATGGATCTATTATTTTTGTTTAAATACGGCAGAATTTTATCACTATTAAGAACTATGCTACATAGCTCCTTCAAGACTAACTGAATGTGCATTATGCAAACAGGAACCATAGGCTTCTGGTTCTATTTAGGTATAAAATATTGTAACTTTTTATGATAGATGGAACCAACCAACATTAGTTCTGGTTTGCATAATTAAAATGCTTAAGTTGTAAAGGTACCAAGGGTCGTGGGTCTGTTTGACAATTAGTTTTAATAAATGTTTAGGGGACCAAGCTGTATAGTTCTTTACAGTTTTTTAAAAGTTGACCATAGTCGGTTGGTTCCGCTAGTGACAGTGTTGTTTATCTGTTGTTAGTCGTTATAAAGGAGCCATTTTTTTTTGAGAAGTTAGAATGCGTAATTTGAGCGCCATCTATGTACTAAACTCAATTTCACTCAAACTGTGGGTTGGTTCTTGTTTGCAAAAATGGGTCCGAATAGAAAAAGAAGAAAAAAGGTTTTTGAGTGGCGACCACGAACCGGAAGACGCAACGTAGGTAGACCTCCCACTAGGTGGACAGCTGACATTGTGCGCGTCACAGGTAACCGGTGGATGCAAATAGCCAATTGTCGTTCATTGTAGCGTTCCAAGGGGCCTATGTTGAGTAGTGGACGTCTTGATGATGATGATGAATCGAATAGAACATAGCAAAGGGTGCTGCTATACTTTGGGCATATAGCCCGAAAATCTCTCGACAACCTAGAGCGACTTACAGTAACCGATAATGTGAAGGGAAAGAGAGCAAAAGGACGCAGTCCTACACGATAACTGGATCAAGTGTTCCTCAAAGAAGCGTCGAAACGCTACTTTGAATCCGCGTCCCGTCACGCGAACAGTTTAATCCGCGCCGCCGCCGATTACGCCCCTAGCCCTTCTGACTCGCGCCGCAGACCACGGCACGTACTGATCGACCCTCCTGACTCCATGACGGTCCTATTGGGCCGGGATGCGCCGAACCCGTCCCCGACAACCGTATGCTACACTAGCTATCAGACACCGGTCTCGCCGGCGAGGCCGAAGGGTCGTACGTATGCGACCTCAACGACGTGCATCACCCCACTGAGTTTCTTGCCGGTTCTTCTCAGTGGGGGCGTGTTGTGAACCGGTGGTAAACTCAGCCCTCTCTTAAACGACAGCCCAAGCCGAGGCCGTGCCTCCCTGAGGTGCCCTTGAGCTCGTCGCTACTTCTGCCGTTAAGGCTAGAGCGCTTTAAGCGGCGCTCGCCTCCTATTGTCCGGTGAAGCTGTAATGGCCATCTGCGGCCAACAGCACCTATCATTCCCAAAAAAAAAAAAACAAAAAAAAAAACCGGATCAAGTGACAAACACCTAAGATTGAGGATCTCTGACGCGATACACTGTGCCACAGACCGACACAAGTGGCGAGACATTACCAAAACAAATGATGATCGGGAACATCACGACGCTCAACAGTGATCTAACGACTGGAGGAGGAGGAGGAACCGAATAGCAAGACGGTGCTGCTCGTCTTCTTGTTTCGTGTTACTTCGTACGAGACCCAACGGGAGGAGATAGATGGCTGCTATTCTTACCAGTGGGGTGCCGGGTTAGAAACGCATCCCCCCATCTCCTCTCGTTGGGTGTCGTAAGAGGCGACTAAGCGAGAACAGGAAGACGGGCAGCAGCATCTTTCTGATCCCCAAGCCGCCTGCCAAGCGTGGGGATTATGGCAACCCCTCCCTTTTGAGGGGAAGACCTTTGTTCAGCAGTGGACGTCTATCGGCTGCTAATAATGATGATGATGATGATTCTTACCCGAACACCCCACGGGCAAGTATATTAAGAATGCTAAATGCACATGATTGATACTTCTAATATAATTTAGAGTTATAAACTGCAAGCGCACGTTTTGATTATAAAACGAATAAACTATTTAGCTGATCTGTTAACGATCTCCGTCTTCATTTAAATTTAAATAGCCTTAGAATTTCTAATGTTGAATTAAAGCGTGCTTAATCTGAGAGAGACGCTAAATCTTAATCTTTATCTTGATTAAATCGATTTACACGAAACTTTACAAATTATAGAGATTGGATTTTAAACTTATTTAAGTGATTTAGGGATAGAATAGATTTTACAAGATCCTTTTATGTGATAACGAGATATGAATTTGTTTTTTTTAAAGTATTAAGCTTATCTCTATCCACTATTATTAGGTTTTTATTTTATGCTTACCAATAAAAATATATTAGGTATTACATGTCATTGTATTTTCTTCTTCGCTATCCTGACTTACTCCTCTTTAGAGGGGTTACCATAATCTCCACGCTAAGCAAGCGTCTTGGGGTATAAGACACATTATTATTTTTTATTTGTTGCATACAAATATCTCGGCTTCTTGATTTATATCCAGGTTTTCCTCAAACTAGAGCTTTTGTATCCTTCATTTCACGTTTTAATAATCGACTCTACGACGACATCCTACTATTATTCGTATCAGCCGGTCATAGTCTTTTATCGAACTGAATGAACTTTTAAACGAATGTAATCTTTCTAGATATTGTTTTAAGGATGAAGTTCGGCTACCTTTCAATGGAATATTGTCCTAACTTCATATGGCGAGAGTGTTTTTTCTTCTTTAGAAATAGATTTGCATGCTATTTGTTCAGTCGTAGCAGAAAGTCCATTGGTTTAGCTCTCACGGGCTTCTATTCATTCGAGGTATTATAAACATAGTTTTCCAGTGACATACCACTGTACGTGTGTATGTCACTGAACTCCTCCTAAACGGCTGGACCGATGTTGATGAAATTGTTTGTGTGTGTTCAAGGGGATTCGAGAACGGTTTAGATTCACACTTGCGCGAGCGGAGCTGTGCCGGTCAGCTAGTATCTCATAAATATTAAGAGCTATATCAAATCTAAATTGTTGATTTGATTGGCAGTGGAGTGGCTAGGGTATTTACATTTTGAATAATTGTTTATTGACAACTAATTTATCAGTTAGCCCATCAAATTGACCACGATGATTAGATCTAGAGCTATACTTCATTAGCAGGAGATATAGGTCCACTGCTGAACAAATGCCTCCCCCTTTGGGAGGGAGGGGTTGCCATAATCCCCACGCTTGGCATGCGGCTTGGGGATCGCAGTATGGGTGGAAGATAAATCAAAAAGAAAGACGCTGTTGCCCGTCTTCCTGTTCTTGCTTAGTCGACTCTTACGACACCCAAAGAGAGGAGATGGGGTGATGCAATTTTAACCCAGCACCACACGGGCATACTTATCAAATTATATTTTCGTATTATGGCGGATGTAAGAAAATATAAAAACTTCTTTTTTTTGGGCGAATTCAATAGATCACGTTTGACACTTCATAAAAATATAACAACATAACCTTGTAACAGTGGGCATAAAATATTATAATTTTTTTAGAAGTTCATCATCATCATCATCACCAGCCAGAAGACGTCCACTGCTGAACAAAGGCCTCCCCCTTAGACCGCCACAATGAACGACAATTTGCTATTTGCATCCAATGGTTGCCTGCGACGCGAACAATGTCGTCGGTCCACCTAGTGGCCTGCCTACGCTGCGTCTTCCGGTTCGTGGTCGTCACTCGAGAACCTTTCTTCCCCAACGGTTATCGGTTCTACGAGCGATGTGGCCTGCCCACTGCCACTTCAACTTGCATATTCTACGAGCTATGTCGGTGACCTTGGTTCTTCGGCGAATCTTCTCATTCCGGATTCTGTCGCACAAAGAAACTCCGAGCATAGCTCTCTCCATAGCTCGTTGTGTGACTCTGAGCTTCTCCAAAAGGCCAGCTGTTAAAGACCACGTCTCAGTACCATATGTCATCACTGGCAACACACACTGGTGAAAAACATTTGTCTTCAGGCACTGCGGAATTTCTGATGAGAAGATGTCACGTAGTCTCCCGAACGCTGCCCATCCGAGTTGGATTCTTCGCGCAACCTCTTTGTCGAAGTTGGACCGACCTAACTGGATAGTTTGTCCTAGGTATACGTAGTGGAAGACGCAGCGTTGGCAGGCCTCCCACTAGGTGGACAGACGACATTGTGCGCGTCGCAGGTAACCGGTGGATGCAAATAGCCAATTGTCGTTCATTGTGGCGTTCTAAGGGGGAGGCCTATGTTCAGCAGTGGACGTCTTCCGGCTGATGATGATGATGATGATGATGATACGTAGTGGTCAACAACTTCGAGTGTATCGTTCCCAACAACTACATTCTTGTCCATGTTCATTTTAAGACCCACATGTTGGGAAACGCTACTAGGTCGCTGAGCATCGTATTGAGTGGTGGCGTTGCTGTTTAAACACTTCACTTCGATGTACCTATAGTCAATATGGCACCGCTGGAGGGAATGCAATACCGCCCAGGTCTCGATTGAATCGAAGGCTTTTTAGTAGTCCACAAACGCTAAACATAATGGCCGATTATACTCCTCGGTCTTCTGTATAAACTGGCGGAGCGTATGTATGTGGTCTACGGTGCTAAAGCCTTTTCGGAACCCGGCTTGTTTGGGAGGCTGGAAGTCATCAACCCTGCGTTCGAGACGGTTCGTAATGACTCTCGAAAACAGCTTGTATACATGGCTCAGGAGTGAGATGGGTCTATAATTCTTCAACAAGGTGTTATCACCTTTTTGTACAAAAGAACCACCACACTCTCGTGCCATGCTTCTGGCGTAGTACCCTCGAGTAAGACGAAAATTAAATTATCTAGTACAGGCTGATGTCTGGGACGTCTTCAGTGTAGTGTCGGGTTAGTTTGGGTCTTGTGTCCTGAGCTGTTCTGGCAATGGGTTCCTGTGTTGAGGTGTATAACTGTCCGTAAAACCTCTCGAGCTCTCTCAATATCTCCGGTTTCGATGAGATGACACTGCCGTCGTCGATCTTCAGCCTGGTCATATGGCTGCGCCCAATAGACAAATTCTTTGCAAACACTTTAGAGCCTTGGTTCCGCTCAATCGCGTCCTTAATACATGCTGTATTATAGGAACGCATGGATTTCGAGATTAGTCTATTGAGTTCAGCATATTCTGACATATCAGCTGAAGATTGTAGTCTCATCTCAGTCCGGGTTTCCATTAACTTAATGGCTTGATTGGAGAGCTTTTGAGGCTTATTACGGCGTGGGGTCTTAAAGAACTTGGACCCCACTGCATGGACAGTTTGCACCAACCCATTGTTTAACTCGTCCGCAGTTTGGCATTCGGCTAGGCACTGAAAGCGATTGTGTAGTTCGAGTTGAAAGTCTTCGGGGTTTCGGATTTGGGCGGTTCCCGGACGGAGCGTGGACTTCATCAGTCCAGTCATCATTCCTATGGCTTAACTTTTATCAATTGCGATTACATATTTAATGTAATAATGACAAAAGAAACAGACAGAAAAAAGAAACTGACAGATGTCAAATGTGATCTATTAAATTGGCCCTACATTAACTAATAATTACGCCCTCCTGACAAAACCTTCTGTTAATTTCATTTAGAAAAAAAATCAAGTAGGTGAAATGCAAAAAACAACATGTCAAAAAAAATATTACCTTTTTTGGAGAGTGATGGTAAAACATTAGGGAACCTTTTATTATTGAGTTCATCCAACCCCCGACCCTGGCCTGGATCCTTTTGGTGTCCGCCACATGGCAGAATTGAATTAGAATATTTTACTGTTTGTTTGATGTTCTGACTATTCCAAAAAACTATGCACCTGGTATTTAAGTCACTTTACATAATATGCTGCTAATACCAGCCTATATTGTACATATCGTTTGAAAAGTATTTAAATTTTCTCAGTTTTGTAGAAAATATAGATAATCGCTCCATTATGTTTCAAATAGGCTTAACGCTAGCACTTTTGAACGGTCATTTTTTTTTAAAAGCTACCACCGGATCACAACGCGGCCTCAACTGAGAAGATCCGGCAAGAAACTCAGCGGGCTTGTCATTTTTTCACATTTTTTTTTAAAACAAAGTTTGTCTTTTTACAATTAGATCAGCACCAGCGACAGTGTGTCCTGCCGTTCAAAATATCAAATAAAATAAAAAATACGACGAAAATACAACAAACTAAAATGCCAAAGGGATAGTAGTCGGACCAGTCCCCCCAAGCAGCACCCGCGCACGAGTTGACTCGAGCAGCAGCCATCACTCCCCTCAACCATATTGGAGGGAAGGGGGTGACCCGCCACACGAAGCCGCCACAAGCAAAGACTTTTCGATGGACTGTGCATATTACAAATAGAATAACAAGTATAAATTAATACGTTCACCCTGTTTGTTACCCCCTGGCCGCTACCCCAAAGGTCACGGGTTCCATGACGGGTCTGAGTGTTATTTAAGTATGTTTTGACAAATACAAAATATATTATGTATTTTTATCAGTTTTCTGATTACCATAGAACCGGCTCTGCCTACTGTGGAATCAGATGACCGTGTATGTGTGTGGATAAATCCACCAATAAAACTATGGGCAGCCTTATCGCTAAATTCTCTGTCAGGCATACTAGGCCGGAGAAAAAAGTAAATAATTTACTAACAAAGAAAGGAATAACATCTAGTGATAAAATTATTGAAGCACTACAGACATGTTTTTATTTTATTTACGATTATTATACAACGTGTTTATATAATGATTTCTGATACTTACGCGAATATTACACATTGAAATGAAACTAATTTTACGGATTATATCGCGGTTTATTTTTGATTTTAATTTCCCGACGTTTCGAATACTTTACAGCATTCATGGTCACGGGCGGACTGAGGTGGTAGCTGTCCATATGTCATAGTTGTCTTAGGGTACCCTCAGGTCTTCTAATTATTATTGTTAGTCCGATCTACGCAGAAAGAGCTTACAGTATCTTGAGGTCTTGCAGTGGAATGCTTGTCTTTGGATTTGACTATGTTTATCACGGGATCCCAAGCTGGTGGTAGCACCCAGCCATCTTCTCTATTGAAATTTGGATGTTTTTTAATTTCAATAGCCTCACGAATCATCCTTGGTAGGTAGCGCTGTTCTTTTGCGAGGATTTGTGGTTTGTCAAATCTAATATAATGACGGGTGCGATCCTGAATATGTTCACAGACTGCAGACTTCGTATAGCGTCGATGTTTAACGTCAGCTATATGTTCTTTTACACGGGTTTTTACCGATCTTTTTGTTTGCCCGATGTATGAGAGCCCACAGTCACAATCCAGTTTGTATACTCCTGCATCTTGTAGAGGTATATGGCACTTGACTGATGGTAAAAACTGACTAATCTTCTTTGGTGGCTTGAAAAATGTTTTAATTGAAGCTCGCTTTAAGATATAGCCAATCTTGTCTGTTACCCCTCTAACATATGGCAATACAGCAGGCATACGTTCGACTGTGGATGGCTTGACACGTTCACACCGCCGATATAATCCGTAAAATTAGTTTCATTTCAACGTGTTTATGTTATAACGTAAATCCTCAGAAACCTCAACTTAATTCTCATCATTATCGTAATCAGCCTGCATCAGTCCACTGCTGGACATAGGCCTCCCCCAATACATGCCATTGAGCCCGATCCTCGGCTCATCTAGTCACTGCCAACTGCTTAGCTTAGATCGTCACTTCACCTGGTCACAGGACATAATGTTATTTTAAAATATTAATTTTGCAAACTAACTCTGTACCTATTTTCATAATGTCGTCGAAGATATTTGTAATTTTTATAGTATCGTAAAAAAAATTAACCTATGTATATTAAAATGTTATCAATTACGCTCCCGATACTGAACAAACTACTGGTTTCGCGTTAAATCGTTAACACGCTGTATAATATTACCTAACATAATACATTTTTATAGCACTGGAAAGGAAGGAAAGGTATCATAAAATTTATATATAGATATAACCGCAAGGAAATAGCTCGCGTTCATAAAAACAAAATGAGCATAACCTTTGGGAAAGTATTTTATTAGGTAGCTTGACACATTTATCCCGCAGCACGGCCGATGCGGGCAGATCTTATCTTGTAATTGATTGGACCTGTTAGTTGTATCTGATATTGTGATCTCTTAATGTTAGCTAGGATGTTTTTTGTAGTAATCGTAAAAAAAACGACTAGATGAAGGCAATTTGTGAACATAAATCTCCATTATGTGGCAGCGTATTGGACGGTTAATTAAGGTCATACTACTCTATGTGTGTGCTTAGGCCAGTCCATGTAGAAAATTAAGTAGCAATGAGATAAAACTGAACAGAGCATGGACGTTAGGTCACTTTCAGTACAAATATTGGACTCATAGAACATTGTTATTCAGCTCACTCAATTTTCCAGTAAACTTCCCCTCGCTATATCGTATTCAGAACAACAAAGTCTATCTAGATAAAGGAATATATTCTCAGCAGACCGACCATAAGTTATGGGTGCGTCGAGCTAAGCCGATGAGTAAGGACGGTCGAAAACACAAAAAAATGCTGGACTTGTGCTACTAAAAATTCCAAGCAGACGCTGAAAGTTATTGGAACCAGGGTAAGCCTCTGATATAGGCATTTATCAGGCAACGGCGAGCAGTCGATACATGAGCCATTGACCTCTTTGTTATGTAAAAAAACTGTAAGTAAATTGAGGTCGTTCCTGCTCCGGTAGTCATTACATATTGTTTTTTTCTTAAACTTGTGGTGGTTTTATAATGTATTATATTTATTTTCAGAACTCTTAAGTTCTGAAAAAAAAAAACATTATATAATATAATAATACCAGCCCTTGTTTATGTCCCACTGCTGGGCACGGGCCTCCCTTCAAGATGAAGGGGCTTAGGCCATAGTCCACCACGCTGGCCAAGTGCGGGTTGGCGGACTTCACACGTCATTCGAAAGCTAGTTAGGCTTTCTCAGAAATGCAGGTTTTCTCACGATGTTTTCCTTCACCGAAAGCTAGTAACAATCGCACAAAGACGATTCGCACATGATTAATTAAGAAATCAGAGGTGCGAGCCGGGGTTCGAACCGGCGCACCTTGTTTCCACGGCAAGCGCTCGCCCACTGAGCTGTTACAGCTATGAAATAAAACCATTAGGGTGTAATAAATAGGTGGACCATATTAAGCTCAATAATTGGTTCGGCTACCGTACTCTCCTCTATATCAAGCTACACAGGGTTTCAACATTGAAGCACAGTGCACACACCGCTTTGCTGCAGAATTTCATATTACGGTGTATATTCATGTCTTTTATGTACGCAAATACTACACATAGAAATAAAACTACTTTTACGTATTACGGTGGTACCTTTATTTAAGCTTCATACAATCGACCGTTTTACAAAGCTTGACTATTACCATTATTGTCTACGTTTTGTTTGACTGTGCCTTAAATGTGAGGCCATTTGAAGACGGTTTATCGACCTAACACATAAGTGATTTGATTACGGAGTGAACCAATATCAAATTATGCTGTCGCTTTTTGGCGGGCAAATATACAGGTGTAATCAAAGTACATTAATTAATTTCATTATTAAGATATCACCTACCTTGGTGATACTTTTGATCACCTGTTCAAAGTGGAATAAACCCTTTAATCCTTATGATTAACTCTTTGCCCGTGGGGTGTCTGGGGTCTAAGTAAGAATAGCACCCACTCACCTACCTCCTCTTATTACTTTTCTAAAACTGGTCTCTGCAACCCACAAATGTAGTGAAACTTAATTTTTTTTTTCGTGGGGTCATCCTCATGGATACCTGCACCGCCACGGGCGGTGGCAGCGCAGGCTATGTTGGACTCATACCAACTAAAATTCTACGGTATCCTCATTCCGCTTTTTTGTGGCGAGCCCCTGGAATGTATAGTACCAGTCCGGTTCCCGCCAGCGGCGAACTCCTACTCGTCTGTGGGTGTACAAAGTCCGCGAACTCCTCCGGAAATGTAGTAAATAAAAATGTAGTGAAACCTACTTATTAGCAACAGTCAAGTATCTACAGTATATGCAGGTACAACTAGTAATGTCATATAGATTCTATCACAAAATTACACGACACTTATACGCCAGCGTAGTCACTCGATAACGCTTCGAAAAGGGGTCTGTTTCTCGATTCAAACATGGCATTGTTGTTGAAGAAGATACTAAATGACGGGGATGAAATCCACCGATATCTACACGATCTTCAAACGCGGCATGTTGAGCAAGTATTTGTGTGTAGACACTTATAAGGATTTGTAAAAGTGGGGTGCTGCCATCGAATCGCCGGATAATGATCACAATCCGGACCCAAATCCTGGCAATCCGTGCGCACTCGTGAGAACGGTTCAACAAAGACAAAACGTAGTTCTTTTTAACCCTCCGACGCAAAATGAAACGGTGTTTTTATTATTATAAGTTTGAAGCCTATCGTAGAACGGTTTTCAAGGTCCAATTTTTTTATTTGAAATCGGATTTCATTTGGATTGTTCTTTGTTTGATGTTTGGTGAAAATCTGTTTAACTGCTTATAAGTTTGTTATCTTGGGTCGAAGTTTTGTTTAACTCGTAATTGTGTTGTTTTGCAGTTCAAGTTTACGGGAAAAATTCGCTGCGCGTTTGACGCTCTTGCTCCTCTTTTGTCACAATTTAAGCTAACACTTGGCTACTCCCATCCTACCTAACTGTATTATAATATCCTTAAAATGTTGTGGATGAAGGCACACTAAGTAATTGATTAAGAATACAAGGAAAAATACTCGCGGATGACTAAGAGAATCAAGAAGACGGGCAGCAGCATGATGGTATAGGATTACCTACTACCTATACTGCGATCCCCGAGATATGAAAAAATAATTTGTGTCAGAGATATTGTTGTGATCAATGCTGACAACACAGTAACTCTGCATAAATCACTGAAATATTTACCACTAAATATGAATTGCCACTCGATGGTTAAACGTTATTTGAGAAACAAGATGGACGCAGTCTCTAGTGAGGCTACTTCAATTTTGTGCAGACGCTTCCTATGTGTCCATACACACACACACACACACACCTACAACACCTACATATGTATAAACAAGCGTGCACTTCACATACGCTTTGAAATCTCCCGTGGAAGCGAAAACTAAGACATTAATAGGTAGTTATCACCGCTAAAATAATTACGTGACCGTCTTTGAACATAATAAAATAAACTTTTCGAATGTCTTTACAGGGTCATTGTTTTGGAAACCTGCTGTTTTCAAATGAATTTCGGATGAATAATAATTTAGTTCACAAAAGTTTTTGAATTGAAAACAAGAAGTAGAATCATAATATTCGACTTCAATTTTTTTTTCTGTGATCCATAACAATGTTATAATTTTTCGGGTCTTCCGACGCTATGTTTACTGTTTGTAGAGTTTTCTGAAATTTTCGAGGGAGCCTTGTGTTCAGGGAATCCGTTGACATCCGTTTGTATGCAAAATCAACATGAAAAAGCGTAATGTTGTCTTTTATTTACATGAATACTAGACATTGTAATTAATCTATTCTTATGGATTATATCGCGATTTATTTTAATTTTCCCGACGTTTCGAATGTTGTTGTGACCATGGATGCTGCAAAGCATTCGAAACGTCGGGAAAATTAAAATAAATCGCGATATAATCCGTAAGAATAGATTAATCGCAATGAAAAAGCGTGTTTAGTTTCATTGCGATAATTAATTACCTATAGCAATACATATTAATTACCATTTTAAAAATAGCTTTTTTTACATCGTGTTGAACATTTGTTCTATCACTTTTGGTAATTCATCATTTATCACTGCCATAAAAAACTGAAATGATATGAAATGAAATCATTTATTTTACTTCCTACTACTAGATCCGGCAAGATCGATAGGCTTTAAACCAATACCACCTTTATAATTATAGTGTCACCCCTAGTAGTTGCAGAGCGTAGTGACTACTAACTGATATTGGAATCTCCATCAAAGCCGACTCTAACTCTGCCTCACTATCATCAATCAAATCGACTTATCGCGTCCCAGGCTAGCCCGTAACCCGTATATCTGAGAATTGACGTGGGAAAAGTTATTTCGCCTCTCCCCATTCATTTTGTAAAAGATTTGTGTGTTATTCATTTGGGTTTTTGGATGCGGTAATATTTTATGTAATTCTAATCAATCTGTAGCAGTGACAGTTCAGTGGGCGAGCACTTACCTTGGAATCGAGGTGCGCAGTTTCAAACCCCGGCTCACACCATTTAATTAACCATGTGCGAATCATCTTTACAATAGAATAGATTACTCTTTATTTGCACACCAAAGTAAAACATATAGAAAACTTTAAATAATCAACTTTCTGCGATTGTTACTAGCTTTCGGCGAGGGAAAACATCGTGAAGAAACCTGCAGGTCCGAGAAAGCCTTTACTAGCTTTCGAATGACGTGTGAAGTCCGTCAACCCGCACTTGGCCAGCGTGATGGACTAAGCCCATTGACAAATATCATTGCCTAAGCCCCTTCATATTCAGCCTGTATAGGGGTCAAGCTGTGTGGTTGGTACTGATAGATAAAATTGTAGGTACAATGTGAACGCCGCCGCCGCGCCGCCCGCTGCGGTTGTGCGTTGACATTACGTACTAAAACTACCCTCAATATTGTAATAATGTGCATGATATGTTTTGATTTGTTTTAAGTTATTAATTTATTACTCAAATGAGGAATGTGCGACGCTCGGACAAACCCTTGGTGGTTTATGAGCGCCAAGATCATAATTGTGTAAATGAAATAAATAAATGAAAAAAAAAAAAAAAAATAATAAATAAATAAATGAAATGAAATGAATGAAATGAATTCAAGGGAGGCCCGTGCTCAACAGTGGGACAAAACTCATCAACCCCGTTACTCTATCTAGATTTAAATGTTTATTGGTCTAAGCTACTGGTGTTGATAGTGGTGGTGGAGATCCTACAGTCGGGACCCTGTCTGTCTCTCTCTCTCTCTCCCTCCTAAAAGTGTTTATACCTAAAAGGAGAATATTGGAACGTAAATGTAAATTAATTATCATCTGAACATGTTTGCAAGCCTAGCCAGGTAGAATACTGTGTAGATCTATTTTTTGCCCGAATGCCAGAGGGAGTATCTACCAGGGAGTATCAGGGTATATATTTATGTATGGTCATTTGTTTGGCACGGTCCATAGCCGAAATGGCTTGATGGATTTAGATTTACAATATGACGGTAGATTCGTCCTAGATGAGAGCGTGACATAGGCTATATATTATTGCAATTATTGACCTTCAGTCGCCATTTTGTATCATATTTACTTCCAAAAACGTAAATATCGGGTACCCACGTAATGACATGTGTTATTGAGACCAGGTAGATCTCATAAACCCGTACCTATTCTATGCAAATAAATTTGTCTGATTCTTTGTTCCAATTCGAGTTGCAACTTTGTGAATCAATTTATACTATGTCGCTTCTCTTATATGAAATGCAATTCAGTTCAAAGCTTTTGTAGCGAACGTGTTCATCTAAGTATCGCGTGCCTCTCCTTGTTTACTTGCTCTATATGACGAGAGCTTTCCTTTGCAACATTTTGGTAGTTCCTTGCCTTATTTTTTTTTATTTATGATAAAATGCTGCTATTTCAGTTAAGTATTAAAAAAAATTGTTAACATTACATTGCCTTTAGTGGCTGGGTCGTAATATGCATATATACTTAATGATAAACGATTTACTAGAGGTAGTAACCGATTCGACTGTTTTACTTTTTGCTGATGACCTGAAATTAGCGTGCGAAGTTAAGAACATTGAAGATCACAGTAAACTCCAGCGGGATATAGATAGCCAAATGCTCGGTACTATCATTCAGTCGGGCACGCGTTCCTCGCCACCATCAGTACAACTTGGAGGCCCAACCATTACAGCGTGTCACCGAGGTTAAGGATCTGGGAGTTTACTTCACTGCCGATTTGAAATTTAGGAAACATGTAACTGAAATATGTAAAAAAGCATTCCGAAATCTAGGGTTCATGTTACGCCAGTCCCATGATTTCACAAACATGAAAGCATTACGAGCATTGTATGAGGCCCTCGTAAGGAGTCACTTAGAATTTAATTCAGTTATTTGGGCTCCCAGCGAAGCTGAGTACAAAATAATTCTAGAGCGTATTCAGAACAAATTTGTACGGTTTATTTTTATTTTATTTTATTTTATTTCTTTGGAAAACCAACGACACAAAATAATGTATAGAAAAATGAATAGTAAACAGAAGGTCACTTAAAGGTTTTCACGACTAAGTCAACAAAAGTAAACAATGAGTAACATAAAATAGATACAAAACATAAAAACACAGACAATAAACGGTTACATATACACACTAATAATAACTGTTGCTAAAACATCACAAAAGTATTATCAAGACTCATGAGAACAAGAGACACCAATTATTAAATATACCATTAAACGGTTCTAGTCTAAGCATTTTTAAAGAAGTCTTGGCTTAGGATTTTCCTATCAGTTGCCGCTTTAGTAAGAAAGGGATCAAAATTAAACTTGTTACAAAAGGTGTTAAAATTATTGCTCGCACGCACTAAATATGAGTTCTGTCTATAATTTGAGGAACATCGAGGTAGGGAAATTGGAAAGAAGAAGCGAGTGGATCTAGTGGGAACATTAAAGGAAAGTTTATGCAATAGGTCAGGACAGTCTATTTCATTAGAAAGGATTTTGAGCATAAAAGTACAGTCTGCTATTTCACGTCTAATAACTAAGGGAAGTAAGTGGAATTTAGCACAGTAATTTAAATAGTTCTCAGAATGATACGGTATTTTGGCTATATAACACAGGTGCTTAATGAATCTCTTTTGAATGCTTTCGATTCTATCAATATACTTATTATATCGTGGGTTCCAGATTTGGGATGCATATTCAAGGTGGCTTCTGACGAACGAACAGTAGAGAATTTTTAAAGTCTTAACTTTGGTGAAGCAATGAGACAGTCTTATAATAAAGCCCAATGCTTTGATAGCTTTAGTTACAATCGCCTCAACATGAGCGTCAAACACCAATTTGCTATCATGATGTACTCCAAGATCCCGAACTAAGTTACTTTTAGGTAAAAGCTGGCCTTTTAAATAATAAAATGTGGGTAAATTAAACTTTTTTCGACTAAACGTGACTACAGTGCATTTAGTTGGATTAAGATCAAGGCTGTTAGAGGAACAATATTCATCAAGGCGTCGCAGATCCGCTTGAAGGGCATCTGCATCTGCAATTGAACTAATGGCAGAGTATATTTTCATGTCATCAGCAAAGCATAGCAAGTGCGATGAATGAAAACACTGGTTGATGTCATTTATATATATTATAAATAGCAAAGGAGCTATTATGGACCCTTGTGGGACACCACTAGGCACAGTAGTCCAGCTAGAGATATAATTATTTAGTACAACAGCTTGAGATCGATTGTTAATGTAAGAAGTAAACCATCTAAGAAGATCACCTTTAATGCCTAAATCATTCATTTTAGTTATAAGAATGTTATGGTCCACTCGATCGAACGCTTTACTATAGTCGGTATATATGACATCAACCTGTGCACCTTTGTCCATCGTAGTGGTTAGAAATTCATTTAGAAGTACGAGATTTGAAACTGTAGAACGACCTGGAAGGAAGCCATGTTGGGATGAGCAAATTGAGATTTTAAGTGTTGCGTAAACTTGATCATACACGATACGTTCAAACAATTTTGCAATAACGCATAGTTTAGAGATAGGCCTATAATTGGTAATGTCACTTTTTGACCCTTTTTTGTGGACTGGACTAACAAAAGCTGATTTCCATATATTGGGCATAGTGCCACTAGAGCAAGACTTCTTAAATAATATAGCTAAAGGGGAGGCAAGTGACACGGCGCACCGCTGAAGAAATATAGGTGACAGCTGATCAGGTCCTGCTGACTTAGATGTGTCTAAGTCAAGCAGTAATTTCTCGACCATAGCAGTATCTATTTCGATATTAGAAATATGCGAAAGATTAGGAGTAGACGTTGATATGAGTGTATGGGGACTTACATGATTTGTACGGTTAAGAAAATTGGAGGAAAAGAAAGAAGAAAAGGCATCACAAATGGATTCTCCAGAATTGAGGCGTCTGTCACCATAGGTCATATTACTTGGAAAACTTTTAGTCTGGGATCGTTGCTTAACAAAAGAACAAAAATGATTTGGATTGTTTTCAATAGACGTTTCAGTAGATGAGATATACGAGTTATAGCATGTCGCTTCCATTTCCTTAGCCCTATCGCGAAGCAGTTTGTATGTAACTTCATCAGATAGCCTGCCATATATTTTAAATTTCCGGCGAAATTTCTCCTTCTCGTTTAGCAGTTTCTTTAATGCAGGAGTGTACCAAACTGGATAAAGGTTATTTTTAATTAATTTAGTGGGTATAAACTTCTCTTGAACTTCAGCGATAACACTATAAAAATAATTAACAGCTTCTTCGAGAGGTCTACAAGATAGTTCATTGATCCAATCAATTTGAGTGAGGTGCTGATTTATTAAGTCAAAATTGGCTTTTCTAAAGACAGGCTTTGAACGCATCGCTTGCTTAAGCGGAGTGAATTGAATGCAGCTATAACAAATAATTAATGCGGGATGATAGAGGTCTATAGGCAACACAGGGTCCGCGCATTTAATAACAGATACGACTTTATTTGAGAGAACCAAATCTAGAAATCTTCCGTGACTATTAGGGACCCCATTAAACTGCTTAAGCCCATTTATCGCCAGCTCATCTTGAAATAGGAGTTCGTCGTTATTACTAGTCTGGGCAGCAGTGTATGATTCACCATTCCATTGCCAAGATATACCGCATAAATTGAAATCACCTACTATTAGGAACGTATCATTGGCTTTATCTACAATTGAACTATTTAGTTTAGTTAGATAGTTAAGTAACTGTGACGAGAACGATAACCCTTGATTTTGTTTACATAAATAAATAGCGCAAAGATGTAAGTTATTCAGCTGTTTTGTAATTGAATCGCGTATGCGAAGGGTAAGCCATAGGTCTTCCGCGGTGGAGTGCAAGGTTGGTTGGGCGATAGTAAAAATATCTCTATGAACCGCGATGAGCACTCCGCCTCCACGGGTCTGGCCTGTAAGGTTATAGTCACGATCCCGTCGCCACACAACGTAGCGGTTATCAAAAAGTTCTGAATCATGGATACCGTCGATCAGCCATGTTTCAGTTAGAATAATAACATCGTAAGAATTAAGACAGATTTGACGGTAAAAAATATCAGTTTTTGTTCGAAGGCCACGGACGTTCTGATAATAAATATTAAGTTGGTCAAGCACTGTGAAAGTTAACAATATCAGAGTTAATCCTATTATTATAAATTATATTTAGAATTACTGGCAACCCGTAGTAATAATAGCGACAATAAAAGCTATATAATTGCTTCGATATTGATCTAATTATTAAATGTAGTAGAATATTAGAGAAATCTTTACCAAAGTACCATAAAATCCCGTAAAACTCAAATAATAAGTATAGAAATAGTAGGCAGTAAATAAACATTGTATAATCGAGCAGTAAGTAAGCATAGTTTATGGGAAAGATTTTAATTATTTGTCGTAACCTGTATACACAATAGAATATATAAAATAACACACCTGCCACACAATTTACACCGCAATTCCACGAAATAACATAAAACTTAACTATTAAAAACATACATAATAATGAAAACAGACAATAATTATACTTATAATAGTTCATTTCACACACAATGATCGAAGTATGTGGGTATTCGATAGTTATATTTACGCTGGGAATAAGACATAACCATAACTCAATAAGTGCGAGCGAGATAAATTGAATTGGATCGGTATATTTGATAACTATCGCTCGACAAGCTTGACAATACTTAGCCTTAACACTGTAAGAATATGAACGATACACTCCTAATAATACAAATACGCCATGCAAAACATTAAAATAATACAAAAAAATATAGGTATCTATGGACAGTAAACTATAGGTTTCTTCGCATAGTACATTACAAGTATCTGTACATAGAAAAAATAACAAGCTGGTGCCGTAACAGATTAAACAATTTTGTTTAAATGATTTTCACAAGAGATTAGATAGACACGTGAAGAATCATCCTTCCGAAGGTGTATTTTTCCGTGTTTCACCCAGACATACTTGAAGTTCTTCTGACTAGCAAAAGCTCGAGTTTTGTTCAATAGTAATTTCGAGTCGCGGTTCAGATGATCATTAATGTATACACGGTTAGATCCGCCCTGGAAACCTAGATCATGTGACGAAAGGGTTTTGATCGATCGCGCAGCGGCGATAAAATCCTCCTTGATATATCTGTTGATGAAACTCACAATAATCGCTTTCTCTTTGGAATTATAAATTGGAACTCTTGACACATAATTTATTTGGGTTTTTGGAAAAGTAAATTTAACGGCTTGGCATACGCTATCGAGGATTTCGAATAAATTCTCGTCTTTCTTACAGGGTATCCCTTTGATTTCAACATTATTCTGACGAGACCTCTGATCAGTCGCCGATAATTCCGCCTTAATATTGTTTACATCCACCTGAAGAATGCTAAGTGTGTCTTCCATATTCCGTATATCCTGTAACTTAGCTTCAAAGCCAGCTATTTTCAGTGATAGCTCATCCAATTTGCCGCTATTAAATTGACAACAGGACTTGAGATCTTTAAACTCGTCTTTCACACTCTGAACGCTTTCTATGAGAGTGGGTATTTCCGACAGTTTGTTCTTCATATCACGTATTTCGATTAAGATTGTTTCAAGTGACACCGGATCCAAAGGAACTGTACTGGTATGCGTTGTTGGCGATGTAATTCGGCATGAGGGGCATTTCCAAACCGATCTTCTATCGTTTCCCAATCTTCTCCAGCCACTCTCGGTTAGGTTCGCACAGCTGAAATCTAGGTGTTTCTTACACTGGGTACATTGCACTCCGTCATTAAAGTTTATATTACATAGCGCACACTTCATCATTACCGAAATGAAAATGTAAACCGGTAAAAGAATAATCTTATAATGCGATCACAAAAATGTCGTTGTTAATATTATAATATTATAAAATGTTGGGTAGGTAGGTGTTACTCGGGCGCGAGCGCGGAGCGTTTTTGGATGTATCTTATGTATCTTAAATTGTATCAAGTGTATCCAGGGTATCCATTACTGTATCTGACTCTGTTCCTTCTCGGCATGGTCGGTTATCATAAACTGGAAGTGAGAAGGGAAGTGTCTCTACTGAAATATTTATTTCGTGTTATACGTGGTGAGACGCATGACCCGGCCGTACTAGGCCAGATTCAGGTGTGCGTACCAGACCAGTACGTGTGGCGGCGACGGCGGCCGCGGTTGCTGGCGGAGCCGCGCGCGCGCACCAACCTGCTGCAACACGCGCCACTCACGCGCGCCATGCGAACTCTCAACACGCTCGCTGAACATATATATTCCATTGTTCTCTGAACGAGTTCACACAAGCAGTGTTGAAGTTTTTAAGTTAAGTTTTATTTTTAAGTACAAACGAATATTGTCTTGTTTTTGCTGAAAGTATATAAGTGTGTAACTACTCTATCGCAATAGGTTATCCTGTAAAGATAGATGTAAGTAGACTTTAATAAATAAATAAATAAATATATGCATTAACACTGTATAAATGGTTCATCTACGAGCTCTGGCTGATTTCCCCACAAAACACAGCTTAACTTGGCATTTTATTTTGCATAGCAGTTCTAGTGCAGGCGATCAATATTTGTTGTTGATTTTTTTTAAATGGATCCTTAGTCTTAGAATAAAAAAAAATGTAATGGAAAATCATTACATATTGTTTTGAACGGCGATCCTTATATCAGTAAAATTTGTTATAGTTGTAAATAAGTTAACTTAATTTTAATTTATCTTTGTCCAGTGACAGCCAACGGCATCCCCAAGTCAAGCTGCTTATGCATTCAGATCAATGCTTGTGTTAATGGCACACATTGCCGTGAAATATTGTTGTTTATAATGTAACTCTGGCACCGTTAACAGTTATATGTGAGGTCGTAACCTTTTACGAGCAGACCTTGATGATACCCTAAATAATTGCTGGCGCTTAGGTGCTGTAATTTCCTGGTTTTATGGACGGCGTGCTCAAAATTCTGTTGGGAAACTCTCTACCTCGTTAACCTAGCGGTCTCGTACCTTGAGATCTGAGTTTGAGTTTTGTTATAAACTCTTACTAAAACGGCATTTACCCTAATGGTAGCCTATGTAGCGCAGTGCCACTTGCTTTGCAATTCGGAGGTCGTGAGTTTGAATCTCGCGGGAGCAACAATTTATAATATCCTGGGACAATCAGCAGGCCGTCAACTTGGTGTAGTTCTTCATTAGGTACAGGTAATTGGCGGCCAGTAAATCGGCTGACCAAGCGGTTGCTTGAAAAGTAAAACGGTGTAGGCCATGCGGTGTCTCGAGCACTGCGAGGGTGTCGGGGGGAGCGTGTATTTTTATGTAATGGACAATGTAAATAGCTGGAGACTGGAATGACTGGGGCTGGGAATGACTGGGCTGAAGAGGAGAAATGCCTAGGCGGAAGAGAACTGCCTAATGTCTCATGTTGTGGAAAAACCATGTTTTTGTTTACAGGTGTGTGTTGTCGCCCATTAACGCCGCGCCATACCATTAGTGGGCTAGTATTATTACTTTTATTTATTAATAATCAGGCTTCATGGACATAATCGTAACTGAAACGGTAAAGAAATTATGGGATTAACTACTTCACTCACAATACGTACTTACAGTACAATTACATTTCATGTCCGCATGTATAACGCGTTGAGTAACCGTACTATAGGTTACTAAATGCGTTGTATTCATAAAGCACCTGTACTGTCAAAGTGTCAACAGTATTGATTATATCCGGTAGCCGTCAGGAACGCTACACCACATTTAGGACGATAATCACTTGCACGAGCCAGCCAAAATACGTGCAAACGGGGTAAAGGTACCTACGTAACGTCACATCGTGCAAACAATTTTGATTGAAAACCGATACAGCGTTCGTGACCGCGATAGTACATAGTAGGAGTAGTCGGTCCTGTCGTAGCACACCACTGTGTTGGATGGTAAGAGAAAGGCTTAGAGTAGAGACCTTTATTTTTCATTCATTAACACAAATAATAAGACCCTAAGGTAGACTGGCAGAAAATGCGTAAGGCAATAAGTCCGACTATGTACACAATTTGTGCATGAAGAATGAAATAAATAAATAAATAATATTTTTTACCAAAAACGTTAAGAGTGCTGTCATGGTAATGAATAGGAGTTGACGTCTTTATGCAAACGTTTTGCTTGACTTCATTTAATGTAGAAACAAAAATTTACTTTAGAATTCCAGAAAACAGTCAAAGGACTTTTTGTAAATAAAAAGGAGCAGTGTTCATGAATAAGCATTAAATGTTATTTCATAAACGCTTTTGCAATTATGATTCTAATTCTAATGTTAATTAATTTTCAGAGTTCGAATAGGGCTCGAAATAATAGCGGTGGGTAGCACAAAGCCGTCGTGATTGCAGCACTCATTTGCATATTTCATTGACCGACAATTTAATTTCCAAGGCCCCCATTCTGCTGTTCATTTCGTCCATTTGTCCTGCAATACGGTTCATAAAATATTTCCCTGTTCATGAATAAATAGGGATATATACTGAAATATGAAAGTAAAGCCAACATATATAGATTTACATAGATAACGCAAATGCATGTACTTCGCGTGTCGCTAATTTACAGTCCGCGCGCGTCTGTCGTTGCAGCCGGTCGGCCGCAAAAAAAAAATCGGCGGGGCATCGGCGGCATCGGTGTCCTTGAATCGGTTTGGATTTCCCGTCACTAAATGTCGGCCGTGGCGGCACAGCAAGTGTTAAAACGTTGGCACGCTTGGTTTCATTACAAATCGTTATACTTGCGTTATCTATGTAAACTTATATAATAATAATAATAATATCCCGGGACAATTCACACACTCTCATCTGATCCCAAACTAGGCAGAGCCTGTACTATGGAAACCAGACAACGACCTGTTGGGTAGCAGACAGGGTCACTAACCACTAGACCAACGGGTCAGTCAAATATATCATATCTTTGGTAAAGCCTATACAAAACAAATGGGTAGGTTTACTAATTTTATGTTTTGTAGATATTTGTAGCAAGTTGCAACGCAAGAGTCGCTTTTAGGTTCCACAACAGTTAGCCGATACTATTACACAATACTTCAATGGCTACTACCGTTATGGTGTACCGGTATATGTATTTTTTTTAGTTTGTATCTCATACAAACGAACTGTAATTATATACTTTTAGACTTTCGCGTTCCATTGTTAAACTTTATTTTTATCGGGAATTAACGCGATTTACCTTATATTTTGGCTTGACGTTTCGGCCGGGTTGCACCAGCCGTGGTCACAAGCAGACTGGTTCAGCGAGACGGCTCCGTGCGGGAGGCAGAAATATCTTCGTCTACCCCCGTCCTTTCACTTGTAACTGTAATTGTTCTTATGAGAATAAATATTCTTTAACCCCAAGGTGAGAAACCTAGGTATATCTTGTTAGCACCCCAGCCGGTGTGCCTATATAAACGCGGTGCAAGCTGACACAAGTACATTCATACAGCGGTCACGGGACAGTCAACGGTCTACCCTCATCAGGATATTTCCATGGTTTGAGAACACAGAGATTGTAAGTGACTTGTTATTATTATCTTTACTGTTTGGATTTATGATATTTTATTATTGTGTGACTAAAAAGAGTATTTCTATATATTATTATGCTAAAGATTTAAATAATCGTCATGCCTCTGTTAACTTTTCCAAATAATAAACGTCTTGACCATAATAGAAATGTGACTTTATTACTAAATCTTTATAATAAATACCAAGATACAATGTACGTGTCGTCGATCATCCGACCGAACCTTTTTCCTACCCACATTTTAGTTGCATAAAAAATTACAGTGTTGCAAGTTTGCAAAAATCATAACAAATATTGAATTATAATATTATAAATTAATTTATAATAATTTATATTTAACAGTCGGCCATCCTGCAGTGTGTCTGTCTCAGACACGGTTCTATGTGACCATCAATTACATGCTATGTATTTAATGAATGATCAATAAAATTAACAATACATAAAATTATGAAATTTCTAACAAATTTACTCGGACTACATAAAAATTTAATCGACATCAGATACCGTACATTTAACACAAATATCACCACACAATCGGTTACGATTAGCATATATCTCGAAGTAATTAATACACATTGCCTTGATTATATAAATAAATATATGGCCGTAATAATATTATGCCGAAATGAAACTAATTTCACAGATAATTCACGGTTTACTGTTTACGCATGAACATACGAATTTGTCACTTAACAGTGGGCAACACTGTATCAGACGACCATTACCAAGCGAACGAGCAAGGCACCACCAACAAGCACCTCAATGATTATAATATTTCTTTTTACTTAATTATATCAAAGTTTACAGTCCGCCTTGTTTACTGAGCTAGGATCGAACAGTTTACTTTTGATTTGACTCTCCCGACGTTGCCAACCCTTTACTGCACTTAGATGCAGTAACAGTCACAGTAGGATCGAGGTAGTAAGATTAGTTTCACTTCAATGTGCAATATTTGTGAAATAATACATAATTCAAATATTTGCTATTCGGCCATCCTTTGCTATAAGAATGACCTCATTCTGATAAGATTATCATCATCATCATCATCATCAGCCGGAAGACGTCCACTGCTGAACATAGGCCTCCCCCTTAGAACGCCACAATGAACGACAATTGGCTATTTGCATCCACCGGTTACCTGCGACGCGCACAATGTCGTCTGTCCACCTAGTGGGAGGCCTGCCAACGCTGCGTCTTCCGGTTCGTGGTCGCCACTCGAGAACCTTTCTTCCCCAACGGTTATCGGTTCTTCGAGCGATGTGGCCTGCCACTTCAACTTGCAGATTCTGAGAGCTATGTCGGTGACCTTAGTTCTTCGGCGAATCTCCACATTTCGGATTCTGTCGCGCAAAGAAACTCCGAGCATAGCTCTCTCCATGGCTCGTTGTGTGACTCTGAACTTTTCTAAAAGGCCAGCCGTTAGAGACCACGTCTCAGTACCATATGTCATCACTGGCAACACACACTGGTTAAAAACCTTCGTCTTCAGGCACTGCGGTATTTTGGACGAGAAGATATCGCGTAGTTTCCCGAACGCTGCCCATCCGAGTTGGATTCTTCGGGCGACCTCTTTGTCAAAGTTGGACCGACCTAACTGGACAGTTTGTCCTAGGTATACGTAGTGGTCAACAACTTCGAGTGTATCGTTCCCAACAACTACCGGTACGGGTGCAACATGGACATTAGACATGATCTTCGTCTTGTCCTTGCCACCTCGCTGCAATGGGATTGGTTTCGTGCTCTCTTCCTGTAGTCGGATCGACATGGTGGCGTTGCTGTACAAACACTTCAACACTTCGATGTACCTATAGTCAATGTGGCACCGCTGGAGGGACTGCAATACCGCCCAGGTCTCGATTGAATCGAAGGCTTTTTCGTAGTCCACAAACGCTAGACATAATGGCCGATTATACTCCTCGGTCTTCTGTATAATCTGGCGGAGCGTATGTATGTGGTCTACGGTGCTAAAGCCTTTTCGGAACCCGGCTTGTTCGGGAGGCTGGAAGTCATCAAACCTGCGTTCGAGACGGTTCGTAATGACTCTCGAAAACAGCTTGTATACATGGCTCAGGAGTGAGATGGGTCTATAATTCTTCAATAAAGTGTTATCACCTTTTTTGAAGAAGAGAACCACCACACTCCTGTGCCATGCTTCTGGCGTAGTACCCTCGAGTAAGACGGAATTAAATAACTTCTGGAGGACTAAAAGTACCGGTTTTCCACCCGCTCTCAGAAGTTCTGTTGTGATTCCGTCTTCACCCGGCGCCTTGTTGTTCTTAAGCTGTTTGAGAGCCATTCTAATCTCGTACAAGCTGATGTCTGGGATGACCTCAGTGTAGTGTCGGGTTAGTTGGGCTCTGGTGTCCTGAGCTGTTCGGGCAATGGGTTTTCGTGTCGAGGTGTACAACTGTCCGTAGAACCTCTCGAGCTCTCTCAATATCTCCGACTTTGATGAGATGACACTGCCGTCGTCGATCTTCAGCTTGGTCACTTGGCTTTGCCCAATAGACGAATTCTTTGCAAACACTTTAGAGCCTTGGTTCCGCTCAATTGCGTCCTTAATACATGCTGTATTATAGGAACGCAAGTCGTGTCGCATGGATTTCGAGATTCGTCTATTGAGTTCAGCATATTCCGACATATCAGCTGAAGATTGCAGTCTCATCTCAGTTCGGGTTTCCATTAACTTAATGGTTTGATTGGAGAGCTTCTGAGGCTTATTACGGCGTGAGGTCTTAAAGAACTTGGACCCCACTGCATGGACAGTTTGCACCAACCCATTGTTTAACTCGTCCGCAGTTTCGCATTCGGCTAGGCACTGGAAGCGATTGTGTAGTTCGAGTTGAAAGTCTTCGGGGTTTTGGATTTGGGCGGTTCCCGGACGGAGCGTGGACTTCATCAGACGGGACCTCTCAAGCTTGACATTGATATTCAATGTGCCTCTAACAATACGGTGATCGCTACCGGTTTTCACCCTGCCGATCACGGAGACATCATCGAATATATGCTTGTTGGTCGTCATGATGAAGTCGATCTCATTTTTGGTTGAACCATCGGGGCTTATCCACGTCCACTTCCTGGATGGTCGCTTCTTGAAGAAGGAGTTCATCACAAAGAGTCCCTCCTTCTCCATGAAGTCGACCAGCCGCTGGCCCCTTTGGTTCCGCTGCCCGTACCCATATGACCCCACTTTCAACTCATCGCCATTCCGTGTGCCCACCTTCGCGTTGAAGTCCCCCATAACAACGGTGAAGTGTGTTTTGGAGGTATGTATGGCTTCTGCTATCTCCTCATACATAGCCTCTACTTCATCGTCAGGGTGTGCCGAGGTCGGCGCGTAAACCTGTATAACCTTCAACGAATACCGGCTGGTTATTCTGAGTATAAGGTACGCTACCCTGCTCGACACACTATCGACCTTTATAACGTTGTTAATGAGGGACTTACGGACGAGAAACCCAACACCACCCTGAGATTTTCGGTCTCCTTCCCGGAAGAAGAGCAAGTTTCCGGAATCAAGGGTTATCGTATCCTGTCCCTCTCGTCGGATTTCAGATAATCCCAAGATATCCCAACGTAACTTGCTCAATTCTTCCTCCAGCTCGATAATCTTCTCGTCAGTCCTAAGCGTGCGGACATTATGTGTTGCCAGGGCCAAAGTTCGGTGGGGGTGGTAGCGGGGCATCTGCCGGAGATTCTTCGCACCCCCTGCTCGACCGTTACCCCGCCCGCTACCAAGGCGGGGAAGATTATATCGGAACCTAATTTGTACCTTCATAGTAACAATAACAAAATAAAATCTTTAGATTTTAGTGAATCTAAATAGTATCTCAAGGACTATACAATTTGGGTCATTTGTAATTACAATTCTGACAAGTTGCTATAATTCTTGTCACAAGTTCATCCCAGTATAACTCTTAGTCTACACGAAGCACTGTAAGTCTTTCGTTAGTAGAACCTGTGACCTGCGATAATCCACGTAGTCACTTTTGTAATATGGCCACCGCTTGCACTTGCTAGGAACTAGGGCCTCAATTCTCGGAAATATGGCCACCGCTTGCCCATACCAGGAGCTACGGCCTCAAACCACTTGAAGTATGGCCACCGCTCGCCCACACAAGGAGCTACGGCCTCTAGCCACTTGAATTATGGCCACCGTTTGCCCACACAAGGAGCTACGGCCTCAAGCCACTTGAATTATGGCCACCGCTTGCCCACACAAGGAGCTACGGCCTCAAGCCACTTGAATTATGGCCACCGCTTACCCACACAAGGAGCTACGGCCTCAAGCCACTTGAATTATGGCCACCGCTTGCCCACACAAGGAGCTACGGCCTCAAGCCACTGGAAGTATGACCACCGCTTGCCCACACTAGAAGCTACGGCCTCCAGCCACTGGAAGTATGGCCACCGCTTGCCCACACCAGAAGCTACGGCCTCCAGCCACTGAAAATATTATAATTATTATTAGAATTTATTTAGAAGACAACAATTAGGTCCGATAAGTTAACCACAATTTAACTTATGCTATGTTGGTACATACATAATAACTAATAGTGATTTGGTCTGATTGACCATTGCCCAGACATGAGGGTTGTCGAGGATGCTATTGGAGCCGCCGCGCAATCTATTTAACCGAGATGCTAGTTTTTACGCCATACTGCGTCATAACCATCCGTTCCTGTTTCATAACCATCCGTGCCCCAGACAAATTATTATATTGAATCCGCAAAGCATTGTAGGTCTATCAGTTTTACTTAAATCATATGGCTCCCGAGTATAACGATGTACAATATATTACAATTTATACATTAAATTCTTGACTTCAGTCTTACAACAGGAGATCCTACGGATCAACAGGTTCACTTGCACCGACAATGCTCTGCTTTCCCTTTCCATGTCTAGGTCATCTTTGATATCCACTGTAACCAAATCTGGCCACCGCTTGCTCACACCAGGAGCTACGACCTCAAGCCACCTGAAATATAGCCACTGTTCGCCCTCACAAAGAGCTATGGTCTCAAGCTATTATATTATTAAACATAAATTATGTGTATGCCACGGTAGGCATTTATGCAGCTCATCATGGTACTTGAGACATGGGGACTTTCATCTCAATCATAATTTAAGAATAATCCTTATTCTTCCCACCTATTTTCATTAATCCAGCAGGCGTATCCTTATTGTCTTAACAGGTTGAGGAACAGCGGTTCAGGGTATTATTTAGATAAACAAGTAAGTTTTAGGATAACGTACAAAGTAATTGGGGTAGACTTAATTTTAATTTAGTCATTGCATCCATAATCACTTTCTGGTTCGGATTCCGCGAATCCGATCCAGGGTTTGATTTTATCTGCTGAAAATATGTCTCTATACTCTTTCTTTGGATATAACCTTCCACGGGATTCACATCATATCGATCATTATTGAGAACCGCAGTTATTTTATAGGGTCCATTAAACACAGGTACTAGTTCATTGATTTCACCAGGATCCCTAGCACATGTCTGAACCATACTAGTTTTATATACTTACTCAAAACTTACCTATATAATATTCCTATTATACCGAAGTTTCATCTTTATTATTATTGTTTATTATATATGGACATAAAAGGAAAAAACAAAAATATCAATAATACCCTACCACCTAGGCAAAATAGATGTAAGCACTTTTAAATACCCATACAACTATTGTACTCTATTATATGGTGAATAAATGATTATAATGATCAACATAACAAAAGTAACATGAATGGCGAGCTTAACTCAAAACGTGAGTGCTCTTCCAGCAAACCCAAACCCATGTTTTTTTTTAATTGCTGTTTTTGCTATTAAGCTAGTTTCGTTTCTAACTTACTATAACTTGCGTTAACCCATCCTTATCAGAAATTCCTTTAAATTGACGTTTTACTTTTTGCATTCTGAACTGCCCGTAGAATTATAAATTCCGTGAAACTAATGTTGTTATGTAGTTTTTAGTATATTATCTCGATGCATGAAACTATCTAAAATGCATAAAATATAAACGCTCCCCCGTTTGCTTCTCACAAACGATCCTAACTGGTCAATATTAAGACACTGAAAGGGGTACATTCGATTTTTGACTCGGGTGAAGTAAACAATGTTTTCTGTCCACTTGGATTTTTTGTGGTATGTGTAAGGTATACAAACAAATGCCTTAACGTATTTTCTTCGAACTACTTAAGTCATTTTAGGAAAACAATAGTCACAGTATAGCTACTGTTTCAATAGTTTTGTTTAATAATTTTATATTATACAATAGATATGCCATTAGCACACGAAATAGGCCCAGTTTGGACCTGTAGCAGTTAGTTTTGTGTAAACAACGCAACCAGCGCAGCGTGAATGCGCCATTGAAAATCGAATACTTACTTACTTAAGTAAATTAGAAAATGTACAGAGTACATACTGTACTAAAGTAAATAATAAGAAAGGATTATCATACGTATCATCGTATATTTTAATTTTGTAATATATTTCGATTATTTTATAATATTCAACATGATAGTCTTAAACGAAACACTGTTAGGTACTAAATAAACCAAACAGTATGTCGTCCCTGGTTCGACAACGAATGGATGTATAGTCGTCTCGTTTTCTCTCACTGTTGTTACACTAGTATACTACATGGGACACATGGGACGCTTTGAGTGCATTAGTATATTATAATATTTATAGTACCTAAAATATCATCAGTTTTGTCAAATGAGAATTAGTTTCGTTATAACACTGTCGACATCATCTTCCATCTTTTATATTTTTTTGGACATCCCATAGTAGTTCCCTATTATTTTCTTAAATATTTTCCAATTTGTATTTACGCCTGCAATCTCTAGATTCATCTAATCTAACGTACCAAACGTTAAAATATAACGCCACCGTGCCCTCAGCAGCACATAACGTAAATAAAAATATCTACAATGAATGTGACGTCACTTTGGCTCACGTCATTCAACGTCAAAGGCAAAAATATATTTACCAAACATAGGTCCCACGGAGGTACTTATACAAAAATACCTATATTTTTTTAAACCACCACCTGATCGCAGCTCGGCCGCCACTGAGAAGATCCGGCATGAAACTCAGGGGGCTTGTCTTTTGTCATTGCTCATTACTATCAAAGTAATCTTCCGTAACGTTAACGCCAAATAACATTAACGTTAACTATATCGTCACTTTAGTATCGGGTATCTTATGAAGTAAAATTGAATTGTCCAGGATCGCATGGAATCGATCGATATCACATCGAATTACATCAAACCGCGTTGAATTACATTGAACCATAGAACAAAGATCAGTACAAGTACTATAGAATGCTTAATTCAAGTAAGAACCCGTAGGCACGGGTAAGGACATCAAAATACATAAATATCAGGTAAACGACAGTAGGTACCATACCGTTAGCTGTATTTATCGATATTTGCGCTTGTAACAGATCAAACCCATCACTATTTATTTATTTATATATTTAATTCTCCATGCACAAATTTTGTACATAGGTAGGTGGTGTAATCATCACTTACATACATATCAATATAAATCTAATAATATAACTTTAAATAGTTCCATTTTCCTGCCTCGTAGAGGAAAATCTGCCTACGCTTTGTTTAAAGGGACCATAGGCTAACGCGTACTCTATTATAATATACAAACTAAATGCATAAAACCATATCGAATCGAGTAGCAGTCATCACTCCCCTTAACATATTGGAGGCAAGGAAGTGGCATACAGTCATACGCAAAGCCGCCACTAGCAAATTTAATAAAGGTTAAATATAATAGGGGTCGAATTTATGAGGTGCAATGTTCCCGGCATGTAGAACAAAGTAACGCTACCAAACTAACGCCAATTATATCGAAAACAATAATGTTACCACGCAACTTTATAATATAATTATATATACGTACATAAACGTCATAATTTTCTATCGATTACACATAATATTATTATTCTGGTGATGGTATTCAGTAACGTTAACTTTATTAATGTCACTAAGCTATCAATAAAAAATATCGTTAAGTAACGCTACTTAATATGGGTCTTAGTAGTAACGTTTTCAAGCCCTGTGTATGGCATAATCTTGGATCACCTGATTAAATGACTTCTTGCCAATGGACATCACTTTTCTGCATTACCCATAAACGTTAAGTATGACTGATATAGTAAGTCAATGTTATTACAACCGGGATTCAGCCAAGGGCGTTAGCGTGAACTAAGATTAATCTATCTTGAATTTCAAATGTTCCCTTCTGAACTGACATTCCACCGAGCTACTTTAGGTATTAAATCTCTCCTGGTTAGCGTTGTGCGGAGTGCATTACAGTCTGTTAAGGGTCTGAACTCAATACCGATATAGATAACTTATATGTGATTGGCGTATTATATTTAAACTGGATGCGTATGTCAGTGAAGTTTCTCTAGCGAGCAAAAAAAATAGCGTACCCTTTGGCAGGTTAAATGGTTTCGGGTTAAGATCAACGACGACGAATGACGACCCTACTTCATCATTTAACCGATTTCCAAAAAAAAAGGTTCTCAATTCGATTGTATTTTTTTTAAATAACTCCCTGGTGAAATTCTTGGCCTACTACTACAGAATTCTGGGTCTTTATATAAATAATAATATATCATGCCTGTAATTGGAATACTCACTTCAACGGAAGTTGCTATCAGACCGAAAATGATAAAGTATCAGATCAGAAGATGAATAGAAAAGGAAGACAATAATATTTTATGTATATATGTATGTATATGTATACTTTAAAAGTGGGAGTCAAAAACGAATTTTATCCTTTAGAGTAGTCCCTCCATAGTCCCTCTCAAATATGGTTTTTAGAAAATAAATTTGAGAGTTGATATAGTGTTAGCAGAGACCGATAAACCCTCCAACAAGGTAACGCTAAACGAAACCCCAAAGAATAACGCCAACTTTATGTAACTCTAGACTCACCGTTCTTTACAAATAGTATATAGTATTACTATTATTATTTAGTATTAGTAAGTTACAGCTGAACTGTACTGTAGACTTAATTTTGGTGACTAATTATAATTACACACTAAGATGATTCACCCACGTCACGGTCATCCGATACCAAACCAAGCAGAGCCCGTACTATGGTAACTAGGCAACCGATACAAATATTTTCCTAGTAATTAAATACTAATATATGTAGATAAATAACACCCAGGCCTGTGCCCAGGCGACACAAAACGACATGTACGTGCATTTGAATATTTGTCCTGAGTAGGAATCGAACCCACGCCACGGCCCATCCGGCAGCGGCCAGGGTGACCAACCACTGGATTTACGGGCCAGTCGCAATATGACATAGGTATATTATCATTTATTTTGGGAGAAGCTACTGACTCCCAAGAATAAGAATATATTTATTTGCCAAAAATGTGGTACAAGATATTCTATTTCACGAAGTCCGTTTGACTATGACTGTTGTAAGGTCTGTACGTGCACACTGTTTTAGTGTGCGTAACCTCGGGAGCGCTCAGTCACGATCGCGACGCGGTCAGAGTCACTAGTGTTTTGTTTCCGCGCTAAAAAAATTCAAAGAGTAACGTCAGCATGGCAAGTAAACGCAGAAAAGTTGTCCACAGTGAGGTAACATTTTTTTTAACTATTGTTACTACTTTTTGTGTGCTATTAAGAGTTTATCTATCTAATATTATGAAATTTGTTACTTAAATAGGTATTTCGATTTGGTTTTGTTCTAGGGTCGAAGCATGATAGCTAGCGTTTATCATTTCCTGCGAGAAGAGTATGAATTCACAAAATCAGTTGCGGAACCTAACTGTGATTTGTCTCATTTACGAGATATTACAAGGCGTACAGCTGAGGCTACAGGTGTTTCTATGAAAACTGTTCAACGGATATTAAAAGAAGAGAAGGAATTGCCATCCTGCTCATCAAATTTCACTTCTCCTATGAAGAAGAGAAGAAAGCGGAATAGTAAGATAGAAATAGATAATTTTACAGCCGATGTTGTTCGCAGTACTATACAAAATTTCCATGTCATCCATAAAGAAATTCCAACGTTGGCTAAGTTAAAAACTGTATTAAATGAAAAAATTGGTTTTGATGGTTGTATCGAAACTGTTCGTCAATTGTTACTGAAGTTAGGTTACAAGTGGCGTAAAACAGAGAATAACCGTAAAGTTTTGACGGAGCGTCATGATATACAAATGTGGCGTTTAAAATTTTTGAAGAAGATGTCAGAATATCGCAGTCAAGGTCGCCCAATTGTGTACACCGATGAAAGTTATGTCCTTTCAACACACGTGCGAAACAACACCTGGGCACAAAAGAAAGAGAGTACACCATTCTTAAAAAAAATTAGCACAGGCACTGTAGAGTTCACTGTATTTGTTAATGTTAACACTAAACTATATCGGCTCGTTAACGCACACACCACGTCTGACCCGCACAGCGGTTAACACTCGACTGAACTCCCCTCCTACACTAGAGGGGCTTTTATGTCTTTCTCACATCCCCACTCAGTGCCTGCGTAGTGTGCCCGCTTGAGACGATAAACTTGTCTACCCACAACTTTACACAATTTACCAGTACACTACATCCCTTCCTTTTTAAAGAAAATTTAATTTTTAATTTAAATGTAAATTAATAATTGTTTCTCAAAATAACAAGTATGTAACTATCATAAAATGAATAATGTTCATTAACTGATCTTATTATACACTGTCCTTTATACATCTTTCTTTTTTTTTTTTTTTGATAATTAAAAGAATATTAATGTCAAAACTAGACATTCATCGTAATTTAATTACCTAGTTAGAAATTTAAGACTATCTACTTCATAATAGCATTTCTGAAATAATATATTTTTTAAATTCTTTACATAGAAGCATTTATTAAATTTTATTAAACTAGGTAAGTACCTATTTTATTATATATTCTCAGAGTATCTAAAGCACGTTTCGTTACTCCTGCCAGTGTGGCTTAGTGGAGTGCGGGGTCACTCGGGGAAGGATATATTGGCCCGCAAGTTGGCGTGCTCTTCAAAGGAAGATAGAAGCACTCTTAAGCATTTCGCCAGACATTCTAAATGTACCGGCTGTGGTCAACTGCACTCATGGTTGACTCACCGATGCTTGCGTTTATAGCAATAAATAATATCCTCCTGCCACACCGGCCAATCCGGCCAATCTTGTGGGGACAAGACCAGCCATCGACGCGGGAAATAATTCACCCGCGCGTACACCAATCTTATTCTTTCCCTCACAGCCAACCCTAGCCGACCAGCTTCCTATTCTGACTTTCCAACGGCCTAGGAACTAAAGTCACAAGAGTGTTGATCATAACTATTATATGATTTGATAACACAAGCTAGTAAGACCCTGTGATACGAACCCACAGCACTACATGAAATATCACCAGAGAATATTCCCGAGTAATAAGAAAGTACAGCGGCAACAACAACAAGACTCGTAATATCTGTTGGTCGCATTGGATCTTTACAGTAGATTCACTACCACTGCTCCCCGGATAATTATAGATTATTATGATAGACTCAGTCGATTAAATAGGTAATATTGATAACAATTGTATCCTCCACCGAAAAGTTCAAATAAGACCACGCTATTTCGCTGTCAGTCAGCCACCCGTATCAATGACATCGCTAGCACGTCCATCCTACGAGACACTGCCTCCCCGTGTGTGGATCCATATACTCACATAGCTTTATTTGCTCGGTCAGTCTTGACAGAGTTGATGGACTCTAGCGGAATAAAGCCAAAACTAGGAACTAATTAGACTATTAACATTAAATGTTGAGATCAAATTCAAATCTGCTTACGACAGCCAATCAGTTCTATCTCTAACGCATCCGGATCAAGATTACCTACTGATCAGAACCGAGATGCCTAAGCCAACACGCCCTTGCAGTTAACTTCGATGAGAAGAAACCTCCCAACTACTCCGCGAGTCTTGCTGTCGAAACACTTAGTATTGTTCTGAAAATAACTCGAAAAACATAGTATTATTAAATTAAACTTATATAAAATTAACAGAGCAGATTATTAGAACTTCTAGTCACACAAACTTTTCCCCTTAAAGTATCACCCGAGTTCCGAAAGAGGTTCAAGGAAACTGAAGGTTCATTAAAATTTTAGCGATGCAACGACGTACCAAAGGGAGAATCCTCCGACCGAGCGAGGTGTGATGCTCGGTCAGGGCCGAAGCCCCCTACAGTTGATGTCGGGATGTTGTATATATTCTCCACGTTTGAGAAACTTCACTTGAGAGATTCAGGAATCGGAGGTGTCGTCATGTATCGCGTTGTATGTGATGCTGCTTGCTTTTCATCGCATCGCTGTACCACATGTGGCGCCATCCGGTCATGTCGAGTCGCCACATCACTCTCCCCGAAGACTGGAAGTCGATGAACGTCTTCATTTGCTAGCTCTTCCTTGTGTTCCAGTCGCTGTGCCAATACCAGTGGATGCAGTTCCAGTGAGTCGAAGCTGATGCTGCTACGTCTTCAGTGAGTCGAGGTGTGCAGTGGGTATGGCAGACGGCTGCTAGGCGTACCGGTGAGAGGGATGCGCTCTTCTTAGAAGGACCGGCCATAGTGCAGGGGTGTTGTGCCATGTTGTGGCTGAAGGTCGACCAGGCTTGCATCCGCAGCCGCAATGCGTTGGTCATCCGATGACGCCGGGATACTGGCTGGCTTGTGACTCGCTGGTTGTTGCAGAAGAGAGCGATGGCGAAGCTGTGCTGTTGTCCGATCCGAAGGCTGCGTCGATGTTCAATGCGGGGTTACCAGTTCAGCCTCATTCTGTGTGATGCTCGTTGGTACCAAAATGTCCTGTGAGTGCACCTACTAGGTGCCTTATTTGTGATCTGTTTAGGTTTAATAATTTAAACCCTCAGTCCCCCCTTGTGCTAGAGAATGTTTTGGAGTGGTTTAGGCCTGACGCTGCCCTCCATTCCTTCATGTGTTCATTTCTAGCATGTGCATATAATGCTTGGTGACACATTCCATATGGAACCCCACAAATGGTTCGGTTGTCTAAGAGCCGGCCTTCGCTAGTCTATCTGCCTTCTCCTTGCCCTTGACGCCTTCGTGTCCAGGTACCCAGATAAGGCAGACATTGTTGTCTTCCCAAGTTGTTCAAACCTGTAACACGTTCTTTGACCAGTTTAGAAGCAACTCTGAAGGAATACAGAGCCTTCAGTACTGCCTGACTGTCGCTGAGAATGCAAATGGTTTTACCTTTTACATTTCTCCTTTGCATTTATTTAATGCTGGCAATTATGGCATAGGTTTCCGCTTGGTATACTTATGAATGCCCCATGCCGTGACCGACACTACAGTCCTTGACCAATCTCTGTCCTACCAGGGTAACCATCAGATCAGGATCAGTAATACTTGATATTGCTACCTCCCGATTGGCCTCCACCATACACTTTATTGTACGGTATTTTGAACTCATTTGAGATTTAATGCAAGGTATATAAACCCTCATTCGCAATTGAATGCCCGTTCACAATCCAATGTGAACCACTTTTCGTACGATATCTAAACCCACCCCTGCGCAATTTAATGCACGTTTGTTAAACCCTCGCAATTTAATGCACGGTATTGAAACCCTCGCAATTTAATGCACGGTATTTAAACCCTCGCAATTTAATGCACGGTCTTTAAACCCTCGCAATTTAATGCACGGTCTTTAAACCCTCGCAATTTAATGCACGGTATTTAAACCCTCGCAATTTAATGCACGGTATTTAAACCATCATTCGCAATTTAATGCCTGTTCACAATTTAATGTGAACCACTTTTTGTATGGTACCTTCGCAATTTAATGCGTGGTATTTGAACCATCGCAAATGAATGCACGGTATTCAAACACCCATTAGAAATTTGACACCGTTCTACATAATTTATTGAATGTCCTTAGCAAAATTTTATACAAGTAAGTAATACCATTTAGGTGAGGTACTGCAAATTAAATACTAGAATCAATAGCACTCAGGTACTTTAAAACAACCCTTACATTACAGATCAGGATAAGGTTTGCTAACCTTCTACACCTACACATTATAACTGAATAATTTCTTCTATTGGGACTAGTTACTTATAAGTAGTATTTCTCGTATAACAATTAGAGAGTGATCATTGAATTTATGTTTCATCTATACCCGTTAATCATTCATATATGCAATTACATTTTATTAGGTTCACCTCACAACCTTAAGCAAATTTTGTGGGAAAATCTAATCTGGGATATAATAGCCCCAGGGACATTCATTGTTAATATAATATGCAAGTATATAGAAATTTTATTTAGCGTTTACATTTGTGGTTTAGCTGCGCGTATCAGGACAGGTGCCATTTTTATGAACTTTAGAGGCGTTGTGGACATACTTATAATAAAACCAACTACACGCCTTTAGGTCAGTCAATTATTAGCTATTCTATCTGTCTGGGAAAGCGCATCAAAACGCTTCTTTAAACTGCGGAAAGGGCACTACGATCTGTGGTTAATATATTATTATATATAATATTTCCTCTTTTTTTTTAAAGTCATTTCGGCTTCCTTTTCGGTATCAAGGTATTTTTATAAAGAAGCCCAGGTTCTGACAACTAAAGTTCTGATATTTTACAGAAAAGATTTTGTGTTTAAACCCGCATACTGTACCTACGCACCTTTGCACGTAATATTTTTTTTTTTTTTTTTTTGTAGGTATGTTCACTTTTACATGTAAAAATATAATTTACAAAAGGTAATCTTTAGACCATGTCAAGATAGAGGCTACTTGAGAATTGAGATAATCGTTTGACTTCACACTTCTGTTTTTTTTTATGTTTTTGTTTAATTATGTTCACTTATCACTTGAATATTATTTTTCCAAAAAGTGAAAAGATTTTAATTGTATGTAATTATATGATCAAATACTTATTTTGCCACTCAATTCTACACACACACACATCACTTGAATATTATTTTTCCAAAAAGTGAATAAACTAATTGTATGTACTTATATGATCAAACACTTATTTTGTCACTTTCAATTATTCAAAAATAGTTTATTATGATTAATTTTATTAACTTATCACGTAATAAAGTATTTCGTCCACGCCACTTATTTGTTTTTAATTTAAATTGCACTTTTATTTATCAAAAATATATAATTACTCACGGTTTTCACCTCGTCGCCATGTAGAGTTCACTGTATTTGTTAATGTTAACACTAAACTATATCGGCTCGTTAACGCACACACCACGTCTGACCCGCACAGCGGTTAACACTCGACTGAACTCCCCTCCTACACTAGAGGGGCTTTTATGTCTTTCTCACATCCCCACTCAGTGCCTGCGTAGTGTGCCCGCTTGAGACGATAAACTTGTCTACCCACAACTTTACACAATTTACCAGTACACTACAGGCACTCGCTTTATATTAGTGCATGGGGGTACAAAGGATGGATTTATTGAAAATGCTTCATTGATTTATAAAGCCAACTCAACAGCTGGCGATTACCATTCTAATATGAGCTACGATAATTATGTTAAATGGCTAAACGAAAAACTTTTACCCAATTTATCCCCACGCTCTGTCATTGTCTTAGACAATGCTTCATATCACAACACACGGACTGAAAAACTACCGACGTCGGCTACAAAGAAAGCAGACATGCAGCAATGGCTCAGGGATAAAGGTATAGCATTTGAGCAATCTCTCCTTAAATTGGAATTGTACGATATTATAAAAAAACACAAAGATGAACACATAACGTATAAAATTGATGATTTTATTAAGAGCAAGGGTTTTGATGTAATACGTCTTCCCCCCTATCACCCAGAATTAAATGCTATTGAAAATATTTGGGGTATTGTAAAAAATTATATCGCATCAAAGAATATCGAACAAAACATGACGAACATGGAAAGACTGATCTTTGAAAGCTTGGATAGAGTAACCAGTGAAACATGGCAAAAAACCTGTGCTCATGTTGAAAAAATTGAAAAAGAATACTTAAAATACGTCGACCTGGATATTGAGTTCATAATTAACTTAGGGAACGATTCTGACGAAAGCGAATCAGAAATTGAATTTGATAGTGATTAAGTGCTGATTTTTTTGTTTCTTCTCTGTAATAAATAAAAATATTATTTACTTTCAACTGTTGTTTCTTTTCTCTGCAACTTATCATTCTAATAGCTAAATATTATTTACTTAAATTGTCTATATAATTTATTAAATAAATATATTATGCGTGTCAGATTTTTTTCCTAACGCTACCTACGTTTACACACACTAGCGCGCCTATCACTACACGTCACTACTACAACCAGAGCCAAACGGACTTCGTGAAATAGAATATCTGTACCTACATGAGATGGTAAATAACATGTTCCTGCGTAATAACACATTTTGCCATTATGTGCAAATGTGCAATGCAATGATGACATAACTTTAATTAAATAAGTACACCTATAATAAATTATTAGTCATGTCTAAAAATTTGATTAATAAAATGTCCTAATTTCCATAAAATATAATAACAATGTCAGTTAGATTAAATATTCATTCGTGGTTTTTATTATAAATCTATGAACTAACTACTAATGCTATAGTGAAGTAATATTCATATGGAGTAATGGTAATGGTATTTATACCGTTACTTTAAACGTTAGTAGCTTAGCAACGATATACCGATGACGCAACGTTGCAAATGTGGTAGGTACTTAGCACATTCAATATCTTTGTTAAACAAAACCATGGTTCTGTCTATAGCCCAACACATTTAATCATATATGCGTACCTATAGATGGTACCTTATTAATATTAAATCATTAAATAAAAACAGGAATATGATGCAGAGCTGCTTCACCCATCGTTTCGTGGATGTAATTAAAATATGATAAAAATGGAAGACGTTAGCAGAGGATACCACCACGTCGTTGGTGGGTGACATTCACCTTTCCATGCTAATAGATACAAAATCTTACTCTTCTCTTATACATAATGTCAAAATGAACTTATAAAGTAAATTTAGGTACTTACCCTGAACAGTTTTGAATTTCATTAAATTCCATGACATTATTTTAAATAACTCACCGATAAATCAGCAATTTATCACACGTTTACCCGCTCTGCTTAGGAGCTAAATTATTACTTACATGTGTGATTCTTCTTAGGCTGATTATTATCATATACATTACATAATTGCCTGAAAAATCGATTAATACTACCATTCAATTTCGCAGTCAACATGGGTAACGACTACACACTTCTGATTTGTTAACTTTTCCAAATAATAAACGTCTTGACCATAATAGAAATGTGACTTTATTACTAAATCTTTATAATAAATACCAAGATACAATGTACGTGTCGTCGATCATCCGACCGAACCTTTTTCCTACCCACATTTTAGTTGCATAAAAAATTACAGTGTTGCAAGTTTGCAAAAATCATAACAAATATTGAATTATAATATTATAAATTAATTTATAATAATTTATATTTAACACCTCTTACATCAGAAGTGTGATAAGTAACTCGCTAGCCCACAAACTATAGCTGTTTTTATTTTTCTTATATATAATATACTTTTGTTTTTATGTTAAATGGTTAAAAGTATTTTTATGGTTAGTAGGTTTTCTATATCGGCTTGCTGCTTAAAATTTATTATCGTGCATTGTGATTTCTAAATGAAATGAAGGTACCCGCAATACCTAGAAAAATAAAAATGTTTAAATATTTTTAAAAGTACCTACCCCTATTTTTATGTACAACGCTAATTGAGCAAATCAAACTGTTCGTATATTATATTTTGTATTTTCTCTGTAAGTGATTATCTTGTAATCTTTTGAGAAAATAAATGTCTTAAACCGTAGTATAATCCGCTATTTTCTGCAAATAAAAACAGAAGACGGTCAAGACGGAGAAATTTCAATAGGTAGTCCAATGATTGACAGATACATCCATACCAATTGTATTCTTATATAAAAATACATAGGTATGTAACAGTTTCGGATAGCCTATAACTAATAATATAATTGGGAGATTGTATTCATTTCTTGCATGATATGGAATAATATGGAAGATGATAGCACTGCCTGTATTGTATCAAATTATAGCTGAAGTGCGCAGTATTAGTGTCATATTGCAGTATTAGTAATGGTCTCGTCGGTTATTGTTGGGTGACCTGATACCAAAATATTCCTACAGCGTATGGCAGTGATTGTGTTAGGTAGATAGGTAGTAATTTTAGCTTGCCTATATAAAATGCTCTCTACTACTATTTACAAGCTACCGTCATAATACGATACACGTGTAAGTCTGTAGCATAATATTCACACAACCTTTTTGTTGCGAGTCGAGCGTGAGCTACGGAATGACGGCTGCGAGGATGACAAAGGTGGATCGGAATCAGCGTTAACAATCACGGCGGGACAACGACCGACGTGGAAGGAGCCATCGCAATCGGTCCGCTGACTGCCGGTAGCACAGAGCCACGTGTCGACGCGGGACAATCTAACAGGTCACGTAGCCCTTCATTTAAAAAAAAGTGGTATTTAGAAGTTCTAGGATCTGGCCGAGGTCTGGTAGTTCGATTCTATTGGCCTGGTAAAAATGGCAAGAGAAATTACTGTTTGTTTTTCCTTTCGAGCAGAACATAGCCGGGTCTTATGTCTTGAAGGGGGGGGGGGGGGGGCTACTTAGGAGTCTTAGGACGAAGGAGTAGGTACGAGGTTTATTATGAAGAATTGACACACAATCAACGTGATATTGTAGGGAAAACGTGCGGTAGATTGTATTACTCGCAGATATAAGTATCGAACTTTGAGGTCTGGCTCTCTGGCATCGCGATGCTCATATCCTGATAAACTCTTGCAATATCTTTGTGGCATTAAGGATCATCAGTCCTTTTTAAGATCGAACTCTCTTTACGAGCCAAAGTTGCTGACTGGTCCCCAGTATGAGTTCACCAGTGTGAGTTCACCAGTGTGAGCTCACCAGTGTGAGTTCACCAGTGTGAGTTCACCAGTGTGAGTTCACCAGTGTGAGTTCACCAGTGTGAGTTCACCAGTGTGAGTTCACCAGTGTGAGTTCACCAGTGTGAGTTCACCAGTGTGAGTTCACCAGTGTGAGCTCACCAGTGTGAGTTCACCAGTGTGAGTTCACCAGTGTGAGTTCACCAGTGTGAGTTCACCAGTGTGAGTTCACCAGTGTGAGTTCACCAGTGTGAGTTCACCAGTGTGAGTTCACCAGTGTGAGTTCACCAGTGTGAGTTCACCAGTGTGAGTTCACCAGTATGCGTTCACCAGTATGCGTTCACCAGTATGAATTACTGGTGCTATCCTTTTTCTATTAAAATGCATTGCAAAAAGCGACATGTATAGGTTTAATTAAGTCAGAATAGCCGAGCCGTTACTCAAAATTTATGAATGAAGTACGGAAAATAGGACTCTTCACGGCCTTTGTACCCTTTGGCAGTGACTCCACTTTAACGAATGGATATGTGTTACAAAAATTAGGACTTTGTCTAATCATCTCTCATCGGTTTTACAAAGGACAAGGCAAGAGAAATTACTGTTTGTTTTTCCTTTCGAGCAGAACATAGCCGGGTCTTATGTCTTGAAGGGGGGGGGGGGGGGCTACTTAGGAGTCTTAGGACGAAGGAGTAGGTACGAGGTTTATTATGAAGAATTGACACACAATCAACGTGATATTGTAGGGAAAACGTGCGGTAGATTGTATTACTCGCAGATATAAGTATCGAACTTTGAGGTCTGGCTCTCTGGCATCGCGATGCTCATATCCTGATAAACTCTTGCAATATCTTTGTGGCATTAAGGATCATCAGTCCTTTTTAAGATCGAACTCTCTTTACGAGCCAAAGTTGCTGACTGGTCCCCAGTATGAGTTCACCAGTATGAGTTCACCAGTGTGAGTTCACCAGTGTGAGTTCACCAGTGTGAGTTCACCAGTGTGAGTTCACCAGTGTGAGCTCACCAGTGTGAGTTCACCAGTGTGAGTTCACCAGTGTGAGTTCACCAGTGTGAGTTCACCAGTGTGAGTTCACCAGTGTGAGTTCACCAGTGTGAGTTCACCAGTGTGAGTTCACCAGTGTGAGTTCACCAGTGTGAGTTCACCAGTGTGAGCTCACCAGTGTGAGTTCACCAGTGTGAGTTCACCAGTGTGAGTTCACCAGTGTGAGTTCACCAGTGTGAGTTCACCAGTGTGAGTTCACCAGTGTGAGTTCACCAGTGTGAGTTCACCAGTGTGAGTTCACCAGTATGCGTTCACCAGTATGCGTTCACCAGTATGAATTACTGGTGCTATCCTTTTTCTATTAAAATGCATTGCAAAAAGCGACATGTATAGGTTTAATTAAGTCAGAATAGCCGAGCCGTTACTCAAAATTTATGAATGAAGTACGGAAAATAGGACTCTTCACGGCCTTTGTACCCTTTGGCAGTGACTCCACTTTAACGAATGGATATGTGTTACAAAAATTAGGACTTTGTCTAATCATCTCTCATCGGTTTTACAAAGGACAATGCCCATCTGTGCCCCATAAATGCCCAGATAAAGTAATTTATAAGATTGCTCTAATAAATAAAAACTAGAATTATGTTGTTAATTTTAAATCATATGAAGCACTAGATATAAAAAAAATAATAAGACGTTATTGTTAACATTGCAGTACCAGTGTATCTAACCAAATTGTCTTCACATACATATTGACATTATACAATGGAGACAGACTAGATAATTCTAAATAACTGACATGTTTATCTGATAACATACAGATAAGTATATAAAAGAACACTGATCTGACTTAGCTTATGTGATGATCATGAAGTTCCTAGTGAAAAACTAATAGCAATGCTGTCTGTGAACGATAAAATGTAAAAAAAAAACTAGTAGGAAGTTATCATGTTTAATGTCCAATATCTTTTGAACTGGTGCTATATAACATTAAATCTAGATATCATATAAATACTGTTAAAAAGTTATCTTATGACATAGAGTGCAATTTGGGCATTGCATTGCTGACTTTCAGCTCCATACTATGGGCATGGTCCTTTGTTAAGTCTGGGTATGTTATCACCTCAACTATGCATAGACGTTACTGCCCAAGTTGTATCAGGGGGTGGTGAATGCATGTAAGACAAGCCAGTGTTGATGCGGCTTCAGCGGAAGCGCACGAACATTAATCGCTTATAAAAACTTGACTCAGTTGCAATTTCTTGATGTAGGTAATAAATTCTCCTTAACCTGAGTTTGACAAATGAGTGAATGTTCCCTTACAGCTTGATCAGTCGATGTCTTTGGGTTGTACGGTGCAGCCACGGTATTGGCTGATTTATCTACCATTTAGTAGCAGTATTGAAAAAAAAACGCATTGCACCCGAATAGTACACATGAAAGAGAGTAGAAACAGTAATACATGTCTAAAGTACTCTTATCAAGCTAAGTGCGGACGTGTTGATGTTGTGATAGTACCATCATCAGCCATTTGTCGGATCTTGATAGATTTTGTATTTTGTCGTGAGAATAGTGCAATTTTCGGACAAGGCCATAACGGGACCACCGTCAAATGTAGTCACAATCACAGCATTATAATAATCAGGCTCGTTGGAAAAAAAAATATGTCTGAAAATTAGCAACGTCTATTAGAAAATGTTGTATCCCGGAATAGTTAGTCCGTCTCAAACTAGTCTTAGTTTGCTTGTTCGTAAAAGGGATGGTTAATTTAGAATGAGCATTGATTATCGGCTGTTAACTTGAAATTATCTTATTCCTGTCATTGAAGACTAGATACCTCTACTTGCTGAACAGGCCTGTCATCGGTATTACCCGTAGTGCTGTTCTCTAAGCAGCAAGGGCTCGAGCTCGATGCTACGACAGTGGCTTGTCACGTTTTCGTGTTCAATAAATTTGCTTAAGCATCACTACCGTCACGAGGGTTATGGTTTTCAGTGAAACTACTTAAGGTCTAATAGTTTAACGGTCAGCTCTACGTTGAGCAGAAATTCGATAGTGAGTACGGATCCCAGCAGCGTTAGGCTCTACGTCTAATTCGGTGCTGGCTCTACGTCTAGCATGCACTGCTACAATAAGTTGGGATGATAGCTGGGTTCCAATTTCTGAGCAGAGCAAGCATATTGTCGCTTACTATACTACATCACAGACTTTAGCAGAAGCGAAGAACCTCTACTCAGTTATAAAGTTTAGCTGTTATTTTCCTTCTGCGAAAGTTTAGGGTTATCTGCTAGGTACGGTATTTTAATAATTACCGGTCAGTGAACTGCATTCCACATTTCTGTACCGGGGTTAATTCTGAGAATCTCTAGTGGGTGGCTGTATGTGTAAACTTTGCAAGAGTTCGATTGTTCTGTAACATAGGACTGGTTCAAAAGTGGGTCATGTCACCAAATAAGCTACCGCGAAATCCCGTAGCCGTCAATGACCAATTTCTGAGTGTAATAACAATATTTAATGACTACTGGTTGCACTGTCCAACTGGGAGACAAATCTGTAGGATCAAAAGTATTAACAGCGATTGTGATGATAGTGCCTAAATTACATAAATAATTACGTTTTAAAAGACTGTCAAGTATTAAGTTATTTACATGGTAATAAAAGCAGTATTCGATGGGTAGTTCCGAGGGGTGACAACTGTGTCGTATGAACCACGGCGACATTGAACATTTCAGTGTCAAAAGAAGACCTTAGAACAGACAATTCTGGTTCGTCAAGTCAGAAAACAATGTTAAAATTAATATATTCATATCGTTTATTGCATTCCATAATATTTACAAGGTTATTTATTAAATTGGTAGCTTAAAGCTAAGTATAATTATGGACCGTGTAGGGCTACAAAAAAAGTAAATAAAATTAAAATTATGGTACAATATCGTTGGTATATATATGTATAAACGTTTGCATCATCATCATCATCATCATCATCACCAGCCGGAAGACGTCCACTGCTGAACATAGGCCTCCCCCTTCGAACGCCACAATGACCGACAATTGGCTATTTGCATCCACCGGTTACCTGCGACGCGCACAATGTCGTCTGTCCACCTAGTGGGAGGCCTACCTACGCTGCGTCTTCCGGTTCGTGGTCGCCACTCGAGAACCTTTCTTCCCCAGCGGTTATCGGTTCGCCGAGCGATGTGGCCTGCCCATTGCCACTTCAACTTGCAGATTTTAAGAGCTATGTCGGTGACCTTGGTTCTTCGGCGAATCTCCTCATTTCGGATTCTGTCGCGCAAAGAAACTCCGAGCATAGCTCTCTCCATAGCTCGTTGTGTGACTCTGAGCTTATCCAAAAGGCCAACAGTTAGGGACCACGTCTCAGTACCATATGTCATCACTGGCAACACACACTGGTTAAAAACCTTCGTCTTTAGGCACTGCGGTATTTTGGACGAGAAGATTTCGCGTAGTTTCCCAAACGCTGCCCATCCGAGTTGGATTCTTCGGGCGACCTCTTTGTCGAAGTTGGACCGACCTACCTGGATAGTTTGTCCTAGGTATACATAGTGGTCAACAACTTCGAGTGTATCGTTCCCAACAATTACCGGTACGGGTGCAACATGGACATTAGACATGATCTTCGTCTTGTCCATGTTCATTTTAAGACCCACCTGTTGGGAAACGCTACTGAGGTCGCTGAGCATCGTATTGAGGTCCTCCAGCGACTCTGCCATAATGACTATATCATCGGCAAAACGAAGGTGAGTGATGTATTCGCCATTGATATTGATGCCGAATCCGTTCCAGTCCAAGAGCTTGAAAACGTCCTCCAATGCGTTTGTGAACAGTTTCGGAGAAATAACGTCTCCCTGTCTCACACCACGCTGCAATGGGATTGGTTTCGTGCTCTCGTCCTGTAGTCGGATCGACATGGTGGCGTTGCTGTACAAACACTTCAACACTTCGATGTACCTATAGTCAATGTGGCACCGCTGGAGAGATTGCAATACTGCCCAGGTCTCGATTGAATCAAAGGCTTTCTCGTAGTCCACAAACGCTAGACATAATGGCCGATTATACTCCTCGGTCTTCTGTATAATCTGGCGGAGCGTATGTATGTGGTCTACGGTGCTAAAGCCTTTTCGGAACCCGGCTTGTTCGGGAGGCTGGAAGTCATCAAACCTACGTTCGAGACGGTTCGTAATGACTCTCGAAAACAGCTTGTATACATGGCTCAGGAGTGAGATAGGTCTATAATTCTTCAATAAAGTGTTATCACCTTTTTTGAAGAAAAGAACCACCACACTCCTGTGCCATGCTTCTGGCGTTGTACCCTCGAGTAAGACGGAATTAAATAACTTCTGGAGGACTAAAAGTACCGGTTTTCCACCCGCTCTCAGAAGTTCTGATGTGATTCCGTCTTCACCCGGCGCCTTGTTATTCTTGAGCTGTTTGAGAGCCATTCTAATCTCGTACAGGCTGATGTCTGGGATGTCCTCAGTGTAGTGTCGGGTTAGTTTGGCTCTGGTGTCTTGAGCTGTTCTATCAATGGGTTCCCGTGTTGAGGTGTATAACTGTCCGTAAAATTTCTCGAGCTCTCTCAATATCTCCGGTTTCGATGAGATGACACTGCCGTCATCGATCTTCAGCTTCGTCATATGGCTACGCCCAATAGACGAATTCTGTGCGAACACTTTAGAGCCTTGGTTCCGCTCAATTGCGTCCTTAATACACGCTGTATTATAGGAACGCAAGTCGTGTCGCATGGATTTCGAGATTCGTCTATTGAGTTCAGCATATTCCGACATATCAGCTGAAGATTGCAGTCTCATCTCAGTCCGGTTTTCCATTAGCTTAATGGTTGTATTGGAGAGCTTTTGAGGTCTTTTACGGCGTGGGGTCTTATAGAACTTGGACCCCACTGCGTGGACAGTTTGCACCAACCCATTGTTTATCTCGTCCGCAGTTTCGCAGTCGGCGAGGCACTGGAAGCGATTATGCAGTTCAAGTTGAAAGTCTTCGGGGTTCTGGATTTGGGCGGATCCTGGACGGAGCGTGGACTTCATCAGACGAAACCTTTCGAGCTTAACATTGATATTCAATGTGCCTCTAACAATACGGTGATCACTCCCGGTTTTCACCCTGCCGATCACGGAGACATCATCGAATATATGCTTCTTGGTCGTCATGATGAAGTCGATCTCATTTTTGGTTGAACCATCGGGGCTTATCCACGTCCACTTCCTGGATGGTCGCTTCTTGAAGAAGGAGTTCATCGCATAGAGTCCCTCCTTCTCCATGAAGTCGACCAGCCGCTGGCCCCTTTGGTTCCGCTGCCCATACCCATACGACCCCACTCTCAACTCATCGCCATTCCGAGTGCCCACCTTTGCGTTAAAGTCCCCCATAACAACGGTGAAGTATGTTTTGGAGGTATGTATGGCTTCTGCTATCTCCTCATACATAGCCTCTACTTCATCGTCAGGGTGTGCCGAGGTCGGCGCGTATACCTGTATGACCTTCAGCGAATACCGATCGGTTATTCTGAACCTGAAAACGTTTGCATAGAAGTCTCTTATTAAAAAAAAAACATAATTTAAAAGCGAATGAGGGATTACTCCACAATGTCGCAAAAACAAAAATAGTGGTGCCGTTTCATGATTTGTATGTTGACCACCTTAGGCCCTTCGTAAGATCTAAGTAAGGTTATACGCACCTACTTGAAGTTGTGGGTGTGTTTACTTGATTGATTATACCTGTCAAGAAAACAAACAATCTGTGTTCGTTTTTGAAGATTATAATTTACACAATTAGGGTCGATCAGGGGATCGCTTGGCAAGCGATCACTGTAGTTATTCTGCATCACATGCTTTCACAAGATTTGCTTTTGAAAAGGTTTTAAACACTGTTTAGTCGGTGTTGATGGTTGTTGATTCAATCGTACTATCCTTGAATCGCTAAACGCACTAACATGATGAGAAAGATTGAGATAGGCTTTTGGGGAGGGTTCGCTGGATACTTAACAACGTTAAAATAAAACATAGGTGTATTCAGAGGTGTTATTTGGTGGCAGCATGAATGGGGTCAAAGCTCATTCTTAACGTGATACTTGATAGTCGATTAAAAACTCCTTAATAGCGGTCTGTTATTCGCAGTGGGGTTCAAGATAGGTAAGATAAGACAGAAATATAAACCCTGCATTAACAGTGATGGGCAAAGCAAAAAGCTTATGTCCATGTTTATAGAACCCTATCAAGACATTAATGTTTTGCGGTTTAGCAGCACGCATGCAAAACAAAAGTATGAACTACAGGCCTTTGAGCCACATAAGTTCAATAGAAGTTCACGAAAATGAATCTAAAGCTAATGTAGTAGAATAGTAATGATGGTGATTAATTTGAATCCATAATTTTGTGTGTATAATTTGAGATGTTAAGAGTAATGTTGCTACAGAAGGTCTTTTGTATCTTTCCAGATAAATCGCAAGCAATCGATCGGTTTGTGCGCATCGACCCACTACGCCGTCGCAAGTAATCGATCGGCTTGTGCACGCCGTTGGTTTTAATCTGATTTCGAATTGGTAGTCGGGCGGTCATGCATGGTATCGAATCGATCGTGCCATGTTTTGATACGTTCGGTGCCACGACGGTGCGTCTCCACAAGTAATCGATCGGCTTGTGTGAGCCACCACAATGCATCGACCCACTGTGCGGTATCAAGTAATCGATCGGCTTGTGCCGCCAGTTGGTGTTTCGAATTGGTAGTCGGCCGGTCATGCATGGTATCGAATCGATCGTGCCATGGTTTGATATGTTCGGTGCCACGATGGTGCGTCTCCACAAGTAATCGATCGGCTTGTGTGAGCCACCACGATGCATTGTGCCACTGTCCGGTATCAAGTAATCGATCGGCTTGTATATCCGCCAGTCGGTGTCTATATTATTTTGAAATGGTAGTTGGGCAGTCCTCATGGACTCGATTCGATCCCAATGCCATTAAGTAGTCTCACCTGCGCCGTGTGAAGCAATCGATCGGCTTGCGCTGGTGTGCCAGTCACCAGTCTTTCGTAGACCTGAGTAAGTCCATATATGTACATATTGATATTTCGATGTGGTTTCGATTCGTTGTCTAATAAATTAGAATATAAATACAAGTGTACAGTTTTCCTAACGGCAATTATTGATATATGTACATATTGATATTTCGATGTGGTTTCGATTCGTTGTCTAATAAATTAGAATAGAATGGATAACTAGATGTTTACAATATTATACAAGTGTACAGTTTTCCTAACAGCAATTATATTGATGATACATTTGTTTTTAATAAAATAAAAGGAATGGAATTAATTATCTAATTAACTAACGAAGTTTATTGTAATGTAAAATATTTAAATGATGTAAATAAAATAAAAATAAAACAGGTTTTAAACTATAGTTTGTACAAATTGTTGATGTTTAATTGATTGTATTAGAATGTTTAATTGTTAATTCATGTAATGGTTATAGTATTTGGGGACTTTCGTGCTGCTGACCATGTACTTGATACCGATTGTTAGGGTTTCCACCTGGGTCGTGTGCGGGGACGCACACGTCGTCAGGATGGTCGATTGTTAGGGTTTGCAATTTTGTAGAGATTTATCGCAAATTATTTAATTCTTTATTTTCATTGTTTAATATTTTAATATACTGGCAACTACTTTTAGAGTACTGACAGAAGTAGAAGCTATTCAATTGATTCGTAGCGCCGGCCAATCACGGAGCCGCATTAAAGAGAACTGATGCGGGCTGTGATTGGTCGTTGTGAGACGTTTGGGGGTTTTGTGATGGTAGGGATTTTTACCGATAAAACCATGGTTGCGGGGATTCGAGTGTCAACCACGAGACTGTTAAGAGTTGGAAGTAACTGTGTATTGTGAATTTAATTTATCTAGTTTTTAGTTTGGAAACAGTGTGTTATAATAAAAGTGATTTATATTCTGTGATGATATCTTCTATTATTCTCCTCGGAGCAAGGTCGTCTTTATATATAGATGTGTTTATCTATCTTTTGATTTAATTTTGATATTTATGACCGTGCTAAGAGTATTTTAAAGTTTAGTACAGAAAGAAAGTGAATAGTTGCAGAAGTGCCTAATGATAGAATCTACTTCCCACATATAATAGATATCGAATACCGGCGATTGTTGTTTTTGTGAAGTGTAAACTGTAACATGTTAAGGCACTACTATATTTGTGTTTGTCTATCCTTTGATATAATTTTGATAGTTTTGACCGTGTTAAATTTAAAGTTTATACAGAAAGTGAATAATTAAGTGCTTAATGAAGGAATCTACTACCCACATCTGGTAGATATCTAATAATCGTAATTGTTTGTGATACGGAAACTGTGAGTATTCATAACTGCAAATATACGTACCGCATGTTGTAGTGATGTATCCACGTAATTTCTATAATTAATTATTGTTTAAATAATTGAAGTGCTTTAAAATTAACCTGGTAATTTGTCATGATAAAAAGAAAATTATAAAGTTTGCAGGTAGAAAGCAAATTGTGTTGAAAATATTTACGTTTGAACTAGAAAAGAATGGTTCTTCGTGGTAATATTTATATTATGTGCATTTTCGTCAAATATCTACCTACTAGTTTTATGAAATGGTATACTAAATAACTTGTATAATGACGGCACCTAACTTTACCATTATAAAATACTTTACTGGTTATGTTTAGGGGACGGCCGAACGGTTGATAAGCGGTAATAGTTTTCAATTATAACTAAAAGTTATTAATGATAATAAATAAGAATCTCAGTAGAGTTAAATCCTTGTTAATTTTATTAATTAAGAGTTTTTAATATTTTGTGGATATATATATATATATTGTTACATTTCATTATGACAATGTAGTCGAGTATCTGCATTGCAAGTGGGAGCGCAATGGCGGAGAAGGCTATAGTGTCTTGGTGATATATACTGTAACATCCCATCGGGACAATGTAGTGTATGTCTGTATTGCGACAATGTGTAAGCGCAATAGCAGGGATAGCTACAGTGTCTTGGTGATATATAGGTACTGCAACATTTCATTAAGACAATGTAGTCGCGTATCTGCATTGCAAGCGCAATGGCGGAGAATGCTATAGTGTCTTGGTGACGTGTGCTGTCATTTAAGACAATGTAGCTGTGTATCTGCATTACAAGTGGGAGCGTAATGGCGGAGAATGCTATAGTGTCTTGGTGACATATACTGTGTCATTTGATTAGGGCATGTAGTCTTGTAGCTACATTGTGACAATGTGAGCACAATGGCTAAAGGAAACTACAGTGTCCTAGTAATGTCTGGATAATGTTGTAATGCAAAATTATGTTTTACAGAAAGTTGATATGCACTGTATCTGGCTCACTCAAGCTCATGGTGCCTGAGGGCAGGCACCTGTGCAGGAGGGCCGTGTTAGCACCCCAGCCGGTGTGCCTATATAAACGCGGTGCAAGCTGACACAAGTACATTCATACAGCGGTCACGGGACAGTCAACGGTCTACCCTCATCAGGATATTTCCATGGTTTGAGAACACAGAGATTGTAAGTGACTTGTTATTATTATCTTTACTGTTTGGATTTATGATATTTTATTATTGTGTGACTAAAAAGAGTATTTCTATATATTATTATGCTAAAGATTTAAATAATCGTCATGCCTCTTACAATCTTTTTAAGCCTAGACCAAAAACGAGAGGCGTTACAATTTATAAGCCGACATATGTCTTTTAGTTATTAATTATATCTTTAGAGCTCAAACATGAAGTATATTATCCAGTCCCTTTTAACAGCACATAATAAAACTTTCAAAGCCAGTCTTTTGATATTTTAGTTTTGAATGGAGTTGGGTGTATTTGATTGCGTTTTTTTATTTGAAAGCTGAGAGACTGTTCAGTCCTAACAGGAACTCATGTTATTCAATTATTTTATGCCCCAGAAGAAGGACTATGTTTTAAGAGTACCTTCTCCAATGTCGTTATTGAAAGAGCTATCTTGCTTATAGAAAAAAAATATATTTACTTTTCTCTTACCATCTTTCACAAATTATTTAATCATTTTTTTTTTTTTTAATAGAGTACCTCTAACGTGGTTAGAGCCTGTATTTGCTTTTGTCACTTTGTTGCTTGTTATGTTTTAGTATATGTGAGTGTTAGTTATTTTTATTCCACCTTATGTTGCAGTTTCTTTTTTCAAGTTTCGTTCCATTCTATGTCTTTATTTACAACTCTGATTTCAGCCATCAAGAGAATACACATTCTCTATAGTATACACTTATATTTTATTGTTGCCAAATAACACAAAATAGAAGGACTTGGATATAAATTGCACAGCCACAACACAATAGCTAAATACATTCTTTGTAAAAGTAAGTGTATCATGTATTAGTGTTATCAATCGCACGGACAATCATTTTTCCGTTCCATACATCGTTGGAGTGGAACTGAGTGTAATGGTCAAGATAATACGTCACCCGTTTCTAGTGGGGGCTGGGGGGGACGTTCATATTTGTCAAAATGCCGTCGAGAAATTGGGACGGGACATAGAAATAAGTATGTTATGATTTAGTCCAGGATGGATATTGTTTAGTGATCTTAGTTTGCTTACCGTCCCCGTCAACAGCTGCCACCAATGATATTTGATACAATAGATATGCCATTAATGAAAAGTGAAACAAATTACCCAAATTGGGTGAACCAGCAGTAAGTCACGTGTCAGTAAAATGTAACTAATGTGACGTGTACTTTTGAAGATTAAGTAAAAAAGTATGTAAAGTATTTAGAAAATGCAGAAAGTACTGTACAAAAGTAAATAATAAGGAATGTATATCATACCTTAACTATATATGAGAATATATTTTCATAACCTAAGTCACAATTTTTGGTGCGCATTAGTAGGGTTATATATCTATGGTTTATAATATATCATTGGCTGCCACCCTTTTACCGGTTACAGTACGTAGTACTCTTAATGCTAGTATGTATTCAATATTGTTTACACATTTCTGCTTAGTAGCATAATATCTGATACTGTGGTAGATTCTTGGTTGCAATAGAAACCTCCTTTTTTATACTCACGGGTACCTTAAAATGTGGAGTTGGCCAACGAGTTGGGGTGTTGCCCAACCAGGGTATGGGAATTCTTACCCATCGAGACCCCCTCGACTGTCGCATTTAGAGGGGATGGAGCTGGAGTTTTTGGGAACTGAGTCAGGTTTACCTCAGTGCCTTGAATTTGAGGCCGTTGGGGGTGCATTATAGACCCCCGGACTCTGTCGCAGTGCTCACGAATATGGTGGTCGCAACTCCGCCGCCATCCTCCTCTGAGTCGCCACGTACCTTATAGACGTCTAGGGCCTACAGTCCAAACGTCCAGCGACTTAGAAGGCTCATAGGCAGGCATTAGAAACCTACTTAGTTAACCTGTGCTTACCTGAAGGCTTTTAAATCTTTTTTGGATTATAGATAAAGAAAAATATATTTTTAGTAGGTCTAAAAAAAGTCAACACTTATTACATTACCATCTCTATTCTTGTCTTTATCATAATAAAAAAAACGGACCCTGATTTGCAAATTTATTTCATCAGGAACCACCCTCCTATCTCTCAAACATCTTATTTACATAATTAAGAGCTGTCCATATTTTAATTTGATTTTATTCTTAGAATTTATAACATGAAACTCTATTATTGCTGTTTAATTTGTATTGGGTTTCTATATACTTGTTTGCCTCGGTTTTAATAAAGGGAACGTAAATTAAACTCAATTTAAAGCAGGAAAATAACAAAACAAAACCTTTCGTTTCGTGAAGCTGTAGGTAGTATCAATCACTAACAACAAAGAATTAATAATTATGTGTATACTTAAAAGAGATAGGTATAGCAAAATAATTATTAATACAAAAATAATTATAAAATAAATTATATTTTTTTATAAATAACTCGATCGTATCCTTTTTGACTATACTCTTATATAGACATTAATTTACAGCATCTTGGAGTTTTCAGAAGCACAGGCTATGCTGCATAATATGACAGCTATACTTGGGTAGTCGCTGTTGTTGTTTTTTAGGTATTTTGCTTTAATTAAATATACGTTTAGATAGCATGTTCGATGTTCAAACACTTGACAATATCAGGTACACCATAACATCAAATTGGTTGACTTGGTTGTTTAGTGTCACTTGAAATGTACCGATGGTTTGTGCTCACAAAAAAAAACATTATGCCGAATTGTGTAATCAAATCGTGAAAATATTAACTAAGTAAAATTAATAAAGATCCTAACTTAATTTTCCATTGATAAGTCTTAAGATTTTGTGAAGGATTATTATAAAAACTCGACAATTTGTACATTGTCCGACTAGACTGGTGTTGCTAGGTAATAATGGGGAATATAAATCTTAAGTCTGGGGTAATTTTTCTTTTAACAAAAATGAATTCAATTAAACGTAATACGTAGACAGTGACCAAAACTTTAAATAAATCAATTAAAATAATTTTAATTTTTTTTTTTTGATAAATTAATTACTTTTATTAGGTAAGTACTTAATTAGAAGTATATTTTTTCTTCCTGGTCATGGGGCAAATAAGACGTTCACCTGATCGTAAGGGACACGCCATTTAATTTAATTTAATATTTATTTTATTTATTTTATAATTTTTGTACACACAATAAAATTACAGGAAAACGGAAATATAGGAAAGAACTGACCTATCACAATTGTAAAAATACTGTCACAAAGTGGTTGAAATCTTTAACTTACGAGGAAACAGAAAAAAATCTTGACTAAACACACGCAGGCGTAAACAAACACTCATGCAACACACACGCAAAAAAACACACACACATACACACACCCATACACACACACACACCTTACACACCTACACACTTATTTATCATATTACACCGCTTTATAAGCAATATCCACTAATTTAATTTATTGATGTAAACAAAAAAATGCACTTTTTTATTTACCTACTTTTGTATTGTATTTATAGTACAAGTGTTTAGTAGATTCTAAGAAAGAGCGGGGCTCTCCTAATACAGGTTTTTCAAACTTAAAAGGAGAGTCCCAACCCCTGTAAAAATGCACTAACTTATATTGTAAATAAAGAATTTTTGATTTTTGATTTTTTTTGATTCCATTCTATTCCATTCTATTCCATTCTATTCCATTCTATTCCATTCTATTCCATTCTATTCCATTCTATTCCATTCTATTCCATTCTATTCCATTCTATTCCATTCTATTCCATTCTATTCCATTCTATTCTATTCTATTTACACAGTATATATCAATGCATAGCTCACAACGCTATCGCTATTTATGGGAAAAATATTTATAACTGGAGATCCCCAAATACGCACACCACCACAGATGACGCGAGTGTACAACGAGGCCTGCACGCACACAGGAATTATGAGGCTGCGATGCTCAGTAACGTAACGTTACAAGACTAATAGGTATCTAGGTATAGGTATAGGTATATATAATCAAATGTATTTTGTATAATCACCAAATATCAATATTACGATTGGTATTAGTATTATAGATATTTAGAATCATAACTAGCTGACCCGCGCAGCTCCACCCGCGCTTTTTTACGTTGACACCCATTTTTTTTCCTTCTAAACCACCCTAGCAATAAAGCGAACAAAACAAATCTTATTTAATTCGGTCAAGTCGTTCCTGAGATTTAGCGAGACCAACGGATAGCTATTTATTTTTAATCAATAGAAAATTATATTTATAAAAAAAAAAAACATTTATTTGCAAAAATTTATGTCAGATTATTTTCAGGATGTGAATTCTATTTTGTATTTACTAGCTGTACCCGCAGTTTCGCAGTAATTCCCGTGTTATGGTACTCAAAAAAATCAAATGTTAGCGATGCTAAGGGAACAACTTGGTGCTTGGCAAACCCTAACCTTGACTCCGTTCAACTAGATCGAACTCGATCCAACTCGGGACAACATGGTCTATTTTTTTTTTTGTTTTTTCGGGATAATCTTTCAAAAGGTCGGTCGTGGAGCGCCATTCAGGTTATGTGGGATTCTTACCCATTAACACCCTACCGGACCTAGGTTCTTTGGTGGGATCTTCATCACCAGGTACCCTTCAGTGCCTTACCTTGAGCATGCTAATAGGTGGCACATTATGGTCCCCGAGATCCTGCCACAGTTCTCCCGGGGCCAGGGGTCACAAACCTGTCGGCATCTACGGTCGACACGGCGACATTATTTTATTACAGTGAGGTTTACAATATCGCAACACGAAATTAGGCATATTTCCTTCGCAAATATTTTTGTCGGTACACATGTAACAAGTTTGGCGATGAAAATTTTGCTAGTTTTCCTAAATAGTTAAATATCTTTGGAAAAAAATCTAGCCGTTATAAGAAGGTATTTTTCATCTCTACTAGGCACATATGACCTCAATAAGCAGTCTCAAAAAATAGCTATCACATATAGATATTAGGAGGATGTTAGACGCATCTGGCCTAAGGATATAAATCAGTACAAGTACTATAGAATTCTTAATTCAAGTACCACACACACAGCAGCAGCAGCAGTAGTACATGTAGCCACGAGTAAGAACATCAAAATCCATAAATGTCAGGTACGCGTCAATAGGTACTATACCGTCAGCTGGATTTATCGACATTTGCACTTGTGACAGATCCAACCCATCACTACTTATCACTTATTATATCAATATAATATAAAGGAGCCAGAAATTATACACTTGAGAATTGAATCACAGTAATTTTAATTATACGTATTACAATAATTCCACCGTTCTAATTATGATATATTAATGCCAAGCCTATCCACGAGCACCGCTTTTTATACCGCCGGCTTTGCGCTCCCACCACACCTCTCCTCTCCTCTCCACTCAGCTCGCTCCCCACTCGGCTCGCTCCCCACTCCAACCTCCGACACCTCTCCTCGTTACAGTCGGCCATCCTGTAACAATTGCACCGCAATTGGTGCACAAAAAATACACAATTAGCTCTCCAATAGATCAATTAAGTCATCCCTAGTCACAATTTCCTCATCACTACTAGTCTCACTACAAGAGGGGACACTGCGGTAAGGCCTTAATGAATCTGCAGCAACTATGCCTGTAAACTTTTTATATCCCCGCATGCCTTTTATACTCCTTATTTCATACCTCCCATTATTGAGTACTTTTACAATTATATAGGGCCCTGAATACAAGTCTCTTAACTTAGTGTTAACATTCTTGACTTCTCCCCCTGTGGCAGATTGTTTCCATAAAACTAAATCACCCCTACTAAAATGTCTTTCAGGCTTATGCCTTTTACCATAATTTTGCTTCATAATTTCTGCCTTACTGCGAGACCTATCAGATGCAATTGTACGCTTTTCTACTACATGTGTAATATCTGTACTACCTTCAAGGTTTGGGAGTAGCCTACCCCTGTGACTAAACATGAGCTCATAGGGATGAAAACCTACAGTTTCATTTACCGTATTATTAATACCCCAGACCACATCTGGTAAGCACTCTGTCCACATATTTGGATCAATATTACGTGTACGCATTGCATCTAGTAAAGTTCGGTTGCTACGTTCGACTTGACCATTTGCTCTTGGACATGCAATTGCATTTAAGGTATGGTGAATTTGATGTTTATGAGTAAACTCTTTGAATATTCTACTAGTAAAAGCTAAATTCCTATCAGACACTATTCTATTCGGGTAACCAAATAAACTAAATATGTCTCTCAAAACTTCTAAAGTCTCAATAGAATTAATAGTTTTAGTGGGCCTAGCAATTACAAATTTAGAAAACGCGTCTACTAACACAAGTATGTACTGGTGACCCTTTTTAGTTCTACTAAATGGTCCTAAGTGATCTATATGCACCATGTTCATAGGTAAGTTTGGTTTTGGAATAGGATGAAGCTCACCGGAGGGTTTCCCATACTCTCCTTTACCATACGCACATTCTAGACAAGAACTGACATATTTCTTTATAAAACGAGTCATTTTCGGAAACCAATAATCAGATTTAATTACCTCATCGCAGCGCTTTAAGCCTATATGACCTATTTGATCATGAAATTTTTGCATTAATTTCCAACGAGCAAACGATGGCACAACTAATTTATCACCGCGTAAAGTTTTCCTATAAAGTCTATTATTTTTAATCACATAATTATTAGATATATCACTACACGCATTACCACTTAACAATTGATTTATAATATTTTTTAGTTTATCGTCCTGAATTTGAACTGTCATAAACCAGTCGTCACTAGAAATTCTATTGACATTGACAGTTTCGATAATGTTTTTTGACATTTCGTCGGAGGTGATAGTACCTTCACCAGAGAGAAAATTCGGATTTCGGCTCAATGCATCGACGTGCTTCATTTTATGTCCAGCTCGATATTCCACTTTAATATCGAACTCCTGTATTGTCAACCACCAACGTGCTATCCTAGGGATCAAATCCTTTTTCTCTAGTGTATAACGAACCGCCGTGCAATCAGTTACGATTTTGGTGGTTTTACCTAAAATGTACACCCTAAAACGCTTTAATGATTCTACAACCGCCAGGGTCTCTAATTCATAACTATGATACATTGATTCTTCACGTGAAGTTACTCTACTATAATAAAACACGGGCTTCAGCTGTCCATTTTCCTGAATCTGCATCAAAATACCGGCTAGACCAATTTTACTGGCATCTGTATGAATTTCACAAGGTACATTTGGGTCAAATAAAGCGAGAACCGGACGAGAACAAAGCTTAGCCTTAAGGATTTGGAAACTTTGTTCCTGTTCCTTACCCCAAATCCAATCAGAATTTTTCTTTGTAAGATTCGTTAGAGGCCTGGCTATAGTAGCAAACTGTGCAACATACTTTCGAAAATAACTACATAAGCCTAAAAATTGACGCAGTTCGTATAAATTTCTGGGAGTTTTGAAATTAACCACAGCTTCAACTTTATGGTTACCGGGTCGTATACCATTAGCATTTATATCGTGTCCTAAAAACGATACTTCAGATTTTAAGAACGAACATTTTTTTATGTTAAGTTTTAAATTGGCGTTTCTTATCTGGGCCAGCACATCTTCTAACAATAACAACCCGTCACTAATATTGACGGTAGACAGTAAAATATCGTCCATAAAAGCTACCACTTCGTCACTACCCACCATTTTTAACAATTTTTGAATTACCCGCATAAATACTGATGGCGCGTTGGCTAGACCAAATGGAACTCTTAAGTATTCATAATGACCATCCGGTGTAACAAACGCTGTTTTGTCTATAGAGTCTGGACTAAGTTTGATATTATGATAGCCAGCAAATAAATCTAAAGTCGTAAAAACACTTTTTTGCTAATTTGGATAATTGATCGTCTATATGGGGCAAGGGAAATCTTTCTTTTACAGTTATTGCATTGAGGGCTCTATAATCCACACACAGCCTATAATCCCCATTCTTTTTTCGAACTAGTATTACAGGAGAAGCGTACTGAGATGCAGATTCTCTAATAATATTACTTTCTAACATTTCTTCTATTTTTTGAGCAACTACCTCCCTTTCTGAATGCGCTAGCCTGTACGGTTTTCTATTGACGGGTTTATCAGTAGTAAGCTTAATGTGCATTTCGCCTAAATCTGTATTACCTATATCTTTGGTTGAACTGGCAAAGCAATCTGAATAGGACGATAATAATGTATGAAATTGCTGTATCTCACTTGGGCTCATGTATCCTACATCTATATCACCTAATTTAAAACTATTCACATGACATAAATCTTGTTTATCCACAACTCCACTCCTCAAAATTATAGAATTCGCACTAACCTTCGGTAAAATCGCACACTGCTCAGCACGAGTGATGGTGTCGCCCTTCTTCCACTGCAATGGCACCTCACCGATGTTGCAGACTCTCAGGTAGCCAGCGCCATCGTGAAGAACCGAACTGGCGATAGCATATTGTGTTGCGCCGATGCTGTGCTGGCGTGGCTTCGTGCACAGCTCGCCAGCTGGAGCTCCCTCCACCACCACCTTCACTAAGCTGTCTCCTATTGGAATCTCGGTGTCGGCTTCAATCTGCACACTTAAACGGCTCGTTTCTTCAATCAAATCAATTGAATTAAGTGGGTTATTAAATGCCATAATTAGTTTTGCACCATCCTTTGTTACTGTTAAAGATACCATTTCGTCGTTAATGACGGGTTGACCGATAATTAAGACGACATCTCCTAAATCAATATTTGTTGTTACTGCTGTGGTATGTATTTTCACGTCGTCTACGTAAAGATCAAATTCGACGATACCCAACGCTGGCACAGAGCTTCCTGCGAATCCTCTCAATATTGTATTACTTGGTTTGATTGGAAGGTTGATGGCCCGTGCAGCAGCATCAGCCATAACATTTAGTTCGCTACCCGTGTCAAGATATCCTTTCACAAATGTGTTATTGACTTTAGCTATTTTCCTGTAGGTGTCATTCAAGTTAGATAAAATTTGTACCTTCTTTATTTGTTCAGTGTTTGACGTACAAATATTAGCCAGATGCCCTATTTTGCCACATCGGAAGCATTTGCGTTTATCGGGTTGTCTACAATTAGGGGCCACGTGGCCAGTCTCACGGCATCGATAGCAAACGGGTGGTTTCCGAACATTATCCTTGTCAAAGGTACCGCTAGCACTAGCAATATCTCTCGAGGTATTAGGTAGCTTCGTATGACCAGTACGAGTTATGGAGGTAGTTTGATAATTATCGAATGCTGACAAAAAACCTTCATATAGTTCATCTGGGCTGGCACACTGAAAAGCCTGCGCATTAGCTTGAAGTTCAATTGGCAACCCACGGATTATACATGAAACAGCTGCCTGATCACTAAGCTTACATCTATAGCACATTGATAATTTTTCTTGAAAATATTGGGTCATAGTTTCAGTATGGGACTTTTTCCTAGCCATTAGCTCATCTAATAAAGTAGCATAATCATGATAACGAGGAAAGGCTTTGCTTTAACAAAGAGGTCCATTCCTCCCAACTGTGATCGTATGAATCTAAACGGTTATACCAGATACGCGCCTGTCCTTGTAATTTTGATTGTAAATTAAATGATTTTATCTCATTACTCCATTGATAAATCTCGCCAAGTTGATCGATCTTTCGAATCCAACTTTTAACATTCATGTCCCGATTTTCGGGATCGAAATCGGGTATCAATTTAGCAGTATTCATTAACATTTTTGAATTTAATTCCTTACTACCCTCATTATGAATAACAGTTTTCATTGCTTTAAATACTTCATGATCAATTATAGATTTTAATTGAGTCTGTGAAAGAGTTAATTTGTCACCACTTACTTCACAGTCCTCAAGGGCCTCGGACTTCTCTTCATTTCCAGATTCCCGAATTCTTTTGGATCGAACGTACTGCCCCGGCTTCCTTCGCTTCATTGTGTGAGATTTTGTGGACTCCTAATACCACTTCTGACTATAAAGGAGCCAGAAATTATACACTTGAGAATTGAATCACAGTAATTTTAATTATACGTATTACAATAATTCCACCGTTCTAATTATGATATATTAATGCCAAGCCTATCCACGAGCACCGCTTTTTATACCGCCGGCTTTGCGCTCCCACCACACCTCTCCTCTCCTCTCCACTCAGCTCGCTCCCCACTCGGCTCGCTCCCCACTCCAACCTCCGACACCTCTCCTCGTTACAATAACTCTTATAATATAACTTTAAACAGTTCAATTCCTGCCTCATAGAGGAAAATATGCCTACGCTTTGTTTAAGGGGACCATATACAAACGCGTACTCTATTCTTAATATATAAACTCTAAGCATCTGGCCAAATACAAATTATAATGTGTCATTCTAATGCAATTTCCGACGGATGCGTATGAATCGTTTCACTTTGTGAGGGATACAAGAACGGTACAAATAAGGAAGGAAGGCCTTGCATCATTCTAAGTTATGGCCATCATTTTTCATCCCACAACAGTGCGTCGTCGCCGCTATGAGATATCTTGCTCCTTTTTAATGTACCTGTTCTTATAGATCTAAGGGTAAGAATGTACATTGTTCACCCGTGACCCATTACATACCCATTACCAAGGCAGCTGTAGTTTGAGTACACGAGTTAAGAGTCGCACTTGCACCCGAGTGTGACACAGTGGTTTTACACCTGATGCGAAGAATTTTTTTTAGGTAATATTATAAAGAGGTTATAATAATAATAACACGTGGGACATTGATAAGGCAATCATTGTACCCACAGTCGTTTCCGCCCATGGCCTAATGGCCAAGAGCCTCGATAAACACCTCAAGAGGCTCGCGTTAGACGGCTGGATCAAGGGCCAGATTATGCAGAAGGCAGTGCTCCTGGAGAAGGCACGCATTGTGAGGAAGTTCCTCTCTCTGGAGCCTTAACCACCGTTTGCTAGGACCCTGTTCCCGCAGCCGGTTGGAAGGTGTTGTTTATATTTTTAAATGTATTTATTTTTTATAGATATTTATATTTGAATAATAACTTTTATTTCAGGCTGCATAGGCCCATAGATAAATACCTTAAACTAACATACATATTAAATACAATATAAAAGTTATACCCTGGTTTGGTCCCGTCGGGGCGACGCCGCGCTTATGCCGACGTTATGTTTGTGAGTTTGTATGTACCGGGTAATCTCCAATACTACTGATCCAATTTTAATCTTTCACTGTTAGAAAGGTATATTATCCTTGACTGCTAGAGTAATTTTTATTTTAGTAAATTAAATAAGTAATGAAAAAAAAATAGAACGCGGGCGAAGCTGCGAGTATATAAGCTTGTTAAAGATTAAAGACAAATTCTTTAATTGAACTTTGTATTATATTTATGACACTTTAGAAAATTCTTTGTCCTTTCCATCCCTTCAATTCTCCATTAGTTAATATTATTATTTACATAGAAATTATTGTTAATTAGATATACGCATAAGTCATTAGATAATATTATTTTGTTTACACCATTTGTGTAATCCCATTAGTGAATATTATTGATAAGCACTCATGTACCATAAATAATGCTGTATTTCAAATAGTTACAATCATTGTACCTTAAAGACAACACCTATTTTGAATAAAATATTATTTTTAAATCGGTTCTTGCCTGCGCCACGTAACACAATTTCAGTAATAATCCACAGAAAAAGCAAGTGGCTAGTAGGTATCATATTGCAAACTTGGATATAAACATAAAATACTATTGTCTTAAGTTACCTAAATTGATCTCTACTCTTATTCTTTGACATTGATGTAATACGGAAGAACATCTTAATCTCAAAAGGCACCGAATAAAAGTGTTCATTCGCAAGTCTGAGTCGGATTCACGCAGGTAAGTACTTTCTTTGGACGAAAAATTAGTCTGCTATACATCAAACACCTCAGGTAGCAAAAAAACAAACCAAATTCAATCTGCATAACTGTTGTCATTGACATTTTTAATTAAGTGAAAATAAAATGTAATACCTAATATTACTTTACTTGATATAGAAGTTTTACTTTGAAATTTCATTCACGACCCTTTAGCCCCTATTTTTCATTAATCAAATAAAAAAACGGTAACCTTCTGAAAGCAAAAAATATTTGTTTTCCATTTGCGATAAGGTTGGGTAAGCAATGTTTTAAACTATTGAAAATTTAAAATCGAGATTATCAGTAGTTGCTGAAATATATCGCTTTGACGAACACATAGACGAAATCTCTGTATAAACCCTCTTTTTACATTTTAGCCACGGAACCCGAAAAGCAAATCAAATCAAATCATCTTTATTAGTTAGCATAATATCTTCTGTACGGCGCGCGTCCGAATAACCGACTGATTGTCTATTTATTACATTATTCGTGGGAATCACATAGAAAGGTCATTGTTTTATAACTATTGTGTTCATTATAATTATAATCTAGTGAAAAATAATGATTATTATTATTCTTTATTATGTACACGATATATAAAAGAAAAATACAAAAATATCAACATAACAAAAAATAACATATAGGCATATAGGGCGAACTTAACACGCGAGTTCTCATCCAGCAAACCCAAAGTGAGCATGAGACAAAATGAATACTGGTAAAGCCAAGTGTACTCGTACTCGGCCGTCCGGCCGGTTCCTGTGTTTCGTTAGCACGCGCCAGTGACGCCGCCTGACGTCCACTCGCGGTACTTGCCTCTGAGCAAGCCAGCCTTCTTGGTTCTTCCATATCCCGAAATATAAATAAGAAAGAAAATAAAAGTACTTAAATTTTAAGATTAATTAATTTTGATGATTAATATGAGGGCACAATAAAAATAGTTAAATTGGTAGGTATGCCTTTATTATGTGATAAAATATAATTGCAAATAATGATGATAAAGTTAGTATATAAAGAAAAATACGTATAAGAAAATATATTATTTAAGCTGCAAGTAATCTGTTAAGGTAAGTATAGTTTTTCATTTAACCTTTATTGACTTTACGACACTACTCTACAGTGACAGTTTTAGAAAACATGCACTGGTGTCATACAAGATCCGAATAACAACTACGGCTATCACTTTCTGAGCACTTTCTTTCTTATTTTTTCGTTGTTTGTGGTTAGGTGCCCACACAGCATTATTATATAACGTTATATAACATGGTATTACATTTTATAACAGCGTGTAACATTTTGCCACCACATGTTAAAAATGTTATACGTTATAAAATCTTTTTTTTTTAAATTGAACCGACTTCAATATCACTGAAAAGTATAAAATAATTTAAATATTATTGAAGTTGGTGTTAGCTTACCGGCTGTGTATATTTGGCACCAACTTCAATAATATTTAAATTATTTTATACTTTTCAGTGATATTGAAGTCGGTTCAATTTTTTTTTTAAAAGTATTTATTTTAAACTTTTTAGTGATATTTTCATATATAAAGATTGAACCATCGAAGACCGTAAAATGATCTAGGTAGGTTATGATCACATTATCGTCAACATAGTTTTACATAATTCATGTTTCTTCAGAAAAAAATATCCGGTCGTAATGAAACTTGCATGAAATCATCATAGTAGTTTACTCTCTCGAATAAAAAAAGAATCATCGAAATCGGTTCATAATTGTCAGAGAAATGTAATGGAGAACATCAGTTTTATGGTTTTTACCAGATAAATTCCTCCTCATCGTTCATGGTCCTCCAGGAAGTTCTTATCCGGTTGTGATAAATTTCATACAGATTCATTACAGTGGTTTCTTCTTTCGAACAAAAAAGAATCATTGAAATTGGTAAATATTTGCCAGAGTTATGACCATTTTTGTCCTTAAAAAGCGACATAAAGTCATCTATATAGGCTTTCCTGCAAGTTTCCTGCGCAGTCACCATCATTGTTTTTTCAGGAACTACTTATACGGAAGCAATAATTTTTTTATGGGACCCAACTAACGGATTAAAGAACGGATGGAAGAAAGATTTTTGCAAATCGGTTCATAATTGCCAGAGTTATGCGCGAAAATACATAGAAAAAAAAAATTTTGTTTTTCATTTATTTATCGTTTAAATAATACATATAATATGCTGTTAGCTTATTATAGCATTAAAAACCACGGAGGTTTATACAGGCTATGCTATAACGGCTTACATTGAGACTTAATCAACATTTATTAGTTAATATAAGTAGGTATTAATCTAGGTTAACTAACAGGTTACAAAAAATAAATGAAGTTGCAGAGTTAATGGATTGAAGGGTAAATGCATTTGTGAACTCAATATCAATTACCAATTTATATAAAAAAGGAGGAGGTTCTCAATTCGTCTGTATTTATATATACAGACGAATTGAGAACCTCCTCCTTTTTTTGAAGTCGGTTAAAAATACACCCACATTGGTTCAACTCGTTGTATAACATCTTATAACATTCTGTTACCATTACTTTGGGTCTGCTTTTCGAAGAAACTGGTAGTAGACCAACTAAAAAAGTTATAATTTTTATATCATGTTGTTATTAGTTATACGTATAACATTTTGTTACTTAGCATAACTAATAATTTATAACAAAATTACTGAATACTTCAGCACCCGTACAAGCAACAATACAGGTAGAAAAACAAAATAATTCCCCTATTGAGGATATTTAATGTGCCAATAATTAGATAGGTACGTCTTTATCTAAATACAATTTTTTTGTAAAAGATATTAACTAAATTACTAGTTTTTTTTAAATTGAAATATGATATTTTAATGGTTTTATTGGTTGGTTGGTTTTTATTGGTTTTCCCATAAAACGGACTTTTATTCCTATTCCTTCACTGTTCATGCCGACCGTCTATGGAATTCTCTTCCATCTGATATACGTCGGTCGGTAAATGTCACAGTTTTCAAAAGACCTAGCTTTCTTTATCATGACATTTTGTTATATATTATTATGCATAGTATTTATCTTCTATAGTATATTAGTGTATATTCTATAGTATTAGTAATTTTACTTATTAGTATGTAATCATGTTTACTATATTATGTATATATCTGTGTATGTATTTTATTTAAATAATGTATTTAAATTAATTATTTTGTTAGTTATTTATATTTTATAAACACACTACGTCCCATTTTTTTTTTCAACTTTCCACTCGGAGGCCTGCTGGAAAAAAAATCTTTAGAAATAAGCTGTGCCTTTGTACTACTTTCCCATATTTCCGTTTTTCCTGTAATATTATTGTGTGTACAAAAATTATAAAATAAATAAATAAATACTGCATCATCAGCAGCCAAAACACATCAACTACTAATTATTCCCACGCTTCGCAGGCCTCTTGGGGAGCGCAGTACAGACAGTAGGTAATCCAATAGAAAGACGCTGCTGCCCGTCTTCTTGTTTTTCCTTAGTTGCCTCTTATAAACACTCAAGGAGAGGTAATAGCTGTTGTTACTTGGACACCCCACGGACTTATTAGTCATAATTATGTAAGCCACGGATCATACACTTACGCTGTGACATTGTGTTATTCTTCCTTCTAATAAATTACAATTAAAAAAAAATCACTTCACCTGTCCAGGTGGTGGTAAGGTTCTCGGAGTGAAATAATAATTATATAAACAAGGTTTTTGATTTACAGAACTATGATGAAAGTAAAACTATACAGTCAAAGTAACTCACTAGTAAAAGCAGCTGCTGTTCAATGCTTAGAAGAATATGCTTCAAAACTAAATTGGATGCAGAGTGGCGAAACCATCATAGATTTGGGTTGTGGAGACGGCGACGTAACATGTTTGCTGAAGAAATATATTCGTCAATATGACAAGTTCGTGGCGTGCGATATCAGCGAAAATGTTATAGAATACGCAAAAGAGCATCATGGGCATGAAAACATTACCTTTCGAGTGTTCGACATCGTTGGAGAAATCCCGGACGATTTGCAATGCGCTTTTAGTCACGTGTTTTCGTTTCTTGTACTACACTGGATTCGAGACCAAGAGTATGTAGCATTTTTTATACGCCTAAGTGTAAATACAGTTAAATTCTGTTTTTTAGGTCTATTGCATCCAATCACTTCTCTAGTTACAAGAAAAGTGCCTTTTATATCGGAATACAGCAATGTAATATAGCTCTTATGGTAGTGTTAAAGTAATCTTACTTTTACGTGGGAGAATGACACAGATGGACACAGTTTATAGCTCCATCCTGTCTCTCGCGACATTAATACTGCTCAACAGATAGTAGTGGAGGGGTTGGCACTAGTAAAATAGATATTAATTGAAATAATTTTATAAGTAGGTACATATACCTAATAAAAACAAACCCCTTATTCTGGGACAGTCGGACAATAATATGCAGCGCGAACTTCTTAAGTAGACATAGATAGCCAAATCTGACTACGAGGAAATAGCTAAGAAACCTCAAAGGAATCACTAGAAAAAAGAAATAAAAAATAAATTGTACTCCATTTAATATTAATATATATTTTTCTTTTTTTTCATGTAGGTTACATGAAAAAAAAGAAAAAAAAATATAATACAGCCTATAGTATTCAGTTCCGGTAAATAGGGTAATGTCAATCGGAAAACAAAAGGAATTTGTTAATTCATTACAAGATGTGCTTTTTTAAATCAGCATGATCGAAATTTCCGCTACGAAAATTGATTTTTGAAACAGCAGAATAGAATTTTCATCAAAATGGGGCTTTTAATACTTTGTGTCGCTGCCGTACTCTTTGGACGTCTAGGATCCACACCACAAACGTCCATTATTTCTCAAGTCCCGTCATGTTGTTTTTATGGCTTCGTTCAATTCGTTTACAATTTACTTTAATTTCAATTTTCCAGGAAAGCCTACAAGAGTATTTACGATCTAATGAGTCCTGGTGGTGAATGCCTTACAACGTTTGCAGGAAATAATTATATCACTTACTTGTACGATGTGATCGCTCGGAATACAGATATGGTTTGGGGCTCTTCGTGGATTAAGGATACCAAAAAATTCGTCTCACAGTTCGTGCACATGCAGGTAATTTATGGCTGATAGGTTGATTTTGTGGGGTGGGGGTGCACCCGTGGGGTGCTGGGTTAGAATAGCATCCCCCTCTCTTCCTTCGGAGTCGCTGGACGCTCGGGGTGTGGGCCCTTCGAGCGTCCATTGAGTACGGCGGCGACTCCGAGGAGGACGGCGGCGGGGTTGCGACCCCCGTCCCCGTGAGTACCGTGTCAGGTTCCCGGGGGGCTACAATGCGCCCCCCGGCGGCGGGCTCAAAGGCAAGGCACTGAGGGGCCCCTGGTGCAGATCCCACCGGAGAGCCCTGGGGTCCCCCTCTCATGTGCCGATGCGACAGCCGCGGGGGTTTTAGTGGGTAAGAATCCCACATACCCCGGTCGAGCCCCACAGCTCCCGGGGATCTTTGGAAGATTTCCCCCGCGTCAAAAAAAAAAAAAAGCATCCCCCTCTCCTCTCGTTGGGTGTCGTAAGAGGCAATTTAGCAAGAACAGGAAGACGGGTAGCAGCGTCTTTCTTTTCGATTATCTTCCACTTATACTGCGGTCCTCAAGCCGCCTACCAAGCGTGGGGATAATGGCAACCCCTTCTAAGGGCTTTCACACAAAACTGCGATGCGATGCGATGCGATGCGACGCCGCATCGCAGGAACTCGAAAGTTCTTGCGGTGCATTAGTGCGAGCTCGCAGATATTTGTGATGCGATGCGAATTTGCAGTTATGTGTGGAGCCCTAAGCGGGAGGCCTTTGCTCAGCAGTGGCCTTCTATGGTGATGCGGTTGATTTTGTAATTTGCTACCTCTTTGTAAAGACTGCATGTAAGTTTATTAATAAAAATACCAGCAGTAATTATAAAATCTGCTTTATATATGCAATATAAACTTGCCCAATTATATAAAGGTTGTTCTTTATCTCTCTTCAGAATTGTCCGTCGCAGAGGTCATTTTTTACCACAGCAGTCCATCTTGTGATTAATTAAGACATTAAAAGTACGAACGAATTAATTTAATATTGTTTCAGAACATAGAAAAATATATGCATGAGATGCTAAGAAAGATAGGATACGTCAACATAGATGTGCAATGTAAGAAGACTGTCCACAACTTTGATAACATCGATGTTTTAAAAAGTGAGTAATATTATTATCTGTGAATGATCATTGCTACAAAAAAAAATGCGCATCGGGTTTTCAATTTAGGGCCCAGTGCTTTTTAAACAATCGTGGCACTAAGTTGCCTGCTATTTCTTATATCTTTTTCTTTTCATTCGTGTGATGGAACGATTGGTCAATCAACTAGATTTTCTAGTACCTACTGATTGTCCAGGTTGCGTCTGCTAAATAAACCGTACCTTATATTTCTTCGCCATTCGAGGAGGCTGTTTTGTTCCGCGCTTCCCATGTCATGTCATGCCTTTATGCGACCTATTGACGAGACGAAGCAAGCCGATTGCCTAATAGTAAGCGGCACGCCTGTCTATAGACCCTTGCATTGGATTACTGCTCGTCACCCGAATCTAATTCATAATGTATTGTGGCTATTTTCTTATATAAAATAATAATATCTTGGGACAATCCGAAACACACGGTCATCCGATCCCAAACTAGACAGAGCCCGTACTATGCAAAACAGACAACTGATACTAATACTTGTATACATTTTTATTTTATTTTATATTCATTTATGGTTATATACATTTTAAATACATACGTAAATAGATAAATAACACCCAGACACTTGGTAGGAATCGAACCCACGACTAATCAGCAGCCAGGGTCTAACCATTAGACCAACGGATCCGTTATATAAGGACTGGAGCCTGAGAAGGTTTTTCCGCCCGTTTATAATATAGGTCTCTTCAAGGCTAGAGTGAATAGGTTTTAAATAAACTAGTATGCTTAAGCATCCCCGATTACGTTCCTGCTTTCCGTCAGATGAAACTCCAGTCAAGTATTGGATTAGATTGAGTAAATATGTTTTTTTTTTTTAGATTTCGTGAAATCCGTAGAACCGTACGAAATGCCCGATGACGTGTTTGAGGAATTCTTTAAAGATTTTATGTTGGTGGGAGAAGATATGAATATTTTTGATAAATCAAGAACTGATGGCGACAAAATTAAGATTGATTATGATTTGTTTGTTGTACACGCTCGTAAGCCGAACTAGTGCGATAATTTTAGCTCTTAAGGCTTTGAAGTAGTAAGGCAAAAACAAGCCCTCACAAATTCTTCATGCCTTTTCGAGGAAATCAAATCAGCCTCTACACGTACGAAATTATCATCCTGCTTTTATTTTTACATACAAAGACTTATAGTTTGTCAGAGACGAAGAAGCGTATTTTCATCTTATGTGTGTACATTCGTTGTAACTAACAAACATAATTAAACAAACTTGTCCATGTATGATACTAGAAAAAGTATTAGATTTGAATGAAAAATAAAATTTTACCTTATGAAATTCCAATAAAGATATAAAACATATAAAAAAATAACTTTTAATATAGTTGTTTATACCTTGTAATACCTATTCACCGCAGATGTATTTTCCTACTTTGATAAAATCTGCTCTAAGTAAATTATTTTAAGCCAGACCGGCTTAAAATTAAGTCGAATGACGTAATAAACCGTCATCAAGACGTCCGTTCTGGTCAGTCACAACAGCTAATCTGAAGTTATATTCTATACTTTTTGGTTGTACTCGTATATACTGGTAAACACTGGAACGCACTTCGACCCATTTAGATTAATTGTGCATGCCGTAACTCTGTTGTTGACGGATCGAAGAGTTACGCCACGATTACGCCAGCTTAGAGCTGTGAATAATCATCTGGAGTAGGATAGGCTACTTCCAGACGATTCCACCTACGTGTGGCAAGAGCGTCGTAGCTGTACAATATTTGTAACATTGACTCTTTTTCACCTTCACAAAATCTGCAAATATCTACAGTAGTTACCCCATTATGCGTAGGTGCTCGATGGTACCAAAGTGTCCAGTAAGTGCACTCATTAGGTGTCTTATTTTTTAGTAATTAATCCCAGTATTTCTTCAGGGAATTCAGGGATGATGTCTTGGTCCGATCCATATTGTTACAGACTTCCGGCCTCTGCTCAACTTTGTGGTGCACCTACATAATTATATATCGATTATATTTGTGATTTAATTTGTTGTATATTTTTAAATTATTTTGATTTGTGTTTAAATACTTGTAACTGCCTACTTAATAAAATATAATTATGTCGCCGTCCGCTTGACAGCTTCCGGCGTAACGAAATCTATACTTATAATAAAACTGTAACAGGTCCAATTCTGTACATTGAAGATATTTTGAAAATTATATTTGGAGGGCATTCTATAACCGATACTGAGGCCGAAAATGTATTTTTTTTAAATTTGTCTGTCTGTCTGTCTGTCTGTCAGTCTGTCTGTCTGTATCACGGCTGCGCATCACGCCGAAACTACTGAATGGATTCAAATGAAATTTGGCATGATTTGAGATCTTACTACGAGGTAGGACATAGGATACTTTTTATCCCGTAATCTAACACGGTTCTTTTGGGAGAGGGGATTGAAGTCAAAATGGGTACTTGGTTATACGCTTGGTCCGATTTTATCAATTTTTCTTCATAATTATAATAAATATTAGTAAGGGAACACTCATAGAGAGTTGTTATCAAGGTTTTGTAATCGATCGGGTTAAGCAACGTTAGGTAAGGTCATTAAATAGATGGGTGACCGTTTAACGCCATTTGAACTAAACGGGTCCGTGCTTCGGAGAGCAAGTAAAAAGTGGGTAACAGTTTTTAACCGACTATAAAAAGGAGGTTATGTATTCGATGCGAATGTCTGTTATTAAAAGTTTAGTTAACGTAAAAATAGCGCATGCGGAGCAGCGTGGGTCAGCTAGTACTTAATATGAGTAATATTTAAATTAGTTTCTGTTTATATGTTTATAGATTGATAATTCTCCTAATTCAATCTCCAATCTGAATAGTATTAATTAGGAATCAAACGAACTTACCTTGTGAAGTTTGATGTCTAATTATATGAGTTTATTGAACGAAGACAAGTCTGATTTACTTGCAGCAGACGGGAGATTATGCTGCCCAAGTCACAGATTTAAAGATATATATGATTATAGATATAGATATTATAAGATATATATATGTATAAATACATATTTTTAAAAATAAAATTCATTATTTTGACTCATGGCAATGGCACGCAACCGGTCGCCATCTTCATTACTTTTAGAGCTGATTTTTTTCGATACTTTTCGGGAATATTGAGGGAGAGCGGGAGTATACTTGTCTTCGTTCAATAAACTCATATAATTAGACATCAAACTTCACAAGGTAAGTTCGTTTGATTCCTAATTATACTTCGTTTATTTCACGAAGACAAGTCTGATTTACTTGCAGGATGTTTAGAGCATCGAAAATTTTTTATTAAAGATATTAAAGCGTATTGCCTAACTATATACTTAATAAATTTCTTGTTTACTTTTCATGCAAGATATACTGTTCATACTAAATACCGCGACAATGATTTTCGGTTCTGTAATGGCAGAGATATACATGTCTCTCTGCGGTATCTCTAGTTTCCAATTTTCAAACAATATAGAAAAAAAGACTCCGTCCACGTCTGTCAGTCGTATACTTTTTCTAAATCCAGACCGCGATGCGATCTCCAACCCCATTCAAAGAACCACAGTCATGTGTTGACGTGTACAAACTCTGTGTAATTTTATTTAAAACCATTTAATTAAAAATATTTATTGAAATTATTCAAGACACAATATTAGGAGTGCATAATCTCATAGAAGATAAATGAACTACAATGGAAGAGTATTTGGACCGATCTCATTCGGATTCGGAAGTGATACAAACGGAAGTAACGCCACCAAAAGTCGGTTTATCTCGTAACAAAAGGAAGAGGGAACTTGAATTTAAATCTGAATTTGAAGATTTTAAGTGGGAAATAAAAAAACTTGATTACATCCTTCTTTTCGTCACAGGAACAGGAACTCATAAAAATATTCTCTCTATACTCAGAAAGACATACAAAAAACTAACATAAACATTGAAAATTCTATAATACAACTGTCACTAAAAGAGGATGAATTCAATAAGAAAATTGAATGCCTAGAAAAGCAGATAAAAAAAGACAAAAAGTGCATAGTTATGCTGGAGGATAGGATTGAAGATCTGCAGATGGCTAGCCGCAAGGCAAATTTTGAATTAAAAAATGTGCCTAAACAAATCAATAAAACCAAAGAAAGCTTAATTGATATGACTCTTACGTTATCAAAAACTGTAGGATGCTCTCTTGTGAAATCTAATATTAAGGACAACTACAGGGTGCGTGAAAAAAAAGGCAAATCTACGAACAATGCTCCAATCATTGTGGAAACATCTTCTTCACTGTTGAAAATGGATTTACTTAAAAAATGTAAGAGCTTTAATATTAAAAATAAAACAAAATTATGTGCAAAACATCTAGGTATCCGTAATGCTGAAGAAACCCCTGTATTTGTGGCTGAACAACTAACAGCAAAAGGTTCTCGCTTATATTTCGTTGCTCGAGACCGGGCTAAAACTAGGGACTTCAAATTTTGCTGGACTGCATACGGGAAGATGTATGTTAGAAAAGATGAAAATTCCCCTATTAATCGTATTTTGAATGAAGCTCAAGTACAACATTTAAAAGCATGACTATTTATAAATTTATTTGCGGTAATTTCTAAAAATGTTAGTATTATTTTAAGTTTCTTGTTTTTGTTTCTTGATTTAATTTTATATAAACTTCTTTCTATTATTATTAACATTATAGAGTACGGGCTTATACACATTTGTATACAAAAGTCATACACATCTATTTAAAAATCACCTCATATTAAATCAGCAATTCAATATTATTACACGGACACAAAGACTCACATACACTTACACATGCAAGCATATATGCACTTCTATACAGTCTTACAAAATGCACCTTCTCTAATTATAACCGAAAAAATCTCTAAAGGCTTTAGATTAATGTATCGGCAAATCATAACATTAGACTGCAGCCTTCTTGATCAAAATTTTAATGGATAGTAATTTGAATAATCTGAATGAAATAGACACAACTAACATATCTGATGCTCTACATTGCGATATTGAGGACTTGTTGACTCATATTAATGTGCAAGAGAGCGACCTTTCTTTCGTCTGTCAAAATATAAGAAGTATTTATAGAAGTATATAGTACTAAATTTGACCCTAACTAAACTAAAATTTAATGCAGATATTTTAATTCTGACGGAATGTCGTATAAATCGTAACAAACCAATACCCCATCTCGATAATTACAATACTTTTAATACCACACACCATCTAAATCAAAATGATGGGGTGGTGGCCTATATTAAAAAATCGATTAAGTTCAAAGTTAGGGAAATTAAATTAGTACATGCCTCTTGTTTAGAAATCCTATTAGGAAATACCATTATTATTGGGATATATCGTTCGCCTTCAATTTCAAATGCTGATCTATTTATAGACTCTTTGCGTGTATATCTGGACACTAAAAAAACATATGCAAACATAATATTAACCGGCGACATTAACATTAACTTAATACCGAAGTCAACAGAGCAGAGTATTGATCGCAATAAACGATCAAGTTATCTAAACATGTTATCTGTTTATGGATTATTACCAGGCCATCAATTACCTACACGTGAAGGAAGCTGTTTGGACCATTTTTTCTTAAAACTTGACCACAAGTATACTTCAGCACAAATAGTAGTCTTGAATACATCGGTAACTGACCACTTAATGATATTTTTGAAACTCTCGCAAAAAGTCTGCAGGAATTCCACGCCATGCAAAATCAAAACCGTAATTGATTATAAAGAGGCTTTTAATAGCCTAATGCAAAAAAATCTTAGTGGATTGCTTTTTATTGATGATCCTAATTTTGTTGCTGACTACTTAATTGCTAAAATTCAAGAGTCCCTGAATGAAAACACGAAACAAATTAATATTCCTAAAAACCAACGTATTATTAAGCCATGGATCACCCCGGGGATCCTACGTTGTATTAAAAACCGAAAAAATATGCAAAAAAAACTCAGAGCTGACCCGTATAATGAAATACTAATAATTACTTTTAAACGATATCGCAATTATTGTAACAATCTCATTAAAAAGCTAAGGCGCAAATACGAAAGAAATAAATTGGCGGAATCAGTAAAGTGCAATAAAATGTTATGGAAAACTATTAAAAATATTACATATCTCTCAAAAAACAGCAATGATAATTTGGAATTATTAAATATTAAACAGTCAACTAATGACTCTGTTAATTTTATTAATGACTTTTTTGCTAATATAGGAAAAAATCTTGCAGAAACCTTTATATGAAAGCGCTAATGTGACGCCGTCACTGAGTGAGTGGGTGAGTGGGTGAGTGGGTGAGTGGGTGAGTGGGTGAGTGGGTGAGTAGGTGAGTGGGTGAGTGGGTGAGTGGGTGAGTGGGTGAGTGGGTGAGTAGGTGAGTGGGTGAGTGGGTGAGTGGGTGAGTGGGTGAGTGGGTGAGTGGGTGAGTGGGTGAGTGGGTGAGTGGATGAGTGGGTGAGTGAGTGAGTGGGTGAGTGGATGAGTGGGTGAGTGAGTGAGTGGGTGAGTGGGTGAGTGAGTGGGTGAGTGAGTGGGTGAGTGGGTGAGTGGGGGAGTGGGTGAGTGGGTGAGTGGGTGAGTGAGTGAGTGGGTGAGTGGGTGAGTGTAAGAGTCGGTGAATGGGTAAGTGGGTGAGTAGGTGAGTGGGTGAGTGGGTGAGTGGGTGAGTGGGTGAGTGGGTGAGTGGGTGAGTGGGTGAGTGGGTGAGTGGGTGAGTGGGTGAGTGGGTGAGTGGGTGAGTGGGTGAGTGGAAGAGTGGGTGAGTGGGTGAGTGACTTCGTTGACTTCGTTGACTCCGTTGACTCCGTTGACTCCGTTGACTCCGTTGACTCCGTTGACTCCGCTGACTCCGCCGACTCCGCTGACTCCGCCGACTCCGCCGACTCCGCCGACTCCGCCGACTCCGCCGACTCCGCCGACTCCGCTGACTCCGCTGACTCCGCTGACTCCGCCGACGCCGCCGACTCCGCCGACTCTGCCGACTCCGCTGACTCCGCTGACTCCGCTGACTCCGTTGACTCCGTTGACTTCGCTGACTTCGTTGCGTGGTGACGTGGACAGAGCGAGAATGAAGTTTCACTTCTTCGGCGCGGACGGACTCCACGCACGCACATTTTTTATTTTAAAGATCATGTCTAATGTGCATGTTACACCCGTACCGGTAGTTATTGGGAACGATACCTACACTAGAAGTTGTTGACCACTAAGTATGTATACTTAGGGCTACCACTATCCAGTTAAGTCATTAGGTCAGACCAATTTCGACATAGAGGTTGCCTGAAGAATCCAACTCGAACGGGTAGCGTTCGGGAAACTACGCGATATCTTCTCGTCCAAAATACCGTAGTGCCTGAAGACGAAGGTTTTTAACCAGTCTGTGTTGCCAGTGTTGACGTATGGTACTGAGCCGTGGCCCTTATCTGCTAGCCTTTTAGAGAAGCTCAGAGTCACAACAAGATATGGAGAGAGCTATGCTCGAAGATTCTTTGCTCGATAAAAATCCGAAACGAGGAGATTCGCCGAAAAACTAAAGCCAGGCCGCTTGAAGAACTGATAACCGATAGGAAAGAAAGGTTCTCGAATGGCGGCCAAGGATGGGAATACGCAGCGTAGGCAGCATTCCCACTCGAATTGTGTTCCTGAGTAAGAATCTCATATATAATAATATATCAATGAGGTAAGGAAAGGAGAAGAATTATTACCAGTTGTGGAAAAGTATATTGGTGTGACAGAGAGACGACGAAGTCACACCATAGTGCTCGTTTTTAACCTTTTAAGTACGGAACCCTAAAAAGTGTGCGGTGTGTGACCGATCGACCTACCGTTTGTTGACTTTTACGTTATTTGTGGGAATCACATTGAAAAGTAATTGTTTTATTAATGTTATGATTAGAATCTAGTGAAATAATATTGAGTAAACTGAGGGTACAATAGAAATAAAAAATAAAATCAGTCAAGTACGAGTCGGACTCGTGCACTGTGGGTTCCATAATTTCTTTGCACCTATTAAAGTTATTTAGCAGCTCAGATAAAAAAAAAACCTAACCGCAAGGCTCAATTTGTTTGTCGAGTTTTTTTTAGGATTACTAAAAAACTATACTATTTAGAAAGATCAGTTTATTTTTCCTGTAAACAGCCATAATTATTACACATTTTTCCCTCCACAAACTTCGTAGATAAGGGGGAAAGGTATTTTTTTTATCATTTTTGATTATCAGCCAAAAACTAAGTAACATAAACCAAAATAAAAATCTGTTTTGAAATATTATGTAAATGAAGTTATTTCATATGACTACTTGATATAGTAGTCTTACTTTGAAATTTTGATGACCTGTTTCCCGTTAAAAAAAAGAGAATAAAAAAACATATTTTTTTCATTTGCGATTAGGTTGGTAAGTAAGATCTAAAACCATTCCAAGTTGCAAAACGATAGCGTCAGGGCGTCCTGAAATATATAGGTTTGACAGACAGACAGACAGACGAAGTCTCATCATACGGGTTCCTTTTTAACCGACTTCAAAAAAGGAGGAGGTTCTCAATTCGTCTGTATATATATATTTTTTTTTTTTTTATGTATGTTCGCGCATAACTCTGGCAATTATTAACCGATTTGAAAAAATCTTTCTTCCATCCATTCTTCAATCCATTGATTGGGTCCCATAAAAAAATTATTGCTTAGTAATAAGTAGTTCCTAAAAAAACAAGAATGGTGACTGCGCACTGAGAGTTGCAAGAAAGCCTATATAGATGACGTTTTAGTCGCTCGGACTCGCTCGGTCGGACAAAAATGGTCATAACTCTGGCAAATATTTACCAATTTCAATGATTCTTTTTTTATTCGAAAGAAAAAACCACTGTATTGAATCTGTATGAATTTTATTACAACCGGATAAGAACTTCCTGGAGGACCATGAACGATGTGGAGGAATTTATCTGGTAAAAACCATAAAACTGATGTTCTCCATTACATTGCTCTGACCATTATGAACCGATTTCGATGATTCTTTTTTTATTCGAGAGAGTAAACTACTATGATGTTTCCATGCAAATTTCATTACGACCGGATATTATTTTCTGAAGAAACATGAATTATGTAAAACTATGTAGACGATAATGTGATCATAACCTACCTAGATAATTTTACGGTTTTCGATGGTTCAATCTTTATATATGAAAATATCACTAAAAAGGTTAATATAATCTTTTTAAAAAAAAATTGAACCGACTTCAATATCACTGAAAAGTATAAAATAATTTAAATATTATTGAAGTTGGTGCCAAATATACACAGCAGGTACGCTAACACCAACTTCAAAAATATTTAAATTATTTTATACTTTTCAGTGATATTGAAGTCGGTTCAATTTTTTTTTAAAAAGATTTTATTTACCTTTTAGGTATGGAACCCTAATACAAATTTATTATTATATATTATTTTATTATTATATATTATTTTATTATGTGATTAAATAAAATTTCTGATGTTGTCGATAAAGTGTAGTAAGTATATAAAGAAAAACACTGCATATATTACCACTTTTTACCCGCAACTAATCCGGTAAGGTAAGTCTCGTTATACATATTAACATTTTTCTTATCTTGTCAATATAGTTACAAAAAATATTCATATAGTAGTAGAAAACTGCTTAATCCGTAAGATATTCTAAGGCTGATTGGCTAATAGTTAAAGTTATGAAGAAAAATAAAGATAGACATGTTTTATGGTTTACAGAACTAAGATGAAAGTAGAATTATACAGTCAAAGTAACGCAGGGGTAAAGGCTGCTGCTGTTCAATGCTTAGAAGAATATGCTCCAAAACTAAATTGGATGCAGAGGGGTGAAACTATTATAGATTTGGGTTGTGGAGACGGCGACGTAACATGTTTGCTGAAGAAATATATTCATAATTATGACAAGTTCGTGGCGTGCGATATCAGCGAAAATGTTATAGAATACGCCAAAGAGCATCATGGTGATGAAGGGATTGCGTTTCGAGTGTTAGACATCGTTGGAGATATCCCGGACGACTTGCAAGCTGCTTTTAGTCACGTGTTTTCGTTTCTTGTATTCCACTGGATGCGAAACCAAGAGTATGTATCTTTTAAATACTATTTAGTGAAAATAAGCCCGTGTTGAACCACTTGGAATAAAAAAATAGTATTTCATGAAGTCCAAGTAGTCATACATCCATGTAAAACTGGATTAAATTAAAAAAAAATGAAAATTAAAATATCTTTATTCAGAAAAATAGATCATAGTTACAAAGTTGATGTGTTTCCACATTAGGTCACCCTGTGTTGTGGGAGTAATTTTTTTCCCAGATCAATGTAGTACTACTTGGAATAAGCCAAGAAAAACATCGTGAGGAAACCTGCTAATCTGAAAAAGCCTAACCAGCTTTCGAATGACGTGTGAATCCGTCAACCCGCATTTGGCCAGCGTGGTGGACTATGGCTTAAGCCCCTTCATCTGAGGGGAGGCTCGTGCCCTATAGTGGGACAAAAACAAGGGCTTGTGTTATTATTATTATTTTCTTAAAAAATAACTGTTCTTTACCCAAGCCGGATAGCTATCCTTATGTTATGACTTTGTTCAATTCGTATTCAGTTTATGTGACTTTGAATTTTTATTTTCCAGGAAAGCCTACAGGAATATTTTCGAACTCATGAGTGCTGGTGGTGAATGTCTTATAACGTTTGCGGGAAACAATTCAATCACTTACTTGTACGATGTGATCGCTCGGAATACAGATATGGTTTGGGGCTCTTCGTGGATTAAGGATACCAAAAAATTTGTCTCACAGTTTGTGCACATGCAGGTAAATTGAGTGTCTAAAAACCCCTATCTGGTACATATTGTACACATACATATTGTATGTATGTTACTCATTTATTAAACCACAGTACCGTTATTCGAAGCTTATAATGAGAGCGGCACTTCCGGTTTCCCGTCATATTTCTTCCTATTGGTCTACTTCACTGTGATTTGATCGGACGTGACGTCATATTGCCAGGCGGGTGGGGGTCCAGCTGTTGTAAAACACGCTCACTCCATTCGTGTTCATTGGCGTCTTGTTTCCCGTCACGGACACCCGTCCGAGGCTACAATATACAACTGTTTGTGGAATTAAAATCAAATTCTAAATCTAAATAATTCCAAAAGTATACAATGTTGAACAACAATATTTGCTACTAATAGTTGAAGCCGAACAAAATGCACGTAAGTACAAAACATTTTTAACGGTGTTTGCCGTTCGTTTTGTTTGTGTGTTCCTAATGAAATGTTTTTATACTATTAAATAGTGTGTGGTTTGAATATAGTGCAAGTAAATTGGGCTATGTTGGTCATAAATTTGTAAATAATCAATTTTCATTTAGCCCACTGACAGTAATTTGTATATTTGAAAACTTTAAAAATTATTATTTAATACTTGTGCTGAATTGATATTTTTATTAAAGTTTAATGTGGGTAAGCTTTATGTGCGAGTTTTCCAAGTGGATAAAAAGTAACGGACACATAAACATGTAATATTACAAATTGTAATCTACCTGCAGTTTAAAACATTTGCAGAACTATTTTGTAGCCAAGTCCTACGATAATATAGTCATCTACCTGCAGTTTTAAGCATTTGCAGAATTATTTTGTAGGCGAGTTCTACGATAATAATACATCTCTTACAGTTAGTTCTAAGCTTTTTTTCAGAATGGATGGTCAATTTACAATAATACAATCTGAACAGTGAAACAGTGACATTAGTTGTACTTGAAGAAAAGGCGCTCAGGCGTTATCAATGTGGTGTGATAATTGGATAAATTCAGTAAACAAGTGAGTTTTGTTAATATATTACTTTTGATTGTGCGGTATCTGTAAGTTCACGTGTGCTGACAAGTAGAACTATACTCATAGGGTAACCTAGGATTGGGAATTAAAAGCCTAGATACAGTACAAATGGAGTATTTAAGTCTTATAATTGTGGCCGCCACCTCAATTTTACAGACAAACCATTTGCGACCATATTTTTTGTTATATCTAAAAAAAAAAAAAAAGCAGTTAAAATAGCAGGCAATGATATTATATACAATATCATTGTATCATTGCTTGCATGACAATATTTCGTACTCTTCTTGTGTGGGCTATGTAGGTTAATTACTATTATAGTCTGTGAGCAGAAAGGTAGAAATATAACTGTTTCAAAGTTAATTGAAATACAATTACGGTTTTCTTTAAAATCTCTTAGAACTTTTTCAATAACTTTGTGCAACGCATTATTGAGTATTGAGAAACGTAGATGGTATTACATTAACAAATCTGTTTGTTTTGGAGAAATCCAGTGCATGCGTACGCAACGCAGTAACTTTTAGTGTCTAATACACAAAATTCACGTATATATATGGAAAGCCTCGTATGGTTACAATCAATATAAAGTACTATCTCATGGCACAAATTGCCCTCCATCGTTGCAGGATGGGTACACAAATTATAAACCTCCCATCTCGGGGGCAGTACATGTACAATTGCTCGTCGTAAGGCAAGCTCCTAGTTTCCAGATTTAATTTTGATAATCTTGTCAAAGCCTAAAAGTTGTTGGCTGAAGTCTACTTCACCAGCATAGAGTACCATCGCGTGGTACGAGGTCTAATTTCTATTCTCCTTTGCATAACGTTTGCAAATATTATCGCCCACCCTCGCAGGATGGGTACACAAATAATTAACCTCTCTCGCAGGATGGTATGTATCGTCTTATGTATGTTGATCATGACCACGCACCTGATTCAGAATCAATTTTGACGATCTTGTCAGTCTGACCGTTGTTGGCTGACTTCTACTTCACCATCAGCATTAAGTACCATCACGTGGCATATTTTCTAGATTCATTTTAAATTGCTTGGAGTTGCACAAACCACCACCCTCGCAGGGTGGTGCAGGGGCATATATGTGTATATATAAATAATAAAGCTCCATACCGTGATGGTACATATGTATATAAGTATAGTTATTTATTTTATTTCTTAGTTGCTCATAAAAAGAGCATGTATCCGGTTCTTAAAATAAATTTTGATTTGTCAATTTGGAAGTGGTTTGGCTGAAGTCTATTTCACCATCAGTATATTGTCCTTCGCAAGGACTGCACATTTTATTACTCACCCTCGCAGGGTGGATACACAAAGATTTAACCTCCCTCGCAGGAACAGTAACATGTATAGCTCGTGGAGAGAGCACGTACAGTGTATCCGGTTTTTAGAATCAATTTTGATTTGTCAATTTGGAAGTGGTTGGCTGAAGTCTATTTCATTATAATAATTTGACTGGCCCGTCGTTCTCATAGACACCCTGACTCCTACTCAGTGGTCGTGGGTTCGATTCCCACCAAGTTTATGTTACTATTTATCGATATAATAGTTGTATGGTTGCCGTTGTGCAGACTGTATCTGGTTTGGGATCGGATGGCCGTGTGTGGGTTGTCCCAGGATATTATTATTATAAGCATAGTGACATTGACAGGGTGTTTTTAGCAATTACGTACCTCCGCAGGATACCCCAATAAGTAACAGTTCCCTGCAGAAGTGGTAACTGCATATTGCTCTTCGAGAGAGCCTGTTTTTCTGTTAAATTCAGCAGAGATATTAAGACATTAACAGTGTGTGTGTGCCTGGCACATCGTCTTATTAATAACATTTTTCTGGGGAGTTTGTTCTGACTATCACGCGCTCTCGCGGGGAGAGAATACAGAGATTTACCTTTCAGAAGAAGGTTGCAGTTGCTTTACAAAATTGCACGTACGTGATTCTATGAATCAATTATATATAAATATATAATTTTCATAACCCTGGCTTGCAGTCGCGTCTTGGATCCTAATCATGGTCCCTTATTTTTACTGTCTTAAAATATCAGTACCAGTCGAGCGTAAACTGCTAATAGTTTATCAAAGTTTTGGATACAACATTTTAAGAAAGTTCTTCAAACAATGAATGGATATGATGTGGGGTCAACATGTCCATTATTTGAAGATCACCATTACTTTTTCTATACTATATCCCATTTCAAAGTAAAAAGGTATGTACTCTTATAATTGGGAATTCTGGGGATCCATAATGATGGAATCATTCACGAGTTTCTATAAAAATATCTAACTCAATTCTGTGGGTGTCACTGGGTGTAAGTAACCAAGTTATGGCAAAAAATGCATCGCCTGCATTATTAGCCAAAAGTAATGCAGTCCTCATTCACAATTGCGGAGAACAGGCGTATAATTGTACGAACTGTAATTGTTCTAATGACAATAAAGATTTTTTAACCCCATAATTTAACTTCCGATCAATGTCGGGAGTAAGAAAATATAAAGAAAGCAGTTGCATTGCAACCAAAAGAAATATTTGCAATCCTGCTTACTATCTCTTGTAATTTCGCATTTATTACAAAGTGACAACACAAGTTTCCTTTACAGAGGTAAGGGAAACTAGTATGCAGACAGGGGGTGGGATCAACCATTCACAGATGCTTATGAATATTATATTTTTCAATTAGTTCTTTAATACAAATCAAATTTCATTGATAATATTTTATACAATATCCTTCTAGAGACAGATAGTAGGATATATGGGGTACATAATATGTCCATAAATATTTAAGGTACTTTGGAGCAGAAAGACTACAAATCATCCTCCATGTATGATTATTCGAGTATTCAGTGAACATATACTAACTCGTATTGGCTCTGAAGTATTCTGGTATAGATTAAATATATATTTAATCGTATTGGCCCTGAATTATTTCGGAGAGCAGACTCTGTTCTTGAACGAGTTTTGAGTCAACTATTCATATGACACAACTTTTAAAGAGTCCTAGTTTTCGCATACAGACAATATTCTTTCGTTCTGAAACTTAAAAATGTGAGTTTTAGTGATCCAGACTTGACCTTTCAAATCGAACCAAATATTACATTAAAAATTCACGAAATACTTTGGAATCATCATGAGCTGGTCTTGATTTTCTAAACTAAATAAAAATAACTCGAAATATTGCCACATTTTTTGCTAGTTTATATCGGATTCGAGCATCAATCATTGTTGTTTGGTATTATTATTGCCTAACTCTGACAATGTACAATACTGATCAGTCCAGTTACTTGCTTGTCAATTCTTAGCAACATGTTCTTAAATCGATTTTACTTATTAATCCTTTACTCATCTATTTAGGATATGAATTAGTGAGCAATTTTCAAAGTAGCTTACTTCACATGTAGAACACATACTTGCATATATAGCAATGTATAGACGATTTAACATTTATAAAAAGACCCTGACTAATGACTAGAGTAATGCCTTAATAGAGTTTAGATAAAAATCCCATATAATTTATCTATTACTACACAAAGTGAAGTCTACCCTTCACACTGTTGCTTGTTGGATGCTAAAGATTATCACACTGCATAATAATTAGAGGTAAACATTGTAACATCACCTAGTACTCTGTAAAGCATAGTCGTGTCCAAGAAGTGCGTTAATTGGAAGGCCACGTACTGCAAAGTATACAACATCGCAGTACCTGGCGTTGAGTGTTTAAAAACAAATTGTATATGTATTCAGTTATCTTATCTTTATTGATGTGTCAAAAAGACTAAAATCACGAACATAATTTAGCTTAATTAATTACCTATCATGCGTCACAGGCGTAGTGGTTTCTAATAATAGCTAGCACATTGAAATTGGAGATTTTTAATACATTTTAAACTGTACTATAAAGGCGAAGTCAAAAACACATCGCACGAAAAAAAAAAAATTTACTTTTGTACTGGATTGTTTAACAAAACACAATGAATAATTGCCATAATATTGATTTTAATGGCTGATACAGTTCTATTCTCCTTCTCTTCTCTTTCTCTGCTACTCGTTTCTAAAAGAAATAATTAGCATATACAAATATATATATATTTAAATATATAAGAATGCAATCTATTGAATATTTATTTCAAATTCATACTTGGATATTTAAAATACATCCGTAAATCACATTGGCGTCATTAATCTACTGATATTACCAGGCGATAACAAACACGTCTCATTATAAGCTTCGAATAACGGTACTGTGGTTTAATAGCAGCGTTTTCCCTGAAAGAAAACGCATATTAAACTACTTACCTTATTCGAAGCTTACTTTTTAAACCTGCCTGGTATTTCTTCGACACAATGAACACGAATGGAGTGAGCGTGTTTTACAACAGCTGGACCCCCACCCGCCTGGCAATATGACGTCACGTCCGATCAAATCACAGTGAAGTAGACCAATAGGAAGAAATATGACGGGAAACCGGAAGTGCCGCTCTCATTATAAGCTTCGAATAAGGTAAGTAGTTTAATATGCCTTTTCTTTCAGGGAAAACGGTGCTATTAATAATACTAGCTCTTGTTTTTGTGCCATTGCAGAGCACGGGCTTATAACTTCATCTTGAGGGGAGCCCCTTGGCTAAGGCCATAGTCCACCACGCTGGCCAAGTGCGAGTTGGTGGTATTCACATGTCATTCGAAAGTTAGGCTAGTTAGTTATTTATTAATTATCTCATATTTTTGCCCCTAATTTGTCTAGTACAAATTAGGGGAAAAAATATGAGGACACTACAATACGATCGAAATCGTATATAGAAAAAAAGAATATGTATATATATTCTTTCAGTGCTGTCCCTCTTAAAAGCCGTTTTTCACCACTGCCCATTTGATGAAAGTTGCATGAACAGTACAGTGTAAAGGCCCATTTACACGATGACAGTTTCTTGCCTGTTCCATACAATAATATTGAAGCAATAAATGCCTAGCATCGCCTGAACAACATGTCACATTCCTGCTCTACTGGGCAAGATTTGCATTCAACAACTACATTAATTTTTTTAACTAGTATCGACGTGTAAATAGATACTTATAATTCTTGAAGGTTGTTGGATCTCGTTATTGAAAACTTATTATTTACCAAAATGCACTTGTAGCAGGCTGGATTTCCTTATCCTTCATCCTTTCCCTAGTGCGCCTTATATAGAAAAAAAGAAGAAATGTGACGTGAATTTGTCACCGCCTCCGTCAAATATTTTCTTATGGCGTGATCGCGATATTATTTAAAAATCATACATATAATAATTAATTCCGCCCTCGTTAAAAGCAAAAGAAGTGCCAGGACAATAGCAGCAGATACAACTATCTAATTTGTGGAGCAGCAGAGGACGCCGCCATCATCGCATCGCAGCCGTTCAAGGTAGGGCGCACCATCCGTTCCTTGTAGCAGCTGCGATTTATTCCTTTTGTGTTCCCTGCAGTTGCTAACTTCCTTGTCCTTGCAATCCAGTATGCTGCGAATGTAGTATAGTTTCTTTTGTCCGCGTTTTTAATATATAATTATACATTTATATTTATATACAGTCCATTCGAAAATTGCTTGTAGGAAAATTTTGAAATTCCTTAACCCGCCATTTTTTTGGTCACTTCGGCCCTGATAATGAATCTTAGATTTTTCCGAATATAATTTGTGCTTATACTATTATAGTAAAGCAAATGATATGGTTATTCTTAGCCACCGCTCACAACTTACGTACTATGTCTATATACGTATAATTTAACGTAATTGGTATTGAAATAATTATCAAATTTATTATTTTAAGTCGTATTCTTACGCATCCCGCATTGATAATTGTTTCATTCCATTACATAATCGCATTAGAATACTCTTATTCTACCTATTATACCCATTAATTTTTTCTATTGAGAGTGATTTCGCATATATTTATTATAGTGCAAAATTAATTGCAACCGCATCAGCTGTCAACGCAGTGCGCGTGTGTAGCTTTTGTTTTAAGGTCACGCCTGAGCGATCCCTCAATACTCGCAAAAAGGATTTATTATAACGCGTTCGGAGTAATTAAGGTTACTTCATATATGCGTTCAGATGTATTAAGGCAACTTCACACATGCCTTTGAAAATTCATATTTATCTTAATTTTTAATTTCTTGTATTTACCAACTGATTGAACATTGTTATAGTTCAACGGTGTTTTATGACTGATTTAACAGTGACATAAAATATATTTTATTTGTGTACCCATTTTTAATTAACTAAATATTAATAATGGGGAAGGGTAAGAAGGCAGATAGTGAGGAAGAGTTTGAAATATCTAACGAGGATCATGTCCAGTTGACTATCCTGCGCTCTAAGCGCGATGTATTATTTGCCAGGCTGCAGTCTATATATGATTTATCTAAGTCTGCTGCTACCAATGAATCCCAACGTGAAGTTTTCCTGTGTAATGTGAGTAATATTGATACTTTGCGTAGTGAGTTCGAACAAGCGACAGATAAATATAACACATTTAAATTGCAAATAAACCCAGAGGATAAAATTGATTATCAGGCATGGCTTTCATTTGAAGAAATGTACTGTTACATAAAGCGAGTAATGTCACAAGTAGACGCCGCTAGTAATAAAAGTCACAATCAAAACTTTTCTTCAGCATCGAAATCCAAGCCTAAGTTGCCTCCTATTGAGTTGATGTCATTTAATGGAATCGCTCGCAATTGGCCACTATTCTACCAGCAATTTAAAAGTGTTATACATGACAATGCGGATTTAACTGATGGTGATCGTGTTTACTATTTAGTTGGCAAGTTGACTGACAGCGCAAAGTCTGTGTGCGCTGGTTTGCCACCAACCGCCGAGAATTATAATATAATTTGGAATGCACTTATTGATAAATATGATGACCCTCGCGTATTGGCTGGTAGTTATTTAAACCAGTTGTTAGAATTTAAACCGCTGAATATTAACAGTGCTTCAGCTTTTGAAAGTTTCATTAATAATTTTAATTCGTCTGTAGAAGCACTTAAACAACTAAAAATTACTGATTTATCGGATTTTATATTCTTACACCTTGCGTTACAAAAATTGGATTTAAATACGATCAAATTATTTGAAACAATGTATCGTAAGCAAAAAATTCCATCATACGCTAATCTAATTGAATTTGTAAAAGAGCAAAGCAAGATTATGTCTCGTTCTATTGGGCAAAGATTTTCAGTTCCAGATTTCGATAAATCACGTAATAAAGTTCCAACGCCAAAACCAACTAAGTCTTTTATTAACACTGATGTTAACCTTACAAATAAAGTGAATAAAGTTTCTTGTACCCTGTGCAAGAATAGCGCTCATGAGCATCTGTATCAGTGTCCTGTCTTTATGTCAAAAACACCATATGATAGGTTTATTTACGTAAAAAATAATTCATTTTGTAATAACTGTTTAAGTTGCAAACATAGAACTTTTAAATGCACTTCGCAAAAATATTGTTCCCACTGTTCCGCTAAACACCATTCATTATTACATTTTGGTGAATTAAATAATTTTAATAATTGCACTTCCAATAGAAGTGTGTCCGCTCCACCTCTACATGTGACTCGCGGTGTATCTCAATCGGATCATATATCCGCAACACCTGCAAATAGCGACTCTATGTCTAATAAGAATAAGGTCAATCAAGTGAATGTTGCACCTACCGCTATACACACTTCTGTGTGTAATGTTTCTCGCGATCATTCTGATCGTTCTTTATCTACTACTTTATTAGGAACCGCAAAAATAATTATTATTGATAACAATAACCAGCATCATATTGTAAGATGTTTGATTGACCCAGGTTCGCAAAGCGATTATATTGCATCTGCTTGTTGTAAGCGTTTATCCCTTCAAGTATCGACACAAAACCGGTTTACTGAAGTACAGGGTATCGGTGGAAGTTCACAGCGTATTCTTGGCGTAACTGATATCAAATTTAGCTCGCGTTTTGGTAACTCCACTGTGTATTCTATCAAACCTTTAGTAGTGGACAATATTACAACACACTTGCCAGACTCTTACGTTGATACTTCAAGCTTAGATTACCTGAAAAATATTCCACTCAGTGACGATTCCTATGGCATACCTGGACCGATTGAAGTATTGTTGGGAGTAAATATTTACTGTCAAATTTTATTATTTGATCGCATTATGTGTCATAGCAATATGCCTTCCGCTATTGAAACTACATTAGGGTATATCGTAATGGGTAATACGCCTGTTGTTATGACACCCAACTTATCCCGCACTTTTTGTTCATTCATTCAGTGTACGTTCAGCATCCGCGAAGAACGGCTGCGTTGCCTTGCCCTAGTCCGTACTCGGGTATAGCGCTTGCGCAGCAAAAACACTATCGCGAGTAATCGTCACCGGCCGCCGCGATGACCCAGATTTTTACAAACGTCGTGAATCATAAATACTAATATGCGTAAATATTATTAAGGCGAAGTTATATTTGAATAAAAATGGCTTCGCAAAATACAGTAAGGCTTCAAACGGAAACCGAACATCTTCTGTATCAACGTTTTACTGAACAACAAGCCGAATGTAAGGAATTACTAAATTTAGTTAAGGACTTACATTGTCAAATTGAAGAGCTTCAGCGACAACTGGAGCACTACAAGCAGAAGAAAAATGTATCTTCAGCAGAAGACACCATGACTGAGAAGGCCTCTGAACAAGTCCATTATGAGACTGATGAAGAGGAACTAGCCACGGAAACGGAGTGGATTCGTCAGCAAAGTCGAAAAAAAAAGAAAGCTGAACCAAACACCGTCACCACAACAACAAGAAGGAGCAAGCTCCAGTGAGACAGAAAAAAAGACACCAAAAGCTAAAAAGGCTCCCCAACCACCTCCTATAATCGTAGAACATGTGAAAAATTACCAGAAGTTCTACGATTTTTTAACTACAACTGTATCCAATGACTCATTTTTAATTAAAATGCGGAACGGAGACAGTGTTAAAATTAATTCCAACAACGAAGAATCGTATAGGGCAATCACAAAGTTGCTTTTGGACAGCAACGCTCAATGGCATTCCTACGAGAACAAACAGGATAGACCAGTCCGGGTAATGGCAAAAAATTTGCATTTCTCATGTAACCCCGAAAGAATAGTTGAAGACCTAACATCCAAAGGTTATAAGATTGAAGATGCCACGAACAAGTTGAATTGGAGGACTAAAGAACCTCTTAACATGTTCGTGCTATCATTTGATAAGAGTGAAGACATCAATAAAATATACAACATAAAGTCTATTCTTGGTTGCAAAGTAGACATGCAACCAATTAAAGCGTCGAAACTGATCCCACAGTGCAAAAGGTGTCAAGCATACGGGCATACTCAGAAATATTGCTCTAAAGAGCCCAGGTGTGTCAAATGTACAGGTAAGCACCTAACAAAAGACTGCAATAAACCTGCAGACACTAAGCCTAAATGCGTCCACTGCGGCGAAGCACACCCTGCTAGCTATCGGGGATGCATAGTAGCAAAAGAACTGCAAAGTTTAAAAAATAAGGCAGTTAAGAAACACAAAGTCCCTACTCAACAGACCCCAAGTATTAATATCAATAAAAAGGTACAGAGCCAACCTGTTACAAAAAATCTGTCTTTTGCTCAAATAACAAAAGGCATTCAGGCGCAACCACAGCCACAGCAACATTTACAGCCACAGAAAACATCAAACTTAGATGATAAATTAAACAAAATCCTAAACGTCATAACATCATTTGACGAACGGCTCAAGAAATTGGAAACTAGCACTAAATTGGCTATTACTAAACAAAAGTGATAGTTAACTCGCTAAAAATTATGGCATGGAATGCCAATGGACTACGTCAGCATCAACATGAGCTGCTAGTGGTCCTAAATACAGAAAACATCGACGTGTGCCTTGTATCTGAATCACACTTTACCACTGAATCCTACGTACAAATGAAAGGATACAAAATATATCACGCATTGCACCCGGACAACAAAGCGAGAGGAGGTAGTGCCGTCATAATAAAGGAAAATATTTATCATTATGAGTTATTTAAGCACGAAGACCGTGAAATTCAAACTGTAGCTGTATGTGTCAAAACTAGAAGTTTTCCGGTTACTGTATCTGCTATATACTGCCCTCCCAGGTACTCGATAAAGGCAACGCAATATGAAAGTCTCTTGACAAAACTCGGCAACAGATTCGTTCTTGGAGGTGATTTTAATGCAAAAAATATCTATTGGGGATCTAGATTAACCACAACTAAAGGGAAAGAACTCTTAGGTGCAATCAGAAAAATGAAATGTGATGTCATATCAACGGGTAAGCCAACCTATTGGCCCACTGACCCACAAAAAAATCCTGATTTGATCGATTTTTTTATATATAAAAACATCTCGTCGAACTTTCTTTCTATTGAAGAGGGTTTTGATATGAGTTCAGACCATTCACCAATTATACTCAGCATTAATGAAGACATACTATACAGAAAAAGACATCCAACTTTGGTCAATAAAAATACAGATTGGGATAGCTTTAAGCATGATTTGGACTCCCTAGTAATTCTTAATGTGCCTTTAAAGAAACCAGAACACATAGAATTAGAAGTAAGAAAATTTATAACAGATATCCAACAATGTGCTTGGAATAATACGCCTGATTTAAAAATAAAGTCCAATTCCAGAAACTACCCTATGGAAATTCGAAATCTTATATTTGAAAAAAGAAGACAGAGACAAAGATGGCAACGAACCAGATATCCACCTGACAAAACGCTGCTAAACAATCTTACGAAGCAGTTAAGAAGGGAAATACAAAAATTCCGTGATGAAGCTATGCACACATACCTTACACAATTAACGAGTGATCGTGCAACAGATTATTCATTATGGAAAGCTACAAAACACCTTAAAAAACCCATTACCCAAATCCCTCCTATTAAAGAAGTGAACGGAAAATGGGCTGTAAATAATGAGCAAAAGGCAATCAGATTTGCACATTATTTGGAAGACACATTTCAACCAAATAAACTTGACACGGAAGAGGTTATATTTGAAGCAATAACACAAAATGAAATTGATATAAAACTCACCACACCAAAAGAGGTTCACACAGAGATTCAACATTTAAACAAGAAAAAATCCCCTGGCTATGATCTCATTACCGGGGAAGTTCTCAGTAATCTGCCACATAAAGCTATAGTGAAACTTACGACACTTATAAATGCTTCGTTCAGATTAAAATTCGTACCTGATATGTGGAAAGTTGCTGAAGTTATAATGATACCAAAACCTGGTAAACCACCTAATGAAGTAACTTCATACAGACCGATCTCGCTGTTGCCAATAATATCTAAATTATTTGAAAAGATCCTGCTGAAACGATTGAAACCTATCATAGAAGCCAGAAATCTTATCCCTGACTATCAGTTTGGTTTTAGGGAAAGACACTCTACAATAGATCAAGTTCACAGAATTACAAACATAATTGAAAAAGCATTAGAAGAAAAGAAAGTGTGCTCAACAGTTTTCCTGGACGTGGCCCAGGCATTTGATAAGGTGTGGCATCAGGGCCTCATATATAAACTAAGAAAAATGTTGCCAAAACAATTCTCAGATATTTTGGAGTCCTACATATCAGATAGACTGTTCAGAGTAAGGCAGGAAGATGCTTATTCTGATCTTAAGCAAATCAAAGCTGGAGTACCACAAGGAAGTGTTCTAGGTCCGGTCCTGTATCAATTATACACCTGCGATATTCCAGAATTAGAAAACAACACCATCGCAACCTTTGCTGATGACACGGCCATTTTGGCTACAGGAGTCACTCACGCGGAAGCTGTGGAGAATGTACAAAGCGCCGTTAACACCATTTTTAATTGGACAAGAAAGTGGCGAATTAAATTAAATGAATCAAAGTCGGTTCATATTGATTTTACCAACAAAAGGTCCAACTATAATCCGGTATACATAAACGATAAAGCTATACCCTATGAGAATACTGCTAAATACCTTGGCATGACACTTGACGCAAAGCTTCGCTGGAAGGCTCATGTCAAAAAGAAACGCGAAGAGTTAGGCCTTCGCTACAAGAAACTGCACTGGCTTCTTGGAAAACATTCCGTGTTGTCTGTGCAAAATAAAATCCTTTTATACAAGCAAGTCCTGATGCCAGTATGGACTTATGGTATACAGTTGTGGGGCTGTACCAAACAAAGTAACGTACAGACAATACAACGATTTCAGAACAAAGTACTCAGAGGTATTGTAAATGCGCCCTGGTACATAAGAATAAACGACCTCCATCGGGACCTCAAAGTGGACCTCGTTGCCAAAATTATTAAGGATTATGCTGAAGCTCATCAATATCGGCTTCATCACCATGTCAATGTCGAGGCTATCCAGCTCCTCGACAACACGGACATAGTGAGAAGACTGAAAAGGACAAAACCTTTTGAGTTAGTTTAAATATTAAATTAGTGCAGTGTAGTGCAGTGTAGAACACAATAACAAAGTGTCTTCGCCTTAATAGAGACAATAAGAAAAGTGCCATTGGACACATTCTTACACTATTTTAATTTATTCGTTTAGGTCAAATTAATATTACTGATTAGTCTTTAGGCTAGATTGTAATTTATATGGTGTTACCACAAGGTACAGCATTAAGTTAAATAAAAAAAAAAAAAAAAAAAAAAAAATCACTCAAGACTCGCTTGACAGTTTTAGAAAAATTTTGGACCCTTGAGGAATTACCCGCTAATAAATTTTTAAGTCCTGAAGAGGAAGAATGTGAAAATATTTTTATTTCCACAACTACCCGCAATAGCACTGGCAGTTATTCTGTAGTGTTGCCTTTTAAAGAAAGTCCTGATAAATTAGGTAACTCTTACATTACAGCTAAGAAGAGGTACTTGTCTCTGGAAAATAAGCTAGATAAGTCATCTGAGTTACGCACTCGATATAATGATGTCATTCGTGACTATCTGGATAAGGGTATAATTTCGCGTACTCCACCAGAGGAGTGCATACAGCCAGGTTTTTATCTACCGCACCATCCTGTTATCCGCGAAGATAAAGACACTACGAAGTTACGTATTGTGCTCGATGGTAGTGCCAAAACGGATGCTGGGGTTTCTTTAAACGATATCTTACATACTGGTTGTAATCTTCAGGCTGATACATTCCGTATTCTTCTTAATGTTCGTATGGTTAGTGTAGCATTTTTTGCTGACATACGGCAGATGTACTTATGTATTGAAGTACATGCTGCATACCGCAGATATCAAAGAATTTTGTACCGGTTCTCTTCCGATGAACCGCTAGATACTTTCGAATATAATAGAGTCACGTTTGGTTTATGTTCTTCACCCTTTTTAGCGATGAGAACTTTGCGAATGTTGGCTAAGGATGAGGGTCCCAAATACCCACTTGCCGTGGATGTGTTGGAAAGGGATACGTACATGGATGATGTATGTTCTTCGGCATCTTCTGTATCTTTGGCGGCTGATATTGCCTATCAGCTCATCCATATGCTTAAGGCCGGGGGGTTTGAGTTGGCGAAGTGGGCTAGCAATTCTTCAGAATTTCTAGAACACATACCAGTGTCTCAACGTAAGTCTGAGTCAATTTCTTTTGACAGTGACAGTGGCTTAAAGATTTTAGGTCTACGTTGGCTTCCTGCTTTTGATAAATTTGTTTTCTCCACTTCACCTCCTCAACCAGTAGGCACAAAGCGTGCAATTTTATCGGCTACTGCCCGTCTTTATGACGTCTTAGGTTTGGTTGGTCCCGTAATTTTATATTCCAAATTATTAATCAAAGAGCTATGGCTTCTCAAATTGGGATGGGATGACATACCTCCCCCGCATATTTTAAGCTTATGGCATCACTTTATTAGTGAGTTGCATCTAATTTCTGAATTAGACTTCCCGCGACACATGGGAATTGAACCTGGTTGTAAATTGTCGTTGATAGCATTTTCTGACGCCAGTGAGAAGGCGTATGGATGCGTCATTTATACTCATGTTACTATAGGTGATCGAGAACCAATCGTTCGTCTTATTTGCTCAAAATCACGCGTTGCTCCAATTAAAACTGTCACAGTTGCTCGATTGGAACTGTGGTATCGTTCTTATGACGAAGTTATTGCGTATGGTGTGTGACACATTATCGCAACGATATCCTGTTGATAGTATTTATGCTTTTTCTGACTCTGAAGTCGCACTGTGTTGGGTGAAATCATCTCCGCACAGATTTAACACATTTGTTGCTAACAGAATAGCACAATGTCAATCTTATATTGACCCTGAACATTTATATTATATTCCGGGTGTGCAAAACCCCGCAGATGCTTTGTCGAGAGGCCTTTTGCCTTCCCAATTAAAGGACCATCATCTATGGTTCAATGGCCCTTCATGGTGCACTCTACCTATTAGCGAATGGCCTATTTCAACTTTCTCTCCAAGTTCGGTAGCACCACTAGAATCAAAAATTGTCACTTGTGTAACCGCTAGTGTAAAGGAAGATCCAATATTATTGTTGAGTGATAGGTGCTCTTCATGGAGTAAACTGCTCCATTGTGTGGTTTATGTTTTAAGATTTTTGAAACAACTGCCTCGCAACGATGTAATTACCGCTAATGATTTAAATACCGCTGAGATATATTTAATAAAACATATCCAGCATTTTTATTTTTCTAACGACATTAAGAATTTACAAACTGGGAAAGCTGTTTCATCCGCTTTGCGTAAGCTTAGTCCATTCATATCTTCCGATAACTTATTAAGAGTTGGAGGACGTTTAAGTTATTCTTCACTTAAGTATTCTCATAAGCATCCTGCTCTCTTGCCGAGAAAGGGACATGTGATTGATCTTTTAGTTGATTATTATCACCGCACTTATTTACATGCTGGGCCTCAATTATTGCTCTCAATAATAAGGCAAAGGTTCTGGATTCTGTCGGCCAGACGCATTGTAAAACAACGCATACATAAATGCAATACTTGCTTTCGTATGAACCCAAGGCCAACTTTCCCTATAATGTCTGATTTACCTGAGTGCCGTTTAGAACAATGCAACGCATTTACTCATACAGGGGTAGATTATGCTGGCCCTTTGTATATTACAATGGCTAGGAAGCGTGGGATTCCCAGTCAAAAGGCATATCTTTGTCTTTTTATATGTCTGGTGACGAAAGCTGTTCACATCGAATTAGCTTCTGATTTAAGCTCTGCCACATTTTTAGACGCGTTTAAACGCTTTTTGTCAAGACGTAGTCCATGTAAATTTTTATATAGCGACAACGGCAAAAACTTCATAGCTTCAAAATCGTATTTAAACGAGTTGCATGACTTCTTAAAGTCTGATAATTATTATAAAACTTTTCAAAATGAGCTTACTAAAAACCGCATTATTTGGCGTTTTAATCCTCCCACCGCCCCACATTTTGGAGGGATCTGGGAGGCAAATATAAAAAGTGCCAAGGCTTTACTTTTTCGAGTAATAGGTAAACAAATCCTTACTTATGAGGAGATGCTTACGATTCTTAATCAGATAGAATGTGTTCTTAATAGCAGGCCACTTTATCTCCTAAGTTCTGATCCATCAGAAACCACAGCTCTTACTCCTTCACATTTTTTACATACCGCTCCTTTGGCATTCTTACCAGCAGCGGATGTAACCAATGAGAGAGCTAATTTACTGTCTAGGTTTTCTTTGATGGACTCGATTGTCCAGTCTTTTTGGAAGAGGTTTCGTTCTGAATATCTTCATAACTTACAAATGCGGGAAAAATGGAACACTCTTACCAACCATGTAGCTGTAGGTACGATTGTCATAATTAATGTTGATAATGCGCCCCCTCTGCAATGGCCATTGGGGGTTATAACACGATTATTTCCTGGTAAAGATGGAATTGTTCGTGTTGCAGAAGTGCAAACTAATTGTGGTACCTACGAGCGACCTATAGTACGGTTGTGCCCGTTACCAACGCAGTAGCATTTTTACTAATAATTTTATTATATTTATTATTTAAGTTTAGTAATTTATGTTAGCGACACACAGGTTGTAAGCGGTGGTAACTAACCAGTTTTTTTGTTATTTATTTTAGTTGAAGACTGATATAGTCAATTTAATATAGATTTTAGTAGTCTATATTTTTTGAAGGGATTCCTTCAAGGCCGGGGGGATGTTGGATCTCGTTATTGAAAACTTATTATTTACCAAAATGCACTTGTAGCAGGCTGGATTTCCTTATCCTTCATCCTTTCCCTAGTGCGCCTTATATAGAAAAAAAGAAGAAATGTGACGTGAATTTGTCACCGCCTCCGTCAAATATTTTCTTATGGCGTGATCGCGATATTATTTAAAAATCATACATATAATAATTAATTCCGCCCTCGTTAAAAGCAAAAGAAGTGCCAGGACAATAGCAGCAGATACAACTATCTAATTTGTGGAGCAGCAGAGGACGCCGCCATCATCGCATCGCAGCCGTTCAAGGTAGGGCGCACCATCCGTTCCTTGTAGCAGCTGCGATTTATTCCTTTTGTGTTCCCTGCAGTTGCTAACTTCCTTGTCCTTGCAATCCAGTATGCTGCGAATGTAGTATAGTTTCTTTTGTCCGCGTTTTTAATATATAATTATACATTTATATTTATATACAGTCCATTCGAAAATTGCTTGTAGGAAAATTTTGAAATTCCTTAACCCGCCAAAGGTCAAATATTGCGCTTCATTTATTGCATGCAATTATTGCTCTTGTATGTACAAGAAAATGGCATCATGTAAATGAATTGAAATGAAACTAATTTTACGGATTATATCGCGGTTTACTTTTGATTTTAATTTCCCGACGTTTCGAATACTTTACAGCATTCATGGTCACGGGCGGACTGAGGTGGTAGCTGTCCATATGTCATAGTTGTCTTAGGGTACCCTCAGGTCTTCTAATTATTATTGTTAGTCCGATCTACGCAGAAAGAGCTTACAGTATCTTGAGGTCTTGCAGTGGAATGCTTGTCTTTGGATTTGACTATGTTTATCACGGGATCCCAAGCTGGTGGTAGCACCCAGCCATCTTCTCTATTGAAATTTGGATGCTTTTTAATTTCAATAGCCTCACGAATCATCCTTGGTAGGTCGCTGTTCTTTTGCGAGGATTTGTGGTTTGTCAAATCTAATATAATGACGGGTGCGATCCTGAACATGTTCACAGACTGCAGACTTCGTATAGCGTCGATGTTTAACGTCAGCTATATGTTCTTTTACACGGGATTTACCGATCTTTTTGTTTGCCCGATGTATGAGCCCACAGTCACAATCCAGTTTGTATACTCCTGCATCTTGTAGAGGTATATGGCACTTGACTGATGGTAAAAACTGACTAATCTTCTTTGGTGGCTTGAAAAATGTTTTAATTGAAGCTCGCTTTAAGATATAGCCAATCTTGTCTGTTACCCCTCTAACATATGGCAATACAGCAGGCATACGTTCGACTGTGGATGGCTTGACACGTTCACAGTGACGGCACAGTTAAAATCAAAAATAAACCGCGATATAATCCGTAAAATTAGTTTCATTTCAATGTGTAATATTCGCGTAAGCATCAGAAATCATTACATGTAAATGAATCTTAAGAATACGTACGAAAATTTATACAAATATTTTATACAGATCTTATTTTTGTATTATACTTTTTTATTTACTTTTTTATTAATATATTGTTTCAGAACATAGACAAATATATAGAAGAGTTGCTACAAAAGATAGGATACGTCGATATAGATGTGCAGTGTAAGAAGTCTTTCTACAAGTTTGAACACATCGTTGGTTTAAAAAGTGAGCTCTATAATAGTTTCCTTGCAATTTTTTTATCTGTAAAAGTCAGATCCGTGCATCAAACTGTGCGTTGCACAGCAAGAGATGCTGGTTAGATCGCCCCCCCAGTCGCACCCCACGCGCTTGAGTCGCGCGTTTGGTCGCAGAAATGGCATTTAGCGATAACAACGTGTTTTAGACAAGTTTTATAGAGCTTTATAATTTACTATGTTTACTAAAAGTCAAAGACAAGCAATTACGCCTAAGAAAAAAATTGCTGAAAATTCTTCGTTTTCTTTATCAAGACCATCGATATAATATATAAACTAGATAAACATTCACGAACAAAATGACATCTAAAATGTGGTCGCGGAGGTTGCAAACTTTGGCGGAAACGTGAACTAACGATTTTATAATGATAACTTGGTAGTTTGACAGTTTCATATAGACAGTAGCGACACTCCTATCAGCAAAAATAAATTTGTCAGGATGTGGCTTGTAAAGAAATAGCGACACAAGGGCGCTATTTCTCGCTACCACTTTTTGAACCGTGACACCAAGTCTAGTTTATTTAGTATATCGATGATCAAGACAAATAAAACCGCTTATCATATTTTTGCTAGTTTATGCATTGAAGATACAGTTTTACAGACAGCGGCGAAATTACGGATCCGATCACGTGCGCGATGACTAGATCCATGCATGTATGCTTAGCTGCAGTTCTGTCCGTCAGGCAGATCTGTCGTGTCGTGTCGTGTATGCTTGGCTTTATATTACTTCGTCGTTTGACGAGGCAATGCGCCGCGCACCGCATGCCATGTCATGTCTTTATGCGACTTGTTGACGAGACGAAGCAGGCACTTGCCTGATTGTAAGCAACATGCCTAGATACCCTTACTTTGAATTGCTGCTCGTATGGTACTTAATTTATTTAAGGACTGGAGCAGTTTGTCTGCATCGGTTTACTCGCAAGATGATGATGCATAGGTATAATGACGGTCTCCTCATCAGCAGCAGCCAAAATACGTCCACTGCTGAACAAAAGCACACGAAAACACACACACAAACACACACACAAACACACACACACACACACACACACACATACACGCTAAACGATTACTCACTGGCTCATATTGTAGAATTGACCAAATTGTACCTATTTTAGTAATCCTTTATATTATTTTAGTAGTTATAGTATTTTAGTAGTCCTATTTTAGTATTCAGCAATTCTGCCCAGCCCAGAATCATTCTGACCAAACTTAAATCTACTGTAATCTCTGGTTTTTACTGGTCCTCACGATACAAGCTGTGCTTAGTGTGAGGGCCATAGGTAATTAAATAAAGTTAATCGTATCTAGTACTGCACTATAAAACGTGAAAGATCTTTTTGTTAATATTTCTGTGTACTTGTGGTAAAAAAGAATTATTATTATTAAAGGGGTAGGGAGGGAAGGGAGGGGTTGCCATAAACGCCGCGCTTGGCAGGCGGCTTGGGGATCGCAGTATAGGTGGAAGATAAATCCAAAAGAAAGACGCTGCTGCCTGTCTTCTTGTTCTCGCTTAGTCGCCTCTTACGACACTCAACGAGAGGAGATGGGGGATGCAATTCTAACCAGGCATCCCACGGGGTCTCTTCATAACTAGAGTAAATAGGCTTTTAATAAGATAGCTAGCATGCTAACTATTCCTGATTGCCAAGCCGCTTTCCATCTGATGAAACTGCAGTCAAACACTGGATATGATTGAATAAAACTAAATATTTTTTGTTTTCAGATTTTGTGAAATCCGTGGAACCATACGAAATGCCCGATGCCGTGTTTGAGGAATTCTTCAAAGATTTTATATTTTTGGGAGAAGATATGAATATTTTTGATAAATCAACACCTAATGGCGGCAATATTAAAGTTGAATATGAATTGTTTATTGTTCATGCTCGTAAGCCGAATAAGTGTAATAATGCTATCTCTTAAGGTATTGAATCGATTATTTATATTGAAGGTGTAATGCAAAAACCATACTCTTGTAACTTCATCATGTCTTTTGCAGAAAATCAAGTCACAAGCTATCTATATTTTAATAGGCAATTATAAACAAAATAATATATATATATATGTATCTATATATGTGATTAATAATTCAATCATATTTATTGACGTGACCTGTTTTTAAAAACCTGTAATGAATATTTAATTACAGTAATCACTGAAATTTTGATATACCTACTGCGTGACTGATACACATTTATTTGATGTTCGATAATTACAGCGACTGCTGTCATTTTGTCTGCAGAACGTCGTCTATACTTAATCAATGCTCGAAACATAGCAATTTTCTATAAATTGTAATTCATCATCATCATCACCAGCCGGAAGACGTCCACTGCTGAACATAGGCCTCCCCCTTCGAACGCCACAATGACCGACAATTGGCTATTTGCATCCACCGGTTACTTGCGACGCGCACAATGTCGTCTGTCCACCTAGTGGGAGGCCTACCTACGCTGCGTCTTCCGGTTCGTGGTCGCCACTCGAGAACCTTTCTTCCCCAGCGGTTATCGGTTCGCCGAGCGATGTGGCCTGCCCATTGCCACTTCAACTTGCAGATTTTAAGAGCTATGTCGGTGACGTTGGTTCTTCGGCGAATCTCCTCATTCCGGATTCTGTCGCGCAAAGAAACTCCGAGCATAGCTCTCTCCATAGCTCGTTGTGTGACTCTGAGCTTATCCAAAAGGCCAACAGTTAGGGACCACGTTTCAGTACCATATGTCATCACTGGCAACACACACTGGTTAAAAACCTTCGTCTTCAGGCACTGCGGTATTTTGGACGAGAAGATTTCGCGTAGTTTCCCGAACGCTGCCCATCCGAGTTGGATTTGAAATTGTAATTAAACAATGACATATATACCCGTTACACTATGATGGCCGATTTGAAATTGATATTTTAGTTGTACCGTAGAACTACGGTGGTTGGTGGCCGCCATAATTTTTTTTTTTGGAAAAATATATAGCCGATGTCATTCCCACAACTAAGACGACTGTAACGACATATTATAAATCACCTTATAAGACATATTATAAGCCTTTAGGCTGTAGGCCGTGTACAAGAAATAGACATAGATACATCTGGAGCATTCAGGCAAAAAACTTTTCAACCGGCTGCGGGAAGGCTCCAGCGAGAAGAACTTGCTCACTTACGTCGACTTTTAGACATTACGAATAATCGATTCAAGATGTATTATAATGAACTTAGAAATGTCATTAATAACATTTCCATGCCATAATAATGGCAAAATATGTTAGCTTGTTGACACATGTTATTTACCATCTCATGTACTTACTATAGGTATTTTGGACAAATAAATAAATTCTTATTCTTATTACGGTTCTACTTTAGTCGAAAATTTATTGCAGTTTTCCTTTAGCCGAATATATATTGCAGTAAACTTATATCTATGTGATTATACGCGGGTTAAACTTTTCAAAACAATATTTTTGGGCTTACAGAGACGAATACCGATACTTGTGAGAAGTTTTTTATTTCACTTTGTGTTCTTGCGTCTCCAGATGGGCAAATCAATCAAACGAAAAATACAATTTAACAAACTTGAGACAAAAAATTCATGGAACTTTTTGACTCTTTTGGACGTTAATTTCGCGTAAATGAAAAACATTCGTATTTTGCGTTTGACTATTTGCACTTGTTGTTACCTTCATCAGTAGTATACCGATAAATAATAATAATAATATCCTGGGACAATCCACACACGGTCATCCGATCCCAAACTAGGCAGAGCCTGTACTATGGAAACCAGACAACTGATACTAATACTTATATACTTTTTTTTTGTAAATACATTCTTAAATAGATAAATAACACCCAGACACTTGGTGGGAATCGAACCCACAACCCATCGGTTAGCGGACAGGGTCTCTAACCACTAGACCAACGGTCCCGTCAAACAACGGGACCGATATTATCTGAAAAAGGCACAAAAACTTATATTATACTCTAAATAGGTTCAATTCCGGGAGCCTGCTAGATATCCCCGTGGTCCCATTACTCCTTTGCATTCTCCACTTCGTAGGACCATTCTTGGAGCGAATTCTGCTACGGATCTGCAAGATTCTAAACGGCTACAGTCGACCTCCATGCTGACTTACCAAACAAGTTACCATTTTTGTATTCCATTGTCAGTTAAGCTGGTTTATTACTTAAGGTAATGTACATATTTCGATTACTGTTTTTTGTTGTAAAAGATTTAACTTTTATAAATAGTGCATGCGGTGTTCGCCTGTAATAGATTGTTACACTAGATTATGCATAACTGTACTGTTTTAGTTTTAGGTGTTGCATAAGTGTAAACAATTGATGGTGAACCAATAAAATAAAATAAGTAGCAGAGTATAGACGCCGGGGATTTAAAATTTTTAGTTGAAATATTCTAGTTGTCTGGTTAATCTAAGACCTTAGAACACATTTACATTATATCGTTGAAATAATCGATTATTTATCTTTAAACTACTGAACCAATTTCAATGAAACTTATACACATCTCTAAGAAAAAAGATACTAAAACTATTAAAAAAAGGATGACCACAATCAGATTTGTAGATACAAACATAAACATACATATCTATACTTATAATAAAACTGTAACAGGTCCAATTCTGTACATTGAAGATATTTTGAAAATTATATTTGGATGGCATTCTATAACCGATACTGAGGCCGAAAATGTAATTTTTTTAATTTTTTTAATTGTAATTAAACAATGACATATATACCCGTTACACTATGATGGCCGATTTGAAATTGATATTTTAGTTGTACCGTAGAACTACGGTGGTTGGTGGCCGCCATAATTTTTTTTTTTGGAAAAATATATAGCCGATGTCATTCCCACAACTAAGACGACTGTAACGACATATTATAAATCACCTTATAAGACATATTATAAGCCTTTAGGCTGTAGGCCGTGTACAAGAAATAGACATAGATACATCTGGAGCATTCAGGCAAAAAACTTTTCAACCGGCTGCGGGAAGGCTCCAGCGAGAAGAACTTGCTCACTTACGTCGACTTTTAGACATTACGAATAATCGATTCAAGATGTATTATAATGAACTTAGAAATGTCATTAATAACATTTCCATGCCATAATAATGGCAAAATATGTTAGCTTGTTGACACATGTTATTTACCATCTCATGTACTTACTATAGGTATTTTGGACAAATAAATAAATTCTTATTCTTATTACGGTTCTACTTTAGTCGAAAATTTATTGCAGTTTTCCTTTAGCCGAATATATATTGCAGTAAACTTATATCTATGTGATTATACGCGGGTTAAACTTTTCAAAACAATATTTTTGGGCTTACAGAGACGAATACCGATACTTGTGAGAAGTTTTTTATTTCACTTTGTATTCTTGCGTCTCCAGATGGGCAAATCAATCAAACGAAAAATACAATTTAACAAACTTGAGACAAAAAATTCATGGAACTTTTTGACTCTTTTGGACGTTAATTTCGCGTAAATGAAAAACATTCGTATTTTGCGTTTGACTATTTGCACTTGTTGTTACCTTCATCAGTAGTATACCGATAAATAATAATAATAATATCCTGGGACAATCCACACACGGTCATCCGATCCCAAACTAGGCAGAGCCTGTACTATGGAAACCAGACAACTGATACTAATACTTATATACTTTTTTTTTGTAAATACATTCTTAAATAGATAAATAACACCCAGACACTTGGTGGGAATCGAACCCACGACCCATCGGTTAGCGGACAGGGTCTCTAACCACTAGACCAACGGTCCCGTCAAACAACGGGACCGATATTATCTGAAAAAGGCACAAAAACTTATATTATACTCTAAATAGGTTCAATTCCGGGAGCCTGCTAGATATCCCCGTGGTCCCATTACTCCTTTGCATTCTCCACTTCGTAGGACCATTCTTGGAGCGAATTCTGCTACGGATCTGCAAGATTCTAAACGGCTACAGTCGACCTCCATGCTGACTTACCAAACAAGTTACCATTTTTGTATTCCATTGTCAGTTAAGCTGGTTTATTACTTAAGGTAATGTACATATTTCGATTACTGTTTTTTGTTGTAAAAGATTTAACTTTTATAAATAGTGCATGCGGTGTTCGCCTGTAATAGATTGTTACACTAGATTATGCATAACTGTACTGTTTTAGTTTTAGGTGTTGCATAAGTGTAAACAATTGATGGTGAACCAATAAAATAAAATAAGTAGCAGAGTATAGACGCCGGGGATTTAAAATTTTTAGTTGAAATATTCTAGTTGTCTGGTTAATCTAAGACCTTAGAACACATTTACATTATATCGTTGAAATAATCGATTATTTATCTTTAAACTACTGAACCAATTTCAATGAAACTTATACACATCTCTAAGTAAAAGATACTAAAACTATTAAAAAAAGGATGACCACAATCAGATTTGTAGATACAAACATAAACATACATATTATACATAAAAACTTATTTTTTTTTGTTAGATGTTTAGATGCACAAATGACTAACATGTTATGTGAATATTAGGAATTTTTAATAATACTACATACGCGCTGAATACAGAACCTCCATTTCTAATGTCGCTTAAACATAATTATAGTGGTGTAACCCGTAAAGCACATTGTCAGTATAAATTATTGTAGATGTACTGCTAATATAAATCTACGTCAACAAAAGCTTAATTAAATATCGCAAGATATCAGATCCCCGCGTAAGTGAGATGCAGTGGGCTTAAATTAATTTGGCGAACTCTCCGGTGGCTCATTATTAGCGGGCTCGCATCGAAGTTTACTGAAAGGCTTCGCTTATAAACTGCGAGGAGATAGTCTTGCGGAGCGGGGGTTCGAGGCGTTGGCGCTAGACGGATAGCTAATTTAATTTTAATTACCCCGCGTTTCTGAGTGTTCTCACAACGTGGAAACAATAGGCGAGGTACTATCGAGTTCAACATATCTGGTTCACGACGTGACTGGGTTGAAACTCTTTGTTTGTTTAAAATAGGTCGGCGACAAAGTACTTAACTATGAAATTGGTCTTTTGTATTACGGCGGCATGCGAGTACAGCTATTACCTTCACACTACTGTAATGTAATCATCATCATCATCAGCAATCGAAAGACGTTTACTGATGAACAAAGGTCTCGCCCTTAGAAGGGAGAGTTTGCCATAATCCCCACGCTTGGCAGGTAGCTCGGGGATCGCAGTATACTCGTAGGTGGTAGGTAATCCAATAGAAAGACGCTGCTGCCTTTTTGTTTTCCATTAGTCGCCTCTAACGGACACCCAACGGGGAGATGGGTGGGTGCTATTCGTACCCAGACACCACACGAGTATCATATATGTTTTGAATGAAAATCAGTAAGAACTACCGAACTGCCGAACCTACAAAAGTCAATTATAGTTAATGATCATTAATACATTTTATGAAATCGAATTATTTCGACACTCAAAGCCAATAATGAAATTCGTATTCAATAATCGACAATAATCATAAACGGCTTCGACAGTCGATAAAAATAGATTTTAAAGTTCATCATCATCAGCCGGAAGACGTCCACTGCTGAACATAGGCCTCCCTCTTAGAACGCCACAATTAACGACAGTTGGCTATTTGCATCCACCGGTTACCTGCGACGCGCACAATGTCGTCTGTCCACCTAGTGGGAGGCCTGCCAACGCTGCGTCTTCCGGTTCGTGGTCCCCACTCGAGAACCTTTCTTCCCCAACGGTTATCGGTTCTTCGAGCAATGTGGCCTGCCCATTGCCACTTCAACTTGCAGATTCTGAGAGCTATATCGGTGACCTTGGTTCTTCGGCGAATCTCCACATTTCGGATTCTATCGCGCAAAGAAACTCCGAGCATAGCTCTCTCCATGGCTGGCTGTGTGACTCTGAACTTCTCTAAAAGGCCAGCCGTTAGAGACCACGTCTTAGTACCATATGTCATCACTGGCAACACACACTGGTTAAAAACCTTCGTCTTCAGGCACTGCGGTATTTCGGACGAGAAAATATCGCGTAGTTTTCCGAACGCTGCCCATCCGAGTTGGATTCTTCGGGCGACCTCTTTGTCGAAGTTGGACCGACCTAACTGGATAGTTTGTCCTAGGTATACGTAGTGGTCAACAACTTCGAGTGTATCGTTCCCAACATCTACCGGTACGGGTGCAACATGGACATTAGACATGATCTTCGTCTTGTCCATGTTAATTATAAGACCCACCTGTTGGGAAACGCTACTGAGGTCGCTGAGCATCGTATTGAGGTCCTCCAGCGACTCTGCCATAATGACTATATCATCGGCAAAACGAAGGTGAGTGATGTATTCGCCATTGATGTTGATGCCGAATCCGTACCAGTCCAAGAGCTTGAAAACGTCCTCCAATGCATTTGAGAACAGTTTCGGAGAAATAACGTCTCCCTGTCTCACACCTCGCTGCAATAGGATTGGTTTCGTGCTCTCGTCCTGTAGTCGGATCGACATGGTGGCGTTGCTGTACAAACACTTCAACACTTCGATGTACCTATAGTCAATGTGGCACCGCTGGAGGGACTGCAATACCGCCCAGGTCTCGATTGAATCGAAGGCTTTTTCGTAGTCCACAAACGCTAGACATAATGGCCGATTATACTCCTCGGTCTTCTGTATAATCTGGCGGAGCGTGTGTATGTGGTCTACGGTGCTAAAGCCTTTTCGGAACCCGGCTTGTTCGGGAGGCTGGAAGTCATCAAACCTGCGTTCGAGACGGTTCGTCTTACTCTCGAAAACAGCTTGTATACATGGCTCAGCAGTGAGATGGGTCTATAATTCTTCAATAAAGTGTTATCACCTTTTTTGAAGAGAAGAACCACCACACTCCTGTACCATGCTTCTGGCGTAGTACCCTCGAGTGATTTTAAAGTTACTTAATTAATATTAAAGTTAATTGGCGTTTGTGAATGTGCCAGTTGGTGGGCTTTTCAGCTGATGTATTGCCGTAGCCGGATTTTAGTTTTTTTTTTTAAACTGTAGCTGTTTTATTCTCTTCCGACACCGTTTTCCCCGACATGAATTATTTAAGTTTAGAGTGAACAGGCATCTAATGCGTAAACGCAGTCCATCCTAGATCAGATCTTGAATCATGACATGAAATTGTGCTTAAGCGGAAACTTTAATTACAAAATAATGTTCTATTTTAACTTAATATAAATCTAGTGTTTGGCCTTCATCCCACTTAATGGTAGTGCTGAAGCCACCATCTACGTCTTAGCAGTAACGTAAAGAAAATTATCATGACATGATTCTGTTACAAGTATCGATGTGCCAGCAGCAATAGAGGCGAAAGGTGATTCCTAAGTACAAGATGTATGTTAATATTATTACTAAAAGCTACTAGTAGAGTGGGTCGCTAGTTAGTAATAATAATTTTGCCCTGACGGTCCCACTGCAGGGTCTTTACCCTGAAAAAAGGGTAGAAAGAGGAAAGGTCTTTGACTTTTCTCTTTCAATGTATTTATGTATGTATGAAATTTTATGTGCATATTACTGCATATCCGGTAGGTCTGAGAATAGGTCATAACAAAAAGTATATTTCATACCGCTAGTTTAAGGTTAAGCAACATAAGGCAAGATCATTATATAGAGAGGTGATGGGGGGAGTTAGGTGGAGCAAGGTGGAAGAAGAGAGAGAGGGGAGGTGGTTCAGGGAGGGGACAACGGGGGGAGAAGGAGAGAGGTGGGAGAGAGGATAGAATTAGATTTTTCTAGAGAGAGAGATGGAGAGAGAAATACACCATGGGAGGAGGAAGAAAAGGGGTGCAAAATGTAATAAAAGCGCGGGCGGAGCTGTGTGGGTCAGCTAGTTAACTATAAATATTACTTTAGATAGGTAAGCAAGATTGCTTACCTGGCGTAGATACGCCAATACCATTTCGTCTTGTTTGTTTCAATCTAAATCTATTTCGGGCTGAAGTTAGCCCAGGTGGGTGGTATCACGGGCAGGTAATTTTGTTTATTCTGTTGGTAGGTTGTAGGTAGCGGCATTAATGTCCTCGGTGGCTGAGGCAACATTCGCCGGATGACATTTAAGTAATGTTTGCTTCTACTAAAAGCTTGATACGGAACTTAGTTGCTTGTAGGGCTGTCACTGTATGGAAATAAATGTGGGAACCTTAATACTCTTGGAATATTTTTTTTGGTAATAATCCAACTTCTAATTCGCATCCTGACTCCTGTCAGTATGGTTCTACAGGTGTCTTAACATACCAAGTTTTGACCCTCCGAAAATTCCGGGAAAATGAAAAATTTACTTGGAACCGGCAATTCATATACTTAATCAGAAGAGTATACAAAAAAATTAACTTCCCTAACTTTCCTCTTTGGTAAAACGGGAGATAGGAAAAAATTCCACGGGTCGATAGAACTTCGAAAAGGAAAACTTTCACGTGCACCAATCAAAGTAAGTCTGAACTAAGCACTGCAGATCAGGCCCAACTGCTGTGGATGGGGACCAAACAACACCGCCTTTAATTGCTATCATTGATAAATTGGGGTGCTTAGGGATTATTAAACTACATCGTCGAGAGTAGCAGGATTTTCGCCTGGTGGTAAGCGACGTGCCTGCCTGTAAACATATCCATTACACTGTCGCCACTCATTATTTACTAACTTCCACACTCACAAAAGTTAGTTATCGTTCATATCTTATTTCTTCATTACCAGCCGGAAGACGTCCACTGCTGACTATGTTCAGCCTCCCCTTCGAACGCCATAATGAACGACAATTGGCTATTTGCACCCACCGGTTATCTGCGACGCGCACATTGTCGTCTGTCCACCAAGTGGGAAGCCTACCTACGCTGCGTCTTCCAGTACGTGATCGCCACTCGAGAATCTTTCTTCCCTATCGGTTATCGGTTCTCCGAGCGATGTGGCCTGCCCATAATTCAGCAGTTGTTTATATTATTATTATTTTGACTCGTAGAGCCGTTTATGTTTATTTTCCATGATTATGTACGACATAATAGATATCTTTACTTACTATCAGAGTAGCTATAAAGTATAAATTGATTGGAGTATCGAAATATTTTGATTTTATGAACTGGATCAATCACCTTTAACTCTAATTAAGGTTTTTAATTAAATGAGGCGGTTAGTCACTTGAGCCCGGTGATTTCACCAGCTATAGTGCCCTTTACACAATACGTATGCTATCAAATGCATCTTTTGTACAGATACCTACCCATAAAGCAACATCTTTTTATATACATGTCATGCGAATTTTATAAAATGGAAGCTGAAATGTTGTATTGCTTTAGTAAATACATATTTTTCCACGTCCAGAAAGCTATATATTGATTAGAATGACTGGTTTTCATCGGTAGCCGTACTTACTTCGAAGTATTAGTGCTTGGCTCAATTCAAAAACTTTTATATTAAAAAAAAATATCGTGGGATTGATTCTCATCTTATTTATTTATTTATTTAATACTTTATGCACATTAGTACATAGGCGGACTTAATGCCTGAGGCATTTTCTGCCAGTCTACCTTAGGGTGGTCCAGAAAATTTACAAAGGTAGGTGCAATAAAAGGGAAAAAAAAAATTCATTGAAATTCTACATTAAAAAAAAAATAATAATAATAAAACTACAACACAATAAATAATTATAATACTAAACTATTAATACAAAGAAAAATAAACTATATAAATATACAAAACAATATAATATATAAATAATTACCATAACATAAATAATAATACATAATTATAATTAAAACACATCATAATATATACTTATTAATATATATAAATATATACATATATATATATATATATAATAACAGACTAGTGAAGTAATGATTCCAAAGGGGTACTAATTATGTGATCTTTTAGAAGCTTTTTAAAAGATAAAGTTGTTTTAGCCATCCTTATGTGTTGAGGGAGTGCATTCCAAAGTAGTATGGATTGGACAAAGAAGGAAGAGTGTACAAAATTAGATCGGTGCAAGGGGCACTGGAGAAGAAGGTTGCTCGAAGAGCGAAGGCATTTATTGTGATTAGAGGATAAATATTGGAACTGAGAAGACAAGTAAGTAGGAGAAGAAGTAGAATTAAGTAAAGAGTAAAGAGTGGTTAGCGCTCTCAAGGCTCTACGCTGTCGAATTGTCAACCACTTGAGCTGCGCTCTGTACTCAGACACGTGATCGTATTTGCGTAAATTGTGAACGAATCGAATGCAGTTATTAAGAAGCCTATCGAGTTTATTGAGGAGATCTGCATTCAGGTCATAGTAACACACATCAGCATAGTCAAGTAGTGGAAAAATTAAGGAGTGTACAAGCATTGTTTTTGTTATAGTTGGTAGAAAGTTCTTTAAACGCAGAAGAGACCGTAAAGACCCAGTAACTTTTTGGCTTACATAAGTTACTTGATCTTGCCAACTAAGGGTACTATCTATATATAAGCCAAGGTCTTTAACATTAGAGCTAAAGTTTATAATAGTCCCATTATATACTGGTATATACCAGTGCAGGTAAAAAAGAAATGTCGACTTTGCTCAAGATTCTAGAGCTTCCAACTATTATTGCTTGGCATTTGTGAGGGTTTACTGATACACCAAATCTTTCAGCCCAATAATGAACAGCAAGCAAGTCTTGGTTTAAGTGATCAATGGCTTCAGACAAATTATTTACATGAGCTTGTGTATATAATTGCAAGTCATCAGCATATAGATGATACGCACACTGAAGTATTGGAGTTATAAGATCTATAAAGATCGAAAATAGAAGAGGTGAAAGAATACCGCCTTGAGGAACACCACTATTAAGTGACCTCCAATCAGAAAATACTTCGTCAACCAGAACTGACTGCTGACGTTCCCGAAGATACGATGAGAACCACTTCAGTGCATCCGGAGAGACCATAAGATAGGAAAGGATAGATAATAGGATATCGTGACAGACAGTATTAAAAGCATTAGAGAAGTCAATCAGCACGAGCACAGTGACTTTAGTGTCATCCATACCGGCTCTAATATCACCTGTCACTTTGAGAAGAGCAGAAACAGTACTATGGCCCGGTCTAAAACCCGATTGAAGAGGATTGATTAAGGAATTAAGATGAATGAAAGACGAAAACTGTTTAAGCACACAAACTTCTAGGACTTTAGACAAGAAAGGAAGGATGGAGATAGGACGAAAATGACTAGGAAGTGAAGGGTTTGGAATCTTTGGTAACGGTCTGACATATGCTCTACGCCATAGGGATGGAAATTCACCAGAGGTAAGGGAAAAGTTAATAATATGGGTAATAGGAAAAAGTAAATGATCAATCAATAAAGTAATCATAAAGCGACATATGTGATCACAACCCACAGCTTTAGATTTAATGGAAAAGATAATCTTTTTAATAACCTCTGAATCGACGGGATCAAAAACAAAAGGAGCTATGGCAGGACGGTCAAGACTCTCTATATAAGAAATAGTTTGATTGGCAGTTTGACAATTAAGTGCAGGAGTAGTAGTCATCCAAACTTATAATTTTAGGAAAGTCAGAGTAGCGGGATTTACCAATACCCATAGTATTTAGGAATTTCCAAACTTCAGCAGGAGAAGAAGTAGTAGTAGTATCTTGTGGGTATTATTTATCTATTTCATTATGTATTTACAAAAACTGGTTTCCATAGTACAGGATCTGCCTAGTTTGGGACCAGAAACCGTGTGTGGATTGTCTCAGAATATTATTATTATTTATGGGTACCTAACCTATAGCACACATCAACGTATACTACAAAAATGGCAGTTACTGCGCCGGAATAAAAGCTGTCCCAAAGTCACAGTGTATACGTTGACGTGCTGCCGTGTGTACATACATATAACTTTTTTGATTATCACAATTCGATGAGACAAAATACCGACAAGACCAGGAAACGATCAGGAGGAGGAGGAGGAGGACGAACTAATTGCTCATCCGACGAACTTTACTTTACGGAAGCGATGAAGTTATTGTCTGTAATAACGTATTACACCATCCTCAGTAGCTGAAAGACGTCCACTGTTGAAATCCTCCCCCCCTTTTCTAAGGGGGTTGGTCACCCCCTTAGAAAGGAGGGGTTTGCAATAATCCCCATGCTTGGCAGACGCTGCTGCCCTTATTTCTTGTTTTCCCTTAGTCCTCTCTTACGGTCTCCTAACGGGAAGAAATGGGAGGGTGCTATTCTTACCCGGACACCCCGCGAGTACCGTATTACATACGTATGTAGAAAATATAATTAAAAGTAACAGTTTAATAAGCTATACTCAGGTACATAAACATACTAACATAAAGTGGAATTAATATTTTTCTAACTCCTCCTACATACTTTTCTAATGAAATTTGTTGCGGGTTCAAAGACAATTTAGCGTTTCCCCGGGACTCGCCGAGGGTCAAACCTCGGTGTCTTCGCTGGTGACTACTGTAGATCCTGGCTGACAGGAGTAACAGAACAAAAATACTAACGTAAACATTGTAACATATAATATATCGTCCGCCACTTTTCCTTTGCACCAACAATGATTCTTTGCGTTTCGATTTCTATCAAGAAAATTGAGCATAAAAAGGTCTTTGAAATACGCAAAGTGAAAAAGGCATCTTCCTTCTAACTTTTCATTCGATTTCTGTCTACAGTGCTTAGCAATTTGTGTAGCTGAAACAAATTTATTAAAAAAACCGTCAGTATTTTTATTTGCACACTCAGAGTTATTTTGTTTATTATTTGCTATCGAAGCGTAAAACATTAATATGGCTTGGAACAAAGCTCATGAGCATTACTGGGCATTGTACAGTTTTTGCTTCACATCGTAGAGTTTTATGTCACAGCCAACGCTTTGGGGGGGGGGGGGGGGTTCATAGTTGACGGGCCCGGTGGTCTAGTGCCCTGGCCGCAGCCGTAAACTATTTTGGATAAAATTGTTTAGACGTTTTAAAGCAAGAGTTTAGGCGCCCGCGGCGCCTCGCTTTTCAAACGACCAGTATCGTAATCTTTTAGGTATTGTTGATAAAGTTTAAAATTCTTTCACACTGAAAGTGCTCTGCCGGCCACTGCCATCTTGGTGTGAATTGAGCCTTATGTTTCAATCTTTATTGTTATTATTATAATTTTGTGTTATTAAATGAAAGTTTAGCAAGGTAAGTTAATCAGTCAGTTAATAATAATATTCTTGGTCAATGCACATACAGTCATCTGATCCCAAACTAGGCTGAGCTACCGCTATGGAAACCAGATAACAGATATAACACTGAGACACTTGGTGGGAATCGAACCCACGACCTATTGCCGACGGGCCCGCTGGTCTAGTAGTGTGACACCCTGGCTGCTACCCGATGGGTCGTAGGTTCGATTCCCACCAGGTGTCTCAGTGTTATTTATCTATTTAAGTATATATTTATTAAAAAAAATGTATATAAGTATTAGTATCCGTTGTCTGGTTTCCATAATACAGGCTCCGCCCAGTTTGGGAACGGATGATCGTGTTAATTGTCCCAAGATATTATTATTGTTATTGGGCAGCAGGCAGGCTGTCTAACCACGTTTTTTTTTTTTTTTTGAAGCGGGGAAATCTTTCAAAGATCCCCGGGAGCTGTGGGGCTCGACCGGGGTATGTGTGTGGGGGGGTTCCTACACACTAAAACCCCCGCAGCTGTCGCATCGGCACATGAGAGGGGGGACCCCAGGGCTCTCCGGTGGGATCTGTACCAGGGGCCCCTCAGTGCCTTGCCTTTGTGCCCGCCGCCGGGAACCAGTCACGGTGCTCACGGGGACGGGGGTCGCAACCCCGCCGCCGTCCTCCTCGGAGTCGGCGCCGTACTCAATGGACGTTCAAAGGGCCCACACCCCGAACGTCCAGCGACTCCGAAGGTTGCCCGTTGTTTATAGCCCCGGGCTCAGGGCTGGGGAGCGAGACGTTGGGCGGCCGCTTGACGCGGCCTGCGCCTTCGTCGCCGAACAAGATCAGCGCGTTCGCGTTGCCGCTCGGCGGCCTCCTTCTGGGACATGACAGTCTCACAGAAGGCGGCCAGGGTGTCTAACCACTAGACCAACAGAACCGTACAGAAAGATGGTAACCGACACAACAAGACAAGATTAGCTATCGATTATTATCATCTTATTAAATATTAAATATAGATTATCTTTAGTTGAAATTGATAACGACCCGCGCATTAGGCAGATGTATACCCTTTTTTTGTTTGACGCTGGGAAAATCTTCAAATGTTTCCCGGGAGCTGTGGGGCTCGACCGGAGTATGCGGGATTTTTATCCACTAAACCCCCGCGGCTGTCGCATCGGCACATGAGAAGGGACCCAGGTCTCTCCGGTAGGATCTGCACCAGGGGCCCCTCAGTGTCTTACTTTTGAGCCCACTGCCGGGGCGGCGGCGCATTGTAGCCCCCCGGGAACCAGTCACGGTGCTCACGGGAAGGGGGTCGCAATCCCGCCACTTTCCTCCTCGGAGTCGCCGTACTCCATGGACGTCCTAAGAGGTATGTATACCTACAAGTTCGTAGCATAAAAGGGTACCCTAATTAGCTATGTATATATTTACCACTAATTGTGGACCATTGAACTTATGTATACGGTACCTAATATAATTTTAGCAAGTATATAAACGCCATTTTGACCCGTGGGGTTTTCGGGTAAGAATAGCACTCACCCACCTCCTCCCGTTGGAAGTCGTGAGAGACGACTAAGGGAAAACAAGAAGATGGGCAGAAGCGTATTTCCATTGGTCTACCTACCATCTATACTCCGATCCCTAAAGCGCCCTGTAAACAATCTTTGTTTGACAAATTTGTTGGTCAAATTTTACGTTTTCATCAAACAATCACTTAAACGATCAAATCGGTTTGATCGTTTAAGTGAACTAAACTAAATTTAATTTTTTTCTTCTTGTCCTCACGTGACGTCGTGGTCATTAATAAGTAAAACAGATGATGAATTTTTGGCATTGACTACCACTGAAAGAATACGATGGACTAGAGAATGGTGACACACAATTTGATCGTTTACAGGGCGCTTAAGACTGTTTCTTCTAAAGGAGAGGCCTTTGTTCTTATGATAAATGCCATTTTAGGAATTTCGCCTAATGGTAATTGGTAAGCAATGCGTTTGACCATGACTCGTGAACAGCATAGCCACTCGTGTGACCTGAGATATTCACTGAGATAATAATGTAGTTCATGCTATACTTATAGAGCCTCTCTCTGGAACGTGTTGTCGCGTACTCTATTGAGTGCTCACACAAAGACGTTTTCACCCCTTTTGCTCAATCCTCGTATGCCAGCTATCAAGAGTAGGTACCTATTTAAACCAAAAGATTACATTTTATAAATCTATACTTATAATAAAACTGTAACAGTTTCAATTCTGTACATTGAAGATATTTTGAAAATTATATTTGGAGGGCATTCTTTAACCGATACTGAGGCCGAAAATGTATTTTTTTAATTTTTGTCTGTCTGTCTGTCTGTCTGTCTGTATCACGGCTGAGCATCACGCCGAAACTACTGAATGGATTCAAATGAAACTTGGCATGATTTGAGATCTTACTACGAGGTAGGACATGGGATACTTTTTATCCCGTAATCTAGCACGGTTCTTTTGGGAGCGGGGATTAAAGTCAAAATGGGTACTTGGTTATACGCTTGGTCGGATTTCATAATTTTTTCTTTATAATATAATAAATATTAGTAAGGGAACAGTCATAGAGAGTTGTTATCAAGGTTTTGTAATCGATCAAGTTAAGCAACGTTAGGTAAGGTCATTAAAAAGATGGGTGACCGTTTAATGCCATTTGAACTAAACGGGTCCGTGCTTCGGAGAGCACGTAAAAAGTGGGTCCCAGTTTTTAACCGACTATAAAAAAGGAGGTTATGTATTTGATGCGAATGTCTGTTATTAAAAGTTTAGTTCAAGTAAAAATAGCGCAGGCGGAGCTGCGTGGGTCAGCTAGTGTATAAATATTACTGAAATTTTTGAATACCCAAATTGATAATAATATCCTGGGACAGTTAACACACGGTCCTAAGAGAGAAAACCAGAGAATGGATACCTTTTTTGGTCAATAAACAGACATTAACATCAAACTACGTTTACGGATTTTATCGCGGATATATCTAAAGTAAACCGCGATAACATCCGTAAAAGTAGTTTGATTTCAACGTGTAGTATTCGTGTTAATAAAAGGCACCATTAAATAACAGACAAATGTCTGTCTTGGATGGGAATAACTCATGCCCTATTGGGGAACGGCCAGAAAAATTTACCACATGACGAACGGGCCAATCATATTACAGCACTTTTGTTTATTTTATACAAAATCCCTAAGCACAGGGACTGTTTTCGTTGAGTTCAAAAATAAAATTAATGCCTAAGGCGGCAACGCAAACCGTTCCAAATAAATAACTGAAAACTTTTTCAATTTCATCCCACGATCCGCAAATTGTGTTTTGCGTTTGAGTAAATCGAAAAATGAATAACAATTTTGGGTTTCTAAAATAATAAGCAGCTGGTTGCGTAACGCGGGTGATAAAATATGTTCATAAGTAATTAATTTTGTTATTCAATAAAAACCGGTCAAGTGGGAGTCGGACTCCCGCACCAAGGGTTCCATACCTTCTTTGCACATCTATACTATAATAAAACTCAAAGAGCACTTTTTCTGTACATTGAATATTTTTCCAAAATGTCTATGTGGGGATACTATGCTATCGACATAGAGGCCAAAACAATTTTTTTTGGAATTATTGTCTGTCTGTCTGTCTGTCGTTCTGTTTGTCCAGGTATCATTTGAAAACCCGTGAATGGATTCTGATAAGACTTTCACTGATGTGTTGTGTAGAAGTAGGGGTATAAATTGGTATATAAAACATCACGCTATGTTTCCTAGGGGCTAAGCAGTGAAACATTACTTGCACATATTACCACGTATATACTCATCAGTTAATCATTAAGATACGCTATATACAATAGGCACTGAGCAGACATTTAGTTTGAATAAGATATGGCAGTGGCGATGGGTCAAATTTTGTAAGGGGTAAGCCGGTCCGATAGTTGGGAGAAGAGAGAGGAAGGAGAGCGTTCAGAGAGGACAACGGGGAGAGGAAGAGGGGAAGTGTGACGGGGACCGAAGCGGGAGGGGAGAGAAAGAGCATAGAATTAGATTTTTCTTATAAGAGAGAAAGATGGAGAGAGATAAACTAAGGGAGTAGGGAGAAAAGGGGAGCAAAATGTAATTAAGGCGCGGGTGGCGCTGTACGGGTCAGCTAGTATTAAATATATTTTACCATTCGCCTAATACCTCAGAGAGCAAAAAACCCAACCGCAAATAAGTTCGTTTCTTGAGGTTTTTTTTTGGGATCACTAAAACCTGTACTCTGTATTTAGAAACATCATTTTATTTTTTCTGTAAAATATAAGTATACGTATAGGGGGAACGGTTTTTTTTTTTATTATAAGCCAAAAACTACGTGACATAAATCAAAATAAAAATCTGTTTTGAAATGTCCAAATGAAGCCCTTTCATATAATATTGACGGGCCCGTTGGTCTAGTGGTCAGACACCCTGCCTGCTAACCGATGGGTCGTGGGTTCGATTCCCGCCAAGTGTCTGGGTGTTGTTTATCTATTTAAGTATATATTTACAAAAAAAAAGTATATAAGTATTAGTATCAGTTGTCTGGTTTCCATAGTACAGGCTCTGCCTAGTTTGGGATCGGATGACCGTGTGTAGATTGTCCCAAGATATTATTATTATTTTCATGTTTTATTTACTCACGGGCTTAGCCCGGTCTTTTAGAGGCTTGCGTGGGGACGGATCCAACACGTAGAGGCCCGTTTTAGAAGAAGTAAATGGTGTGTAAAACACCTCCCGGGGTCAGCTGCCACAATGATGACCTTACAGCAGTTGACCTCGGTAGGTGGTAGGGACTATTACAAGCATGTGAAAAGAAGTCTAGGGGTTGAGCGTTTGGTGGACTGGCGATTGGGCTATTGCAAAGGCCGGGGTCACTTGCCATAATTACATTCATAACTATTTTGTGGCAAGTGGTGGCTTGCCACCCACTAGATGGGCTCCCCAAATGATCGTCCGATGACGACAGAGAGCAACACCGGTGTGAGTGACTCAGGGGTGTCGAGAGGTGTGCTGCGCTTTCTCCGTAGTTACTCGCGGCGTTATGCCCTTTAACACTTCCACCCCTGGAGCATATAGCTCTAACAGCTCCTCTCTGGACGGCCAATTAAGGCAAGCCAGAGCTGAGAGTCCTTCGGGCCCCCTTCGGTTTCCACTCGACCGACGAAGACACGCCGAGGTGGGGGCCCTGACCGACTCTCTGGATCACTCGGGTCCGTGGTGTCGTTACGCACCAACAGCTCGCCACAAGCTGCCCTGCGGGCTTATTATTATTATTATTATTATTATTCCACTCGATATAGTAGACTCACTTTGAAATTTTGACACCCCATTTCGGGCCAGATTAAAAATAAATTAAAATATTTTTTTTTTCATTTGCTATGAGATTAAGTAAAACTATTCCAAGTTTCAAATCGATAGCATCAGTGGTTCCTGAAATATATATAGGTGTGACACACAGACAGACAAACAGACAGACAAAGTCACACCAAAGACCTGTTTAACTTTTAGGTATGGAACCCTAAAAACTAATCAGTAATTGGACATTCCAATCTACCCTTTGAAGTCTCTGTATAATCTTTCTGTTGTGACCACGTACGTTTAAACGTACTTGCCTTTATTATTATTTTCATCAAAATAGTATCTACGAGTATCTGTAATATCATCCCCAATATGCCTTTATAATGCGAGCATCATCCAATCCCTTCTATCTTTCTTCCCTCTAATATAAACCCTTGAAGTCCGAATCTAGCTCAATAGATAAGAGCCATCTCTCCAGTAACAATAGGCCGGTGATACCACAATTTGTAGTATTCAACAATAATAAGAGATCGGAACAATGCGGGATTAATCGCACAAACGGCGCATCGAGAACAATGTCCAGATTTGCATATTCATCAGCTATTAATTCAATTTCATCGGCGGTTTTCACTCAGCCAGTTGATTTTGGTTCATTTGTCAATTTTTGCATGAATAATTCTCGAATATTTATGTGTAATATTGATATGAATAATACGAAAAAGAGGAAGAAATTTTATAAAAGCCTAAACGCATTGTTCACTCTGCTAAGGTTTCTTCATAGTGTCTACCATCAACGAGTTCACTTAACATATTTACTTCCTTGATACCTCACATAGCAAGACGGTCGCTAGACGGTCATGCTCGTCATCGAAAAGTCTTTGTTTGTGGCGGCTTCGTGTGGCGGGTGACCCCCTTCCCTCTGATATGGTTGAGGGGAGTGATGGCTGCTGCTCGTGTTAACTAGTGCGCGGGTGCTGCTTGGGGGACTGGTCCGACTACTATTCCTCGATATCTCCGGCGCCTTCGATCATGCCTGGTGGCCCATGATTCTGACCAAGGCGAAGCGGGGCGGCTGCCCGGCCAACATCTATAGGATGTTGGTGGGGTACTTCACTGCTCGCCGGGTTGGTCTGTTCGTGGGGGACCAGGTGGAATGGAAGGTGTCTACCATGGGTTGCCCGCAGGGCTCAGTGCTTGGTCCCTCTTTGTGGAACCTGTTAATGGACGATCTGTTACGATTACCACTGCCACAGGGGGTACGGATGGTAGCATACGCGGACGACGTGACGATCCTTATAGAAGCCCAATCAAGGGCCCAGATTGAATCACTCGCCAAACAAAGCCTGGAACTGGCGTTATCCTGGGGCGCCCGAAATAGACTGGAGTTCTCACCCGACAAGTCGCTAACTATGACAGTCAGGGGAAGACTCCAGCGGCCCCCAGTGATTAAACTAGCGGACAAATCGGTTAGGAGCGTCACGTCGTGCACGGTGCTCGGCGTAGTATTGGATAGCAGTTTGTCTTTTGCGCAGCATGCGGTGTCGGTGGGGGAGCGCGCGGCCAAGTGCTTCGGCAAGATGTCTAGAGTGTCGGCATCTTCCTGGGGCATCCGATTCCGCGGTCTGCGCATCCTCTACAGGGGCACTTACGTAGCCACGATAACGTATGCTGCGGCCTGCTGGTATAGGCGCGCGACACTCCATATGGTCCGCAGCGCGTTACTTAGATCCCAGCGGTCTAGCTTAATACTGGTGACCAAAGCGTATCGGTCGACCAGCACGGCTGCGCTTGCAGTATTGGCAGCTTTACCACCCGCGGACCTGGAAGTGATTCGTGCTGGCAGGTTGGATGAGGAGCGCCAGACCGCGACCGGACAGTTGAGCAGACGAAAGCGCGAGCTGTGGGAGGAGACGATCCTAGCGTGGCAGGCTCGGTGGGATTGCGAGGAGAAAGGCAGGGAGCTATATCGGTACTTTCCCGATATAGCGGTGCGACTGAAAGCGCAGTGGGTTGAACCTGACTACCAGACGTCCCAGATCCTCACGGGGCATGGATGTTTCAGGAAAAGGTTGTATGATATGCGTTTGGTTGCGGATAGCATGTGTGAATGTGGTATGGAAGATGAGGACCTGCACCATGTGTTGTGGGTCTGTCCCCTGTATGAGGAGATGCGGCGAAAGATGATGGATGGTATCGAACGCACAGGGGAGGGCCCGGTATACTACGGAGATCTTGTGAGCACATCGGCGAACTTTCGGAGGCTGCGGAGGTTTGCGCACGATTGGCACGAGGTAAGGAGTGCAGCGGAACGAGCGGAACGTATGTAGGAAGCATCCGACGACGAAGCTGTAATAGTATTGTCTGCCCCAGAAAGGGGAGAGTGCACACACGGGACATAAGGAACGGAGAAAATAACTTGTAGGGAGTCAAGAATTGCGCGCGGTGGACAGAGCCAAAGAGCAATGCCGCGCGCATCTCCCGCGATTCGGCCCGTATGACCGGAAGGTCGGTGGGGCCATGGGTGGTTGGTGGGTTATGGTCCGACTACTATCCCTTGGCCTTTTAGTTTGTTGTAATTTTTTCGCAATTTTTTTTTCTTTTCTGTCTTTTTTTATCTTTTTATCTTTCGAACGGCAGGGCACACTATCTCTGATTTTGAAGAATGTTTAAAAAGAGTGAAAAAATGACAAGCCCGCTGATTTTCTTGCCGGATCTTCTCAGTTGAGGCCGCGTTGTGATTTGGTGGCAGCTTTTAAAAAATATACCATTTAAAAGACTTTGATACATGAGAAGGCCTTACTTACACAGTGCACCGATGCAATAATCGAATATTATGCATTATTACTCCATGTACTTTACTAATAATAATAATCTACTCCAGACAGCGACTGCCAGAGCGACTGACCTTTTGATATATTGTGTGTATTGGTTCTTTCTCTGTCTTTTACTTTCCTTACAAAACCTGAGATGGAATGTCAGGCGCAGGACCGACTTTTACGTGACCCCCCTCATCGATCATCCTGCATTGTCCTAACCACTAAGGAAAAAATACACAACGTTTTTTCTCTATGTATGGTTCGAACTCTCTACCTCCGGATTACAAAGCAAGTTCCCGCTGCGCCACGAAAGCTATGTAGGTACACAGTAAATGGGTGTGCTTGGTTCTACCTGTATCGATTTTACCTGTCGTAAATACATACCATTTATTTTTTATCTTCTTGGAAGTGTTTTCCGTATCGACTGCGCGGGGCACCGAATGAATAAAATAAATTTGGCCTCGCAGTTGGGTCAGACGAATCGGCCGGTCCACTTGCATATTTCATGTCCCGGTGGTCCAACCGTCCTCCGCGAGACATATCGACAGCGGTTATCAAGACTGCCAGTTTAAATGGCGTAAGCAAGTTAATTTTAGATATATAAATATGGGCGTGGAGAATGGATAGGCCCGTGGGGTGTCCGGGTGAAGAATAGCACCCCCCCCCCCCATAAAAAAACTCAAAACTCAAAAATAGTTTATTTCAAATAGGCTTAACGCTAGCTTGACTTTTGAAAGGTCATGTTTTTTTTTTAAACAGCTACCACCGTATCACAACGCGGTCTCAACTGAGAAGATCCGGCAAGAAACTCAGCGGGCTTGTCATTTTATCACTTTTTTTTAAACAGTGTGTCATGTTACAAATAGATCTGAGCGACAGCGTGTCTTGTCGTTCAAAAGATCAAATAAGACAGAAAAAAAAAAAAATACGACGAAAGTACAACAAACTAAAAAGCCAAAGGCATAGTAGTCTGACCAAGCAGCACCCGCGTACGAGTTGACTCGAGCAGCAGCCATCACTCCCTTCAACCATTTTGGAGGGAAGGGGGTGACCCAACCCATCTCCGCCTCTTGGGTTACGTAGGAGGCGACTAAGGAAAATAAGAAGACATGTAGCAGGGTCTTTCTAATGGACTACTTACCACCTATACCACGATCCCCAAGATGCCAGCCAAGCACCTTATATTCAGTAGTCGACGTGTTTCGGCTAATGATGATGATGAAATGGTCGTATTTAGGTAGTGTTAGTGTGATTGTGAAACTCTATTTTTAACATCACAGATTTAAAGTTCGGTGGCAAGTATTATTAAAATTGTGAACATGTTGTGGGTAGGCAAAATAGTTTGGGATGTATTTTAAAATAACAAGCTGGAGTGTAATATTTGTAACGTGTTATGAATTGGTTGTTGTAATGACATTCAATGTGGTGGGAGAAATGCACTCCATCCTATACAGGCCGGAGTCCCTCAGGGCTCCGTGCTCTCTCCCCTCTTGTTCAGCCTGTTCACGAACGACATTCCTCGTTCGAGCAGAGTCCAACTCACCCTTTACGCGGATGACACCGCTCTCTATTATTCCCATAGGAACATGTCCTATCTAACGCGTGCTCTTCAAGCCGCAATCGACGCCCTGGGTCAATGGTTCCGTACGTGGCGCATAGAGGTGAACCCGGAGAAGAGTGCCGCGGTGGTCTTCTCCCGGGGACCCGCCAATATGTTCTCCGCACGGAGCCTTCGGCCCAACAGACGACTGGCCCCAATATCCCTATTCAATCGCCCTATCCCCTGGACTAGGAAGGTTAAGTACCTCGGAGTCACCTTGGACTCCGCCATGACTTTCGGCCCGCACATTAGGTCCGTCCGCAATCGAGTGGCTTTCGTATTAGGTCGCCTGTATCCCCTTCTCTGCAAGCGGAGTAAAATGTCGCTTAGAAATAAGTTGACATTATACAAAGAATGCATTCGCCCTATCATGACTTACGCGAGTGTAGTTTTCGCGCACGCCGCCCGCACCCATATCGATAGCCTCCAGGTTACCAGAATCGTTTCCTCCGACGTGCCGTCGGTGCCCCGTGGTGCATGCGGAACGTAGATCTGCATTCCGATTTCAAGTTAGATCCCCTTCGTAAGTTCCTCAAAGAAGCGTCGAAACGCTACTTTCAATCCGCGTCCCGTCACGCGAACAGTTTAATCCGCGCCGCCGCCGATTACGCCCCTAGTCCTTCTAACTCGCGCCGCAGACCACGGCACGTACTGCTCGACCCTCCTGACCCCATGACGGTCCTATTGGACCGGGATGCGCCGAACCCTCCCCGACAACCGTATGCTACACTAGCTATCAGACACCGGTCTCGCCGGCGAGGCCGAAGGGTCGTACGTATGCGACCTCAACGACGTGCATCACCCCACTGAGTTTCTTGCCGGTTCTTCTCAGTGGGGGCGCGTTGTGAACCGGTGGTAAACTCAGCCCTCTCTTAAGCGACAGCCCAAGCCGAGGCCGTGCCTCCCTGAGGTGCCCTTGTGCTCGTCGCTACTTCTGCCGTAAAGGCTAGAGCGCTTCAAGCGCTCGCCTCCTATTGTCCGGTGAAGCTGCAATGGCCATCTGCGGCTAACAGCGTCTATCATTCCCAAAAAAAAAAAATTCTACTCACTCTATCTATGCGCGTGGTGGAATAAAGACGTGCCAAGTACTTCAGTGTTTTACTTAGAAATTATAACTAACAGTAGATAGATGATTATTATTGGCAATTGAGCTTGCCGCTACACAATGAAAAGCTTTTTTTACCCTACTGACTACACTAAGTCAGCAGGGTAAAAAATGTCAAACTTGTGAGGCAAAATGTCAGAATGTTTACCGGTGCTTAGTTGGAGGCCATAGAAATCGATATAATATACAGTCTCAAAAAAATCCATACATGCAAATAGCATTTCAGCGAACCCGATTCATTAAGCGTAGGTGGGTAACATGATTGTCTTTTTTACACTTTCCTCGTATTTCACAAACACATTAACGTATAAAATAAACATCCTTTTATTGACAAAACATTGTAAATAAAAGCAAATATCTCCGGTATACGAAAGGTTAAAAGTCTGTAGTACTTAAATGTTGTTGATGTTTTTACGTTAGCGATGGCAGCCTAGTGACTAAGGGATATGTTTGGATTTACTGGCGCAGGTTTGAACTTCACCCCAGCCTTAGCAGTACGATCATAATAATAATAATACCTTGGGACAATCCACACACGGTCATCCGATCCCAAACTAGGCAGCGCCTGTACTATGGAAACCAGACAACTGATACTAATACTTATATAATTTTTTATTATAAATACGTACTTATATAGATAAATAACACCCAGATTCAGATACTTGGTGGGAGTCGGACCCACGACCCATCGGGCAGCAGACAGGGTTTCTAACCACTAGACCAACAGGTCCGTCAGTTTTGATTTGGTCCGTGAGCGGACCCCACCGCGCCTAGACGTACATAATATATTTGTGGCCGGCTCGTGCAGGTGATTATCATCCTATAGAAGATCAATCGGAAATGGCTCTCGCTGTACTTAACGGAAGACTTACATTTGCAACGGTGCATACAAGGTGGTTTCGTATACTGTTTAGATTACTGCTCAAACCTATTTGGTACAAAATTACATGTGCTGTAGGTTCATAAATTCATTTTCCATAAAAGGCCCGGAACTAAGATTTTTTCGAACCGGGGCAGTAACGCGTTCAGCGTTTGAGAAATTACTTAAAAAAACTCAAATCTCAATTCGGCTACACAAGTTCACTTGTGGTGTGTGCCTGTGTGGGGCGCCTTTTTTTTACAAGTCGAAGGTAAGCCAACCAGGCTTTCGTATGCAGGCGCTTTGTGGAGCGAGTTTTTTTATTTTTAATCATATCATATGATTTTGGCACTGACATTGCACGCCCCCCCTCCCTAGATCCGGCCCTGTCCATAAACACTGAGCAATTATAGAAATAATTGGCGAATCATAAACCCCTTTTCTTTCACATCACTACACGTGAAAAATATATTCATAAGGCATGTTGAATAAAATTGCTCACGGTTTACAAGCCTGCGAGTTTCCGCATTCATTATACGAAGGAAACGCTGAAATATAATTCTAAATGGAATATACGAGTAATACGAGTTTCTCGGGTGTTTTTAAATATGAGATGGTGTAATTTGATGTGTTCAAAGCGTTATTGATGGGAGCGTTTGTGTATTCAGTGTTTTCTTTTTTACCCAAAAGCCTCGGAAAGAGGATTAGGTACCTACTATTTTTATAATGTTTTTTCTCTTTGTAGTGTAAGCGGCTTGATATATTTTAACATGGAGGTGTCGTTAGACTCAGTGGGAGACAAGTTTATGGTATGTTCAATTATTTTCTAATAAATGTAATTCGGCAGCAGTCAGTCGTATTTTTTTTCACAAAATCAAAGTATATTTATTATGTATAGGCCCCACAGAGGCTCTAACATTATTTTCTAAAAACTACCACAGGATCCTAACGCGGTTGCTTCTAAGTAGATCCAGCAAAAAACTCAGCAAGGTTGTCTTTTTTGTATTTTTACCATCTGTATCAACACTGAGAAAATTGTAAGCCTTAACTTGCATTTTCTGTGCAGTGACCGCGCAGCTTTATACTCCAGGCAATCAGTGATTTTACATAAAATATAATACCTACCATTTAAAATCGAGCCTGGAGTTAAACAAGGTGTTTCCCTCTCACCGAAGCTAAGCGTATTACAGGAGGTTTTCCAAAGGCTAGACCACTTGTGGCAATCAAAGGGGATTTACGTGAATGGATTTCTGTTAACAAACCTCCGCTTTGCTGATGCTATTGTCCTTTTCTACTCAACATCATCCGAACTCCAACAAATGCTGCAAGAACTCAGTACCGCAAGCCTTGAGTTTGGTGTATCGATGAATCGCAGCAAAAACCAGCTAATGACCAACGGCATAAAAGATAGAGTTGAAGTAGATGGTCAAGTTATTCAATATGTCGACAAGTATACTTATTTGGGTCAGATAGTCTCCTTTGAAAATCGACAGCAAAAAGAACTTGACAGACGAATTGCTAACGCCTGGAAATCTTCTGGTCAATGAAGAAATATATGAAGGGTAACCTTCCTATACACTGGAAGCGTAGGCTCGTCGACATGTGTATACTGCATGTACTTACTTACGGTGCCCAAACTTGATCATTAACGGAGTTGCAAAAGTACAAACTAAAGGTTTGTCAAAGGGCAATGGAGCACAGCATATTTGGTGTTAAGCGAACAGACCGAGTTAGAAACACCACTCTGCGCTCTATTACCCAGATTACGGGTGTCGGGGAAGTCAGCAAATCTGACGTGGGAGTGGGCAGGCCATGTCGCAACAATGAATTCGCAGAGCTGGGCTAGAAATGCCACGTTCTGGATACTCCGCAACGGTCGACGAAGACGGGGTAGGCCAAGGTGACGCTGGAGGGACAACATAGACGCCTTTGTGGGTCTAGCGTGGCCAAGAATTGCTCAGGATCGAAAGTCATGGAAGGAAAAAGAGGAGACCTTTGCTCATCTATGGGACACAGTAGGCTTAATACTAATGCAGCTAGGCTTATGCGTAGGGTTGAAATAATACCTGAGACTTTTTCGCCAAACTACTATTTATCAAAGGTTTCAATTTAAAACAGTAACAGCCAGTTTGTAAATGGTTCTCACATTTCTCATCTGCAGGTCAAAAATGGTATTAAGGTCTACAGAAGATCCCCACAAAATATGCCATTAGCCATAACACTGTGCAAATAGTTGAAGTAAACACCGTTAGATTAGCTAAAAAGCATTTTTTTATTGCATTGCCTGCGGAATTCAGCCTACTGACCATCGATATAATATTTAGATTTGGTGTCACGGTACAAAAAGTGGTAGCGAGAAATAGCGCCCTTGTGTCGCTATTTCATTACAAGCCACAGCCTGACAAAATTATTTTTGCCGATAGGAGTGTCGCTACTGTCTATATGAAACTCACGTCATTATCATAACAAAAGCGTTAGTTCAGCACAGATAAGTGTGCAACCTCCACGACCACATTTTAGATGTTATTTTGTTCGTGAATGTTTATCTAGTTTATATATTATATCGAAGCTACTGACAGTTTTTTTTTATTTATTGACCACATTGTAACTTAGCGTTATTTGTTATACAATACGTAGGAAAATAGTTGACTCCTCAAGGTCCAATGCTGCTCCATTAAAATTTACATTGGTTCCTACCTATCTCATATTGGGTGTTAAAAATTTCATACGTTTGGTTTTACTTTAATTTTTTTTTTGACATTGAATCAATGAAACCTTCTGAAGAATATTGTTGATATCGTGATAATCACGTGTTTACGCCTTGTTTTAATTAAACCAGAGATATCATCCGTGAAATGTAGTACATCATGTTTGTCCCTTACGAAATAGGGTACAAACAACTAACTACGGTAAGTCATTAATATACATACATATATCAAAAAGAGAAAAGGTCCCAATATTTAACCTTGAGGGACTCCCAGGGAGACAACAGATTCTGGAGCTCTCTTACCGTTATAATCAATCTTCTCAATTCCACTATTCAAATATTATAAAGTTAGAAGTTCAAGCTCTGTTTCTCATACCATAGTTTCGTAAATTCCTGTAACGTAATGATTTTTTTTTTTTGTATGAGTAGTACTGTTGGCCGCAGATGGCCATTACAGCTTCACCGGACAAGGAACGTAATGAACGTTACAGGAGTTAAGACGGATTTATTAATATTACTGAAGGGTCTTAAAAACCAGCAGTAAAAAGTTTCATCTCATAGCTAGCTTATTAATATGTCTGCTAAATTATTATTTCAAAATGTCAGTTCAAGCTAGGCGTTAGTTTGAAACAATAAAGTTATTATGCCTATAATTTCAGGATTTAGCTATATCATAAAAATATTTTTTACAAAAAAAAAGAACCGCCTTCAAAATATTCAAACTAAAAAGCCTGAAATAATTTCTAAGAATTAGTGGTTTTTACATTTATATTGTTGGACTTGGACTACAACATATTAAAAATACATATTACTATCAAAGACGGCGCCAAACTGGAAAACAGTTAGGTACCTACTGCCCTTGTAAGTATTTGCTAAACGTTAGGCGCCGACTTCGATAGTAATATGTATTTTTAATATGTTGTAGTCCAAGTCCAACAATATAAATGTAAAAACCACTAATTCTTAGAAATTATTTCAGGCTTTTTAGTTTGAATATTTTGAAGGCGGTTCTTTTTTTTTGTAAAAAATATTTTTATTTTATTCTTTTTAGTGGTTCCCTTGGTGTATTATTAGGTTAAGTTTTAACAACTTATATTTTATTCTGACAAACAGCCAGTTTAATATTTATTTTAAAAACACCCACTACATAACACAACTATGGACCATCACTCAAATATAAGCTTAAGCAAAAATTTAAAAAAATGCACATGTGACAATATCTTAATAAAACTAACTAATTGCCATAAACCGAAGATATCTAGGTGTTATATTCGTAGTTCTCGAGAACCATGGACTGCAAGCTCGGTGGGTCTACATTTATTTGTGCCGAGAACCCGGGTCCACCTTCTTGCTCCATCGTCAGACCCTGATCACCATTTTTCTAGCAACTACTCATCGAGAGCTACCCAATGAGCCCAAACTCGGCAGATCTACGTTTATTGGTGCAGTGATCCCATGACGACCTTCCTGCTCCATCATCAGACCCTGATCTCCATTTTTCTAGCAACTACTCGTCGAAACCTATTCAACGAGTCCAAATTCGGTAGGTCTACGTTTGTTGGTGCCAAGATACCGTGACGACCTTCCTGCTCCATTATCAGACCTTGATCACCATTGTTGTAGCAACTACTCGTCGAGAGCTACCCAACGAACCCAAACTCGGTGGATCTATGTTAATTGGTGCCGAGATCCCGTGACGACCTTCTTGCTCCATCATCAGACGCTGATCACAATTTTTCTAGCAACTACTCATCGAGAGCTACCCAACGAGCCCAAACTCGGCGGATCTACGTTTATTGGTGCAGAGATCCCGTGACAACCTTCCTGCTCCACCATCAGACCCTGATCTCCATTTTTCTAGCAACTACTCGTCGAGAACTATCCATCGAGTCCAAATTCGGTAGTTCTACGTTTAGTAGGCACGGCTAGGATAGGATGGATTGTTAATTTTATTACAGAGTTCCGGTGGCCATCTATGGCCTTCTTCATCAGATCCACTTCACCAAATGATACTTTCTGAATGAAAATGCTTGACTAGTTTCTAAAAATGCCAAAAACGCTATATGTATGCTTATAATATTTAAGGAGTTCCCTCAGTTACTCATGGTTCCCATCATCAGAACTTGATTTTGAAAAAAATGGGACCAATCTGGAAGCATATCCTTTCAATTAAAAAAATAATTTTCCAAATCGGTTCGTAAACGACAGAGTTCTGAGGTAACAAACATAAAAAAAAAAATAAAAAAAAAAACATACAACCGAATTGATAACCTCCTCCTTTTTATTGAAGTCGGTTAAAAATGGTAGAAACCATTAAACTCTATATTTTATTCAGAGTTGATCGAAGCACAATTTAATAATATAGGAGCACGTATTTACTCAGTAATTTCAGTTGAATATACCTTTTTGACACAAATAGCGGCCCAATAATTGCAGTGGCGACGAGATCTCTATCGTTAACGCCTTTTCGGCCAAATTACTGAATTAACACGTTGACCTAGTTCTTTTCTGTCAATTGACTATATTGGCGTTACAAATTCAAACATCAAATCTAAACGTTTCTAAGTACATTAGAATTATAAAACACAGCAATTTTGTTAATAAGCAAAACATTAACGTAGTGGTTTAATAAATACTAGTACAATGACAGCACAAAAGTGCAAAGAATGTTCGCACAAAGGGATTTAAAAGCATCTGCAGCTTGGATACAGGACTGCAAATTACAGCTGAGATAAACAGTGGCTATGCGCTGAGTCGCAGCCCGCTGGCCGTGTCTACGTCAGTTCGTAGCGACGCACCGTAGCAAGCGGATGCCCGTAGCGTGTCGTAGTCTGGACTACGCCGACGCGTTATGTACGATTCACAACAGTGCGACTGCAAACATAAACAAAATATAGTGATATGAGTTGTGGGTCTCCAAGCGTAGTATTCCGACTGACTCTCCTAATATTAACTTTCATAGTGTCGTGTACGTTTGTCGCCAGTGTAGTGTGGCTATTGCGGACGACCGCCTCCGCTGGCCAATATGAAAATTATTACTTGTCGAGAATTAATATAAGCTCCGCAAAGAGCGACGCCAATAATATCACGGCGTCACCGCCCACATCGGACCATTATAAGGACTTGATTAAAATAGAAATAGCCATGCGGCGGGTCGAGGAAAATAGTAGGAGATTAAAGGAATACACGAAGTCATTGTTGTGGGATAACAAGGATAAGTCTCTGTGGTGTGTTTTGTTCAAAGACAGCGAGAGAGCGGATAAATCGACGTCCCGTGGAAAAAATATGTATTCGGTTGACGAAGATTATATACGAAGGTTGAGGGAACAAAAAATGCGAGAGGCTTTGATACATTTGAGGCACCACGGCGCGCATCACAGGCGGAGAACAGACGGCCTGCCCAATCTGCCATACATTAAATAAAGTTTTTAGGCTACAAAGAAATTGATTGCGATCTGTACAAAGCTGTATTTTGCGTTGAGGTATATTATTCGAGTACAACGGAACTTTGTGTGCTTTTGATGGTGGAGCGCTAAATTGAAGAAAATTATATTTATATGAATTTGGTGTACATATTTTGTATGTTGATAAAAATGACTTCAATTGACGTGTAAATATATTGTACGCTTGTATGAATGTGTAAATATGGCACGATTTTAATAAAAGGTTTGTTGACTAGACAATACAAAGCCGGAACGAATGTTAGATATTTATTTTACCTATTACATTTTTATGATCATAAATTACTGTATGCTCTTGGCTTGTCAACAAAATATAATATTTAATTCAGATAATATCCTCTTCGTGTATTGTTAATGAGATTTATTTTATTGATAGAACTTGAAGCTCAGTACCATAATAGATGCAAATAATAAAGATAAATAATTTGTGAAATAATAATGATAATAATTTTACAAAATATCCATAATTCGTTTGTATAATTAATTCTTCTTACTAATTGTGGTTTGAAATACTACTTAATCTTTTGTTGATGTTTCATTAAAACCTAGGACAATGGCTATTCGATATAAATAAGTGAGTTCAACAAATTAAGTATCCGAATCCAAATTATTAATATTATTTTTGCTCTTATTGTGTGACAACGAAGTGTGGTTAAAATGTGTAATATTAAAGTTGAGGTTCGTTTCACCGTACTAATATCGTTTGACTAAAAGGTTATGTATAAATAAAATGTTTCTAAATAACAACAATATATTGGTTTTATTCCATTTAGGCATCAAACAATTTACTTAACGTTATATTAGGTATATTGGAAATGTAATTATTATTTACAAAAAATAGAATAGAGTACCTATTCTTGCAATACTTGTAAAGATCAAGGAAATTTTTGACTTATGTTTTAGAGCGTCATTTTTTAGTTAAACGCCAGCTTTTCTTATAAACTATAAAAAAATACTTTCTTCGTCATATTTCTTAAAATAAAACTATGTACGGATTATAGAAATCAATTTTAATAAATTGCCTCGAAGGCATCGGGAGTAATGAGAAGGCAGACAGACTAGCGAGGGCTGGCTCACAAAGATATTTGGTTGGCCCTGAACCATTTGTGGGGATTCCGTATGAAACGTATCACCAAGCATTATATGCGCATGCTAGAAATGAACACATAAAAGAATTAAAAGCCTAAACCACTCCAAAACATTCTCTAGCACAAGGGTGGACTGTGGGGTTAAACTATTAAACCCAAACAGATCACAAAATGCACCTAATAGGTGCACTAACGGGACATTTTAGTACCAATGAGCACCTCCACGAACTCTGCGACGCTCTTGCGAGACGTAGGTTGAGTCATCTGGGAGTAGTCTATCCTACACCAGATGATTATGTACAGCTCGAAGCTGGCGCAATCGTTGCGTACCTAAGGGAACTCTTCGACACGTCTCAGCAACAGAGTAAGGGCTAGAATGCGTTCCGGTAGTTACTGGGCCCGATTTCATAGTAGCCAACAATAGAATAGAATAATGTCTAGTATTTGCCTATAAAAATGAATACGATCCTATCTAGTTCTGTTTGAAGCAAGGTTACTACAATTACAAAATTATGCAACTAATTATGTAAGTACTACCTACTAATACTAAAGCTGGTTTCAGACTACGCTATACTATTGAGCTATATAGTATAGCAAAGAAGGACCTAATGCTATACTAGGTATATAGCATGGCGTTCACATTACGCGATATTATCGCAAGCATTTATAGTCTTAGAGGAGATACCACTGGAGATAGCATGATGCGATAACCCCTCTGCCAAATTTTGTTCATATGGTCAGGTCATTCTTTATTTGTGTGCGTATCTTTTTGACTGTGTTGCGAGTTTATTATAGTGTGGGTATGCGTGAAATTGTATCTGTGTGTGTTTACTTCGCCTCCCGCACCCCGCAAAAGTGCCACGTAAAATTTGTACGGCGAATCGACGCGATACTAGCTCTATTCTAATTACTCTGAGTTTATAGTATATCGCTCGTTTCGCTGGCGGGGCGGCCGGGGGTGAGGGAGGAAGAAAAGGGGGCACCGCGATATAGCACAGCATGAACTCAGCACATCGCACCAATTTATAGCGTATAGTAAGCCAATAATTTATAGTACAGTACAGTGTGAACGTGTCCATAACAATGTATGGTGCGCGATATTATTGTGCTATTAGCGATATACTATATGCTATTATATTATAGGGTAGTCTGAAACCAGCTTTATTTCACAGTTTTATAGAACACTTCAATTTGAAGAAAAACTAACACGTAAAAATTATGTAACAACCAACGAAATAATTTATCAGCTATTTACTATCGAGGTGAACGAATTGCTTCAAATTATTGTGGACTAATAACTTTTCCTTTGTTTGGTATTAGGTCATAACTCACGGCTATGTTATAATTAAGTCCACAGTGAAAATGTGCTCTACTTAGCAGCTAATCAAAAATAAATTGTGAGAACCACTATTAATCATTATGTATACGGCCATTTTTATGGTTCAATACCTAAAAGGTAAAAAATTAACCCTTATGGTCTGACTTCATCTGTCTGTCTGTCTGCCACAACTAGGTATATATTTCAGGAACAACTCATGCTATAGATTTGAAACATTGAAAATTTTTACATCTTATTTACCCAACCTCATCGCAATTGAAGAAACTTTTTTAATCTTTTTTTTTAAATGGTGGTCGAAATGGGTCATCGTAATTTCAAAGTGAGACTACTATATCGAGTTGGGTATCATGTGAAAGAGCTTCATTTGCTCATCTCAAAAAAGATTATTTTTTTGGCTTATGTCATGTAGTTTTTGTCTGATAATCAAAAATGTCAAAAAAAATACCGTTCCTCCCCCTTATCTCCGAAGTTTATGGAGGAAAAAATCTGAAATAATTATGGCTAATACATATCTACCTATATTTTACAGGAAAAATGAAATGATCTTTCTAAGTAGCACAGTTTTTTAGTAATCCTAAAAAACCTCGACAAACAAACTTAGTTTTTCGGTTTTTTTTTTGTTATCTGAGGTGTTACATGAATGCAACGTTAAAGGTCATTTGAAAAGAATGTGTAAAAATTTTTATAAAAAAAAAATAAACCGACTTCAATAGACACCACACTAAAAAGTAAAAAATAACTTCAATATTATTGAAGTTGGTGCTGGTCAGTTGATTCTGGTGTTGGGGTAAGTATCGTGTTTTTTTTAGCACCAACTTCAAGAATATTGAAGTTATTTTTCACTTTTTAGTGTGGTGTCTATTGAAGTCGGTTTATTTTTTTTTTATAAAAATTTTATTTTATTCTTTTTAGTCATATTCTCTTGAAAAGTCTTTATTCAACTATATACCGATTTGGATATAAAGCTTTAATACCAACAGGTATAAATTTATTTTAATTAAAATCTCCAAACCCAACCACAGATCTAAAATTCGGTGGGTCCTACATTTCATGGAACAGAGTTCCTGTTAACATCATACTGTTTGCTCCCATCACCAGACTCTGAACATCATTTTTCTAGAAGATACTCGTCGAGACCTACACAACGAGCCCAAACTCAGTGGGTCTACGTTTATTGGTGCAGAAATCCTGTGACCACCTTCCTGCTCCATCATCAGACCCTGGTGAAGGTTACCATTTTCTTAGTACCAGTTTTTTAGTATCAACGGATTTACATATGTTCTAAATTTCAGATCTTTCGGAGTAATAGAAGTAATTAAAAATGTCCATTGTATACGAAATATCCCTATCTCGACTTGGAAAAGAGCTGATGGTTTTCAAAGCTAAACCGATTTTCAAGAAACATCGCTAAGAACCATCTCCAATAAACCAACATACGCCAATCTGTCCACTCGTTTGAGCGCTGCGATGCCACAGACAGTTATCAGACAGACAGACACGCCCCCCCCCCCCCCAAACTAATAACACCTCGTTTTTGGTCGGGGGTCAAAAAGAAACCATCGAATTCGGTACGATGATCTGGATGGCGTATGACCATTTTGTAGACGAAGACATCATCTATTTTATGGTTTCTCCCAGTTATATCTCCTTCCCATCACTCATGTTCTTCGAAAAAGTTCTTATCCGGTCTTGATGAAATTCATACCGAACCATCCTTATGGTTCATGATTTCGAATAAAAAAAGAATCACTGAAATTGGTAAATATTTGTATGAGTTATAACCATTATTGATTAGAACATCATCTATTTTTAGGCGTTTTACCAGATAATTCTAACATTCCATTCATGTTTTCTCAGGAACTACTGGTTCATAAGGAATAAAAATTTTATGGGACCAACTTGATGGAATGTCCATTAGGTTCAAAAAAGAATCATCCAAATCGGTACATATTTGGCGGAATTATGAGTGAACATACATTAAAAAAAAAAAAAAAAAAAAAATACATACACGATGAATTGAGAACCTCCTCCTTTTTTGAAGTCGGTTAAAAAGAGTGAATTGCGTTGTAACGGGAGACGTAGACGAAGGCGACGACGGTAAGTTATTTAATATTCGATCTTTGAGAGGTGAACCAATGGTAGAAACTGTTTCGATTAACGGGGTAAAATTAAAATTCGAAATAGATAGTGGGTCTGCAGTAACAGTAATTTCGGAAAAAAATGTACAAACAACACTTAGGCGACGTGCCATTATCAGCGACCAATAAAAAGCTAATGAGCTATACGGGTAGCGAGATAACGTGCGTCGGCGTAGCAGCTGTGTCGGTCCGGTTCGCAGACGCAATTGCATCGCAATTGTACGTGGTGTGTGATGGAGGGCCACCGCTATTGGGAAGGGGTTTCGTTTACAGTTAACACCGGTTAATTACAGTCAGCAAATTCAAAATGAAATTGAGATGTTACCATTGCGATACCCTGATACGTTTTCTGGTAAGCTAGGGTGTTTTAACAAGTATAAAGTTACTTTGACTTTAAAAGATGACGCTAAACCAAATTTTTTAAGGCGCGTCCTATGGCTTTTGCTTTAAGAGACAAAGTCGACAAAGAGATCGATAAGATGGTAGAAATGGGGGTTCTCCGGCCGGTGGAACATTCGGAATATGCTTCTCCTATTGTTCCCGTTTTAAAACGCGACGGAACCGTTCGTATATGCGCAGATTACGCAGTCAATATAAATAAACAACTAGTTATTGAACAATATCCTTTACCAACAGTAAATGAGCTGTTTTCAAAACTGTATGGTGGTAAACACTTCACGAAATTGGACTTATCAATGGCTTATAACCAATTTTGCCTTGATGAATCGCAAAAAATAACGTGTATCAACACTCATCGTGGATTATACGTCTTTACTAGACTAGTGTTCGGGTTAGCGAGCGCGCCAGCCATTTTCCAACGCGCCATGGAGTGTGTGCTGGCTGGCATTCCAGGCGTGCTGTGCCTGCTCGACGATGTGCTTGTCACAGGCAAGGATGACAGGGAACACATGGATCGCCTAAATGTAGTTCTACAAAGAATACAGGATGCAGGCTTGACATTAAAAAAAGATAAATGTGATTTCTTCAAGGACGAAATCACATATTTAGGTTACATCATAAATAAGGATGGATTAAAAAAATCACCGGAGAAGGTCAAAGCCATCGTAGAAGCGCCAACACCGACTAACGTGACACGATTGCAATCCTTTTTAGGGTTAGCAAATTATTATAGAGGGTTTGTTCCGGGAGCTTCATCAATCTTGTCCCCATTGTATGAGCTATTACATAAAGGTACTAAGTGGAGTTGGTCTCAAGTACATGAAGACGCCTTCAATCAAATTAAAAAAGAGCTGAGCTCGGACCGAGTGTTAGCTCATTTTGATCAAAATGCTAAAATTATTTTGACTGTAGACGCGTCTCCAACTAGTTTAGGAGCTATTTTATCACAAATAGGCGAAGATGGCTTAGAAAAGCCAATATCCTTTGCGTCCCGCACCCTAAATAATGCAGAAAAAAATATTCACAAATACAAAAAGAAGCTACAGCGATTATATTTGGAGTTCGCCGCTACCATCAGTACTTATATGGCAGGTCAACTCCATTTACACTGCGGACAGATCATAAGCCCTTATTATCCATTTTTGGGTTAAATCGTGGGATACCAGAGGTTTCCGCAAATAGGTTACAGAGGTACGCGCTGTTCCTTAGCGGTTATAATTATGTAATCGAATATATACGTAGTAATCTTAACAGAGCAGACTTCATATCGCGGGCCAGTGTAGGGGGATCAGTGGCGGGACGCGAGGACGACCACGCCCCTGATCGAGCAACATATGTTTGCTTCGTCACCAAGGGCAGTCTGCCCGTGACCACGGATCAGATACGATGCGCCACGGCCGATGATGCCACGTTCATGAAAGTTATCGAGTACGTATTAAATGGGTGGCCTAAAAAAGTCACGTATACAGATTTAAGACCCTATTTTTTATGTAGGTGGCAATTGTCATACGAAGACGGTTGTTTGCTTCGGAGTCATAAAATGGTGATTCCCCGTGTATTACAGCAACGCATCCTTTCAGAACTACATACCTCTCACTTAGGCATTGTAAAAACGAAAGCCGAAGTTCGATCGCGATTCTGGTTCCCGGGCGTGGACGGAGAACTAGAGAACATGATAGGGTCGTGCGATGTGTGTACACAGTTGCGTGCCTCGCCGCCGCGGACCCTATGTCGCCGTGGGAACTACCACCGCAGTCGTTCTACAGGGTGCACCTTGATCTGTTAGGCCCGATCAATAATCATATGTATCTAGTTATAGTAGATGCCTATTCAAAATGGGTTGAATTATATGATATGAACACAACAACAACTTCTATTGCGGTAATTGAAAAAATGTGTGATTTTATGTCTAGGTTCGGAGTACCACACACGTTGGTATCTGATAATGGCACATCGTTTTGCTCGCGAGAATTTTTTGCCTTCTGTAATTTAAACGGTATTATACTTCGTTTATTTTACGAAGACAAGGCTGATTTACATGCAGCAGACGAGATATTATGCTGCCCAAGTCACATATTTAAAGATAAAAATACATATTTTTAAAAATAAAATTCACTATTTTGACTCATTTCCCGGCAACGGCACGCAACCAGTCGCCATCTTCATTACGTGATTTTGTGATGCCCGAGTCACACGTAAATTTACCTCCGCAAATCAAATAAGATTGGATTTAAAGAAAATTTCCGCTCGTGAAGATATTGTATCGTCATAAGATGTGTCAGCATAATATTGGTAAATTCTTTACTTGTTGTAGTTGTCATAAAACTTCAAGGTGAGTACAAAATTATATCTCAAAGTACAGACTAATATTTTTCTTTTCGGCAACTACCCACTTATTATATTTTTATATTAATTAAATAATCTACATTGTGATTAAAACATCTCAATCATAAATACGCCAAGGTATGTCGTACGTAAATGCTCAGTATCACAAAACGTGTATTGTATGTGTGTCCCAACATAGTTTCTTAAGGGCGTTTGCGCGCTTTTGTGTACTTTGACATTTGGAAAAAACATAAATAATTAAGGTAGGTACCTATCATGAACTATATTCTATTCGATGCTCATCGTATGATGTACTCGTGATATCCCAACGTATTTATTTTGCGCGGGGATGACGTGATATAGGATATTTACCTATTTGAACCCACAAATTAATCATAGATCAGATATACCATTTCGATATCACAATTTCAATGTTACGAAAATATTACTACTATAATATACACTACCTACTTTGTGTTATGAAAACGTGTTACCTACGTGAATACACAATACACGTATATAGTGTACGGAAGGTGCCATGAAATAAATAAATGTAATTATAACCATACTTTTCTGTGATGTCTTTTTGCTGTGGTGTTTGTGAATAGCTAGGAGCTGTCATCGTCTTCGGAGTTGGTCAAGAGGCGTTAGTCGTATTGTCCTCATGTAAACCGTGTATGGATCATATGACATATGTATACAATGTTACCTATGATGTGTATTCATTGTAATCCTCGCGCTAGTCGTGTAAGGATCATTTGACGTCTATCTACACTGCGAGGCGCATTCATCGTTTAATCCTCGCGCTAGTCGTGTAAGGATGGATCATTTGACGTCTATCTACACTGCGAGGCCCATCCATCATTTAATCCTCACGCTAGTCGTGTAGGGATCATTTGACGCCTATCTACACTGCGAGGCGCATTCATCGTTTAATCCTCGCGCTAGTCGTGTAAGGATCATTTGACGTCTATCTACACTGCGAGGCGCATCCATCGTTTAATCCTCGCGCTAGTCGTGTAAGGATCATTTGACGTCTATCTACACTGCGAGGCGCATTCATCGTTTAATCCTCGCGCTAGTCGTGTAAGGATCATTTGACGTCTATCTACACTGCGAGGCGCATTCATCGTTTAATCCTCACGTTAATCATGTATGGATCATATGACGTCCAACCACACTATAATGTGCATTCATTGGTTAATCCTCATGGGCATCGTGTAAGTATCCCGTGTAAGTATCAGATATCCAACTACGTCGCAATATGTTCTCACTTGATCCTCATGTGAATCGTGTATCGGTCCTGTGACAAAATGCACAATATGTGTTTATTGATTGATCCTCACGTAAACCGTGTATGGGTCCTATGGCGTGTAACTATCTTACAACGTGTATTTATTGTTCGATCCTCACGTACACTGTGTAGGGTGCCTGTCACATCAAAATATGTACCTTACAAAGTGTATTTATTGTTTGATCTTTACGTAAACTGGTTATGGGTCTTATGACATCGAACTACCTTACAATATGTATTATTGTCGGATTCCCCCGTATACCGTGTATAGCTCCGATGGCATCAAGCTAATACATAAAACAATCTTTAATGCTTTGTATAGTACCAGACATAATATCAAATTGTCAGGCACATACTGCTAGATATGGATTTTATGAACCCCAGCTAGGTATGCGCCACCTGAGGAGGTAGCGCATAGACCGAGTTATAGCAAAGTATGTCTCCCAGTAAGTGTAAATCAAGTAAAAAGGTATAAATAATAATACTGATTGTGACTACTGGTTGTGAATAATATATTGCGCATAACTTGCGTATACAAAACATAATCTTGTAAATTATGAGATCCTAATAATCAATCAGATTTACCACTTTCAAGGACATATATACTTAGCAATTATTGGGCCAAGGCCCTGCGTAAAATAAATCATTTATAGAATGCTTAAATTCAGTACTAGTAGTAGTATTAACTCCAGTACGGCGGAAGCTTGCTTAAACTTATATTTCAATTTCAATTTATTTACTCGTAAAACCTTAGAACAACCTATACTATACCTATATTATGACATATTTGTACCTATAGATAGTAACAATGTCAGTTTTGTAAATTTGGCAAGGCAGGGAAATCAAGAAGGTCCAACAGCGTTGCCTGCACAGCTCGAATACTTTAAATTCGTATCAAGTAATTGCATACCGTAAAGTCAAATATGATGGTACTTTATTTGTATAACACCTGAAATTAACTAGGTACTCATATTTTGCAATACATGAATTGAATTGAATTGAAAAATGTTACTAACCACAGCGTATGCGGTAATCAAAAAAAAAAAAAAAAATAAGCAACTTATTAGTTATACGTAATTTAATTTCGCACCGCTATTTTCAGAAGATTTTAACGTATGGGGGGTGGACAGCCTAGAAGCCGTAAGTTTATCCCTACCACAGGCCTGTGCAGATCCTTGCACAACGATGAGGTCGCTTTCATCATGCCCGCAGTCCAGTAACTACGCAGAAAAACACTACGAGCTGAATATGCTACAGGTATGCTTTGGAATACTATATTGGTAGCTGTGTGTATTGACAATTTATAAAAAAATCCCCTAAGCCATACACTGCAAACATTGAGCAATGTCTGTGCTACGGCGGCACCCGGCCGCCGGCGAACATACAATGACATGTGTATGTACAAATATGAATACATAATTTATTGTAACAACCTCATGCTGGATGTGTACATGCCAAACAGTTGTTATCCTGGCTGGGAGTCAGCCCTCGACTTTGGCGTGGTGGTTGAGGTTTCTAGTCACCGCATTATCCGTCCCGTCAAACATTAGTTTTATATAATAAGTTACAAGATCATTTGATTGATCGATCATAGACGGTAATACATTATAACATGATAAACTCTAGATGCCTATGTCCACTATCATTATAATTACTCACATCAATTATTGGTTTATGTAATTCTGACTTATTAGCATCGATGTACCTACTTATATTACTCGTATTATAATCGAATTTTATTATTTCTTGCAAAATACATAGCGTTTCTTCTCACATTTTAACTGCAGTACCTACTGTAGTCTAATGGTAAAAGAAAATAAAGTCTTTATATACACATGAAATACACTAAAAATTAATATCAATTAGGTCTAAAAATAGAGTAAAAAGATGTTAATACAGACTTAGAATCTTCAATTTTATGTGAATCGCCTAATGATAATTGGGCATATTATAGCCTTATCGATAGGATACCGCTATCCCTTGATAATTGCTATGCTATCATTTATTTTACAAGACATTATTCTGGTTACACTCACATTACTTTAACTGAAATCAGAATCTATCATTGTTACCCTAATCGACAACAACGATAACAGTAATATTATAATAATGAACTTATACTCGTATACCCAACGAAATAAGGTTCTTCAAAGTATTACAGTAAAACATTTTTATTATTGCACCAAATATGAAAATTTATTTGGAATACAAGTTGGCTATTAAATTATCTTAGAAAATGAGTGCTCGTAACTGTGCAACATTACAACTTTTTCAGCTGCTTATTATGTTTATTTATGTGATGTAGTTTGTATACATGTTCACACCAGATTAAGCTTAATCTAAAAAAAAAAAAAAAAAATTGCGCTCTAATCGAATGTTAACCTCTACGTTCCACACTATTTAACAGAAAATATGAATTGTTTCCCACTCATCTATCTTCAATTACTATACCTACTTATAATTAAACATAACTATATGTATACGAAAGTGGGAAGACTCTCTTCTTACAGGTCTGTTGGAAGAGATTTCATATGAAATAAGCAGCACTTTTGTAAAAAAAATCCTATTAATTTTATGTAATTGTTTCCTTCTGTGTGCATAAATTGAAAAATAAATAATGAACCTTGCAGGGCAGGTTCTTTGAATGGGGTTGGAGATCGCTTTCTATATTGTTTGAAAATGGAAAACTAGAGATACCGCAGAGAGATGTATATCTCTGCCATTACAGAACCGAAAGTCATTGTCGCGGTATTTAGTATACCTACTTGTATATCTTGCATGAAAAGTAAACAAGAAATTTATTAAGTATATAGATAGGCAATATGCCTTAATAACTTTAATTAATTTTTTTCGATGCTCTAAACATCCTGCATGTAAATCAGCCTTGTCTTCGTGAAATAAACGAAGTATAATTGAGAATCAAACGAACTTACCTTGTGAAGTTTGATGTCTAATTATATGAGTTTATTGAACGAAGACAAGATACTCCCGCCCTCCCTCAATACTCCCGAAAAGTATCGAAAAAAATTGGCTCTAAAAGTAATGAAGATGGCGACTGGTTGCGTGCCGTTGCCGGGAAATGAGTCAAAATAGTGAATTTTATTTTTAAAAATATGTATTTTTATCTTTAAATATGTGACTTGGGCAGCATAATATCTCGTCTGCTGCATGTAAATCAGCCTTGTCTTCGTTCAATAAACTCATATAATTAGACATCAAACTTCACAAGGTAAGTTCGTTTGATTCTCAATTGTACACAAGACGTCGCCTGCTTATCATCCAGCTAGTAATGGACAAGCTGAAAGTTATGATAAAATAATAAAAAAGGGTATAAGTTCCAGTATAATGTCAAGTAAAAATGCAAGAGAATGCAAATTAAATCTTCTAAAATATCTCTTCGATTATCGTAACTCTGTTCATTCTACCACGGGTTCATCACCGGCTCAGTTTATTTTTGGTAAAAAATGAAGATCTCGGTTAGATTTAATAGCACCCGTCAGTCAGCCTCTTCGTCTACAGAACTCGCTGATAAAGTCAAATCTAAACAGTGTTCGCAGATTAAGTCCTATGGTGGTAGAATAAAACCAGGGTTCACAACGGGTGAATCAGTAATGTATAAAAAATATCATAACAATAACAAATTTTCATGGATGAAAGGCACAATTGTTGGGAAGAAGGGAAATATGTTATACACAATTAAAGATAATATAACTTCAAACCTCGTAAAAAAGCATATAGACCATCAGCCTTACTTATAAAAATCTACTAATCACCGTCTTAGCAACCAAATAACTACTTACTACATAACTCCTTATTAAGCAGTTTTATATTTTCTACTTATAAACGTTGCATAAGAGCGACATAACTAATGAACAGTTAATAAGGCAAAACATATTTTACTCTGTCAATACCGCCACGTGTTTTCAGGTAGAAATATTCCGTCTGACCTAAAACTTGGTAAAATGGCAACATTTTGTAATTCAATTCGACAAATAGGAAGCTAGGTTGTCAAATTCAAATTTGGATGCATAGAACACAAATCAGTACTATAGAATGATTATTTTCAAGTAAGAACCGTAGGCACCGGTAAGAACATCAAAATACATAAATATCAGGTACACGACAATAGGTATTATACCATCAGCTGTATTTATCGACATTTGAAAGAAAGAATAATTTATTTGTGACACACAATTAACAATCAAAAAATAGAACAAAAAAATAAATAAATAAAAATAAATTTACAAAGCCTAGAGCACAGGCGCAGAGTAGCCAGCCTCTCGGTGTTCTACAGGATGCATTTTGGAGAGTGTGCACAGGAATTGCATGACTTGATTCCACCATCTCCCTTTCATCATCGGACGACGAGACGCACGGCACGTACACACCCTTATGTGGTGAAAGTGCCTTCAGTCCGGTCTAAGCGGTTTGCTTCTTCATTTATAATAAGGACAGCTAAGGACTGGAACAGTTTGCCTGCGTCGGTTTTCCCGCCCGATTATAATGTGGGTGTCTTTAAGACTAGAGTGAATAGGCTTTTAATAAGCTAGTGTGTTTTGCCATCCTCGATTGCGTCGCCGCTTTCCATCGGGTGGGACTGCAGTCAAGCACTAGCTTATAAGTGTTAAAAAAAAAAAAAAAAAAATAGGTATATCTAAAGAAGGTAGGTAGGTAGTTACATACTACAAACATACATACAGTACAACATAGTTACATACTACTACATACTATAAACATCGTTTATAAGTAAAAAATATTTTTAAATAGCTATTATGTGTTGCATAAAATTTAACCATCGTTTATAAGTAAGGCTGCATATCATTAAATATACTTGTAAAACAACTGTTAGTAAAAAGGACTGGTATGACGGGTTCGTTGATTACCCTTGCAACATAGTTGACCCGCAAGTATTGGAGGAAGACCAAGCTACATCAAGGCCACCACTGTCACCTGCACCGTTGTCACCTACGTCGCACTCGCCGCCACCGAGGCCTCAGGGATCACGTTCGACTGATGACACATTCCACAAGGACGCGTCGGGAGAAGACGGGGCGATGACAGACAACAATCCCCACCACCAACTACTTCATTAGAATGTGAGGAACAGCCGACGCCCTCCTACTTGACTATGACCAGAGGAGTGCGACGACGCTTACAATCGGGTGAAGATGAAGACTTCTTTGATGCTGAAGAGACGAACCATAAGGAACCTGACAAACCAAAGGTTCCGTTGCATTCATGTAATAAAACAGTGTGTTACCGACCACAGCGCGTATCACTTGTCTCCCCTGCTACCGTATCTAACAAAATCTAACTACATATTTTTTTTATCATTACATATTTTTTTGGTTTTGTTATTTATTTATTTATATTAGAAACTAGCTGACCCACGCAGCTCCGCCTGCGCTATTTTTACGTTAACTAAACTTTTACAGCCTTACTTATAAAAATCTACTAATCACCGTCTTAGCAACCAAATAACTACTTACTACATAACTCCTTAATAAGCAGTTTTATATTTTCTACTTATAACGTTGCATAAGAGCGACATAACTAATGAACAGTTAATAAGGCAAAAAATATTTTACTCTGTCAATACCGCCACGTGTTGTCAGCTTGAAATATTCCGTCTGACCTAAAACTTGGTAAAATGGCCACATTTTGTAATTCAATTCGAAAAATAGGAAGCTAGGTTGTCAAATTCAAATTTGGAAGCATAGAACACAAATCAGTACTATAGAATGATTATTTTCAAGTAAGAACCGTAGGCACCGGTAAGAACGTCAAAATACATGAATATCAGGTATGCGAATATAGGTATTATACCATCAGCTGTATTTAACAACATTTGAAAGAAAGAATAATTTATTTGTGACACACAATTAACAATCAAAAAATAGAACAAACAATAAATAAATAAAAATAGACATATGTAAGTAGGTAGTTACATACATTAACAAAAATGTGCGTCACAAAATGGTTCCAACTCAGCAAACATGCTGATCGTACACGCAACCAGGGGTGATCTTTCGTTTCGTTGTTTCGTCCGTGTTCGTTTCCGTTCCAGCGCTGATTTGCGATTGTGACAGATCACACCCATCACTACTTATCACTTACATATCAATATAACTCTTATAATGTAACTTTCAATAGTTCAATTCACCTTCCCTCTCAGAGTAAAATCTGCCCACACTTTGTTTAAGGGGATCATAGACAAACGCGTACTCTATTCTTAATATATAAACTCTATGCATCGATCGATACAAATTACAATGCAAGTGCAACTGACTGAATCAGCTGATAGAGAACCGCCATATTGTTACATAACGTGCTAATAAGCTTTTATACAAGGGTCGGCCGCAGTTTAATTTAACAGCTACTTTAGCAAGCTGTTATGCAACGTATTAGGGATAAACATCGTTTATAAGTAAAATATCAGCCTTACTTATAAAAATCTACTAATCACCGTCTTAGCAACCAAATAACTACTTACTACATAACTCCTTAATAAGCAGTTTTATATTTTCTACTTATAAACGTTGCATAAGAGCGACATAACTAATTAACAGTTAATAAGGCAAAACATATTTTACTCTGTCAATACCGCCACGTGTTGTCAGCTTGAAATATTCAGTCTGACCTAAAACTTGGTAAAATGGCAACATTTTGTAATTCAATTCGACAAAGAAGAAGCTAGAACACAAATCAGTACTATAGAATGATTATTTTTAAGTAAGAACCGTAGGCACCGGTAAGAACATCAAAATACCTAAATATCAGGTACACGACAATAGGTATTTTACCATCAGCTGTATTTATCGACATTTGAAAGAAAGAATAATTAATTTGTGACACACAATTAACAATCAAAAAAATAGAACCAAAAAAAAAAAAAAAATATTAATAAGTAAGTTAGGTAGTTACATACTTTAACAAAATTGTGTGACACAAAATGGTTCCAACTCAGCAAAAATGCTGATCGTACACGCAACCAGCGGTGATCTTCCGTTTCGTTGTTTCGTCCGTGTTCGTTTCCGTTCCAGCGCTGATTTGCGATTGTGACAGATCAAATCCATCACTACTTATCACTTACATATCAATATAACTCTTATAATGTAACATTCAATAGTTCAATTCACCTTCCCTCTCAGAGTAAAATCTGCCTACACTTTGTTTAAGGGGATCATAGACAAACGCGTACTCTAATCTTAATATATAAACTCTATGCATCGATCGATACAAATTACAATGCAAGCGCAACTGACTGAATCAGCTGATAGAGAACCGCCATATTGTTACATAACGTGCTAATAAGCTTCTAAACAAGGGTCGGCCGCTGTTTAATTTGACAGCTACTTTAGCAAGCTGTTATGCAACGTATTAGGGATAAACATCGTTTATAAGTAAAAAATATTTTTAAATAGCTATTATGTGTTGCATAAAATTTAACCATCGTTTATAAGTAAGGCTGTATATTTTTAAATAGCTATTATGTGTTGCATAAAATTTAACCATCGTTTATAAGTAAGGCTGCTAATATCAGACATTCGCATCGAATACATAACCTCCTTTTTTATAGTCTGTTAAAAACTGGGACCCACTTTTTACCTGCTCTCCGAAGCACGGACCCGTTTAGTTCAAATGGCGTTAAACGGTCACCCATCTATTTAATGACCTTACCTAACGTTGCTTAACCCGATCGATTACAAAACCTTGATAACAACTCTCATATGAGTGTTACCTTACTGATATTTATTATATTATAAAGAAAAATTGATAAAATCGGACCAAGCGTATAACCAACTAGCCATTTTGACTTTAATACCCTCTCCCAAAAGAACCGTGCTAGATTACGGGATAAAAAGTATCCTATGTCCTACCTCGTAGTAAGATCTCAAATCATGCCAAGTTTCATTTGAATCCATTTAGTAGTTTCGGCGTGATGCTCAGCCGTGATACAGACAGACAGACAGACAGACAAAAATTTAAAAAAATACAGTTTCGGCCTCAGTATCGGTTATAGAATGCCCTCCAAATATAATTTTCAAAATATCTTCAATGTACAGAATTGGACCTGTTACAGTTTTATTATAAGTATAGAAGATAGATAGATTCGGGTTATTTAATAAGAGATTAAAAAGTAAAAAATATAAATCGCCGGTGTTCACCCAGGTGATTTTATCCTACGTAGAAAAAAGTACACCAATCAATGCCACTTTGATCACCCAGGTGATTTCATTCCGTGGTGATTAAAGCGGAATATTTATTTATCTATTGCCCTACCCAGAATAGAGAATTTAGTTGTTGCTTCCTGCAAGATTTGAGGCCGTGACCCGCGGTTTTTATACCAAGTTGCAAGCTACATGTATTTTAGTAGTTTATGCACCAAGGGGATAAAGTAGTGTCTTATGTCGCAGGCGTTAAGCACGCTGCGCTCAGGAATTGCTAGAATCCTTCGTTATGCTCGCGATTCAATTTAACGCCCGCGACATAAGACAGTACTTTATCCCCTTGGTGCATGAACTACTAAAAACTACCTAAGTATTATATTTGTGCAATAATAAAAAGGCCGCGGTGGGTCCCGGTTTGTTATAAATTGGGCACTATACGTTCCTATTTAGATTTAGCAAATATGCAGTGAAGCATTTCGTATTCAAAAAAAAGATATTTATTGAAGCATACCTATTGTTATTGCAAGGTTCAACTATCAAAGCTGAACCCATATAAAATTTGAAAAGTCTAGTGTTCAACAGTTATTTGGTTGCCAATTTGTTGAACCGACTGTGTGTAGTAAATTCACGAAATAAGTTGAATACACAAATACGGATCTGATGGGCCCTTATAGGCGACTTTACGTGGGTCTGGGGTCCGTGCCTGAGTGGACTCGCTTGTAAAGGGTGCTTTGAGTTGCTGGGGACCGACTGCTTACCTAACTAGCCTCCATTTATACCTATATCCGTAATTCCATTATGCATCCGTTTGTATTGTAAATATATAACTCAGAGTTTAAATGTCTTCAAAAATCAGGTTCATCATCATCATCACCAGCCGGAAGACGTCCACTGCTGAACATAGGCCTCCCCCTTAGACCGCCACAATGAACGACAATTTGCTATTTGCATCCACCGGTTGCCTGCGACGCGAACAATGTCGTCGGTCCACCTAGTGGTAAATCTCAGGTTACTTCTCACTATCTTTCCTTGCAGTAAAATTCTCCTATTTCTGTTTATTTATCATGATAATAGGTGTAGTATGGATATTTATCATTTCTATATTATGTTATAGATATAGATATGTATGGTTATATATGTTATTGTTATATATATATGTACTGAATATGTATGAGACACCTACCCTTCCATATTCTGTCCTGTACCCCAAGGTTGTCTGAAAGAGATCGCTTTAGCGATAAGACCGCCCTAAATTGTCACATTGCAATTTTACTTTTCCCTTTTAAGCTGTATCTTCTCTTTTGGTGTACAATAAAGAATATTGGTATTGTATTGTATATACATAGGTAAATAACACTCATACACTGGGTAGGAATCGAACCCACGAACTATTGGCTAGCGGCCAAGGTCCACTAGACCAACGGGCTCGTATATAGTTAAGAACTCTTCAGATAAATATAGGTAGATAGCTTTCAAACGAAGAAAGAGTGTTCAGCTAGAGGTAGCTATAGATATGGACACACGAATAAATACACATACAAATGCAAACTTATAACATCTCTGCCTAGTTGGTGAAGCCGTGACCCTGGAGCCTTTTCTTGTAGTTATAAGAGAAGGCTACAAGTATTTCAAGTAAGCTTTTGTGTTCATATTTCGATTTGAGAATAAGTATTTGTTAAGGATAATGGAGCAAGTGCGTGATTTTCGGCCTTTTGTATTTTAGTAGTTTACTTCAGACTAAAAACCCCAGTGGCTGTAGTATATTTTTATAGGGAAACTTTATTTTTGTTATCCTTTCAAAATATTTTGTGAAACTTATGTTGTACAAACAATTCGAAGGTATCTATTGTATTTCGCTTGCTTAAGTCTAGCATAAGCGGCACGGTATGATAGCCATTTTGGTGTCAGTTTTTTTTTCTATTTATTCCTCTATTCAATTTTTTAGACGAAAACATGCTTATGTAAGTAATAAATATAATAATACCATCCCTTGTTTTTGTCCCAATGTTTGGCACGGGCCTGCCCTTAAGATGCAGGGGCTTAGGCCATAGTCCACCACGCAGGCCAAGTGTGGGTTGGCGGACTTCACACATCATTCGAAAGCTAGTTAGACTTTCTCAGACATAACCTGCATGCAACCTGCTCACGATGTTTTCCTTCACCGAAAGCTAACAATCGCACAAAGACGATTCGCTCATGATCAATTAAAGAAATCAGAGGTGCGAGCAGGGGTTCGAACCTGCGCAACTTGTTTCCAAGGCAAGCGCTCACCCACTGAGGTGTTACTGTTTAGGTAATTATTAAACAATAAACAGCCAGCTAGACATTATCAAATTAAAAACACTTTGATCTATACTTACTTAATTGACGTTTATTATCATGTTTTAGTAGCTGTAGGTAAATAGGGTATAATATTATTTTGTGACATTAATTTAAACGATATCAATTAAAATGACATTACTAAATGTTGAAAGTTCCTAAGTTGATATTTATTAATTATTGTGTGTAGCTTTATACTAATGACTCGTATTAGATTCTATTTTCGTTAACCTACCGAATTCGAACTTACTTAGTTCGAATTCGGTGGGTTAACGAAAATAGAAGCTTTAATAGGATTGCTCTGAAAATTAATTTAAATGTTTTAAGCCAATTTAGTGACGAGACAAGTAGCACGTTCTTCTAATGGTAGGCGACATGCCTATCAATTAACAGTTTTTGCATTAGACTGCCGCGCATCAACCCTGACATTACTAAATACATGTTACGAGCCCTAAGATAGATAGATAGTGTTCATTAGTTAGATAGTTTCTGAGTAAAACACTGAAGTACCTGGCACGTCTTTATTCCACCACGCGCACAGATTGAATGAATAGAATACAATGAGGTTCCACCTTAAATACTACTAGACATTTTCCTTCACCACATTGAATGTCGTTACAACAACCAATTCATAACACATTACAAATACTACCTTCCAGATTGTTATTTTTAAAATACATCTCAAACTATTTTGAGTTGCATACCCTCAACAAGTTCACAATTATAAACTACTACCTGCCACAGAACTTTCAATCTGTGATCTTAAAAATAGAGTTTTACAATCACACTAACAATAGACAATTCTTTATTCCGCACAAAAAAAAAACCGATACCATAAAAAGGTGCAAATTAATAATAATAATAATATTCTGGGACTATCCACACACGGCCATCTGATCCCAAACTAGGCAGAGCCTATACTATGGAAACCAGACAACTGATACTAATACTTATATACTTTATTTTTTTTTGTAAATACATACTTATATAGATAAAACACCCAGACACTTGGCGGGAATCGAACCCACGACCTATTGGCCAGCGGCCAGGGTGTCTAACCACTAGACCAACAGGCCCGTCAACAATGGGCGGACTTATCGCTAAGAGCGATCTTTTCCAGACAAAATTTACTATTGTTCACCTAATACTCTTAAGTATCCTATTGCGTACTAGTCATAGCGTCTCAAATACTGCTTTAAAACCAATATTTCCATAAAAAATACAAAAAAGGTTGTTGACAGCTTCTTTCGTCTATTCATTGAATATGCGATATTGTTTGCGCTTGCTTTACTATCCAAAGCTAGCTATATTATGATTTGTCGTAAAATCTGAATGTCACAGAGCCATAAAACACGAGAAAGAATAATTCAGCGGGGCTTGTTGGCTGCCCGCCAAGCCTCAAAAGCCTTTGAGCACTATGGCTTGTATTATAGGGAGAAACTAATATCAGTCGATAGTTTAGGTAACCGTTATAATTGTAGTTATAGTTTAAGCTAGGCGTATCTGGAACGAAGTTTTTAGTTTTTTTTTTTAATTATTGCATTATAGCTAGAAACAAACATTTAGTCGTTTGTAAAACGCAGTGTAAAAATAGTCTTGCAGTCATCTGCTAACCGTCGCGTCGCTGCGATCGGCACGTTTACAATTATGTTCTAACAGTATCTCGATTTTACTGACTTTTTTCGTTTTTTTTTTTACTGTAAAAACAAAATATCGTATGCAGAAAAGAGTTTTTAATCATCTTACGGAGTCCTGACTAGTAGGTACATACATTAACTTATATAATTCCTTTCGTTACCCCAAAACGACTCTAGCGTAGAAATGTGGACTCGCGAGTTAAATACAGTCTAAAATTGTATTGACCTGAAAATTATGAAATGCTGTATGAAAAGTTTGATGAGCACAAAATTTAATGGTTACCGCCCATAATTTATCAAATTACTATCGCTTGTGGTAAGTACATATATTTATAATTGCTTTTTGTGACAGTGCAGTTGATAAGTGAAGGCCTTAAATGCATGAACCATACTTTACTTGTGATGCGTCTACCTAATATAGTGCATAAAACACTCTGTTATGATACCACTTTAAATACCTACTATGAATTGGACTAGTCTACTGGACATAATTTCCTTTTGGTACGGCAGGAGTGACTTTATAGATTACGCAAAACTTTGGGTTTATTAATAAAATCTTTTTAAAAAAAAATTGAACCGACTTCAATATCACTGAAAAGTATAAAATAATTTAAATATTATTGAAGTTGGTGTTAGCGTACCTGCTGTGTATATTTGGCACCAACTTCAATAATATTTAAATTATTTTATACTTTTCAGTGATATTGAAGTCGGTTCAATTTTTTTTTAAAAAGATTTTATTTTAAACTTTTTAGTGATATTTTCATATATAAAGATTGAACCATCGAAAACCGTAAAATTATCTAGGTAGGTTATGATCACATTATCGTCTACATAGTTTTACATAATTCATGTTTCTTCAGAAAAAAATATCCGGTCGTAATGAAATTTGCATGAAAACATCATAGTAGTTTACTCTCTCGAATAAAAAAAGAATCATCGAAATCGGTTCATAATTGTCAGAGCAATGTAATGGAGAACATCAGTTTTATGGTTTTTACCAGATAAATTCCTCCACATCGTTCATGGTCCTCCAGGAAGTTCTTATCCGGTTGTAATAAAATTCATACAGATTCAATACAGTGGTTTCTTCTTTCGAATAAAAAAAGAATCATTGAAATTGGTAAATATTTGCCAGAGTTATGACTATTTTTGTCCGACCGAGCGAGTCCGAGCGACTAAAACGTCATCTATATAGGCTTTCTTGCAAGTCTCAGTGCGCAGTCACTATTCTTGTTTTTTCAGGAACTACTTATTACTAAGCAATAATTTTTTTATGGGACCCAATTAACGGATTAAAGAATGGATGGAAGAAAGATTTTTTCAAATCGGTTCATAATTGCCAGAGTTATGCGCGAACATACATAAAAAAAAAAAAAAATATATACAGACGAATTGAGAACCTCCTCCTTTTTTTGAAGTCGGTTAAAAACTAGCGATCCGCTCTAAGTTGCTTGGGGCTCTTAAAAGTTCCTAATTTAAAAAGTCGTTTGGCTTCACACTCAAAGGTTCCTAATCCGTATAATTAATAAGTCTCTTTTTAATTCATACTCAAAAGGCATATAATTAATTTTATGGTACTATGTATTTTTTATGTTTGCCAAAATTCTGAGAAAAATCTTTGAGAACATCTTTGAAATGTTCAAAGATTTTTTATCATTAAAATTTTGTTATAATACTGGTTTACTTATTCGAATGGATATTTATTTCCCCGTGGGGTAAAAATTGCACACACCCATCTCCTCCCGTTGAGTGTCCGTAAAAGGCGACTAAGGGAAAACAAGAAGACGGGCAGCAGCGTCTTATTATTGGATAACCTTACCACATATACTGCGATTCCCAAGCCGCCTGGCAAGCGTGGGGATTATGGCAACCCCTCCCTTCTAAGGGAGAGGCCTTTAACTGTAGACGTTTCGGCTGATGATGATGATGAACGGATAATTAAAAGTTAAACACAGTTGCTCTAATTTTCAATGAGGAACATGCATTTAAAGATTCATAACAATCTGTTTAACCATTATCAAGATATTGTAAAAAGTTATACTTATAGAAAATGTTCTGTTGATTGTAGTTATAGATTAAGTATAAAACAGTAAATTATATTATTAGTAAGCTACTCCAAAATTTCACAGTGAATTACATTTCTTATATACTCAAAACTCGTAAACACCTTCTCATTATTCACGCAACGAAATATATCATCAATATTCATTTACTTATCTTGAAAATAATGAAGAGTGTATAGGAACCGGCGTGGCGGTATAAGGTATCGGCATTCCGCGTTTTCGGTCACCTGTCATGGTCATGATTGATTGCCCCAGACATTAAAACACGGACGAAGTGGCTACTGAATTCGGCGCCTATTCTATACGACTCTATGGTTGTCGAATAGGATACGTATAAATGTAGTTACTTCTTGGAAAATACTTATACTTTATCTCTTCTGTAAGCCTAGTCGCACACGGTCAATAATATTGTCAATATTCTGTAATCCGCCCGACTTAACTGTGCATCTCGCTAGAATACGACGTCACAGCGCCAGGTGCACTGTTAAATTGCACGGGTTGTAGAATATTGACAATATTATTGACCATGAGCAGGCTACCTATGTGTTTGCTTACTGACAGCTGTCACCAACCACAATCGTCAAGAATGGTGTGAACTCAGACGAACTATTACGTAGACAGAGCCTATGCGAAAGAAGCGTGTCCATTTTTTGTTAGTGTGCGGTTCTGGAGTTTTATTAGTGTGCATGACTAGGGTCGAAGCTTCAAAGCATATCGATGGATTCTGAGTAGTACGTCGATTTTCTGCGCAAAATGTGTGCTTTGCTAAATAAATATTATGGATACATAAATAATATGGTAATAGGTAAAATTTATGTAACAATTTATACCAATGAAGGGTACAAAAATAAATACACCGACGCATATTTTTACGATTTTATTCATTGTAGGAATATTTACAAAAGTACACAAAAAACTTAGAGACAATGTTGTGTGTATCTAGCGAGCGAGCACAACAAAACAAGGAATTCAATGACCTTTAAATAATATTAATTTATTATATACATTTCTGATACTATTTTCAACTACAGCGTTTTTCATAACATAATGTATTCTGAGTTGTAAATATTTCTCGCATATTCTCCTCCGTCTTCTAGGTGTAATTTGCGTTACATTTATTGACTCTGATTTTCTCTTCTTTGCTACCTATACAAAAAATACATAATGTATTAATTATTGTTAATATAACTAAAATTAAGTACCTTGATACATACATGTTTCATAAAATCTATTATAACTTTACCTGGTAATATTCCGGATATCCTTCGAATATTGTTGGCACTGAACCAGGCTTTAGTTTTTTTTATAGATAAACCCGTTTCAAAGCAGGATTGTTCAGTGTTTGGAGCAAAGCCTTGAATATTTCGTTGGCTCCCAGTTCTGACGTCTTACAGCTTTAATGCACGCACTTCTTATTTCGGGATATTTTGGAAACCTTAGAAAAAGCAAGCAAAAATTATTAATACCAACAACAAACGTTGATAGATTTTATCGATAATATTATACACATCACTGCAGTTCACGCCTAAAACAAGGCCTACGATAAACATTAATTTAGACTATAAAACTTGGTTTTTTATCAAGATGTTAAAGACAATCTTAGTCCTAATATGTAAATCTTTAATGTTTATTTATTTTCTAACCATAAACATCAGGGTGTGAACGTCAAAAGGTACTCCCACACTATTTTGTAGCCTTATTTAAGAAAATCACACAATGTCCACAACATTGCTATTTCTATTGTTGGTGGCTTTAAAATCGGGCCCGATAACCATCGGAACGAAGTTCGACCCAGTTGGATCCATTGTGCATGCCCTAGCCCTTACTCTGTTGCTGACGTGTCGAAGAGTTCCCTCGGGTACGCAACGATTGCGCCAGCTTGGAGCTGTACATAATCATCTGGTGTAGGATAAGGTATCAACCTCCATTGTCATACCTCATAATTTTATAAATACTTGTATTTATACTTATATTTTAAATTTGAAAAATCTAAACAAGAAGCTGTCAAGTTGGGAGATGAAAAAAGAAAACGTCAGTCTAGAGTCTAGAGGCTGTGCTGGAGAGTCGAGTGAGACTGGAGGCTGAGTTGAGCCTGGTCTTGAGCCGGGATCGGTGACTATCTACGCCAGAGGCCACGAGACTACGGACGCTGCTGTTGTGGCGTGCTGACGCCCGCACCCCATTACATCGGCCGGCCTGCTCGCTGACTTTCGTGGCCGGCGCTGAACCTGCCGGCGTCTAACGGCCTGGCTGCGGCTGTGCCATTTAGGCACGCCGCCTCGCTTTTGCAGGCGCTAGGGCAGGCTTCCCTGTGCCCAGGAACCTTTACGTGCAAGCAAGTTATGTGATCTTTTACGTTAATAAGTGTCCTCGTTCCCGACTCCGTCAAACAAACTGTGAACCTATTAGAGAACTGTAAATATATTATAGTGTTATTGTAAGTCCTGTGTTCTCATTCCTTTAATCGCTACTTTCCCCTTAGGACCTGTCGTCGTAGTGGTCTCCGGGTAATTTCTACCTGACCTCTACACCTATGCTCACACTTATATCGTAACGTGACGACTCACTCTACCCTAAACTATCCGTTACGTGACAGCCGTAAGGTCGTTTTTTGCCTTAGGAGAGATAAAATTTATATATCTATTATCTATACCTACTTATAATAAAACTGTAACAGGTCAAATTCTGTACATTGAAGATATTTTGAAAATTATATTCTATTACCGATACTGAGGCCGAAAATGTATTTTTTTTATTTTTGTCTGTCAGTCTGTCTGTCTGTCTGTCTGTCTGTCTGTCTGTCTGTCTGTATCACGGCTGAGCATCACGACGAAACTACTGAATGGATTCAAATGAAACTTGGCATGATTTGAGATCTTACTACGAGGTAGGACATAGGATACTTTTGATTCCGTAATCTAGCACGGTTCTTTTAGGAGAGGGGATTAAAGCCAAAATGGGTACTTGGTTATACGCTTGGTCCGATTTTATCAATTTTTCTTTATAATATAATAAATATTAGTAAGGGAACACTCATAGAGAGTTGTAATCAAGGTTTTGTAATCGATCGGGTTAAGCAACGTTAGGTAAGGTCAATAAATAGATGGGTGACCGTTTAACGCCATTTGGACTAAACGGGTCAGTGCTTCGGAGAGCAAGTAAAAAGTGGGTCCCAGTTTTTAACCGACTATAAAAAAGGAGGTTATGTATTCGATGCGAATGTCTGTTATTAAAAGTTTAGTTAACGTAAAAATAGCGCAGGCGGAGCTGCGTGGGTCAGCTATACTAGCTGATGACCATAAGTTTCTGATAATCTTATATATTCGAAGTGAAATTAGAAGTAAAACATAGAGATAACGAAACGTGTTTTCTTTTACTAGTTTTTATAATCTTACATATTGCCAACTGCAAAGTGAAACTTAGCCTGATAATTACATTGAGATATATTTTAAACAATACCTTTATCAAAATGAGGCTAATGAGTTAATTTTATAACCCTTTAAAGAGGGAAAGTCGATTCCTTCATTAATGTACTGTATACTTGACAAACTCAGTCAAGATAATAATAATTAATGTAAGATCTAATGATGAAAGTTACACCATAGATTACATGTTTTTCATATAAAGTTATCCGGATTTTCTCAGCGGTAACGCTGGCTAAAGTTTGGATACGCGCTACGGATATGAGCAAAATCAAAACAATTTTATTAGCTCGTTTATATTTTATATTAACCCTAAGGGACCACTTACAATTTATCGCTTTATTACCTAGAGAATCTAATAGGAATGTGGCCTCGATAAAAATCCTTTTAATAAATAGACGCATTCACAAACGTCAGTTTAGTATAATCTATTTCTTGAAAAACTGTTATTTTAACACTTTATACCTACTCTGTTCAAATAGAGATACCAATAGTCTCGTGCTCAATCAACAGAACAAACATCCCTAAATGGCTAACAGAGTTGAATAATCTGATTTAAAATATTAATGCTAATGGACGTGATGAGTGTATACGTATTTACCCGTATTTAATTATGTCTATTTACAAACACGCATCCTTTCGTTAAGATATTCTAGTTATACCTACTTGTATATTCATATAGTCTATGGTTGGTTACTGTAGTTTATTTATAACTAGCAGTACCCGCGGCTTTGCACGCAGCCAGTATTTTTTAACCGGCTTCAAAAAGAAGGTTCTCTATTCGACGCGTATGTATGTAATATTGATAAAAATGCGCAATATTAATATATGTTAGTCTATGTGGGCTTCTAAGCAAATTTACCAAATTTTATGAGTGTATGTACTATGTATGTATGTAGGTTTGTCCGCGGATTTCTCAGAAACTACAAATCCGATTTCAAAAATTCTTTTTGCAATAGTTAGCGTATTTTTTAACTTAGGGTATAGTACACGTTTCATCAAAATCGGTCCAGTAGTTTAAGAGATATAAACTTTTTATGTTTTCAGTATGTTACTGTAACGTAGACGTTCGAGTTGCGTGATAGTGCTGGGAGGCGATTCTCGCACTTTCGAATCAATCACGAATTCGAATTCGAACTATTGGCGACTAAAAATCACGTAATTGTAATCTCGACATGTCAAGTCCAACCTATTTCGAACGCTAGCCGCTCGAACTGCTTCGACTGGTCAACACCATTCGAATCGTCATCTCGAGTTCGAATCACAACAAATGTCAAACCTTGCCGTATAATATGATTATAATTTTAAGATGAGTACCGTATTCCTAGATTATTTTATTCAAAATAACATTATTGGATAGTTTATTAAAGTACAACTACACTTTACGAAGTCCTCGCACTTGATTAAAACTTAATTCATTACCAAACAAACAATCAACAACACAGACTATTAATTAAGAGATACTGCGATCGACATCCAATTAAGATAAAATCATTATGCCGACAAGATTGTATACACCTAAACATCACATAAACGCCTTTAAGAATACGGACAACAATAATAAAACTTATTTTTTTATAAATAACCTTTCGGGCATACTAAAACAAAATCGTAAACATAAATACATATGGTATTTTTGTTTTAATTTTACTTCGCCGAAAGACAGGCAAAGGTACTAGGATCATACAGCCACAGACTACTAAGTAAGAACCATAGATTTATAAAAATCTATGGTAAGAACACACAGCTTTGTGTATTTATTACTCATTAATTTGAGATAAATTATGTGAAAAATCGTACAAAATGTCGTTCTACCATTTTATAGACGTGAACCACTTTAAAGATATGTTTTTCTACTAAAAAAATCCCATCCGGTAATAAAAACCGTATTAAAAAACCTTGAACGGAATGACTCGCGGGACATTTATCTTTCATAATGGCAACAATTTCCTCATTCGAATAGAGATTATTTCGAAGTTTACTTCGATTGTTGCCCAGAATACAAGATTCGAGAAAATCACTTCGAGTTACGAGATTTCTTAGTAGAGATAGGCTTCGTATTGCAGATTCGAAATCGAAGTCGATTCGAAGTAAGCGAGAATCGCCCCCCTGGTACCTATCATGGTAAAATAAGTCACTAAAAAGTGTTAAATAAACCATTTAAAAAAAAATACCGACTTCAAAGTAAATTATCTAAAAAGCATAAAATAACGAAAATATATTGAAGTCGGTGTCAGCTGGTGATAGTATTAGTTAACATGATTAGCTAGCACCGACTTCAATATATTTTCGTTATTTTATGCTGTTTAGATAATTTACTTTCAAGTCGGTTTTTATTTTTATTTAAATAGTTTATTATGAACTCTAGCAATGTTTGTAAAGTACTTTTTTCAAGTAGGAAAATCCCCATTGCTACCCACACCACCACGGGAGTGGCAATGTGGGTTATGTACGACTCCTACTGAATCGAAACCTTCGGTGTTCACATACCGCTGTGTTGGCGGGCCCTCGGAACGGCACCGTTTACTATTCCGAGTCCCAACAGCGGCGAGCGAGCCCATCCTCGTAGACCTGCCTGCCGATGTAAAAGGCCCGCAGAATCTCGTCCGATGGCGTGCCGAGACACTTTAGCACGACATATCCGCAAGGGTGAACACAGGCAGCGGTTCCGCCGTCTCTACTGTTTGCACATCCTCGCTCAGGCGAGATAAGGTCGGCGTTGGCCCCTCAGCTGTGCCCGGGCCTCCTTCTGCATTGCGGATCACCGAAGGGATCCCACTCCTTGATCTGCTCTGCCACCACCTTCTGTGACATTAAACTTTAGCGTCCGTTTTTCCTTTAAAACCTCAAACCTTCAAAAGGTCCTGTATATTGTGGAGGATCAACCAGGGTTTAAAAGATACTTACTGACTAAAACCCAATGATATTTTATACCATGCTTATTTTATATACCTACTAATGCGCGCCAAAAGTTCTGACTCTCATATATCCGATTTCTCATATATAGTTACTAGCAGTCCCCCGCGACTTCGTTCGCGCAAAGGTAGTTAATGAAGAAATACCGACCACATTTCTAAGAAGTGGACTAATACCTACTGATAATATCCTGACAAAAGAAACTCAACCCGATAACATTTTGCACGACTTGGGAATCAAAATCAGGTCCAAGCGATCAAAGGTCGTCCCATTGTCACCGAGGCAGTCAAAATAAAAAATGTAAAATTAAACATAAAATATTTTGCCATGTACTTTTAAATAACAATAAACTTGGGAGGAAACTTGAGGTCAAACAGTGAAATTGGTTAATAGAACGGGAATATTTTTGCAAATAATAAACTAAAATACACATAGTTGTCTTTTTAAAGCATCCAAGAACACTATGCCGAATGACACCATAATCCACTCAGTATGTTTTTAGGTTTCCATAACTAAAAGGTAAAAAAGGAACCCTTATGGCGGTACTTCGTCTGTCTGTCTGTCACATCTATATATTTCAGGAACCACTGGCACTTTCGATTTGATATTTGGAACATTTTTTTTCCGTTTTAGATCTTACTTGTTGGATAAGAATACTAATCGCAAATTCTATAATAATGATTTCTGATATTTACGCGAAAACTACACATTGAAATGAAACTAATTTTACGGATTATATCTCGGTTTATTCTTGATTTTATTTCTTTTACTTTCTTTTTAACGGTGTCAAAATTTCAAAGAGGCTACTGTATCAAGAAGGTATGGAACCCTCGATGCGCGAGTCAGACTCGCACTTAACCGGATTCTTTTTTAGTTTTTTTTTAGGTGGCAGCTTGACGCGGGTGTGCGTGGTACAGTTTTATAACTCATACCTACCGCTTATATCATAAAGAAACGGTTTTTAATTACCTTTTAAAAGACACCAGACGCAAGATTTTTAACTTAGGGGTCCTATTTTGACCATAAAACCCTCATAATTTATTAAACCTGACTTCGTCCTAATCCTATCTACCATATTGTATCGGAAAACATTGAAATGTGTTAAGAAATGGTAAAATATATTTTTTTTACAAAAATGGTCCTGTGACTTCTACTTAGAAAATTTCGAGAAATGCAAAAACACGTAATTGTTTATTTTCTTTGAGGCGTCTGCGTGTGAAAATTCAAGGCTCTAGTACCTACCGTTCATGAATTTTAACGCCTTTTTATAAAACATAAAAGCCCCTATTTGAACCCCTTAGGATGCGAATTTTGAAAATTCCGTTCTTAGTGTGCGTTTGCGTATTGTGAAGAATACGCCTCCCAAATTTCAAGTCTCTAGAGCTAGCGGTTTAGGCTGTGCGTTGTCTGTCAGTCAGTCAATCAGTCAGGACATCTCCTTTTATATACTCGTATATTGATTGAAGATAAGGTTAAGGTATATCCTTTCCATAATATTTAATTTTGTACAGTATGTACTTTGTGCATTTTGTAAATACGCATGGAGGCACTTTACTTGATTTTCAAAGGCACACCCCACGTTCGTTACATTAAAACCCTACTACCCTACTACTTTTTTTTTCGCGGGAGCTGTGGACTCGATCGGGGTATGTGGGATTCTTACCCACTAAAACCACCGCGGCTGTCGCATCGGCACATGGGACTGGACCCCAGGGCTCTCCAGTGGGATCTGCACCAGGGGCCCCTCAGTGCATTACGTTTGAGCCCGCCACCAGGGCATTGTAGCCCTCGGGGAACCTGTCACGGTGCACACGGGGACGGGGGTCCTAACCCCGCTGCCGTCCTCCTCGGAATCGCCGCCTTGCTCAACGGACGTCCTAGGGCCCACACCCCGAATAGAACCACGAGCCACCCTTTTTTTTTTAACGCGGGGGAAATCATCCAAAGATCTACGGGAGCTGTGGGGTTTGACCGGGGTATGTGGGATTCTTACCCACTAAAACCCCCGCGGCTGTCGCACATGAGATCGGCACATGAGAGGGGGGGGAGGCCAGTTCTAATCCCTGTTCGCTAAACGATTAAATTGTTAAGACACGTTAGGAGTCCTCAGATAGGTGACCGTTAAGCGCCATTTACTTAGCGTTTCCGTGGTTTGGAGGGTACGTAAAAAGCCGTTCCCGGTAGTTGTCATCTAGACATCAGTTGATAAGCCAAGTCAAAGGCCTAAGGGCAGCTTGGACTTTTATCTAGACTATTTATCCTGTCCTATTAGTGTGACTTAAAAAAAAAAAACACTATACATGTCCGGGTTCTAAGCTTAAAAATCCAAGGTTTTCGTGCTTCTTGTCCTGGTTACCAGATTTTAGAGGTGGCAACCCTAATCCGATGGGACGGAAAACCGACACGACCGGAGAGATCACGCGCAGGATCAACTTCTTACATGCCCATCCGACGCAGATGGTAGTATATGTACGTCACAGCGATACATACGTCTATAGCTAGGTAGACTATACAAAGCCACACTGCACTGCCACTCGTCACTTGAGACATTAATAATGAAGGCCTTTGCGCCTTTTTTTTCTCGCGGGAGAAACTTCAATAGGTCCCCGGGACCCTTTGGGGGTCAACCGGGGTATGTAGGATTCTTAACTAAAAACCCGCGGCTGTCGCATCGACACATAAGTGTGAGACGAGCTCTCCGGTGGATTCTGCAACAGGAACCTCTCAGTGCCCTCAGTGCCTTGCCTCTGAGCCCGCCGCCACCCGGGGGACACATTAGAGCCCCCGCAAGTATCTCTCACGAGGACGGAGGTTGCAACACGCCTAAACGTGCACAAAGAACCTACAGCCTAGTATATTAAACAATACAACAATAATAGGTGATAATAATAGGCACTATATCCTCAGAGGCAGCTTAGCAGTGATTTCTAGAAAATTCATAAGCCGCTGTACATAGTTTCGGGGAAAATATTATTCTTTTACGTTTGGAGAGTTTTTATTTACGTAGGTATAAGTCGTAGATAGTAATTTTATTCCCAATACTATCGGTAAAATATTGATTTATATTTAAAAAAAAAGTACTTTTATAAATTAGTTGTTTACTGTAAACTTCAAAAGATGGAATCCTCTAAAGAGTGGTTTGATCTATTGGTCAAATTATAAAAAAAAAACTATACATTGTTTTATTGAGTGTGTTGAACATAAAGATGTTTTTACATTGTTTACTTTTATCTTTTTGTTCTCTTTAAGTAGTTTCTTATAAGAGACTTTTCATGATTTTACCCTTCATTCACCCTTTCCGATTTTACTTTTCTCGAAATAATTATGTACAATAAATTTTGTTCTGTCTAAAAAGATGAATTTGCGAAGTTCGCAGTAGAGCTTTAGATAATGTTGGTAACATAAAAAATTCAAAAGACATGAGAATCATTTTACGGGTAAACTGGAAACATCCTCATTGAAAAGGGCAATCAAAAATGTACTTTCCAAGACTTTTATTTTGGATTCTGAAATATTAAATTATGGAAAGAATGATATTTTTATATCATGGTGAGAATATGGATTGTCTTCCATATGAATGTACTCTATAATATGTATGAAAAATTATCCTGACCATACAAAAATAGTAGTAAGATTAAAAATCAGGCGTTCGAACGAGGCTGACTCAGAAAATACCTCCTGTATTTTTTGATTAAGGCTGGTAAGAAGATTATAATATGTAGTAAAATAATGGCAACTTTAGGTGCAGTCATCACACACCGTGTTTTGTTTCTGTAGAATCGCTAAGAAATAGGTTTAAACAACTTGTAATATAGCCTCCATGGAGCAGCGAAAAAGCAGTTGTTTTGCAAACCGGAGGTCATGGGTTCAAATTCCGCGAAAAAAACAACTTGTGTTCCTTACTGACTATAGAAGCTCAACGGATTAGCAAGCTGAAGTGGCAGTGGGCTTTCATACACGGAAACTATTTGCCGCAAACCGATGATCATTGGGGAAGACTGGTTCTGGAGTGGAGTGGTTTGACGGGTCCGTTGGTCTAGTGGTCAGACACTCTGCCTGCTAACAGATGGGTCGTGGGTTCGATTCCCGCCAAGTGTCTGGGTGTTGTTTATCTATTTAAGTATGTATTTACAAAAAAAAAAGTATTTAAGTATTAGTATCAGTTGTCTGGTTTCCATAGTACAGGCTCTGCCTAGTTTGGGATTGGATGACCGTGTGTGGATTGTCCCAAGATATTATTATTATTATTATTATTAGAACACGAACTGGAAACCGTAGCGACGGACGCCCTGTGACAAGGTGTAGTGACGATATACGCAAAGCAGTTGGCGGTGACTGGATGAGGAGAGCCGAATACCGGAGTCAATGGCGTGTATTGGGGGAGGCCTGTATCCAGCAGTGGACTAATGTAGGCTGATGATGATGATGACTATAGAAGCTGATAACTTATATGTCTGAAAAGTAAGATGATCCATTCGTCGGATGGGCATATAAAAAGTCCGTCCTACGCCTGACCTCTCGTCTCCCTGTCTGTCGTGGTCCGTGTCGTGTCGGTCTTCCGTGCCATCGGATTGTAAGAGTAAAGGGAGAGAGAACGCACATGTGCCTGCGCAAGCACTTGTGCACTATACTATAATATCTCCTGCGTAGTTGACTAATTAGCAACAAAAAAAAAAGATCGGCCATAGTGGTAGGATATGGCCTGATGGAGAAAACTATTTTATGTTCAGCGTAACATGACTAGAAGAGTTAACCAGTCTTTAAGGGTACTCTTCAAGTAAAGATGTAGCTTGTAATTTAATGATTTCTGATATTTACGCGAATATTACACATTGAAATGAAATTAATTTTACGGATTATATCGCGGTTTATTTTTGATTTTAATTACCCGACGTTTCGAATACTTTACAGCATTCATGGTCACGGGCGGACTGAGGTGGTAGCTGTCCAAATGTCATAGTTGTCTTAGGGTACCCTCAGGTCTTCTAATTATTATTGTTAGTCCGATCTACGCAGAAAGAGCTTACAGTATCTAGTAACCGCGATAATAATCCGTAAAATTAGTTTCATTTCAGCTTGTAATTTACTTGTTGTAATGCATAAATATTTTGTTCTGCAAATCGTTTTCTTTTTTTTTTGACAGGCCCGTTGGTCTAGTGGTTAGACACCCTGTCCGCTGACCAATAGGTCGTGGGTTCGATTCCCACCAATTAGGCGGGAATGTCTGAGTGTTTTATCTATATAAGTACCTAGGTATTTACAAAAAAAAAGTATATAAGTATTAGTATCAGTTGTCTAGTTACCATAGTACAGGTTATACCTAGTTTGTGATCAGTTGACCGTGTGGGGAGATATTATTTTTATAAATAATTAGATCCTTTAACGTCATCTAGTGAGTTAAGTTTTGTAGATTAAAAAAAAACAGATATTTATACAATCAAATTCCTTTACCTATTAAAACTAGTTTGTCTAATTAAATGTTATTCAAGACGCCTCAATCACTTTAGAAAACAAAATTTTGATACAGCTGGATTAATGAAAAGTAATAATTTGCTTAAAAGATACCTATCATTCAATGTCTAAAAGTAAATTAATTAAAGTCTATTCGAGTACCTAAGTAAATAAATGTCTATTAAGTTATACGAGGTCAAATAGAAAGGTTTTTGTCTAATGTAAACGCAAATAATAGTCAAATTGCTGTGGAAATATAATTTAGTTACTAATGAGTTCAATATACATAGCTATATACATACTTGAACACATGTATTTAATAATCATCATTATTCATCATCATCATTAGCAGCCGATAGACGTCCGCGGTATGCGGTAATAGCTCATTGGGCGAGCGCTTGCCTTGGAAACAAGGTGCGCAGGTTCGAACCCCGGCTCGCACCTCTGATTTCTTTAATTAATCATGTGCGAATCGTCTTTGTGCGATTGTTACTAGCTTTCGGTGAAGGAAAACATCTTGATGAAACCTGCATGTCTGAGAAAGTTTAACTAGCTTTCGAATGATGTGTGAAGTCTGCCAACCCGCACTTGGCCAGCGTGGTGGACTATGGCTAAGCCCCCTCATCTTAAGGGGAGGCCCGTGCCCAACAATGGTACATAAACCAGGGTTGGTTTTATTATTTTTATTATTAGACGTCCACTGCTGAATAGAGGCCTCCCCCATAGAAGGGAGGGGTTGCCATAATCCTCACGCTTGGAAGATGGCTTGGGGATCTCGCTTAGTCGCCTCTTACGACACCCAACGAGAGGAGATGGGGGGATGAAATTCTAACCAGGCATCCCAAGGGAAATACCCCACGGTATTTAATAATATTGTGCCGAAAAAATTACTTAGTGCAAGCTTTAGTGCTAAAATAAACACTCCAGTATAATAGTCCTAAACTAAGCCTTTTAACATAATAATATGATAATCATAGTGAACTAACAGTGGTCAGCACCACAGCACCAGACCCTTTCCAGACCGTTTCTAGACTAAAACACATTATTAAAAATTGTCTCTCTGAACTTTTATGGTATGGTTAGCGTTTGGAAATTAATTTTAATTTTCTTCCATCTAGCTACATGAATAGGGCTAAATATTTTAATAATTATACTATTATTTTATGCACATCTTATATTTAGCCCATATAATTTTAATAATAAACAATGAACATATGAAATTTTATAGCAATCAGTTTAGTCATTCTTAAGTTATAAAGCGACAATCAAACCAATTCATCTAGAACTATCCTCTTTATAATATTCATATCTTTCTTCTCTATATTTAAAACAAAGACTATTTTTGGAGTGAAATAAATAGAAAATGACTGTAAAGAACGAAACAGGGCTTAACATATTCGCTTTAATAATGTACAACGTCATACGAAGGTGGATGAATTTATGGCTATTAGGGGGTTGATGTAATAAAGATTAGGGATGCACTGCTGCAGACTTTATTATGAGATTAGTCTATTCTGTAAAATGAAACGGCTGTGTAAAGCAACGAACTACCTAGATATCGTATAGCAAAATGTTTATTTTTTATTTTTAGGGTACCTACTTTAGAGCTTTTATATTAAGAACTAGCTGACCCGCGCAGCTCCACCCGCGCTTTTATTACATTTTGCTCCCCTTTTCACCCTCCTCCCTTGATTTATTTCTCTCCATCTCTCTCTCTCTCTATTATCCCCTCAAGCCCACGTGGTTCCAAAAGGAACAATGCGCGTTTTCTTTTAGGACCCAGCCGGGATTGAAGCCTTATAAGAAAAATGTAATTCTATGCTCTTTCTCTCCTCTCTCTTTCCCCCACCCGCATCGGTCTCCGTCACATTCCCCCTCTTCCTCTCCCCGTTGTCCCCTCTCTGAACCCTATCCCCCCATCTCTCTCTCCCAACTTGCTCCATCTCACCCCCCCCTTGCTCCACCTAACTCCTCCGATCCCTCACCCCCTCCTCGAATCCCTTCTCCCTCTCTGTCCTCTCTTGCACCCTCCTCTCATTCTATATATCCGTCAGTCATGGTATCAGCAGCATGAAATATACTTTACGACTTATTCTCAGACCTACCCTATATGCACACAAAATTTCATACACATCCGTTCACCCATCTATTTAATTACCTTGCCTTATGTTGCTTAACCTTTACCTAGCGGCATGAAATATAATTAATGGCCTATTATTAGACCTCCCCGATATACACATAATATTTCATAGAAATCGGTTCACCCATCTATTTAATGACCTTACCTAACGTTGCTTAACCTTAACCTACAGGTATAAAAAGTATCCTATGTCCGTCTCCTGCTCCTAAGCTACTTCCCTACCAATTTTCAGCCAAATCGGTTGAGCCGTTCTTGAGTTATAAATAGTGTAATTAACACGACATTCTTTTAAATATATAGATTAAAGTTCTATGGTGATTGTATGTTCAATTTCACCGATAGATGGCGCTGTTCATAATGTAAATCACGCTAACATCGTAAATTACTGTCTAATGATATTCGATAATGAAAGTTCTAAGTTTTTCACATCTTTTATTGTTGCGACTGTAATACAATACCTATACACTACCTGGACTTGTGGAGTTTCATTAAAATTTCATGAATAATTTCATGATCTAGTTTGGACTCGCTCGGGATTTACAGATTTTAACTTTTCAAAGATATAATGTCATATTGCTATCAGCAACGTACTTAGAACAATACGGAAATCTAATGAAAATGTCCTGGGTGTACCGGACCGGCTTACCCCTTACAAAAATTGACCACCTTCGCCACTGCCATATCTTATTCAAACTAAATGTCTGCTCAGTCCCTATTGTATATAGCGTAATAATACATATCTTAATGATTAACTGATCAGTCTATAATTACCCTATTCTCATACAAAGGAAATTACGTGGTACTATGTGCAAGTAATGTTTCACTGCTTAGCCCCTATGAAACATAGCGTGATGTTTTATATACCAATTTATACCTTGACTTCTACACAACACATCAGTGAAAGTCCTATCAAAATCCATCCACGGGTTTTCAAATGATACCTGGACAAACAGAACGACAGACAGACAGACAGACAGACAGACAGACAGACAGACAGACAGACAGACAATAATTCCAAAAAAAATTGTTTTGGCCTCTATGTCGATAGTATATTTTTCCAAAATTTCTATGTGGGGATACACATAGAAATTTTGGAAAAATATTCAATGTACAGAAAAAGTGCTCTTTGAGTTTTATTATAGTATAGATAGAGTAGGTACGCGTTTGTGGTCCCCTAAGTAAAGCGTGGGCAGATGTTCCTCTAAGAGGCAGGTGAATTGAACTAATGATTTCTGATATTTACGCGAATACTACACATTGAAATGAAACTAATTTTACGGATTATATCGCGGTTTATTTATGATTTTAATTACCCGACGTTTCGTATACTTTACAGCATTCATGGTCACGGGCGGGCTAATTATTATTGTTTTGCATAGATCGGACTAACAGTAATAATTAGAAGACCTGAGGGTTCCCGAAGACAACTATGACGTATGGACAGCTACCACCTCAGTCCGCCCGTGACCATGAATGCTGTAAAGTATTCGAAACGTCGGGTAATTAAAATCATAAATAAACCGCGATATAATCCGTAAAATTAGTTTCATTTCAATGAATTGATCTATTTAAAGTTATATTCTAAGAGTTATATTGATATGTAAGTGTTAAGTAGTGATGGGTTTGATCTGTCAGAAGCGCAAATGTCGATAAATACAGCTGACGGTCTAGTACCTATTGTCGTGAACCTGATATTTATGTAATTTGGTGTTCTTACTTGTGGCTATATGTTCTTACTTGAATTAAGCATTCTATAGTATTTGTACTGATTCATATTCTAAGGTACCTACACTGAAAATATGGTGCGGCTGGTTTGCCTATCTGTTACTCATATAGTTACCTAACCTACCAATGCTGTCGATATGAAATTTGGAACCGTTTTGATCGCAAATTAATTTCTTTTCTTTATCAACATCTTTTTGTTGATATTTCTGTGTACTTATGGTAAATAAAGAATTTATTATTATTATTATTTATTATTTTCAATGGGGGCTGAAATGGGTCTATTATATCAATTGTGGTTTATGCGAGCAATATCGTGGGAAATTGTAGTTTGCCTACCTATATACTTTAATATCATCAGTAAACCTATATTCGTTATCTTTACGTCAGGTGCACCTCCTAAATTGCTAGTGAGCTCGTGCCTTCCTGTCCCAAATACGACTGTCAGACCCTCATCAAGTCCTAATTATACATTACTGTCCTTGTCATTCGGTCGCTCCGTTATAACTGCGGATTTCTTTGGTGACCATTGTGTGACGTATTTTTGTGGTTGCTTCGCGTATCTAATGGTTTTGAGACAGGGAGATTGATTATTTTGTTTCAGAAAAGGGTTAAACGTGTACTGAATGAAGTTTTCTGTTAAATGTTTATTATCTTATATTGACAAAGACGAACACCGAGCATAGGTCGAAAACACGGACGGATGATGTCGAATTGTGTCAAAATTTTGATCCCTATGATATTTCGATAAAGATACATAGGTACATTTATAAAGATGTGACTTTATTTTCTACTGTGTAAAGCTATGTATTTACGGTTTTTGCTAATCAATGTAATAGTTTGTAGGGTTAGATATGGGTGCGGTGCGATAGACCTACTTTCATTATTATTACTTATCATGACTACACAAAAATGTACCTAAGCACGTGTGTGGTTTTAGTACAGAGCAATTTACAGAGTATTTTTGTACAGAGTTTCTGTGTTTGAATGACAATGTTTAATTGTTAGGGAACGTGGGAGCCAGTTACGTAAAGCTATCAACGAATTATATTATGGCTACAACGGACTGGCCGGCTTTTAAAAAGACTTAATCAAAACCGTTAAATGAAACTCTGAGGATCAATGTTAGATTTTATATTATTTGGCTTGATAAAGAGGCGCGGATTTATAGCCGGCTGTATTCGCTGTTCGGGGAACGATTAGCTGATTAAGGAAGTTTAGTCCATAAATGGGTAAACATTCAGTGTAGGTACCTCAGCGATGTGCTTCCCCTAACAGGATAGCTGACTGCTGACCTAAAAGCGATCCAAAGAGAAGAAGCTAAAACCCCTGCAAGTCTTTGACACTACTGTGACCACACGACTATTAATTATAGTCGTGTCTCCCGGTGTCTCTTTCTACCAGATGATGTCTCTTTCATAAATATGGGGTTCTTGTTAGGATGCTTTATTTTAAAATATTCTAATAAATACCGTAAGTTCATAGACATAGTAATTATTTTAATAATTTTATTTGGACAACATTTTAGGTATGCAACACCTTTTTTTTTTGACGTGGGGGAATCTTCAAAAGATCTCCGGGAGCTGTAGGGCTCGACCGAGGTATGTGATTCTTACCCAGTAACCAACAGTCGTAAAGTCAAGGCATAGCTTGAGCAACTCTGAAACCATGTTAGCAACTAACCAATAACAAAGAGGTACAAACCAATTTGGTCAATTCAGTTATTTTAATTATGAGTTCAATTTTGATTCCTAATTAATCTTAGTAATCCTAAGGCCTAATCTTAATAACACTTCGTTTATGTATATTAAGCTTTTTCTTTAAAGAATATTTAATATCTCCCACTAATGCACTTGGGATGGAAAAGCATTATAATATTATGAGCAATATAAAATTTTCTTCAATAAAAAAACGACCCACAAATAGTCTAAAATTAATTTATAAATCCCAAATCGTGATATGAAAGTCCTCTCTCTATTAATAAATTACCATTTGTTAAAAAAATCTGAAGTCATTTATTTCTCACCTTTTAATGACGTAAGCGTTAAAAAAGTAATTGGTTAGATTAATTAGAAAGTACCGTTTTAATGAAATGTTCTTCCTTTAGCCGTAATTATCAAGGAGTATCCTTAATTATACAGCTTCCTAAGATTCATTATCCTTAAATAGGTGTGCTAATGAAGCCGGGTATATATAGTTAAATAAGACATTTTTAGGTTTCCATAATATTAAAAATTAAATTAATTCTGTTTTTCACTTTCTTTCTTTCAATATTTTTACTTTTATTAGATTATATTTATTATGTAGTATTTAGTACTACTTTGTTATCTGTGGAGTCTTTTGTATTGTATCTGTGATTACGTTTAATTTGCGCACACTGTGGCCTCCTATAAGTAAAGGAGCACATAGAACAATATGTACTGTATTTTTTATTCGTATAATTCGTAACTGTGTATCTTCTGTTGGAGACCTTATTAAATTAATAAATAAAAGGTAATAATTTATCAAACCCGTTCTTTCTATCTAGTGTAGTTGTAAAGTTGGTTTCATTTCAATGTGTTATATTCACGCAAATATCAGAAAACATTATGTAAAGCATTAAGTATTTACCTTTTAAAACGATCAAAAGTTAGTTAGTGTGTAGAATATAGCAGGATACTGTTTATAATATGCAACGGTTTCAATTGCTTTCAAAACATTGTCACTTAATTTTTAACATTTAAGAGTCATTAAACTTGAAAATATAAACCGTATATTTTACATTTAGCTACTCTCAAAGACATTTAACGAGTTATTCTTATTTAGTCTCATTGGCTACTGTGTTAACCCATCGCCACTTTGAGTTTAAGTACGTCGTCGAGATATCAACGTATCTTGCACGGGTACATCCATTTAGTAAAACTACTACGAACAAAAATTCGTAAGCAAATTCGAGAACGCGTAGTATCGAAATATGATATTCTCGTGGGAAATTCGTGAGACGTCGCCGTCGGTGCGTCGCCCCAGATTGCAGCTATTACTTCTAACGCCCCTCTGTTTGCCACCAAATAGTTATTCCCCATCCTAAATTATTGGCCGCGGCTACACCTGAACGTGCGAGACACGTTTGGGAATCGAAAAAATGGGGGAGAAAATTGGAATTTACTGGAATGATGTGTCTTTTACTCACATATTACTCGTTTTGCGTCAATATGAGGCCGCGGTGTAATTTGGGATGCTTTATCGTTTTATTAATATAAAGTGCGTATCCAAGATCAGTAAACAATCGGTTGGTTAAATAAAGTCAAGCAAGGTCAGTCCATAGATGGGTCACCCATGTGACAGTTTAGTGGCAAACTTTATTTTAATCGGGAATACATTTTTCGATCGGGAATAAGTATTCGTGTGCCTAAGGATCATCATATAGATAAAGATAAACACTGATATTCATAAAAATATTCATAACAGTATCATAGCGGCACTTTCTTGGCTTGAGGATGCCTCAAGGTAGATCGCGAGCTACCTTAAGTTTGACAGTCCTCCTCCCTCAACCTCCCTCGAGTGAGGAATACCTCAAGTGGAGGAGATTTTTAATAACTATGAATACGATTTTGTTTGAGTGAGGTCGAGTCGAGTCGAGGAAATTTGGAGGAAACGACTAAGAATATGGGTGTAAAAGTATATACTTTAGTGGCATTTGAACTCAGCGTCTCCGTACTTCGGAGAACATGTAAAAAGTCGGTTCCGGTTGTTGTTACCTAAATATCAGTCGTTAAGCCAAGTCAGAGGCCTTAAGGTAGCTTGAACTACTCTGAGGTCAGGTTGGCTACAAAACTTAGGATGAAAAGCACTTTTATAAACTTTTTTGTCTTTGCTAATAAGTATACTGATAGTTAGTATAAATGGTGACCTATACAACGTGTTAATGAAATGACGCAAAACCACAGAAACCTTAACTTGTTTTTATAAAAATAAATAAACTTGTACAATATTATGTATTTATATAAATTATCGTAAAGTTATTATTTTTAATTTTCATAACTATTCTGTAAGTTCGTAACTCTACACTCATTACATGCGTGTTGTATACGATCGCTGGAGGTTACAAACCTTTTACCATCTCCGTATGTTCTTAGACTTAGCATGATGATTAAGTAAATATATAGTAATAAATTAACCAATATATAAAATACTATATTCAATTCTGTTCTCAATACAGACCAAATTAATTTCAGTATTAGTGTTAATTCTTTAACACATTGTATAATAATACCTTAGGTAGGTAATCCTGCCAGGGAACAATTCTCTTAATCCCTTGCTATCCAACCATTAATATTTAAATCAATCCTTTATTTTTGCAGTCAAGTCCATTTGAATGCCCACTACCGGGTCTACACTATTGTCATGATAGTACGACACAAAGGAATAGCTAACGAATGTTTGCAATTCTGCGCTGTCAACGGAAGCTATTGACCTAAATTCCTCGGAATGTTGAACAAAAAAAAAAGAAGCTGTATTGTTTCCTTTTCTTTAATACATTGCAAGCGATCAATTCAAGGATTTAATAATTTAAAAAAAAACAATATAAAATATAGTTTAGCAATGGTCCCTACACTATTTCTACGAGTATTGATATTAAAATACAAAGCTTTACTGTTAAAGTTTAAATATATTCTTCATACATTTTATTCACCAATAGATACCACTACTAGACGCGCTACTAATATGAAATGTTTTAAGAAATCGATTTCAAGTCAGATCAAAGGTTAGATAGAAAAACCTCCTAAGTTAAGCCTTAACTTAAACACTAAAACACTGTGTTATATGATCGATTGGATCCTCAGTCTGATAGTATGTGGTTTTTTATACAACTTTGTGACGTAACAGGCTATACCCTAATGGTAAGCGCCTAAATATTTGTATTGGACTGGCGTCATACTGCATACGTATTTGTGCAGAAAATTTAACACTGCGGTGGTCTCTACCTAGATTGTCTTTTCCTCAAGTGGCGTACCATCTAGTAAACATTGTTGCGTTCCACTGTAGAGGACACTGTGGTCAGAAACATTTTTTGACTCAATAGCCTTAACATAATGTCTCAGGCGAAAAGCGTCCAGTCTATGTGCAAGCTCATCACAAATTTGCATAAAAACGCGTTTATTTATATTGACATGTTAAAAAAAAATAATTAGATGTTTTTTACAAATGATTCTACATGCAAAATAAAAGAAAAACATTAAAGAAAAAGAGGAAAAACGAGTACAGATAATAGGAACTCATAAGTTCAAGTAGAGTGTTTACTTCTCATGGAGTAATTAAAATTCTGTGAACGAGACCCATGTTTTATCTGGTCAGGCTCATATGTCCCATCATCAGTCTGCATCCCAAATCAAAGAATCGCAGTAGGTCTAGATCTTCACGGTAGATCTACAAATGGGCAAAGTAATATATCAGATTGTGACATAACATTTCCATCTCGATCGGAGCGGGAAGAGGCTAGTTGAACCGATTGATACACGATCCTGTTTCCGAGGAGGAATTTCTAGTATTGCTTTGAAACTACGTGTGCTTTGATCGATAGCATACAGTATCATTACGATCGTAAAACTTGAATAATTGCTCTTGTAGTTAGGTATGTAATATGTCTTTTAATATATTAACATTAGCGTAGCCTCTCATAGGCAATCATAATTACTCTTCGGTAAACTTTAATTGGGTTAGACGTGCTTTAGTCCGGACTAAGCGGTTTGCTACCTTATCTATACTTATAATAAAACTGTAACAGGTCCAATTCTGTACATTGAAGATATTTTGAAAATGATATTTGGAGGGCATTCTATAACCAATACTGAGGTCGAAAATGTAATTTTTAAAATTTTTGTCTGTCTGTCTGTCTGTATCACGGCTGCGCATCACGCCGAAACTACTGAATGGATTCAAATGAAACTTGGCATGATTTGAGATCTTACTACGAGGTAGGACATAGGATACTTTTTATCCCGTAATCTAGCACGGTTCTTTTGGGAGAGGGGATTAAAGTCAAAATGGGTACTTGGTTATACGCTTGGTCGGATTTTATCAATTTTTCTTCATAATTATAATAAATACTAGCGACCCGCCCCGGCTTCGCACGGGTGTAATTGAGAAAAAGAAAGAAGTGAATAATTTAAAGCTACTGCCTTTGATTATAGAATTTCTTGGAATTATTTATCAGTTTGTAGCTGACTTTTCGTAACGCAATATGAACAAATTTTGTATAGAAGTGACGCGTGAAAGGGCTACGTATAGCTGCCTGTCCATGGGCAAAGTACTCAACGCTTAGGTTTAAGCCTGCAACGTTGAATCTCTGAGCTTGTGATTTGTTAATTGTATTTATAATTTTAGAAACTGCAGACGTGTACGGGTGCACAATTTGGGTGGATTAAGGACACCATTTCTTTGAAACCAATTTATGGAAGCAATACGGGCTTCCTTGTTCGGTTTCATCGTTAAGACTAAACGGCGGTCAACCGGGGAATTCTTACCCACTAAAACCCCCGCGGCTATCACGTCGGCACATTAAAGGGCGGACCTGGGCTATCTGTCGGGATCTGCACCAGCTGATACCACTCAGTGCCTTGACTTTGAACCCGCCGCCGGAGAGGCACATTATAGTTCCTCGAGAACCTGTCATGGTGCTCACGGTTACAGGGATCACGGGGAAGCCTTTAATGGGATTTACGGGACCCTGTTGGTGGTCAACCGGGTATGTAGGTTTCTTATAAACTAAAGCCCCAACGGCCGTGCAATCAGCACATAAGAACCCCTTCTTGGGCTATCCGGTGGGATCTGCAACATTATACCCTCAGTGGCTTGCCTTTGACCCCGCCACCGGGGAGCACAATAAAGCCACCTGGGAACTTTTCACCGTGCTCACGGTTACAGGGGTCACGGGGGAAGCCTTCAATTGGTCCCCGGGACCCTGTTGGCGGTCAACCGGGTTATGTAGGATTCTTATACACTAAACCCCCAACGGCTGTTAAATTAGTACATAAGTAGGAGACCTGGGCCATCCAGTGGGATCTGCACCAAGATCCCTCAGTGGCTTGCCTTTGAGTCCGCCGGGGGGCACAATAAAGCCACCCGGGAAACTATCATCGTGCTCAAATATACGGGGATCGCGGGGGAAACCTCCAATAGGCCCCAGGATCCTGCGGGCGATCGACTGCAGTATGTGTCCCCCACGACTGTCCACACAAAAGAGTGTGCACCGTGTACCCCTCAGTGCAAGGCAAGGGCCTTTGAAGCCGCTGCCGGGGGCGCATTATAGCCCTCCGGGAATCTGTCACCGTTGTCACAGTTTAAGGGAGTAGCGGGGGAAACATCCAATATGTCCCGGGGTTCCCGTGGGGAAGTCAAACTGGGTATTTGGGATTCTTACCCACTAAAACTCCCGTGGCTATCACATCGGCACATGAGAGGGAAACCTGGGTTCTCGGGTGGGATCTGCACCAGGTGTCTCTGACTGACTGACTCGGACTGGCTGAATCCGAGTCAGTCCCGGTCAGTCCCGTCAGTCCCGGTCAGTCCCGGTCAGTCCTGGTCAGTCCTGGTCAGTCCCGGCCAGTCCCGGTCAGTCCCGCGGGATAAATTATAAAAAATATGAAATACTAATTCAATTAATTTTCTTAACGAATGTCTGTGCAAAATTTCAAGTCAATAGGACCAAGGAATCGCGTTCTCCCATACAAACTTTGCCCCCCTATTTGACCCTCTTAGAGGTTGAATTTCCCAAAATCGCGTCTTAGTGAGCACCTACGTCTTAAAAGGAACCCCCATGCAAAGTTTGAGACTCCTAGCACTTGTAGTTTCTGAGATTTCGTGATGAGTGGGTTTTTGCCTACTCTTTTATATAATAAGATTAGTAAGGGAACACTCATAGAGAGTTGTTATCAAGGTTTTGTAATCGATCGGGTCAAGCAACGTAAGGTAAGGTCATTAAATAGATGGGTGACCGTTTAACGCCATTTGAACTAAACGAGTCCGTGCTTCGGACAGCAAGTAAAAAGTGGGTCCCAGTTTTTAACCGACTATATAAAAGGAGGTTATGTATTGGATGCGAATGTCTGTTATTAAAAGTTTAGTTAACGTAAAAATTGCGTATGCATATTATAAACAAGCTGCGTGGGTCAGCTTGTTTATAATATAAGAACAGCAAATGACTGGTTTGCTAGTCAATCGTGGACAGTTTGCCTGCGTCGGTTTTCCCGTCCGATTATAATGTGGGTGTCTTCAAGACTAAAGTGAAGGGGCTTTTAATAGGCTAGTGTGCTTTACCATCCTCGATTGCGTCGCCGCTTTCTATCAGGAGGGACTGCAGTCAAACACTAGCTTATAAATAGTAAAAAAAAGTTCATAGAAACTAGGGCAAGATCAGGCCAGGCGGGCTTAGTGGCATCTTAATTTAACGTCGCCGTGTTTTGGAGTGCAAACAAAAAATAAGTCTGAGATCTAATAACATAGCACTACATCTTCTTGAAAAAAAAAATTGATGAATAGACAAAATATTCAAACTACTAAATTTGACAATTCCAAAAACTATGTTTTACGTTTATTGATCAATATTTTCAAGACCACATCAAGTAATCATGACGATACTAAACGTATATATCTTATCAAATAATTATTCAGCTCAAAATCCACTCGATATTAAAGCCTATTATCAAACAAAACATAATCTCCGGACCAGAATAAGCCTGACAACCAAAAGTACTGTCTGAAGGATTACCAACAATAGAATACGCCCTACCCGGGGAGCTTTTGTACTCCTTTAAAAGATCCAGTACAAACAGGATAATCTCGTACGTGACTGTATGATATGGAACAAATCCGCGGCCGAACGACTTGAAGTCGCCGCATGTTCGTGAACAAGTATGCGGGTGGAATTTTAAAATCGCATCGCAAATACGCCCCTGGTAAGGTGTGTGATTGCATGGAATTTAATGTACGGCGACCGATTGAATGGTAACATGTGGTGAATATTTGTAAGATATTGATATTACGTTGCATTTGGCGGATATAATGTTTGGTGGGGGAAACATTGTTTACAAGTTTTTTTCGTTTGCTTTTTATTATTTGTTTAATTTAGCCACCCTTTTTCTAATTAGTACCTACCTAAGCCTACTAATAAGAAAAAGGGGCGCAAAAATAAAATAAAAATATACGTAGGTCCCATCTCCTCCCATTGGATGTTCGTAAGTGGCGACTAAGGGAAAGCAAGAAGACGGGCAGCAGTGTCTTTCTATTGGATTACCTACCATCTTTACCATGATCCCCAAGATGTATGCCAAGCGTGGGGGTTATGACAACACCTCCCTTTTAAGGGGAAGGCCTTTGTTCAGCAGTCGTCCACTGCTGAACAAAGGCCTTTCGGCTGAAGATGAAGTAGTTACCTACGGGCAGTGCCCGTAGGTAACTACTTGGAATTGGAATACGCCTGTGCCCGGCGGGCACAGGCATATTCCAATTTTGAATTCAAATATTTAATAACATTTCAAATTATTTTCTAATTCTTTGAACCATATGTTGTAGGAATTAATAATGTTTTAAAATTAATTTAAAAACATGCTTAAATACATGCAACTGCTACCATATTTTTGAAGGCAATTTGTTCAATTTTAATAATCTAGTATAAATAAATTATCTTAGCCGCAATTCCGTCTAATTTTATTTTAAATTCCACCTGATGCTAAGCGATGATGCAGGCTTAAATGAAGGTGCTCTAGGTAGCTTATCCATATCTATACTTATTATAAAACAAAGTCGCTCCCGCTGTCTGTCTGTCCCTATGTATGCTTAGATCTTTAAAACTTAGCAACATAATGCAAGGTCAATATATAGATGGGTGATTTGTATGAAATTTTGTGTGAATATCGGGTAGGTCAGAGAATAGGTCGTAGAGTATATTTCATGCTGCTAGGTAAAGCAACGTTAGGCATGGACATTACATAGGTGGGTGACGGCGCGACTCCGAAGAGGACGGTGACGGGGTTGTGAGCCCTGTCCCCGTGATCATGGTGCCAGGTTTAAGGAGGCCATAATGCGCACTGAGGGGTATTTGGTGCAGATCCCACTGGAGGGCCCAGGTCCCCCTCTTATGTGGCGATGCGATAGCTGCAGGGGTTTATGTGGGTAAGAATCCCAGATACCATGATTGACGAGGATATATAGAACGAGAAGAGGGTGCAAGAGAGGAGAGAGAGGGAGAGGGGTTTCGAGGAGGGGGTGATGGGGTGAGGGATAGGGGGATTAAGAAGGAGCAACGGGGAGTGAGGGGAAGCAAGATGGGAGATGAGAAAGGGGGAGGGGGTTCAGAGGAGACAACGGAGAGAGGAAGAGGGGGCGTGTGACGGGGACCAAAGCGGGAGGGGGAAAGAGAGAGGAGGGAGAGAGCATAGAATTAGAATATTCTTATAAGAGACAGATGGAGAGAGAAATAAATCAAGGGAAGAGGGAGAAAAGGGGAGCAAAATGTAATAAAAGCGCGAATGGAGCTGCGCGGGTCAGCTAGTTAAAAATAAGGAAAAGGTACTTTTCCTACCGATGCAGTGACACCTGATACGGGGGTATCAGGTGTCACTGCATCGGTAGGAAAAGTAATTCATGATAGTCCTTCAACCGCAAAGACGCTCCTAGGTGGTTGATTCTTGATACCAACGCAGTGTCAGATATTATACCGCCAAGTAGCAGTGTCATTACAATTTTCGACAAGGCACCAAAATATTGGCTGCATTTTTCCGTAACGTACACATTATCTAATCTGAGTAATAATAATCTAGATACTGTATCTAAGCAGTATCTGTTTATTTCTGTCTACAATGTTGAGCCAAAGTTAACTAACGCTAATATACAAACAGGCAATATCAACACGAAACGTATCCGAAGTTGTGCGAAATTGTCGCACAGTGTTCGCGACGGCGGAGGTAAATATTCGTTAACTATTCCTTTGTCGCGTCTTGTCGCATGATGAGCATGTCAAAGCCATGCTCTAACGACGCACCGCACGAATTCTGAATATTCTTGTGATAATACAAAGTACCAGTATTTGGAATTTACTCAAATATTTACAGCGAACCAATGTCCGTAGTTTGCGGTTTAATCATAAGAACTTAACCACGGTATAGGGCAGTTTTCATCATCATCATCTGCAGCCGATACACGTCCACTGCTGAACAAGGGCCTCCCCCTTAGAAGAGAGTGGTTTCCATAATTACCACGCTTGGCAGGAGGCTTGGGGATCGCAGTATAGATGGTAGGTTAATCCAATAGAAAGACGCTGCTGCCCGACATCTTGTTTTCCCTTAGTAGCCTCTTACGGACACACAACGGAAGGAGATGGGATATAGGGCAATGTCATCAATATAATAATGGTTGTCTGGAAGAAATTGCTTATAGCGATAAGACCGCCCTTTGGACATACTATGTTTAGTTCTAAGTTTATATTGTAAATATCTTCTTGGTGTACAATAAAGATTATTCTATTCTATTTCTATTCTGTAATAAAAATAGGGTATACGTTATATTGACTTCTTCTATGCAGCTTTATAGAAAGCTATAACGTAACATACCAATTCGAGTCACGTTTTCTTTTCCAGATTTGCGTTGATAGCAGTACACTAAGTTATGCATCGCTCTGGTCGCATTTTCCCCCTATATTTATTAGCCTATAAATTGGAGCCACGTTTCCTGATAGCTTTGCTAATGCTCCGTCGCATCCGTGCTCATAGATCCATCACAGTTAAGTGAACTATAGCACAATAAGTAATATTCTTATTTGACTTGTTTAGATCAAGTGCCTAGTAATCTTAGCTGAATTATATAATTCATGGTTTTTTTTTTTTTTTTTTCACCATGTGCCGACTTGTAGCAGGTTTTATTATATTACAAAATATCCTTTTTAAGTAGATTACTTAGAAGATGTTTGAGGATGTTTGAGATGTTTTTAAGAAGCAGACTAAGTATATTCTATATGCAGGGATAGTATGATAGTGTTTTGCTTTTATTTTACAACATCGAAGCTTCAGCCATTTCATCATCAGCCGAAAGCTGTAGGTTAAGGCTCTCCCTTACAAGCCATAATCCACACGTTTTGCAGGAGCCTTGGTTATCTGCCATTTAATTCGTTTGGCACAGAATGCCCACTTCGCATAATGTGAGCTCAATTTTTTCGGTAATAAATTACTTGCAAAAAAAAAAAAAATTACACGAGTTTATAGGCACTAAAAATCGAACCTGCAGTCCTGTCTCATCGGCACATGAGAAGGAACCCCAGGGCTCTCTGGTGGGATCTGCCCCTCAGTGCCTTGCCTTTGAGCCCGCCGCCGGGTGCGCATTGTAGCCCCCCGGGAAACAATCACGGTGCTCACGGGGACGGGGTTGCAACCCCACCGCCGTCCTCCTCGGAGTGGCCGCCGTAATCAATGGACATCCTATGGCCCACACCCTGAACATTCAGCGACTCTGAAGGCTCGGGAGGGGCGTAACTCGTCTGTTTTTAATATGTAAAAGCGTGAGGTGCTTTTACTCATACATACATGCCTATGCAACATAACACACTCACGCATACATGCAGTGGCGTGCACAGAAAGTAGGCAAAAATATCTGAGAGTTATCTGTACTCTAAGCTATTTGTTAATGTGCCACCACAAATATCCTTAAATGAACTAACATGACAGACGTATCCATTTACATTTAACAACTTATAATTATAATTAAGATTATTTAGAATAATCGTAGGGTAGGCAAAGTCTTTTTGTGTGTATAAACCCTTTGAATAATCTTATTACAGTTTTTAAATGCAAATTAATATGCCTATAGAATCTGCTAAGTTATGGATATATAAAATGGTAGACTAATATACTTATAATAGGTTAAATAAGCCGAATACGTTTTTTTGCCTACCCTCTGTGCACGCCACTGCATACATGCACATATTCACGCGCATCTACCGATAATATCATCATCATTAGCAGCCGATAGACGTCCACTGCTGAACAAAGGCCTCCCCTTTAGAAGGGAGGGGTTTCCATAATCCCCACGCTTGACAGGCGGCTTGGGAATCGCAGTAAGTGTAGGTGAGAGATAAATCCAAAAGAACTTCCTGTTTTCGCTTAGTCGACTCTTACGACACCCAAAGAGATGGGGGGTGGAGTTCTAACCCGGCACTCCACGGGGAAATAATATAGGTATTACCGATAGTATAGGTATTGTATAATAGTAGTTTATGCACCAAGCGGATAAAGCAGTGTCTTATGTCACGGGCGTGAAATTGAATCGCGAGCATAACGAAGGATTCTAGTAACTCCCGAGCGTAGCGAAGGAGTATAGATTTAACTCCCGAGCAAAGCGAGGGAGTTAATACTAGAATCCTGAGTACTGCGAGAGATACAAGCTCGCCCAAGACAAAGACACCTTTATCCCCGAGGAGAATATACTACTTTTCACACCTACTGCGAGGTAATGAAATACAAGTACTAGGAAGAGATTGCTTAGGTTATCTGGAAGAGATCGCTCTTTACGAGAAGGAACTTTTCCCTCCAAATGGAAATCGGCACATATCATACCCATTCATAAAAAGGGGTCTAAAACAGAAATTGAGAATTACAGGGGCATATCTATGTTGAATATTTTAGCTAAGCTACTAGAAAAGATCGTTTACAATGAAATTTACCCCGTATTATCTCAACAGATACCAGATACACAGCACGGCTTCGTCAAAAATCGTTCCACCACGTCTAATCTTGCATGTTTTTCTAATCAGGTTCTATTGGACATGGACAAAGGTGGTCAGGTTGATGTGATATATACCGACTTCGAAAAAGCGTTCGATCGTGTAGACCACAACATCTTGCTAGATAAATTACAAGCGCTCGGAATACACGGTGATTTGCTTCGTTGGGTGCAATCATACCTATCATGTCGCTCTCAAGCAGTTATCCTAGGTGGATACCGATCTGACTTCATTAATGTACCAACCGGAGTCCCTCAGGGCTCGCATTTGGGACCATTATTATACTGCGTCTATTTGTATGATATAACAGCCTGTATCAAACACTCAAACCATTTTATGTTTGCAGATGACAAAAAAATAATTTGAAAATTAGTTCGTTACACGACTGTCTACTAATGCAAGAGGATCTTGATCGCTTATTTGATTACTACACAAAGAATAATATATCTGTAAATATAAAAAAATGTCAGTGCATTACATTTTCACGTAAAACCAAACCTATTACGTACAGCTATACTTTTGAAGGAAAGTCTATTAATAGAACTGAAGTTATACGCGATTTAGGAGTATACTTCGATCAAAAGATGGTGATGTCAGATCATATAAGTCATGTTACAAATAAAGCGTATAAAAACCTTGGCTTTGTGTTACGAGTTTGCAAACCATTTTCAGATACAGGTGCTCTTAAGGTGGTTTACTTTGCTTTCGTGAGGAGTGTTCTCGAGTATGCGAGCTCTATTTGGTCACCTCAATATGTAATTTACAAACACCGCTTAGAACAAATTCAAAAAACTTTTATAAACCATCTAAACTTTGTGAGCCGTAAGTCCTCAGACTCGTACGAAGATAGCTGCTTGGAACATAATCTTCTAACACTAGAACAGAGGCGCACCGTATTAGATATGTGTCTGCTGTACGATATCGTACATAGTAATTTAGACTGCTCTGAATTGGTGTCCAGAGTTGCTTATAGGGTTCCTTTGACTCGCACTCGTCACACATCACTATTTGTTGTACCGTTCCATCATACTAATTATTCTATGAACTCAGTGCTTTCCCGAATTGCACGTACATATAACAAATCGTTTAGTGATATTGATATATTTGCTTGTACAAAACACTTATTTAAAAAACGCGTCATTAGCATGTTAAGAAATAACTAAATTAACATTTTTTTTTCTTTTGTAATTTAAGCAATAGGTAGGCATAAACTGAACTGTAATAATACAATTGTTGTGCTTTAGTATTGTACTTTCAGTGATTTTTTCCAAATTATATTCTTTGTCATATGTACCAACGCTCATTAACTTATGGTAAATTTAGGGAAACCTGTTATTGGCCGTACTTATTAGTAAGATATAGCTTAATTTATACTTTTGTTATAACGCTGTTGGTTTCTAATAAATAAAATAAAATAAAAAAAAATAAAAAAGATTGCTTTTTAGCGATAAGGCCACCTTTTTACATCGTCAACGTATTGTTCAATTTACATGTAATTTTTGGTGTAAAATCTCAATGGTACAATGAAGTGTATTTATTATTTTTATTAAATACTTACTGCTAGAAATAAAATAATACAAACACACCGATTTCCAGCGTTCGCGCCCACACCTACTGCGAGGCGAGACAGTAAAATACAAAACTTCTAGAATTAAAATAATATCAACAGCGTTAGCGCCTTCTTTTTATCTATTTTTTTTCTTTTCTAGAACCTAGAACAAGGTTCGGCTCCAATTCGGCTCCTGGCGCTCGGTTCGATTTTCAAATGTATTTTTTCGTGCAAGCCTCTACTTAGAGAGAGTGGTTTATATACCTACTGTAAAGAGTCTACGTGGTAAAAAAATATTTGACGTTCGTAATTCAAATTACATTTTAATGAAAAATTGGCTTAAGACAAATTGATTTATTACGAGATTATTTATGACGAGGCTGTATGAGCTAGAACCTTTTGCCTTCCCAATTGGGGAGAACTAAACTCAGAGAAGTGGTATCTCCTCTAAGGAACTAAAGGACAAGAAAAAGCAAATCACATTATTACCCAAGGGAGTTTAGTACAACATTATTACCCAGCTAGACTATAGGGATATAATGACCTACTTTATGTCAACTTTATATGACATATAATGGAACATTATCGAGCAGGTGGTGTGAAAAAAATATTTCTTCACACATATGAATTCACGAAATATATTTTACCGCTATACTCAGCTATTGTACACGCTTTGTTAGCAAGGCATGTCTGTGTTTGAAACAGTTCCTCGACGAGCTCTCAGTTATTGCGACCGCGTGCTACTCTAGTCTGTTCACAGGTAGCTTCACACGCCTGGTGGAGGACAGTGTGAGCTCATACGTATTTCACGGTAAAATGTACGGGAACAAAGCAATGGTGTACTTTAAACCAGATATTATTGTACAAGTGCATGCATCCGGGAAATTCAAATACATAATTTGAATATTCCAGATTAGAAACTTGAGTTAGGAATCAACTATTGGGCTATGAAAGCCTAGTAACCAATGCGCCAAAACTTAGAGCGAGTGCTTGATGTAAATTATACGTAAAGGTAATTGTGAAGCAGTTGGCAAATAATTTAAACTTTATTAACTTTTGCTATGCAAAAAAGTCGGAAATCGCGGTGATGGAAATAGTAATGTTATAGATGAGTGTGTCGTATGGTTTTACACCAAGTGAATCAAAAGTAAACTGTCTTGTTGTTTGTGATTTCAGAGTCAAAAGTAATCATGTGGTCAGTTTTTTGATATCGGTAAATGACAAAATCAACATCTTCTATAGTAGGTAATCCCCCGGGAGCTTTAGGGCATAACCGGGGTATGTGGGATTCTTACCCACTTAAACCCCCGCGGGTCGCCACCGTACTCAATGGACGTCCTAAGGGGCCTCACTCCGAACTTCCAGCGACTCCGAAGGAAGTGTGGGGATTATGCCAACCCCTCCCTTCTCAGGGGGAGGCCTTTTTTCTGTAGTGGATGTTTATCGGCTAATGGTAATAAGCCATGAAATACCGTTACAAATATAGATTTTGCTTCGTATTTCCAATAGCCAATAACTATTAACACAATCTCTACAAGCCACACGTAATAAATCAGCGTGCGAACCTCTCTCCACGTACGCTATAATCATCACATAAATAATTCTCTTAATAAGGACGTAACAATAGCCGCAGAACGTTGTCTACGCGGCCCTAGGGTCCCGACGCTAATAAAAGAGACCATTCACGTCACAACGCCGCACTCAAACGCCAATATAAACAAATACCTCTCGTTATATAACCCAAAATGAATATTTATGCCTATTACTGTTCACTAACTGCGTCGTAACAGCCCCATGTATTGCTACCGAAATATGCTACTACCGAAAATTACCGAGTCCGTTTCAAAAAAGGAACGGCCCATTGAAGAGATAAAACAATTCATTGTTTTTACCTGTCTGCCTGCGCCTTTATCTAATGATGCAATTAAATATTGTGGACGTAGTTTTAATAAAATTTCATTCCATACCATTTTGCGGTATTTGGTAGGTGTTTTTAATGTTCTGTTCGTAATATCGAACGTGCAGAGGCATGAAAATAGCTTCCTCGAATGGCGCAATATTACGAGGAATACAATATATTCGCATGGCGCATTTCGGTCATTCAACCCTAGATCCGTTTAATTGGCGAATTTTTCCATTACGGTATTTTTTTTTATGGGACTAATCCCACCACTCATTCCCACCACTGTGACTCCTGTAAGCCAGGATCTACAGTGGTCACCAGTGAAGACACCGAGGTTTGACCCTCGGCGAGTCCCGGGGAAACGCTAAATTGTCTTGGAACCCGCATCGAATTTAATCAGAAAAGTGAACAGGAGGAGTAGGAAAGACAAATTCCATTACGGTATATGTAATATTGTATTCATGTCGACACAAAAAATAAGACGCTTATCGAATAACGAGTTATGTGTGGCAGTCGGCCCAGACTCATGAGCTAAACTTTTTGAAACACATGCCTATTGCCTATATTGTGTAAGTTATGCATAATATCAATATCATATGCATTTTTGCTTGAAAACTTTTTAGCATCACATTTGCTTGGTCACCCCAAAACAATATTTGAAGACTGTTCGTCGTCTGAATTTTTCTGCTCTCACTAAAACCACTAAGTAAGAATAAGAATATATTTATTTGCCAAAAATGTGGTACATGAGATGGTAAACAATATGGTTTTGCGTGCTAACACATTTTGCCATTATTATGGCATGCAAATGTTAATGATGACATTAAAATATACTTATAATCGATTATTATTAGTCATGTCTAAAACTTTGATTACACAATGTCATAATTTCCATAAAATAAAATGTCAGATAAATTAAATATGCAATAATTTCAATTAGAATACATCAAATAATTTAAATACCACACATCTTAGAAAAAAAAAATGTCAATTACAATAATAAGATTACAGATACTTAAAATTTCATATCAAAAAATTCCTTAATCGTATAAAAACCTTTGTCAAGAAGCCATTCCTTTAAATTAGATTTAAACAGTCTTGTTGGTAACTCTCTTATTGATTTTGGGAGCTTATTGTATACTGATATAATCATAGGATAACAATTCTTTTTAAAAAGACTACTGTGACATTTTGGTGCGCTAAGTTTGGAAGGATCTCTTGATAAGTAGTAAACTCATAACAAGCAGTGAAGTCATAACTTGGTATGTATACTATGTAATGTAGGAACATTTCATATTTCTTCTTTCCATATATCAAAAATGCAGGATACGCGAGTAACGCAATACGAACTTCAATGAGGAAATATTTTTCCAGTCGCTACTCATGAGACTTCACAATTGCAAAATAAATTTCTTCAGAAAACCAACTTCGATAAGAAATACAATTCCATTCCAGAACCGCTCCAGTTTTCCATTGACCTATATAGATGGGATCCATCGAGCAAACACTTTACTGGGAGTGAGAGAACGCTTACAGGCACTACGGTAAACACTACAAAGGTAGGCAGTAAACGAGCAAGAAGTAACAATATACTTCATTTCAGCGAGCAACTTCAAGAAGCGTCTTTAAAACGGGAACGTGTAAACATCTGTTTCAAGTACAGTTTCAACGTACAGCCTTGTACGTAAATTACATTTTGTTGTATAATTTCCTTTGTACAGTATATCGGCAAGGATATTACTGATAGCAACTTTGATGCCTTTGAAAGTTTAAGTAACTTTCTTTCGAGTAAAGTCGAGGAATTAGCCAAAGCTTATTTGATTTCCTTAATATTTATTACAGTCGAAATTACTGTATGTATAGGTAAATAATATGTTGCTGTTCAGTCCCGTTGCTGCGTAGGTGTTTTTAACATTTTTGGCCATAATTTCGGCCAACCATTATTAATATTTTATTTAAGTTACAGCTGAAACTAAGAAATGAAAATCTGTCTATATTGTTAATCGCACAAATGGAGAGCATCTACAATTTTGGAACAACAAAACAGAAAAAAGCTAATGCCCAAAAACCATTGCCACACGCTATCTGGAGATTTAGCATCGGTCATACCCGAAGAGGCAATGTAACCAAAACAAATGTAAAAACATGCCTTGTATGTTACAAAAATATGGAGGTTGTCATGCTCGGATATACGCCAATCAGCATGACACGCCGTCAAACCTGCATCAAGTAGTAATTACAATTTTTCACCTCGATTAAAAAACATGGAAACAAGTCAAAGTTACCAGAGGTGGATGAGTGATATATAAGACAAATATGGCATTGAGTATTCTCGAGATTTGGAAACTGTGACTATAGACGCGGTAAACCGCAGCGTTTATGGTCTCGGTAGAACTAATGTTGGAAGATATAATAAGACGATGATAATTTCCAGACACTTTTACTCTTGAAACTAGGGTTTTTAATTTAACTAACATTAATCTTAAAACAAAAGCGTCTTAGTTAAATTCTGAATACGACGGATGTTTTGTTATGGTTCCCTTATAAATATACTAGCTGTAGCCCGCGGCTTCGCTCGCGTTTACTTTGTTACTCAAACGTGTTTTGAATTATGGATCGAGGTTTTTAAAATATTGTTTACACTAATGTAACAATATTTTTCACACTTATAATAACCCTGATCTAATAGGTATCAAGTATGTAGCCTGTATTTTTGTGTAAGCTATTATATGTGTAAGAAATGGGATTCTTAAATATTTACTTCTTTATTTAAAAAGATACTGTACTTATTTTGCAAATCCATTAAAAAACTTGAGGTTGTTAAGTGGAAACCATACCCCGTTGGTAGACGCCCTTAGCGGTTGATTTTCGAAAAATGCTGGAAATTTGTTTATTCAATAGTTTTGTTTAGTTCATTCACTGAGTTTCGTTACCATAGTAATTGCATTATAATAATAATAATAATACCAGCCCTTGTTAATGTCCCATTGCTGGGCACGGGCCTTCCTTCAAGATGAAGGGGCTTAGGCCATAGTCCACCACGCTGGCCAAGTGCGTGTTGGCGGACTTCACACGTCATTCGAAAGCTAGTTAGGCTTTCTCAGACATGCAGGTTTGAGGTGCGAGCCGGGGTTCGAACCTGCGCACCTTGTTTCCAAGGCAAGCGCTCGCCCACTGAGCTGTTACAGCTTAATTGCATTATAGCATTAGGTAAATGGAGATTTTCTTCACGCAAACTTCAGGGATTTTTCGAAGAAAGCCGGAAACGGTTTCTTAGATTCGTGTATGCAATACATAAAATATGTCGTGTGGCTGTAAGAGCAAAATATTTTTGGAACTCAATTGAACGATATTAGGGGTTAATTTAACAACATTACATGGATTACTTCAATATGGCGAATGTATCCACAAAGTGTCATTAGTGCAGCATGAATCTTTTTTTCGTTTGATAATCAAAAACCGTGCTTAAACCCCGTTAAGGGTTGATTTTCAAAACAAATGTGTTAGACGTGTTTCTCAATTTTTTGATGAGTACTCTGACAAAGTTTCGTGTCTTTGAAAAAATATTTTTTTACATACAAACTTTGATACCTATCTCATTTGTCCCACGGGTTGATATTCAAATAAAACATTACATACTTTATCGGGTCCTATTGATAATTGCATGAAATCATTACTGTAGTTTACTATCTTGAATAAAAAAAGAATCATCGAAATCGGTTCATATTTGTCAGAGTAACGTAATGGAGGACATCAGTTTCATGGTTTTTTAACCGACATCAATCATGGTTCTCCAGGAAGTTCTTATCCGGTTGTGGTAAAATTTATACATATTCATTACAGTGGTTCCTTCTTTCGAATAAAAAATAATCATTAAAAATGGTAAATATTTGCCAGAGTTTGACCATTTTTGTCCTTAAAAAGCGATAAAAACATCATCTTTCTACAGTTTTTTCAGAGTCGCCATTTTTGTTTTTCAGGAACTGCTTATTCGTAAGTAATTTTTTTTTAAGGGACCCAATCAGTGGAGCGGCCTCTGCGTACCAGAAAGAATTTTTGAAATCGGTTCATAATTGTTGCACAGAATGCCTAAAATAAATTTGTTAGATTATTGTGTGCAATGCATGAAATAAGTCCTGTGACTGTAGGCCAAAAAACATTCTTTGGACCCAATTGGACCTTTTTAGGGGTTGATTTTCAAAATAAATTGCTTTAACTTGATAAATTTATTCACTAAGTTTCACCAGTGCAGCATGATTTCCTTCCGCGTTTGATACTCAAAAACCATGTTTAAACCCCTTCAAGGGTTGATTTAAAAAAATAATGTGATACACGTGTTTCTCAATACTTGTGTACTTGTGTTTGTAATGTTTAGTAGACTGATAAAGTGTCGTGTTCATGCGATTAATTTTTTTTTCTATAGTAACTTTGATACCCCATTTGGCCCACTTAGAGGTTGATTTTCGAAAAATGCTGAAAATTAGTTTGTTAAATTGTTTTGTTGAGTCTATGTACCGAGTTTCGTTACTCTAGCTGCATTGTAACATTCAATGGAAATCGTTCTACGAGTAAACTTTCCAACTCCATTATATGACCTTAGGGGTTGTTTTTCGCTAAATGCCGGAAATGGGTTTCTTAGATTCTTGTGTGCTATACATAAATTAAGTCTTCTGACTGCAGGTCAAAAAACGTTTTTGGAGCCCAATTGGACCTCTTTAGGAGTTGATTTTCAAAAACTATTTACACATGGATTTCTTTAGTTTGATTAATGTATTCGCAAAGTTTCATCAATGCAGCATAATATTTTGACCCCTTACTGAACCCCCTTTAAGGATCGATTTTCAAAAAGTTGTGATACATGTATTTCTTCATTTCTTTTGTTTATTACGTTGACAAAATGTCGTGTTAGTGTGGTGAAAAAAAAAATGTTTTCCATACAAACTTTGAGACCCCATTTGACCCACTCAGGGGTTGATTATCGAAAAATGCTGTAAATTCGTTTATTAAATTTTTGTATTGAGTTTATGTACCGAGTTTCGTTACTCTAGCTGTATTATATTATAGCATTAAATGGAAATCGTTCTACGTATAAACTTTCTAACCCGATTAAATGACCATAGGGGTTGTTTTTTGCAAAATGCCGGAAATAACTTTCTTAGATTCTTGTCTGCAATACATAAATTAAGTAAGTCGAAAAACATTTTTTGGACCCCAGACCTTAAAGAGGCAATTTAAAAAAATATATATATACAATAATTCCTTTAGTTTGATAAATTTATTCGCAAAGTTTCATCAATGCAGCAAGATATTTTTTTTCCGCGTTTCATACTCAAAAACCATGCTAACACCCCTTTACGGGTCGAATTTGAAAAAGTTGTGATACACGTGTTTCTTAATGTCTTTGGCTTAGTACATTGACAAAATTTCATATCCGTGTGATGAAAAAAAAATTTTTTTCCATACTAACTGGGAGCCCATTTGACCCACTTAGGAGTTGCAAAAATACTCAAAATTAGTTTGTTCAATGGTTATGTTACTGAAATGTGTGAGTGAAATTCGTGAGTGGAAATCCTTCTTTGTGCAAAATTTTCAACCCCTTGATATGACCTTAGGGGTTGTTTTTCGAAAAATGCAGGAAATAGGTTTCTTTAATTCTTGTGTTACAATATATAAACTAAGTCTTATGACTGTAGGTTGAAAAACATTTTGGACCCCAATTGGACCCACTTCGGAGTTGATTCTCAAAGCATCATGTTTACACATGGATTGCTATAATTTGATAAGTATATTCGCAAAATTTCATCAATGCAGTGAGTATGTTTTTTTAAGTTACATACTCTAAAACCCCTTTAAGGGTCGATTTCCAAAAAGTTGTAATACACGTGTTTCTTTATTTCTTTTGTTTAGTACACTGACAAAGTTTCATGTCCGTGTGACGAAAAATTTCTTTTTCCATACCAACTTTGGGAGCCTATTTGACCCACTTAGGGGTTGATTTTACAAAAATGCTCAAAATTAGTTTTTTCAATTGTTGTATTGAGTTTATTTACCGAGTTTCGTTACTCTAGCTGCAATAGAGGATGAAATGGAAATCCTTCTTTGTGCAAACTTTGAAACCCCATTAAAAAACTTTAGGGGTAGTTTTTTGAAAAATGCTGGAAATAGGTTTCTTAGATTCTTGTGTGCAATATATAAACTAAGTTTTATGACTGTAGGTCGAGAAACATTTTTTGGACCCCAATTGGACCCCTTTCGGAGTTGATTTTCAAAAAATGATTATTTGCACTTGGATTGCTATAATTTGATTAATGTATTCGCAAAGTTTCAGCAATGCAGTATGAATTTTTTTTCCGCGTTGCATACTCTAAAACCAGGCTAAAAATCCCTATAAGGGTCGATTTTCAAAAAGTGTGATACACGTGTTTCTTTATTTCTTTTGTTTAGCACACTGACAAAGTTTCATGTCCGTGTGACGAAAAACATTCTTTTTCCATACAATCTTTGGGAGTCCATTTAACCCACTTAGGTATGGAATTTCGAAAAATCTGTTCTTATTGTTCACCTAGACTATTTGAATAATGTTAGTTCCAAATTTCAAGATTGTACGTTATATGGTTTTTGCTGTATCGTGATTCCTAGAAAACACCCTGCTCTTTTATTAATATAGATTTACCTTAATTAAATATATTTTACCTTAATTAAAGGTGTTGAGCGTGCCTTAATTAAGTACGACACGTGTAAACCTCATGTTACGTTCTCGTAATTTAGGAGAATTATTAAATGTATATTGTTACAAATAAAAATGTGCGTCCCTCCGCGCGGAAGAAGTGAAACTTCATTCTCGCTCAGTCGATCGGTCGGTCGGTCGATCGGTCCCTCACTCACTCACACACACACACACACACACACACACACTAACTCAACTCAACTCAACCGAACTCAACCGAACCCAACCGAACCCTTTTTTTTTTTTTTTTTTGTTGACGCTGGGAAAAATGCGTTACGCATACCCTCTCGTTGGGGGACGAGAGGGTTATGTGGGACTCCCCCGGCTAGCCCGGGTATACCCACTAAACGACCCAGCGGCACTCCCGCATCGTCTTCATGGAGGGGAACTAGGAAACTGGCAGAGCCTTATCATCCAGTCCCCCGCCGACGACCGCCCGCCTTTACAGCGGGCCCCGCACGCCCCTCCCTACGAGGAGGGGCCCGGAAATGACCGCGAGTGCTCGGTCATTCCCGCCGACGGTGGTGGTGAACAGTGCAGTGCAGGAGAAGGCGCCCCCGCGCCAGTCTCCCGCTATTCGCCACCGGGGAGGAGGAGACGCTGATCGTACAGCCGTCTCACTCTTCCCCTTCTCCGCCTGCGGAGCGGCGCCGCGAGGGGATCGTCCTCCCGCGCGCGCTCCGCTGCCTCTTTCTGCGAGATCACGTCCTCGCAGAAAGAGGCGACCGCCCACCAGGCCGCCTCGCTCCCCAGCATGGACAGAACCACGCCGGGCAGCGAGAGGTCCGGCCCCACCACCGCAGTCAGACCGCGGCGCGGCTCAGACCAGGCCGGGCACACCTCGAGGGTGTGCTGTGCCGAGTCCTCCGCCGCGCCGCAGTCGTGGCACGCGGCGGCCTCCTCCCTCCCAATCCGATGCAGGTACGACCCGAAGCATCCATGCCCGGTCAGCACCTGCACCAGACGGAACGAGAGGAAGCCGTGGGGCCGCTCGAGCCATCCCTGAAGGACTGGCCCGAGCGCGTCCAACGTTCGGCGGCCGAAGGTGGCAGAGGCGAGGTCCTCAGTCCAATGATGGACGATTGCGGCCCTCGCCTCCCGCCGGACGGCCTCCCGCTCCTCCGCGGCGGGGGGCGCATTGAGCGCCCTACGCCGCGCCGACCACTCGTACACCCTAGCTAGCACCCACGCCTCGATCTCCCAAGGAGGGGTGCCGGCCAGGGCGCACGCCGCCGCGAACCCCACCGAGCGGTAGGCCCTCGCCACCCGCTGTGCAATGGCCCTTTGGGGCCTGCGGATGGCGGAGGCGTTCTCCCTCCTGTGGAGGGAGTCCGCCCAGATAAGGGCCCCGTAAAGGGCCATACTCTTAAGGATGCCGGCATACAGCTGCCGGCATCGCGCCTTCGGCCCTCCCAGGTTCGGGAGGAGCCACGAGAGGGCCCCCGCTGCCTTCAGCAGGCGCGTCGACAGCCCGCTGAAATGCGGGCCGAAGCGCCACCTGCTGTCCAACACAAGGCCCAGATATTTCATCTGGGCCTTCACCTCTACTTGGACGCCCGCTACAACAATGCGGGCGTCCGGGGGGACCCGCTGCCGAGGCCCGTGGAAGAACACGGCCTCGGTCTTATGCAGGGCCACCGTCAGCCCTAGGCGGCGGATCCTACCTGCGACTAAGGATCCGCCAGCCGAGGCAAAATTGGCCGCCTCCCTAAAACTCCCCCCTCGGGCAGTGAGGAGAGTGTCATCCGCATAACAGATGACACTCGTGCCACGAAGGAGGGACCCGCGCAGGAACCCAACCGAACCCCACCGAACCCCACCGAACCCCACCGAACCCCACCGAACCCCCACCGAACCCCACCGAACCCCACCGAACCCCACCGAACCCCACCGAACCCCACCGAACCCCACCGAACCCCACCGAACCCCACCGAACCCCACCGAAACCCACCGAAACCCACCGAAACCCACCGAAACCCACCGAAACCCACCGAAACCCACCGAACCCCACCGAAACCCACCGAAACCCACCGAAACCTACTCACCCACTCACCCACTCACTCAGTGACGGCGTCACATGAGCGCTTTCATAACCTTAACAAATTTACGCCTATCGCCTATCGTTTAACACCTATCACTTAACGCGTTAAGGTGCTTCATTTAACGTTTGACGCGTTATGTGATAACATTTTTGGAAGTCGCATAAGAAGTTTCACTTCAATAAATATATTTAATATATTAAAATACGTGACATGAAATGTATGCATCTTTTGTATAATCAATCTTAACAGTTTTAACGCTTGACGTATGGCGGGTTAAGGAGTATAAAAATTTTCCTAAAGCAATTTTCTAGTGGACTGTAAATATAAATATATAATTATATATTAAAAACGCGGACAAAATAAACTATACTACATTCGCAGCATACTGGATTGCAAGGACAAGGAAGTTAGCAACTGCAGGGAACACAAAAGGAATAAATCGCAGCTGCTACAAGGAACGGATGGTGCGCCCTACCTTGAACGGCTGCGATGCGATGATGGCGGCGTCCTCTGCTGCTCCACAAATTAGATAGTTGTATCTGCTGCTATTGTCTCTGGCACTTCTTTTGCTTTTAACGAGGGCGGAATTAATTATTATATGTATGATTTTTAAATAATATCGCGATCACGCCATATGAAAATATTTTACGGCGGCGGTGACAAATTCACGTCACATTTCTTCTTTTTTCTATATAAGGCGCACTAGGGAAAGGATGAAGGATAAGGAAATCCAGCCTGCTACAAGTGCATTTTGGTAAATAATAAGTTTTCAATAACGAGATCCAACATCCCCCCGGCCTTGAAGGAATCCCTTCAAAAAATATAGACTAATAAAATCTATATTAAATTGACTATATCAGTCTTCAATTAAAATAAATAACAAAAAACTGGTTGGTTACCACCGCTTACAACCTGTGTGTCGCTAACATAAATTACTAAACTTAAATAATAAATAAAATAATTAGTAAAAATGCTACTGCGTTGGTAACGGGCACAACCGTACTATAGGTCGCTCGTAGGTACCACAATTAGTTTGCACTTCTGCAACACGAGCAATTCCATCTTTACCAGGAAATAATCGTGTTATAACTCCCAATGGCCATTGCAGAGGAGGCGCATTATCAACATTAATTATGACAATCGTACCTACAGCTACAGGGTTGGAAAGAGTGTTCCATTTTTCCCGCATTTGTAAGTTATGAAGATATTCAGAACAAAACCTCTTCCAAAAAGACTGGACAATCGAGTCCATCAAAGAAAACCTGGACAGTAAATTAGCTCTCTCATTGGTCACATCCGCTGCTGGTAAGAATGCCAAAGGAGCGGTATGTAAAAAATGTGAAGGAGTAAGAGCTGTGGGTTCTGATGGATCTGAACTTAGGAGATAAAGTGGCCTGCTATTAAGAACACATTCTATCTGATTAAGAATCGTAAGCATCTCCTCATAAGTAAGGATTTGTTTACCTATAACTCGAAAAAGTAAAGCCTTGGCACTTTTTATATTTGCCTCCCAGATCCCTCCAAAATGTGGGGCGGTGGGAGGATTAAAACGCCAAATAATGCGGTTTTTAGTAAGCTCATTTTGAAAAGTTTTATAATAATCATCAGACTTTAAGAAGTCATGCAACTCGTTTAAATACGATTTTGAAGCTATGAAGTTTTTTCCGTTGTCGCTATATAAAAATTTACATGGACCACGTCTTGACAAAAAGCGTTTAAACGCGTCTAAAAATGTGGCAGAGCTTAAATCAGAAGCTAATTCGATGTGAACAGCTTTCGTCACCAGACATATAAAAAGACAAAGATATGCCTTTTGACTGCGAATCCCACGCTTCCTAGCCATTGTGATATACAAAGGGCCAGCATAATCTACCCCTGTATGAGTAAATGCGTTGCATTGTTCTAAACGGCACTCAGGTAAATCAGACATTATAGGGAAAATTGGCCTAGGGTTCATACGAAAGCAAGTATTGTATTTATGTATGCGTTGTTTTACAATGCGTCTGGCCGACAGAATCCAGAACCTTTGCCTTATTATTGAGAGCAATAATTGAGGCCCAGCATGTAAATAAGTGCGGTGATAATAATCAACTAAAAGATCAATCACATGTCCCTTTCTCGGCAAGAGAGCAGGATGCTTATGAGAAAACTTAAGTGAAGAATAACTTAAACGTCCTCCAACTCTTAATAAGTTATCGGAAGATATGAATGGACTAAGCTTACGCAAAGCGGATGAAACAGCTTTCCCAGTTTGTAAATTCTTAATGTCGTTAGAAAAATAAAAATGCTGGATATGTTTTATTAAATATATCTCAGCGGTATTTAAATCATTAGCGGTAATTACATCGTTGCGAGGCAGTTGTTTCAAAAATCTTAAAACATAAACCACACAATGGAGCAGTTTACTACATGAAGAGTACCTATCACTCAACAATAATATTGGATCTTCCTTTACACTAGCGGTTACACAAGTGACAATTTTTGATTCTAGTGGTGCTACCGAACTTGGAGAGAAAGTTGAAATAGGCCATTCGCTAATAGGTAGAGTGCACCATGAAGGGCCATTGAACCATAGATGATGGTCCTTTAATTGGGAAGGCAAAAGGCCTCTCGACAAAGCATCTGCGGGGTTTGCACACCCGGAATATAATATAAATTTTCAGGGTCAATATAAGATTGACATTGTGCTATTCTGTTAGCAACAAATGTGTTAAATCTGTGCGGAGATGATTTCACCCAACACAGTGCGACTTCAGAGTCAGAAAAAGCATAAATACTATCAACAGGATATCGTTGCGATAATGTGTCACACACCATACGCAATAACTTCGTCATAAGAACGATACCACACAGTTCCAATCGAGCAACTGTGACAGTTTTAATTGGAGCAACGCGTGATTTTGAGCAAATAAGACGAACGATTGGTTCTCGATCACCTATAGTAACATGAGTATAAATGACGCATCCATACGCCTTCTCACTGGCGTCAGAAAATGCTATCAACGACAATTTACAACCAGGTTCAATTCTCATATGTCGCGGGAAGTCTAATTCAGAAATTAGATGCAACTCACTAATAAAGTGATGCCATAAGCTTAAAATATGCGGGAGAGGTATGTCATCCCATCCCAATTTGAGAAGCCATAGCTCTTTGATTAATAATTTGGAATATAAAATTACGGGACCAACCAAACCTAAAACGTCATAAAGACGGGCAGTAGCCGATAAAATTGCACGCTTTGTGCCTACTGGTTGAGGAGGTGAAGTGGAGAAAACAAATTTATCAAAAGCAGGAAGCCAACGTAGACCTAAAATCTTTAAGCCACTGTCACTGTCAAAAGAAATTGACTCAGACTTACGTTGAGACACTGGTATGTGTTCTAGAAATTCTGAAGAATTGCTAGCCCACTTCGCCAACTCAAACCCCCCGGCCTTAAGCATATGGATGAGCTGATAGGCAATATCAGCCGCCAAAGATACAGAAGATGCCGAAGAACATACATCATCCATGTACGTATCCCTTTCCAACACATCCACGGCAAGTGGGTATTTGTGACCCTCATCCTTAGCCAACATTCGCAAAGTTCTCATCGCTAAAAAGGGTGAAGAACATAAACCAAACGTGACTCTATTATATTCGAAAGTATCTAGCGGTTCATCGGAAGAGAACCGGTACAAAATTCTTTGATATCTGCGGTATGCAGCATGTACTTCAATACATAAGTACATCTGCCGTATGTCAGCAAAAAATGCTACACTAAACATACGAACATTAAGAAGAATACGGAATATATCAGCCTGAAGATTACAACCAGTATGTAAGATATCGTTTAAAGAAACCCCAGCATCCGTTTTGGCACTACCATCGAGCACAATACGTAACTTCGTAGTGTCTTTATCTTCGCGGATTACAGGATGGTGCGGTAGATAAAAACCTGGCTGTATGCACTCCTCTGGTGGAGTACGCGAAATTATACCCTTATCCAGATAGTCACGAATGATATCATTATATCGAGTGCGTAACTCAGATGACTTATCTAGCTTATTTTCCAGAGACAAGTACCTCTTCTTAGATGTAATGTAAGAGTTACCTAATTTATCAGGACTTTCTTTAAAAGGCAACACTACAGAATAACTGCCAGTGCTATTGCGGGTAGTTGTGGAAATAAAAATATTTTCACATTCTTCCTCTTCAGGACTTAAAAATTTATTAGCGGGTAATTCCTCAAGGGTCCAAAATTTTTCTAAAACTTTGTCAAGCGAGTCTTGAGTGAATGAACAAAAAGTGCGGGATAAGTTGGGTGTCATAACAACAGGCGTATTACCCATTACGATATACCCTAATGTAGTTTCAATAGCGGAAGGCATATTATTATTACGCATAATGCGATCAAATAATAAAATTTGACAGTAAATATTTACTCCCAACAATATTTCAATCGGTCCAGGTACGCCATAGGAATCGTCACTGAGTGGAATATTTTTCAAGTAATCTAAGCTTGAAGTATCAACGTAAGAGTCTGGCAAGTGTGTTGTAATATTGTCCACTACTAACGGTTTGATAGAATACACAGTGGAGTTACCAAAACGCGAGCTAAATTTGATATCAGTTACGCCAAGAATACGCTGTGAACTTCCACCGATACCCTGTACTTCAGTAAACCGGTTTTGTGTCGATACTTGAAGGGATAAACGCTTACAACAAGCAGATGCAATATAATCGCTTTGCGAACCTGGGTCAATCAAACATCTTACAATATGATGCTGGTTATTGTTATCAATAATAATTATTTTTGCGGTTCCTAATAAAGTAGTAGATAAAGAACGATCAGAATGATCGCGAGAAACATTACACACAGAAGTGTGTATAGCGGTAGGTGCAACATTCACTTGATTGACCTTATTCTTATTAGACATAGAGTCGCTATTTGCAGGTGTTGCGGATATATGATCCGATTGAGATACACCGCGAGTCACATGTAGAGGTGGAGCGGACACACTTCTATTGGAAGTGCAATTATTAAAATTATTTAATTCACCAAAATGTAATAATGAATGGTGTTTAGCGGAACAGTGGGAACAATATTTTTGCGAAGTGCATTTAAAAGTTCTATGTTTGCAACTTAAACAGTTATTACAAAATGAATTATTTTTTACGTAAATAAACCTATCATATGGTGTTTTTGACATAAAGACAGGACACTGATACAGATGCTCATGAGCGCTATTCTTGCACAGGGTACAAGAAACTTTATTCACTTTATTTGTAAGGTTAACATCAGTGTTAATAAAAGACTTAGTTGGTTTTGGCGTTGGAACTTTATTACGTGATTTATCGAAATCTGGAACTGAAAATCTTTGCCCAATAGAACGAGACATAATCTTGCTTTGCTCTTTTACAAATTCAATTAGATTAGCGTATGATGGAATTTTTTGCTTACGATACATTGTTTCAAATAATTTGATCGTATTTAAATCCAATTTTTGTAACGCAAGGTGTAAGAATATAAAATCCGATAAATCAGTAATTTTTAGTTGTTTAAGTGCTTCTACAGACGAATTAAAATTATTAATGAAACTTTCAAAAGCTGAAGCACTGTTAATATTCAGCGGTTTAAATTCTAACAACTGGTTTAAATAACTACCAGCCAATACGCGAGGGTCATCATATTTATCAATAAGTGCATTCCAAATTATATTATAATTCTCGGCGGTTGGTGGCAAACCAGCGCACACAGACTTTGCGCTGTCAGTCAACTTGCCAACTAAATAGTAAACACGATCACCATCAGTTAAATCCGCATTGTCATGTATAACACTTTTAAATTGCTGCTAGAATAGTGGCCAATTGCGAGCGTTTCCATTAAATGACATCAACTCAATCGGAGGCAACTTAGGCTTGGATTTCGATGCTGAAGAAAAGTTTTGATTGTGACTTTTATTACTAGCGGCGTCTACTTGTGACATAACTCGCTTTATGTATCAGTACATTTCTTCAAATGAAAGCCATGCCTGATAATCAATTTTATCCTCTGGGTTTATTTGCAATTTAAATGTGTTATATTTATCTGTCGCTTGTTCGAACTCACTACGCAAAGTATCAATATTACTCACATTACACAGGAAAACTTCACGTTGGGATTCATTGGTAGCAGCAGACTTAGATAAATCATATATAGACTGCAGCCTGGCAAATAATACATCGCGCTTAGAGCGCAGGATAGTCAACTGGACATGATCCTCGTTAGATATTTCAAACTCTTCCTCACTATCTGCCTTCTTACCCTTCCCCATTATTAATATTTAGTTAATTAAAAATGGGTACACAAATAAAATATATTTTATGTCACTGTTAAATCAGTCATAAAACACCGTTGAACTATAACAATGTTCAATCAGTTGATAAATACAAGAAATTAAAAATTAAGATAAATATGAATTTTCAAAGGCATGTGTGAAGTTGCCTTAATACATCTGAACGCATATATATGAAGTAACCTTAATTACTCCAAACGCTTATAATAAATCCTTTTTGCGAGTATTGAGGGATCGCTCAGGCGTGACCTTAAAACAAAAGCTACACACGCGCACTGCGTTGACAGCCGATGCGGTTGCAATTAATTTTGCACTATAATAAATATATGCGAAATCACTCTCAATAGAAAATATTAATGGGTATAATAGGTAGAATAAGAGTATTCTAATGCGTTTATGTAATGGAATGAAACAATTATCAATGCGGGATGCGTAAGAATACGACTTAAAACAATAAATTTGATAATTATTTCAATACCAATTACGTTAAATTATACGTATATAGACATAGTACGTAAGTTGTAAGCGGTGGCTAAGAATAACCATATCATTTGCTTTACTATAATAGTATAAGCACAAATTATATTCGGAAAAATCTAAGATTCATTATCCGGCTCGAAGGACCAAAAAATGGCGGGTTAAGGAGTTTAAAAATTTTCCTAAAGCAATTTTCTAGTGGACTGTAAATATAAATATATAATTATATATTAAAAACGCGGACAAAATAAACTATACTACATTCGCAGCATACTGGATTGCAAGGACAAGGAAGTTAGCAACTGCAGGGAACACGAAAAGAATAAATCGCAGCTGCTACAAGGAACGGATGGTGCGCCCTACCTTGAACGGCTGCGATGCGATGATGGCGGCGTCCTCTGCTGCTCCACAAATTAGATAGTTGTATCTGCTGCTATTGTCTCTGGCACTTCTTTTGCTTTTAACGAGGGCGGAATTAATTATTATATGTATGATTTTTAAATAATATCGCGATCACGCCATATGAAAATATTTTACGGCGGCGGTGACAAATTCACGTCACATTTCTTCTTTTTTCTATATAAGGCGCACTAGGGAAAGGATGAAGGATAAGGAAATCCAGCCTGCTACAAGTGCATTTTGGTAAATAATAAGTTTTCAATAACGAGATCCAACAACGTATAATAAGTATCTACATAAAAAGTTAATTAGGCAGTTTTAGAGAATGCATGCACAGAACGTAATATGTATTAAACTACTAGAATGACAATGTACTAGTTTTATTGAAGTGAAACTTCTTATGCGACTTCCAAAAATGTTATCATTTAACGCGTTAGAAGTTATGCTTTAGATGTTAAGCGTTAAATGATAGGTGTTAAACGATAGGCGATAGGCGTTAAATGATAGGTGTTAAACGATAGGCGATAGGCGTTAAATTTGTTAAGGTTATGAAAGCGCTCATGTGACGCCGTCACTGAGTGAGTGGGTGAGTGTGTGAGTGGGTGAGTGGGTGAGTGGGTGAGTGGGTGAGTGGGTGAGTGGGTGAGGGGATGAGTGGGTGAGTGGGTGAGTGGAAGAGTGGGTGAGTGGGTGAGTGGGTGAGTCGGCGAGTCGGTGAGTGGGTGAGTGGGTGAGTGGGTGAGTGGGTGAGTGGAAGAGTGGGGAGTGGGTGAGTGGGTGAGTGGGTGAGTGGGTGAGTGGGTGAGTGGGTGAGTTAGTGAGTGAGTGAGTGAGTGAGAGAGTGAATGAGTGAGTGAGTGAGTGAGTGAGTGAGGGAGTGAGTGAGTGAGTGAGTGAGTGAGTGAGTGAGTCAGTGAGTGAGTGAGTGAGTGAGTGAGTGATTGAGTGAGTGAGTGAGTGAGTGAGTGAGTGAGTGAGTGAGTGAGTGAGTGAGTGAGTGAGTGAGAGTGAGTGAGTGAGTGAGTGAGTGAGTGAGTGAGTGAGTAAGTTAGTGAGTGATTGGTTGCTTGGTTGCTTGGTCGATTGGTCGATTGATCAATTGGTCGATTGGTCGATTGGTTGATTGGTCGATTGGTCGATTGGTTGATCGATTGATTGATTGATTGACCGACCGGTGTCGTACAGTGTCGTACAGTACAGAGCGAGAGTGAAGTTTCACTACTTCCGCGCGGAGGGACTCCACGCACGCAATTTTTTTTTTTTTAATTTACTAAAGATAGATAGACAATTCTGTCTTGCGCACAAAACAAAAACAGATACTTACTAAAACATTGACCATTCAAAAGTGCGTTAAGCCAATTTGAAATATTTTTTTTTGAATTTGACAATGGGCGGCCTTAGGCCTCATTTACGGAAACGCGGGGCGTCGCGCGTCGCGTGTGGCGGCGCGGCCCGCACTAACTTCTAATATAGGGCGTTGTATGAGTGCGTTTACGGAGAAGCGATTTTACACGCGCATGCTGGAAATGGAGCGTGTTTTACGGCGGCGCCCGCGGATGGCATCGCCGCGTCTCACGCGGTGTTCATCGCGGCGGCGCACGCAGCGGCGATTCTCGATGAAGCGATGCCTGTGGCGGAACCTTCTGCCAGTCTATTTGGTCTATTTGGTTCTACGTCTGTGTTGCACGAGCAACACAGACGTAGTCACCATCGCAATGGAGTATGATATGTATGATTTTTTTTAGAAGAAAATTGTATGTTAAAAAGTAAGTTGCACCACCGTTGCACGCTGCGGTGGCCGCCGCGGGCGCAGCTGCGGGCACCGCCACCCTTCCCGCCCCGCGTCTCTATGCTATAAGTCTGTGTTTACGCGTGCAATGATACGTACCGCTTCACGCGCCGCCGCTACGTAAACAATAAAAACGTCCGACGCGCCGCGAGACGCCACGCCACACGCGACGCGCGACGCCCCGCGTCTCCGTAAATGAGGCCTTAGTGCTAAAAGCCTTTGGATGGAGAGGAAAATAAAGCAAAAGATTAAAAAAAAAAATATCTATGAAAACATTCTTATCTCTCATACCTATTATCCACCACCACCCAGAATATAGTCATCCACAAATAAAATCATTTCTGATCATAAAATTATAGTAAAATGGAATGATAAAATTTCCTTTTCGCATTAAAACCATTAATCGAATATCAAATAACGGGCCATCTTCTCGCAATTACTCGGAACTCTGTTGCTTTGTCAGAAAACAATAATAGAAGATAATTGAAGAGCTTTCGAAGATTCTTTAGGTATTTGCATTTATATTTGGACGCTCAGTTTGAGTTTTATAAAAACTCTTATATGAGGAAACAGATACAAATTCTTAAATTATGAAATTTCGACGTATGCGGCTAAATACATTTTTGCCAAACATACTCGTAACTAAGACCATCTCGATTATAGCAGCTTTTAAGTGAAAATAAACATTTAAAAGCGTTTTGTTTGCGAGCTACGTTGCCACAGACAGACATAGGATCGAACTTATAAAACCAAGCCCATAAGTGACTCGATCTTAAAAAAAAAAAATAATACAACTTTATAGATTCCATTCTATTCTAATGATGTTGGCTATAACTTGGGCCCGGTAACCACTTCGACGCAATTGGATCCATTGTGCATAACGTTAACGTTTTTTTGGTAAATTTCATTGATCCATATGAGGTCCAAATATCATCGGACCATATTAACAAGGGAATTCCTCGGCCCCGATATACGAGGGGGCGCATCCATCACTGCCAATAGACGTCTTCCATTTATCAACATCGAAAGGGTTGATCGAATATAGAAAGATCCCTCGTGATCGTCTGTCGCTTTAAAGTAAACGCCTCGTAAATATTCCCACTACGCCTTAGCTCTGCTAATGGATTGAAAATTTAAAGATGTATGAATATTTAAAATTCTATTATTTTACATAAAGAACAATGGAAAAACCATTGTTGATAGAATTCTATGCGTCTAGAAATGTCATCATAATTTTTTTTTAACAGACTGTTTTTATCGCTCTATTGTGCATGGGCCTCTCCTTATGATGAAAGGGCTTATGCCATAGATCACCACGCTGGCCAAATGCGGGTTGGTGATTGGTCCACATGTCATTCGAAAGCTAGTTAACCAATACAAGATTCTTATCCATGTGTTGTTTAGTAGTCCGGTCTGCTTAAATCCAAGACTGTTATAGTTTATCGTGAGGTAGGATCAGAATTACTACTACTACTAGCAAATGGACTGCAATCACTCACATTTTGGTACCAACGAACACTTACACAGAATGAGGCTAAATATACTTGCAGAACCTGTGAAGGTGAAAAAGAGTCAACGCTATAATGTGCAGCTGCAACGATCTTGCAAGACATTCATCAATCATTTGGGACTAGCCTATCTTACACCAGATGATTACACACATTGCAGCTCCAAACTGGCGCAATTGTACCGTAACTTCAACACGTCAACAAATGAGTAAGGGCTGGGCATGCACAATGAATCTAACAGGATCGAAGTGCGATCCAGTGAATACTGGGCCTAAACAGCCAACAATAATAAAATAGAACTACTACGATCTATTGATCAAAATAAAAATCGTAAACAAATCTAAATTCTGTACACCTGAACCAATTCTGTTTAATTGAACTTGGTTGTATCGCACTATGTGTAGGTTAAATTTTACTAGGATATAGGTCCGTCCCTATTTTATTTGCTTCTTTGACTGCAGCGTTATATAAAGTGAAGTTGGGTCTGCTGTCAAGCTTCAGCCCTGAGCCTGGGGCTCTAAATAATGGGTAACCTTCAGAGTCGCTAAAAGTTTGGGCCCGGCAAGCACTTTCACTGTGAAAGAATTTTAAACTTTATCTACAATACGTAAAAGACCAGTATCGCTTGAAAAGCTCAAAGAAGCCGCGCGGACTCGCGCGGCCGCCCGCGCAGCCGCGAACAGTTGCGCGGCAACTCGCGTTTGGTCAGAGCGGCTGTAGGCATCCGCTAGCGGCTAGTAGCGGCCGTAAGCGGCCACCGGTGGCGACTCGCGGCTTGTGGGGTGGAGTGTCCTTGTAGAATGTACGAACTACATAGACTCAAGCCGCAAGGCGGCGCGTGACTGCGCGCGACTGCTCGCGGCGGCGCGGGCGGCCGCGCGCAGCCGCTTCACGCCGCTGCCGGCCGCTTCGCGCCTCTTCTGGCCGCTACTGGCCGCTGCTGGCCGCTGCCGGCTCCTGCCGGCCGCTGCCGGCCGCTGCCGTCTTGGTATGAATTGAGCCTCAGGCACTGCTGTAACTTGTGGGAACATGTCAACACGTCATTCACACCTAGCGATAAGCATCTCAAGTGCACAGACTAGGAATAAATTTCATTGCTTATAGGTCATAGGATAAATTAAAATAGGGACACCATTGTACAAACTTAATATAAATTATTAATTATTATTACCTAGTTTAAGTATACATGTTTGTAAATAAACTGAAAATATTTTGTTTCAATAAATATTGTACAAACCAATTATTAGGTGTTAAAATATTTCTGTGCACTTCCTAGGCTTAATTAGGTAATTATCCTTTCTGATTTATGACGTCTATCTGCGCTAGATTAGGTTTGCCATTGTAAGTTAAGAAAATATATAAACCGTAGAGCATGCACATTGAACACATTCCAATTCCTGTTCTCGATTAAGACACTATTCTGTTACTCTGCCTCATCATTAAAATAATAATAGTCATTCTACATTTCTGACTATTAATCAAGAATCCCTTTACGTAACTATAGCCGTTACAACCTCTATAAACCTAGAAAATAATACGACATTTACAGTAAAACTTTAAGATTTCCTCTCTAGAGAGTTGACGTTTAAATATAATAATTTTAGAAACAATTATTATATTTAAACGTCAACTCTCTACAATAAATTCTAAGCCGCATCAAGGTCAAATGAGTAAGTAAGCGAACAAATAGACGTATAAACGCGAAATCATTTTATACTTCTTGTTATTGTACTTTAAGAAAACGTTATAAAGTCAATCTTATCGAAAGACTTCAGAGACCTTTGATGAAAGGTAAATAGATTTGACGACGTCGATTCAATCACTAATTCGTTTTTGCAGAAAGATTGCTCTCAGTTCATCTCCTGTGATGAATAAAATACGTGGCAGTTATGAAAGGAGAGTCTTTATCAATACTTATTTATTGGCTATCACGTATGTACTAAGAAGGTTAGCTGAATTATTGTGTGAGTAGTAAAAATATTAGATATAAAATAAAATGAAATACTTAATATTATATAAGAACTACTAGAATAAGGCTCAATTATAAATATTGATGATAATGAATGTATCTATGGTTTAAATTATGATAAACCTAAAATCCAGACTTACTTAACAGTTCTTTTTAAAAAAAAGTTTTATTAATAAAAAGAAAGTGCTGCGAATGAGATAGATTAGTTTTGACAAATCTTCATTAATCAACAGTCACTCAACAAAAAAGTATCGAATCACAAATTAAACTTTTTTTATCACAAGTTTACGCTTGACCGTTCTCTAAAGTGCCAGCAAACATCAATCTTGTCATTTTCTGGCAGTGAACTTAGGAAAAATGGCTTTATCGACTTTACATCCGGAGCGAAATTTCAAAGTCATTAATCTTCAGAGTATAAGCGGATAATTTATACTTACACTAAGACTGTTCATTTTTCAATATTCCATATGAAAAGCCACGTCTCGTCGCGTCGCTTGGTTAGAGGTGTTAAATAATATCAACTCTGTCATGATTTATGTAATATAATTTGAGAAAATCATACAATCCTCTGCTCTTTGTAACTTCTTTATTTTCCTCTCCATCCAAAGGTTGCCTGGAAGAGATCGCTTTTAGCGATAAGGCCGCCCATTGTTGCATGTTTTATTAATATGTGTCTAATTCTTCTAGTATCTGTTTGTTTGAGCGCAATAAAGAATTGTCTATCTATCAATCATGATTATAATACCGAAGTAGAATAGATAATATGATACATATGATATGATGGATAGATGGTAGGTAAGTCTTTAGAATTCGGTAATTTTACCAGCTACAGTGTCCTTTACAGCAAAACACAGTAACGTTTAAACACTGCTTTTTTGTGGCAGAATATCTGATACTGCGTTGGACCTGGACGGTCCCTTGTGGAAGGGACAACCTTTCTTACGGGAGGAAACTTTCAAAAGGTACCGGCGTCTACATAGGGGCAGAGGCTGGGTTATTTGGGAAATTAACCCTCCCCGAACCTGCTCCGCGGCCTCCTTCTTAGACATAACAGTCTCACAGAAGAAGGCTTCAGCCCTCCACGCCGATTCCTCCGCCAGTATAGCCGACATTACTGCTGGCAGAGAGAGTTCGTGTCCGGTTGACTAGGATCCGCCAATTCGAGGCCCACGCAAGGCAGTCCTGAAGAGTGTGCTGGGTGGAATCCCGGCTACCGCCACAATGATGGCAAGACATTGTCGCCTCATATTCACCCAATTTTATTCAGATATTCACCGAAACAACCACCGCCCGAAGATCTGATCTGAGCCTGGAGGTGATTCGCCAACCCTTCCGTCTCTGCTTGCAAGGGACTACATAGTGAAGTTATAAGAACAGATAAACTTATTCGAACGGTCTCTTACATAAGGGACCTATTTACCAACTAAAAAAAAAGATTGGTTCTTGAAAAAAATTCTTGAAAAAAATAATAATTCAAATATAAATGTGACATGATATTGTTTCGGCAAAATTCAGTCACTGACTCATTGCGGGTAATCGGCGCGGCGTATAAATCCAATTTAGGGCTGATTGTTTTGTCCTTATTTTGAAAGGTTTATCATGAATTTGTGTAAAAATAATGAAATATATGACTGACTGCCGCACTCAGTCTCGTTAATAAATCATTATCTCGTCGTATACATTTCAATACAAAACCTAAGGAAAACAAAACCTACGTTTGGGTTGTAGGGCCTTGGCCCGCGGTTTGGGCGAATCCTAGGACGGCGGCCTCGGGGGCACCATAACAGGTTTAAGCGGTGACCTGGGTATCTTATGAAAGCTTCGCCTCCGAAAACAAAGAAGTAGAGTTGAGAAAGACTTACATTTATATTGTCTGCTTGGTAGATTTATAAGTCGAGTTGGTAATAAAACAATTTGTTTCAAAACCATTTTTTTTCTTTTCTAAATTTCCTCCAGTAAGACCATGCTTTATATAAGACAGTGCTAGCAACAATCTAATTCTTAACATAATTTAAGGCAAACGTAAATTACAGTCGAAATTTAACATTAAATGCTTCGGAATTTCGAGAAATTGAATAGATTAATCCCCGCTGAATGTAAAATTGTGCACGAATGAAATTTCCCTACGGTTACCGAAATTAGCACGGCTTAACGCGCCAATGAAGTAATCCGATTTGGTGTTATCAGCTGCATCAGATCAAGGATATATGTATACAGTAAAAGGGGAATTTTAGTGATGACAATACGAGGACTTGATGGTCCTAAATTTCTGATTGTGGTACTATATTGTTATATTTAATATTTGAAAGACCAAAAACGCAAAATGCTGTTTAATCACACCTTTTTAATATTTCGTGATTATCTAGTAACTCGTGGTGTGTCCAGGTAAGAATAGCTTCCATCTGCTCCAGTTGGGTAACCGTAATAGGCGACTAAGAGAAAAAAATGTGCGTGCGTGGAGTCCCTCCGCGCGGAAGAAGTGAAACTTCATTCTCGCTCTGTCTCTTTCTATTCCACCTCCCCGCGCAACGAAGTCAACGAAGTCAACAAAGTCAACAAAGTCAACGGAGTCAACGGAGTCGGCGGAGTCGGCGGAGTAGGCGGAGTAGGCGGAGTCGGCCGAGTCGGCAGAGTCGGCGGAGTCGGCGGAGTCGGCTGAGTCAGCTGTGTCGGCGGAGTCAGCGGAGTCGGTGGAGTAGGTGGAGTCGGCGGAGTCGGCGGAGTCGGCGGAGTCGGCGGAGTCGGCGGAGTCGGCGGAGTAGGCGGAGTAGGCGGAGTCGGCGGAGTCGGCGGAGTCGGCGGAGTCGGCGGAGTCGGCGGAGTCGGCGGAGTTGGCGGAGTAGGCGGAGTCGGCGGAGTAGGCGGAGTAGGCGGAGTCGGCGGAGTCTGCGGAGTCGGTGGAGTTGGCGGAGTCGGCGGTGTAGGCGGAGTCGGCGGGGTCGGCGGAGTCGGCGGAGTCGGCGGAGTCGGTGGAGTCGGCGGAGTCGGCGGAGTCAGCGGAGTCAACGGAGTCAACGAAGTCAACGAAGTCACTCACTCACTCACTCACTCACTCACTCCCACCTCACAACACCTATCATTTAACGCCTATCGCCTATCGTCTATTACCTATCATTTAACGCTTAACGCGTTATATGATAACATTTTTGGAAGTCACATAAGAAGTTTCACTTCAATAAGAAGCTGTAACATATAAAATGTTCAAACTTACAATTTAATTATAATATAGGCAATCAATATACAAAAAATATAATATTTAAAATACTTATATAAACGTATTGAAATTAATACAAATATTTGTCAATATAACTAAACCAATTCACAAATTATTAAATTAAAATAAACCTAAAAACATAACACATTTAAAAATAAACATTCAACGTACACGCAAACATTTTCTGAATTTTTATATAGTGAAATAAAACAAAGCACGAAGGCACGGAACCGGTCAGCGAGCGAGTGATTGGCTCGTTGGGGCATTCCTTTGCTCGCGAACGGGTCGTTCAGTGAACACAGACGACAGATACTATTTTGCTTGCGAATCGTCTAGTCTCGCATATTCTAATTTTTAATAAAATATCTGTACTTAGTACTTTTGAACGCAATCGCAATAAACTAAGCTAGTAAATAAAATCTAAGTAAAAAGTGTAATTGTTGAATTCCCGTACTGGGTAAGTCGTACATGTTATTTTTAGATTGTAAAGTAGGGTACCTAGGATGTACTGTACTTAGACTTAATAATATGTAGTTTGATTAAACAATGTTATTAGCTTCCAACTTTTTATGTAGGCGTACGTATTTATTAGATAATTATGTATTTTGTAACTTGCTTGGCGATCCATAATTCTTAGTTTGTGAATCACTACAAGAGGATAGCTATTCACTGATTGATATTTAAAATTCATAAGCCATCAGTTACCTGCATTGTGACCGTCTCTGCCTAATCTTTCATAACTGCCACTTCCCTCCAGCGTAATAGTATATAGTTTAATTGCCCTAAACTCCCTTGGTTTTGTTAGCAACTAGTGTCATCCGTCGGTTTTGCTCGCTATATTTCACACGCATCACAGAAGCTAGTGGCAGTACCCGACTTCACCCGCTGTGTGTTCTAATATGTTAATATGACACACAGGAACACCGTCAGGACAGAGTGTCCTAAGGAAGTTCACCAATTTCGGCCGGAGGGCTGCCACTGCCGCTTACCTGCCTGGATCACCTCGGGCAACAGCTGCGGACAACAGGAGAGTCGGGCAAACAGCTATTGTACCCAAAACCTACCCGCGACCTTGTACTATAATATTTTTTTATTAAATCTATTTTTGTTTACGTTACTTGAGGTTTTTATTACCAGCAAATAACGTGACAAAGCAGCGTCTTTTTATCTAAGAGAAAATAAGAAGATGGGCAACAGCGTCTTTCTATTGTTTTACCTGCCACCTCCACTGTGATCCCCAAGACACCTGCCTAGTGTGGGGATTATAGTGACCCCTCCAATCTAAGGGAGAGGCCTTTGTTTAGTAGTGCACGTCTTTCGGCTGCTGATGATGATGAAGATGATGATGAAGCTTATCTAGTAATGATTAAGCCAATCAAGGCAGTAGCGCTTATAAACCTTCTGGCTTACATAAGCGCTACAGATCTGTTTCGCTAAGCATTCTTGCTTAGAACATATTAAAATTCTTCTAGAACTGGAAAGTACTAAAGTTACAGTATACATAAACTTCATCGAGAAGATCCAGTATTACTTAAGACCACTGATATTCGAGATACAAGACTTTACCCTGCAAAATCTTAATCAGTATCATGTTGTCAATTAATAACGAACGAACGTAATAACCAAAATTAAGAACGAACGTAATAACCAAAATTAGATAAAGACATAAATTAGGTATCTTAGTTAAGATCTAAAAATGTTATCTTAAATAGTTATAGCAAATATTAGTACAAATACGAAATTGGCGTTCAGCAAAATAAGTCTCTTTTTCCTCAACCGAAATACCTTATTTGCTCACGAAATTCAAATATAGCTTGTTTTTTTTTACATCTGACGTTCTAATTAGTCGTTGAAAGGTTAATTTCCAGCTCAGAACTTTACTAGGTCTCACTTAATTTCAAGCTATTTCTCTTCCGGTGCCTTTCTTAACTATAAGCTGTGCTTATATTAAAATTAAATGAAATGAACTTTAATTTGATAAGATTAGCAGACGGAAACGGAAAATGGAATGTTTTTCTTAGTGATCAAGTCGTCTGCCCATTACACGAGACCACCACTGAACCATACTATGTACCATTATGTGGTATCTACGTATCAGTTACTGTAAAGTAATGACGAAGACTTGGTCACTATTCACTCAAAACCCGTACCGTATGCAACGTGTTTAGTAACCTTATAAACGACTAGCTGACCCACGCAGCTCCGCCTGCGCTATTTTTACGTTAACTAAACTTTTAATAACAGACATTCGCATCGAATACATAACCTCCTTTTTTATAGTCGGTTAAAAACTGGGACCCACTTTTTACTTGCTCTCCGAAGCACGGACCCGTTTAGTTCAAATGGCGTTAAACGGTCACCCATCTATTTAATGATCTTACCTAACGTTGCTTAACCCGATCGATTACAAAACCTTGATAACAACTCTCTATGAGTGTTCCCTTACTAATATTTATTATATTAAAAAGAAAAAATGATAAAATCGAACCAAGTACCCATTTTGACTTTAATCCCCTCTCCCAAAAGAACCGTGCTAGATGCACGGTTCTTTTGGGGATAAAAAGTACCCTTTGTCCTACCTCGTAGTAAGATCTCAAATCATGCCAAGTTTCATTTGAATCCATTCAGTAGTTTCGGCGTGATGCGCAGCCGTGATACAGACAGACAGACAGACAGACATCCAGACAGACAAAAATAAAAAAATTACATTTTCGGCCTCAGATATCGGTTATAGAATGCCCTCCAAATATAATTTTCAAAATAGGTATCTTCAATGTACAGAATTGGACCTGTTACAGTTTTATTATAAGTATAGATTAGGTGTGCGGCACCCAGACTGACGAATGGTCACAAATAATACACTATGAACAAACCGCACTTATACAAAAAAATTCCCGTGAGTTGTCCAGGTAAGAAAAGTATCCTCCCATCTCTTCCCGTAGCGTGTCCGTATGAGGCGACTAAAAGAAAACAAGAGGGCAGCAGCGTCTTTCTATTGGATTGACTACCACCTATACTGCGATCCCCAAGCCGCCTGCCAAGCGTGGGGATTATAGCACACCTCCCTTCTAAGTGGAAGGCCTTTGTTCGGCAGTGGACGTCTTTAGGCTGCTGATGATGACGATGATTAAAAAAATATAGGCATATGGGATTATTTATATTGTGTCTGTACTGATTCATATAAATAGTTCTCAAACTCTGCTGTCGGTCGGCACGTAGCGGAACAACAACGTTGCCTACCATGCACAACAAGGTTCGAGAATATTGAGAGGGCCATAACATATTGTCATGACACGGTCAGACGGAACGGTCTAGCAGGCTTTGCTTTGTATTAATATTATATAGATGGTATTAATTCATAGAAATATTTTTTGGCCTGATAATAGCAGCGCCATGGTATGGTTCGGTGTACTGGGAAGACTCCTTTATCGTCACCTAAGCTGCTGCACATTTATTTCTAGCTACTAAAGAAGATATTTTTAAAAGTGGCGAGAGTAAGAACTCATAAAATTAATGTATCCCGACTTCACGTTCAATTTACAGAAAACTGCAGTCAAATAATGCCTTCATTTAATGTTACTTTCTTACAAGATATCTTAAAATATAGGATGTATGATGCCTGTGCTCACGGTTATTAGTTATAGTTTTATTTCAAATGCCGTGTAAATGAGGAATTTATTGTTCCAAAAATATTTTAATATGATTTCAATTCTTTACAAAGTGATGTGGAACTGAAAATTGCCCTTTGTGTGATTTCACTTTTTATAACTCGCCATTAAAAAAAAAACTTAAAATATTTCAATATTCATATTAAAAACATGAGAACTATTCATCACTCAGGTATTTGCAATATAAAATATGAGATGTTGCAAAATTAGAAAATAATATTATATTTTAATGCATTATGACGAATACTGTCAAACTTTGTATAATCTTAAAGGTCTGTGTGAGAGATGCTTAATGTAATTAGATTTTTGTACCTATCTACATATAAATATCTCAATTTTGTATTCCAAAGCGAATTTGGCCCCCACGTTTCACATTTAAGTAGTTAGTGGAATTAACATTACGTGTAGGCATGTAATTTTATACAAACAATATAATTTGTCTTCATTTACTGCGGTCACTAGTAATTACATAATGTTTCCCTGAATAAAAACACGAGTAAAAGATATATTTGTTTGATAAGGAAACAGGGAACAAAATAGCATCTTCATAATTGGTTGCGAGTACCGTGTTCAAACATACTGGTGTTATGTTGCGAACGTTACCTACATCTTATATTGTTTCTTTGGCATATTACCTCGTTTACTATTGTAAATATTAGGGTGGAGTTTATACAATACAATACAAATACTCTTTATTGCACACAAAAGAAAGATACATTTGAAATTAAAACAATTAAAAACAGTGAACAACAAGGCGGACTTATCGCTAAAGCGATCTCTTCCAGTCAACCTTGGGGTACAGGACAGAGCATTCTTAAGCCCTTAAGAATGCTCTGTCCTAATTGCACCTGCCCAGGTGCAATTATATAAATAAATTAAGTGGATTAAAAAAATATATAAAAAAAAACAATAAACTACATATTATAATATATTATGATAGACTAATACATATCTATTACCAAGAAAGTGAGAGAAGATCAATAGCTATAAACCATTATTGAAGGGAGAGATAGTACGATGTAACTTGAGTTTTAAAGGATAGTAGACTCTGAGCTCGTCTTATATGTTGCGGTAGTGAGTTCCAAAGTCTTCCCGCTAGTGTATGCATGAGAAGTATGAGCAGGAGTAAGAAGTCTTAGTTTATCTATTTATATTGTGTGTGTTTACATCAATTATATTATCAGGTCAGGCTCTCATAACGTTGTCTTTTAGTTAAGTACGCGAATACTACACATTGAAATCAAACTACTTTCACGGATTTTATAGTTTTATTTTATTTACAGATCAGCATCGTTACCTACAGGTAAAACTAGCAACGAAAATTAATTATCTAATTAGATAGATATTAAAGCACCTGAAACCACAGATGTTTGTGTCTGGAACCCTTTACTTCCTTGATATCTGTTTACTTTATCTACCATTTACCTACCACATCATTAACCTAATCATATAAATAATCTACATATTATTATTATGTTTAATTAAATATCTACATTTATATACATGTATAAAAGAAAACAGAAAAGATAATATGTACCTATACATACGAACAAAAAAAAACAGTTTTATAGTTAGTTTTAGATTGTTACTATGCCAATTTTTTTGTGATTTCCAGTCCGTACTGGTTCACATAATGTTGTCTTATATTTACGCGAATACTTCACATTGGAATCAAACTACTTACCGCGATAAAATCCGTTAAAGTAGTTTGATTTTAAGGTCAAGCTCTACCTAATTTGGGATCAGATGACCGTGTGTGAATTGTCCCAGGATATTAATACTCCTCGTACCTTGGACGACGGTCGGCTACCATATACTAACCTTTAAATAAGTCTTAATTTTCAGTAATGGTTTACACGTTTTCAACAATACGTGGGGTACACTGAAAGTTTTGCGTAACTCATGGATAAAACGCTAGGCGTAGGCGTAGGCGTAGGTGGAGGCGTTCATAGCCAGTTGTAACCTCTGTTCGGTTATTCAGCACCTGAAACCACAGATGTTTGTGTCTGGAACCCTTTACTTCCTTGATATCTGTTTACTTTATCTACCATTTACCTACCACATCATTAACCTAATCATATAAATAATCTACATATTATTATTATGTTTAATTAAATATCTACATTTATATACATGTATAAAAGAAAACAGAAAAGATAATATGTACCTATACATACGAACAAAAAAAAACAGTTTTATAGTTAGTTTTAGATTGTTACTATGCCAATTTTTTTGTGATTTCCAGTCCGTACTGGTTCACATAATGTTGTCTTATATTTACGCGAATACTTCACATTGGAATCAAACTACTTACCGCGATAAAATCCGTTAAAGTAGTTTGATTTTAAGGTCAAGCTCTACCTAATTTGGGATCAGATGACCGTGTGTGAATTGTCCCAGGATATTAATACTCCTCGTACCTTGGACGACGGTCGGCTACCATATACTAACCTTTAAATAAGTCTTAATTTTCAGTAATGGTTTACACGTTTTCAACAATACGTGGGGTACACTGAAAGTTTTGCGTAACTCATGGATAAAACGCTAGGCGTAGGCGTAGGCGTAGGTGGAGGCGTTCATAGCCAGTTGTAACCTCTGTTCGGTTATTCTCAGTGTGCAATAGGTTGCGACTTATTTGTCGATTTTCCCTAACTTTTTCAAAAACACTGGGCGAACATATGGTGGTACCACTCAGAATTAACTGTCTTTTGTTCTTCAAGTGAGATCGTGCAGACAGGACCCGTCCGGGAGAAAAAAAAAACGCCATCAATTATTTTTTTGCCTACGTGTTTCACCTGACTCGAACACCCATACAGAAGACTGTTATTTTCTTTCCGGCATGTAACAATATATCCATGTTTCATCCCCTGTCACAATGGCATACACAGCATTTGAACGTCCGAGATCATACCATAACAAAATTCTTTACACCAATCAACACGTGTCCGTTTTTGTTGTGGGGTGAGTTCATGAGGAATCCAGCGGAAAGAAAGTTTTATAACTTTTGTTGTGTTGATGATGAAATCTTGATGATATTAATCCTCAAATGTCCTCGAATCTCCTCACGCCGCCGGTTTTCTTCAATTAGTTGCCTGACAGTAGCCACAATTTCCTCAGTAACCGCAGTTGAGGGCCAACCTTTACGAATTTCACCATGGAGAGAAACACAGCCACGAGCAAATAGGCATGATGACTGCAACACAATACCAATAAATCTGTGGTTTAAAACATTAGAACAGATTGCACTGATTCCAAAAATGCATCTCATTTTCATAATAATAAAGAGATTTTCGTGATATTTAAGCAAATAAATTAATTTAATACAGCTAATCGCCAGCTTGTACGAGATTAGAATGGCTCTCAAACAGCTTAAGAATAACAAGGCGCCGGGTGAAGACGGAATCACAACAGAACTTCTGAGAGCGGGTGGAAAACCGGTACTTTTAGTCCTCCAGAAGTTATTTAATTCCGTCTTACTCGAGGGTACTACGCCAGAAGCATGGCACGGGAGTGTGGTGGTTCTCTTCTTCAAAAAAGGTGATAACACTTTATTGAAGAACTAGCAGTAGCCCGCGGCTTCGCCCGCGTTTACTTTGTTACTCAAACGTGTTTAGAATTATGGTTCGAGGTTTTTAAAATATTGTTTACACTAATGTTGTCTTTTATTTACGCGAAGGCTACACATTGAAATCATAGTTTGATTTCAATGTGTAGCATTCGCGTTAGTTAAAACGTTCGTAATAAATTGTTACTTACCAATCCATCGTCCATGTATTTGTGGATTTCCATTAATCCTTTAGGCATTGATAATCTTTTTGATATCGTGCATTCCAAGTTTTCAAGGACAACACTTACCGTTTCTGTATTTTGAAGCCAGCTTCATAAATAGTAAGCTTATTGTCTTTTACTTACGTGAATATCACACATTGAAATCAAACTACTTTTTATGGATTTAATCGCGGTTTATTTTAGCTTTTTCTATCCCGACGTTTCCAATGATTTGCAGCACCCATAGTCACGGGAGAACTGAGATGTTGAACGTCCTTATGTCACAATTATGCCGGTGTACCCTCAGGTCTTCTTAGTTATTATTGTTGGTCCGATCTTCGGACGATCGATTTCGATATTTTCACACTTTTATTAACTCTGATCTAATCAAAACATTCTTAAATATTTACTTCTTTGTTTAAAAAGATACTGTACTTATTTTGCAATTCCATTAAAAAACATATGAGGTTGTTAAGTGGAAACCTAGTTCATTCACTGAGTTTCGTTACCATAGTTGCATTATTTTCTTCACGCAAACTTTAGGGATTCTTGTATGCAGTAGGTACATAAAATATGTCATGTGGCTGTAGGAATAAAATATTTTTTGGAAGGAATTCAATTGAACGCTTTTAGAGGTTAACTTAAATAAAAGCTTTTAAAAAATAACATGGATTGCTTCAATATGACGAATGTATCCGCAGTGTAATCAGTGCAGCATGAATTTTTTTTTCGCGTATACCTACTCAATACTCAAAAACCGTGCCAAAACCCCGTTAAGGCTGATTTTCAAAACAAATGTGTATTTCTCAATTTTTTGATGAGTACACTGACAAAGTTTCGTGTCTGAAAAAAATATTTTCTTACCTACAAACTTTGGTACCTCATTTGTCCCACGGGTTGATTTTCAAATAAAACATTGCACACGACACAACAAAAAAAATGAACCAACTTCAACAACACTAAAAAGCATAAAATAATTTTAGTGTTGTTGAAGTTGATGTTGACGTACCTACTGTGTATATTTTCTTCAGGAATACTCTATCCGGTCCTAATGAAATTTGCATGAAATCATTACAGTAGTTTACTCCCTTGAATAAAAAAAGAATCATCGAAATCGGTTCATATTTGTCAGAGTAATGTAACGGAGAACATCAGTTTCATGTTTTTTTAACCGACTTCAAAGAAGGAGGAGGTTCTCAATTCTTTTTTTTACCAGATAAATTCCTCCACATCAATCATGGTTCTCCAGGAAGTTTTTATCTAGTTGTGATTGTTGTCTTTCGCATATAAAAGAATTATTGAAATTGGTAAATACTCGTATTTGCCAGAGTTTGACCACTTTCGTCCTTAAAATGCGATAGAAATATCTTTTAGGCATTCCTACAGTTTTTTCTGAGTCGGCATTTTTGTTTTTTCAGGAGCTTATTCCTAAGTAATTTTTTTTTATGGGACCCAATCAGTGGAGTGGCCTATCCGTACCAGAAAGATTTTTGAAATCGGTTCATAATTGCCAGAATCATGCGCGATCATACATAGAAAAAAAATGTACGGACAAATTGAGAACCTCCTCCTTTTTTGAAGTCCGTTAAAAATGCTGAAAATTAGTTTGTTAAATTGTTGTGTTGAGTTTATTTACCGAGTTTCGTGACTGTAGCTGTATTATAAATTAAATGGAAATCCTTCTGCATGCAAACTTTGAAACCATTAATTGATCTTAGGGGTTTTATTTTTCGATGAATGCAGGAAACAGGTTTCTTAGATTATTATGTGCAATACATAAAATAAGTCTTGTGACCGTAGGGTAAAACAAAAGGATTTGGACCCCAATTAATCCCTTAGGGGAATCAAATAAAAAAAAAATTGCACATGGATTTCTTTAATTTCATAAATGCATCCGCAGAGTCATCAGTCATCGGTTTTCCGAATTCATACACAAAAACCGTGCCAAAACCCAATCAAGGGTTGATTTTCAAATCAAATGTGTCAGACGTGTTTCTCAACTTCTTTTGATGACTAAGTTTTGTGTCCGTGTGATGAAAAATATTTTTTTGCAAACTTTGAAACCCTATTTGACCCAGTTAGGGGTTGATTTCCGAAAAATGCAGAAAATTTGTTTGTTCTTATGTTGAGTTTATTTAATGAGTTGTATGACTGTAGCAACATTATAGCTAAAATGAAAATCCTTCTTCATGCAAACTTTGCAACTTCATAAAATGACTTTAGGGATTGTTTTTTGAAGAATGCCTGAAATAAGTTTCTTAGATTATTATGTGCAATGCATAAAATAAGTCCTGTGACTGTAGGACAAAAAAATATTTTTTGGACCCAATTAGACCCTTTTAGGGGTTGATTTTCAAAATAATTAAATTGCTTTAACTTGATCAATTTATTCACAAAGTTTCATCAATGCAGCATGATTTCCTTTCCGCGCTTGATACTCAAAAACCATGCTAAAACCCCTTCAAGGGTTGATTTAAAAAAATAATGTGATACACGTGTTTTTTATCAGTACACTGATAAAGTTTCATGTCCGTGTGCTATGAATATATTTTTTTCATGGTATTTTTGATACCCCATTTGACCCACGTAGGGCTTGATTTTTGAAAAATGGTGAAAATAAATTTGTTAAACTGTTTTGTTGAGTCTATGTACCGATTTTCGTTACTCTAGCTGCATTATAACATTCAATGGAAATCGTTCTACGTGTAAACTTTCCAACCCCATTATATGACCTTAGGGGTTGTTTTTCGCTAAATGCCGGAAATGGGTTTCTTAGATTCTTGTGTGCAATACATAAGTTAAGTCTTATGACTGCAGGTCGAAAAACATTTTTGGACCCCAATTGGACCCCTTTAGGAGTTGATTTTCATAAACTATTTACACATAGATTGCTAGAATTTGATAAATATATTCGCAAAGTTTCATCAATGCAGTAAGTATGTTTTTTTTACGTTGTATACTCAAAAACCATGTTACAACCCCTTTAAGGGTCGATTTTCAAAAAGTTGTGATACACGTGTTTTTTCATTTCTTATATTTAGTATGTTGACATTTCGTGTATGTGTGGTGAAAACAAAATGTTTTCCATACACATTTTGAGATCCCATTTGACCCACTTAGAGGTTGATTATCGAAAAATGCTGAAAATTTGTTTATTCAATTTTTGTATTGAGTTTATAGTGCCGAGTTTCGTTTCTCTAGCTCTATTATAGCATTAACCCTTCGGAGCCCGGGCCTATTTTTTTTGCGCGGTTTTTTCTTGTTACGATTCGAGCCAACCGGCTCCGAGTTCTCAAATGGAAATCGTTTTACGTGTAAACTTTACAACCCCATTAAATGATCATAGGGATTGTTTTTTGCAAAATGCCGGATATAAGTTTCTTAGATTCTTGTGTGCAACACATAAATTAAGTCTTATGACTGTAGGTCGACAATCATTTTTGCACCCCCATTGGACCCCGTTAAGAGTTGATTTTCAAAAAATAATTATTTATACAATCATTGCTTTAGTTTGATAAATGTATTCGCAAAGTTTCATCAATGCAGCATGATATTTTTTTCCGCGTTTCATACTCAAAAACCATGCTAACACCCCTTTACGGGTTGAATTTGAAAAAGTTGTGATACACGTGTTTCTTAATTTCTTTGGCTTAGTACATTGACTAAATTTCTTATCCGTGTGATGAAAAAAAAATCCGTAATAACTTTGGGAGCCCATTTGACCCACTCAGGGGTTGATTTTACAAAAATGCTCAAAATAAGTTTGTTCAATTGTTGTGTTGAGTTTATTTACCGAGTTTCGTTACTCTAGCTGCATCATATCATGAAATGGAAATCCTTCGTTGTGCAAACTTTGCAACCCCTTGATATGACCTTAGGGGTTCTTTTACAAAAAATGCAGGAAACAGGTTTCTTAGATTCTTGTGTACAATATATAAACTAAGTCTTATGACTGTAGGTCGAAAAACATTTTTTGGACCCCAATTGGACCCATTTCGGAGTTGATTCTCAACACATGATTATTTACACATAGATTGCTATAATTTGATAAATATATTCGCAAAGTTTTCGCAAAGTTTAAGTATGTTTTTTATTACGTTGTATACTCAAAAACCATGTTAAAACCCCTTTAAGGGTCGATTTACAAAAAGTTGTAATACACGTGTTTCTTTATTTCTTTTCTTTAGTACACTGACAAAGTTTCATGTCCGTGTGACGAAAATTTTCTTTTTTCCATACAAACTTTGGGAGCCCATTTGACCCACTTAGGGGTTGATTTTACAAAAATGATCAAAATTAGTTTGTTCAATTGTTGTATTGAGTTTATTTACCGAGTTTCGTTACTCTGGCTGCATCATAGGATGAAATGGAAATCCTTCTTTGTGCAAACTTTGAAACCCCATTAAAAAACCTTAGGGGTAGTTTTTTGAAAAATGCTGGAAATAAGTTTCTTAGATTCTTGTGTGCAATATATAAACTAAGTTTTATGACTGTAGGTCGAGAAACATTTTTTGGACCCCAATTGGACCCCTTTACGAGATGATTTTCAAAAAATGATTATTTGCAGTTGGATTGCTACAATTTGATTAATGTATTCGCAAAGTTTCAGCAATGCAGTATGAAAATTTTTTTCCGCGTTGCATACTCAAAAGCCAGGCTAAAATCCCAATATGGGTCGATTTTCAAAAAGTGTGATACACGTGTTTCTTTATTTCTTTTGTTTAGTACACTTACAAAGTTTTATGTCCGTGTGAAGAAAAAAATGTTTTTTTCCATACAAACTTTGGGAGCCCATTTGACCCACTTAGATATGGAATTTCGAAAAATCCGTTCTTATTGTTCACCTAGACTATTTGAATAATGTTGGTTCCAAATTTCAAGATTGTACGTAATATGGTTTTTGCTGTATCGTGATTCCTAGAAAACACCCTGCTCTTTTATTAATATAGATTATAGACCCATCTCACTCCTGAGCCATGTATACAAGCTGTTTTCGAGAGTCATTACGAACCGTCTCGAACGCAGGTTTGATGACTTCCAGCCTCCCGAACAAGCCGGGTTCCGAAAAGGCTTTAGCACCGTAGACCACATACATACGCTCCGCCAGATTATACAGAAGACCGAGGAGTATAATCGGCCATTATGTCTAGCGTTTGTGGACTACGAAAAAGCCTTCGATTCAATCGAGACCTGGGCGGTATTGCAGTCCCTCCAGCGGTGCCACATTGACTATAGGTACATCAATGTGTTGAAGTGTTTGTACAGCAACGCCACCTTGTCGATCCGACTACAGGAAGAGAGCACGAAACCAATCCCATTGCAGCGAGGTGTGAGACAGGGAGACGTTATTTCTCCGAAACTGTTCTCAAACGCATTGAAGGACGTTTTCAAGCTCTTGGACTGGTACGGATTCGGCATCAACATCAATGGCGAATACATCACTCACCTTCGTTTTGCCGACGATATAGTCATTATGGCAGAGTCGCTGGAGGACCTCAATACGATGCTCAGCGACCTCAGTAGCGTTTCCCAACAGGTGGGTCTTAAAATGAACATGGACAAGACGAAGATCATGTCTAATGTCCATGTTGCACCCGTACCGGTAGTTGTTGGGAACGATACTCTCGAAGTTGTTGACCACTACGTATACCTAAGACAAACTGTCCAGTCAGGTCGGTCCAACTTTGACAAAGAGGTCGCCCGAAGAATCCAACTCGGATGGGCAGCGTTCGGGAAACTACGCGATATCTTCTCGTCCAAAATACCGCAGTGCCTGAAGACGAAGGTTTTTAACCAGTGTGTGTTGCCAGTGATGACATATGGTACCGATACGTGGTCTCTAACGGCTGGCCTTTTAGAAAAGTTCAGAGTCACACAACGAGCCATGGAGAGAGCTATGCTCGGAGTTTCTTTGCGCGACAGAATCCGAAATGTGGAGATTCGCCGAAGAACTAAGGTCACCGACATAGCTCTCAGAATCTGCAAGTTGAAGTGGCAATGGGCAGGCCACATCGCTCGAAGAACCGATAACCGTTGGGGAAGAAAGGTTCTCGAGTGGCGACCACGAACCGGAAGACGCAGCGTTGGCAGGCCTCCCACTAGGTGGACAGACGACATTGTGCGCGTCGCAGGTAACCGGTGGATGCAAATAGCCAATTGTCGTTCATTGTGGCGTTCTAAGGGGGAGGCCTATGTTCAGCAGTGGACGTCTTCCGGCTGATGATGATGATGATGAATCGCCATTTTGTAATAAACGCTGATCAGAGTGAATGACTTTAATCCGGTTTAAATAAACAATTGTCAAACTGTCATCTCATCTTTCATACAATGATTCACTTTTATACCTAAAAAAAAGATTTTAATTTAAAAAGGACTTATTTTGGGACTTTATTTTTTTTATGTTTAACAAAATATAACATTCGAAATTCTAATATTTATGAGCGGCCATAAGCGCAGAATTTTCAGTGTGCCCTATGTATAATATTTTACTCTTTACTTTGCCTATAATTTAATTTAGTCGTAGTAATAGCGCAGCCACGTCATTAGAGATTCAAATTTAAATTAAATAAGATTTTGGGTAAAGTCGAAATGAAGGTGGTTCGTCCACTTCCACATCTTCAGATGAAGTCAAGAGACTCAAAATATCTTTATTGATTGTAGTTGGGAAAGTGTTACATCCACACACATCTACTCGTTTTACATCTGTGGTTACCACCGGCACGACCTCTTTAGGGAAAGGATGGATTAAACGTAAGAGAGACAAGCCACATGCATGCACACACTTTTATTTTCTTTGTATTGTTAATAATATGCCCTTCATCACAATCACTTAACACCAGGTAGGATCGCATTAGTTAATATCAGTAGAATAAAAAAATATAATATCCAAATAGTTATTGGAAATCCAATAAAATACTTTTATTTCATACAATGCACTCTACCGAAATCCATTTCGAAATGGCACCAGTAAATATTGTAACTACGCCGGCCAAAGCCATCGCAATGCTGTTATACCGCTACTGCATTCTTTACAATCCATTGAATCTTTAGTGAACAACAAATAAAAGCTGTTCCATAGATGTGCGAGGATAAAACGCAATACTCCGTAAATTCAAAATGTTTCGTACATGCTATGTTGTAATTTGGCATGATAGAACCACTCCAGACTTCCTAAAATACGCTTAAGTGGTCAAGCGAGTATTTAAAGAGGTAATAAAATTCTTTCTTCAACGCCATACAAATTATGTCAGGAGCTAGCGTCAGAGCCTTTTTTTTTTTTGACGCGGGGAAAATCTTCGAAAGATCCTCGGGAGCTGTGGGGCTCGACCGGGGTATGTGGGATTCTTACCCACTAAAACCCCCGCGGCTGGCGCATTGGCACATGAGAGGGCCCCAGGGTTCTTCGGTGGGGTCTGCACCAGGGGCCCCTCAGTGCCTTGCCTTTGAGCCCGCCGCCGGGGGGCGCATTGTAGCCCCTCGGAACCTGACACTGTGCTCACGGGGACGGGGGTCACAACCCCGCCGCCGTCCTCCTCGGAGTCGCCACCGTACTCAATGGACGTTCTAAGGGCCCACAGCCCGAACGTCCAGCGACTCCGAAGGAGCGTCAGAGCCTATACTAGCCTTTATATCAGATCACCAAATCCCTCAACCTATGGGAATAAGAGTTAATTAATCATCATCATCATCCCCACCCGGAGCAGGTGTCTTGGGGATGGCAGTAGGTACAGGTGGTACGTAATCCAAATAGAAAGATGCTGCGGCCCCGTCTTCTTGTTTTTCCTTAATCGCCTCTTACGGAAGGAATTAGGAGGGTGCTATTCTTACCCGGACACCCCTCGGGGCACACAGTTGATTAGGGAGGTAAAAATAAAATACTAATAGGCAAATAAAATAAAATCAAGTTGAAATATTTAGTTGTAAGCATTACTAAATACGAGTATTTAAACAGTTAAAATAATTCACTCCAGACTACAGATGGCGAAGCAAATTTCGTACTTTATTATGAAAGTTCAAACAGCACTAGTTCAACTTTTAAAACAATAGCCAAACTAAGGGTTGTGGAACAGTCAAAACATAAAGTTTGTTTTAAACTAATATATTTTGTTATTGGATTTTAGTGAAATTGTGTACAGATTTTGAAATAATTACCATAGAAAATATTCGAAGTATGTAGATGGCGGAGGTTTATTTCACCCTTGTTTCACCAGCTTTATTAAGTCCTAATACGAGTAGAGTGCGAGTTTGTTGCTATTTGCAAGACACAAACTACCTATTATATGATCTGGGAATCGAAATTTGAACCTCATAAATATAGAGTCAATATACCTACTCCTGCAGAAAGCAATAAAATTGTAAACATAATTATGAACATCGTATCAAAATAGACAAGTACTTCTGAGTCTGTTCTATGCAAGTCAGATACGTCTGTTTCTTTTATTGCAACACCGACTCAACAAAAAGAGCAACAATGCATGAAACTGATTGGTTTTAACTTTGGTAGAACAAAAAGTTATTTAAATGTTCCCCAGGCAAAACAAGGCAATTGTCTTATAAATGGACCAAATGCCTCCGTGGCATGACTATGATTCTATGACCTCTTTGGGGAATCCGCAGGTTTTGTCTGTATCATTATAAACGAAGTTGTGATGACAAACAACTACCGGAGATATATACTGCGGGATGGCACCATCGACATTTGTCAGGCCTGTCATCGCCCTGGTGAATCCCACAGGCATATCTCCGGTTGCTCGCGTCTTGCAAATGGTGAATACTTGCAAAGACACAACCAAGTAGCCAGGATAATCTACCAGCCACTTGCTTTGAAATACCCCCTTGTGACGTCAGAGGTACCGTCCTAAAGGTATGTACCAGAACCAGTTCTAGAGGATGGCCATATCACCATATACTGGGACTGATCTATCATCACAGACAGGACTATTGTCGCCAATAAGCCTGATATAGTGCTGATAGATCGTATCGAGCTTCGAACGACGTGTCGACGTCACTGTCCCTCATGACGAGAACCTCGTCAAGGCGGAGAAAGATAAAGAATGGAAATATTTTGATCTCGCGCACGAGGTTGACGACATGTGGGACATTGATACGGCAATCATTGTGCCCATAGGCATTTCCACACATGAGGCATCGATAAACACACTTTAAGAGGCTCACGTTAGACGGCTGGATCAAGGGCCAGACGCAGAAGGCAGTGCTCCTGGAGTCAGCACGCATTATGATGAAGTTCCTCTCGCTGGAGACTTAACCACCGTCTGCTAGGACCCTGTTCCCGCAGCCAGTTGGAAGCCGTTTTATATAAGTCAGATAAGAGCATTTTTTCAAAATTATAATGTAACCCAGCAAGCGGCTAGCGACTCTGCGTAGAATATTTTAATGTCCATCTAACTTATTAAACTCTCCCCTCTCAGCCCTGACGCTATTTCCTGCAAGCTAAAAAGAATTTAATAATATTATGCAGGACAGTGGCCTGACAATTTCATTTTCTTAATTCCAAAGAGTAGACAATTAACCAACAAGCTCGCTGCTTAAGTGATAATTATATTTAATTCTTTATTAGGAGATAAAATGTATATATGTACATATTTAAATTCTAGTATTCTACAAGTAATCTTGATACATTATATCCATTTTCCCATTTCCTCGATGCAAGGAAAAATAATCACTACAGCGCAAATGAAGCCACACACGTCGACCGCATTCGCGTACGGTACATACCCAGCTAACGTTTCTTTGTTGTCCAATCGAGGTGGTAAATCGTAATTACGGCTTGACGCAGGTCTGACGGGGCAGCAACCCTGACTGACATATATCCGAGCGTGCGAGCGTGTGTTTTTGTAACAATAAAATTTACGCTTAACTTATCGAAGTTCACTCTTTCCATTGCCTAATCGCGGATATTATGGTGCGAATCAGCACATCAATGGATTCTGTATAGTTTGAGAATTCAAAAACGGTAGGCAACGAGTTCGCTGTACATTCGAAAAACTGACCGCGCCAGAACGAAGGATATGCTTCGTTCCGGCGTAGTCAGGCATAGATCGTCAGTAATGTATACAAACTGTGCAAATGATAAAGACTTAGTTAGACACCTTTTTGGAAATGTTCACACCTAAATTCAAACGGACAATGACTATTAAGGTCATAGCTTATTAGAGCCACTCGGCCCCCGACCAACACCGCCTTGTCGTTCGGCGTCAACTCGTTGTCGACAGGTGGTCCACGGGTGAACGTCGCGAGATCAACCAGTGAACCTCGCGTGGCCAACGAGTGAACGTCGAGTGGTCAACGAGTGGACATCGCTTGGTCCACGAATTCATCGCAAATGGCGCAAATGGCGGCGCAGCCGTGCGTTGGCATTGCACGATCCATGCAAGGCAAGCATGCGAGCAGCGAGTTGTCACCGAGTGGTCCACCCGTAGTCCGCGCGTGGCAAGCTTGCGAGCGAGGCAATGACGTGACGATACGGTGTTGATGTAATGAGCTCCATAGAACTCCATATAAAGAATACTGACCACTCGAGGCGAGGCGGTGCTGGTCGGGTGCCGGGTGGCTGTAATGAGCTATGACCTTTATTGTGTAAATTAATTCCTTAGCCAAGTAGTCATTCTACAATACGATACGCTAGAAAATAGAAAACAAATGTATGGGGAAGACATATCTCTTCAAGTGACTTAACGAAGAGATATGTCATTCCCATACAACAAATGTATTCTCTAGCGTTTCGTATTGTAGAATGGCTAAATGGCTGAATCTTGGCTACGGCCCCATACAGAAAAGACCGCTAAATGGCATTTTAGCCATCGATATAATAGTTTTAGCTAAGGACTCTTCTAAATACTAGGTTTTTACTATAATAGGTGGTAGGTTCCTTGTGCAAGGAACCGTCCAGGTAGGTAGGTACTACCAGAGTGTCAGATATTCTGCAGCCAAGCAGCAGTGTTTAAGTATGGCTGTGTTCCGGCGTAAAGGGCACTGTAGCTGGTGAAATTACCGGACACAAAAGACTTAATACCTAATGTCATAAGGGTCCGCGTCTATAGGCTGCGGTAACTGCTTACCATCAGGCGGGCCGTACGCTTGCTTGCCACCTTAGTCATAAAACAAAAAAAATATTAAACTTGAAAAATATGAAAATTAAATTCAGTCTTTCAGCCGATGATATAATCATCGTCTGTAAGACATTCATTGCTGGATAAAGCCTCTTAGAAGGCATGGGTTGCCATAATCCCCACGCTTGCCCGGATAATCTTACCCGGATACCACTGGCAAAACTACAAAAAAAATAATTACAAAAATATTTTTTTTTAAAATACATGACAGCTTGTTAAATACTATCTACTACCTAATTGGACTGTTAGATCTGGATTTGATTTTTCCAGCCCGCACATACGAAGAACTACCATTGATGGATACGCCAGGGCGGACATCATCATCGTCAACTCTAGGTTAAGATATATTGTATTAAGAACAAGCCCGCTGAGGTTCTTGCCGGATCTTCTCTGGAGATCGCGTTACAATCCGGTGGTAGTTGTAAAAAAATGACAATATGTAAGAGCCTCCGTGAGGCCTATGCATAATAAAGAAATTTGAATTTGAATGCCCTTGTATTACTGAAGGTCATCCCTAGGTGGTCGAAAATAGAAAAGAATATGATTTGAGCTAACAAGTTTAGTTTAAAGACAAATTAAATCCAATTTACACATACATTTTCTATTTTCAAATACCTATCTAAATTGGTTGATAAACAATAAATTGAATTTAGACTTGAAATAGCATCTGCGGTTACGTAATTTAGAGCTTTGTGTTGTAGTGTTCGTTCATGGTCGATGAATAGATTCCCCAATGGAACCTCAGACTAGGTACTCAATTAATTTAGAAATACTTAACGTTGCTAGACGTTCGCCATTACTATTTGATCTCGAAACCAATCTGTTTCAAGGTTACGGATCTTTAATCATAACATGAAAGGACCTTACACTTTTTCCTTTCTTTTTCTATCGACATGATAACGCATCATCATCTACAGCTCTTAGTTACATCATCTACAGCTCTTAGTTTGGTCTAAAATTTTCTGGAATAACGATGGCTTGAGCAGACAGTGGTTTGGTGTGACTTCTATACTGACATTGACCTGACACTGCCGTTTAAAGAATTCCAATCACATTAACAAATACTATTTTCTCAAAAAATATTTTAGTTGCTCATTCTATTACCAAATAACGGCACACAGGTGCCCGTACACTTAAATTTTATTGAAAGCAGTAATCATTTATCGCACCATTAGTTCCAAATGTGCGAAGCCTCAAGTTGAGAGTTGTATTTATACACATTTTCTTCAAATGGATATTTTAAAACGAATACCCATTTAAGTCATGCCAGATTTTTATAGATATACAAGGGACCATTTAAATCGCAGATATAATACAGTACATTAATATTCATTGAGGTTTGAGGGTTGTCAAACGAGAAGTTGTCGTCAGTTGAGTGCAAGTTAGTTGGTTTAATTTATTTTTTACAACTTATAAGCTAGTGCTAGACTGCAGTCCCGCCTGATGGAAAGCAGTGACGCATTCGAGGATGGTAAAGCACACTAGCCTATTAAAAGCCTATTCACTCTAGTCTTGAAGACACCCACATTATAACTGGGAGGGAAAACCGACACAGAAAAAAAATGTTGTTGAGTTTATGGCTACTACTGGGTAGACGGCTTCCTTTAGCTATTGTTAAGTCGTTGTTAAATAAATTATTTGATGTTTCTATTATTTTTAGAGTTTGGGTAGTCTACTTAGTCCGTCAAATTGTATCATTGCAATTTTTTATTTTAATTAATATTATCAAAAATGGATAATTGAAGTTGTATGTATATACTAGTATTGTATTTGATATGTAACCACCAATAAACACGAATAAGATGTACAATTAAAAAATAACCGAGAGATAAATACTTCTAGTTTCTCATTTTACAGTAATTGACTCATAAGGGTTTTTAGAAATATTTATTTCCCGGAACCTTACGTCATTCCAACAATACTAGTGTACTCCAGTTGTTTGCTTTGTCTTGTTCGTAAATTTCAGCATGAAACTGTCCCAGCTTTAGCTACCTGTGAACATAGGCTAGGAGCATACGGCCGTTCTAAATGTTGCAATAACTGAGGGGTCAAAGTCAAAGTCAAAATATTTCTATTATGTATAGGCCTCACGGAGGCACTGAGTCGTAACGCGGCCGCTACTGAGAAGATCCGGCAAGAATCTCATTGGGTTCGTCTTTTTTGTCATATTTTTTTAAAAGCCAGGTTATTTAATTTGATTTTGATTAGATTTGTTATATAATGTTACAAATTGTAAGACTTTAGATAATTATAAGCTTGCATGAGTTAGGCAGTTCAAGCCCACGCAGCTTTATCTTCCAGGTAATCCAAGATTTTATAATTAGCCTTTTTTGACAATCGGCTTTTTATCAAAAGTTTAAATTTATTCAGTGGAAGATCTCGGATATCATGTGGCAGTTTGTTATAAGAGCGTATACTTTGGCCCCTAAACGATTTGCCTGTTCTGTGGAGACGTGTGGAATGTAAAACTAAATTGTCTTCGCGATACTGAACAAATTAGATTCAGGTTGTCTTTTGACTTTTTGACTTTTGATTGTAGAAGGACTGGAGGGAGAAAAAATCATATGACTCATCACACAAACGTCACACACATACAAAATACATACGTATTTGTATTTACTGATGATTATCACCCTTATGTCTTATGTAGTACAGACCAATCTCCTTGGCATTGATTGATTATTTTATTGCTTAAGCTGACATGATTTATTGTAGGTCGATGTCCTTTACACAATATCACGTTATCTACCGAAAAGGATAAATGAGTGTAAGGTGCAGACTCATTAGCCGCAGGGGTAAGTTAAGGGTGGGGGGTAACATTGTAACTGTGAACTGGCAGACAGTGCTGTTATATTTCATATGTTTTACATAGAAATAAAGATACAATAAAGTTACTGAAATATATAGTAGTTATGCTCATTTAAATTAAACTATGGAACATTTATAAATAGTAACGTTCATAAAAATTTAAAATAAAAAAAGGTTTTTTTATATGACATCGGGCTCAATCTAGTTTTTGGCTACCTTGGTGATTATCTTGTGATTATGAAGATGGTAAAAATGTTTTCGTTTGTCATCAATTGACAGGACAGATGTCGGTGACAACGCCGGGCCGGTGTCGTATCGTCCAATGAAGAATCGCTTTATGTCCTTAGTCAACACTTGGCTATTTTATATGTTGCTTCTACTATACATTTATGTATGGAACTTCTCTTAGTTGGGTGTATTTAATGTCCGTAGAGTAGAGAGGGTGATTCGAGATACAGGCTATAGTAGGACCAATTTAATAGATCAAACTTGAAACTTCATCAAAATTTAACAACGTAATCTTGCTTATACTAGACAAAAGAAACAGACAAAACCAGCAAACTGATAGATGTCAAGTGTGATCTATAAAATTAGCCCTCAATTTGTGCTATAATGATGATAATATCAAATATTTACCATTGTGTACATATTCATGTTATATAGAGCAAAAATATTTTTTACTATAAAACTGATTGAATATGTAAATGTTCGAATTATCCGTAAAACTGTGAAAGCATAAACTAATATTGAATTAGACGATATTCACAGTTTCAATTCATCACGTCAGTCATTTAAGTTTTTTCTGTTAGTACAGGAATTTCAAATTATTAAACTATCAGACCCAATATTACATTACCAAATGTAAACATCGTCCAAAAAGTTGACAAAGCGGTCTGAATAATACCTAGACTAACAGAATGGTACATAATTCTTCGCTCTCAGTACAAATAAAACCCACTAGCTATTCATAGTGTGACCTGGCTTTGTGCCAGTCAGTTGTTAATAAAGAATTATTATATAACTTTACTGTTCTGAGATTATTATAGTCTGCTGGTTTTAAGCAAGAATATTTTGAACTTACTGGCTAAACTAAAACTAGTTGGCCTCTTTTTTTGTAACTTAGTGACAAGATGTGGATGCTCACCTGGTGATAAGCGAAACGCTCACTCATAGACTCGCTTGAGATATTGAGCACAATAATTTATCCAGCAGTATTCTTCACAACGAAACACAGCAACGTTTATTTTACATAGTGAAATTCTTAACGTTAAAATGTGCAATGATTCTATGATGGTGTTAACTTGCACAATACGTTAGCACGTAACAAATTCAAATGACTAAGTTAATTAATTTGTATAAGTGGAATACATTACTGAATAATTTTAACATAACAGTCCTATTCGATATTAGAATTAGGGATCGGTGTCGCGACAAAGAAATAAAATATGAAATAATATGTAGGTACTTACTGTATTAGAACAATGAGTCGGTACTCCAAAGGTACTGCATTGGACTTCTATGGGTCAATGATTTACGATAATTTATACATATATACACATAAAGTACCTTGTCCTGACTGACTGACTGATTCATTAACGCACAGGCCAAACCGCTGGACCTAGAAAGCTGAAATTTGGACAGTAGGTAGGTTCTTCCTATAAATGATGAAAAAAGAAAGGGTTTTCGAAAATTCCACTCTTTAAGGGGTAAAATGGGGTGTTGTCATTTGTATGAACCTTTTTATTTTATGGTTCGAATGACTTAAAACTAAATAAAAATATTCTCTAAATAAAACAAATAAATACGTGTTTCGTGAATTTTCAAAAACAGTCTTTAGGGGTACGCTAGGTTGGTAAACTTTTGTATGGAAAATAAAAATAGTAGCGGGCGTAGCCGCAGGGAATTGCTACTACTTCTATAGAACGTTAACGTTTAATTGTAGTTAAACCACCAATATTTTACGTTAATAAAACAGTTGCGCTATTTGTTTTCACTATAAAGAGCCGTCTTGAAGTAAAATGCACGATGACTGCCAACCAACGAAAACTAACACCTCATCCTCCATCGTCAGTATGTATTTATTATTTTAACCTATTGATAAATTATGAGTCACGAACGACGAACACAACAACGAAATTAAATCTTTAAAGTATTTTGTGCAAGAGACCTCGCTAAAATAAATATCATCTGTCTCGAAGCACTGTCGCAGACCACGGTCTGGGACCAATAAACTACGAAGATACATTTCGCGACGACAGTCTGTCTTATCAAAATTTTACATTCGTAATAAACCAACGGGGGAATTGAATTTTTCTTCTCAACAAAACATGTTATAATTCAATGTTATAAAAGTATATTTATTTGCCTTGTAATAAACGTGCAATGTTTACGTTTTGACTCCAGATATTATGCAAACTCCTTTATCAAAAAAATGGCATTAAAGAGCATAAAAGCAATAACACCTACGCTTTTTTTTTAGAATTCACAATCATGGCTTGTCTTCATTTCATTTCGTTTCGTGAGAAACGTAATTCGTGTATTGTAGAATAATATTACCAAAATATATATACCACAAAATTGATAATCCTTTTATTTCTTTTTGTTTTTGCAGGGGAAAACATCAAAAGGTCCCCGGGAACTGTGGGGCTCATCAGGGGTGGCACCAAGATCCCCTCAGTGCCTTTTTGAGCTCACCGCCGGGGAGCGCATTATAGCCCCCCGGAAAGCAGACACAATGCTCACGGGGACAGGGGTCGCAACCCCGAGGCCGCCGCCGTCCTCATAGGACTCACTGCCGTACTCCGGGCCCACACCCCGAACGTCCACTGATTTCGAAGGAAAATTGCTTCTCCTGCAACAACCCTATTATCTTACAGACTAAAAAAATACGCTTAAATGTAAATAAAACCCATTCAGTAGTTTCCATGTGACTCTTCCAACAGTGAACGGTAAAAAATTTAAACAAGTTTAAATTTAAAAAAGCACAAAAAGACCGATTTTGAACAAACAAAATGGGCTTAAATTACAATATACATACATAAAACGTATAGACATGTGCTATCGCAGACACGAACGGTGTACCAGTTTTCAATCAAAATCGTTTGAACGACGTTACGTGCGCTTACGTCGCCCGCACGTGTTTTGGGCCGGAACGTCCAAGCGATTGTCGTCCTAAAGGTGGTACACCGTTCGTAACCGCGAGATTACATTGTAACTCGTCTCGTTAAGACCTTTCATTTGATACTCATGTTGATGTTTTTCGAAGTAAAAAAAAATACAAAATTACTGACGGCTAGTTTTTCGTAATACTTTGCCTATGTTACTCCCACCACTAAAATAAATCTAACCACATGTTATAAGTCACAGTCCATCAAGCCGTTTAGGCTCACATACATACTCTCGAAAATCATCACCATCTTCCTGAGGCAATCGGAAAAAAAAATACTGTGCTAGCATCTACTTACACAAACCGATAACAATGTTGAATTTTATTAAAATCCGCTGTAAGTTTTCTTACAGTGTAGATTTTTCCATATTTTAATTATTTTTCAAAGACCAATAGACATTCATTCATTCATCCTGCTCCTTTCAAAAAACTTCGTTTTTCAATATCGCAATACCTTTCTGAATATGTAAATGCTATAGAAAGACCAAAATATCCAGTAATTGGGTCACACAGAAAGCAACACGAGACGGGAGGTAACTTAATTACATTGAAGTCCTAAATAAACCATAAACCTGAACTTTTGTTCCCTATTCTACCTCTAAAAATACATACCGGTAACTCAGCACCACCAATATTGTACGCCCGCGTTAAATTATAAATCATGGGGTTTAATTATAAATCATCTTCCACAAATGTCTTATAAAATTTGCAGTAGTTAAGGTATTGCGGCATCGCTAGCTAAGAATTAAAGCAACACAACTGGGGTCTTTCTAGGTAACAGAAGATCGCTTCCAAGAAACGCCGTCTTCAATTGTTTTCAACCGACTTCAAAAAAGGAGGTTATCAATTCGTCTGTATATATTTATTACTTTTTTTTTTTAATTCACGAAACTAGCAAGACGTTCATCTGATGGTATAACACGCCTGCCTCAAGAGCTGCATTGCACAGCTGCCGCTTGTAACACGACACATTAGTTATTAAGTCTCTTCATCATCATCATCATCATCATCACCAGCCGGCTCATCTTTGGAACGCCACGATGAACGACAATTGGCAATTTGCATCCACCGGTTACCAGACACGACTACACTGCATCTTACAGTTTGTGGTCGCAACTCTAGGACCTTTCTTCCTTATCGGTTGTCGGTTCTTCGAGCGATGTGACGTGACCATTGCCACTTCAACTTGCAGATTCTTAAATCTCTTGTGTCTGGTTATTTCACCAGCTTCAGTGCCCTTCACACCAGGACATAGCAATGTTTACACACTGCTGCTTGGCGGCATAATATATCTGAGACTACGGAACCTACCTGGACGGTTCCTTGCACAAGAAAGTATTAGGCATCACCGGCTTTAGTTTTCCGCGGAGTATTTTTTTATCTTACCAGTGTTCTATCTGCAGTCGCTAATTTAAATAAGTATTTGATGAGTTATTAATTATAGGTAAGTCCCGAAATTCCTTCTTTCGTACGTTCTTGTAGCCTCCGTGACGCAGTGGGAAACTTCTTGGTTTGCAAACCGGAGGTCACGGGTTTTATCCCGCGGGGAGCAACAATGTATAATTTTTCTCTACTGGTTAGGACAATGCAGGCCGATCACCTGATTGTCTATAAAGGAAAATGATGACGGGCTTGTAAAAAGTCGGTCGGTCCTGCGCCAGACCAAGAGAGAAGTGCATTTGTGTCTACATAAGAAATTGTGCACTACAATATCTCCCGCGTAGATGGCTGATCATGCGAAAAGATTGGCCGCTGTGGTCGTATCGGCTAACTACTCGTCGAGACCTACCCTACGAGCCCAAATTCGGCGTTTATTGGTGCAGAGATCCCGTGACCACATTCCTGCTCCATCGTCAATATCTTCCGCGTAGATGGCTGATCTTGTGAAAGATTACTATCTTTATCTTTACTTATAGGCTTATAGGTAACATTCTGTAAGTTGATTTTAATGGATCAAAAATCATTAAAACCAACACTTTTTTACATTCTTTGGTTACTACGAATATTTTGCATTCGTACGAGTATATTGTATTCGAATATTGTTCAAACCATAAGCCTAAACGCTCGCTGTGGAATTAGCTACAAAAACTTAACTAACAAAATAAACTAACAATCTTAGACTAAGCCATAATATAATAACACGTGGAACTACGGTACAATTACATCGTTGGATTAATTACGGTACTTATAAAGTAACAATGCGGTCGCAATAAAAACCTTTTGAACGAGCGGCCAACCAGTTAATTAGGTACTACGTCACTAACAGGTATGAAAGATAAAAGGCTTTTTGCCATATCAACAAAAACATTATACAGAATTGTTACTGAAAATGCAAAATACCACTTGAGGGCCGGCGTTTTTACGCGCTCGCGTCATGTAAGCGCCTATTTTTTTCGCTGCGCCGTTTACGCGTCGGGATATCATGTTTCAAACCACTTACGAGCGTTATATAATCTGAACCACTTATCCGAATCGCATTCTGTAAACTGAGTTCTAATGAGAAGAGTATTAGCTATGAAGTATATCCTTTTTTTGAGTTATAAATATTGTTTTTTTAAAGAAAAAGTCCGAAGTGCACGGATTTTCGGCAATGTTGATTTTACCTATTTTTGATCTCGATTTTGAGGGTAGAATATTGATCCAGGCACTAAGAAAGATCCATTCTTTGCATACAAACTCCTTTTCACACAAGTTTTAAACAAAAATCTACCAAAAAATCGAAAAATATGTTTTTTTTTTCTACGGACGTTATGACGCGGTATGACGTCATAGCATGCAAAAATTCCGACAACTATATTGGATTTTATGACTTTATCTTCGAGTTATTATCATTATGATGTAATTACGATGTATTTACAACAGTTACATTACAAATAATATCGAAAATAAACCAAAAGTCAACAAACAAACAAATAATCACCCAGGTCAGATTTCATTTCGAAAATATCCAATATTTTGATAAAATACGGACTAACTAACGTCTACACTGCTTTATTATGACGTTATAACATTAAACACAACTAAATAATATCACTTCACCTGAAAATAATACAATATTTACATTAAAAATAAACATTCCGTAACCGCCAAAATAAACATTCAGTGACAGCTACCGCCCACTTTTGCTAACTGAAGTTGTCAATGAAAAAGTCAAAACGGCAACTGAATGACGATTTTAATAAAGAGCATATGACACTAAAGAAACCATAAAGCATAGGGTTCCCATACAAAAAATGAAAATCTACCACAAAAAACACGGTGTGTATCGGGGCTTACCTCCTTGGTGCAATATGCACCACCGGCCCCTGAGGGAGGTGCGTATTTTCGTTTATAATGGTATAATATGCACCACCGGACCTCAAGAGGTGCAAAACAGCAAAAGAAAAAACGGTAGGAGGTAGCTAACAAAGTTTTTACCTACTTAATATATGCAAATGATTGAATGCAATCACACCTGATGAAAAGCCGTAAGGCAATCGGAGATGGCACACTAGCTTATTTCAAGCCTGAAGCAATAGGAGATAGTAAAGCACCTTAGCTTATTTAAGCCTATTCAATCTAGCCTTGAAGTCAAAGATAATCCTAAAAGAAAAATCCTATAAAGATAATCTTAATCTATTGGTAAGCATACTTATGAAACCTACCTACCTACCTACTTATAATCTACTTGAATATCTTGTTCAAGTTTATTTAAAGTTAAACAAACATTTCATATTACCGATATTTGGCGTTGTACGGAATTTAATAATCGGATATCTAGCTATGAACTATTACGGGAAACTCCATAATTATTCTAGAATTAATGAACAGCGCAACTAAGTACTGGGACAACTCAAACATAAGTTGTAACTTTCTTAGCTGCTTGCTTGATACTTTGTAACTTGCTTCTCCATCTGTACAATCCGTATAGCACACAATTTAACTTTAAATTTTGTTCAGAATTGACAGCTGGATCGAGTTAAACAATTTTTGTAAACATTAAATCCAACAATTAAGCTAATAAAGACAACTAGCTCTTAGATCAAAATCAATAAAATTAATTACTTATATTAAATACGTACTTAAGAGAGCTGAGGCAAATATTGTTTAAATGTGTTGCAAATGCCAATAGAAAGCCGCAGTGCACTGCCGCTCGTCACCCGAATAATTAGTTATTAACAATGCCGCACTTACAAACGTCAATTAAAGTTAATTATCATTAATTCAATTATTAGTCTAAATATTTTGACATACAAAATAAATGAATACTGGATACTCTGTTAGTAGAGGTACCGTTCGAGATTCGCTCGTTCTTAATAATGGAACATAAGCTTAAATGGCTTCGAGAGTCGAAATAAGTTATAAAGTATAATTAAAAAGCCAGACTGCGAAAAAAAAGGACTTAAATTTAATTATACATACATAATACATATTATACACATGTATAAATATTTTAACTCGTCTCGCTAAGACCTTTCATTCGATACCCTTATTGATGTTTTTGGAAGTAAAAAAAAACACACATAATGGCGACTGAAGGTCGCCATATTAACTTTTTTGAAAAAATATATAGCCTATGTCACTTCCACAACTGAGACGAATATGAAGACATATTATGTGTCAAAATCCATCAATTTTTTTAGGCTGTAGGCCGTGCCAAAGAAACAGTCATACATACATACATACTCTCGAAAAACATGACCCTTCTTCTGGGGCAGTCGTGCAATAATGATTTAATAAGAATCAAATCAATACCGCCGGAATACTCATATTCTTTCTCTCCTCTATTCTATTCTTTATAACCCTAAGTCACCCTCCTACTTAAAGCGCTTTGCATTTGTTACTTCCCAGCACCATACTCTCCGCTCTTCATGTGAACTAAGACTCCTGCTCATACTTCTCATGCATACACAAAGTCTTTTACTGTGCTAGCGGGAAGACTTTGGAACTCACTACCGCAACATATAAGACGAGCTCAGAGTCTAGTATCCTTTAAAACTCAAGTTACATCGTACTATCTCTCCCTTCAGTAATGGTTTATAGCTATTGATCTTCTCTCACTTTCTTGGTAATAGATATGTATTAGTCTATCATAATATATGTATTATAATATGTAGTTTATTGTTTTTTATATATATTTTTTTTAATCCACTTAATTTATTTATATAATTGCACCTGCCCTTAAGAATGCTCTATCTTGTACCCCAAGGTTGACTGGAAGAGATCGCTTTAGCGATAAGTCCGCCTTGTTGTTCACTGTTTTTAATTGTTTTAATTTCAAATGTATCTTTCTTTTGTGTGCAATAAAGAGTATTTGTATTGTATTGTATTGTATCAATGCTAATTGAAGTTTGTTAGAAGGGTAGTAAGTGTATGAACTTTAAGCTGGTAATATCAGAAGCTACACCCTTCACACGAGAACAAAACAATGATTACAATTTGTTGCTTGGCTGCAGTATATCTGACACTGCGGTGGTACCTACCTTGACATTTCCTTGCATAAAGAGGACTAATCATCTGGTAAGGTAGTGAGTATTTATATAGTAAGGTTAAAAAAAATCTGTTATAGAGCGTCCAACCGTTTATTTTCTTTTTGACAGCACCAATAGAACGTAACTACGTCATGTTACGCAAAAGTTCACTTCACTTTAAGTGAACTTTTAAGAGTGAACTTTTGTAACATGACGCAGTTACGTTCTATTGGTGCTGTCAAAAAGAAAATAAACGGTTGGACGCTCTATAGTTCATGTCACCGCGGCCGTAGTATTGCTTTATTTGCAACATTTTATAAACACATTCAAGGAATTTAACGCAAACACTGGCTTGGAATTAAAATTACAGATGGCAATTGACCCAAGCATTGGGTTGGCAGGCGCACGCGAATAGCAAACACGATAAATGCAAAAAAGAAAAATATTTTAAGGTATTGAAGTAAAATGTACTAACGTAGTAAAGAAATTGGAGCAAGTAGATTAAGTATTTCAAACAAGCTTCGAAATTTAGGCACACTTATTATGTTAGTCTGTCTAAAATAGACTGATATTATTTGATAACATTGCAACTCAGTCTGATTACCGAAACATCAAAGATGTTTGAAATAATCTAGTTGCAATGACTTATCTAGTAGATACGTTATTATGTACCTGCATAGGTACCACACGTTTCTCATGCACGACAAAACGACTTAGTATTGCTTAAGTTAATGTTGTATTTTATTTACGCGAATATCACACATTGAAATCAAACTACTTTATACATATTATGTTGGCACATATTAAGTTGGTACATATATAATACAGCTGATTAACAATTAAGCTATGTATGTAATTTAAGATCGTCGAATCGCAAAGGTATAAAGGTAACCCAACCCATGATTACCCAAAACTTGCTGAGGACCGGTTATTTAAACAATCCTAAAGCATTTCACAAACTACCCTGTCCCTTCTCTTGGAATGTGTTTAATTTGTTAATTGTTAATTAATTTAACCTTACACCCCACAAAATGTATGTAGGTGATTCAGATAACAATAAACCAGATTCAGATAACAATAAACCTTATTCAGACAATTAACTGAGTTATTTAATATTAGTAGACTGTCTAGAGTACCTACCTACTCAGAAGATCTAAGGTTATTAGTTTAGTAGTAGAGTGGGATACGGTGTGTCGAAGTACTAACTTTCAACTGACGAGTTACTGAATTATTAAAGGTGATAAGACAAAAAAATTGGCTCCAAGATCTATTAGAAAAATATCAGAAAGAGAGAGAGAAATGGGTGTTGATGAAAGGTGTGGCATAGTCGGAATGCTCATCACAATTAGTGCAAAATTTTTATTCACGGCCTTCCTATTAATAAACAAAAACTATACCTACCATTACTATTATGTATGGTATTTCTTGTTATCAATAATTATAACAGTAAATACAAAGAATATAAATAAATATACCTTAGAATATATGGCATATTATTTCTTGAAGTCGTATTACCACTCTCATCTTAAAAATAAATATAATAAGGTATTAAGTTATCCCCATTAGACGCTATAAAGGGATTAAGTCTAGACAAAACAAAAACACATTGAACAAAGGGTTGAAATTTTTTTTTTTTTTTTTTTACTCCCTATAAGCCAGTGCTTGACTGCAGTCCCACCTGATGGAAAGCGGCGACGCAATCTAGGATGGTAAAGCACACTGGCTTATTAAAAGCCTATTCACTCTAGCTTTGAAGACACCCAGGTTATAATCGGGCGGAAAAACTGACGCAGGCAAACTGTTCCAGTCCTTAGCTGTCCTTATTATGAATGACGATGCAAATCGCTTAGTTCGGACTGAAGGCACGTTTACCACATAAGGGTGTGTGCGCGCCGTGCGTCTCGTTGTCCGATGATGGAAGGGGGATGGTGGAATCAAGTCATGTAATTCCTGCGCACACTCTCCAAAATGCATCCTGTAGAATACCGAGAGGCTGGCTACTCTGCGCCTGTGCTCCAGGCTTTGTAAATTGGTCTCTACTAACCCAGAGTTACCAATAAGCCTCTTAGCGCGCCTCTCCATTGAGTCCAAAGCTGAAAGATGGCATTTCACAGCACCAGCCCATATGTGACTACAGTACTCCACACACGATCGGACTTGCGCTTTATATAACATCAAAAGCTGCTCCGGTGTGAAGTACCGATGGACCTTTGCAAGGACACCTAGCTTCCTTGCAGCTACCTTGGCCTTGGACTCAATGAACCGCCCAAAGTTGAGGTTTGAGGAAATTTCAACTCCCAACAACTGAAGCCGGTCGGTGTATTCCAAGGATACATTCTGAAAAGTAGGAGCCGAGGTGAAAGGACTCCGTTTGGCGGTGAAAAGACACGCTTGTGTTTTAGCGGCGTTGAATCGCACAAGGTTGGCATCACCCCATTCGGAGACCGCCTGAAGTGTGCGATTAGCACGCTCTACCATCGCTACTCTTTCGGACTGGATCACATCCTTACTGGCCCGAGCACTCGGCATGTAGCTCTCCACAACAGTGCTGTCATCTGCATACCCATAGATACCGGGCATTAACAGGTCATTGATATGCAGCAAGAAGAGGGTTGCGGAGAGAACGGACCCCTGAGGAACTCCGGCATTAGTCGTCATCGACTCCGATGAACAACCGTCGACAACAACTCGAAGAGACCGATCACTCAGGAAGTCCTTTATCCAGCCGATCAGACCAGGGGATATCCCGTATGCTGGAAGCTTGCTCAAAAGGCTAGCGTGCCAAACCCTATCGAAGGCCTTCGAGACGTCCAGGGAAACGGCTAGCGATTCCCCATTCTTCTCGAGGGCCTCGCCCCATAAATGGGTGGCATACACTAGAAGGTCCCCAGTCGACCGATTTCGGCGAAACCCGTACTGCCGGTCGTTGAGGAGATCATTCTGTTCTAGGTATGCCATGAGGCGGGAGTTCAATATACGCTCCATAATCTTACAGAGTATGGAGGTTATTGAAATCGGCCGATAGTTCGATGGATCGGCACGGCTGCCCTTTTTGGGCACGGGTTGCACATTAGCAAGCTTCCAGGATTCGGGCACGATTCCAGTTCTAAATGAGAGGCGGTATAATCGTGTCAATACCGGAGCCAACTCGGGTGCACATGCCTTAAGTAAAATCGCAGGAATACCGTCTGGTCCACTAGCTTTATTCACATCTAGACGACACAGTGCTGTCATCACCTCCTTATTTGTAATGCGGACTTCGGTCATGGATGACCCGCAATGAGGCAGCTGTGGTGGAACAGCACTGCCAGTGTCTAGACGTGAATTGTGGGCAAAGAGAGATGCAAATAAACCTGCTTTCTCCCCTGCCGTGTGAGCCAGAGTCCCATCTGGTCTTACCAGCGGAGGCAGTGAAGGCCGACAGAAGTTCGTTTCGACTGATTTGGCTAAAGACCAGAAAGCTCTGCTGCCTGATGGCTGGGCTGAGAGCTTCGAGCCAATGTGGTTGATACGGTCGAAACGTGCCTTCTTCAATACCTTTTTATAGGACTTGGCGGCTTGGTTAAAGGCTCTCTTCTTGTGGCTAATATCCGGAGTTTTACGCTCTCGAGCTTCAACCCAGGAAAGGTACGCCGAATGCTTCCTCCGTTCAGCCTGAGCACATTCGGCGCTGAACCATGGGCGAGCTTTGCCACCGATGGGTACGTCGGTATAAGGGATGAAATAGTCCATCGCTTGACGCACCACATCAGTTATAGCATCCGCGCAACTCGACGGATCTTCGGAAGAGAAGCATACCTGCCGCCAGGGATAAGACGCAAAAAAATGCCGCATCTCATCCCAATCTGCTGACTTGTATCGCCACATTCGCCGTACACCGCGGGAATCGCAGTCAGGTGGGGAAAAGGTTGATACAGATTTAACCAGACAGTGGTCAGAGGTTCCCAATGGAGAACAAACCGTGACGTCGCACCTGTCTGGATCAGTAGTCAGCAGAAGGTCCAGGCAATTGGCCGTGTGTCCAACTACATCAGGTACCCGAGTCGCTTGCTTTACCAGCTGGGATAGGCCAAGCGACAATGCAAAGTTCCGCGCTTCTCTCCCAGCGTGGTCAGTCCTCTGGTATGGGAACAGCCAATCCTTGTGGCAGGCGTTAAAGTCCCCCAGAGCGACTAGCTGCGCATCAGGGTAGCTATGTAGGGCCACATCAGCGGCCTCACTCAGGTGGTTAAACAGTCGAGTCGTCTCCTGGTCACCGCTGTACGATGATGGCATATTCAGGCATGGCCATTTATTTTTATGCAGAAGATAAGCTTATGGATATAATGTTTTAAATAATATCATGCTTATCTACTACGAGCTGACCCGCGCAGCACCGCCAGAGCTTTTTTTTGTTTACAAATAAAATCTACAAAAAAAAAAGAACCACCTTCAAAATGTAACTAAAAAGCCTGAAGTAATTTCTCAAGATTAGTGGTTTTTACATCTACATGGTTGGACGTAAACTACAACATAATATATATATCTTTTCGTACCAATGTCGTCAGGTTAATAATTGATAACGAAACGAAAGTATTATTTGATATTTTAGGTGGAAGACAGAATTGTCATCTTTACTAATTTGTAATGGGTAGCACAAAGGTCTAGTGCCTTTATAAGAATAGGCGAAATAGGTGTTGCAAAGGCATTATATCGTGCTATTTCTTAGTAAATAAATCAGTGCAGTGTAGTAGTGAGTCGAATCGTGAGGATCCGAACGAGAGTCTGCGGTCAGAGTAGTAAGCGACCGGGGAGTGTTCAGAGCTAAGTTCTTTATTCTTTACTATACTAGAAAGTATTGTTTCTGATCCCGTGTCATATTAATGTAGTTCGGACGTGTGGGTATGAGTGTATTTCTATGTAGGTACTTGTGATGGTTGCTGTGAAATGTGAACATGCGTTCGTAGGTGGTGGAGTCTTACTGACTTGTGTAGCCTACGTTAGCTACTTACTAGCAGTTAGAAGGTCGTGATAGGAAGCTGGTTGGTCAGGGTTGGCTTTGTTAGAGATGCCTAGAGGCCCTAACAAGCTAGCTAGGCTAGTGTGTCACGTATCGGAGAGTTGAGGGACGGTGCTAGCACATCCTAGACATCCTAGGATGTCAGTGTCGTTCTGTTTGTGTTTCTTTATTCTTATTTTGTGTTATGCACTAAGTAGCAGATTATATTATGTTGGTTGGGGTCATGTATGTATATTATGTTGGTAATAACCAATTATGGCATTTAATAAATTTATTCGCAACACATTATGACTCAGCAGTCTACTAAAGTCAGTAAAGGCACAGCGATACCTCTGAAATAGGGTTCGTATTGACGAGACAAGCCTACTGAGTTTTTTTATCAGATTTTCCCAGTTGAGGCCTCGTTATGATCATGTTATACAGGTTTTACCTACTACAGACACCATCTCTATCATAATGTTAAATATGTATTGTGATTTTTGTATGATGATGAGAAACAATAAAGAATAAATATGAAATATGATGTGGTAGTTTATGAAAAAAAAATCGAAGGTTCTAATTTTACCATATTTGAAATTAACGATGTCATTTCAACTGATGTTTATGGTAAAGTTGACGTCATAATCGCGGTAAATCCAGCCTCATTTTCGCAACCTTTGATATAAACAGTATAAATTGCATTCATTAAGACTTGGAATAAAAAAAAACTTAAGCCATCAAATTTCTTTGTCCCCAGTCAGTCAGTCATTCCATTTAGGTTTGCGTAACTTAGGCGACCGCAGCCCCAATTACGACTTCGACAAAATGAACACCCCCTTCATGTACCCTGTGTAATCCCAGCATTGTTTTCCCGGGATACGTGAGCCAATCTCGTGATATATAAGCGAGAGCTTAGCGAGATGCTAAGCTCTCGATCAATGTTGATGAAGGAATTACGTATAAATCTGTATTAAGCAGATAAATGAGAATGTACTGTGGGAGTTCTCATTAGTCCGTTTGTCAAAGACAATAATGTGTAAAGAGGTGTTGGCGTAAAGCTCGTAGTGGTCTTAAAACTAATTTATGGAGACAAGAAGCTTAGTGAGATACTTTAGATAGGGTTTAGATAGAGTTGAGTCCTAAAAGTGTTACAACCATTTTAGCAGAAGGGTCTCCTAACTGCGTGTACGCAGTTATCACAGTGAAATTGGCGTTTCATTTCATAATCATTCCACATATTAGTATGTAGCGGGTTCCATAGCTGATTCTGACGTATATCATTGGTAGACACCAAAGCTGCGTGCTGCGTATTCCGAACACTTTAATGCGCACTCCGCCACATGTTTCGCTGCTAAGTCCACGGCACACTACGCTGGGAAGTCCACCGTTCTCGCTGCGTAGTCCGCGGTACACACCACCGCATACTTTGACGCCCACACAGCATAATATATTTACAGATGCGCGTAAGAATCCGCTCAACTAACAAATAACGCAAATCCGTATCTCTTAACGCTTTCATACGTCGTTTTAATATTTGAATTGTTGAGTTTCCGCTCCGCACCATGCATCTTGGCTCTTAATAATTAATTAAACACAATATCAACCACATTGCTACCAGACTATAGTAAATGCTTGTCACTGTGTCAATCTACTAAAGCTCTTTGCCTAAATAGTTAAGAGTGTTCAATGTACTAATCTGTACTTTGCCGTCATACATACTTATATACAACAACAATTTTAATTAAAATCTGGATTATCAACTTTCTAAGATGTAAGTACAAAAAAAGGAGGAGCGTAGTATATAATAATTGTAGATAACTTAATTTCTATAGGATAACGTAACCAATTAAAAGTTGCGAACAAAGCTAAAAGGGAACTTAACTAAAACATTCAGATTTAGGTCGCTTACAAATTGAGCGTATTTTCCTGTTATGTGGGCTTTACATGGTGATATCATGGTGATTTTGTGGTAAACGTGCCGTCAGTCTGGACAAAGCGATTTCTTACTTCATTTATGGATGTCTTCGTGTGTGGATTCTCCCAAGATATTATTTATTATTTTATTTATAACTAGCTGACCCACGCAGCTCCGCATGCGCTTTTAACTAAACTTTCAATAACAGACATTTGCATCGAATACGTAACCTCCTTTTTTATAGTCGGTAAAAAACTGGGACCCACTTTTTACTTGCTCTCCGAAGCACGGACCCGTTTAGTTCAAATGGCGTTAAACGGTCACCTATCTATTTTATGACCTTACCTAACGTTGCTTAACCCGATCGATTACAAAACCTTGATAACAACTCTCTATGAGTGTTCCCTTACTAATATTTATTATAATTATAAAGAAAAATTTATAAAATCGGACCAAGCTTATAACCAAGTACCCATTTTGAATTTAATCCCCTCTCCCAAAAGAACCGTGCTAGATTACGGGATAAAAAGTATCCTAGATCTCAAATCATGCCAAGTTTCATTTGAATCCATTCAGTAGTTTCGGCGTGATACAGACAGACAGACAGACAAAAATTTAAAAAATTACATTTTCGGCCTCAGTATCGGTTATAGAATTCCCTCTAAATATAATTTTCAAAATATCTTCAATGTACAGAATTGGACCTGTTACAGTTTTATTATAAGTATAGATAAGGACAGCTAAGGACTGGAACAGTTTACGGATTATATCGCGGTTTATTTTTGATTTTAATTTTAATTTATACGAAGTCTGTGAACATGTTCAGGATCGCACCCGCCATTATATTAGATTTGACAAACCACAAATCCTCGCAAAAGAACAGCGCTACCTACCAAGGATGATTCGTGAGGCTATTGAAATTAAAAAGCATTAAAATTTCAATAGAGAAGATGGCTGGGTGCTACCACCAGCTTGGGATCCCGTGATAAACATAGTCAAATACAAAGACAAGCATTCCACTGCAAGACCTCAAGATACTGTAAGCTCTTTCTGCGTAGATCGGACTAACAATAATAATTAGAAGACCTGAGGGTACCCTAAGACAACTATGACAAATGGACTGCTACCACCTCAGTCCGCCCGTGACCATGAATGCTGTAAAGTAATCGAAACGTCGGGAAATTAAAATCAAAAATAAACCGCGATTTAATCCGTAAAATTAGTTTCATTTCAATGTGTAATATTCGCGTAAATATCAGAAATCATTACTGGAACAGTTTGCCTGTGTCGGTTTTTCCGCCTGATTATAATATGTGTGTTAAGTCTACCATCTTCGATTGCGTTCCCTTTGCGATTATATATGCAGTAATAAAATATATATAAGTATGTATGTTAATATATGCGTGTCTTCCACGAGGGCACATGTATATTATGTATTCACTGGTATAAGTGTGAATGCGAAGAACATTTTGCTAGAATATGCGGTACACGCGTGTCCGGTTGTAAAGAAGGTGCAAAAACTAGTTTGTACAAGCGGATATTCGCCAAATCTGTAATCACCCTTAAGGCAGTCTGAAAGCACAAAAGCCTACGAAGTCAAAGCAAACATTCGTTAGAGTTCCGCTTGCCTCATCTTTGCTAGACGTGACCGGCGTCTAGATGGAGACTTGATGATACAGGCATAGAAATAGACACGTTCATATAATATGTACCTTAAAGCTCTACTCATAGAGTAGAGAGTTAGAAGTTTTTGAAATTTTCTTAATAAGGCTCAAAGGGAGTTATTCAAAAGAAATCCGTCTTATCACATGGAAAGATTTGAGAATGCGTAAAATAACGTGTTCAACACAAGGCTGATAATGCGCTAGAAGTTAAGGTTTTTACTATCTGATATTTTGTTCTTGGTTTTATTTCGTTGGTATAAGTACTGCTAAATGTACTGTACTGTAATTATTTATAAAATATCTTTCTTCGACCATTTTATATCACATCATAATGTGTTTTTTATGCAACACTTCAAATAAATGAATATTTTTATCGTTGAAATCTCATAATAGATCTTCTAAGTTAAACGAACAACAAAGCTAAAAAGCTTGCAATTTATTCACAATTTTCTATTGTAGAAAGGCTTATAAAATCTGCAGAACAATGTCCAATGTTTGTATATTTTTGCAATAAATAAATGAGTCACTTTTCGTCATCCACTTTTTTTTATCGCTCATATATTAAAATTGCATTTTGTAGAAAATGAATACAATATTATAACAGAATAGCATTTGAGCTTGAACAACTTGGGACTGCATCCATTGTTGCATATGAACAGTTGTAAGCCGTGTAGAGACTTGTTGCTCTATGGTAGGGATACCAGTCGTTATACTTTTTAAGGATTTTCATCATTTTATTGTTTTTTATTTCGCCTGTATATAAAAATACCGGTCAAGTGCGAGGCGGACTCGCGCACCGAGGGTTCCATACCATCTTTGGACGTATTAAAGTAATTTTACTATTCATGTAACACCTCAGATAGCAAAAAAACAAACCGCATGACTAAGTTTGTTTGACGAGGTTTTTTAGGATTACTAAAAAACTGTACTACTTAGATAGATCATTTTATTTTTCCTGTAAAATATAGATAGACATGCATTATCCATAATTATTTCAGATTTTTCCCTCCACAAACTTCGGAGATAAGGGGGGGGAACGGTATTTATTTTGACATTTTTGGTTATCAGCCAAAAACTACGTCACATAAGCCAAAATAAAAATCTGTTTTGATATGTGCAAATGAAGCCTTTTCATATGATACCCCACTCGATATAGTAGTCCCACTTTAAAATTTTGATGACCTATTTCGACCCCCATTGTAAAAAAAGTAAAAGAAAAAATATATTTTTTTTTATTTGCGATGAGGTTGGGTAAGTAAGATCTAAAACTATTCCAAGTTTCAAATCGATAGCATCAGTGGTTCCTGAAATATATAGGTGTGACAGACAGACAGACAGACGAAGTCAGACCATAAGGGTTCCTTTTTTACCTTTTAGGTATGGAACCCTAAAAATTACGGGGGCCTCGTGGGCGCCGGTAGTTAAAAAGGGTCGATAAACATTTTTTTTATATAAATTTATACAATACAATACAAATACAAATACTCTTTATTGCACACAAAAGAACCGCCTCAGTGATCGGGCTGGATATTTTAACACTTCAGGGATGATCTACATATGGTCATCTGGCAACTAAACAATTGATACTGATACTTACATTACAATACTATTTTTAAAACCTGGCCACAGGGTGAGAATCGAACCCAAGAACTATTTTAATTTAGATGTAAATGCATCCCGTTTTTTACTTCATGGAATTTGGTAATACTACTTTCTTTGTAGTGCAAAATACAATGTAGCTGGTTACACAGTGTTGTATTTGAAACTATTCAAAAGATTTTTAGCTCTCACTATTTTATCAGTCAGTGAAGCGGGTACTATTTTATTTACAGCAACATACAATAAAAAATGTCTACAGTGTAACTCCTTTTCATAAACATTTTTATTTTCAAATTATTATATAGGGTAAGTCCGGGGGAGATGGCCGTAGTTTTTATGAGGCGCTCTAAAAATCAAACCAGGCGTATTTTTTCTCATTTTTTTATTTTAAATCAGTCTTTAATCATTTAAACATAAAAAAACACAAAGTAATCAACAAATTCTCTTCTAAATAATTTATAAAAAAAAACATAACTATAACTCTCGTTTGGCCATCTCTCCCGAGATATCCGGGTGAGATGGCCATAGTAGTAGGGGGATGATGGCCAGTACTTTACTTGACTCTTTTTCTATACCTATGTCTACTTCTCTTCTCTTTTCTTCCGCTGCCCACACTTTGAGCACATATAGTCAAAATCAGTACAGTTTTTATGAACCCATAATGAACAAATCACACAGTCCTCTATGAGTTGGGTAGTGTAATAATTTTCCCAGCATCCAGCACACTTGTCTTCTTCATTTTCTTTTTCAATGTCTGAATCGCTGCTGACTGAACTGCTATTATTTTGTAGACGTTCGGCATCTGCAACAAAATAGTGAAAGGTTAAATTAAAAATCCAGAATTAAAAATAATAATATGGCCATCTTCACCGGACTGCATGTGGCCATCTCTCCTAAATTGACCGGGAGAGATGGCCATGTCAATAAAAATATGGACGAGTAGGAATTGGTTACAATTTTGAGGTTAGAATACAACACAACGATCATATCAAACATAATAAAACATAAAAAGCACAAGATTCCATTGAATTTTTTTCACCACGAGGTAAGATGTAGACCCATTGAAAAAATTTTGTACTTTTGAAAACAAATAAACTGTTATTACTTACTTTTTGATTTAATTTCACTATCACTTTCCGCGTGCCGCAGGTGACCTCCACTAAAAGGATCGAACTGAGTGTAAGCCTGGGCCATATAGCCATTAGTTTCGAAAATATTTGAACTGGCCATCTCTCCCGTACGGCCATCTCCCCCGGACTTACCCTAATAATAATAATAATATCTTGGGACAATCCACACACGGTCATCCGATCCCAAACTAGGCAGAGCCTGTACTATGGAAACCAGACAACTGATACTAATACTTATATACTTTTTTTTTGTAAATACATACATAGATAAACAACACCCAGACACTTGGCGGGAATCGAACCCACGACCCATCGGTTAGCAGGCAGGGTGTCTGACCACTAGACCAACGGGCCCGTCATCAATAGGCATGATGACTGTAACATAATACCAATAAATCTGTGGTTTTAAATATTAGAACAGATTGCACTGATTCCAAAAATGCATCTCATTTTCATAATAATAGAGAGATTTTCGTGATATTTAAGCAAATAAATTACTCAAATACAGCTAATCGCCATTTTGTAATAAACGCTGCTCAGAGTGAATGACGTCAATCCTGTGTAAATAAACAACTGTCAAACTGTCATCTCAACTTTTTCTTTAGACAATGATTCACTTTTAACTTTTATACCTAGACAGATGTTTATTTACACCGCCCGCCGTAGTGACGTCACAACATGGCGCCATGCACCGGCCATCGTTTTGGAACGAAATTCAAACTCTGTTTTAAAAATTGAAAATATTGCCATTAATTGTAAACTTAATACAAAAATATGATTATTTTCGGCTATAGTAGACCCGTAAGTACATTATAGAGTATTTTTTCAAAATTAGTCATCATGCCTATTAAACGCTTACTGCATATGTGTATGCAAAAAGATTACCTGCAGGACATTATTTAGATATTAAAGTATGCTACCTGTATGCACCTTTCAATTTTAAATAAATAAATATGTAGGTAGAAGAAAACAAAAATATATTTTTAACCGAGTTCAAAAAAGGAGGAGGTTCTTAATTCGTCATGTATGTATTTTTTTTTTAATGTAAGTTCACTTATAATTCCGACAAATATGTACCGATTTGAATGATTCATTTTTGTACCTAATCTACGTTCCATCAAATTGGTTCCATAAAAAAAAAAATTAAATCGTTTTTTATACAATATTCGAATTCCTAACTATCTAACTTAACTATATTACTTATGCATATCTCTATTGATAACAAACATGTTATATATCAAACACCATTTCCTTTATCAATCATGTGTAAGGGACATATGTGTATGCAGTAAGCGTTTAATTGATTTATCTGGGGCCTAGTTTTCACTGATGTAAATCACACATACACATGCACGCACACACGTACACACACACACACACATACACACCACACAGTCAGACGCACACACAACTTTACACACCTTCCATTTATTTTATTATGTTAACAAATCGCAGCATTCAGACTTGAGTAAGTAATTATAAAAATAAATAATTATATGACGTAGCATTGCACATTTTATGAACATTAAAATCAATTTAGTAGTTTGCGAATGGGGATCCAACTTTTATTCTTCGCAGTATCAAACTACATATCTTTATTCCTTAGCTTTTGTGCTAACTGCGGGTATAAACTTTGTTATTTCAAGCTGGAAATGTTTAACTTCATAAATTTAAAGAGATTTCAGTAACCCCAGGTATGCAAACAGTGTCTGCCCTAAAATAAATCAAATTCAAAATATTATGATACGTAAACCAAAATTTTATTTTTTTGCGACGACCGCGTATATTTTTTTTTGAGATTATTATGTAAATACATTTAATCTAAAAAAAATGACCATAGTGTGTTTAACATGGACTTAATTATTCTTATACTACCGACCCACTGCAGATTACATTATTAATTCTCTCTACTCGGAAAAAAATCTGTAAAACATGAAGAAAATTGCATCAAAATATCATTGTTTAGTTCATGAAAAATATGCATACAGACGCTGATAGTGATTTTACTTACACTATTTATAGATGTTTGTAGCCTCTGTGGCACAATAGGATACCACTTAATTAGCAAACCGGAGATTGCGGGTTCAAACCCGCGGAGAGAATCAACTTTGTGTCGTTGTTCCTTACTAGCTAGGACAATGCAGGCCGATCACCTGATGTAAAGTAAGAATGATTCATGCATCGGATGGGCATGTAAAAATTCAGTCCTGCACCTGACCTGTTTTCCGTCCCATCGGATTGTGAGAGGTAAAGGAAGAGAGAGTGCACTTGTGCACTATAATATCTCCCGCGTAGATGGCTGATCCCGTGAAAGATTACCTGCAGGACATTATTTAGATATTAAAGTATGCTACCTGTATGCACCTTTCAATTTTAAATAAATAAATATGTAGGTAGAAGAAAACAAAAATATATTTTTAACCGAGTTCAAAAAAGGAGGAGGTTCTTAATTCGTCATGTATGTATTTTTTTTTTAATGTAAGTTCACTTATAATTCCGACAAATATGTACCGATTTGAATGATTCATTTTTGTACCTAATCTACGTTCCATCAAATTGGTTCCATAAAAAAAAAAATTAAATCGTTTTTTATACAATATTCGAATTCCTAACTATCTAACTTAACTATATTACTTATGCATATCTCTATTGATAACAAACATGTTATATATCAAACACCATTTCCTTTATCAATCATGTGTAAGGGACATGATAAATTTAGTAGGCTGGGACCCTTCACTCTGGTATATCAAGATCGCAAGCACTGTAGCGTTGTCTTGACGCGCGTCCGCTGCAGAACATGGCATGTATCTGCATGACTAATGATTATTACTGCTGCTTATGTATATAGCAAATTATGTGTATACAGAGAGAGACATTTCCAGTTGATCATGTTTAGGGCGATTATCGCTTGCACGAACCGGCCTAAAATGTGTATGGGCAGGGTAAGCGCACGTTACATCGTTCAAACGATTTTGTGTGAAAACTGGTCTAGTGTTTGTGACCGTGACAGTACATAATTGCATGAAAATTACTGAAATTTACTGAGTGGGATATTAGGAAGATAAAAGGTAAATTATTAAACATTATGTATAATATGCTTCATCATCATCATCAGCCGGAAGACAATGCTGAACAAAGGCCTCCCCCTTAGACGGCCACAATTTGACCTTACCTAACGTTGCTTAACCTGATCGATTTCCAAACATTGTTAACAACTGTCTATGAGTGTTCCCTTACAAATATTTATTATAATTATAATGAAAAATTTTTAAAATCGGAGCAAGCGTATAACCAAGTGCACATTTTGACTTTAGTCCACTCTCCCAAGAGAACCGTGCCGAATGTCGGGATAAAAAGTATCCTATGTCCTACCTCGAAGTATTAACTCAAATCATGCCAAGTTTCGTTTCAATCCATCCAGTAGTTTCGGCGTCATGCTCAGCCGAGATACAGACAGACAGACAGACAGACAGACAAAAATTAAAAAAAATACATTTTTGGCTTTAGTATCGGTTATAGAATGCCCTCCAAACATAATTTTCAAAATATCTTCAATGTACAGAATTGGACCTGTTACAGTTTTATTATAAGTATAGATAATATTGGAAAGCCTTATCGTAGTGATTAATTGGTTGTCACACGGCACTTATCCTAACTAAACATCTATCATTTTCACGCAAACCGTTTATCAATCATGTGGAGAGTGACGATGAATTTAGTACATGGAAAGGGTTGATCGAAATTTTGTACAGTACTGAGCCTGTATTTCTCATTCTTTTTTAACCGACTTCAAAAAAGGAGGAGGTTCTCAATTCGTCTGTATATATAATTTTTTTTCTATGTATGTTCGCGCATAACTCTGGCAATTATGAACCGATTTGAAAAAATCTTTCTTACATCCATTCTTTAATCCGTTAATGGGACCCAACCCATAAAAAAATAATTGCATACGAATAAGTAGTTCTTGAAAAAACAAGAATGGTGACTGCGCAGGAGAACTGCAGGAATGCCTATATAGATGACTTTATGTCGCTTTTTACGGACAAAAATGGTCATAACTCTGGCAAATATTTACCAATTTCAATGATTCTTTTTTTATTCGAAAGATTGAACCACTGTAATGAATCTGTATGAATTTTATCACAACTGGCTAAGAAGTTACTGGAGGACCATGAACGATGTGGGGGAATTTATCTGGTAAAAACCATAAAACTGATGTTCTCCATTACATTACTCTGACAAATATAAACCGATTTCGATGATTCTTTTTTTATTCGAGAGAGTAAACTACTATGATGATTCCATGCAAATTTCATTACGACCGGATATTTTTTTCTGAAGTAACATGAATTATGTAAAACTATGTAGACGATAATGTGATCATAACCTACCTAGATCATTTTACCGTCTTCGATGGTTCAATCATTATTTATGAAAATATCACTAAAAAGTATAAAATAAAATATTTAAAAAAAAAAATTGAACCGACTTCAATATCACTGAAAAGTATAAAATAATTTAAATATTATTGAAGTTGGTGCCAATTATACACAGCAGGTGCGCTAAAACCAACGTCTATAATATTTAAATTATTTTATACTTTTCAGTGATATTGAAGTCGGTTATTTTTTTTTTTTTAAAGATTTTATTTTTGTCTATCTATCGTATCTCCAGTTAATTAGATTCGTAAAAAGTGAGTATGTATTTACAAAAGAAATATAAGTATTAAGTCCTTACATATGAAATTAGCGTTTTGTCGTACTGACCACTTTGATCTGAAATATCTCCTCTTTGGTTAAGAATCCCAAATTCAAATTTATAAATTCATTTAGCTAGTATATTTGAGTCGTAGACAGAATATAACAAGACGTCTAGCTTGCATGTCGCCGATAAGAACAGAAAATCAGCATTCGGACACGAAACACACGTTATGGATATTTATTCAAATGCGGCTATTATGTACTTTAGACAATATTCCTTATTGCAATTCAATTCAAAAACATCAGAACTAGATCGTGGCCGAAAAAACTTCAAAGTATACTGCACCGTCGGTGCGGTTTTTCTTCGAGTTCGCGACAAATGCTGAACACACGCTGAAGGACAAAAAATCATATGCTTTATTTCTTTCTTTCACATGTAATATATTATTAGGAATTATAGCTGTCATCAAATAAGTTGTGGGTAGGAAGGATAGTCGAACGCGTATATAAGTCGCCGCTCTGGCGGTGCTGCGGTCATTCGTTTCCCAGATCTCATACAGTGTGGAAGTCTTAGTGAAGTAGCTGCGTCTTAGTGATTACAATGTATTCCTGTTACAGGAGTGTGGTAATAATACTTCAGAGGTATGTTCAGTTCTTGTTATGCTAAGGTGGTCCAGAGACAATGGTTTCTGGATAGCTTCTCTTTCCTACCTCGGATTGCTAATATCAGAAGTGGGATTGGATTCAGCCCTATCCTCTTCGCTTTCTGATGCATTTTGTTATATTCGTTTCCATTATTTTCGTGTTTTGTTATTCACAAAAAAAAAATACATATGCGGGTAATTCGTGTTTTGAAAAAAATAATAATGATCGGTACGGTTCATGTTGGTAATGGAACACGAATAGGATAAGGATTATTACGATCGATCGTTAGATCAATCGATCAAATGTAATAGTTCAGCTTACAGTTCTAATAGTACTGTTGTTAGTCCAGTAGTACAGTAGACACACACACGATGGTTGAACGATCGAGTCAGTGAATCTATTTAGGTCTATAGTGAGTTCGTTCATAGACGTACCTAAAAACCAGCAAAGTGTGTTACGGCTAGATTAGTACAAATGAACTACATGGATTTATTTCGTTGGTTCGTATTATTTTAAGCAGTGGGTTGATTTGAGTTCTGACTGCTAGTTATAATAAAGTGCGATTATTATTAAACCTGGCAGTATAATTGTATTTTGTTAAAACATGTTTTGTTGTTAATCTCGATCAGTCAATGCAATTTGTAAAGTGTTGTTTTGGCTTATTGGTTATTTTCTCGGTCGATGACTAATAATCGTATTTGAATTCTGGTTCGACCTGGATATGTTTTTTGAAGGAAGGCCGAGCGGTTATTGTCCGGTTGGTCGTACGGGCCTAATATATTGACGAGTGCTGATTGTGTCTATTTACTTGTCGATTTGACTACCTACCTGATTTTTTTACGTCAAGTTTTTAATTCGGTTCTGCCTGGACATGCAAACTTGACGCCTCTGTCCACGATAGGGAGGCATTGAGCTTCGGTTCTGCCTGGACATGCAAACTTGGCGCCTCTGTCCACGATAGGGAGGCATTGAGCTTCGGTTCTGCCTGGACATGCAAACTTGGCGCCTCTGTCCACGATAGGGAGGCATTGAGCTTCGGTTCTGCCTGGACATGCAAACTTGGCGCCTCTGTCCGTGATAGGAGGGCATTGAGCTTCGGTTCTGCCTGGACATGCAAACTTGGCGCCTCTGTCCGTGATAGGAGGGCATTGAGCTTCGGTTCTGCCTGGACATGCAAACTTGGCGCCTCTGTCCACGATAGGGAGGCATTGAGCTTCGGTTCTGCCTGGACATGCAAACTTGGCGCCTCTGTCCGTGATAGGAGGGCATTGAGCTTCGGTTCTGCCTGGACATGCAAACTTGGCGCCTCTGTCCACGATAGGGAGGCATTGAGCTTCGGTTCTGCCTGGACATGCAAACTTGGCGCCTCTGTCCGTGATAGGAGGGCATTGAGCTTCGGTTCTGCCTGGACATGCAAACTTGGCGCCTCTGTCCGTGATAGGGGGGGGGGGGGGGTTCATTGAGCTTCGGTTCTGCCTTCCTCACTATCTATGCCATCTACCTATGCCATCTACCTATGCCATCTACCTATGCCATCTACCTATGCCATCTACCTATGCCATCTACCTATGCCATCTACCTATGCCATCTACCTATGCCATCTACCTATGCCATCTACCTATGCCATCTACCTATGCCATCTACCTATGCCATCTACCTATGCCATCTACCTATGCCATCTACCTATGCCATCTACCTATGCCATCTACCTATGCCATCTACCTATGCCATCTACCTATGCCATCTACCTATGCCATCTACCTATGCCATCTACCTATGCCATCTACCTATGCCATCTACCTATGCCATCTACCTATGCCATCTACCTATGCCATCTACCTATGCCATCTACCTATGCCATCTACCTATGCCATCTACCTATGCCATCTACCTATGCCATCTATCTATGCCATCTATCTATGCCATCTACCTATGCCCCATCTACCTATGCCCCATCTACCTATGCCCCATCTACCTATGCCCCATCTACCTATGCCCCATCTACCTATGCCATCTACCTATGCCATCTACCTATGCCATCTACCTATGCCATCTATCTATGCCATCTACCTACGTTTTTTTGTTGTCAGTCGATGGAAGACACCCATGTAAAGCCATGCAAACATGGTTTTGGAATGACCATGACATGTAAGAATAACGGGTTGCGTCAGCGGGGCCCACGCTGACTAGACATGCGTAAAGACTGTACATTTCGTAGGTTTCGGGGTAACCTGTTAGAGACCGATGTAAAGCTTAGTTGCATACAAGGTATCGGTTGCGCAGGAAGAGACCTGATTAAAGCCTATGCTATGACTGTTTGTTTTCTGTAATTATTACTACTTCATAACTTGACTGTGTTTATGTGAGCGCTTATTGCTCGCTGCTTATTCTGTTTTTCTTAGCCGCGTGCCATGCCATGCCATGCAGACCTACTGCAGGTCGTGTCCTGGCGTCACCTGTTCAACAGCAAAGATCTGCGCGCCGGGTATGACTGCTTAAGTGGCGCCATGCAGTGGGCGCAGTCAAAGAAGCACAAGGATATGAGTAACAGCACTAACTTTTTATTCTTATTTTTATTTCCTATTTTTTAAAGATTTGTTTTTGAGAAAGTCTAAAATCTTTGTATAGCAAGCCGCCCCTTATGCACTACTTGCTTTACTGCACAGTAGTAGTAACTATACGCCTTATTTGTAATTCAGAGTTAAACATTCTAACATTCGAATTGAGTTAGACATTCTTACGTTCGAATCGAGGGACATTTTTACGTTTGAATTGAGTTACATTCTTAAAACTTAATGTTATGTGCACACTTTGTTTGGGTGTTGTTTTGTGTTTTGTGCAGGACCTACAAACGCTCCTGGGCGGTGCTTGTCGCAGCCTAGACACCCTTCGTGTTGCTCTCGGGAAACAGCGAGCCCGAGGACGTGCTCATGTCAGGAGAGGCCGTATTAGGAATTATAGCTGTCATCAAATAAGTTGTGGGTAGGAAGGATAGCCGAACGCGTATATAAGTCGCCGCTCTGGCGGTGCTGCGGTCATTCGTTTCCCAGATCTCATACAGTGTGGAAGTCTTAGTGAAGTAGCTGCGTCTTAGTGATTACAATGTATTCCTGTTACAGGAGTGTGGTAATAATACTTCAGAGGTATGTTCAGTTCTTGTTATGCTAAGGTGGTCCAGAGACAATGGTTTCTGGATAGCTTCTCTTTCCTACCTCGGATTGCTAATAATATATAAATGCATTTTTTTCTTGCGTGAATGAGAAAGAAAGTGTCCAGCTCTCTATTGGTTTCTTTCTCTAAGATTTGTGTGTTGAAAACAGTCATTCATTTGTTTTTTCCTCACTATTTTTTTCGTTCGGCGTCGCTTATTACCGCACAATGGAAAACATTAAACATCGGTATATTTACGAGTACGAGTTCTACCGTGGCACCAGTGCTGCAGAAACAGCTCGATGGATTAATGATGTGTATGGCCCTCGTGTCGCAAAGGAAAGCACCGTACGTTTTTGATTTCAACGTTTTCGTTCTGGAAATTTCGACCTTCAGATCCAACCCCGTGGACGGCCGGAGACCAAAGTCAAAAATCAAGAATTAAAGGCTATTGTGGAAGCGGATCCATCACAAAGCACTTCAGAGATAGCTGCAGTCTTCGGTGTAAGTGATAAAACTGTATGTGGTCGGCCACACTGCAGGCCTAGCGCGGCGGCGGCGGCGGGCGCGAAATATCAAACATATGAAAACGCCGCTAGCGGCCACACTGAAGTGACTTGCGCGGGAGCCTAGCGCGACCGGCTTGCGCGAGTTTGCGGGCGTACTTTTCAAACGTTCCTATCCGCTCGTTCTGGCCACACTGCGGGCCTAGTCAGCAAGCGACCGATCGCGCGGCTGGCGGGGTATCAAACCATTTCGGTCTTGTCGCTCGTTTTAAGTATTTTTTTATTATTAAATAACTTTAAATACATGTATAAAAAAGGTTTTTTTGGACATTTGAAATTGTAAGTGTATAATATGTTTATTGTTAATGTTCCTTAATAAATAAAATAAACTTTTGTGACTACAATTTCAATTCTTAATATTTTTTTTTTAAATCTCCATTCATTTAACTGTTTTTAGTTATTTCGTGCGCATCCAGCACACCATCTCTTATGATCAACGCCTCCCATCTCAGGATTGGCCTATCCAGTAAAAAATACAGAATCCTCATAAAAGGTTTGCGACACCTGCAATAAGTGTTATCGCCACAACAGCCCGCGCGTCACTGTGGCCACCCTGCGCGCCCGCCGCCGCGCCCGCGCTAGGCTCAAGTCACCGCGCGTTCACTGTGGCCAACCACAATTAATCAACTTTAGGTACATCGGGAAAGTAAAAAACTTGAACGATCATGAATTGAGTGAATCGAACTTGCAAACACGCGTCGACTGCTGTGTTACTTTGCTCAACCGACACAATAATGACGGAATTTTAAATCGAATCATTACTTGTGATGAAAAGTGGATACTGTACGATAATCGGAAGCGCTCATCGCAATTGCTGAACCCTGGAGACCCTCCAAATCCTGCCTAAACGAAAAATGACTCAGAAAAAGTTACTTGTGAGTGTTTGGTGGACTAGCGACGGTGTCGTTTACTACATCTTTCTAAACTCTGGCCAAACGAGTACGGCAGATATCTATTGTCAGCAACTGCAAACCATGAAGGAAGAACTAGCTGCTAAACAACCGAGATTGGTCAATCGCTCAAGGCCACTGCTGCTTCACGACAACGCAAGACCACACACTGCTCAACAAACAACCACTAAGTTAGATGAGCCACAATTGGAATGTCTGCGACATCCATCGTACTTCCCGAACCTTGCTCCAATAGATTACCATTTTTTCCAGAATTTGGACAAATTCTTACAAGGAAAAAAGATCAACTCCGATGCGGCAGTCCAAACCGTTCGAAGAGTTTATTGATTCTCGCCCCCATGTTTCTTTAGATCAATGAACTACCTATGAGATGGCAAAAGTGCATAGATAACAACGGTGCATACTTTGATTAATTAAATATATTTTACAAAAAAAAAAGACTATATTCCACCAGCACAAAACGCCAATTTCGTATGTAAGGACCTAATATTTGTATTAGATCTCTGGTACAGGGTTACTTAATATTGAGCGTAGAACGTCCTAGGATATGATTATTATATAAGTGAAGCTGTGATGTATGCGTAAACTAACACCAATTATTACTTGCGCACTCACAAACGCCAGTTAGGTATCGTTAATTCTAGTTAAACTATTTTTTTTAATGTAATAATTGTGACTCTAAAAGACTTTAATACTTATTTTCCATCACTGAGTATAAAAGATAATACGCGATATAAATTATTATATCGATGAAGGTAATCGATATCTCTTCTCACTATCAGAGTGTCAAATATTAATTGCGAGTGCCTAAATATTCCGATTTCAAGAACTAGATTAATGATCACTAATTTAAATTGACGTTTGTAACTGCTGTTTTTGTCTGCGGTCTTGCCCAGAAAATATATTATGGTGAATTGTATTGTGCTGTTCTCGTGGAATATAATCATTATGATGCCAGTCTAAAGTTATTTTTATATAAATATATAGGTATTCAGTAATTAAATAATTAAAATATTGATATCGTATTAAAATGAAAAGAATCTTTTCAAATAGTATAATATTTTATTTAACATTGTTTACATTTTTTTACAGATAGCCATTGTATGAGTAATTATGTTGTTTTGTTTACATTATTGTGCGTAGTACATTTCTGTTTTTTTTATTCGTTGTATACCTTTAGAATATAATTGTTAGTCATTATTAGTCTTTATACTTTTAGTACTTACTTTTATGAAAAATTATTTTTTTAAAAGGGGGGAATATTGTAACGGCATGTGCCGACATTCTCGGTTTGACCGGCACCGTGAACACGCGAATACTATAAACCTTGCTCAAATATAATAGACATTAATTTATACAAGACTTTTCATTATCTCCGGCCACCTAGTCATACCCAGTGGGCAAGATATCCCACAAGGCTATTATTATTAGGTACCCAGACCATAAAGCTGGCAATGCACTTTAAGGTATACCTGACAGGTTTGCCTGTACCTACAGTTAAACTGCACTGGTAAACCGGAGCGTGTATGTTACACAACTGTGCAGGTTTCCAGGCCATTCACGCACCGGTTATCCTGTACAGGCAAACCTGTCAGGTATACCTGAATGTATATGGCCAGCTTAATAGAAACCAACTTCCATTTAAAACAATCATTCAACAAACGTATACAATGCCTTTTCAAAACATTCATTACACGAACTTAGTTCACAACAAGTTATTGTTATAGACAACATAACTTCCATGAAATGAAACGCAATATTATACGATTTTGTAAAAAAAAGGTAATTTCGAAAACTTTATTGTTCATCTCGGCACGAGTGTGTTAACCCCGTGAATCGTGTTTCAACATTTGTCGGAATCCATTTAACGTTTCACTCGTAATATCGAAGCGCCCCGGGTTATATAGAGATGGTCCGAACAGATAATGTTTCAGTATTGTTGAGCAGTACAAAAAACTGTTTTTTTTTAAATTTATTTATCAAAGTACAAACAGTTTACACAGGTAATACATACATTTGGCACTAATTTAAACCACTAAGCTTTGTCAGTGCACGTTAAAACGGTATTATGAGTATAATTAAGTACTTATATTAGTGTGTGTGAGGATTGAGTGAGTGAGTTAGAACGGTCTTAGGGCTCCCACACATAACTGCGAATTCGCATCGCATGGCAAATATCTGATAGATAGATAGATAAATCATTTATATGCAGCCAAGTTCACACACATACAAACAACACAGTAATATAAATAGGTAACTATCAAATTAACACAACAAAATACACATTTTGATTAAATTGTCTTTATGTGTGTGCTGTGGCAATACAAAAAGGCTATATTGGGCAAAAAGGCTATATGGGGATATTGCTCAAGAAGCAAAAGCACTGATTTTCAGCTATTGCCAAGGGAGATGCAGATGCGTAAATTAGTGCGCGATACATACATGCTAGTGTGATTGGTACTGTTATGAGATGTTGGTGTACAATAATATGGTAAATATAAAAATAAATAAAAATATTATTGAAATAAATAATAATAGATAAATTAATAAACTACGAGTAGGCAGATAGATTTACAAGAAACAAATTAATTTTTGTATTAAAAATGCATTTGTTTCTCGCAGATATTTGCGATGCGAATTCGCAGTTATGTGCGGGAGCCCTTAGTGAGTTCAGGGTTACCAGCATCTCATCATCGTAACTCGTGGGGTGTCCGGGTAAGAATAGCACCTTCTCATCTCATCCTGTTGGGTTTCCGTAAAGGGTGACAAAAGGAAAACAAGAAGACGGGCAGCAGCGTCTTTCTATTGGATTACTTACCACCTATACTGCCATCATCAAGCGTGGGGATTATGGCAACCCCTCTCTTCTAAGGGGAGGCCTTTCTTCATCAGTAGACGTTTTTCGGCAGCTAACGATGATTATTATGAACCACCTCGATAAAAGCTGACAGACCTATAAACTATGTACGTATAATGACCACTCTACCTCGTGTTTTAGTAAGATTATAATAATAATGCTTTAAAGGTGGTGGTAGAGCCCCAGCATCATAATATAAAAGTACACGTCGAAAAATTGCCAGTCATTTTTGCGGTGCAACGACCGTTATATTGGCACTGTATTTTGATAAAATGCTTCTTAGAAGTGACGTCTTTGGTGTCAGCTAAGATAAAAGTTTTTTTGTATTGAAAAGGACCAGGTCTTTCAATTAGCGAGGAGAAATCAAGACTTTACCGGGTTGGGCTTGTATAGATAACAAAATAAAAGATGGGCCTTTTGAAATCGTATATTACGTAATATATTTTTTTTAAAACACCAAGCTTTACAAAAACTCTACTTATTATGATCGATGACTGTAAGAACATTATTATAGGTGCACTTAACCCACAGATATAGATTTACATAGATAACGCAAGTATTACGATTTGTATTGAAACCAAGCGTGCCGACTTTTTAACACTTTTTGTGACGTCACCGACGTGACGGGAAACCGATCCGACCGACCGACCGAATCCAAACCGATTCAAAGACACCGATGACACCGATGCCCCGCCGATTTTTTTAGCTCTTGTGGCCGACCGGTTGCAAGGTTACAACAAAAGACGCGCGCGGACTGTAAGTTAGCGGCGACCAATCCGCCGGAGTTCACTTCGGGCCGCCGTCGGGGTTCAGACATGCGAAGGACATGCATTTGCGTTATCTATGTAAATCTATATCTATGACTTAACCCAAGTATCGCCTGTACGTCTGTTATAATTTTTTTTTTGTAATATATTATGTCCGTTTTAATAGGTACCTTTTTAGTGCACTTATTTCAGTGTACGAAGAATTGCTGCGCTCATAGAAAAAGGACAATAACCTATAACTTATACAGCCACCACTTAAAGTAACTTTCTAGCAACTACAATTTATACCTCAGAAACGGCGTTATATGGCCGAGATTTTCATAAGTAGGTACTTAAATTCTTCAAATGTTTCTTTTCTGTAGTGTACACTAAAGAGTAATATGTATTGTATCATTTTGTAATTCACCGGTTGAGACACTCGAATTTTTTGATTGGGTGTTCCTGTTAAGAACGAGAATTTTGAAAGTTTGTATTTCTATTATTTATATTTTAGTTTGTCTTAGTATATTTCACCTGGCGCATCTAGTACTAAAACTGTAATAAAATTACTCTTAAGGAATATATCGCGGTTTATTTTACATTTTACTCTCCTGACGTTTCGAATGCTTTGCAGCGCCCGCCGTCCGCCCGTGACCATGGGGACGTAAGAGTAGTTTTATTACAATGTGTAGTTTTCGCGTAAATAAAAGACGTTATGTGAACTAGTACTGAAACTGTTAAAACTAAATAACTGAATGAAAGAAAGCTAAATGTAGGAACGTTTACGACCAAAATACGTGATATGGGTACTGTACTAGGTACGTTATTTGAAAACGATTTTCACATTATGTTTTGGAATTGTGAACTAAGATAGAGGCTGGTTAGCGCATGATTCTGCTTATTCATACAAGTAATAGATTGTAAAGTTTTGTTATCTGATACTAATATCAAGCTAATATCAAGCAACATACAAGTAAATCGGACTAATTGGTATTTAAATTACTTAATACATAGTATTAAGTATGAATTAGATAACAGTTTATAATACATTTTGTATGTATCTAATTAGCTCGAAGATGATAGAAGGTATGGGTAAATTGCCTTTGAAGTTCTCTACTTGATAAATTGAATTTAGGTTGAGTGTAACATTTACTGAAATACCCAGTATAATTATATTATTAAGATCAATGCTAGTTTGGATAGGGAAGTAGCGTGGATAAGGAATTTAGTAGTAGGTACGAAAAACTACATAAATCATAACAGGTTTTATAATCCAATAAGTTTCCGGTTTTATAATCTAATAAGGTTCCGGTTTTGCCGTATAAGAGTTGAGATCTTAGTGGTTTTAGACATAATTTTAAAATATAAATGTACTTGAGGTTGAAATAAGTAAAACTAAAGTGACAGAGTTTTGACTTTTATTTTTCCTAAATTTCCGATGTAGCCAGGCCACGCAATTTTGTTTTTTCAATATTAACGCTTTGATATAAAAATAAAATTATTTTGAAGAATAAATTAATTTAAAGTTTCCTAGACATTTATTTTGTACTAGCTGACCCACGCAGCTCCGCATGCGCTATTTTTACGTTAGCTAAAATTTCATAACAGACACTCGCATCGAATACATAACCTCCTTTTTTATAGTCGGTTAAAAACTGGGACCCACTTCTTACTTGCTCTCCAAAGCACGGGCCCGTTTAGTTCAAATGGCGTTAAACGGTCACCCATCTATTTAATGACCTTGCCTAACGTTGCTTAACCCGATCGATTACAAAACCTTGATAACAACTCTCTATGAGTGTTCCCTTACTAATACTAATATTTATTATAATTATGAAGAAAAATTGATAAAATGGGTTGCCTGGAAGAAATCGCTTATTAGCGATAAGGCCGCCTATATGTACAATGTTTCTGTTTCCTTTTTATGTGTTCTGTATTTTGTGTTTGTACTTAATTGTAAATAAATAAATAAATAAAATCGGACCAAGCGTATAACCAAGTACCTATTTTGACTTTAATCCCCTCTCCCAAGGGAACCGTGCCGAATGTCGGGATAAAAAGTATCCTATGTCCTACCTCAGAGTATTAACTCAAATCATGCCAAGTTTCGTTACAATCCATCCAGTTGTTTCAGCGTGATGCTCAGCCGAGATACAGACAGACAGACAGACAGACAAACAGACAAAAATAAAAAAAAATACATTTTTGGCTTTAGTGTCGGTTATAGAATGCCCTCCAAACATAATTTTCAAAATTTCTTCAATGTACAGAATTGGACCTGTTACAGTTTTATTATAATTATTATAGATAACATTTAAAATAATACCTATGAAAACTGCAAATACCAAGTCTTACAAAATATAAACATTCCATATTTAAATATTCTTAAACATTTTTGTAGGGACATCTAAAACAAAGGTGTTTACTATAAAAAAGAACAGCAGGATAAAAAAATATATTTTGTGATCCCAGTGTCGGTGGGAAAATTTCCCAAAATTACTTACAAATTTTAACTCATACACTCCTAACGTTAGATTAGACGATGCTTTGGAGACGAAGTGGGCATCTTGAATCAAAATCAAATGTAATCTGCCGCATCTGTTAACAACCGCCGCAATATAAACTTTACCCCTTATCCCCTAAGATGCAGCGCAAGTCACTGTAATGTTAAACAAACAGGAGAGAAAGTAATTTGTCTGCTACACGAATGTACGCTGTGTTGACAAGTGAGCTGTACCCATCTCATATTCCAGCTAAATGAGTCTCCTCGAGTTTGTATAACAAACTTTCATTTATTAACGAACTCTGGAAATGAAGGTACTTGCAGGAACGTATTTATTTACTTTAAAATAACAAAATATTTACAGTGTATTTACAAGTAAGTATATTTTATACTGAGTAATAAGCTTCCTCGATGTTCCACTTAATGTAATATTGGTGTTCATTAATAATTTTGGTGTTCATTAAGTAACTTTAACTCTATTCATCGCATAGTATGTATTTTTAACCGGCTTCAAATCGATCGGAAGACACTTTGCTGCATGACAGCAGAATTTCGGATCTGGATCGTCCCTGGGACTTCATCATCAGCTGCTGAAAGACCTCCACTGTTGAAAAAAGGTCTCCTCTGTCCCTGGGATCGCAATATAGTTGGTAGGTAATTCAATGGAAAAACGCTGCCCGTCTTCTTATTTTCCCTTAGGCCTCATTTACGGAGACGCGGGGCGTCGCGCGTCACGTGTGGCGGCGCGGCCCGCACTAAATTCAAATGTAGGACGTTCTATGAGTGCGTTTACGGAGAAGCGATTTTACACGCGTTTGCTTGAAATGGAGCGTGTTTTACGGCGGAGCCCGCGGATGGCATCGTCACGTCCCACGCGGCGTTAATCGCGGCGGCGCACGCAGAGGCAATTCTCGATGAAGCGATGCCTGTAGCGGAACCTTCTGCCAGTCTATTTGGTAATCGTGCAACACAGACGTAGTCACTATCGCAATGGAGTATGATATGATCGATTTTTTTTTTAGAACAAGGGCGCAGCGGCGTGCTCCGCCACTCTGCCCGCCCCGCGTCTCTATAAACAGCATCATATATTGCTATAAGTCTGTGCTTACGCGTGCGATGATAGATATGGTATGGTGCCGCTTCACGCGCCGCCGCTACGTAAACAATAAAAACGTCCGACGCGCCGCGAGACGCCACGCCACACGCGACGCGCGACGCGCCGCGTCGCCGTAAATGAGGCCTTAGTCGCCTCTTACGGACATCCAACGGGAGGAGATGGGTGGGTGGGTTGTAACTTACCACCTAGTTTTTTTAATGAATACAAACACTTTTCAGGATCACGTCCAATAGATTTTTCATATAACTTTTAGCCTCCAGAGTAGAAATTTTAGTGTTCTTAAAAATTTACGTTTTGAAACCTCCTTTGGATGGTGACATGAAATATGTCTAAATTATACACTAAAAATCTTTTGAATATTCCCAATTATGGTAATGACATAAGTTTTGGTATGCGAGTGTCTTAAATAGGCTTTGGGGTATTAAACTTCTCGTAAAATTTAACTGACTGAATAATGATTTAGTACGTAACATTTATAAAATAAAATTACATATCAAAGAGTTACCTAGTTGTTGTTATCAAAAGTCTAAAAGAAAAACTTTAGTGGAATTTGTGAAAATATTAGACGGGCCCGAGTGCAGGACTTACCAACCTTGTCATGTTACCCTTGCTCGGTGGTGTGGTACTCGTAAAATGGGGTGTGAAAGTTTCAGCTATAGTCATGTATCGGTTTGATGTTTGTATCAAATGTATGCTACGTGGATTGCATTAAAAGTATGTGGATTGTCCCAGTATATTATTGTTATAAATTTACTGCAGAATGTTAGGTATTAGGGTCATTGACCCAGGATAAACGTTTGTGTGCATACACATCAATCTATTTGTCTTGAGCTTTGTTTATTTTTGTATCTGTATAAGTTGTATGTTTAAAGAGAGTGTATATAAAAAAGTATTATATCACATAATGATCAATGTATGGATGAAATAGCACAAACGTTTCAGGATATTATTATAAAGATAATATAGGTATCTACTCATACATACACAATATTAAATTACATTACAATAAAATAAATGGTTTAGTTTTATTTTAAAATAAATATTTACAGTTTATTTACAAACATGTACACTTAAACTAGGTAAAAAAACTTCCTCAAAGTCGCCGCACTAGGAGGGAAGGGTACCTAAAAGACTGGCGGCATTACCCCTTTGTATAGCCAAGCTTATACGTTGGCAGAAAAAGCTACCAGCCCGGCGGCCTCCTAAGACTTCGATAAGTTTGGATGAAATTTCTTTCACCAAACCATGCATCTCATGAGACCAAGAGGTATCTACTTAAATATATCGTTAGCGTCTATATATTTTTATCATCATCATAAGTAGCCGAAAGACGATAATTGCTGACCAAAGGCCTCCCTCTTAGAAGGGAGAGATTGCCTATAGTCCTCAAGCTTAGCAGGTGCCTTGGCGATCGCAGTATAGGTGGTTGGTAATCCAACAGAAATACGCTACTGCCCGTATTTTTTTTTCACTTAGTCGCCTCTTATACCCAACGGGAGGAGCTAGGAGCCCACGGGCATTATATTATTTTTATAGCATTAAAGTGCTTAAAGCGCTTAAATCGTGCTAAAACAATGTGTTAAGCTGTGAAGTGAGTATGAGTTTGTGCTGATATGCGCAGCTAACGTTATTTCGCACATTGCCGGCGTTTGATCGACCGTGAATCAACGGCTTATGGTTTAAGTTAAGCGAGAATACTTCGTAACAGATACTGTGATGGTGTCGTTTTGTTCGATCATAGAATATAATGTACCTATACTTTCACTGCATTACAGTAACAGTATTTTAGATTTGCACTTATTTAAACTTAACCAATTTTGACAAACTATACTTGGAAAGAAAATTTCAAATAATAACAATTGTTTCTTTATTTAGGTGCTGGGGTCTCGAAAAAAATTCGTAGGTATTTTTTTAAAGATATTAACTCAATATTAAATATTTATTATACACAGAATCCTTCCAAAATAAATATTCTTAATTGGTGTATACTATTAAACTGCATCAAAAATAAAATCTTATAGTATAAAAACAAACATATACGAGTATATGGACGCGGATATCGAATTAATTTTATATCTATGTATCAAAAAAGTAAAGGTTGTCTGATGGTTAAAACAATTAGCTCCATTATGCGAGCTAGACTGATATCATACATAGGTAGATACAATAATCATTATTTGTTGCGTAAATACTGAATTTTGGTTGCCTAAATTCTGTAAATAATTTTCTTTAGCATCACTTTAATGGCGCCCAAGAGACCAAGAATCGTATAGAGTTGTAATTTATTAACTTCATATTAATTATAAGGCATTTACTTACGCTTTCAGGTCCGGCCTGTTATGTGACTTAATTTCACCATACCTTTGTCGCTTACAAAACACCATTAGTTAAAATTATTGCTTCCAATTTGACGCTCCCGCCGGCTCATGGCAGGCCAGCATGACGTCTCCTACTCATTCTCCTAGAATTAATTCTACCGAAATTAATTCGGAGTACACCTTCCCACTTTATTGGTAACAGTTTGTTCTTACTACCTAACCGCTATGGTTATAACACGATTTTGGAGGTTCCTGTTCTTGTGTTTGTATTTAGGGTGTATTTATGTGGCTGCAATTTCAACATGAGTAATAGTTAAGTAATAGTTGTAAGGGGCTCCCACACATAACTGCGAATTCGCATCGCATCGCAAATATCTGCGTGAAATAAATGAATTTTTATATCGAAAATTCATTTATTACACGCAGATATTTGCGATGCGATGCGAATTCGCAGTTATGTGCGGGAGCCCTAAATCTATTTCATAGGTGTACATAGAATTGTGTGTCTCGATCTAAACGTGCACTATATAGGTACATTCATAGATGTTAATTTTAACTACGTGGTTAAGATTTTTTTAACTGCGTGTAAAAGGGGTTGTTCCGATTTCAACCTATGACGTCACATCCCAAGTATTATTTTTTCCTAACTCAACCTATTTTTGTTCCTTACTCATCCCACGTAAGTTATTTGATTTTTTTATTCCTTATTCATCCTCTAAGTATTCCTTACTCAACCCAATGCAAATATTTCATTAATTCCAATATTTGTAATCAATACATTTAAATATACTTTTTTTTAACTCTTCAATTAAAACGGATTTGTCATCAAAATCAAAGGCGAATTCATCAATCACCTTCTTGGCAAAACCAATGATATAGTTATGCCATGTTTACCTACAGCTAGTGAGAACTTTTAAACTGCTTGCAAAACAAGCAGTTTAAAAGTTTGTGGGCAACTAAGTACATACATATATGATAAAGTCTAGATAATCCATGACTCCTACTTATTAGTCATGGTCAACAACAGTCTACAAGTGCAAGCAGTCCCAATTTGTAAACAAAAGAACGAATTTCTTAGAAAGTTCAGTATGCATTATACCGACAATCGAGTTTATTACGGGCTAGGATAATAAGGCGACAAAAGAATGCACAGTTGCGCAGTTTTTACTAATTTTGGCAACTTAAAAGGTACTTTTTATTACTTAATTGTTGTTGTCGTTAGAGTGGGCGTGCTATATAGAGGGTTTTATTTGTATGGAAGCCAAGCTAAACCAACCAAAGCCAAGTGATTTCGCATTAGGGAGTTTGTCGTTAAATCGAGTGACGTTACATTGAGTTTACACTGTATCTATATAAATATGTCTTTACAAAAAAAGTATGTTTAAAAATATTTGTATATGGTTACCAAAGTACAAGCTCTGCCTAGGATCAGTGTATGGATTGCTGGATACCAGGTAGTAGTGGGAATAAAGAAGGTATAGCTATCTCTGTCACTATTATTTTTAACTTTGTAGAAAGTTAGTGCTGTCTCTTTTGCTCTAATTTGTTAGAGTAAATAATAAGTTAACACATTAGAGCACGAAAAAAGTGGTCAACTAAACGTAAACTATGCATTTGATCATTATCTTGAACAAAGTGTTGTGCCAAGAAGGTTTCTGAGTAAAAAGAGCGCGAGCGTAGCTTTACGGGTCTGCTAGTCATTTATAAAAATTAAATTAATTTATAATATTAATTCGCTTTTCATTTTAGATGTACCTAACAGTTTTATATTGAATGTGGTCCTTAACAACAAAGAATTTAAGCATCGTTTTGTAAATAGTTTAACCATAAACCCTCAAGATACAATCAGATCAAGAATTTCGTAATTAAATTGAGAGCCGCGGGGAATGATCAGTCGTATCATCTGAGATGATTATGAACTTGAGAAGCCAATTAATTAGTCGAGCTCTTATCAGGGCTCTTGAGTTAGTATAACGATCAAATAACGTTAACAAATATATAATTCAGGGTAAATCATTGTTAATTAAAGGAGATGTTTTACAGATATTTCCATTGACGGGTGTTTTTTTTCCTTTCGCATTAACTTCAGTAGTGGTGTTAAATCAGGGAAGTACTCACTGTATAAACGAGTATTTGCACTTCATAATATCTCTTTTACCTTTAATACTTGCCTAGCTACCTTGATTTTGGGGTGTTTTATACGAGCGTGTAAAAACACAGAGGTAACAATGAAATAACAGATAGCTTTTTTTTTTCATACTAGCCAAGTACGAGCAAGCATCTGGCTCCGCGCCGCCGCCGATTGCGCCCCTAGTTCTTCTGACTCGCACCGCAGACCACGGCACGTACTGCTCGACCCTCCTGACCCCATGACGGTCCTATTGGACCGGGATGCGCCTAACCCGCCCCGACAACCGTATGTTACACTAGCTATCAGACACCGGTCTCGCCAGCGAGGCCGAAGGGTCGTACGCATGCGACCTCAATGACGTGCATCACCCCACTGAGTTTCTTGCTGGAACCAGCAAGAAACTCAGTGGGGTGATGCACGTCATTGAGAAGAATTTCTCAGTGGGGGCGCATTGTGAACCGGTGGTAAACTCAGTGACAGCCCAAGCCGAGGCCGTGCCTCCCTGTGGTGGTGGTAGCTCGTCGCTAATTCTGCCGTTAAGGCTAGAGTGCGCTCGCCTCCTATTGTCCGGTGAAGCTGTAATAGCCATCTGCGGCCAACAGCGTCTATCATTCCCAAAAAAAAAAAACATCTGGCTCGGCTGATGGTAAGCAGTCACCGCAGGCTATAGACGCTGGCAACACCAGAAGAATCACTAGCGCGTTGTTTACCTACCACAATCAAAATTTAAAAACTGATAGGTATAATGTTAGGCCATTACAATTAATATACATAACAGCTGGAGAATGCTTAAATTTTCTTATAAAACGAATCAAATGAAAAAAATATATTATGAGAAAGGTAAAAGAATCTTAGACACTTGTGATTCTGTGCATATATAGTTTAAAGTTTGGACAGACTTAAATGACAAAAATTAACGAAAGTGAATTATAAAAAACAAATGTCAATAGATGGCTAGTTTTATAATTTTTAACCGACTTGCAAAAAGGAGGAGGTTCTCAATTCGTCTGTATATATACATATTTTTTATGTATATGTTCGCGTATAACTCTGGCAACTATGAAACGATTTGATCTTTCTTCCATCCATTCTTGAATCCATTGATTCCCCTAAAAAAATATTGCTTACAAATAAGTAGTTCCTGAAAAAACAAGAATGGCGACTGTGCAGGAAACCTGCAGGGATGCTTAAAAGATAACATTATGTCGCTTTTTAAGGACAATAAAGGGTTATAACTATGGCAAATATTTACCAATTTTAATGATTCTTTTTTTATTTGAAAGAAGAAACCACTGTAATTAATCTGTATTAATTTTATGACAACCGGATAATAATTTCCTGGAGAACCATGAACGATGTGGAGGAATTTATCTGGTAAAAACCATGAAACTGATGTTCTCGATTTGTCAAATATGAGACGATTTCGATGATTTTTTTTTTATTCGAGAGAGTAAACTAATATGATGATTCCATGAAAATTTCATTACAACCGGATGAAAAACATGAATTATGTAAAATTATGTAGACGATAATGTGATCATAATATACCTAGTTCATTTTACCGTCTTCGATGGTTCAATCTTTATGTATGAAAATATCACTAAAAAGTATAAAATAAAATGTTTAAAAAAAGTTGAACCGACTTCAATAACACTGAAAAGTATAAAATAATTTAAATATTATTGAAGTTGGTGCCGAATATACACAGCAGGTACGCTAACACCAACACACAACTTCTATAATATTTAAATTATTTTATCCTTTATTCAATCCTTATGTCATAAAATTAATACAGATTAATTATAGTATCTTTCAAATAAAAAAAATCATTAAAATTGCTAAATCTTTGCCAGAGTTATGACCATTTTAGTCCTTAAAAAGCGACATAATGTCATCTTCTAACCTCCTGGGGTCTGGCGTAATATCTGTAATACATACATAGTAATATTATTTTCACATAGCTTAAATATAGGAATTTCTAGTCATAATGCAAAGAGCTTTGTTATTTTCTTCGTCCCTGGAATATTCTCGGTTCGTATTATGCGAAAGCTAAGAAATAATGAAGCGCATTCCGGGGCTGCTTCGTTTAATGAGTTGTCAAACCTCGCCTCCAGGCTTTCAGACAAAACGATAAATGATTATTTGATTTTGTAGAACAACGGTTAAGATCGATAGTAAACTATAAATAGAATACGAATTTACAGAAAAAAGAAGTGTTACATTGTAGGCTTTGCAATCTGTGATAAATATAATAAAATCCAAAACCTTGGCTGCTACCCAATAGGTCGTGGGTTCGATTTCCACCAAGTATCTGGGTGTTATTTATCAATTTAAGTGTATTTACAAAAAGTTATCTGGATTCCACAGTAGGTACTGGCTCTGTTAGTTTGGGATCAGATGACCGTGTGTGAAATTTTCCCAGAATATTATAATATTATATTAAACCTTCCTCATAAATTACTCTATCTACTAGTGAAAACCCCATGGAAATCCGTATAGCAGTTTTTGAGTTTATCGCGAACAGACAGACAAACGGACCATCCCGTCTGTAAAAGATAATCCATAAAAGTAATTTTATTTAGTTTTGCGATATTCGCATACTAGAAGAAAACATTCACAATATGTAGATCTCGCGCAAATCGTGTATTATTCACTCATAAGTGTTTTAAGTGAATTTCAGGTCATGCAGTTTCCTATTAACCTTATTAAATCTCAATAAAATACTGTTTCGCACGAAGGGTTATTTATGTCTCTGGATAATCTCTGTTCGTGTTAAGCAAAAGTTGTATATAAGTCGTCAAACGTCGCCTCCGGTAATGCAGAGAAGACGACAAAGGTGTCAGAACGAGAGGACGAAAACGGGTGTTTGAGTTATTATAAAGCAATACAATAGAGGTACAAGTCGTGGGGTGTCCGGGTAAGGATAGTAACCATCTATCTCCTTCCATTGGATGTCCGTAAGAGACGAGAAAGGGAAAACAAGAAGACGGACAACAGCGTCTTTCTATTGGATTATCTCCTATACTGCGATTCGCAAGACGCCTGCCAAGCATATATGGATTGTGGCAACCCCTCCATTTTAAGGGCTGCTGTTGATGATGATGATGCCAATACACCAACATTTTACTGGGAGGTAGATATTCTGCCGCCAAAGAGTATATAAACATTGCTGTATTCCGGTGTAAAGGGCTGTTGCTGGTGAAATTACTGGACACTAGAGACTTAATATCTGGTGTCTTAAGGGTCGGCTACACGCAAGTGATTCTTGTGATATTGCTAGGGTGCATATGCTTCGGGGACTGCTTATATCATCAGGCGGACCCCATGCTTGCTTGCCACCTTGGTAGTATAAAAATCTCTGTTAAATAAATATAGCATTCAATATGAGTCAATACTTAACTGTAACTTGAGAAACAGCTGTGGATGACAAAGCAGACTTACCGTTTCAAAAGTATGTTTGCTCTAGCCTTGATTCTGTCCAAGTTATGATCACACAGATGCAAGCCCATTATGTATTAGCTTGTTGTATGTGCTTAAGATGTAACAAAATCGTCATAACTGCAGAAAAGCTCACAATGTAAGGAACGATGTAGCAAAACTAAACACAAGTGAATAAATACTCTTGTATAACTACGTATCTATATAAATTTTTTAAAGCACTGTTAACAACCCAACCGGCAGTGACTTAGATCATCTACTTGTTACCCGCATATCACGCGAATAAATTTATTGAAAATTATGACTAGTCGCGGAAAAAATAAAGTTTAATTGTATTCGTATTCTCGTGTAAAGAATTATTGTACGCTGAAAATTTGCAAGCGGACGCTAACGTAATAAATTTCACGTTCTCATAATTGTGTGGCGTGATTTACAGCGTGATACGACGACACGAAGCCCAGCTGTTGTACAATACGCCAATTAAACCTTTCTCTGTACTTCATTTTGTCCGTTATTACAATGTCAACACATTTGGATATATAAAACAAAACATAAAAGACCTCCATTGTGGGGTAATGGAGGTCTTTTGTGTTTTGTTTTATTTTTCAAATGCTTTACGGAGTAATCATATTCATTAATTCAGTGATTTGATTATCCAAATCAAATATTGTCGGAATTTTAAAGATTTTCAATTCTCAACAAAGCTCCAGAATATGAGAACCGTTTAACCAAAAAAGCATGGATACACTCATAAATATTTGACAGGAGACGTAAATAGGGCTATTGTAAAGTAGCAAGTCATCTGAACCTAAATAAGCAAAAAGTATCTATGATCAATGTGATTATTTGTATGGAGCGAATAATACTGGAGTTAAAACTATATGAGAGAATTTAATTACCTATCACAGCTAATCTAGTTATAAGTAGTTAACTAAGTCTGTTTTCACATGCAAGATAGAAAAGTACTGTGTATACCCTTAATTTTAGTTTTGATGGGAAAACATTTGTAATTTTAAACAGAAACTTCAAGCTGAAGCTAGAAACATTAATTATAGTATATTTTCTTTGAAATAGATTATGATTTTGCAAGTAGTAAAGTAGAAATTAGTGTTAGGTACTACTATGTTCTTTAAAGTTTGCATATTACAATCATTGAACGACACGGTCTGAAAGTTGGGAGAACTTCACAAATGAATTTTCAGCAAAGAATAGTTTTCAAAGCAATATTTTGCTTTGTCCCGCTTGCTGTTTCCGATATTTTCAATCGGCCGCTTAAAGTTTAATGGCTCGGTTGCAGATCGATTGCAGCCTCAATATATTTTTATTTCACTGCAAAATTTCCAGTTCACTTGGTCCCAACCACAATCTAGAATGGAAAGGAAGTAAACAAGTTTTACGTTGGAAGTTTGAGCTGCTCATACCAGAAGGTTGTTAATACTTCCCGAATGCCCAATCGTCTGTGAAGGTAGATTTTACGTGTCCTTTATTATACTAACCCTTTTCAAAGAAAATGTGCGGAAAGGAATATTTCTGTGAAACCGTTTTACCCAATAATCCGGTTGAATAAACTAAAACTAGATCTAAAATTCCAATTTTTTTTATGTAGGGCTCTTCGTACTTACTTAAATTCACTAACGAAAACATAGGAATACTATAAGTTTTACGCACAAGTATGTTTGCCTGTCTGTTTGTGGCGGCATAACTCTCAACTATTTTATTTGACTGCATATTTATGATAGGAATTTGTTCAGCCGTTATCTTGTTTCCGGAACTTTTGATTCTTCTATTTTATTCTTGTCTACGGAGTATATTAATTTATAAATGTTTTAATGGATACAATTCGCTTGGGAAATAAAAAAACTTCAGTTAGCACCAAGTATAGTGTATATTTAAGCATAAAAGAGTCTGACTGTGATGCGAGTATTTCTGATTTCTCATTCCCGCAAAATAGCTCCATTGTTGTTTTCTTGTTCCGTGTTGCTATGATGATGATCTTTGTCCTCCTGGTGGAGAAGAATGATGCTTTCGCTCGCACTGGGCGTTTCAAGAAGTGGCAGATTTTCTACTTCACCTATGAAAACATTTATTGATTTTGATCAATTTTCTGAGGAGGTAAGCATAATAGACTTTGAACATTAAAACCTTTTTAAGGTTAAGGTAAAAGAAATTACTTCAAAACCATGGATATAAATTGAACGCGTTCCGTTATAGGATACTATTTACATCGGGAATTATAGCGTTTTTTTACATTTTATGTTGCAGCGGGGTTGCCGTTTCCAACAAACAGATGTTTGCTTGTGACCACGGCTAGCAAATTCGCAATTTGAATAATATTCTATGTGGATACTTATACACGTTTGCGTTAGATTTTCATACACATTATTATTCCACTTACCAATTCTTACTATGTAATTAACGGATTCCGATTCATCTAACATAGAGAATACATTTTCAACAGGAATGTATACATTTTGTGTGTGTTCTAAGAAGTCTGCATCCTTTTCGCACTTGCAGGGGCGTCTGGAACCATGATAAAGTTTTAATAAAAGGGAAATTTTACATTCACCTGTTGAAAGTAAGGTTTAATTTTGATTGGAACGGGCGAATAAGTCGATTATTGTTGTCGATATCTGGGAATAAAAGTTATCTTGACCGATTCCACAGCTTTTTATATAATTAGGGTGTAGTGTGCTAGCTTTTTTATGGAAAGCTTATAGATTAAATCACTGACAAGCCTTAATGCGGTGGAGAACAGATTAATATAAAACGTTTCAAATAGTTGGTGAAGTCGTACCTATAAAAAAACAGCTATATTTTGGTAATCAACAAGAGGAAGCCTTTGCATATTGATTGAATAGCCTTGCAAAGTCCCATATGGCGGAAGCGGCGGTAGCACAGCTTTAATGCCTACTGCTCGACTATTATAATCGACATGGTAGGTCATAGACCATCGTCAGTTATATACATAAGTATTGTATCAAGTTGAATTCATATTAGAAAAAATCGGTTAAAAATAAAGTAAATTTTGGACATATTTTTAACCTGGTTTAGTGTAGATTGTTATGCTGTATTTTTGAAGACAATCTTGTGAGCTAACAGGTTTGAAAAAAGTAACGCAAAATTACAAAATTAAAAATGTATGGTATGTGAAACAGGAAAAATCATTGAATGATGTGAAACAGGAAAGGAAAACCTTTATATCGTGCAATTTTATAGCGTACTTACTGTATCTATTGCAAACATACATACCTATAAACAATTTTTTTAGACGGATAATCAGGCAAAAATATATCAATCTCGAAGTAATATTTCTCCGCGTTATCATCATTCACAAGTACTGTCCACATCATTCTGCCTAGAAGAAAGATTATCATATAGAGAGATTTTAGTGAGACATTTTATGCACTTAGGCGAATAAAAATTTTGGAAGAGTGCCTTCCGCCTTTCCTATTATTTACCTAATTGTTAACGCTTCATTTCACTTAATCTAAATGACTACAATTTTAATTCCAAACAAAGAATTGCGGTCTACTAGACCAAACAGTAATAGAAGTTCAGTTAAGTGGAATTAAAAATGCTAAATTGCTGTTTACCAAACTCAAACTCAAACTCAAAAATAGTTTATTTCAAATAAGCTTAACGCTAGCACTTTTGAAAGGTCATGTATTTTTTTTTTAAAAAGCTACCACCGGTTCACAACGCGGCCTCAACTGAGAAGATCCGGCAAGAAACTCAGCGGGCTTGTCATTTTATCACATTTTTTTTTAAACAGTGTGTCATGTTACAACTAGATCAGAGCGACAATGTGTCTTGCCGTTCAAAAGATCAAATAATACAGAAAAAAAATAATAAAATACGACGAAAGTAGGTACAACAAACTAAAAAGCCAAAGGGATAGTAGTTTAAGGGATAGTACCAATTAATAGCAATTTATGTATGTATCTAATTTTTTTTTGTATGTTGCTACATATATGTATGGTTATAAAGTAAATTCAATATACGGCGTGTTTCCAATGGGTGAAACTATCTTGAATATAAAAAGTGAATTTTAGTTTACAAATATAAATATGAACTTCATTATTAATTACGCCCAAAATTAACATCATAAATAATGATGATTTTTAGTTGGTTGTAATTATAGAATTTATTACATAGAATTGATCAGACTTGCTGATCCGACTATGTGAGAGATTATTGGAGAGTTGTATTATACAGCAGTTGTATTAACCGTGGTTTTTGTACTTTAATTGACATCCGCTGTAGCTTAGCCCAGTATTTTTAATATTCTAAATCTATATGTAATATTATTTATTTGTTTATTTTATTTTATTAATTTTAAAGAGACTTACAGACTAATAACAGTTTTATGGTTACATAAATTGCTACTAACAAGTCCCTACAGATTGATACAATAATGTGCGTTATAACACAAAGTTTCCGTTTCTTTTGTAAATTTAGTGAAATTCACTTTATGAATTATGATTATGTTATTAACAAAATACAAGGCAAATAAACATGTAGATGCACATACGCTAATAACAACTTTATTATAAGCTTAGTTAGGTTTCTTTCTTACCTCCTCTTTTATCATAAATCTGGTAGACGTTGAATACTTTATCGAAGCATCTCAATAAGAAGTAATTGAGTACAGGTTCTGTTCTTTTCGCATCCCATCTATCTTTGACCGATATGAACGGAAGGTCTGTGACCTTCTCTTTATGTTCTACGAAACAGTGATCCATCCACTCGCCGGCACGGCCTTTCCATGCACAAGCACCTAGAAAATAAATTATAGGTATTTTTGTATATGATCTAGTAGAAGATTGAAATACAAAAGCGGCTGCCAAAGGGGCGAGGAGGACATTATTACTTCCCAATTACCATAGTTCCCTTACAACATGCCAGTTATGAGTTATCATTACCTTATTATTTCTGATTGCCAAGATAAGCACTGCCCAATCATTATCAAAGTGTTTTCCTATCTCACAGCACGTATAATACCCACAAATAATAATAATAAAAATAATATAATGCTTAGCCGTGCGCATAATGCGGAAAGAAGCTGTGGTGAATACCCTCCCGGACAACGTTTTCTCTGATAAATATAACTTGGGTGTATTCAAGTCTAGAGTGAACAGGCATCTTATGGGTAAGCGCGGTCCATCCTACACCACATCTTCACTTACCATCATGTGAGATTGTGGTCAAGCGCAAACCTATTGATAATAAAAAAAAATACAATATAAACAACACAAGAACTAATAGTCTGTGTCAGAAAAATCATTGTGCAAGAGGCTGTAGAGACCAAAGATGGTCATTTCGTCGTCAGTATAGTTATGTCTGATAATGCAGTGGCAACCTTGTTTATTACAGGAATGTAATAATGTGCTCCTGGCCGATACGACCACAGCTGCGGCCAATCTTTCGCAAGACCAGATAGATCTACGCGGGAGATATTATAGTGCACAAGTGGGTGCATAGACACAACTGCACTCTCTCTTCACACCTCTCACAATCCGATGGGACGGAAGATAGACACGACGGGGGCGAAGTCAGGCGCAGTACCGACTTTTTACATGCCCATCCGACGCATGAATCATCTTACTTTACAGAGAGTCAGGTGATTGGCATGCTGCCAGTAAGGAAAAACTACACAAAGTTGTTGGAAAGGAACAAAGGAACATCTACCGCGGGATTCGAACTCACGACCTTTTGTTTGCAAAGCAAGCGGTTTCCCACTGCATGTATTATTATTAAAGGTGCAGCGATTTGATTGCGTTCGTATAGCATTTTGAATGATCTACTCACCATATACTCTAGACATGAAACAGTCGATAATTCTGAACTGGCAGTGGGCATGATGCTTGTCCAACTGTGGGAGGGTTGCATGCTTCGGGCATCCGGCGTGGACGCATGGAAATAATATCTTGTTCGCCAGAGACTCCAAGGCAGATGGGCGAATCAAGGAGAACTCTTTCTGTAAGATTAAATTTTTTATATATATACACGCCATTCTAGGAATAAATATACACGAGACACTGGTGTTATTAGTACAGTGCCCCAAAAGTGTTTACATAGTATTGCTGCTTGGTGGAATATATGATACAGCGGTGGTACCTGCAGTAGATAATTTTTATGGGTTCTATTTCACTAATCATGTTCGTGTGAATCAAATCTTTTGATTTGATTATAATTAATAGATATATTACAATGATTAGGAATGAAGGATATTTGATTTCATTGAAATTATCTGATAGCTAACTGATAATTTTATAATAAAGGCTGACTATGGAATTGTTGGTGAAGGTTATAATAGTAATTCTAATATTTACTCAAACACTGCACTTTGAAATAAAACTACTTTTACGGACGATGTTGCGGCTTATTATTAGATTTTACTTTTGCGACGCGACGTTTCGAATGCGATGCGATATAATCCGTAAAAGTAGTTTTATTTCAATATACTCATTATAGTAATTCTTGTTTGGCAGTATGATTATTTAATATAAAATTAAAAGTATAACCATCTAATTAAAAGAGAGACGATTTGGAAAAGAGGAGAAGAGGCCGTAGACGACCACCAATAACCTGCATAACAAACTATAAAAAATGACCTAAAATATATAAACACGAGACGTGGCGTAGGAGTACTAAGTATTTTGCGTCAGCCCCCCAAATAAATTGGGACACTAGCCAGGAGAATGAAGATAGCAATAAAAGTATAAACAGATTTTCTGCCGTTTCTACCTCATTCATCCCTTCGGACACTGAGAGTAAAGAAAACTATTTAAAAAAAAAAACGACTTCAAAGTAAATTATCTAAAAAGCATAAAATAACGAAAATATTATTGAAGTTATTTTATGCTTTTTAGATAATTTACTTTGAAATCGGTTTTTTTTTTAAATAGTTTATTAACACTTTTTAGTGATTTATTTTACCAAGATAGGTATCAGCACTATCACGCAACTCGAACGTCTACATTACAGTAACTTACTGAAAACATAAAAAATTTATATCTCTTAAACTACTAGACCGATTTTGATGAAACTTGTACTCTACCCTAAGTTCAAAAATACTCTAACGATTGCAAAAAAAATTTTTGAAATCGAACTTGTAGTTTCTGAGAAATCCGCGGACAAACCTACATACATACATACACTCGTGAAATTTGGTAAATTTGTTTAGAAGCCCACATAGACTAACATATATGAATAGGCCTGTCTCTATAATTCCTGCGATTGCTAAGGTATTTGATAATGGACTAAGCAGTCGCCTTTCTAAATATCTTGCCACGACAAATGCTCTCTCTGATAGGCAGTATGCTTATCGGGAAGGTCGTTCGACAACATCTCTGACTCGTGAATTGGTCCGTCATATAATGACTGCTCGAGAGACTAAACAGCAGATCGCCGTACTATTTTGTGACCTCTCGAAGGCCTTTGATGTTTCCGATCATGCTGTGCTTACTGGCAAGTTGCAATACTACGGTTTGCAGGGTCCATCTCTCGCTCTGTTTAAAAACTTACTCATGAATAGGTCGCAGATTGTGGTTGCCGATGGTGGGAAAGAAAGGTCGGACCCTTTGGAAACTACAATGGGTGTAGCACAGGGAACATCTGTATCAAATTTGCTATTTTCCCTGTTGTTGAACGATCTACCAGATTCTATCAACACGGCTGAAGTCTTGATGTACGCGGATGATGTCGCCGCTATAGTTACGGCGCCTACTGTGGATTGTCTAGAACGAAAGCTGAATGAGACTGCAATACAGCTCGCTGATTGGTTCAATGCGAATGGATTGGCACTGAATCTCAAAAAAACTCACTTTACAACGTTCAACCTATCTGGCCGTCAGTCACGACCTCTAACTGTCCTAGTAGAAGGCACTGTACTTGAACAAACGTGTTCTACCACATTTCTAGGATTTGAAATCGACTCTTGTCTGAAATGGGAGAACCACGTCGACAAGCTATGTGCTAGACTAGGGAGCGCATGTTTTGCCTTGAGTCGAGTTTCAAGGGCAGTATCGAGAGAGCTGGCTCGCACGTGTTACTTCGCCACGGTACACTCGCTTGTACAGTATGGCGCGGAGCTCTGGGGACGATGTGCAGAGTGGGAACGAGTGTTCCGTCTCCAGAAGCGTGCCATACGAGCTATTGTCGGAGTGTCACAGGAAACGTCCGCAAGACCATATTTTAAAACTCTAGGCATACTTACGCTACCGGCTATAGTGATATTGCAGGTTGCCGTATTCGTAAGAGTAAACTGGACATCATACAAGACTAACAGCTGTGTGCACTCTTACAGCACCCGAAATGCTCAAAAACTAGTTGCGATAAAGCACAGCCTCTCGAAATCATCCAAACTTACCCATGTCATGGGTTCGACGGTTTACAATAAGCTGCCGGATCAAATAACCAAGGCACCTACGCTAAACAGTTTCAAGTGTTATTGAGCACTCGTTCTATAGTTACGAGGAATTTATAACACAAAAAACGTAACGCGTAAATATCCAAATTTATTGATTTTTGACCTATATTAGTTAATATTATTTTTCTTAAATGACATTGACATTAATCATTATTTTGATATTATGACTAAATTGTGACATGAAATTAACGACTTCTATAGATACTAGTATTGCTAATTAATTATTTTCTTATGAAATTGATATGTAATTTATGATTTGACTGTATTTACTTAAATGAACTGACGTGTAAAATAACTTTACTAATAAATGATTATGATTATTATGATTAATATTACGCATTTCTATTAATATTACATACATACGCGTCGAATACAGAACCTCCTTTTTTGAAGTCGGTTAAAAAAAAGCAATTGTGCAGTTCCAACTTAAATTACCCTACTATAAAGTATCTTGAAGTATCAGAATTGTGTTAAAATAATATTGGCCATCGTTGGCGGATACGGCTTGGAGATTATTGTTTCTTTATATCCCTCTTAAAATTAATTGAAGGGGTTTTTCTTACCTGACAAACATGGCATTGGTAGCTCTTCTCGTAGCACTTGCCGCAGAGGCTGTGCCCATCCACGCACAGATGGATGGGCGGCTTCATGTACTTATTGCATTTGGTACATGTCAACTCCTTAATCAGACTCTCGTAGTGTTCCGTTTCTAACAACGTGTTTAGGACAACTGGAAGAAGATAAGAGAAGTTAATATTCCAGGGTTCCGTCACCTACCTTACAATTCCATCATCAGGTCCTCATTATTAGGTAAAGTGAATAGAACTCTCTAAGACGAATCAAAAGAGCCTAATCTGGATGAGTTTACTAGTAGCCATCCAAGAGTTCCCTTATCCGCCTTTGAGCTCCATCATCAGATCAGCTCGATGATACTATATTATTGTATTGTCACCGGTCCTTGACACATGTGCAAAATTTCAAACGATTTGAACGTGTAGAAGTGGGTGAAAATTTGTGTTGCAAGATTCCACCCGAACAAATTACATACATACATTGCAAGTTAAATAAAAGCTTTTAATAATTAATGAAGAATCAGTTTCTGTCTTTTAGATACAAAAAAAAAAAATGTTTTTGAGTATTTTTCTATTTATCGTCAGTACCTACATTTTCATTACACGAAATAGGTAAGCACCTATATCATTAAACTGGTTATGGTTTTATAAAAGTAGCAAATAGGTATGTAATAATGTATATTACATTCTCGGGCTACGAAGCACAAATTGTTAGCAGGCAATTATACCTTTCGCAAACAAAGAATCCAACCATCCAATAATGAAAGAAGTTATTAGGGATGGACCGGATAGCGAGCAAAATGGTTTCCCCAAAATTTGTTACCAGTAGGTAATAAGTTATTTAGTCTTGCAGTATACGTGAGTACGCACTAAACAACAAATGTTTTTAAAGGAAATAATGTATGCCTTATAAGTCTATATTTTATTTCATATTGGGTCTGATGATGGAGCAGGAAGGTGGTCACAAAATCTGTGCACCAATAAACGTGGACCACAACGAATTTTGATACTACGAGTGGTAGGTAGGAAAATGATGATCGGAGTCTGGTGATGGGAGCAAGCAGGAAGGTGGTAACAGGAACTTGGTTTTATTAAATGCAGAACCTACCGAATTTTAAATCTATGGTTAAATGGCTTGACGAGTAGTTAGAAGACAAATACTGATCAGGGTCTGATAATGGTTCAGAAAAGTAATTTTATGAGTTCATGCGTCGGGGATTTCTTAAAAAAAAAAATTATACTTGTAAAGTAAATAATTTGTAATGGTCCGTGATCACTAATTACTTGTCTGACGTAAATTTTAGACTTGTAACAGACAGTACGTCACTTCATATAATTATATACAGACGTGTACGTATACTATTATGTACGAGTATATACATAAATTTCAAAGCGAACTATGACAGGTAAGAGACAGTGTGTGCGCGCGTTATGAATTTGTAAGCTGTTATTACTAGTTAAAACAGCTGTGCTAAAGAACAATATCTCCAAAAAAAAACTGTAAAAATACTTGCAATTTATGAATTATATTTATCATAGTACATATTTAATAAATCTAAATAACTTTAATAATAAATAACTTTAGTATCATCATCATAAATAACTTTAGTATCTGGCCATCTTTCGTTCTTACCTTTAGACTGCATATAAATAAAATAATAAAAATATTTACAAAATTTTAAATTTGGAATAGAAAACTAAGCAGGTCAAAGGAAAAAGAACTGCTTAAACGCAGAATTACTTTGATGAAAAATCGAAACACAGGCACTTCATATGTAACACTTTTCTGCAGAAAATAAAGTGAATTTCTACAAAATACTCAATAATTTTATCGCAGCGATTACTACAGTTATGAAATTCAACTGTACAAAACTAATAATAACACTAACTTTTTCTCCCAGCCGGTGACGACGTAGACGACATTCTTAAAATAACACTGGACGCCACAACAAACGCACTAGTTCACATCCAATACAGTTATATGCTTCAATAACACATTTCGATTTACACGTACCGATGTTAAGCGATAATAACGTAATCGTTTAGCCATTTTCTTTGATAAGACTAATGCGGTATCTGAAGCGTGATTGTGGTAACCTGTGTTTGTTGGCGACACTGTGCCGGTCTATATTTATGCGGCAAGGTCGCCACTCGCCAGAAAGGGCCGCAGTGGCTAGCTAGAACTGACCAATTATCGAGCTCGGTTAGTTAGGCATCTATATGGTGGGAATATTCATGGCTTTTTGAGGGAGAAAATGACAGAACAATTTTTATGAGAGTACTTTTTAATTGTAATAACATTAAAAAAACGCGCCTTGTTGAAATATAGAATTTTGCATCATTTTTAACCACATTTGCGCATGTCTTTGCTTCGCGGTTTGCTTCTTCATTTATAATAAGGACAGCTAAGGACTGGAACAGTTTGCCTGCGTCGGTTTTCCCGCCCGATTATAATGTGGGTGTCTTTAAGACTAGAGTGAATAGGCTTTTAATAAGCTATTGTGTATTGCCATCTTCGATTGCGTCGCCGCTTTCCATCAGGTGGGACTGCAGTCAAGCACTAGCTTATAAGGGGTTAAAAAAAAGGCATTTTTTAAATATACTTGTTAGGTTATCACCTAGCATAAGTGAATTCTTTTCAATTGTAATAACATTTAAGAAAATGGACGTTGAAATAACTTTTGCATCATTTTTAAGCACGTTTGCACATGTCTTTTTTTAAATATACTTACACAGGGACTTGTTAGTAGCAATTTATGTAATTTACTCTTAGTAACCATACCTGTTAATAGTCTGAAAATCTCTTTAAAATTAATAAAAATAAATAAATATTTATCTATGGTATGCACATGTCGCCTTAAAAATTAAATAAGGAATTATTATTAATTAAGTGCCTAATAAAAACCAATTAATAGTGCATTTACAAACGCATTAGTAGTGAAAGAACAAATTTTTCCGATAATAATTCATTTTTAACACGCTTTTATTTAGGTATGCTTGAATAAAATAGTAATATTAAATTTCTCTAAATAGCTATAGCTCCTTTGTAATAGCGTAGAGTAATAACTCTTTGCTGTCGCAAAGGAAACAAACAGTTAAAGGTAAACAAACAGTGCGACGCCGCGGTTTGATTTTTGTACTAACTGTGTAGATTTATTGCCATTTAGAGCGTAAATTGAATAGGTACTTGAATGATGAATTGATAGAAAAAAAAACCGATCAAGGGCGAATCAGACTCGCGCACCGAGGGTTCCACACCTTATATGGACCTGTAAAATTTAGTTTTCCCTTCACGCCGGAACACAGCAATGTATATACACTGCTGCAAGGCCGCAAAATATCTGATACTGCGTTGATACTAACCTTGACGGCTCCTTGCACAAGGAGCCTAGCGCCTTGTAAACAGTGGTAGAGATGAGTGACGGAATAGGTAAGTCTTTATAAAAAGATACCAGCTAGAATAATATAAAATTGTTGAGTGTACACTTGCCAGCTTACTCTGAAAACCAAAGTAAATTCCAATCTAAATCCATAATTGGGCCTGTTGGTCCAGACACCCAGGCCGCTACGCAATAGGCTTACTTAACGGCTTGATGGACTGCAAGTTATTGTGAAAGGGCCGGTGGAAATGAAAATAGTTTATCCATTACAAAAGTGATGTAATTATATTTCTATGTATTATGATTACATGTGTCGCCCTACGCGTACAGATTCAGTCTGCGGGCCCGGATGAGGGCCCGCTATCCCAAAAATGCCACTCGATTACTTAGATGCAAAAAATAAAAAACGACAGCCAAAGAGTAATTAATTTATGATGTTATACTGTTGCCAATAGTGCGCACGCTAGTTAAACTTAACCAGATAGACAAAAGAGGCAAATTAATATAGCTAATACTTACTGTATTTACCATAAAAAGTATAAGTATTAGTATCAGTTGTCTGGTTTCTGTAGTACAGGTTCTGCCTAGTTTGGGATTGGATGACCGTGTATAGATAGTCGTAGAATATATTATAAAAAAAATGTGCGTGTGTGTCCCTCCGCGCGGAAGAAGTGAAACTTAATTCTCGTTCTGTCTATTTCTACAGTCAGTCAGTCAGTCAGTTAGTCGGTCGGTCGGTCGGTCCCTCACTCACTCAATCACTCACACACACACTCACACACGAAGAAACTACCTTCCGAATGGCGCGGCCATCCGTGTTCGCACTTACATATTTTAGTATTAGGAATATAATATTTAAATGTAGATGGTCTTAAAACAATATTGTTACAAACTGCTATGAAGATTGAATACGAAATCCGATGGATGGGTGCCAACTTTTGATAACAGAAACGGACACATTAATCACGTTCAGTAGTACTTTACTCCTTATGACGCGATTCCAATGTTGTTCCATTCCATTCCGTTCCATTTTTGTATAATTTTTATGTATTTTAAACAGTGCGTGTTGCCAGTGAAGACATATGGTACTGAGACATAGTCCTTAACTGCTAGCCTCTTACCGAAGCTAAAAGTCACACAATGAGCTATGAAGAGAGCTATGTTTGGAGGTTCTCTTACTAGATGGACAGACGACAAGTAAACGGTGGGTGCAAAAATAGCTTGTATCACTGTGGCGTTCCAAGGGGTAAGCCTATGTTCAGCAGGTGGACGTCTTCCGACTGGAGATGATGACGATGAGTGCGTAAACATCGATATATTTACTAGGGGATACGTCCCTTGTGTAAAGGATCTTCCAGGTAGGTACCACCACACTGGAATGTGGGCCCTAGACGTCCACCGAGTACGGCAGCGTCTCCGATGAGGACGGCGGCGGGGTTGCGACCCCAGTCCCCGTGAACACCGTGACTGGTTCCCGCTGGTCTATATTGTGACCACCGGCGCGGGCGGTGGGTTCAAAGGCGGGCACTGAGGTGTTCCGATTTTAAGGTTAATATAGCTGGTGAAATTACCGGACTCAAAGTGATATAATACATAGTATCTCCGGGGACGAGCGGCAGTGTAGTTCAGCAGTCTATAGGCAGACATGTCATTCACCATCAGGTAGTAGCAAGCTAGTACAAATTATAAAAGCAAAAATAGCCCTACTGTGGACAAACAAAATGGTCATATCGTATACATGATACCTACGTAAAAAGTATACACATGCATATTATACAGGGTGTTAGGGGCCACGTACCAAAAACGATCCCTCACACTTAGTACTTCAACTCGTATCGTTAAGACCTTTCATTTTGATATCCATATTATTGATGTTTTTGGACGAAAATCAAAATGGCGACTGACGGACGGGATATTTTTTTAGCATATGTCACATTCCACAAATCGAATAACATTATACCTATCCGTTAAAAGTGCCTAGAAATAAAAACTCAGATAATCTATGTCCTCATATTTTTTATCGCGATACTCACAAATACTGCATTGAATTTGCGTAAATATGTATAAAGTATTATCTGATAATTAGTTACTTTAGAAGGGATATTGATAATATTTGCGAAAAAAACCTCGACAAACTTGGTTTCGCGGTTTGGTTTTTTTGTTATCTGAGGTGTTACATGAGTAGTAAAATTATTTCATCCAAAGATGGTATGAATCCTTGGTATCCTTGGTGCGCGAGCCCGACTCGCACTTGACCAGTATTTTTTATTATAATTAGCGGTCATCTCATATTTATTTAATATGATACCGTTTGGGCAATTCTACTTGTAACCCGTGAAATTAGCAGAGGGCATCAAATACGAGGAATGACTGGCCATTTGTACCCCAATTAGCGCTGGGTGGCCGTTTCCCGATTGATATGGACGGCTTTGAATTAGGAACGGACAGCACATAATTTATTGTAGGGTTAAATTGATGATACCTAGCCTATCGTAAAAGATATTAAATAACCAATGCAGTATTTTGTATGAAATAATACCTACAATCCATTTATCGTTTCGTTAAAAAACGATGGGGTACACAGAAACAATAGCGGAATATATACATAGTATGTTCATCCTGAACAGTTAACCCTAGAAGATCTTGCTGATTGAAGAATCTTTCGACTATGCCATGAAGATAATCACGCCAAGATCATTTTACGGTTGGCAGAGTGAACTCGTAATAGATTGATGCTCTTTAAATCCCACATATTTGCTTCATCGACATGCTTATATGCAATAAACAAAATATAAGAAAATTTGGGAGTCCACTGATGTAGTGTTTGTTGGACCTCGCTGCCAGGCCTGGATCTAAGGGGGGGGGGGGGGGGGCAAACCAATATAATATGATTAAAAATAAAAAAAACTTGCTCCACAAAGCGCCTAGAATACGGAAGCCTGGTTGGCTCACCTTCGACTTGTAAGAAAAAGGCGCCACACAATGACCACACCACAAGTGAAGTTGAGTGCCAATTTGAGTTTTTTTTAAGTAATTTCCACCCGTGGGCTGTCAGGGTAAGAATAACAGGAAGAGATGGGTATCTCTTCCTGTTGGGTGTCCGTAAGAGGCGACTAAGGGAAAACAAGAAGACGGGCAGCAGCGTCTTTCTATTGGATTATATTACCTACCACCTATACTGCGATCCCCAGGCCGCTTGCCTAGCGTGGGGATTATGGTAATCCCTCCCTTCTAAGGGAGAGGCCACTGTACAGCAGTGGTCGTCTTTCAATGATCGGCTGTTGATGATGATAATGATGAAGTAATTTCTCAAACGCCGAAGGGAGGGGCGCCACTATCAAGTTTCTGCCCCGGTTCGAAAATGTCGTAGATCCGGGGCTGCTCGCTGCACTACCCAAAAGATCGCGGAGTCGATTTCAACCTAGGATAGTGTAGTGTGCATCAACATATCTGTTTGTTGTGCCTGGTTGTTACCTATAAGAATGTTTTGAAAAAGAGTATAAATATGTATATGACGGGCCCGTTGGTCTAGTAGACAGACACCCTGCCTGCTAACCGATGGGTCGTGGGTTCGATTCCCGCCAAGTGTCTGGGTGTAGTTTATCTATTTAAGTATGTATTTAAAAAAAAAGTATATAAGTATTAGTATCAGTTGTCTGGTTTCCATAGTACAGGCTCTGCCTAGTTTGGGATCGGATGACCGTGTGTGGATTGTCCCAAGATATTATTATTATTATTATATGTATCGCCAAATTATATACGTACTTATAAAGAAAAAAACATTTTTTTTTTCCTTTGTTGTGATCATCGATAAACTATACCAACTAGATTAGCTGTCACGAACAAAATGACATCGAAAATGTGGTCGCGGTTACAACTATACACGTACACGCAAAACAATAATATGTTCATATAAAAAGATAACTTACATACTATAAAATAAGGTTCAATAATAATTGCAGACAATTGAGCGACAGCCGTCTCCGTAGCTCTTATTTTCGTGACCACTTTTCGGGTCGTGACAGCAAATCTAGTTGGTATAGTATATCGATGGTTGTGATAGCAAAAAATTGCGTAATAAAGCTTAAATCTCCGCGTGGGGTGTCCGGGTAAGAATAGCACCCACCCATCTCCTCTCGTTGGGTGTCCGTATGAGGCGACTAAGGGAAAACAAGAAGACGACGAAGAAGAAGATTACCTACCACCTATTCTGCGATCCCCAAGCCACCTGCCAAGCGTGGGGATTATGGCAACCCCTCCCTTCAAAGGGAGAGACCTTTGTTCAGCAGTGGGCGTTTCGGTTGCTGATGATGATGATGAAAGCTTAAATAAAAAAAAAATACTGAAAAATACAATCATTTTAAGTTATTACACAACCAACACCGTTCATTGTTCACAGTGTTATACGACCACAGTGTTATATATAAATAAACTGTGTCGCAAATATTATCAATATCCCTTCTAAAGTAACTAATTATCAGATAATACTTTATACATATTTACGCAAATTCAATGCAGTATTTGTGAGTATCGCGATAAAAAATATGAGGACATAGATTATCTGAGTTTTTATTTCTAGGCACTTTTAACGGATAGGTATAATGTTATTCGATTTGTGGAATGTGACATATGCTAAAAAAATATCCCGTCCGTCAGTCGCAATTTTGATTTTCGACCAGCGGGAACCAGTCACGGTGTTCTATATTGTGACCACCGGCGGTGGGTTCAAAGGCGGGCACTGAGGTGTTCCGATTTTAAGGTTAATATAGCTGGTGAAATTACCGGACTCAAAGTGATATAATACATAGTATCTCCGGGGACGAGCGGCAGTGTAGTTCAGCAGTCTATAGGCAGACATGTCATTCACCATCAGGTAGTAGCAAGCTAGTAGAAATTATAAAAGCAAAAATAGCCCTACTGTGGACAAACAAAATGGTCATATCGTATACATGATACCTACGTAAAAGTATACACATGCATATTATACAGGGTGTTAGGGGCCACGTACCAAAAACGATCCCTCACACTTAGTACTTCAACTCGTATCGTTAAGACCTTTCATTTTGATATCCATATTATTGATGTTTTTGGACGAAAATCAAAATTGCGACTGACGGACGGGATATTTTTTTTAGCATAATAATATGTCACATTCCACAAATCGAATAACAATATACCTATCCGTTAAAAGTGCCTAGAAATAAAAACTCAGATAATCGATGTCCTCATATTTTTTATCGCTGACTCACAAATACTGCATTGAATTTGCGTAAATATAAAGTATTATCTGATAATTAGTTACTTTAGAAGGGATATTGATAATATTTGCGACACAGTTTATTTATTTCAATAAGAATAGGTTGTACAACACTGTGAACAATGAACGGTGTTGGTTGTGTAATAACTTAAAATGATTTTATTTCTCATTATTTTTATTTTATTTAAGCTATCATCATCATCAGCAGCCGATACGCCCGCTGCTGAACAAATGCCTCTCCCTTTCAAGGGAGGGGTTGCCATAATCCCCACGCTTGGCAGGCGGCTTGGGGTTCGCAGAATAGGTGGTAGGTAATCTAATAAAAAGACGCTGCTGCCCGTCTTCTTGTTTTCCCTTAGTCGCCTCTTACGGACACACAACGAGAGGAGATGGGTGGGTGCTATTCTTACCCGGACACCCCACGGGGAGATTTAAGCTTTATTACGCAATTTTTTGCTATCACAACAAAGGAAAAAAATCTGTTTTTTAACCGACTTCAAAAAAGGAGGAGGTTCTCAATTCGTCTGTATATAGGGTTACAGGAAAAGTCGTGCTAGATCCGTTAAGGGCGTGGAGTACCCATCATTTCTGACTTATTTCACTATGAAACACCCCACCCTAAACTTAACCAAAATAAAAAAAAAATAATAAAAAAATAAACTTAAACACAACAAACAGATATGTTGATGCACACTACACTGTCCTAGGTTGAAATCGACTCCGCGATCTTTTGGGTAGTGCAGCGAGCAGCCCCGGATCTACGACATTTTCGAACCGGGGCAGAAACTTGATAGTGGCGCCCCTCCCTTCGGCGTTTGAGAAATTACTTCATCATTATCATCATCAACAGCCGACAGCTGAACAGTGGCCTCCCGCTTAGAAGGGAGGGATTACCATAATCCCCACGCTTGGCAGGCGGCCTGGGGATCGCAGTATAGGTGGTAGGTAATATAATCCAACAGAAAGACGCTGCTGCCCGTCTTCTTGTTTTCCCTTAGTCGCCTCTTACGGACACCCAACAGGAAGAGATACCCATCTCTTCCTGCTATTCTTACCCTGACACCCCACGGGTGGAAATTACTTAAAAAAAATCAATTCGGCATCCCAACTTCACTTGTGGTGTGGTCACTGTGTGGCGTCTTTTTCTTACAAGTCGAAGGTGAGCCAACCAGGCTTCCGTATGCTAGGCGCTTTGTGGAGCAAGTTTATTTTTATTTTTAATCATATTATATTATGATTTTGGCGCCCCCTGAAACTGCTGCCCGGGGCCGGTGCCCCGGTTTGCCCCCCCCCCCCCCCCCCCCCCCCCCCCCTTAGATCCAGGCCTGGCAGCGAGGTCCAACAAACACTACATCAGTGGACTCCCGAATTTTCTTATATTTTGTTTATTGCATATAAGCATGTCGATGAAGCAAATATGTGGGATTTAAAGAGCATCAATCTATCTATAGCTGCAACAGCTCAGTGGGCGAGCGCTTGCCTTGGAAACAAGGTGTGCAGGTTCGAACCCCGGCTCGCACCTCTGATTTCTTTAATAATTAATCATGTGCGAATCGTCTTTGTGCGATTGTTACTAGCTTTCGGTGAAGGAAAACATCGTGAGGAAACCTGCATGTCTGAGAAAGCCAAAACTAGCTTTCGAATGACGTGTGAAGTCCGCCAACCCGCACTTGGCCAGCGTGGTGGACTATGGCCTAAGCCCCTTCATCTTGAAGGGAGGCCCGTGCCCATTAGCGGGACATAAATAAGGGCTGATATTATTATTTATTATTAATCTATTAGGAGTTCACTCTGCCAACCGTAAAATGATCTTGGCGTGATTATCTTCATGGCATAGTCGAAAGATTCTTCAATCAGCAAGAGCTTCTAGGGTTAACTGTTCAGGATGAACATACTATGTATATATTCCGTTATTGTTTCTGTGTACACCATCGCTTTTTAACGAAACGATAAATGGATTGTAGGTATTATTTCATACAAAATACTGCATTGGTTATTTAATATCTTTTACGATAGGCTAGGTATCATCAATTTAACCCTACAATAAATTATGTGCTGTCCGTTCCTAATTCAAAGCCGTCCATATCAATCGGGAAACGGCCACCCAGCGCTAATTGGGGTACAAATGGCCAGTCATTCCTCGTATTTGATGCCCTCTGCTAATTTCACGGGTTACAAGTAGAATTGCCCAAACGGTATCATATTAAATAAATTTGAGATGACCGCTAATTATAATAAAAAATACCGGTCAAGTGCGAGTCAGGCTCGCGCACCAACGGTTTCATACCATCTTTGGATGAAATAATTTTACTACTCATGTAACACCTCAGATAACAAAAAAACCAAACCGCGAAACTAATTTTGTCGAGGTTTTTTTAGGATTACTATAAAAGTGTACTACTTAGAAAGATCATTTTATTTTTCCTGTAAAATATAGGTAGACATGTATTATCCATAATTATTTCGGATTTTTCCCTCCACAAACATCGGAGATACGGGTGGGATGCAACGAAATATTTTTGACATTTTGGACTATCAGCCAAAAACTAAGTGACATAAACCAAATTATAAATCTGTTTTGAAATGTGCAAATAAAGCCCTTACATATGATACCCCACTCATTATAATAGTCTCACGTTGACATTTTGATGACACATTTCGACCCCCATTATAAAAAAAAAGTATAAGAAAAAATACATACGTAAGTAAGATCTAAATTTATTCCAAGTTCCTAAAATATATAGGTGTGACAGACGGACAGATAGACAGAGAGACGAAGTCAGACCATAAGGGTTTCCTTTTTACGTTTTAGGTATGGAACCCTAAAAACATATTTTTCTAAATTCGTATTAAGGGACGAAAACATTATCCGCATGTTTTTTAATTCCACAAAAGTTGCAAATAAGCATGCGGCCGGCGTGAAGGTATGCAGTGACCGTAGCTGGACGCTAGCGACACCAGAAGAATCACTAGCGCTTTGCGGACCCAAAAGACAGATATCTTGTGTCACACCGGAATACATATAGCATGCTTGGCGACAGAATATCAGACACTGCGGTGGTTCCTACCCTACCTGGACGGTTCCTTGCACAAGGGAGCTAACACTTAATAAATATATCAATAAGGAACCGTAGTCTGTCACACCAAATCTTCACACGAACAAAACGTGATACGACAAATTGTTTGGTCACGCATATAGCGCAACAATGTCAACATGACGAGATAATAAATAATTCAAAGTTCAAAAGTGTTGTGGCCCTGCTATCAGTTGTCTCACGACTTTTTAGTCTAGTAAACTGAAGTGCATCAGTAGCATCTTGGTTTATGATGTCCCAAGTACTAGAAGAAACAGTATCCATAGTCAATGTTTCCGGAATGGTAGGCCAAGCGTGTCCAGTTCGAGAATCGAGATGTGCCGAATATGAAACGATTGAGTGCTAACAGGTCAGTTTTTTTTACCTATAAGGTAAAAAAAGAACACTTATGATGAGTAATCGTCTGTCTGTCGGTCTGTGACACCTTTATATTTTAGAAACCACTGACGATATTGATTTGAAACTTGAAATAGTTTTAGATCCTACTTACCCAGCCTCATTGCAAATGAAAAATATTTTTTTTAATGGCAGTCGTAATGTGTCATCAAAATCTCAAAGTAAGACTACTTTGTCTAGTCAAAGTTGAGAGTGGAAAAGGGCGGCAAATTTAAAAAAAATTGGTAGTGCAACCCTGTTTAAACTAGGAATAATCAAACTTGATACTTTAATATATTTGTTATTCTATAATGTATAGATGAAGGCCACTGAGGTCGTTTTAATGGGTAAAAGTCCCAAATAACTCGGCCTCCACCCCTACGGAGACCGGGGATTTTGTGAAGGTTTCCTCCCCGACAAAAAAAAGGTGATAGGTCCCTATGCAAGGGACCCTCCAGGTAGGTACCAATACAGGGTCAGGCAATCTGCCACCAAGCAGCAATTTGTTAACATTGCTTTGTTCCGGCTTGAACGGCTTTATGGTATAACCTGCGACAGTCGGGCAAAAATTACCTCCTCAAAAGACTTAATAACCCATGTCTCGAGTGATGAGCGACAGTTTCATACATAAAACACTAATATACTGAGAAGCAGTGAAGTGTGGCTGTGTATAGGCACGTATGCCGCTTACCATCAGGCAAACGTCTAACTTGTTTCGTCATTAAGTCGATTAAAATAAAATAAATAAGCTAAACAAAGGTCAAATATTATTTCTTAAATACTTGATTGCATCGTATACTTACTGCTTATCATTGTTCTATGCATTAGAATAGGATAAAAATAGAATAGAAAAAGTTTTTTCTATATTTGTTTAATTTATTAATCTTCATATTACAGGATTTTAAACTGGATTATTATTAACGAGACACCGTTTTATCATAATATTTTCTTTTATTCTTGTCTTCGCAATTTCATAAAACTCGTTTTTCATTTACCATAGAGAACTTATACTTATACGCCTGGAACAAAAGATGAAACGGTACTTTATTATAATAGGCATGATGACTGTAACTCAGTACCAATTAAACTGTGGTTTTAAGTATTAGAACAGATTGCACTGATTGCAAAAATGAATCTCATTTGCATAATAATAGAGAGATTTTCGTGATTTTTATATAAATAAATTAGTAAAATTCAGCTAATCGCCATTTTTTTATTAAATACCAATCAGAGTGAATGACGTCATACCGGTGGTGTATAACAAACAACTGTCAAACTGTAACAAACTGTAATGTCTGTTACCTTGTATACGATAAAAAATCTAACCTCAACAATTATAGTTTCTTACACCAAATATTATTTAGTAGGTTTACATCTTACTAATAATAGTATATTAGTAACTAAATAACCTACATCAAAATGATCTTCACAGAAATAAATCGACGAATTTAGACTTATGGCAGAAGGGTCCCGTCGTGCAAGAGTTAGCCACTTAACTCGTATTGTTTTCGTGTTTGAAACATAAACATATAACTTATCAGGGGTTTTTATTGACGTGCTTTTACACAGAGGCACACCACAATACTTGTATTTAGAATTAATTTTCAGGTTCTTGTAAAAATTGAATAAAACAATTCTATTTCTCTAATAAAGCCCACAGATGGACAGATGTTTACACCGGACTGACGTCACAAAATGGCGGCATGCACCAGTCTTCGTTTTGGAACTAAATTCAAACTGTAATTTTATAATTGAAAATAATGATATTAATTGTATGTTTAATACAAAAATATGTATATTTTCAGCAATAGTATACCTGTAAGTACATAATAGATTTCTTTTTCAAAATTAGTCATCATGCCTATTCATTTGGAATCAGCCGGAATACGTCCACTGCTGAACATAATAAGCCTCCCCTTAGAACGCCACAATGAACGACAATTGGCTATTTGCATCCACCGGTTACCTCCGACGCGGAAAATGTCGTCTGTCCACCTAGTGGGAGGCCTGCCAACGCTGCGTCTTCCGGTTCGTGGTCGCCACTCGAGAACCTTTCTTCCCAACGGTTATCGGTTCTTCGAGCGATGTGGCCTGCTCATTGCCACTTCAACTTGCAGATTCTTGCACATTTTAATTACGCCAAGATATTCCGCTGTATACGCAACTCAGTTCCACATTAATAATAGTTAAATTCATATATTACAACAATATCATACAAATCCTCAACAATTTATTAGTAAGTATCAAGACTAACCTGAAATTTCCGATGTCGATATAGGCAATTTTACGTTTTCATGAAATACAGCATCAGATTCCCTTTACTTTTGATAGTATTTACTTATCATGTCGTATAACATTTTTCTGACACTGCTTTTAATAGTTTAAGGTAATATTTAATTTAAAATACGCAGTAATATTCACAGCACAATAGCTTTAGAGGTTATGTAAACAACAAATGACATTTGTCGCAATGTTGTCAGTTTCTAAAACCGTAAAACTAGTAGTGTCAACAAAAACTAGACAGACTCTATATCGAGTGCTGAAAGGGCTTGATTTGCACATTTCAAAACAGATTATTATTATGGTTTATGTCACGTAGTTTTTGGCTTATAATCAACAATGTAAAAAGAAATACCGTCACCTTTATCTCCGAAGTACGAGAATGTGGAGGAAAAAATCTGTACAGTTTTTTAGTACTCCTAAAAAAAACCTGGTTATAGAAACAGTTCTGCGCTTTGTTTTTTTTTACTATCTGAGGTGTTAGTCGAATAGTAAAATAACTTTAATAGGTCCAAAGAAGAGAAGTTCAGAGTCACACAACGAGCCATGGAGAGAGCTATGCTCGGAGTTTCTTTGCGCGACAGAATCCGAAATGTGGAGATTCGCCGAAGAACCCAGGTCACCGACATAGCTGGCGGATCACCCCCTTCCCTCCAATATGGTTGAGGGGAGTGATGGCTGCTGCTCGAGTCAACTCGTGCGCGGGTGCTGCTTGGGGGGACTGGTCCGACTACTATCTCTTTGGCATTTTAGTTTGTTGTATTTTCGTCGTATTTTTTATTTTATTTGATATTTTGAACGGCAGGACACACTGTCGCTGGTGCTGATCTAATTGTAAAAAGACAAACTTTGTTTTAAAAAAAAATTTGAAAAAATGACAAGCCCGCTGAGTTTCTTGCCGGATCTTCTCAGTTGAGGCCGCGTTGTGATCCGGCGGTAGCTTTTAAAAAAAAAAATGACCGTTCAAAAGTGCTAGCGTTAAGCCTATTTGAAATAAAATATTTTGAATTTTGAATTTTGAGCTCTCAGAATCTGCAAGTTGAAGTGGCAATGGGCAGGCCACATCGCTCGAAGAACCGATAACCGATAACCGTTGGGGAAGAAAGGTTCTCGAGTGGCGACCACGAACCGGAAGACGCAGCGTAGGCAGGCCTCCCACTAGGTGGACAGACGACATTGTGCGCGTCGCAGGTAACCGGTGGATGCAAATAGCCAATTGTCGTTCATTGTGGCGTTCTAAGGGGGAGGCCTATGTTCAGCAGTGGACGTCTTCCGGCTGATGATGATGATGATGAAGGTCCAAAGAAGGTATAGAATCCTCGGGGCGGGAGTCCGACTCGCACTTGATCGTTTTTGTATAATATAATATTGTGGATTAATCCTATAGATTCATACTACTATGGAAATAGCGAATAATCATCACCAGCCGGAAGACGTCCACTGTTGAGCATAGGCCTCCCCCTTCGAACGCCACAATAAACGACAATTTGCTATTTGCATCTATCGGTTACCTGCGACGCGAACAATGTCGTCACTCCACCTAGTGGGAGGCCTTCCTGGCTATGTCTACTGGATCGTGGTCGCCACTCGAGAACCTTTCTTCCCCATCGGCTATGGGTTCTTCGAGCGATGTGGCCTGCCCATTGCCACTTCAACTTGGAGATTCTGAGAGCTATGTCGGTGACTGGTTCTTCGGCGACTCTCCTCACTACGGATTCCGTCGCGCAAGGATACTCCGAGCATAGCTCTCTCTATTGCTCGTTGTGTAACTCTGATCTTCTTTAAAAGGCCAGCAGTTAGGGGCCACTCTCAGTACTATATGTCATCACTGGAATAGCTAATAATAAATTCCCATAATGCAAAAAAAAAAAAAAAAAAACTCAAAAAAATCTGCTTCGGTAGTAGATTTTTTTGGGACAACTTAGTACCATTTGTACCCATTAATGGTACAACTGGTCCGGTGCGAGTATTTTGCTTACGAAATTTTTAAATTACATTTCATGGAAAAGCCTTGTCCGAAACAAGAAAAACTCTGATCACTCTCAGAAATGTCAAAGAACGGTAAAGAGTTTATATTTCATTACATTGGTAATTTTTTCGAGATAGTTAATAATTATTAACCGGCTTCAAAAAGAAGGTTCTCTATTCGACGCGTATGTATGTAATATTGATAAAAATGCGTAATATTAATATATGTTAGTCTATGTGGGCTTCTAAACAAATTTACCAAATTTTATGAGTGTATGTCTGTATGTATGTATGTATGTATGTATGTAGGTATGTATGTATGTATGTAGGTTTGTCCACGGATTTCTCAGAAACTACAAGTCCGATTTTGAAAATTCTTTTTGCAATAGTTAGAGTATTTTTCAACTTAGGGTAGAGTACAAGTTTCATCAAAATCGGTCCAGTAGTTTAAGAGATATAAACTTTTTATGTTTTCAGTAAGTTACTGTAACGTAGACGTTCGAGTTGCGTGATAGTGCTGATACCTATTTTGGTAAAATAAGTCACTAAAAAGTGTTAAATATACTATTTTAAAAAAAATAAAAACCGTTTTCAAAGTAAATTATCTAAAAAGCATAAAATAACGAAAATATATTGAAGTCGGTGTCAGCTGGTGCTAGTGTTAGTTAACATGATGTGCTAGCACCGACTTCAATATATTTTAGTTATTTTATGCTTTTTAGATAATTTACTTTGAAGTCGGTTTTTATTTTTTTTAAATAGTTTTTTTGACTCATTCATAAACAGGTATCAAAGCAGACGATCTCTAAACAACGATTTGAATATAAGATGGGAATCTGTAATTTTCTCGATAAATGGCGTTTTATCACATTTCAATAATGAAAATAAAATTAGCATAGACTTTTGGTGTTTAATGGGCTTTATAAATAAAATAATCTTGTTAGACTTTTTGGAAAAGCAGAGTAACCACCCTTATTTCCTTTATTAAAACATGTAAAGAGGGTTTGTAATAGCGCCTTTGACGTCACTTTATAACTCACAAAGGTTTTTATTTCGTTTTCGCGCGGAGCTTAATAAAAAATAATAATATTTTACAATTTAATTGACGACAAAAACCTTTTGCGAGCTATACCGTCGTTAAAAGCATTTTTTTTTCTTTTATAAAAATATTCTGATCTTTTTTTTTTTGAAAACGTGAATGTCAAATATCGAGGTTATATTAGGTACAACTTTTTCGCCAATTTTTTTTCTCCTAGAGTTTATCAAACTTTAAAAAATAGGTTCTTTAATTGCAAGTTATTACTAAAAAAAAATATATTGAAGTATTTGAAGCAGAACACCCTCAAACAGGTGGAATTATTAATATTATATTATTTCTCTCATGTATTTCGGCAGGGGTAGGACCGGATTTTGTTTTTATTTATCTTTTCCATACTTTCATAATAAAATCTTTTAACACAGGTCCAATGTCCTTGTACTTTAAGATAGTACGGTTTTATCTACGGCTACCATCGATATAATATTTAAACTAGATTAGGTTTTACGGTCCGAAAAGTGGCACACAGATATAGCGCCCTTGGTGTCGCTATTTCTTTTCAAGCCCCAGGCTGACAAAATTATTTTTGCCGATAGGAGTGTCGCTACTTTCTATAGGAAACTGTCAAACTACGCGTCATTATCATAATTCAACCGTTAGTTCACGTTTCCGCCACTAGCAAAGATAAGTCCGCGACCTCCGTGACCACATTTTAGATGTCATTTTAACCGGCTTCAAAAAGAAGGTTCTCTATTCGACGCGTATGTATGTAATATGCAAATAAAGACTTTATCTATCTATCTAATATTAATAAAAATGCGTAATATTATTAAATGTTAGTCTATGTGGGCTTCTAAACGGTTTTACCAAATTTTATGAGTGTATGTATGTAGGTTTGTCCGCGGATTTCTCGGAAACTACAGATCCGATTTCGAAATTTTTTTTGTAATAGTTAGAGTATTTTTCAGCTTAGTACAAGTTTCATCAAAAGCGGTCCAGCAGTTTAAGAGATATAAACTTTTTATGTTTTCAGTAACTCACTGTAACGTAGACGTTCTAGTTGCGTGATAGTGCTGATACTTACCAATTTGGCTAAAATAAAATCTTTAAAAAAAAAAATTAACTGACTTCAATATCACTGAAAAGTATAAAATAATTTAAATATTATTGAAGTTGGTGTTAGCTTACCGGCTGTGTATATTTGGCACCAACTTCAATAATATTTAAATTATTTTATACTTTTCAGTGATATTGAAGTCGGTTCAATTTTTTTTTAAAGATTGTATTTTAAACTTTTTAGTGATATTTTCATATATAAAGATTGAACCATCGAAAACCGTAAAATTATCTAGGTAGGTTATGATCACATTATCGTCTACATAGTGTTACATAATTCATGTTTCTTCAGAAAAAAATATCCGTTCGTAATGAAATTTGCATGGAATCATCATAGTAGTTTACTCTCTCGAATAAAAAAAGAATCATCGAAATCGGTTCATAATTGTCAGAGCAATGTAATGGAGAACATCAGTTTTATGGTTTTTACCAGATAAATTCCTCCACATCGTTCATGGTCCTCCAGGAAGTTCTTATCCGGTTGTAATAAAATTCATACAGATTCAATACAGTGGTTTCTTCTTTCGAATAAAAAATAATCATTGAAATTGGTAAATATTTTCCAGAGTTATGACCATTTTTGTCCTTAAAAAGCGACATAAAGTCATCTATATAGGCTTTCCTGCAGCTCTCAGTGCGCAGTCACCATTCTTGTTTTTTCAGGAACTACTTATTACTAAGCAATATTTTTTTTATGGGACCCAATCAATGGATTGAAAAATGGATGGAAGAAAGATTTTTTCAAATCGGTGCATAATTGCGAGTTATGCGCGAACATACATAAAAAAAAATATATATATACAGACGAATTGAGAACCTCCTCCTTTTTTGAAGTCGGTTAATAAAACACTAAAAAGTGTTAAATAAACTATTAAAAAAAACCGACTTCAAAGTATATTATCTAAAAAGCATAAAATAACGAAAATATATTGAAGTCGGTGTCAGCTGGTGCTAGTCTTAATTTGACATGATGTGCTAGCACCGACTTCAATATATTTCCGTTATTTTATGCTTTTTAAATAATTTACTTTGAAGTCAGTTATTTTTTTTTTAAATAGTTTATGTTAGTGAAACATTCACTAACATAATATATCTAGTTTATATTATATTATATCGATGACGGATACATAGTAATTTACGATCAGTAAATATTGCAACAAACAACGTGTTGATGAAATACCGCAAAATTTCAGACACCGAACCCTATTTTTAAAGTATTAATCTAGCACACTATTATTTATTTTCATAATTATCGTCAAATAATTATATGTCTTTTTAAATATCATAACTATTCTGTGTGTTCATGACTCTAATTTCATTACATGCGTGTTGTATACGCACGCTGACGGTTAATAATCTATTACCGCCTCTGTATGAGTCAAAGAGATTCAATATGTTAGCCTATATTCTTATTAGAGGGATCAAAATTAGTTTCAGCTGACTTATTACACGTGTCCGCGCCACTTGTTTGTGGCACTTTATGTTGTTAACCTAACTCCTTTATTTCAACCTCATACTCTTCAACACCTGTACGGTCTGTCATAGCCGTCACCGCACGAAAAAGAAAACTGCTGTCAAGCAGTCTGTGAACCGCCCTCACCGGTCGTGGCTGCCATACACCGCTGCCTCATATAGAACGTTCCGTCAAACAACGTTCCCCGCTTAATCTCTTGATACAGCCGCGTACCAACGGTTGTCCGCGTGTGATAATCGTAGTCCACTGTTATCGAAGGCCGCCGGAACAAGAAGACCCAGCCTAAGAGCCGCGCAACCCGGGACGCCTGCGCAAACCACCATAGGCAATAGGCATGATGACTGTAACTCAGTACCAATTAAACTGTGGTTTTAAGTATTAGAACAGATTGCACTGATTGCAAAAATGAATCTCATTTGCATAATAATAGAGAGATTTTCGTGATTTTTATATAAATAAATTAGTAAAATTCAGCTAATCGCCATTTTTTATTAAATACCAATCAGAGTGAATGACGTCATACCGGTGGTGTATAACAAACAACTGTCAAACTGTAACAAACTGTAATGTCTGTTACCTTGTATACGATAAAAAATCTAACCTCAACAATTATAGTTTCTTACACCCAGTATTATTTAGTAGGTTTACATCTTACTAATAATAGTATATTAGTAACTAAATAACTTACATCAAAATGATCTTCACAGAAATAAATCGACGAATTTAGACTTATTGCAGAAGGGTCCCGTCGTGCAAGAGTTAGCCAATTAACTCGTATTGTTTTCGGGTTTGAAACATAAACATATAACTTATCAGGGGTTTTTAATGACGTGCTTTTACACAGAGGCACACCACAATACTTGTATTTAGAATTCATTTTCAGGTTCTTGTAAAAATTGAATAAAATACACACATCAAAAGTGTCTAGGGATCAAGCATTTTTGGGCAAAAAAATGGGCAGAAGAACAATGGCGTTTCGTGTGCTTTTCTGATGAGTCTCGTTTTGGTATGAGACCGGATACAAGACGTATACGACACTGGAGAACCCCTGGACGCCAACAGCGATTAAAATCCTGCCAGGAAGTCCATCCTTATAGTGGTGGAACCATCATGGTATGGGCGGGTATTTGGATCGGCGGAAGAACTGAGTTGATTTGGATCAGAGGCAACCTCAACGCTCAAATTTATGCTGAGACGATTGTATCAGACGTCATCGTTCCTCTACAAGTGCAAATCGGTCCCTTATTTCAGTTAATGCATGATAATGCACGACCGCACACCGCAAGAGTTGTAAGACAGACTCTCGCCGCAGCTAACATCAATGTCCTGCCCTGGCCTGCTCAGTCGCCAGACTTGAACCCGATTGAGCATGCATGGGATATGCTACAGAGAAGAGCTCTGCCGAATATGGAGGGTATCCAGTCGCAAGAAGACCTTTTTTTGTTGTTGCAACGAACATGGGCGGCCATTCCACAGCGTGATTTGGATGAACTCATTTTGAGTATGCCAAACCGATGTTCTTGTGTTGTTAGTGTTCGCGGTAGAAACACGGATTATTAATTGTTTAAGTTACCCAATAAAATTTTAAAGAAAACTGTTATTTCAGTCTTTTTTTCGAACTTTTGTGTTAGTGGTTCAAATGTCAAAAATCCCTTTATTAGGAAAATGGCAAATTTCTTTATTAATGCAAAGGTGACTTGGTTTATCGTTACTGTGACAAACGAAAACACTTTATTTGATGAATCCTTAAAGAAAATTTTAATTAATATCAATCAGGAGAAAAGTTATTGCAAAAATATATGTTGATCCCTAGACACTTTTGATGTGTGTAATTCTATTTCTCTAATAAAGCCCACAGATGGACAGATGTTTTCACCGGACTGACGTCACAAAATGGCGGCATGCACCAGCCTTCGTTTTGGAACTAAATTCAAACTGTAATTTTATAATTGAAAATAATGCTATTAATTGTAAGTTTAATACAAAAATATGTATATTTTCGGCAATAGTATACCTGTAAGTACATAATAGAATATTTTTTCAAAATTAGTCATCATGCCTATTGCCCGATCGAGGGTTGTTTTTACATGTACCTTTAAGGGCCTCCGCCGACACGATACTTTTTGCATCCGCGTTCGGCAACTCTGTTGCTTTTCGGAAGCTTGATACCGCAGCCGATCGCGAACCCCCGCACACTACTAGCAGATAGCGACCAGCGATTTCGACTCTTTCCGGTCGCTGGATGCAGCAACCGCGCGCTACACCACGCACACTACAGATGCCAGTCGCCGCGACTTTGGTAGTTCCGGGGTTCCCAACTTTAAGGATTTCTCCCTAAATAAATGGAGCATAATACATTGAACTATTTGTATTCTGATTACGTAACATTTATTAATGGGCAATGTTATTAATCTTAAAACCGACTTGTAGTTAAGATCTTAGTGTAAAAAACTTGCTTCGAGGAAAATATATTGAGTTTGATTAATTTTGTTAAAATTTTATTCGTTGAAATATTTTTTCGTACCGTGCAAAGCCGCTTGTAGTGTATGAAATTTAAAACAATCTAAATAAGTAGATACCTAGGTACTTATTAGATATAAAATCAGTCACTATCCGTGTTATACGTATAGTCGCTCCTGTTTGTTTGTTTCCTTAATCTAAACTAAACATTGAATTTTGACCCAATTTCTACAATCATTTTGAGGGTTTCGGTACGTTTTAATATTATACGTAGGTATAATTATAATGTATAATTATAAGGTTTAAAACTCTGGCGAGGGAAGTTGATGTCAGTTAATATGTTATGTTAAGCACCGACTTCAATACATTTTCGTTATATAGTACTTTTTAGATCATAATAATATCGTTAAAGTCGGATTTTAATATACTAGAAATATTTTATTTAATCTTTTTATTGACTTACGCCTTGATCTTTTTATTGATAACGCTCTGAATGCATGAAACTACCACGCAACTAGAACAACTATGCTAGACTTTACTAGGAACAAAACAGTGCATTATATACTAAAGTACCGAACTGATTTTGATGAAGCTATTACAACAAGAATTACCGCAATCGGATTTGTAGCTTCTGAGAAGTATGGGAATAAACATATATACATACACACACAGACACACATATATGTATGTATATATGTCGCAGCCGGGTCATTAGTATAGGCTGTCAATTTATACTAAATGTCCTGTTAATTCTAAAATGTAGGGTATGAGGTCAATAGTATCAAAGTCAAAGTCAAAATAACATTATTATGTATAGGTCCCACGGAGGCTTACACAAAAATATTTTTTACGCGGCCGCTACTGAGAAGATCTTATTTTTTTTTTTTTTATTTATTTAAGGACAACCAACAAGACTTACACTAATACATTGCATTTTTTACATTGGTTAACTTAAAACTAAGTGCAAGCTTAATTGACGCTTAATTTGACGGGCCTGTTGGTCTAGTGGTTAGTGACCCTGTCTGCTACCCAACAGGTCGTGGGTTCGATTCCCACCAAGTGTCTGGGTGTTTTATCTATATAAGTTAGTATTTACAAAAAAAAAAAGTATATAAGTATTAGTATCAGTTGTCTGGTTTCCATAGTACAGGCTCTGCCTAGTTTGGGATCAGATGACCGTGTGTGAATTGTCCCAGGATATTATATTATTATTAATTATAGGTCGCCACAGCATGCAAAAAACGCGTTAATCTTGGAAGACACTCAGCGGGCATGTCCTATTTTGTAATTTTTTTTTAAACAATTGTGTAAACAGTTTTACAAATTATGTATAGGTAGCCTTAAAATTCTAAGCTTACATGATTTGAGCAGTTCAAGCCCACGCAGTTTTATCCTCCAGGTAAATCGAGATTTTATAATAAGCCTTTTTTGACAATCGGCTTCAAAAAGTTTAAATTTCTTCATTGGAAGATCTCGGATATCCTGTGGCAGTTTGTTATAAAAGTGTATACTTTGGCTCATAAACGATTTGCCTGTTCGGTGGAGACGCGTAGCATGTACAACAAGATCGTGTTTGGGTTGTTATTTGACAAGTAAAGGTCAATGTCTTGCTGTGTCTTAAATGGAAGGTAGAAGTATCGTTTTCACAAATTGTAATGGGAAGGGAGACTAACAATAGCCGAAGGGGGTTACTCGGATATACATATTCTTAGATGCCCATATATAGTCTAACATATGTCAATTATTATAATATGTATACGCGTCGAATACAGAACCTCCTTTTTTAAGACGGCTAAAAAAATAAAGTATAATTGGGGATCACTTGATTTGATTTAGGGAGGAAACATTTTTAACCAACTTAAAAAAAAAGGAGGAGGTTATCAATTCGGTTGTATGTTTTTTTTTATGTTTGTTACCTCAGAACTCTGTCGTTTACGAACCGATTTAGAAAATTATTTTTTTAATTGAAAGGATATGCTTCCAGATTGGTCCCATTTTTTCAAAAACAGGTTTTGATGATGGGAACCATAAGTAACTTAGGGAACTCCTTAAATATTATAGGCATACATATAGCGTTTTTGGTATTTTTAGAAACTAGTCAAGCATTTTCATTCAGAAAGTATCATTTGGTGAAGTGGATCTGATGAAGAAGGCCATAAACGGCCACAGGAACTTTGTAATAAAATTAACAATCCATCCTATCCTAGCCGTGCCTACTAAACGTAGAACTACCGAATTTGGACTCGATGGATAGTTCTCGACGAGTAGTTGCTAGAAAAATGGAGATCAGGGTTTGATGGTTGAGCAGGAAGGTTGTCACGGGATCTCTGCACCAATAAACATAGACCCACGAGTTTGGGTTCGTTGGGTAGCTCTCGACGACTAGTTGCTAGAACAATGGTGATCAAGGTCTGATAATGGAGCAGGAAGGTCGTCACGGTATCTCGGCACCAACAAACGTAGATCTACCGAATTTGGACTCGTTGGACAGGTCTCGACGAGTAGTTGCTAGAAAAATGGAGATCAGGGTCTGATGATGGAACAGGAAGGTCGTCACGGGATCACTGCACCAATAAACGTAGATCCGCCGAGTTTGGGCTCGTTGGGTAGCTCTCGATGAGTAGTTGCTAGAAAAATGGTGATCAGCGTCTGATGGTGGAGCAAGAAGGTCGTCACGGGATCTCGGCACCAACAAACGTAGACCTACCGAATTTGGACTCGTTGGATAGGTCTCGACGAGTAGTTGCTAGAAAAATGGTGATCAGGGTCTGACAATGGAGCAAGAAGGTGGACACGGGTTCTCGGCACAAATAAATGTAGACCCACCGAGCTTGCAGTCCATGGTTCTCGAGAACTACGAGTATAACACCTAGATATCTTCGGTTTATGGCAATTGGTTTGTTTTATTAAGATATTGTCACATCTACATTTTTTATAATTTTTGCTTAAGCTTATATTTTAGTGATGGTTCATAGTAGTGTTATGTAGTGGGTGTTTTTAAAATAAATATTAAACTGGCTGTTTGTCAGAATAAAATATAAGTTTTTAAAAGTTAACCTAATAATACACCAAGGGAACCACTAAAAAGAATAAAATAAAAATATTTTTTACAAAAAAAAGAACCGCCTTCAAAATGCAACTAAAAGAATTCTAAGAATTAGTGGTTTTTACATATACATAATACATTGTTGGACTTGGGCTACAACATATTATAAATACATATTACTATCGAAGTCGGTGCCTAACGTCTAGCAAATACTTACAAGGGCAGTAGGTACCTAACTGTTTTCCAGTTTGGCGCCGTCTTTGATAGTAATATGTATTTATAATATGTTGTAGCCCAAGTCCAACAAAGTATATGTAAAAACCACTAATTCTTAGAAATTATTTCAGGCCTTTTAGTTGCATTTTGAAGGCGGTTCTTTTTTTTGTAAAAAATATTTTTTAAGAGTAGTAGTCGGCCCGGTGCGGAACGAGACTCGTGCAATATGTGTTCAGTGTAATAATAAATATTGACGATGCTAAACGTTACCATGGACTCTTATAAAGCTGCACTGCTTCTTGCTTTACTAATAAAGTGAAAATATAAATCACGGTGAAGGCGGTACTGGCTACATCCAATTACCAGTTTTCAAAAACCTATGTGTTGAAGCAAACATTATCATTCAATCATTCATGTAGATTTGTGTTAAAAATCATGTAGAAGGTGAAATATATATTTTTGCTTTACGTGCTTTCTTTGAAATTAAAAACCGAAGCAGCAATATTCCTTAAAAAGTGGTAACTTAAATCGACCCCGAAAATAATCTAGAATACCAGAAAAAGTTGGTAACCCCCCTAAGTCAAAACATGTGACACCAGCGGTACCGTGTGAATCCAATACACTGTAACTTCAGATACAGTGTTTTGAATTAACAACGTTCATTCGATTTCTTTTAACCTGTTTGATGTTATAGCATTCATAGTTTTTTTTACTTTGTATGAAAAATACTGAGATATTGCAATGCAAATTACACTGTTTTTACTAAAAACTACAGGCCTGAAATAGTAAAACATGGCAATTGATGATGCAGTGCATTGTCCAAATAATCTTCGCGGATTGCAAGATACAGTGTTTTGTCAAAACAAAGTAGAAGGGCTAGCGCGACGCGGCTGCGCCAATCAGATTGAGGCTGGGCTATCGATTTCAATTATTATTGGTCGATCTGGCCGAGAGCGATGGCGGCGCAGTGGCTGGAAAGTATGAGCTGATGAACTAATACGTACTGAAATTTAAAAATAAATATAGTATTATAAATACACTAAATATTAAAATAAATCTATCTGGAGAGGAAATGTTGTTTTTTAAATATGACTAAATTACAGCTACTACGCAAGGAATGTGGAAGCGAATTCCATAGCCGCACTGCTTGCATGGTAAAAAAAAAACATTATAGCTACTATAATAATGAGGAGGAACTTCAAAATGCAGAGATATACTGGAACGTCAAGGCTTGTCACAAGACACGAGCAAGGAATAACGCTCACAAAGATAAAGAGGAGATTAAGGATTGTTAAGTATACAATTTAGAAAATAAAAAATGTACCAGTTCCGCCGCTGACGGATTGGCAGACATTCTAGTTGAGCCCGAAATTCCGACACGATCATATTTCCGCAGACCAAAGATGAAATGAATACACAAATTTTACAATTGCTCCAGTTTATTAAGAAGCTCCTCAGTTGCATCTAGAAACATACATCAGCATAATCGAAAAGAGCTAAAGATCAAGCAAAAAAGATTTTTGTCTGACGCAGAACAAGCGTCTCCAAAAATGGAGACGCTTGTGAGACTGATAAGAGTAAAAGATCTTCTTATTTATACCTATCTCCAACATGAGATTCCCAAGAAATATTATAATCAAACAGAACTCTAAGAATTTTAACTTTATTTGAGTATGCAATTGGTACGGAATCGAAAACTAAAGTGGAGAGTGAGTTAATGTCAACCAGATTCATCACGTATCCGCCACCAAATATGATAGCCTGAGAATTAGTAGAGTTCACTAACAAGCCAATTGATTTTGCCCACTGACTTATGCTATCTAAATCTTTATTAAGCGTATATATCGCTTACCGAAGCTCATCAATATTGGCATGACGATAAAGCTAAGGATGATCATGCATAGAGATGATAGTTAGAAAACCCTCGCGATAACATTCATGAAAACTGAAAAGAGGAGAGATTACGCCACCCAGTGGAACACCCGCCTCAAGCTCACACCACACAGATGATGTCTCCTCAAAGCGGACAGACTGGGAGCGCCCACGATGATATATGAATATGATCAAAGCAATTGATAGCTGAAAAAGCGACATAGAGAGAGGAAAGAATGCCTAGAAGTATGTCAAAATAAACAGAATTGAAGTCACTACCAAGATCCAATAATACCAGAATAATCAGTTGTTTGCTGTCTATAACCAAGCGTCAAACATCACTTATTTTTACTAAAACTAAGGACTAAAAGACAATTAGGTGTAAAATAGTCTGTCATTTGTTTGTAAACAATAAATACCTTCCAGGACTTCCAGAACAGAACAAGGAGTGTAGTTAAAGGACTAAAATTTGTAACAGAAAAATTTGGCTGTTTGGGAAAAGGAATGACAATGACAAGCGTTCTTCCCAAGACGGGAAAGAACAGGAACAATTTAAAAGTTTAAGAAACGAGTGATTATTGGACAAGGATTGGTCAAGGTTACTTGAATGTTAGGTAACAACAATTTTAACTGAAGACCATGATGATATAATTCCCAACCCCCTCAGTAACCGAACTCAAAGAGAAAGGAGAAGATAAAGGCAAAGATAGCTAAGAGAGACAATTTAAAGTGGACAACTTAACATTATCAAGAGTAACAAGTGACTTCTAAAAATGTGCATTAATTGAAATCAAGATCTAAATATGGAGCATTCTCAATAGAAAATACCAAAATATATCAAGAACTGCCACGTCTGTGCAGTATTATGGTTCTCCAACATAAGTTGGAGAACCATAATACTGTATAAACCTACCAATACACTTTTAGGCCCTGTTTTCCCATGTCAATACACTGTAACTATATGATACAGTGTATTACCTTAACAATATCTTCCTTAGCTTCTGACAACTATTAGAGCAACACAAGTTATCGACGATAATTCATTATGTATACTCTAAATATATATAAAACTGAATAGGCTGGATAACTTATAAAATTATTTTTAAATTGGCAGCAAACACTAAAAACTTTCTAACGAAAATTTTGGAGTAATCTTGAAAAAACTAAAAAAATCTATTTTGCTCATTTTCTCAAAATCAGTTTTTCGTAGTTACAGTGTATTGGATTCACACGTTACAGCGCACAGTGGGCGTTAAAACAAGCTTCTCTTTCATAAGATTTTTGATAATGTATTTCTTGTGGTTTTTAAATGCAAACAACCGTATTCATAATCATAACGATATAAGATCATTGCGTTCGATTACCACAATACGTAGGCACTGAAAAGACTTTTTAAATAAAATAAATAAATAAATATTTCGCAAGCTTTAAGTGATTTTAAAGATGCACTAGGGGTTATGAAAATGGAGAAAATTTTATCCCGCAGTTCAATCAAGGTTTCATGAACTGGCCGTTTTTCATTTATGTAACTTACTTTGTTGCTTCGGAAGCACAGGGAAACCGCTTGCTTTAGAAACTGAAGAGCTCCGGGCTCTTCTTTACACTTTGCTAAATGCGACGAAACGCGAAACGCGCGAAGTAAGTTATTTATTATTGGTTTGGACAATACAGGCCGATTGAAAATAAGATGAAAATGAAATGACGACGTGTAAAGGACGAAGTTTTCTTGCATGAAATTATTATACAATATGCGTTGTTACTGGTTGTTTAAAACCTATAAACAATCTATACCTAAGTACTAACTGATGACGGGCCCGTTGGTCTAGTGGTTAGTAACCCTGTCTCCTACCCAACAGGTCGTGGGTTCGATTCCCACCAAGTGTCTGGGTGTTTATCTATATAAGTATGTACTTACAAAAAAAAGTATATATGTATTAGTATCAGTTGTCTGTTTCCATAGTACAGGCTCTGCCTAGTTTGAATCAGATGACCGTGTGTGAATTGTCCCAGAAGCTAGTACATAATATACAATACAATACAATACAAATACTCTTTATTGCACACAAAAGAAATATACATTTGAAATTAAAACAATTAAAAACAGTGAACAACAAGGCGGACTTATTGCTAAAGCGATCTCTTCCAGTCAACCTTGGGGTACAGGACAGAGCATTCTTATGGGCAGGTGCAGTTATATAAATAAATTAATGGGATTAAAAATATATTTAAAAAAAAAATAATAAAATAAAAAATAAACTACATATTATAATATATTATGATAGACTAATACATATCTATTACCAAGAAAGTGAGAGAAGATCAATTTTTTTAAAGCTAATGTTCAAACTTAAGTGCATTTATTTGAATCATACTGTAAAAACTTCTACACTTGCCAACTCTGGACAAATTATAAAAGGAGGTCATTGGATGGTATTCGTGTACAATATAATAACATTTTCAGACACCTCATGGGTTTTAAATAGGTACTGTAGTGCCTCTAGCAAGTTTACGGAGGCGCGTCTGAACACGTTCAATGCCATTCAGAGTAGCTGAATTGCTTCATAGATGGCCAGGGTTGGTCAGTGTAGAAACGGTATTATTAAAGAAATCGCGGACCGTTGGTCTATAACGAACATGTGTAGACGTTGGCGTGAAATAGCTGCTTAAAATTCTTTTTTTACTGGAATGTCTGTTTTTTTTGTTTAGTTTGGTTATTATTTATTTATTCTGTTTGGTTTCTTCCTTTTTTTTTGTCAATGTGTCTTTGTATTTTTTTTGTATGGATCAAGAGTCTGAAATAAACGTATATTATTATTAAATACATTGGTTTAATTAAAAGGCAGATGAAGTTCTCTTTTTATAAAAAAAAACTACGCATTTGTAGTTTTTTTTTTCTGTCTAAATTGTTCTTATTGTGCTTGTTTATCGTAAAGATTATATAATTAAATAATACCTGAAAATTGTTTTGAGTGAAGTATATAATATCATTTTTTTTATATTTCATTCAACTTCTTGATTATGTATTTGCATTTCAAAGTTCTTAAGCGATTTTACCATTATTCAGAAGGATTAGTCAAATCCTGGTGACATAGATGCAAAGCGAACTTGTTTTTTTATAAAGTACCTACTGGGTATTAGTTTATACATACTTATATGTATATCAACATAATAACAACGACATCTATAATACCGCAATAGCAGCATGTGATATTTGTAAAAGGGGGTTGAAACTCAGACGGTTTTGTTACCATAACCGTAACGTGACCAAAAAGATTCAGCTTTACAATTCAAACACAAAAAAAAGGGGAAACAAATTATATTTTGATACATTTGGAATGTTGTTACAACATTTAATGTTGAGTTAAAAATAAAACTTGTGATTACTAAGTAATTCGATGTTATGGTAATTTTAACAAATCCGTGTATTTGAACTACATAAAATATATTTCATTTTTCAAAAAAATTAAGCTAGTAAACCTTATTTTTGACCCACTGTGCATCGATGACAGCAGTCGCTAAAACGCGGTGCAGCATTGATGCGGTTGCTAAAACGCGCGACTCCGATACAGCGACCGAGCGCAAGGAGTAGCTCAATGGTCGCTAATGAGTTGCTAAAACGCGATGCAGTCGCAAAGTTGCCAGTCGTTGCAGCTAGAAAACGCTAGTGGGCGGAGGCCCTTAGTGCGGCACGGATAGGCCGACCTACAGGAGTTTTCTTTGTTCCAAACCAGCTCTCCCGCTAGTGAAGGCGCGCTCCGCTATATTGCTTAGCGGCCGCGCCGACACAACACGCGTAATACATTTTCTGGCAATCGCTAAGGCCAGTCTATTCCTAAGTACTTAAATCTATTTGATATGAGATGATGATGTGCTATAAGCCTCGGCATGATAAATAAATAGAAATATCATTCATCATCATAATTAGCTGCCGATTGACGTCCACTGCTGAAGAAAGGCCTCCCCCATACTGCGATCCCCACGCTTGGGGATCGCAGTATAGGTGGAAGATAAATCCAAAAGAAAGACGCTGCTGCCCGTCTGCCCGTTCTCTCTTAGTTGCCTCTTACGACTATGACACTCAACGAGAGGAGATGGGGGATGCAATTCTAACCCAGCACCCCACGGGTAAATAGAAATATGAACCTATATTAAAAAGTAATCTAATCAATTTTGCTCTCGATACCGAACGAACGAGTATCAGGTTTTGCGGTAGGTAATTCGTTAACACGTAGTATGTAGGCGCGTTCCACAAAATAATCGTACGGTAGGATAAATCTAGAGCGGTCCGAAGCGATGCAGTGGATTTTCTGAATACCGCACACGGTCCTCTGCGATGCGTGGAAAAATCCACTTTTTTGTGAACCTAAAAAATCGATGGACAGAATTTTGTTTTCAGTTGTAAAACGAAATTCCATTAACATGAAACTATCGGTTAAAGCTCGGATGTGTGTATATGTTTCTATCAGTAAAAGTTCTTCCTTGCCCATCAAGGAAGCAACGAAGAGGGATAAATTTTTGCTACATACCAATTTAATTAGGTACCTACTTATATGTATTTAAGTAAAACATCTCTTTTTCCAATTTTAATATTTGTTTGGGATTGCTCTAAATGCCTTTTTTTTTGTCGCGGGGAATCTTCAAAAGATTCCCGGGAGCTGTGGGGCTCGACCGGGGTATGTGGGATTCTTACCCACTAAAACCGATTACCACCAAGTGTCTGGGTGTTATTTATCTATCTAAGTATGTAATTACAAAAAAAAATGTACATAAGTATTAGTATCAGTTGTCTGGTTTCCATAGTACAGGCTCTGCCTAGTTTGGGATCGGATGACCGTGTGTGGATTGTCCCAAGATATTATTATTTATATTAAGTCTTTCTCCCGTTGGGTGTCCGTATGTGGTGACTAAGGGAAAGGAAGAAGACGGGCAGCAGAGTCATACTTTTGGATTACCTACCACTTATATGCCTGCGATCCTCAAAACGCCTGACAAGCGTGGGGATGCAATCTCTCCCTTCTAAGAAGGCCTTTGCCCAGCAGTGGAAGTTTTTCGGCTGCTGATGATTAAGTATATTCTTAAATACACACATCAAAAGTGTCTAGGGATCAACATATATTTTTGCAATAACTTTTCTCCTGATTGATATTAATTAAAATTTTCTTTAAGGATTCATCAAATAAAGTGTTTTCGTTTGTCACAGTAACGATAAACCAAGTCACCTTTGCATTAATAAAGAAATTTGCCATTTTCCTAATAAAGGGATTTTTGACATTTGAACCACTAACACAAAAGTTCGAAAAAAAGACTGAAATAACAGTTTTCTTTAAAATTTTATTGGGTAACTTAAACAATTAATAATCCGTGTTTCTACCGCGAACACTAACAACACAAGAACATCGGTTTGGCATACTCAAAATGAGTTCATCCAGATCACGCTGTGGAATGGCCGCCCATGTTCGTTGCAACAACAAAAAAAGGTCTTCTTGCGACTGGATACCCTCCATATTCGGCAGAGCTCTTCTCTGTAGCATATCCCATGCATGCTCAATCGGGTTCAAGTCTGGCGACTGAGCAGGCCAGGGCAGGACATTGATGTTAGCTGCGGCGAGAGTCTGTCTTACAACTCTTGCGGTGTGCGGTCGTGCATTATCATGCATTAACTGAAATAAGGGACCGATTTGCACTTGTAGAGGAACGATGACGTCTGATACAATCGTCTCAGCATAAATTTGAGCGTTGAGGTTGCCTCTGATCCAAATCAACTCAGTTCTTCCGCCGATCCAAATACCCGCCCATACCATGATGGTTCCACCACTATAAGGATGGACTTCCTGGCAGGATTTTAATCGCTGTTGGCGTCCAGGGGTTCTCCAGTGTCGTATACGTCTTGTATCCGGTCTCATACCAAAACGAGACTCATCAGAAAAGCACACGAAACGCCATTGTTCTTCTGCCCAATTTCTGTGTTCAAGAGCCCATTGATATCGAATCCTACGATTGTGCATTGCTATAGGTGGTACCCGTAGCGGTCTTCGGGAATGAAGGTTCACTTCATGCAAGCGGTTTCTGACTGTTTGGTCGCTAATTAAGTTCCCTGAAGAGTGATGAAGCCTCACGGCTAACATCATGGCAGTTATTGTTGGAGCTCTTCGAGTTAAGATTTGAATATATCGGTCTTGTCTCCGTGTGGTGCAGCGATACCGTCCTCCATGGCGCTCAGCCACGGTACCAGTGCTTCGGTAACGTGTCCAAAGTCGACTGATAACACTCTGATTTGTATTCAGAGCTAAAGCCACAGTACGTTGCCGGGAACCAGCTTCTATCATTCCCACGGCTCTGAGCATTTCTTCCCTGCTTAAATGACGTCGCCGCTCCATAATAACGTTGGTTTTAATCAGTAGTAGGGAAACAGTAGCACTAATAATGTCTTCAATGCGTTGTATGTTTTTATAGGGAAAATATTGACAGCTGATTTTCATCTTTTACTCGAATTTGATTCACAGTTCCTGATTCAAATTATGAAATGCACCAAAAAGGATCCATATAAATTTATAAAATCATAAATTTATTACAAAGCCACATCTCAATCTCAAGAAATCCGCTTAAAAATGCTTGATCCCTAGACACTTTTGATGTGTGTATCTTCCTTGTCTCTCTTCTCAATACGTATACCTATAGTATAAGTTACTTGGATATTGTACATTTTTAATTCAATTTAGTGTCGAGACAAGTAGAATGAGAAGAGAAGAAGACCTGATGGTTAGTGATATGCCTACCTAAAGACACTAGTTATTACCAGCTACAGTTCCATTTACCCCGGAACACAGCAATGTTTACATACATTATTCCATATTTTACTCAATTACAAACAATTACTGCAGTATATTTACTAGTCAGCCATGTAGCTAAAGTATGGTCCTAGGCATCTTGGACTCATTATTCAGTATAATATTTTAGATAATGTTAGTAAAAGATCCCGTGGGGTGTCCGGGTAAGAATAGCACCCACCCATCTCCGTGTCCGTAAGAGGCGACTAAGGGAAAACAAGAAGACGAGCAGCAGCGTCTTTCTATTGGATTCCTATCACCTATACTGCGATCCCCAAGCCGCCTGGGAATTATGGCAATCCCTCTCATCTGTGTCCGTCAGGATGACCTGACCACAGCACGGATTCACGTGAAACTTTACCAAGATTTAGTACCTATTTTGTACTATTTTGTACCTATGTTTAAATATTTTGTACCTCAGTAATAACAAAGTTATTTAATAAATAAAGTGGGAAGCCATTCTGACGTCAGGATGGCTTCCCACTTTTTACTTTGGGTACTTACGGTCCATATATTGCTGAAATCTTTGCATAATAATTTAGTACCTACTATAAATGTATAAATACTTAATGCATTCCATTTAAAAATTACTTTTATTTCATTATAAACAATTATATATGGAGCATCATTCATCTGACATTTGTCTGACATATTATAATGTAACATGTAGTCCCTATCCTGCGAAACAAAGCAAGTATTCAGTATTTTCTTTAGGGTATTCCAACCCCACTTAGCGTTTCATAATTCTCCATCACGGCACACATTCATGCAGTAACAATCATGTGCTACATTCGACCCTCTCTGATGAAATTTAATACATCACATTTGAAACTTCATAAAAATTTAACAACTTAACCTGGTAACCTGGTAAAATTGTTTTTCAAGTTAGAACTGCACAATTTCTTAACTTTTTTCAATTACGATTACATATAATAATATAATATTCTGGGACAATCCACACACGGTCATCAGATCCCAAACTAGAGAGAGCCTGTACTATGGAAACCAGACAAGTGATACTAATGCTTATATACTTTTTTTCCTAAATACATACTTAAATAGACAAATAACACCCAGACACTTGGTGGAAATCGAACCCACGACCTATCGGGTAGCAGGCAGGATGTCTGACCACTTGACCAACAGGCCCCTTATACATATTTATTGTAATAATGACAAAAGAAACTGACAGATATTAAATGTGATCTATTAAATTGGCCCTACTTTACCTAGTTTTGCACTTCCGAGCTAGGAAACTTGCTGCACGGGACAGCTAGTTTTATATAAATAAAAGTACATATATAAAAAAATGATAAAAATATATAAATTAAAAATTATTCATTATAGAATAGCATTTTATACAGAATATATTATATACATCTAGCAATATACTATAATCTATAATCTTATACGATCTGTAAAGAGCACATTCTCATATGCTTGCAAACTTCAGGAAATTAATTTAAAAAATATTACTAGGAAAAAAATCAACAGAAACATAACTGTACCTCAGAGGTATAGAATATTATGCGCCAAAACACACATTTTACAGGAGAGACAAAAATGCGAGGCATAGATGTTGAACGCGATGTTACGCGGGCTGTATGCGAGATATAAGTATGAACTAAATTAGGTTTTTTATTGTTTAAGTAGGTAATATTTAATATAATTACTATATTGTAATAAAGTTATTGCTTGTATGATTTTGTGGACTTGAGGTTGTTTACTTGCAACAGAAAATTAAGTTGACGGTATAAATAAAGCATTATGTCATCATAATGTTATTTACCTCGGCATAATACATTAATTTCAAGTAATACTCAGGGGCATAAAGCATCATATGTATGTATAGAATCATAAAATTATTTCAAATTTCTTTATTTATTTATTTTCTTATGTAATAAAATAGAAACATTCATGAGATCAATCATTGGACTTCTTAAAATTAACACAATTGTTATGTACTTATCTAATTAAAATATGTTTATTATTAAGCAGCAGCTTCAGGTAGGTCTGGAACATCGCCATTTGGTAGATTTTTGTAGAAGTCATGAAACATGGAGGGAATCCACTGTAACGATTTTTGTAAGTCGTTATACTTTAATTTGGAAATTGGCCTCAATGTATCTCGAATAGGTTTTGGTGTTGGCATAGAAAATCCTTTTCGTTTGTTTCGAATAAAACTAACTTCACTAAACATTTCGTCTTGAAATGATGTTTTATAGAACATTGAGCCCATGTGTTCTTTTCGAAATTGCATCCATACTATATTGGAATATGGCACCGTTTCTCCAGATTCCGATTTTTTTCGGTGTACAAAAGGCGCTGAGAGTCCCTCACAAAATGCTGAAAATTCTTTGAAAGAATCTATTTCCATGTTCACTACACTTATTTTGGCATTTTTGGAACAGCTTTTAATAAACTGCTGCCAGTCCCAAGGTGTAACTATAGGAAATTCTTGTATTTTTTTCTTTTCTCGCTCGATAATGGAATGGATTACGTCCACCTCCATGTGCGTATGTCCTTTCAGTAAATACTTGTGGTTAATTATCTTTATATTTTGATTTGATAGTATCCACAAATACGCCATCATTACAGAAATATTTTTATTCTGTCCGGCGCAGTTGTCACTCCATATCGTCACTTCTTCTAATCTGACATCTTCAAGCTGTTCAAAAAACTTGACTAATCCAGAAGTCATCTCATTCCCGCCACGTCCTGCTACAGTCTCGTCCCACATAAAGCACCAGCTCTCCTTGGCTACAGAATCCATAATCGTGAAGTTAAAAGTCCACAACTTCCTAAGATAAAAACTTTGGCTATTTGTCAAATAAGGTGTAGGCAAACACTTTTGTAGATCAACTGTTAACATTTTTTTAGAACCGTGACTCTCTATTGCATCGACTTTGTCAAATCCTTTTAAGCTATAGCGGAGGTGTGATTCCTGAAGATGTTTATCATGTTCAGCTTTTATGGCATTCTTATCTATTACATCGGTAGTATTTTTTGTTTTAATTACAAAGCCATCACAATCGTCGCACGTATCATTGGCTGGAGGATTAAATCCTAGATTATACTCATTCTTGAAAATATGTCTTATAGCCATGCCTTTGCAACATTCTCCTTCGGTATATTCTTTTCGGCACAAAACTCTACATACAAAGCATACAATTTTTCAATATTTAGATGACTTCCAAGATACAGTCTTTTAGTTCTGTTCCGACTATAATGGCTCTCATATTTGGGTATCATATCAATGTGGTTACGAATGCTTTCTTTAATGGCTTCTGCCGTTTTATTAGGCGGTGGATGTCTTCCTCGTCTGTCTTCTTGAACAAAGCCGTGTTTAGATTTTTTGATAGCATTTCTCACAACAGTCTCAGAAATTGCCAAGGTATTTAAAAAAAACTTTTTGCATATCTTTTCGGGTTTATCGTTGACCAAAAATGTGTAATTTAATGTAAACGATCTCTTAGGTGGGTGTTCAGGATCGCGACGTCTAGATCTAGCAGTTTCAATTTCTGTTACCATTGATATTATAAACTGTCTCTTCAAATTCCAAGTCATCTCATTACTATAATATTTTTGAAATATAGCAGCTCTGGCTGTTTCATCTACTCGTTCAGAGCATTTCAGTCGACAGTCACATACAGGTTTCATCTTTTTTTCGGGCACAACTTTACCTTTCTTAGATGTATATGATTTTCCTGTGACAGCTTTAAGTTTTCTAACGTTGCACTTCCATTTACAAATATTTCTTTTTCGTTTTCGACTCCCTCTGCTCTCTGATGAAGACGATAAAGAAATAGTTTGAACATCCATAGAGATAGGGTTTATGCATGTATTTAATCGATTTTCTGAATTTACTTCATTGTCGGATAAGCTGCTACAGCTAGTTTCTGGTACAAAAATTTGACTTCTTCCCGGAAAATCATGATCTGGTGAATTTTCGTTAGTGTCTGGAACATAGTCCTCATCTGAAGGTGAAAAATCTTCTTCAGAGTTGCTGTGTACACTGACAAGGTGATACGATTTAGATGCATCTGGTACTTCGTTTATTGAAACAATATCAATTAGCGACCCAGACTTTGATAGTTTTGTCTCTTCATCAGAAGCATCTATAACACAATTTTTTTTGGGCGATGGTACGAAATTATTAGCTGAAGTATCATTTAAGATACTGGAAATTGACGGACATGTGTTTTCATTAAAAGCTTCTACTACTGTAGCAATTTTATCGGGCAGAGGTAAAACATTAGACGAAATATCAGTTAATAAATTGGAATTTGAAGGTTGTGTGTCTTCATCGGTGTCATCAACTACTGTAGCGAATACTTCAGGCAATGGCGTAAATTGGTCAACTCGTTGATATTCTACTTCTTCAACATTGTAAGTCCTTGGGGAATCACCATGGAGGGTAAGGTTTCGCTGTAGGAAATCATATTTATTCGAAAGCCCTGAAAAAGAAAACACTATGTAGTCTTATCAAGCCATTGCAAGAAAACGTAAATATAATTAAATGTCAATTTCCAGGACGAAATGTATCTATCAGTCGGTCGGTCTTATCACCTTATGAATTTAAAAGGTCAAAATAATTCGTTGCTACGTGTAAGCTAGGCAAACAAACCAACAAATATACTATCACATAAATATTGTAAGATCTGAATATTAAAAAAATAAAACCTTGCATATTCCGTGAAGATCAGTACAGTAACAATTTATTTACCGACACATTTTAACAAACATTAGCTAACAGATATTATTGCCTAGAGCCTAGGAGCGGGCTTTAGGTTTTCTCCCTTAATATTATTAATTTTGCAATTTGTTAGTATGAATAGTTGGTATTAAATCATAAACAAACGAAAAAAATCCATAAATAAACTCTTTTCCCAAGTATTGAAAAACGTACCTTAACGCACCTACAAATAAGATTGAAAATGGTCCTAATCAAAAGTGTGTATTTACGGGAGATACTATTGTTTACCCCTAAAAAGCTACTCGCTATGTTATAAAAGTAATAGAAAACTTCCTTACCATCTCCTGAAGTTTGGTCAACTTGTTCTTCAACAGTAGCTAGCTTACATAATAACTTTCCACGTGAAAACATGTCGATGAAACCATGTAAAATATATATTTTAAAGCATTATTTGCATTGTGATTGCACGCACGATACGCAAGCACTGACAAGTTCACGGCAGACACGGCGCGGCGCGCGGCGCGGGCCCCACGCTGCGTTTAGTGGTAAAAGGCATTAAGTCCAATTAAAAACATTATATTTGCGCGACGCTTATGGGTAAATAAACTTATGATCCTTTGAGATTCTATACCACGTTAGTATTTTTGGATTTAATATCATATACAAATGTTTATCTTTTAATATACTACTCGTAGGAGTTAATGCTTTATACCACTATGTAGAACTGATTTTAACTATTTTATTGGTACAAAAAACAAGATTTCGTAAAAAATGGAGTTACTATTGTATACCTCTGAGGTACAGCATTTATTTAATAACAACAAACTAGTCCACTTATAATGACTTACATTTTTTATATTATAACTATGGCTGGCTATGCCAGAGTAATTTACTGGAAAATTAAACAGTGTATATATCTTAAACTACTGAACCGATTTTGATATCGCTCGATCGCAATAGGATTTCTAGTTTCTGACAAATACGGGTACCAACCTACATACACACGTACACTTATGAAATTGGGTAAATTTTGTTTATGCCCACATAGATTAACACATTATGAAAATATTACTTATTTTTATTAATAATAAAAAATAATAATAATAAAAATCTTTATCTGGAACAAAAATTTACATGTACATTAAAATTGTGTAATATTACATACATACGCGTCGAATACATAACTACTCATTTTAAAGTCGTTTAAAAGGGAATCCTTATGGCTGTGTATGGTAATCCGTCTGCCACACCTATATATTTCAGGAACTACTGGTGCTATCTATTTGTAATTTCTATCGTACTTACCCAACCTCAAAACAAATAAATATTTTCAATGGGCCTATTCCCGGTAGTTCTACATGTATGACTACTAAGAAAAAAAATATCTTACTAGTTCTACAGTCATGTATTACTAAGGAATGTATTAAATATTATATATAAGTAGTTTTAGTCAAAGCTGGCAATCGTGATAACCCATCTGCTCCATTTTCTTTTGACTTTATATATTCTATGTCGTATGTATGTGCTGTTAATTTAATAGCCCACCGCTGTAACCGACTCGCAGCCATCGAGAAAACCCCCTGCAGGCCCAAAAATAGTCAGCAACGGTTTGTGGTCGGTACGCAATGTAAAACGTCTCCCATATAAATACTGGTGCAACTTTTCTAAACAAAACACTATAGCCAGCGCCTCGCGTTCAATTTGAGAATAGTGTTTTTCAGCTGCGGTAAGTGCCCGCGACACATACACAACCAGTCACTCACGCGCCCCGCGGCTGTCCACGCATCCGTCCCAAACTGTAGCCAAAGTTTAAGTTCCCAGAGAAACAGGTGGCTGAAGTTTTTATCGTCAACGTTGGAACTAACAAATGTATGGGTTTTACTCCTCTGCCTGGATGCAGGAAAGAGGACTACATGGTTTGTGAAATATAATATGTCAGATGAATGATGCTCCATATATAATTGTTTATAATGAAATAAAAGTAATTTTTAAATGGAATACATTAAGTATTTATATATTTATCGTAGGTACAAAAAAGGTACTAAATTATTATGCAAAGATTTCAGCAATATATGGACCGTAAGTACCCAAAGTAAAAAGTGGGAAGCCATCCTGACGTCAGAATGGCTTCCCACTTTATTTATTGAATAACTTTGTTATTACTGAGGTACAAAATATTTAAACATAGGTACAAAATAGTACAAAATAGGTACTAAATCTTGGTAAAGTTTCACGTGAATCCGTGCTGTGGTCCGGTCATCCTGACGGACACCTCTCATCTCAAGGGGAAGCCTTTGTTCAGCAGTGGATGTCTCGGCTGGAGTATTGTTAATATACCATGTGATTTATTTATTAAATCAAGCAAATGCTATAGATGATTTTGGTCACGTATAGTTTTGTATATACGAGAGAAATTCAAATAATGCGATCGAACAGTTAATAGCGAGAATATTCTTAAAGCCGATCAAAGTACAAAAGAGCTTTAATAATAAGAAATCTTAAAATAATTTTATCGTGGGCATTCACAATCTTCGGATTTCGAGGATAAAAATAAATAAACTAGAGACCTCCTCTAACCCTCATTAAAATGCCAAGTATAAGGGACTGAATCATAAAAGAACCCGTAACGAAATTCTTTCTTGAAAATGTACTGGCTTTCTTGGCAAAGTAGATTATACTCGTACCTATTTGTTTGAATATGTCAAGCATGACCGAGTAAATTAGGTTTCTATATAAAGATAAACAGTTTTGTCACGGCTACATACTTTCAGGTGCTCAGAGAATACACTCGATAAGTTCTTATAAAAATGTACACCTTTATAACTTTTACCGTACGTGTTCATTAAAAAAAATTGTACCGTAAAAAAAATGTTATGATTTAATTATTAAATTAACTTTTCGCATCTTTTCACCACATTCTGGAGCTGAAATATTATAGTGAGTGGCTTATTTAGAACGAAGCTATCTTCCCCGTGGGGTGTCAACTATCTCCTCCCGTTTATATTATTACGGCTCTTTTATTAAAATTATCTAAAATATTACACCGAATAATGAGACCAACCTGGTCTCATTATTCAGCTTTGCCATGTTTATGAAATTAAAACGACTATTAATACATTATAAAATATATTATTGCAATAATTGTACAGTAACAACCACCCACCGTCGGATGTCCGTAAGAGGCGACTTAGAGAAAACAAGAAGACGGGCAGCAGCGTCTTTCTATTACATTACCTATACTGTGATCCAAAAGTTGCGTACTCAGCATTATAATTATGGCAACCCTTCTAAGGGAGAGGCCATTGTTCAGAAGTGGACGTCTCTCGGCTATTATAATGATGATGAAGTTCTGTCGCACTAACAAATGTCAGTTATGTTAATTATCACAAATATAGTTCTTGAAATCGGATTATTTAGATCTACTGTACTGTATGTTATTGAGTAGAGATATCAATAATTGTCTTGTACAGAATAACAGAACATAAGCATACCGCTTCGACTCCGGCAGCTGAAATAATCACATTAAAAAAAGAACGTCTCACGAACGTCAGTCAGCTTAGTGAGAATTAACGCAGGCTGCCGTTCGTGAGTACGGCATATTTACCGTAATCTTACAAAACTAAGCTTAAACGGCTTTCGTTTGACCAATATGTAGACCAAAGGTTCGAAAGGTTCTCGAGTGGCGACCACGAACCGGAAGACGCAGCGTTGGCAGGCCTCCCACTAGGTGGACCGACGACATTGTGCGCGTCGCAGGTAACCGGTGGATGCAAATAGCCAATTGTCGTTCATTGTGGCGTTCGAAGGGGGAGGCCTATGTTCAGCAGTGGACGTCTTCCGGATGATGATGATGATGATGAATATGTAGACCATACAGTTTATTATTAAGAATAGAGTACGCGTTTGTCTGTAGTCCCCTAAAACAAATCGTAGGTAAGTTTCTTTAGTCCTTATGTGTAGTTTTATGTGTTATGTGTTTATGTTTTTACAAATAAAATTATGTATCTGTATCTGTATCTGTATCCTTCCTCCCAGAGGCAGGTGAACTATTTAAAGTTATATTGATATGTAAGTGAAAAGAAGTGATGGATTTGATCTGTCACAAGCGCAAATGTCGATAAATACAGCTGGAGGTAGAGTACCTAACGTGTATACGAAATTATGTTTTTTGATGTTCTTACGCGTACCTACGGTTCTTACTTGAAAATAAGCATTCTATAGTACTTGTAACTTATACATATTCTAAGATGTAAACGCATTGATACATTATCTCTGCCTGAGATCTCACAGCTTTTTTTGAGCATATGCAAATGCGGGTTTAGGCTACATTTTAAATGAAATGTGTTTGATGTGATTTAGTTTTCTTTTTATTAGAAGTAATAGTCGACCTAAATGCAAATTATATTTTCATTTGTGAAAATTAAATTATTACAAAATGTGACAAATGAAAATATTTTCAAAGGAATTTTTCGCTCATACTTTAATCGTATTAACCTTTAAGTAGGTACGCGACGAGAGCGCTCTTTAAGCAGCTAAATTTAATTTTAATAAATATGAAACTGTTACAAATATTAATTTAGAATAAGATCCAAAATGTTTTAAAAACATTTTAACTACCCTTTAAATGATCATAAACCTACTTAGCGATTATAAAACAGTTTCAAATTTAATTTTGTTAAACTCAAATTTAAATATTTCGTATTCGGTATTAAAAATTGTCTATTAATATATATACCTAACCTTCGACGATTGAAATTATTAGTAAATTACGGTTTAATTTTTAGCTTAAAACTCATATCGTAATGCATATTCATATAATGAACTCAAAACTAGTACTTTAATGACACATGTAGTGTGTCTAATGGTTAAGTAATAAACTAAAAACCGGAATTTCATTATTATTTCTTTAATCGTTGAAAATCCGGCTGGAAGGACCAATGTATAAACCGCACCACAAACAAAAGTATTTATGTATTTTTTTATTATTATTTTTAAAACAACATCTTCGCAAGTTCTCATTGATTGATTGATTGATGTTATGTTACAAATTCGCAAGTGTAATATTTACTTAATACACCGATCTTAAAAGTACAGAAACCACATCACCATATTTCTCCTGCTAATTTTTATAACATTCGTGTCACCGCAAATGCAGTTAAAATGCTACATTTGATTTTTAATGACCTTAAATCCTTTCACGGATTATTCCTACATCTTTAATTTAATTTCCTTTACTTTAAATGAGTAAACAATTTGTACATATTTATTACTAGCTGACCCACGCAGCTCCGCCTGCGCTATTTTTACGTTAACTAAACTTTTAATAACAGACATTCGCATTGAATACATAACCTCCTTTTTTATAGTCGGGTAAAAACTGGGACCCACTTTTTACTTGCTCTACGAAGCACGGACCCGTTTAGTTCAAGTGGCGTTAAACAGTCACCCATCTATTTAATGACCTTACCTAACGTTGCTTAACCCGATCGATTAAAAAACCTTGATAACAACTCTCTATGACTGTTCCCTTACTAATATTTATTATATTATAAAGAAAAATTTATAAAATCGGATCAAGCGTATAACCAAGTACCCATTTTGACTTTAATCCCCTCTCCCAAAAGAACCGTGCTAGATTACGGGATAAAAGGTATCCTATGTCCTACCTCGTAGTAAGATCTCAAATCATGCCAAGATTCATTTGAATCCATTCAGTAGTTTCGGCGTGATGCGCAGCCGTGATACAGACAGACAGACAAAAATAAAAAAATTACATTTTCGGCCTCAGTATCGGTTATAGAATGCCCTCCAAATATAATTTTCAAAATATCTTCAATGTACAGAATTGAACCTGTTACAGTTTTATTATAAGTATAGATCTGTTTTAAAAACATTATCATCCATTAATAATTTCATTTTCGTTAATGTTTTATCTTGTTTTTGCACATGGCGCAACGGCAACCGCATATTAAAATTTACGTATTGCGAAGGATTATTTCGATGTAATTAATTTTACTGCTTTATGCAATTAAATTGCATTTTAATGAGAGTTCAATAAGTTTTCTACTTGTTTCTCTTGTAAGTGAACACCATCGCAATTGAAGTAGATGTTCTAGTCTAGAATAATGTTGAATTCCAAGTGAAAGTGAATATCTTCAATGTTATCCATACTGTACTGTCCAAAAGTAGGGCCAATTTAATAGATCACATTTGACACTTTCATCAAAATTTAACAAAGTAACCTTGCAACGGCGGGCATAAAATATTTTTTTTTTTCGATATTAGAACAGCACAATTGATTAAGTTTTTTCAATTACGAATACATATTTATTGTAATAATGATAAAAGAAACAGACAGAACAAAGAAACTGACAGATGTCAAATGTGGTCTATTAAATTGGCCCTACTTTTGGACAGTACAGTATGGATAACATTGAAGATATTCACTTTCACTTGGAATTCAACATTAGAGATAACCCTACATTAGAGATTTTTAGTTTGAAAGATTTTTTAATAGCTGCCCGTAGGGTATCTGGGTAAGAATAGCACCCACCCATTTCCTCCAGTTCGATGTCGTAATAGGCGACTAAGGGGAAACAAGAAGACGGACAATAGCGTCTTTGTATTTACCTACCACCTATACTGCGATCCCCAAGACGAAACAAGAAGACGGGCAGCAGTGTCTTTGTATTGGATTCATCATCATCATCATCACCAGCCGGAAGACGTCCACTGCTGAACATAGGCCTCCCCCTTCGAACGCCACAATGAACGACAATTGGCTATTTGCATCCACCGGTTACCTGCGACGCACACAATGTCGTCTGTCCACCTAGTGGGAGGCCAGCTAGTGGGTGGGAGGTGTATTGGATTACCTACCACCTATTCCGCGATCCCCAAGACGACTGCCAGACAAGTGTGCCAAGTGTGGGGATTATGGCAGCACTGATCAGCGGTGGACATCTATTGGCTGCTGATGATATAGTAAAAATCACCGGATAGGAATAAAGAAAATAATTATTCGGGTATACATTTTTTGAAGTGAAACTTCTTATGCGATTTCCAAAAATGTTATCACTTAACAACTTCACAAAAAAAAACACACACACACTGAATTAACCGGCACACACACACACACAGAACACACACACACACACATATACATTACCACACCACACACACACACACAACTCAATTCACAACGAAATTTAAGTTTTATGGTAACTAAAATAAGATATATATTTGTGAAATAAAATCTTTTTTAAAAAAAATTGAACCGACTTCAATATCATTGAAAAGTATAAAATAATTTAAATATTATTGAAGTTGGTGTTAGCTTACCGGCTGTGTATATTTGGCACCAACTTCAATAATATTTAAATTATTTTATACTTTTCAGTGATATTGAAGTCGGTTCAATTTTTTTTTAAAAAGATTTTATTTTAAACTTTTTAGTGATATTTTCATATATAAAGATTGAACCATCGAAAACCGTAAAATTATCTAGGTAGGTTATGATCACATTATCGTCTACATAGTTTTACATAATTCATGTTTCTTCAGAAAAAAATATCCGGTCGTAATGAAATTTGCATGGAATCATCATAGCAGTTTACTCTCTCGAATAAAAAAAGAATCATCGCAATCGGTTCATAATTGTCAGAGCAATGTAATGTAGAACATCAGTTTTATGGTTTTTACCAGATAAATTCCTCCACATCGTTCATGGTCCTCCAGGAAGTTCTTATCCGGTTGTAATAAAATTCATACAGATTTAATACAGTGGTTTCTTCTTTCGAATAAAAAAAGAATCATTGAAATTGGTAAATATTTGCCAGAGTTATGACCATTTTTGTCCTTAAAAAGCGACATAACGTCATCGATATAGGCTTACCTGCAGCTCTCAGTGCGCAGTCACCATTCTTGTTTTTCCAGGAACTACTTATTACTACGCAATATTTTTTTTATGGGACCCAATCAATGGATTGAAGAATGGATGGAAGAAAGATTTTTTCAAATCGGTTCATAATTGACAGAGTTATGCGCGAACATACATAAAAAAAATATATATATATACAGACGAATTGAGAACCTCCTCCTTTTTTGAAGTCGGTTAAAAAGGATATAATTTTGTGAATAATGATCGTATGGTCATGTTACGGACGTTTTGTCCCGGCTAGGGGTACCCCTCTCCGCATCGTCCCATAAGGAACTTCGTTCCAATATCAGTTGGTTAACCTACGTCAGACATGGTCAATCCATGGATGGGTGACGTTTAGTGGCATTTGAACTGAGCGTTGTCGTACGAGTGCGAGTAAAATGTTGGTCCTGGTTCTTTATTTATATAGCAGTCGTTAAGCCAAGTCAGAGGCCTAAGGGCAGCTTGATCTTTGACATGAGCTATGCTAGTTTTTAACGTAACCTATCGTGGCTGTGCTCGATGATGAGCTCGCCATCGAGCCATCCTTGAATTGGACGTTGAGCTTTACGCTGTTAAAATCTGTATTTAATATCGCATTTCGGCTCGACGTCCAATAATTACTCTAAATCAAACTGACTGTTAAGCTATTTGACTTTAAGTCGGTCCACTGAAAACCGTAAATTCTCGTGGCTCTAGTGCTGCGTAATCGACGTTAGAAAATGCCTCGCCGTTGCCGCAGCGTCAAGCTCGCTCGTTGTATTGCTTAGAGAATAATATAAGTTGGCAAAAAGACTTCGAAATGGCAACGTCCCGTGCTCTTATCCACTAGGCTACTTATCTCTTCATAATTATAATTACTTAGACTAATTTACTATCACTTAGTTAGTTCGGAAGGTTGACAGTGCTAATTATATTTATGATTGAAATCATCGCACCACTACATATTTGCTTGGACTTGTACAAATATTTTGGTCTGCGCTCGCGATAACGTCCTGTCTGCTGGAATTAAATAAACAAACAAGCAAGCATACTTAGCAACAGATAAATAGAGTAAATATTATGCACGTCGCCTATTTCTGATTATGTTTAAAAATAGTTTTGAAAGTGCAACAAGGCTTAAAATTTAATTTTAAAATGGACAGGTATAACTTTTTCATATCGTTTGTTTATGGTTACAAAAGATAGACCGCCTGACATCCTGTGGACGTAAAGCAATTGCAGTTAGGATTGTTCCTCCTCCTTAGTCTGTCAACTATTATTGAAGATCGTGGCTCATGCGCAACCCTGTCACAGTCATCGAGATCTTCCACAGCGGCCACGGAGAGGAGGCATAATAGATTATGTTAGGTCAAGCTGTTTGCCGTCACGGCAGTTGAGTTCCTCCAAGGTGCACCAATAGATAGTTCACATCAATGATGTATACATACGTAGGTATAATGCAAAGGAATCGGTTCCTTGCGTTAAAGTAAGACTTTAATTAACTGACGGGCCCGTTGGTCTAGTGGTTAGACAACCTGGCCGCTACCCGTTAGATAGGTCGTGGGTTCGATTCCCACCAATTGTCTGGGTGTTATTTATTATATTTATTTACAAAAAAAAGTTTATAAGTATCAGTTGTTTAGTCTCCATAATTGGGATCAGATGAGCGTGTGTGGATTGTCCCAGAATATTATTATAATTTTTTGTTTTAAAATGTTTTCTCCCTTGGAAAAGGGGTAAAATAACTAACACACGGGTCTTCACCAAGTGCGTCAGCTATGATGATGATGAAGCTAAGGATTTCTTATTATAACTAGCTGACCCACGCAGCTCCGCCTGCGCTATTTTTACGTTAACTAAACTTTTAATAATATACATTCGCATCGAATGCATACCTTCCTTTTTTATAGTCGGTTAAACACTGGGACCCACTTTTTACTTGCTCTCCGAAGCACGTACCCGTTTAGTTCAAATGGCGTAAAACGGTCACCCATCTATTTAATGACCTTTTTTTTTTTTAGCGATGGTGGAATCCTCATAGGATACACCGCGCACGACGCCTACCATGCGCGGGTTATGTCGGACTCTTACCGACTAAACCACCATCGGGCCTTCCAGCACCTCCGCTATGGTGGCGGGCCCCGGGAACGTACTTTGTACTACAGCCTTTGCAGGCTCTCCCCCCCATTGTCACGTGCGGTGCCCACCAGTCCACTCTGCTCAACAGAGAAGTACCGGGGGCGACCACAGTGACACACACCCTATAGCCTTTCGGCCCTACCCCCCCAATTGCACCGAGCTACCGGGTCCCATACCCCAGGTACTGCCGTCTGCCAGGTCCCATACCCTGACAGCACGGTTGCTGCGGTGCCCCCGCCCTAAGGCCTTGCGGCCCGAGTCCCCCCTGCACCACCACCACGCTCAACCGACGTGCGTATCCATCGGGAACAGCGGCAGCGGCGCCCCCGCCCTACGTGGCCTTTCGGCCCTACACCCTCCCGCGCCTCGCTGCCGCTCAACCGGTACCCCCGTACCGGGAACAGCAGTTCGGCGCCCCCACCTAAGGCTTCGCCACCGAGCAACAGCTGTCCACCCCGAAGAGTGGAGAGATATTACCCGGTGCCCAGGGTACAGCGTCCCAAGCCCATTGTCCTTCCTCCGAACGAATCCTCGGGAATTACAATGGGCCGGGCACTCGAGGAGGTGATGCCAGTACCCCCCTATTTAATGACCTTACCTAACGTTGCTTAACCCGATCGATTACAAAACCTTGATAACAACTCTCTATGAGTGTAACCTTACTAATATTTATTATATTATAAAGAAAAATTGATAAAATTGGACCAAGCGTATAACCAAGTACCCATATTGACTTTAATCCCCTCTCCCAAAAGAACCGTGCTAGATTACGGGATAAAAAGTATCATATGTCCTACCTCGTAGTAAGATCTCAAATCATGCCAACTTTCATTTGAGTCCATTCAGTAGTTTCGGCGTGATGATCAGCCGTGATACAGACAGACAGACAGACAAAAATTAAAAAAAATACATATTCGGCCTCAGTATCGGTTATAGAATGCCCTCCAAATATAATTATTATATTCAAAATATCTTCAATGTACAGAATTGGACCTGTTACAGTTTTATTATAAGTATAGATTATGTGAACTTCCTCAAATGCTATAACAATTATTGCAATGTTCGCTGCGCGTATCCTAGACGATGGCATTCCTGTCCAATCCCTGGAAGATCTGGGGCCTTCCAGTGAAAGAAAATTTATCAATCGCCTAGAATCTTAGGAGATTGTCCTAAGATTCTAGGCGATTGATAAGTTTTCTCAACAAATAATGAATATACGTATATATGTATAATCAAAGGAATAACCTAGTAAGTACAGTGTTGACGCGATTAGAAGAAAAAGCCGTTTGGAATTACTCATAATTATTGTTTCAGATAGAGATGTTGACAAAATATGTAAATTAGAGTTCCATTAAAGGTCAAAACAAAATTCTTTTATTTTGATTTCGTTCTTTATTTATCTGTATATCAATTATTATTATTATATCAATTATATCCATTTTATAAATGCTGTTATTGTTATCAACACAATTAATTTGCAACATGTGTGCTCAAGATATAACAAATTTAGTTTTTCTTTTCAATTAAACTTGTAAAATTTTAAGACCTTGAAAATAGTTACCTACTTTAATAGTTGTAATTCATAATTTAAAACTAGATTAAATTTTGTGAAAGTTTATATTTCTGTCTCATTTAAATTTTATACTAAAAATTATATATCGTTCCATTATCTACGGAGTGAGCAAGCCAAACGACCTAAAATAATTCGAACTTATACGAAATAGAAGTACTTAATATAAAAAGGCTTTCGAAACGTCAGGCCCGACTCGCACTTGACCGATTGCTTTTTAATATTCTACAAAACCCTTGGTGATCGAGTCTGGCTGTCATTGACAGTTTTTTATCCAATTTGGAAAGACCTGTAATTATCACTGTTTATTCAACGTCCTTATCACAATAACATGGGTCTTACTAATCGTTGAACAAACATCAAAAACACGACTGACCAGATATATCAGTTCCAAAATGAAGTAAACATGCAAAGATCACTAGTCGTTACCTAACATTGTGATAAATCATGTTTACACCACTCATTCCGACGCTCGAGTTTCTATAAATATTAATTAATTAAAAGATTTCTATCTGCTTGGGTGCGTTAGTTTAGCCAATATAATTTAATTCCATTAAAACCAACTTAGTTCCACTCTAATTTTTTATGGAATTAAGTAATGCGGTTTTTTTGTATGTCAGTCAAGTGACGCGTACATTTTTTACTTAGCCACGAGTCAAGCAAGATGTTCGTTTGATGGTGTCACTGCCACACGTCACCTAAAACACTGAACCCGGTAATTTTAGCAACTACAGTGCTCTTCACATCGGAACACCACAATGCTTGGTGGCAGAATATCTGGCACTATGGTGGTACCTACCTTCTTCTGCGGTGGATAAACCCTCATGGATACCCGCCTAGCACGGGTGATGTCGGACTCTTACCGACTAGAACTCCATCGGACCTTCCAGCACATCCGCTATAGTGGCGGGCCCCAGGAACGTACCATCGTACTCATCTGGTTACCGCCAGCGGCTATTCGACGTGCGCTGAATCCTTCAACGGCTTGCAGGTTAAAAAATGCCGAATATGCTATCATTGTCCGTAGGGTGTCCGGGCAAGTACAGTATCCCGTTAGATGTCGCAGGAGGCAACTAAGGAAGCAGCAGCTCTCTGTTTAGTGTCCATCTCTGCGTATACTGTGACCTCCAACGACTTGCAGGTTAAAAAATGCAGAATATGCTATTATTTCCCGTAGGGTGTCCGGGCAAGTACAGTATCCCGTTAGATGTCGCAGGAGGCAACTAAGGAATAACCAGTAGCAGCTCTCTGTTTAGTGTCCATCTCTGCGTATACTGTGACCTCCAACGGCTTGCAGGTAAAAAAATGCAGAATATGCTATTATTTCCCGTAGGGTGTCCGGGCAAGTACAGTATCCCGTTAAATGTCGCAGGAGGCAACTAAGGAATAACCAGTAGCAGCTCTCTGTTTAGTGTCCATCTCTGCGTATACTGTGACCCCCAAGATGCTTGCAAATTGTGGGGATTATGGTAAAACACCCCTTAGTAGGGATGCCTATGTTCAGCAGTGGACGTGTTTAAGCTGATGATGATGAAGGTCACAGCGGCCAATCTTTTACCTGATAAACCATCTATGTGGGACATGTTAATAGTGCAGAAGTGTTTGCGTAGACACAACGGCATTTTTCGCGATAATGCAGGGATTGAAGATAAATACGACTGAGGTGAGTTAAGGCACAGAACCAAACTTTTACAAACCCATATGGCGCAAGGATCATCTTACTTTTATATTGGCCTGTAAAGTTAAGGACAAGCAACCAGTTAAGAACAATAACATAAAGTTTTTGCTCCCTGCAGAATTTAAAGGTAACGATTGATTAAAGCAGTGCATCGATGTGTGTAGCCACTCACGGTAACGCAGTAGGAAGTTGTTTATCAAGACTTTGACTGCCGTCGGATAACTTACTAATAGAACAAACCATAGTGTGTCGTACACTAGGCGTATAACGACCTCGGAGACAACCCCGTAAAAATGAGAAGAAGTAACTTGTATCAATGTTTAAAATAGAAGTGTTTCCAGTTTAATGCTCTAAAGCCTTTTAAATCCGCCTGGTAAAAAAAATCCCTGTTTTGTACATACTCACAGATCACTTTTATCGCCGAACGCGTAATACACGTAAATGCGCGTCAGGATAATATTATGTAAAACACGTGTAAAAGGTCTCAGACGGATGTGTCAATATAATAAATTATCCTGTCAGTGATTGCGATACAAAAACGATAGTTGGAAAATTAATGCATACCGTGGTATGGGCAGTGTGACGTAGTTGGACTGTCAGTGGTGGTAGCGACGTGCATTGTACGGTGCTTCGGACATCAACCCTAAGCGTGGACAGTCAATGCGCCCAGACGAACTCTATTCATTACCACTACTGAGAAAAGCGAACAGACGTTTTACTGTTTGCTTTGAAACCGTTGCGTTCACCATACCTATGAAAACAGATGCTTCATTGTAGGTACCAATATACGAAAATAAAACAAAAACATGCGATACAATGGGTACTACAGAGTACGAGAGTTGTATGTATTAATATCAACCATATTACAATGATTGGCATTAGTAGTGATCACAACTAGACCTTTCATTATCATCATCATTAGAAGCCGATAGACTTCCACTGCTGCACAAAGGGGGAGGCCCTTAGAAGGGAGGGGCTGCCATAGTCCCCACGCTTGCCAGGCGGCTTGGGGATCGCAGTATAGGTGGAAGATATGTCCAAAAGAAAGACGCTGCTGGCCGTCTTCCTGTTCTTGCTTAGTCGCCTCTTACGACACCCAACGAGAGAAGATGGGGTATGCAATTCTAACCTGGCATTTGCATGAAGGAAAATAAAGGGCAGGATATACAAAGCAAGTCCATGAATTTGAACCAAATTATAGTGTATACTTACTTACACAAACAAATATGTATTTGCTCATTATTACGCAGGTAATGTTGTTGGTAAAAATAAATTGCCAATTATCGTAGTTTTCTCTGGATATTATGTAGTAAGATATACGCAATATCCCTTGTACTTCGAAACGACGAATAAATCACTATTTTTTATTAAAAAACTTTGTTTTTGTCCCACTGTTGGGCACGGGCCTCAAGAGGGAAGGCCATAGTCCACCATGCTATCCAAGTACGGGTTGTCGGACTTCACACGTCATTCGAAAGCTAGTGAGACTTTCTCAGGCATGCAGGTTTCCTCACGATGTTTTCCTTCACCGAAAGCCAGCAACAATCAGACAAAGACGATTCGCACATGATTAATTAAACAAATCCAAGATGCGAGCCGGGGTTCGAATCTGCGCACCTTATTTCCGAGGCAAGCGCTTGCCCACTGAGCTGTCACTGTTATGCCAAAAAATCTGAAATACTTATTCGCAACTAAATTCATGCAACATTACAATGACAGATTTTCATTGCAACGTCGCCTCTACATGCAAACAAATAAACGTGTACCTATTCCTTTCATACCAAGCTGCAATATTTCATCCCGACGTGTGTGAGCACTTCATACAGCATATCTGGGGGGTGCAAGGTGGAATGCCTCCTCTAATATATCGCGGCTCTACATCAGCGGTTGACGACACCGGTGCCACTCTCGACACTGGGATGTAATGTGTGCATTGTTATGTCTGTATCGTGAGTGTGTTATTTATTGTTGTTATAATATTGACAGCGATAGCGTACAATGTCGTTGGCGCCCGCCGCTTCGAACACGAAAAGGAAGGAAAGTGTCTCTTAGATCACTAATATTTTATTTTCATAATGTAGTTCATAACGTAACTATCTGCTAAATTAGTATTACACCTGCAGCTGCCCATTCTAATTATTATTACTTCTTGCGCTGTGTTTGTGTGGAAGAGATTGCTTAGACCATCGGTATAATATATAAACTAGATTTGGTGTCACGGTTCAAAAAGTGGTAGCGAGAAATAGCGCCCTTGTGTCGCTATTTCTTTACAAGCCACATCCTGACAAATTTATTTTTGCCGATAGGAGTGTCGCTACTGTCTATATGAAACTGTCAAACTACAAGTCATTATCATTATAAAATCGTTAGTTCACGTTTCCGCTACCAGCACAGATAAGTTTGCAACCTCCGCGACCACATTTTAGATGTCATTTTGTTCGTGAATGTTTATCTAGTTTATATATTATATCGATGGCTTAGACCGCTTATACCATCGATAATAAGGATTCTGTAAAAACTAAATGTTTACAGTTTATTTACAAATATGTATAAGTACTTAAACTAGGTAAAAAAACTTCCTCCGAGTTGTCGCCGCACTGGGAGGGAAGGGTACCTAAAAGACTGGCGGCTTTACCCCTTTGTATAGTCAAGCTTATACGTTGGCAGAAAAAGCTACCAGCCCGACGGTCTCCTGAAACTTCGATAAGTTTGGATGAAATTTCTTTCACCAAACCGTGCGTCTCATGAGACCACGGCCCCATGGTCTCCACCGCAAAGGCCGCACATATATAGCTCGAACCTAGAGCTGCATACTTGCGTCGCTTTGCATCACTAGCGGTCACCGCAGCCGCCCTGCAAGTTGCCGGGGTGTGGGACGCAGCAATTGTGTCGACACATGTCGCGTCCCACACCAAAATGTATTTATTTGTGTTATAGGTAATCCAATAGAAAACATTGCAGTCCGTCTTCTAGTTTTTCCTTAGTTGCCTATTATGACAACCAACATGTAGACATAGGTGGGGTTATTCTTATCCGGACTTCCCTCGATTGTGTGCATGAGCACATTTAAGTTTATATCAGTGGCCTGGTCTGCGGTATGGACGAATTGATTGATTCTAAGTGGATCCTAATCCATTATTCTTATCAGCCCGTTAGTCTAGAAATTTACTCTTGATTAATTCAGAAAGCATAACAGTAGCATATAAGACAATACTGGCTTTAAAAAAACAACACACTGCTGTTATAAACATGTTATACACATAATTCATTATTATCTGATTACCAACAATTAAAAATACCAATGAATCAGCACTTAAAAATGAAAAAACACATTCTAGGAACAATAAAATGCGTTTTGTTGTCTCAACGTTACCTATTATGCCTATAATAAGGCCAGTGTAATTTATGTCAAAAACATTAAGACAAGGAAAAAACAACGTTCCAATTAGAGAACAATAACAAACAGATACTGCGCGCAAGTAAAAATATCATGAACTAGTCTCATGCGTCCTTCATTAGCTAATGTTGTCTGTTAAATACAACCGCTTGTGATCCAGTATTGGGATATTATAATGTTTGTTATCAGCCAAATATGTATGTATGTCCAACCAAGGCGCACGTATGTAGCATGGCCATCGTAGTATTATTTTTTTGATATTAATCAGAAAAATAATACCAGCCCTTGTTTAAGTCCCACTGTTGGGCACGAGCCTCCTCTCATATTGAGGGGGCTTAGGCCATAGTTCACCACGCTGGCCAAGTGCGAGTTGGCGGATTTCACACGTCATTCGAAAGCGAGTTAGGCTTTCTCAGACATACAGGTTTCCTCACGATGTTCCCCTTCACCGAAAGCGATATTAATCTAAACTTACATTTATTTTGTAAAGATTTGTTCGTAAATTGTTTTAGTCAGTGCTTGATCGCTTTCTACATTTTTTTTTGTTTTCGCGGGGGCAACTTTCAAGATGTCTCCAGGGCAATGTGAGAGGTCAATCAGGGTATGTGAGAATCTTAGCTACTAAACGCCGGCTGTATAATCGGCATATGGGAGAAGGGACCTGGGTTCCGATGGGATCTGCACCAGGTACGCCTCAGGCAAGGCAGCCTTTGAGCTCGCTACCGGGGGGCGCAATATAGTACCCCGAGAACTTATCACGGTGCTCACGGGAACGAGGGTCGCAACTCCGCTGCTGTCCTCGCCGAAGTCACCGCTGAACTCAATGAAAGTCCTATGGCCCATACGCTAAACGTCCAGAAACTCGAAAAGACCACGATCTACCTACCCTACCTTAATTCTTGATGGTAAACGGTGATCCAATTGTAGCTGGAAGTGCACTTGCAACACAAGAAAAAGGATTCCGCGTCAAAGGTATCGCTGAGGGTCCTAACGTCTGAAGTCGTTATTTCCTTTAAAGTATAGGAAATGGCCCTTAAAATATGTATAATAGGTTACTTGATTCTCTTCATAAAACAAAACAAACACAACTTTCTATATTCCTCAGGTTATAATTAAACTACTCTTACGCAATATATCCTCTTCCTCAGGATAGTTAGTTATTCTATTAACAACGCTGATAATAGTACTATAAGTAAGTTATCATCGTAAACTTCCGACATTTCAGAATTAAATAAAAGCTTTCAATCGATGAAAATATAATAAAAAATATACTAAACTGTAATCTGCCATAAACTCTTTTCACTAATGGACGCTCCATTCTACGGTTTCAAAACAACTCAATATCACTCCCGTTGACTATGATATTTAAAATGTATTATAAAACAAACAGATAGACTCTAATTACGGCCACTACAGATGCCCAAAATTTAAAAACAACCTCTTATCTCTATTCTATAAATATCAAATCATTACAGTATAGACTGTCTTGACATCGCATGCCCTCCGGCTTGTTGTTTTGAACTGTTGTATATTCTGTTGTCACATAATGCAGGTTATCGATGCTATTTATACAGAGACATCGGCTGTAACGTACTCCCGACGGAAGCGCCAGTTTCTATCTCGCCAGCCACCAGACACGACCTGAACACAAAATGGTACCGCCTTACGCGAAATTCAATATGATAATTTACGCGGTCCTGTTATTGGTGGATGTCGCTAACGGGGATCCTATAATAACAATGGATACAATGCTACGCGAAAAGTGCGGCAAAGCGTTATCAACGCTATTAGTTCACATGTGTACGGGTAATATCCTCATCGGTGAACGTACGGACAGTGTTCTTAAAGGCAGGTCGAAGAGGGCCGCTCTGTTCTCCAGAGAAAGGGTGAAGAGACAGATAGCCGACGAATGCTGTCTGAAAGCGTGTTCTGTGTCCCAACTCATGCAATACTGCCCAGACACTTGGTGAAGATTGAATTTGTAGTAAAGATTAACAGTGTCCATTGAAACGTTCAAGTGAACGCGAGACGAGAGACTTTGTGGATGTTGTGTTAATGTTGCTCAATTGTTAACCTCCAATGGGCAATAGAACTGTGGAGATTTTGTGTGTGTAGAGGGATTTGTGTACCAAAACTCTTAGGTAGAAACGTGTAGCCGTTCGTCTTCTTACAGTGCCGTCTTAGTCTGTGTATCCTAGAGCAGCTCCTTGGAGCGCCACTAACTATTGACTTTAAAGCGTGTGATCTTGTTATTTACTATAGCAATTTGTACGGATTTAGTCTGAAAATTTGTCTTTGTATACACAAAGTACTGTAGTAGCTTGTTAACTTTGCGAGCAAAAAGTACAAATAATATATTTTGAATTTTCTGTTTAGATGATGTTAAACTAAAAAATGTCAATATATTAGATTTAAGAAATAAATTATCATTTGTAGCTGTGTGTAGTGTTGTGCAATAGGTTGCTAAACGAATCCTCCGAGCTTATTTTAACTGACTTAGAAAGGAAGATATATTTTTCTTCCAGTTTCTTCAATACATGTTAAATACTGAAATAGAATTTGTATATAAAATTGAAACGCTTAGTCATCTTTCGTAGGTACGAACGTTGTTTAAACTTCGAGTAAAAGCTTTTTATTTATTTTTATTGGTTTTTAATTTTTATACCTAGAAAATTAGAAAATGTTTCTTTTCTAAAACAATTAAATGTAAAATTTCGTTTTTTTTTCAGTACCTGAGTGAGAATAACCTGACCGTTTTGATTTTAATTGTGTAAATTACGTGCGTAATTTTATAGTAATTTATTTTAAGTTAAGTAAATACAGCTTAAGTTAGTTACTTTATAGCGTTAGGAGGGTAAGATCTCAAAAAGATTCCACGACAGTATCTCGCGGTAATTAATTTATTAGATAAACTTGTTAATTATGTACATTAATGACTGAACATTATAATTAGTTTGTTGTTGTAAATCCCTATTCAGGAAAACAACCGTCTCACATTACATTTATGCTCGAGTCGTATATATGCATATCATATTCATATAAATATATTGTGTTGTATAAAAATATTATATCTGAATAACAAGACTGTTGCATATTTTGTTTAATTGTTGGCACCAAGAATTAGTACATGATACAATAATGTAATATTGTTTCTTAATTTGCGATCGGATTATAGTTATAAATTTAGCAATGTATTAATATTTGTATATAGCTAAAAAGTTTATTTATGTAAGTATAATTTTTAATATCTACCTACTATTGAAAAAAACAAAATAATATTTTGGATATGCAGTTAGACTTTTTAAAAATAATATACATTATAATTGTCGAGATGTTTTATGTATATTATATAATGTATGCCAGTTTTATGTATATATATTTTTACATCATAAAAATATACAATGAAATATTGTCATCAGATTTTTTATTAATACCTACTTTTAGACAAATGACATCCAACCATAGTTACTCAGGAATACTGACCATAGCAGCAATTTATTTCCTCATAATTCTTGCCGATGTTAACAAGTTTCCTACACACTTTAAGCCGACTAAAATATTTTTAAAGGGCGATATGCCTAATTTTGTGTTGCGGTATTGCGTATCTCTGATGAGACTACAGTTTATTTAAAAAAAAAAAAATTCTTTGTTGAAAATACTAGTAGAATTCACAGATGTATTTACCCGTACCCTAGTCGCGCGTGCAAAACCAAAAGAATAAGACGCAACTGTAGGCAGGAGGCGATACTCTCCGCAAAGTCTAGAAAAAATGAAAGTAAACAACACTTCACCTATATCACCCATAATTACTTTATCTTCTTTATTATTTTTTAAGCAAACAAATCGCTTAACGCCTGTGATCGACACTCACTGCGTGTGTGAGTAGCTAAACTGGGGAAGTACCAGAATACAGAAGATCGACTTTATGTCTATAATAATTCACGCTCCTTGCATGCCGACCACCAGCTTAGCACGATGTGCAAATCTTGACAGACAAGTATGAGTATGACGTCACTATGACGTAGTATTTCACATTTTTGTATGCAGAAATGACGATTCGGTGTTAAAAACTACGTCATACTCCACACCGATCTGTCAAGATTGCAAGTCGTGCTAGGCCTGCAGCCTAGAATGATTTGATGTCTTGACAGGTCGGTGTGGAGTATGCATGGAGTATGACGTCGTTTTGAACACTGAAACATCATTCTCTATACAATAAAGTGAATTCATAGTGACGTCTCACACTTATCTGCTTGTAGGTCCGTTTATGGCTCTGCTTCCAGGGCGGCGTCCGTCAATTCGATAAAAAACGTTTTGCACGCCGGCAGCTGGACCGTAAATGGTATACGTGTTGTGTATGAAGTCAGTATGCTAGTGATGTTTTTCATGTTACCGCCAGTGTCAGTAGGTACAGTGATTTGACACGGGGCCAGAGTCCATCCACGTGACCATCGAATCAAATTTACGTTCATGAGATTGATTAGACTCCGTAGTGAGTAGGGCTTTCTTTGCAAACCAGGGTTCGTGTACTCAAACCGTGCTGGACGCGAAAGCTTTGCTCAGTTCTCCCTTAATAGTTACGACAATATTGGCTAATCACCTGATTGTGTGGTAAGTAAGATAATCCATGCTCCAGATTCGCATGTTAAAAGTCGGTCTTTCTGACCTCGCGCTAGTCTTTTTGGTCTTCAGTCTCATCGGGTTGTGACACTAAAGGAAGAGAGGGTGCGGTTGTGTCTGCGCAAGCATTTGGGCATCTATACTATAATAAAACTCAGAGCACTTTTTCTGTACATTGAATATTTTTCTAAAATTTCTATGTAGGGATACTATATTAAACTATCGACATAGAGGCCAAAACATGTATTTTTGGAATTATTGTCTGTCTGTCTGTCGTTCTGGGTGTCCAGGTATCATTTGAAAACCCGTGGATGGATTATAATAGGACTTTCACTGACGTGTTGTGTAAAAGTCCGGACATAAATTGGTGTGTAAAACATCACGCTATGTTTCATAGGGCCTAAGCAGTAGTCATTACTTGCACATATTACCAAATAATTTCCTTTTTATGTGAATAGGGTAATTATAAACTCACCAGTTAAATAATAAGATATGTATTATTACGCTATATACAATAGGGACTGAACAGACATTTAGTTTGCATAAGATAAGGTATTACGCCATGTTGAGAAAGTGTTCCGTGCTCAAGTGGTTACGGGCGTTTCTAGAAAACGAAGTAGGTCTCGGGTTCGTTTCCCACTCTGGGTTATATTTTAAATTATCTTTTTTATTAAATTATATTTTTAAAATTCTTATTTTTAAATAATTCCGATATTATTTAGGTTTTTTTTGCTTTTCAATTTTACGCAAGGTGGTGATTTCAATTTTTAGGTTAAAATATATAATGGTTCCATGAAATCTCAAACCAAACCTCTGTAAAATACGATGATGTGATAGATATCGAAATCATTGAATCATTGATTACGCAAGGTGGTGCTTTCAATTTTTAGGTTAAAAAATATAATGGTTCCATGAAATCTCAAACTAAACCTCTGTAAAATACGTTGATGTGATCGATATCGAAATCATTGAATCATTGATCTTGAAATACAAAAGATAGTACCTAATAAAAAATATAAGAATTTATTGACCACCTATAATAACATTCTTCTATCTATAAGACTAAAGCTCCTTCAGAAAGTTTAAGGTGTGAGGCCCTAGATGTCCAACCAGTACGGCAGCTTGCTTTGTGGACGTATAAAGTGTCTCCGGCGGCGGGCTTAAAGGCAAGACCAGAAAACCCTCAGTTTTCTGGAGCAGATCCCACCGGAGCGTCCACGCCTCCCGTCTCATGTGCCGATGCGACAGCCGTGGCTAAGAATCCCACATACCCCGGTTGACCCCATAGGTCCCGGGACCTATTGAACGTGTCCCCCGCGAGAACAAAAAGCAAGTAGATCACGATATGCAGCTTGACACTTATCGTATAGACAGCTTACAAACAAGATCAGGGTTACTTGAACAATAGATTTACGGATAATTCAAATAGCTGGTGTCAGTATTAGTAGGTACTTAGTTGTAAAATGGAAAAATGAATTTAGGTAATATCAAAATAGTAATATTTTGTATGTGACATACCTACAAATAATCGCTATCGTCGTTGTCATCATAATAGTAATAATGTTCTCCAAGTCCCTCAGTGCCTATCTGACGTATGGATCATCTTACTTTCCAGACAAAAAGGTCCGTCATTGTCCTAACCAGTAAGAAACAATTACACAAAGTTGTTGCTCCCTGCGGGATTGGAACCCGTGACCTCCGGTTTGCAAAGTAAGTGGTGCCCCGCTGACCGCTTAACTAAGAGACTCTTTATCCCGAAAAATTGAAGGGTTCCTGCAGGACGGGGCATCAATATAAGTTTACGGGTAACACGCAAAATATTTTTGATTTTGATATAATTTGTGTAAATCGATCGAGTCGGATCGGGTGGTCAGACGGGGTAGGATCGAGTCGGATTGAGTTCCTTTGGAGTCGCTGGACGTACGGGGTGTGGCCCTTACTTAGGATGTCCATTCAGTACGGTAGCGAAGCCTAGGAGGCCGTCAGCCGGGTTGTGACCCCCATCCACGTGAGCACCGTGACACCGTGAACGCTCAAATGCAAGGCACTGATCCCACTGGTGCAGATCCCACCGGAAAGCTTTGGTGTCCCCACTCATGTGCCGATGCAACAGCCGCGTGGGCTTTAGTGGGTAAGAATCCCACATACCCTGGTTGACCCCCACAGGTCCCGAAGACCTTTTGAAGGTTTCCCCGCGAAAAATAAAAGGGTCGGGTTGAATCGGACCGAATCTGATCAAGTTGAATGGAAATGGATCGTGTTATGTCGAGTTTGATTTCATGAGTATAACGCGAAAATTACCTACCTACTGGCTGCGTGCGAAGCCGCGGGTACAGCTAGTTATACAATATATTCCGAGTAGATGGTAAAGCTCACGTGGTACTTATAATAGGTACATCAAGTTTAACAAGATATATACTTTAGACATTCGTGTTCAATTATCAAACTTAATTTTAATTGGGAATTAAGGTGATTACTTTATGTTTTGGCTTGACGTTTCAGCCGGGTTACACCAGCCATGGTCAGAAGGAGACTGTTTCAGCGAGACGGATCCGTGCGTGAGACAGAAATATCTTCGTCTACCCCCGTCCTTTCACTTGTACCCTTATTAGTCGACTAATATAATCGCGTTAATTTCTGATTAAAATAAAGTAAGATCCTGATAACGTGAAATTTTGTCAAACCAGCTGTCACGAAACGGTACGTTTAAAGTAGGGTAGAGAGAACCCGGAGACCGTTACTAAGATAGGTAAGTAACTAAGGGGGAAGTAGCAATAAAGAATGAGAACTCAGGACTTACAATATAACTATAATTACAGATAAAAAAAACGTTACAGTTCTCTAACGACAGTTACGCAGTTCGTTTCACCGGGTCGGAAACGCGGACACTTATTAGCGTAAGATCACGTAACTTGCTTGCAAAGATTCCTGGGCGCAGGGAAGCCTGGCGGCGTGCCAGATGGCACAACCGCAGCCAGGCCGTTGGACGCCGGCAGGCTTAGCACCGGTCACGACACTCAACCAGCAGGCTGGCCGATGAAAAAGGGGTGCGGGCGTCAGCACGCCACAGCAGCAGCACCCGTAGATATGTGGCCTCTGGCGTAGATAATGGCCGATTCCGGCTCAAGACCTGGTTAAGCTCGGCCTCCGGTCTTGCGACTCTAGGCTGTAGACCTTAGGCTTTCCACTCGTCTTCAGGCTCCAGACTAAGCCTTCCGATCCAAGACTTCAGACCCTCGACTTCAGACCCCGTTTTCAGACTCCGTTTTCCAGACTCCACTTGACAGCCCTTGTCTAAATTTAAATTTTTAATTTGAATTAAAAATAAATACAAATATTTATAGAAATGATGAGGTATGACAATGGAGGTTGATATATTATGAATGAAATGAGGTGATACACTACACAGCATATTATTAGTGTGATTGGTAACTAACTATACTGCTCCTTTGGAGTCAAGCAATGCGCACGGTGAACAGAACCACAGGGCAATACCGTGCGCATCTCCCGCGACTCAGCCCGTATAACCTAAAGATCGATCGGGCCGGGTGGTGGTGACCTTTTTGCAAATTCTCTCTCTTGTGTGAATTTGTTTGCATAACGACAACTATCAGTAAACTACTGATATACTCGTAATTAGCTATACTGTACTACTATTATAATTAGCCTCCACGTGTGCATACATTGTAGATCAAACTTTTATCGCGTCTGTTCCATATACTAAATGAAAATATTGTCGATGTTATTCCGTATCTGGGTCATATGTCGTACTAGAGTCATCTAATCGACCTTTAATTTGATTTGCGTGCAGAACGGCCGTCCGATAAAGCGCTTAGCGGACAGAAAATGGAATTTATTGCATGGATAACTCCAGCAAAAAGGGCCCGAATAAATCTTCGCCCTAACTTAATAAAGTCTCTGTTGACGGCTTTATCTGTTGATGTGACCGCGAGCAGACTTTTTTGAATAAAGTAGTATCGTATTTTTAGTTTGAAAAGCCGGCTTTTGATCTTTCAAACAGCTTTTTATATTCTGTTTCACACGGCTGACACTTTTAAAATCTGCAGACTAACAACCTTGTTTTTTCAAACCTTTTTTTATAGTAGTTTCCCCTTTGATAGGTCCCCGGGAACTGTACGGGTCAACCGGGGTGTGTGGGATTCTTATACACTAAATCCCCGCGTTTGTTTTATCAGCGTATGAGAGGCCTGGGCTCTCCGGTGGGATCTGCACCAGGAACCCCTCAGTCCCTCGCCTTTGAGCCTGTCACCGGAGGGCGCATTATAGCACCCCGGAAACCAGACACGGTGCTCATGAGGCCACACTACAGCGCTGCCATATGTGAGAATAGGCCTCACCACTCACTCACTTGCAACACTATATAAACTGGCTTTAAAAAAAATATCACAAACAAAAATCGCTGAGTTTCTTGCCGGATCTTCTCAGTAGCGGCCGCGTTACGATCCGGTGATAGTATGTAAAAAGTAATTCCGTGAGTGCCTCCGCGAGGCCTATACATAATAAAGACACAATACATAATAAATATATTTTTACTTTGGCTGACATTTGTTTAAAACAAAATTTCAGTTGAAGCGGCTTGCGTAAGTGCCTGCGATATTCAAAAATGCTCACCTGTCGTGAAATAGGATATGGGATTCCTGTGTCTCGCCTTGAGGCATATATTGCCAATATCCAATCGAGGTCGCAGGATGCATCGGAAAACGAATGCGACGATACTGTGATGGCATTTGAATTTGATTTCCCAATGCAAGAAAATCTAAGGCACACAACAGTGTTTATTCAAGCTATAAAAGAAATACCTTTAGTGAACTAATCTATTTTCCAATTGTGTAAAGTGTCAACTGTCTTCACACCCGTACACTTAATGTGGTCTTTTATTTACGCGAGAATGCTTGTACTGCGCCCAGTCTGACTCCTCCCAACACATGCTAGAAGCTGGTGTCGCACGTGGTTGTTGGAACGTGAAGTCCTGGTCGCCGCCATCGGATAGGTCTGTCAGGAATGCAGTGTGAGGGGCTATGGCCACCTTCTGTGAGACAAATCCCAGAAGAAGCCCGCCGAGCAACTCAGCCCTGGACCCTAAATAACGGGCAACCTGTCGCTGGACGTTCAGCTTGTGAGCCCAAAGACGTCCGTTAAGTACGGTGGTGACTCTAAGGTGGGCGGCGGCGGGGTTGCGAGACGTAGGTTGCATCATCTGGGAGTAGCCTATCCTACACCAAATGATTATATACAGCTCCAAGCTGGCGCGATCGTTGCGTACCTGAGGGAGCTCTTCGATACGCCAGCAACAGAGTAAGGGCTAGGGCATGCACAATGGATCCAACTGGGTCGAAGTGCGTTCCGGGAATACCGGGCCCAAATTTATAGCCACCAAGAATAGAATAGAATAGTGTTGCAAACTGTAAGCCTTAAAATTCAAAGGCTCCAGGTAAACCGAGATTTATCCGGCTTTTGATCAAAGGTTTAAATTTATTCGGTGGAAGATTTAGGTTATCCTGTGGCAGTTTGTTAAAGTAGTGTGTACTTTGGCCCATAATAGTGAATACACGAATTCTTCTATTTACTAGTTACAGCAAGGTTACAGTAAGGTTACAGAATGGTTACAGCAAGGTTACAATTAGGTAACAGCTATGTATTATGGTCCAAATTTTCAGCTATGAGCATTGAACTGACATCTGAGAAATCGGCCAAAATGTATTTAAAGCTCAGTAAATTCGCTTTATGCAGAGTGTTAAAATAAACTATTTAAAAAAAAAAAAAAACCGACTTCAAAGTAAATTACCTAAAAAAACATAAAATAACGAAAATATATTGAAGTCGGTGCTAGCACATCATGTTAACTAACACTAGCACAAGCTGACACCGACTTCAATATATTTTCGTTATTTTATGCTTTTTTAGATAATTTACTTTGAAGTCGGTTTTTATTTTTTTTTAAATAGTTATTTAATACTTTTTAGTGACTTATTTTATCAAAATAGGTATCAGCACTATCACGCAACACGAACGTCTACGTTACAGTAACTTACTGAAAACATAAAAAGTGTATATCTCTTAAACTACTGGACCGATTTTGATGAAACTTATACTCTACCCTAAGTTGTAAAATACTCTAACTATTTCAAAAAGAATTTTTGAAATCGGACTTGTAGTTTCTGAGAAATCCGTGGACAAACCTACATACATACATACATACATACATACATACACTCATAAAATTTGGTAAATTTGTTTAGAAGCCCACATAGACTAACATATATTAATATAACGCATTTTTATTAATATTACATACATACGCGTCGAATAGAGAACCTTCTTTTTGAAGCCGGTTAAAAACCCTGTCCGATCCTTGAAAGTAATACTAGGTATATATTGCTAAATATCTCATTTTATTTCCTAATACGTATGCAATCTATCTCTGTGCATAAATACCTATGTATTTTTATTTAACAGTACATAATTTAGATCAAAACATGAAAGCATGATTAAAATGTCCACAGAAACAAAAAATAATCACGGAGCCGTAATGAAAATCCTTGTGGTTTAAATAGAAGCTTGGAAATTAGACCCATTCATTCGTTGCAGTGATCTTCTGCGCCCGACGTATTGCAGAGGAAACGATGGCTTTAATCACACATATAGGGCGCGGCAAATATACTGCAGTACGTATCGTGCCCTAAATAAGAGCTAGAGATAGGACGCTCGAAATGGAAACGTGCAGATGATAACGTACACGTTTTGAGATACGACTGCTACGGTAAATTATAAACATGTTTCGTATTAAGCAAGATGTAAATAGCAGGTATGTTTTATATTTTTTTAACAACCCTTGTTTTTGTCCCACTGTTGGGCACTAGGTTTCCTTCACCGAAACTTAGTAGCAATTGCACCAAGACGATTCGCATATGATTTATTAAAGAAATAAGAGGTGCGAGCACTTAAGGTACCTAACTTACTAAGTCATGAACGCTTTACCAGTTTTCACGCAAAATCATTTGAAGTTTTAATGACACGACGTTACTTTTACTTACCCCGCCCGTACGTATTTTGCGCCAGCTCGTGCAATCGATTATCATCCTAAAATTGATACAGGTGAGAGTACATATTTGACGCATATATGTCTGTCAGTGGATTGGTCGTGTGTTTTCTATTTCTTTGGGGTGCTTTGTAGCCTAAAATGGCTTGATGCATTGAAATATGTATAATAAGTGTTGAAGTATATCAAAGGCATTAACCACCATTTCGTTATTCTTAGTTTCAAAAAGCGCAAAAAAATTTTTCTTTGAACTGGAATTTAAACATGCTTTATGTTTTTGCTCAATCTTTAGTAACTTTATACTTTTTCTCTCCTCATTCAATTAACTGTGAAGACATTTAGTCTACATTATATTTTCTTATTCGTCATTGGAAGGTAATAACTTACTATCTAAGTCTTATATAATTCAGTTACTTAATAATATGTTATTAACAAATAGTCCGTAATGTTAAAACTGATATGTATTAACAATGTCACCTACAGAGAAGTGAACGTACTTGATAAAAATAAGTTTACAACTTAATCGCAATTATTACTCAATGAAAAGATGTAGGTACGAGTATAGTCGGTTACTTATGGTTCACTATCACGTTCTTAAGGACGCCAATATGCGTGATAAGAAAACAAGCGTAAATTATAAAAGCTTAATAAGCTTGGCTGCGACCAAAACATACGTAAAACATGTTTATAAAATTATACTTTATATTTCAACTCGTCATGTTATAATCTTTCATTTGGGGCTTATATTAAATAGAGACTAGTTTCAAGTGTGCATGGATGGCCAAGTCCGAAACTTAAGGAATAGCAAACAAAATACTCTAAGAAGTCGCGAGCAAGATTTGACGAAAACTAAAACTGAACTGATACGCCCAGTAATAGTCGCGAGCAAGATTTGACGAAAACTAAAACTGAACTGCTACGCCCAGTAATAGTCGCGAGCAAGATTTGACGAAAACTAAAACTGAACTGATACGACCAGTAATAGTCGCGAGCAAGATTTGACGAAAACTAAAACTGAACTGCTACGCCCAGTAATAGTCGCGAGCAAGATTTGACGAAAACTAAAACTGAACTGATACGACCAGCAATAGTCGCGAGCAAGATTTGACGAAAACTAGAACTGAACTGCTACGCCCAGTAATAGTCACGAGCAAGATTTGACGAAAACTAAAACTGTACAGCTACGCCCAGTAATTTCTTCAATACCCTTTATACAGTGCCCTTTACTGGGAATATAGAAATGGTTATCCACTGCGGCAAAATATCAGAAACATACATACGCTCAAAAATCGTTCTCTCCTTCTAACATATTGGTAAAATCTCAGTTTCGTAATAAATTTTGTATATAATAATAATATCCTAGGAAAATCCAAAAACGGCCATCTAATCCCAAACTAGACAAACTGCATTGGCAAAACTATATTATTTTTAGTCAAAATAGTAAAAAATAGTTAAAAATCGTGGGAATCGAACCCACTACCTTTTGGAGAGCAGCCAAAGGTGACCTACCACTAAACCTATGGGATCGTGAAAAGCGAATTTAAAGCGAAAGTGCATTTGCGACGCAGGATGGGTATAACATTTATACACGGGACTGTAGTGTAATTTGAAGTTATGTTGCCCATAGGAATACCCGCTGTAAGCACGTGCTGCAAAAAGCCATTAATTATTGTTATTTTTCCTTGCATTGCGCTTTATTTATTTTAACATAAATTTTGTCACACTTCAGAAATTTTTAGTTACGTTAGTTTTTTAATATATGTATAATATAAGAAAAGTATATATTCCTTTTCTGCAATTTTACCTGATGATAAGCGTTGAATCACTCGTTATTTATAAGCCGTATCATCTAGATAACAACAGACACTTCTGATGTGCTAGTAACAAAAATGACAAAGCCCTTGGGGTCCTTAAACGCCAGCACAATGACTTTTCATATCAGCATCCCCGTAGGAACATAGCACCGCTCTAGGTAAGTAGAAAGGCATTTATTGAATGTAATACAATTACAAAGAATACACCGGAGTCATAATGATATCAGGACATTCAACAATTCCGTGACCGTGCTGAAAAGCATTTGAAACGTCGGGGAAGGAAAATCGAAAATTAACCATATAAAACCAAGTTTCATGTTGCGTAAGTAAAAGTAGACATTGTAACAAAAACGAATGTACAGCAAGTCAGTCTCCACGTGTGTCAATAGAGTGGCTAAGGCCACGTCTACCGTGATGACGTTAAGACTGACTTGTAAATCACAGTGCACAATTGGTCAGGTTATCTTTATATACCTCGAAATCAAATGGAAATTTAGCGCAGATGCGCCAAATTTCTATCTAGATTTTCTATCTAGAAAATCTTTATGATTAAAATATCTATGTAACTATCTAATTAACAATAGTCAAACCAACTAGGTTAGGAGACACAAAACAAAACTATGTATAATATTTCACATGTACATATTTCACAATCTATCGAAGGTTTAGGGTAAGTACTCCCAACATTAAACGTTAATAAATTTCAATAAATTATTGCGTTTTTTTTATAAATTCTAAACAACTTTATATGTATCAAGGGCCCTTTCGAAAACGTTGAGTAATGACACTTGCATGATAAATTGTAGTAGTTTTATGACGCCAACATAAAGAGCCACTGCAAAAACATCACAAGCTTCGAGTCCAAATAATCTGGCTCAACTCTAAAAATGTCCATTAATTTTGTAAAGTTAGTATTTGTGTTTGCAACCCGCAGGGGATGAGGTCGTCTACTAAAGTTTTTGTTGGGCTTGCGAACTTTTTGCCATGTGTACACACGGAGGTCGTACTGTCAAACACGTACAAAAAAACTTGCCAAACATGCCAGTGCGATTCAGGAAGGTTCACGAAAATCATTTGAAACCATAAATAATTGGTTTATATATGACATACCGAATACAATTTATAACCAGCGATCACAAATACGATAATAACGAATTGGAGTAGGTAATGCAACTAAAAGAATATCCATTAAAAATATTCTGAAATGGAAAAAATAAGTCACTGTAATTCAAGTCAAAGCATGTCAAAACAACAGATAACTGCTCTCAACATCTCGCGACAAGCTTTTTCATGATTTGTCGTTACATATTTTGTTTATTTTTATTGTAGAACGATGTAAAATTAGAGATTAAAACTATTTTCACTTATATTTTTTGGATCTAATAAGTACATACATTCATGTAAAACACTTCTTGTACGGATCGGAGTCATGGACCATCAAATCTGCAGATAAGTACAGAATTGACGCTTTTGAGATGTGGTGCTAGCGACGTATGTTGAGGATACCTTGGACGGCTTTTCGTACGAACATCTCGATACTACAGGAGCTATACCTTGAACGTACCCCAAGACCGTCAACAATATGCGAGTCCAGAATTCTGCAATATTCTGGACATATTGCACGAAGAGATCCATCTAATTTGGAAAGACTAGTGTTGACAGGAAAGATTAAAGGAAAGCGGCCAAGAGGACGTTGCGTGAAGCGGTGGTCGAACCAGATCTCCGAAGTACTGGAGTGATCTGTCAGCTCTGCCCTTCACCTGGCAGAAGATCGGGTTCAATGGAGACGGATCACAGTTAATATATTAATATGAGCGTGCACAGCGGAGTCACGATCCTCAGTAATGAGGGACCGACTGGCAGAGAAAGAGACATGTTATACAGTTCATTTTTCTCATGTTCAGACAAATTGTACATCTATACTTATAATAAAACTGTAACAGGTCCAATTCTGTACATTGAAGATATTTTGAAAATTATGTTTGGAGGGCAATCTATAACCGATACTAAAGCCAAAAATGTATTTTTTTTTATTTTTGTCTGTCTGTCTGTCTGTTTGTCTGTCTGTCTGTCTGTCTGTCTGTCTGTCTGTCTGTATCTCGGCTGAGCATCACGCCAAAACTACTGGATGGATTGAAACGAAACTTGGCATGATTTGAGTTAATACTCCTAGGTAGGATATATGATACTTTTTATCTCGACATTCGGCATGGTTCCCTTGGGAGAGGGGACTAAAGTCAAAATGTGTACTTGGTTATACGCTTGCTCCGATTTTAACAATTTTTCAGTATAATTATAATAAATATTTGTAAGGGAACACTCATAGACAGTTGTTAACAATGTTTGGAAACTGATCAGGTTAAGCACCGTTAGGTAAGGTCATTAAATAGATGGGTGACCGTTTAACGCAATTTGAACTAAACGTCTCCGTGCTTCGGAGGGCAAGTACAAAGTGGGTCCAAGTTTTTAACTGACTTTAAAAAAGGAGGTTTTGTATTCTATGCGAATGTATATTTTTGGAAGTTTAGTTAACGTAAACACAGCGCGGACGGAGCTGCGTGGGTCAGCTAGTCTACTAATAAATATGTTTGTATCTTTTTCTAGATATATATTACAAATAAATCATTTTTTATATTTTCGCTTACCTATATCATCGTGCTATGATCGTGCTGGTTAAAAAAGTACTTAGCAAGGTACATTATTTATGATGATTAACAAATCATCAAATACGAAAACGAATACGTTTTGACAATTAACTGGCTACAAGCCTATGTACCTACAATGTATTGATAAATTATCGCACGGGGGTCGATATAACATACAAAATACCTACTCGTACATACGTATATCCTCATGTACTACATTCGATGTAACTTATCTGACGTAACTTTATTTACCTCTTTATATCTTCATTCGACGAACTCGCTCGGGGGTGACATTATTGGCATCGATATAGCGCGAGATATCCCACATGTCATTTCATTGCCTTAGGCGCAAGAAATTGCATGAAATACATCTACGATACATGACCAATATATTCTCGTCTACCTCGTCCCTCTCATCCCTAATAAATATAGTATACCTCAGAGTTAAAACTGTCCATGTGAGAGGTCTCAATACATTGGTTTTATATCTTCATCGAAGTGTGCTCCGTGCATCCCTACAGGGTATATTGGACGCAATCTGTGGTACCTGGCTGGGAATTTCATTATAGTGCATTGATTGTTCATGACGAGCACCCAGGCTAGAGAGTGACGTAGACTAGTTTACTTCAAATTACTTACACGGTGAGTTTTTATTCAAACAACATTATAGATGGGTAACTATGTACTTTTACGAATTGTAAGGAAGTAAGTTCAAACCCATTGCCTATTAGAAAATCTTGTATTGAATAAATATCTATATCTTTGAATGTAGCACACATTCACTTGCAAATTTTATTAATTTTAACATCAAATTGATTTGTTTGGCATGAGATTGAGATAGTCTTCTTCAACGAAACCAAGTATTATCAACTACTGAAGTCTGTGTTACCTTATCAATATTTTTAATGACGTTAATCAATGCAGTACTTTTTGTATTTTCTCGCGGTGGAAACCTCCAACAGGTCACTGAGACCTTGTGGGGGGATCAACTGGTAATATGTGTCGCATCGACACATGAGAGGGGGGACTTGGGCTCTCCGATGTGATCTCCACCAGGTGCCAGTTCTTTGCTATTGAGCCAGCTGCCGTAGGGCGGATTATAGCCCCCCGGGAACCTGTCATGGTTTTAACGGGGATGGCGTTTGCAACCCCGCAGTCGCCGTGAAATTGCCGTCATACTCAAAGGACGTCTAGGAATCAATCTTCTTCTTCTTGTAGTGCCATCTTCGTTACCGAAGGTTGGCGATCATTGTGGCAATTTGAACGTTTGACACAGCTGCTCTAAAAAGTGTACGTGTGCTTTTGCCAAACCATTGTCGAAGGTTTTTTAACCACGATGTCCTTCTCCTTCCCGGCTTGCGAGCTCCCTGAATTTTACCTTGAACAATTAGTTGGAGTAGTTCATATTTTGGACCTCGCATAATGTGGCCAAAGTATTCTAGTTTCCTTCTTTTAATAGTCTTAAGAATCTCCACTTTTGTGCCTATACGTTTTAACACGGTTACATTGGGAAGTTTGTCTTTCCAGGAATCAATACCGTACTTAATCTACCTTGAGCAAATTGTAACTCTCAGTATTAAAAATATAATTTTAAAAATAGAACCAAGCCAACAACGATTATCCATCCATCCTGACATTATGTTTCTTTGAACTCTGTTTACGTATCTATCTCTATTAATGTATATCTGTACCCAATATCGTTACCCTTAGAGGGGCATCGAATAATATTTCATTTATTCCCATTGCGGTCATTGTCCCCGCGTTGTGTACTAGATGCTAGAATATAACGCTGCATTGTTTTATGGATCATTGACAGATAAATACATTTGTACCTAATGTGCAATAGATTTCGAGAATTCGACTCTATTTATTTCTCGGAACGGTTCGAATGGGAATAAATATGGAATTAATATATTTAGACGCACTCTATACAGAATGTAAAAAAACACGTGTCCGATCCGCGAGGGTATTATTCAGTGTATCAATACAAACACATGTATATAACTCATTTGTTATTTATCCCAATTTTTTTTTTCCAATTTGTACCAAAAATACAAGATCAGATTCGCTTTTCTGGAACAAGGTAGAAAAAAAAAATGAGATATCCAACAAATGAGTTATATACATGTGTTTGTATTGATACACTGAATAAGACCCTAACGGATCGGACACGAGTTTTTTTACACCCTGTATATATCTCTTGGGACAATCCACACACGGTCATCCGATCCCAAACTAGGCAGAGCCTGTACTATGGAAACCAGACAACTGATACTAATACTTATATACTTTTTTTTTTGTAAATACATACTTAAATAGATAAACAACGCCCAGACACTTGGCGGGAATCGAACCCACGACCCATCGGTAAGCAGGCAGGGTGTCTGACCACTAGACCAACGGGCCCGTCTATAAATATGTTTTGCAAGACATACAGTGTGAATCCCATTTTAATAATAATAATAATATCTTGATCTCGCGCACGAGGTTGTCGACATGTGGGACATTAATAAGGCAATCAGTGTACCCATAGTCGTTTCCGCCTATGGCCTAATGGCCAAGAGCCGCTATAAACACCTCAAGAGGCTCACGTTAGACGGCTGGATCAGGGGCCAGATACAGAAGGCAGTGCTCCTGGAGACGGCACGCATTGTGAGGAAGTTCCTCTCTCTGGAACCTTAACCACCGTTTGCTAGGACCCTGTGCTCGCAGCCGTTGGAAGTCCTTCTTTTATATTTTTTTATATTATATATTTAAAAATAAATTGTATAATAATAATATCATGGGACAATCCACACACGGTCATCCGATCCCAAACTAGGCAGAGCCTGTTCTATGGAAACCAGACAACTGATACCAAAACTTAAAAAAAAGTTATTTTTTTGTAAATGCATACTTAAATAGACAAATAACACCCAGACACTTTGTGAAGTTTATAGGAACGTGAACATAGTAAGTAAACGAAATAATCGATATCGAAAAACGTACATTCGATTAAATATTATTTTGATTCTGAAGACTCATGTTAATGTTTCAACCTTCAAAATTTGTTCTTTCTTTGTTATATTATGCATGAGGCCCTCAAAATAAAGTGAATGAAAGTTAATGTAAACAAGACGAAAGTAATGAAAACATATTACACCTTATTACATATTATTAGCATTTATTTCTACCATGTCATACCGACCCGAATACTTTGTATAACGACTGGAATAAGTCGTGTCGTGTCGTGTGAACTGATCGATAATCAGTTCAATAAAATCTTTAAACCTAGAACATTATTAATTAATGATCGTGTGTCATTTAATGATTGGGCAACTGTAGGCATTCTTAAGAGTCGGAGAAAACTGTATGAGTTGTATAATGAAAAATCTTCAAACACTTGTCCACTCTTTAAAGAATATGTTAAGAAATACTCTAAGGTCTTTAAACGAGCTTGTTCCTTAGCTAAAGCAATGTACTTGAAAAACAAAATAAAAAAATCTGAAAATAAAATTAAAACTTAACAGCGAAACTGGAAGAACAACTGTGCGTAATCGCGATTTTCACTTGAAAATTAACGATGCTGACATAACAGCAAATCTCGATGTAGCGACCGCGTTTGAAAAATTTTTTGCTAACATACCTTCAGAAATATCAAAACCCCTTAAGTCATCGTCCACTTCCGCAGAGTTATTAATGCAACAAAGTGTACCCAAATGTGGAACAACTTTTGAATTCTCCTTCGTTACTACTAAGGATATTGTAAACACATTTAAAAAACTAAATCTAAAAAAAAACCGCGGACTTGTGGGGGCTATCTACTCAGATGGTCTTATCTGTCATTGTAGTATTCAATAGTTGTGTCGCTAGTGGTGTGTTTCCTGACCTTATGAAACAGAGTAAATTAATTCCTATATTTAAATCCGGTAGTACCACTGAGCCTACGAATTTCAGACCAATTTCGGTATTACCTACATTAAGTAAAATCTTTGAAAAATTATTGCTTAATCAAATGTTAGACCATTTTAACAAATATGATCTGTTTCATGATAAGCAGTTTGGATTTACCAAGAATCGTTCTACGACAGATGCAGGAGTCGAATTATTAAGAAATATATACGACGCCTGGGAGGACAAACAGGATGCCCTTGGCGTATTCTGTGACTTATCCAAGGCGTTTGATTGCGTACAACATGATACGCTGGTCAGGAAATTACACCACTACGGAATCAGAAACAGAGCTCTGGATCTTCTGACTTCATATCTGAGTAATATCATGTTCATTATGTTTCTCTTTCTCATTGTCTAGTTAGGTTGCCTGGAAGAGATTGCTTTGTAGCGATAAGGCCGCCTTTGTACATTGATATCATCAACGTATTGTTCAATTTACATGTAACTTTTGGTGTACAATAAAGTGTATATATTATTATTATTATTAATAGAATTCAGAAGGTTGATATTAACGGAACGAGATCTGAAGTTACGTTAGGTGTACCACAGGGTTCAATACTAGGCCCATTCTTATTTTTGATATATGTTAATGACTTACCCTATTTTGCAGGGGGCAATTATAAGATTATATTGTTCGCGGATGACACCTCGCTTTTGTTTAAAATTAAGCGTGGTCTACAAGATTACGACGATGTGAACAATGCTGTGTCTAAAGCTGTCCATTGGTTTAATGTCAATAATTTAAAACTAAATGAAAGTAAAACCAAATGCATAAAATTCACAACACCTAATGTCAGACAGGTGAAAACCAATGTTGATATCAATGGAGCTGTTTTGGACCCTGTAAATTCAACTGTATTCTTGGGCATTACTGTTGACGCCAAGTTGCAATGGGACCCACATATTGAGAAACTGTCGGGCAGGCTAAGCTCGGCGGCTTATGCGGTTAAGAAAATTAGATATGTCACTGATGTTGACACCGCTAGAATTGTTTATTTTAGTTATTTTCACAGTATTATGTCTTATAGCATATTGCTGTGGGGATCTTCTGCAAATCTTAACACCATTTTTATTCTGCAGAAAAGAGCTGTGAGATCTATTTCTATTCTATTCTTGGTGGCTATAAATTTGGGCCCGGTATTCCCGGAACGCACTTCGACCCAGTTGGATCCATTGTGCATGCCCTAGCCCTTACTCTGTTGCTGGCGTATCGAAGAGCTCCCTCAGGTACGCAACGATCGCGCCAGCTTGGAGCTGTACATAATCATTTGGTGCAGGATAGGCCACTCCCAGATGATGCAACCTACGTCTCGCAAGAGCGTCGCAGCCACACAATATGTGTCGCATTGACTCTTTTTCATCTTCGCAGAATCTGCAAATGTCACTAGTACTTAGCCTCATTTTGTGTAGATGCTCGTTGGTACCAAAATGTCCCGTAAGTGCACCCATCAGGTGCCTTATTTGTGATCTGTTTAGGTTTAATAATTTGACCCCACAGTCCACCCTTCCGCTAGAGAACGCTTTGGAGTGGTTAGGGCCTGACGCTGCCCTCCATTCCTTCATGTGTTCGTTTCTAGCATGTGCATACAATGCTTGGTGATATGTTCCATACGGAATCCCCACAAATGGTTCGGGGCCAACCAAATGTCTCTGTGAGCCGGCCCTCGCTAATCTATCTGCCTTCTCATTGCCCTCGATGCCTTCATGTCCAGGTACCCAGATAAGGCTGACATTGTTGTGTCTTCCTAGGTTGTTCAAGCCTGTAACACCTTCTTTGACCAGTTTAGAAGCAACTCTGAAGGAATTCAGAGCCTTCAGAGCTGCCTGACTGTCGCTGAGAATGCGAATGGTTTTACCCTTGACATTTCTCCTTTGCATTTCTTTGATGCCGGCAATTATGGCATAGGTTTCCGCTTGGAATACCGATGCATATTGCCCCATGCTGTGACTGATACTACAGTCCTTGGAATAAATCCCTGCCCCTGTACCTGACTCCGTTTTGGAACCGTCAGTGTACCATATGAGGTGAGTTCCACCAACCGGTTTGAGTCCCCTCGTCCACTCTTCTCTGGATGGTATATGTACTCGGTACCTCTTGTTAAACATGTACACTGGATTTATCCTATCACAGGGCATGTCCATTAGATCATCCAGTTCTTTCACGGGATCCAATAAAGTATGTTTTGTACAGGGCTTGTTACGATTCCAAACTCCTGCTTTTGCAAGTCTGTATAGCGACTTTCTTGCCTCTATTTGTATGTAAGTGTGAAGTGGGGTTAGTCCCAGTAACCACTCAAGAGCCAGTGTAGGCGTTGTTTTGAAGGCACCTGTAATTGCCATGCAAACTACTCTTTGTACCTTCCTAAGAGAATCCTTGCAGATCCTTAGTTTGGTCCTAGGCCACCATACAGCGCTGCCATATGTGAGAATAGGCCTCACCATCGTAGTATATAACCAATACATTACCTTTGGTTTGAGTCCCCAAGTTTTGCCATACGCAGAACGGCACATATTGAAGACACGTAAGGCCTTTTTTGTTATGTTTTCAACATGACCACGCCACGTTAGTTTACTATCGAGAGTTACCCCAAGATATTTTACTTCCGTAGCCCATTTTAGTTTGGTGCCGTACATTTCTGGGTCTTTAAGGCCCTCTAATCGTCTTTTCCTCGTGAACGGCACTATAACCGTTTTGCTTGGATTTATGGAAAGGTTATTGTCTTTACACCATCTTTCCACCCTAACCAAAGCACCCTGCAGCAAATCCGTTACTACGTTTGGAAATTTGCCATTTACCTGTATGACTATATCATCTGCATAGCCTACAGCTTGAAATGGTCCACTGTTTAGTTCCACTAACAACGAATCCGCCACTAGACTCCACAGTAATGGGGATAGTACGCCTCCCTGTGGACATCCTTTAGTTGCCTTTACGGTAACCATATCACCTAATAAACTAGTTTTAATGACACGTTCCTGTAGCATAGTGCTGATCCATTTAACAATTGTCGCATCTATGCCATGATTTTGTGCTGAAGTTCTTATTGAAGCGAAGGTTGTTCGATCGAACGCCCCCTCAATATCCAAAAACGCTCCAGCACAGATTTCTTTTGTCTCCAATGCATGTTCTGCTCGGTTGACCACGTAGTGCAATGCCGTATCCGTGGACTTACCCGGTTGGTACGCGCATTGCATGTCATGGAGCGGTCGTCTCCTTAGTGGGCCATCTCTTATATACCTATCTATCATCTTCTCCAAAGTCTTCAAGAAGAATGAAGTAAGACTGATAGGGCGATAGGATTTGGCATCTTCATAGTTCTCCTTTCCTGGTTTGGGAATGAAGATTACTTTTGCCTGCCTCCAGGCTGATGGGACATGTCCAAAGGCTAGGCATGCCCTGTACAATCTGCACAAGTGAGGTATAAGAATACATTTTCCCTCCTGTAGCAAGATGGGGTATATATCGTCAGGTCCTGGTGATTTATACGGACTGAAACTATCAATTGCCCATCGTACCTTGTCTGCGTCAACTACTTTCTTTGCCGTACGCCAGTCGTCTTTGGAAGTTCTCGCATTTTGTTCTTCCACAGTGATGACATTCCTAGTCACGTCTTGTATGTCTACTGAATCCGGGAAGTGCATTCTTAACATATGCGTCAGAGTTTCCTTCCCAGTTTCAGTGAGCTTACCTTGGTCATTCCGAATAGATGAAAGTGGATTGACCTTAGCAGAGCTCAGCGCTTTACTAAGCCTCATACCCTCCGGGAGACTATTAATGTTATTGCAGTGAGCTCTCCATGATCTACGCTTCGCCTTTCGCACTTCCTTACTGTAGTGCGTAAGAGCCTTGGCATAAACTGCGAAGTCATTGTTCGACTTCGCCCAATTGAAAACCCGTCTGGTCTCCTGCCTTAGATTTTCTAGGGCAGGTGACCACCACGGTTCCTTATGCGTTGCCGCCTCTTTCTCTGGGCAGTTCTTGGTCCAGCTGTCCTTAACTGCCTGGGTAATTCTGTCTGACTCAAACTCTATATCTATGGTTGAGTTCAGTCGCTTTGTAGGATCCCCAAGTTGTTCCTTAAGGTCTCTCCTAAAAGATTCCCAATCAGTTCTTCTTGGGTTCCTCCTTCGTGTCTTACCATAGTTATTGGAAGTTACATACCTAAAGCAGATGTAGTTGTGGTCAGATAAACTAACCTCATCCGACACATGCCAGTTGCTAATTGCTTTGCTCGCTCTGTTAGATGCAAGCGTTATATCAATGACCTCCGCTCTGCATTTATTAACAAAGGTTGGTCTATTTCCTTTATTTAAGATTTGTAATGGTGAGCTTACCAGAAAATCCAGAAGTGCTTCCCCTCTCTTGTTGTTGTTTGTACTGCCCCAGGCAATATGGTGGGCGTTCGCGTCGCATCCTATGATGAGGTCGTCACGAGCGCAGTTGTTAACCAAGTTGTGCAGTAGTGCAGATACCGGGTCTTCATTTTCATATGGTAGGTAGGCGGAGGCTAGAATAGTGTCTTTACTGCCCCCCCCCCCTGTTTCCCCTTTGATCCTCACAGTGGTGAGGTCCCTAGAACAGAAGTCATAAAGAGGCATTGCCATTATGCCATTTCTGGCGAACACACAACTCCTCATATCATTTGTGGAGCATTTATAGAAAAGTTGACCTCCACGAACATTTAAACCTTTGATGTCACCCTTATACAGATAAGGTTCCTGTATGAGAGCGCCATCGTATTTGTTCATATTAAGCGTACGACATAAAACAGCCGTTGCCGCCTTACTATGGTGTAAGTTAATTTGTACACACCTTAAGTTGCCCATTTTTGGTTCTTGAATATTGGGCGCTGTAGCTCGCTTACTAGTGAGCCATATCATCCTCTCCCATCGGGAGATCGTCACCCTCCAGTCCGGCTGGAGAGGAGAGCAGCCCAAGCTCGTCAAAGCCTTGTGCTAGACAATCCGTCCCCATCGAGAAAGGTGATGAGGCCGGATCATCCAACACCGGCGCAGGTCTGTCCAGGCCGCCCCCCCCCCCCCATCATCCTTCGAAGGGGCTTCGCTTACAATGGCAGTCTCGGCTGAAGTCGAGGCTGCCGGGTCAGAGTCTACAGTCTGCTCAGGGGGACACACCGGAGCCACACCCTTCCCAGACGTATCGTCCAGGAGCTTGAAGTAGCTCTGGTCTATCCCAGTGCGCAGACTGTAGTCATGCTGTCTGATGTATTCGGCCGAAGCCTTATCCATCAGGATAATGCTGCGGGCGAATCCACCGTCCAGCGCATGGCCAACGACCCTCCACTCGGTCGTATCTAGGCCCCTATTCATACATTGTAGCATGGAGAATTCCTCCGGAATCTTTGCAGACTTCGACGGTCTCCTTCTCCATGCCATCTTTACCGGTCTTGGCAAATCTTTTGCCTCGACCACCCTTAGTTTTAGGCTGCCTACTGAAAGTCCGCCCAGTGACCGAAGCCATAGGGCGGAAGGCTCACCCATGCAGGCCACATGAAAGGCCCCGGATGCGAGGTTGCCCAGAATCATGTCTGGTTTTGGGTCGAGAGATTCGACAGCTCGCCTCCAAATCAGGTCCCGTATGTCTTCGACATGCTCCGATTTCATCATGTCGACTGGGTGGTTGTCAGCGACGATTGCCATCTTGACGCACGCCAGCGCGTCCCTAAAGGACCCGACCTTGGTCCTTTTTGGTACGCTGGCCACGCCCGTGGAATCACCGCTGACTTCCGCCCTCGTCCTTTTTTGTTGACGTGGTTCCGTAGGTGGGTTTTCCACCGGTCCCGCGTCCTGCCTAACGAGTGTCTTTCGCTTCTTCCTAGAGGCTCCGGACTCTCTTTTACGCTCGTTGGTTCCAGCCCTACCCAGCGGTTTCGCCGTCCCGGATACAGACCCTGATGGGCCACCTCCGGTATCAGCTCTGCCGGCCGAAGTAGGTCCTAAACCTTTTTGTACCGGCTCAGTTTTGCCACCTTGGTCCCTTCGGGTCAGAGTTTCGGTCCCATTTCTGGTCCCTCGTACCTCCGACACACCAGGTCCCGCAGCAGCTCCGCCGGCCGGCATGTTTATAGAGCGGCCCTTTGAAGGGCCACACCCGTCATCCCTAGGGACAGTGCGCGGTTTCATGTTTGAATCCATGCGAATGTTTTCCTATCTTCATTTCACTGATTCCCCACCCTCCACGGAGTCCGCACCTTTGGGGATGCTTCTGTAAGCACCAGGGCTATCAGTGAAATATAGTCCTCCCGAGCAAGTTGTCCACGAGTCCACACAACGTTCACCTGTGCGCTACCGCCGCGCCATTGGCTCACATCGCTGACTGCGGACCCCATCACCCAGGAGGACTAGCCGGTTGGTCTGAAGGACCGACCACAGCCGATTGATTGCGACCGGCTCAGTCACAACCGCCCGTGTTAGAGGAGTCCAGGACCAAAGAGGCGTGTTGCCGCCAGCAGACAACTACCGCAGGCCCACTGAGCAGCTCAACCTCCAGGCCTCCCTTCCCCCCCATTACGGGTCCCCGCGCACGGCAAAAACACGCGGGAGGTCTTCCTACTTCCTACCATCTACGGGTCTGTTGAGATGGCAGGACCGCAACGCCCGACCTCATGACGCCGCAGAAAGCAAATAAATAAATACATATATGTAAATATGGTCGTACACATACATATATATTCCCATACGAATATACTTACATACACAACTATATATATACATAGCGGGATTTTAAATATACGTACTTGCTATAATATATACACAAACATAAAGTTAATATATAAGGTAGGGATGAAGGATGGGAGATGGCTGGTGTATAGGAGTTGTTCGCCCAACGATTTTTTGTTGCGTTTGTTTCTGAAGGAATCAAACCAATAACGGGCGGCAACCTCGGCTAGGCTAGATCATCGGGCTTGCCCTGAAGATCAATCACGACTGTTGCGCTTCCTCCAGGACCGTTCGCCAAATTGCACACGGGAATATTGTGCAAAGTAGGCAAGCAGCTAGCACATTCGTAAGCAAAACAAAAAGAAACTTAGCAAGCATAGGAAGCAAGCAAAGCATGTTCTAGCCCCTTACCCCCCCAGATCTATTTACAATCTAGCTCCTACTGATACACTAAGGCAGAAATTTAAAGAAATAGATATTCTAACGGTTATATCACAATATATTTATGAAAATTTGTTGTATGTAAAGAAAAACATAAGTGCTTTTGCAAAGAATAGTGACCATCATAATGTAAACACCCGGAACAAACACAATCTTGCTGTACACTCCACGCGTCTCCACAGAATTAGCAATTCGTTCATGGGCCAAGGTATCCGTTTCTATAATAAACTGCCACACTGCCACAGGATTTCCGAGACCTACCAATAAATAAGTTTAAAAGCACTATTAAAAGCCGGTTATCTAAAAAAGGCTACTATAAAATCTCGGATTACCTGGAGGATAAAGCTGCGTTGGCTTAAACTGCGATGCTCATGCAAGCCTCTAACTTTAAGAAATATTTATTGTAAAAATTATTAAAAAAATACATACTTATATTAAAAAATTATAAGCCCACTGAGTTTCTTGCCAGATCTTCTCAGTAGGGGCCGCGTTGTGATCTGGTGGTAATTGTAAAAAAGTTGACAATATGTAAGTGCCCTCGTTAGGCCTATGCATAATAAAGATATTTTGAGTTTGAGTTTGAGTCTATCGATTATTTGTAATCTGTGGATCAATCGTAGTAATCGACATGTGTGGCAACTCACTAAAGTGCGGTACGCGTCCATGAAATACAATATTATTTCTGTGAATTTGTAACTTTAACAATACGAAACATTATGGTATGATCAGTTAGGTAAGCAACGTCAGGCAAGGTCAATCTTTAGATGGGTGCCCGTTTAGTGGCATTTGAACTGAGCGTCTCCGTGCTTCGGAGGGCACGTAAAAGTCGGTCCCGGCTATTGTCATCTAGACATCAGTCGTTTAGCTAAGTCAGAGGCCTAAGGGCAGCTTGAAAACTATGACACCAGGTTGGCCACTAACCATACGACAAAAAAAAATATTAACTTTGAATCGTAAGTCACAAAATCTAGCAATTTTGATTTCACCTAGCTCCCCAAGCTGTTATTACAACTATTCGTACCAGCTCCAAAACTACTATTGGAACTGTAACAAAGTCAACGAGAAACTTCAGTGAATATAGAAATCGTTACAAACTCTACAAGCTTACTAACTTTTAGGGTAATTGGATTGGAGTCAATACTCTCTAAAGTAATGTAAGCTGTATGTACTATCGCGGACACGAATGGTGTACCAGTTTTCAATCAAAATCGTTTGAACAACGTTACGTGCGCTAACCCCGCCCGCACGTATTTTGGAACGTCTCGTGCAAGCGACTGTCGTCCTAAAGGTGGTACACCGTCCATGACCGCGAGAGTACACTGTACCACTAATAACATCAAATCAAACCAAATCAAATCAATCTTTATTTATAAAAAGTGCACTATCTTGAATATTTCAGCAAGGTATAATCATTCTCATGCATATAGGAATGTATTGTACAATGGGTATTAGTAACATATTAGCTCCTACTAAGCACAGCTTGTATCATTGAAGCTAGTGGTCTTCCGTGACGTTATTCTACCAACATCGATCAACATACTAAGTAATACTCGTGTGTATTGTCATAGTATCTATGAATAAAGTGTGTGTACTGTCGTACATAATGGGGTACATATACTTTATACATAGATACTATAATTATATATTAATTACATTAATAAAAAATTATAAGTTTGTAATTTTAATAAAATATTAATTATTTAGAACTGGTAAAGTGATGAAAACTACACCTTTGACATATGTAGGTTAAAGTTTAATTTCGCATTTCGCATTGTTATTAAGTATAAACTTTTATTTTATTTACTAAATTTAATTTACATTAATGCACATGTTCGTGTTATACGAGTTCTGATAAAATTGATTTACTTATATACAATGTACAGTCGCGGTCACGAACGCTTGTCCAATATAGAGTGTGGTTATTTGACATACGTTTATGTTAATACTAATCATATTATATTTTTTACAGTACACGCTCAGATAGGCTTAAGTAACTTGATTGTTTTTCGTTTAATCTCCAAATTTATATGTTGCAGTTTTCCAAGCCGTAAATAAATTACGTTGCCCACAGGTATTTTGGGCCAGAACGTGCATCTGAACTAAAGGTGGTCAACTAAAAATGCCTCTGACTGTACAGGTTCTGTGTTTAATGTTAAGTTCAAAATACTGTTAATTACGAAAACATACAACAAAGTTACCCAGCCATCGATAAAATATATAAACTAGATAAACAATCACTAACAAAATGACATCTAAAATGTGGTCACGAACTTATCCGTGCTGCTGCTGGCTGGTGGCGGAAACGTGAACTAACAACGGTTTTATTATGATAAAATAATGACGTGTAGTCTCAGAGTATTTTGACAGTTTCATATAGACACTAGCGACACTCGGCAAAAATAATTTTGTCAGCCTGTGGCTTTGAAAATAAATAGCGACACAAGTAGGGTGCTATTTATGTGTGTAACTTTTCAGACCGTAAACCTAATCAAGTTTAAATAATATATCGATGTATCCAGCATTAAAATTAACATTATATTTAACAATACCAAAAACAAAACTGAGTGTCAATTAATTACAATTATCAATTTCGATATCCATATCCTGTATTGCAATGAAAGGCTTTAGTTGTGACTGAAAGGTGTTTATTACTGCCCTTACGCTAGGGCGTTACATTACTTATATATTATGTACTAACGCTAACATACAGATAGGTGGGGTGACAGGCACACTACACCACCCCCCTTGATTTTGAAAAAAAAAAAGTGACTTAAATAAAATACATAACTTTGAAATAGGTACATAATTAATCATTAAGAGAACAAGAAAATCATAAAAAATAAAATTCATATTAAAACAAGAGAATACATGTAAAGAAAACCATATTAAAACAAGAGAATACTATCGGTTGCGCAGGCCGCTAATATACTCCAATTTAATATATAAAAAACAGAATCAACTACTGAAATTAAAGGTAAATATCATTAATATTTCAAATTAATTAATTAAAAAAAATACTTACTACAATCCGATTAATTACCTATTCATTTATGACTGCAAATAAAATAGTCTAGTCACCTATGAACTTATCTTTAAAATTGAAAGAAAAAAAAATCCAAATGCAATAAAGAAACTTATTATCTAATAGTAATATAAAGATCTATACATTCAAATTAAAGTTTATACCTACTTATATTTTAGTCCTTATCCCTGAATTATAAATAAGAAAGTTTTAAGCTATAAAACCATAAGTCATAATTATATATTATTAAATAAATTACAAACTAAACTCGAGCAAAAAAAAAAATCTTCAATATTTTTTTTTTGACATTGTCTATAATACACATTGGGCAAGGTACACATTTTATAATTTAGTGGTAGGCCTACCTTTAATATTATATTCATATTTACGCAGGATACAAGGAATTACTTACATTTGTGTGCACACTTATACATTATTATACATTATTATTATTAATATTTCAGGCAGTTCTTTTAACACGTCCTTACATTTTAAACATACCATGTGTCCAAGTTGTCTTCACGAATGGTACTCGACCTAGTCATGATCAGCACAACAAGGATTTCGTGCCTGCCTTGTATCCTGGTGTACCTTGCTATAAATTATTATTTGTTCCACAGTGCATCTCTGGCTACTGTTAACAAATTTTTATGTACTTTTTGTACATTATTTCAAACAACATAATTTATTTTTAAATCACTAACATCATCCTAAAACCTTTCGTTTCGAATCAAGATAGTCAGAATGAACTCCACTGCTTATAAAAATTCCAATCAAACTCCTAGGTGATCAGTCTAGTTGTTAGTTGGTTCTTATCTGCAAATGAAGAATACCCTTGACTTTCAGATCTCGATAACACATTTGCAACTGCATTACCGGGACCTTCTCTACACTTCTTATTATCTTTCCAAACATAACATTTAAACCTTCCAAAAAACTTATTAACCTATACTTATCTGGAATTCATCAAATTATACTTTTAATTAAGTATGTATAAGTATATTAATCATGTAAAACCTTCGATCTTATAAAAGAAATAAAAAAGAATAGTATTCTATAGTCTAAGTGTAAAACATACAAAAAGAAATTGCCTTAATCAATAATCTAATTAAATCTTTCAAATACAATACAATTTAATATTGTTATGTTTTCAACAATTCAATTCAAATATTGCCACATTTATACAATACTCCATATGCTATATCCATATAGTCCTCATCATAATATCATAATCATATTATTTGTTAAATCCTGTATATAAACGTAAAAAAAAAACGTTGAACTGTTTCTACGTTCTTTTCCAATCATTAAATCCTGTTACAAATCAATATTGTAAGTACTTATAAAAAACATATTTTCCATTTACTTTAAATTGAATAGCGGACCCCTAAAGACAATAGAGGCGTGATGATACATTTTATTACTTCAAATTTATAAGTGCTTAAAACAATGCACAGGTGCATTACGCTATCGTGTAAGACGAGACGAAATTTCAAACCACCGTGAGACTCGTCGTCGTCAAGCTCCTGGAATGCGGCCTTATACCTAATTGGTCGCATGATTTACCTAGCAACAATAATATCTTACATAACTTACTATATTATAAAACGTTACTATATTGAAACAAGATTTTATATTGATAAGAATTCCTATTATAAAAAATAAGCGCAATTGTACAAATATTAATAATATAAGAAAAGTACTTCTAAAACACAATTAGAATAAAACATTTAAAAACACAATTATACTTACTAAAATTCGATTTTATGTATAAAACTAAAATAAAATTGGAAAGTGCTTTTATTAAAAACACGTTAGTCCAGTCAGTCCACCAGTACCAGTTCCAATATCTTCCAGCTGCTTCCGTCATACGGCTCTCTCGGACTCCACACATCTCCCGGCACCAACACATCTCTGACACACCAGCTCCTTCGTCACCAAGTCATCTCTCGGCTGCTTCCTCATCTCATATTTGCACCTTCATCATTTCTCGGCTCCTCACGTCTCCCGGCTCCGGCAGCATTCCTCCTTCGTTTTATTTCTTTTTTCGATATTTTTTAAAACTTGATTTTTTTTTGCAAATGTAAGTATTCAAATCCCATAATTTTCTTCATTTTCTCGCTATTCTCTTTACTTTTATACATCATATTTATTAATAATTCTTCTTTCTTCTCAATATTTTTATTTAAATCACTATTCATTTATATTTTACATAAGTCCCATTTTATTCCAAGTATTTTATACCATTTTATTTTAAATTCACTAATATTTACGTTTTTTGTTTTACTGTTTCACTGCTTAACTGTCTTTTCCACTGGCTCAGTACTGCCAGAAGGCAGCACTGGCAGGGTCGCCATGCAATGAAAGGCTTTAGTTGTGACTGAAAGGTGTTTATAACTGACCTTACGCTAGGGCGTTACATTACTTATATATTATGTACTAACGCTAACATACAGATAGGTGGGGTGACAGGCACACTACAGTATCTTGCTACACTGACTTAAAGCTATTGTTTCCAAGAAAATAGAGCTGCACAAAAGATGTTTACTTTCCTCTCGTCTCGGGCTCACAAAGTAGTCTCCAATAACTCTATTAGTAAGTTTCTAACAGCACTTTGTGTTGTCCGTCTACGTTGCATTGGTGATGGTAAACTTTTGTTGCAGAACGAAACAGTAGAAAGGAAGTTTTTAATATTCGTATGTAGTTTTTTTTCTTTTTTATTCAACCCAGTGATAAGACTAGCATAACGTTCGCGTGGTAGTAAGCAAGAAGATAATATTATTATTAGTATTATTAATCTATAATTAGTTGTTTTTTGATTAAGTAATATTTAACAAATATCTGATGCCGATGACGAATGTTAAACTTGTGAAGTAACACTCACAAGCCGAAGAGGCTTAAGTGTTGCTATTTTATTTGTGTTTTTGCATGTTTTTTTTAATTAGGATAATAAATAAAAAATAAAAAAAAAATAGACGGCTGAACTTAGTGGCGTGCATACATCTGGCATAAATGTAGGTAGGCAAAAAACAAATTTATTAGAATACTAGCAGTAGCCCGCGGCTTTACCCGCGTTTACTTTGTTACTCAAACGTGTTTAGAATTATGGATCGAGGTTTTTTAAAATATTGTTTACACTAATGTTGTCTTTTACTTACGCGAATATTACACATTGAAATCAAACTACTTTTTACGGATTTAATCGCGGTTTATTTTAGCTTTTTCTATCCCGACGTTTCCAATGTTTTGCAGCACCCATAGTCACGGGAGAGCTGAGATGTCGAACGTCCTTATGTCACAATTATGCCGATGTACCCTCAGGTCTTCTTAGTTATTATTGTTGGTCCGATCTTCGGACGATCGATTTCGATATTTTCACACTTTTATTAACTCTGATCTAATCAAAACATTCTTAAATATTTACTTCTTTGTTTAAAAAGATACTGTACTTATTTTGCAATTCCATTAAAAAACATATGAGGTTGTTAAGTGGAAACCATTTGGTAACCCCATTAGTAGATGCCCTTAGCGGTTGATTTTCGAAAAATGCTGGAAATAAGTTTATTCAACAGTTTTGTTTAGTTCATTCACTGAGTTTCGTTACCATAGTTGCATTATAGCATTAAATGGAGATCTTTCTTCACGCAATTTTTAGGGATTCTTGTATGCAGTAGGTACATAAAATATGTCATGTGGCTGTAGGAATAAAATATTTTTTGGAAGGAATTCAATTGAACGCTTTTAGGGGTTAATTTAAAAAAATTACATGGATTACTTCAATATGACGAATGTATCCGCAGTGTAATCAGTGCAGCATGAATTTTTTTTTCGCGTATACTCAATACTCAAAAACCGTGCCAAAATCCCGTTAAGGGTGATTTTCAAAACAAATGTGTTAGACGTATTTCTCAATTTTTTGATGAGTAGGTACACTGACAAAGTTTCGTGTCTGAAAAAAATATATTCTTACATACAAACTTTGGTACCTCATTTGTCCCACGGGTTGATTTTCAAATAAAACATTGCACACGACACAACAAAAAAAAAATGAACCAACTTCAACAACACTAAAAAGCATAAAATAATTTAAGTGTTATTGAAGTTGATGTTGACGTACCTACTGTGTATATTTTCTTCAGGAACACTTTATCCGGTCCTAATGAAATTTGCATGAAATCATTACAGTAGATTACTCCCTTGAATAAAAAAAGAATCATCGAAATCGGTTCATATTTGTCAGAGTAATGTAACGGATAACATCAGTTTCATGTTTTTTTAACCGACTTCAAAGAAGGAGGAGGTTCTCAATTCGTCTGTTTATATTTCTTTTTTTACCAGATAAATTCCTCCACATCAGTCATGGTTCTCCAGGAAATTCTTATCTAGTTGTGATAAAATTTATACATATTCATAACAGTGGTTCCTTCTTTCGCATATAAAAAAAATATTGAAATTGGTAAATACTCGTATTTGCCAGAGTTTGACCACTTTCGTCCTTAAAATGCGATAGAAATATCATCTTTTAGGCATTCCTACAGTTTTTTCTGAGTCGATATTTTTGTTTTTTCAGGAGCTTATTCCTAAGTAATTTTTTTTATGGGACCCAATCAGTGGAGTGGCCTATCCGTACCAGAAAGATTTTTTGAAATCGGTTCATAATTGCCAGAATCATGCGCGATCATACATAGAAAAAAAAATGTACAGACAAATTGAGAACCTCCTCCTTTTTTGAAGTCCGTTAAAAATGCTGAAAATTAGTTTGTTAAATTGTTGTGTTGAGTTTATTTACCGAGTTTCGTGACTGTAGCTGTATTATAAATTAAATGGAAATCCTTCTGCATGCAAACTTTGAAACCATTAATTGATCTTAGGGGTTTTATTTTTCGATGAATGCAGGAAACAGGTTTCTTAGATTATTATGTGCAATACATAAAATAAGTCTTGTGACCGTAGGGTAAAACAAAAGGATTTGGACCCCAATTAATCCCTTTTGGGAATCAAATAAAAAAAAAATTACACATGGATTTCTTTAATTTCATAAATGCATCCGCAGAGTCATCAGTCATCGGTTTTCCGAATTCATACTCAAAAACCGTGCTAAAACCCAATCAAGGGTTGATTTTCAAATCAAATGTGTCAGACGTGTTTCTCAACTTCTTTTGATGACTAAGTTTTGTGTCCGTGCCGTGTGATGAAAAATATTTTTTTGCAAACTTTGATACCCTATTTGACCCAGTTAGGGGTTGATTTCCGAAAAATGCAGAAAATTTGTTTGTTTTTATGTTGAGTTTATTTAATGAGTTTTGTGACTGTAGCAACATTATAGCTAAAATGAAAATCCTTCTTCATGCAAACTTTACAACTTCATAAAATGACTTTAGGGATTGTTTTTTGAAGAATGCCTGTAATACGTTTCTTAGATTATGTGCAATGCATAAAATAAGTCCTGTGACTGTAGGACAAAAAATATTGGACCCCTTTAGGAGTTGATTTTCATAAACTATTTACACATAGATTGCTATAGTTTGATAAATATATTCGCACATCAATGCAGTAAGTATTTTTTTTTACGTTGTATACTCAAAAACCATGTTAAAACCCCTTTAAGGGTCGATTTTCAAAAAGTTGTGATACACGTGTTTTTTCATTTCTTATGTTTAGTACGTTGACATTTCGTGTATGTGTGGTGAAAACAAAATGTTTTCCATACAAATTCTGAGATCCCATTTGACCCACTTAGAGGTTGATTATCGAAAAATGCTGAAAATTAGTTTATTCAATTTTTGTGCCGAGTTTCGTTTCTCTAGCTCTATTATAGCATTAAATGGAAATCGTTTTACGTGTAAACTTTACAACCCCATTAAATGATCATAGGGGTTGTTTTTTGCAAAATGCCGGATATAGGTTTCTTAGATTCTTGTGTGCAACACATAAATTAAGTCTTATGACTGTAGGTCGACAATCATTTTTGCACCCCCATTGGACCCCGTTAAGAGTTGATTTTCAAAAAATAATTATTTATACAATCATTGCTTTAGTTTGATAAATGTATTCGCAAAGTTTCATCAATGCAGCATGATATTTTTTTCCGCGTTTCATACTCAAAAACCATGCTAACACCCCTTTACGGGTCGAATTTGAAAAAGATTTGATACACGTGTTTCTTAATTTCTTTGGCTTAGTACATTGACTAAATTTCTTATCCGTGTGATGAAAAAAAAAATACCGTAATAACTTTGGGAGCCCATTTGACCCACTTAGGGGTTGATTTTACAAAAATGCTCAAAATAAGTTTGTTCAATTGTTGTGTTGAGTTTATTTACTGAGTTTCGTTACTCTAGCTGCATCATATCATGAAATGGAAATCCTTCTTTGTGCAAACTTTGCAACCCCTTTATATGACCTTAGGGGTTGTTTTTCAAAAAATGCAGGAAACAGGTTTCTTAGATTCTTGTGTACAATATATAAACTAAGTCTTATCACTGTAGGTCGAAAAACATTTTTTGGACCCCAATTGGACACATTTCGGAGTTGATTCTCAACACATGATTATTTACACATAGATTGCTATAATTTGGTAAATATATTCGCAAAGTTTCATCAATGCAGTAAGTATGTTTTTTTTTACGTTGTATACTCAAAAACCATGTTAAAACCCCTTTAAGGGTCGATTTACAAAAAGTTGTAATACACGTGTTTCTTTATTTCTTTTGTTTAGTACACTGACAAAGTTTTATGTCCGTGTGACGAAAATTTTCTTTTTTCCATACAAACTTTGGGAGCCCATTTGACCCACTTAGGGGTTGATTTTACAAAAATGATCAAAATTAGTTTTTTCAATTGTTGTATTGAGTTTATTTACCGAGTTTCGTTACTCTAGCTGCATCATAGGATGAAATGGAAATCCTTCTTTGTGCAAACTTTGAAACCCCATTAAAAAACCTTAGGGGTAGTTTTTTGAAAAATGCTGGAAATAAGTTTCTTAGATTCTTGTGTGCAATATATAAACTAAGTTTTATGACTGTAGGTCGAGAAACATTTTTTGGACCCCAATTGGACCCCTTTACGAGATGATTTTCAAAAAATGATTATTTGCACTTGGATTGCTACAATTTGATTAATGTATTCGCAAAGTTTCAGCAATGCAGTATGAAATTTTTTTTCCGCGTTGCATACTCAAAAACCAGGCTAAAATCCCAATATGGGTCGATTTTCAAAAAGTGTGATACACGTGTTTCTTTATTTCTTTTGTTTAGTACACTTACAAAGTTTCATGTCCGTGTGAAGAAAAAATTTTTTTTTTCCATACAAACTTTGGGAGCCCATTTGACCCACTTAGGTATGGAATTTCGAAAAATCCGTTCTTATTGTTCACCTAGACTATTTGAATAATGTTGGTTCCAAATTTCAAGATTGTACGTAATATGGTTTTTGCTGTATCGTGATTCCTAGAAAACACCCTGCTCTTTTATTAATATAGATTTATTAAACAGATTAACGTTTTTTGTAATGCGTAAATTTTGCATACATATAGATTGTTGAAAAATAAAGATTAAGCTTGGGTAAGCTTGGTAAAAAAATATCAAAATAACTTCACTTGTAAGCAGCTCCAGATCTACGATTTTTTCGAACCGGGGCAGAAACTTGATAGTGGTGCGTGCCCCTCCCTTCAACGTTTAAGACATTACCTAAAAAAGCTCAAGTCAAAGGTGAGCCAACCAGGCTTCCGTATGCTACGCGCTTTGTGGAGAAAGTTTATTTTTATTTTTGATCATATTATATTTTGATTTTGGCGCCCCCTGAAACTGCCGCCTGGGGCCGGCGCCCCGGTTTGCCATAACACATCCCCCTCAGATACGGGCCTGCTTGATCACGGGCGTTCGCCGCTTGGCGAGGTTACGCGCGTACACCCCGCGCGTGATCTCACCTTCCTCCTATCACTGCCATGCGCATGGGGAATAGATTTTCCGTAATTCTGCGGTGCTTTTTAACCGACATCAAAAAAGGAGGAGGTTCTCAATTCTTCTGTATATATATTTTTTTATTTATGTTCGCGCATAACTCTGGCAATTATGAACCGCTTTGAAAAAATCTTTCTTCTATCCATTCTCCAATCCATTGATTGGGTCCCATAAAAAAAATATTGCTTACGAATAAGTTGTTCCTGAAAAAAAAAGAATGGTGACTGCGCAGGGAATGCATACATGACATTTAGATGACAATTGACATTATTTCGATTTTTAAGGACAAATATGGTCATAACTCTGGCAAATATTTACCAATTTTAATGATTCTTTTTTTATTTAAAAGAAGGATCACTGTAATGAATCTGTATGAATTTTATCACAGCCGGATAAGAACTTCCTGGAGGACCATGAACGATGTGGAGGAATTTATCTGGTTGGAATATGAACCGATTTCGATGATTCTTTTTTTATTCGAGAGAGTAAACTACTATGATGATTCCATGCAAATTTCATTACGACCGAATATTTTTTTCTGAAGAAACATGAATTATGTACAACTATGTAGACGATAAAGTGATCATAACCTACCTAGATTATTTTGACGTCTTCGATGGTTCAATCTTTATTTAAGTAGGTATGAAAATATCACTAAAATGTATAAAATAAAATATTTCAAAAAAATTGAACCGACTTCAATAACATAATATATATAATTTAAATATTATTGAAGTTGGTACCAAATATTCACAGCAGGTACGCTAACACAAACTTCAATAATATTTAAATTATTTTATACTTTTCAGTGTTATTGAAGTCAGTTTAATTTTTTTAAATATTTTATAATAAATGCAAAATATAAATATGTGTTTTATTGTTTAAATATGATCTATTATCGTGATACAAATATACGTATCGAATTAAAAAATAAGCGGTATTATAGTCATTCAGAGAAGTCTTTTTTTTTGTAGGAGTAGTACTGTTGGCCGCAGATGGCCATGACAATTTCATCGGACAAGAGGGCGAGCGCTTAAAGCGCTCCAGCCAGAAGGGTTAGCGTAGTGACTAGCACAAGTATCATAGAAGTCGTAAAGTAGGCGGTATTTTATATCCCGTATGGACAGCACGCCACTAGCTGCACTTCACTGTCGCTGTCACCCGAGACATTAATATAATAATAATATTCTGGGACAATCCACACACGGTCATCTGATTCCAAACTAGGCAGAGCCTGTACTATGGAAACCAGATAACTGATACTAATACTTATATACTTTTTTTTGTAAATACATACTTAAATATATAAATAACACTTGACACTTGGCAGGAATCGAACCCACGACCTATCGGATAGCAGCTATGGTGTCTAACCGCTAAACCAATAGGCTCGTCATCGCATACTTTAGAGGTAACCTAAAAGTATCTTGACCCAGTCATTTCACCAGCTGCAGTGCCGTTCACACAAAAACACAGCAATGCTTACACATTAGTCGCGGCAGAATATATGACACATATTAAAGCGTAAGATATTCACAAGGTATTTCATAATCTTGATCTCAAATGGGCTTTGCGCTAAAGGGGCTCGGATGTGTTTTATATTATGACGCCGGGTCGCCTTCAGATGCCAACGAGGGTTGCCTAATAGGAAGGAATTTGTTTCGGAATATAATTAACAAGAGCGTCACAGTGAATCATTTACTGTTAATAATCTTGGTGCTATGTTCGATTGTCTGTGGGTTTCATAAAATTAATTAGTCAAGCGAAGTTATGATTGAGGAAATTACAGTGAACAAGTCTGAATTAATTAGACACCTTCTGTTATAGGTTTCTTTGTTCCCTCCCAGGACCCTGGGTCTGGGTATATGGGGTTCTTACTGACGAAAGCCCCTGCGGCTGTATCATAGGCACATGAGACATATTTTGGGGGTCGAATGTCACCGCGTCCGTAGGCTATGCTCTAGAGACCCTACACGTGACCCCCGGGTAGCGCTAAACGGTGACAACTTTTTCCGGTGGTAGGCTTCAGCCGTGGATGGTTACCATCCACCTAGCAAAGCCGAGTCGCTAAGCGACTACGTCGTGTTCCGATTCGATGCTAGGTGTAGCCGGATGAGGAGGATGGGTCTAGCCAGTCGCACTGTCTTGAGGGACCGGTTCTCAGGATACTTGTGTTGTTGCGCTGGGTGCCTAGTCTTGGAGGGCAGCGGGATCCGAAGCACAGTTCTCCGTTGGCTGAACGCAGGTTGTAGGGGGCCCAAGTAGCATGCTAGCCACATGCAAAAGGCTGCCCCACCGCCTCACGAAAAATCCCAGGGTGCGCTATCGTGCCGGTTGGCGACCGGAGCGAGGGACCCGATAGACACTTTTGGGGGGGTTCGGGCGTCCCCGCGGTCTCCAGGCTAGGCTCTTTAGGGGCATGGCATAATGTTGACTGGTGGGCATACCAAACAGTGCCTCGACTAACTTCCATCGTCTTCCTGTTCACTCTTATTCTTCAAAATTATAATTAAACATGAAAAAGTCTAAAAGGAAAGTAAGGTCTAAACAGCGGATGCACGTCCCTCGCTTAAAAGTGCACCACACAAACATTCGTGGTTTGCACTCAAAGATCAACTCTGTCCATCACCATCTTGAGACGGATAAGCCGCACCTGCTCTTTCTTACGGAGACGCAAATCAAAAGTCCATTAGACGCGTCATACCTCAACTACCCAGGATACTCATTGGAGCATTGTTTCAAGCCACATGCTGGGGTCTGTGTGTATGTTCGCGACGACATTTGCAGTCGACGCCTCCGTAACCTTGAAGACCCTAGTTTCTCTGTGCTGTGGATTTTGGTGGACACAGGAATAGAAAAAAACCATCTATTCGGCAGTGTACAGGTCCCATACAAGTGCTCAGGAGACATCCAGGCTCTTTGACTATCTCAGTGTGACAGGCGATGTGGTTCAAGAGCGGTACCCGTCTGCTCAACTCGTGTTTCTGGGGGATTTTAATGCCCACCACGAAGAGTGGCATTGCCCTCTCCAGAACACTAATCATGCTGGACGAGAGGCGCGCAAATTTGCACTGTCGCTGAATCTTACTCAGCTAGTTGATCAATCGACTAGAATTCCAGATATCGCGAACCACACTTCATACTGCCTTGACCTACTGCTGACGACTGAACCAGATATTTACTCGGTCGCTGTATCCTCCCCTCTAGGGAGCTCTGTCTGGTGAAATCTGTGTCCCATTTTTCTCCGCCTGATATAAACCCCTCGGGAACCAGGTGGATCTGGCGATACAGGTCAGCTGATTGGGATGAAATGCGGCACTATTTTTGCTTCTTATCCTTGGCGTGCAACGTGCTTTGAGTCTAATAACCCGACAACTTGTGCTGACGCCGTAGTTGATGCGTTGCATCAGGGTATGGAATATTTCATTCCATATTCTGATGTTCCCATCAGAGGTTCAGTAAATCCATGGTACAATTCTGAATGCCGTACTAGTGAAGCTCAAAAGCAGACAGCGTACATGGAATGGTGCTATGCACGAAGTACTAAGGCCTCTGATCTGCATATCAAGAAGAAAGCATTTAATAGAGCTGCCAAGATGTGCAAAAAAGTTTAAAAAAAGGCTCGATTCAACCATATTGCCCGAGTTGGTTCCAAATTGTTTAATCACCCTACGGGTAGTAAGGCTTTTTGGGCCCTGGCAAAATCAGTTGAAGCAAACTTTTGCCGCTCGTCACTACCTCCACTGACTAAACCTGACGGGTCATTGGCTTATAGAGCTAAGGACAAGGCGGAACTACTCGCAAACCTATTCGCTAGTTACTCTTCGGAGATTGGCTGGTGGCATCTAGCCACCAGCCAATCTCCACCTCATCAGCCTCATTGCGGCACCGTAATGTCGGATGCTCGCATTCACCAAAAAGAGGTTCTCAAAGTGCTGCGAAGTCTAGACGTGAGTAAGGCCAGTGGCCCTGATGAGATTCCTGCAATAGTTTTAAAAACATGTGCACCTGAATTGTCCCCTATTCTAACGCGTCTATACGGACTCTCTCTGAGATCGGGTCGAGTACCCAAGTCCTGGAAGCTTGCTAACATCCAACCTATACCCAAGAAGGGTAGTCGTGCTGACCCGTCGAACTACAGACCTATCGCAATCACTTCCGTAATCTGTAAGATTATGCAACGTGTATTAAATGCCCAACTTCTCGGCTACCTAGAAAGTAATGATCTCCTGTGTGATCGTCAATTCGGCTTTCTTCGAGGTCGATCTATAGGGGATCTCCTAGTATTTGCCACTCACTTTTGGGGCGAAGCCATCGAAAAGCATGGTGAAGCATTAGCGGTATCACTGGATATCTCGAAGGCTTTCGACAGGGTTTGGCATGAAAGTCTGCTTAGCAAGCTTCCTTCATATGGGTTACCTGCTAGTCTGTGCGCGTGGATCTCCGATTTTCTGAGTGAGCGTTCAATTCGAGTGGTCGTAAATGGCTGCTCATCTGAACTTAAGACCATCAATGCCAGAGTTCCTCAGGGGTCTGTTCTCTCTGCTACGCTTTTCTTGCTGCATATAAATGACATGCTCGGACCCGGTATCTACGGGTATGCAGATGACAGCACAGTAACAGAGAGATACGTGTCCGATCCACGGGCTAGTAAGGCCACAATCGAGTCTCTCAGAGAAAGTATGGTGGAACGGTTGATTTCAACGCTGCAGTCTGTATACTGAATGGGGAATCGCAAATAGGGTTGAATTCAATCCCTCTAAAACACAGGCCTGTCTTTTTTCTGCAAAGAAACATCCTTTTCTGCTTGATCCCGCTTTTTGTGGTGTATCTATACCGACATCCAACCATATAGATTTGTTAGGTCTCAATTTATCCTCCGACCTTAATTTCGGACGATCCATTGAGTCAAAAGCCAAAATCTCTGCTAAAAAACTTGGTATCTTGAATAAGGTGAGGCGGTATTTCACAAAGGAACAGCTTTTGATTCTTTACAAAGCTCAGGTTCGACCCTGCATGGAGTACTGTTCTCACCTGTGGGATGGCTCTGCCAAATATCAACTTGACTCTTTGGATTCGCTAGACAGACGCGCTCGCAGGATAATTGACGATAACGACCTAACAAATGAAAAACTGCAACAATTGGATTATCGTCGCCTAGTTGCATGTTTATCGGTTTTTTACAGATTGTTCCACGGTAAATGCGCTCAAGCACTTTTTGACCTTGTGGATGGTGGTATCCCCTTTCTTTTACCGGACTACCAGGCGCCGGCAGGGTCTCCACCGCTTTATCGTTGACACTCCAACTTGCCGCACTAAGCGTTTCGCTTCTTCTTTTCTCATGCGCACGGCCAAGCTGTGGAATACCCTCCCGGACAACGTTTTCCCTGGTAAATATAACTTGGGTGTATTCAAGTCTAGAGTGAACAGGCATCTTATGGGTCCATCCTAGACCACATCTTCACTTACCATCATGTAAGATTGTGGTCAAGCGCAAACCTATTTATTATAAAAAAAAAAATGAGAGGGGAAACTGGGTTCTCCGGTGCGATCTACACTTGATGTCCCTCAGTGCCTTGCCTTTAAGCCCGCAACCGGGAGGCGCCGCCGCCGTCCCTTTCAGAGTCGTTGTCGTACTCTTTACACGTCTAACCTTCTGTACGGCTGCTTCAACTTAATATTGCCTTCTATCCATTTGGCCTTTTAGTTTGTCGTAATTTATTGTTTTCTTCTTTTCTCCCTTGCTTTATGTTTCGAACGGCAGGACACAATATCGCTAATGTCGATTCATTTGTAACAAAACAATGTTTAAAAAAAAAAGTGAAAAAATGACAAGCCCGCTGAGTTTCTTGCCGGATCTTCTCAGTTGAGACCGCGTTGTGATCCGGTGGTAGCTTCTAAAAAATGACGATTCAAAAGTGCTAGCGTTAAGCCTATTTGAAATAAAGATTTTTGAGTTTGAGTTTATGAACAGGAGAAAAACAAATATTCTATTGATTTTAAATTATATATAGTATTACTAAGTCTTTAAGACTTAGGAATTCTATATATATTTCTTGTCTCAAAACGAATAGCCGTTGACTTCTTTACTCTTTTCCTAACAAGGTAAAAAAAAACCTTAAACACGTTAACAATTTCGACTCACTTCGCAACCGGAAGGCACAATTTACTCCCAGCCAATGGAGAGGAAACTTTGCACTCTCAACTACTTTCTGTCTCCATAATGACTGAAGTTTCGTGTTTTTCTTGTCTTCGCCCTTTACAAAGATTTACTGGTGCCCGCTCATATTTAGTCATTCTGAAAAGTTTCTAAGTGTGACCTTAATAAGTTCTGAATTATGAAACGTTAAGACTAAAATGTTGGTATTTGACAAATGTTGATATTTCTCCAAAAATAGCATTAATCGAACCACAAAATTGCACACCTTAGTAAAGCCTGACCAAATTAGGAACCAAACCAAAACAAAACTTACAAACTAGAATAATGCTAGAATAAGAATAAGTCATTAATTTTAGCATTTTTTTTTATCTACCTAGTTACGCGACAAGCAAGAAACTGGTAAACGATACGCCTTCCTGCCTGCCTACACAGATATATTGGACTACCGCAGCCTTTTTTTTTTGACGCGGGGTAAATCTTCCAAAGATCCCCGGGAGCTGTGGGGCTCGACCGGGGTATGTGGGATTCTTACCCACTAGAACCCCCGCTGCTGTCGCTTCGGCACATGAGACCCCAGGGCTCTCCGGTGGGATCTGCACCAGGGGCCCCTCAGTGCCTTGCCTTTGAGCCCGCCGCCGGCGGGCACATTGGAGCCCCCCGGGAACCAGTCACGGTGCTCACGGGGACGGGGTTCGGAACCCCGCCGCCATCCTCCTCGGAGTCGCCACCGTACTCGATGGACGTTCAAAGGGCCCACACCCCGAACGTCCAGCGACTCCGAAGGGACTACCGCCGCCGAGACATTAGTTATTATTCGTTCGTGCTTTCGTTTATTTTAAGTTTTTGTGTGTCGTTGAATAAATTTATTTTTCTTTTTTTCTTTTTTATTAAGTAATTTGAGTTTTTCAATTAGTACACCAGCTACGGTGCCCTTCACACCGGAACACATAAATGTTTACAAACTGCTGCTTGGCGGCAGAATATCCGATGCTGCAGTGGTACCAACCCAGACAGTCGCTTGCACAAGGGGGTTACGACCGTGTGAGTGATTCTTAGTAATCATTATAATCATCAGTAGCAGTCGAAAGATGTCCACTGTGCAACAAAGGCGATCCCCTTAGAAGGGATGTATAATCCCCAGGCTTGGTAGGCGTCTTGTGGATCGCCGCAGGTAATCCAATTGAAAGTCGCTGCTGCCCGTCTTCTTATTTTCGCTTAGGCGCCTCTTATGGAAACCAACTGGAGGAGTTGGGATGGTAGTATTCTACCATGGGTACCCCATGGGTAAGTCTTAGTAATACAGATAATTATTTTAGACTATTGTTTAGTGTCAACTCTTTCCATGTTACATCAACCTTATAATACTAACAGAGATATACTATATCGATGTAATATAAACTAGATAAACATTCACTAACAAAATGACATTCGGTCACGGGAGTCGCGGACCTATCTGTGCTGGTGGCGGGAACGTGAACGGGTTTTATTATGGACTTGTAGTCTGACAGTAGCGATACTCCTATCGGCAAACATAATTTTGTCAGCCTGTGGCTTGAAAAGAAATAGCGACACAAGGGCGCTATTTCTGTGTGACAACATTCTGACGGCAAACATAATTTTGTCAGCCTGTGGCTTGAAAAGAAATAGCGACACAAGGGCGCTATTTCTGTGTGCCAACTTTCTGACGGCAAACATAATGTTGTCAGCCTGTGGCTTGAAAAGAAATAGCGACACAAGGGCGCTATTTCTGTGTGCCACTTTTCGAACCGTAGGTAACACATAATCTAGTTTAAATATTATATCGATGGATATACAAGTCCTATTTCTACCAGGCTATTACCCCGGTGGTATTAATAAATAAGTTGCTCAACAATCAACATAGATACAAAGTAATATTCTGGATGACCGTGACTGATAATTCCTTGATCTCATTTATCTTTGTTGTGCGACGTTATCGTCCATACTTAACCTGTATAAACGCTAAACTCAACTGATAATAAGTTTTTTATTTGCTTTTAGAGATTGCTCTAAAAGCAAAGCAATGTATTATCAAAGATTGATGTTGCTGTGCGAATACTATGTAGCGTCTTTTATTGTGTTTTGTGGACTGATTAGGGCTAGTGGCAAGTATCCACCATACTTGCCACTAGCCCTAATCAGTATTGGAATTCAGTGAATGATATTCAGCCCCTACCTTCTAAGCGGGAGGCCTTTGTTCAGCAGTAGACGTCTATCGGCTGCTAATGATGATGATGATGAATGATCTTCTTTACTCATTAGTTTTTTTTTGCACTTATAGTGACAAAGGGTTAAAAAAACCAGATATCTATTTGATTTTTAAGATTGAAGAGAGAACAAAAAAACACGTATTTTGTTGTTTTTATTTTTTTCTAACTTTCTCATAATCAGGATTTATCTGGTTTTTAAATATTGGAGAGATAAATAAAAAAATAAAATACACGTATTAATGTATTTTTATTTTTTTCTAATTATTTGGAGAAATGTTGCATTTAGCAACTCTGAGGGTTTCGCATCGCAGCCGATCTGCACTGTTTGTAATTACCGCTAGCCTAATTAAATAACAAATTCTAATTTGCGACAAGCGGCGCTATCTAGTTGTTTTATTAGGTACAAGTTCGTTAGCCCAAAGTGTATACCACGGGCTACAGTCCGTGATCGCATTAAAAATTCAATTCTCTGGATTATGGAGGCGCTCAAACGTAACCTACAGTAGGTATACACTATGATACAGAGGGTCCTAGTGATGACGAGATGTTTGTCTGATACTAAAAGACACGTCTGCCTATAGACAGCTACAAAGCATTGCCGCTCGTTACCCAAAACATTGTTTGTAGTTCATGTTGTTGTCATTAGTTGTGTCTGGTAATTTGACCAGTTCAGTTCCCTTTACACCGGAACACAGCAATGTTTACACACAGATGCTTGGCGGCAGAATATCTACCACTGCGGTGGTTGTACAAGGTCACATTTGACATCTGTCAGTTTGTTTGTTCTGTCTGTTCCTTTTGTCGTTATTACAATAAATATTTAATTGAAAGAAGTTAAGCAATTGTGCTGTCCTAACTTCGAAAAATTAATAATATTTCATGCCCGCCGTTACAAGGTTACGTTGTCAAATTTTCATGAAATGAAATGTGATCTATTAAATTGGCCCTAATTTAGTAAATAATTCAATTTAACAGAACACGCTTTCCTTATACCTATAGCCTTCTCAGCACAGCGAGAAACCAAGCCACCAACCAGTTCAATTACCGCGGGTAGCAACAATTTTGTGTAGTTGTTCTTGACTGGCTAGGACAATGCAGGATGATCACGTGATTGCCTGAAAAATAAGATCATCCATATGTCGGATGGGCATGTAAAATGTCGAATACTGACGAATGATTTTAAATGAATTTAAGGGGGTAACAACGGTAAAATTGCAAAAATAGGCTTAGTTTAAAGAGTTCGATGGATCAATCCGCTATTGCATTGGCTATGAAAATTATATGTACTTATATCTCAGATCTTCAGCAAATAGGTTTATTGATTAGATATTGGATTAAATATAAAGTTTTCAAGCAATATGTATTTAAAAAATGTACTACGTTGGATATGAATTGTGTTAGCGTTCAATATCCGTTCATCGGATAGACGTCAAACTTGGACTATAAAAAGCTTATAACCTATTCTACAATTTGTATTGATTACATTTGTTAATTTCATTCATGTTTTACAAGAAATTATAGAAAAACCACGTACGCGATGCATTTCCCCTTGCAGCGCCCCCGCGATCGCCTTTCATCAGTCCTTCGTGGACTGTCAAGGAGGGTGGACGTGTTCGATTTTTTTTTGACAGGACGAATTTAATTTAAATGATTTTGAAGATATTTTTACTTAAGATATGTTACTTATGGTATAATTATAACATTATAAATCATTTCAAATGAAATCTATACTTCTATATTTAATTAAAGATATTTTTATAGTAATACCATATTTTTGGTTCATCATAGAGTATGCGAAAGTATCGTTGCCTAGTATTATGCCTAACTTTTAAAGCGTATTAGAGTCATATATGATCTTACTAATTTAAATCGTATTTAATGCTATGTAGGTCGACAAAATGACATACATTATGATATCCTGTACATTATGATCTTTTTTTTTCAAAACATGAACGGTGGTATTATTTCTATCATGTATGTGGTTCTTGCAACTTGGCAACGAGTCGAGTACCTGGGTGGTTGGATTGGTGGTGAGTGACACGCTTATCTACGGACAGTTGCATTGGACAGTTGCTCGTCTTTTGAGACATCTGGATGGTTAAGTTGGAAGGGTACTTGTGTGCTATCTAGGTGGCGCCACTTTATCTTAGATTTCTTCTACTATGTAACATAAGTAGAATGTCACTGTAGCTGGCAAAAAAACTATCGGACCAAAAGGTTTTGGATGACAGGGACAGGAAGAGACTTTTCTATAGGTGGGTGCTTCGATTACTATCAGGTAATCCCTTGTTACTTAACTAAGTTGCGTAACAATAAAGTGATGGTGTTGTTGGCAGGCACGACAGAAAATACCACAGCGTTAAAATGTTAGTTACTCTAAAACCAGATTGCTTATTAGAATAAATTTTAGATTACCTATGCACCTACCACTATTACCCTCTGCATCATCCAAAGGTAGACGGGCAGAGAATGCCTAAGGCATTAAGTCCGCCTTGTACATATTTAAGTGTGCTAAAGAATAAATAAAATAAAATGTCAAATGCTCCGCGTAGTTCAAACCCCGCGATGGGTACAGAACTCAAGATGAAGTTACGTTACTTACTCTCGCGGCCACGAACGGTGTATCACCTTTAGGACGACAATCGCTTGCACGAGGCGGCCCAAAATACATGAGGGCGGGGTAAACGCCCGGAACGTCGTTCAAATGATTTTGATTGGTACAGCGGGAAACTGGTATAGCGTTCGTGTCCGCGATAGTACATAATATGACGTTACAATAAAAAAGACTATTGCTGAATTCGTGCGTTCAAACAAACAGTGCTACGGATTCCTTTGGCAGCCACGTATATTGAATAACAACACAGGTCCGTTGATTTTGTAGTTTGCTACCCTGGTCGCTGACCTTAAGGTCTTGGGGTCGATTCCCACACAGGACAAACATTCATGTGCATGAACATAATCTGTTTGTCTTGGGTCTGGGTCGTTTTTACCTGTACTTAATTATGTAAAAAGTTAAGTATCTTATCATAGTTTCAGTTAGATGGCCATTATGGAGTCGATCACGGAACTCATCAACATCATCATCAGCAGCCGAAACGTCCACTGTTCAACAATGGCCCTCTCTCCCTTAGAGGGGAGGGGTTGCCATAATCCCCACGCCTGGCAGGCGGTTGGGGATCGCAATATAGGTGGTAGGTAATCCAATAAAAAGACGCTGCTGCTCGTCTTCTTGTTTTTCCTTAGTCGCCTTTTACGGACACCCAACGGGAGGAGATGGATGGGTGCTATTATTCTTATCACGGAATTAATTGTCGCAATAATAATCATTTATAATTTTTAGGTTTACACGACTTGGGTCGACGTTGGGTATCTGGTCTTGAGTAAGGTTGGATGCTAGCAAGCTTCCGAGATTCGGGTACTTGTTCCGCTCTTAAAGAGAATATACGCATTAGAATAGGAAACATTACAGTTACCAGGGCCACTGACATGCATTGCAGCATCTTAAGTCACTCTCTTTATCAAACTCGAACATCTCAATCAATCATCAATTTGTTTCAGTTCATTTTTCCAGGGATCAAAAAGCTTCTAACTAAACTATCAGATGGATGTTTATTGGTTAGAGAATTTGGAACTAATTCAGGAAATATGTTAAAAAGGTCCCTTTTTAAGAAAAAAATCTATATTTTGAAGGCTCTGTTAAACGCTTTTGTTTTGACGTGCAGAATCGAAACCTTAGAACTTTGTGCATAGTTTCATTTCAAGTACGCTTACAGTAGTCACGGCGGATCTTTATGTGTCTGAAGTTGGCTGCAAGACGCTGCGTAGTAGCTATTTTTATGTTTATGTATTCAGAACTCACAACTGTACTTGCGCAATGGTTCGCCAACCCTAACTTCAGACACACAAAACCCGCTGTGACTACTGTAAGTTATAAGTAGTACAAATGTATATGGATTCCGAATGGCAGGTAAAATGTATTCAGCTGGGTCGAAGTGCGTTCTGGTTGTAATCGGAACTAACTAATAACCACCAACAATAGAATACAAGTATGTATAAGTCTCACTAGTCAGGCATTGGCCATTCTATAATAGACGGACTGAACCTTTTATATGAAGTTTGGAATATGAAATGCAATAATCCATATCCTGACGCAACACGTCAACTACGTTACCACTGTCGGTTGTTGGGTTATCAGATTGTAATTAGGTGGCACGCCATGGTATAAATCAAGATATAAAACAGTGGATTACCGTTCTTAAACTGCATGAGTCTTGTTCTTTCCGTGCCACTATGAAATGACAAAAAGCTTTGCCAGAGTTAAAACCGGTTTTTATCATGCATTTAAATAATTCATCAGTCATTTATTTTACGTATACATAATCAACAAAACATTCAAAAGTTATATTATTAAGTATATTTGCAATAGATATAATTTTATTGAAATTTGATACTATAACGGAATAGGCAAAATTAACAAAACTCCATTCGATACTTCTACACATTTTTAGTCTATGATTTTTCAAATGTAATATTCATATTTGCTGGTAGCGCCCTCTACGATGACAACTCTCGGCCGGAGCGGCCAGATTCTCAAGGTCATTGGCGCATGTTACCCCCTTAAAAGGAAACATTACAACATTTGATGTTTCCATACATTAATTAAAATGCCATTTCAATAACCAGCACTCAACGTATCCACGCTTAATCCAATTTATCAAGTATAAACAAGGATAATGGACTTCCCGTAAACTATCGTTATATATGTACTGTTACGTGGACCACTCTAATGGGCTTAACCAGAGAACTATAAATTCCAACCGCCCCTTTCTAAAAGGATAATCGCGCAGACAACTCCGGAGCAAATGGGAATTTAGAGCTCCCACGGCGGAGGAGGCCTAATTGACAAAACATACTCGATTACAGCGCGACCCTCACACTCGGTAGTGAAAACAAATTGCTGACGAAATTACTTTTGCAACCAAATTAATTGAGGAATGCGTGATTCCGAAAATTCTGAAACATTAGCAATTGTAACTTATTCTAAACTTTTATCTTGAATTTAGAACAATGTTATTTGGATTGTGCTGGCTTCATCAACCTGGATTCTCGGATGGGAACTGCACCAGGTGTCCCTCAGTGCCTTGCCGTTGAACCCGCCGCCAAGGGGTGCATTATAGCTCCCGGGAACTAGTCATGGTGCTCACGGGGACGGAGTTAGTAACCCCACCGCCATCCGTCCGTCGTATAAATGGACGTGTAGACCTACGTCCTAAACGCCCAGGTAGGCGTTTGGGATGCGGGTTTAAAGGCGTGGCTCGACTCTTTTTTTTAACCTTTTAACCCCCGACCAAAAACGAGAGGTGATATGAGTTTGACGCCCATATCTGTCTGTCGTAGCTCTCTTAGGAGTAGACGGATTTGTATGCGGTTTTTGGAACGAAGTTCCTTATGGGACGATGCGGGTACCCTGGCCGGGAAAAAACGTCCGTAACGTGACCATCCGATCATTATTCACAAATATATATCTTATTTTAGTTACCATAACACTTAAATTTCTATTATCGAACATAATTAGGCTTAATTATTATTATTGGAACAAAGTTGTGTGTGTGTGTGTGAGTGTGGGGTGTGAGTGAGTGAGTGAGTTGAGTGTGGGGTGTGAGTGAGTGAGTGAGTGATTGAGTGAGTGAGTGAGTGAGTGAGTGAGTGAGTGAGTGAGTGAGTGAGTGAGTGAGTGAGTGAGTGATTGAGTGAGAGAGTGAGTGAGTTTTTTTTCTTGAATGACTGAATGACTGCGTCACGTGAGCGCTTTCATAAGGTTCAAAAATTTAACGCTTAAGGCCGCGCGCACTTTGGACACGTTTTCGTACGAATTTTACTCGTGCGGACACATACGAACACGTACGAACGATCCCGACATTCCAAGTACTATGGGAGCGCGCAGACTGGGTGCGAGTTAATCGTGCGTATACGTACGTGTAGTTCAGATGTCCGAATACAATCCGAACTTATTGGGATTTCAAACACGTTCGTACGTTAAAAATTAAAAGTGATGGAGAAAAAATTATTAACTTGGTTTACGAACGTGAAACAGTATGTGGTCATTATATATCTTTCATAATATGATGGTATTCACTGAATTCACGTCTTTTTAAATATATTTCATGCATCGATAGATATATTTTTCTACGACAGCGATGACGCTGCCGCATTCTGCGCGTTATAAGAGAATTACCAGATACAGGTTATTCATGGCGCTCCAAAGAGGACTTCACGAGTACGATATAACCGGAAAAAATTCAATTCAATTTATTTGCATAAATGTGGTACGTACGTACGTAAACGTATACAATGTGCGCATCTAATTCGTACGACCACGATCATACGTTTACGTACGATACAAATTCGTGTCCAAAGTGCGCGCGGCCTAACGTTCAACTTTTGGGAGTTACCCGAATAATTATTTTCTTTATACCTCGAATAGAACTTAAAATTAAGATTTTTATAATAAGAAACTTCGTTCCTATCCGGTGTACCACGACACCACACGGTTTTTTTGAAGTGAAACTTCTTATGCGACTTCCAAAAATGTTATCACATAACGCGTTAAGCGTTAAATGATAGGTGATAGGCGTTAAGTGATAGGTGTTAAACGATAGGCGAAAGGCGTAAATTTGTTAAGGTTATGAAAGCGCTCATGTGACGCCGTCACTGAGTGAGTGGGTGAGTTGGGGTGAGTTGGGTGAGTTGGGGTGAGTTGGGGTGAGTTGGGGTGAGTTGGGTGAGTTGGGGGTGAGTTGGGGTGAGTTGGGGTGAGTTGGGTGAGTTGGGATGAGTTGGGGTGAGTTGGGGTGAGTTGGGGTGAGTTGGAGTGAGTTGGGGTGAGTTGGGGTGAGTTGGGGTGAGTTGGGGTGAGTTGGGTGAGTTGGGGTGAGTTGGGGTGAGTTGGGGTGAGTTGGGGTGAGTTGGGGTGAGTTGGGGCGAGTTGGGGAGAGTAGGGGCGAGTTGGGGCGAGTTGGGGCGAGTTGGGGTGAGTTGAGTTGAGTTGAGTGTGTGTGTGTGTGTGTGTGTGTGTGTGTGTGTGTGTGTGTGTGTGAGTGAGTGAGTGAGTGAGTGAGTGAGGGACCGACCGAACGACCGATCGACTGAGCGAGAATGAAGTTTCACTTCTTCCGCGCGGAGGGACTCCACGCACGCACATTTTTTTTTTTTATTAACCGGCTTCAAAAAGAAGGTTCTCTATTCGACGCGTATGTATGTAATATTGATAAAAATGCGTAATATTAATATATGTTAGTCTATGTGGGCTTCTAAACAAATTTACCAAATTTTATCAGTGTATGTATGTATGTATGTAGGTATGTATGTATGTATGTAGGTTTGTCCACGGATTTCTCAGAAACTACAAGTCCGATTTTGAAAATTCTTTTTGCAATAGTTAGAGTATTTTCCATTTAGGGTAGAGTACAAGTTTCATCAAAATCGGTCCAGTAGTTTAAGAGATATAAACTTTTTATGTTTTCAGTAAGTTACTGTAACGTAGACGTTCGAGTTGCGTGATAGTGCTGATACCTATTTTGGTAAAATAAGTCACTAAAAAGTGTTAAATAAACTATTTAAAAAAAAAACCGACTTCAAAGTAAATTATCTAAAAAGCATAAAATAACGAAAATATATTGAAGTCGGTGTCAGCTGGTGCTAGTGTTAGTTAACATGATGTGCTAGCACCGACTTCAATATATTTTCGTTATTTTATGCTTTTTAGGTAATTTATTTTGAATTCGGTTTTCAATTTTTTAAAAATAGTTTATTGGAAAGCTGGTTTGATCAAGATCGGTTTTAGCTATGTTTGATGAACATTGTAATGTACGCCTTTTCTATTCTGTTTAATAATATTAAATAGAAAATCAAACGGGCCAGTAGTGTATCTATGAACAGTAGCTGTGACAGTACTTCTTGATTCGGACTGTTCTTATTTTCAATAGGAATAGGCCTGATGTCTGCAACACAACACCAATGAATTGAACTGTGGTTTTGAATATTAGAACAGATTGCACTGATTCCCAAAATGCATTTCGTTTTCATAATAATAAAGAGATTTTTGTGATATTTATGCAAATAAATTACTTAAATACAGCTAATCGCCTTTTTGTAATAAACACTAATCGGAGTGAATGACGTCAATGCGGTAGGTACATGGAAGTAATATGTACTACAGTACTTATTACTTCCATGGGTAGGTCAACATCAAACAACTGTCAAATTGTCATCTCAACTTCTTCTTTCATACAATGATTCACTTTTATACCTACAGACAGATGTTTATTTAAACCGTAGTGACGTCACAAAATGGCGCCATACACCAGCCTTCGTTTTGGAACGAAATTCAAACTCTATTTTAAAAAATGGAAAATATTATGTTCGTCAATAGTAGACCCGTAAGTACATTATAGAGTATTTTTTCAAAATTATTACATACATACATACATATAGTCACGCCTTTTTCCCGTAGGGGTAGGAGAGCCCATTGGCCGCTTTTCGCCCCCCAAAAAAAAAGAAGTAGGTTCTGGGCAGATGTAGTATAAATATAAATTAAAAGACAGACAATACTGAAAAAATAATCACTTTAATCTCGACTTACTTTGATCGTAGCCTTACAGAGAATGCTGTTAAATATTTTATGGGCTCTTTGCCGGTCGAAAATCAATTTAAGACAAGGAACTTAAAAGAAGGGGTCGCTTATCTTTCGCGGGCAGCTGTCCTGAAACAACAGACCCGTGAGCCGCCCAGGAAGGCCAAATGGTTTTATTACTATCGAATTTTTGTCGCCTCGTACTTCCCTTTGAAACAATACGACTTCATTGAGTTTGGTAAATAGCATTAAGAGCCTAAATAAGAGAATATAAAATTGTTTTATTTACTTAGTGAACTGAACACTGACATGTAACCTACCACATGGTTTTCAAAAAGTGTTACAAATAAATACCAAGTAGGTAGGTAGGTAGCTATCACGCACCGTAGGTCAGATATTTTGCCATAAATCAGTAATTTTAGATAATAATATCGGACAACAAAGATCCATTATGTTAGTAAAACCTATTCTAAAACTTACACTATGTTAGTACTTAATAACTATTGTGATCTGGTCCTCTGGATGAGTTCCCAAATCAGTGGGCTGTCCGGCCTTGTTGCTATCGCATTTAGGCTGCTGCTGGGGCTGCCTCACACCCTAGATACAAGTGACGCCGACTTTTTGCACCAGATGGCATCAAATCCATCTGTACGCGCATTTGCAAACATAGTCGACGCACTGCAAAATTTCGGCAGTCGCAGCAGCACCCTAAATGCATTATTATATTGGACCCGCAGAGCATTGTAAGATTTCTTAGTATAACTAACCCACAGGGCCCCCGAGTACAGTGATGTGCAATACGCCTTAAAAAGCGTAACTTTCACCTCGTCTGTACATCGCGGAAAACTGTGAGCCAGCATGTTCGCTCGTACTGACAATGCTCTGCGTTCACTCTCCATATCATCATCGTCTTTCTGGTCGTGCGTGACAATATGCCCCAGGTATTTAAACCTATCCACCCTGTTTATCTTTACACCATGTAATAATATTGGGGGTACAGTTACTGGGTTATTGGCGCCTGCCCGAAAGACGATGTATTCTGTTTTGGCACTGTTGTATTTAAGTCCATGTGCCGTCGCATACGACTCACACACGCCGAGCAATTTACGAATAGCGCTGATCGAGGGGGCCAGCAGCACCATGTCATCTGCATAACTTATGTTATTAAAGCTGACTGCATCTATAAAGCAACCGACACGAGTGCTGCTAAGCCTCTCGACCAAGGCATTTACATATAGCCCGAATAGTAAGGGCGAAGTCAAGCCTCCTTGCCTGACTCCACACTCTGACCTCCACGGCTCCGACAGTTCTCCTGCCCAGCGGACCCTGCTCTCCTGGGATAGGTACCAATATCGTAAAAGTGATGCGAGCTCTGGCGGGAACGTAGTTTTCTTTAATTTTGCCCATAATATATCATACGATATAAGATCAAATGCCTTGCTCAAATCTAAGAAAATGTAATGCTTAACCATCGTTGTATCCTAGTAAGTAAGTTAGGGCATGTACTACATTAAGAGACGATTCCGTTTGATCACATCTAGGACCATAATCGCTTGCACGAGCCGGTCCAAAATATGTGTGGGCGCGATAAGCGCACGTATTGTAGTAGAAATTTGTTTGAAAACTGGTCAAGCGATCGTGACCGCGATAGTTCCCGATTCAATTACCAGGCTCACGAGATTTAATAACTGTTGTCTCAGGTGACGGGCTAGTCTTCGGAGTCGCTGGACGTCCGGGGTGTGGGCCCAAGAACGTCCATTGAGTACGGCGGGGCCTCCGAAGAAGGAGGACGGCAGGGCTGCGACCTCCTTCCCCGTGAGTACCGTGACTGGTTCCAACGGGACCACAATGCGGCCCCCGGCGGCGTGCTCTAAAGTAAGGCACTGAGGGGTTCCTGGTGCAGATACCACCGGAGAGCCCGGGTGTCCTCCTCTCATGTGCCAATGCGTTTAAGAATCCCACATACCCCGGTTGAGCACAACAGCTCCCGGGGAGCTTTTGAAGGTTTCCCCCGCGAAAAATAGGTATCTTCCGTAGACATGCGACTTCTTACAAAGAAAGAGATGCCTGGGCGTTATAAACAATAAATAGGTATTAAAACTTATCCCCCTCACTTGACGGTCCATTACACAAACATACCACCTAGTGAATATGCGTGATTTATTTTAAAGTAAGTGTGAACCTTTGTATTATGCCTCCCTCATCAGTTACGCACCTAAGTCGTACACGACATCGAGTCTTGAAAGTATTCAACTTTTCAAATAAAATTGTCTAAATGAAGTGTAATAAATTAAAGTTAAGCAAACGAAACACATGCAAATAGATCGTTACAGTGTGAGATTACAATTCATCTAAGACGAAAATAAAGTCTTTGATAATATATTCCTTAGAACATATGCACTTGTATTAAATAAATCAATATCGAGTACTGGCGGCAAGTTATTAAATTATCTGCATGCACGAGCAATATATGAATTCTGTCTGTGATTTGTAATAGTTAATGGTACAGATAAAAGAGTAGGTTTACGTAAAGTAGTACAATTCGTTCTTATATTAATCTTACTGAGCAATTCTGGACAGTCAACGGAAATATTACATATTTTTGTAAGATTGGTAAGGTCAGCTATTGACCGATTGAGATCTCTCATAGTATACACCCTAGTTTTAACGGTGTTTTTAAGTTTATAGTCATATTGTATAGGTATAGGCTTACGTTTATAAGTACAGATGTAGCATTTAGAGACGTTAAACTCTAATTTGTGTTGATCACAGTAATTTTGAAAGCTGATAAGGTCATCCTGCAGATGATGTGTCTCTTGTAATGTTCGAACAGGAAGAAGAATTTTCATGTCATCTGCATATAGAAGTATTTTTGCATGATGATATCAGGATCGTATGTCATTTACGAAGATAGAAAATAATAAGGGTGCTAGCAAAGAACCCTGGGGAACTCCGGATGGTATGCACATTGGTGATGATGTGTAACCATTCCACACTGCAGTCTTATACCTGTTATTGATATAAGATGTGAACCATCTAAGTCTGTCCCGAGAATACCGAGACGCCAAAGTTTGAATAGAAGAATACCGTGATCAGTTTTGTCAAAGGCCTTACTGTAGTTAGTGTATATGACATCGACTTGAGAAGCCATATATTGAGAAACATATTCACTACAAAGGATTAGGTTGGACGCAGTCGATCTTCCTTTCAGAAATCCATAATAATACAAGTTCCTATCCCTAACTGGACCACAATAGACGCACTTGGCTCTGGCCCGTGCTTATTTCACCTCTCCGGAGAGAAAAAGAAACTTTAAAACAAAAATAATAATATCTTGGGACAATCCACACATGGTCATCTGATCCCAAACTAGGCAGAGCCTGTACTATGAAAACCAGACAACTGATACTAATACTACTTATATACATTTTTTTTTGTAAATACATACGTAAATAACACCCAGACACTTGGTGGGAATCGAACCCACGACCCATCGGTCAGCGGACAGGGTGTCTAACCACTAGACCGACGGGCCCGTCAATGCCCGGCCATGCTGATTCGATTCGTTCGGTCAATGTGTGCTTTACAGAGGCGTATAACTGCTTATATACAATCTTCTCTAAGACCTTGGCGAATAAGCATAATTTGGAAATTGGCCTATAATTGGTGACCTCATCCTTTGATCTTTTTTGTGGATGAGGTGTAACATAGGCAGACTTCCAGATTAAAAGAACAGTCCCTTCTTTGAGTGAACGCGTATATAAGATTGTGAGGGCGTCACTAGGCTTTCAGCGCACTTAACAATCAGTATCGGTGGGACATTATCTGAGCCTGCTGACTTTTTTAAATCCAAAGATTTTAAGAGTAAAAGTAGTTCACTAGCTTCAACATTAATTGAACCAATACATGTAGAATACGACTATTCTACTATTCTACAGCACCGAAAGTACTATCAATAAAATATTTAAAAAAAATTGAACCGACTTCAATAACACAAAAAAGTATAAAATAATTTAAATATTAAAGAAGTTGGTGTTAGCGTACCTGCTGTGTATATTTGGCACCAACTTCAATAATATTTAAATAATTTTATACTTTTTAGTGTTTTTGAAGTCGGTTCAATTTTTTTAAAAATATTTTATTTTATACTTTTTGGTGATATTTTCATACATAAAGATTGAACCATCGAAGACGGTAAAATGATCTAGGTAGGTTATGACATCATTATGATTTCACATTATCGTCTACATACTTTTACATAATTCATGTTTCTTCAGAAACTCAGAAACATTTTATCTGATCGTAATGAAATTTGCATGGAATCATCATAGTAGTTTACTCTCTCGAATAAAAAAAGAATCATCGAAATCGGTTCATATTTGTCAGAGAAATGTAAAGGAGAACATCAGTTTTATGGTTTTTACCAGATAAATTCCTCCATATCATTCATGGTCCTCCAGGAAGTTCTTATCCGGTTGTGATAAAATTCGTACAGGTTCATTACAGTGGTTTCTTCTTTCGAATAAAAAAAGAATCATTGAAATTGGTAAATATTTGCCAGAGTTATGACCATTTTTGTCCTTAAAAAGCACCATATAGGCTTTCTTGCAACTTTCCTGCGCAGTCAACATTCTTGTTTTTTCAGGAACTACTTATTACTTAGCAATATTTTTTTTATGGGACCCAATTAACGGATTAAAGAATGGATGGAAGAAAGATTTTTTCAAATCGGTTCATAATTGCCTGAGTTATGCGCGAACATACATAGAAAAAAAAAATATATACAGACGAATTGAGAACCTCCTCCTTTTTTGAAGTCGGTTAAAAAGTTGAATGTTACAGGGTTGACTAACTTGAAGAAAGTTGCGTGAAAATATTCACTGAACATGTTGCAGATATCTTCTCTACAATCAGATGATAGTTGGCCGTACTTAATAGTGGCAGGCTATGAGTTGCTGTGATTTTTGCTTTTGACAAAAGTCCAAAAAGCTTTCGGATACCTCATAATACTGTTTTCTATTTTATGAATATATTCAGAATATAGATCCTTTTCTAAACACTGCGCGTTCACGAAGTATACAGAAGGACTCGTAGTCGTTTAGATTACCGTATTTTTTATACTTTAAATGATACTTGTTTTTCTTTAAGTGTTTTAATGAGTGGAAGTTTGTACCATAGTGCATAATGCTGTTTGTGAATAAGAATTTTGGTTAGAATATAAATATCGCAAAGCTTGTTTAATGTATCATATAGAAAATAAAGCCCATTCTACAGAGATCTGTTTTGAATTTCTGTATGCCAATTAATTTTATCTAATTCTAGTGTAATAGTTTCAAAATCGGCTGCATTATAAAGGTATTTGACACGGGGCGCTGGAGCTAGTGAAAGAGTGGAGTATGGTACTTCAAAAAAATCAACCGATAGGGCCAAAGCCATGTGGTGGGGATCTTCCGGTAGTAATGGGTCACTGCACCAGCTGACATTAATAATGTCATTAGATCGTGCTAAATCTAGAATTCTATTATTTACATTAGTAATAGAATTAAATTGAGATAGGTTGCAGAGGTTAAAATAATCCAATAACTCCGTTTGAACTATTCCTTGGATATTAATGGGAAAAAGATATAAATTGTTTCCACTAGACGGAACCCAGCTTTTGTTTGGTTGGTTAAAATCACCTAATTTTATGAATTTATCCTGGGAATGCTTTAAGACAATATCCGTCAACTTATTATAAAAAGTTAGACGTTTTTATTGTTATAGTATTTCCCGTGTTTTGATCACATGTTTATCTATGTGATCAAAACACGGGCCACCCAAATATGCATGCTATATGTTACCCTGGGTTTCGTAGTGCTAAATGACAGAGTAACCCACATATCTTCCGCCGACGAGCACCACTCGCTGCGGTCTGTAGACCCTACCCCACCTCGTTTGACATGTATCAGCTATATTAATAATATCTCTTCGCCAAACGATGTAACGATCATCAAATAATTCAGTGTTGGAGATGCCATCTGTAAGCCATGTCTCGGTCAAACATATGAGATGATAAGAATTCAGACACAGATTTCTAAAAAAGGTAGACGATTTCGTTCGTAGTCCCCTGACGTTATGTCATAAAGTCTTAGCATAGTTTCGTACTAGCAAAGCCTTTCAAGGCAGTATTAAGCTAGCGTATATATCTGTTAATTAGTTGTATTTATAATTGTTACAGGGATTAATTGATGTTAAGAGCATCTTTTCATTTGATTATCTAATGCTTATTTGTGAACAGTTTTAAACCACTCCACTACGAAACTATTAGCAAAAGACACTTCAATGACATTTAGCTTATTGTTCAGATATCGTAATTCTTACACCCTTTACAGGCAACAGACTCTTTACCATATACGAGAATATATTGAAAACAGTCATTGTCTTACATTGAAACCAGTACACTTATTAGAATTGGTACATGAAGTACAATATTATTTATACTTAGATTTAGCACAGAAAATGTTGTTAAAAGTATAATATCAAAATTCCTCGTTTATACTTCTGTCAATAAAAAACCTGCCAAACAACTTGACAGCTAAGAAAGAGATAGAGATATTAATTATGATGTATGCGCTTCCTTAACATACATAATTGCGCGTGAGTTTATTTTCAATACGCTCATCTGTAACGCCGTTCGCCGACTCTTACTGTTTTCTTGTGCTAAAAAATGTCTTGTTGTAAGTACTTATTTTTTATTTCTATTATATTTAACCCAATGAAATGCAAATACGGTAAGCGGTTAATTTGATCTATTTATTTGCTGTTTAGGTTAAATGATTTTAAGTTGTTGTGTGATATTTGACCTTAATTAGTGATAGTGAATGTTAACACGTAGGTATGGTTTGTTTGTGATTTTAAGTACATAATTATATCATTCATATTATTTATATATTTATTTATTATTTTTCTATAAAAATGTACAAATAACTCTTACTCTAAATACAAGGAACAGATATAATAACTAAGTTGTACACTATCGTAAGAGTAGCGTCGAAGGCTGTACTAGTATAAACTGTGCTACAGCCTTCGGCGCCTTCCGCCCAAGCTAAACTATCAAACAAGGAAGTCCAGTCTAAGTATTTAGATAAATCGATATAAAATCACGAATGTACCTATATAATTAACAAAAGGTTTAAACATGTATAAAATATAAAATAAACACTTGTAAAGATAAGAAATGTGTGCGTAAAGTGTGGGTGTGTGTATAAGTGGAGAGCTAAACTCTCATTTCAATTCCAATAATTTCCTCTGTTTCAGATAAACTTAGTTTTTGAAGCCATTTTTGAATTTTATTTTTACATTGACTGCATAGTGGATAAATGTAAATTACTACCACTGGCTACCAATTACATGACATTGGCGTCGAGCTAGTGCTTTCCGGCACGATTCAGTTGGAGAGACTCTGGTTTTGTTACGTTCCAAGATAGGTTTAAAGTCAATACTTTTATGTTTTCGGAGTAAAGCATACATAACAAAAAGTTGCCTAACAGTGAGTACTGAACATTCACGGTACAGAAGTTCAGTGCTATATCTACGGGGTTTCCCAAGCATTACTTTTAAAATTGTTCTTTGTGCACGTTCCAAAGGAAGTAAATTAGAGACGCCAGTCGCACCCCAGGTTACAATGCAGTACTGTAGTAGACTCTGTGCAAGGGCGAAGTAGACACATAATAATGTTTCCTTATCAGCAGAACTTCTGAGTTTACGGAATACTGGAATTAATTTTCTCATACGGTTGGTTAGAGTCCTTATATGTGTGGACCAGTTTAGGGAGTTGTAATAAGACCAAGATACCTAATACTAGAAGAACGTGTCAGGTTAGGTCAATTACAAACATGGTTTTGATCACAGTAGTGCGCACTTACACAAAATTCATGCGAAGGTTGGGAATTTGCACGATGAGAAAAGGTACTTGGATTTATCTAGATTAAATTGAGCCTGATCATTACCTCTTTGAAAACATTTTCTGTATTGCGTTGAGCCGTCTCCCATGTATCTACATGCACAATCAACGCAATATCATCTGCATAAGCGATGATACTGCAGTTTGGAAGTGACATTGAACATAAGCTGTTGATGTAAATAAGAAAAAGAGTCGGCCCTAGCACACTTCTCTGAGGTACACCAAGTGAGAGTCTGTGTTCACTGGTGCAGTCGCCAACTCTAACACACTGATATATACTTAAGAATATGTATCTAAGGTGTGTGTAACACATATGTGACACACATACTTCAGTAACTACATATAATCGCATTGCTTTTGATAAGAATTGTTTGACTTTGCTGCTGCGTTAAAGACGAAACAATTTAGTCGTATTTTGTAATTTGGACCAAGCGAATATTTAATAAAAAGTAACAAACAAAACCTTTTCGTTTCAAAATTAGACTTTTAAATGTTCACATAAAAATAGTAGATATGAATAAGCATTTAACATTAGATATGTTTAATGGCAAACATTACAATTTTTTTTATATAAAAATAATAATATCCTGAGACAATTCACACACGGTCATCTGATCCCAAACTAGGCAGAGCCTGTACTATGGAAACCAGACAACTGATACTAATACTTATATACTTTTTTTTTTGTAAATACATACATACTTATATAGATAAAATACCCAGACACTTGGTGGGAATCGAACCCACGACCTGTTGGGTAGCAGACAGGGTCACTAACCACTAGACCAACGGGCCGTAAAATATATATAAAAAATAAAGTTTGTTCAGAGAGATTAAATATAATGTACAGTACACGGCAGGAGTCCTGAGCCATGACCTCGATGTGCGCAGAAGTGATTTTTTGGGTCTGTTTTGCGGTAATATGTGAGAGACGGGAGCGGGGCGTCCCATTTCGATTACCTAATATGGATCTTCCCGAGTCGCGTCATCGCGGCCACTCGTGATTGGTTCCCCGTATTGTACTAGCGCACCTGGGGGGCAATTCAACTAATTTACAACGGTTAAAGTTTAGTTTCGGTTTAGTAATCGTTAGATTGCAGTTGTCATTCGATAATGACGTAAAAAGTTATTCCACTAGTTGAAATAACAAACTTAAACTAAACCTTAACTTAACTCCAACCAAAACGTAAACTGAACCAAAACCGAACTACAATTGAAACATATCGAAACATTACTGGGTTTCCATACACCTTTATAGCTGAAAATGCTGCATCCAACCAGTGGACAGATTTGAATGCGGTTTTTTTTATTTGAAAGATAGTATAAGCGAGATGGTTTTTAGCTATACTTCATGAAAATCGGTCCAGCCGTTTGAACACCATCAGCTCTTTTCCGAGTCGAGGTAGGGATATTTCGTATACAATAGATATATTTCATTACTTCTGTTAGTCCGAAAGATCTGAAATTTAGAACATACGAGTATGTAAATCCAATGATATGACGGTTTGATGATCAAGAAGAAGGTGGTAACAGGATCTCGGCCCCAATAAACGTAGAACCATCGAGTTTGGGTTCGTTGAATAGGTCCCGACGAGTATTTGCTAGAAGAATGGTGACCAGGGTCTGATGATGGAGCAGGAAGGTGGTCACAGGATTTCTGCACAAATAAACGCAGACCCACCGAATTTGGACTCAGAGTGCAGAGATTATGTGAACACCTTCATGTTCCATCATCAGACCCTCATCACCATTTTTCTAGCAACTACTCGTCGAGAACTACCCAACGAGCCCAAACTTAGTGGGTCTACGTTTATTGGTGTAGAAATCCTGTGACCACCTTCCTGCTCCATCATCAGACCCTGGTCACCATTTTTCTAGCAACTACTCGTCGAAACCTACCCAAGGAGCCCAAACTCAATGGGTCTAGGTTTATTGGTGCAGAAATCCTTTAACCACCTTCTTGCTCCATCATCAGACCCTGATCACCGTTTTCTAGCAACGACTCGTCGAGATCTACCCAAGGAGCCCAAACTCAATGGGTCTAGGTTTATTGGTGCAGAAATCCTTTAACCACCTTCTTTCTCCATTATCAGACCCTGATCACCGTTTTCTAGCAACGACTCGTCGACTTACCCAAGGAGCCCAAATTCGGTGGGTCTACGTTTATTGGTGCAGAGATCCCGTCACCACCTTGCTGCTCCTTCATCAGACCCTGATCACCATTTTCTAGCAACTACTCGTCGAGACCTATCCAACAAGCTCGAACTTGGTGGGTCTACGTTTATTGCGGCCGAGATCCTGTTACCACCTTCTTGCTGATAATCATCAGACCCTGGTAAAGGTTACCATTTTCTTACAGATATAGACGTCAAACTTAAAACACTCCTCGTTTTTGGTCGGGATTAAAAACAAACGAGATAGCTGACATTTTTATACTATAATATTTTTATACTATATTTTAATACAAAAAGATCACAAAGAAATAAAGTCAGCAAATAAAGATGATTTGATTTGAAAAATAACTAGTTTTGATTTCTTTGTCTCCACAAGCGGGACACCAAATCCTGTTGATAGATATACCCTCGCTGTAATTGATCATTATGTCTTGTCCTTCTTCGTTCCATTGTTGCTAGGCAAGCAGTATTAATGCTGGCATGCTTCTAAATCCTCTTCAGTATAATCTGGCTCCTGATTAGTTTGAAGCGCTATGTTATGCAGGACACAACATGCATTAATTATTTTTGCTGCAACTCTAGGCTTGTAGTGCAGCTTTCTATCCACTAATAAACACCTGTAATATAATTATATCATGTATGTATTCTTACAATAAATAATTAATAATAAATTGTTTTTATTTTTATTTTACTGTAATGTATAATAGTTTGCATACCTAATTCGTCCTTTTAAAATACCAAACACCTCTCCACAACATTCCTCACTGTCATATGCATGTCAGTATAGAATGCTTCAGGAGTGTTGAAAGCAGAATTTAATATTGTGGTCATCAACAGCCATCTCAATGGAAATCCAGAATCACCTGGAAGGAAATATTTTAGCATTTAGAATTTACAACATGCAATCAAAGGTTCAAAACAATGTGTGCAACTAATCTACAAAGTACCTAGTAAATAAAAATCTTCTGCAGAGGTATTGAGTACTCTGTCTAATGCGTTTTGTAGTGGGTTGTTGTTCCATGCAGTACTATCATGTGTTGATCCAGGAATCAACGCACATTATCCTAGCATCACAATCACAAATCTGAAACAAACTTCTTTAATTAACTATATACACAAATAACCTACTATACCTATATATTTGTTATAATATCTTCAGTACATATACAGTAAAATATTAATAAAGAACTTACAATTAAGGTACAATTAATTAATTACTTACAATTAAGGAATGATAACCTTTCCTGCTATAAAATCTTTCTTCATGTTCTGATGGTGGAACTATAGCTACATTTGTGCCATCAATACATCCTAGAACACCAGGCATGCCAAATTTATTATAGAACCTGCAAGCAATATAGCATTAAATTTATTATAGAACCTGCAAATAATATTGCATTAAATTTTTCTTTGACAAAAACTGATAGTTCAGTACTTTAAATTAATAATGTGATCTATAATACATACCTCCTTTTTATATCATCACGGATTTCTTTACAAGAAGGAAAATTCCCATATTTTTTAAATATGTGTGGTAAATTAAGCACCTCTGTTACTTGATGTATAGCCCGAGAAACGGAAGGTTGTGATATTGAATGAGACTCTGACCAACTAGTGTCTGGTTTGAGCCTGTCACATAGAATGCTAGTGCCACCAAGATCTAAAAACACATACATTTTGTATCTTTTTGCTTTTATGATTGCTTTTGCCTGTGTTTTACAGGTATTTGTTAGCAATATCAAATAAATTTTATTTAATTAATACGTTAAATTCTTACCTTTGTCTCCGTATCAATGCTGTCGGAACGAAGTCGGGCTGGCATATACGGGCTGATCTCCGCAATAAGGGATCTTGCCAGGCTTTTATTTAGTCTGTATTCTTTATAAATTCTCGACCAGTTAAGTTGAAAGCACAGTTGCGAAGTCTCTAAAGAACATTTCTACGTCTAACTCTTCATAAGTCAGCCTCATGGGCAATTTCAATAACGTTCATGTAAAACATAATTTTTAAGTTGGATTAAAAGTTAAACAAACGTGATGGCAGACTTTGAAACAATAACAGTTTAGTTTCGGTTGAGAAAAAGTCTAGGCACAATAACGTAAGTTCAACCGTTAATTTTGACAGATGGAGCGCTTAGCTTCGATTACGTTTACGTTTAGTTCGTGTTCTAACAGAATAGAACTTGTTAAATTTTAAACCGATCGTTGACTGAAACTGAATCTAAACTTAACGTCGATCGTTAGCACTTAGTAGAATAGGAAAACAGTCAAACGCTATGGTTTAGTTTCGTTTCAGTCAACATTTATGTTAGTTGAATTGCCCCCCTGAGGCAGCAACTACACTTTCGTGCAATTATATTAAACAAATTTAATTAATATCGTTTTTTAGTGTCATGTAAGTTTTAATTATAAATAAAACAACATGAGTACCTCAAATAATTATTTTAGTTGCATCAAAATTTAATTCATACTATGTATAATAAAAACGCAAATAGTAACCCAGTAGTAACGAAATAGGCATTATTTCTTACTATAATACGAGCGAAACCGCGGGCACAAATACAATAAACATTACAGAATTATTAACGCATTCTGAAATCATAAATGAATTTACTTATAAAATGGTTATAGGTAAATGTGTGAGCCATTTTATTTTAACCATAGTGTACAATGCGCAGAGGAACCCTCACTCTTTTGTCGAGAGATCACCACTCGCGCCGAGCACTATATTAGCCTATAGACTATAGATCGGCCTTTGAAAGAAAGACATAAAATATGTTTCCAAACTGTTTTAACCAGAATCGTCTTTTTACGTGCCCCCTGAAGCACGGAGACGCTCAGTTGGAATAATAATAAAATTCACTCATCACCAGAAACAGCAAATACGTGACAAATTTTTAAGTTAAAAATACGACTAAACCGTCACCCATCTATGGACTGACCTTGTCTGACATTGCTTAACCAAGTGAACGCTTACCGAACCAGTGATTACAACTGATATGCACTCCAAAGTAAAGTAATGAATCTTTTCTCACATTTTCATATACATACTTTAATTCTCTTTCTAATTTTCTAGGCAAACACGGTCCCGGCTACGCATCTCCCTTAGATGCCTTCCACAGAGGACCAAGAGAGGAGATTCTGTATGTGGTGACAGTCCAACCGGATCCTAGCAAGCAGGATTATTTGTCGACCGTCGACGTTGATCCTAAGTCACCTACTTATTGTCAGGTGTGTTACCCAAATCCTTTAATAACGTAACAAAATTGATACCTTTATGAGGAGAATCAAAATTGTAAACCATAAACATAAAGCTTACGTACGGGGTATCTATAAAGTTTATAGGTACCTAACAAAATATGTAATATAGCTATTTCTCTCTTCGTATACAATTTGTCGAGCATGGCGAATTAATATTAAAATGTGTGCTTATAGTTCCCTAGCTGACCCACGCAGTTCCGTCCGCGCGTACTAAATAGGTATAAACTTTCCTTCTGAATCACTCCATCTATTGTTAAAAACTACATTAAAATCCCTTGCGTAGTTTAAAAAATCTAAGCGTATTAACAGCGAGAGCGACTTTGTTTTACACTATGTAAAGAAGCAGATTATATTAATAATTTCAAAATAAAATATCAATTTTAAAAATATGAATGAAGCGTAATCAGCGTAATTATTCAGTGGGGCCAACATTTTATTATCTACTATTGTTTTTTTTTAACACTAACGAGCTTAGTGTTTAGACAGAGTTGGGTACTGCCCAAAAGGCCATGATTTGTTTTTATCAAGTGAGATAGATAGTATTTACGAGGGAGCACAATTATAGGCAGTTGTCCGGGCTAACGTTTAATTCAGACTGCTCAATAATGTGGGAAAACTACCCACTACCTATTACATTGTTGTCTTACACTACAACCCTCCACCACTACGCGCCCCTGGCCGTGGCCGGTGAGGCCGTGGACAAGGCTGCATTTGGATTTTATGGGTCCCATAGCCGGCAGGACGTATTTAGCAGTTGTTGACGCGACGTCAAAGTGGATAGAAGTGTTTCTGGTTCCGAGTACGTCAGCGAGCTATACGATAGCTAAAAGCGAGTTGTGGAGTAGGTGGGATATTCCAAAACAAGTGGTAACTGAAAACGGGCCACCTTTCACTAGCGGTGACTTTACGGGATTCATTCGGGAAAATGGCATTCAGCATATATTTACAGCCTCTTACGTTGGCACTTGTTACACGTAAATTCGCGGAAGCGGCAACTTGTGTAATCATGGTTTCTTGCTCCGCAAGCTCCACAACTTGCTGACGCCGGTGCCCTCAGAGAGTACAGAGGGTTCCTGCCCCGCACGCCACCGAAACCGATAGACCTGCTCCGCCCTGATGCCTGGTCCCACTGCGTCCCGCTTTCGACGTAAGCGCATTCACCGCGCCCGTGTTGCTAGTGTCCCCGGAACTTGCCAATGGAGGTCCTTTTACTACGGCCGCGTCTCTCTCTCCGCTGCTTCCAATGAGCCGGCTAACTTCATTACTTCACTGCCTTCACCCAGTCATCCTTCGCAAATAACCTTTGCCGTATGACGTCACTGCGAAGACCGCGCACAAATTGGTCGCGCAGATTTTCGTTTAAGTTGGCAGCAAATTTACAATTCCGGGCCAGCTTCTTTTACTCGGCGACCTTAGACTAATATGATCTAAGTCGGCGACATAAGCAGCCACGTCCTCTCCCGCTCGTTGCCTCATCTGTCTAAACCGGTATCGCTCCGCCAACGACGATGGTGTTGGTTGTAGATGTTGGCGCATAATATTATTGTCGACTTGTTTATAAGTCAGCTCGGATGGCTGGTTTCGACTTGCAAGGTTAACGAGCAATTCGTACGCTTTGTCGCCCATAGTCGCTATCAAGGTTGGCAGCTTTAACTCGTTACTTTATTCACTTTAAAAATATTACAACAACACTTGATCGCGACGATTATTATTTCTTCTATGAAATTACAGTGAATTTGACGTAGACGTATTAATTTTCTAAATTAGGCATACTGGACAACGAACCTTTATATTCCTCCCATTTCATACTTGTAAGGCTATCATTCATTGTAAGGCTTCATTATAGTACTGGGATACTATTATTATCTTATTATATAAAAGAGTAAGCAAAAACCCACTCATCACGAAATCTCAGAAACTACAAGTGCTAGAAGTCTCAAATTTTGCATGGGGGTTCCTTTTAGGACAAAGGTGCTCACTAAGACGGGTTTTTGCGAAATTCAATCTCTAAGGGGGTGAAACAGGGGGGCAAAGTTTGTATGGGAGAACGCGATTCCTTAGTCCTATTGACTTGAAATTTTGCACAGACTTTCGTTAAGAAAATTAATTGAATTAGTAATTCATATTATTCATAATTTATCCCTTTACAGGGTAAAAAAGAAGTATTATTACTCAACCGATGGCGGTACAAATATATTACAACAATAAGATACAATAATTCGAAAGATAAAATAAAAGTTCCTTGGCCCAGTGGTTACGGAAGCGTCCTCTAAGTACGGACTGTCCGGGTTCGCTACCCCTGAGCGGATTTTTTTTTTTGTATTATTAATCTTTGTTTTTGATTTTTTTTTATTTATATTAACATTCAATGTTTTAAATATTTAACTCATATTAACTCCAGCACTTTTTATCTCTAATATATTTTTTTATAATTAATGCTTTTTTAAAATTTAAAATCATGCATAAGTGGTTAGCTTTTCTCTAATGTTATGATTTAGATATTAGTGGAAACTTAATTGATTTTTGTAGTATTGGATCTTATAGCTTACGTTGACTAAACCTAAAGAGATACCTACATAATTCACAATCAAATACTAGAGAATTTCCTCAATTCCATATATTATAAGGTAGGTAAATACCCGGGATATAATATACCCGCCGGCGGCGGACTCAAAGGCAATGCACTGAGGGACAGCTCATGCAGATACCACCAAAGTACCCCTCTCATGTGCCGATGTGACAGCCACGGGAGTTTTAGTGGGTAAGAATCCCCCACAGGAACCTGGGGACATATTAAACGTGTCCCCCGCCACCCCTTTAACTGTAACAACGGTGACAGATTCCCGGGGGGCTATAATGCGCCCCCGGCAGCGGCTTCAAAGGCCCTTGCCTTGCACTGTGGGGTACCCGGTGCAGCCCCATATTTTGTGCGGACAGCCGTGGGGGGTTTAGAGGGTAAGAATCCTACACACCGCGGTCGACCGCCCGCAGGATCCTGGGAGCCTATTGAAGGTCTACCCGTGATCCCCGAAACTTTGAGCACGGTGACAGGTAATTTTTTTATTGTGCTCCCCGGTAGTGGGCTCAAAGGCAAGCGACTGAGGGGATCTTTTTTCAAATTTATCCCTTAACAGGGTTAAAAAGCAGTATTATTACTCAACCGATGGCGGTACAAATATTCCCACTTAGATTTAGTACGTAAATTAGGTACTGATAACTAATACATAAGGCAAAATATCACGCTATATGTATTAGGGACTGAGCAGACATATAACAAGAATATGATCAAGTAATTCGAATAACAGAATAAGAGTAGCTGTGGTCTGGAGGTGACGGAAGCGTCTTCTAAGCGCGGTCAGGGTTCAAATCTCTCTTTGGGATTTTTTTTGTGTACTTTTTTACTCATCATTAATTGTGATCATTTTACATTTTTTTTTAATTTTTCTCTGAAGGTTTATATATTAACTGAATTTATTTAGAACTTTTATCTAAGTAAATAAATTTAATTAGCTTGCGTTGACCAAACCTAAAGAGGTACACACTTAACAATCAAGTACTAGAGAAGTTCATAATCATAATCATTTATTGGTAAATTTGTTTTACACGTCAGTTACAATTCAAAATTTCTTTCTATATATCATTCATTCCAAATAATATAAGGTAAATCTGGGATATAATATGCTTGCCCCCCGGCGGCGGACTCAAAGGCCAGGCACTGAGGGGCACCTGGTGCAGATCCCACCCGAGAACCCAGGTTTCCCCCTCATGTGCCGACGTGACAGCCACGGGAGTTTTAGTGGGTAAGAATTCCAAATACCCAGGTTGACTTCCCCACGGGATCTCGGAGACATATTGGATGTTTCCCCCGCCATCCCCTTAACTGTGACAACGGTGACATATTCCCGGGGGGCTATAATGCACCCCCGGCAGCGGCTTCAAAGGCCCTTGCGTTGCACTGAGGGGTACATGGTGCAGCCCCATATTTTGTGCGGACAACCGTGGGGACACATACCGCAGTCGATTGCCCGCAGGATCCTGGGGGCCTATTGGAGGTTTCCCCCGCGATCCCCGTATCTTTGAGCACGATGATAGTTTCCCGGGTGGCTTTATTGTGCCCTCCGGTGGCGGGCTCAAAGGCAAGCGACTGAGTCTGTGGGATTTTGGTGCAGATCCCACCGGATAGCCCAGGTCTCCTTCTTATGTACTGATTTAACGGCCGTTGGGGGTTTAGCGTATAAGAATTCTACATGACCCGGTTGACCGCCAACAGGGTCCCGGGGACCTATTGAAGGCTTCCTCCGTGACCCCTGTAACCGTGAGCACGGTGACAGTTTCCTGGGTGGATTAATTGTGCCCCCCGGTGGCGGGGTCAAAAGCAAGGCACTGAGGGTATCATGGTGCAGATCCCACTGGATAGCCCAAGAAGGGGTTTCTTATGTGCTGATTGCACGGCCGTTGGGGGTTTAGTGTATAAGAATCCTATACACCCGGTTGACCACCAACAGGGTCCCGTAAATCCCATTAAAGGCTTTCCCCGTGACCCCTGTAACTGTGAGCACCGTGACAGGTTCCCGGGGTACTATAATGTGCCTTTCCGGCGGCGGGTTCAAAGTCAAGGCACTGAGTGGTATCAGCATCAGCTGGTGCAGATCCCGACAGATAGCCCAGGTCCGCCCTCTAATGTGCGGACGTGATAGCCGTGGGGGTTTTAGTGGGTAAGAAATCCCCGGTTGACCCCGTTTACGTCTTAACGATGAAACCGAACAAGAAAGCCCGTATTGCTTCCATTAATTGGTTTTAAAGATATGGTGTCCTGCTCCTGTCCTTAATCCACCCAAATTGTGCACCGGTACACGTCTGCAGTTTCTAATAAAATTATAAATGCAATTAACAAATCACAAGCTCAGAGATTCAACGTTGCAGGCTTAAACCTAAGCGTTGAGTACTTTACCCATGGACAGACAGCTACGTAGCCCTTTCACGCGTGACTTCTAAACAAAATTTGTTCATATTGCGTTACGAAAAGTTAGCTACAAACATTATTTATGAAGAAATTCTATAATCAAAGGCAGTAACTTTAAATTATTCACTTCTTTTTTTTGCTCAATTACACCCGTGCGAAGCCGGGGCGGGTCGCTAGTATTATATATTTGCAATGAAGTCATCTTCAAATTATCAGTTTTTTCACGTAATGTATTTTACGCACTTAAATGTTTACTAGAAGCTATTATTCTAGGTACATCCCTAAAATGTTTTTGGGGTGATCCTAGCTTACCCAGACAAGAATTATTAATTGAGATCGACTCAAAATAAAACATGCGTCTTTCATTACAGCAAACTAACGCATGGACCCCCGAGCAAATAACTCAGTGGTCATCAAATTAATCAAATCAGCGTCAATTATTCTTGGTATAAAGATTTTATGATTACCAATAAGACATGCTTTGTATACCGAGTCTTTGTTGCATTGCTTACGTACCGACTAAACACGGAGATATTCTAATTAAGAGAGGAAATATGCAATTTCATTTTCCTTTTAGATTTTATGTTTAGGTATAAAAACATCAGATAGGTAGACTCGTTTCATTGGGCTTTAGATATAGATATAGATTGGAGACGCTCATAGCACTAGCATAGTAAACACTATTAATAGTGTTGACTTAACGATCACCTATGGACTTAAGTCCATAGGTGATCGTTAAGTCGCATTTGGACTGACCGTTTTTGGTGCTTTGGAGGGTCCATAAAAAGTCGGTCCCAAATTCCCAATGGCTGTTATCTAACAGCAGTCGTTTAGCCAAGTCAGAGGTAGCTTAACCAACCAAGTTGGCAACTATGCAAAAGATAAAATATGATTGAAATCTCAATTCTTCTATTATTTCATAGATCATACACCGAACATACACCGGCCGAACAGGCGACGAGCTTCATCACAGTGGTTGGAACGTGTGCTCCAGTTGTCATGGCAACGCAGAATTAAAGCGGGACCTCCTCATTCTGCCCGCATTGAAATCTTGCAATGTGTATGTTGTCGATGTTGGCACTAACCCTCGGAAACCGGAGCTACATAAAGTAAGTATTCTTATAATATTATTAATTTACTAGATATTTACGTTCGCTATGGTAATAATTACTAGTATTCAAAAGAAGCCCTGCTTTGCGTAGGCATTAGATATAATAACATTTACGTCAGCCCTTTGAAATATAATATGATTTAATGATGCTTTGTTCTAAATAACTGAAAGAAACAGATGCTAAATTAAATAATGTCCTTTTGGCCGATATAGCTACAACGGCCAATAATTAACTAAATCAGTGAAGTACGCGTTAAAAGTACGCATTATGCATAATATTATTATGTGCTTGTGTAGAAATGGATGCATGCTTAAGCATGCTTCCTTTACTTTTACAATCCAATTAGACAGAAGACTGACGCAACCGGGAAGAGGTCAGGAGACGTCGGTTATTAGTCGATAATTTTACCAGCTTCTACACGGAAAAAAATGGTTTAGCTGTGGTCGCTAAATTGGTTTTGCTGCCAATCCATTTGCTGCTCTGTATAATATCTTAGGTACATCAGCAAAGCATTGTGTATTACAACTAAGACCACTTAGCTATTATTGATAACGACATTTAGCTATAAGAACTACAAAAAATTAACAGGTGTTACAAATTGTTTAACAACTATCGCAAACTTTTTTCGCTATATCATCAAAACAACATTAGGGGTTGCCCTTAGCTGTGGCTACAAATCATTATTACCATTTATGGATAAATACTTCGTCACTATTGCAAAAAGATAGATGCCTTAAGCAGCAAAGACATGTCTGTATCGGTCCTGCTAATAGTCTTTGCAATCACTGCAAATGATTTTGCAACCAGTACTAAATTTGTTTGCAGATGAATCTGTGAAGTTTAATTTGCTAATACTGTTCAAACTTTTAGTAACTATTCCAAATTATTTTAAACACCACAACTAATATTTTGAGCTGTGGTTGCTAATTATAATGTCTTCATATAGTTAAATGGTATTTGCAATCACTGCAAATAATTTTGCAACAAGTACTAATTTTTTTTGCAGATGAATCTGATAAATTTCATTTGCTAATATTGTTCAAAATCTTAGTAACTATTCCAAATAATTTTAAACAACACAACTAATATTTTTAGCTGTGGTTGCTAATTATAATGTCTTCCTATAGCTAAATGGTCTTTGCAATCACTGCAAATGATTTTGCAACAAGTACTAAATTTATTTGCTGATAAATCTGTTAAGTTTCATTTGTTAATATTGTTCAAAATCTTAGTAACCCTTCCAAATTATTTTAAACAACACAACTAATATTTTTAGCTGTGGTTGCTAATTATAATGTCTTCCTATAGCTAAATGGTATTTGCAATCACTGCAAATGATTTGGCAACAAGTACTAAATTTGTTTGCTGATAAATCTGTTAAGTTTCATTTGTTAATATCTTAGTAATATTGTTCAAAATCTTAGTAACCCTTCCAAATTATTTTAGACAACACGACTAATATTTTTAGCTGTGGTGGCTAATTTTAATGTTTTCCTACAGCTAAATAGTCTTTGCAATCCCTGCAAATAATTTTGCAACAAGTACTAAATGTTTTTGCAGATGAATCTGTTAAGTTTCATTTGTTAATATTGTTCAAAACCTTAGTAACCCTTCCAAATTATTTTAAACACCACAAGTAATATTTTGAGCTCTGGTTGCTAATTATAATGTCTTCATATAGCTAAATGGTCTTTGCAATCACTGCAAATGATTTTGCAACAAGTACTAAATTTGTTTTCTAAATCTTAGTAAACCTTCCACATTATTTTAAACACCACAACTAATATTTCGAGCTCTGGTCGCTAATTATATGTCTTTATATAGCGAAATATCTTATTAATACTTTCAAATTAACTTAACAGTGAACCATAATAATACCTTGTCAGGGGTAGCAAACTAGAGTTGCGTGAGTTTTATAAGATCATTTTGGAACTTTATCTAATTGTTCTAAATTTTACAACTATTTTTTTTACAGCAAGTTACAACAACGCACAACGGCCAGTGTTCTTTATGCAGTCTCGTAAAGTTAAATGTATATCAAAATTTTCAAAACTAACGGTTTCACTGACGGTTTCCATCACGAACCCAAGCGATCAAGGCATAGTGTAAGGGGTGAGCCATTATATCGACACACCCCTCTATATGGAGGGGGTTCTGGACATAGCCCACCAGCTGGCCGTGTGCGGGTTGGCAAACTACACACGTCTATTTTTGAATGACGTGCAGGTTTCCACACGATGTGTACTTACATCGTACACTGCACCATAAGACAAGTGATAATCAATATTGAAATTAAGATGACATGAAATAAGAAAATCTCCGAGGTGCAAAGCGTTGTTTGAACATGGGACTCTTGTGTCCAAGGCATGCTTTTTGACAACATTTCTTGACTTCTGTTGACTAAAATAAATATCTTGATTTTACACGTATGTACTTCATACATGCATCTAACCCGTGGAGTGTCCGGCTAAGAATAACACCCTCCCATCTTCTCCCGTTGGGAGTCTGTAAGAGGTGACTAAGGGAAAATAAGAAGACGGGCAGCAGCGTCTTTCTATTGGATTACCTACCATCTATACTGCGGTCCCCAAGACGCCTGCCAAGCGAGGGAATTATGGCAACCCCTCCCTTCTAAGGGCCTTTGTTCAGCAGTGGACTACTTTAGGCTGCTGATGATCATACATTTCGTGGATGGTTTTATATATTTAGGTATACATATCTACTTGTTGCCGATTATTATGGATATAATACCTAAGATAATAATAAAACACTGTTTACGGTTACTCAATCTTATGTAGTCATCATTCATTATCATTAGCAGCCGATAGACGTCCACTGCTGAACTAAGGCCTCCCCCTTAGAAGGGAGGGGTTGCCATAATCCCCACGCTTGGCAGGCGACTTGGGGATCGCAGTATAGGTGGAAGATAAATCCAAAAGAAAGACGCTGCTGCCCGTCTTCCTGTTCTCGCTTAGTCGCCTCTTACGACACCCAACGAGAGGAGATGAGGGGATGCAATTCTAACCCGGTATCCCACGGGAAATCTTATGTAGTAATAGGCATTTACTACCTATTAAATACTTGCGTTTTAGTTTGAATTATAAAACGAGCCCGAATTTTTTTGCGACTTTTGCAAATATTATATTTGTAACAATACCATAGAATAATTTGCCAGTACAGCTAACAAGATTAGTGTTTAACTCAGATAACGGGCCTTTAAAAGTATTACCAGATATACCAGATTGGTTTATGGAATCCGCCAAAATAGTGAACAAATGGATTTGACTGTATTCACTCGGTCTCTGAGATGGGTTTTAAACATTGATATGTCCCACAGTGAGTAAAACCGGGATAACATCAGCAGTGCCCACGACTTGTACGCGTGGTCTTTAGTTCATTGTACATAATGAAGAAAATAAAAAAGGACCAAATGAATCGTATCGAGGACCAAAAATTCTATAGATAGGTTCGATAAACGATGAGGAGTTCGAATATTTATTAGAGTAGGTATGATACATTCGGAGTAATATCGTAAGTATATCATTTCGAATGTATCGTTGTCAATTTTGAGAGTTGATATACGAATCCAAGATCTGTGGTTATTAGACAGACTTTCCTCAATAATGCGCAACTGCTTACAGTAGGTACGTCCGATGGATCATTAGGCTTTAGTCCATTGAGATATTGCTTTAGGCTCTCCAAACTTTCGCGCATTCAAGGGTTACCTTCCAGCTCCATCATCAGATCCTCATATTGGGAAAAGTCAATGGAACTCTTAAAGCCGAATCAAGCGAGCCTAAACACGATGTGATTACTAGTACCCACTCCAGGGTTCCTTTACCCACCTTCCAGTTCCATCATCAGATCCTCATTAGTGGTCAAAGTAAATAGAAATAGAAATAGTAAATAGAATTCTTTAAAACAAAACAAATGAGTCCAAACTCGATGAGTTTACTAGTAGCCATCTAAGGGTTCCCTTATCCACCTTCGAGCTTTATCATGAGATCAGCTCGATAATACTATATTAATATATCGTCACGGGTCTTTGACACATGTGCAAAATTCCAAAAGATTTGAACGTGTAGAAGTGGGTGAAAATGGAGTGGCAATATTCTATTACCATCATATATACCTACGTACTTATTACAGGTGAAACTAATAAAAGCGCGTTTAAAAGGCGTTTAAGCTAGCTGCTCATATTATGGCGAACACACAGACAGCAGATACAGGCTTAGTACTTGTCAAGACAAATACATCTAGCCTAAACACGACGGGGTTATTTTGGGTATTTCAGTAGTTCCAATGGTCACCATTCCTAATGTTCCTATGGTCCAATATTAGTAAGTAGGTCTATGTTTTTCGTAAGACAAGAAAGCGAGTTAATAGGTACAAAAGAAACGTTTTAAAACGAGCCCGAATATTTTAACGACTGTTGCAAATATAGTATTCGCTGCAGTAGCATACAATAATTTGGGATGGTAGCAAATTTATTCGCGTTTTGCGCGGACAAATGAAATAACGGTTCTTGCAGGTGTTGCCAGAGTGATGATTCACTTAATCACATCAATTCACTAAGACTTTGCAGCTCGCTTTACGACTCGATGAAACGCTATAATATAACGTGTTAGTTGTTTATTTAATAGGCGATAAATATTGAAAATTATAATAAATATGGTTTCATACTTTTCATAGCGTGATTTTTCGCTAGTTGGGTTATAGTTATTGAATTTACTTTTTTATTTTTGAAATCTCAACAAAGTTATCAACTTTGAGTCATAGTGTTAAAAAATATAATGGTTCCATGAAATCTCAAACTAAACCTCTGTAAAATACGTTGATGTGATAGATATCGAAATCATTGAATCATTGATCTTGAAATACAAAAGATAGTTCTTAATAAAAAATATAAGATGTTATTGACCACTTACAATAACATTCTTCAATATATAAGAATAAAGCTCCTTCAGAAAGTTTGAGGTGTGTGGCCCTAGATGTCTAACAAGTACGGCAGCTTGCTTGGTGGATGTATAAAGTGTCTCCGGCGGCGGGCTTAAAGGCAAGACCAGAAAACCCTCAGTTTTCTGGTGCAGATCCCACCGGAGCGTCCACGCCTCCCGTCTCATGTGCCGATGCGACAGCCGTGGGTAAGAATCCCGCATACCCCGGTTGACCCCATAGGTCCCGGGACCTATTGCATGTGTCCCCCGCGAGAACAAAAAGCAAGTAGATCACGATATGCAGCTTGACACTTATCGTGTAGACAGCTTACAAACAAGATCAGGGTTACTTGAACAATAGATTTACGGATGTACGGGTACTTAGTAGTAAAATGGAAAAATAGGTAATGTCAAAATAGTAATATTGTATGTGGTATTATAATAATAATAATGCCATCCAAGCCCCTCAGTGCCTATCCGACGTATGGATCATCTTACTTTCTAGACAAAAAGATCCGTCATTGTCCTAACCAGTAAGAAACAATTACCTACATAAAGTTGTTGCTCCCTGCGGGAATGGAACCCGTGACCTCCGGTTTGCAAAGTAAGTGGTGCCCCGCTGACCGCTTAACTAAGAGACTCTTTATCCCGAAAAATTGAAGGGTTCCTGCAGGACGGGGCATCATAATATAAGGGTAACGCGCAAAATATATAGGATGATTTTGATATAATTTATGTAAATCGATCGAGTCGAATCGGGTGGTCAGACTGGGTTGGATGGAGTCGGATTGAGTGAGTTCCTTCGGAGTCGCTGGACGTTCGGGGTGTGGCCCTTACTTAGGATGTCCATCCAGTACGGTGGCGACTCTTAGGAGGACGGCAGCGGTGTTGTGACCCCCATCCATGTGAGCACCTTGACACCGTGAACGCTAAAATGCAAGGCACTGGTGCAGATCCCACCGGAGAACTTTGGTGTCCCCACTCATGTGCCAATGCAACAACCTCGTGGGCTTTAGTGGGTAAGAATCCCACATACCCTGGTTGACCTCCACAGGTCCCGAGGACCTTTTGAAGGTTTCCCTGCGAAAAATAAAAGGGTCGGATCGAATCGGACCGAAGGTGATCAAGTTCAATGGAGATGGATAGTGTTATATCGAGTTTTATTTTATGAGTATAACGCGAAAATTACCTACCTACTGGCTGCGTGTGAAGCCGCGGGTACAGCTAGTTCTTAATAAAGATTTTTTTCATATATTTTTGTTAACAGTTATGACTTAGCCTATCACCCGGCCCTGGCTTGATGTCGATTTCCGCATGTACATTACTAACCTTTATTTTTTACATTTTAATGTTAAATATATTATTTGATAGAAATTAAATAAAGTATGTTATGTTAAAATGTTAAATATATTATTTGATAGAAATTACATTTTTAATAGAAAAGTTTTATCTGTATTTTTTTGACAGCACTGGCAACATTGCTTGGTAGTTAGTTTTTCGAATGCTGACAGACGCGTGCGTGATCATAGTCATGATCTGTGACGAGCTGAGGTGATAGACCTTGACTCTTGAGTAATAGTGTTCTGTGTGATAGACGGTGAAGTTATTGTGCAAGGGAGGACGTTACAAAATTACTGGAAATCTGGGTTTATGACCAACCCGTCATTGATACATTCAAAGGTTAGTACAATATAATAAATTATAATTGCCTGCAATTAATTGAACAGAATAGCAGTCCTACATATGCCTTATTATATGAAAATGTGCTAATATTTCACAAAGAATTTTTCGGCTACTTATACTTAACCTTCCATTTTACATAAGCTCTTCGGAGTCGCTGGACGTTCGGGGTGTGGAACCCTTAGAACGTTCATTGAGTACGGCGGCGACTCCGAGGAGGACAGCGGCGGGGTTGCGACCCCCGTCCCCGTGAGCACCGTGACTGGTTCCCGGGGGGCTATAATGCACCCCCCGTCGGCGGGCTCAAAGGCAAGGCACTGAGGGGTCCCTGGTGCAGATCCGGCGCGCGGGTTTTAGTGGGTAAGAATCCCACATACCCCGATCGAGCCTCACAGCTCCCGGGGATCTTTCGAAGATTCCCCACGTCAAAAAAAAAGGTATCTTCCATTTTACATAAGCTTGTGGCGAGCTGTTGGAGCGTAACGTCACCACGGACCCGAGTGCTCTAGAGAGTCGGTCAGGGCCCCCACCTCGGCGTGATTTCGTCGACCGAGTGGAAACCGAAGGGGGCACGCAGGACTCTCAGCTCTGGCTAGCCTTAATTGGCTAGTCGAGAGAGGAGCTGTTAAAGCTATATAGCTTTGCTCCAGCTTTTGCTTGCTATGCTCCAGGGGTGGAAGTGTTAAAGGGCATAATGCCGCGAGTAACTTCGGAGAAAGCGCAGCACACCTCTCGACACCTGAGCCACCCACACCGGTGTTGCACTCCGTCGTCTTCTGACGGCCATATGAAGAGCCCATCTAGTTGGTGGCAAGTCACCGCTTGACAAAATATAATTAGTGTATCTACTAATTATGGCAAATGACCCCGGCCTTTTACAATAGCCCAGTGTTCAGTCCACCAAATGCCCACTTAAGGAAATCAAGAAATCTTTCCATATACTTCAATAGTCCCTACACCTGCCAGAGTCAACTGCTGTTTATATCTTATTTCCAGCAGTTGATTCTGGCAGGTATGTTCCATTTCATTAATTTGTCCTAACAGGCCTATGTGTTGGATTCGTCCCCATGCAAGCTTTTTAAAAGTCCGGGTGTAAAAGCCCGAGTAACCAAAAATGAAAAATAATAATAAAACCTTTATTGCAGGCAACTATGGCCCATAGAAACAATAAGCCTATTATTTATTATGAAGCTGGCTTCAAAATACAGAAACGGTAAATGTTGCCCTTGAGAACTGGGAATGCACGACATCAAAGAGATTATCAATGCCTAAAGGATTAATGGAAATCCACAAATACATGGACGATAGATTGGTAAGTAACAATTTATTACGAACGTTTTAACTAACTTCTACGAAACTCAATCTATATGGGTGCGTCCCATTTCATATAAATTTATTTGGTCTATTTTCATTTCAATAACGTTCACAAGATCTAATAAACGTGAGATATACCAACTGTTGCTATAATTTCTTTACATATAACATTTATATATTCTAAAACGTATTTCGTATAATGTTATTGGATATAATGTTTATCTAATCGAAAATCATTAGGTCTATAGTTTAAAATGTATATTTATACCAACATAGTTAACACCTCGATTCAGAGCAATCCGACTCGGATATGTTAGGCTAGAAGCGGAGCTCCCGCCTTAGCCTTCGTGGTTATTGTCTTATGACCACCCAGAATTAGGAGCCCCGCAAAGCAGGGCTCGCGAAATTACAAAAAAAAAACATGATATTATTATTATTTTATTTTTATTATATTAGGCTAAATAGGTTTTATATCTTGTAAATGATATCAAATGGTTTTGTAATCAATGTATGTTATGCTTAATAAAAATAGTTATTTTAAAATTATATCAATCGTTTATTATATCAACTGATATGAAATAAAATTATAGATTCAGTTATTATATCTTGTAAATATTAGAGATTTTGTAATTATATCAAATAATACTTACCCAATCTATATCATTCATTTTTTTTTATTTGTCCACAGCTGGAAATCGATTTTAAAAATTTCTCTACTGATGCTGAAATGCATCTGCATGGAGACGAGTCCAGCAAATATTGTGTATGTATTTTGTAAATGGTACTGATTTATGAATCCCATATTATATGATTTTACTCAGTATTTATATTATAACCATATTCTGTAAAGGTTCTAGTAAATACATATTATATGTATGCCTAGTGTATCGATGTTGTATACAAGATGGATTTGAAATCATCGGTAATATTTAAGACTATGCTTCTGCATGTGAATTACATCAATAGTACAATCATTTTAGGAATAAAAAAGTTAAATTTAAATAAATGTCAGGGATTTTTGTGAGGAATTGCGTATAAAATATGATGACTATCATTCTGAAATACGAGAATTTACCTGTAGTGATTCATTAAATTTTGTACCTATTATCATTTTACAGCCTAACTTATAAACGATGGTTAAATTTTATGCAACACTTAATAGCTATATAAAAATATTTTTTACTTATAAACGATGTTTATCCCTAATATGTTGCATAACAGCTTGCTAAAGTAGCTGTCACATTAAACAGCGGCCGACCCTTGTTTAGAAGCTTATTAACACGTTATGTAACAATATGGCGGTTCTCTATCAGCTGATTCAGTCAGTTGCACTTGCTTTGTAATTTGTATCGATCGATGCATAGAGTTTATATATTAAGAATAGAGTACGCGTTTTTCTATGGTCCCCTTAAACAAAGTGTAGGCAGATTTTACTCTGAGGGGGCAAGTGAATTGAACTATTTAAAGTTATATTATAAGAGTTATATTGATATGTAAGTGATAAGTAGTGATAGGTTTGACCTGTCACAAGCTCAAATCAGCGCTGAAACGGACACGGACGAAACGACCCGACGAAACAACGAAAACGGAAGATCACCGCTGGTTGTGTGTACGACCAGCATTTTTGCTGAGTTGGAACCATTTTGTGACGCACATTTTTGTTAAAGTATGTAACTAACTACTTACTTATGTCTATTTTTATTTATTTATTTTTGCTTTTTTTGTTCTATTTGTTTTGATTGTTAATTGTATGTCACAAATAAATTATTCTTTCTTTCAAATGTCGATAAATACAGCTGACGGTATAGTACCTATTGTCGTGTACTTGATGTTCTTACCGTTCTTATTTATGTAATTTGATGCTCTTACCGGTGCCTACGGTTCTTACTTGAAAATAAGCATTCTATAGTACTGATTTGTGTTTTATGCTTCCAAGTTTGAATTTGACAACCTAGCTTTCTATTTGTCTAATTGAATTACAAAATGTTGCCATTTTAGCAAGTTTTAGGTCAGACGGAATATTTCAAGCTTACAACACGTGGCGGTATTGACAGAGTAAAATATGTTTTGCCTTATTAACTGTTAAATAATTATGTCGCTCTTATGCAACGTTTATAAGTAAAAAATATAAAACTGCTTATTAAGGAGTTATGTAGTAAGTAGTTATTTGGTTGCTAAGACGGTGAATAGTAGATTTTTATAAGTAAGGCTGTTAATGTTATGTAGAAGCAAAGGTTAAAATATTGCCAATGTTTTCCAATGCTCCCTGTAGTAGTGTATAAGTGTTTTTGTACCCTTATGTGTAATCGTTATTTATATTAAGTATAATGTATAGGCTATAAATGATTGTTAGTCTCAATTTGTATATGCTGCAAGTTAGCTGCAGAATTGTGGTTTAGTCGGGGTATTAGTGCAGTTGACTTATCTCACTATACGGACAGTGGGATAGTCGGTCAACAGTTTCGATGTAGTTATTTCAACTGCACCAAAACTGCAATTGTATAACTAGCTTGCAGTTTAAATGCAGATCATGTGCATTTACCCTAATAGGGGGTTGAGTATTGCATATTTTAAATTAATATATAAGCTTAATGTTGCAAAGAAGTTCCGTATTGAAAAAAATTGTAATTGATTTTACCCTTATTGTCACTTTATCAGATAGTGATTTTATGATCAAGTTAGTTAACACTTGTACTTATAAAAGTTGATATGTTGGAATTACTGTCTTATACCAGTGTTACATAAAATTGTTAGTAAAAAATATTATGTATATAACTTTTCTTTTCAATTATCCAAAGTAATGTTTGTTTTAGGAGTAACTTTTTTGTGATTTCAATAAATAGATACTTTCTTTAATTTTGTTTTGTATTGACTTCTTGTAACAATTGAGAGTGGTGATTAATTTATCATAATTCGTAGCATGTTAGGTAGTTTAAGCAGTACCTAGTAACTAAGGTAATTTATTACTCTATCGTATCACTGTAGCTGCACTTGACAGTGTTTTAAGTGTAAATGTTAGTTGTGTTTGTTAGCTCACCTAAGGATTTCGTTTCAGTTATGTATTACATTTATTTGAAAAAGCTGATGTATAGTAACATGGAAGGTCATTTTAGCTGTTGAAGCTAAGTTAATTTGATTCTGTATCGTTTCACCTTAGCTAGAACTGACAGTATTTTAGCTATGGCTACAAATTGTGTTTGTGACTAAACCTAAGGATTATAGTTGCAATATCTAATAAATTTATGAGAGGTAGCTAATATAATCCGTAGTAGCATGGAAAATAATTTTAGCAGTCGAGGCAAAGTTAATATGATACTGTATCGTATCATCGTAGCTACAATTGATGTGATGACATGAATAGAATATGATAAATAAAGTATCACAAAATATCAAATAATCCTGAGTTGCTATAAGTATTTCAAACAAAAAAATGTATTTACGCACTTGATGGCAACAACATAACAATTTATTAGAAAACGAATAACATAACCGTAACATATTTAAAGCTATGTAACCGGTAACCATTTACACATTCTTTTTAATAGTTAAAGATGTTGAATTGCTTTAATTAAATATGTAAATGATCTCATTATTCGTCTTCTGAAGATTTGTTTTGTTGCCATCAAGTTTGTAAGGACAATCTATCGTATCAAACATACTTCTAGCAACATGAGATAGTGTTAATTCATATTTTGTGATATATTTTTTTATCATATTATATTCATGTCATCGTAGGAATTGTAGCTGCATTAATACTGTACAGTATCAAATTAACTTTGCTTGTACTGTTAAAATTACTTTACATGCTACTATGTATTATATTAGCTACCTCTCAAAAATTAATTAGATATCGCAACTAAAATCATTATGTGTAGTCACAAACACAATTCGTAGCCACAGCTAAAACATTGTCAATTGCAGCTAAGGTGATACGATACAGTATCAAATTAACTTAGCTAATACTGCTAAAACAAACCTATCATACTACGAATTATATTAGCTGACACACATAAATTTATTTGGTGTCGCAACTAAAATCCTTTGGTGGAGTCACAAACACAATTCGTAGCCACAGCTAACACATTGGCAATTACAGCTAAGATGATACGATACAGTAACAAATTAGGTTAGCTATTGCTGCTAAAACAAACCTATCATACTACTAATTATATTAGCTGACACTCATAAATGTATTTGGTGTCGCAACTAAAATCCTTGGGTGGAGTCACAAACACAATTTGTAGCCACAGCTAACATATTGGCAATTGCAGCTAAGGTGATACGATACAGTATCAAATTAACTTAGCTAATACTGCTAAAACAAACCTACAATACTACGAATTATATTAGCTGACACTCATACATTTATTTGGTATCGCAACTAAAATCCTATGGTGGAGTCACAAACAGAATTCGTAGCCACAGCTAACACATTGGCAATTACAGCTAAGATGATATGATACAGTAACAAATTAAGTTAGCTAATGCTACTAAAACAAACCTATCATACTACTAATTATTTTAGCTGACACTGTTAAATGTATTTGGTGTCCCAACTAAAATCTTTCGGTGGGGTTACAAACACAATTCGTAGCCACAGCTAACATACTGAAAATTGCAGCTAAGGTGATACGATACAGTAACAAATTAAGTTAGCTAATGCTGCTAAAACAAACCTATCATACTACGAATTATATTAGCTGACACTCATAAATGTATTTGGTGTCGCAACTAAAATCCTTGGCTGGAGTCACAAACACAATTCGTAGCCACAGCTAACATATTGGCAATTGTAGCTAAGGTGATACGATACAGTATCAAATTAACTTAGCTAATACTGCTAAAACAAACCTACAATACTACGAATTATATTAGCTGACACTCATAAATTTATTTGGTATCGCAACTAAAATCCTTTGGTGGAGTCACAAAAACAATTCGCAGCCACAGCTAAATATTGCTAATATTATTAGCAGCCACAGCTAAATATAGCAAATAATATTCGCCGCTACCGCTAATTTTAGCTATGACATGTAGTAATTTTAACTAAAATAATTCGCTACCTTGGCTAAATTCTGGTAGCTAAAAACACTTTGCAACGACTGCTACAAACTTCGCTGTCCCTATAGTTCGTAAGAAAATTTGCAATATCACCTAAAATTTAGTAGCTGCAGCTAATTTTTTTTTTCCGTGTACAGCCATGATTTGACAGGGTCGTTGGTCTAGGTGTTGATACCCTGGCCGGTACCCAATAGGTCGTAGATTCGATTCCCACCTTGAGTCTGGGTGTTATTTATCTTTCTTTATAAGAATGTATTTACAAAAAAATACATTAGTATTTGCATCGGTTGTCTGGATACAATAGTACCGATTTTGTCTAGTTTGGGATCAGATGATCGTGTGTATACTATCCAAAAAATCCCCAAAATATTATTATATTTTAATCCGACAGGGTAGGTGGTTTACCATTCTGTAAAAACTACTTACTAACTTCAACATATATTACACTTTCAGTGGTTCTAAGATAATACACTCCTTTGCAAAAAAAAACGGGCGGTTTTGATTTTTCTACATTATTGGTAATAATTTAGTTCTAAGGAGGTTTTAATAGCCAAACTCTGTCGAAAACTTTGTTTTAAAAAATAATAATCCCTTTTTCAGTTTGTGAATTTTTACTTACTTTTCGCGGGTTTTCGGGTAAAAGGTTATAGGGTTGGGTAAAGGTTAGGGGTTAAGGTGCGTTATAGGCTATTTTGTCCTCTTGCCTACCAATCTCCCCATCACACTGACACTCCTTTATGACGGCCGCAGTGTGTCTTAATTATGTTTAGAGTAGGAAAAGAATTTCACATTTTATACTTGGGTCGGGTGATGTTTAAAAGGGAGGGGAGTATATAAGTTGCTAAGGACCGAACTGTTTACATAATTATGATCGAACTTTACGTAAAGGTAAGTTCGTTTGATCCTTAATTATGTTTCACAGTTCGGTCCTTAGCAACTTACCTAAGTTTACTTATTGTAGGATGTTTAGAATGTCCTTCGGAGTCGCTGGACGCTCGGGGTGTGGGCCCCTTGAGCGTCCATTGAGTACGGCGGCGACTCCGAGGAGGACGGCGGCGGGGTTGCGACCCCCGTCCCCGTGAGCACCGTGACGGGTTCCCGGGGGGCTACAATGCGCCCCCCTGCGGCGGGCTCAAAGGCAAGGCACTGAGGGGCCCCTGGTGCAGATCCCACCGGAGAGCCCTGGGGTCTCCCCTCTCATGTGCCGATGCGACAGCCGCGGGGGTTTTAGTGGGTAAGAATCCCACATACCCCGGTCGAGCCCCACAGCTCCCGGGGATCTTTCGAAGATTTCCCCCGCGTCAAATAAAAAAAAAAAAAAAAAAGGATGTTTAGAATGTATGATGATCTATAAAATGTGAATAGTAGCTAATATGATTTGGGGGATAGGTAATACAAGATATGCCCTAAAAACCTCAAAACCTGTTAACAGTAGTGTAAGAAATGGCCAACAAGGTGTCTCGATGATTGAAACCACGGAGTACACTTATTTCTGAAAATATTATAGACAATAAATAAACATCATAATTATCATTTTCACTCGTTTCATAATACAATTTTTACACTATCTTGGTTGACCGCTGAATTCCACCTAACTCCCACCTTTTTTTTTTTTTTTTTTTTTTTGTATGAGTAGTACTGTTGGCCGCAGATGGCCATTACAGCTTCACCGGACAAGAGGGGCGAGCGCTTTGAGCGCTCCAGCCCGGAAAGATAGGTAGCGACTAGCTCAAGGGCACCTCAGGGAGGCACGGCCTCGGCTTGGGCTGCCGCTTAGAGAGTGTGTGAGTTTACCACCGGTTCACAACGCGCCCCCGCTGAGAAGAACCGGCAAGAAACTCAGCGAGGGGATGCATGTCGAGGTCGCATGTGTACGATCCTTCGGCCTCGCCTGCGAGACCGGTGTCTGTGTGTAGGTGTGTGTACGACTCGTGACGTCGTTGTCGGTGTAGGTGTTGGTGTTGTGTCAAGGTCCAGGAGGACGGACATCGGGTCGGGTGGGTCGAGCAGTACATGCCGCGGACGGCGGCGATGTACGGTAGGTCGACGATCTGAGGGACCAGGACCAGGGTCGGGGTCGGGGATATAGTCGGCAGCGGCGCCGATGAGCGGGTTCGGGTGGACGCATGCTTTTTCAAAGTAATGTTCGGACATTTCTTTGAAAAATTTGCGGATAGGGACTAGACCGAAGTCGGAATGAAGGTCGACATTCCGCATGTACCACGGGGCACCGACGGCATGTCGAAGGAATCGGTTTTGAATAACCTGGAGGCTATTGATGTGGACGGGAGCCACGTGTGCGAATACGGCACTGGCGTAAGATAGGATGGGACGGATGCAGGTTTTGTAAAGTGTCAACTTATTCCTAAGCGACAGTTTACTCTGCCTGCAGATCATGGGGTAGAGCCGGCCGAGGACGAAGGCCGCTCGGTTGCGTACTGACCGTATATGCGGTCCAAATGTCATGCGGGAGTCTAGGGTGACGCCTAGATATTTGACCTTTTTGGTCCAAGGGATGGGACGCCCATAGAGGGTGATCTGACCTAAACGACTCCTGGGATGGCCCGCAGTGTGGGATCTGGTGCTCCGGGAGAAGAGCACCGCGGCGCTCTTTTCCGGGTTCACCGCGATCAGCCACTTTTGGAACCATTCGCCTAGGGCGTTGACGGCGACTTGAAGAGTGCGCGTCAGAAAAGCCTTATTTCTGTGTGAGAAATATAGTGCGGTGTCGTCCGCATATAGGGCTAGTTGCACCCTGTCCGAACGAGGGATGTCGTTCGTGAACAGGCTGAACAGGAGTGGAGAGAGCACGGAGCCTTGAGGGACTCCGGCCTGAATAGGGTGGGAAGTGGATCGCGCACCTTCGACTCGATATCGAAAGGTGCGATTCCTGAGAAAGTCTCGTATGATGAGGACCAGACGGTCTGGCACGCCCATGAGGTAGAGCTTGTGAAGCAAGCCATTGTGCCAGACCTTATCGAATGCCTTGGCGACATCGAAGAATAAGGCTCCGGTGTATATGGGTCTGGGCTGGTTGAGCCCGGAGAGGACGTGCTCCGTGATGCGGTGCACTTGATGGACGCAGGAGTGTCCGGCTCGAAAGCCGAACTGCTCGTGTATGAGTATGCCCTTCGAGATGACAAACTCTTTGAGTCTTGCGAAAAGCAAGCGCTCGTAGAGTTTGCCCAGGGCGCTAAGGAGACTAATGGGCCGGTAGCTCGTGGGATCGTCACGTGGCTTACCGGGTTTGTGAATGCCGATGACGTCTGCTTCTTTCCACTCCGAAGGGAATATAGCGTGCGTCATGGCGGCATTGAAGATGGCTACCAAGAGGTAGATCAAGTGGTAGGGAAGGATTTTTAGTACGCGGTTCGAGATGCCGTCAGGGCCGGGGGATTTCTTAGGCTTAAGGCCTTTGATGAGGTCTTCCACCTCGGAATGGGTGACCGGGGTGAGAGTGTCGGATGGCGGGGCAGAAACCCTGCGCTCTACTTCCCTATCTACGAGATCGCGATGGGGTGGGTCGGAAACTGAGACACTAGGAGAGCATTGTCTCTCTAGAGAGTCTGCGAGGACCTCGGCTTTTTCCTCGTCGTCGAAAGCTGGTGGGGCGCCTGAAGGGCGGGTCAGGGGAGGCATGGTGGCTACCGTGTCGGACTTGAGAGCCCTCGCTAGCCGCCAGTAGGCTAGGTGAGAGGGAGTGATACCCTCGAGAAAACCGTCCCACCGGTCCCCCCGGAGTTCCGCGATGCGGTTCTTTACGTCCCTCTGTAAAGCGCGCATGCGGATCCGGTTGGCTGCGGTGGGGTAGGAGTCGTGAGCGCGGATAGCCGCGTTTTTGGCTCGGACCAATTCTTTGACGTCGGCCGGCAGTTTGAAGCGTTGGACATAAGGGTCCACCGCTTCAACCTGCCGGGAAGATTGGCTGATGGCCGATTGGAGGTTGTCAGTGAAAGCACTGACGGCTTGTTCGGTGTCCTGAGGGGACGAGAGGTGGACTGGGATACGAGAGAGCTGTGGCGTGTCGGCATTGGCCAAGCAGGTGCTCAGCCGCTGCCAGTCCACCACGCTCTTCATGACCGGTTCCGGTGAGGGAGGTGGTCCGAGCTCCATGAGAACGGGACGGTGGTCGGAGTCTAGTTCATGGAGCACTTCTAAGGAGCGCAACCGAAGCGTTACGCTCTTTAGAAGTGCCATGTCTAGGACATCGGGACGGTGGCCGATGATAACGGGAAAATGGGTGGGGCGCATTGGTGCAATGACGTCAAAGTCGAGAGTATCGACTAGAGCGTCGAGGCGCACGCCGTTATAATTGGTGGTGTGACAGTTCCACCTGACGTGTTTGCAATTAAAGTCACCGCCAAGGATGACGGCGCTATCCATGTCAAGAAGTGCTTCGATGTCACTTCTGAGAAGTTGCTTGTCAGGTGGAAGGTACACCGAGACGAGAGTGACAGGGGGATGACCCGAGAGAGAGAGGCGGCAAGCCGAGGCCTCGATATTGGTGAGCGCAGGGACATCGAGTGGGATGCAGTGCAAGGATTTCCTATAATAGATGACAGTGCCGCCTCCGCGGGAGGCAGTTCTGTCATTTCGCACGAGATGGTAGTTGGCGATGTTGGGACTCCTATGAGCGGGTTTGAGGAATGTCTCTTGCACTAGCATGACGTCAACTTGGTGATCCCTAAGGAATTCACCAACTTGATCGCGTTGAGGAGAGAGGCCATGGGCGTTGAAAAACGCCAGGCACAAGGAGCGGGGCTTAATCCGTTTTGGGTGTGAATCCATTGATTAAGGGTAAGATTGGGTGGTGGGAACCACTGACAGGGAACTGAGCACACTCTCGTGCTCGACAAGGGCCATGGTGCGTTCGAAGTCGTTTTTAGCGACTCGAAGCTTGTGCGCGAGGGCGCGGATGGCGGCAATGTTGAAATTGCTCATGGTGTTGCGGATCAGATGGATGTCCGACACCAGGGTGTTTTGTGCTGAGGGCACTGGGGTGAACCCGGCGTGAGGCGCCGGGGCGCTAGTCGCAGGGTGCATGGGCGCGCTGGGAACATGGGTGTTCCATGCGTTGGGACGGTTGAGCCGTGGGTCGCGGAGCGCAGAAGGCGCGACGCCTTGTGGGCCTGGGTGCAGGCCAGGAGGAGCCTGCGGCACGGAGGGTGCCGAGCTTGTCGGGACTACTTTTTGCGCAGAAGGCGCAGGAGGAGTAGGGGGTCCGGGCACAATGGGTGCCGAAAAGATGGGCGCTGAAGGCGCTGGATTCCTGGGCGCACGGAGACCGTTGCGCCTCGCCACTCGGCGATTCCTCTTTGGGGCCCTCGAACATCCGCGATAATTCGCGGGGTGTCCGACGGTCCCGCAGAGGACACAGCCGGGAGGTTCGGTCGCGGTCTCCTGCTTGCGAGAGCAGGTGGAGGTCGGGTGGTCCCCGATGCATTTAACGCATCGGGGAGTGGCGTGACAATTTCGGGCCGAATGGCCGTATAATTGGCAATTGTGGCACAGCCCGGGAGTGCCACGTTTGTGGGGGGGTTCGGCATAGAAGCCCCCGGTGAGGCTAACTCCCACCAAGACCGTCCTCACTATTTATAGTTTCATTTCTTTGCTCATTAATCAATATATTACTATTTATTCAGTTTCATTGATTTAAAATTTTATTATACAATGTAAAATAATTAATTAATTTAATAAGTTAATGCCATTAATTTAGTTTTAAATTATAAATATTCGTTACGTGTTTTATAATAGTTTCAATATCACACGGATTGTTTGACGGTCAGCGGAAATACGTATTTTATAATGATATCAATAGCAAAACTATTTTATATTCAGTTATTTCTTATTAATTTTAAAATAATGTGTCATTAAGTAACTCAACCTTACAGTAGCAATAAGTCATTGTCTTGTAAAAATGCGCAAATGCACCAAGCTTACAAAAAATAATTTTAAACGAAATATGGAAATCCTCACCATTAGACATTGACTGAAATTGAAGTCTATTTTCGTAATTATTTTTTATAATCAATAACTGAACGATATAATATGGGTAACATGTACGTAGACATCAGTTTGTGAACGTAAATGTTCCCAAAGGCCACATTGGTCATAGAATAGTTAGAAAAACCTTAAATTAATTATTTAATTAACACGGTGCACAACAGAAAACATTGTTGAACATATCACTTCGACAGTTGGTTAGAAATAATTTGTAACTATACTCTGTCCATTTTATTATTGGTTTTTTGACAGCTGACGGCCATGAAGTTTCGTATTGTTAAAGTTACAAATTCACAGTAATAATATTGTACTTCATGGACGCGTACCGCACTTTAGTGAGTTGCCACACATAACGATTACTACAATTGTGCCACAGATTACAAATAATCGATAGAAATAAATGCTAATATATAACATAATATATATGTTCAGGACGACTACAATAGGAAGAAAGGACAAAATAGTGTTTGTGTTACAGAGTGTTGTGTTTTATAGTAATATATAATTAAGTTTTATAACTCTGCGATAGTTAAGAGCCTAGATTTAATTTCCTAATAAATTATAATATAGTTTTGTGTATAAGCTCACTATCCCGAGGAGGGGTGAGCTGAATCAGTTATAGATAGCCTAGCCTAGGTCTCATAGTACTTGCTATTTGTAATTAGCGTAGGGTAATAGTATAATAGAAGTACCCACATGCCCTAGATGTGCTAAGCACATATATGAACGGCAAATAGCTATTTGCAGCTAGGTCCCAAATCTAGGAACCAACTCAGGACCTAGATCTGGGTCCGCCTTGGTGGGTCTAAGTGCCTAAACAGCATTGATGTACATATTTCCATAGTTATAGGCAGTTGTTCTATCGCATATCATGTTTTCTAGGGTTTTTGCTATGACCTAGGTCCCTAGGGGGTCTAGATCATAGATATACAGATAGTACACATCGCAGGCTACCTATCGGTACTATTTGCGGGCATGTGGATGCTACGGGCAGGGCGCAGGCGAAGTGACAAGCGGCCAAAGCATAGTCGTCGCGCCCCTATTACAGTATTTATCGGCCTGTAGTTCCCTAACAGAAATAGGTAGATAAACCCTATGTACACCGTTAGAAAGCTGCTTACACGCACTTTCTAACGGTATAGGTATCATGTATGTGTCTAGAATAGCCTAAGTAGAATAAGTGAAAATGTACAGTTTTGATAATAAAAATTAAACGTTAGTGGCTGCCTCGGTGGGGCTCTCGTTACGGTAAAGTTCCCTGGAAGGATAGTAAATGCGCATTCGGCGCCACTGTCGGTGAACAAGCAAGCGGTCGACGCGGGAACTAAAAGCAAGATATAAATAGAAGAAAAGAATATTCAATACGAAGAGCGCCACCGTCGAAGCCACTATCAAGCTTGCTATCAAATTGGGAGTTCTTATTTCACGGACACCTTGTAACCAACCTACATTGTAACCAACAGCGTCAACACTCTTCGGCGGGTTCATACCGTACCAGCGATAGCTACAGACACACAGGACGTCAGTGGCTCGTGCATTCGGGTCCGCCCGTCCTGCACATTCGCTGGTCCTACGGAGCCGGATAGTTGAAGAACCGGCTGAAGAGGACCGACCAGCATTCGCTGGTCGCATTGAGCCGGATTACAGAAGAACCGGCTGAAGAGGACTGACCAGCATTCGCTGGTCCTACGGAGCCGGATAATCGAAGAACCGGTTGAAGAGCTGAAAATTTGGATTGAAGACTTACAAGATGCCCATAACGCGTTCAAGAGGACGGGCTCCCGAGGCGTGGATGATTGAGGTGGGGGGGGGGGCCACCCCCAGAGAAGAACCGTCCGTTCGCCACGAGCTGCCGCCGCGTTCCCCGTCGACCGTCAGCACCGACCCGCCGCGGCCCGCGACCCCGCGGCGGTCCCCTCCGCCGGCCCCGAGGACTGTTCCAGAGAGACCAGAACCGCCGAGCCAGAGGAAGGGGAAACATACAGGAAAACATTCAGATGCGACGCTGCGCCCCGCCGACGAAGCACACCGACCGGACGCAGCGACCGTAAGCCGGGAAGAAGAAACCCGGACCGAAGAATCGAAGAGGCCGACCGGCCCACCGAAGTCCCACAGGACTCATCGATCCCAGAAGAGGATACTGAAAGCCCGTGAAGAAATACTGAAACTCAAGTTGGAATTAGCCGAGCTAGCGCTACAGAAGGCTGAAGAGGACTCATCGGAGGACGACTACGATGACGACGGTCACTCCAAGACAGAATTCGTACGTTCCTGGCTGGAAGAAGCACCGGAACCAGAGTCACAGCCACGCCCAGAAGAGGACGAGACCGCCGGGAGGGATGCCGACGCCGCCGACGCCGCGCAGCCCGTTCAGACACTGCCGCTCTGCCCGGAGGACATCGCGCCGGCTCAAGACAGAAGACTTCACGAGCATCGACCGGATCCCGACGCCGCACAGAAGACTGGGGTTCCGGATACAGAAGAACAGAAGTGTGCTGATCCAGTGAAGATCCCGAAGGAAGGCGACGCACTCCGTCCGTTCATCAGCGAACTAACGTCCGCTATCGCCGCGCTCGCCGACCGAATCAAACCGTTCGAGACGTACGCAGTCACGCCGGTTGCCGCCGCATCGAAGGTCATCATGGACCTGCCAATCTTCAGTGGAGCACACACCGAGTGGTTATCGTTTCGCGCCATATATGACACCACTCGCAGCTACTTCAACGACGTTGAAAATACAGCAAGACTAAGAAGAAGTCTCAAGGGAAGAGCCTTGGAAACAGTTAGCTCGGAACTCATCGGGCACGCGAAGCCGGACGACATTATGAAGGAATTGGAACTACAGTTTGGCCGTCCGGACTCCATCGCTCAAGCGGAAACAGAAAAACTCCGAACTTTGCCGCGCTGCACAGAATCGCCGAAGGACATCTGCACCTTTGCAAGCAGGGTCAGAAGCAGCGTGGTCACACTGCGCGCGTTGAAGAAAGAATATTATCTCATCAACGCCGAGCTACTGCGGTGTCTCACCGAGAAGCTCCCACCGAGAACTCTCTGCGCGTCCAGTGGTACAAGATGTTCACCGAGAAGTATAATTCAGTTCCGGACTTAGCAAGATACAGCGACTTCGTCACCGAGCAAGCCCGCTACTGCAGCGCCTTCGCACCGCCGGAGCTGATCACCGAACCACGGGCCAGTCTACGGACGACGCCGACGCACAGAGCGCACACCGCAACAGAGAAGCAGACGCCGCGGTGCAGAGTCTGCAACAAGGAGGGGCACGCCATTACAGATTGTGCCAAGTTCAAGGAAGCCGATTCAGATGGAAGGTGGGATCTCGCGAAGAAGCACAGCCTATGCTTTCGCTGTCTGAAGCCAAGATACGCGAAGCATCACTGCAAGATCAGAAGGTGCGAGATCAAGGGATGCAAGAGGACGCACCACCGCCTTCTCCATCACGAAAAGGCGGCGTTGGTAGCGTCCACCGAAGAGAGGAATGCGGAGGAAGCCAGGGAGACAGTCGCCAACGCATGGATGTCGCAGAAGCCTCAAGCCTATCTGAAGATAGTTCCGGTACGAGTCATCGGACCGGCGGGAGAGACCTCGACGTACGCCCTGCTGGACGACGGGTCTACGGTGTCTCTCATCGACGAAGAGATCGCCAAGCAAGTGGGAGCCGAAGGACGTCTGGACCCGCTCAAGATGGAAGCCATCGGGGACATTATCGTCGACACGCCAGAGTCTCGTCGCGTTGCGGTCTCGCTCACGGGGCCGCAAGGACAGCGCGTTAACCTACGCGCGCGCACCGTACCAGGACTGCACCTGTCGCCGCAAACCGTGGACCGGAACGACGTCACGGGCTGCGAACACTTGGAAGATCTGCGCGAGAAGCTCGCCTACGAGGGAGCGGTGCCACGAATACTCATCGGGCAAGACAACTGGCACCTGCTTCTCGCCAGCAACGTGCGAAGAGGCCCGCGACATCAGCCGGTAGCTTCGCTCACTCCGCTGGGATGGGTGCTACACGGCGCGCACACCAGAGCATTGGGTCAGCGCGTCCACTTCGTGAACAGATTGACTGCCAGCGAAGACAGCATAGAAGAGCAAATGAGGGAATTTTTCGCCATAGAATCTCTCATCGTCAACCCTCGTCGGCCGGCGAACGATCCCGAGAAGAGGGCCGAAGACACGCTCAATAAGCACACACACCAGTTGGAGGACGGACACGTACAGACTGCGCTGCTATGGAAGAAAGAAGATATAACGATGCCAGACAGTTACGGCACCGCTATGAAGAGGCTTGTCTCCACGGAGAAGAAATTGGATCGCAATCCCGACCTGAAGAATAGGTACGGCGAATACATGGATTCGCTCGTACAAAAGGGATACGCAGAGATAGCACCGAAGAACAGCGTACCCGGAAGAACTTGGTACCTGCCCCACTTCGACGTCCACAACCCGATGAAGCCTGAGAAGCTGCGGATCGTACACGACGCCGCCGCAAGATCAACAGGAATGTCTCTCAATGATTACCTGCTCACCGGACCGGACTTGCTGCAGTCACTGCCAGGAGTGATGATGAGATTCCGCCGACACCCCGTCGCAGTCTCGGCGGACATAGCTGAAATGTTCATGCAAGTCAAAGTGAGACCAGTGTAGTGTGCCTGTCACCCCATCTATCTGTATGTTAGCGTTAGTACATAATATATAAGTAATGTAACGCTCTAGCTTAAGGACAGTAATAAACACCTTTCAGTCGCAACTAAAGCCTTTCATTGCATGGCGACCCTGCCAGTGCTGCCTTCTGGCAGTACTGAGCCATGGGTTTAAATAAATAAAGTTAAAAATAAAGTGGAAAAGACAGTTAAGCAGTGAAACAGTAAAACAAAAAAACGTAAATATTAGTGAATTTAAAATAAAAAGGTATAAATAACTTGGAATAAAATGGGACTTATGTAAAATATATATGAATAGTGATTTAAATAAAAATATTGAGAAGAAAGAAGAATTATTAATAAATATGATGTATAAAATTAAAGAGAATAGCGAGAAAATGAAGAAAATTATGGGATTTGAATACTTACATTTGCAAAAAAAAAATCAAGATTTAAAAAATATCGAAAAAAGAAATAAAACGAAGGAGGAATGCTGCCGGAGCCGGGAGACGTGAGGAGCCGAGAAATGATGAAGGTGCAAATATGAGATGAGGAAGCAGCCGAGAGATGACTTGGTGACGAAGGAGCTGGTGTGTCAGAGATGTGTTGGTGCCGGGAGATGTGTGGAGTCCGAGAGAGCCGTATGATGGAAGCAGCTGGGAGATATTGGAACTGGTACTGGTGGACTGACTGGACTAACGTGTTTTAATAAAAGCACTTTCCAATTTTATTTTATTTTAGTTTTATACATAAAATCGAATTTTAGTAAGTATAATTGTGTTTTTAAATGTTTTATTCTAATTGTGTTTTAGAAGTACTTTTCTTATACTTATAATTTGTATAGGTACAATTGCGCATATTTTTTATAATAGGAATTCTTATCAATATAAAATCTTGTTTCAATATAGTAACGTTTTATAATATAGTAAGTTATGTAAGATATTATTGTTGCTACGTAAATCATGCGACCAATTAGGTATAACGCCGCATTCTAGGAGCTTGACGACGACGAGTCTCACGGTGGTTTGAAATTTCGTCTCGTCTTACACGATAGCGTGATGCACCTGTGCATTGTTTTAAGCACTTATAAATTTGAAGTAATAAAATGTATCATCACGCCTCTATTGTCTTTAGGGGTCCGCTATTCAATTTAAAGTAAATGGAAAATATGTTTTTTATAAGTACTTACAAAATTGATTTGTAGCAGGATTTAATGATTGGAAAAGAACGTAGAAACAGTTCAACGTTTTTTTTTCGTTTATATACTTACAGGGTTTAACAAATAATATGATTATGATATTATGATGAGGACTATATGGATATAGCAAGGAGTATTGTATAAATGTGGCAATATTTGAATTGAATTGTTGAAATCATAACAATATTAAATTGTATTCTATTTGAAAGATTTAATTAGATTATTGATTAAGGCAATTTCTTTTTGTATGTTACACTTAGACTATAGAATACTATTCTTTTTTATTTCTTTTATAAGTTCGATGGTTTTACATGATTAATATACTTATACATACTTAATTAAATGTATACTTTGATGAATTCCAGATATAAGTAAATAATGTGAAAGGGTATTTAAAGTAAGGTTTTTAGAAAGTTGAAATGTTATGTTTGGAAAGATAATAAGAAGTGTAGAGAAGGTCCCGGTAATGCAGTTGCAAATGTGTTATCGAGGATCTGAAAGTCAAGGATATTCTACATTTGCGGATAAGAACCAACTAACAACTAGACTGATCACCTAGTAGTTTGTTTGGAACTCTTATAAGCAGTGGAGTTCATTCTGACTTATCTTGATGAAAGGTTTAGGTTTAGGTCTATCTTCGAAATGAAAGGTTTTATGATGATATTAGTGATTTAAAAATAAATTATGTCGTTTGAAATAATGTACCAAAAGTACATACTTTGTTAACAGTAGCCAGAGATGCACTGTTGAACAAATAATAATTTATAGCAAGGTACACCAGAATACAAGGCAGGCACGAAATCCTTGTTGTGCTGATCATGACTAGGTCGAGCAACATTCGTGAAGACAACTTGGACACATGGAATGTTTATAGATGTTAGGATGTGTTAAACAGACTGCCTGAAATATTAATAATAATAATGTATAATATATAAGTGTGCACACAAATGTAAGTAATTCCTTGTATCCTGCGTAAATATGAATATAATATTAAAGGTAGGCCTACCACTGATTATAAAATGTGTACCTTGCCCAATTATGTGTTTTAAACATTGCCAAAACAGATATTGAAGGTTTTTTTTTGCTCGAGCTTAGTTTGTAATTTATTTAATAATATATAATTATGACTTATGGTTTTATAGCTTAAAACTTTCTTATTTATAATTCAGGGATAAGGACTAAAATATAAGTAGGTATAAACTTTAATTTGAATGTATAGATCTTTATAAGTATTACTATTAGATAATAAGTTTCTATAATGCATTTGTTTTTTTTTTCTTTCAATTTTAAAGATAAGTTCATAGGTAGGCTAGACTATTTTATTTGCTGTCATAGATGAATGAATAGGTATTTAATTGTATGTAGTATTTTTTTTAAATTAAATTAATTTGAAATGTTAATGATATTTACGTTTAAGTTCAGTAGTTGATTCTGTTTTTATATATTGAATTGGAGTATACTAGGGCCTGCGCAACCGATAGTATTCTCTTGTTTTAATATGGTTTTCTTTACATGTATTCTCTTGTTTTAATATGAATTTTATTTTTTATGATTTTCTTGTTCTCTTATTAACCTAATTTTTTAACAAAAATAATTTTAAAGAATATTTTGATTAATTATGTATTTCAAATTTATGTATTTTAAATAACTTTTTTTTTTTCAAAATTAAGGGGGGTGGTGTAGTGTGCCTGTCACCCCATCTATCTGTATGTTAGCGTTAGTACATAATATATAAGTAATGTAACGCTCTAGCTTAAGGACAGTAATAAACACCTTTCAGTCGCAACTAAAGCCTTTCATTGCACCAGAAGACAGAGACGCGCTCAGGTACCTGTGGAGAGGACACCGGCGGGAGGGAGCCCCGCAAGAATATAGGATGACGTCGATAATTTTCGGCGCAGCAAGCTCACCGTGCACCGCCATCTTCGCCAAGAACTGGAATGCACAGAAACATGCCAGCAAGCATCCGGAGGCGGTTGAAGCAATCGTCCATAATCACTACATGGACGACTATCTCGACAGTTTTCGTACAGAAGAGGACGCTGTGCGAATAGCGAAAACAGTACGTGATATACATCGAGAAGCACACTTCGAGTTACGAAAATGGGTCTCCAATTCAGAAGACGTCAAGAAGACGCTGGAACCAGAACGGGACGCAGTCAACACAGTCAGTATAGGCTGCAAATCGACAGAAGAGAAAATTCTGGGACTGATCTGGAAGCCGGAAAAGGATGAACTGAGCTTCAATCTAAAGCTAGCACGTCTACCAGAAGACATACTGCACAGAGTCGCGCCGACCAAGAGAGAAGCCCTCAAGATCGTGATGTCGCTATACGATCCCCTCGGCCTCGCCTCACCGGTCACAATACGGGCCAAACAAATACTGCAAGAAGCCTGGAGAAGAGGAATCGGATGGGATCAACAGTTAGACGAAGACCTGGCGCATCAATGGAAGGAATGGGTCGAGCACCTCAAGAATCTCAAGACCGTCAGTCTGCCGAGAAGCTATCCCGGATACACAGACGCAGAATCTCTCCAAGTACACGTATTCACCGATGCCAGTGAAGCCGCCTACGCTGCAGCCGTCTACTGGAGGACGACTTCGCTCGACGGAACACCGCACATCAGCCTGGTCATCGCCAAGGCGAGGGTGGCGCCGCTCAAGACCACGTCAATCCCACGTCTTGAGTTGCAAGCCGCCGTAATGGGAAGTAGACTGGCTGCTGCCGTCGTGCAAGAACACCGGGCGAAACCAGAGTCGGTAACATACTGGACCGACAGCAAGACCGTTCTCACGTGGCTTCGAAGCGGCGCGCGGTCGTACAAACCGTTCGTCGCTCATCGCGTGGCCGCCATAGAAGAGCACAGCAGGGTGACGGACTGGCGCTGGGTGCCGTCCAAAATGAACGTCGCCGACGTCGCTACCCGCGACGTGCCGCCGAACTTCAACGCCGGACACGAATGGTACCGGGGCCCGACGTTTTTGTATGAAGATCCGTCACAATGGCCGAACGAGAGACCGAGCATCAACGAACCAACGGGAGAAGAGAAGACTTTGACAGTAACAGAAGCTCGCAGCGCACCGAAACACAGAGAAGTCGTTCCCGATCCGCACAGATTTTCGAAGTGGGAACGATTACTGCGGGCCACGGCAAGAGTGCTTCAATTTATAGCACTGTGTCGAAAAACCACAGCGAAAACGTGCTACAAAAGGACCAGAAAGAATCCGGAACAAGATCCCGACTGGAGACGACAGAAGAAGACTCAGAAGACCTGCAGACCTCCACAGAAGACAGTCACCACTCGAAGATTCGTCACGTTACCGGCCGAATTCCTAAGGGAAGCAGAAGTACTACTGATCCGCGTAGTACAAGAAGAGTCCTTCGGACGGGAAATCAATGACCTCCGGAAGGGCAACAGTATCGCCATCGACAGTCGCCTGAGATCGCTGCCGATAGAACTCCGCAACGACGACATCATCACGCTCAGAAGTCGCATCGCCGCTGCTGAAGATGTAACAGAAGAGACGAAAAGACCGCCCGTGCTAGACGGCGATCACCACATCACGCAGCTCTACATCGACTGGACACACCGCGATCTACACCACAGTGGAACAGAAATGATCGTGAACGAGGTGCGCCAGCACTATTGGATAGTGCGACTTCGACCCGTCACGAAAAGCATCGTGAACCGTTGCTTGAGATGTCGCATACGACGAGCACAACCTCCAGTGCCGTCCACCGGCGACCACCCGAAGACACGACTGGCACATCACCAGAGACCGTTCACATTCACCGGTCTGGATTACTTCGGACCGTTCTCCGTCACCGTCGGTCGTCAACACCAGAAGAGATACGTGGCCCTCTTCACCTGCCTCACCACACGGGCCGTGCACCTCGAAGTCGCGGCCAGCCTCAGCGCGGACTCCGCCGTGCTCGCGCTGCGAAGGTTCGCGGCGCGCCGCGGGTGCCCCGCGGAGATCTATTCCGACAATGGCACCAACATGCACGGCGCGGACAGGGAGCTGCGCGACGCACTCGCCGAGGAAGCCGGCCGTCGTGGGATGGCGTGGCGCTTCATAACGCCCTCAGCGCCCTTCATGGGAGGCGACTGGGAGCGTCTCGTTCGCTGTGTCAAGACCACACTGAACACAGTACTACAGGAGAAGCACCCGCAAGAAGAGGTTCTGGCCACGCTGCTCTGCGAGGCCGAATACACAGTCAACAGCAGACCACTGACGCACGTATCAGTGGACACCGGGGACGACGAAGCCATCACGCCCAATCACCTGCTGCTCGGGGGGTCGGCGCGGCTGCCGACACCCGGGACGTTCGATGAGAGCGACCTAGACAGCAAGAAGCAATGGCGACGCTCGCAAGCGCTCGCCGACATGTTCTGGCGACGCTGGGTGCGCGAGTACCTGCCCGAGCTACAGTACCGGCGGGAGCCCCACGGGAGGGGTCCCAGTCTCCAGGTGGGCGATCCCGTCCTGATCGCCGACGGACAGCTGCCGCGCAACACTTGGCCGCGCGGGAGGGTCGAGGCAATCTACCCCGGAGCCGACGGAGAAGTCCGCACTGTGGAGGTGCGCACTGCGGGGGGCATCTTAAAACGACCCACGAAGAAGATCGTGCCACTACCGAAATAGAAGCGTCGAGAGCGCCGGAAGCGTCGCCCTTCACCGGAAGAGGATGCAGCATCGCTCCGGCCCGTCGCGCTGCAGCACGGCGGGAGAGATGTTCAGGACGACTACAATAGGAAGAAAGGACAAAATAGTGTTTGTGTTACAGAGTGTTGTGTTTTATAGTAATATATAATTAAGTTTTTTAACTCTGCGATAGTTAAGAGCCTAGATTTAATTTCCTAATAAATTATAATATAGTTTTGTGTATAAGCTCACTATCCCGAGGAGGGGTGAGCTGAATCAGTTATAGATAGCCTAGCCTAGGTCTCATAGTACTTGCTATTTGTAATTAGCGTAGGGTAATAGTATAATAGAAGTACCCACATGCCCTAGATGTGCTAAGCACATATATGAACGGCAAATAGCTATTTGCAGCTAGGTCCCAAATCTAGGAACCAACTCAGGACCTAGATCTGGGTCCGCCTTGGTGGGTCTAAGTGCCTAAACAGCATTGATGTACATATTTCCATAGTTATAGGCAGTTGTTCTATCGCATATCATGTTTTCTAGGGTTTTTGCTATGACCTAGGTCCCTAGGGGGTCTAGATCATAGATATACAGATAGTACACATCGCAGGCTACCTATCGGTACTATTTGCGGGCATGTGGATGCTACGGGCAGGGCGCAGGCGAAGTGACAAGCGGCCAAAGCATAGTCGTCGCGCCCCTATTACAGTATTTATCGGCCTGTAGTTCCCTAACAGAAATAGGTAGATAAACCCTATGTACACCGTTAGAAAGCTGCTTACACGCACTTTCTAACGGTATAGGTATCATGTATGTGTCTAGAATAGCCTAAGTAGAATAAGTGAAAATGTACAGTTTTGATAATAAAAATTAAACGTTAGTGGCTGCCTCGGTGGGGCTCTCGTTACGGTAAAGTTCCCTGGAAGGATAGTAAATGCGCATTCGGCGCCACTGTCGGTGAACAAGCAAGCGGTCGACGCGGGAACTAAAAGCAAGATATAAATAGAAGAAAAGAATATTCAGTACGAAGAGCGCCACCGTCGAAGCCACTATCAAGCTTGCTATCAAATTGGGAGTTCTTATTTCACGGACACCTTGTAACCAACCTACATTGTAACCAACAGCGTCAACACTCTTCGGCGGGTTCATACCGTACCAGCGATAGCTACAGACACACAGGACGTCAGTGGCTCGTGCATTCGGGTCCGCCCGTCCTGCACAATATATATATATATATATATATATAAAAAAAATGTATATAAGTATTAGTATCAGTTGTCTGGTTTCCATAGTACAGGCTCTGCCTAGTTTGGGATCAGATGACCGTGTGTGGATTGTCCTAAGATATTATATTATTATTATATTATATTATATATATATATATATATACACACATCAAATGTGTCTAGGGATCAACATATATTTTTGCAATAACTTTTCTCCTGATTGATATTAATTAAAATTTTCTTTAAGGATTCATCAAATAAAGTGTTTTCGTTTGTCACAGTAACGATAAACCAAGTCACCTTTGCATTAATAAAGAAATTTGCCATTTTCCTAATAAAGGGATTTTTGACATTTGAACCACTAACACAAAAGTTCGAAAAAAAGACTGAAATAACAGTTTTCTTTAAAATTTTATTGGGTAACTTAAACAATTAATAATCCGTGTTTCTACCGCGAACACTAACAACACAAGAACATCGGTTTGGCATACTCAAAATGAGTTCATCCAAATCACGCTGTGGAATGGCCGCCCATGTTCGTTGCAACAACAAAAAAAGGTCTTCTTGCGACTGGATACCCTCCATATTCGGCAGAGCTGTTCTCTGTAGCATATCCCATGCATGCTCAATCGGGTTCAAGTCTGGCGACTGAGCAGGCCAGGGCAGGACATTGATGTTAGCTGCGGCGAGAATCTGTCTTACAACTCTTGCGGTGTGCGGTCGTGCATTATCATGCATTAACTGAAATAAGGGACCGATTTGCACTTGTAGAGGAACGATGACGTCTGATACAATCGTCTCAGCATAAATTTGAGCGTTGAGGTTGCCTCTGATCCAAATCAACTCAGTTCTTCCGCCGATCCAAATACCCGCCCATACCATGATGGTTCCACCACTATAAGGATGGACTTCCTGGCAGGATTTTAATCGCTGTTGGCGTCCAGGGGTTCTCCAGTGTCGTATACGTCTTGTATCCGGTCTCATACCAAAACGAGACTCATCAGAAAAGCACACGAAACGCCATTGTTCTTCTGCCCAATTTCTGTGTTCAAGAGCCCATTGATATCGAATCCTACGATTGTGCATTGCTATAGGTGGTACCCGTAGCGGTCTTCGGGAATGAAGGTTCACTTCATGCAAGCGGTTTCTGACTGTTTGGTCGCTAATTAAGTTCCCTGAAGAGTGATGAAGCCTCACGGCTAACATCATGGCAGTTATTGTTGGAGCTCTTCGAGTTAAGATTTGAATATATCGGTCTTGTCTCCGTGTGGTGCAGCGATACCGTCCTCCATGGCGCTCAGCCACGGTACCAGTGCTTCGGTAACGTGTCCAAAGTCGACTGATAACACTCTGACTTGTATTCAGAGCTAAAGCCACAGTACGTTGCCGGGAACCAGCTTCTATCATTCCCACGGCTCTGAGCATTTCTTCCCTGCTTAAATGACGTCGCCGCTCCATAATAACGTTGGTTTTAATCAGTAGTAGGGAAACAGTAGCACTAATAATGTCTTCAATGCGTTGTATGTTTTTATAGGGAAAATATTGACAGCTGATTTTCATCTTTTACTCGAATTTGATTCACAGTTCCTGATTCAAATTATGAAATGCACCAAAAAGGATCCATATAAATTTATAAAATCATAAATTTATTACAAAGCCACATCTCAATCTCAAGAAATCCGCTTAAAAATGCTTGATCCCTAGACACTTTTGATGTGTGTATATATATAATATAATATAATAATAATATAATATCTTAGGACAATCCACACACGGTCATCTGATCCCAAACTAGGCAGAGCCTGTACTATGGAAACCAGACAACTGATACTAATACTTATATACATTTTTTTTGTAAATACATACTTAAATAGATAAATAACACCCAGACACTTGGTGGAATCGAACCCACGACCCATCGGTTAGCGGACAGGGTCTCTAACCACTAGACCAACGGGCCCATCAATAATATTATATGTAAATAACGTGTCCAAGTTTTCATTACTTTCGTCTTTGATTATATATACGTCTACCTCTAGATACCTATTAGTCTTGTAACGTTACGTTACTGGGCATCGCAGCCTCATAATTCGTGTGTGCGTGCAGGCCTCGTTGTACACTCGCGTCATCTGTGGTTGTGTGCGTGTTTGGGGATCTCCAGTTATAAATATTTTTCCCATAAATAGCGATAGCGTTGTGGGCTATGTATGTACTGTGTAAATGTGTAATTCCTATTTTTTGTAAAATATAATGTATAGCTGTTTGTTGTCCCAAATTAAATAGAATAGAATAGAATAGTCAATGTCAATGTCAAAGTCAGTCATAGTCAAAGTCAAAGTCAAATTCAGTCAGTAAGTCAAAGTGAAAGTGAAAGTGAAAGTGAAAGTGAAAGTGAAAGCAAAAGCAAAAGCAAAAGCAAAAGCAAAAGCAAAAGCAAAAGCAAAAGTAACAAAGTAACAAAGTAACAAAGTAACAAAGTAACAAAGTAACAAAGTAACAAAGTAACAAAGTAACAAAGTAACAAAGTAATAAAAGTAATAAAAGTAACAAAGTAACAGTGTAACATTGTAACAAAGTAACAGACTATCAAAGTAACAGTGTAACAGTGTAACAAGTAACATTGTATCAAAGTAACAGATTATCAAAGTAACAGAGTATCAAAGTAACAGAGTATCAAAAGAAACAAAGTAACAGTGTAACAAAGTAACAAAGTAAAGTAACAGTGTAACAGAGTAAGAATGTAACAAAGTAACAGTGTAACAAAGTAACACTGTAACAAAGTAACAGTGTAACAAAGTAACAGTGTAACAAAGTAACTGTGTAACAAAGTAACAGAGTATCAAAGTAACAGAGTATCAAAGTAACAGTGTAACAGAGTAAGAATGTAACAAAGTAACATTGTAACAAAGTAACAGTGTAACAAAGTAACTGTGTAACAAAGTAACTGTGTAACAAAGTAACTGTGTAACAAAGTAACTGTGTAACAAAGTAACAGAGTATCAAAGTAACAGTGTAACAGTGTAACAAAGTAACAGTGTAACAGTGTAATAAAGTAACACTGTAACATTGTAACAAAGTAGCAGAGTAACAAAGTAGCAAAGTAACAGTGTAACCGAGTAACAGTGTAACAGTGTAACAATGTAACAAAGTAACTTTTACTTTTACTTTTACTTTTACTTTTACTTTTACTTTTACTTTTACTTTTACTTTTACTTTTACTTTTACTTTTACTTTTACTTTTACTTTTACTTTTACTTTTACTTTTACTTTTACTTTTACTTTTACTTTTACTTTTACTTTTACTTTTACTTTTACTTTTACTTTTACTTTTACTTTTACTTTTACTTTTACTTTTACTTTTACTTTTAAAAACAAGAGAGTGCTTGTTGTTTTAAAGACAAGACATGGCGCAGACATGTTTTGTTTCACTACTTCAAGAAGTTGACATTTACGCCAGAGATCATCATAATGTACATCGTTTGCACGAAGCCATTCTTTTATATCAGCGATACGATTAGCTTGTGTGGGCGGTTTGTTCATCCTTACGGAATGATAACTAGCATTATCCATAATAATTAGTGAAGGCCTTGTCAGATTTGGAATTAGCTTCTCTGTCACCCATTTTGTAAAATTCTCCTTATTCATATCGTGGTGATAGTCAGCAGATACACTTTTTGACCTGTACCCCAGATAACAATTCGGTACAAAGCCATTTTCTCCACCAGCGTTAACAATGATCCACCTCGCTCCAAGTGAAATACTTTTAGATGGACCTGCAATATCTTTGCTTTGCCAGCACTTGTTCACAGAACATGAATCGTGAATGTAATCGTGTGTGTGATGTCTCATCTAAATAAATCACATCCAATTTCCACACGCAAAATACGCGCCTTGTCGTGGAGTTGCGGAAACCAGCCCGCTATACCAATACCAATCACATCCAATTTATTATGCTCTTCAGCTTCGCGGTTTTCCTTTATACGCTTCAAAAACTTGAATCTTTGTAGTTTTATGTCATCTCTCTCCATCAAAATGGTCCTTTTTGATTGGCATTTGACATATTCAAAACCGATCTCCTTAAGGATAAGTCTGTAAAAAAATAGTAAAATATATCATATTACTCAAACGATAGCTTAGTCATTCATCATCATCATCATCATCGAGTGACAGTTAGAGGGGTTATTACTTAATATTTTTCTTACCTCAAAGATTCTCTCCCTCCGTTGAAATCAATATCTTGTCGAAGAATTTGTAACAGTTTAATTACTTGGAATTTCCTTCCGAACTGTATAGAATTCATTTACTTTATTTGTAATCAATTCTAAATCGAAACTGTCCAAGTTGATTTTCTTCTTCCCCCCACTCCTCTTTTTACCAGGCGTGGAAAATACACCATCATTTGATGTGCCCTCACTTACGATTCGCCGTATAGTAGTAATGGAAACCCCCTATAAAGAAGCTACAATTATGTAAGAAAAATATAAAATAAACCAAAAGTATCTTAACAACTCAGCCCAACTTACCGGTCAACTCTACGACGCGCTTTAAAATCAACGTTTGAGTTTGATTTACGCCTTCTTCTTCCCTTATTTTACGATACACATTGAAAACAAAATTTCTCGCTTGAGATCGAAGTGGCTTTTTCGACATTTTCACAAAAAGAAACTAATTGTCTTGAAGATATCACAAAATCTTAGCAGCGGTTGAGAAATCACGTACTTTGATTTGACAGGTGACAATTGACATTGCCATATTAAAATCACATTTTTTTATTATTTTTTTATGCCATCCAGGGTTCCGTGACCCACCTTCCTATTCCATCATCAGGTCCTGAATAATGGTTAATGTGAAAAGAACTCTTTAAAACAAATCAAATGAACCCACACTCGATGTGTTTACTAGTAGCCAATCCAGGGTTCCGTCACCCACCTTCCTATTCCATCATCAGGTCCTGAATAATGGTTAATGTGAAAATAACTCTTTAAAACAAATCAAATGAACCTAAACTCGATGTATTTATTAGTAGCCATTCCAGGGTTCCGTTACCCACCTTCCTGTTCCATCATCAGGTCCTCATTAATGGTCAAAGTGAAAAGAACTCTTTAAAACAAATCAAATGAGCCCAAACTCGATGTGTTTACTAGTAGCCAATCCAGGGTTCCGTCACCCACCTTCTCCAGTTCCACCATCAGGTCCTCATTAATAGTCAAAGTGAAAAGAACTCTTTAAAACAAATCAAATAAATCCAAACTCAATTAGTTTACTAGTACCCATCCAAGGGTTCTCTTATCCACCTTCGAGCCCCAGCATCAGATCAGCTCGATGATACCATATTATTGTATTGTCACCGGTCCTCGATACATGTACAAAATTTCAAATGATTTGGACGTGTAACAGTGTAACAGTGTAACAAAGTAACAGTGTAACAGAGTAACAAAGTAACAGTGTAACAGAGTAAGAATGTAACAATGTAACAAAGTAACAATGTAACAAAGTAACTTTTACTTTTACTTTTACTTTTACTTTTACTTTTACTTTTACTTTTACTTTTACTGTTACTTTTACTTTTACTTTTACTTTTACTTTTACTTTTACTTTTACTTTTACTTTTACTTTTACTTTTACTTTTACTTTTACTTTTACTTTTACTTTTACTTTTACTTTTACTTTTACTTTTACTTTTACTTTTACTTTTAAAAACAAGAGAGTGCTTGTAAAGACAAGACATGGCGCAGACATGTTTTGTTTCACTACTTCAAGAAGTTGACATTTACGCCAGAGATCATCATAATGTACATCGTTTGCACGAAGCCATTCTTTTATATCAGCGATACGATTAGCTTGTGTGGGCGGTTTGTTCATCCTTACGGAATGATAACTAGCATTATCCATAATAATTAGTGAAGGCCTTGTCAGATTTGGAATTAGCTTCTCTGTCACCCATTTTGTAAAATTCTCCTTATTCATATCGTGGTGATAGTCAGCAGATACACTTTTTGACCTGTACCCCAGATAACAATTCGGTACAAAGCCATTTTCTCCACCAGCGTTAACAATGATCCACCTCGCTCCAAGTGAAATACTTTTAGATGGACCTGCAATATCTTTGCTTTGCCAGCACTTGTTCACAGAACATGAATCGTGAATGTAATCGTGTGTGTGATGTCTCATCTAAATAAATCACATCCAATTTACACACGCAAAATACGCGCCTTGTCGTGGAGTTGCGGAAACCAGCCCGCTATACCAATACCAATCACATCCAATATACTATGCTCTTCAGCTTCGCGGTTTTCCTTTATACGCTTCAAAAACTTGAATCTTTGTAGTTTTATGTCATCTCTCTCCATCAAAATGGTCCTTTTTGATTGGCATTTGACATATTCAAAACCGATCTCCTTAAGGATAAGTCTGTAAAAAAATAGTAAAATATATCATATTACTCAAACGATAGCTTAGTCATTCATCATCATCATCATCATCGAGTGACAGTTAGAGGGGTTATTACTTAATATTTTTCTTACCTCAAAGATTCTCTCCCTCCGTTGAAATCAATATCTTGTCGAAGAATTTGTAACAGTTTAATTACTTGGAATTTCCTTCCGAACTGTATAGAATTCATTTACTTTATTTGTAATCAATTCTAAATCGAAACTGTCCAAGTTGATTTTCTTCTTCCCCCCACTCCTCTTTTTACCAGGCGTGGAAAATACACCATCATTTGATGTGCCCTCACTTACGATTCGCCGTATAGTAGTAATGGAAACCCCCTATAAAGAAGCTACAATTATGTAAGAAAAATATAAAATAAACCAAAAGTATCTTAACAACTCAGCCCAACTTACCGGTCAACTCTACGACGCGCTTTAAAATCAACGTTTGAGTTTGATTTACGCCTTCTTCTTCCCTTATTTTACGATACACATTGAAAACAAAATTTCTCGCTTGAGATCGAAGTGGCTTTTTCGACATTTTCACAAAAAGAAACTAATTGTCTTGAAGATATCACAAAATCTTAGCAGCGGTTGAGAAATCACGTACTTTGATTTGACAGGTGACAATTGACATTGCCATATTAAAATCACATTTTTTTATTATTTTTTTATGCCATCCAGGGTTCCGTGACCCACCTTCCTATTCCATCATCAGGTCCTGAATAATGGTTAATGTGAAAAGAACTCTTTAAAACAAATCAAATGAACCCACACTCGATGTGTTTACTAGTAGCCAATCCAGGGTTCCGTCACTCACCTTCCTATTCCATCATCAGGTCCTGAATAATGGTTAATGTGAAAATAACTCTTTAAAACAAATCAAATGAACCTAAACTCGATGTATTTATTAGTAGCCATTCCAGGGTTCCGTTACCCACCTTCCTGTTCCATCATCAGGTCCTCATTGATGGTCAAAGTGAAAAGAACTCTTTAAAACAAATCAAATGAGCCCAAACTCGATGTGTTTACTAGTAGCCAATCCAGGGTTCCGTCACCCACCTTCTCCAGTTCCACCATCAGGTCCTCATTAATAGTCAAAGTGAAAAGAACTCTTTAAAACAAATCAAATGAATCCAAACTCAATTAGTTTACTAGTACCCATCCAAGGGTTCTCTTATCCACCTTCGAGCCCCAGCATCAGATCAGCTCGATGATACCATATTATTGTATTGTCACCGGTCCTCGATATGTATCGAGGACCCACCAAAAATCATCAAAAATCAAATCATCATCATCAAATCATTTGAAATTTTGTACATGTGTACAAAATTTCAAATGATTTGGACGTGTAGAAGTGGGTCAAAATTGCATCACAATATTCCATTACCATCATACATACATAGTTACATACATACATACATACAGGTCCAGCTAATAAAAGCGTGTTAAAAAGGATATTACAACAGTCATACATCGAACTAAATAGTACTTTATGCACCAAGGGGATAAAGTAGTGTCTTATGTCGCGGTAGCATAACGAAGGATTGTAGCAACTCCCGAGCGCAGCGAGCGAGTATAGAGTTAATACTAGAATCCTGAGTACAGCGAGGGATTTAAGCTCGCCCAAGACAAAGACACCTTTATCCCGCGAGGTGAATACACTACTTTTCACACCTACTGCGAAATATTGCTAGAATTACGGTAGAATTACGCTACACGGTCTAGTTTGGGATCATACCCAAACTAGGCAGAGCCTGTACTATGGAAACTATACAAGTTCAGACAACTGATATTAATTAAATAGTTAAATAACACTCAGACACTTGATGGGTATTGAACCCACGACCCATCGGGTAGCGGCCAGTATGTCTAACCACTAAACCAACGAGACTGTCAATAATATCAACATGTGATTTGCAGCGTTAACGTGTTAACATCTATTATATATCGATTTTCTAATGGTTTTTTTTCGTGCAGGTCTCTGCTTAGAGTAGTATTATACATGTGGTAAAAGTGTTGAGGAATTTTCATTTGACGTCCGAAATTTAAATCACATTATTACCCAAGGGAGTTTAGTACAACGTTATTACCCGGCTAGACTAGAGGGATATAATGAGTCATCTTTTTATGACACCTAATGCAATTATCGAGCAGGTGGTGTGAAAAGTTTTTTATTTCATAATATCTATACCGCCTGTACATTTGGCGCCAATAACCCTAACGTTATTGCTGGTTGCTAATGATAACCACAACCTGAAATTGCGTGAATGTCTATTCAGTCAAGAAGTATAATCTATTAACCAATTTCGCAGACATAAACAAATAAAGAAGATTGTAAGCAGAACATGGTTGTGATCGCTATTTATTTAGTACATTTACGTACTATATAGGATTTTAGAGATTTTATTTTATTTATTGAAAAGGCACAGCAACAGGTTACAGTTCAAATGAGTAAATAACAATGTTATAGCTAAATTTATATAAAACTGTAGCACTATAAATGCCGCGCACAGCTTATATAACAATTAAATTTATGTTACTATACACTAGGTTTTTAAAGGTACATTGGCTGCTTATGTACATGAATTATGTGGTTTATGGTTGAAGACCTGCATGTAGGAGTGCAAACTTTGAGAAAATATATCGAGGTTTTTGCAAGCATCATTATGGGTTCTGCACATTCTAAGTAATGGGCTGTGATAAGTTTCTTTGATACTATAGTAAGGTAATGAATCTTATACTTAAAGACAACAGTTTTCATTGATGCAGTCATTACCGTACGTAATTTTAAATGTATCTAGTTAGTGTTCCATAAAAATATTTTTTACAAAAAAAAAGAACCGCCTTCAAAATGCAACTAAAAAGCCTGAAATAATTTCTAAGAATTAGTGGTTTTTACATCTACATAGTTGGACTTGGACTACAACATATTATAAATACATATTACTATCAAAGACGGCGCCAAACTGGAAAACAGTTAGGTACCTACTGCCCTTGTAAGTATTTGCTAGACGTTAGGCGCCGACTTCAATAGTAATATGTATTTATAATATGTTGTAGTCCAAGTCCAACTATGTAGATGTAAAAACCACTAATTCTTAGAAATTATTTCAGGCTTTTTAGTTGCATTTTGAAGGCGGTTCTTTTTTTTTGTAAAAAATATTTTTATTTTATTCTTTTTAGTGGTTCCATTGGTGTATTATTAGGTTAAGTTTTAACAACTTATATTTTATTCTGACAAACAGCCAGTTTAATATTTATTTTAAAAACACCCACTAAGTACATAACACAACTATGGACCATCACTAAAATATAAGCTTAAGCAACAATTTAAAAAAATGTCGATGTGACAATATCTTAATAAAACTAACCAATTGCCATAAACCGAAGATATCTAGGTGTACTCGTAGTTCTCGAGAACCATGGACTGCAAGCTCGGTGGGTCTACATTTATTTGTGCCGAGAACCCGTGTCCACCTTCTTGCAACCATCATCAGACCCTGATCTCCATTTTTCTATCAACTACTCGTCGATACCTATCAAACGAGTCCAAATTCGGTAGGTCTACGTTTGTTGGTGCCGAGATACCGTGATGACCTTCCTGCTCCATTATCAGACCTTGATCACCATTTTTCTAGCAACTACTCATCGAGAGCTACCCAACGAGCCTAAACTCGCAGATCTACGTTTATTGGTGCAGTGATCCCGTGACGACCTTCCCACTCCATTATCAGACCTTGATCACCATTGTTCTAGCAACTACTCGTCGAGAGCTACCCAACGAACCCAAACTCGGTGGGTCTATGTTTATTGGTGCCGAGATCCCGTGACGACCTTCCTGCACCATCATCAGACCCTGATCTCCATTTTTCTAGCAACTAATCGTCGAGACCTATCAAACGAGTGAAAATTCGGTAGGTCTACGTTTGTTGGTGCCGAGATACCGTGATGACCTTCCTGCTCCATTATCAGACCTTGATCACCATTGTTCTAGCAACTACTCGTCGAGAGCTACCCAACGAACCCAAACTCGGTGGATCTACGTTTATTGGTGCAGAGATCCCGTGACAACCTTCCTGCTCCATCATCAGACCCTGATCTCCATTTTTCTAGCAACTACTCGTCGAGACCTATCAAACGAGTCCAAATTCGGTAGGTCTACGTTTATTGGTGCCGAGATACCGTGATGACCTTCCTGCTTCATTATCAGACCTTGATCACCATTGTTCTAGCAAGTACTCGTCGAGAGCTACCCAACGAACCCAAACTCGGTGGATCTATGTTTATTGGTGCAGAGATCCCGTGACAACCTTCCTGCTCCACCATCAGACCCTGATCTCCATTTTTCTAGCAACTACTCGTCGAGAACTATCCATCGAATCCAAATTCGATAGTTCTACGTTTAGTAGGCACGGCTAGGATAGGATGGATTGTTAATTTTATTACAGAGTTCCGGTGGCCATCTATGGCCTTCTTCATCAGATCCACTTCACCAAATGATACTTTCTGAATGAAAATGCTTGACTAGTTTCTAAAAATACCAAAAACGTTATATGTATGCCTATAATATTTAAGGAGTTCCCTCAGTTACTCATGGTTCCCATCATCAGAACTTGATTTTGAAAAAAATGGGACCAATCTGGAAGCATATACTTTCAATTAAAAAAATAATTTTCCAAATCGGTTCGTAAACGACAGAGTTCTGAGGTAACAAACATAAAAAAAAAAAATAATAAAAAAAAAAAACATACAACCGAATTGATAACCTCCTCCTTTTTTTGAAGTCGGTTAAAAAAGGATTTAAGTTCTTTGTTATTTTTTTTTTATTTTGCAGTAGTTTTAAAAATATAGGAAAAACTCGTAAAGCCTCCAAATTACAAATATATCTATTTCTGGTGTACGTAATGTGTATTTTATTTTCTATCATTAACACGTTCCCTGCGGCTGCGCTAGATTAAGACTTACTTCCAGTGCTGTACACGTCACATACTTCCCGTATCAAGAATGCCTGATATGCGTTACGACGTCTATTTTCCCGTACGCAGTCCTAACTTCAAACCTCCACAGAGACATGGAAATTCCACAGCTGTTTTTTTTTGTTGTACCAATCAATAGGTTACATCCTTGTGTATACACAGCTGCAGTCGCACGGGGTTCTAAGTAATATCTTAAAAGTTACAGGTATTTTTGGAAATGGTTGATTTTACGGGAAAATACTTGTCGTGGCGCACACAACAGTCATATTGCTAGTGATGGGGTGTAATAAGTAAAATATTCATCGATATAATATATAAACTAGATTTGGTGTCACGATTCAAAAAGTGGTAGCGAGAAATAGCGCCCTTGTGTCGCTATTTTCTTTACAAGCCACATCCTGACTAATTTATTTTTGCCGATAGGAGTGTCGCTACTGTCTATATGAAACTGTCAAATTACAAGTCATTATCATTATAAAATCGTTAGTTCACGTTTTCGCCACCCGCACAGATAAGTTTGCAACCTCCGCGACCAGATTTTAGATGTCATTTTGTTCGTGAATGTTTATCTAGTTTATATATTATATCGATGAAAATATTTTTCTGTTTCAGATTTATTATTGTTTAATCAGGTCGTACACAATCAACGGAAACTATTTTAAAACAAAAGTAATAATTAACTATGTTAACAAAAACAGTAACTTCTTATTTTATATTATTATTTATTTTACTTATGATGGTCCTATGGGTTTTTTTTTGTACTAGATGGTTAGGGATTCGATAAACTGGAACCACTACTATGCACAATAATGTTTCTAGCCTCTTCACTTTCTGTCTTTATACCTTTTCCCATAATAAGTTTTTACGTGAATGTTTTGTTTATGTACAATTTACCTACTTACGCTTATCGCGTTCTGTATAAACGTATTAACTGGGCACAGCACTACAGCTTAACTGAAGCTCCGCGCGCGCACTTTCAGTGCGGTACGGGGTTTAGGTTTACGGCCAAATAGTTCCCGTATCGCACTATTGTAAAATAATTACCTTTCTGTGCGTTACGATAAAATAATTCCCGTACATTTTTATTCGTAAATTTCAATACACTTCAAGTAAGGACACTGGCAATATAGGTGTCTCTTTTTTACTTGTACGAATACATGAAAAAGTCACCTCCGCACGGAGAGTAAAACAAGGACATCTAGCTGCCGCACAGAGCAAAATTCAATTACAACCAAATACTTCCCGTAACGCAGTGAATGTGTTAAGCACCATATCTAAGTATATTTTAGGGTAGTTAATAATGATCTTTTCCTTATAATCGAGTGGAGCAAAAAATTTGGCATAAAAGACATGAAAGAAAAAAAAAACCATAAAGTTCCTTTCCTAAGCTATCTAAAGGCTTATTAGGCCCTAAATATCTGTTCAAGAAACGTTGGAAAAGACATGTTCACTGAGAGCAGGCTCAGCGCTATTCAGAGCCGTCGTCAAACTTATAACATTTCAACTAGCGACAGTTCGCGAATTCGTTATATTGGCTATTAGACTTTCCATCGTCCTTTTGACACATACTTCTCTTTGAAATGAAAATTTACTAATAGTTATCAGTTATTTGCCTAAAACGATACAGTTGTGATACACAAAACCTTCTATTAACGTAAAAGCGTGAGAATAGTATGAATCGTAGTCATTTCTAAGGACTCACAATATACAAATTGAAAGTGAACCCAAAGGTTTCGCACCTTTATTTACGTGTTTGTTCTAAAAAAACTAACTTAAATGTAGATTCCTTAATGTCGGATGAACTGCTTAAGAGCTTTTTCTCTCTACCACAGAGGGTTCATAGCGAAAATCTCTTTACCAGGTAATCGACGGCTCCGAAATGAGGTCGTTCAACTGCAGTTTCCCGCACACGCCGCACTGCCTGGCAACCGGTGAAATCATGATTTCGACGATGGGAGATAGAGAAGAAAACGCAAAAGGGGATTTTGTGCTCATCGATTCAAAGACTTTGAAACTGACAGGTGAATTGTAAACGTTTCTTTACTCAGCTTTGTAGGAAAGCCTCTATCGAAATACTGATTCAATCTCTTTTAGGAACGTGGACGAAGGGTAAACCGGCCAAATTCGGTTACGATTTTTGGTATCAGCCATATCATGATGTCATGATCGCTTCGGAATGGGGCACACCCAAATAGTTTAAGAGGTGAGTATAATAGAAATATAATGACCTTAATTTACTGAATTAAAAAACATAGTAAGTAACATGATTTATCCATTATTAAGAAGAAAATACAATTATATACATTGTACTTATGTTTACACACCCTGGACGATCAACCCAATAGATCTCGCTGAATTACAATTTTTTCCATCGCGACATACCTTAATAACCCGATAGCAAAGAGATTAAATAATAGACAAGGTAGTGTTCATTGGACACGATAGCTAGAATATAAATGTACTGACTGGGAATTAAATTTTTGAATGTTTTTAAGAATTACAAAATAAATGACACTGTCTTTTGCCATTTAGAGATATTCATCATACATCTGCAAAAATATTATAATGCCTACAGCTTTGTGTAGCAATTTCATAACGTCCATTCATTACACATCTTATACTAAGAAATTCCATATAAGCATTTTAATATCCTCCCTTTTAATAAGTTTCATCTTTTTTTCTCTTAACTTTTGCAATGTAAATTGAAGCAGCTTATGAAATATTGTCTACTCTTGTTGATCATTAGTATATCGATGTAGCGGGTACTAGAAGAAAAACATTCGCTTTTTCTAATGTTATTTTACTAGATCTTGCTTCATCATCATCATCATCACCAGCCGGAAGACGTCCACTGCTGAACATAGGCCTCCCCCTTCGAAAGCCACAATGAACGACAATTAGCTATTTGCATCCACCGGTTACCTGCGACGCGCACAATGTCGTCTGTCCACCTAGTGGGAGGCCTACCTACGCTGCGTCTTCCGGTTCGTGGTCGCCACTCGAGAACCTTTCTTCCCTAGCGGTTATCGGTTCGCCGAGCGATGTGGCTTGCCCATTGCCACTTCAACTTGCAGATTTTAAGAGCCATGTCGGTGACCTTGGTTCTTCAGCGAATCTCCTCATTCCGGATTCTGTCGCGCAAAGAAACTCCGAGCATAGCTCTCTCCATAGCTCGATGTGACTCTGAGCTTATCTAGAAGGCCAACAGTTAGGGACCACGTCTCAGTACCATATGTCATCACTGGCAACACACACTGGTTAAAAACCTTCGTCTTCAGGCACTGCGGTATTTCGGATGAGAAGATTTCGCGTAGTTTCCCGAACGCTGCCCATCCGAGTTGGATTCTTCGGGCGACCTCTTTGTCAAAGTTGGACCGACCTAACTGGATAGTTTGTCCTAGGTATACGTAGCGGTCAACAACTTCGAGTGTATCGTTCCCAACAACTACCGGTACGGGTGCAACATGGACATTAGACATGATCTTCGTCTTGTCCATGTTCATTTTAAGACCCACCTGTTGGGAAACGCTACTGAGGTCGCTGAGCATCGTATTGAGGTCCTCCAGCGACTCTGCCATAATGACTATATCATCGGCAACACGAAGGTGAGTGATGTATTCGCCATTGATGTTGATGCCGAATCCGTACCAGTCCAAGAGCTTGAAAATGTCCTCCAATGCGTTCGTGAACAGTTTCGGAGAAATGACGTCTCCCTGTCTCACGCCTTTCTGCAATCGGATTGGTTTAGTACTCTCGTCCTGTAGTCGGATCGACATGGTGGCGTTGCTGTACAAACACTTCAACACTTCGATGTACCTATAGTCAATGTGACACCGCTGGAGGGACTGCAATACCACCCAGGTCTCGATTGAATCAAAGGCTTTCTCGTAGTCCACAAACGCTCTAGCTTTTGTGGACTACGCCATTATGTCTACATAATGGCCGATTATACTCCTCGGTCTTCTGTATAATCTGGCGGAGCGTATGTATGTGGTCTACGGTGCTAAAGCCTTTTCGGAACCCGGCTTGTTCGGGATCTTGCTTAACATCTGTAAATTAATTAGAATAGGTAGGTACCTACATTGTTATAGGGATAAATTGTGTAATTGTTTTACATAATGTTAACTCTAAAATAAAATATATATTTAGGCATTTACAATTATTTATCAAGTTCACGGAAAAATAACAAATTTTATATTTGCAGTGGTTTCCACCCAGACGACATTTCGAACAAGGATAGATATGGGACATCATTGAATATTTATAAATGGTCAACACACGAGTTGGAGCAAGTTATAGATTTGGGCCAAGATGGTTGCGCTCCCCTTGATCTCAGATTTCTCCATGATCCCAAAGCCTCGCAGGGATTTGTCGGATGCGGAGTTAACGCCAACATTTACAGGTAGGATATTTGTAGGGATTTTAGTTATAGTTACATTCGTGGAAAGGAAGTTTTGTGGGCTTTGGATAATTCTGTTGATTTTGGTTACGTTTTTTTTTTAATATACTCTTACGTACGTAAGCATAAAACATCCTTTAATGAATATATAAAGATTTTATTACAATGTACAATAGTTCCAAGATTAGTAGAGTTCCATTAACGTTCCATTTCTAGTCGCTAATAATACTTCAGAAATCTATTAGTCCAGTCAATTTAGACATAAAAAAGTGGTCAATTAACAAAAATTCCCGTAGAGCCAAATATTGGTAGAGAGCTGGGGTTTACCATTAAAAATAAAGTTTTAAAAATCCCCATTGATTGTATGTGTGCTACAAAAGTTATTCGAGGTCAAAGGTCAAAACTTGAGGTATTTTGGATTTTTCTCGAAAACGGTAAGTTTTATCAAAAAATACCTCAAGCCAAAGTTGTAGATCTTAAAATTCTCTACAAAAATAATTTTCCTAAGAGTTACCGTTCTTGAGATATCGCGATTCTAAGAGTCACATTATACATTATATGCACACATTTCCACACCACCTGTGAGGTAGTGTACTGGGCGCGTTATTTTTACCGTGGTTTCCCCTGTAGGCCTATTTCTCTAACTGTCATGACAATTTTAGGATAATTTAAGGGAACAATACCCGTCAAGTTGTAGATATTACCTACCAATATTTGGCTCTCCGGGAATTTTTGTTATTTCAAATGTCTATATTGACCGGACTATATTAATTTGAACACGACATGAAAACTAAATATATACTGAATATATTGGTGGAAACCGTTGTTTATAAGTTAAATCCTTATCTACTATTATTATTTTATTCAGGTTCTATAAAGATTCCGACTGTACGTGGAAAGTCCATAAAGTCATTGACATACCAGCAAAAACCGTTTCCAAAGACGGCGTGCAAAGTCAACTGAATGGTAAGGTTCTCTTTAATTTTGTTTTGCTTATTTAAGCCAACGTAAACCTTTTGTTAAGTGGAAAATTTGCTACGGATGATGGCATGATGGATCTAGAAAATGAATATAATATGGGATTTCAATTCATTTCATCTTTATATCGGATAATTCCAAATATAATTTTTTACATGTAATGTCGTGTTTAGAATGCGTTCTGCTTGAACGCATTCTAAACATGATATCTGTACCACAAGTCTCTGAGTCGGCAACAAAAAGGGCCAAGCAATAGATCCCATAGCCCAATAGCACAGTAACTTCTCATAAAATCTTACGACATCGGCTGTTTGTAATTAAAGAAATATCTTTTCCTATAATTATTTTATTTGGCTTAAAAGATTCTGTTCGCGCAAATAATTTTAAGTGATGTTTGGTTTCAGGTTTTCTTAGTGACATAATTATATCACTGGACGACAAATACTTATACACGTCCTGCTGGGTGCACGGTGACGTCAGGCAATATGACATTTCAGACCCCGAACATCCAAAGCTCACCGGTCAAATTCATCTCGGTGGTCAAATAATATCGGAAAACCTTCATGTAGTCGAAGACAAAGAGTTGAAGGCAATTTTCCATTTCCAAATAAAATTAACGCTTCATGACTTCACACAATTACGTTTCAGCCGCGTCATTCTTTTCATTTTGAGTTTTCGCTCTGCGATATTTGCTAAATTAAATCAAATCAAATCAAATCAAATAAATTTATTCGTCGGGCACTGTGCATGCACTAAATGTTACAAACTTAACCTAAACTATATCTAAATTACTTTTCAATGTTTTTACCATTCGCACAATATTCCACTTTCGTTGACAGTTTTCATTAATATCTGCTTATCGCCGTTCATTGTTATAAAAATTATGTTATTTTCTTATTTAGTCAGGGTTTTTAATATAGCATAATATTCAGTAGCTATGGAACATATTCTCATAGTTTTGTTTAGTATATTGTCTATATACAAAACTTTTCTCTCAGGAACCGCCAAAACCCGTAACATTAAAGGGTAAAAGGCTTCAGGGTGGTCCTCAAATGTTGCAACTGTCTCTTGATGGAAAACGCCTGTACGTATCATCGTCTCTATTCTCCTCTTGGGATAAGCAGTTCTACAACAAAATGGTTCAAGAGGTGAGAATATCAGGTTAAGTTATAGCCTAAAGCTTTTGTCCCAAACTTGTTCTTCTAGGAACTTCCGTACCTCGTTTTATGTTGAGATATAGTTAAAAGAATTTGCAATTGGTTGCAAAAACATTCAAGCTAATCCTTATCTGGACTATCAAAGGACAAATATTTCTAAACGATATGATAGATTCTAGGATTTTTTTAAAATATGTTAACTTTTATTGGTTTAATCGGTAGTATTGGCCTGCGTATGTACAAATACTTGCAACCGTGCACATATTGTTTGTTGAACTTCAAAGATGGGCCACTGTGGCCAAATTGGTTACCGGAAATTAATTATAAAAGTTTATTTTTGAGATACTTTTATTCTTACATTCAGATACACTGAAGACTTGGTGATTTATAACTCTTAAGAAACATAGTTCTCATTAAGGAATCCAAACTTCATGCATGTTCCTTCGACACGCACATGACTTATTTTTATTTTCGTACAAATATTGCTGTGGAACCGACGACGTACAATAAATTTATACTCTTATTATATCTCTTATTTTCGGTTTAAAGGAAAATATTTTGTTACGAAATATTTATTTATTTCAGCATGTAAAAAGTATAATGTGATTAGATATGAACCCACAAAACGGAGTCGTTTACATACTTAGCAGATTTATCTATGTACATAATATATTGTTTTCAAAATAATATATTAGAGAGATTTAATGGATTAAGGCCCTTTGTAGATAAATGTTTATGCCTACTACTATTATGATTATTAAGAGCTTAATTAAATGTCAGCAGAGCCGTGAGAGCCATTTACAATCTGGCTCCTACCGATTCGTTAAGAGAAAAATTCAAAGAAATACATATTTAGAATATGTTGTTGTTGTTGTTTCACAATTCATATTTGAACATTTAGTTTATGGTAAAAAGAATATCTTTTAAAAAAGTATAGTGATATTCATAATATTAATACCCGGAACAAACACAATCTTGTTGTACATGCCACGCTTCTCCACAAAACAGGCAAATCGTTTTTGGGCCAAAGTATACGCTTCTATAACAAACTGCCACAGGATATCCGAGATCTTCTAATGAATTTTAAACCTTTAGTAAAAATCCGATTGACAAAAAAGCCTGGGCTTGAGCTGCTCAACTCATACAAGCTTAGAATTTTAAGGCTTACAAGTTGTAACACTGGATACTACGAATTTTAAAAAAAATGGCATAAAACATAAGCCCCCGTTCTTGCCTCATCTCAGTAGCGGCCGCGTTACGATCTGGTGGTAGTTTGCAAAAAATGATTATTGTGTAAGTGCCTCCACGGGGCCTATGCATAATAGACATTTTAACTTTGACTTTGTTAAAAAAATTAAAATGTCTACCTCAAAATTATGTAAAATAGTCTTGTAGGTCCTTAATCAGTGTGAAAATCGTGTTAATAAATAATATAATAATATTTTTTATTCCAATTCATCATATAGTTGGTACAATTATAGAATGTTTATGTTAGTTACATATTATTATTATTTCCAACCTACTAATGAATTAAAATAATAATTATGAATTCCCTAATCATTCTATCATTTTCAAACACAATTCAATAATAAAACTTAAGACCGCCTTTTATCTTCGCGTATAAGAAAACAAATTAGAAAAAGAAATCTGCATTTAAAAATGGAATACATTTTGTATGAACAGGGCGGGTGGATAGCAAAGTTGGACTTGGACACAGAGAATGGTGGCATGAAGTTGGATCCGGACTTCCTGGTCGACTTCGGGAGTGAACCGGACGGGCCCGCACTGCCGCATGAAATGAGGTGCCTCAACTTTTGAAGTTAAACTTGTATAAACTTGGTGGTGCCACGAAAAAAATATTGGAGAAAACGTTTTCGAGACAGCTGTTATTTTATGAAGCAGGAATAGAATAGTTAAGAATACTCTTTATTTGCACAGAAAACTTAGAAAATAACTTAAATTAGGTACAAATGGCGGTCTTATTGCTAATAGCGATTTCTTCCAGACAACCAAAACTTAAAAAAAAGAAACTGAACTATTTGGGTAGCTAGTGGTGTACATACTTTGTTACATACTTTAAATTGTACATCTTATACACATTATATATGTATACGTAGTTATATTTAAAAAACAGTCAAAACAGTCTATCAGGAATTTATATGCTCAGATAATGGTCTTTGACCATTTCTTTAAAAGACAGCAAGGATTGAGCACTTCTTAATGAAACAACCAATGCATTCCACAAACGAACAGCTTGTACGGAAAAGGATTTATCAAAGAAGTTTGTGGAATGCATTGGCATTTCCAACATCAAATTTTCTGATGATCTCAAAATCTGTGTGTGTAATCGGATTAAATAGAATACTTTAAAGAAGATATAGTATGTGAGCATTCCGGCGAAGTCGCATGGGTAACCACTTGAGATTAGTACGAAACTCAGAGACATGATCATATTTGCGAAGAACAAATATGAATCTTATACAGAAATTTTGTAGTCGCTCAAGTTTGTTTAGCTGTTCTTGTAGAAGATCAAGATAGCTGGCATCAGCATAGTCAAGTGTCAGAAGGAGAAGGGATTGAGCAAGTGCAATTTTAGTGATAGTAGGAAGAAAATTTCGTAATCTTCTCAAACTGCTTGCAGACGCAAAAAGTTTGTGACTGACCTCCTGGATTTGTGGAAGGGGTAGGAATGTCAATTTTTATTAATGGTCAAAAAAGATGGGGTAACAAGAATACCAATTCGAGCCTGTAAAGGTCACCAGAAGTAACCAGGAAACTATTCTTTGAGCTTCAGACCATTCAGGTGTCACACTTCTATATTATCAAATACCACAAAGCAATAGTGTGTCAAGATTATTGTATTCCCGTGGGAAGATGCTAAAACTACATACAATATAGTACTGGGCTCAGGAGACTTAATACTGGTAACTAATGGTCTCAGGTCACGAGAGCAAGTTCAATGCAACTGGCATAAAACGACATTGGTCTTGGTTGACATTGGTTTTGGTCGACATTTGTTTTGATCGACCAAACTAATAGGTTGGACGCGTTATGAAGTTTATCACATTCAGAAAGTATCAGCTAAGCCTTTTATCTACAAAATTTAGCTATATTTACGATGTATTAAAAAGAGCGAAATCGTCTGGCAACCTTATTTTGAAGTTGTCTGGTTAATGAACAAAGATTTAGTTATTTATCAAAATGATAAAAACTCTCTGTAACAATTAAATTTTTATCCTTTTTTTATACAAATATGAATAAAATAAAATCAATATGCTTTCATTATAGATAATATGTATTATGTATTGTCTATAAGCCCGCAACCGCTACAAACAACAACAACAAACAGATTAATTATATTGCACTATACAAGTATAACCCATTTACTATTATAATTTACTTTATACGTTAATAATTTTGATCTATGCCCGAATAACTTATTTTTGAAAACTACAATTATATAAATTAAAACTTCTATGTGATCTTATCGATGTATCGAATACAAGTATATCTTCCAAAGTTATTTGCTCTAAAGCTCGAAAACTAACTGAAATTTCACTTCCAGATACCCCGGTGGAGATTGCACTTCCGACATTTGGTTGGCTGAAGATTAACTTTGTTGAAGACACAGATGTGCCAATAATTTTATGATGGTAATATCAATATTAATAACTAAAGCATTTTAATAATTCCATAAATAAATTAAGCTGTATTATGTAATAAACTATTAGCTGGTATCTGAATTGAGAGCCTTCAATAAAAAAATCTGCTCATGTATAGTATTTTGTATAAAAATAAATGTACCTATGCTTATATTATACCTAACAATTGTATGCTTTGCTATAATTTGTGTTTTATTTGTTCTTGTGTTTTAATATAAAGAGCCGTACAGCCGTACGATTTGAACTCGCGACCTCTAGTTTGCTAAGCAAGCGGTTTCCCGCTGCGCCACGAAAGCTAGCTCAAAAGCAAAAAGTATGCGTCAAGGCATAATAAAGTATTATACTTTTTAGCAATCCCTAATGATATTACTAATATGTACTAATAGCCATCACCGACATTTTTCAGACACATAGCATTTAATTGTGCAAATTTGCGCACGTGGGACGTATTCTGCAGCTCGTTTTCTTATATGGAAAACAGCTGCTATAGTCCCCATACATAAAGGCAAAGAGAAAAATACCCCTGAACACTACCGTCCAATTGCTCTTTTAAGTACCTTTTCTAAAATACTTGAGAAAGCAGTGAATAAAAGACTTCTAAATTTCTTAGAATCACATAATCTTATTACGGATATGCAGTATGGTTTCCGCAAGAATAGATCCACTGAAGACACTGTAGGACATCTAATTGGCATTATCTCTTCGCATTTGGATAATAGATCCTGTGTCGGTGTGTTTTTGGATCTTGCAAAAGCATTCGACACAGTGTCTGTCCCCATACTGCTACGAAAAATGGAGCTTATGGGAATTAGAGGTTGTCCCTTGAAATGGTTTTACAGCTATTTATCAGACAGATCCCAACTCGTTAGAGTTAGTTAGCATACTAGTAATTTCAATTCAGTTACATACGGTGTGCTCCAGGGTAGTATCCTCGGCCCCACTCTGTTCACAGTTTATATGAATGACATTGTATGCATTCCACTAGTGGATGCGGACACAATATGTTACGCAGACGATACTGCTCTTATTTTTCACGCCTCTTCTTGGTCCCAAGCCTCGCAAGTTGTTGAAACCAATATGACACACGTCATTAGGTGGCTAGAAAATTGGTGACCAGGGTCTGATGATGGAGCAGGAAGGTTGTCACGGGATCTCACCACCAATAAACGTAGACCCACCGAGTTTGGACTCGTTGGGTAGGTTTCGACGAGTAGTTGCTAGAAAAATGGTGATCGGGGTCTGATGTTTCAGCAGGAAGGTGGTCACGGGATCTCTGCACTAATAAACGTAGACCCACCGAATTTAGATTCGTTGGATAGGTTGCTGCGAGTAGTAGGTAGAAAAATGTTGATCAGAGTCTGGTGATGGGGAAAGCAAGAAGCAAGGCAAGCAGGAAGGTGGCAACAGAAACTCGGCTCCATTAAATGTAGGACCCACCGAATTATAAGTCTATGGTTAAATCTTGACGATTAGTTAGACAGATACTGATCAGCGTCTGATAATAGCAGAGGAAAGTAATTTTAAGAGTTCGTTTACCTATGTCGGGGTTTTTTTTTTAATTTTTTAATTTATACTTGTTACAAGACCATTATATCTGCACCAAAAAAAAATTCTATCACTTAAAATTCACAAATGCGATCTTCAGCCGATGTAAATTCCTAATTAACCTCCTTGCCAATGTAACATAATCACTCGGTCAAATACCATAAAATACCTTTGTGTTACTTTAGACGAAAAGTTGACGTTCCGGGACCATATAAACAATACCTGGTGGTATTGTTTATATGGTCCCGGAACGTCCCAGAGTAAGGCGAATCATAGCAATAATGAAAACTTTGCGTGATGCTACGGATAAAACCCTTCTCAAGACTGTGTACTTATCAATATGCCAGAGCATAGTAACATACTGCCTTACAGTTTGGGGAAGCGCTGCTGCATCATTTATCATTAAACTCTAAAGAGCTCAAAGATCAGTTTTACAAGCTGTGCTGCATTATCCTATTCGTTACCCAACTACGACCCTTTATAATGGTTTATTCCACTTATCCCCCTTAAAAACCCTCCTAGGCGTAAGATAAGTTTTCCAATATCCCCCCTGACGAAATAGAAAAAAAAGACGATAAAAAAATAATAAATAATCATGATAATGATTGCCAAGTCATTAGTGTAAGAAGCCTTTTTATAATAAAAACAGTTCTCAAGATACACAAGTTTATCCAAAATTCTCCTGAATACCAAAATCTTTTACAGAAACGTGTCTTCCATATCTATGACCCCGTTATTAGAACTTCTTTTGTTAAACGTTTTCGCAAATTTATTGCCCCGTAGGTAAAATAAAAAATAACACTGTATTTGAAGCAAAAAGCATTATTTTTTCGTATCTCACTAAACTAAAATAAGTCGAAACTGAACAAAAAATCTATTTTATAACCTTAACTCTTTCCGTTCCCGCCCCCATCTAAATATGTTATTAGTCTAATAAATGGTTAAGTAAACTGTATTATGTATTACTTAGAATAAAAATTGTGCACTGTATTGAATCAGCTATTATACCGAATACTGATCCCCACGATACAGGCTACGCCTAGTGTAGGGATTTATGGTAATCATATTTGTTTTATTTGTACTTTTCTTGGTAAAATAAAATTCATTCTTAAAAAAATATTCTTATACCTTATTAGCAACTTTTTAATGTAATTATAGGCGGTACGATTTTTGTTCAGTCTCCATATAACATTAAAATTTTGGAGTTAAATTCAAAAATTTGCTCTGTAAGTTTTGGGTATTGTAAACATCCATAATAGTAGGTGTTCAAAATAAAATTTTATAGAATAGGGTTTTAATATTAAATAACTAAATGCATGTTTTGTAGCAATAGAAACTACTTTAAACAGCATTATACATTTTTTTAAAGTATATAATTCATACTTTACTTTTTGGGTAAGAAAAACATCGTGAGGAAACTCAGGCATGCCCCAGAATTATTGGTAATATGTGTCTGATTCACCAATCCAAATTTAGTCCAAGTGGTGGATTAGCCTTCAAATCTCTCTTGTTGAGTAGAAGAGGTGACCCTTGCCCAGCAGTGGGATATTAGGGGAGTGATGGCTGCTGCTCGAGTCAACTCATGCGCGGGTGCTGCTTGGGGGGACTGGTCCGACTACTACTCCTTTTAGTATTTTCGTCGTATTTTTTTTTTGCTCTCTTATTTGATCTTTTGAACGGCAATACACACTGGTATCACGGGCTGGTTTCCGCAACTCCACGTCAAAGTGCGTATTTTGCGTTCGGGTGGGAATAGATTCATTCAATCCACCCCAACTCCTCGAGAAAGGCCAGCAGGCACTTGATGCCACCGACAATCCCTCGGAGAGTACTCTGGTTACCGAAGTTCTTAGCCCTGTATGTGGCGACCCCCGGGCATCTCAGCAGCACGTGGACTGCTGTTTCCTCCTCCTCCACGCACGCTCTGCACAGAGGGCTGTCAGTAACTCCTATGACAAAAAGGTGTTTATTAAATGAACCATGTCCTGTTATGGCCGCCATGACTATACGCAATTGTCGTTTTGATAGTCGGAGCAGCTGTACAGTAACGCGGCAGTCAATAGCCGGAAGGGCCTCCCTAGCCTGCCTGCACTCACTGTGGTATGTCCAAATGTCCTTATGTTTGTCCCTAATGCGTTGTCTTACCAGGGTGCGTAGGTGTCCGAACGGGATTGACACTACAGGTTCTGGGCCTATAGCGTCCATGGTTGAGCCACTTCTAGCGAGCTCGTCCGCCGCGTCGTTACCACGGGAGCCGCTGTGTCCCTGAATCCATTAAATGGTTATGTTGTTGAAGTTGCCTACCTGATTTAATTTTTGGTGACATTCATATAACAGCCCAGAGTTAACGGTGTATCCATTAAGGGCTTGTAGGACTGACCTGCTATCGGAGAGTATACGGATATGGAGATCTTTTACTTCCCGATTTATGATGTCGATGCTGCCGTATAGATGCCCATGCACTCAGCTTGGAAACAGTGTTATGGGTCCCTAGAGGTATAGAACTATGTATACCGAGATCTTCCGAGAAAACCCCGGCCCCAGTTCCCGTATTAGTTTTGGATCCATCTTTGAAGATCCTCAATTCGTGGGAGTTGAAACCCTCGTGTTGGTGCTCATCATACATCTGAATCTTGTATTTCTTTTCAAATATAAATTGTTTTGGTATGCGGTCGTTGATTGCCCGCATGATTGAAATGTCCTCAGAGAGTTCCTCCAAAATTATCGTGTGTGGGGTATTGTAGTTTATCCAGAGGCCCAGTGTTTTCAGACGTAACGCCGTCACCGCTGCTTCTTGTTGAATAAATAGATGCAGCGGTTCAAGATACAGCATGGCTTCCAGTGCCGCTGTTGGTGTGGTCCTCATGCATCCTGTACATTGGCATACAGGCAAGTCTCTGGAATCGTTTTAATTTGTTTGATGCCATGTCCAATTTGGTTCTAGGCCACCAGACTACAGCACCGTATGTCACCATTGGGCGGACTATGTTGTACAGCCACAAGATTATTTTGGGTGTTAGACCCCATTTTTTCCCAATCATTCTCTTGCACTGCCACAAGGTGATGCCTTATTTATTTTATTTTCTAAGTGGTTGCTCCAATTCAGTTTGCTATCTAGTATGACACCAAGATACTTGACTTCCGTAGACAGCTGGAGTTCTGCATTGAACAACTTTGGGAGACGATATGTGTCCGTTTTTTAGTGAACATGACTAGTTCCGTTTTACTAGAGTTGATTGATAAATCAAATAACCTGCACCAGCTTTCCACAATGCGTACCTAGTGCTTGTTGTGTATGGTCGCAGACGATGCTAGTTACCTTACCCGATGTCAGAATGGCTAGGTCGTCGGCGTAACCTATTGTGTAATAATGGTTACGTGTATGTAATCGCCGACTACTAAATGTAGCGCGGATTCAGTCGATTTTCCAGAGCTGTATGCGTGTTGATTAGCGTGTAGGGGAAATTGCTTCAACGCACCTTCCTTCAGTTCTCACTCTCTTGTCTCAAGTCTTCAGCAAGAGAGGTTAGGCTGATTGGTCTGTATGACTTTGCGTTAGTGTAATCGCTCTTCCCTGGTTTAGGGATGAATATAACTTTCACTTCCCTCCACCTTTTTGGGACGTATCCATGAGCTAAGCACGCCCTAAGGATAGCCGCTAGTATCCCAGTGATCCATGCTTCCCCCCATTGCATTAGGGCAGGTAGTATGCCATCTAGATCGGGATCTTTGAAGGGTTCGATGGTGCTGATAGCCCATTGTAGTTTCTCGATTGTAATCATCTCGTGTGCGTAGTGCCAGTCATCTTCTGACGGTGTAGAATATTCCTCTCGCCAGTTTATTACCTGTGAAAAAGCGCATCCTGGGAAGTGTGTCTCTATTAGGACGCGTCTAGTTTCTGCTGGCGATGTGGTAAGTATGTTATCAGGCTTTCGGAGTATACTAGGTCCAGAGAAATACACACTGTCGCTGATGCTGATTTAATTGTAACAAGTCAAACACTGTTTAATAAAGTGAAAAAAAAAAATGACAAACCCGCTTAGTTTCTTGCCGGATCTTATCAGTTGAGGTCTTGGGCATAAGGTAGGTATACCGTCACTTCCCGGGCCTTTCGAGAATACTAAAGATTTTAGCATTTTTTTGTATGTTAAACTTTGACAGAGTTATATCATGTAAGTTCAGGCTACTATCACCATCATCGACAGGAGCCGTCCAGGATGCAATATCAGAGGATCTAGGTTCATTAACAGACTGAAAATAATTTGAAAATAAGTTGCAGGTAGAATCAGGGTTGTTGAAAGTCAGACCGTTAAATTTTATTTTAGCTGGAATACCTGGTTTAGCCTTACGATTGGAAACGTAGGACCAGAATTTACTAACATTATTGTAAATACCCTGCTCTACACTATCGACATACTTATATAATACTAGCTGACCCACGCAGCTCCGCCCACGCTGTGTTTACGTTAACTAAACTTTTAATAACAGACACTCGCATCGAATACATAACCTCCTTTTTATAGTCGGTTAAAAACTGGGACCCACTTATTACTTGCTCTCCGAAGCCCGGACCCGTTTAGTTCAAATCCCGTTAAACGGTCACCCATCTATTTAATGACCTTAACTAACGTTGCTTAACCAGATCGATTACAAAACCTTGATAACAACTCTCTATGAGTGTTCCCTTACTAATATTTATTATAATTATGAAGAAAAATTTATAAAATCGGACCAAGCGTATATATAACCAAGTACCCATTTTGACTTTAATCCCCTCTCCCAAAAGAACCGTGCTAGATTACGGGATAAAAAGCATCCTATGTCTTACCTCGTAGTAAGATCTCAAATCATGCCAAGTTTCATTTGAATCCATTCAGTAGTTTCGGCGTGATGCGCAGCCGTGATACAGACAGACAGACAGACAGACAGACAAAAATTAAAAAAATTATATTTTCGGCCTCAGTATCGGTTATAGAATGCCCTCCAAATATAATTTTCAAAATATCTTCAATGTACAGAATTGGACCTGTTACAGTTTTATTATAAGTATAGATTATAACAGGTATCGAGCTCTTTTATAAAGGGTAAAAGTGGGATAGTTGCCCCAGGGGCATAGTTGCCTCGATTGTAATTTCTCTAGTTTGGTGGATGATCACATGTTATTTTATTTATCTTGGTATAAGTAATGCAAATATTTCGTAATCAGATGTGTTGTTATAGTTTTTCCATTTTTTCCAAGCGTTTGATTTGCAATTAAATATTTAGATGAGGCTAGGTGAGAACAATATAGGAAAATTGTTAGATTTATTTTTACTAAATGGTACCAACATGCTTGCGTATAATTTCATATAATTTATCATAAAATACATATATTTACTTACTGACTTATCAGCGGATTTATTTAGTAAGGCTGACCAATTTATATTTCTAATATCATCATTGATATTATCGTAATTACCTTTGTGGAAATTATATTTTCTTACATTATTATACTTAATAGAGGGAAGGTTCGTATCCGTAGATGTAATAATACATAATGGGAAAGAAATTTATTTACAACACACAGCTTATTATAAAAAAACAATTTTATGAAAATAAAAATAATAATAATTAAAGAAATTAAATTAACTTATTAGGTGTAAAAAAATTGGCCCATGTGGTAGGGTACCCAAGATGCTGGCAGCCTTTCCTCGCTGAATAGCTAAAGCCACTCTCTGAGCGAGGAAATGCCCAGCTCTGGGGTCACCTGTGGTGTCAACCAACCTTTTACTTAGAGATCTAAATACATAATGTATGGTCCTTATAACATTTTTTTTAACAATTTTTCTACATGGAGTATAGATGGTTTTTACTGAATATTTATTAAGTAAGCAACCGGTATAAATCGAACCTAAGTGTTAGTTGTTCGTATTTGGACAATAGGTACAGGCTGATCACCTGATTGTCTGGAAAGCAAGATGATCCAAGCGTAGGATGAGCATTTAAAAAGTTGGTCCTACTGGCCTGACCTCTCCCTGGTTGTGAGTGTCTTCCATCCCATCTGATTGAGAACGTTATTATTATTAATTAGTGGGTTTTATTCATGGGTTAGGGTTAGAAATATTGGCCAGTCAGCGAAGTTTTAAGACTGATCCAGAATATACCAGGTGAAAATAGAAATATATTTCTTCTTTCGAGGACGTCATTTGGTATGCTCACGCAGTCTTTCTGCAGCCAGCGTATGCTGCATACACCGAAAAAACTGAGACAGATATAATTTTAGACTTATGCTAACAGACACTGACACTGACTATGGACTGTCGAAATGCATTGCTGATTGTCACCCAAAACGTTAGTTATAATAAGTCTCTTTTGTTCGGCTATTTCTCCATATACAGTGCCCATCGCACCAGCATAAAGAAAAGTTTCATTGATGCTTCGCGGCTTAATATGAACGGTCCATTACATAGACGTACCACCTAGTGAATATGCGTGATTTATTTCAACGAAAGTGTGAACGTGTGAACCTTTGTATTATGCCTCCCTCATCAGTTACGCACCTGAACCGTACATGACATGGAGTTTTGAAAGTGGTTAACTTTACAAATAAAATTGTCTAGACAAATGTTTCTTCAGATTTTTTTTTGTCGGTATTACTGTTCTTAGCACAAATAAAAAGGAATATTAGTATTGCAACAATGAAATAACTCAGTCCTTGGTAGACCAGGAGCAGCCTATACAGTTGCTGCAGTCTGCAACTTCAAAATACCGAAGGGACCAATTAATATTAATTTTATTCAATTTATCAAATATTTTTTAGAGACCGAGCAAAAATTTTAATTTATCGATAGATTTAAATTAACGTGGCTCACGTTATTGACGAGATTAATAGGTACGGAAGTAATTACAAAATTGCGAGAAAATTTACGTCCCAAAAGCGTCCCCATTAAACACCAGTGACGTCGAACGTGACAATTTAAACGCTGACATAGAATACAGCGGTTTAATTACGCGATCCAGACCGAGCGTACCGACGTTAAGTATAGCTGTCACATCCAAATAAAGCGTCCTTTCCCACATCGGGGAGGAAAAGTCATTGGGGAAATTCGTGGGGTGCGACGCACCGGCGTGTTTTCACTCCAGCCAGTGTCGTTCACGCTTACGCCGCGAGAGGGCGCCGCTAGCGCTCGTGCACCGACCACGTGACTTGTTGCTCAAAACCTCAAAACAAACTGCACACAAACAAAACATGCATCACGACACTACGTGACGTGCAAAAAACAGACAAAAATCTCGTTATTGACATGAATTTAATTGCGAAACCCTTTTACAACCATGCGAAATTTCTCATGCTATTAAGTTTTGTGGCCGCTATTATAATCACAGGCGTTCTACTCCGAACAAAATTTAAGCGGCCACAAATCACGACGGACGAAACCCAAGTACCAGTGGACAGCATTGAATACGAGTCTATGATAAATGCGAGCGCACCCGGACCGAGGAAAACGCAAAGAAAGGAATACCTGTACCGCCTTTTGACAAATACGACCCGTTCCCTCATACAAATGGAAATAAAAGCTAGGCGACTCGAAGAAAATATTCGCAGGATTAAGGAGAAGACTGCGGATTTATTGTGGAAGAACCACGACAAAGCTTTGTGGCACATTCTCTTCAAGAATATAAGCAGACATATTTCAATCCGACACGAGTTCCACCGGCACGCGAGCTTGAGACGGATAATGCAGGACAGCCACAAACACACAAATAACCGTAAAGCCGCACGGAGAAAAGTTTTCTTACGTAAATAAACGGATAGCCAGTTGAACGTTTAGTATATACCTAAGTTACGTGAGACACATTAGTTATCAAATGACAATAAAACTATATTAGCTAGTATTGTGTTTTCTCAGTGCAAAGGACGTTGGACTGGAGTGCAAGGCGTATTGTTTCACAGAGCACGTATGTACAATGTATCTGCCTTATTTCTCCTTCAGTTTTATTGTGGGGTAGTACATCATCGCCTGCAGGGTCCTCGCTGTCAACAGTACGCTCGCTGAATGATATTTGCGCACATATTTCGTGTAGGCAATAGGAAGACTATTGACTTGTATTCGTCTGTTTTGGTTCAAGTACGGCTTGATTGATGGAAATAAACTTGGAATGTTCTCGTGAAAGTGAACAGGTGAAGGTGATTTCCTTTGGCAAGATTAATTGGTAGGTGTCATTAAGTTTTTGTATTTCTCTACAAAAAATTGGATTGGACGCTGTTTTATTAGGTACCTACTTTATCTTATCCATAGAAAGGTAAGCATGTCTTCATTTAAGACATTTTAGATGGTTTCAAGGATGGATTTAGAAAAAAATATTCTTAAGTATTTATATCTTAAGTATAGCATAGTTACATCTCGCAAAGCCTTTTTCAAGGCAGTATTAGGAGTTAGCGTATACATATATCTATTACAGCCGCACTCACAAACGCCAATTAACTTTAGTTCAAATTAAGTCACTTTTTAAAATCTCTTTATTTCGACTTTCGGAGCCATTTAAGATTAAATTCGATAATTGAACAGGAGATAATTTAGATCTCTACTCACATTCTGCGTATTAAGTATTAATGGGCTTTAAGTGCTAAAATAATCCGATTTCTAAAAATGGATTAACTTCAATTTAGGTTTGTAGGTTCGGCAGATAATAATTGTTTAAGAGATCTTTTTACTTGACTATTTATACCCAATGCTTATTCGTGAACAGTTTTAAACCACTCCACTACGAAACTATTAGCAAAAGATAATATAGTTGAATGACATTTAGCTTATTGTTCAGATGTCGTAATTCTTACAGTCATTACAGGCAACAGACTCTTTACTACATATATTACATTGAAACCAGTCACTCACTTACATTGAAATCAGTACACCTATTAGAAAATATACACGAAGTATATTAAACAGATAGAGTACATAAAATGTTGAATACAAAAATTCCTCGTTTATACTTCTGTCAATAAAAACCCGCTGAACAACTGACAGCTGAGAAAGAGATAGATATATGTATTATGTATGCGCTTCCATAACGTTTACATAATTGCGCGTGAGTTTATTTTCGATACGCTCATCGATAACGCCGGTCGCCGACTCTCACTGCTTACTTGTGCTAAAATGTCTTGTTGTAAGTATTTATTTTATTTTATTTATATCATATTCATTTCTATTAATACAAATACAGTAACCATTTATTCCAGTGTTCTATTTTCTTGCTGTTAAAGTTTAAACGATTTTTTTCAACATGCTTTGGTTTTGTTGTGTTGTAATATTTGACCTTAAGTGATAGTGAATGTTAAGATGTACGGTTTGTTTGTGATTTGATGTACGTATATCATTCATATTATTGGTATATATCTATGAATGTGTATCTAAAGTGTGTGTAACACATACCTATGTGTTACACATACTTCAGTAACTATAATCGCATTGCCTTATTTATACATAAATGCATTAGTGTGTTCGATGAATATCACATGGAGAACTTGCACTATTTTTATTTATATTAAGGATTTTAATTACAAATACCAAAAAATATTATAATTTATATATCGCATAGCAAAATACGACTTTTGAAATTGGCTGGAAAACGCTCACTAACTTTAGTTGTGACGTCAAAAATTGTAGTACTATGGTAATTTAGCGATTTTTTCAATTTTCTGTTTGTACATAATACAACAATTGATTTATACTGATGGAGAAACATCACTGGGCGGATTGGTGTTTAAATTACGATTAAATACGTATACGTATGTAAATAAAAAAAATAAAAAGTTTTAATACAAATCTGATTCACTTTATACAACTACCTACTAGTAAATTATTATTAAAATTTGTCATAATATTCATGCATCAACAATTGCCTGGAATATAAACAGTGGGTTACTACACCTCAACTATTGTATGTTGTGTTGTCCACCTCACTGGATTAAACAAGCCTATAAGGCGATGTCCTAACTAAACGCGATCACGCGATCATCGCAAGTTCGCGCGAACTCGCGGTCTATTAGGACAGTCCTTAAATGCGCATTTATAGACTTAACTGCCTACTTCTATACTTTATAGGCTACACTGTGTGTTTTCCAACTCACTACATAACAAAAAATTTATTATTCCATAGAATTTTATACTAACAGTAAATTAACTAGGAATCAAAATTATTATTATTAAGTACAAGGCAGACTGCCTTTGGCATTTTCTAACAGACTACCTTTGGGTAGTGAAGAAATATCTGAAGAGCAAACAAAAATCTATCTATCCCTTAAATTAGCACTTCTGTTCATTTACCAGTGAAAAATTCTTTTAAAATACATATTCTTATTAGTTATATTCTTTTAGCCTTCATTCTTATTAGTCTAGATATAGAACCGCCCGATAATAAATGTGCTTATTTCTTTATCTCAAATCGTTAACCCGCTTTAAAAACCAAAAAAATAAACCTGTTAAATCCAGTGACACGATTAACATTCAAACAACTTCTTGAGTTTTTTCTTGTCGTCAGAAAGGAGTATTATCTTAACAGCAGCGAGATTAAAATCGCTAGGGGTTCGTTTGAAGTTACAATAAGGCACCATATAGACGAGGCGTCAGTTGCATCATCAAACGATGACTCAGACGCGCGACAATGCGGTTTTACTTAAATGTTGTATGTGTGTCACTATTTACAGATTAAGTGCCGCATGCTTGTACATGCGGCGCTTAATCTGTATTATAATTAATCCTTATTAGTTTAATTCATTATTTTATTTACAAAGGCCTAAATTATTTATTATTTGGTTGATTTTATAATTTAGGCCTTTGTAAATAAAATAATGAATTAAACTAATAAGATGTTCTAATAAGTGTAGATTTAGGCCTTAATAGTCGATTAATTTTCGCATTTAAAAATGCATAAAATTATCCTGTATATCAATCAGCTCATTTAGCAATCTTTTGCACAATTTACGTTTTATTTATATTCCAACTACGAGTAAGTATTTCTTATACACTAAAGACATAACTACCCGCCACGGCGTCAAACATCAGTGTGACATGACACCACCCTCGTCTACGCGGGCCCTAAGGCTTTTTGAGGTCGCGCCCCGAGCCAAGAATGATAAATTGCAACCCGCTTGATGTTTCTGACAGTTTTTTTCGTGCCCTGACCTTTGCTAGGTTCTTTATTTCTGTTATCATGTGACACGGACGAATAAGTTGGTAAAAAGCTGACAAATAGCGATATAGGAGTAATGGAATGGAATCACGGCTTAACTTTGTGGGCGCAGATTGAAAGCAAAGTGCCACGTCACTGTTGACTTGAGGAAAAATAAGTTTTCAACTTTCCAGTTTGGTGCGTGGTTGATTTGAAAATACATTAAATTTGGTTATATACTTACATTAAGTATTTCCTTAGATTACTATCTGTGGAAACCTCTTATCTTTATGATGTCTTTTATCATTTCTGATAATAATGTCAGATTTTTGTAGCCGTGAGTGTATTGAACACACTTTGCCCGAATGCAAATGCAATGCGAGTCTGTATACGAATGGGGAATCGCAAATAGGGTTGAATTCAATGCCTCTAAAACACAGGCCTGTCTCTTTTCTGCCAAGAAACATCCTTTTCTGCTTGATCCTGCGTTTTGTGGTGTATCTATACCGACATCCAACCATCTAGATTTGTTAGGTCTCAATTTATCCTCCGACCATCCATTCACCCCACCACCTCGGACCTCGGACGATCCATTGAGTCAAAAGCCGAAATATCTGCTAAAAAACTTGGTATCTTGAATAAGGTGAGGCGGTATTTCACAAAGGAACAGCTTTTGATTCTTTACAAAGCTCAAGTTCGACCCTGCATGGAGTACTGTTCTCACCTGTGGGATGGCTCTGCCAAATATCAACTTGACTCCTTGGATTCGCTAGACAGACGCGCTCGCAGGATAATTGACGATAGCGACCTAACAAATGAAAAACTGCAACAATTGGATCATCGTCGCCTAGTTGCATGTTTATCGGTTTTTTACAGATTGTTCCACGGTGAATGCGCTCAAGCACTTTTTGACCTTGTACCACCATCCCCTTTCTTTTAGCGGACTACCAGGCGCCGGCAGGGTCTCCACCGCTTTGTCGTTGACACTCCAACTTGCCGCACTAAGCGTTTCGCTTCTTCTTTTCTCATGCGCACGGCCAAGCTGTGGAATACCCTCCCGGACGACGTTTTCCCTGATAAATATAACTTGGGTGTATTCAAGTCTAGAGTGAACAGGCCTCTTATGGGTAAGCGCGGTCCATACTAGACCACATCTTCACTTACCATCATGTGAGATTGTGGTCAAGCGCAAACCTATTTATTATAAAAAAAAAAAAGCCGCAAGAAGTGGGTTATATTTTATTCAAGAGTATGTATGTAAGTATGAATGTATGTATGTCTATTTCTTTAGCACGGCTTCTAAACGGCTTGATGGACTGGACAATTATAATATGTCGTTGGATTCGTCGTAGTTGTGGGAGTTATATAGGCGTTATATTTTTCAAAAAAAAAATATGGCGGCTGTTAGCCGCTATTTTGTATTTTTTTTACTTTCAAAAACATCAATATGGGTATCAAATGAAATATCTTAACGAGACGAGTTGAAATATATACACACATCAAAAGTGTCTAGGGATCAACATATATTTTTGCAATAACTTTTCTCCTGATTGATATTAATTAAAATTTTCTTTAAGGATTCATCAAATAAAGTGTTTTCGTTTGTCACAGTAACGATAAACCAAGTCACCTTTGCATTAATAAAGAAATTTGCCATTTTCCTAATAAAGGGATTTTTGACATTTGAACCACTAACACAAAAGTTCGAAAAAAAGACTGAAATAACAGTTTTCTTTAAAATTTTATTGGGTAACTTAAACAATTAATAATCCGTGTTTCTACCGCGAACACTAACAACACAAGAACATCGGTTTGGCATACTCAAAATGAGTTCATCCAAATCACGCTGTGGAATGGCCGCCCATGTTCGTTGCAACAACAAAAAAAGGTCTTCTTGCGACTGGATACCCTCCATATTCGGCAGAGCTCTTCTCTGTAGCATATCCCATGCATGCTCAATCGGGTTCAAGTCTGGCGACTGAGCAGGCCAGGGCAGGACATTGATGTTAGCTGCGGCGAGAGTCTGTCTTACAACTCTTGCGGTGTGCGGTCGTGCATTATCATGCATTAACTGAAATAAGGGACCGATTTGCACTTGTAGAGGAACGATGACGTCTGATACAATCGTCTCAGCATAAATTTGAGCGTTGAGGTTGCCTCTGATCCAAATCAACTCAGTTCTTCCGCCGATCCAAATACCCGCCCATACCATGATGGTTCCACCACTATAAGGATGGACTTCCTGGCAGGATTTTAATCGCTGTTGGCGTCCAGGGGTTCTCCAGTGTCGTATGCGTCTTGTATCCGGTCTCATACCAAAACGAGACTCATCAGAAAAGCACACGAAACGCCATTGTTCTTCTGCCCAATTTCTGTGTTCAAGAGCCCATTGATATCGAATCCTACGATTGTGCATTGCTATAGGTGGTACCCGTAGCGGTCTTCGGGAATGAAGGTTCACTTCATGCAAGCGGTTTCTGACTGTTTGGTCGCTAATTAAGTTCCCTGAAGAGTGATGAAGCCTCACGGCTAACATCATGGCAGTTATTGTTGGAGCTCTTCGAGTTAAGATTTGAATATATCGGTCTTGTCTCCGTGTGGTGCAGCGATACCGTCCTCCATGGCGCTCAGCCACGGTACCAGTGCTTCGGTAACGTGTCCAAAGTCGACTGATAACACTCTGACTTGTATTCAGAGCTAAAGCCACAGTACGTTGCCGGGAACCAGCTTCTATCATTCCCACGGCTCTGAGCATTTCTTCCCTGCTTAAATGACGTCGCCGCTCCATAATAACGTTGGTTTTAATCAGTAGTAGGGAAACAGTAGCACTAATAATGTCTTCAATGCGTTGTATGTTTTTATAGGGAAAATATTGACAGCTGATTTTCATCTTTTACTCGAATTTGATTCACAGTTCCTGATTCAAATTATGAAATGCACCAAAAAGGATCCATATAAATTTATAAAATCATAAATTTATTACAAAGCCACATCTCAATCTCAAGAAATCCGCTTAAAAATGCTTGATCCCTAGACACTTTTGATGTGTGTACATATATATACATGTATACGTTTTATGTATGTATAATGTAATTTAGCCCATTTTGTTGGTTCGCTGTCGTGCTTTTTGTACTTTAATTATATAGATTTGTTTCTGTATAATTACACAATAGACTAATTGATAACAAAGGGTTCCATACTTTAAGGAACCCTAAAAAACAGCATAAAATTAAACCGTTGTCGCGCTTATCAGCATTATTCAACATATTACGTATTCTTCACTCGTTACAATTGCAATAAATATACAATCAATGTCCGACATTGCTGCGGTCGTTTATTTATAAATCTATTATATTCACACATGATGTACGCGGGACTACTATTATCCCAACACTTACGTATTACATTCAAACCATATAGTAAAAGCCATTTGCGTGAAAAGGACTATGAATTTAGAATTACCCGAAAAACTAGGGTGCGTCGGACTCTTCGAGATAAATCTAATCCAGATTAATTTGATACAGGAGTAAATATTATTATATATATGGTATGGTGTGATTTGGCTGAGAAAGTAGGGGAGACTGGGTACGATTGTGCCACGGTACGGTTGTGACAGTCATCGTATTAGCGAAACTATAAGGAATATCGGGATGCGTGCAAGAGAAGAAAGGAGCAGCGTGCTTGTCTGCATCTGTTCCACAGAATTGCATCAGCAATCGCGCGACGTTTCTGCTTGCAGAGTACCACATTACTTTTTATCAATGAAAAGTATTTTTTTTTCTTCGACATCCCTTAGTAATTGTTGATTCATGTGTACAGATAGAGTAATGAGTGTCATATCTCGTTAAAAGTTAAGCATCGGTAGTTAAATAGCAGTGATTACTTTGTACGTAGATTAATCGGTATAGTCACGGCAATTGATTTTTGCCGAATGCCTGCAATGAGTACGGTTGTGACACAAGTATTTGGTTTTATATGCCCTGACAATGTGTGAGGAAGACGGAAAGGAGCCCGTTTGTGTAAACTAAGTTTGAACATGCAACAAATTGCATGTTCATAATTAGTTTACACATATGTTTATTATTTCTTATGATGACATTTTCAGCTGATTCACTGATTTTGATATACCTACCTACCGTTTATTATTTTTTTTTTTGACACCAGTTACCGTAATGTATAAATTAGATGTTTAATTAACTGTTTGACTGATAAATATCAATACAGTTTTATTAATTATAGACGCTACAGTGCGTTACTAGTAATAAGCTTTAAAGTGTTCCTAAATTGTATTTCCTTTGTTATGTATTTTTTCCAGAAGTTATATTTTATTACATTCTAATACATATCACCTGCAATAAAAGTGATTATAGACCAATTTGGTGTATTTCTGTACCTGTCACTTCCAACCCCAAGTACTGGCACATCCGTTCCTGGGGTGGTGTTGATTGTGACATTTTTTTTTAATTGCTTCCTATATGTTAACCACTGCACTTAAAGGCAAAATTGTAGTATTTACACGTAGATAAATGTACATGTAACTATAAATAAACTACACACATCAAAAGTGTCTAGGGATCAAGCATTTTTAAGCGGATTTCTTGAGATTGAGATGTGGCTTTGTAATAAATTTATGATTTTATAAATTTATATGGATCCTTTTTGGGGCATTTCATAATTTGAATCAGGAACTGTGAATCAAATTCGAGTAAAAGATGAAAATCAGCTGTCAATATTTTCCCTATAAAAACATACAACGCATTGAAGACATTATTAGTGCTACTGTTTCCCTACTACTGATTAAAACCAACGTTATTATGGAGCGGCGACGTCATTTAAGCAGGGAAGAAATGCTCAGAGCCGTGGGAATGATAGAAGCTGGTTCCCGGCAACGTACTGTGGCTTTAGCTCTGAATACAAGTCAGAGTGTTATCAGTCGACTTTGGACACGTTACCGAAGCACTGGTACCGTGGCTGAGCGCCATGGAGGACGGTATCGCTGCACCACACGGAGACAAGACCGATATATTCAAATCTTAACTCGAAGAGCTCCAACAATAACTGCCATGATGTTAGCCGTGAGGCTTCATCACTCTTCAGGGAACTTAATTAGCGACCAAACAGTCAGAAACCGCTTGCATGAAGTGAACCTTCATTCCCGAAGACCGCTACGGGTACCACCTATAGCAATGCACAATCGTAGGATTCGATATCAATGGGCTCTTGAACACAGAAATTGGGCAGAAGAACAATGGCGTTTCGTGTGCTTTTCTGATGAGTCTCGTTTTGGTATGAGACCGGATACAAGACGTATACGACACTGGAGAACCCCTGGACGCCAACAGCGATTAAAATCCTGCCAGGAAGTCCATCCTTATAGTGGTGGAACCATCATGGTATGGGCGGGTATTTGGATCGGCGGAAGAACTGAGTTGATTTGGATCAGAGGCAACCTCAACGCTCAAATTTATGCTGAGACGATTGTATCAGACGTCATCGTTCCTCTACAAGTGCAAATCGGTCCCTTATTTCAGTTAATGCATGATAATGCACGACCGCACACCGCAAGAGTTGTAAGACAGACTCTCGCCGCAGCTAACATCAATGTCCTGCCCTGGCCTGCTCAGTCGCCAGACTTGAACCCGATTGAGCATGCATGGGATATGCTACAGAGAAGAGCTCTGCCGAATATGGAGGGTATCCAGTCGCAAGAAGACCTTTTTTTGTTGTTGCAACGAACATGGGCGGCCATTCCACAGCGTGATTTGGATGAACTCATTTTGAGTATGCCAAACCGATGTTCTTGTGTTGTTAGTGTTCGCGGTAGAAACACGGATTATTAATTGTTTAAGTTACCCAATAAAATTTTAAAGAAAACTGTTATTTCAGTCTTTTTTTCGAACTTTTGTGTTAGTGGTTCAAATGTCAAAAATCCCTTTATTAGGAAAATGGCAAATTTCTTTATTAATGCAAAGGTGACTTGGTTTATCGTTACTGTGACAAACGAAAACACTTTATTTGATGAATCCTTAAAGAAAATTTTAATTAATATCAATCAGGAGAAAAGTTATTGCAAAAATATATGTTGATCCCTAGACACTTTTGATGTGTGTATTTAAAAAAAAAAAAAAAAACCGACTTCAAAGTAAATTATCTAAAAGCATAAAATAACGGCTAGACTACGGCTGTCCTCTATAGAAAATATATTAATAATACGTTAAATTGAAATATTCAAATTATCTGCTTACTAGACGATAATTAATTGCATAAGGCGTTGGTAGATAAGTATATCAGACAAGAATTATTTTCTTGTTTTCTACTTTTTAGACTGCGATTTTATCCGTAGTCGGGTTTTAGTTTTTTAAACTTATTTTTTTATTTAAATTGTTTTGGAGTTTTATAATATATTACAAAAATCCCGTAGAGTTATAAATTTTCTAAGTTAGTATCGCTGTAGCATATACACACATCAAAAGTGTCTAGGGATCAAGCATTTTTGGGCAAAAAAATGGGCAGAAGAACAATGGCGTTTCGTGTGCTTTTCTGATGAGTCTCGTTTTGGTATGAGACCGGATACAAGACGTATACGACACTGGAGAACCCCTGGACGCCAACAGCGATTAAAATCCTGCCAGGAAGTCCATCCTTATAGTGGTGGAACCATCATGGTATGGGCGGGTATTTGGATCGGCGGAAGAACTGAGTTGATTTGGATCAGAGGCAACCTCAACGCTCAAATTTATGCTGAGACGATTGTATCAGACGTCATCGTTCCTCTACAAGTGCAAATCGGTCCCTTATTTCAGTTAATGCATGATAATGCACGACCGCACACCGCAAGAGTTGTAAGACAGACTCTCGCCGCAGCTAACATCAATGTCCTGCCCTGGCCTGCTCAGTCGCCAGACTTGAACCCGATTGAGCATGCATGGGATATGCTACAGAGAAGAGCTCTGCCGAATATGGAGGGTATCCAGTCGCAAGAAGACCTTTTTTTGTTGTTGCAACGAACATGGGCGGCCATTCCACAGCGTGATTTGGATGAACTCATTTTGAGTATGCCAAACCGATGTTCTTGTGTTGTTAGTGTTCGCGGTAGAAACACGGATTATTAATTGTTTAAGTTACCCAATAAAATTTTAAAGAAAACTGTTATTTCAGTCTTTTTTTCGAACTTTTGTGTTAGTGGTTCAAATGTCAAAAATCCCTTTATTAGGAAAATGGCAAATTTCTTTATTAATGCAAAGGTGACTTGGTTTATCGTTACTGTGACAAACGAAAACACTATTTGATGAATCCTTAAAGAAAATTTTAATTAATATCAATCAGGAGAAAAGTTATTGCAAAAATATATGTTGATCCCTAGACACTTTTGATGTGTGTATTTCGTTTTATTACAGGATCTAATTTCGCAAATAGCTGACCCGCGCATCTCCGCCCGCGCTGTTCATTATTGCTCAACTGTTTTTTTTTATGGATTATCCTAGTTAAAGAATTTGAATTTGAGTAGCTTTTTCAACCCCCACCTGTTGCAGACTCTTTGCTATCTGTATTTTTTAGAATGTATTTATTTTTATTATTTTTACTTTTTAAAATTCAAAAGTTTGTCATTGTTTAGATTGGTTTTTAACACGCTTTTATTAGCTTGACCTGTATGTATGTATGTAACTAAGATGGTAATGGAATCTTGCGATGCAATTTTGACCCACTTCTACACGTCCAAATAATTTGAAATTTTGCACATTTATCAAGAACCGGTGACAATACAATAATATGGTATCATCGAACTGATCAGATGCTGGGGCTCGAAGGTGGATAAGGGAACCCTTAGATGGTAACTAGTAAACACATCGAGTTTGGGCTCATTTGATTTGTTTTAAAGAGTTCTTTTCACTTTGACCATTAATGCGGACCTGATGATGGAACAGGAAGGTGGGTAACGGAACCCTGGAATGGCCTCTAGTAAACACATCGAGTTTGGGCGCATTTGATTAGTTTTACAGAGTTCTTTTCACTTTTACCATTAATGAGGACCTGATGATGGAACTGGAAGGTGGGGGACGGAACCCTGGAATGACTACTAGTAAACACATCGAGTTTGGGCTCATTTGGTTTGTTTTAAAGAGTTCTTTTCACTTTAACCATTAATGAGGACCTGATGATGGACTGGAAGGTGGGGAACGGAACCCTGGAATGGCTACCAGTAAACACATCGAGTTTGAGCTCATTTGATTTGTTTTAAAGAGTTCTTTTCACTTTGACCATTAATGAGGACCTGATGATGGAACTGGAAAGTAAGGAAATTACGTAGTGCTTTCTTAAATTTAGCAAACTCATTGCGACACCTATGCGTAGGTAATATCTACCCTGTTAATATATGTTTTGCAACAACCTGCCTACGATTCAAGCTACGAATAAATAATAAAATCTTTTTAAAAAAAAATTTAACCGACTTCAATATCACTGAAAAGTATAAAATAATTTAAATATTATTGAAGTTGGTGTTAGCGTACCTGCTGTGTATATTTGGCACCAACTTCAATAATATTTAAATTATTTTATACTTTTCAGTGATATTGAAGTCGGTTCAATTTTTTTTTAAAAAGATTTTATTTTAACCTTTTTAGTGATATTTTCATATATAAAGATTGAACCATCGAAAACCGTAAAATTATCTAGGTAGGTTATGATCACATTATCGTCTACATAGTTTTACATAATTCATGTTTCTTCAGAAAATAATATCCGGTCGTAATGAAATTTGCATGGAAACATCATAGTAGTTTACTCTCTCGAATAAAAAAAGAATCATCGAAATCGGTTCATAATTGTCAGAGCAATGTAATGGAGAACATCAGTTTTATGGTTTTTACCAGATAAATTCCTCCACATCGTTCATGGTCCTCCAGGAAGTTCTTATCCGGTTGTAATAAAATTCATACAGATTCAATACAGTGGTTTCTTCTTTCGAATAAAAAAAGAATCATTGAAATTGGTAAATATTTGCCAGAGTTATGACCATTTTTGTCCGACCGAGCGAGTCCGAGCGACTAAAACGTCATCTATATAGGCTTTCTTGCAACTCTCAGTGCGCAGTCACCATTCTTGTTTTTTTAGGAACTACTTATTACTAAGCAATAATTTTTTTATGGGACCCAATCAATGGATTGAAGAATGGATGGAAGAAAGATTTTTTCAAATCGGTTAATAATTGCCAGAGTTATGCGCGAACATACATAAAAAAAAAAAAAAAAAAAAAATATATACAGACGAATTGAGAACCTCCTCCTTTTTTGAAGTCGGTTAAAAATTGCCAAGTTTATCCGTATTTTAGACTAATATTTCTAAGACTAAAAAGTGTAAAATAAATTAATAGTTTAAAAAACTAAAAATACACGCTTTTATAAAGTACTTATACTGCACTAAAAAGTAATAAATAATTTATGGAACTCGTTCTTTCTTTCTACCCCGTGTTTGTCATTAAGCATTATATTTAAGTGTGAAAGCGTGGGGCGCCTTTTCTGAATAACAGCTTAACATTTCTTTCCAATTTCAAGTAGGTAAGTATGTACTTTTATCGACATGACAATAATTTTTAATCAGTGAATACAGAGAAAAAGCGCCCCACGCTTTCACACTTAAATATAATGCTTAATGACAAACAAACAACAATTTCTTCAGAAGCTTTTGTCCTGTAGAGGGCGCCACATTGGACTTAATGTAATATTATGTAGCCTATAACCAGCGGACGATCAAGACGCTTCTAACGACACCCTATTTATCAAATTCTGTTGAGTAGATTAGAAGATATGAGGGAACAGATGAACATACATACATACATACATTCTTATTAAAATCATAACCCTCCCTCCATTCCGTAGTCGGGTAATAATTACATAATTTTAGCGGTCGTAGCAATATAAATACTTACTTTAAATAAATGTAAATAACATGCAATATGATATTAAAATGCATAGATAGTTAACGCTCTGTAAACGCGCTTTTTAAGACGGAGATAATTTGACATCACGTATATTAGATTTATTTCTAATTTCATGCAATTCAACACGCTCTTTTATTCTTTTACACGCATCGGCTGATATATGCAAAACAATACGCCGTTAGTGGGATTAACCAGACAAAGGAGTAATTTATATGCAAGCGTTACCTGACGTGATTACCCAAATAGCGAGGGGTGGGTCCCACCCTCGTTTGTGCATCGGGAAAAATAACGTTTTGATGCCTATCGATAATTTATTGAAAGAGACAGTTCCCTTTTGAACGCGGAATTTGAAGGAAAATTGAGTGCTCTCCAATAAATATTGAAAGGAAATTGGGGATGGATATTTTTTTGTTATTTTTTCCTTGTGGCTATTATTTGTAGTTACATAAATATAACTTTTTAAATAAAAACTTAGCTAATAATACATTTCAGACTAAAGGTATACTAACAACATGTGACATTTTATATATCAAGACAATAATAATTAAACCACTTTGATTCATATAAATTCCAATCCTTTTAGGTACTTATTATGTTAAGTTTCTTTAGATAAGAATTGTTTGACTTTGCTGCTGCGTCAAAGGCTAACAATTTTGTCATATTTTGTAATTTAGTCGAAGCGAATATTTAATTAAAATTAACAAACAAAGTATTCTCGTTTCAAAATTAGACTTTTAAATGATCACATAAGAACAGTAAATGTATAATATTCATCATCATCATCATCATCATAAGCAGCCGATAGACGTCCACTGCTGAACAAAGGCCTCCCCCTTAGAAGGGAGGGGTTGTCTTAATCCCCACGCCTGGCAGGCGGCTTGGGGATCGCAGTATAGGTGGAAGATAAATCCAAAAGAAAGACGCTGCTGCCCGTCTTCCTGTTCTCGCTTAGTCGCCTCTCACGGCACCCAACGAGAGGAGAAGGGGGGATGCGATTCTAACCAGGCATCCCCGGGGAAATATTATATTGGTTATAATATTAGATAGGTTTAATGGCAAACATTACAATTTCATTTTTTATATGAAAAATAAAGTTTGTCCAGAGAGTTTAAATTTTAATAAATAAAAGAAATAAAATAAAAATTCAGACAACATGGCCCATAATATATTGTTAGTCACAGTTACTTATACTATGTTAGTAAACATTTTTGCAAAAAATTTACAAAAATTCTACAATTATCGAATTGCACCTCTCACGTACAACTCGACTAACCGAGTTAGAATGGCTGAATCCATTCTGTCCGCAAACACATTCAGGATTGTGTTGGTACTCCCCCGCAGTCTGTGCACGACCGACGCAGTTTTCTTGCGCATGATCGCATGATAATGTATGAGCTTATAGAAAAAAAAATCATACTAAATATGTTTCCAAACTATTTCAACCAAAACCGTCTTTTTACGTGATTCCTGAAGCACGGAGACGCTCAGTTTAAATAGTAATAATAAAATTCACTCATTACAAGAAACAGCAAATACACGACTATTTTTTAACTTAAAAATATATACTACTAAACAGTCACCCATCTATGGACTGACATTTTCTGACATTGCTTAACCAAGTGAACGCTTCCGAACAGTGATTACAACTGGTTATAAGCCCTCCAAAGTAAACTAATGAATCTTTTCTCAAATTTCCATAAACATACTTTAATTCTTTTTCTAATTTTCAAGGTAAACTCGGTCCCGGCTACGCATCTCCCTTAGATGCCTTCCACAGAGGACCAAGAGAGGAGATTCTGTATGTGGTGACAGTCCAACCGGATCCTAGCAAGCAGGATTATTTGTCGACCGTCGACGTCGATCCTAAGTCACCTACTTATTGTCAGGTGTGTTACCCAAATCCGTATAACTGTAATAATAATTGAGAATAATAATTGTAAACCATAAACATTGTACCTTGCCACAGAATACATAAAGCGTATAAAGTACCTACAAATGTTATAGGTACCTATTAAAATCTATACTTATAATTAACAATTCTGTACATTGAAGATATTTTGAAAATTATATTTGGAGGGCATTCAATAACCGATACTGAGACCGAAAATGTCTGTCTGTCTGTCTGTCTGTCTGTATGTCTGTCTGTCTGTATCACGTCTGAGCATCACGCCGAAACTACTGAATGGATTCACATGAAACTTGGCATGATTTGAGATCTTACTACGAGGTAGGACATAGGATACTTTTGATCCCGTAATCTAGCACGGTTCTTTTGGGAGAAGGGATTAAAGTCAAAATGGGTACTTGGTTATACGCCTGGTCCGATTTTATCAATTTTTCTTTATAATATAATAAATATTAGTAAGGGAACACTCATAGAGAGTTGTTATCAAGGTTTTGTAATCGATCGGGTTAAGCAACGTTAGGTAATGTCATTAAATAGATGGGTGACCGTTTAACGCCATTTTAACTAAACGGGTCCGTGCTTCGGAGAGCAAGTAAAAAGTGGGTCCCAGTTTTTAACCGACTATAAAAAAGGAGGTTGTGTATTCGATGCGAATGTCTGTTATTAAAAGTTTAGTTGACGTAAAAATAGCGCAGGTGGAGCTGCGTGGGTCAGCTAGTATGTAATATAGGTTATTTCTCGCTTCGTATAATTTTTTCAGACATGGCGAATTAATATATAAGTTAATAATTTCAAAGTAAATTATCAATTTAAAAAAAAAGAATAAAACGTAATCGGCGTAGGTAATTATTCGGTGGGCCAACATTTTATTACTATTGTTTTTTTTTAACGCTAACGAGCTTAGAGTTTAGACAGAGTTGGGTAAGTACCTACTGCCCAAAAGGTCATGATTTGTTTTTATCAAGTATGTAGTATTAATTTTATCGCTAACGAAATTTATATTTTCTTTATTAAAAATAATGTTTTCCATTTCGCTTTTAATACCTACTGTACACCGGGTGGGCCAAAAAATAACATTATCAAAAGATTTATTTTAACAACGGCATATTTCCTCGTAAAAGATAATATTACCCGAGAGGAAAAGAGCCTAATTAATTACGCACTACCGTATTAGCGGTATAAAACCTTACGCGCCGCCATTTTGTCCGGCCCTGGCGGTGACGCTTCGTGGCAATAACGCGCCGGTAATCCGCCAGGATTTCAGGGTTCAGCTAGAAAGTATTATTGTGTACTTTGCCAATGCAATACCAGTCGGGAACTAAATTAACAAGCGGAATGCAATATATCGTTGGAGGGGATTTGTTATATGGATTACAGGACGTGATTCGTTATATATCGGCTTTAAGTTTTCTTGCTAGAAATGTAGCTATATTGGAAGCTATATATTTATATTATACTACACTACAACAATGTTGTTTATTATGCTTAGCTGACCCACGCAGCTCCGCCTGCGCTATTTTTACGTTAATTAAACTTTTAATAACAGACGTTCGCATCGAATACATAACCTCCTTTTTTATAGTCGGTTATAAACTGGGACCCACTTTTTAATTGCTCTCCGAATCACGGACCCGTTTAGTTCAAATGGCGTTAAACGGTCACCCATCTATTTAATGACCTTACCTAACGTTGCTTAACCCGATCGATTACAAAACCTTGATAACAACTCTCTATGAGTGTTACCTTACTGATATTTATTATATTATAAAGAAAAATTGATAAAATCGGACCAAGCGTATAACCAACTACCCATTTTGACTTTAATACCCTCTCCCAAAAGAACCGTGCTAGATTACGGGATAAAAAGTATCCTATGTCCTACCTCGTAGTAAGATCTCAAATCATGCCAAGTTTCATTTGAATCCATTCAGTAGTTTCGGCGTGATGCTCAGCCGTGATACAGACAGACAGACAGACAAAAATTTAAAAAAATACATTTTCGGCCTCAGTATCGGTTATAGAATGCCCTCCAAATATAATTTTCAAAATATCTTCAATGTACAGAATTGGACCTGTTACAGTTTTATTATAAGTAGGTATAGATTATAAGTATAGATGTATTATTAAGCTATGTATTAAGCTATGTATTTATAATAAACTACTTGTTATATTTTTTTGCTAACGTTATGAGTTTCCTTAATAATATGTTTCTTTTTTATTATTAAGGTTTATTTTCTTCTCAACTTTATGACTGATAGCTGAGTAGGATGATTTTAAAATTGTTAGTTTTATGTTCGAAGACAATAATATTGAACTTAATTTTATTTTTTACTAACAAGGAATGGTGTTTTCATCTTGTGTGCCGCTTCTTTGTAGCAGTGTGTTTTTTAAAGTCAACTATCGGTAGTAAAAATAATTTTAAACAGATTTATATTTGGTTACTGATTTTGTTTTAAACTTCTTGCTGCACACTCCATTGGGAACTGTCTTTTTTATGATGCAGTTAATAATATTAATAATAATAAACAATTTATTTCAAATAACTAAGATTCATAATTTGTTAGTATGCACTTACAATCTATGTTAGTAGGCAATATACAAAATAAATAACAAGAAACTAGATATGGAGTGAGATCCAATGTCTCAACATTGGACAGTCGAACCTGTCTGCCCACACCTTTAGAAGACTGTTGGAACTGTTTCGGACACGGTGGAGCATCGAAGCAGCCCTTTTTCTAAGGATGGCATGAAAGCCATCCGTGCGTGCTTCGGCAAACATGCCTGATGCGCTACAGTATCTCGGCAGTCCCAACAGCATCCTAAACATATTATTATATTATCTTAATAATTATTATCATCTGAAAAATTAAATGTCAAAATAAACAAAAATTGCTAGCTTTTTCTTAGTTTGGGCTCATAAATTTAAGCTATTCCTCTAGGTAAGTATATCCCGAAAATGTTTTTTGGGGTGATCCTAGACAAGAATGTCAATCTCAATCTAATATTGAGATCGACTCAAAATCAAACCTGCGTCTTTCATTACAGCAAACTAAGGCGTGGACCGCCGAGCAAATAAATCAGTGGTCATCAAATTAGAGTAAATTATTCTTGGTATGAAGATTTTATGATTACCAACAAGACAGGCTTTGTATACCGAGTCTTTGTTGCATTGCTTTCGTACCGACTAAACACGGAGATGTCCTAATAAAGAGACGAGATATACAAATTCATTTTCTTTTAGATTTTATGTTTAGGTATAAAAACATCAGATAAATTAATGTCATTGGACTTTTATAGATTGCAGACGCTCATATTAAACACTGTTCAGTCCATAGGTGATCTGTGGCATTTAAAAAGAGCATTTTTGGTGCTTTGGAGGGTACATAAAAAGCCAGTCCTGTTATCTAACATCAGTCGTTTCGCCAAATCAGAGGCAGAAGTTGGCTACTATCCAAAAGATAAAATATGATTGAACTCTCAATTATTCTATTATTTTATAGATCATACACCGAACATACACCGGCCGAACAGGCGACGAGCTTCATCACAGCGGTTGGAACGTGTGCTCCAGTTGTCATGGCAACGCGGAATTAAAGCGGGACCTCCTCATTCTGCCCGCATTGAAATCTTGCAATGTTTTTGTGGTCGATGTCGGCACTAATCCTCGAAAACCGGAGCTACATAAAGCAAGTATTCTTATAACATTATGAATTTTATAGATATTTACTTTCGCTATGGTAATAATTACTAGTATTCAACAGAAGCCCAGCTTTGCGTAGGCGTTAGATATAATACCTCTTACGTCGACCCTTTGAAGTATAATATGTATTAATAATGTTTTGTTCTAAATAACTGAACGAAGTAGATACTAAATTAAATAATGTCCTTTTGACCGATATAGCTACAGCGGCCAATACCTAACTAGAACAGTCAAGTACGCTTAATGCATATGTGCTTGTGTAGAAATGGGTGCATTCTTATTTCCTTTACTTTTACAATCCGATTAGACAGAAGACTGACACAACCGGGAAGAGGTCAGGTGCAAGAACGACTTTTTAAATGTCTCCCGAGACATCGGGTATTAGTCTCTTTCAGCTCGATAATTTTACCAGCTTCTACAGTCATGATTTGACAGGGTAGTTGGCCTAGTGTTGATACCCTGGCCGGTACCCAATAGGTTGTGGATTCGATTCCCACCTTGAGTCTGGGTGCTATTAACTTTAGAAGTATGTATTGACAAAAAAGTTATATTAGTAATTGTATCGGTTGTCTGGATACCATAGCAACGGTTCCCATCCCAAAATATTATTATATTTGAATCCGACAGGGTTGGTGGTTTACCATTCTGTATAAACTACTTACCTACTTCAACAATCCGAGGGAATACAGAGAAAGACAAACAGCCTATTAATATTTTGCACTTTCAGTAGTTCTAAGATAACATATAAATTATACTAGGTAACGACAATGCAACTGTAATTTGCCTGTCGTAAAATTGAATTTTACGCCAGCAAGATATCGGAAAACTTTTTTAATTCTTCGCGTTTTATATTTTGGGTTTTCGCCAGTTACAAGTTTGCGTCGAGGGTGTAAAATAATAAATAAATGTATGTATTTATCCGAATTGAAATGTTTTTTCGGGGTGCATACTGATGTGGTAGATACGCTATAAATATTATGAAAACTATCAATTGTATTTAGTATTGATCTGTATAGACTAGAGAATAAACGCAGAGTAAAACCTAGTGGCGTAGCATACCTTAGATAGGCCTTATATAAAAAAAAATTTGGGGGGCCCAAACGAAGGGTAAACAAGCCTCTGTACCTAAGGGGCCCCGTATCATTGATACGGCTGATTCGGCGATAGCTACGCCCCTGGTAAAGCCGTTTGGTATTCTAGAGGTTACATTTTGAGAGAGTGCGCAAGAATCGCATGACTCGATTCCACCATTCCTTTTCTATCATCGGGAGACGCACGGCAACTACGCACTTTTACGTTGTGAATGTCAGTACGGATTAAGCTTTCTTTGTCATTTGTAATGGGTACATCTAAGGACTGGAATAGTTTGCCTGCGGTCGGTTCCCCCATCCAATTATAAAGTTGCTATCTTCAAGTGAACTTAATACCATTTTTATTCTGCAGAAAAGAGCTGTGAGAGCCATTTACAATCTGGCTCCTACTGATTCACTAAGGGAAAAATTCAAAGAAATAGATATTCTAACGGTTGTTTCGCAATTCATATTTGAAAATTTAGTTTATATTCAGAAAAATAGTGTATCTTTTAAAAAGTACAGTGCGATTCATAGTGTTAATACCCGGAACAAACACAATCTTGTTTTACATTCCACACGTCTCCACAGAACAAGCAAATCGTTTATGGGCCAAAGTATACGCTTCTATAACAAACTGCCACAGGATATCCGAGATCTTCCACTGAATAAATTTAAACCTTTGATAAGAAGCCGGTTGTCGAAAAAGGCTTATTACAAAATCTCGGATTACCTAGAGGATAAAGCTGCGTGGGCTTGAACTGCTCAACTCATGCAAGCTTAGAATTGTAGGCTTACAGTTTGTAACACCTCTTAATCTGGTGGATTACTGATGGCTGTTTCACAAGTCAATTGATTGATAATATAAAGATTATGTGAAAGTGTTTTGTGTCTTGCCTGTCGAGGTACTACTTAACAGCAGAAGTTAAATGTGAGCCACTGTGATTTTGGTTCGGTCATGCTCGCCATCGAAAAGTCTTTGCTTGTGGCGGCTTCGTGTGGCGGGTCACCCCCTTCCCTCTAATATGGTTGAGGGGAGTGATGGCTGCTGCTCGAGTCAACTCGTGCGCGGGTGCTGCTTGGGGGGACTGGTCCGACTTCTATCCATTTGGCCTTTTAGTTTGTCGTAATTTATTGTTTTCTTCTTTTCTCCCTTGCTTTATGTTTCGAACGGCAGGACACAATATCGCTAATGTCGATTCATTTGTAACAAAACAATGTTTAAAAAAAAAGTGAAAAATGACAAGCCCGCTGGGTTTCTTGCCGGATCTTCTCAGTTGAGGCCGCGTTGTGATCCGGTGGTATCTTCTAAAAAATGACGATTCAAAAGTGCTAGCGTTAAGCCTATTTGAAATAAAGATTTTTGAGTTTTTTTTGAGTTTTTTTGAGTGAACTTTAATAAGCTTTACCATTAGCTTCGCCACTTTTCATGAATTGGGTTTGCAGTCGAACACTATAAAATATAAATAATAATTTAAATAATATCATTAAACTATTGGTCATTTAAAATATTACGTAGTATTTATTAAAATTAAATTACTTATTATTTGGTATATGTTTCAAGAAGATGGCTTTATAATCAAAGTCTCTTTAGATTTTCTCAAAAACGTTTTATGAACCTTTTGAATTTAGTACATTCCTGAGAATGATTATAAACAATAATATCCAATTACTGGTAATTATTGGTAATTCCATTATAATACTGGGTCCCTCCAAATTACTAATGAAATTTAAGTTATGATAATTTAAAAGATTTTATGTATTTATTTAAATTATTTGAAGCATTGAATGAGTAATTCAATATGGTCTGGAACTGTGGTCACTTCTCTAATACTCACTGTATTTATACTGAAAAGAAAAGAAAATAAGCAATAATATTTACACACTTACCCTACTTCGTGTGGGATAAACTTAATGTTGTATTGTTCGCGGATGATACCTATCTTATATTAAAGTTAAGCGTAAACTCCATGATTATAACGAAGTGAACAACGTCTTCCCTAAAGTTGTCTATTGGTTCAATATTAACAATTTAAAATTGAATAAGAGCAAACCTAAATGTATAAAATTTGTAACACCTAATGTAAGACTACCAATATTCATGGTAGTAATACCCGGAACAAACACGATCTTGTTTTGTGTTCCTCGCGTCTCCACAGAACAGGCAAATCCTTTATGGGTCATAGTATACGCTTCTATAACAAACTGCCACAGGATATCCGAGATCTTCCACTAAATAAATTTAAACCTTAACGATAACGATTACCCTAACAGTTAATAGCTATTGGCAATGACATACGTTTTATTTTGTATAAATAGCTCTTCTAGTTTCCTATTCACATTTTATAAAACTAAGGTTATGTATCGAGGCATTAGACCCATGTATCTCGAAACCGTATTTTTAAAGAAGAAATTAATATCATCATGTAGGTAGGCGCCTACTAAGCGCGGGGATTGTAACATCCCCTCTCTTCTTAGGGGGAGACCATCCTTCAGCAGTGAATATTTTTCGCCCGCTGATGATGATGAATAATAATGAAAAGGTACAACAATTCGAGCCCTAATGACTCTCCCAAATATAAATACGGCAATAATTCCGAAATTCTCCTCTTAACATCTACGTTAATGGGATCATTACGCGTAATTCGCGAAATAATTGCCTCTCGAAATTATTTCCAAGTGAAAATTGTTCATTTGTAAAATGTTGTAGTAGTTAGGAAATTGTTAATAATTTAAAATTAAAACAATCTGTTGCCCGAGGTAGCTCGCGTAAAATTAGCATGACATTACGGTATTTATGTTAATTTTATGCTTTCCAAAATAATGTCGATCACTAAATCGATATCTATATCTATACATATTATAAAACAAAGTTCTCCGCCGCGTCTGTCTGTCCCTATGTATGATTAGATCTTTAAAACTACGCAATGTATTTTGATGCGGTGTTTTTTAATAGATAGAGTGATTCCAGAGGAAGGTTTATATGTATAATACATGCATAATATAGTAGGGAAACACTGATAATTTTAGAGGTTTCTAATATGATGTCGTAGATAAACACATTTTTTTGCGCTTACATTGCAAACGTTGGCTGAACCCTACGAGATAGAATAAAATAATGTACTACAGTATTGTACAACTTAACAAGGTCTACAAAGTTCGCAATGGTATATGTTTATCTCTTAGGGATAACCCACACTAACCATTTTTTATCCTTTACTTTTTATGAGAATTAGCTAAGTATTAATAAATTGTTGTTAGCATGAATTTGTCCCTTCTTCAATATAACGTAAACTTCACTAATATTTACACCAATGACAAAAAAGCTGTGAACGTTGTTCATACTGCTAGGTTAAGGTTAAACAACATAAGGCATTGTCATTAAATAGATGGAAAATTTTGTGTACATACCGGGTAGGTCTGATAATAGGTCGTAATAGTAGTTTATGCACCAAGGGGATAAAGTAGTGTCTTATGTCGCGGGCGTAAAATTGAATCGCGAGCAAAACGAAGGATTCTAGTGTAGAGTTAACTCCCGAACGTAGCGAGGGAGTTAATACTAGAATCCTGAGTACAGCGAGGGATTTAAGCTCGCCCAAGACAAAAACACCTTTATCCCCGAGGTGAATACACTACTTTTCACACCTACTGCGAGGTAATTAAATACAAATATTGCTAGAATCTAAATAATAATAATGTCTTGGGACAATCCACACACAGTCATCTGATCCCAAACTAGGCAGAGCCTGTACTATGGAAACCAGACAACTAATATTAATTAAATAGTTAAATAAAACCCAGACACTAGCTAGGTGGGAATTGAACCCACGACCAGATAGCGGCCAGGGTGTCTAACCATTAGACCAAAACGAGATTGGCAATAATATCAACATAGTGATCAGCAGCGATAACGCGTCAAAAACAAAACATCTATTTCATTTTATTTTCTAGAACACTGGGTTCTGATCGTCGCGCCTGGTTCGATTTTCAAATGTTTTTATTACGTGCAGGTCTCTGCTTAGCGTTGTATTATACCTGTGGTAAAAGTGTTAAGGAATTTTCGTTTGACGTTCGAAATTCAAATCACATTATTACCCAAGGGAGTTTAGTACAACATTATTACCCGGCTAGACTATAGGGCAATAATGAGGTACTTTATGTCATCTTTATATGACACATAATGCAACATTATCGAGCAGGTGGTGTGAAAAGTATATTTCATGCCGTTAAGCAACGTTAGGCAAGGTCATTACATAGATAGGTGACGGCGGCAAATCCGAGTAGGACGGTGACGGTGTTGCGAGCCCCGTCCCCGTGATATCGGTGCCAGGTTTCCGGGGGCTATAATGCGCACTGAGGGGTATTTGGTGCAGATGCCACTGTAGGGCCCAGGTCCCCCTCTTATGTGGCGATGCGACAGCTAGATGGAGGGGTTTAAGTGGGTAAGAATCCCAGATACCATGATTAACGAGGATATATCGAACGAGAGGAGGGTGCAAGAGAGGGAGAGGGGATTCGAGGAGGGGATGATGGTGTGAGGGATAGGGGGATTAAGGTGAAGCAAGGGGGAGTGAGGGGGACCAAGGTGGGAGATGAAAGAGGGGGCGGGCGTTCAGAGAGGGGACAACGGGGAGAGGAAGAGCGGGAGTGTGACGGGGACCGAAGCGGGAAATGAGAAAGACAAACGAGAGAGAGAGAGAGCATAGAATTAGATTTTTCTTATAAGAGAGAGAGAGATGGAGAGAGAAATAAATCAAAGGAGGAGGGAGAAAAGGGGAGCAAAATGTAATAAATACCCGGGTGGAGCTGCGCGGGTCAGCTAGTATATATCGATGATCACCAAGAGTCATTTACCTTTGTGGAGTATTAATGCACTGTTTATTTTTTTTTGTTTACTTAGCCCAAATTAATTGTAGTCATAAGATATAAAATGCATTAATTTAAATAATAGTAATAGAATATTGTATATAAAATAACGTAACAATTAATTAATAATTGTATTATTTTTAGTTAGTAAGTAGGTATACCAACCATGATTCATTAGCCACAAATGCAAAGAAATTTGTCCATAAATTTCCTTTCCTAAGCTCTTTAAAAGCCTAATAGGCCCTAAATATCTATTCAAGACACGTTGAAAAAGACATGTTCACTGAGAGTAGGCTCAGCCTTATTTAGAGCCGTCGTCAAACTTATAACATTCCAACTAGCGGCAGACAGTTCGCGAGCTCGTTATATTGGCTATTAGACTTTCTACCTTTCTATCGTCCTTTTCACACATACTGCTGTTTGAAATGAAAATTCACCAACTGTTATCAGTTATTTGCCTTAAACGAAACAAAACCTTCTATTAACGTAAAAGCGTAAAAATGTTATGAATCGTAATCATTTCTAAGGACTCGCAATATACAAATTGAAAGTAAACCTAAAAGGATTCGCACATTTATTTAGGTGTTTGTTCTAAGAAAACCAACTTAAATGTAAATTCCTTACTATCGGGTGAACAGCTAAAGAGTTCATTCTCCCAACTCCCTATCATAGAGGGTTCATAGCGAAAATCTCATTATCAGGTAATCGACGGCTCTGAAATCAGGTCGTTCAACTGCAGTTTCCCGCACACCACGCACTGCCTGGCAACCGGCGAAATCATGATTTCGACGATGGGAGATAAAGACGAAAACGCAAAAGGGGATTTTGTGCTCATCGATTCAAAGACTTTGAAAGTGACAGGTGAATTGTAAACGTTTCTTTACTCAGCTGTGTAGGAGGGGAAGCCTCTATCGAAATACTGAATCTATCTTTTTTAGGAACGTGGACGAAGGGTAAACCGGCCAAATTCGGGTACGACTTTTGGTATCAACCATATCATGATGTCATGTTCGCATCGGAATGGGGCTCACCTAAATATTTTAAGACGTGAGTATAAATATACCTTATAAATAAATAACTTTTTATTTCAGGCAGGCAGTGGCCCATATAAAAACAAAAAGACCTAGTATGATTTATCCATCCATTCATCAAAAGAAAAATACCATTATATACTTCTATTTACACACCCTGGATTGTCAACCCAAGAGATGTTGCTGGATTACAAATCATTCCATCGCGACATACCTTAATAACCCGATAGCAAAGAGATTAAATGTTTATATGGATTACACTGACTTTTGCCAGTATCTAAAAATCTTTTAGAGATATTCATAACGAATCCATAACTTCGTTTTATGAAGATTATACTCGTATCTACAAAAATAATGTGATATTATAATGCCTACAGCTTTGTGTAGCAATTTCATAACGTCTCTTCATTACACATCTTATACCAAGAAATTCCCTATAAGCATTTTAATATCCTCCCTTTTAATAAGTTTCATCTTTTTTCCTATTAACTTTTGCAATATAAAGTGAAGCAGCTTATGAAATACAGTCTACTCTTGTTGATAGCGGGTACTAGAAAAGAAACATCAGATTTTAAAATTTTATTTCACTAGTTCATGCTTATCGTCTGTAAATTAATTAGAATAGGTACATAGATAATCATTGAGATATGTAATCGCTTTACATAATGTTTAGTCTAAAATAAAACATACACACATAGGCATTCACAATTATTTATAAAGTTTACAGAAAAATAACAAATTTTATATTTGCAGTGGTTTCCACCCAGACGACATTTCGAACAAGGATAGATATGGGACTTCATTGAATATTTATAAATGGTCAACATGCGAGCTGGAGCAAGTTATAGATTTGGGCCCAGAAGGTTGCGCTCCCCTTGAGATCAGATTTCTCCATGATCCCAAAGCCTCGCAGGGATTTGTCGGATGCGGGGTTAACGCCAACATTTACAGGTAGGAGATTTGTAGGGATTTTAGTTATAGTTACATTATCGGGAAGGAAGTTTTGTTGGGTTTGAATAATTCTGTTGATTTTGCTAACGAATCTTTTTCCCTTTTTCAAAAATATGCTTAAGAACGTAAACATAAAACATCCTTCAACGAATACATAAAGATTTTATTACAATGTAAAATGGTTCCAAGATCATTAACGTTTCATATCTAGTTGGTAATAGTACTTAAGAAACTATCAACTTCAAGTGATTTTACTCCATCTGTGTATAACTATATAGCACATAACGTAGTGCACTCTATAACGTATTTATTTCCTAAATACTTAGCGAAGACATTGGTGGGTTCCACTGTATAAAAGTTAAATCCTTATCTACTATTGTTAATTTTATTCAGGTTCTATAAAGATTCCGACGGTACGTGGAAAGTCCATAAAGTCATTGACATACCAGCAAAAACCGTTTCCAAAGACGGCGTGCAGAGTCAACTGAATGGTAACTTTTTCCTTTCTTTTATTTGCTTATTTAAGCCAACGTAAACTTTTTGTTCAGTGGAAAATTTTCTAGGAATTATGGCATGATGGATCTCAAAAATGATTATGCGTAATATGGGATTTCAATTCATCTTTATATCGGATAATTACAAATATTTCATGTTATTTTTTTCATATAATGTATTGTTTTACCGCATTCTACACATGACATATAATATCTGTTCCACAAGTCTGAGCCGGCAACCAAAATAGGATCCTATAATCAACAGCACAGTAACTTATCATAGAAGAAGAACGACATCAGCAAGAAATGTTTGTAATTAAAGAAATATCTGTTCCTATCTGTTCATATTTGGATTAAATTTAGATTCTGTTCGCGAAAATAAAACATTAAATTTTAAGTAATGTTTTGTTTCAGGTTTACTTAGCGACATAATTATATCACTGGACGACAAATACTTATACATGTCCTGCTGGTTGCACGGTGACGTCAGGCAATATGACATTTCGAACCCCGAACATCCTAAGCTCACCGGTCAAATTCATCTCGGTGGACAGATAATATCGGAAAACCTTCATGTAGTTGAAGACAAAGAGTTGAAGGCAATTTTCCATTTCCAATATGAAATTAACGCTTCATGACTTCACACAGTTACGTTTCAGCCGCGTCATTCTTTTCATTTTGAGTTTTCGCTCTGCGATGTTTGCTAAATTACTTTTCAACGTTTCTACCATTCGCACAATATTTCACTTTCGTTGACGGTTTTCATTAATATCTGTTTATCACCCATTGTAATAAACATAATGTTATTTGCTTATTTAGTTGGACATTTTTTAATAGCATATTATTCAGTAGCTATGGAACATATTCTCATAGTTTTGTTTAGTATATTGTATAAAAGTATACAAAACTTTTCTCTCAGGAACCGCCAAAACCCGTAACATTAAAGGGTAAAAGGCTTCAGGGTGCTCCTCAAATGTTGCAACTGTCTCTTGATGGAAAACGCCTGTACGTATCATCGTCTATGTTCTCCCCTTGGGATAAGCAGTTCTACAACAAAATGGTTCAAGAGGTGAGAATATCATGTTAAGTTATAGCCCAAAGCTTTTGTGCGAAACTTGTTCTTCTAGGAAATTCCGTACTTAGTTTTATGCTGAGATTTAGTTAAAAAGAATTCGTAATAGGTTGCGAAAAAATTCAAGCTACCTACTTCTTATACGGACTAGCAGACGATAGATATTTCTAAATGATACGATGGATTCAAAGAAACTTTTTAAGTAAGTTAAAATTTTACGAAATTTTATTGGTTGTCAATTACGCACGTATGTTTGTTGAACTTCAAAGATGAGCCACTGTGGCCAAATTGGCTATCGGAAATTAATTCTAAAAGTTGATCTTTGAGATATTTATATTCTTACATTCGCAAACATTGAAATCTTGATTAATTATAACTCTTAAGAAAGACTCTATGAGCTACATAGTTCTCACTAAGGAACCCAAACTTCATGCATGTACGACACGCACATGACTTATTTTTATTTTCGTACAAATATTGCTGTGGAACCAATAACGTACAATAAATTTATACTCGTATTATATCTCTTATTTTCGGTTTAAAGGAAAACATTTTGTTACGAAATATAACGTGAATAGATATGAGCCCATCAAACGGAGTCGTTTACATACTTAGCAGATTTATCTATGTACATAATATATTGTGTTCAAAATAATATATTAAAGAGATTTAATGGATTAAGGCCCTTTGTAGCTTCATGTTTATGCCTACTACTATTATGATTATTAAGAGCTTGATTAAATCTTAGGAGAGCTGTGAGAGTCATTTACAATCTGGCTCCTACTGATTCACTAAGAAAAAAATTCAAAGAAATGCATATTTAGAATATGTTGTTGTTTCACAATTCATATTTGAACATTTAGTTTATGCTAAAAAGAATATATTTAAAAAAGTATAGTGATATTCATAATACTAATACCCGGAACAAACATAATCTTGTTGTACATGCCACGCGTCTCCACAGAACAGGCAAATCGTTTATGAGCCAAAGTATACGCTTCTATAACAAACTGCCACAGGATAACCGAGATCTTCCAATGAATAAATTTAAACATTTAATAAAAAGCCGACTGTCAAAAAAACCTTATTAAAAATTCTCAGATTACCTGGAGGTAGCGTGGGCTTAGACAAAAAGACAAGCCCACTGAGTTTCTTGCCGAATCTTCTCGATTCTTACGATCTGGTAATAGTTTGTAAAAAATGATTTTTGTGTAAGTCATGGGGCCTGTGCATAATAAAGATATTTTGACTTTGACTTTGTTAAAAAAAGTGAAAATGTCAACATTATGTACAATAGTCTTGTAGGTCCTTAATTATTGTGAATAAATAATATAATTATGTATCCCCTTCATTCCAATTCATCGTATAGTTGATACAGCACTATTATATAATTTTTAAGTTACCTACTTATTATTATTTTCAAACTACTAATGAAATTAAACAATAATTATGAATTCCCTAATCATTCTATTTTCAAACACAATTCCAAAACAAAAGTTAGAACTAGTTTACCTTCGCCTAAATGAAAACAAATTAGAAAAAGAAATCTGCATTTAAAAAATGGAATACATTTTGTATGAACAGGGCGGGTGGATAGCGAAGTTTGACGTGGACACAGAGAATGGTGGCATGAAGTTGGATCCGGACTTCCTGGTCGACTTCGGGAGTGAACCGGACGGGCCCGCGCTGCCGCATGAAATGAGGTGCCTCAACTTTTGAAGTTAAACTCGTATACAATTGGTGTTTGACGACAAAATATTGGAGAAAACGTTTACGAGATAGCTGTTATTTTACAAAGTAGGAATGTCATTTTTTATTAATAAAAGGTGGGGTAACAATAATACCAAGTGTATCAAGATTATTGTATTCCCTTGGCTAGGGCCACACCAACCAAACCAAAATAGGTTGGACGCGTCATGAAGTTATATCAAATTTTGTATAATGTAATATAACCCGCAACCGCTGATTATTAAGCTAACAGCTGATAATGTATGCAAACAGATTCATTCTATTAGACTATACAACCCACTTAAATTACCTACTTACACTTTATTACTTTATACAATATTGATCTATGCCCGAAGAATAACATATTTTTGAAAAGGTACTTACTATAAATTAAAATTTCTGTGTGATCCAATATATATTCCAAAGTTATTTGCTCTACAGCTCGAAAACTAACTGAAATTTCACTTACAGATACCCCGGTGGAGATTGCACTTCCGACATTTGGTTGGCTGAGAATTAATTTTGTTGAAGACGCAGATGTGCCAACAATTTTATGATGATAATATCAATAGTTATAACTAAAACATTTTAATAATTCCATAAATTAATTAAGCTGGATTATGTAATAAACTATTAGCTGGCATCTGAATTGAGAGCCTTCAATATAAAAATCTGCTCATGTATAGTATTTTGTATAAAAACAAATGTATGCTTATATTATACCTAACAATTGTATGCTTTGCTATAATTTGTGTTTTATTTGTTCTTGTGTTTTAATCCAAACAGCCGTACAATTTGAACTCGCGACCTCCAGTTTGTTAAGCAAGTAGTTTCCCGCTGCGCCACGAAAGCTAGCTCAAAAGCAAAAAGTATGCCTCAAGGCATAATAAATCATTATACTTTTTAGCAAACCCTAATGATATACTAATACTAACAGCCATCACCGAAATTTTTCAGACACATAGCATTTAATTGTGCAAATTTGCGCACGTGGGACGTATTCTGCAGCTCGTATTAGCAACTTTTTAATGTAATTATACGCAGCACGATGTTTGTTCAGTCTCCATATTACATTAAAATTTTGGAGTTAAATTCAAACATTTGCTCGGTAACTTTTGGGTATTGTAAACATCCATAATAGTAGGTGTTCAAAATTAAATTTGATAGAATAGGGTTTTTGTGGTTTAATATTAAAGAACTTAATGCATGTTTTGTAGCAATAGAAAGTACTTTAAACAGCCTTAATAATTATAAAATATTTTAACTAGCCTAACTAGCTCTCGAATGACGTGTGAAGTCCGCCAACCCGCACTTGGCCAGCGTGGTGGACTATGGCCTAAGCCCCCTCATCTTGAGGGGAGGCCCGTGCCCAGCAGTGGGATATAAACAAGGGCTGGTATTATTATTATTAAGTATATATATTTTTACTTTACTTTTTGGGTAAGAAAAACATCGTGAGAGGTGGCTCAGGCATGCCCCAGAAATTATTCGAAATATGTGTCTAATTCACCAATCCAAATTTAGCCCAAGTGGTGGATTAGCCCTCAAATCTCTCTTGTTGAGTAGAAGAGGTGAGCTTTACCCAGCAGTTGGATGTTAGGGTTTAATATTTTTCAGAGTGCCTATACAGGGTGTGGTTTTGCATTTTTGCCATATTTGTAGACCTAACAGTTAAGGATTATGTTAATTGATTAAAAATAGATTAATAATTCAGTGGCTAATAACTAAAAGATAATTAATGATTCATGATTAACGTTCAACCAGAAGAAGAGCTCTTGAGTGCTCAGAATAGGTCCCAAGGTTTGTAATTCCGCGCGTACTCTTGTTTACCTACTTTGCGCAAAGAGCGGTGCCAGATGGGGGTTATTTTATAGTGACGGTTGCACACGGGATTTCTTTTGGTACCAAACAAAAAAAATATTTCATAATTTTAAGTCTATCATTTAATGATTGATTTATGTTCTTTGAAAGGTTTAATATCAACCTCCGTAAGTATGGCAAGAATGCAGAACCACATCCAGTATACCTCACAAATTCCATATACTTATTACAAAATATATCTTATAAATAACAATGATAAAATATATGAGAGACCCAAAATATTTCGCATCGAGTTTCAGAGAGATAAAGCACGATGCGTATTTTATGGATCCGTAAAAAATACGTATGGAACAAAGTCGCTATTGTTTTCCTAAACGTGATACAAAAAATTACAAATACATTCTTTATCATATTTTATATGTATATAAAAGTAAAAAAAAATATGAGAAAAATTAGCTAATATTAGGTCCATAGGCTGCGGTGACTGCTTACCCTCAGGCGAGCCGCATGCTTGTTTGCCACCTTGGTGTTATAAAAATAAGGTCGAAAATATATACTATACATACTACTATATTGACTGTGTAGATACTGCAATAGAATTTGATGGGTCCTTTATGTAAGAGACCGTTCAGGTAAGCACATCAGATATGCTTCAAAGCAGCATACCTATACAAACATTGTTGTACTCTAGTATTAAGGGCACTGGAGTTTAATTCTGGAGTAATTCTTAAGAATTACTGGGCACAATAGACTTATCTAACTAATATCCTAGATATGCATCATTATAAACGTCCGTGGCTGTTACCATTATGTCCGTTTTCGTCTGATGAAACCAATCATCTTGCTCTTCTGATGAGACGGAATTACCTATGAGAAATTTAGTGAAGACTTAATCACAAAATACTGAGAGTACAGAAGGCAAGCTTCATACAACGGGCGCTTGAGCAACGCACATATAGACAGCGCTTACATACGATATCTCGGTTTAGTGCGAGCGCGAATGCCGTCCGATTCAAACACTCGTATTCCGTTCTTCCTGTTTTATTCTCGACAATCAATCAAAAAACTAGATAGGAGTGCCACTATCACGACAGTTTTTTCGCATAAGCCAGAGTTGATAACCCCAGGGCGACCGCCGAGCGTAGGTATGGAAAGCGAGGTACATACGTGAGCTTGCCTTCTGTACTCTCAGTATTTTGTGACTAAATTGTAATGGGACGGCTACGACAAAACAAGGAAACAAATAAGTTGAGATCTCTCTCGATGTCCATTACTGTTTTTGTTAATTACATTTTCGAAGCTTAAAAATACAATTACGAAATGTTTACAAGCCTTTGTAGAAGCAAACTCTAATCTTAACGCGCCAATCGATAGAAATGAACCAAAATAGAGGTTGCTTTCACGATAATGAAGTAGGCTTAAGAGGGTCAGAAAACGTCCGAGCATTAAACTTAGCGAGCTCACCCTAGGTTTGAAATGAGATAAAAATTTAAGTATGCATTGCATTTGCTGTGAACACTTAGGTGATTGGGTTTTTCAGAACAACATAATCTTGAGCTAAAATATGTTTTTTTTAGAAATAATATGCAGTGTAAATTGTATGTTATTTTCAAATAGGCTTACGCTAGCACTTTTGAACGGTCATTTTTTTAAAAGCTACCACCGTATCACAACGCGGCCTCAACTGAGAAGATCCGGCAAGAAACTCAGCGGGCTTGTCATTTCTTCACATTTTTTTTTCAAAGTTTGTCTAGTTAAAATTAGATCAGCACCAGCGACAGTGTGTCCTGCCGTTCAAAAGATCAAATAAAATAAAAATTAACGTGGATTTTGTGAAAAAGACTTTTCATGCTATCTTTGTTGAAAGAAGTAGGTAATTAACTAAAACTAAATAGCACCACATCCAAACTTTACTTACATTCTAAGCTAAGATGTGGATGCGTATATTGCAACATATACATAAACTTAGTATCGTTATTCCATTGGACACCTTTAATGAGAAAAAAATATTATATTTTTAATAAAGTTCAAAGCCTTTGAGTATTAAACCAAAAGGAGACGACACGCGCACTATTCGCTATGAGAAAAAGTCTGTCACTTTCTGCGCGGGGGACGAGGTAACTCACACAAATACTATCTACTACTAATGCATTCTTCGCCACGTCGCTACGCAGGCACACGACAATATTATCAAACACTAACATAATCTATACGCACACAAGTAAATTCACACACAGTGACAACACTGTCTGTACACGAGATGACGTCAATTTTAAGTAAACGAGGATAGTGCATGACACTATCGATATTTTATTGTCGATGAGTTCCGATAATATTTTTGGTGAAAGTTAAATAGGTATAAGGTATTTTTAAATTTAGGATCATAGGAAAAGAACCTTGGGTTGTCGTCAAAATCCGATTAATTAGGATAAGTCAGTATGGTTAAGTCTGATACTTCAAGAAATACCTAAGCTGCATTCTTACTCTTATATTATGAAAAGTCTGCCTATATACAACTTTGTGCAATAAAAAGAAATAAATATCTTTACTCATTCCTATCATAAAATTTTAACGGCCAAAAAGGGAAAAACATTTTGCTAAATATGTTGTATTTTTGACATAAGCTAGCGTTGGGTAATCAATGTCAAGTAAGGCCAATACATAGATAGCCGTCGTCTGGATTTTCTTGAACATTTGAACTGAGCTTCCCTGTGCTTCGGTCTCGGTTGTTGTAGACAGTAGTCGTTACCTTCGGAGTCGCTGGACGTTCGGGGCGTGGGCCCTAGGACATCCATTAAGTACGGCGGTGACTCCGAGGAGGACGGCGCACTATGGACGGAAAAACAAGGTTCCATTTCATAGGATTTTTTAAAAATAAAATATTTTATTTGATAGTTTCAAGTACACAGTTTTGTCGAGTACATTAAAACATTGAATAAATTAGTAGTTACTGGTTTTTTTTTTAAATATTTTTACGGCTGAAATGCCAGTTCACTATATAACGTTGTCCGGGAGGGTATTCCACAGCTTGGCCGTGCGCATGAGGAAAGAAGAAGCGAAACGCTTAGTTCGGCAAGTTGGAGTGTCAACGTTAAAGCGGTGGAGACCCTGCCGCCGCCTGGCAGTCCGGTAAAAGAAAGGGGATGGTCATGAGTGCCGCCAGAGTTACTTTCAGGGGGGTGCATCTGCATCTACACATTTTACTATTAACTTAAACTATAGAATTATACATGTATATGAAGTAAATAAATGTAATGTCAAATTCAAAACACGCGGATATTTGATTGAGTATGTTTCGCTAATCAAAAGCGTACTTATGTATTTTTTCTATGTATATTCTTCCGTGACAGGGGGGTGCAAGTGCACCCCCTTGCACCCTGCTGCCAGCGCCCATGGGGATGGTGGTACAAGGTCAAAAAGTGCTTGAGCGCATTCACCGTAGAACAATCTGTAAAAAACCGATAAGCATGCAACTAGGTGACGATGATCCAATTGTTGCAGTTTTTCATTTGTTAGGTCATTATCGTCAATTATCCTGCGAGCGCGTCTGTCTAGCGAATCCAAAGAGTCAAGTTGATATTTGGCAGAGCCATCCCACAGGTGAGAACAGTACTCCATGCAGGGTCGAACCTGAGCTTTGTAAAGATTCAACAGCTGTTCCTTTGTGAAGCCTCACCTTATTCAAGATACCAAGTTTTTTAGCAGAGATTTTGGCTTTTGACTCAATGGATCGTCCGAAATTAAGGTCGGAGGATAAATTGAGACCTAACAAATCTAGAGGATTGGATGTCGGTATAGATACACCACAAAAAGCAGGAGTATAGATGTATTTCATGTATTGTATGTATAGATGTATTGTATGATCATTTTATAAAATATATAAAAAGATTGAACCGACTTCAATAACACTAAAATGCATCAAATAATTTTAATATTATTGAAATTGATGTTAGCGTACCTACGGAGTATACATATTTGAATTTTTTTACATCATTCATGTTTCTTCAGGAACAATTTATCAGGACGTAATGAAATTTGCATGGAATCATTATAGTAGTTAACTTTCTCGAATAAAGAAATAATCATCGAAATAGGTTCATATTTGAAGTTAGGCTCAATTCACACCAAGATGGCAGCGGCCGACAGCGAACTTTCAGTGTGAAAGAAAGACATTTGCCAGAGTTATGACCATTTTTTCCTTAAAAACGACGAGTCTCATCCTTAAGGCGTTATTCCTATTTTCTGACGCGACATTCTTGTTTTTTTTTAGGAACTACCTACTTATTCGTAAATCGCAATCGTTTATGATGGGACCCGATCAGGGGATCGGCCTATCCGTACAAAAAATAATTTTTCATATCGGTCTATAATTGCCAGAGTTATGCGCGAACATACGTAAATGTAAATATATATATAGTCGAATTGAAAACCTCCTCCTTTTTTGAAGTCGGCTAAAAAGTGGCACGGCATGCGGTACACTACACAAACTCTTTTGGATATCTGATTAATAAATAGTCAGAATAACATACTGATAGTCGATATCGATATTTGATTATGAGCTGTCCCAGCGCTATCTTTGCTGCGGTGTGGCCAATGTATTTAAAAATAAATAAAAGTATTCGGAATAAAAGTGACGACCGTAAATATCTTATAATAATTAAGTACACCCAAACATAAACATACAGTTTCATAGAATCGATCATTTTTAAAGTGTTTAGTAAAAAAAAATGTAGAAAATTCAAGTAAAGATACTGAATTTCAAACAGTAATCTTTAATTAATTAATTATGCATCTACAGAAATAAATGGTATTAACAATAATTTACGTGAAATAGAAGTCTTAAACTAATGTCAATACATTCAACTTTTAAAATTACGCTTGTTACGCTTTTGTACGATTTAGTGGCAACACTTATTGACTAATAATAATTTTTAGTTTTTTGCAAATTTAGTGCATTATTTGACAATTTATAAACGAAATAATATTTACAGATGGAAAGTAACGTTATCCTTGGGTACATTAGATAAGTCTTATATTTTTTTACACGAAAACGCGCTGGCATTCGGCATTTTTAGCTTACGTCGTTCCGCGCGCACCGGGATTTGTTGAATGGCGTGGAACGCGGGTCAACTAGTTTTATATAACGGGTATGACCGGTGGTCTCGTACTTTGACAGAGGGGAACGCCTGACAGTGGCCTCTCCGGTTGGTTTAATACTCAAAGTTCAAAGCAGATGATTTATAAGGTATTTAATGTATTTTTATGGAAAACAGAAATGAATGAAATGAATTCAGTTCTTTACATTGCAACAAGAAAATAATATACTCAAACCGGAAGTCTAACCCTTTGCAGTTGCATTGTTAGATCATAGGTATATATTAAAATTATAAAATATATTCGAGGCCAAACCCTAAGTTCGGCAAGGGATTCATTTAAGATCTGAAATTATTTTAAAATATTTATATTTAAACAGAACAGATTTAAAATCATTACCACAGATTTCAAAACTTTCTAACAGTTTACTGATAGAAATGGACTATATACTTACGTTATTTAACACCAGTGTGTCATACCGACCATAAGATTCCCAGTCTGAAATTTCCGGTACTAGTAACAACAATATCATAATGTAAAAATATATTATATTATAATTTGTATATAAATACAATGTATATAAATCTACCTTCTACGGTAGAGAATAACCTTCTACCGTGTATTCTCGGTAGATAATAATATCCAAGATGAGAATAGAGGTTAAATAACCTATCAATCTTATCATAGAAAATATTTTTGAAAGTTTTGTGGCATAATCACATATTGTTTTAAATTACAGTGTAAACACACACACATACTCTCGTACGTTTGGCCTTAACGGTACTAGAATTTTATTAGAATTTTGTAATTAAATTTATTGTAACAGTTTTATTATTGCAATAGATAAAATAAGATACATCGAACTCATAATGGCATAGTTTTTTGCCGGTGGTAATAAACACCGTGCAATTCGGTTGTTGTAGAAAAATTATCATTTAACTCAGACTATACAGGTTCGGCCATATTCCTATGATGATGATTATCTTGATTATCTTGACATATATGCATAGCGATAACAATTTAAGTATATAAAATCAAAAATCAAAAAAATAAATAAAATTATTAGAATTAAATAAAAAAAATATAAAAATACAAATTTATAATATACACTTACAAAAAAATAAGTGTAAAGGTAAATTTAATTGAGGGAGGCTTGCCAGGCTGGCATGAGAAGTGTACCCGTAGCGTTTCTCATGATAAATATTCCTCGAACGATTATTCTGATTGGAAACATCATTTTGGTCTTTAAATTTATGTTACAGAAAACTTAAGCCGCCCATAGCACCTTTAGTTTAATTACACCAAATTCAACTTGTTTGCCCATCAAAAACAAAGCAGGTATGCATATGCAGCATACATCCACTAACATATAATCCAGGGTAAGTTAATTTATTTTCACATCTTCACCATTAATGTCAATATCACGTCGAGGTAATCAATGACTATATTACGAGAAATCATAGTTCTTTTCCCAAATTTATAATATTGGCCATGGGCCACTTCTACACCAAACTAACCTGTAGACAACATGCATTCATTTGCTTTTCATAGTGTTCCGTCAAAACTATCGTATGTACACAATATGATATCGCCCTCTACATAAAATACAGATTTGTGACATGACGAAGACAGTGATATTGGATCATTATTTCTATTATGAAAATTTTATCGTATATTCTGCTCCCAGAATTAGAGCTACATAGAGTTCATGAGTATAAACTAAAACCTGCTTGTTTCGGACACAAGTATACATATATGCACCAATACTCGTGACCTGCAAACGATATTTAATCACGTTAGCTACGTGATCCCGAACGGGGTCCCAAATTTCGAATTAAATAAGTTTAGACAAGTTGTCTGACAAGTTTAAATACTTATATACGGATAACTAATAAATATATGTAAATACCTAATATCCTAAGCACGCAAGAAGAAGTTGAGATTGTTATAACGAAAGTGTTAGAACATCGGCCTTTTGATATTTTAGCTCTATTTTAGTTCTTCTCTAACAAGCGAAATATAAATTTTGTCTTTAACGACTATATCTTTGTAATAAAATATATATAAGGACAACTAACATGCTAAAGGTAACTAACGTGGATCACCCACAGCTTAACCAATCAGTCAGTAAATTAAACAAGGGATTTCTAAAAAACATAGATTAGATTGTTTCTAAAATCGCCTTGCGTGCATAACAAAAGTCACCTCACCCGCACGATTTGCGGGTCTTAACAGGTACCTACTCCTAATGTCGTAATTAGAAAAACCGTCAGCTGAACTAACTCATCCGTGGTTTTTGACCATTCTTCTTCTTTTTATTATTTACCATTCCTATGTTGTGACTGAATGACTAAAGTACTAAGAACACTAATGATATACATATAATTATTACCTATTATAACGCCGTTTAAAAATCTATGGGAGTTTATGGTTATCAGTATAACTAATATTTTGCTTAGAAATAAAAAACGATCTATACTATCGAAACAAAACCTTACTCTCTAAACATCTACTTGTTAAATTATATCTGAAGTATAAATCAATGAAATATAATAGATGATCAAACGAACTTCTTGAAGTGAAGTTCTATCATTATTATATGAGTTGATTTATACGAAGATATAAAGACCCGCCCACCCATGATTAAATCACATAACACATGTTCAGTTAATTTAACCCTAAAATAAGGTTTTGTTGATCCATAGGCATAAACATAATCTCTAAAGAATGAGCTGTCTGGACCGTCCGTGACGTAATTGGTGGTAAAAAAACACAGTTTTACGTCTCTAAACGTGCGTAACTCGCTAGTAGATTGGAAGTACTACTTGTTAAATTATATCTTCGTATAAATCAACTCATATAATAATGATAGAACTTCACTTCAAGAAGTTCGTTTGATCATCTATTATTTAAATTTAATTGATATCAAATAATGTATAATCATCAGCCAAAATTTATCCTCAAGAAAATCCTTTGTACAATAATAACATTTCTGTAGTAAAAAATTATAATAAATAATTTATCTTTAAATCTCTTAAAATCTAAGTGTTTGAATTCATCAGGCAATTTATTATAAATTCTTATTGACATGCAGTACACATTATTAGAAAAGAGGGCTATTCTCTGCTTAGGTATATTCGACGTATGTACTCTTCTTCTATTTGGCCTGGTGACTACGTCATTATACCTTTTGAACATTTTTTTATTTTTGTATACAAACAAACAAATTTCAAATATATATAATGATGGATGGATATATATATATATAATTATGTGCATAATAGTTATTATTTATATATTTTTTTACTTTAAATACGGTCTACTCTCAAAATTCATAAAATATATGTATAGCTATGAAAAGTTAAGGATCGAGGGTTGTTCGTAAAAAACATTACAATCTTAATTTTATTGTTTCTCAGTTGGCAACACTGTGCCTGCCATCTTTTTTTCTGTATTCGCTCCCATTTTGTGTGCACCGCAGCATTCCAATAAAAAATTATATTTCTAAAAGGTATTTGATTGATATTCCCAATCAAATATTTGGTGCCGAAACAAAATAATTCTGAACATGTCTACAAAAGACGATGACGCAAGGCGTTTACGGGCCAAGATCGGCCAATTTAAAGGTCAAGTAACACGTGCTGTAAAGTACGCCACTGAACAGGCCGGCCAGGTTTTAGTAGACTATGAGGGGACCCAGATCCGAATAGAAGAACTGCAAAAATCATTGTCAGTCTACAAGGAGCACAGCGTGGAATTACACTTGCTACAAAATGATTCTGACGACTTCGAAGATGACGACGTGGAGGAGAGGTGCCTAAGTGTGATTGCGGAACTGCGCGGCATTGCCCGTGCCTGTGCCGCCGAGACATCCGATGACAAGTCCACTGCCGAGGAAAGCGACAAGAAACCACCTGGTCTTATGCATAACCGTCTCCCACAGCTGGACATTGCGTGTTTTGACGGCAAGGATATAACCCAGTACACAAGTTTTATGGATATATTTAAGGCTGTAATTGATAATGATAGTAGTTTATCTCCTGTTCAAAAATTGTATTATCTTAAGAAGTATACAACGGGTGATGCCTTGTCATTGATAAGTTCTTTACCACTAACACATCAGTCGTACACCAATGCTGTAGAATTGTTAGATAAAAGGTATGACAATAAGTCCTTACTTATCACACATCATGTCAATGTATTGCTAGACTACCAGCCAATCCACAAAGGTACTGCGTCTGAGCTTAGGCATTTAGTCAGTGTGGTGAGACAACATATTGGTGCACTAGAAAATTTGGGACAGCAAATAGAATTTTGGGATATGATTATTATTCCCATAATTTTAAGGAAGTTAGATGTTTATTCCCGCAGAGCATATATCAGTGATAGAGATGTTGGTAAGCTCCCTGTTTTAGAAGACTTCCTCAACTTTATAGAGAAGAGAGCAACAAGCTTTGAGGAGTCCCAAGTATCCACAGGTAAGTCTTTTGATAATAATTCTTATAAATATGCTAAATCTGCCAATCTAGGGAGTGTAAATAATGTAAAAACATCTGCATGCAGATATTGTCTGTCATCAGATCATAAAATATTTTCATGCATAAAATTTCAGGCATTAAGTGCTATTGATAGAATTAAATTTGCCAAGGACAATGCTTTGTGCAATATTTGTTTGAATAAGCACAGCAAAAAATGTAACTTTCATTTTAAATGCACTGTATGTAAAAGCAAAGAACATAATTCACTTTTGCATACCGAAGGAGATAATTTTGTTAACAATTTGGCACAATGTGCCAACAATTTACATGTGCAGGACAATTTGGTATTATTGCCTACTATTAAAGTTAAGTTCAGAGCACATAATGGTTCCTATATAACTGCAAAGGGTTTGGTTGACTCGGGCAGTCAAGTTTCATTTGTTAGCAGTAAGTTAATAAATCAATTAAAGGTACCAACTTTTAATTATAATGTTAATGTTACTGCTCTTGGTCAAAAACAAAAACCTGTTGCCAAGGCTGTCAATTTATCCATGCATTCATTACATGATAATTACTCTTGTAATGCATTGTTTTCTGTGGTGGACAATGTAACCAATTACCTTCCACAGACAAAGTTTAACATTACTGACATTATGTCAAGTATTCCAGATAATATAAAGTTATCCGACAATGATTTTAACACCCCTAGTGAAATTTCATTTTTGGTTTCAGCTGATATATTCTTTAAAATATTGCTACCAGACAAAATTACCTTACCTAAAGGGGATTTGTTTTTGTTATCAACAAAATTCGGTTATATAGTATCTGGCAGTGTTAACAATAATAATTATTTTAATAATTCCACATGTGGTACAACTAAAGTTGCGTTACATACTGCATTAATTAATGATAATGTCGATACCCTCTTGCAAAAGTTTTGGGAGGAACAAGATTTTCCTGAAATCAAACGTGAGGGGACAGTATGTCAACAAGACGCGTGTGAAACAGAATTTAAAAATTCAGTTAAATTAGTTAACAATAGATTTCAAGTTAAACTACCTCTTAAGGTACCACTTGAGGAAGTTTATATTGGTGATTCCTTTTCAATAGCTTTTCAAAGATTAAACTCACTATGTAAAAGATTTTTAAAAGATACCAAACTTAAAGAATGTTATACACAATTTATTAATGAGTTTTTGCAGTTAGGTCATGCCAAGATAATAGACTTATTTACTTTAGATAAACCTCTTGAATATTGTTGCTTCTTGCCACATCATCCTGTATGGAAACCAGACAGTGTAAGCACAAAAATGAGAAGTGTATTCGATGGAAGTGCGAAAACCAACATTAATAAATGTTTGAATGATTTTTTGTATGCCGGACCTGTTGTCCAGCGACAATTATTTGAGATTTTGATTCTGTTCCGCACATACAAATACATTGCTATGACTGACATCAAACAGATGTATCGTCAAATAGTCTTAGATCCTTCCCAAACTCACCTGCAGTTGATTCTCTGGAAAGAGCATATAGATGACCCTTTATTATGTTTGCAGTTGTCACGAGTCATCTATGGGGTTACCAGTTCAAGCTTCCTGGCAACAAGGTGCCTGGTCGAGTTGGCGCAAAGGTATGAAGAGCAGTACCCGTCAGCTGCCACAGTCCTTATCAATAACACATATTGTGATGACTGTCTCTTTGGTGGATCTACTATCGATGAGGTAAAACAAACATGTAATCAATTAATACAGCTGACCGGGCTAGGCAGCTTTGAGCTCCATAAGTGGTCGGCCAACCACCCAGAGATACTAGCGGATATTCCAAATAACCAACGACATTTCCAAACATTTGATTTTAATAATGCTTCTCTTACTGTTAAGGCCTTGGGTCTTGTACTAAATGTAAAATCTGACCAATTTGTTGTTTCACCACCTGTTGGTCATTTGCCTTCTCAATGGACAAAGCGCACTGTCCTCAGTTTTATAGGGACCTTCTTTGACCCGTGTGGATTTGCTGGACCAATTCTTACAAAAGCTAAAGAGTTCTTGCAAAAGGTCTGGAAGAAAAAACTAGACTGGGATGCTTGTATACCTGAGGACTTATTGTTATCTTGGAATGCATTTGTTAAGGACTTAATACATATGAGACCTATTTTAGTTCAGCGTGATTTATTATTAAGTGGTGCTGATTATGTTGAATTGATAGGCTATTGTGATGCCTCATTTACAGCCTATGCTGCATGTATTTATATAAGAGCTGTGCATGGGGACAATGTGTATGTAAATCTGATGTGCAGTAAATCAAAAATAGCTCCAATTAAAGAAAATTTAACTATACCTAAATTAGAATTAGCAGCATGTCTTTTGCTGGCCAAGTTATATGCTAAGGTACGTTCTATATTACAACATAATAATTTTAAAAATTGTATACTATTTAGCGACTCACAGGTAGCACTCTGCTGGTTGCAAAACACATCTACCAGGGATATCTATGTAAGAAATAGAGTAAAGTCTATTCAAGATCTTACTGGAGATTGTTTGTGGTGTCATGTCAGTGGTGCTTGCAACCCAGCAGATTGTCTGTCTCGTGGACTCATGCCATCCGAATTAAGCTCCAGCACATTATGGTGGCATGGTCCACGCGATTTGCAGGATCTAACATTTTCTTTGTCCAACATTAGCAATAGCAATGTTCCCATTTCTAATGAGCAAGTACATGAATCATATACTCATTGTACTACAATTGAAGAGATACTTCCTGTGTCAAAAATATCATCTTTGTTAAAACTGCAGCGTGTTGTTTGTTATATGTTGCGTTTCATCAGTAATTGTAAATTAAAAAAAGGTTCGCGTAATGAAAATAAATATTTCAATGTCGCAGAGCATAGAAACTCAATGAATATGATTATAAGGCAAGTGCAAGCTGTACATTTTGCTGAAGAAATTAACTGTTTAAAAAATAATAAATTAATAAAGTCAAATTTAAATAAGTTATGTATATTTTTAGATTCAGATAAATTGTTAAGAGTTGGAGGCAGATTAGAAAATGCTAGCATTCCTTTTTCCCAAATGCATCCGATCATATTACCTAAAAAATGTAATTTAACTACATTAGTAATTCGAAATGAACATCAGTTGTTAATGCATGCGGGTTTGAAATTGACATTGTCAAGTCTGACTCAAAAATATTATATCGTTGGAGCGACTACTATTGTCAAAAGTATTATAAACAAGTGTGTGCCTTGTTTCAAATTCAGAGCTCAAAGAGGAGAACAGTTAATGGCTTCACTGCCACAGGATAGAGTTGTGCAAGATAGGCCATTTAATAAAACTGGAATAGATTACTGCGGGCCATTTAGTATTAAGCAATCTAGTATTAGACGCTCTATAGTTACTAAAGGATATGTTTGTATTTTTGTATGCTTTGTTACGAAATGCGTCCACCTAGAGCTAGTCTCGGATCTGACTACTGATAGTTTCTTAGCTGCATTAAAAAGATTTTCTTCCCGAAGAGGCTTCCCTCGTGTTTTGTACTGTGACAATGCTTCGACATTCAAAGGTGCAAACAACCAGCTTAAAAAATTGTATGAATTATGTAAGTCTGACAGTCATAAAAATACTGTTATTAATCATTGTAGTGAGCAAGGTGTTCAATTTAAGTTTATCCCGAGCTATTCTCCAACATGGGGAGGACTATGGGAGAGTGCTGTCAGGTCATTTAAATATCATTTTAAACGAATAGTTGGCAATTTAGTTTTAACATTTGAACAATTTAATACAATTATTATTCAAGCAGAAGGTACCTTAAATTCTAGACCTATAACACAATTTTCAAGCGATTATTCTGATTTTACCTTTCTCACACCTGGTCATTTTTTAATAAATAAGTCTATGACCGCTCCACCCGAACCAGAAATAACTAGCACTAACTTGAATGTAATGAAATTTTGGAAAAAATGTACCAAAATTCATCAAGACTTCTGGAAGGTTTGGCATAAAAGTTATTTATCACAACTTAATAGTCGTCCCAAATGGTATACGCCAAAACCTGATATCATCGAAGGTGTATTGGTATTGTTAATAGGTGAAAATGTATCTCCATTGCTATGGCCTGTTGCACGAGTCATAAAAGTATTTAGAGGTAGTGATGGACGCATAAGATCCGTAGAAGTTAAGACTAAACATGGGTCTCATACCAGAGCCATAAATAAAATTGCAGTTTTACCTATATATGAATAAGTAGTAATGTTACATAATTTTTAAGTTGTTTTTGTTCTTGTGGCGGAGATTTATGTTCGTAAAAAACATTACAATCTTAATTTTATTGTTTCTCAGTTGGCAACACTGTGCCTGCCATCTTTTTTTCTGTATTCGCTCCCATTTTGTGTGCACCGCAGCATTCCAATAAAAAATTATATTTCTAAAAGGTATTTGATTGATATTCCCAATCAAGGGTTAATAATAAAATATTTATAAAGTAAGGAAAAATATAAGTTTGGAAATAAAATAGGTACCGAAAAGGCGAGCCGGACCGGAACTTATGTCCGTCAGTAAATTCGTTTTATTGTGTTACAGTTGCGAAACTAAAGAAATTGAGTTATGAAATTGCAGAGAGATTTATAGTGACTCCTTATGGCACTCCCAGCTTTATATCTAGCTATAAAAAGTGACCTAGATACGCTCATACATTTAATCCCTTTTCTCGCTCTGTTTTGAATAACTAATTTAAGTTTAATGACCCTGAAGTAACGGAGAATTTAAAGATAAGAAAAGTAAATTAAGTGCAAACCGTTTCTCTGAAAAGCTACAGATTGCTTTATATTTATTTTTAGGGAAAGCACTCAATAAAATTAGACATTGTAAGATTGGTTTGCTTGTTTTAAACATTGTAAATCTAGGGAGTTAATGAATGTATTTTTTGTTAGCGAGAATTATTTTATACTTTTGAATATAGTAATAAGAAAGACTGGCATACAGTCCTAATAAATGAAGATATATCTAAGTACTCTGTGAAATGATGCCACCGAAAGTCATACCAAATGAAGTAAAGCCCACAGTGCAAATAATAATATATAAAATAATATATAGTAAGGACAAATGACTGTCAAGACAGACACCAATAGACAGTTGTGTTGCTATGCTGCTCGTTACATGAGACAATATTTTTAGGGTTCCATACATAAGGTAAAAAAGGAACCCTTATGGTCTGGCTTCGTCTGTCTGTCTGTTAAATATTTCAGGGACCACTGATACTATCGATTTGAAACTTGGTATTGTTTCAGATCTTCTTCGGAGTTGCTGGACGTTCGGGGTGTGGGCCCTTTGAACGTCCATTGAGAACGGCGGCGACTCCATGGAGGACGGCGGCGGGGTTGCGACTCCGTCCCCGTGAGTACCGTGTCAGGTTCCCGGGGGGCTACAATGCGCCCCCCGGCGGCGGGCTCAAAGGCAAGGCACTGAGGGGCCCCTGGTGCAGATCCCACCGGAGAGCCCTGGGGTCCCCCCTCTCATGTGCCGATGCGACAGCCGCGGGGGTTTTAGTGGGTAAGAATCCCACATACCCCGGTCGAGCCCCACAGCTCCCGGGGATCTTTGGAAGATTTCCCCGCCTCACAAAAAAAAAAGTTTCAGATCTTACTTACCCAACCTCATCGCAAATAAAAAATATACATTTTTTCTTTTAATTTTTTTAACCGACTTCATAAAAGGAGGAGGTTCTCAATTCGTCTGTATATATATATTTTTTTTATGTATGTTCGCGCATAACTCTGGCAATTATGAACCGATTTGAAAAAATCTTTCTTCCATCAATTCTTCAATCCATTGATTGGGTCCCATAAAAAAATTATTGCTTAGTAATAAGTAATTCCTGAGAAAACAAGAATGGTGACTGCGCAGGAAAGCTGCAGGAAAGCCTATATAGATGACTTATGTCGCTTTTTAAGGACAAAATTGGTCATAACTCTGGCAAATATTTACCAATTTCAATTCATCATCATCATCATCATCACCAGCCGGAAGACGTCCACTGCTGAACATAGGCCTCCCCCTTAGACCGCCACAATGAACGACAATTTGCTATTTGCATCCACCGGTTGCCTGCGACGCGAACAATGTCGTCGGTCCACCTAGTGGGAGGCCTGCCTACGCTGCGTCTTCCGGTTCGTGGTCGCCACTCGAGAACCTTTCTTCCCCAACGGTTATCGGTTCTTCGAGCGATGTGGCCTGCCCACTGCCACTTCAACTTGCATATTCTACGAGCTATGTCGGTGGCCTTGGTTCTTCGGCGAATCTCCTCATTCCGGATTCTGTCGCGCAAAGAAACTCCGAGCATAGCTCTCTCCATAGCTCGTTGTGTGACTCTGAGCTTCTCCAAAAGGCCAGCTGTTAAAGACCACGTCTCAGTACCATAAGTCATCACTGGCAACACACACTGGTTAAAAACCTTTGTCTTCAGGCACTGCGGAATTTCTGATGAGAAGATGTCACGTAGTTTCCCGAACGCTGCCCATCCGAGTTGGATTCTTCGGGCGACCTCTTTGTCGAAGTTGGACCGACCTAACTGGATTGTTTGTCCTAGGTATACGTAGTGGTCAACAACTTCGATTGTATCGTTCCCAACAACTACCGGTACGGGTGCAACATGGACATTAGACATGATCTTCGTCTTGTCCATGTTCATTTTAAGACCCACCTGTTGGGAAACGCTACTGAGGTCGCTGAGCATTGTATTGAGGTCCTCCAGCGACTCTGCCATAATGACTATATCATCGGCAAAACGAAGGTGAGTGATGTATTCGCCATTGATGTTGATGCCGAATCCGTACCAGTCCAAGAGCTTGAAAACGTCCTCCAATGCGTTAGTGAACAGTTTCGGAGAAATAACGTCTCCCTGTCTCACGCCTCGCTGCAATGGGATTGGTTTCGTGCTCTCGTCCTGTAGTCGGATCGACATGGTGGCGTTTCTGTACAAACACTTCAACACTTCGATGTACCTATAGTCGATATGGCACCGCTGGAGGGACTGCAGTACCGCCCAGGTCTCGATTGAATCGAAGGCTTTTTCGTAGTCCACAAACGCTAGACATAATGGCCGATTATACTCCTCGGTCTTCTGTATAATCTGGCGGAGCGTATGTTTCAATTATTCTTTTTTTATTCGAAAGAAGAAACCACTGTGTTGAATCTGTATGAATTTTATCACCATTATTATAAAATCTTTTTTTTTTTAAAAATGAACCGACTTCAATATCACTGAAAAGTATAAAATAATTTAAATATTATTGAAGTTGGTGCCAAATATACCCAGCAGGTACGCTAACACCAACTTCTATAATATTTAAATTATTTTATACTTTTCAGTGATATTGAAGTCGGTTCATTTTTAAAAAAAAAAAGATTTTATTATAATGGGTGTCGAAATGGGTCATCAAAAAATAAAATAATCTTTGTAAGTAGCACAGTTTTTCAGTAATCCTAAAAAAAACCCTCGACAAACAAACTTAGTTTTGCGGTTTGATTTTTTGCTGTATGAGGTGTTACATGAATAGTAAAATAACTTTAATACGTCCAAAGACGGTACAAAACCCTTGGTGCGCGAGTCCGACTCGCACATGACCGGTATTTTTTTTAAATTAGTATTTTATCGTTTGACCACGTGATTGTAAGGCCCGCGCTTACTCATAAGATGCCTGTTCACTCAAAACTTGAATAAACCTAAGTTATAATTCTGGGAAAACAGCGTCCGGGAGAGAATTACACAGTTTGCAGTACGATGACTCAAAGGTAAGTAGCTACGTGATTTTTTTTCCTGTACTCGTGTAATAAAGAGTAACGAAAGGTTAGTGTTCATAATAATATGTATATTATATAATATACGCAATATAACAGTTCATAATTTTCCGTTGTTGTATTAATTCTGAAAATATTTACGTTTACTTGCGTATTATTACATGAACCCCTCCCATCCGTCTCCCAATATGTTCCCGCGCGCCGCGGCGTAGTGTTACGAGTTTTGTAATTTGATTCCGCTGAAATATTAACTGGTAAAATTCGCGACAAAAGATAAATGGTGTTGGATGTGGGGGACGTCGCTAAACGCGTTTGTATCATTGTAAGCTGTCGCGTTCGCTTAATGATTACATAGAGAACCTGTTGAGCGGAGATCTTAGAGTATAAATTATGGAACTACTATATAGAACGAGTAGTACATGAACTAAATTAAACGTTTCAGTTTGCATAATCGCTTAAGTGTGAACATATGACTTAAAAATGAAAGTTTGCATTTAAGATAATTAATTAAGCTTATTTCCAGACGCTTATTTCAAAGGGCCTCCGCCCACTAGCGTTTTCTAGCTGCAACGACTGGCAACTTTGCGACTGCATCGCGTTTTAGCAACTCATTAGCGACCATTGAGCTACTCCTTGCGCTCGGTCGCTGTATCGGAGTCGCGCGTTTTAGCAACCGCATCAATGCTGCACCGCGTTTTAGCGAATGCTGTCATCGATGCACAGTGGGCCAAAAATAAGGTTCACTAGCTTAATTTATTTGAAAAATGAAATATATTTTATGTAGTTCAAATACACGGGTTTGTTAAAATTACCATAACATCGAATTACTTAGTAATCACAAGTTTTATTTTTAACTTAACAACATTAAATGTTGTAACAACATTCCAAATGTATCAAAATATAATTTGTTTCCCCTTTTTTTTGTGTTTGAATTGTAAAGCTGAATCTTTTTGGTCACGTTACGGTTATGGTAACAAAACCGTCTGAGTTTCAACCTTAACCCTTTTACAAATATCACATGCTGCTATTGCGGTATTATAGATGTCGTTGTTATTATGTTGATATACATATAAGTATGTATAAACTAATACCCAGTAGGTACTTTATAAAAAAACAAGTTCGCTTTGCATCTAAGTCACCAGGATTTGACTAATCCTTCTGAATAATGGTAAAATCGCTTAAGAACTTTGAAATGCAAATACATAATCAAGAAGTTGAATTAAATATAAAAAAAATGATATTATATACTTCACCCAAAACAATTTTCAGGTATTATTTAATTATATAATCTTTACGATAAACAAGCACAATAAGAACAATTTAGACAGAAAAAAAAACTACAAATGCGTAGTTTTTTTTATAAAAAGAGAACTTCATCTGCCTTTTAATTAAACCAATGTATTTAATAATAATATACGTTTATTTCAGACTCTTGATCCATACAAAAAAAATACAAAGACACATTGACAAAAAAAAAGGAAGAAACCAAACAGAATAAATAAATAATAACCAAACTAAACAAAAAAAACAGACATTCCAGTAAAAAAAAGAATTTTAAGCAGCTATTTCACGCCAACGTCTACACATGTTCGTTATAGACCAACGGTCCGCGATTTCTTTAATAATACCGTTTCTACACTGACCAACCCTGGCCATATATGAAGCAATTCAGCTTCTCTGAATGGCATTGAACGTGTTCAGACGCGCCTCCGTAAACTTGCTAGAGGCACTACAGTACCTATTTAAAACCCATGAGGTGTCTGAAAATGTTATTATATTGTACACGAATACCATCCAATGACCTCCTTTTATAATTTGTCCAGAGTTGGCAAGTGTAGAAGTTTTTACAGTATGATTCAAATAAATGCACTTAAGTTTGAACATTAGCTTTAAAAAAATTGATCTTCTCTCACTTTCTTGGTAATAGATATCTATTAGTCTATCATAATATATTATAATATGTAGTTTATTTTTTATTTTATTATTTTTTTTTTAAATATATATATATTTTTTTAATCCACTAAATTTATTTATATAACTGCACCTGCCCATAAGAATGCTCTGTCCTGTACACCAAGGTTGACTGGAAGAGATCGCTTTAGCGATAAGTCCGCCTTGTTGTTCACTGTTTTTAATTGTTTTAATTTCAAATGTATATTTCTTTTGTGTGCAATAAAGAGTATTTGTATTGTATTGTATTGTATATTATGTACTATCTTTATCCTGCAGCATCGCTTGCACATATTTAGTTAATATCCTGGGACAATTCACACACGGTCATCTGATTCAAACTAGGCAGAGCCTGTACTATGGAACCAGACAACTGATACTAATACATATATACTTTTTTTTTGTAAGTACATACTTATATAGATAAACACCCAGACACTTGGTGGGAATCGAACCCACGACCTGTTGGGTAGGAGACAGGGTTACTAACCACTAGACCAACGGGCCCGTCATCAGTTAGTACTTAGGTATAGATTGTTTATAGGTTTTAAACAATCAGTAACAACGCATATTGTATAATAATTTCATGCAAGAAAACTTCGTCCTTTACACGTCGTCATTTCATTTTCATCTTATTTTCAATCGGCCTGTATTGTCCAAACCAATAATAAATAACTTACTTCGCGCGTTTCGCGTTTCGTCGCATTTAGCAAAGTGTAAAGAAGAGCCCGGAGCTCTTCACTTTCTAAAGCAAGCGGTTTCCCTGCGCTTCCGAAGCAACAAAGTAAGTTACATAAATGAAAAACGGCCAGTTCATGAAACCTTGATTGAACTGCGGGATAAAATTTTCTCCATTTTCATAACATTTTTATAGTTTTTTGTATTACTAACAAAATATGGATCCAATGTTGTCCGAAATAAAGGTTATATTATTATTATTATTTTATTATAACCCCTAGTGCATCTTTAAAATCACTTAAAGCTTGCGAAATATTTATTTATTTATTTTATTTAAAAAGTCTTTTCAGTACCTACGTATTGTGGTAATCGAACGCAATGATCTTATATCGTTATGATTATGAATACGGTTGTTTGTATTTAAAAACCACAAGAAATACATTATCAAAAATCTTATGAAAGAGAAGCTTGTTTTAACGCCCACTGTGCGCTGTAACGTGTGAATCCAATACACTGTAACTACGAAAAACTGATTTTGAGAAAATGAGCAAAATATATTTATTTAGTTTTTTCAAGATTACTCCAAAATTTTCGTTAGAAAGTTTTTAGTGTTTGCTGCCAATTTAAAAATAATTTTATAAGTTATCCAGCCTATTAAGTTTTATATATATTTAGAGTATACATAATGAATTATCGTCGATAACTTGTGTTGCTCTAATAGTTGTCAGAAGCTAAGGAAGATATTGTTAAGGCAATACACTGTATCATATAGTTACAGTGTATTGACTTGGGAAAACAGGGCCTAAAAGTGTATTGGTAGGTATAAGTTGGAGAACCATAATACTGCACAGACGTGGCAGTTCTTGATATATTTTGGTATTTTCTATTGAGAATGCTCCATATTTAGATCTTGATTTCAATTAATGCACATTTTTAGAAGTCACTTGTTACTCTTGATAATGTTAAGTTGTCCACTTTAAATTGTCTCTCTTAGCTATCTTTGCCTTTATCTTCTCCTTTCTCTTTGAGTTCGCTTACTGAGGGGGTTGGGAATTATATCATCATGGTCTTCAGCTAAAATTGTTGTTACCTAACATTGAAGTAAACTTGACCAATCCTTGTCCAATAATCACTCGTTTCTTAAACTTTTAAATTGAATCCTGTTCTTTCCCGTCTTGGGAAGAACGCTTGTCATTGTCATTCCTTTTCCCAAACAGCCAAATTTTTCTGTTACAAATTTTAGTCCTATATCTACACTCCTTGTTCTGTTCTGGAAGTCCTGGAAGGTATTTATTGTTTACAAACAAATGACAGACTATTTTACACCTAATTGTCTTTTAGTCCTTAGTTTTAGTAAAAATAAGTGATGTTTGACGCTTGGTTATAGAAAGCAAACAACTGATTATTCTGGTATTATTGGATCTTGGTAGTGACTTCAATTCTGTTTATTTTGACATACTTCTAGGCATTCTTTCCTCTCTCTATGTCGCTTTTTCAGCTATCAATTGCTTTGATCATATTCATATCATCGTGGGCGCTCCCAGTCTGTCCGCTTTGAGGAGACATCATCTGTGTGGTGTGAGCTTGAGGCGGGTGTTCCACTGGGTGGCGTAATCTCTCCTCTTTTCAGTTTTCATGAATGTTATCGCGAGGGTTTTCTAACTATCATCTCTATGCATGATCATCCTTAGCTTTATCGTCATGCCAATATTGATAAGCTTCGGTAAGCGATATATAAGCTTAATAAAGATTTAGATAGCATAAGTCAGTGGGCAAAATCAATTGGCTTGTTAGTGAACTCTACTAATTCTCAGGCTATCATACATATTTGGTGGCGGATACGTGATGAATCTGGTTGACATTAACTCACTTTCCAGTTTAGTTTTCGATTCCGTACCAATTGCATACTCAAATAAAGTTAAAATTCTTAGAGTTCTGTTTGATTATAATACACACATCAAAAGTGTCTAGGGATCAACATATATTTTTGCAATAACTTTTCTCCTGATTGATATTAATTAAAATTTTCTTTAAGGATTCATCAAATAAAGTGTTTTCGTTTGTCACAGTAACGATAAACCAAGTCACCTTTGCATTAATAAAGAAATTTGCCATTTTCCTAATAAAGGGATTTTTGACATTTGAACCACTAACACAAAAGTTCGAAAAGTTTCCCTACTACTGATTAAAACCAACGTTATTATGGAGCGGCGACGTCATTTAAGCAGGGAAGAAATGCTCAGAGCCGTGGGAATGATAGAAGCTGGTTCCCGGCAACGTACTGTGGCTTTAGCTCTGAATACAAGTCAGAGTGTTATCAGTCGACTTTGGACACGTTACCGAAGCACTGGTACCGTGGCTGAGCGCCATGGAGGACGGTATCGCTGCACCACACGGAGACAAGACCGATATATTCAAATCTTAACTCGAAGAGCTCCAACAATAACTGCCATGATGTTAGCCGTGAGGCTTCATCACTCTTCAGGGAACTTAATTAGCGACCAAACAGTCAGAAACCGCTTGCATGAAGTGAACCTTCATTCCCGAAGACCGCTACGGGTACCACCTATAGCAATGCACAATCGTAGGATTCGATATCAATGGGCTCTTGAACACAGAAATTGGGTAGAAGAACAATGGCGTTTCGTGTGCTTTTCTGATGAGTCTCGTTTTGGTATGAGACCGGATACAAGACGTATACGACACTGGAGAACCCCTGGACGCCAACAGCGATTAAAATCCTGCCAGGAAGTCCATCCTTATAGTGGTGGAACCATCATGGTATGGGCGGGTATTTGGATCGGCGGAAGAACTGAGTTGATTTGGATCAGAGGCAACCTCAACGCTCAAATTTATGCTGAGACGATTGTATCAGACGTCATCGTTCCTCTACAAGTGCAAATCGGTCCCTTATTTCAGTTAATGCATGATAATGCACGACCGCACACCGCAAGAGTTGTAAGACAGACTCTCGCCGCAGCTAACATCAATGTCCTGCCCTGGCCTGCTCAGTCGCCAGACTTGAACCCGATTGAGCATGCATGGGATATGCTACAGAGAAGAGCTCTGCCGAATATGGAGGGTATCCAGTCGCAAGAAGACCTTTTTTTGTTGTTGCAACGAACATGGGCGGCCATTCCACAGCGTGATTTGGATGAACTCATTTTGAGTATGCCAAACCGATGTTCTTGTGTTGTTAGTGTTCGCGGTAGAAACACGGATTATTAATTGTTTAAGTTACCCAATAAAATTTTAAAGAAAACTGTTATTTCAGTCTTTTTTTCGAACTTTTGTGTTAGTGGTTCAAATGTCAAAAATCCCTTTATTAGGAAAATGGCAAATTTCTTTATTAATGCAAAGGTGACTTGGTTTATCGTTACTGTGACAAACGAAAACACTTTATTTGATGAATCCTTAAAGAAAATTTTAATTAATATCAATCAGGAGAAAAGTTATTGCAAAAATATATGTTGATCCCTAGACACTTTTGATGTGTGTATTTCTTGGGAATCTCATGTTGGAGATAGGTATAAGTAAGAAGATCTTTTACTCTTATCAGTCTCACAAGCGTCTCCAAAAATTTCTTCTGCGTCAGACAAAAATCTTTTTTGCTTGATCTTTAGCTCTTTTCGATTATGCTGATGTATGTTTCTAGATGCAACTGAGGAGCTTCTTAATAAACTGGAGCAATTGTAAAATTTGTGTATTCATTTCATCTTTGGTCTGCGGAAATATGATCGTGTCGGAATTTCGGGCTCAACTAGAATGTCTGCCAATCCGTCAGCGGCGGAACTGGTACATTTTTTATTTTCTAAATTGTATACTTAACAATCCTTAATCTCCTCTTTATCTTTGTGAGCGTTATTCCTTGCTCGTGTCTTGTGACAAGCCTTGACGTTCCAGTATATCTCTGCATTTTGAAGTTCCTCCTCATTATTATAGTAGCTATAATGTTTTTTTTTACCATGCAAGCAGTGCGGCTATGGAATTCACGTCCACATTCCTTGCGTAGTAGCTGTAATTTAGTCATATTTAAAAAACAACATTTCCTCTCCAGATAGATTTATTTTAATATTTAGTGTATTTATAATACTATATTTATTTTTAAATTTCAGTACGTATTAGTTCATCAGCTCATACTTTCCAGCCACTGCGCCGCCGTCGCTCTCGGCAAGATCGACCAATAATAATTGAAATCGATAACCCAGCTTCAATCTGATTGGCGCAGCCGCGTCGCGCTAGCCCTTCTACTTTGTTTTGACAAAACACTGTATCTTGCAATCCGCGAAGATTATTTGGACAATGCACTGCATCATCAATTGCCGTGTTTTACTATTTCAGGCCTGTAGTTTTTAGTAAAAACAGTGTAATTTGCATTGCAATATCTCAGTATTTTTCATACAAAGTAAAAAAAAACTATGAATGCTATAACATCAAACAGGTTAAAAGAAATCGAATGAACGTTGTTAATTCAAAACACTGTATCTGAAGTTACAGTGTATTGGATTCACACGGTACCGCTGGTGTGACATGTTTTGACTTAGGGGGGTTACCAACTTTTTCTGGTATTCTAGATTATTTTCGGGGTCGATTTAAGTTACCACTTTTTAAGGAATATTGCTGCTTTGGTTTTTAATTTCAAAGAAAGCACGTATTGCAAAAATATATATTTCACCTTCTACATGATTTTTAACACAAATCTACATGAATAATTGAATGATAATGTTTGCTTCAACACATAGGTTTTTGAAAACAGGTAATTGGATGTAGCCAGTACCGCCTTCACCGTGATTTATATTTTCACTTTATTAGTAAAGCAAGAAGCAGTGCAGCTTTATAAGAGTCCATGGTAACGTTTAGCATCGTCAATATTTATTATTACACTGAACACATATTGCACGAGTCTCGTTCCGCACCGGGCCGACTACTACTCTTAAAAAATATTTTTTTGCAAAAAAAAGAACCGCCTTCAAAATACAACTAAAAGGCCAGAAATAATTTCTAAGAATTAGTGGTTTTTACATATACTTTGTTGGACTTGGGTTACAACATATTATAAATACATATTACTATCAAAGACGGCGCCAAACTGGAAAACAGTTAGGTACCTACTGCCCTTGTAAGTATTTGCTAGACGTTAGGCACCGACTTCGATAGTAATATGTATTTATAATATGTTGTAGCCCAAGTCCAACAATGTATTATGTATATGTAAAAACCACTAATTCTTAGAATTCTTTTAGTTGCATTTTGAAGGCGGTTCTTTTTTTTGTAAAAAATATTTTTATTTTATTCTTTTTAGTGGTTCCCTTGGTGTATTATTAGGTTAACTTTTAAAAACTTATATTTTATTCTGACAAACAGCCAGTTTAATATTTATTTTAAAAACACCCACTACATAACACAACTATGAACCATCACTAAAATATAAGCTTAAGCAAAAATTTAAAAAAATGTAGATGTGACAGACAATATCTTAATAAAACAAACCAATTGCCATAAACCGAAGATATCTAGGTGTTATACTCGTAGTTCTCGAGAACCATGGACTGCAAGCTCGGTGGGTCTACATTTATTTGTGCCGAGAACCCGTGTCCACCATCTTGCTCCATTGTCAGACCCTGATCACCATTTTTCTAGCAACTACTCGTCGAGACCTATCCAACGAGTCCAAATTGGGTAGGTCTACGTTTGTTGGTGCCGAGATCCCGTGACGACCTTCTTGCTCCATCATCAGACGCTGATCACCATTTTTCTAGCAACTACTCATCGAGAGCTACCCAACGAGCCCAAACTCGGCGGATCTACGTTTATTGGTGCAGTGATCCCGTGACGACCTTCCTGCTCCATCATCAGACCCTGATCTCCATTTTTCTAGCAACTACTCGTCGAGACCTGTCCAACGAGTCCAAATTCGGTAGATCTACGTTTGTTGGTGCCGAGATACCGTGACGACCTTCCTGCTCCATTATCAGACCTTGATCACCATTGTTCTAGCAACTAGTCGTCGAGAGATACCCAACGAACCCAGACTCGTGGGTCTATGTTTATTGGTGCAGAGATCCCGTGACAACCTTCCTACTCAACCATCAAACCCTGATCTCCATTTTTCTAGCAACTACTCGTCGAGAACTATCCATCGAGTCCAAATTCGGTAGTTCTACGTTTAGTAGGCACGGCTAGGATAGGATGGATTGTCAATTTTATTACAAAGTTCCGGTGGCCATCTTGGCCTTCTTCATCAGATCCACTTCACCAAATGATACTTTCTGAATGAAAATGCTTGACTAGTTTCTAAAAATACCAAAAACGCTATATGTATGCCTATAATATTTAAGGAGTTCCCTCAGTTACTCATGGTTCCCATCATCAGAACCGGTTTTTGAAAAAAATGGGACTAATCTGGAAGCATATCCTTTCAATTAAAAAAATAATTTTCCAAATCGGTTCGTAAACGACAGAGTTCTGAGGTAACAAACATAAAAAAAAACATACAACCGAATTGATAACCTCCTCCTTTTTTTTGAAGTCGGTTAAAAATGTTTCCTCCCTAAATCAAATCAAGTGATCCCCAATTATACTTTATTTTTTTAGCCGTCTTAAAAAAGGAGGTTCTGTATTCGACGCGTATACATATTATAATAATTGACATATGTTAGACTATATATGGGCATCTAAGCATATGTATATCCGAGTAACCCCTTCGGCTATTGTTAGTCTCCCTTCCCATTACAATTTGTGAAAACGATACTTCTACCTTCCATTTAAGACACAACAAGACATTGACCTTTACTTGTCAAATAACAACCCAAACACGATCTTGTTGTACATGCTACGCGTCTCCACCGAACAGGCAAATCGTTTATGAGCCAAAGTATACACTTTTATAACAAACTGCCACAGGATATCCGAGATCTTCCAATGAAGAAATTTAAACTTTTTGAAGCCGATTGTCAAAAAAGGCTTATTGTAAAATCTCGATTTACCTGGAGGATAAAACTGCGTGGGCTTGAACTGCTCAAATCATGTAAGCTTAGAATTTTAAGGCTACCTATACATAATTTGTAAAACTGTTTACCCAATTGTTTAAAATAAATTACAAAATACATAGGACATGCCCGCTGAGTGTCTTCCAAGATTAACGCGTTTTTTGCATGCTGTGGCGACCTATAATTAAGCTTGCACTTAGTTTTAAGTTCACCAATGTAAAAAATGCCATGTATTAGTGTAAGTCTTGTTGGTTGTCCTTAAATAAATTTAAAAAAAAAAAAGTTCTTCTCAGTAGCGGCCGCGTAAAAATTATTTTTGTGTAAGCCTCCGTGGGACCTATACATAATAATGTTATTTTGACTTTGACTTTGATACTATTGACCTCATACCCTACATTTTAGAATTAACAGGACATTTATTTATTTTATTTAGTATTAATTGACAGCCTATACTAATGATCCGGCTGCGACATATATACATACATATATGTGTGTCTGTGTGTGTATGTATATATGTTTATTACCATACTTCTCAGAAGCTACAAATCCGATTGCGGTAATTCTTGTTGTAATAGCTTCATCAAAATCAGTTCGGTACTTTAGTATGTAATGCACTGTTTTGTTCCTAGTAAAGTCTAGCATAGTTGTTCTAGTTGCGTGGTAGTTTCATGCATTCAGAGCGTTATAATAGGTAAAGTCAATAAAAACATTAAATAAAATATTTCTAGTATATTAAAATCCGACTTTAACGATATCATTATGATCTAAAAAGTACTTTAACGAAAATGTATTGAAGTCGGTGCTTAACATAACATATTAACTGACATCAGCTTCCCTCGCCGGAGTTTTAAACCTTATAATTATACATTATAATTATACCTACGTATAATATTAAAACGTACCCTCAAAATGATTGTAGAAATTGGGTCAAAATTCAATGTTTAGTTTAGATTAAGGAAACAAACAAACAGGAGCGACTATACGTATAACATGGATAGTGACTGATTTTATATCTAACTAGCGACCCGCCCCGGCTTCGCACGGGTGTAATTGAGAATAAAAAAAAGATGTCAATAATTTAAAGTTACTGCCTTTGATGATTATAGAATTTCTTCATAAATAATGTTTGTAGCCGACTTTTCGTAACGCAATATGAAGAAATTTTGTTTAGAAGTGACGCGTGAAAGGGCTGCGAATAGCTGTCTTGTCCATGGGCAAAGAACTCAACGCTTAGGTTTAAGCCTGCAACGTTGAATCTCTGAGCTTGTGATTTGTTAATTGTATTTATAATTTTATTAGAAACTGCAGACGTGTGCCGGTGCACAATTTGGGTGGATTAAGGACAGGAACAGGACACCATTTCTTTAAAACCAATTTATGGAAGCAATACGCGCTTCCTTGTTCGGTTTCATCGTTAAGACCTAAACGGGGGTCAACCGGGAAATTCTTATCCACTAAAACCCCCGCGGCTATCACGTCGGCACATTAGAGGGCGGACCTGAGCTATCTGCCGAGATCTGCACCAGCTGATACCACTCAGTGCCTTGACTTTGAACCCGCCGCCGGAGATGCACATTATAGTTCCCCGGGAACCTGTCACGGTGCTCACGGTTACAGGGGTCACGGGGGAAGCCTTTAATGAGATTTACGGGACCCTGTTGGTGGTCAACCGGGTATGTAGGATTCTTATACACTAAACCCCCAACGGCCGTGCTATCAGCACATAAGAACCCCTTCTTGGGCTATCCGGTGGGATCTGCACCATGATACCCTCAGTGGCTTGCCTTTGACCCCGCCACTGGGGGCACAATAAAGCCACCCGGTTACCGGTCACCGTGCTCACGGTTACAGGGGTCACGGGGGAAACCTTCAATAGGTCCCCGGGACCCTGTTGGCGGTCAACCGGGTATGTAGGATTCTTATACACTAAAACCCCAACGGCCGTTAAATCTGTACATAAGAAGGAGACCTGGGCTATCCGGTGGGATCTGCACCAAGATCCCTCAGTGTCTTGCCTTTGAGCCCGCCACCGGGGGGCACAATAAAGCCACCCGGGAAACTATCATCGTGCTCAAAGATACGGGGATTGCGGGGGAAACCTCCAATAAGCCCCCAGGATCCTGCGGGCGATCGACTGCGGTATGTGTCCCCCATGGCTGTTCACACAAAAGATGGGGGCTGCACCGTGTACCCCTCAGTGCAAGGGCCTTTGAAGCCGCTGCTGGGGGCGCATTATATATAGCCCCACGGGAAGATTCCCGTTGGCTATATATAATTTCGTTGCCACCCTCTTAACTGTGACAACGGTGACAGATGTCACCATTGTCACAGTTAAGAGGGTGGCGGGGCAACATCCAATATGTCCCCGGGATCCCGTGGGGAAGTCAACCTGGGTATTTGGGATTCTTACCCACTAAAACTCCCGTGGCTGTCACATCGGCACATGAGAGGGAAACCTGGGTTCTCGGGTGGGATCTGCACCAGGTGACCCTCAGTGCCTGGCCTTTGAGTCCGCATAAAAAAATAGTTTTAAAGTACACAAAAACAATCCCAAAGAGAGATTTGAACCCGGACTCTGCTGTGCTTATAAGACGCTTCCGTAACCTCCAGACCACGGCTACTCTTTTGCTATTATTCGAATTACTTGATCATATTCTTGTTATATGTCTGCGCAGTCCCATAAAACTTAATTAGGTTTTCTATATAAGTACATAAACCTTCAATGAAAAATTATCTAACCGATGCCGATGGTGAAAACCGCTGCGTGGTTTAGGAGGTGCTATTGGATATAGACAGGCTCGGATAGCGACTTTGTTTCACACTATGTAAATATACGCCGATAAGGAACAACACCAGCCAACCTGTAAAAAAAAACCCTGACTGACAGACAGACAATAATTCCAATAAAGTTTAGGCTTTTATATCATACGTACAATACATGCATATTGTATTCCTACAGAAACAGACATTTTGGAAATATATTTTCATTATTTTATTTTTATTTTATTATATTTGGGAAACAAACAAATGATACCACTTATTACTAATATAATAAGTGGTACCATTGTGTATCCAATAGTACAAAAATCAATTTCGTTTCCACTAATAACTAAATCATAACATTAGAGAGAAGCTAACCACGTATGCATGATGTTAAATTTAAAAAAAAGTATTAAATATAAAAAATATATTAGATATAAAAAGTGCTGGAGTTAATATGAGTTCAATATTTAAAACATATAAATAAAAAAATCAAAAACAAAGTTTAAAAATACAAAATGAAAATCCGTACACGGGTAGCGAACCCGGACAGTCCGTGCTTAGAGGACGCTTCCGTAACCACTTGGCCAAGGAACTTTTGTTTATTTTTTCGAATTATCGTATCTTATTTGTACCGCCATCGGTTGAGTAATAATACTCCTTTTTTACCCTGTTATGGGATAAATTAAAAAAAACCATGAAATACAAATTCAATTAATTTTCTTAACGAATGTCTGTGCAAAATTTCAAGTCAATAGGACCAAGGAATCGCGTTCTCCCATACAAACTTTGCCCCCCTGTTTGACCCCCTTAGAGGTTGAATTTCGCAAAATCGAGTCTTAGTGAGCACCTACGTCCTAAAAGGAACCCCCATGCAAAGTTTGAGACTCCTAGCACTTGTAGTTTCTGAGATTTCGTGATGAGTGGGTTTTTGTCTACTCTTTTATATAATAAGATAAGTACCTAGGTATCTACTTATTTAGATTGTTTTAAATTTCATACACTACAAGCGGCTTTGCACGGCATGAAAAAATATTTCAACGAATAAAATTTTAACAAAATTAATCAAACTCAATATATTTTCCTCGAAGCAAGTTTTTTACACTAAGATCTTAACTACAAGTCGGTTTTAAGATTAATAACATTGCCCATTAATAAATGTTACGTAATCAGAATACAAATAGTTCAATGTATTATGCTCCATTTATTTAGGGAGAAATCCTTAAAGTTGGGAACCCCGGAACTACCAAAGTCGCGGCGACTGGCATCTGTAGTGTGCGTGGTGTAGCGCGCGGTTGCTGCATCCAGCGACCGGAAAGCGTCGAAATCGCTGGTCGCTATCTGCTAGTAGTGTGCGGGGGTTCGCGATCGGCTGCGGTATCAAGCTTCCGAAAAGCAACAGAGTTGCCGAACGCGGATGCAAAAAGTATCGTGTCGGCGGAGGCCCTCACTTTGACGGGTCCGTTGGTCTAGTGGTTAAACACCCTGTCTGCTAACCGATGGGTCGTGGGTTCGATTCCCACCAAGTGTCTGGGTGTTATTTATATATTTAGCTATTGTTAGTTAATAATTTCTGAGTAAAACACTGAAGTACTTGGCACGTCTTTATTCCACCACGCGCACAGATAGAGTGAAAAGAACTTTTATGTGAGTGAAAAGATAGACGCTGTTGGCCGCAGATGGCCATATAGCCGGCCGCAGATAGTTTTTTTTTTTTTTTTTGTAGGAGTAGTACTGTTGGCCGCAGATGGCCATTACAGCTTCACCGGACAAGAGGGCGAGCGCTTTAAGCGCTCCAGCCAGAAAGGTAGCGACTAGCTCAAGGGCACCTCAGGGAGGCACGGCCTCGGCTTGGGCTGCCGCTTAGAGAGTGTGAGTTTACCACCGGTTCACAACGCGCCCCCGCTGAGAAGAACCGGCAAGAAACTCAGCGAGGGGATGCATGTCGAGGTCGCATGCGTACGACCCTTCGGCCTCGCCGGCGAGACCGGTGTCTGTGTGTAGGTGTGTGTACGACTCGTGACGTCGTTGTCGGTGTTGGTGTAGGTGTAGTGTCATGGTCCAGGAGGACGGACATCGGGTCGGGTGGGTCGAGCAGTACATGCCGCGGACGGCGGCGATGTACGGTAGTTCGACGATCTGAGGGACCAGGACCAGGGTCGGGGTCGGGGATGTAGTCGGCAGCGGCGCCGATTAGCGGGTTTGGATGGACGCACGCTTTTTCAAAGTACGTACCATCGGGCACCGACGGCATGTCGAAGGAATCGGTTTTGAATAACCTGGAGGCTAGTGATGTGAACGGGAGCGGCGTGTGCGAATACGGCACTGGCGTAAGCTAGGATGGGACGGATGCAGGTTTTGTAAAGTGTCAACTTATTTCTAAGCGACAGTTTACTCCGCCTGCAGATCATAGGGTAGAGCCGGCCGAGGACGAAGGCCGCTCGGTTGCGTACTGACCGTATATGCGGTCCAAATGACATGTGGGAGTCTAGGGTGACGCCTAGATATTTGACCCTTTTGGTCCAAGGGATGGGGCGCCCATAGAGGGTGATCTGACCTAAACGGCGACTGGGATGGCCCGCAGTGTGGGATCTGGTGCCCCGGGAGAAGAACACCGCGGCGCTCTTTTCCGGGTTCACCTCGATGAGCCACTTTTGGAACCATTCGCCTAGGGCTTTGACGGCGACTTGAAGAGTGTGAATAGAATACAATGAGATTCCGCCTTAAATACTAACAGACATTTCTCCCACCACATTGAATGTCATTACAACAACCAATTGATAACACGTTACAAATACTACCTTCCAGATTGTTATTTTTAAATGTATTTCAAACTATTTGATATTAACGGTCCCTTGAAGCACATAGCTAGTGTTTCGGCGTAAAGGGCACTGGAGCTGATGAAATAACCGGACGCAACGACTACCACCACTACCACCTCGTAAACAGTAGACTTTGACATATTTGTTTGGTAACTTTTACAACAAGGAATAAATCATGTTTATTACAATTTGCTAACAAATGTTAATATTAATTTTATAATAACGTATATGATTATCAATATAGTTTTGAGTTAACTGCATAGCAGCATTATATTTCCTTTAGCATTATAGGAGTTTCGTGACTTGCTAAATTATTTGACATTAAAACCAAGTCTTCAAGATAACACAGACAAGATTGATGGTATTCTGTCCGCTCATATCCCATAACAGCTTATCCTATTCATACCATAATCTCATCGATGGGATCGATACATCTAATACCGTGCTTCTATTATAATAGGCTATTCCCAATACACCGCTTGCATTTTCACACTTGGAGTTTTCCCTTTCTTTAGCGATACGCTTAAACGACGTTTCAATTTTACAAAAAAAAAAGGAATCATACTACCACGCCACTTCATACTTTACTCTTTGGGATTAAAGTTAAAAATCGTTCAACAGGCATCCGTCACATTAATTTCAATTGTGCTGCACTGAACTTAGAGTTTGAAATTGTTTGACAATGGCGTCATTTATGGTGTTTTGAAGTGGAGAAGATCGTATAGAAGGGTATAGCCAACAATGGCGGAGGCGTGTATTAAATGTCACTTTTTGTATGGGTAACACAAGTTGCAAGAAAGCTGAAAAGCCGTGTGTAAGGTTGCAGCTGAATAAGGCCGATAAGAGAGTCTTTATATTTTGAATAGGTTAGTGAATAGAAAGTTTTGTAATAGAGGTATTTGTATCGCTGTTTGGTATTTACTGTATTGAAGCCAGTTAAAGGGTATAATACTTCGGAATACTGGTAGAATTCTCTTTTCTTATCCATCAAAGATAATAAAATATATCTAACTGCCGCCAACAACACCAATTAACAAACGCCAATTAACTTTAATTCTAATTAAGTCACTTTTTGAAATCTATTTATTTCGACTGTTGAAGCCGTTTATGATTAATTTCGATTATTGAACACGAGATAATTGATATCTCTACTCACTATCTGCGTATCAAGAATTAATTGACTTCGAGTATCGAAATAATCCGGTTTCAAAAAATAGATTAATGATTATTAACTTTAATTGACGTTTGTAGGTTCGGCAGTAAGTAATTAATAAAACTCATCACTTACAGAAAACGCACACCAACGGGTGGGTTTAGATAGAGCATGAAATCTCACCTACTTGGATAAGACTTGCTTATTTAACAGAGGTAATTCAAATTCAATAATATTTCTTTCAAATAGGCTTAACGGTTATTTTGAAAGGTCATTTTTTTTAAAGCTACCACCGGATCACAAAGCGGCCTCAACCGAGAAGATCCGACAAGAAACTCAGCGGGCTTGTCATTTATCTTTTTTTTTAAGCGCTGAGATTTGTTTTCTGATATTAAAAATAATAACAAACTAACTTCAATAATCTAAACATTGGGAAATAATAAATGAATAAGTTAGATTGGGTAGCTAATAATATTATTAGTGTAACTCGGTTCTGGCGGTGGCGCAGTGTAGGTATTTGGCAGTAATTGTAGACCGCGGTGACATTCTGACGCAAAGCAACACTGTAGTGCACTGCAGTTATCTGTAGGCAGGTGAGTGCCTTATCACGTCTTGCTTGTCTATTCACCAACTTAAATGAAAAATGACGATGTGATGATGACCATCTGAGCGCTGAGCTGCAACATGTCAAGCAAGTACTGCGTGACAACAAGCTCCGGATCCCGCGCCGCCATCATAGTGAACGTGTCAAACCAGCCACGGTCGAGCGTCAGCCTGCTGTCCTACCATATGTTAGAGGGGTTACTGACAAGATTGGTTACATCTTAAAGCGGGCTTCAATCAAAACTTATTATAAGCCACCAAAGAAGATTATTCAATAACCACCTGTCAAATGCCACACACCTCTACAAGACGCCGGAGTTTATAAACTCGATTGTGACTGTGGGCTCTCCTACATTGGGCAAACAAAGCGTGCAAGAAAAACTCGCGTTAAAGAGCACATAGCTGATGTGAAACACCGACCCGCACCCGCCATTATATCAGATTTGATAAACCACAAATCCTCGCAAAAGAACACCGTTTCCAACCAAGGATGATTCGTGAGGCTATTGAAATCAAAAAACATCCTAATTTCAATAGAGAAGATGGTTGGGTGTTACCACTAGCTTGGGATCCTGTGATAAATATAATTAAATCCAAAACAAGGCAAACACGGCGGCAACATTAAATAAAAAAATTAACCCAGTACGTTTTGTCAAATATTTCAATATTTGTCTAGATATTCGGGACCGTTCACACTACATTGAATTTCTATTATGTGTACCGTCCCTAAACTAACGGGTTTGCATTCTAAGCAACCGTCCAAATCCCGTGTAATCCAAATAATAGGAGGATTAAAACACACGTGGAGCACTCAGACACATAAATTAGTAAGGAGATTTAAAAGGGGTTTAGAGGTGAAAACTAGGAGTCTTCATATAGAAAAATAAACAATTCATTATTACTAAAATTCCCAAAAACAATAATTATATATAAGTTATTTCGAATTATTCCTAGTTAGGCCCACTGAGTTTTGTCCCACATAAAAAAAATACTGGTTCGTCCCAAACAATATGCCTCCTTCGTCCCAAAATATAATATAAATTATTATATGCCTGCTTCGTCCCATTTTCAATTCCTTGTACGACCCAAATATTTTTGTATATGCCAAACTTACTTTTTTGTACAATCAGCCAAAAAATATTACCTATGTGTTATGAAATATTTAATATCAGTCGACTATTTAAAACAACCGTTTCACTCTGTTTTTTCGCGAGGCAAAATTTACTCATAAGTCATAATATTACCTATTTTTAACCGACTTCAAAAAAGGAGGAGCTTCTCAATTCGTCTGTATATATATATATATATATATATATATATGTATATTTTTATGTATGTTCGCGCATAGCTCTGGCAATTATGAACCGATTTGAAAAATCTTTCTTCCATCCATTCTTCAACCAAGTTCAATGATTCTTTTTTTATTCGAAAGAAGAAACCACTGTGATGAAATTGTATGAATTTTATTACAACCGGATAAGAACTTCCTGGAAGACCATGAACGATGTGGAGGAATTTATCTGGTAAAAACCATAAAACTGATGTTCTCCATTACATTACTCTGACAAAAATGAACCGATTTCGATGATTCTTTTTTTATTCGAGAGAGTAAACTACTATGATGATTCCATGCAAATTTCATTACGACCGGATATTTTTTCTGAAGAAACGTGAATTATGTAAAACTATGTATGACGATAATGTGATCATAATCTATCTAGATAATTTTACCGTCTTCGATGGTATGAAAATATCACTATAATAGATCCAACCGTTTATTTTCTATTTGACAGATCTAATTTGACAGTTATAGTGTTGTGACCAAGTGATTATAGTGGACACGATATCGATTCATTTTTCTATCGAGTCTGTGCGGAAAGAGAACAGTCGTAGGAATGGCGCTAGTAAGTAGTATAACGTCATTCTATTATCACTTTTGTTACATTGACACGTAATAATAATCTTCCTAAATATTAGAGCGGGGTTTTTAAAACGTTCTATTACTTACCCCATTTTTTGTCTATGGGTAAGCAGTAGCATTTTTTCAAGGTAGCAACACTCAATGGTCCACCGCCATTTTGTGTTTGTCACTGTCATCTGTCACTCGCAACAAGACGCCCGTGCTAGTCATTGTTTGCTGAGTTTTGTATTGTTTTATATTCGAACTATAAAATGCCGAAAGGCTCAGTGCTGAAAGGACAGACGAGAGAAGGTGATCAAGCTTCGTAATTACTTTGAAGCAGAGTATCAAAATGGCGGCCCGCTTTTACCACTGTCGCAAGTGCGAGAGCGCGTTGCGGCCGCGTTAGGTATTAGTGCACCTTTTTTTTTTCTTTTTTCTTTTGACGCGGGGGAAATCTTCGAAAGATCCCCGGGAGCTGTGGGGCTCGACCGGGGTATGTGGGATTCTTACCCACTAAAACCCCCGCGGCTGTCGCATCGGCACATGAGAGGGGAGACCCCAGGGCTCTCCGGTGGGATCTGCACCAGGGGCCCCTCAGTGCCTTGCCTTTGAGCCCGCCGCCGGGGGGCACATTGTAGCCCCCCGGGAACCTGTCACGGTGCTCACGGGGATGGGGGTCGCAACCCCGCCGCCGTCCTTCTCGGAGTCGCCGCCGTACTCAATGGACGCTCAAGGGGCCCACACCCCGAGCGTCCAGCGACTCCGAAGGTTGCCCGTTGTTTACAGCCCCGGGCTCAGGGCTGGGGAGCGAGACGTTGGGCGGCCGCTTGACACGGCCTGCGCCTTCGTCGCCGAGCGGGATCAGCGTGTTCACCTCCTTCTGGGACATGACAGTCTCGCAGAAGGCGGCCATCGCTCCCCACGCCGCATCCCCGGACAGCATAGCCGACACTACGCTGCCCAGGGAGAGGTCCGATCCGATGACTGCGACCAGGTCTCGACGCTCCAACGACCACGCGGGGCAAGCCTCTAGCGTGTGTTGGGCGGAGTCAGACTGGTCGCAGTGGAAGCATCTCGTCGTCGCTTCACGTCCGATCTTACGCAGATAATCACCGAAACAACCGTGACCGGTGATCATCTGCGTAAGCCTATAGGTGAGTCGTCCACTCCGTCGCTGTATCCAGGCTTCGAGATGCGGCAGGAATGCCTCAACGACGCGTTAGGTATTAGTGCACCTACGATTACAAAAATTACTACCGAAGCCTACGGAACAAGCGGTATGCAGGAGAATAAGCTTCGTACGCCGAAGAAAAAATCGGATAAACACAAAATATTGATGGAGCGTCGCGACATAGCTTTCGCTCGTTGCGAATTTTTGAGCGAAGCCAAAAAATTGCAGATTGGTCAAATGTTGTTTTCACTGACGAAACTTGGCTGAATGCGAACCACACAGTGTCTAAGAACTGGACTGATGACACCGCTGCTTCCACTAGCTCAGTGCCGATGGGAAAAGGAGAACGCTTAATCATTTGCCATGCAGGGTCTAGGATTCATGCCAGATGCTTTGTTGGCTTTTAAATAAAAAAAAAACAGTTGAGTATCACGAAGAAATGAATTCTGAGGTTTACGAAAGTTGGTTTAGGGATATGGTGCAATCATTGTAAGAACCGTCAGTCATTATTATGGATAATGCATCCTATCACTCACGCCAAATTGATAAAATGCCGACCCAGGCCGACAAAAAACAAGTTTAGTAATCATTGACTGGCTTCAACGACATGGCGAAAATGTTGATTACTCCTTACTAAAAGTACAATTACTAAATATATTACGAACAAAAAAACACTTCCCAAAACGATAAGTGATCGACTAAATAGCTGCAGAACATGGTCATTGGGTTCTTAGACTTCCACCTTATCATTGTCAATACAATGCCATTGAATTAATATGGGCTCAAGTAAAAGGACACGCCGCTCGAAATAACACAAAACCCCCATTCACGGCAAACAAGATGCTTAATTTATTAAAAAATGCATGTGTGGAAGTAACTGCGGAAAACTGGCAAAATGTAATTCAAAAAACACAAGAAACTATAATGGCAGATTGGGATAAACACGTGGCGATAGATAATATGAATCAACAATTAATTATAAATGTCGGCGATAGCTCGAGTGACAGCGACGGTGAATCTGATTTTGATTAATAAATAAATAAAAGTAAAAGTCACAATAATTGTTTCATATCATTTCATACCAATCTATATTTATACTACATTAGAATGCTACATTATACCCGTGTAAAAATAGTTAATAAACAATATCGATATCTCAATCGTAACATCACTATGTTGATAGCCATACAACGTAAATTTTTAAAAACGTTTGTTATTTTATGTAATTTATAAAAAAACTACTGCACATGTACTCAATTTGTCAAAGATGATTATTATACAGGATCAAGGAGCAAACTTAGGCAGTTGTCATATTTTTAAAACCTCGCATTTAAAAGTGAACATTTGCGTAACATGACGCAGTTACGTTCTATTGGTGCTGTCAAAAGAAAAGAAAATAAACGGTTGGATCTATTATAAAAAGTTTAAAATAAAATCTTTTTTTAAACATATTAACCGACTTCAATATCACTGAAAAGTATAAAATGATTTTAATATTATTGAAGTTGGTGCCAAATATACAAAGCAGGTAAGCTAACACCAACTTCAATAATATTTAAATCTATACATATAAATTACTTGTCCTGACTGATTCATCCACGCACCAAACCGCTGGACCTAGAAAGCTGAAATTTGGACAGTAGGTTCTTCTTATGACGTAAGCATCCACTAAGAAAGGGTTTTTGACAACAATTATTTCGTGTTCAATAATCATAATTAATCATAAACGACTCCGACAGTCGAAATAAATAGATTTTAAAATGTGACTTAATTAGGATTCAAGTTAATTGGGGATTGTGAGTGCGGCAGTTATACCTGTTTGTTTGTTTTATTATTAAATTACTGATTCAAAAATTGTATCATAAATATACTACACTATGTTATTTGTTGTCTGTACGTTTTAAGTACTTGCAATTTGGGACGAAGCAGGACTATAATAGTTATGTGGGACAAACTAGGTTTTTTTTTGGAATTTGGGACAAAACTTTAGGACGAACGAGGAATAAACCGTTATTTCTCGTCACCCTAGCACGTTCGCTTCAAAGTATGAAACAAACTAGACGCAATAATTCTGTTTTAACTTTTCCTACGGTTATTCCGAAATCGTCGCCGTTTATACTCGGCCAGGGATTTTAATTAAAGTTTTCGGCGCTGCGATTTGGATCTTTAGGGGTGTACCTTGTATCAAGTAACACTTTAACGTTAGCAACAACAACGGTTGTATCCGACTATTAATATTTAATATACATAAATTTATTTGAAGGGTAGCGATTTTCAGTGTCTTACCGCCACACTACTACTACCAGGTGAACGTTTACTTAGCTCATCACTAAGTTGAATCAACAAAATGTAGTAGTAGGTATTATTTGCCACTTTTTATGAAGTATCTTGAACTTGGATACACTATATGGAATTTCGTAAGACTTTTCGCCCAAAAATCTTCCTTTTTTCAAAGTCAAAGTCAATATTATTTATTTCAAGTAGGCTTAACGCTAGCACTTTTGAATGGTCAATTTTTTAAAAGCTACCACCGGATCACAACGCGGCCTCAACTGAGAAGACCCGGCAAGAAACTCAGCGGGCTTGTCAATTTCTTCACTTTTTTTTAATAATTGTTTGTCTTGTTACAATTGGATCAATATCAGCGATAGTGTGTCTGCCGTTTGAAACATGAAACAAGAAAGTAAAGAGAAAAAAAAACGACAAAATTACAGCAAACTAAGCCCGGAAGTCAAATGAAAATGACAGAATAACTGACACTTCAAATTCTCAACCCGAAAATTGTCTCGCGAATGTCACAGAATACTAAATACGTTTCCAATAGACCCCGGTATCCGGATTAAGTGGATAACTGGAGTAACTATCGCATAAACAGAATCTTCATTTGGCTAAAACTGGGTAACTCATTACCATTTAGGCCCGAAGCGGGTCGAATATTAAGTAGGACGGGTTAGGGAGAGTGAGGTGCGAATTGAATTAGATACGGCTTGTGTTTCGTGTCAGTTTGCGATATCTTGTTAAATGTATTCAGTTACAGGATAGGAACATTTTGTATTACGGACATAGGAACCAGTGTTTGGAAAGAATATCACACTGGCCTAACTTTGTTGAAAGTAATAAATTGTTTTATATGAATTAAACACATTTATCTATTCCGATTTAAACTCCGGAATGAAGAGATTCGCACAATGCAAGTTAAAGTAGCAATGTGCAGGCCACATCGCTCGAAGAACATTTATGGGAAAAACTATTTAAAAAAAAATAAAAACCGGCTTCAAAGTAAATTATCTAAAAAGCATAAAATAACGAAAATATATTGATGATTGATTGATGAAAAATGATTTTCGAGTGGCGACCACGAACCGGAAGGCACAGCGTAGGCACGCTCACCAGGTGGACTGACGAGATTACGCGAGTCGCAGGCATCCGGTGGATGCAAATAGCCAATTATTGATCATTATTGGTCATCACCAGCCGAAAGAGAAAAAAAAAAATTAAAATATTTTACTATAAAAAGCCATTTGTTCGATTAAGCCATCGCTTGTTAATAATCATCATCCTTGTTAAAAATAAAAACCCAAACATAATTCCATCTAATTGACAACAAAGCGGTTGTTATTCTTGAACATTTCTTCTTGATCTTGAACATTAAAAAAAAAAACAGGGTAATAATGCAGATTATGAATAAATACATAGCCTACTCTTTTCGAGAGAACAAGATTAATTAGATTATGTCGAGTACCTAAGTGATTTAACAAAACAACAGTTTTTGAATAGGCGTTAAGCTTAGTTTATAACTGGCGACACATTTAAATAAACAGGTGGGTAATTCTAATGCAACTAAAATGAGGATTTTAAAATGAGGTTTAGATATGCTACATGCAGTGTAGTTGTTCAAATAAAAGAAAAACTACAAGCACAAAAAATATAAACAAGACATATACATATACAAATACATATTAATAGACGGATAAACAAATTTTCAGCAAACATAACTAAGCCATCCCAATTGGAGCAGCTTTATAATAATAAAAACCTGTATAACAATCCATCGATTGATAGATTCGCTGTGCAATATCCCTACTTTTGAATGGGGGCTTAAATATTATACAAAGTTACAATTGAGAAACACATTTACCGAAACACATAAGCAAACAACAACGGACTTCTTAGAATAGAAATGAAGTCATTTCCGTTTAACTATTTCCGTTCTATTTAAAGTCGCCCCTCACTTCCGCTTTTACTTTGTTCCCGTCAAATAATAATCATGATAAAAACAACAATGCAAGCGAACCCTTTTTGTATACTTCGGTAATGAATAATTAAGAACTAAATTTTATAATCTGCACCTTCATTAAAAATTCGGATAGTGTTACTCATCTCTATACCCAAAGAGTATACTAGGGTTTTTACGAGTATACTAGACCCTAGCTAGTACAAATTTTAGTGGATTACGAAAACGATCAAACTGTAGAAACGATGAAAATGTATGACTTACATATGTTTTACTAGTATGATATGAAATGTATGGACTTCTTGTCCGGTGAAGCTGTAATGGCCATCTGCGGCCAACAGTAGTACTCATACAAAAAAAAAAAAAAGAAATGTATGGACTAGCGGTGAATAGCAAAAGCGAGTCAAAAGTATTGTCTTCAATTACTACTAATCATCGGAGGTACTATATTTGACTAGATCCCCAGATTGAGGCTGGTTGTTGTTTCACACATAGAAGTATTTTAAAGGAAAAATAATGATGTAGAATTTACTAAGTTCATTTTGTTTAATCCTATTGTTTTAGTTAAACTTAACTTTCTGCATACTTCAATCAATATGATGGAAAGTCTTTTATTTAAGATTTTCGCTTCCATTACGCTTTTAAAATGCAAGAACTCAAATATCTACATATCAGCTCTAACCCGTTTTCGGATAGCATACCAAAATACTATAAATTCTTACTTAGGCTGCCCTGCCTCCATTGCATAGAAATAACAATCAGATAAAGACGAATGAATCGCTTAACCCTTTCATATTATACATCACCTTATTAATACTTAATAAGCACGTAATTGCTTCGGTAGGGTTCGCAAAAAGGCATTTCACGTGAACATTAAAAGGGGCCCGGTTAATCCTGGATATAAAGTTGAATAATCAAGATGAATGTAACGCTATATCTTATTTTAGGGAGAGCGCTGCGGTGACCACTTTAATGCTAGTGCATTACCGTCAAAGAGAATTCCTTAAAGCAGTATATTAGCAACTTAAAGTAGGGCCAATTTAATAGATCCCATTTGACACTTCATCAAAATTTAACAACGTAACCTTGTAATGGCGGGCATAAAATATTATGATAATTTTTCGAATTTGGAACTGCACAATTGCTCAACTTTTTTCAATTACGATTACATATTTAATGTAATAATGACAAAAGAAACAGACAGAACAAATAAACTGACAGATGTCAAATGTGATCTTTTAAATTGGCCCTATATTTACAAATTCGTGCAACATACTTAAATGTAAGGCCTAAGCCCGTTCATCTTGAGGGGAGGCCCGCGTCTACAATGAAAGACTATTACGACTTCCTTTTTGACAAAGTGACGGCCGATGGTTGAATTTTAATATAATATCCTTAAATTACGTATCTATCAACGAATGGAATTGCTACGTTTCGATTCAGAATTGAAGTAAGATAGCTATTTAAGCTTCCGGGATCGGGGCGAGTGCAATTTTCATGTTAACATAATTCCGGTAGTGCTCTTAAGGACCGCTTTGGAGCGATGGAAGAGATATTTAAAGAGTCTTCATGGCTTTAAAGTAAGTATTAATGTTGCTATATTTTATAACTCTTTGCAAGTATAAGCACAGATTATTAAAGGAACAGATACTTCACTCGGAAGAAAATGACCAATACCTACTGCTATAATAGCCTACTCTGTCGCGTCAGCAACCGCTGCATGCTAAAATGTGCCTAAATGCTCAAGCGTACAATTGTGATTGCTTCGCACCGCGCGATCCCACAGCAATCGCAGGGCTGCCTCTTCGATAAAATTAAATTAACATAAATAACTATTTGTGTATATTCTATTGAGAACTGTGAATATGTTCTGACTATAGGTGGTAGTTTAAAATTATATCGTTTATTAGTAGTTTATTCAACAAGGGGATAAAGAAGTGTTTTATGTCGCGGGCGTGCAATTGAAACGCGAGCATAACGAAGGATTCTAGTAACTGCAAGGCAATAAAATATAAATACTGCTAGAAGTAAAATAATATCAACATAGCTATTTGCAGCGATTTCCTTTCCCAACCCAGTGTTCTACCACAGTATATAAACTAGTACAGTAGTTCGACGCCTTTGATGTTTGAGTAAAAGCCGACACCGCATGGCGCACTCCGTAGCACGTAGGGTTGTCACAGTTTGTTTTTATAATTTACTTAAAATATTATTTTATTACTTATTTGGTCATAGTAAAATACTAACTGCCGCACTCACAAACGTCAATTAACTTTAATTACAATTAAGTATTTTTGTACTTCGACTCGCCGAGCCACTTATGATTATTTTTTATTAGTAATTACGAAATTATTGATATCTCTACTCACAATCAGCGTATATAGTATTAATTGGCTTCAAGTGTCGAAATGATACAATTTCAAAAAATGACTTAATTGTAATTAAATTTAATTGAGGTTTGTAGGTACGGCAGTATGTAAAGTATATTTCTATTAGCGGATGGTAATGATTTCTTTGTTTATATTTACTTTATTCATTTAAGTTCTTCATAGTAAGAAATACAAAAAAAAGGCATTTCGTGGAGACAAATTCAAATAGAGTTTTACAATGTTATGTAATATATTGTAATTAATTAATAAATTTCCAAATCGTTTAAAACACCATTGGCAAACTGAAAAATATTGTCGGTTTGTATATTTACTGGATTTCAAATTTCTGTTAATGAAATGTATAAAATATGTCAGTCATTTTCGATTTGAAAATGGAAGTCATTTTCGTTACCAGCACCCCGAGAAACCTTAAAAATGACACCAATAACATTTAAAAAAAAAAAATTCGCCATTTTGTATTTGAAAATGGATGCCATTTTCGTAATCAGCACCCCGAGAGACCTCGAAAATTACACCAATAACATATTTTTGAAAAAAGGAAACATCCGCCATTTTGGACTTGAAAATGGATGCCATTTTCGTAATCAGCACCCCGAGAGACCTCGAAAATTACACCAATAACATATTTTTGAAAAAAGAAAACATCCGCTATTTTGGACTTGAAAATGGATGCCATTTTCGTAATCAGCACCCCGAGATACCTCGAAAATGACACCAATAACATATTTTTGAAAAAAGAAAACATCCGCCATTTTGGATTTGAAAATGGATGCCATTTTCGTAATCAGCACCCCGAGAAACCTCGAAAATGACACCAATAACATTTTTTTGAAAAAAGAAAAATTCCGCCATTTTGGATTTAAAAATGGATGCCATTTTCGTAATCAGCACCCCGAGAAACCTCGAAAATGACACCAATAACATTTTTTTGAAAAATGAAAAAATCCGCCATTTTGGATATCAAAATGGATGCCATTTTCGTAATCAGCACCCCGAGAAACCTCGAAAATGACACCCACCAATAACATATTTTTGAAAAAAGAAAACATCCGCCATTTTGAACTTGAAAATGGATGCCATTTTCGTAATCAGCACCCCGAGAAACCTCGAAAATGACACCAATAACATATTTTTGAAAAAAGAAAACATCCGCCATTTTGGATTTGAAAATGGATGCCATTTTCGTAATCAGCACCCCGAGAAACCTCGAAAATGACACCAATATTTTTTTTTTTTTTTTAAAAGAAAATCCGTCGTTTTGGAATTGAAAATTTGTAAAATAATATCTCTCTCACACAGCACAGGTAGTATAAACCACTATAACTGATTACAAAAAAAAATACATACACTACGAATTGAGAACCTCCTCCTTTTTTGAAGTCGGTTAATTAAAACAAATACGCGTAAGCCCTGAAAGTTATGTCCCGAGCTACTAACTAATTCGGGCGGCAGCAGCGTACGCAGCTCGGGCGCGCTTAGCCGCGTCTCACCCCTCACACCCCGCACGATTGCCCTGTCTAGACGGCTTCGTCGGACGACTGTATTGGTTTATAGACTGTGGTTCTACTGAGTTCTGCTCGTCGCGCCCGGTTCGATTTTCAAATGTTTTTTTCGTACAAGACTCTGCTTATGGTTGTGGTAAAAGTGTTGATAGGACATTCGAAATTCAAATCACATTATTACCCAAGGGAATTTAGTACAAAATTATTACCCAGCTACACTATAAGGATATAATGAGGTACTTTATGTCATGTTTATATGACACATAATGGAGCAATACGAGCAGGTGGTGTGAAAAATATTTTTTTCACACCACCTGCTCGATAATGTCACATTATCTACACTATCTACACTAATATTATAAAGAGGAAAACTTTGTTTGTTTGGTTGTAATGAATAGGCTCAAAAACTACTGGACCGTTTTTAAAAATTCATTCACCATTCAAAAGCTACATTATCCACAAGTAACATAGGCTAAATTTTATTTTGAAAAAAATAGGGTTCCGTAAGATATTTGGGTTTTTTCGGACACAAGGTGTAAAAAATCAACCAGAAAAGTTACTTATTTTGCGTACGCTGCCTAAACTATAAAAGATAGAACCATAAAATGTTATAATTAATTGTAGATCTTATAAATATCTACAAAAAAGTCCGTGGCACACGCGCGTATCTATGTCGAGTGAGGCCCAACAACCATTTTTTTATTTAAAAAACTTGAATTTTGTTTGGACTACATTTAAACGCATTTATTTTACTCATGCTATTAATCCTTATCAAAATAAATTATTTCATCATTAAGTACAGTTTATGTAGATATTTGGTCTTTGAATGATTAAAATTGGACATTTGGTTTTGAAGTTATGGCGAAAATATAATATTACTGCTTATAAATTAAAAGATTTCTGCTGCACGGCCCGTTGCGAAGTTAGCGTCACCAAGGCGGGGGGGTGCGCATGGGGAGTTTAGATCTATGAGTAAGGTACCCGCGCGGCTCAGACGCGAGGTATATAGTGTATTATCTATGGACGCGAGGTCGGCTCCTTACGCAGCGGTCGTGCGCGAATTCAATTAATTTACGTGCGATTTTTTTTAGATTTCTTTCTTAAAACTACACCTACGCAAAAGTTCTTCTCAGAGCTAAACAACAGTTCTTCTCAGAGCTAATCAACAGTTCTTTTCAGGGCTAACCAACAGATTTTTTTCAGGGGTAACCAACAGTTCTTTTCAGGGCTAACCAACAGTTCTTTTCAGGGCTAAACAACAATTATTTTCAGGGCTAAACAACAGTTCTTTTCAGAGCTAGAATATTACACGCTATTAGCATTTTCTTAATGCCTAAGAGAGCCAGGTCTCAACTTTCTAAACATAGTTCTCAAGCACGGGCAGCAAGAATACGTCGTATGGGAGAATCTTCACCTGAACGTTCACAACGCCTTGCTGAACAAAATCCGAAAAACTCTCAGGTACGCGCACGAGAGTCGAGTGTCGAACGTTCGCAACGCCTTGCACAACAAAATCTGAGAACCTCTGAGTTACGTGCACGAGAGTCGGGGTGAACCGATATGTATGAAATTTTGCGGGTAGGCCTGAGAATAGGTTATAAAGTATATTTTATGCCGCTGATACCATGATTGACGAGGATATATAGAACGAGAGGAGGGTGCAAGAGAGGGAGAGGGGAGGGTGATGGAGTGAGTGATCGGAGGAGTTAGGTGGAGCAAGGGGGGGGGGTGAGAGGGAGCAATTTGGGAGAAGAGAGAGGAGGGACAGGGTTCAGAGAGGACAACGGGGAGAGGAAGAGGGGAAGTGTGACGGGGACCGAAGCGGGAGGGGAGAGAAATAGCATAGAATTAGATTTTTATTATAAGAGAGAGAGAGATGGAGAGAGATAAATCAAGGAAGTAGGGAGAAAAGGGGAGCAAAATGTAATTAAAGCGCGGGCGGAGCTGCGCGGGTCAGCTAGTATGTCATATAAAGATGACATAAAGTGCCTCATTATTGCCCTATAGTCTAGCCGGGTAATAATGTTGTACTAAACTCCCTTGGGCAATAATGTGTTTGAATTTCGAACGTCAAACGAAAATTCCTCAACACTTTTACCACAGGTATATTATATTACTACTCTAAGCAGAGAACTGCACGAAAAACAAAACATTTGAAAATCGAACCGAGCGCGACGAGCACAACCCAGTGTTCTAGAAAAGAAAATAAAATATTTAGATGATAACGCGGCAAATCACTGTGTTGATATTATTGACGATCTCGTTGGTCTAGTGGTTAGACACCCTGGCCACTACCCGATAGGTCATGGGTTCGATTACCAGCAAGTGTTTGGGTGTTATTTCACTATTAATTAATAACCACTAACTAATATTAAAATATTAGTTAGTGGTTTCCATAGTACAGGCTCTGCCTAGTTTGGGATCAGATTACCATGTGTGGATTGTCTCAAAATATTATTATTTTAATTCTAGCAATATTTGTATTTTATTACCTCGCAGTAGGTGTGAAAAGTAGTGTATTCACCTCGGGGATAAAGGTGCCTTTGTCTTGGGCGAGCTTAAATCCCTCGCTGTACTCAGGATTCTAGTATTAACTCCCTCGCTACGCTCGGGAGTTAACTCTATCCTCCCTCGCTGCGCTCGGGAGTTGCTAGAATCCTTCGTTATGCTCGCGATTCAATTAAACGCCCGCAACATAAGACACTACTTTATCCCCTTGGTGCATAAACTACTATTTTTATAAATTGGTGCTGACTGTGCAATACATCTAAAACATAATTATAGAGGTCATGGAAAAATGTTAGGTGTTTATCCCTATTTTTCTTTCTTTCTTTATTTTGTTTGTTTTCTAAGTATCATAATTGTTGCACTAGCTAACTACCCCACTTTTATGTTTCATTCTCTCTTTTTTCCATCCCAAGGTTGTCTGGAAGAAATTGCGAATAGCGATAAGGCCGCCCTTTGTACATATTTCAGTTTTTAAGTGATTTTATGTGCTCTATTTTATGTGTAGGTGAGTTTGTGTACAATAAAGAGTATATCTATCTATCTATCTATTTTTACTGGATTTGCACCCATCTACTGCACATAAGGCACCAGACGGCATCGTAGGTACGCGTACAAATGAATGGAACGAATATAACATTTTTATAAAAAGAAATAAACCGACTTCCCACCACACTAAAAAGTGAAAAATAACTTGACCTCTTTTTTTGAAGTCGGTTAAAAATTGAACAACGCGCATGAGCTTCGCTTGCGAAAACCGCACTGAATTTGGTCCGCAAACGGCCCGTGACCGCTTGGCCGGGCGGTAGGTAATTATAGCGCGTAAGTACATGGAGTGCCGTAGCTGTGGTATAAGTATTTTTGCAAGGAAAATCAAAGTCTTTACCTACCCATTAAGAAAATTCACTTTTCAATAGTCTTTTCAGCAGTTTTGCGTTTAATACTATTTAAAGGTCGATTTTTTAACGATAAAAATACCTATATGTATAAATTTACTGATAAAAACTTAAAATACATTCAAATCTATCAGCCAGCGTTAATTCAACGATAATAAATATTATACAACGTGGTAACGAAATACCGCAAAACCTGAAACAAGTTGGTTCAGTATCGAAAGCAGAATTGATGACACTATTTCTATATGCAAGCTATTTATCACTATCTTTCTATTTAATTATCATGCAAATTCTAAAAGCACAGGTCTACTTAATACGGTGTTGGTAAGTAGATAACCTTTTAGATTTAAATTAGATAACGTTACGCAAAAAATGACGTCCAGCGAGCGTACCTATAAGACAAGTTTGTAATGATCGTAGCTTTACAAACAAACATAATAGTTATTATAAATATAAAAAACGACTAGTATCACTTATGATCACTTATGAAATTAATTAATTATGTGTATGATTGATTTCAAAATAAAATTAAATCAGGGTGTCTGAGGTTTCGCGTTATTTCGTTATCAGGTTGTAGGAAAAGACGCTCATCTCATTTTTCCGTTCACGGTGTTATTATTAGGGTATTTTTCTATAAAGGTGATTTTTTTCATGAGCCGAACATGTGTAAACTCTTGGTTTGCCAAAATATTACAATTAAATGCTATATCTTTCAATAAAAAAAGTAAAATCAATCAATCACAATTCCAATCGATAGTTGAGTGAAACAATTTCCTATCCTAGTACTGAATCCTTCTCACTGTCCTGTCCTCATCGGATTGGTTTCACTTTGCATAGCACTTGAAATTCAAATGGTGCAGTTCATGCTGCGGCTCCCCCTGTCTAAGGGCTTCATGGCCGAAGTTGCCATAGCAACCGTGTCTGCAATACACTCTTAATTTGTAGCAGAAGTAAATTTAAAGTGTAGGTATTATAATATTCATACACTTTAAATATTTTTTTATAACTTTCTTATCAATCGGTATATTGGTAGAAAATTCGTTCCATCTCGGATATAAAAAATAACAACTAAACGTATAAAAATATGCAAAACAAATGATAAAACGCTATATCCTGTTAAAAGGGGTTTAATGGAATTATTTTTAACAAAATATTTCGCTGAACTATCATTGACACGCCATTGTCTACCACATTCGTACCGTCTGGGTCAGGTTGCGGTGAAAAAAAAAGTTTAATCCCTCAAAAGCATTTACTTAATACTAGACTTGGAGAGTGGTTGACATTATTATTTTCGTCTCCTAAAAGAGACAGGCTAACTTTTCGAGGGGTTTATTTTTGACTTTGATTTTAGATAGAATATTACTCGTAGACTGTCCGAGTTAGAATAGAACCCTCCCATCTCCTCCCGTCGGGGCAGCAGCGTCTTCTGTTCGATATCTAACTGCACGTATACTGCGATCCCCAAGACGGCCTGCCCAGCGTGGGGATTATGGCAACCCAAAGGGGAAACCTGTGTTCAGTTGTGGACGTTTTTCTGCTGATGGATGATGATGGTGAATAAATAGTTTTAGACAAAAAAGGATTGCTAAAAAGTATCATCGAAATAGTACCTACATACATAGTTACCAGTTATAAATCACTATTGATAACAAAGTGTATATTTTTTCATATACTTACGTACCTACCTTATTTCGAATATAAGAATGATAACCTGATATATACTAAACCTTCTTGAATATGTATAAAAATTTAATGAAATAAAATAATGGCCAAAATTAGTTTGTTGTTGTTAAAAATGAATTATAACTTTAACCATGACCATTATGATACTAGTAGTAAGGAGAGGTTCTAATAATATTAACGCTAACGAACAAAAGTTCGACACAGAAAGAATAGGAAAAGCTAATAAAATCGAGTATAAACAGATACATTTGTACCTATGAGTCTAATACAAAACTTTAATTTTAAAGAAACCATAATAGCGATATACACAAATAGATTTTTTAACAAAAACTAACCAAAATACTACATTTGACTCAAAGCTATATCTTGTCTTACAAAACAAATCTTTTTAACCGTAGTATTTCATCGAATCCCCCTACGTACCTGAGGTAAGTCTGTAAATTGTGGTTCCAATTGTTTCTCCCCTTATCGTTGCACGACAGCGCATTTTTCTGCTTCACAAGAAAATACGATTCCTGGGGTCGAACGCACCCATAATGTGCATTTCAATGTTGAATTTTTATTTTCCAAAACATCTTTAAAGAGTGAGTATGGTGTTTGATTTTTCTTTTGTGGTTTAAAGATTAATACATACATATTAGTAAATACTTAAACAAAAATATACTAACCATGAATATATACAACGTGTTACAAAATACCCTGTAAAAAATAAAAAAATATTTTCACTGATGTGCAAACCCTAATTCAGTAAAAATTAAAAAGTAAACTACGCAGAATGCACCTACATTTTTACCTAATTCGCGGAATGACAAAATTTTAAAAGATGTAACCTTATTAGGGTTGAACAAATTTTTGGTTTTGATAATTAATTATATTTTTTTTACAGGGTATTTTGTAACACGTTGTATAATTATTGTATCCTTGTCAAAAGTGTATAAAAATATTTTAATTATACATACCTACTCTTGACGCGGGGCGCTCTGGTTTTTAGACATATACACCAATTTAAAACCTTTAAAAATTCACGCCTAAATGCGTGTTTGCTTGTGAATTTTATATAACAGCATTAAATCATCATCAGCAGCAGTCGAAAAACGTCCACAACTGAACAAAAGATCTCCCCTTTGGGTTAAATATTAAAAATTATGTATCGCGCATTAAAGATCCTGTCCCCACAGATGATAGAAAGCCGTTCTTTTATCATCATCATCATCATCAGCCGGAAGACGTCCACTGCTGAACATAGGCCTCCCGCTTAGAACGCCACAATTAACGACAATTGGCTATTTGCATCCACCGGTTACCTGCGACGCGCACAATGTCGTCTGTCCACCTAGTGGGAGGCCTGCCAACGCTGCGTCTTCCGGTTCGTGGTCGCCACTCGAGAACCTTTCTTCCCCAACGGTTATCGGTTCTTCGAGCGATGTGGCCTGCCCATTGCCACTTCAACTTGCAGATTCTGAGAGCAATGTCGGTGACCTTAGTTCTTCGGCGAATCTCCACATTTCGGATTCTGTCGCGCAAAGAAACTCCGAGCATAGCTCTCTCCATGGCTCGTTGTGTGACTCTGAACTTTTCTAAAAGGCCAGCCGTTAGAGACCACGTCTCAGTACCATATGCCATCACTGGCAACACACACTGGTTAAAAACCTTCGTCTTCAGGCACTGCGGTATTTTGGACGAGAAGATATCGCTTAGTTTCCCGAACGCTGCCCATCCGAGTTGGATTCTTCGGGCGACCTCTTTGTCAAAGTTGGACCGACCTAACTGGACGTTCTTTTATAGTTTATCTATATTTTAATAATGTATAATTTAAAATGTATGTTACGTACTGTTCACACACACTAACAGTAACTCCGTTAGGTCCCCGGGACCCCCCGGGAACCAGACATGGTGTTCACTTGGACGCTGCTCAGAACTGCGCCATCATCCTCCTATGATTCGCCGCCGTATTCAACGGACGTACCATAACCCCAAACGTCTAGCCACTCCGAACACACGCTCATCTGATCCCAAACTATGCACAGACCTGTACTATGGCAACCAGACAACTTAAACTAATACATATTTCAATAGATAACTAGCACCCAGACACTTCAACGCAATCTTGAAGCATTCTAGCATTAGTTACATCAGACGTGTTTCCCTTGACCAATACCCTATTACCTTTAAAACAAAATCACCCCAGCCCATTACAGGCGATACGCACAACTAACCGTTTCAACCCCCAGCTCGCTAATGCATGGCCGTCCATTTTTCAACCGGTCGATGCGGTCCAAACATCCGTAAATCCCAATAAAGTACCCACACGGCTACTTACGTGAATATAAACTCGGTGGGAATTGTTATTTATGCATTTAGGGCGATACGAATGTATTGTCGTCAATTTGTTTTGATTCAAAACAGGTTGCGGTTGGACCTCGCTACTTATGTGTGAAAGAAAAACGTATTTTAAAGCTTTGCATTTTCTTCCCCTGTCTCTTGTACCTATGTGTGTACGCGCGCACTAACAAAAAAATACTTCAAAAAAAACTAAAACTATCTGAAGTCTCAAGTTTTCTTTATTTCTTTATTATTAAGTAAAATTAATAATGAAGAAATAGTAATGTTCTCCTAGCCAATACGACCACAGCGGCCAATATTTCACAAGATGCCATCTATCTACACAGGAGTTAAAACAGTGCACAAGTGCTTGCGTAGACACAAGCGCACTCTCACTTCCTTTACTCTCACAAACCGATGGGGAAACCGACTCAACCGGGGAGAAGTCAGGTGCAGGACCGACTGTTTACATTCCCATCTGACGCATGGATCATCTTACTTTTTAGACCATCAGGTGATTGACCTGCATTGTACTAGCCAACAACCACAAGCTAGCTAACAGCCATTGTAGGAACAACTACACAAGGATATAATTGATTGATTGGATTCCTCACCGCAGGATTTTAGCTTGCGAGCAATAAATTTACTATAGTTTAGAATCCTTCCTACAACCCTACAATAATTTTAGCATGCGAGGGTTAAATAGCTATTTATATTTCATCATTTTCAGTAGTTGATCCCGGGAGGTGATTTACACATTAATTTAATCTCAAAAGGGCCCCTACGTGTTGGATCCTTCTCACGCAGACCGCATAAAAGACCGAATAGCGGGCTAGTTGGTCTTTTATGCTAATATTTGTATCCATTGCAGCACATAATCATTAATACAGGCGTTGTAAGCTAATCAACATAAATCTTATGCCTTCTATTTTCCTTTACAACCTTTTAGGAATGAAGGACAACTTCATTATAAGTATCGTGAAGACCTTTGTACTGAATCATAATAGTGTTTGTGTGAGTAGTTATTCATTAGTTCACTTTTCACTATTTAAGGATCCAAGTTAAGTAGAATTGTGTAAATGTTCACGAACGTTTATGCCCTGTATCCAAAATTATTCCAACCGAATTTGAAACTGCGGTGGGCTAACTGGTATAGCAAACAACATAAAGAACCTGCGTCGATTCGGATAAAAAACAGTGCGTAAGCGACCTCTAATTCAGTGTTTCTTTTTCTAGGATTCGGATTGTACGTAATAATATTATTTATAATAAATTTTATACACTTTACAATAAAGTTTCATGTAAATTTAACAATACGTAGTGCTTAGGAGCTCACAGAAACGTATATCACCGCACAATTGTTTGCATATTTTACTGGAGAATAATCTCTTTGGTCGGTAAAAGAATGAATAAGTAAGGACTTGGCAATATGGTCCCAGATAAAAAAACTAAGGTGTTTTATAATAGAAAAAAAGGTTATTTTAAAGCATCGTTTTGTTCAGGAGACCTGTACTTTAAAAAAGATTTTAATTTTTTAAAGAGGCATATGGATAAAGTTCGATTATTAGAGTACTGGTTTTGAGTTCATAATTTGAATATTACGATATGAGGTCGAGCTATGGAGAGAGCTGTGCTCGGAGTTTCTTTGCGCGACAGAATCCGGAATGAGGAGATTCGCCAAAGAACCAAGGTTAGCGACATAGCTCGTAGAATATGCAAGTTGAAGTGGCAGTGGGCAGTCCACATCGCTCGAAGAACCGATAACCGTTGGGGAACAAAGGTCTCCTCCCACTAGGTGGTCCGACGACATTGTTCGCGTCGCGGGAAACCGGTGGATGCAAATAGCAAATTGTCGTTCATTGTGGCGGTCTAAGGGGGAGGCCTTTGTTCAGCAGTGGACGTCTTCCGGCTGGTGATGATGATGATGATATGAGGTTAGTTAAAATTGCTTATACAGGGCTGATGTGTAGGGGTACACATCAGCCCTGTCCAAGAGGAGTGATAATCCAAATACCGATTCTAATTTGTATGGCAAGAAAAGTGCTCATCTTTATTATAAAAATATTCACGTTGCCAATATACCTAATGGCGGACTACCGGGAAATCGACTGTTAAAATAATATTAAATATTATGAAAGGAGATAAACGCCTCAACGTGGCCTCCCTCTTGATTTGACGAGGGTAACTTTTTTACATTCAAGGTAATTCAGCTTTTATCTCGGTTAATATTGCATTCAGTAGGCATAAGATTCACTTTGACCCTGCCTGTTACATCCTAATAATTTATTTTGTCACGGAAGGCTTAATCTTATAAGACGTAAATCTACATTATTTATATTACTCACATGTATTTAAAAACGTTTTCAGTTTCATGAAGCAGGTAGTAGAAAAAGTGAGAGGAGTGTTGAATCAGGAGGTCAAAGTAAAGGCATATAAAGGATCGGATTCAAAATTACTTCACCGACAAGAGCACAGCTCTTAAATTGGAGAGAGAGAGAGAGAGAGATTTACTGCCGCACTCACAAACGCCAATTAACTTTAATCCTAAAAGTCACTTTTTGAAATCTATTTATTTCGACTGTCGAAGCCATTTATGATTAATTTAGATTATTGAACACGAGGTAATTGATAGTATTAAGTATTGAGTGTCGAAATGATGCCGATTTCAAAAAATGGATTAATTATCATTAACTTAATTGATGTTTGTAGGTTCGGCAGTTAAAGACTTGTTATGAAATTCAAATTCAAATTTTTTATTTCAAATAGGCTTAACGCACTTTTAAGGCACTTTTGAACGGTAAATTTTTTAAAAGCTACCACTGGATCACAACGCGGCCTCAACTGAGAAGATCCGGCAAGAACCTCAGCGGGCTTTCACATTTTTTTTAAACAATGTTTGTTTTGTTACAGTTTTATCAGCATCAGCGACAGTGTATCCTGCCGTTCAAAAGATCAAATAAATTAAAAAATACGACGAAAATACAACAAACGAAAAGGCCAAAGGGATAGTAATCGGACCAGTCCCCAAGCAGCACCCGCGCATGAGTTGACTCGAGCAGCAGCCATCACTCCCCTCAACCATATTGAAGGGAAGGGGGTGACCCGCCACACGAAGCCGCCACAAGCAAAGACTATTCGATGGCGATCATGACCGACCCAAAATCACAGTTAAACGTGAGCCACGTTTAACATTTAACTTCTGCTGTTAAGTAGTGTCTGGTCAGGCAAGACACAAAGCACTTTAACATATTACCAACTTTTATCACCAGTCGTCTGAGTTAGATACACACTATGAATAATGTACAAGCTCAAATGAATTGCCTTCAGAACGTAAATAAAGCAACAATCAATTTTGCTGCAAGACTGCAAAAGAAAAAAAGGACAGCGGCCGGACCAGTCCCCCCAAGCAGCACCCGCGCACGAGTTGACTTGTGACCCGCCACACAAAGCCGCCACAAGCAGAGACTTTTCGATGGCGAGCATGACCGAACCAAAATCCCAGTAATTTACAGCAAAAGACCTTGCGTCTTGAAATAAAAAAATATATATCAAAAAATACGTAAGACGTCTTCCAGCAGAATACTTTTCACTTTGACATTTGCTGTATTCACGCCATGAAGAAATAGGGTCAAAGTGGAGTCCAAACTCCAAATAGTTGATTGAGGCATACGCTATCCCTTTCATTGAGGCCGGATCTCTCTTTCTAAGTGGTCCAATGTGTGGTCCATGTAATAATTTAAATTACCCGAGAAATGGATACCCTAATATAGAAATGCTCTACTTCAACATCAAAAGATTGTTTTCCACCCGAAAACATAAAATACGATGACAATCATGTCTAATAAATTTTTTTTTGTATTGTTCTGCGAGTACGATTAGGATAATGCTATATTGTGTTTTCGCCAATTGTACTCAAATGCAATTTTAAATACCGATTTTAAGGGCTCGTATTTTGTGGCAACACTGGCGCTTATTGTCAGCATGAAACTGTCTGTCATTTAAATCGATCCAACATTTAAATACCATAATTTCACGATAAAGTGAATTAAACTAATAAGAATGGTGATAAAATGTGTAGTACTTAGTTGCAAAAATATGTTGTACCCCTTAGATGATACCGAATATCACTCGTAAGTCCGATTTGTTCAATAATGTACCTACCGATGATCCCTTTGGATTATGCACCATATTTTCGATCAGTTCTTCTTTCGATAGGCATATAACACGTTTTCAGTTCGTTTGTTAGTATTGGGTTTAACTTTCTATTAATTTGTAGTTGAATTATCTAATTTAAAATATTTTACATTGTTTTCATAGAGTAACCATGGTAAAGATTTTTTGAAGACTTTCCGTTTTGGGGATTTTTTTACCGCCACTTTATGATAAAAAATATACGATGTAGGTATTTAGTTCAAAGGATTGATATGGAAAAAATATTGTATGTTCAAGTGTGTATGTAGTTTTAAACATATTATTATAATCATATTTATTCTTGTCGCCTCCTAGTCCTGTCGCGTCTAGTAGCCTCCGTGGCGCAGTGGGAAACTGCTTGCTTGCGTACCGGGGGTCGCAGGTTCGAATCCTGCGGGGAGCAACAACTTTGTATATTTGTTCCTTACTGGCTAGGACAATGCAGGCTGGTCATCTGATTGTCTGTAAAGTAAGATGATCCATGCGTCGGATAGGCATATAAAAAGTCGGTCCTGCGCCTGACCTCTCCCCGGTCGTGTTGATCTTTCGTATCACTAAACTGTGAGAGGTAAAAGGAAGAAAGAGTGCACTTGTGGCTACGCAAGCATTTGTGCACTGGCTGATGGCTGATCTTGCGAAAGATTGGCCGCTGTGGTCGTATCGGCGAGAGTACCTATATCATTCTATAAATATACATATAATCACGCCTCTTTCCCGTAGGGGTAGGCAGAGACCACTTCTTTCCACTTGCTACGATCCTTACATACTTGTTTCGCTTCGTCCACTTTCATTATTCCCTTCATACATGCTCTTCGGTTTAGGGTACTCTTGACCTGGCCTTTTTTCAAGACGTCCCTGATTTGGTCTTGAAACGTCCGCCTAAGTCTACCCCTTCCAACACTTTCATTCACACTCGCCTTATACACTATTTTCGTCAATCGTTCCTCATTCATTCTCTCGACATGGCCAAACCATCTCAGCATACCTCAATTTTTGTCACAACATCTTCTTTCATACCACAACGTTTCCTTATGTCACTATTTCTTAACCTGTCACTATACCTGTCACCTGTATTGACAGGTATGGTTATATATAAAAAATGTATTAATATTGACCACGGGTAAATAAAACAGTATATATATTGATATATACTGTTTTATTTACTCGTGGTCAATATTAATACATTTTTTATTTTCTTGTAGATTTCCTAAAGATATTGAGCGAAGGAATATTATGACTATCCATTGTCCCATTCGAAAAGAAATTTTATGAAGCTGCAATGATCTGCAGTTGGTCCAATGGAAACCTAAATTTACTGCAAATGCTTTTTCTATCGTCTAATGTGTGGGTTACAAGGTGTTTTAGTTGTTTGCATATAATGGAAATTGCTATTCAATATCTTGTGATTAATCAGAAATCGTTAAACGTACTGAATAAATGATCTTGTAATACAATTTCTTTTTATCATAACTTCATATGCTTTTATTTTCACAACTTATTATTTATTTATTACTTGATTGTCTGTAAAGTACTCAGAGTAATTAGAATGGAGCTAGTATCGCGTCGATTTGCCGAACAAATTTTTCGTGGCACTTTTGAGGGGTGCGGGAGGCGAAGTAAAAACACACAGATACAATTTCACGCATAACCACACTATAATAAACTCGCAACATATTCAAAAAGATACGCACACAAATAAAGAATGACCTGACCATATGAACAAAATTTGGCAGAGGGGTTAGCGCATCATGCTATCTCCAGTGGTATCTCCTCTAAGGTAAAGTAAGATGCTCCATGCGTCAGATACGTATGTAAAATGTTGGTCCTGCGCCTGGTCTCTCAACGGTCGTGTCGGTTTTTCGTCCCGTCGTATTTTGAGAGGTAAACGGAAGCAACTAGACATATTTAATCGGTTTAAACTTAAAGCTTAAACAAGCCAAGTAAGTCGTATTAAGCGACGAAGTTAAAAAGATGTCCTGATTTTTCATGAAACATCAAGGTTACCCTCTTAGATAGGGAGATTCGACCTCAATGAAAGGGATAGCGTTGACCTCAGTCATGTATTTGGGAGTGTTTTCTCCACTTTGACCCTATTTCTTCATGATTCACGCCCGGCTTCCGAATGGATAATCAACGCAAAAATCAACTAAGTAGATGTCAAATCTCCTGTCAAGTATATTCTCCTCTTCTCCTGCTCTCCTGCTTCGAAAATCATGTTTAATTACGTACCTTCTTGAAGGATAAAAATTCAAAAAATTATAAGTATTAAGTCCTGAACACGCTTGTAGTATAATATCATTCCGTTTAAAGTTTATGTGCGGTCACGGGTCACGCAGCTGGTTTAAGTAAAATTTTCTAGTTGTGTCACCTTCTTCGTTTATTTCTGAAGTAAGTATCTCTATTCAAAATATTAAAAACATATATTAAAAAATATTTAAAATATTAAAAAAAATATTCCAGGTTGATCACAGAAAAATCAGGAGTGACGTCAATATATATTTACGGTGTGTATGTGTGTGTGCGCGCGTGTTTTTTGCGTGTGTGTGTGCTTGCGCGCGCGTGTTTAGCGTGTTTAGATTTTACTTTCCCGACGTTTCGAATGCTTTGCAGCATCCATGGTCACGGGAGGACTGAGATGTTGAACCTCACAATTATACCGGTGTACCTACAGGTCTTCATAGTTATTATTGTTGGTCCGAGAAGGATGTTCAACATCTCAGTCCTCCCGTGACCATGGGTGTAATTTTATTTCAATGTGTAGTGTTTGGGTAAATAAAAGAAATCATTACAATAAAGAGGTGTTTACAAACTACTACCGAATCGTAGCGCGGCCGCTGCTGAATAGATCCGGCATAAAACTCACAAAACTCAGCGAGCTTGTCTTTTTTATCCATGAAAGGCTTTACAAAACATCACGTTCATACGTTGCTGCATGAGAGAAGAACAAATGCACTTTTGCGTTTAAATCTTATGTTTAGCAAGTGTAACTGTGCCTCAATATACTAGAAAATCTGGTTACATGAAATCAGTCCAGTGGAACACAGAGGACAAGTGAAACAACGCGTGAACAGACAATGTCGCCCGTTTATAGCTTTCCCATAAAACAAATGGCGATTGTGCGAACGACCTTATAGTGCATGGAAACAAAATGCCGCTTGGCGAAATGGACAGTGTCCACAGTTAAAAGCTCTGCTATTAACTTAAACATACGAGTGGAGTGTTTTTATTTTGTTTACCTTGGTATAAATTTTTTTTTTTGACGTTGGTAATGTGGGGCTCATCCGGGATATGTGGGATTCTTACCCACTAAAAACCCCGCGACTGTCGCATCGGCACATAAGAGGGGATCCTGGGGCTCTCCAGTGGGATCTGCACCAGGACATCTCAGTGCCTTGGGGACACTGACACGGTGCTCAAGGGGACGGGGGTCGCAACCCCACCGCCGTCCTTCCCGGAGTGGCCGCCATACTCAATGGACGTCCTAGGGCCCACACACCAAGCGAACCTTGCTTTTAACTTGGCTCAACCTGACCCGAAAGAGGGTTAACTTTCTCGAGGATATTTAAAAGTACAAATGTTTAAAATGTTTAACCCGTGGTATACGAAACGACTAAGTGTAAACAAGAAGACGGGCAGCAGCGTCTTTCTATTGGATTATCTATCGCCTATACTGCGATCCCCAAGCCGCCATGCTAAGTGCGGGGATTATTGCAACCCCCGTCCTTTAATGAGGATGCTTTAGTTCAGCGGTGGACGTGTTTCGGCGGATGATGATGTTTAAAATGTATTCCTGACCGATACGTCCAAAGCGGCAACTGCGCAAGGCAAAAGAGATTGCACTTGTTCTTTCGCAGATATACTCTCTTCAAGCTCTCTTTATCAGAGGTGTGGATTCACACCAATGTTATGTTTGGATCCGACCTCCAACTTCTGGTTCATTAATCACAGTCGGGAAAAGGAGGTTTGTGGTTATTATGACTTTTACTTGTGTCGTTTTTAAAGTTATACCTGTTAAGCAAGGAACTTTATGTTGAGCTACGCAGTCTAAAACATAACGTATGTAGTTATTACTAATAAGGTGCACACAAGTTTATGCGCCCCACATTCCGACATTGCGTGGCGGAAAACGCAAATATATACGACTTTCTTGATTAACATCTTGCTGTTGTATGCAAATATACACTTATTGCCGCAAAAGGCACGGGGATGGCCCCTAGGGTGCCGTTGGTAAAATTGACGCGCGACGGGGGAGGTAATGAGGTTACACCCTACAGTTGATCCCTACCTGCACAGCTCCTCGACAACTTGCAGTGGGTATACTCTATAGACAAATTTGTCACAAAAAATCAACGCATATTCTTTCGGAATAAGAGCCGTTTTCGTAGTGCAGATTTTATTTTTCATAGCTATGTTTCTTTGTTCTTCTGGAAAGGGTTTCTCCTCAACGCAGCAGAGGGCTAACGGCATAAGCCACCACGCGGACAAAATGTAAATTGGTGGATTAGATACACTATTTGAATAAATGCCAGGGATACCGCATGATGGTGCAGAATTTTTTATTTCATAGCTCCGTCATATCCTTCTAAAATGCAAGGGTGATACTCCTCCTTAACGTGAGAGTGCTTAGGCCATGAGTCACCACGTGAACCAAATGTGAATTGGTGGATTAGAGACGGCATTCGAATAAATAGTGATTATCCACACAATGGTGTGGGATTTTTTTTTTCATAGCTCTGTCATGTCCTTCTACAAGGCAAGGGCGTGACTCCTTCTTGACGTGAGAGGGCTTAGGCCAATTACTATGCAGACCAATTGTGATTTGGTGGATCAGACACACCAATCAAATAAATAGAGCATAGCTAGGATTTCTGTACGATGGTGGGAAAAATAATGTTTTATTTTTCATAGCTCTGTCATGTCCTTCTACAAGGCAAGGGTGGAAACTCCTCCTTGAGGTGAGAGGGTAGGGCCTCTAGACTATCTACCATGCGGAACAATTTTGGATTAGTTAAACAAACACAGCGTTTGAATTAATTTTAGGACATGCGGTTTCTAACAATATTTTCTTTAACTAATGCTAATTTTGAGTTTTTCTATTATTATTTATGATCCACTGAAAGTAGAAATAACATTCGTACAGCAGTAGGCTGAGTAGTGGTGGGGTTGAAGTCTGATCTTTTATATTGTTACGTGCTTTTTATTCCACATACACTCACACTGTGTACACTATACACACAAGGCACAGTAGTCTGAATCACACAGTACGTCTCAGTAGTCCAAAGCCGTCGCAAAGGTCACCGGTACAATTATCTTCGATCACTTCCTTAAGATGTTTCCGCTGTCGCTTGTGAACACAAACTGTCTGGCTACGGAGGCCTCTATGCGTCTGCTTATATACCTGAATTTATAGAGGGGTGGTAACCTCTCGATGGTACTAGTAAGTAGTACTTAGTCTAGCATTTTCGCAAGCCCACACAATAGAGGCAACAGTTCGAGAAATAAACGCAGCAGCAGCGGCGGGGCAGCGAACCAAGAGCGAGCTATAGGTAGGTACATTACTTAAGTACCTGCCGAATTTGAGGGAACCACTTTCTATTGAGAATTCTAGATTTTTCTATACGGATCGATAGAACTAAATATGCATTTTGTGATCATTGCAATTAAGTAATAATTAACCGAGTAATTAATACTTTTATGTCCCGGTCGTAACAATATAAAAGTATTTTGAAGTAAACCTGAAAACGTTATTATAAAATAATTCGATTAGAGAAATTTCAATACAATATAAACCCAAAAGATTGTTCGGCAAGAATCCGAGATTAAAATTCCACCCTTTATTTTGCGAAGTCAATAGAATGAAATGAAAGCCAGAAATCAAAGGATCGTCCATTATTTATACAAGAATTCGATTTTCATGGAACGTTTTCAGTAGATTATTATAATATAAGAAGTTAAAGATACGGAAAAGTATTTAGAAGTAGGTAAGTACTGCTTTTTAAGAAAGTTATTCAATTCTTGTCTTACTTTTTCCATATTCTAAGTAATAATAATAATAATAATACCAGCCCTTGTTTATGTCCCACTGCTGGGCACGGGCCTCCCCTCAAGATGAGGGGGCTTAGGCCATAGTCCACCACGCTGGCCAAGTGCGGGTTGGCGGACTTCACACGTCATTCGAGAGCTAGTTAGGCTTTCTCAGACATGCAGGTTTCATCACGATGTTTTCCTTCACCGAAAGCTAGTAACAATCGCACAAAGACGATTCGCACATGATTCATTGAAGAAATCAGAGGTGCGAGCCGGGGTTCGAACCTGCGCACCTTGTTTCCAAGGCAAGCGCTCGCCCACTGAGCTGTTACCGCATTACCGCATTCTAAGTATTCAAGTAAAAATAAAACAAATGCATACTAACATACCATAAGAAACTCAACATTGTGAATATATTGTGCTCAAATTTCGTAAAAATATTTTTTCAGTTATGGCTTGTATATTATAGACTTACCTAGATCCTGTTAGAATTGAGAGCAGAATTGATTACGTTGCTTTTTAATTTATTGAAATGCTAAAAGTAAATTCACATAAATAATTTACAAAATTTTAACCTGCATATTCACTCAAGGACTCTCCACAGACAAATAGACTATTTAAAATACCATTTTGAATTATTCAACTCGCTCATCCCTGTATAGGGGTTCATTATCCCCCAAAGAGATGGATCAGGAAATGAAAGCCTTCAACTTTTAGAGTAAGTACTTTTTGCATAAGAGCAAAATATGGTATTGGCATAATACTGTGATTTTTTTGGAGCTCAGAGATACGGAGTTCGCCACACTAAATTCAAATTATTTATTTCAAATAGGCTTAACGCTACACTTTTGAACGGTCAATTTTTTTTTAATCCTACCACCGGATCACAGCGCAGCCTCAACTTAAAAGATCCGGCAAGAAACTCAGCGGGCATGACATTTTTTCACTTTTTTTTTCAACAGTTTGTCTTGTTACAGTTAGATCAGCACCAGCGACAGTGTGTTCTGCAGTTAGAAAGGTAAAACAAGGAAAATACAAACTAAAAGGTCAGAGATAGTAGGCGGATCAATCCCCCTAAACAGTACCCGCGCACGAGTTGACTCGAGCAGCACAGCGATATGCCTACCCATGGATAAGATGCTTTGTGTAGCCGTTTGTCACCCGAGACATTAGTAGCACACTGTATGTAAAAGACAATATCTTGATCAAGGTACCATACCTACACGTAGCATAAATGTTTGAATTATGTCGGCTTAAATCTGAATTAAGAATTAGGAGATAAAGGCTCTGAATATACCAATTTCTTTAACCTTTAATTCATATTGTAAAAAAAACGCATTAAATATGTTTTTAGTTTTATTAATAGGCTCCAGAACGAAATAATTGCTATTTATTCATCATCATCAGCCAGAAGACGTCCAGGGAAGGCCTCAGGGGCAAAATCGCCACGCTTGGCAGGTATCTTGGGGATCGCAGTGTAGGTGGTAGGTAATCCAATAGAAAGAAACTGGTGGCTGTCTTCTTGTTTTTCCTTAGTCGCCTCGTACGATACCTAACGAGAGAAGATGTGTGGATACCATTCTTACCCGGACACCTTTATTCAAAATTGTTTAATAATAATAATATTCTGGAAGAATTCAATTCAAATGGGAAGAGATTTTATAGATAAATCTCGATTTAACAAGCCGAATACGAGTATTTCCACAAACAAAGCATGTAAAATACAACCTCGTTTACTTAGCGCCAAACGACTTAAAATAATTAGTCAATCTTCATTGATTTTGCACATTCCGCGCGCCACCATCAACCATCATCATCATTTCATCGCGTGCCTCAATTACTTCACATTCATATACTACATTCCACTTTAGAGTAATTGCAAGTTTCCTGGAGATTGTGCACCGTTTGATTGAAACGGCAAAATTGCACCTATTAGGGTACTTGTGATATGATCGGTACCACTTCAGTCCTTAGGGTACAGTGAATAGTCAGTCTTGATTGGAACTATTGTTATCTCCAAAGCATTAACTACTATTTGTAGTTAATGCTTTGGAGTTACATTGCCTGCTAGCTTAGCCATTGAAACTGCTTACAAATCTTTCTGCCGCATCCATAAACGTCAATTAGCGTCATGTCACATCTAGCCATTATTTTTTAATTAGACTATCTATACTTATAATAAAACTGTAACAGGTCCAATTCTGTACATTGAAGATACACACATCAAAAGTGTCTAGGGATCAACATATATTTTTGCAATAACTTTTCTCCTGATTGATATTAATTAAAATTTTCTTTAAGGATTCATCAAATAAAGTGTTTTCGTTTGTCACAGTAACGATAAACCAAGTCACCTTTGCATTAATAAAGAAATTTGCCATTTTCCTAATTGTTGAGTGTCCCAAAAAACAGAACTATGTTTCCCTAAAGAGGTTCTTTATGAATGAAACTAGTCTGTAGCGAGGTATTGCAAAAAAGCTTTTATTAATATATTTGTGTCACCCATTATGAATCACGAAATTACAACCATAGCGACATCTAATTCGAATGTGTCGCCATCTAGTGAACATTTTAGAACTAAACTTATGCATCTATACTTATAATAAAACTGTAACAGGTCCAATTCTGTACATTGAAGATATTTTGAAAATTATATTTGGAGGGCATTCTATAACCGATACTGAGGCCGAAAATGTAATTTTTTTATTTTTTGTCTGTCTGTCTGTCTGTCTGTCTGTCTGTCTGTCTGTCTGTCTGTCTGTATCTCGGCTGAGCATCACGCCGAAACTACTGAATGGATTCAAATGAAACTTGGCATGATTTGAGATCTTACTACGAGGTAGGACATAGGATACTTTTTATCCCGTAATCTAGCACGGTTCTTTTGGGAGAGGGGATTAAAGTCAAAATGGGTACTTGGTTATACGCTTGGTCCGATTTTATCAATTTTAATATTAGTAAGGTAACACTCAAAGAGAGTTGTTATCAAGGTTTTGTAATCGATCGGGTTAAGCAACGTTAGGTAAGGTCATTAAATAGATGGGTGACCGTTTAACGCCATTTGAACTAAACGGGTCCGTGCTTCGGAGAGCAAGTAAAAAGTGGGTCCCAGTTTTTAACCGACTATAAAAAAGGAGGTTATGTATTCGATGCGAATGTCTGTTATTAAAAGTTTAGTTAACGTAAAAATAGCGCAGGCGGAGCTGCGTGGGTCAGCTAGTTAGAAATATAATTAAATACAATATGAATGTTCTATCATTGAACATCCCGGCCGCCATGAACAGAATGTTCATTCCTCGACTTAACTAATAAATATGAAGACTTAAACTAGTTACATTAATCTTAACGATATGAGTGGACTGTATACGAAAATAAAAAATAATAAGAAACTGTAACTAAACCAAAAATAAAAAAAATGTAAATAATTATGGGCGAACAAAATACACAATAAAAATATTTAACTGAAATTGTTCAAAAAAAACCTAAATGCAATTCAAAAAAAATGAGATTAACAAACAATAAACAAACTTGATGCTAAATATGCCAGACAAATCGTTAAATTTACAAAGTATGAATATGAAATTCATCAGACATATATTTTGAATGTATATGACAAAAAAAAACAAAAATGTGCTAAAACGAAAATAAATGACAACTTATTGCCTAAACATAATATAAAGCTGATTATACAAAAATAACAATGCTTTCAGCTTGCTACCGGTAGTACAATTAATTTGGATACCGGTCGTTTTATTAGAGAATCCTTGCACCGCAAAGATACGACTCTCGTGACATTGTCCGAGCCTGTGTGTTTCTGGGTTATTAACCCGTAAAGCCACCGCGCGGGAGATAGATCATCCTCCATGACCAAAACAACATCACCCACATTAGGTTCAGGAGTGAGTCGTGACCATTTATGTCGTTGGTGAAATTGAGTTAAGTACTCACGCGACCATTTTCGCCAAAAATCTTGAACCAAGCGTTGGGTCAAGTGCCATCGTTTCAATGTGCTAATATTTGAATTTTCGAAATTACATTCGGGAATGAGCGCCAAAGGTTCACCTATGAGCAAGTGTCCTGGCGTGAGTGGGCTGGGATCTTCTACATGACTGCTAATTTGACTGATGGGCCTCGAATTCAGACATGCCTCGACTTGGGCTAGCACTGTTGTCATCTCCTCGAATGTGAGAGTATGAGTACCTATCACCCGCTTCAAATGGTATTTGGTGGACTTCACTCCGGCCTCCCAAAGCCCTCCAAAGTTTGGAGAGTGGGGTGGAATGAAGTTCCAATTGGTACCATTGATTGCCAGCCAGTCCGCAATATCGGCTGCTACACCGGATCTTTCCTGGGAGAGCAAAGACTTCAACTCTCTGTTAGCCCCAACGAAGGTAGTCCCGTTATCACTCCATAATTCGCCACAATGGCCCCTACGTGCTGTAAAACGCTTGAATGCCGAAATGAACGCCTGTGATGTCATGTCGCTTACTATCTCAAGATGTATGGCTCGCGTGACCATACAGACAAACAGACAAATATATCCTTTAGTGGAGTGATACCCGCGACCCTTCGTTGGTCTAACACTGATTGGACCTGCATAGTCCACTCCACTTTTGAAGAAAGGTCGGCCAGCATTTACGCGGACTGACGGCAGCTGTCCCATCAACGGTGGGTTGATTCGAGGAGAATGACGGAGGCAAGTTACACATTTCCTGAAATGCTGTCTCACTAAACTTTTAGCATTAATGACCCAATACTTAGATCTCAAGTAATTGAGCATTAATTGAGGTCCACCATGTAAGGTGCGAATGTGAGCGTCTGCAATCAATAAATTTGTGAAATGTGAGGAATTATTATCGGATGCTTTGTATCTTCGTGTACGTCAGCTTTCCGCAATCTTCCGCCAACTCGCAAGATCTGATCGTCGTCCAGGTAAGGATTAAGTGAGGTAAGTTTTCCTATTTTATTTATATTTCCTTTTTTCAGCTTATCTATTTCATCTTTAAAATACTGATTTTGACACATTTTTATGCAGGTAAGTAATGCTTTATTTATTTCTGAGTAGGTTAGATTAGTAGTAGTTTTAGAGCTTTTTAGATTTAGAAACCGTCTACAATATGCGATAACTCTAAGTAACTTGTTTAATGATGAAAATTTAGAAATTATAATATCCTTTTCAGGTTCTACGGTAAGTACATGACTAACTACCTTTACTTTTCTCTCTTCTAGATTTGTTTTATTTATGATGCCTTTGCTATAATCAATTGATTCATCTTTTAACCATTCAGGTCCTCTTTTCCACAGATCCAGATCAACACATGCAGCCGGGCTGATCCCTCTGGACGCGCAATCTGCAGGGTTCTCCTTTGACTGAACGTGCGACCATTGGGTGTTATCTAACACGGTGAGTATTTCTGACACTCTATTACCTACAAAGGTCTTCCACTTGCTAGGGTGACTACTGAGCCAGGAGATCACCACTGAGGAGTCAGTCCACGCATGTAACTTATCCTTATCAATCGACAAAACCTCAGCCACCTCACGCATGAGTTTTGTGAGAAGGACTGCACTACACAGCTCCAGTCGAGGAATTGATACTTGCTTGACTGGGGCGACTTTGGTTTTCGACGCTATTAGACTGACCTCTATATGACCATTGCAGTCAATTGATCGTGTATAGACCACGGCAGCGTATGCACTGGTTGAGGCATCACAGAAGCCTTGTAGTTCAAGACTTTTGTCACTGTGCTTTGTGTGTATCCACCTAGGTAATCTAAAATTTTGAAGTTCATGAAGACTGTTTCGATACATGAGCCAGTCATTCAATAAATCTGGGGGCAATTCATCGTCCCATCCTATACCTGACAGCCACAAATGTTGAATAAATATCTTAGCTGTTGTAATTGCCGGTGCTATCCAGCCAAGAGGATCGTATAAACGGGCAATGTCGGATACTACACATCGTTTCGTCACAGGGGTTTTTAGCTGCGGAAGTTGAACAGTGTATTGAAATTCATCTACTTTTCTGTTCCAACTTAATCCCAATATTTTCATTACTGAATCCGTCTGAAATTCTATATTTGTATCTTCTGTTTCTTGTTCTTTGATTATATCTAAAAGCTCGTCACTATTGCTGGACCACTTTTGCAGCTGAAAACCTCCTCGACTGAGTAACTCATTCATTTGGTGATAAATCTGAGTACCTTCGTTGACAGTCTGACAACCGGTCATTAAATCGTCCACATAGAAATCCTTTAGCACGCGTTCTGCTGCAAGTGGAAAATCATCACCTTCATCGTGAGCCAGTTGTTGAAGACAACGAACTGCCAGGTAAGGGGCTGAAGATGTACCGAATGTGACACGCAACAATCTGTAGTGTTGTAGTGCCGAATCTGGATTATTACGCCATAGAATTCTCTGGAAATCTACGTGATCTTTCGAAACCAAAACTTGTCGGTACATTTTAATAATATCTGCAGATAAACAGATAGGATGGCAACGCCATTTCATGATGATGTGCCGCAGGTCTGATTGCAAGGTTGGGCCAACCATAAGGTCGTCATTCAATGAAACACCATTGCAGCCAGAACAAGAGGCGTCAAAAACTACCCTAACTTTAGTAGTACTTTTGTCATTACGTATTACTGCGTGATGCGGCAAATACGTAGTATCAAATTTATCAAGCTCTGCTTGAGGAACCTTTTCAAGGTGTCCCAGACGATCATACTCGTCGATCACCTCACTATATTGAGCTTTCAATTCAGGATTTTTTGACAGTTTATTTTCCAGCATGTGAAATCGTCTGCAAGCTATTGCTTCAGATTGACCATACTTGCATTGAGGGTCGTCGCTTTTGAAAGGTAACTTGACGACATAACGTCCACTAGCATCTCTCGTTGTAGTGGCGGAGAAGAAGTTTTCACACTGTTGCTCTTCTTCAGTTAAAGTTTTACGAACTGAAGTGGGCTCTGCTTCTAACTCCCAAAATTTCTTTATAAGATCGTTGACGTCTGTACTCACGACCACATTGCAACATACTGGAACTGATGGCGAATAAATTTCGCCGGAAAGGATCCAACCCAATTTTGTCTTTTGGGCGAGGGGCGTGCCCTGGGGTCCTTTGAGTAAACCATCTAATAGAACTTCACCAACGACGCGTGTACCTAAAAGTAAGTCTATATTTCCTGGAACGCTGTACGATGGGTCCGCAAGTTCTACTGTTATTAAAGAATGAGGCAGTACCTCAGTTATCTTCCTTTCAGGAAGATATGATGTAAGTCTATTCAAAACGTAAGCATCGACATACAATACAAAAGAAGGATCTAGGCGTGATTGTATTTGAAATCTAACCATCCACTTAGAGGGCATTGAAACCCCTGCATCATCGCCTAATCGCAATATGTCGGTGTGGGCAGGCGTTTTCTTAAGGCCGAGTAACTGGACTGAAGCCTCTGTAATGAAAGAGACTTGAGAGCCTTGATCCATCAAGGCTCTTAAAACAACAAAAGATCCAGTTCTTGATTCGACCTTGACCAAGGCTGTTGGCAACAAGCCATGGTTGGGAACGTCTGCATAGCAACATACGTTTTGAGTACGCTCGCTTTGCTTGGAAACAGTGTCTGCCTCAGCAGTCACTGCTTTGCTTGATTGATCAACGGTTTCCGTTGTAATAACTTTCTTAGGGTGAAGGAGTGAGTGATGTCGTTTATGGCAAATTTGACATTTAGTTTGTTGGCGACAAACATAAACACTGTGATTTTGAGCTAAACAGTTAAAGCATAACTTGTTTGCTCGAGCAAACTCACGACGGGCGTCAGTATCTTGCTTTGAAAATTGTTTACAATTGTACAATTTATGATTCTCGGAACAAAATATACAATTATTTGTAGCAATGTGAAAAGATTTCGTGTTATTACTACGATTACTTATTGGTTTAGAAATTTTCGTATCCAAAAATTCTAATGATCGAAAACGCTGTTGTAAAAATTCACTAAATTGTACATAAGTAGGCATTTTATTATCACAATCCGAATTAACTTTGACTTCCCATAATCGTCGAGATTCATTGTCTAATTTTAGGCTAATAACATAAATTACAATTATGTCCCAAGTACTGATATCCACACTTACATTTTTAAGGCCATTCAGACATTCATTTGTCGTATCCAGAATTTGTTTGATGGCGCTTGATGACTCGGAAACTATATTTTTTTGATTGAATAACCTTTGTAAGAGACAATTGGCAAGGTGACGTTTATTATTATAACGTTGTTCTAGAAGATCCCAACAAACCTTATAATTATTAGACGTAATGGGTACATGACGTAATAATTGTTCAGCTTCACCTTTCAAATAACCCTTTAAATAATGTAGCCTTTGCACATCATCCAAACCATTGTTTTTGTGGATGAGAGATTGAAAAAGATCACGAAAGCTCGACCACTCGGTATAATTACCACTAAACGATGGAATGGATATTTTAGGTAGCTGCACTGAACAATGGGCTTGGTCGTTGGCTTTGTTTACATTGACATTAACATTACACAAAGACAATTTTTCCTTCAATTCGGACTTATACAAGACGTAAGCTTCTTCCGTTTGTTCGTAAAAATCATCATTATAGTTAGATTTTTCTAATAGGGCACTGTCAAACTCAGATACAAGTTTCAGATGTGTTTGTTGAAACTGTTTCCACTGTAGGTCTAATGCTTCTATACGAGTTTCAATATAAGTTGAAGTTAACCTCTCCTTAGGAGATTTTTTAAAATTAGATCTACCTTTAACAATTTTAGATCTGATGTCTTCTTGGATTTTTAAACAAGAATCCATTTTAAAACTAAATTCAAAAACAATCTTGGAAGTTGACAATGAAATAACTTATTATAAACAACAATTGTTTGCTAAACTAAACGTGAAGATAATGTCCGCAAATATGACAAAGTCCCAACTGACTGATGTACTGAATCACTGACACAATTTACCGCAAATTTTTCTAAGTCACTGATAAAATCACACGAATTTTTCTAAGTGTTTGACGGTTTGTAATATCAATTGAAATTCGGGCATAGGTTCCCCGTCGGTTCACTTTTTAAGAAATTATTCTAAGTGTCATGCAATTTTTACTATTATAATAAATATTAGTAAGAGAGCACTCATAGAGAATTGTTATCAAGGTTTTGTAATCGATCGGGTTAAGCAACGTTAGGTAAGGTCAATAAATAGATGGGTGACCGTTTAACGCTATTTGAACTAAACGTCTCCGTGCTTCGGAGGACAAGTACAAAGTGGGTCCAAGTTTTTAACCGACTTTAAAAAAGGAGGTTTTGTATTCTATGCGAATGTATATTATTGAAAGTTTAGTTAACGTAAACACAGCGCGGGCGGAGCTGCGTGGGTCAGCTAGTTTTTATATATAATTGTCACTATCAGCAGTCTACTGATGTACCAGAGCCTCCCCCTTGCATGGTAGGGTTGCCACAATCCCTCGCCGGGCGTCTTGGGGATCGCATCTCCTCTAAGGGATCGCAGTATATAGGGTAGGTAATCCAATAGAAAGACGCTGATTAACTTATCATTACCATCAGCAGTCCACTGCTGAACAATCTACCCCTGCCAAGCTACGGATTGCCACAATCCCTCCGCTTAGCACACTCACACACACACCCAAACACACAAATTCTAAGAAAGTTTAATAAAGAAAACAACACTCAAAACCATTTTGTATCTGACGCGTAAACATTAAACGCTGCTGTGCAATTAAGTTAAAAAAGAAGTATAATTAGTGTCCACGCCTCACCTCCAGAATTTATTGCTACTGGTTCCAAGTTCTACTGTAATTTATTTTACGTTAAATTTTATTTTCTTTCACAGTTGCGGAGTTAAGTTTCATAATGTGCCTTACTTGTAACATTCTATATTATTGTACTCGAGTGTTAGATACACTAGCAGACCCGCGCAGCTTTGCCCGCGCTTTTTCTGACACTTCCGACATTTATCGTTGTATTTCAACCAATTTACACAAAACCTACACAAATTATAATATATCTTAACCTTCCTCATGAATCACTTTATCTATTGGTAACCACATAATAATCCGTTCAGTTTTTTTTAGTTTATCGCGAACAGACAGACAGACGCGGCGGAGGACTTTGTTTTATGGACATGTAGTGATATGTAGTGATTGTTACACACTCACACACACACCTCTGAGTGCAGCAGTTGTATTACTGTACAGACTTAACATTCACACTCAATGCCCACACTGAACACACACACACATACTCACACTACAATATATGATACTCTTACTGTAGGCAATGTATTGGTAATTCTGTACTTATTTCACTCTATATTGATTGTTTCGAACGTATCCGCAAAACATTTTATATTTTCCCCTATCATTTGCGATGAATAGAAAAAAATGACTGTTCAATACAGGGAACGGCTACACCTATTTCTCACTGATGGCAATAACCGCCAACAATTGCTTTGTGTTGCTTTCAAAAGAGAAATAGTAGGCCCCTAGATTGCTTTCAAGCCCTTGAGGTTGTCAGATGGGAGGGTTATTTACATGCTATTGGAAAAAAACTTTGGTCCTTTTATTTAACCAGGCTCGGGGCGCGCATGAGGAAAATGTGTTTATTTATTTCTTTTCTGAATAGTTTTTGTTTGTGCGGCCAAATTTATACTGTACCAAAAAAGTGTATTTACAATAGAATACTTTGGGATCAAACGAAACTGTGCGAACTCAAACGAAAGAAAAGTAGAAAACAATTTTATTATTTGAAGACTTATATTTACGCTGCTTCAAAGATGAATCATAAAATGTCAAAAGTTACCAGCTAGGTCTGAAATATATAATATTAATGATAAACAAAAACAAATATTATCAACATTAGCATCATCAGCCGAAACTCGTCCGCTTCTGAACAAGAGGGAGGGCCTTAGAAGGGAGGTGCTACTATCCCCACGCTTGGCAGGTGTCTTGCGGTTCACAGTAAAGATGGTAGGTAATCAAATAGAGAGACGCTGCTGCCCGTTGCTATTCTGTTTTGCCCTTAGTCGCACCTTACTGACACCCAACGGAAAGAGGAAGGATGCTATTTTTATGCCGCGTACAGATTTGCGTAATGTAACATGCAATGTAACACGCAATGAAAGAAATTGCCGTCCACATTGTCGCAATTTATCATGCAATGTAACAGAGTTCCCATAGTGTGGATGGCTTGCGCGCACGAACCGAGCTCACACCGCGTACGAACAGAGCATTTCAACTCATGCGCGTCACGATCCTCAATTTGTCGGTTTTTTCGCCGAACACAAAGTGGTGCGAAGAGTGCACGGAGCGCAAGTGTGGACGGGTTGTGTGAACGCGCGCGAACCATGGAAGAAAAGAGACTGAGCCATGTTCGCCGCGCGCATACCGGAAACAGATGCGAGCACGTACATGCTCGGTTCGTGCGCGCCCTGCGTCCACACTTGTGAAATGCTCCGTTCATATTACATTGCATGCTATATTACGCAAATCTGTACGCGGCTTTAAACGGACACCCCAATAACAAATAAACAGCAACAAACATAACACTATGTACCTTTTGCAATAATTTGATCCCTTGAGTCACACTCTTCGTGCAATGTAATAGGAGGACTTCATAAAAACCGAAAGAGGACCGCATAAAAGAAGTCACAAAATAAATTTAAACGTAAAACCTAAATAACCCAATAAAGTGGTTTAATAAGCACACACTCAGACGATGGACAACATTTTGGACGGGATCAGTGATATTTACTTTACGAGATGATCGTAAAGGGCGGGTTTCACCGGGTTCACGGACTTCTTAGCGAGTTTTACGATTATATGTATATGAAAAACCTAATTCGCGGTGTATTTTTTTTTTACAACGCTATGTAACGAATTGTGACGTGATGACATATAAAATAGTATCATAACACAGCTTGATGGGCGGCAGCGTATTATTGATGGTGTTCGTAAAGTAGCTACCAGCCAGCTTCATGGAATAGCTTACGCATATTAGAAGTCCATGCCCCAGTGAATAAAATCAATAATATATCAATAATAATGCAATTAGAAAATGAGGACCAGACCTTTCCTTTTGAAGGTATAATTATGAAACAATATCGTATTTATATTATAAGAAAATAAATATAATTTATTTATTTAACGTAGTACCTACTTAGTAAAAAAAAATGTGCGTGCGTGGAGTCCCTCCGCGCGGAAGAAGTGAAACTTCATTCTCGCTCAGTCGATCGGTCGGTCGGTCGGTCGGTCCCTCACTCACTCACTCACTCACTCACACACACACACACACACACACACACACACACACACACACACACACCCACACACACACACACTTTTTTTTTTTTTTTTAGCGATGGTGGAATCCTCATAGGATACCACGCGCACGACGCCTACCATGCGCGGGTTATGTCGGACTTTTACCGACTAAACCACCATCGGGCCTTCCAGCACCTCCGCTATAGTGGCGGGCCCCGGGAACGTACGTTGTACTTCATCCGGTTCCCGCCAGCGGCCGTTCGGCTTGCGCCAAACCCTCCAACAGCTCGGCCAAAATGGCCAAGCCGGCGCCTCTCCAGGCTCTTCCCCCCCTGATGTCACATGTGGTGCCCTCCAGTCAACTCTGCTCAACAGAGAAGTACCAGGGGCGACCACAGTGACACACACCCTATAGCCTTTCGGCCCTACCCCCCAATTGCACCGAGCTACCGGGTCCCATACCCCAGGTACTGCCGTCTGCCAGGTCCCATACCCGGACAGCACGGTTGCTGCGGTGCCCCCGCCCTAAGGCCTTGCGGCCCGACTCCCCCCTGCACCACCACCGCGCTCAACCGACGTCGTGCCCCATCGGGAACAGCGGCAGCGGCGCCCCCGCCCTACGTGGCCTTTCGGCCCTACACCCTCCCGCGCCTCGCTGCCGCTCAACCGGTACCCCCGTACCGGGAACAGCAGTTCGGCGCCCCCACCTAAGGCTTCGCCACCGAGCAACAGCTGTCCACCCCGAAGAGTGGAGAGATATTACCCGGTGCCCAGGGTACACCGTCCCAAGCCCATTGTCCTTCCTCCGAACGAATCCTCGGGAATTACAATGGGCCGGGCACTCGAGGAGGTGATGCCTGTACCCCACACACACACACACTAACTCAACTCAACTCAACTCAACTCAACTCAACTCAACTCAGCTAAACTCAATTAAACTCAACTAAACTCAACTAAACTCAACTAAACTCAACTAAACTCAACTCAACTCAACTCAACTCAACTCAACTCAACTCAACTAAACTCAACTCAACTCAACTCAACTAAACTCAACTGAACTCAACTGAACTCAACTAAACTAAACTCGACTCGACTCGACTCGACACGACTCGACACAACTCGACTCAACTCAACCCACTGAAACCCACTGAAACCCACTGAAACCCACTGAAACCCACTGAAACCCACTGAAACCCACTGAAACCCACTGAAACCCACTGAAACCCACTGAAACCCACTGAAACCCACTGAAACCCACTGAAACTCACTGAAACCCACTGAAATCCACTGAAACCCACTGAAACCCACTGAAACCCACTGAAACCCACTGAAACCCACTGAAACCCACTCACCCACTCACTCAGTGACGGCGTCACATGAGCGCTTTCATAACCTTAACAAATTTAACGCTTAACGTCTATCACTTAACGTTTAACACCTATCACTTAACGCCTATCACCTTCAATTAACGCTTAACGCGTTATGTGATAACATTTTTGGAAGTCGCATAAGACTTTTCACTTCAAAAATGGAATTTTCTCAATGATAATGCCTAATTTCTTTGAGGGAGGCCTTTGTGAACAGTGGACGTCTTATGGCTGCTGATGTTTAGTATATTAAAAACCTAGATTTACTTTTTGAAGTGAAACTTCTTATGCGACTTCCAAAAATGTTATCACTTAACGCGTTAAGCGTTAAATGAAGGTGATAGGCGTTAAGTGATAGGTGTTAAACAATAGGCGATAGGCGTAAATTTGTTAAGGTTATGAAAGCGCTCATGTGACGCCGTCACTGAGTGAGTGGGTGAGTGGGTGAGTGGGTGAGTGGGTGAGTGGGTGAGTGGGTGAGTGGGTGATTGGGTGGAGTGGGTGAGTGGGTGAGTGGGTGGAGTGGGTGGAGTGGGTGAGTTGGGGTGAGTTGGGTCAAGTTGGTGTGAGTTGGGGGCGAGTTGGGGCAAGTTGGGGCGAGTTGGGGCGAGTTGGGGTGAGTTGGGGCGAGTTGGGGTGAGTTGGGGCGAGTTGAGGTCAGTTGGGGCGAGTTGGGGTGAGTTGGGGCGAGTTGGGGTGAGTTAGGGCGAGTTGGGGTGAGTTGGGATGAGTTGGGGCGAATTGGGGCGAATTGGGGTGAGTTGGGGTGAGTTGGGGTGAGTTGGGGGTGAGTTGGGGGTGAGTTGGGGTGAGATGGGATGAGTTGTGGCGAGTTGGGGCGAGTTGGGGCGAGTCGGGGTGAGTTGGGGCGAGTTGGGGCGAGTTGGGGCGAGTTGGTGTGAGTTGGGGCGAGTTGGGGCGAGTTGGGGTGAGTTGGGGCGAGTTGGGGCGAGTTGGGGCGAATTGGGGTTAGAGCACATTTTTTTTTTCTTGTCGGCTTGAATAATACAGACGAGTTATTCATATATCGTAGGTATTGTATCGTAATAGAAAGATTGGCCTATAGCAAGATGACTGATTATTTTTCTATGTCAATAGGTACCTGCACATTGTTCATAGAGTACACAGGACACTTAGAATAGACAGGGGGATGGTATGAATGCACCATTTGAATATCAAGTGCTATGCAAAGCGAAACCGATCTGGGGCCGATGAGAGCGCTTAGCAGTAAACACGGATATCATTGTCTCGTTCAAGGACACTCGTCGTGATCATGTAACAGATCTTTGTGAACGTGTAGTATTTGCTTTAAGGGCTCTAACTACCGATTCTTAAAAATCATAGAATTATATTCAAAACTTTCAGAGAGATCGTAGAACTTGAACACAGTACCAATCATTGCAAACCTTCAAGTAATTATTACCAAATCATGTTATCATCGGTTTATCTTCGGAAATTATTTATTACACAGATTTTTTTCTTCTCGTCCGAAAAAGTAGCCATCCAAGGGTTCCGTGTACCACCTACGAGCTTAGTGGCCATCCAATGGTTCTCTTATCCACCTTCGAGCTCCATCATCAGTTTATTTGATTGATTTGATGAGATTGATTATTGTGTTATCACCGGTCCTTGATACATGCGCGAAATTTCAAATGATTTGGACGTGTACAAGTGGTAAAAAGGACACATATAAGATAGCTAAGACGGATAATAATTATGTATATATTTTTTCTTAAAATCAACACGCCTTGACAACTGATGTTCTGAGATTAAGCCCAGTGATTTCGAATACATAAACTCTTTTAGTTCGCTTTTAATTATCTGCATATCTGGCTAACCTAATGAGTTCAATCCGTTGTAGCACAACTGAGTGAGTTTGTTTCGAAATGAGTTTGTTCGTTGGAACACAACTGAGTGAGTTCGCTCTCGAAATGAGTTCGTTTGTCGGAACACAAGTGAGTGAGTCCGTTCACGAAATGAGTTCGTTCGTTGGAACACAATTGAGTGAGTTCGCTCTGGAAATGAGTTCGTTCGTTGGAGCACAACTGAGCGAGTTCGTTCTCGACATGAGTTCGTTTGTTGGAACACAACTGAAGAGATACAATCCAAGAAACATCGCATTTTAGATACAATGGCAATAATATTTTTCAACGATAAAAGAAAGCAAAGCTCGAAGATAATTGAACACAAAACACAACTAGTATTCAGTTCCCACAATAATTGATCATTACTAAGCGCTTGAATAACAATCGAAGGAGGATGAATAGGGACCGTATTGTTGCCGGTATTTACGTAAGTTGGTCGTAGGAACATTGTGTTAGCTAATTATATTCTAGGTCGAATGAGTTAACTCGTGGTCTGTTGAGTGCAGTATTGTCTTGCAGGCATGTGAGAGCCTAATTATGAATACTGTTTTGTGTACCAAAGAGATTAATGAAAATAAACTGTCTCATTCAGTCATGTTATTATAGAAATTAGGCATATTTTCTTTAAAAAACTTATCTAAGTCTCAGGAGACCGTCGGGCTGGCAGCTTTTTCTGCCACCGTATAAGCTTGGCCATAGGTACAAAGAGGTAAAGCCGCCAGTCTTTTGGGTACACTTCCCTCGCAGTGCGGCGACAACTTAGAGCAAATTGTTTACTTAGTTTAAGTAAATATGTAAATAAGCTGTAAAAACTTTTTTTCCCGCTTCTCTATCTTCCCTTCCATCTCATCCGTCCGTAAGGGAAAACAAGAAGATGGGCAGCAGCGTCTTTCTATTGAATTATCTCCCAATACGCCTGCCAAGCGTGGAGATTATGGCAACCACTCCCTTCTATGGGAGAGGCCTTTGTTCAGCAGTGTGTTTGATTAAAAATTTGCTCGCTAAGGCCGGTCTGGTTCTAAAAAGTTAGATTGGTTAGGTACCTTTGATATACACTACGAGTACTACCTACTGTACTTCAATTAATGTTACTTTAGCGATTAACTGTCGGTCCCAATATTCTATCGATCCCTAAATATAAGTTAAAATCATCGATCAAGTCATCGATATCCCGCGATAAATCTCCAAAAATGAGCGATAGCTAAAACCCTGACAGACTGTCATTTGAACCATCAACAGTAAGCTGCTAATATATTATTATTGAAACGGAAATATGTCATTATAACTATCGATCGTATTTTAACTTATAGTAAGGGATCAATAGGATATTGGGAGTCGCTTTCGATAACTTCATACCGCAATCGCTTTCAGACAAGCAAAACAATGTCAGATTATCATGCCGCAAAGAAGCAGTGTGTGTGAAAAAAGAAATGTTATTCTTTTTTCTGATTGAAGATAAACTTTGATAACAGCCGTTAGACTATTTTGATTTCTACCATATGCAAATATACTTATACCCCGTTTTTTAACCGACTTCAAAAAAGGAGGAGGTTCTCAATTCGTCTGTATATATATATATATTTTTTTCTATGTATGTTCGCGCATTACTCTGGCAATTATGAACCGATTTGAAAAAATCTTTCTTCCATCCATTCTTTAATCCGTTAATTGGGTCCCATAAAAAAATTATTGCTTAGTAATAAGTAGAACCTGAAAAAACAAGAATGGTGCCTGCGCACTGAGAGCTGCAAGAAAGCCTATATAGATGACGTTTTAGTCGCTCGGACTCGCTCGGTCGGACAAAAATAGTCATAACTCTGGCAAATATTTACCAATTTCAATGATTCTTTTTTTATTCGAAAGAAGAAACCACTGTATTGAATCTGTATGAATTTTATTACAACCGGATAAGAACTTCCTGGAGGACCATGAACGATGTGGAGGAATTTATCTGGTAAAAACCATAAAACTGATGTTCTCCTTTACATTTCTCTGATAAATATGAACCGATTTCGATGATTCTTTTTTTATTCGAGAGAGTAAACTACTATGATGATTCCATGCAAATTTCATTACGATCGGATAAACTGTTTCGGAGTTTCTGAAGAAACATGAATTATGTAAAAGTATGTAGACGATAATGTGAAATCATAATGATGTCATAACCTACCTAAATCATTTTACCGTCTTCGATGGTTCAATCTTTATGTATGAAAATATCACTAAAAAGTTTAAAATAAAATCTTTTTAAAAAAAATCGAACCGACTTCAATATCACTGAAAAGTATAAAATAATTTAAATATTATTGAAGTTGGTGCTAAATATACACAGCAGGTACGCTAACACCAACTTCTTTAATATTTAAATTATTTTATACTTTTCAGTGATATTGAAGGCAGTTCGATTTTTTTTAAAAAGATTTTATTTCAATGTCATATTCAAACCTACCAATTATCTTTGGCTGCCCACGGTCAGCCATCACTCCGGTACTTATTGCTACGATTTTGATCTTGTAAAGAAAAACAGCTGCTATTTAGTTTTAAATATTGTTTACCTAATTTTAACAAAAATAATGTTGTCTACTTACGCGAATATTATACTTTGAAAAAATCAAAAATAAACCCCAATAAAATCCGTAAAAGTAGTTTGATTTCAATGTCCTATCAATAATGTGTTTTTTTTACTTACTTTTCAGTAAGGGCTGAAATGAGAAGTTGAAATTTAAAAATGAGACTAATATATAAAGTGGGGTAGGGGAAGGCAGGGTAATTACGAACACTTAAGGGAGTTTTAAAATAACTCAAAAGATACTAGACGTAGGTTAACTTTAATAACATTTTCTGTAAGGGTTTAACAATAAAAAATATAAATTTATTTTTATAAAATCATTTTTTTTAAGAAATACAAAACCTTTAGTGTTCGTGTTTACCCGACACTGGTCGGGCAATCATGAACACCGTGTGGGGCAATTGCGATCGTTCGTCATTGACCCAGACTAGGTTAAGAATTAGATCATCTACGACAGATTAGTCAAGATTTTTCCTAAATTTGAGATCGTATTGTGCTACAAAGATCACAACGGTAACTTAGGGAAGACAATTGGCCTTCTGTACATTTTTGATGGGCCTAGTTTTCATAACAATTGCAATCGCTCTCTTCGATAGCTTCTTTATACGGGGTCTGGTATGTTTCATTGCAAAAAATTGAATAAAAATTGATTTTCCTATTTTCTCATTGTCATTTTCAATGTTAGGACAAAATCATTTAAATTTTAAAAATCAAAATTACATAATTTTAGTTGGTTTATTAGTAGGGAACTGAACATTCTGCTTTTAACTCTTTTAAAATCTCCCACATTATATTTCGTTTCGGATTTTCGTTAATAGTTTCTAGGCATCTATAACAAATAACATATAATTGTTACAAAAAGAATACTAACCAAACAAGTGAAAGAATACCATTTTTATACTATAGTGTGGCAATGCCGATCGTTCGAGATTGCCCCACTCAATTCGGTTGCCAATACCCTCCATGGTAATAAAACAAAAAAAGTTTTATATTTTTGGTTATGTTTGGGAGGCTGCCCATCTAACAATCATAATTTAATCTTCGACTACTAACTTTGAATGCATATCAATGTCGTATTAGAACTACTATTACTTAATAAGTTACACTTAGTTATATTTATGTAAATTTTGTAACGAAAATGACAAAATATTGCAATTATTCATACCTTGAACGTTGCAACCATAGCGCTCCGCTAGTCGCTAGACGCTAGTAATAGCGTCATTTCTAAGATGGCTAAGACTCAAAACCTGCAATATCTTTCTAACATAGTCAAATCGCTGCGTTCGGGATTACCCAGCGTTCGTGATTCCCCGGCCTTCCCCTATTATAAATTAAAGAGCTTCGTTTGCACATTTCAATACAGTTTTTTTTAAGTCACGTTGTTTTGACTTTTAAATATCTAAAAAATAACGCCCCCTTATCTCAAGTCAAATTCAAAATATCTTTATTATGTATAGGCCTCACAGAGGCACTTACTTGCTATAGCAAGTTTGTGTTTGTTCCGTGTATTACCACCATGAATATCACTCTACTTTCTAAAAAATCCAATAAAAGAAATTTTCAAATATGAATTGTGAAACAACCGTTAGAATGTCTTTTTTTTTAATTTTAAACCCTCAAGTTTGTATGTGGGAACATCTGAGATAATATAAGAAACATTTTTAATGTAAATACTGGAAAAATAAAACTGTATTTCTAAGTGGCACATTTTTCTAGAAATCATCAAAAAACCTTGCCAAAAAAATAACGTAAGGAACCCTCGGTGCGCGAGTCCAACTTTTAAGGGTTCTTGAATTATCAACAAGATTAACTAATCAGTTGTTGAAATGACCTTGCTCGCAGCAAGGTCATGTGACATTCGTTTGACATAAAAATTTCATATCTTTTTATACTATTGTTGTAATCATTCAAAACGATTTATAACGACGTCGTTTAGTCTTATCCGTACCATTTCTTTGTTATAATTTGTCAGGTTAATTATAGTAATGTTTATTTGCTGTGAACTGTAAATAATGTAATCTGCCTTTTTTCTTTTGTGTCTTTTGGTGGACTTATAAATTTCGAATACATATTGTATTTATTATGTATTGTTACTGTGTGTTGACACAATAGTATGCGTCATTTAGTGAAACTTCTTATAAGTGTCATCATCATAATCAGCCCACATCAGTCCACTGCTGGACATAGGCCTCCTTGAGGCACGCCGCTGAGCCCGACGCGACGGCCAGGATGACCTATGGCCAGGTGGAGTGACGATATTTGGAGAGTAGTTGGCAGAAACTGGATGAGGAGAGCCGAGGATCTGGCTCCTACAATTGTAACAGAAAGAAAGAAAAAACATTTATCTAACCGACACAGAAATTGAAATAAAAAGTAATTAAATTATTTATATATTAGTATTTAACCGTGTTGTCACGTATGAACTAAACAGAAAAATAAAATTGTAAATAGACTCAGGATCCTATTTTAGAGGAAGCGCTGCGAAAGTGGCAAATGGGACGAAGTAGGAGTCCCCCAGCGAATAGCGTAATGCCCTCCGCCAACCTCTTATTACAGTTTGAGTTAAGTCTCGTTGTTTATTAATGATTACGAACTCTAAGACAAACGCGGACTAATAGAATAATCAGCTCGCAAGCGTCTAAGCGACAAATTCCATGTCGAACCGGAATCAATTAACAAGAACCAATTTAGGCGAAGTCCGACGATGCAATTAGAACTGTCCGACTATCTGACCGACACAAGTCCGGCCCGTTGCTAACGACTCTCCCGCTGTCCGTAATAGCTTTGAATTAACAAAGCCGTCTTTATACCTCAGGGGAGTGTATATTAATGAGTGAAAATAATTTTAATGATTTTGTTATTTTGTACGGATGGTCAGTAATGGCACATATTTATACTGTGGTAATGGCGTAGAAAGGAAAGAAAAAAAGCATTTATTGCCACAGATTATGAGGTACACAAAATTTATTCTCAATAAAAAAATAAACAATTATTAAATGTTGTCTTTTACTAACGCGAATATTTCACATTGAAATCAAATAACTTTTACGGAGTTTATCGCAGTTTATTTTAGAGTTTACTATCCCAACGTTTCGAATGCTTTGCAGCGCCCATGGTGACGGCAGGACTAAGATGTTGAACGTCCTTATGTCACAATTATGCCGATGTACCCTCAGGTCTTCTTAGTTATTATTGTTGGTCCGAGCGAGATCTAAGCAGTAAGATCTTACAGTATCTTGAGGCCGTGCAGTGTTTTGCTTGGTATTGGATTTAATTATTACAACACACATTATATATAAGTTAACAATATAAGAAATTAGATAATTATACTAGTTAGGTACGATTTACGTAAGCATGGCTCCAAGTCTGCTAATTATAATAAAATAGCATACAATTGCCATTCCAACGACACACTATTGAGACTCCATTACGATTGTGACAAATTCCGTATTCTGCCAAAAAACCCATAACGAGTGTTGTCAAACCATTGAGACGTCATTATAGTATTAGGTTTCAAATTTTCAATAGTGTGTATGTCGCATTAAAATGAGCAGCCTTGGGGGCCAGGTCAGTGACAAGCCACTGGCATGCCACCGGTCTTATAAAATTAGCAGGTTATTGGTTGCCAATGAAATAAACAAAAAATCTTGTAAACATAAATTGTATTTGGGTTTCATAACACTTATAATCTTCTTCTTCATCATATATTATATATATACATATAAAAATGAATAACTGTCAGTTAGTCGTTACCGTACTAACGGACGTTAGTCGGACGCTAAAACTCAGAAACTGATTGATCAATTTGAATAATTTTTGTTTCGTTCGCAGGCATTATAACATTATTGGAATGGACATAGAATATGACTTTAATAGTTATTTATACCTATGTTTTTGTGACATCAACGTCATCTGCAACTTTTTTATAATTCAGATATCGATTTAGCAGCTAATTCACAAAAACATTTCCTTCCCAATCTGTCTACATACGATTTACCATTGTAAATAAACTCTTCAAAGGACACACATAATTCTACAGTGAAATTTAGATTCTTTCCAATCTTTTGCGTAGCCTCCGATGTCCAAATCCCTTGGCAGATCTTCGGCACTTTCTTCGTTATTTCTCTTGGACACATTGAGGAGTATTTAGGGCCAAGATCTTCCAGTGTCACTTGAGCAATCGGACCGTCTTTTAATTTCTTTGCAACTTCTACTGAAGCTTCGCAAAGTATTGTCCCAAGTCTATTATTACGATGTGCCCGATGTGTTGCTAGAAACATTAGCTCGAGACTGCAATCGACTCCGTACCTGTAAAGATTAACAATATTTTATTTTATTTGAAGGGCCTGTATTTGTAGTACGGTGGCCGATTTTTTTTGGAATAATAGATGCGGTTGGCCGCAGATGGCTATTACAGCTTCACCGGACAATAGGAGGCGAGCGCTTATAGCACTCCAGTCTTAAGGGCACGAAGGAGCGACGAGCTCAAGTACACCTCTGAGAGGTATGGCATCGACTACTACCGGTTCACAACGCGCCCCCAGTGAGAAGAACCGGCAAGAAACTCAGTGAGGTGATGCACGTCGTTGAGGTCGTATGCCTAAGGCCCTTCGGCCTCTCCGACTAGACCGGTGTCATGGTGGCCGGGTAAGAATAGCACCCTGCCATCTCCTCCCGTTGCGTGTACGCGGCGACTAAGGAAAAACAAGAAGACGGGCGTCGTCTTTCTTTGGGATTACCACCTGTATTGCGATCCCCAAGATGCCTGTCAAGCGTGAGGATTAAGCCTAACCTAACCTTTTTTTTTTTTTTTTTTTTTTTTTTTTTTGTTGACGCTGGGAAAAAATGCGTTACGCATACCCTCTCGTTGGGGGACGAGAGGGTTATGTGGGACTCCCCCGGCTAGCCCGGGTATACCCACTAAACGACCCAGCGGCACTCCCGCATCGTCTTCATGGAGGGGAACTGGGAAACTGGCAGAGCCTTATCATCCAGTCCCCCGCCGACGACCGCCCGCTTTTACAGCGGGGCCCGCACGCCCCTCCCTACGAGGAGGGGCCAAGCCTAACCTAACCTTTTTTTTTTTTTTTTTTTTTTTTTTTTGTTGACGCTGGGAAAAATGCGTTACGCATACCCTCTCGTTGGGGGACGAGAGGGTTATGTGGGACTCCCCCGGCTAGCCCGGGTATACCCACTAAACGACCCAGCGGCACTCCCGCATCGTCTTCATGGAAGGGAACTGGGAATCGGCAGAGCCTTATCATCCAGTCCCCCGCCGACGACCGCCCGCCTTTACAGCGGGCCCCGCACGCCTCTCCCTACGAGGAGGGGCCCGGAAATGACCGCGAGTGCTCGGTCATTCCCGCCGACGGTGGTGGTGAACCGTGCAATGCAGGAGACAAGGCGCCCCCGCGCCAGTCTCCCGCTATTCACCACCGGGGAGGAGGAGACGCTGATCGTACAGCCGTCTCACTCTTCCCCTTCTCCGCCTGCGGAGCGGCGCCGCGAGGGGATCGTCCTCCCGCGCGCGCTCCGCTGCCTCTTTCTGCGAGATCACGTCCTCGCAGAAAGAGGCGACCGCCGACCAGGCCGCCTCGCTCCCCAGCATGGACAGAACCACGCCGGGCAGCGAGAGGTCCGGCCCCACCACCGCAGTCAGACCGCGGCGCGGCTCAGACCAGGCCGGGCACACCTCGAGGGTGTGCTGTGCCGAGTCCTCCGCCGCGCCGCAGTCGTGGCACGCGGCGGCCTCCTCCCTCCCAATCCGATGCAGGTACGAACCGAAGCATCCATGCCCGGTCAGCACCTGCACCAGACGGAACGAGAGGAAGCCGTGGGGCCGCTCGAGCCATCCCTGAAGGACTGGCCCGAGCGCGTCCAACGTTCGGCGGCCGAAGGTGGCAGAGGCGAGGTCCTCAGTCCAATGGTGGACGATTGCGGCCCTCGCCTCCCGCCGGACGGCCTCCCGCTCCTCCGCGGCGGGGGGCGCATTGAGCGCCCTACGCCGCGCCGACCACTCGTACACCCTAGCTAGCACCCACGCCTCGATCTCCCAAGGAGGGGTGCCGGCCAGGGCGCACGCCGCCGCGAACCCCACCGAGCGGTAGGCCCTCGCCACCCGCTGTGCAATGGCCCTTTGGGGCCTGCGGATGGCGGAGGCGTTCTCCCTCCTGTGGAGGGAGTCCGCCCAGATAGGGGCCCCGTAAAGGGCCATACTCTTAAGGATGCCGGCATACAGCTGCCGGCATCGCGCCTTCGGCCCTCCCAGGTTCGGGAGGAGCCACGAGAGGGCCCCCGCTGCCTTCAGCAGGCGCGTCGACAGCCCGCTGAAATGCGGGCCGAAGCGCCACCTGCTGTCCAACACAAGGCCCAGATATTTCATCTGGGCCTTCACCTCTACTTGGACGCCCGCTACAACAATGCGGGCGTCCGGGGGGACCCGCTGCCGAGGCCCGTGGAAGAACACGGCCTCGGTCTTATGCAGGGCCACCGTCAGCCCTAGGCGGCGGATCCTATCTGCGACTAAGGATCCGCCAGCCGAGGCCAAATTGGCCGCCTCCCTAAAACTCCCCCCTCGGGCAGTGAGGAGAGTGTCATCCGCATAACAGATGACACTCGTGCCACGAAGGAGGGACCCGCGCAGGAGCCAGTCGAAGGCTATGTTCCACAGGAGTGGACCTAGGACCGACCCCTGCGGAACGCCAGACTCCGCCCTATAGCTCCGCAATCTGGCCGACTTGTCTACGAGGAGGACCGCCCTGTCCTCCAGGTAGTCGGCCAAGAGCGCCCGCAGATATTGAGGCACTCCGTGATAGCGGAGTGCCTCTAAGATGGTCGAGTGGGGAACGGAGTTGAACGCGTTGGCGATGTCGAATGACACCGCCAACACTCCGTCCCCTGCCTCGACCGCCTCCCTCACTTGGCCCTTCAAAAGGGCCAATGCATCGACCGTCGAACGCCCCTTCCGGAAACCGAATTGGGCGTCCGACAGGTCCGGGCCCACCTCCCGCAGGAGGCCATTCACCCGAGTGGCGATGATCCCCTCAAACAATTTACCGACCTCGTCGAGCAGAACGACGGGCCGGTATGCCGAGGGGGAATCCACCGGGCGTCCCTCCTTCCGAAGGAGGCACAGTCGGCCCTCCTTCCACGGTTTCGGGAACCTCCCAGTCGTCAGACACGCACTGAAGAGGTCCCGAAACCTTTCCTCCATTTGGGTGGCCGCAATGGCCACCACCGCTGCGGGGACGCCGTCCGGTCCGGGGGCCGTCCTCTTCCCGTGGAGGCGTAAAGCCGCCGCGCGGAGCTCCGCCACCGCCACTGGAGGGATCTCCTCCTCCGGCGGGGCCACCCCCCGCGGGGGGTGCATTACTGGAGGGGCGAAATCGGTCCTGCACGGAAACAGGGACCGAACCACCCCATCCAGCAACGCCGGCTCCAGGGTCTCCGTCAGTGGGGGGCCACAGGGGCGCAGTTTTTTCCGCGCCGCCTTGTATGGCCTCCCAAATGGGTCCCCGTCGAGACCCTCCAGCATCTCGGCCTTCGCCGAGTCGTCGGCGGCACGCATCTCCGACCTGAGGACCTCCTTGGCCTCCACGTACGCGGCGTAGAGGAGGTCCTCGTTGGCGAGGTCGCGAACGCTGCGCCGCCGACTCCGCGCGTAGGCTCTTCTGGCTGCCACGCAGGCGGCCCGGAGCCCCGCCAACTCCTGCGTCCACCAATAAACGGCGCGACGAGGAGGCGGGCGGCGAGACCGAGGCATGCTGGTGTCGCACACCTCGGTCAGGGAACCCCGCAATTGGACCGCTGCGGCGTCCACGTCCAGGACTTGGACAGGAGGCGCGAGCCAGTCCTGGACTAACGCCGCCTCCTCAGCCGCCTCGCGATCCAGGCGGGTGAGGGACCACCGCGGGAAGGGGGACTGACCCGAGTGGGCTGTCCCCCGAGGGCTCCCGGTGGAGACGTCGAACCGCACGTAACGATGGTCGGACAACGTCTCCACCATCTCCACCCGCCAGTTCAGGACGCGGGCGGCCAGCACGGGGGTGGCGAACGAAACGTCCACCACTGACCCTCCCCGTTGCCGCACACACGTCTGAACTGTCCCTCTGTTTAAGAGGGACACGCCTGTCGACGCCGCCCAAAACTCGACGGCGCGACCCCGGACGTTGCAAGTCGCGGCCGGGTTGCCCCAGGCCGCCGACTTGGCATTCAGGTCGCCCAACACGGCGACCTGGCGCGGCGCCGCCCGACCGACCACTGCGGTGAGGACCTCGAGAAAGATCTCGAAGTCCGCAAGTGGTCGGTTAGGGGAGAAATACACGCCCACCAGGGCTATCTCTCCCCACGCGGCGGCCACGTATCCCGGTCCCCTCTCTAAGAGCGAGAGGGGTGGGGAGTCCGTGGAAGACCGCGCTACCAATGCCACTGAGCCGTCCGGATCACCCAGCCACCTGCCAGGGACCGAGTACGGCTCAGCGACCACCGCTACGTCCACCAACCACTCGGCCACGGTCTGCATCAGCAGATCCTGGGCCGCTCTGCAGTGGTTGGTGTTGGCCTGAAGGATGCGATGTTCAGCCCTATCCATTAATCGGACATCGCACCCCCCTCCGCAGCCGCCGATGTACTGGGCACCGGATCGGCGGTGGCAACGGCAGGCCGGGTCGGCGCCTGCACTTTGCCCTTCTTGGGGGAAGGCTTGCAGCTCTTCCCCTTCATTACATGGTCCGCAGGGCGGCCACTGGCGGCGCACACGGCACAGTGCGGCGTGGTGGCCTCGCAAGCGGCGGACTTGTGTCCGTCCTTGCCGCAGCGGTAGCATGTGTCCCTCCTTTCGTCCTTGGAGGGACACAGGGCCCGGGTGTGTCCAACTCCGAAGCACTTGAAGCAGCGCAACGGCGACTCTTCAAGTGCTCGGACCACACCCGTGCTGAACCCGACAAGAAGCCGTCCCTTTGCGAGGACGGCTTTGGCGGCGGCGACCGGGCACTCAAGGCGCATGGTGCCCATGCCGCCGCGGCCGGGTCTGATGCCCCGACCTTGCACTGCGGCGGCGCTGCAGCCTCCAGCCGCCGCGACCGCCGCCACCACCTCCTCCTTGGTGACCGAGTCATCCAGGTCGGTCACCTCCAGGCCTGCGGACTTCACAGGCCTGACCACCTTGGCCACGTCCGCGATGACCTCCTGCAGTTTTGCTGCGAAGAGGTCCGCATTGGCGCCGCCCTTAGCCCCCGGGAACTCGAATATTCGAGCCCCCGTTTGAGTTTGGCGGCACGCGATTTTGTCGATCCCCAGTTGGGTGGGATCGGCGTTGGCGCGCGCCCGCGTCATTATCGACGCGTACGTTTCACCGCGCTCCTCAGCCTCCGCGGTGAGCGTCACCACGACGGCAGCGGATTTGGGAGCAACCAATTTGGGTTTGCTCCCACCGGCGGGGGCCCGTTTAGCTGCGGGAGCAGCGTTTGCGGGTTTGGGGGCCGACTTTTTGCCTTTCCCCTTCCCCTTTCCCTTGCCCGTGGACTGAGACGGGCCGGGAGGGGCAGTGGCGGGGACGGCAGGGACGGCCGTCGCCTTCTTTTTCGCCTTGCCCTTCTTTCCAACCACCTTCGTCCACTTTGGCTGATTGGACGGGGTGGTGGAGGGTAGGAGGGCGTCCTCTGGTTGAGAGGACGGCGCCGGCTCGCGCGGCTTGACTGCCGCGGGCAGCCGCTCGCGCGGCTTGACTGCCGCGGGTGGCCGTACGTCCGCCGCAAGTGGCGGGCGAAGCCGCTTTTCCGGCAGGAGCCGGTCCTCGATACCTGCGAAGCAGGCACGAGTAAAGGCCCTTTCCTCCATCACCACCTTGCGGATGATATCCTCAAGGTTGGAGGGGGGGAGGGCCTCAGCCGCAGGTCTCGGCTCGGCTTGTTGAGGCCGGGCCGTGGCTTTAACCGCGGGCCTCGGCTCGGCTTGTTGAGGCCGGGCCGTGGCTTCAGCCAGCTTGTGGTGTAGCTGGCTGACCTCCGACTGCAGGCGATCCACTTTCGCCTGCAGCTGCCGCGTCTCGTCGGTGGTTGTTCGCCCCACCAACTCCGCGACGATGCCGCGCATACTCGCGGCCCTGCATTTGAGGGCCTTTTGGAAGGTCCCCTTCAGGTTGGAGGACTTCGAGGCGACCTCCACAATCCCCTCTTGGTCCTCCGCCGCCATCCGCTCTAGTTCCGCGACTGAGTGGTCCGCGTATAAAACGCGGGACGCACCGTACCCGGCCTTGGCTCGGGCGGCGAGCGTCCGCTGCTCCTTGGCAGCGACCGCCTCTTCGAGGTCCTTCTGGACCTGCTCCCGCTTCGCCAGGTCTAACTGGCGCTGAGCGTCCACTAAACCCACGTCGTGGGTGTCGGCCACTGCCGACTTTTTTGGCCGAAGCTTCTTTTTCGGCTTCCCCGTGGAGTCGGAGGAGCCCTCGGAGCCATCCTTTAAGAACCGCTTCCGGGCTCCCCGGCCTCGGGAAGACTCCTCGGCCACCGACATCGACGAACCGGCGTCCGAGTCAGACACCTCGTCCGTCCAACCGCCAAAAACACTAGCCGCAGAAGGCGCGCGGCTAGCCTCCGACGCCGAAGCGCCATCGGCTGGTTGGCCCTGAGAAGGGCCTTTTTCCAAATCGTCCCGGGAGGGGCCCTTAGAAGGGCCTTTGAGGAACCTCCCGGACGAATCCCGCAGGGGTTTCGACATCCCGCAAGGTATCGTAGTCGACCGCAATAGACTACGACGTACAGCGCACTTTAGCCGTTCACTGATCTGCCACTCCGTTACGGTGGTCAGATCAGGACGTTGCCCAGGGAACACGACGAGGACGTAAGCGCTGTGGGGGGTTCCCCAAGCCTAACCTAACCTAACCTAACCTAACCTAACCTAACCTAACTAGTATAATTATCTAATTTCTTATATTGTTAACTTATATATAATGTGTGTTGTAATAATTAAATCCAATACCAAGCAAAACACTGCACGGCCTCAAGATACTGTAAGATCTTACTGCTTAGATCTCGCTCGGACCAACAATAATAACTAAGAAGACCTGAGGGTACATCGGCATAATTGTGACATAAGGACGTTCAACATCTTAGTCCTGCCGTCACCATGGGCGCTGCAAAGCATTCGAAACGTTGGGATAGTAAACTCTAAAATAAACTGCGATAAACTCCGTAAAAGTTATTTGATTTCAATGTGAAATATTCGCGTTAGTAAAAGACAACATTTAATAATTGTTTATTTTTTTATTGAGAATAAATTTTGTGTACCTCATAATCTGTGGCAATAAATGCTTTTTTTCTTTCCTTTCTACGCCATTACCACAGTATAAATATGTGCCATTACTGACCATCCGTACAAAATAACAAAATCATTAAAATTATTTTCACTCATTAATATACACTCCCCTGAGGTATAAAGACGGCTTTGTTAATTCAAAGCTATTACGGACAGCGGGAGAGTCGTTAGCAACGGGCCGGACTTGTGTCGGTCAGATAGTCGGACAGTTCTAATTGCATCGTCGGACTTCGCCTAAATTGGTTCTTGTTAATTGATTCCGGTTCGACATGGAATTTGTCGCTTAGACGCTTGCGAGCTGATTATTCTATTAGTCCGCGTTTGTCTTAGAGTTCGTAATCATTAATAAACAACGAGACTTAACTCAAACTGTAATAAGAGGTTGGCGGAGGGCATTACGCTATTCGCTGGGGGACTCCTACTTCGTCCCATTTGCCACTTTCGCAGCGCTTCCTCTAAAATAGGATCCTGAGTCTATTTACAATTTTATTTTTCTGTTTAGTTCATACGTGACAACACGGTTAAATACTAATATATAAATAATTTAATTACTTTTTATTTCAATTTCTGTGTCGGTTAGATAAATGTTTTTTCTTTCTTTCTGTTACAATTGTAGGAGCCAGATCCTCGGCTCTCCTCATCCAGTTTCTGCCAACTACTCTCCAAATATCGTCACTCCACCTGGCCATAGGTCATCCTGGCCGTCGCGTCGGGCTCAGCGGCGTGCCTCAAGGAGGCCTATGTCCAGCAGTGGACTGATGTGGGCTGATTATGATGATGACACTTATAAGAAGTTTCACTAAATGACGCATACTATTGTGTCAACACACAGTAACAATACATAATAAATACAATATGTATTCGAAATTTATAAGTCCACCAAAAGACACAAAAGAAAAAAGGCAGATTACATTATTTACAGTTCACAGCAAATAAACATTACTATAATTAACCTGACAAATTATAACAAAGAAATGGTACGGATAAGACTAAACGACGTCGTTATAAATCGTTTTGAATGATTACAACAATAGTATAAAAAGATATGAAATTTTTATGTCAAACGAATGTCACATGACCTTGCTGCGAGCAAGGTCATTTCAACAACTGATTAGTTAATCTTGTTGATAATTCAAGAACCCTTAAAAGTTGGACTCGCGCACCGAGGGTTCCTTACGTTATTTTTTTGGCAAGGTTTTTTGATGATTTCTAGAAAAATGTGCCACTTAGAAATACAGTTTTATTTTTCCAGTATTTACATTAAAAATGTTTCTTATATTATCTCAGATGTTCCCACATACAAACTTGAGGGTTTAAAATTAAAAAAAAAGACATTCTAACGGTTGTTTCACAATTCATATTTGAAAATTTCTTTTATTGGATTTTTTAGAAAGTAGAGTGATATTCATGGTGGTAATACACGGAACAAACACAAACTTGCTATAGCAAGTAAGTGCCTCTGTGAGGCCTATACATAATAAAGATATTTTGAATTTGACTTGAGATAAGGGGGCGTTATTTTTTAGATATTTAAAAGTCAAAACAACGTGACTTAAAAAAAACTGTATTGAAATGTGCAAACGAAGCTCTTTAATTTATAATAGGGGAAGGCCGGGGAATCACGAACGCTGGGTAATCCCGAACGCAGCGATTTGACTATGTTAGAAAGATATTGCAGGTTTTGAGTCTTAGCCATCTTAGAAATGACGCTATTACTAGCGTCTAGCGACTAGCGGAGCGCTATGGTTGCAACGTTCAAGGTATGAATAATTGCAATATTTTGTCATTTTCGTTACAAAATTTACATAAATATAACTAAGTGTAACTTATTAAGTAATAGTAGTTCTAATACGACATTGATATGCATTCAAAGTTAGTAGTCGAAGATTAAATTATGATTGTTAGATGGGCAGCCTCCCAAACATAACCAAAAATATAAAACTTTTTTTGTTTTATTACCATGGAGGGTATTGGCAACCGAATTGAGTGGGGCAATCTCGAACGATCGGCATTGCCACACTATAGTTTAAAAATGGTATTCTTTCACTTGTTTGGTTAGTATTCTTTTTGTAACAATTATATGTTATTTGTTATAGATGCCTAGAAACTATTAACGAAAATCCGAAACGAAATATAATGTGGGAGATTTTAAAAGAGTTAAAAGCAGAATGTTCAGTTCCCTACTAATAAACCAACTAAAATTATGTAATTTTGATTTTTAAAATTTAAATGATTTTGTCCTAACATTGAAAATGACAATGAGAAAATAGGAAAATCAATTTTTATTCAATTTTTTGCAATGAAACATACCAGACCCCGTATAAAGAAGCTATCGAAGAGAGCGATTGCAATTGTTATGAAAACTAGGCCCATCAAAAATGTACAGAAGGCCAATTGTCTTCCCTAAGTTACCGTTGTGATCTTTGTAGCACAATACGATCTCAAATTTAGGAAAAATCTTGACTAATCTGTCGTAGATGATCTAATTCTTAACCTAGTCTGGGTCAATGACGAACGATCGCAATTGCCCCACACGGTGTTCATGATTGCCCGACCAGTGTCGGGTAAACACGAACACTAAAGGTTTTGTATTTCTTAAAAAAAATGATTTTATAAAAATAAATTTATAATTTTTATTGTTAAACCCTTACAGAAAATGTTATTAAAGTTAACCTACGTCTAGTATCTTTTGAGTTATTTTAAAACTCCCTTAAGTGTTCGTAATTACCCTGCCTTCCCCTACCGGTCTTCTAATTATTATTGTTAGTCCGATCTACACAGAAAGAGCTTACAGTACCTTGAGGTCTTGCAGTGGAATGCTTGTCTTTGGATTTGATTATATCACCGCGATATAATCCGTAAAATTAGTTTCATTTCAATATATTTTTTGTTAATTACACTGGTTTTATTTTTTGTATTAAAAAAAACGAAATAAACATTCCGATAATTAGGTACCTACTTGTCGAATAAATTGCATCTACTGTCGATCTCTGCCATTAACTCGACGAGAGCCCGCGACGACGGCTGTGTGCAGCGCTCTTCAGCAAATATCTCAAAGAATGACTTCTCTGACGATTCTGATGATGATACCTAAAACATACTGTTATTAATGACGTGCAGACTAAGAATTGGTACTTCAGGAGATGAACAAAATGGGAACGGGACTAGCATTACAGAGGACCACAGTCAATTAACGCCGTCTGGCGTAGTGTTCCTGCGATAGGTAAGGTTGCCGGTTCTAGGGTACCTATGATCCACGATGTGTCTTTGTGATGGAGAGCTTGTGTAAGAGAACGATTGTTCCCTTTGCTGCCATCACAGTGATTACTCTGATACCTTTACATATGGTCGTCCTTTAAGAAATACCTTTTGAAAATGTGAAATGCCAAACTCCTATTAACGTCAAGCACTACATGCCTACTTTATATTTAGTAAAAAAACGTTTCGTTGGTACCTGGTCTAGTGCGACCACAAATACTCGTACTGCGACACGAGATTTTTATATATACGAGTAAGAAGATATTTTTGTATTCATCATCATCATCAGCCGGAAGACGTCCACTGCTGAACATAGGCCTCCCCCTTAGAATTCCCCTATTTTTGTATTGTATAATATTTTTCCCGTAGGGTGCCGGGTTAGAATTGCAGCCCCCCCATCTCCTCTCGTTGGGCGTCATAAGAGGCGACTAAACGAGAATGGGAAGACGGGCAGCAGCGTCTTTCTTTTGGATTTATCTTCCACCTATACTGCGATCCCCAAGCCGCCTTCCAAGCGTGGGGATTATGGCAACCCTTCCATTCTAAGGGGGCTTTTGTTTAGCAGTGGACGTCTTGCGACTGCTAATGATGATAATATTTTTATACGAACCTGTAACTTATTAAAGCAAACTGCAGCAACTTCTCCGCTGTCTACGGCTACTGCGACCAGGGATACGCCGTCCAATGCTGCGTCTGCACACAGTTCTAAAAGCTCTTCAGCTGCTTCCGGATTCTTATTTACTTCTGTACCGATACACACTGTTTCGTCTTGACAAAACGCTTCTCGAATTACCTTTAAAAATAGAATATAGCATGAATTATAAAAGCACTAAAACAACAACTGGGAACAAACAAAGTTGACTTAAGTTACACTATATATCATGATAGCCAATTAGGATAAAATCACTATTCATTCCGACAAGATAATGTATATATAACCTAAACATCACATAAACGCCTTTAAAATACGGACAACAATAATAAAACTTCTCTTTTTATAAATAACCTGTCGGCCATACTAAAACAAAATCGTAAACATATTGTATTTTTGTTTTAATTTTGCTTCGCCGAAAGACAGGCAAAAATATTAGGACCAAACAGCCACAGACTGCTCAGTAAGAACTAACGTTCATACAGTTATGTCTAATTTAATTTTTGTGTGTATAGTATTTTTATTATATTGACATTAACATTTTTTGTCAATATGAGGTGTATTCATTCAGAATTTTATTTACTCGTTAGTTTGTGATAAATTATGTTAAAAATCGTACAAAATATTGATCTAAAATTTTATTGACGTGAACAACTTTATAGATATGTTTTTCTACTAAAAACATCCCATCCGGTAAAAACTGTATCAACTACTTGAACGGAATGACTCGCGTGACGTTTATCTTTCATAACGGCAAAATTTTCCTCCTTCAATTAAAATTATTTCGAAATTTACTGCGATTGTTGCCCAGAATACAAGACTCGAGAAAATCACTTCGAGTTTCGAGATTTCTTAGTAGAGATGGGCTTCGAATTGCAGATTCGAAATCGAATTCGATTCTAAGTAAGTGAGAATCGCCCCCCAGATCTTAATAAACTTACACTTAAGGCACCTGGAAAAGTCGTCGCTGAAAGACATTCTATTTTGTATTTACCTGTAAAGAGAAAATATAGCTTATCTCTAATAATCAAAACTATAACTGTACGGTCGCGATCACGAACGACTATAGCAATCGCGGAAGGTCGGATTGCGGTCGGTCGTTAGGCAAGGACGCTTAATCATAACAGTGTCTCTTTGCACGATAATCATTGTTTAATATTATGAAAATAATTGAAATAAATATATCACAGAATTAAAATATTTTTAACGGACTTCAGAAAAGGAGGAGTTTCTCAATTCGTCAGAATTTTTTTTTAATGGATGTTCCCCGTTTTCTCAAAGACGCCTGGGGGTCTAGTACGAGTTCCGATAGTTTACGAGCTCGATCAAACTGTCAGTTTTCTCCATAAATTTCACACCAGCGCCCCTAGCGGTAACTATCAAGAACTAGTGAAATGTATGGGCAAAAACTGTACGTTTGTTCGAACTCGTAAACTATCGGAACTCGTACTAGACCCCCTGGACTGATTTGAAAAACACTTCTTTAATTTAGGTATACGTCCCAAGTGGTCCCATAGCCATCAAGTCAGGATCTGATAATATAATCCTATAGCTTACCATCAGGCAAAACTTGACATGTAGCGTCACTAAGTTAAATAAAAATAGTTCTTTATTACATAAATAATGAAGCGTTCTTGCTATCGTGTTATACATAGATACTCTTAACTTTGTTGGTGCTAAATATCTTATCAATTATTTATTATCTTCATAATTACATATTGTTAACACAAAGGGCGTCCTGCCCAAACGTATTTTATGATTATATTAGCAATTTCCTACGGCTTCGCCCGCTATTTTATTTACAAAGTTTACCAACCCGTAACGCACCCCCAATGGTTGTTTTTGAAAATTCACGAAACACGTATTGATTTATTTTATTTAGAGAATCTTTTCAGTAAATTTCAAGTCAATCGAACCATTAAATAAAAAGTTTCATACAAAAGAAAACACCTAATTTAACCCCTTTATGAGTCGAATTTTCAAAAACCCCTTCTCAGTGGATGCTTACGTCTTAAGAAGAACCTACTGCCCAATTTCAGCTTTCTAGGTCCAGCGGTTTGGCCTGTGCGTTGATGAATCAGTCAGTCACTCAGGATAAGTCATTTTATATGTGGGCAGGATGCCCATCAATATAATATTAATGTTTATCGATGATTACACAGTTTTAAATCTTTTAAACTTTTTTGCGTTTGTTTTTTGTCCATGTTGTGGAAGCCTAGATATTTAATCTAAAAATAATAAACAAGGCTGATATTACAAACAGGTTTACTAGCGTGATGCCATAGAGAAAATTATGCAGTGGATGACCTTGATAAGTAATCATTATTCTATAAAAGGCAAAGTCTGAATGAGTGACTGATAGGCACAACCTAAAAGACTAGTCTAGAAATTTGGAAGCGTGTGTTCCTCATAATTACGTAGACGCGGAATAAGAATCGCTGTTTCCGCTAGAAAGGTTTCAAATTCGATTCCCAAGTATTGAATGTTTTTTTTATACTACTGAGGTAGCAAACAAGCGTGCGGCCCGCCTGATGGTAAACAGTCACCGCAGCCTATAGACGATCGCAACACCAGAAGAATCACTACCACGTTGCCGATCCTTAAGATATTAGATTAATCTTGATTTAAGGTTTTTGTAAGCACATTCTCAGTCGCAGATCAATTTTTAGAAATATGGCTATTAGGTAATGTTCACTACCGACGAAACCGTTTGAGGACTAATATTTTATAAACACAACAAGTAATAGAAACTTACCACATTTAGTAATAAAATCCATTATTAGTGGCTTTGTACGTTTAGTATATCACGAACGAGTGCGCACACGCCGGTAGCGTAATGACAACTAACCACCACACTCTACAGAACATTTGTAAACATACTTTAGTACCAACAGAACAGCAACAAAAATATTTTTTAAATATAAATTACTGTGCTAAAAGATGGCTCGTGGTTCATATAGCTGCTGAGGTGAATGACCGTTTGGCACCGACCTTACGTTATCAAAACTAGAGAAGAGTTGGTTACATTGTACCAATTTTTGGTTTTAGAGAGATATCTCGTTTTGTTGTCGATTTAAACAAACAATTTATCGAATATATATTATTTTGTAATATCGTTTAGCATATACTGATAACACACAATATGTTTTTATTGAATCATAGTTTAATTATAACTAACAACAAGTGTTAACAACGATTTACCAAACTAGAAGATTTATTAAAAACCAGAACCCTTAACCATACGTTTATATTGTACTACTTTTTGGTTAGAGTAGAGAAGATATCTCGTTTTGGTGTCGATTTAAACAAACTTATCGAATATTATCATAGTTTATTATCTTGTTTAACATATACACACAATACACAATAGTATTTTATTGAATCATATTATATTTATAACTAAAAACGAGTGTTAACAACGATTTACTAAACTAGTAGACGTATTAAAAAAATATTTGTTGCAAAATGACCTAAAAACATAATCAGTTACTTTCTTTATAGATTAAATATTAATAAGAGGAGGGTCCCGATAAAACTAAAAAATAATATAACTTTCTTTTCTAATGAGTAATGCCATTAGTAGTTCACACATCACACTTTGCATGAAACAATAACAAAAACGATTACTATCCGTCTATCAAACAAAATTCTCTGTTTGGACCAAAGATATTATATATAGAAGATAAACATAGTCCGATAAAAAATGAAACCAAAAAAGAAAAACCTATGTGTGAGTGAATTGTTTATGTGTAAAGGAAAAAAGTGTTGTTAAAAAGTACTACGTACGTAATCGATATCGATGATATTTTGTGTGAATATATACACAATTATCTGTATAATTTAAAATTGATGTTGATATAAGACAAGTTACTAATAACCTTTAGTATTGCAAATCTCATAATGAAATTGTCAAAAGTGGTAAAACAGTCATTCTAAATAAACAAAAATTGTAGTTTATTTTTGCTGTAAACATCGTAAATCGGATCATGAAAATAAGCATGCATTATAAATAATAATTATTAAAGTTCAGTATAGGTGAAGGAGCTTCCCCTATGAGATTCTTGAGAAGTATGCAATATTTCTAAATAGTATAAAACCAAAACATTAGGCGGACGTGTTGGTCTAACAGTTCAACATCCTGGCTGGCTACCCAATAGGTCATTGGTTCGATTTCCACCAAGTGTCTGGGTTTAATTTATCTATTAAGTATGTATTTACAAATAAAAGTATATGAGTATGTACAAGTAAAAGTTGCCTGGTTTCCATAGTAGAGGCTCTGCCTTGTTTGGGATCAGATCACCATGTGTGGAGATCAAAGTGGAATAGACCTTCGTCCCAGGTTATTATCAAAGACAAACAATATACTTATATTGTAAAATACATACTTATTGCGAACTGCTAATACGAATACTGCTGCTGCTTTACGAATTGCTAATTCTGTGGAGACGCGTGGAGTGTACAGCTAGATTGTGTTTGTTCCGGGTGTTTACATTATGATGGTCACTATTCTTTGCAAAAGCACTTATGTTTTTCTTTACATACAACAAAGAAAATGTATAACAAAAAGATCATTCTCAAATGTATTGAAAAAGTTTTTACTATCTAAATATAAAGAGTCTCTGTTTGTTAATATTATGTGTTGGATCTCGTTATTGAAAACTTATTATTTACCAAAATGCACTTGTAGCAGGCTGGATTTCCTTATCCTTCATCCTTTCCCTAGTGCGCCTTATATAGAAAAAAGAAGAAATGTGACGTGAATTTGTCACCGCCTCCGTCAAATATTTTCTTATGGCGTGATCGCGATATTATTTAAAAATAATACATTATAATAATTAATTCCGCCCTCGTTAAAAGCAAAAGAAGTGCCAGAGACAATAGCAGCAGATACAACTATCTAATTTGTGGAGCAGCAGAGGACGCCGCCATCATCGCATCGCAGCCGTTCAAGGTAGGGCGCACCATCCTTTCCTTGCAGCAGCTGCGATTTATTCCATTTGTGTTCCCTGCAGTTGCTAACTTCCTTGTCCTTGCAATCCAGTATGCTGCGAATGTAGTATAGTTTCTTTTGTCCGCGTTTTTAATATATAATTATATATTTATATTTACAGTCCACTAGAAAATTGCTTTAGGAAAATTTTTAAACTCCTTAACCCGCCATTTTTTGGTCCTTCGAGCCGGATAATGAATCTTAGATTTTTCCGAATATAATTTGTGCTTATACTATTATAGTAAAGCAAATGATATGGTTATTCTTAGCCACCGCTTACAACTTACGTACTATGTCTATATACGTATAATTTTACGTAATTGGTATTGAAATAATTATCAAATTTATTGTTTTAAGTCGTATTCTTACGCATCCCGCATTGATAATTGTTTCATTCCATTACATAAACGCATTAGAATACTCTTATTCTACCTATTATACCCATTAATATTTTCTATTGAGAGTGATTTCGCATATATTTATTATAGTGCAAAATTAATTGCAACCGCATCGGCTGTCAACGCAGTGCGCGTGTGTAGCTTTTGTTTTAAGGTCACGCCTGAGCGATCCCTCAATACTCGCAAAAAGGATTTATTATAAGCGTTTGGAGTAATTAAGGTTACTTCATATATATGCGTTCAGATGTATTAAGGCAACTTCACACATGCCTTTGAAAATTCATATTTATCTTAATTTTTAATTTCTTGTATTTATCAACTGATTGAACATTGTTATAGTTCAACGGTGTTTTATGACTGATTTAACAGTGACATAAAATATATTTTATTTGTGTACCCATTTTTAATTAACTATATATTAATAATGGGGAAGGGTAAGAAGGCAGATAGTGAGGAAGAGTTTGAAATATCTAACGAGGATCATGTCCAGTTGACTATCCTGCGCTCTAAGCGCGATGTATTATTTGCCAGGCTGCAGTCTATATATGATTTATCTAAGTCTGCTGCTACCAATGAATCCCAACGTGAAGTTTTCCTGTGTAATGTGAGTAATATTGATACTTTGCGTAGTGAGTTCGAACAAGCGACAGATAAATATAACACATTTAAATTGCAAATAAACCCAGAGGATAAAATTGATTATCAGGCATGGCTTTCATTTGAAGAAATGTACAATACATAAAGCGAGTTATGTCACAAGTAGACGCCGCTAGTAGTAAAAGTCACAATCAAAACTTTTCTTCAGCATCGAAATCCAAGCCTAAGTTGCCTCCTATTGAGTTAATGTCCTTTAATGGAAACGCTCGCAATTGGCCACTATTCTTCCAGCAATTTAAAAGTGTTATACATGACAATGCGGATTTAACTGATGGTGATCGTGTTTACTATTTAGTTGGCAAGTTGACTGACAGCGCAAAGTCTGTGTGCGCTGGTTTGCCACCAACCGCCGAGAATTATAATATAATTTGGAATGCACTTATTGATAAATATGATGACCCTCGCGTATTGGCTGGTAGTTATTTAAACCAGTTGTTAGAATTTAAACCGCTGAATATTAACAGTGCTTCAGCTTTTGAAAGTTTCATTAATAATTTTAATTCGTCTGTAGAAGCACTTAAACAACTAAAAATTACTGATTTATCGGATTTTATATTCTTACACCTTGCGTTACAAAAATTGGATTTAAATACGATCAAATTATTTGAAACAATGTATCGTAAGCAAAAAATTCCATCATACGCTAATCTAATTGAATTTGTAAAAGAGCAAAGCAAGATTATGTCTCGTTCTATTGGGCAAAGATTTTCAGTTCCAGATTTCGATAAATCACGTAATAAAGTTCCAACGCCAAAACCAACTAAGTCTTTTATTAACACTGATGTTAACCTTACAAATAAAGTGAATAAAGTTTCTTGTACCCTGTGCAAGAATAGCGCTCATGAGCATCTGTATCAGTGTCCTGTCTTTATGTCAAAAACACCATATGATAGGTTTATTTACGTAAAAAAGAATTCATTTTGTAATAACTGTTTAAGTTGCAAACATAGAACTTTTAAATGCACTTCGCAAAAATATTGTTCCCACTGTTCCGCTAAACACCATTCATTATTACATTTTGGTGAATTAAATAATTTTAATAATTGCACTTCCAATAGAAGTGTGTCCGCTCCACCTCTACATGTGACTCGCGGTGTATCTCAATCGGATCATATATCCGCAACACCTGCAAATAGCGACTCTATGTCTAATAAGAATAAGGTCGACAATCAAGTGAACGTTGCACCTACCGCTATACACACTTCTGTGTGTAACGTTTCGCGCATTCATTCTGATCGTTCTTTATCTACAACTCTATTAGGAACCGCAAAAATAATTATTATTGATAACAATAATCAACATCATATTGTAAGATGTTTGATTGACCCAGGTTCGCAAAGCGATTATATTGCATCTGCTTGTTGTAAGCGTTTATCCCTTCAAGTATCGACACAAAACCGGCTTACTGAAGTACAGGGTATCGGTGGAAGTTCACAGCGTATCCTTGGCGTAACTGATATCAAATTTAGCTCGCGTTTTGCTAACTCCACCGTGTATTCTATCAAACCGTTAGTAGTGGACAATATTACAACACACTTGCCAGACTCTTACGTTGATACTTCAAGCTTAGATTACCTGAAAAATATTCCACTCAGTGACGATTCCTATGGCATACCTGGACCGATTGAAGTATTGTTGGGAGTAAATATTTACTGTCAAATTTTATTATTTGATCGCATTATGTGTCATAGCAATATGCCTTCCGCTATTGAAACTACATTAGGGTATATCGTAATGGGTAATACGCCTGTTGTTATGACACCCAACTTATCCCGCACTTTTTGTTCATTCACTCAAGACTCGCTTGACAAAGTTTTAGAAAAATTTTGGACCCTTGAGGAATTACCCGCTAATAAATTTTTAAGTCCTGAAGAGGAAGAATGTGAAAATATTTTTATTTCCACAACTACCCGCAATAGCACTGGCAGTTATTCTGTAGTGTTGCCTTTTAAAGAAAGTCCTGATAAATTAGGTAACTCTTACATTACAGCTAAGAAGAGGTACTTGTCTCTGGAAAATAAGCTAGATAAGTCATCTGAGTTACGCACTCGATATAATGATGTCATTCGTGACTATCTGGATAAGGGTATAATTTCGCGTACTCCACCAGAGGAGTGCATACAGCCAGGTTTTTATCTACCGCACCATCCTGTTATCCGCGAAGATAAAGACACTACGAAGTTACGTATTGTGCTCGATGGTAGTGCCAAAACGGATGCTGGGGTTTCTTTAAACGATATCTTACATACTGGTTGTAATCTTCAGGCTGATACATTCCGTATTCTTCTTAATGTTCGTATGGTTAGTGTAGCATTTTTTGCTGACATACGGCAGATGTACTTATGTATTGAAGTACATGCTGCATACCGCAGATATCAAAGAATTTTGTACCGGTTCTCTTCCGATGAACCGCTAGATACTTTCGAATATAATAGAGTCACGTTTGGTTTATGTTCTTCACCCTTTTTAGCGATGAGAACTTTGCGAATGTTGGCTAAGGATGAGGGTCCCAAATACCCACTTGCCGTGGATGTGTTGGAAAGGGATACGTACATGGATGATGTATGTTCTTCGGCATCTTCTGTATCTTTGGCGGCTGATATTGCCTATCAGCTCATCCATATGCTTAAGGCCGGGGGGTTTGAGTTGGCGAAGTGGGCTAGCAATTCTTCAGAATTTCTAGAACACATACCAGTGTCTCAACGTAAGTCTGAGTCAATTTCTTTTGACAGTGACAGTGGCTTAAAGATTTTAGGTCTACGTTGGCTTCCTGCTTTTGATAAATTTGTTTTCTCCACTTCACCTCCTCAACCAGTAGGCACAAAGCGTGCAATTTTATCGGCTACTGCCCGTCTTTATGACGTCTTAGGTTTGGTTGGTCCCGTAATTTTATATTCCAAATTATTAATCAAAGAGCTATGGCTTCTCAAATTGGGATGGGATGACATACCTCCCCCGCATATTTTAAGCTTATGGCATCACTTTATTAGTGAGTTGCATCTAATTTCTGAATTAGACTTCCCGCGACACATGGGAATTGAACCTGGTTGTAAATTGTCGTTGATAGCATTTTCTGACGCCAGTGAGAAGGCGTATGGATGCGTCATTTATACTCATGTTACTATAGGTGATCGAGAACCAATCGTTCGTCTTATTTGCTCAAAATCACGCGTTGCTCCAATTAAAACTGTCACAGTTGCTCGATTGGAACTGTGGTATCGTTCTTATGACGAAGTTATTGCGTATGGTGTGTGACACATTATCGCAACGATATCCTGTTGATAGTATTTATGCTTTTTCTGACTCTGAAGTCGCACTGTGTTGGGTGAAATCATCTCCGCACAGATTTAACACATTTGTTGCTAACAGAATAGCACAATGTCAATCTTATATTGACCCTGAACATTTATATTATATTCCGGGTGTGCAAAACCCCGCAGATGCTTTGTCGAGAGGCCTTTTGCCTTCCCAATTAAAGGACCATCATCTATGGTTCAATGGCCCTTCATGGTGCACTCTACCTATTAGCGAATGGCCTATTTCAACTTTCTCTCCAAGTTCGGTAGCACCACTGGAATCAAAAATTGTCACTTGTGTAACCGCTAGTGTAAAGGAAGATCCAATATTATTGTTGAGTGATAGGTGCTCTTCATGGAGTAAACTGCTCCATTGTGTGGTTTATGTTTTAAGATTTTTGAAACAACTGCCTCGCAACGATGTAATTACCGCTAATGATTTAAATACCGCTGAGATATATTTAATAAAACATATCCAGCATTTTTATTTTTCTAACGACATTAAGAATTTACAAACTGGGAAAGCTGTTTCATCCGCTTTGCGTAAGTTTAGTCCATTCATATTTTCCGATAACTTATTAAGAGTTGGAGGACGTTTAAGTTATTCTTCACTTAAGTATTCTCATAAGCATCCTGCTCTCTTGCCGAGAAAGGGACATGTGATTGATCTTTTAGTTGATTATTATCACCGCACTTATTTACATGCTGGGCCTCAATTATTGCTCTCAATAATAAGGCAAAGGTTCTCGATTCTGTCGGCCAGACGCATTGTAAAACAACGCATACATAAATGCAATACTTGCTTTCGTATGAACCCAAGGCCAACTTTCCCTATAATGTCTGATTTACCTGAGTGCCGTTTAGAACAATGCAACGCATTTACTCATACAGGGGTAGATTATGCTGGCCCTTTGTATATTACAATGGCTAGGAAGCGTGGGATTCGCAGTCAAAAGGCATATCTTTGTCTTTTTATATGTCTGGTGACGAAAGCTGTTCACATCGAATTAGCTTCTGATTTAAGCTCTGCCACATTTTTAGACGCGTTTAAACGCTTTTTGTCAAGACGTGGTCCATGTAAATTTTTATATAGCGACAACGGCAAAAACTTCATAGCTTCAAAATCGTATTTAAACGAGTTGCATGACTTCTTAAAGTCTGATAATTATTATAAAACTTTTCAAAATGAGCTTACTAAAAACCGCATTATTTGGCGTTTTAATCCTCCCACCGCCCCACATTTTGGAGGGATCTGGGAGGCAAATATAAAAAGTGCCAAGGCTTTACTTTTTCGAGTAATAGGTAAACAAATCCTTACTTATGAGGAGATGCTTACGATTCTTAATCAGATAGAATGTGTTCTTAATAGCAGGCCACTTTATCTCCTAACTTCTGATCCATCAGAACCCACAGCTCTTACTCCTTCACATTTTTTACATACCGCTCCTTTGGCATTCTTACCAGCAGCGGATGTAACCAATGAGAGAGCTAATTTACTGTCTAGGTTTTCTTTGATGGACTCGATTGTCCAGTCTTTTTGGAAGAGGTTTCGTTCTGAATATCTTCATAACTTACAAATGCGGGAAAAATGGAACACTCTTTCCAACCCTGTAGCTGTAGGTACGATTGTCATAATTAATGTTGATAATGCGCCTCCTCTGCAATGGCCATTGGGAGTTATAACACGATTATTTCCTGGTAAAGATGGAATTGCTCGTGTTGCAGAAGTGCAAACTAATTGTGGTACCTACGAGCGACCTATAGTACGGTTGTGCCCGTTACCAACGCAGTAGCATTTTTACTAATTATTTTATTTATTATTTAAGTTTAGTAATTTATGTTAGCGACACACAGGTTGTAAGCGGTGGTAACCAACCAGTTTTTTGTTATTTATTTTAATTGAAGACTGATATAGTCAATTTAATATAGATTTTATTAGTCTATATTTTTTGAAGGGATTCCTTCAAGGCCGGGGGGATGTTGGATCTCGTTATTGAAAACTTATTATTTACCAAAATGCACTTGTAGCAGGCTGGATTTCCTTATCCTTCATCCTTTCCCTAGTGCACCTTATATAGAAAAAAGAAGAAATGTGACGTGAATTTGTCACCGCCTCCGTCAAATATTTTCTTATGGCGTGATCGCGATATTATTTAAAAATAATACATTATAATAATTAATTCCGCCCTCGTTAAAAGCAAAAGAAGTGCCAGAGACAATAGCAGCAGATACAACTATCTAATTTGTGGAGCAGCAGAGGACGCCGCCATCATCGCATCGCAGCCGTTCAAGGTAGGGCGCACCATCCTTTCCTTGCAGCAGCTGCGATTTATTCCATTTGTGTTCCCTGCAGTTGCTAACTTCCTTGTCCTTGCAATCCAGTATGCTGCGAATGTAGTATAGTTTCTTTTGTCCGCGTTTTTAATATATAATTATATATTTATATTTACAGTCCACTAGAAAATTGCTTTAGGAAAATTTTTAAACTCCTTAACCCGCCATTATGTAATCAGTAATCATAGTTAAACTACTATGTGTCCATATAACACGCATCCAGGTTTACATTATTTATTTAATTAATTGAGAGTTACGTCTGCCAACAAACTGCTATGCAGTTTGGCAGTTGTTAAAATGTTTGTACAAGGTATTTTGTTTCCACTTAATAAACGCTTTTTCATTTTTTTTTTCCATTTTTTTTTTTCAATTTTCATAAATATATTGTGATACAACCGTTAGAATATCTATTTCTTTAAATTTCTCTTCTTCTTTAAGTTATCACCAGAGAATCAAATTTGCCGTCGTAGCTTAACGAATTACCAGACTGGAGTGGCTGCTCATATTTGCTGTAAAACCGATGGTCATTGGGAAACAGTGGTTTTGGAGTAGACACCACTAACCGGAAAACGCAGTGTAGGAGGTTCTGTGTTTCTAGGTTCTGATTTTATTTTCTGACTAACGACTTGACCTAAATACCTGGTGGCGTATGGGTAAATTAAAGTAAGTAAAGTTTAATCATAATAATAGGTTCACAGGGTATCGATAGCGGTAAAATAACTTTATTTATGTAAGAACAAGATCATCTGTTTTTCAAATGGAACTGCTAACAAACATAATTTATTTAGTGTTATCGTTTCCTAAAGGAACTGGTACTGACTTTTTTTTTTCAGTGTCATACATAAGTACAAGTAAATTAAATAAGGTACAGCCTCTTATTAGGCAACGTTGATGTTGTGACACACTTTGTATAAAACATTTTGCCTCAAAATGTATATCGCAGACAGAAATCAAAATCTTTATCACAGACACTGGAATATTGTAGGGATTCCATCCATCCTAGTCTTTAATCCGCATCTAATTTTGTCTTATCAAAGAATTATTTTGATAATCTGAAAGAATACATTTGAATTATTATTATTATCATATCAATTTACATAAAGAATATAGAGACTGCAAAATATTTTTAGGCCGTATAAATATAAACTCCTTGAAACTAAAACAAAAAGACGTAGAATTTATATTTGTGCCACTAATAAAAACTATTTGCTTTAATATCGATATCGATACTCATGACGTCAGGACTTTTTCAAGCCCTATTGTAAACAAATCGTTTTACATTTTACACAAAATATCCCGCTATTCTTCATATAAAAGTAATAAATTATGATCAGTTTGAAGAAAAACATGTATTCTACGATATTATTAGGATTTTCAACCAAATTTTCAACCAAAACCATAAAAATATAGCAAGCAAAAATGCAGTCAGGAATAGTAATCAATTACCTGTGAAATGTTTACTTATTCGTTGTATTACGATTTGTAACATCACATGCACTTATTGCACAAGCCACCATAATGGAACAATAATATTTTATATTATAAATTTGAGATCGTGCTAAATTATTATGATTTACTTTGACAGTAAACAGACCGCGAGGCAGCGTTGCAGTGGCTAATGTCAAAAGTGATGCGGAATAAAAAAAAAGAATTTTATCTCTGCCTCTGTTGCACTCGTGCAGTTTGTATTTGATTAGAACTTCTCCTTCCCACGCTATGTTCATCTTTTTGAACGTAGTGAAAAAAATCTTAAATCTATGGTTTGGACGCAATCCCAAAATGACATGCAGTTGAGGGAGCTGAGAGAGATAGATAGATAAAATCCTTTATTGCACACATTATAAAGGACAATTTACATGAATCAGGTACATTTTAATGTGAGCAAAGGCGGTCTTATCGCTCAAAGCGATCTCTTCCAGACAACCTTTGTGGAAGGAGCTATACAAAAATAGATCTGCAGTGTAGTGTACAGTCATAAAAACATAAAAAATACAATTTTAACAAACAAAAAGTATTATATTAACAACAAATAATGTATATAATACTTACGTACATACATAAAAAATATTATAAACTAATACTTATTTATAATATAAAATTCTATACTTACTTATATAAATATATATTATATATTCACATATATATAGATATAATGAAAATGTACCTAATAGTTCATTGTACAGGTAAGATGTTAGATACACACAATGGATTTAGCAAGAAGATGCTTATGCAGGTTGTTCCTAAAGATAAGCAGAGACTTGGAATGCCGGACGTAAGGAGGAAGATCATTCCACAAATGCGTAGCTCTAACAGTAAAAGAGTCCCGGTAATAGCCAGATTGAGCAAATGGAGCCTTTAACACATTATCTGTTTTGGAACGCAAGTTAACAGCATGACTAGCTCCAAGAAATTGGAAACGTTCCTTAAGATAGGAAGGGGAATGCGGGTTATACAAAACATTTTTTTATTTTTTTTTTATTCTTATACCTCTAACTTATCGTTAGAGACTTTCTTTTCGTATGTTATATATCCTTTACTATTATTTCTTTATCGTACTAACTCAATGCTATATTTCATAAAAGCTTACTTATTTATTTCTACTTTATGCTATTTTCATTTTCTGCTTGTAATAATTCATATTTATCTATTTCTGTTAATTACAATGCTTGCTACTTTAATGCAGTATTCAATGAATATATTTCTTGTTTTATCATCTGCTATTAGTGATTTTAAATTTTCTATTGTTATGTTTGTCCCTATTTTTTGTTCTAATTCTAAGCGCTCTAATGTATGGACAGGGCATTCTACGATTATGTGTATTATTCCTTCCTTTTTGCTAGGTTCACAGATGCACGATAGGTTATCCTTGCACTTGAATCGGTTCAGGTATTCGGAAAACCCACCGTGCCCTGTTAAAACTTGTGTAATAATGCCAGATGGTTTAATCTTCCTGATCATGGGATACGCGGTAATCACATCTGGGAAAAACATCTTTGTTACAGAGGCCGTTTCGCTGTCTTTGTACCTCCGATTCCATTCCTCATTGCTCTCGTATGTCCCGCTTGAGGAATGAAATCGGATATTTGTCATAATGTGGGTTGACTTTAGTGTTGAGCGCGGCTAGTTTAGCTAGTTCATCAGCTCGTTCGTTACCTGCAAGACCTACATGCGCTTTGATGATCCAAAACAGGGATATTAGCCTGTTTTGGAGTTTGGTCTTGTGTATGTTACTTCTTGCCTCAACGGCTAGCGGGTGTAACGAATGGGGGTTAATTATGGTTTCTAGAGCAGATCTTGAGTCACTTATGATTGCGTATCTAGTGGCTTTACTTTTAAGGGCATGTTCAGTGGCTTGGCATATTGCCAGCAGTTCTGCTTGATATACCGTACAATATGACGACAAAGCAAGCTTGAGGGTTTTGGTCTCCGCCGCACCATCCATATCCCATATGGATAGTGCTGCTCCGAACTTGCCCTCTATCTTGCTGCCGTCAGTGTAGATGCATACGGAACCATTTACATGGTTCCGTATGTCATCTTGATTATTTAGTTTTAAAAACTGCAGGTCTGTATATTCCGAGGGGTGTGGCTTGGTTGTATAGGCCATTTTACGCTCCATCTCTCTGTCAGCCACTGCTAGTCGGGGCACTCCTCTCTTGGCTTCGTATAGAGAGGCAGCCTCTCTAATCCTTATGTCAAGGGGGAGTAACCCGGCCAGCGCCAGAGCAGCATTGAGGGAGACGGTGCGATACGCCTTGGTCATCTTTTGGGCGAAGCCCCGTTGGACCGCATTAAATTGCTTCTGTATGCCTTTCTTGTTGGTAGCTGGGGCCCAGACACTGGCTGCATAGGTAACTATTGGCTCCACTGTGGCGGTGTAAATAGTCCTAATTATTTCTATGTGCAGGCCCCAGCTAACTCTGGCAGCTTTTGAAAGTTATTTGTATATGTTCAGTGCCTTCATGCACACAGTATGGGCACTGAACGTCAGTTTGCTATCAAGAGTTAATCTAAGTATCTTCATCTCTTCTTTCATCGCGATGTTAACCCCGCCCATGCTCAGGCGTGGTACGTCATACTTGAGTTTTTTGGTTAGCACCATTGCGCATGTTTTATGAGGTGCAAACCTCAACTTATTCGTGACCCCCCACGCCCGGGCATGTTCGAGGGCGGTATTTGCCTGTCTTTGAATATCCACTGCTGTTTCTCCAGAAAGGACGAGCACAACGTCATCCGCAAAGGCTTGACAATAATCGCCCCTTTGCGTAAGATTTTTCAGCAAAGGGTCCAATAAGAGATTCCACAGGATGGGTCCTCCTATGGATCCCTGTACGCACCCCTTATTGGTCCCCTTTGTGTACTCGAAGCCGGCATATCTTACTCCGACCTTACGGTCACTAAGGTAACTATCTATCATCTTCCTCAGGGAGAGTGGACATTGTTCTTCTGCCAATCTGACCCTAATGGCGGGCCACCATGCACTGTCGAAAGCTCCCTCTATGTCTAGCGATATGATCGTAACTAATCTCTTGTTGTTTAGCTCATCGCGGATATGTTTCATAAGATCATAGAGGGAGTCTTCCGTGCTTTTTTGTGGCATAAAGCCACAAAAAACATTAAACACTAAGAACATTATACACTAAGATCAGAACATGTTCATCACGCCGCAAACGAATGGGCAACCATTTCAGTTTACTCCTGTACACAGAAACATGGTCAAACTTGCGCAGCCCATAAATAGATCTAATACACAGGTTCTGAAGTCGCTGGAGTTTATTCAATAAATCCCCGTTAAGGTCAATGAGACAAACATCACCATAATCCAAAATAGGAAGAAGCAACGATTGCGCAAGTTCAATCTTTGTCCTTACGGGGAGCAAATTTTTCCACCTTTTAAGCGAAGCATAAGCTGCAAAAATTTTACGACTAGTCTCAGAGATATGATCAGACCAGGAAAGAGTACTATCAAAGAGTACACCAAGGTTTTTGACAACCTTGCTGTAAGTAAGAGTGATACCATTATAGATAACTGGAGGGAGATTGGCATACTTTACTTTAGACATCTGCCTAAAACCACCAACGACGATGACTTGCGACTTATTAGGGTTGACAGAAAGACAGAATATGGAAAAGAGGAGTGGAGAAAGGACGCCACCTTGTGGCACGCCGGCAAGAACTTCGCAGAAGCGTGAGCATTTATCATCAGCGCGGATACAGTGTCGACGCCCGAACAAGTAACTGCGAAACACTCAACTACAGTGTCCGAAACGGAAAGAGAACGAAGCATTGCCAGAAGAATGTCAAAGTCAACTGTGTTAAAGGCGCTACTAAAGTCAAGGAGAACAAGTACAGTCAACTGTTGATTTGACATTCCTAAACGAATATCATCAGATACCTTAGTAAGAGCAGAGACAGTACTGTGCCCGGGACGGAAACCAGACTGGAAAGGGCTGAGAAGATTGTTGATGGTTGACTAGGCGCTCCAGAACTTTAGAGAGAAAGGGAAGAATGGAAATGGGACGATAGTGCGCCAGCGAGGTGGGATTGTTGATTTTCGGAACGGGTAAGACTGCCGCAAGGCGCCAACAGCTAGGAAAGGTAGAAATATTGAACGAGAAATTGAAAATATGGCAAAAAATGAGAGAAAATATTTTTAAGCCAAGGATAATCATTCTACGACTTATCCCATCGATACCTTCAGCATTGGATTTTATTGCAAGGATGTTTTTTTCTACCTCTTGCTCAGTAACAGGTCTGAAAGAGAAAGGAGCATGATGTGGCGAAGGTAACGTGGAGAATGAGGCCAGAGTGTCAAGTTTAGTAGAAGAGGGTAAAGGACTAGAGGACGTAAAATGTAGATTTAAAGAATTTAGGTCAAGTTGAGGTGTTACAGATGATTTGGTCTATACCTATACTTACTTTTGTGCCTTTTGTGTTACCTATACTTGTTTTTGTGAGAGCTTACTTTTGTGTTCCCAGCAAAGAAATAATGATGACTAGGAAACTTAAAAGTTGTAAAATTTATCATGCGGTACAATATACCATACTCTACCCTATATAATGTTATGATATTACGGCGCCGTAATATCATAACTGTTGAAAAAAAAACGTAGGTACAAGTTTTTTACACACTCACCGTTTCTTATCGTAAAATATCAATTGGGTTTTAATTTTTTTTATAAGAATCATCATCACCAGCCGGGAGACGTCCACTGTTTAACATAGTCCTCGCCCTTCGAACGCCACAATGAGATATATCTAGTAGTAGTATAGATTATAAGAATATAATTGTTTGTTGGTGGGCTTCTTATGTTAGAGTCAAATACCTACCGGGAGGGGGATAGCTACTGACTCTGGCGAGGTCCAAACGAATTGCCCAGAGTACCTCCATAGCATCGATAATAGCCACCGCGTTTTAGTGGGTAAGAATCCCACATAAAAAAAAATGTTATACGAGTAACTTTTGTTTGGTATCCAGACAAACCCGATTTAGGGTTTTTGAGATACTGTGTAATAAACTGTTATGTACCCTTTTTAATATAAATAAAGAAAAAGAACATAACATTGTCATCTCATGATCTTGCTTATCTCGAGTAGGTATATAAGAAAAGCGATACTGAAATCAGTACATGAAAGACCTATATACAATGGATCCAACTGGGTCGAAGTGCCGGTGGTTGCCGGGCCTGAATTTATAGCCACCAATATGAAAAATCTAAAAAATATCTAGAAATAGACAGGCCCGATGGTCTAGATGGGAGATGAGGGAAGGGAGATGCTAGATGGGATGCGTACTCCAAGGGTCGTCAGCTTTATTTATTCTTTCCGAATGTCCGTGAGCGTCTCACGAATACATGGATTGAGGTAGACCATTGTGTTTCTCAATTTATGACAGGCCATGGCAACTTTAAAAGTAAATTATTCTCGTTCAAATGAGTAAATACACCTTTGTGCCAATGTTCCACGGTGAATAATGAATACGAACGTACGAAATCTGCTCATCATATACTTTGGGAGTGCAGTCTCTGGCAAAACGAACGTCACACCATGTTAAATAATCTGGAAATCACATCAACTGGAGCTATTTATTATTCGGATCTTGTGTCGTCGAAGGAAAATTTCCGTGCTTTCAAGCAATTCTGCCATACCTATTATCATAATCAAGTATAAAGCTCAAATAGGTCCCTTAAGTTTAGTACAATCCATGGTGCCTTGCAGATGGACTAAATCGTTAGTCAGTCTGTAAGAGTCTTCATTTCTGCGGTTAAATCGGCTTATAAATTTGTTGTTTGTCTCCCGCTTTGCCAAGGAGGGAAGTGGAATTTGTCTTTTCTACTCCTCCTGTTCACTTTTCTGATGATTCCAAGACAATTTAGCGTTTCCCCGGGACTCGCCGAGGGTCAAACCTCGGTGTCTTCACTGATGACCACTGTAGATCCTGGCTTACAGGAGTCACAGTGGTGGGAATGAGTGGTGGGATTAGGCCCGTTGGTCTAGTGGTTAGACACCCTGGCCGCTACTCGATGGGTCGTGGGTTCAATTCCCACAAAGTGTCTGGGTGTTATATCTATATAAGTATGTATTTAATGATTTCTGATATTTACGCGAATACTACACATTGAAATGAAACTAATTTTACGGATTATATCGCACTATTATAACTGTAAGCTCTTTCTGCGTAGATCGGACTAACAATAATAATTAGAAGACCTGAGGGTACCCTAAGACAACTATGACATTTGGACAGCTACCACCTCAGTTCGCCCGTGACCATGAATGCTGTAAAGTATTCGTAACGTCGGGTAATTAAAATCAAGAATAAACCGCGATATAATCCGTAAAATTAGTTTCATTTCAAAGTATGTATTTACAAAAAAAAAGATATTAGTATATAGATATTAGTATCAATTGTCTAGATCATAGTACAGGTTCTGCCTAGTTTGGGATTAGATGACCGTTTGTAGACTGCGCCAAGATATTTTTACTGATAATATGGAGAACAGTATTCTTAGTGATAAATTAATGAAATGCTCCTTTTTCTGCTACATCGACTGCTCGTCAGCAGTGGGCCCACAGAGCGACATTTTGGAGCCCCAAGACAGCGACACGAAGACGCCGTGGCTGACCATTGAAAAGATGGCACGATGACCTGGATACCTTGTAGGTTGACGAATAGAGGCGCCCAATACACTTAGATGGAGAGAAAGTTCCTTACTTTCCCAGTAGCAAGTTAATAATAATGCTTAGGTAGTTTTATTCTTAGACCAAAAAACCCTATAAATAAAAAATAATAATAAAGACCACTGTGAAGTTTAACGGGAGTATAAATATTTGTATTATTTTGTGTTATTTTCGTTTCTAAAATAAATTAAATTACGTCTTGTTTGCTCGCAATATCTGGGACTGACAACTTATTTAGAACTGGGCCTATTAACTTTTCCAAACACAAAAGAAAATAAATATTGGAATATCAAAAATAAGTGCGTACAACGACAAGCAGATGTAAAAATAATTAGAGTGTAAAATCTTTAAGAAAAATTCATTAAACGAATAATAGAAAATACCAAACGCGACTTCGACTTGGTCTAAATAAGTTCTAGGTATATATCGTAATTTTATAAGAAGTACCTATTATTTTGGATTTTAAGAATTAGTTACAAATATCATAACCATTAATATATTGACTACAATTATATATCATTTTACACGTACTCATCTATTTTATGCCAATAATAAATAGCTGTTCGTTAGATTCACCAAAACACAGAAACGGCTTGAACGATTTGAATATTTTTTGTTTTGTTCGCTTTAATCCAGGGGTAGTTTAAAAGAAATCGATGTTTACGTAAAAACGCGGAGCCGCGTGGGTCGGCTAGTATTTTTAATACTCAAAGATTTAATATTGTTAACTCACTAATACTCACATGTCTAATGTAAAAGATATGCATGTAGTAATATCAAAACAATAATATTTATATTATTATAGCCTCCATAGCGCATTGGAAAGCCGCCTCGCTCTACAATTCGGAGGTCACAGGTTTGAATGGAATGCACGAGGGATGACCGGTTAGGAATATATCCTGGCAGGGTCACCACGCAATATGGGAATTTAGGTGACTAGTAAGGGAAATACTGCTTGAGCGTATGTGTCGTTAATGTCTCCGTTGGTTCGGCGTTACATAGCTTATATATCTAACAACTACATACATTAAACTTTATTTTTATCGGGAATTAACGCGATTTACCTTATATTTTGGCTTGACGTTTCGGCCGGGTTGCACCAGCCGTGGTCACAAGCAGACAGTGAGGCAGGCAGTGAGTCTGCTTGTGACCACGGCTGGTGCAACCCGGCCGAAACGTCAAGCCAAAATATAAGGTAAATCGCGTTAATTCCCGATAAAAATAAAGTTTAACAATGGAACGCGAAAGTCTAAAAGTATAAACTACATACATATACAGGTAGGATGTCTGTCTATACACTACACCCACCCATCTCTTCCCGTTAGGCGACTAAGGTAAAACAAGAAGATGGGCAGCAGCGTTTTGTTATTTGATTATCTATACTGCGATCCCCATGACACCGGCCAATCGTGGGCATTATGGAAACCTTCCCTTCTAAGGTTTGTCCAGCAGTTGATATCTTTCGCCTGATGATGATGATGATGGGTTTGAATTCTGCAGGGAGCAACAACTTGGTGTATGACAATGGTTATGATTAAATACATATATTAGACCAATCACCCGATTGTTTGAAAATATAGATGATCTATTACTATATACGTCAAAAGGGCATGTAAAAAGTCGGATGTGACTCACGCGACACCCAAAAACTGTCGACTAGTCGTGTTTGTATGACCTCTTAGCACGCTGCCTACTTTCGCACTTTGTTGACTTAACACTCTGTTTACACCAGCTCAACTTTGTAGTGCACATACATAATTATATATCGATTATATTTGTGATCTTATTTGTTCTGTAGCTTTGCATTATTTTGATTTGTGTTAAATTACCTACTAAATAAAATGTTATTATGTCGCCGTCCGCTTGACAGCTTCCGGCGTAACAAAATACATATTATGAGTAATATTTAAACTAGTTTATGTTTATAGGTATTATTAATTGATAATTCTTTTTATTCAATCTCCAGTCTATATAATATTAATTAATGATAAATATGTAATAGTTATTGTATAAGTATGACTCTTGATTAGCTTATCTGTTTGTCTGTATAAACAGAAGTGTCACAACGTTCGAGGCAGTCATTCTGTCACCGTCATTGAGAACAGTTGTAAGTGGAAACTCTGCACGATTGTTTATAAAATATAATTGACCGTCAAATGCTTATGTGTTGATTATTGTGACCATCCTGATTACCTGAAGTATTACACAATACAATACAATAATGGGTTTACCAAAAGTACCAGTAATCGTTCTTACATCGACCAAACTTTAAGGGAAATTTCTAAATTGGCGAATATAACGCCTGATATTCAAATACTGATGTGACAAGTCAGTTTCATGCAATAGAGCCGATTCAGCACAAGCAATCAGCAGGCGGGCCACGCCAACTGAATTCAATTTTTCAGTCACCATACCTAAGCGTTCTCACATTTTCACTGTAGAAATTCTCCAGAATTCTTGCAGTTACTTTAAAAGAACCTTATAACATTTCCTCACATTGGCTGTATAAAACGGTAATAGATTCGGAGTGTCTTACCAGATTCAATATTTTTATTCAATTTCCTGATCTGAGAGTAAGATTTTACGTGGTCGGCATATTAATGTAAAAAATATGTTGAATATTTTTTGCCTTTTTCCAGATCATAATATAAGTATTTATAATGCTTTTTTGACTATATAAACCCGTGGGGTGCAGGGTTAGAATTGTATCCCCCCATCTCCTTTCGTTGGGTGTCATAAGAGGCGACTAAGCGAGAACAGGAAAACGGGTAGCAGCGTCTTTCTTTTGGATTTATCTTCCACCTATACTGTAATCCTCAGGCCGCCTGCCAAGCGTGGGTATTATGGTAACCCTTCCCTTCTAAGGGGGAGGCCTATGTTCTACAGTGGACGTCTATCGGCTGCTAATGATGATGATGATGATGAATATATAGTTGATCGATAGTAGATGAAATTATTGTATAAGTAATTTTAGTACGCCTAAGGCGGGTGACGGTGCGGTGTAGCCCATGCGTGGCGAGCATCACGAATGGTGCCGGGGGGAGCATGCATTCTCTGCATTTCAACCGGGATGTCCTCTAACGTCTTTTGAGGGCCACCGGGGTAAAAATCCCACGTTACCCAGGCCACCCTGCCAATACGGAAACTGGTTAACGTTTCATGGTTCTTCCGCTACAGCAAAAAAAAAGGTACTTCACAAGTCGGGCAGCTCTAACGCCTTTTTTTGACGGGGGGAAAATCTTCAAAAGATCCCCGGGAGCTGTGGGGTTCGACCGGGGTATGTGGGATTCTTACCCACTAAAACCCCCGCGGCTGTCGCATCGGCACATGAGAGGGCACCGGTCCACCATCAGGTCTCTCCGGTGGGATCTGCACCACACGGTGGTCACGGGGACGGGGGTCGCAACCCCGCCGCCGTCCTCCTCGGAGTTGCCGCCGTACTCAATGGACGTTCTAAGGGCCTACACCCCGAACGTCCAGCGACTCCGAAGGAGCTCTAACGCCTGCTTTGTATCTCTTGAATCTTATGGTCGTCAGATTTGAGAATTAAACAGGAAAATATCTTTACGCAGTTCTCAAAATCATTGTGTTGCACGTCACGGATGTTCGTAATGAAACACATCAGGCTGCGAGAGGCGCCTCACGAAGTCAAAACACGTGCAAACCTTGTTAACTATATGGCTGTCAGCCCACTTCATTTTCCAAGAAAATTGCCTAGATAATGTATGTTCAGCAATAGAAGAAGAAAAACAATTTGTTGGTCAATTTGCATATAGCGAACAATGGCACGCTTTGAAACGACGGCGGTAACATTTTATGCTCTCCTTATTCTGCAATATTACACGTGATATTTATGACATGCCTGACTAATTACTCAATATATCTACAAATTGTCTTTTTGAGCGTTGGTTTTTAACTACCAAACTCAGGGGGCTTGTAATATTTTGCTCTTTTATATGTATTTTTAACCGACTTCAAAAAAGGAGGAGGTTCTCAATTCGTCTGTATATATATATATATTTCTATGTATGTTCGCGCATAACTGGCAATTATGAACCGATTTGAAAAAATCTTTCTTCCGTCCATTCTTTAATCCGTTAATTGGGTCCCATAAAAAAATTATTGCATACGAATAAGTAGTTCCTGAAAAAACACCAATGGTGACTGCGCAGGAGAACTGCAGGAATGCCTATATAGATGACTTTATGTCGCTTTTTACGGACAAAAATGGTCATAACTCTGGCAAATATTTACCAATTTCAATGATATTCTTTTTTTATTTGAAAGATTGAACCACTGTAATGAATCTGTATGAATTTTATCACAACCGGCTAAGAACTTACTTGAGGACCATGAACGATGTGGGGGAATTTATCTGGTAAAAACCATAAAACTGATGTTCTCCATTACATTACTCTGACAAATATAAACCGATTTCGATGATTCTTTTTTATTCGAGAGAGTAAACTACTATGATGATTCCATGCAAATTTCATTATAACTGAATATTTTTTTCTGAAGAAACATGCTTTATGTAAAACTATGTAGACGATAATGTGATCATAACCTACCTAGATCATTTTACCGTCTTCGATGGTTCAATCATTATAATATAATAATAATAATACCAGCCCTTGTTTATGTCCCACTGCTGAGCACGGGCCTCCCTTCAAGATGAAGGGGCTTAGGCCATAGTTGGCCAAGTGCGGGTTGGCGGACTTAACACGTCATTCGAAAGCTAGTTAGGCTTTCTCAGACATGCAGGTTTCCTCACGATGTTTTCCTTCACTGAAAGCTAGTTACAATCGCACAAAGACGATTCGCACAAGATTAATTAAAGTAATCAGAGGTGTGAGTCGGGGTTCGAACCTGCGCACCTTGTTTCCAAGGCAAGCGCTCGCCCACTGAGCTGTTACAGCTTGCAGTTCAATCATTATTTATGAAAATATCACTAAAAAGTAAAAAATAAAATCTTAAAAAAAAAAATTGAACTGAAATGTATAAAATAATTTAAATATTATTGAAGTTGGTGCCAATTATACACAGCAGGTACGCTAAAACCAACTTCTATAATATTTAAATTATTTTATACTTTTCAGTGATATTGAAGTCGGTTCAATTTTTTTTTTTAAAGATTTTATTCCAAAATACATAGAATGCATATTTTACTATGTGGTCCATATTATTCATAATGTATGATGGTCAAATAGGTATAAATTACAATAATAGTAGACTTATTGGCCAGGAGACTGGCCAATAAGTCTACAGCGGGCAAACCTCACAAGATCGCACTAGTGCTTGGGCATACACAAGTGCATTCTTTCATCGTTTACTCTTACAATCCGATGGGACGGAAGATCGAGATGACCGGGAAGAGGTCTGGCGCAAGACCGACTTTTTAATTGCCCAGTCAACTCATCTCACCAGACAATCACGTAGTCTGCTCCTCCGCTACGCCCATAGATAAGAATAGTATATGCTACGCCTTGGAGGCTGAGTAACGCAAATACACTCGTGTCGCGCTCAATTATACTCGTAAAAGTCTCATCGACTACTTTTGAGCTATGTGTTTAAAAATTTAATAATAATACCAGCCCTTGTTTATGTCCAACTGTTGGGCATGGGCCTCCCCGCAAGATGAGAGGGCTTAGGCCGTAGTCCACCGCGCCGGCCAAGTGCGGGTTGGCGGACTTCACACATCATTCAAAAGCTAATTAAGCTTTTTCAGACATGCATGTTTCCTCACGATGTTTTCCTTCACCGAACAAGATTTTTTTTAAATTTAGTTTATCGTTTTTGATCAAGGTAGGAGTGACGCAAATTTAACACCGCATTAAATGTAGGTATGAACGATTTTAATTCAAAAGTTATTATATTACATATTCAATAAGTGTAATAAGCCTTTTTTTAACAAGTTATTTATGTTTATTTTTTTTTATTTATTATTTTACTCTAGGCTACTTAGTTTCTATATTGATGGGTCCGTTGGTCTAGTGGTTTGACACCCTGGCTACTACCCGATGGGTCATGGGTTGGATTTCCACCAAGTGTCTGGGTGTTATTTATATATTAAAGTATATATTTCCAAAAAAAGTATATAAATATTAGTCATCAGAATTGTCTGGTTTCCATAGTACAGGCACTACCTAGTTTGGGATCGGATGACCATGTGTGGATTGTCCCAAGATATTATTATTACCTATATCTGTTGCAGTTTTTGTAAATTCACTATAATTGACGAAAATATCGTCTGTTGACATTTATCGTTTACACCCGGTATATTTAGTCTATTTGGTCATTTATTTACTTATAGGTACATATAATAAAATTGTATCAACTACAAAAACTACACAGAACAATTCATTAACACTAAATCGAAGTAGCTCGAATTCAATCAGCGGAACTAAAGGAATCTAATTTCTTTTAGTACTGAATTTAGTTAGCTTTACCTTTTGGATGTACTCGTTGGCATTTATTTCTCAGAGAAGACTCTCTTAAGACGATTGGACATTTGCCACTTATTATAGCCTTCTTATTAATTGTATTTCGATTAATAATCATTAATATCTGATTTATCTATTAGTGGTTCAGAATTTATTGATAACATATTTACGTCTTTGTTAGCACCTCCATTTATATTAGTGGTAGTAGTACCTACGTTTTTACTAACGCGGGAAATGTGTAAACAATTAATTAAAAAAAACCTATTTCTTTATATTTATTGTTTTTCACTTGTTATACTTCACTATTGATAAAGCTATAAAGGACTAAAGCCAGTGCTAACCCATCTCATAGTCAACCCATATAACGATTTAACGGTGCATCGATGGGCATCCTTTCAGGCTTATCTCAATAGATAAGCCTGAAAGGATGAAGATGCCGTGCCTTACCACAATAAATTCGTCGATGGTGAAATTTTGCGTCTTGACGTTATGCCATCAGTTTAATAGTTCACTGTTTGAAGTATGGTTACCGATTTGAAGGCAACCCGTACAATGTCCAACCGCAGACTTGTGTATTGCTGCAATGTATTTTCAATGATGTTTTGTGCATTGTCGTAAAATTACTACATTATGTGGTACTGTGGTGTTGCCTTCGCTTGTAGCTAACTGTTATGTTTAAAATGAAAAGCAGAATCCTCTTGCATTATGCATATTTCGTATTCCCATCATAAAAAATGTAAGATGATATCAGGTATGAAATTGATTTCTTACACAATCTACCCGTGTAAACCACGCGTGGTTCATACATTTTAATCACTTCGACACCGCTGAAAACTTTCACCGAAGTTTAACACTTAACACGAGTTGAGTAGCGCACAGTTTCGTGTACTGATAGAATATTTAACATTATACATAGTTCAAACAGAGCTTTCATCACGGTAAAATGTTACACAAATACAGTACCAAATTTATTCGACTGATATGCCCAATTACTCTCTTAAGCACTTAAAACAGCCGTCGAATTGTCGCTTTTAAAATCTATTACATAGAAAGGCGTTTTTTTAAGTGGCAGACGTGGGAATTTGCAATTTGCTGAAGAAACTCGAGGCTAATTTAGTTGACATTCTTTGTGTTCGTGTTTCCTTTCTTAACCCGTGGACCTCACTCCTCGTTCATTTTGATAAAGCATTTTAAAGTTCGTTATTTTGCAAAGGACTTTCTAATTGCATTTTATTTCTTATAAGTTTTTCATAGGTACTCTACAGTTTCTAAGTATCATACATGCAATATGGAATATTTTTTTTCTGTTTGGTGTCATTAATTCCGTCTGTTACCAGGGTCCAGGGTTCGTGGTGATGGTGGTGGTGTTGGTGTTCATATCGTTCGTCATGATATCCAGCCAGTGCTTGTTAGGCCGTATCTAAGGACAAGCATACAAAGGATTCTTCTATTAACATGTTCTTTCGGTTGGCCATACCATCTTAGCTACCTCTCTTGGAGTTTATACGCCGGATAGAACTAATCTTTTGTCTACAAAAATGTACAACATTTTACTATTTGATAAAGTTTTCATTTTATATTTATTTTTAAAGATACATCATAATTTAAGAGAAAATGTATTAATCTATTACTTTTACTAAATAATCTTCTCGCATTAACAGTATTCAGTTATCCGCTACAACCCCTAAAAGATTTTGGTAACTAAAATCAACAGATTTTTTAGTTTGCAACAACGGCTGCCCGATTAGTGCTGCCGTAAACGTTTATGGGAACCGCAATAGGCACGGGACATTAATTCCAGAACACATTATGGTGACGTATGCGTCTAGCCGTTTCGATCCCTCAACCCTTGTAATACAATACCATTGCCAGTCGTCTGCATACCGACTTAAAAGTATTATCTTCATTTCTATGCAGGTGTGAAGCGTACTTTAAACTAACATTTGTGTCCTTAATAAGGAGCTTGATGCACCGAGAAGAGGAACACCTGGTCAAAATTGCATTAAATACTGATACTCTGAGGATGCCCGTAGGATATGCTACTTGGTGGAGAAACCTTGAAAATGTTTCTAGAAGAGCACCAGGAATTTTAAATGATAGAACTAAATGGCGAAAACAGAGAGCCGTGTCCAAGTGCTTCAAAACCTGGCACGGAAGAAGAAGAAAAAGGAGCTTATACTTACATAGCAAATCGCTGGTCCTTATTAGATTGTAACGTTTTTGCTGCCAACGATGTATTTATCTAAATTGAATGGGTAAAAAATCGTAAATAAAGAACCAGTGATACTTGCGATGCAACTTTTCATTCGTCATTTATTAAATGAGGTTTTTCAAAGAATCACAACTATTGCCAGAAGACTTTAGCATATCCTTAAATATTAACACCTACATTTGGTCACAGCGTACTTAAATGTATTTTTGTTTTTATTTAAATTTCTTAAATGTGTCTAATAGATACATAGAAAACCGACAAAACCACAAAATTAAGAAAAAAAGAACAGTTTACCTTCATTAACATTATAATATATTTTGTTTTTGTAGTCACTCGAAGCCACTCTCAATTTTCTAGCCAGAAAAGCAACAAATGATATTCACAAACCATAACATCCTCGAGGATACCCAATTTTTTACTTACTGTAGTTAAAATAGAATTTAAATTCATTTATCCGTTTATTACGAGTAAAGACTTTGTGGTTATGAGGATCATACTCGAGACAGTGGGCTCTCAGACTGAATCGCGGTCTAGAATTAATGTGGCGTGTCGAAAGCAAGCGTACGCACCGGTCCCGTAGATGTTTTCCCTTTGTCTCCCAAGGACAATGAATGCCATATTGAAGAGACGGGACTGTTCTATGGATGTGACATTTTATGTTTGTTACACTGTCATTATAATTCGTAGCATTTGTCTTATCTTATGGACTAGCGAGTCGCACGTTTAGAAACGTATGTTGTGACTATGTTTTTCTCCCAGTGACCGCAGGGTTCACATACCGCTCATTCCGCCATAGAAGCTAATTCTTGAGAGCAAATTCACGATAGCAATAAAAGGCCCAATGTACAAGGGACCTGTTTTTGTACCCACGCAGGGAAACTCGTAGACTCTGTGAGGGGTCAACCGAGGTATAGTCACTAAAACCCCATCGGCTTTCTCATCGGTACATGTGAGCGGTGACTTGGGCTCTCCGGTGGGATATGCACCAGGTACCGCCTGCTGAACCTCTGAACCTACCGCCGAGGGGCGTAAAATAGCTCCTCGGGAACCTGTCACGGTGCTCACGCGGAGGGGGGTTGCTACCTCGTCCTCTTTAGAGTCCTCGCCGTGTACGTCTTGATGTTCGGATGTACCCGAAGGACGTCTAGAGACTATACCCCAAAAGTGACTACCTGGAACATCATAAACGTTAATATCCCATACTAGTAACAAAATTTAACGAAACGATAAATTCTTGAATTAAAATTAAAGAAAATATTTATGAGCGAACCCTAATGACATCCAATATTTCATCGTTACGACATATGAATAATGGAATTTGAAGGCGAAAATTTGGCGGGAGCATTCAATCGGTAAATCGCATCTCACCTCGGTATCAACCATTAATCGAACGTGACTTTAGAATGTTGCTGGTGTTCACATTTTTTGAGTGTAATTGTTAGAAGCATGTTTAAAAAGAAATGATTCGACAAAAATGATCGATTTTTTTAGCTTATCTGATGTAAGTGGTGATGATGATCATCATCATCATCACCAGCAGTCGAAAGACGTCCACTGCTGAATGAAGGCCTCCTCCTTAGAAGAGAGGCGTTGCCATTATCCCCACGCTTGGCAGGCGTCTTGGGGATCCTGGTATGGGTAGTAATCCAATAGAAAGACGCTGCTGCCCGTCCAGTCCTCGTTGTCCCATGGTTGACTGTTACGACCCTAAAGAGAAGAGATGGAAGGATGCTTTTTTACTCGGACACCTCACGTGTATATCTGTCACAGAGTTTATGTTTATTTAAATACAAAGAAAATGGCAGCAAATGCTATTTGGTGGTAGGTCCTTTGTGCAAAGAACCGTCCAGGTAGGTACCGCAGTGTAGATAGATATTCTGCCTACCTTGCTGTATTCTGGTGTGAAGACACTAGCTGGTGAAATTACTGGACACAAAAGACTTAATATCTAATATCTTAAATGTCGGCAAAGCGCGATTCTGCTGTTATTGCTGGCGTCTATAGGCTGCGGTGACTGCTTCCCATCAGGCGGGCCGCATGCTTGCTTGTCAACTTTGTAGTATAAAAAAAATGAGACAATTGTTACCATAGCAATTACTTATAGACTACTGACATCATTCAAAAGCTATTGCATAAACGACAAAAGACTTTATTCTAATCGGGAATTAACGCGATTTACCTTATATTTTGGCTTGACGTTTCGGCCGGGTTGCACCAGCCGTGGTCACAAGCAGACTGGTTCAGCGAGACGGCTCCGTGCGCGAGGCAGAAATATCTTCGTCTACCCCCGTTCTTTCACTTGTAACGTTAAGCCCACTACACACTACACTCACAGTATCTGTATATTTAACCGCCGGCAAATAGCGAGGTTTTGTCATTTTGATCACTGGTTCCCATGCAGCTGATAATCTAAAGCCATCTTCCAGTTTTTTTTTTTTTTTTTTTTAATGGAACGCGGAAGTCCAAACGTATATACGACAAAAGACGTTATTTCCAGTACACATAACCAAAATTTTCACAATCTAACTCGGACATCTCCGTAAGGTTAAAGAAAAATATAATTTCAAAATAAAATTTTATTTCATCGGTCTATAACATCTTTCAAATGTTTCAGAGCCTCATCCAAAGCGAAGTAGACCTCTTGAGTGTTCGGCGCTCCGACCTCCACCGACGTGGTGGGACTTCTCGCCAAAGACTTGTGGAGAATACTCTGTGTCAATGGACAGAAGACATCAGGGTTCATGGAATCAGTCTTAGATTTGCCCGTCAAGTAGCTCATCAGGAGCCCTATTATTAGCACAGACATCGCTCCCGCAAATGGACAATACGTGAAGGATATTCTAAAGAGTGACTGCAGCGGTTTTGTTCGAAGATGGTTCCTAGAATAGAAAAAAATATATTATTTAGTGGGAATACCTAGACCTAAAATATCAAATACATATTTGTCATAATCGTTTACAAGAAATACAAATGCTTCTGAAAAGAGTATCCTGCGAGATTCATGAATGTAACTACGTTCAGAACAAGCTTAACCTTGTATATGCTGTATTTCCACAAAATCAGTAAATCATCTAGGAGTGTAGGGGGTACGGGTACTTACCTACTCTTCTAGACTAGGTAAGTACCCGTTTCTAGAATAAACTGTCACTGGATAGGATTCAAAATTACAAAATCCAATTATAATCACCATATTATGGTGATTATTATGCATAGGCCGCACGGGGCGGGGGCTCATAGATATTTTTCTTTCTTATCGTAAGACGGCCTTTAAAGGCCGGCTGGAGAAGAAAAAGTCTGGCTGGCTTGTCGTTTATGCATGCAGAACTCCTTTTTTTTTAAAGTAGTAGGAATAATTTTCACTACCTTGTTCCTATTTTATTTACTGTCTAAAACATATTATATGTTAAAACATATTATAATAAAGAAATTTGAATTTGATCCATCAAAGAAAAAGAAATCATTTGCTTTGCACTTGTGATGCAAATGAAATGCACCATCATGATGTCACCCAAATATAATACAGACGAGCTGGAAACTACTTACAATGTGATAACTACTGCGACATGATACTTTAGAAGGCGCGCGTGATTTGAGAAAAAAGTACACTTAGAAAACTCATAAAAGTGCTGGGAATGGAGTAATAGTAATGTGGCTAAAGTTTTAATAAGAGGGGGAGAATAAAAGTGAGCTTCGTCTCGATATCACCCAAGTTCGGAAGGCAGATTAAAACTTTGTCCAGCCCCTTGCCTCGTGTGAACTCATTGAGCTCGTAATAAAAATGTTTCGCTGCCATAAAACCTGTGATACGAGGTCTTATATTTCGACCTAATTGAGTTTGGGCGACAGGCTTCTTGTTTGATTTAGCGTGGCTACGTTACTAAGAATATAAAATTATGACTCATAAATTCATATTAAGTATTCTTTTCTTATTAACATTTAACCGTTTATACATGACCTGTCTTTATTTAATATAATAATAATACCAGCCCTTGTTTATGTCCCGCTGTTGGGCCTCCCCTCAAGATGAACCAAAGAACTATTGAAAGAAGGAGGTCCTATAAATTTGAAGCATATGTTTGTCTGTAGCATCGTAGATCCCAAATTGACAGACGGATTATAATAGTTAAACGGGAATCACCATCAAGTGATTTGATTCCGAGGAGATCACAGTAGCTCAGTTAATTCCTCTTTGATCACCCAGGTGATCAATATTGAAATAAACCTCGTTATTTCAATATTGATCACCCTTACTTTCATAGCGAAAAGAGCTGAGAAAATAAAGCTTCTTAACTTTTCTCTACAAGGAATAACCCTAACTATATCCCAGAATGTGCCTAATCTAAAGCTCGAAATAGTGATCTAAGGGGCAGTGCTATAATGATTAAAGTTAATCATCATTAGGGTGATTGTAACTCACACAGGGTTTGGTATAGTTTTTGTTACGTTCACTAAAATGGGTGTAAAGTTGGGTTTCCCGCAGCCGGATGTTGAAAGCGGTTTTCCCTGAAAGGTCAACGCTCCAGTTGCCAGAGCATTTTCAGTGCCAATCAGCAGCCATCCGCAAAGTATCAGACTTAATAAACAACCACTTAGAGCACCCTGAAACAGAATAGCAGATTAAGGAAAAAATCGTACAACTAAATTTTTATGTGTTCTTGACATGTTTTTTAGATTCCGAATACACGATGTTTATTGTGCAGCGCTCGGCACAGTTCTGGCGGACCATCGTACCACGGTAGCATCGATAGTTCAGCTAAATGATATACAGAGTGATTCCAAATATGTTACCAAATGTAATCAAAAATTACTTAAACAGGAGATTGAGAAAATAAACTGGAATTTAGTGGACGATCTGCAATGTCCAAACGAAATATACAACTATATAAAAAACAGCTTTCAGTTATGTTATAATAAATCAAAAATTAAGGTTAAAATAGAAGAACATAATAAAAATAGTACACCGTGGATAAATCGTAAAGTTATTAATACATGCAATAAAAAAGATGAACTATTTATAAAATGGAAAAAAGATTTTACAAATAAGATACTCAAATTGGAATATAATAAATTGCGCAATCAGTGTAACAAATTAGTAGAAAAAAGCAGAAATTTATATTATAAGAAAGAAATAAATAAAAACCAAGGAAATATGAAACAACTCTGGAATATATTAAATAACATGACTGGGCGCGTATTATCGTCTGTAGATGAAGTAATACTCAAAGCGTTTAGTAAAAATAAATTAAATAACAAAATTATTGCCAATAACTTTGCGAAGGAGTTTCACAACTCTGTCCATAAGATAATACCATTGTGTAATTCAAATCTGTTGGATCCCAAATCATATTTAAAACAAAGTAATTTATCAATGTTTTTTAAAAAATCTACACCAAAAGTAATTTAAAAAATTATTAATTCTTTAAATCATAACAAATCTCCTGGCGCGGACCAAATACGTCCGATAGATATAAAGTTAATCTCACAAAATATTTCTATTGCTATAGCCAAATTAATAAACACAAGTATACAAACTGGAAAATATCCAGATGAACTTAAAAAAGGCATTGTTAGACCAATACATAAGAAAGGACCTAAGGACGATTGTAACAATTATAGACCAATTACAATTTTGCCCATTATAGACAAAATAGTGGAAAAATATGTAAGTAATGAAATAAATAACTTCCTACAAAAAAATAATATTGTTAGATATTCCGAAACATTCAAAAAATAAAAAGTGTAAGGTAGGATGGTGGAATGACCGAACGCACCGAACGCGTATATAAGGCACTGCTCTGGCGGTGCAGAGACATTCATTTATTTGATCTCGTGCTGAAAAGTTGTTCCAGTAGTCGTATAGTGCGGTCACTCTGTCATTCTGTCACTCTGTCACTCTGTTATTCTGTCATTCTGTCACTAGTATTTGTTTTATTGCGGTCGTATTGTTTATAATTGTTATGTCGGTGTATTTCTTGACGGGTAACTATAAAATCAAAGGAGTTGTTGGGGTGGTGTATTGGGGATGGAGGAGACCACTTGGGGTAGTCCCCACATTTTTATAATTACCTGTCAATATGTAAATTCTGTGCTAGTGCCATTAAACAATATCTGGTATGTTATTTTCGTATTTTTATTTCTACTTAGGGTTTTCTAACATCAGAAGTGGGATTGGATTCTGGCCTATCCGCTTCGCTTTCTGATGCATTTTATTATATTCGCTTCCATTATTTTCATGTTTTTTGTTATTCTCGGAAAAAAATACAATTGCGGGTAGTTAGTGTTTTATTAAAAAAAATATTCGCGATGCCATTAGGTTGTATGATTCATGTCGGTATTGTCTAGTCTTTGTTATGGTAATAGTAACCACTATTGCTAGAACACGTCTAAGTTTCGAGTTAGGTGATATTCGGTAGTCGGGTGTAATAGTTTTCTTTTGACGGCTACTCTCAAAATTGCAACTTTGTTTTGTAAAAATGTCTTTACCATTGCTATTCGGTATAAGTGTCTTTACTGTTCGGTATTAGTTTGTGATTGTGAGTGATTTTGTTCATGTGGTTGTTGTATTGGTTTTGTTCGGTCTATTTATTTAATTTGTTTCGTTATTTGAAGCAGTGGGTAGATTCGAGTGGGTAGATTTGAGTTCTGGCTGCTAGAGTGCGATTGTTAATAATTATGGCAGTAAAACCGGATTTTATTGAAGGTGTTTTTGTCGTTAGTCTCAATCGGTCATTGGAATTTGTAAAGTGCTGTTTTTGGCTCATTGTTGACTAATAATCGAATTTGAAATCTGGTTAGATTTGGTTATGTTTTGTTAAGGACGGCCGAGCGGTTTTAGTCTGATTGATCGTACAGGCGGGTTGGATATTAAATAGGGCTACTATTGTGTCTTGTCCTGAAATTCTGTTCACAGAAGGTGTAAGTACTAGTCGCCAAGGCAATTCTGCCTTTGGCGCTGTGCAAGTGGCGTTCGGCGCTGCACAAGTGGCGTTGCCGCCACACCACGGTGGCGCGGAGCCAACATGCCACGGTGGTGACGGGCTGCCACACCAAGGTGGCGCCAGGTCACCATACCACGGTGGCGCGGAGCCACCACACGCGACGGTGGCGCGGAGCCGCCACACGCGACGGTGGCGCTGGGCCGCCACACGCGACGGTGGCGCTGGGCCGCCACACCAAGGTGGCGCTGAGCCGCCACACGCGACGGTGGCGCGGAGCCGCCACACGCGACGGTGGCGCGGAGCCGCCACACGCGACGGTGGCGCGGAGCCGCCACACGCGACGGTGGCGCGGAGCCGCCACACGCGACGGTGGCGCGGAGCCGCCACACGCGACGGTGGCGCGGAGCCGCCACACGCGACGGTGGCGCGGAGCCGCCACACGCGACGGTGGCGCGGAGCCGCCACACGCGACGGTGGCGCGGAGCCGCCACACGCGACGGTGGCGCGGAGCCGCCACACGCGACGGTGGCGCGGAGCCGCCACACGCGACGGTGGGCGTAGCCGCTGGTGCAACGCACCGGCGTGGCGTTGATCGCTACCGCTGACGTTGTTGGTCGTCGCGCTGCACATTGGCGTTTGTCTCTACGCCGTAGCCGTGATGGCTAGTCACCGAAGTAAGAAAAGCAGCTGCAGAGATGACCATGTGGTAATGACAGCCACACTGGCGTAAGTTGCACACCTTTATTTGGTAAAGGCAAACAAGTACGTAGAGGGTAATGTTCTTTTGAAACTAATTACTGTCCAAAAGTAGACTATGGGTGCAATACGCTAATCATTTACATGTAGCGTGGAATTTATGATCGATGAGGTGAGCAGAACAACACATGCCCTCCGGAGTGATACTTAATGCTACAGGCGCATACCGTTGTGGAGAACTGGATCTTTATTTGACATACCCCAATGGTATTGTGGTTGCTTAGTCATGGGTTCGATTCCCATATCTGGCAGTCTATGGTATGGAGTTCGCTAAATCTTGGGTTCGATTCCCATATCTGGCAGTCTATGGTATGGAGTTCGCTAAATCTTGGGTTCGATTCCCATATCTGGCAGTCTATGGTATGGAGTTCGCTAAATCTTGGGTTCGATTCCCATATCTGGCAGTCTATGGTATTGTGATCGCTATGGTATTGTGATCGCTAAGTCTTGGGTTCGATTCCTGGGTCTGACAGTGCTGTTGTACTTTACTTTGTAAATTCTTACTAACAGGCTAAATGCAATATATCTACGTAGATGTCAAGACATCTTTGCCTTGTTTGGTGTGTCACTGATCTTTTCTGATGGGGCTGCGTCGATAAGGTGCTGTGAACCATAAATCCAAAGGAAAAGTGCTTGCGTTCTATTGTTCTGTTCGCAGAGGAAAATTCAGACACGTGGGTGCTAACTGTGGCGTGCTGAGGCCTGGCTTGGGAGGCGTGCGCTGCAGATGGCGTTTGACGTCGTATCCTGCGAGGTGCAAGGTGTCCCGAAACGTGCCGTGGAAAACGTCGGCGCCTGTCGCCAAGGCGTCGTGTGCATCGGGATCTTAATTGCTTAAGTATTTTCTGTAAAGTCGTTGGGAGAAGCCCAAGTAAAGCCATTCACGTGGTTTTGTGGTGACCACGATGTGTTTTTATTCACCGTTTTTGGAAAGACTCATGTAAAGCCATGTGCACGTGGTATTGAGGTGACTTTGACGTGTGAGGGTGAGGGGTTGCGTCAGCGGGGCCCACGCTGACTAGAGACCTGTATAAAGCCTAAACGTTTCGCGTTGGTTTCTGGGTGACCTGTTAGAGACCGATGTAAAGCCTGATTGCGCACAAGGTATCGGTTGCGCAGAAAGAAACCTGAGTAAAGCCTAAAGCTGTGAATGACTGTGTACGTTTTCTATATTTTCTGTGTACTCTTGTGCTGTGTGTAAGCATGTACCTTTCATAGGTTTCGGAGTAACCTGTTAAAGACCGGTGTAAATCCTGGTTACGCACAGGATATCGGTTGCGCAGAAGAGTCCTGATTAAAGTCTATGACTGTGTATGCTTTCTCACTGCTCTGTTATGCCCGATTTAAAATTTACACAGATTTCTATGACTTGTGTGCGTGTGTTTGTGAGCGCTGTGCTCGCGGTTTATTCTGCTTTTCTCGTAGCCACGTATACTTGGGATTGACTGACGCGCAGGCTGCAGGCAGAAGCAGACACGCTGCGAGGCATGGGGCGTGCCCTGGTCACCAACAACGAACTTCTGCGTGGCGGAAGTGGCACTGAAGACCGTGCAGTGATCGCAGTCAAAGACGCACAAGGATATGAGTAACAAAACCAACTTTTTATTATTATTTCTACTTCATAAATTTGTTTTGATTTTCTCAAGATTTATTTTTGAGAAGGGCAAAAGGGCAATGGCAATGGCTACATTGCTACATTGCAAAGCAAGCTAACCATTAATGCGAGACTTATAGTTTACCGATGTAATGCAAGACTAATCTTATGATCAATGCAGAGTAGTGTACCGTACGTCTTGCGTTGAACTGCAGCAAGGTAGACCATTTCATGTTCAATGCAGAATAGTGGTAGCGTACGTCTTGCGTTGAACTGCAGCAAGGTAGACCATTTCATGTTCAATGCAGAATAGTGGTAGCGTACGTCTTGCGTTGAACTGCAGCAAGGTAGACCATTTCATGTTCAATGCAGAATAGTGGTAGCGTACGTCATGTGTTGAACTGCAGCGAGGTAGACCTTACAATTTTATGTTATGTGCATACTTTGTTTGGGTATTGTGTTTTGTGCAGGACAAGTCAACACAATTGGGCTATGATCGCCGCAGGAGTCCACTACTTCGGGTGGTCCTGCGAACGATGGATGATGGAGTTTGCGTCTTCGTGGTCTCGGAGAACAGTCGTCAAAGTTTAACGAGCCCGGGGACGGTCTCATGTCAGGAGAGGCCGTGTTAGATATTCCGAAACATTCAAAAAATAAAAAGTGTAAGGTAGGATGGTGGAATGACCGAACGCACCGAACGCGTATATAAGGCACTGCTCTGGCGGTGCAGAGACATTCATTTATTTGATCTCGTGCTGAAAAGTTGTTCCAGTAGTCGTATAGTGCGGTCACTCTGTCATTCTGTCACTCTGTCACTCTGTTATTCTGTCATTCTGTCACTAGTATTTGTTTTATTGCGGTCGTATTGTTTATAATTGTTATGTCGGTGTATTTCTTGACGGGTAACTATAAAATCAAAGGAGTTGTTGGGGTGGTGTATTGGGGATGGAGGAGACCACTTGGGGTAGTCCCCACATTTTTATAATTACCTGTCAATATGTAAATTCTGTGCTAGTGCCATTAAACAACATCTGGTATGTTATTTTCGTATTTTTATTTCTACTTAGGGTTTTCTAACAATATATTATCAGAAAACCAATACGGATTTCAACCTAACAAAAGTACCACGCAATTGCTTTCAAATTTCACGGACTATGTTAATAACTGCCTTAACGATAAAAAGCAAGTTCTTGTAGTATTTATTGATTATAGCAAAGCCTTCGATACCTTAAAACATGACATATTACTCAAAAAGCTAGACAATTGTGGTATTAGAGGTCCGCTTTTGACGTGGTGTGAAGATTATCTAAAAGATAGATCTTATCAAGTTAAGGTTGGCAATGAATTCAGCGATAATTTTTCAGGTACGCACGGAACGGCTCAAGGTTCTGTTCTTGGCCCTCTACACTACCTAACTTACGTTAATGATATGAATAATATATTTAAATACTGCAAAGTATATCAATATGCAGATGACACATGTTTAATTTCTGCTGACAAAGACGTAAAAGTAGCTCTCAATAAATTACAACAGGATTTCACAACATTAATTCAATGGTCTCACGATGCAGGGCTTGTATTAAACGCACAAAAAACCAAACTAATACGAATAAGATCTGCCAATCACTCTAGTATAAGTACCACTGATAATATAGAACTAATTGCACACACACATCAGTGCCTACACAATAAAAATCCGCAATGTAATTGTGAATGTATAGAATTAGTTACTGAGCAAACTTATTTAGGACTTACCATAGATCACCGTTTTAATTGGGGCTGTCATATAGATAAAATATGTAATAAATTGCGTGCCATACTTGCCAAATTTAAAATTTTAAAATATAAAGTTCCATTTCATACATTAAAGATATTATATACATCACTTGCAGAAAGTATAATGGCTTACGGTATTAGTAGTTATGGACGATCGTTTAAAACATACATAGATACAATATATAATTTGCAATTAAGACTCCTAAAAACTATTGTATCTAGCAAAGTAAAGAAAAAATATAAAAATAACTATGATGAACTATTTAAAGAATGTAACATTTTACCAATACAAAGACGAATTGATTACTCACTTATTACAGAAAATTATTTTAAACATAGTAACTATATAAAGCATCCTATAACTACACGTCAAATTAGTAATAAACAGCTAGTAACCATTAGTGCCAAGAATAAATATGGAGAACGAACCACAGATTATATAGTACCTAGATTAATCAATAAAATTCCCATAACTCTAAAAACCAAACTTAATAATAAAAATATAAAAATTGAATTAAAAAAATATTTAATTGATTGTCTATTTACAAATAATAATTAGTGTCACATTATGAAACCACCTGTATATCGTTAGGCTGGTTACTGTCACTGGTACACACACACTTCTACCCGCTCGTATAATACTCATCGAGCCAACTTGTGTCGCCCGGTAACAGGTTTTTGTACCATCTACCGACCTAGCATAATATTGATTGTAACGATGCATATTTTAGATAATGTACTTATATTTTCCTTTTATAACCACCATTGTACGTTTTTATTCCTTTTATTTTTAGTTAAGTACGAAGATTGTTTCACTCACGTCAACGACAAACCCTAACGGGTTTATATGGCGTGATTGGTTTTTGTTTCTAAATATTTTGCATGATTAAATAAATTAAAAAAAATAAAAAATAAAAAAAGAATATGAAAATTCGTATAAGCGCCATCTATGGAGCTTGATAGTACTTCGTTTCTAACTGAAACGCCATCTTTTAGACAATTGTAGAACTAGCTTTAAGAAAATACTGGTTGTGTACAACAAGAACATACAATTCAGAACTAAAACCAAAGAGTGCAGCACAGTCAAATAGCACATGATACATTCTAATTCATTCTTTGAATATACTGGAGAAAAAAAACTTACAGAACAATTAGCCCTCGAAAAGACGATGCCCAACGTGAAGAGACCCAGCAAAGTGCCAGCAGTAACACCAGTCACTCCCGATGCAACGTGTTGCAGCCGGTCCAATTCCTTGGCAAACCACACCACACAGGCGCAGTACAAACCAACCAATATGCACAGCAACTGAAATATTACAAGGAAGACCAGCAGATAACAACACCAAATAAACTTCTGGCTCATCATCATCATCATCACCAACCGGAAGACGTCCACTGCTGAACATAGGCCTCCCCCTTCGAACGCCACAATGAACAATAATTGGCTATTTGCATCCACCGGTTACCTGTGACGCGCACAATATCAATCCTATCAATGCTACGACTTCCGGTTCGTGGTCGCCACTCGAGAAACTTCCATCCCCATCGGTTATCAGTTCTTCAAGCGATGTGGCCTGCCCATTACCACTTCAACTTGCAGATTCTGAGAGCTATGTCGGTGACCTTGGTTCTTCGGCAAATCTCCTCATTACGGATTCTGTGGCGCAAAGAAACTCCGAGCACAGCTCTCTCCATAGCTCGTTGTGCGACTCTGAGCTTCTCTTAAAGAGCAGCTGTTAAGAACCACGCCATATGTCATCACTGGCAACACACGCTGGTTAAAAACCTCAGTCTTCAGGCACTGTGGAACTCCAGACGAGAAGATGTCACGAAGTTTCCGAACGCTGCCCATCCGAGTTGGATTCTTTGAGCGACCTCTTTGTCGAAGTACTCACTGAACTGAACTTCTGGCTACTCATTCAATATTGAGGTTTATGAAGCTTTATATTCTATCTTAACGTAGGTATTTCAAAGTACAAAAGATACTGTACCTTCATAATTTTACAGCAAGCTAATTCGCTAGTTCTCTGTGGCATCCACGGTCTAATAAATTCTTCGAATAAAACACCCGCTATGGAATTTATTAGAGATGCTATGCAACTGTAAAAAATATTGATAAAAGTTGTAAAAAACAGCAACAATGTGTCTTTTGAAAAACAAAACAATTACATTAGAATTTTTTATACGCCTCCTCCTCGCATCTTTTACCAAATAACACGCTGGCTACACGGTTATAAACCACAGGCACTAACTTGATAAAGTGGCTATGATTCCAGGAAAAATATCGATATGTCGATATTTTATGTTTAGTAGTCTTGTGTACTACAAGAACGGTGAACGGTTAGGAACCGTTGCGCAGTGCTCACCGAATAGATTCGATTCCCTAATCATAATCGTACATCGGACACTTGTTCTTTTAGTTCAGCTTGAACGATGAACCACGAATTTATATTTACTTCGTAAAAACTGGATAGATTACTTAAATATATTAATATCACTAATTTAAACTTTATGCTACCTTCTTAAGGTTTGTTTTTCATTGACACAAGTCGAAGTAGAAAAACGAGCCGAGTGAGATAGCTCAAAAGTAGATGTGTGTCCTTGTCTGCCCCTTTGTCAAGTAAGTTGCCAACGCAAAATATGATTCTTTTTAGTAGTGTTAGGTAGATTTCTTAAAAGTTGATTACATTTGCTTATAAGTTTTTCGTGTAATAAAACATCGAAATATAATACTACTAGGACGATGAAATGTAATATTATAAATTAGCACACGAACAACATGCAATACTTTTATTAATAATAATATTAGTAACAATTTATCATTATGAAGGTAGCAGCACTGAGCTGTTGTGTGATTGTCGACATTGTCGTAGTAAGTAAACCGGTGTCGCGGTGTACTGTTAGAGTAGGGTGACCATGGCGTCGCGTCGGTCATCTCGGATGATGGTTTCCATACAAACGTTGGTTAACTCGACCTGAATTGTGGAATGAAATACAGATATCCGGGAGAAAACGATAGCTAGGTATTACCACAAATTCAAATAATATATTGTCTTCATTGTGGTAAGTACAGCAGATCTTATTCAGTGGCGTAGCTTGCCTTAGATGGGCCCCGTATCAAAATTTCTTGGAGGGCCCAAATGATGGTACGGCCTAAGAGATTATGTGAGAACATGGATTTTACGAATTGTTGCTTACACATGTTCGGGGCCCCTGTAGCGCGGGGGCCCCGTATAATTGATACGGCGGTAGCTACGCCCCTGATCTTATATATAATGACTGCGGACTTCCATTAAATTGCATCCAATTAAACAATACAAATAATAATTATAATTAGTATTATGTCACCAAAATTACGATTTGAACGCAAAAATCGTCTCATGCGGTGCGCCTCGCAACATTCAGATTGACGGAGGTCACGCAGGAGCACCGATGTGGCACCGCCCGTTGTGACCCGATCCGCTGCCAAAAGACCTTAGAAGTGAGAAAAAGAATCCTTCTACATAGTAATGCGTGGACACCCTATTAGACAGAGATACACTACTACTTTCGGACTTCTCATTCGGCTCGTGATCTTTAGTAGACTGCGCTGTCCAGTTATAATACAGGTTCGTGCGATGAACAAGCAACCGTACGAAGTACTACGTACGAAAGAGTCCGGTCCTCATCTTGCGGATGTTGTGTGTTGCCAGGGCCAAAGTTCGGTAGGGGTGGTAGCGGGGCATCTGCCGGAGATTCTTAGCACCCCCTGCTCGACCGTTACCCCGCCTGCTATCAAGGCGAAGAATAGAGGAGCCGCCGGGGACTGGGGCCCATTTGCAAGTCGTGTCTGTCATTGTGTGTTTAGGGGGGAGTTGCCATAATCCCCACGCAGGGGCAGGTGTCTTGGGGATCGCAGTATATATGAAGAGATGAATCTCAAACAAAAGACGCTGCTGCCCGTCTTCTTGATTTCCCTTAGTCGCCTCTTACGATACACCCAACGGGAAGAGATGGGGGGATGCAATTCTAACCCGGCACCCCACGGGTATTTTAAACTACATATGCAAAATTCCTGTGACCAGCCCCAAACCATGTGATGATAATGATGATCGTTGTGTGATGATGATCTTCATCACCAAGATATGAACGAAGTTGATGATGTGTGATGATGATTTATCTTTTCATGTGTACTTATGTATACATGAAAAATACACGATGTATTTATTTCAATTTGTAAATAAAATTCGTTTATTAATCGGTTGGTAAAAGTAAACAAAAAGACTAAACTAGTTTTGAGGTTGAAAAAACGACGGATGCATCGTCAACGATTGACAACGACGTCGACAGCTAAAAACATTCTGTTTACGATATAAACTAGTCGAAACTTTAGACTGTTTTATAAACTAGATTATCGTGGACGATATTACTAGTTTATCGTCGACGATAGACTTGTGTAGTACATGAGAGAACTATTCCTTTTCATTTTTAGTACAACACTCTTTTAGTACTTCGTCTTTCGGTATGTATTCGTAGTCTCTGGCTCTATGAACGAATAGGAATATTACAGATAATAACTAGTAAACTATTCCTATTCGTTTTTAGTACATCATTCATTTGGATTAATTTAGTACTTCGTCTTCCGCTCGAGATTTATTCGTCTCTGGTTCTGCACGAACTGGTCCGATCAGTTACTCGTTGACACATAGAACGGGACTGAATGAGCGGGAATTATATGTACTAAAAGTACTAAAATAATAAATTTTTACATTTGAAAGATTATACTAGTACGTAGCGCTCCGTTCAATGTCCGAGCAAAATAATAAATAATAAATAAATCTTTATTCATTAACCAGAAAGATTACAAACTTCAAAACAAGGTTGGAATCGCCTTTTAAGTGTAACACCTGTGCCAGACGATTCCGCTCTCCCATAGCCATATGTATTTATACATTTCAATAAACCTAGCAGTAAATTGTGTGTTATTGTAAATATTAACATTAACAGACAAAAAATAAAGAAAAGGTAAGTTTTTTTTTTGTATTCTGTATCTGAATGTATGTTTGCCTATGTGTGTGTGTGTTTGTGTGTAGGTGTGTGTGTGCGTGTGTGACTGTGTGTGTAGTTGTGTGAGAGAGAGAGTGTTGATATTTAACTATGTATAAGTATAAATATAATCCAAAAACGTCTCATACGAATGATTCAAATTCATGATTTTTAATTTTTATTATAGGTACTTACTACAATATAAATTACGAAGACGATTGTAATAATGTTTCTGTATCTTCATATGTTAAAGATTTTAACCAATTAGTTATCCTTAATTTACAAGTACGAGTATCCATAGGATAGATGTTTAAGATTTTATTAACTTTATTATATAAGAGGGCCGATTGTTTAATATACTGTCGTTGAGCAAAAACAGTTTTGACATTGTCTATAGTGAAAACGATATCTTTCCTCCTTTTAGTTAAAATACTGGGATCAAAGACTACAGATTTATGCCTTTTCAGTACTACAAATAAAATATACAATTTTCTGACGGTCAATAAATTACTTTCCATGTAAAGTTCATTTGTGGGGTACATGTACGGCTTAAAATACATCACTTTTAAGAGCGCCCTTTGAGCTCGTTCCACTTCCAAAAATTTTATTTTGGATGCCCCACCCCAGACAGAGACACAGTAACCTAACACAGACTGAGCTAATGCTAAATATATTCTATTCAAAAGTGATTCAGAGGCTACATATCTTAATGTTTTAAAAATCCAAATTAACTTTCTTATTCTGGTAGAAACTAAATCTATATGACTGTGCCATGATAATCATTACACCTAGGTATTTAGTCGAAGCTACTTTATTAATTATAGAGCAATTGCAATTTATTTCAGGTGAATAATGACAAGTATGTAATTGAATACTAAAGTTAGTAGCAGGCTGGGTACGAATATTTTTCGAAAAACATATATAGTTAGTCTTCTCACTATTGAGCGAAAGAAGGTTCATCCTTAACCAATGAGCCACCTGCATAAGTGCCAGTTCAGTATCGTTATGATCGTTCAGTATTCCATGAAGAACCATTAACAACCAAGACTGTGTCATCGGCATAGCAAAATATATTAGCACCTTTAATTTGTAAATTACACAGCCCGTTGATATAAATCAAAAACAGCGTCGGGCCCAACACACTGCCTTGTGGCACTCCGTAAGATATTATGTGTGTCATCACTGACATATTGTCCAACTTTTACTTTCTGTTTCCGACCACTCAAATAGTCTTTGAAAAGCAGTAGGGGGGTACCCCTGATGCCTATGTTCTCAAGCTTTTGCACCAGAATGGGGACAGAAAAGGTGTCAAATGCCTTTTTTAAATCTAGAAATACAGCAAGACTCTTGTATCCTTTATCTAAATGTGTTAGCTTAAAGCTATTAGTGAGCTTAAAGCTATGACGGCATCCTCTGTCGACTTGTTTTGCCTAAAACCGAATTGCGAATCAGATAAAATGTTATATTTACTCAAATAATTGATTAATCTTTTGTTCATTACTTTTTCTACTATCTTAGATATAGAAGATAGTACTGAAATAGGACGATAGTTGTTAACATCGTTTTTGTCACCATTCTTGTATACCGGAGTAATAAGAGCTTGCTTAAGCATTGCAGGAAATACGCCCAGTTTGAAGCATAGATTGACCAGATGACATATAATTGGAGTAACTTCATTTATGGCAAGTTTTAAAAAACTAGAAGGTATATTGTCCCAGCCTGGAGCACTGCTAGATTTCAACGAATTAATCACATCATGTATTTCCATTGGGTCTGTGTCCAGTAAGGCAAAAGATGAAAGCTGAATATGACGCTGGACGTCGCTGGACGTTCGAGGTGTGGGCTCTTTGAACATCCATTGAGGAAGGCGACGGGGTTGCGACCCCCGTCCCCGTGAGCATCGTGACTGGTTCCCGGGGGGCTACAATGCGCCCCCCGGCGGCAGGCTACAATGCGCCCCCCGGCGTCGGGCTCAAAGGCAAGGCATTGAGGGACCCCTGGTGCAGATCCCACCGGAGAGCCCTGGGGTTCCCCCTCTCATCGTTCTGTTTTCCACTTGCATCTGATAGTCGTGTACCCATACTTCTTCATACTTAGTACATCGAGCGGTTTCTTGCACATCGTTCAAGATGTACGATTAACGGTCGGTGGTTAATCAGCATTGCGGAATGGTTCCTAACTGTTCACGGTTCTTGTACTACACACAAAAACTAATTTGAACTTTCAGTGTGTTTAGAACTCCGGCGTCCGGTAAACACGCATCTAGGGATTGGTCGTCGACACATTTTCGGTTGACGAAACGAGGCCGTTTATCGTCCACGATAAACTAGTTTATAATACAGTCTAAAGTTTCGAGCAGTTTATATCGTAAGCAGAATGTTTTTAGCTGTAAAAGTTGATCGTCGACGTCGTTGTCTATCGTTGTCGTTGTCGTTTGTTCAACGACGAAACTAGTGTTGGCTTCTCGTTTACGTTTACTAATCGATAGATCAATGACTTTAATTACAAATTGTAATCAGTATATTTTCGTGTAATTTTTCATGTGTACTTCTGCACACCATCATCACCATTCATCATAATCATCATTTTTCACATCTTCATCAGCATTATCACACATCATCATCATCATTATTCACATCTACATCACCATTCACATATTCATCACCGTTCATCATCATCATCAAACACCATCATCGCCATTCATCATCATCAACACTATTCATATGTTTATTACCATCATCACACATTTTCACTATTCATCATCATCATCATTCACATCCTCATCACCATTATAACATATAATCACCATTCATCATCATTCACAACTTTCACACCATCATCACCATTCATATCTTCATCACCATTCAACATCATCATTCACATTTTCATCACGTTCATCACACAACTATCATCATAATCATCACCATCATCATCTATATCATCATCATTGTTCGAATTGAAGACGCCACCACCCCACGCATTTCAGCCATTTAATTATCTTGTTTTTTTTTGTTAGCTTTATTTGTTTACATACTGCGTCATACAACAATAATATTAAAACTATTAAAATCACAAACGTTACATAATTAATATTCAATAATAACCTAATCCTCATGTTCTTTAACATTCATATAGGTATGCATATCTTCTAGGCTTGTTTTTGCTCGGACATTGAACGGAGCGCTACGTACTAGTATAATCTTTTAAATGTAATAATTTATTATTTTAGTACTTTTAGTACATATCATTCCCGCTCATTCAGTCCCGTTCTGAGTGTGTCAACGAGTAACTGATCGGACCAGTTCGTGCAGAACCAGAGACTACGAATAAATCTCGAGCGGAAGACGAAGTACTAAATGAATCCAAATGAATGATGTACTAAAAACGAATAGGAATAGCTGACCAGTTATTATAGAGCTAGAGACTACGAATAGTCGAATACATTCTGAAAGACGAAGTACTAAAAGAGTGTTGTACTAAAAATGAAAAGGAATAGTTCTCTCATGTACTACACAAGTCTATCGTCGACGCATTTTCATTCGACAAAACAAGACCGTATATCGTCCACGATAAACTGTTTTATAAAACAGTCTAAATGGGCTGGTGTACTCCAACAGAGCAAAAGCCCCGAAAAAAAATTAAATAAAAAAAAAAACAGAAAATTTTCGACTAGTTTATATCGTAAACAGAATGTTTTTAGTTGTGGACGTCATTGTCAATCGTTGACGATGCATCCGTCGTTTTTTCAACCTCTACACTAGCTTAGTCTTCTTGTTTACTTTTACCAACCGATTAATAAACGAATTTTATTTTTTATTATAACATACCTAAGTTGCTACAAATGGTTTATTGAAACAAAATATTTACAGTTTATTTACAAATATGTACACTTAAACTAGGTAAAAAGCTTCCTCGAAGTTGTCGCCGCACTGGGAGGGAAGGGTACCTAAAAGACTGGCGGCATTACCCCTTTGTATGGCCAAGCTTATACGTTGGCAGAAAAAGCTACCAGCCCGGCGGTCTCCTGAGACTTCGATAAGTTTGGATGAAATTTCTTTTACCAAAGCGTGCGTCTCATGAGACCAAGGCCCCATGGTCTCCACCGCAAAGGGCGCAAATATATAGCTCGAACCTAGAGCTGCATACTTGCGTCGCTTTGCATCACTAGCGGTCGCGGTCTAATTTTATTTACAAATTGAAATAAATATATCGTGTATTTTTCATGTATACATAAGTACACATTAAAAGATAAATCATTATCACACATCATCAACTTCGTTCATATCTTGGTGATGAAGATCATCATCACATCATCAGACAACGATCATCATTATCATCACATGGTGTGGAGGCGGGGTTTTTTTACTGGTCACAGGAATTTTATATATGTAGTATAAAATACCCGTGGGGTGCCGGGTTAGAATTGCATCCCCCACCTCTTTCCGTTGGGTGTATCGTAAGAGGCGAATAAGGGAAATCAAGAAGACGGGCAGCAGCGTCTTTTGTTTGAGATTCATTTCTTCATATATACTGCGATCTCCAAGACGCCTGCCAAGCGTGGGGATTATGGCAAATCCCTAAACTAACACACTAAACACACAATGACAGACACGACTTGCAAATGGCCCCTAGTCCCCGGCGGCTCCTCTATTCCTCGTCTTGGTAGCAGGTGGGGTAACAGTCCAGTAGGGGGTGCTAAGAATCTCCGGCAGATGCCCCGCTACCACCCCCACCGAACTTTGGCCCTGGCAACACACAACATCCGCAAGATGAGGACCGGACTCTTTCGTACGTAGTACTTCGTACGGTTGCTTGTTCATCGTTCAAGCTGAACTAAAACAGCAAGTGTCCGATGTACGATTAAGATTACCGAATCTATTCGGTGAGCATTGCGCAACGGTTCCTAACCGTTCACCGTTCTTGTAGTACACAAGACTAGTAAACATAAAATATCGACATATCGATATTTTTCCTGGAATCATAGCCACTTTATCAAGTTAGTGCCTGTGGTTTATAACCGTGTAGCCACGGTGAAGTCGTGACCTATTGTTTGTGATGAAGATGGATGACAGGTTTTTATACCACAAAGCATGCTATTCTCCTGATGGTACGCTGTCATCGCAGCATATAGACGCTAGCGAAACCAGAAGAAACACTAGTGCGTTGCCAATCCTAAAGATATTAGAAATTAAGGCGCTAATAACGGTAAAATGCCTGAATTCTTGTTATTTTAAGTTAAATGTTCACAAAAACTGTTGATTTAATCTGTATAGAAAAAATATAAAACGTTAGTTAAAGTTTCGATAAATACGTTTACTTGAATAAAAATTTATTTTTGATAACCACTTTTTAGGAAAAAAAGATCTAAAAAGGACCTATTTATGTCATAATTTGCAAATGTTCTCTAAAACCGCTCAAGCTATGGTGTTGGCGTTTACACAGGAAAAAAGGTCTTGAAAATACGAATGTCTTTACTTGAAAGATTTATTTTTATTCCGTATTTTACTAGAGAAATATCTATTTTTCCCAAAATTTAATACATCTGCGCAAGTATGCCTGCTCCGAGCTTTGATTCAGTCCGCTTCGCGGCGTTGTCGAGGGAGGACTGCACGTCGGTGTTGGAGCAATATTGTTTAACTCGTTTAATTTTTTAAAGAGTTTATGCGCATTTATAAAATATGGAAATTAATAGAAGTACTTAGTTTAGTTAATATCTATACATTAGTAACGGTAAATATTTTTTTGGAAATAAATTAACTTTTTAAGTACGCAAAGACTAAGAAAACTATGCCAATGCATTGGGGCCGCCGGTGGGTGACGTCGGTTTGTGAATTCGGAACGGTCTTAAATACCGTAATTCATCACGGTTCCCTTGGGAGAGGGTCCCAGTTTTTAACCGACTTTAAAATTAAAAAAGGAGGTTATGTATTCGACGCGAATGTATTTAATAGGTACTATTAATAATAAAGAGAAACTCATAGACAGTTATTATCCAATATGTGGCAATCGATCAGGTTAAGCAACGTTAGGCAAGGTCATTCCATAGATGGGTGACCGTTTAATGCCATTTGAATTAAGCGTCTCCGTGATTTGGGGGGCAAGTAAAAAGTGAGTCTCAGTTATTAACCGACTTTAAAAAAGGAGGTTATGTATTTAACACAAATGTATTTAATACTGACTTTTATTTTTGATTTTGACGGACCCTTTGGTCTAGTGGTTAGTGACCCTGTCTGCTACCCAACAGGTCGTGGGTTCGATCCCCACCAAGTGTCTGGGTGTTATATCTATATAAGTATGTATTTACAAAAAAAAAGTATATATGTATTAGTATCAGTTGTCTGGTTTCCATAGTACAGGCTCTGCCTAGTTTGGGATCAGATGACCGTGTGTGAATTATCCCAGGATATTATTATTACTATAAAAAAATGAGAAGCCCGTCATAGACAGTTGTTATCAATGTTTGGCAATCGTTCAGGTTAAGCAACGTTAGGCAAGGTCATAACATAGATGGGTGACCGTTTAATGCCTTTTGAAGTAAGCATCTCAGTGCTTCGGAGGGCAAGTAAAAAGTGGGTACCAGTTTTTAACCGACTATAAAAAAAGAAGGTTATGTATTCGACGCGAATGTATCTAATACTATTAAAAATAAGGAGCCACTCATAGACAGTTGTTATCAATGTGTGGCAATCGATAAGGTTAAGCAACGTTAGGCAAGGTCATTACATAGATGGGTGACCGTTTAATGCCATTTGAAGTAAGCGTCTCAGTGCTTCGGAAGGCAATAAAAAGTGGGTCCCAGTTTTTAACCGACTTTAAAAAAGTAGGTTATGTATTCAACACAAATGTATCTAATACTATAAAAAAATGAGAAGCCCGTCATTGACAGTCGTTATCAATGTTTGGTAATCGATCAGGTTAAGTAACGTTAGGCAAGGTCAATACATAGATGGGTGACCGTTTAATTCCACTTGAAGTAAGCATCTCCGTGCTTCGGAGGGCAAGTAAAAAAGGAGGTTATGTATTCAACGCAAATGTAGCATACATTAAAAATTAGCTAACGTAAAAGAGCTCGGGAGGCGCTGCGCGAGTCAGCTAGTATATAATATATCTTTTGTTCATAATATTTTTGTGTTCTATATTTAATGTTCTATTCATATTATCTAGAATTCTGTATATACAGGGTTACTGACCAGATACAGGTATACAGATGACCACATTCTTGCTCCATCGTCAGACCCTGATCACCATTTTTCTAGCAGCTACTCGTAGAGACGTACGCAACGAGCCCAAATGCGGTTATTGATACAGAGATTCCGTGACCACCAACCTGCTCCATCATCAGACAATGATCACCGTTTTTCTAGCAACTACTCGTCGAGACATATCTGACGAGCCCAAATTCGGTGGGTCTACGTTTATTTGTGCAGAGATCCTTTGGCCATCTTCCCGGTCCATCATCAGACCCTGATCATCATTTTCTAGCAACTACTCATCGAGACCAGCCCAACGAGCCTAAACACAGTAGGTCTACGTTTATTGGTGCAGAGATCCTGTGACCACCTTCCTGCTCCATCATCAGACCCTGAATTCCATTCATCTAGCAACTACTCGTTGAGAACTATCCCACGAGCCCAAACTGAATGAGTCTTCGTTTATTGGGGCCTAGATCCTATTTCCACCTTCTTGCTGATCATCATCAGACCCTGGTGAAGGTTACCATTTTATTTACTATTATCGGATTTATATATGTACTAAATTTCAGATCTTTTGGACTTATAGAAATAATGAAAGATGTCTATATACGAAATATCCCTACCTCGACTCGGAAAAGAGCTGATGGTCTTCTAACAGCTGGACCGATTTTCATGTAACATAAGAACCATCTCGCTTAAACTAGCTTTAAAAAAACCGCATTAAAATCCATCCACTGGTTGGAGCTCTACGATGCCACAGCCAGCCATACAGAGAGACAGACACTTCCAGTCAGACATAAGTGTCAAAGTTATAACTCCCCTCGTTTTGGTCGGGGGTTTCAATTAGCCTTTGAATAGAACATTAAAAAAACAATTAAAAAAAAATCAAAAACAGCACTTCAATAGACAGCACACTAAAAAGTATAAAGTATTTTAAATATGATTAAAGTTGGTGTTAGTTGTACGTACAATCGCGGACGGAGTATTCAATCAAAATCGTTTGACAAACATTATGTGTGATTATCTCGTCCGCACGTATTTCGGGCCGGCTCGTGCAAGCGATTCTCGTCCTAAAGGTGGTACACCGTTCGTGACCGCGAGCGTACATACCTACTGTATAAATTTAGCACCAAATAATTTTATATTTTTTAGTGACCTGTATACTGGTCGGGTTCATCATCATCATCAGCCGGAAGACGTCCACTGCTGAACATAGGCCTCCCCCTTAGAACGCCACAATGAACGACAATTGGCTATTTGCATCCATCGGTTACAATCGGTCGGTTTTTTTTTTTAAATAATTTATTAGTATTTTTTTCATTCATAAATCGTCGTGATGAACTTGGTATGATACCATTGTAGTAGATTAGTGTCACAAATAAAGAAACTCATTGAAATCGGTTCATATTCGTTAGAGTAGGTATAACGGAAGATGTCGATTTTATTGTTTTCACCAGTTAAATTCTTCCATATCGTTTATGTTCCTCCAAATTATTTTATCCGATCTGTATGAATCATAAATATCTATAACAAACAATCGGAATTGCATTGCATTGCATATCATGTATTCTCATACGTTCTTTAGACATAGGTTCATGCTCAGCTCACTCATACTAAACGCTCCCAAATACACACACTACAAAATGACAAATTGAACATATTTTTTACCTACTATACTTTATTTTACTAATACTACTAATTACTCTGTAAAACTATGTTGTTAGTAGGATAGTAGGTCCCTTGTGCAAGAGACCATCCGGTAGAAATGTACAATCGCAGTGTCAAAAGTCATATAGTGTAAAGATTGCCTTTTTCCGGTGTGAATGGCACTGTAGCTGGTGAAATTAATGGGCTCAAGAGAATAACAGTTGTTTATAGGCAGACGTTTCGCTTACCATCAGGCGAACATCTTGCTATTCTCATCACTAGGTTGAATAAAGACATACTACCACTAGGTTGAATATTACACAATTTAAATTACTTAAACTGTGCATATAAAAAAAACACATCAAGCACAGACACTTGCATGATAGCCTACTGTAAGCTCCAGCAGGAAACCGTCCATTGGAATTAAAAACGCTTTAAATCGTGTGTACATGATAAGACTCAGTGATGCGTTACAATAATAGGCAATATCCTACTTAAAATGATTGTTCCCTCTGCATTTTCATATTCTTCGGACAAATTTAGACTTTGTGTAAGCAGTACCGAGTGAAATTGCTAGATGGCGTTGACGTCGGCGGCGGGGTTCCACGGGCTCGAATGCTCAAGGTCGTTCAGAGTTATTAAGGCCTTAAGTCTTCTGTGTCCAGTAATTTCATCAGCTAAAGTTCCCTTCACATCGGAACACAGCAATGCTTACACATTGCTGCTTGAAGGCAGAATATAGGACACGATGGTACCTACCTACCTGAATAGTTCCTTTCACAAGTTACCTATCACCTATTAAAACTAACAATTTAAAATTTATTGAAATAACTCACCCAGTCGTCGCACTGAATATTGAAATTATAAAAATTCCACAAATGCCCGGAAACATTAGAGATAAGTTATTAAGAAAATGTGGAACGAGCTGTAATGAAAAAACGATTTTAATATTTCGAAAGACATAATTAGATAGTACGACGAAGTTACCAAAAGTCTTATTGTAAGTATACATAGGTACGTACAGTGCACTAGAAATGCTACAAGCTAGACCCACAGTTGTGGTTATCCACAGTTAAAAAGATATAAATAAAAGGTGCATGCGGTTAATTGGAGGCTGGCCGCTTGAAGATGCTGATTATGCTAAAACGACATCTTTGTAATCACATCACAAAACAGAAAAAAAAAATAACTTAATTTATTGAATCACTGCGTTTGTAGAATGTTAAGCCAGAAACACATTAGGCTGACATGTCGTGACTCAACGCGTCAGCAGCATGATCGGTTACATACATTTTGTACGGTTAGAGACACACTATTATGGCGTGTCGTGACGTAGTTCGAGCTATCTGATTGGCTGCTGACGCGTTGAGTCACGACACATCAGCCGGGCAGGCTAGTGTGCCGGCAGCGTTACTCACCTGTTCATGTTTCTTTATTTGTCCTGTCAAGAGCGGATCACACCCAGCAAACCAAGCATACAAGGCCAATCCAAGGAAACAGGATAGTAACTTCATCAGTATCACTCCAACGCAAGACATCGTCAGGCACAGCCTAGCCTGGCTTATTGTGGGCACAGCAAGTAACTTCTGTAGGGTCGACTGGCTCAGGGCAATCTTCCAAAGCCAATTGACAGTTAGTGCTAGAGTTACTGCGAAGAAGGACGTGTGGTGAGCTAGTTCAGGATCAGGGCTGCAAAACAGTGATAATATGAAAAAGTGTAAATTATCAAAGTTATTAAACACTTTATTATCGGTGACTTCAATTATATAATTAATGCATATCCCTAACTTTACAAAATAAAAAATCATCAGCTGTCACGTCCACTGCTGAACAACGTCCTTCCCCTTAGTAAGGGGGAAGGGGGGTCGGCATAATCCCCACGCTTGGCAAGCGTCTTGGGGATCACAGAAGTGATAGATAATCCAATAGAAAAACGCTAATGCCCGTCTTCTTGTTTTTCCTTAGCCGCCTCTTACGGATACCCAACGGGAGGTGATGGGACGGCGCTATTCTTACCCAGCCACCCCACGGGTAACTTTACAAAATACTATAATAATACTTTTGTTTAATATATGTAGATCTGTACACAAAACCTGTAAAGCAATTTTATATTTTGGTTTAACTTAGTGATTATGGACGCTTTCTGGAAATATTCATAACGTCGGAAATGTAAAAGCCAAAAAAGGAAATGATATAAAAACTCATTTAGAGTAGGCACTAGTACTACATACAAAAAAAATCATTTACTTACTCATATAAAACAACTCTTTCACCGCGATTAGCGATTTCCCACATCCTCTTGAACCCCATCGGCAAAAGAGCTAAGCCGCTTGGCAACGCTGTTCCAGCCACCGCCAAGAATGACGTCATTATACCAATAGCCACTATCGCTCGTAAACCTCCCAGTGCAATGAAAGTTGCGCAGGAGACACACAACACTGCTGTTATCCGTCCTGCTAAAGGGTTTGTAACTGGAAATTTAAAAAGACAATTAATCGCAATGTTGATAATCGGTGTTAAATAAAGCGTATAAGGTAAAAAGTCTTAAGAGAGGTAGACAAAATTAATGCAAAATGTCTCCTAAAAAGCAGCCAAATTTCAAAAGTGCCTTATAGACCGAAATAAAATTCTACAATCAAGATGTGTTTCAAGTTATCAATACTTTATGCGACACTGCTCTGTTGGCTACAGGAACTCTAGTAGGTACTTACTGTAGCTAGGCACCGTCTCTCGTTTCATTCACGGCCATTTTTGCTGCAAATGCTACGGTACCTCTGAATCTGAATCATACTATCAGTATCGCCCAAGTGATCTTCTTAATGTGCCTAATTGCTAACCTTAGGCGGGCGAGGCCCAGATTTAGGCCCAGCGTCACAAGCCCTGTGAGGGTGCTGGTGTAAACACGAGGAGCATGCATTATTGCTCCTTCCTAAGATGAGCTTGAACAAGCGTCCAGCACTGGACAGACTCTGGCGAGGTTCACGCGCAGTGGCCAGAGTCTATCCACTGAATAGATGTCGACCACCGGGGGTTACAGAGTGGGTAAAAATTCACATAACCCAGCCTCAGACTTGTTTTATACTACCAGAAGAATCACTAGCCGAACCTAAAGGCATTAGATACACAGCGGCAGAATACCTGGATGGTCCAATGCACAAGGAACCTACCAACTGTAAAACCAAACCTTTTGAACATTTCCACCCCAGTGGCATAAAAAAAATTGCAGTAACGTACCACATGATCGCAAATGCCTTATTATGAGTAGTAGTAATAAATATATTACTTACCCAATCTAAAGGCCATGAGCGGTACGTAAGGAACTATTGGCAAAAGCATCAATTTACTGAGGACGAAGAGCACCGCAGCTATTGTTCTTGTATGAGTTGAAAATCTTATTTCCAAATATTCAAAACTTGACGACAGTTGTAGCTTGTGAAATACTGAAATAAGGGAAATAAAAAATAAATTATATACTTAGTTATGTAGGTATGACGACTTAAGTTCTTTGCGTTGATTCTCAGTTAAGCCGCAAATATCCAACAGGAGAACCTGGTATAATTTTATAGGTACGTTACTTAGTGACTAGACATGCAAGAGTCACACGTCTATCTATAGACAACTGCAGTACAGCTACAGTGACCTTGACGCCGGAACACATGTTTACACATCCTACTGCTTCGGTGGCAGAATAAATATCTGACACTGCGGTGGTACCTACCTGGATGGTCCCTTGCACAAGTAAGCAATATGTATTATAGGTAAGGCATGTTATCCATTCCCTGTTATGTAACGTTGGGCTAATAGACTACGTTTCTGGACAATCTTAGGCATTATTTTTTTATGAGGTCATGTTTTAAACAGTTCAAGAGAAGTACGGACGAAGTACAGACGGCGCGAACATCTATCTGCTCTAAATTGAAGCTTCGAAGTAACTCTACATAACAGAAGAGAAGGATAGAGAAGTAACTCTACATTCAAAACAAACTAGACAGATCCTGTACAATGGTTACCAGACAACTGATACAAGTAGAAAAACATTTTTAAGCAAAAATACATACTTGGTGGGAAAGGAACCCACAAACTTTTGGGTAACAAATATAGTGTTTAACTACTACATCAACGGGTGTATTTGTAACAATCAATAGGTAATGCAATTATGTGAGAAAAATATTTACCTGGCAAATAGATTACAGCAGTAAGAAATGTGACTATGATAAGTGACAGTGCCGATGCCCAGTACTGAGTGCCCCGCAAATAGATTTCTACTGGTACTCCAAGAAGCGTTATACTTGTCAGATGACTAGAAATAAAAAAAAAATTGAAATGAAAATTATATAAAACCTGACTGAAGAAGACGAATTTATATATCGATGCAATAGATTTTTAACAGACTTCAAAAAAGGAGGAGGTTTTCAATTCGTCTGTATATATATTTCTTTTTTTTTCTATGTATGTTTGCGTATAAAGCTGCCTGTCCACCGGAGCGGAGCGAGGCAGCGGAGCGGAGAAACGAGAAATATTAACCAATAAGATTGCACTAAGATTTTGGAGCGGGGTTTTTGTGCAATCTTATTGGTTAATATTTCTCGTTTCTCCGCTCCGCTGCCTCGCTCCGCTCCGATGGACAGGCAGCCTAACTCTGGCAACTATGAACCGATTTGAAAAAATCTTTCTTCCATCCATTCTTGAATCCACTGATTGGGTCCCATAAAAGAACTATTGCTTACGAATAAGTAGTTCCTGAAAAAACAAGAATGGCGAAACCTGCAATAATGCTTAAAATATGACATTAAGACGCTTTTTAAGGACAAAAATGGTCATAACTCTGGCAAATATTAACCTATTTTAATTGTTTTTTTTTTCGAAAGCAGGAACCACTGTAATGAATCTGTATGAATTTTATCACAACCGGGTGAGAACTTCCTGGAGGAACATGAACGATGTGGAAGAATTCATCTGGTAAGAACCTTAAAACTGATGTTCTCTATTATATTACTCTGACAAATATGAACCGATTTCGATTGTTCTCTTTTTTAACCGACTTCAAAAAAGGAGGAGGTTCACAATTCGTCTGTATATATTTTTTTTTTTCTATGTATGTTCGCGCATAACTCTGGCAATTATGAACCGATTTGAAAAAATCTTTCTTCTATCCATTCTATAATCCGTTAATTGGGTCCCATAAAAAATTATTGCTTACGAATAAGTAGTTCCTGAAAAAACAAGAATGGTGCCTGCGCAGGAAACCTGCAGGAATGCCTATAAGATGACTTTATGTCGCTTTTTAAGGACAAAATGGTCATAACTCTAGCAAATATTTACCAATTTCAATGATTCTATTCTTATTCGAAAGATAAAACCACTGTAATTAATCTGTATGAATTTTATCTCAGCCGGATAAGAACTTCCTGGAGGACCATGAACGATGTGGGGAATTTATCTGGTAAAAACCATAAAACTGATGTTCTCCATTACATTACTCTGTCAAATATGAACCGATTTCGATGATTCTTTTTTTATTCGAGAGAGTAAACTACTATGATGATTCCATGGAAATTTCATTCCGACCGGATATTGTTTTTTGAAGAAACATGAATTATGTAAAAACTATGTAGACTGTGTGTATGTGTATAATGTGATCATAACCTACCTAGATCACTTTACCGTCTTCGATGGTTCAATCTTTATATATGAAAATATCACTAAAAAGTTTAAAATAAAATCTTTTTAAAAAAAAATTGAACCGATAATATTATAATATAAAATTATTATTATTATTCAATAATATTATAATATTATTGAAGTCAATTTATTATAGTTAAGGCGAACTAGTGACGTTAGTGAAGTTATCTATATATATAAAAGGATGAGTCCTGACCACGAATTTATATTTTACTTAGGTTCGTGGTCCTGACCGACTGATTGACAGACAACGCACAGCCTAAACCGCCGGCCCTAGAGACTTGAAATTTGGAGAGTGGATTCATCACAATTCTCCTCTATCCATTCCTCTGATTTCTTTAATTAATCATGTGCGAATCGTCTTTGTGCGATTGTTACTAGCTTTCGGTGAAGGAAAACATCGTGAGGAAACCTGCATATCTGAGAAAGCCTAACTAGCTTTCTAATGACGTGTGAAGTCCACCAATCTGCACTTGGCCAGCGTGGTGGACTATGGCCTAAGCCCCTTCATCTTGAAGGGAGGCCCGTGCCCAGCAGTGGGACATAAACAAGGGCTGGTGTTATTCATCACAATACGCAACCGCACACTAAGAACGGAATTTTCAAAATTCGCATCGGACGGGGTCTAGGAAGGGGGTTTTATGGTTTATAAAAACGGGTGGTACCAGAAACTTTAAATTGTACACGTACAGATTACTTAAAAAAATAAAGAGCTTCGTGTTTTAGCATTTAAAAAAAATGTACTTATATAGAAGAAGATACAGGACCACAAACTTGCTAAAAATATTATTTGATATTTTTTTAGCAATTCTCATTGTTTTTCGACACAACATGAAAGAGTGTTAATAGGATGAAGCGAGGTTGAAGAAATGATGAGGGTCATAAAGTCAAAATATGTCATTGAAATCAAACTACTTTTTCGGATTTTATCGCGGTTTATTTTTTGATTTTACTATCCCGACGTTTCGAATGCTTTGCAGCACCCATGGTCACGAGAGGACTGAGATGTTGAACGTCCTTATGTCACAATGATGCCCGTGTACTCTCAGGTATTCTTAGTTATTATTGTTGGTCCGATCTACGCAGTAAGAGCTTACAGTGTTTTGAAATAAAAAAATAAAAAAATGGATAAAAAATTAATTGGATAAAATCCGTAAAAGTAGTTTGATTTCAATGTGTAATATTCACGTAGGTAAAAGATATTATCAAAATATGTCCCCTAAGTTCAAAATCTCGCATGTGGTGTCTTTTAAAAGGAAATTGAAAATCGTTTTTAGAGTTCCATACCTCAAAGTTAAAAAAGGATGATCTGACTTCGTTTGTCTGTCTGTCTGTCACACCTATATATTTCAGGAACCACTGACGCTACCTATTTGAAACTTGGAATAGTTTTAAATCTTTCTTACCCAACCTTATCACAAATGGAAAAATAAAATGTGCGTGCGTGGAGTCCGCGCGGAAGAAGTGAAACTTTATTCTCGTCGGCTGAGTCGGCAGAGTCGGCAGAGTCGGCGGAGTCGGCGGAGTCGGCGGAGTCGGCGGAGTCGGCGGAGTCGGCGGAGTAGGCGGAGTCGGCGGAGTCGGCGGAGTCGGCGGAGTAGGCGGAGTAGGTGGAGTCGGCGGAGTCGGCGGAGTCATTATATCATCATTATCACCAGCCGGAAGACGTCCACTGCTGAACATAGGCCTCCTCCTTAAAACGCCACAATGAACGACGATTGGTATTTGCATCCACCGGTTGGCTACGAGGCTCACAATATCGTCGGGCCGCCTACACTGCGTTTGCCGGTTCGGGGTCGCCACTCGAGAACCATTCTTCCCCAACGGTTATCCATTGACTGTCATACATACATACAGCTTATTTAAAACTACTACTTTACTTTACTTTTGCTAGTTATTTAGGCTTTATAAAAACCTCCCTGACGGAAGCGCTGCAAAGGTTCTGGGGGGCAAGTATGCATACTCTGCTCTCCAATGGGACGGGCACAGAATACTGTAGTCTGTGGGGACGGGCCATTATTTTTACTTAGAATTACGGCAATTTATCTTATAATTTGACTTTGGCTTAGTTGCACCATTGCGTTGATTCCCAAGGAAAATAATGTTTTATTTATATACTCTACTGTACTTACCGTTTATTCGAGTGAGATTAACGATCTGTAGGTACATCATTCAATGATTTATATCATATATTGAACCCAAAATCTCTCTGTGTGTGTAGTTAGTATGTTTTCATTTGTTTTTAAATAACATTTCTTTAAAGATGCATTTATTTTATGCTAACATATATGTTCTTTTTCAGCGTTGACCACTATGTAGAGCTGCCTCATTATTTCAAGTCCTTCATGAAAACTAGTGATGTAAATTCGTTTACCTAATTGTATATTATAATGAATTGTAAATAACTTACCTTGCAATAAGAGCCAACGTAATCGATATAACAGACATATTTTTATCACCAAACAGAAACCCAGCAACCGTATTATATTTTCTATTAATAATGTTATAATAAATTATAACACCTATTATTACACCTAAAATAATGCCAAATAAACAATATTCAGCCACATTGAAATAAATCGGAGAAACTGGAACTGAAGTATTTTTCATTTTTGCAAAAATTACAAAAGATGTTATGGAATATAACGTGTGACTTGTATTACGTCTTTCAGCAAATAACTACCTAGCCAATGCTATCAGTACTCGTCTTCTAACAATAATAAAACAGATATTGCAGATAAAAGTGGATTTTCTTCAATCTCCTAGCAAATATGTGCGCAAAACGAAAATAGTTTCCGTGCAGCACTGCGTAGCCGATATAAATTATTTAGTACCATTAGCAAGTTTGTATGTAACTGTACTGTAGCTATTAAATTGGTAGTAATCATCTATTTATACTGGAACGTGCTAAGATTTTTATAAGAAATCAGAGTGGATGTATTGACTTAAATTGTTATTTGCAATCTTTTACATCAATTTATCTCTTAGCAAATAATACGTACAGATAGTGATGCTACTCATCTCTACTATCTGTACGTTTATTATGAACAAGAAGACACTCCATGAGATACATTCAGACGACTTTGATTTGTTTATTCATGCAAAAATGTATAATCTAATTAACGAGTAAAAACATTCCTACAATGTTATGTAATATATATTGTTTTTATTAAACTTAAATTCAAATTACCTGTAAACGCTCTACGTATTAATATATTTAAAATACTGCCATCTAGAGGCAGACAGTTAAACTAATTCACTGGCAATTAAACAACAGACACATAAAAATCACAATATCGCGCGCTTAAGTTGTAACAGTTCAATTAGTTTTTACGTACAGACACAGATGGCGCTAAATAATATTTGCATTGAAAATTTTATTGGTACCATTTTACCATTTTAGGTTAGGTACGAAAAATTCCTAAATTAAATCTAAGCATGAATTTCTAATTAACATTTTCCGAACCCCTTTATACACATTAATCTATCGTAATCATACCTAAATGGCGTGGCGTCCATTAGTCTTCTTTTTTGCGGGAATGAAAATAATTTTACCTACTTACTTACATGCGCATAGATCTATTGCGATGTCATCTAGTTTTATATAAGGTGGGGCTAAATTATTATGGATGGCGGGTCGCGCTCACCGACATTAGAATGTTACTCTCACACCTGTCCCTGAGGCGTCCTTCGTAAATAAAGTTTGTGCCTAGTTTTACGGCTATCACGAGGTTACTTTGCATGCTGATTTCACTCAGGTAAGGGGTCGTGCATTAATCGCGTGATGTTTTTTAGCAACTTTTTAACCCCTCCCGTGATATGTGGTGAGGTTTTTAAACTACCCCCCCCCCCCCCCCCCCCCCGCCCTATCCAAAATCATGTGTATTTTTTTGTAAAAAAATTCAATATAGTTTATATTGAAATTTTCGGAATATTAACTTTAAATACAGGTAAGTACTTAACTGATTAAATGTTGAAGGGGAAGTCGTTGCCGGCAACGGTGAGTCAAGGCCACGTGCCGCTGTTTGGTTTAGAAATCGTGCATTCAACGAAAAATAAATACACGTGATGTCTCATTATACCCCTCCCCCCTCCTGGTGATATTTCGTGATTTTTTCGGAACCCCTCCCCCCCCCCTTTCGAGCCTCACGTGATTAATGGACGACCCCTAATTTATGGTAATGGCTTTATATCTTTATATTTACCGGTATGACAATGTACGATAACGATAAGCTAGTGTTTTAAAAAAGGTAGGCGAGACGCAAGAAAGCCCAAATTTTACTACACTCGCTTGTTTCCTATTACCAAAAAAACATAGGCCTGTCTTCTACACTACCTATACTTACTAAATAATCTAGGCAGAAACTTATCACTAATTAGAGTACCTACATTAAACCATTGGTAAATACGTACCTAATCACAAAATGCTATGGATGTGATACAATAATGTTCTTACTTTGAGTTTGACTTCATAGGTGCATTTCGCACGGAAGGTAATAAAAAATGATTCAAATGTATGAAAGAAACCTAGGTCAGTAACATAACTACATAAAAACATTTTTGTTTACGATCTCATACTTACTCGTAGTCAGACGGAAACTGAATTACGTTAAGTAGTTGCTTGAAATTGATTGTAGCATAACTTTCCATCCTCTTTTGCAGAAGAGAATATTCACACTTCTCTTCTGCAAAAGCGACCTAAAATACTCGTAAAAGTAATTTGAAAGTTTCATCGTATGAACCTAATTGCTACATTTTTACTTAGAACCATAGTCTTAGAATATTTGGAAAGGTATGGATATAAAATAAAAAATAAAACTCAACGCACTGTCTATCTGTAAAATGACATTTCATAGCACTGAAAGTAAACATCCAAGATTCAATGCGCAGCTTAAACAACAGTTTATTGCACTTCCAATAATAGTTATCTACCGGTAGTGCGATAAATTCCAACCACGTACATTCGAATACACAAATCATCTAATACACAATATCGCAAATATTTCTTGTCCAGAACACTGGGTGACACGGGGCGCCCGAACAAACGGAAGTTTGAGGGGGTGCGGGCGGTACGAGGGGGTTACCCAACAGAGGAAACGCCAGACAAGGATACAGCACCCGATACTCCCACGAGCGAGAGGGACGGAGCTAAAAGAAAAATTAAATTATATTTCCCAATGGTGTCAGCCAGTTATTAAGTGGCCAGACGCCATTTTGAATTATTATATTTTTTATTTCTTTTCCCCAGGTTTCCCTTTTGTACGAGGAATTCCTTTTATTTGGAATAGTTGTGGGACCGGATTGCAAATGGATTCAGTCGAAATGTGTGGGAGCTGTAAATCAATTGTTGTATTTTATGGCTCTTTCGGGATCATTAGGTTTGTATTTTAGTGTGTATTGTAAATTAACCCTTTTCCTTCAAGGAACAAAATTCTCTTAATCTTCATACTTGTTCTTCTTCAGTTAATCTCCACTGAAAGATTGTCTATTTTAAAGATTAATTTATCATTCGCATATTAGGGCATACATAACTAAGTTATTTAGTTAGTGATACATGTCAGCAGTTTTCCCCGTGCGGTGTCCGATGAATACCCATGTCTTCCTGTTGGGTGTCGTAAGAGGCGACTAAATACAAGAAGACTGGCAGCAACGTCTTTCCATTGGCTTACCTGCCACCTGTACTGCGATCCACGAGATGCCTGCCAAGCGTGTGATTGTGGAAATCAGTTGACATCTTTCGGCTGAAGATGATGATGACATGTCAGCAGTATATGCTTGTGGAGCAACAACGGCTCAACTTACTTAGCGCGAACCGCGAGCATAAACTGTTGACATGTAAGACGTAATAATTATCATATTATGTAGTATTCGCGTAAATAAAAGACAACATTATCATATGTAGGTAAAGCCATACAAGACTCCTGGTCTATTAGCAGTGATATACCTCTCATTGAGACATACCTACTCAAAATATTAGCAAAAAAATTAAAAACTACTGGTAGGATGACAAATCTTAAAACATTCAAAGAACATTATTAATGTACACCACCAGCTACCCAATAGTTCAGTTACTTCTTTCTAAAGTTTTGGTGGTCTGGAAGAAATCACTATTAGCGATAAGACCGCCATTGGAACTTTTTTTTTTTGACGCGGGGAAATCTTCGAAAGATCCCCGGGAGCTGTGGGGCTCGACCGGGGTATGTGGGATTCTTACCCACTAAAACCCCCGCGGCTGTCGCATCGGCACATGAGAGGGGAGACCCCAGGGCTCTCCGGTGGGATCTGCACCAGGGGCCCCTCAGTGCCTTGCCTTTGAGCCCGCCGCCGGGGGGCGCATTGTAGCCCCCCGGGAACCAGTCACGGTGCTCACGGGGACGGGGGTCGCAACCCCGCCGCCGTCCTCCTCGGAGTCGCCGCCGTACTCAATGGACGCTCAAAGGGCCCACACCCCGAGCGTCCAGCGACTCCGAAGTCGCCATTGGAACCTAATTTAAGTTATTTTCTATATTTTTACTTTGGTGTGCAAATAAAGAGTAGGTATTCTGTTCTCTTAATATAATCCTATATTCAAAACACTAAAAACACACGCAACGTACATTACAACTTTAAATGTATGCCACATTTATTCTACTGACAGCCGACTGAAATTGCAACATAGTGGAAAACCACTCCAGCTTTTGCATTTTTTCGCGGTCCGGAACACCGTCGGTGGCGAGAAAATTATAAAAGGGAAAAGGGATGGGACAAAGCCTTCGTATCCGCGTGAATGCGCTCTTGGGGAGACGAATTTCGGGTAGCTATTAATTTTTACAGGCTAGTGTAAAAAGTAGCTTTGTTGACAATTTTACAAAGAATCTAATAACATCGAGCTTATTTTATAAGTAATAATGAAGCTTGTATTATTTGATGTGTTTAAGCCAATCGAATAGTCACAAATCATTATTTTCGCGGAATCCGGGTGAATGAATTAGAAATTTTACGAGTTGTAGATGAGTTTTGTATCTATTGTTATTTTCAGAAGTTTAAATTTATTTCCTAAAATTTATCTGTTTTATATCCACTTCCAATCGAAAAGCTTGCGGTGAGATAAGTCACTTCACTAATTTCAAATACTCAGTACCACTCAATTTTCTTTTCAGATCAACAACACAATCAGAACAAAGAGGGCATTCTAACAAAGAATTGTAGTTTAATCAAACGTTAAGGGTTGAAGCTTAAAATAATCTTGGGAGTAACTGTGCGCCCCGAGCGTATGATAAAATAGCGATAACCGGATATGGGAACGAACGAATTGGTTGCTTGGAGCAATGTTTTTTGCGTGCCACTGTAGTTTTTAGGCCGTGATCTTTGTGTCAGATGACATTAACGGTGCGGGGAGAAAAACTATATTATTTAAGGAACTATTTCGTAAATGCCACTGGATCCGTAAAGAAATAGTAGTAAAATAAAACCTAATGGTTTTAATAACATTGATATTTGGAGATTAACGGTGGATTTGTTAATTTTCCACTATTACTAGACAATACAAAGTAACTTTAGTGAGTTTTAAGATATTTATTTTTGGTAATAAGCTGATGCCTATTAGAATAACTTGATAGTTAAGCAAAACTATGAAATAATAAACAGCTCGGCTCTCCTAAGATAAACTTTAACCATCTATACCTAACTAAAAATATCATATTTAATTGGTAAGAAATAAAGTCCCTATTCACGCCTGTATATCTTCTCTTCTCTGGTTTTCTCTTTCTTCTTCTAAACAACTGGGTTAAAGTTATTTTCACAAATAAAAACATTGAGAACTTTTTACTTGTAATAATTTAAAGTTTTGACAAGGTAATCGAACAAACTAACAGATGGGGACTATGACTTTGCTGAACTATTTAAGATAGAGAAGAAGATACATTTGAACAAGATTTTAAGCGATCTAATAAAATGTATTTTAATGGAATACTGACGCATTAACACGAACATTCTGATGAACAATAAAAACTTCAACAATAGTCCCCTATCCTCACTTAACGAGAACACGTTATCTGGCCTGTGCTTTCTTTAGTTTAACGTTATGTTATTTCCCGTTCTGTGGGGTGTCATTAACATAAATTTTACGCTTTCCCAGATAAGCTTGGACTGCTGCCCGGCCCTCCTATTAGGTCCTTTCTTTCGGCCAAATTTACGTGATATTATTACGTATGTTACGACAAAGTACTATAGTATTTTAGACGTTATTGCTTATCATAAGTTACTATCGCTGGAGATGAGAGTTACTGATGATTTTGGTTCAACAGGACTATGCGTAGTGTTATTGAAGTTGAAGTTGTTGTGTGTTGAAGGAATTGTGTTTATTTACAGATAATTATTTAATTAAAATATAACGATTTATGATGATGACCTAAATGATCAAGTATTTTAGGAATAAACAAAGTTAGGACTTTTGTTATCAAAAAAATCTTTTTAATTTAGGAAACCGTATACTTATTTTTTCGTTCACTTGGTTTTTCGAAATTAACGGACTTTTCTTTTGTATTGGTAAAACTGAAATTAAAACTACTTTGGTAAATCCGATTTGAAAAAACAACTTTGAAAACCTAGTTCAGTGCATTATTTTTAAACAATCGTCAACTACTGTATATTAACTCTTATCTTAAGATCTCTTAAGAACTACACTAATCGATGTAAATATGATAATGATACATACTTACTGCATAGAAAATTTGCAATAGCTCGACCCATTTCACCGTTTACGCTAATAAAACCGCATAGCAATTTTCATTCCACACATTTCATCTGAATTAGGAATCGTAATACTACGTCTCTCGCACGCCTTCAAAAGTCAGGAGCGAATAGAAAAATGGCTAGAGGCACACGACACCGGAATATATTACATAATCGTACCTACTCTAGTTTTGCATGTGAGGTGTGTTGTGTGGCGTTCTGGTATCGCGACGCCCCTGCCGAACGCTGATAAATAGCTCGCCCAAATATTTTTGTTCTGAAATCGCTAAATAAATTGAATTGGGCACGAGCACCGGCGCTCTGTGGCGCGGTGCTAAGTTACAACAGACTTACGAAACCGGGGCGAAATTCTATATTACTTGTGATATATTAAGATTCGTTATGAACGAAATGTACATTTAATAGAATATTAACGATAATTTTGAAGCATTCTACTTTTTAAATAACAAAACTTTCAATTATCATAAAATGGGACGGCGGATCATGTCTCGGACAGCTCTTTTACATAAAAGTATTTATTGCATGGTGCCTAAGATATACAATAAGATTCCGAAAAAAATTAAAGACCTTGAATTAACCTATTTAAAAAGAAATTAAAAGAATATTTAGTAGATAAATGTTACTACAAAGTGTCCGATTTTTTAACAGATCAGTGAATTATATGCAATTTTTGTGATTCCCTTAACTATGTTGTAGTGTTTGCATGCTTTATTTCTTGGCAAAATATGGAGAGACTTATTAATGTATATTATCTGTATAATACCCATATTTGTGAACAATAAATGATTGATTGATTGATTGATTGGGGAAGCAAGGTAGCGATCAGATGGGTACCGCTGCAGTTTGAAACATTGATACATCTTCCATTGTATGATATAATATAATATCCTGGGACAATTCACACACGGTCATCTGATCCCAAACTAGGCAGAGCCTGTACTATGGAAACCAGACAACTGATACTAATACTTATATACTTTTTTTTATGAGTTCATGGGACTTAAGTAGTTACTAATATTTTGATGAGCGGCGTAGTTAGTCAGTGCAGAGTGTGTGTGTGCGCGTGTAGTTCATGGATGGGCAGGCGTGTCGCTCACCATCAAGCGAATGTCCTGTTTGTTTCCTCACTAAGTTTTTTTAATAGTATAGAGTCGGTTTCTTAAAAGCCCTTTGTTTTGTCCCACTGTTGGGCATGGTCCTCCCCTTGAGAGGAAAGGTCATTGGCCAAGTGCGGGCTGGCGGACTTTACACGTTATTCTAAAGTTAAGCATTCTCAGACATCATGTTTCCTCACGATTTTTTCCTTCAGCGACACCTATTAACACATGATTGATGATGACCTGCGCACCTTGTTTTGCTTTTCAAAGTCAGTTTAGAGTCCTGTATTACTGTTCTGTAAGACAAAATAGGATGACAACAAAACTATGTGATTTCCAAAGTAGCTTACTTATCGCTTTTATTTTATATAAGACCTACGAACAACGGCGTCACATCTTCAAAACTAAAATAAACATTAACCTTTTAACCCTTCACACTCAACACACAAACACACATAAACAATCCTGGCACACACACACACACACACAGCCCGCTACCCGCTCCACCTTTTAGTGTCAAAAGTGTGAGAAGAATATGGGTAAACAAATCCTCCAATTTCCATCACATTTATTCGAGGCGGTGTTGTGACGTCACCGCCCCCCACCCCCCACCTGATAGAGAGGAACATGTAATTTCTTTTGTAGATAGTGTGAACCGACACACCCTATTGGCCCCGATGTGGTGTAGTGATAGCGAAATTTTGTCAACAGGGACGCGGGAGCCAATTTCCCAATAATGTCATTAAACTATACCGTGTTCGAGTGGCATAAAAAGTGCTAGCAAAAAAGGTATAATGTTTTTTAAAAGTATACCAGATTTTATTAAGAAATTAGGCAGGAAATAATATACCTATAGGGTTTCCGGGTAAGAATAGCACCTCCCATCTCCTCACGTTGAATGTCCGTAAGACTAGGAAATAAGAAGACCTGCCGATTGGATTACTTACCACCTATATCTACTGCGATCCTCATAGATGCCTGCGAAGTGTGGGAATTATGGAAACCCCTCTTTGGGCTGGTTATGATGATGAGGCAGAAAATATCAAAAAAATAATAAAAATTGATAATTTTAACATCGTAGTGTCGTAGTTTACAAAGACGATATAAACAAAGACTCAAAGAGAATTTACACTTCATTTTACGTATACTGTATTATGTTTGTCACATGCAGGCTCTAGTGTACCAGCGTGCCAGTAAATTGAGCTCCAGGTTTTCAAGAAAACTCATTTCCGGAGCGAACAAAGTTTGGAGTGTCGTCGTGAGAGATGCTTTTAATGAGAGATGTTCCAGTTTAGGTAAAGTATATTTATAGCGTACAAAATGCTGTTTGCGTAAAAGACTAGCATTTGCCTCAAAATTTTTATACCTACGATGTTCTCAATTCGATTTCTTTGTCGGGTTTTATCAGTTTAAAAAAAAATAGGATTCTAATCCATTATCTCTCCAGCAATTGCCAATTACCCAGACTTTTGATGCTAACAACGACTACATACACACATTACATTGTATTTCAGAGTCTATGCTCGCTCGTGTGTGTTTTCCAGTGATATGGTACTGAGACTTGGTCCTTAACAACTGGCCTTTAAGAGAAGCTCGGAGTCACACAATGACCTATGGAGAGAGCTATGCTCGGAGTTTCTTAGCGCGACAGAATCCGTAATGACGAGACTCCCCGAAGAACCAAGGTCACTGACATAGGTCTTAGAATCTGCAAGTTGAAGTGGCAATGGGAAAGCTACATCGCTCGAAGAACCGATAACCAATGGGAAAGAAAGGTTCTCGAGTGGAGACCACAAACCGGAAGACGCAGCGTAGGCAGGCCTTCCACTATGTGGACTGACGCGACGATACTGTGCGCATCGCAGACAACTGGTGGAGGCAAATGGCTAACTGTCGTCGTAACTAGGGGGAGGAGTTTGTTCAGCGGTGGAAGTCTTCCGGCTGGTGACGATTTTATGCTCGTAGTACAAAGGATAAATAGGGTTATTACCCTCCACATCACGGCTAACGCCGAAGAGACGGAGGTGCAGAACTGCGGGTCTCTTTTAGTTGCCAGCACAGCCTCATTGATCCGAACTCTTATTTGTTGCGGTCTTCTATAAAGTACTTCGCCAGAATCTCTCCAAAACGCCGGACGTTCGCTAGAACATGTCCCGGGTGAAGTCAGAGGCTTAAGTTCAGCTTGAACAACTCTGACACCTAAGGTGGAATTCTTCTTCTTCTTCTCTCATCAGCCATATTCTTATGTAGATTCCGCAAGGGATTTATAATCCTATATGCCTATTTTGGGAAATCCTATTCACTCTGTTTACACGTCACATTCATTTTCGATTTGTAACCAAGACCCAATATCCTGGCGTCGATATTTATTTAACGTATCATATCGGCATTAGCTTGATATATAGGTGTGATCTTTCGCGTTGGACTCAGGAACTGATTTATGCCTACATTAGCGCTGCAATGGAATAGGAAAGGTGACACAAGGGACACGGAAATATTTGTATTTCAAATGATTTGGTATGGGAAATATATTTTGTAGAGTGTAAACTTTTTCTATAATGTTACATAGAATTTAAATAACCAAACGGCTATTTATTACATTCAAATAACTAATTTAGCTCAAAGTATGATCGATTATTTAATTCTTTATTGTACACATACACACAAGAAAAAAGACTAAATACTCGTACAATACTAAGAAGTACAAAGTTACAGGTACAGCAAATCCCAAACATTTTTAATTACTTAACTACATATGTATGAAGTTTGCGAGATAGTAAGCGACACGCCTTCCTATATTCATAGGAACCACACCACCTCGCTTGCACTCTATACTGCTCTTGTAACCCGAAGCAGTGGTTCATAAACCTCTTGTACCCGGGTAATTTCAACAGCTATGGAACCCTTTACACCGGAATACTGTAATTTTTGTTTGTCGATCCTAATACTAATTGTAGGATTTTTTCGGAAATTTGTTTAATACTAGACAAACAGACAGACAGACAGAATCAGGGAGATAAGAACAAAATGTAGAGTTGCTATGTTAGAATTCTTCGCAAGAGAATAATAATAGGCAATAATAATATATTGTGAGATAGTTAACGGGTAACCATAGCAACGATAATTTTAATTTAACGTACCTGCGTTATTAGAAAAAAAAACAAGTAATGACTACTACAAACTTAAGTATGATATCATATTATATTTATATTTCAATCCACCTATTTGATCATTCTGGACATCACCATCGAATGATTTTGTTTCAATTTCATTGTAAATAATCAATATCTTATTGTAAATAACCAATTTCTTAAAAAGCCGAGCCATCGTAGCTCGAGAAATATCAAAATGAAATTCATACTCTCCAAACTACATACTTATAGGAAAACTATCAACATGTAAGAGTGTCTACAACGCATCGCGCGACGAATTTTCTAATCGCGTCCGCGCGGGATGGGAAAACATCATATTTCACCAGGGCCCGGGGGGCGGCCGGGGGTGCAGGGGGCCCGGGGGGTCGGAGATGAGTTTTTTACGCATTATTGCTACACACGGAACCAAAATTGAACCCGTACGCGATACTAATAAATTCTAATTTCGATTATTTGTGACGGGCGCTGCCTGGCCCGTTTCGCATAATGAGTTTTTCTATGATGAGGAAATGGGTTAAATGTATAGGGCTTCGAATATGGAGTTTGTGGGTATAGTAATTGATTTGTTGTTGAATGGTATCTAGACGTAAATTTGGTAAACATAAATAGACACATTATTAGGACTTTTTTTCATTATTAACCGTGATTTATCACAGCTTACAGCATTTCCTATGATGAGGTTAAATGTTTAGGGCTGCGGATATGGAGTTTGTAGGTATAGTAATTTATTTGTTGTTGAATGGTATCTAGACTTAAAGGACAAAGCCCATCTGTGCCCCAGAAATGCCCAGATAAAGTATATAAGATTGCTCTAATAAATAAAAACTAGAATTATGTTGTTAATTTTAAATCTGTCTGCTAACTAATAGCTGTCTGTAAACGATAAAATTTATAGAAAACCAGTAGAAAGTTACCATGTTTAATGTCCAATATCTTTTGAACCGATGCTTTATATGACATTAAATCTAGATATCATATAAATACTGTTAAAAAGTTATCATATGACATAGAGCTGCAATTGGGGCATTGCAGGGCATTGCTGACTTTCAGCTCCATACTAATATGGGCATGGTCCTTTGGTAAACATAAATAGACAAATTATTATTACTTTGTTATCATTATTAACCGCGATTTATCACAGCTTACAGCATACATGGAAATCATCGTCATTAGCCGGAAGACATCCACCGCTGAATGACAATAATGCCCGACAATTGGCTGTTTGCATCCATCGGTTGCCTGCGATTCCTGCCTCCACTGCATCTTCCAGCTTGTGGTCGCCACTCGAGAAGCTTTCTTCCCTATCGGTTATCGGTTCTTCGAGCGATGTGGCTTGGATATAAAGAAAAAAAAACCTATTTTATTCTAAGTAAAAAAATAAGAAAAATATTAATACATTATATAAAAACTACAAAGTTAGGAGATATACTTATCACTATGTAATAACAGAAAACACTTGACCAAATCTGAGTTCTCATCAAGTGCCCAGTCACTAGATGAGAACTCAGAGTTGGTGTTATTTATCTATTTGAATAACATAAAATATATAATAATGTATTTAATACAAAAAAAAAACTATATAAGTATTAAGTAGTATCAGTTGTCTTGTTTTGTGTGGATTGTCCCATAATATTATTATAAGTATAATAGTGTAATGTTACTGCAAATCTAAATAAAAAAAAACATATCAAACTGTCTTTTTATTTGTTTTGTTTGGAGCCATACTCCGAAAGAGAACAGCCTCCTTGATGAGTAGAATACGTGGTAGCTCCAACAGCGTCCTGAAACTTATAGCTAGCAGAATGGACTCAGATTGTCCATTCATGGAGCACTGGAGGGTACTGCATGTTGTACCCCAATAGCTGCTTTAATGTATTATTCTTATGCTGTAATTTTTTAATATTTAAATCAATTATTTATAGTTTTTTATATTTATTTTTTTCATAGTTTTATTTTATTTGCAAATTTGTTTTATTGGTTCTAAATTGATTGTAGTAATTTTAATAAATGCTTCAAATTGTATAATGTGGATATGGACATTTTTGGTCTGAAATAAATTCATATTTATTTATTTTATTATTTTATACTTAGCACCTCTAACTTTCCATTATTTAACTAAAGTATTGGAAAATACATTTACCAACAACCACTTTCAACCGGTTACCTGCAAAACTTGTTGATACAATGCTTACCGGGGAAAACGTTAACAAACAAATTGGAGATAGTCCTGGAGATAGATTTAGCTGCGTTCCTAATTCCCGACTTCATTTCAGAGGCACGGGCTTGTGATCGAAGGAAAACATTGTGTGCCCTGCCTTATAGCCATTATACGAAGATATCAAGAGTTGCTGGAAGTGACAATTGTTGACCATTCAACTAAAATCAAGATCTCGTAACATCCGTGGCGCAGCAGGAAACAGATTTCTTTGGAAACTGGAGGTCACGGATTAAAATCCTGCAGAGAGCAACAACCTTGTGCAGTTGTTCCTTACTGGTTAGGATAATACAGGCTGATCACCTGATTGTCTGGAAAGTGGATGGTCCATGCGCCGGATGGGCATGTAAAAGGTCAGTCCTACGCCTGACCTCTCCCTGCTCGTTTCGAGTTTCTATCCCATCGGATTGTGAGGGCAAAGAAAGATTGTGTGTGTGTGTGTGTGTGTGTGTCTGCGCAAGCACTTGTGCACTATAATATCTCCTGCTTAGCAATGCGGAGATATTATACAGTAATAGTACAGTCATCTGGCTGATCTTGTAAAAGATTGGCCGCTGTGGTCGTATTGGCCAGGACAGTTTTAAAATATTTGCCAAAATATTATTATTCAATATTTTATTTCAATAAGTTGGTACCTACCTACTACTAGTCTATTTTACTTGATAGTAAATTTATACATCACGAGACGAGACGAGACGCACAGCGCATACGCACCCATATGTGGTAAACGTGCCTTCAGTCCGGACTAAGCGATTTGCTTCTTCGTTTATAATGAGAACAGCTAAGGACTGGAATAGTTTGCCTGCGTCGGTTTTCCCGCCCGATTATAATGTAGATGTCTTCAAGAATAGAGTGAATAGGCTATTAATAAACTAGTGTGCTTTACCATCCTCGACTGCGTCACCGCTTTCCATCAGGTGGGACTGCGGTCAAGCACTGGCTTATATTGGATAAAAAAAAATGACTATACCTACTGACTATTATCAAAATTGACGAAGTTGATATCCGTCAACTATATTTTTGACAACAATTAAATTTGACACTTAGGGAAACATATACGGAAAGCAGTTGGCAGCCAAGGTTGGCAGTGACTGGATGAGGAGAGCCGAAGACCGGGCCATAAACATTAATCTACGAGCTCAATGGCGTGTATTGGGGGAGGCCTATGTCCAGCATTGGACGAATTGTACTATGATGATAATGATAATGTGTGTGTGTGAGTGGCAATGGGCAGGCCACATCGCTCGAAGAACCGATAACCGTTGGGAAGAAAGGTTCTCGAGTGGCGACCACGAACCGGAAGACGCAGCGTAGGCAGGCCTCCCACTAGGTGGACAGACGACATTGTGCGCGTCGCAGGCAACCGGTGGATGCAAGTCGCCAAATGTCGTTCATTGTGGCGTTCCAAGGGGGAGGCCTATGTTCAGCAGTGGACGTCTTCCGGCTGGTGATGATGATGATGATGATAATGATAAAATTTGTCACATCCAGATACGCTATGATGTTGTATCATACGATTTTCTAACATACAGGTTGAAGGTGTATTTTTATTATTAAACCGCCTACCAAACGCCTCTTCAGCGAAAGCTTTTAAGCGCTTGAATGCTGGAATCGGTAAATAAAATTATAATAAAAGTAATAAAATTACGAATACAGCTTAATGCCACTGTGTCAAAAGTACCGATTAAGTTTTATGTATTTTAAAAATAATTTAAATAATGTACAGTAAGATCAGTAAGAAACTCAAGAAACTTCAGTATTCTAATACATGGCGCTCCTTATACACTTGATATTCCCTGCCTGGGTCCTAGTCTAAAGCTGACCATACACGTTTAGGTATACCTGACTTTGTTGCCTGTACAGTTAAACTGTACACCTGTACAATTTAACTTAACCGGAACGTGTATATCGTACAACTATGCAGGTTTTCAGACCTTTCACGATATATTTATAAGTCAAAAACATAGACTGTTGGTTGTGCATTAAATGTTATCTGCAGTGTGCCCCCATTGGAATGAGATTACACATTTTTAAAATAACAATAAACGGCACCAAACTAAAAAAGTATAATAAGTACTAGCCCACAACCAGTTCAAGAGTAAATTGAGTAGCGGTCATCACTCTTAGCTATATTAAGCCCCTTCATTTAAATATGACAAATTAATATCAATTGGCACAGCTCATTAACACGTCAGCGCGTTCGCATAATGGCCGGGTAGAGTGGACACAAATAATCACTGGTAGCGACCGTTCACGTTAATACCCCGGGTAACAAGCGCTGGACAGTATGCAAAGCTGACGTACAAACATCCACTTTGCTATTAGTCTTGAACATTCAGTTTGTATAAATGGAGGCGGCATTTATGAAGTATTTTTAATAGAACTCAGATGAAGATTCATAGAGCGTATAAATGTATGCATACCTATTTATTCATTTGGCACAGCATGGAGATTAAAAAACTTGATGATAACCTTGATGGAGTTTAACTTAAAACGTATCGTTGTATTTGTCTTATTAGTGGTAAGTGTTCCTCAGTCGCTGATTTATTTTTACTGTCTTAACCGCGGAAGAATACAAGGTATTCCGTGGCCTTAACATCCAAGAAAACCGTAAATATATAATTAGAAATCACCTTAAAGAGAGTACAACTTGATATGCCTCGTCAAATTTGGCTTATTCGTATATATGACATTAAACTGAATAAATTAACATTGTGGTTGTCAGTCGCTATCTCTTATTTTTATAATCTTAACATCCTGGAAACCCGGAAGTATAGCGTCGGAAGTCGCCGTAAAGGCTTAAACTGTTTTGTAATGGCAAAAGTTTATTATAAAAAATATTTTTACTCAAAATGCCTTCTCCAAAAGAAGTAGTTCACCGCTACACATCTCGGCATAAAGGGGAGTGTCCACTGTCCACCTCGACGTTGATGTATCATGTCGGATCACCGGCGGGCGCGCGTCTGTCCGCCGCCTAATCTCCATATATTATTGCTGTGGGCATTGTCCAAATAAATGGTGCTTCAGACTTAAGTTTTGACAGTGGCGCTAGAGTTGTACCGGTCTGTAGTATTTATATCTAATGGATGAGTAACACGCTTGGTCTCACTGGAGAATAGATTTTTAAGGAATTTTATTGTGGGTAAGGAAAACCGCCCATTTTTTTATGGTAGCATAGTAGAATTCAGACAATGCGCTATGAATAGAGTTATATTCAGAGTTATGTTCAGCCCTAATAGATGGATTGAAGATAATGAGAGAGTGAGAATCGCGGGAAACCGGTGGATGCAAATGGCAAATTGTCATTTAGTGTATTCTCCTAAGAGCCTAAGCCTATGTTCAGTAGTTGAGGTATGTGAATGGCCTGGAATATTGGTCACAGCTTATGCGAGACTTCTCCATCTCTCCCTATTCGTGGCACTGCGTATATGAATGTACAAACTATGACTGAATGTGTTACTGAATAGTATAAGGAAACATTTTGTAGATGATTTTATGAGGTCTGTTCATCGTGTAGGTGATCGGTCGCGAAAAAGAGCTTTTGTTGCGGATGACATGAATTTGTAGTGGCACAACCGACGGATGCGAAACTCTTTCAAGATTGAAGCGTTGGTGCAGTGAGCAGTTCAGTTTATTCTTAGCAAGCGCCTCCAGCATCACATTTCAATGCGTCAATCTTTGACTTAAGCCCATGTTTCAGCTCCATAGTACTCTATGAACTTCAAGATAGTAAAGTACATAATTAAAAACAAAAATATACATTGGATTTCTAGAATATCTCTACAACGGTACTTAGCACCCATCTAATTATGCGAGAAACGATCAAATTAATGCAAAATATTGAAATAACAAGCGAACGGAAATGCAAGTTAGCACTGTTCAACGACGTTCTAGCGAAAGGTGAATAGCCTTGTCTAGTCTATCTAGAAAATACAAGTAGGATCTAAGTGAAACTGCTTCATTGTGATTAATTTACATCACTTAGAATATTTGACGACTGACTGCTTTCTCTATAGTAAGTAAGTATAATAAAATAAATACCGCTCATTTCAATCAATGGCGTTATACCGCTCTAAATACCGCTAATAAATACCGCTAATAAATACCGCTCACTTCAAACAGCCTATTAAGACGGGTACGATAGCGACCTGCTACGATGGGCATGTTGGCCAAGTGAGCATTAAGTACCTATGTATTTAAAAAAAGTAGCAGCAGCAACAGCTCAGTGGGCAAGCGCTTGCCTTGGAAAAGGTGTGCAGGTTCGAAGCCTGGCTCGCAAATCGTCTTTGTGCGATTGTAACTTTCTTTCGGTGAAGGAAAACATCGTGAGGAAACCTGCATGTCTGAGAAAGCGTAACTAGCTTTCGAATGACGTGTGAGGTCCAATAACCCGCACTTGGCCAGCGTGGCGGTTATTACTATAAACGGTACTAGTTCTCTATGAGGAGTTACTGTGATGGCAGCAGAGGGAGTTCTCCCCTTCTTTATTCTTTTTGCTGCCAGTCAGCATTTCTGTAATACAATATATGTACTTCCTATAATTATGATAGCTCTACAGACTGGTCGGTGTAGTGGTTAAACAGTTGTGGGCCTCAGTACGGAGGTGACTGCGAGGACGACGGCGTCGACCGACGTCCCCGTGAGCACTGTTACAGGTTCCCAGGTGGCTACAATGCGTCACCCGACGGTGGGCTAAAAAGCAAGGCACTGAGGGGCTCCTGATGCAGATCCCACAGGAGAGCCCGGAGGTACCCTCTGATCTGCCCCCGGCGAAAAAAAAGTGGTTAGACAAGACAGTGTGTCTAACTACTCTATTTTTTTTGACGCGGGGGAAATCTTCCAAAGATCCCCGGGAGCTGTGGGGTTCGACCGGGGTATGTGGGATTCTTACCCACTAAAACCCCCGCGGCTGTCGCATCGGCACATGAGAGGGGGACCCCAGGGCTCTCCGGTGGGATCTGCACCAGGGGCCCCTCAGTGCCTTGCCTTTGAGCCCGCTGCCGGGGGGCGCATTGTAGCCCCCCAGGAACCAGTCACGGTGCTCACGGGGACGGGGGTCGCAGCCCCCCGCCGCCGTCCTCCTCGGAGTCGCCGCCGTGCTCAATGGACGTTCAAAGGGCCCACACCCCGAACGTCCAGCGACTCCGAAGGGTGTCTAACTACTAGACCAACTAGCCGAAGGAGGGCCTTCGGAGTCGTTGGAATTTTGGGGTGTGTGCCCTAGACGTCCACTGAGTATTGTGGCAACACCTAGGAGGACGGCGGCGGGGTTGCGAGTTATCCTACAGGTAAAACTGCGGTTGAGTACTAGTTAACATTAATAACGAGGCAAGGGACTACGTACCGAAAACTTTTAAACAAGATTTCTCATATTGTCCGTTATAACATTACAGAAACCATTTATATGGAAAATACCAAATTACTAACTTGTTAATTTTTGAGCATGTAATGAATACGTAATCATTGTCAATCAATTATGGTTTGCCATAATCCCCACGCTTGGCAGGCGTCTTGGGGATCGCAGTTTTGAAGAGCTGGATATGTTATACAGAAGACGCTGCTGCCCGTCTTCTAGCTTTCCCTCAATCGCCTCTTACGAAACCCACGGGAAGAGAGGGGGGGATGCAAATTCTTAGCCGGCATCCCACGGCTACTACGGAGTTTCTTTGCGCGACAGAATCCGAAATGTGGAGATTCGCCGAAGAACCAAGGTCACCGACATAGCTCTCAGAATCTGCAAGTTGAAATGGCAATGGGCAGGCCACATCGCTCGAAGAACCGATAACCGTTGGGGAAGAAAGGTTCTCGAGTGGCGACCACGAACCGGAAGACGCAGCGTAGGCAGGCCTCCCACTAGGTGGACAGACGACATTGTGCGCGTCGCAGGTAACCGGTGGATGCAAATAGCCATTTGTCGTTCATTGTGGCGTTCTAAGGCCTATGTTCAGCACTGAACGTCTTCCGGCTGATGATGATGATGATGATGAATGAATACGTACGGAATAATATTTATTTTTCAAATTACATTGCTTAATTAAATCAAGCCGCCTGCCATACGTGGAGATTATGGTAACCCCTCCATTCTAAGGGAGAGACCTTTGTTCAGCAGTGGACTTTTCGGCTGCTGATGATTGCTTTTTTTGCACAAATAAGTAATTTATTGTTTTTAAATTGAAATTAGGCTTTATTATTATACCAATAATGATATTATCCCAATTTTATAAAAAAGCGGCAAATTTTGTTTAGAAATTCATGAAAAAGTCGATGAAAATTTTCAACACTAGAATGTTCAGAATCCCGGTATCAGTTTTCGCGGTATGTCCCTTACGCCCCGTATAAATAAAAAAAAAATACAAACTTACAACCCCAAAAAATTACAACCCCAGCACTCTGGGTAAAGCCCGAGCCCTACCCAAACGTTTATACTACAAATAGGTATTTCTATCAAACTTTATTCTAATCGGGAATTAACGCGAATTACCTTATATTTTGGCAGACTCTGCTTGTGACCACGGCTGGTGTAATTGGACCGAAACGTCAAGCCAAAATATAAGGTAAATCGCGTTAATTCCCGATTAGAATAAAGTTTGATAATGGAACGCGAAAGTCTAAAAGTAGGTATTTCTATGCTAGTCGGTACATAGGTACATAGCATATTGTTGACCACATTGTCACTATTATGTGTAATAAACCACACCGCTATATTGTCAAGTCATGTTATACCTCTCTAGAATTTCCCCAAAAGCTGAAACCATATATTCCTTTAAGCATACACCATATCATCGTATTTTCGAGCTATAAAGCTTTATAATCGCCATGCCGCCTGGTTATTATATTTTTGTTCTACAAGCGGATATACGGATATCACAAATGGGATACAAGTAACGAGGAGGCGCGCGCGCAACGTATGGAGATTAATTTGCGCCGCTCGACGGTGCCCCCACTGACCGGGCTGCGGCCAGCCTCCCACTGCACGCTAGAATAGCAGAGATACGACTATAGTTTTTTGATATAATGTTGATTTATGTACAAAATATAAACACATCCTGCTATTCATTTAGATAATCGAATTGAAATACCTCTTCATTTTGAAGTATGAAGAATAAAAAAATACCAAAACCAATGAAATTTATTGACAATTACGGCTGCATTATATTACGATGGTACTAAAAACCTAAGTTACTACCTACTAAAAACCTAGTATACTTAGTACTATCGGCCTAGTTACTTAAAATAAATGATTTTGTTTTATTATAATAAGGTAACGAGCTAGGGAAATCCAAATGAGATAACTTAGATTTATATAAATTAGATCTGCAGCTGTAATTTTTGTCCAATACATCCTACCTGAAATAGGTAGGTACACTATTTTTACCATCTAATGTTCTGAATTCTCCTCTCCCATATCACATCGGGATAAAACTAACATGTAACATTTTCTGGACCATTAACTGGATCTATAGGCGATACTTTACTTGCTTGTCTTCAATCCCACATGACGTACAAGTGGTAATGCAGTCGTAGAAGTAAGTACACTGGCTTATTCTTCTTCTTTTTACGACGACTATTCCTGTCGTATAGAAATATTGGTCAGTCAGGGAATGGGATTTGGGTGAAATAAATATATTATTATATTGTTAATGTATCAACAGCAGAGAACTATGTTCCCTCAGCCTACTACAAAGAGATTCCTCATACACCACGAGCGATCTTACTACAAAACCATATATCACGTGTAATGGCTTCATATGTCTGTGATCTTCTGTAAGTTCCTAATTTTGTCAGTCTAACGTATCCACTAGCTAACCTTACTTAAAATTCTAATAGTCTATAATATTTAAAAATGAATGAAATGAATGTGGAAGCATGTAATGTAAAAAATTAATAATAGCGTGGCAGGTCCATACTATTCTAACGTAGTTGGTTAACAAACGAACAACCCCATCCCTCGCTACCCTTGTAACAGTCTTGGTACATATATAAGGTAAGGAACGGAGTAATTTACGACGACCAATTTTCTTGACGCTTGCCGAGCCACCGACATTATAAACTAAAGCTACATACGTTTTATCTAGGTAGTTGGTATGTATTGATTTGTGATAGAAAATATTTCAAATATTATTGAGAGCATTCCATAATAATGTACCTTATTTTTCATTTATTATAGCGTCTGCAATTATAATAACTAAAGCCTGAGGTGAATAATGGCATCAAGATATAATAATATTTTGCAAAGGCGCATCGCTTACTAGATCCCGTGTTCACCTCGTCCAATAAACCGAATTATAAAAAATACAAAATCATTTTTTGACAAAACTATCTCCCCTTTTAGCAAAACTGGTGGAGAAGTCGATCAATCGAATTTCTTATAGGAACAGGATATTGCCCTACTGCTCGTCATTTGAGATATTAATTTTGTTACATATCATAAACCCGGGCTGAAATGACTCCTCATTTAACTGCTACAGTGTCCCTTACCTAGTGGCAGGCCTGCCAACGCTGCGTCTTCCGGTTCGTGGTTGCCACTCTAGAACCTTTCTTCCCCAACGGTTATCGGTTCTTCGAGCGATGTGGCCTGCCCATTGCCACTTCAACTGGCAGATTCTGAGAGCTATGTCGGCGACCTTAGTTCTTCGGCGAATCTCCACATTTCGGATTCTGTCGCGCAAAGAAACTCCGAGCATAGCTCTCTCCATGGCTCGTTGTGTGACTCTGAACTTCTCTAAAAGGCCATCCGTTAGAGACCACGTCCCAGTACCATATGTCAATAGTCTAAGGTCATTACACACACTGGTTAAAAACCTTCGTCTTCAGGCACTGCGGTATTTTGGACGAGAAGATATCGCGTTGTTTCCCGAACGCTGCCCATCCGAGTTGGATTCTTCGGGCGATCTCTATGTCGAAGTTGGACCGACCTAACGCCACCACCACCTAATGTCGTAAAAATATTGCTTTAAATTTTTTTCTGAAAGGTATAAGGTCATCGAAATGATATCGCGACATTCTGTTAATATGTTCTGTGTATTCTGTTAATATCCATAATAATATGTGAAAATGATAAAAAATTAAAATCCAATTCTAGTACCAAGACGCTTTCTCCAGCTACTAGTCTGAGTGTCGAAGATAAGGCAGGCCGAGCGAACTATTAACAACTACGTCTACTGAATATGAAGTCTGAACCGCCGCCAACAGACAGAGGTCATTTAATGAATATTTGATCCCATTGCATCTGGCTGCATGGACTCATTGGAATCAATTGTTCGATATTCAAACAACAACCGTAGTAGAATATTAATATACTTACTAAAGTTGTCACGAATAGAAAGTGAATTTAAAAATTAAAAAAAATGATTTGAAATTCTTGAAAGTATGTAAAATAATACTGTCATCTGATCCCAAACTAGGCAGAGCCTGTACTATGCAAGCCAGACAACTAATACTTATATACTTTTTTTTTGTAAATACATACTTAAATAGATAAAACACCCAGACTCCAGGTGGGAATCGAACCCACAACCTATTGGTCAGCGGCCAGGATGTCTAACCACTAACTAAGTAGGCCAATAAAATATTTTTATGTTTATATTTTTTTTTATTATTGACATATTCTTGGAACTCAAACTAAGTTAGATATTAATAATAATAATTTCTTCCTGCTCGATACGACGACACCGACCAATCTTTCACAAAATCAGCCATCTACGCGGGAGATTATTATAGTGCACAAATGCTTGCGTTGCATTTGTTTTCCTTCGCCTCTCACAATCCGATGGGACGGAAGACCGACACGACCGGCGAGAGGTCGGGCGCAGGACTGTCTTTTTACATGCCCACCCAACGCATGGATCATTTTACTTTACAATCAGGTGATTGCTCTGATATTCTCCTAGCTAGTAAGGAACTACTAAAAACTATAGGACATTTTTAGCAACTTCTGAAAATTTCTGCTTTATCATGATTTGTTAAATACTACGATTTATTATTACGAAAATATATAAAAAGTAAAAAAATAAAGGACAATATTAGAAAAATGAAGATAAAAAGACATTATACTACGGCCCATTCCCAGAGCTTGCCAAAAGTGATTTGTGAAACCAAATGATAAATTCTGGTAGGTATGTATTAATTTTAAATTTATCACATCTTGGTAAGTTTCTAAAGGTTGCCTGGAAGAGATCGCTTTTAGCGATAAGGCCGCTCATTGTTACAAATAGTAGTGTCTTATTAATTTGTATCTTATTCTTCTAGTATCTGTTTGTTTGTGCGCAATAAAGAGTTGTCTATCTATCTATCTAAATTCTGAAAAAAACAATTAAATTTATAGTTGAAAGATAGAAGTATTGGTTTTATTTTTGTAGTTTAGATTACTGTGTTAGCCTAGCTTCTGTGACCGCTTATGTAAGATTTCAGTCAATCATTAGCTTTCATTAAATTTAGGTAGGTAACTAAAAAAAGATTAAAAAGGCTTTTTAAAAGATAATTATCTTTTAAAAATACAAGCCAAGATCTAGTTACCTAAAAATCTCAAACTCAATTTTTTGTATTAAGTTTACTTTTTGTACAAAAAAATGTATACCATTTTTTTACATTACTTCATAATACCTTCAAAGCCTAATTTGAAGCGAATTACGCGCCTAATCCAATATTTGTTCAAGAAGAAAGCAGAAAAAATTCGCCCCAATTAACGTGCGACCCGGTTCTAAGAGAAAAACGAAATTGCTACGTAAAAAGTCGTAACTCAATTACTTCTATGAACCGCTGTCTCGATAAGGTATTCGTTAGCAGGGTTGAGACTAAACTTGGAGCATGCGCCGTGACCCGAGGTCGATAATGAGGGAGACCTCTCGCTCTGCAGCCTCAACATCACACATCCTCACAATTTAACGTTTACGTATTTACATACTCTCCCACATATGCATATTCACCCTATAACTAGGGTTGAACGGTAGCAACATTTATCAGTGACAAAAAAATCGAACAATGTACAGTCAAGTGGAAAACACGGCATGCTTATTTTTATTGTTTGCTCAAGATTTTGTGTAAATTTTTATCCCAAATTGATTAGCAGTAGTCAAGTTGGACAGAATAATAATATGAGTACTTCATCGAGAATTTATAAGAATACTAATATAGCCTTCATGATCCAGGAGGAGGCCGCTAACTTTACAAACCATGGGTTCTTTCTTTAAAGTCCTGCGGGGTGTTACAACTTTGTGTAATTATTCATTACTGGTTAAACCAATACAGGCCAATTATAATAATAATAATATCTTGGGACGATCCACCCACGGTCATCTGATCCCAAACCAGGCAGAGCCTGTACTATGGAAACCAGACAACTGATACTAATACTTATATACATATTTTTTTTGTAAATACATACTTAAGTAGATAAATAACACCCAGACACTTGGTGGGAATCGAACCCACGACCCATCGGTTAGCGGACAGGGTCTCTAACCACTAGACCAACGGGCCCGTCAAAAAATTATGTGAATAGTAAGATAATACATGCGTTGGATGACCATGTAATAAGTCAATTCAGCACCTAACCTTTCCCCGGTTATGTTGCTATTCCGTCCATTCAAATTGTAAGAGCAAAGGAAAAGAGGGAGGGAGACGCTCCGCATGCATTTTTGTTCTTAAATATCTTATGCGTCTTATCTAGTGAAAAGATTGGGATATACATTTTTTGGGTTTATTAAAAAATGAACAAGACTTTATTAACATTTTATATCATTTCTATTTTTAATTTTAACAAGATTTAATTTAAATACAATTATCGATTAACCAATAATGACGTTAAAAACTTTTTGCCACAGTTTACCCTGTGACAGTTATGTTAGCGTGCCAACCCTAGCTTTAACACTATGACGTATATGCATCGTATAGCACACATTCGTATCTCCACATATACATTCACACTCACAAGTATATGTAGTGAGATCTCGGAATTTGTTTAACGCGAAGTAATGGCGTTCTTACATTGACATTAGTTTGTCCAAGATATTTATGTGACTTGGATGTTTAGTTGAATAAGGGGTTAAGTTTATGGTGTTTCATTGTTGCGACTCTACTGTATTTTTCGTTACTTATATAGTTACTTTATACGATAAATTTTGTGATCTATTGAATTAGGATCAGATTGATGGCTTCTGGGTGCTATCCACTCAAGCAATATTCAATATGAGATTTATTTTCATATTGAAGAGATTGATATATAAATATTTATAATACTAAAGACAATTACATAATGGGCTACAGCTCATTATCGGTTAAATACATATTAACTAATTCTATTTCACAGAATCTGTGTTAATTGATAGATATACATATTTCTAGCAAAAAAAATCTCCGTTTTGCTTTTAGTGAATATAGTTTCTCCCAATGACGTGTCACATTATTCTTTTACCATAAGAAAGCACTAATCTGCTTTGATATAGAATATAATATATACGAATAACATTCTTATATAAAAATTATATACTTAGTATATAAATACATTAAAAAGTTTCCTAGGAGCCATAACTCTCGTCTCACGTCGCAATATAATTAAAATCACGACTGTCCCGCGGTCCACTCGCCCTGGAAGAAAGTGCCTCCCTCCCACACCGCCGGGGCCCCAAGAAGGGGGACCGGGGGGCCAGCTGGGGACGGCAATTCACATTAATATTCCCCACTTTTATCTCTATATGCAAACTGGCAGCTAGAAGTTGGTCCGTTCATTGTGGCCGGTTGATTCTTTCTTTACAAGTTTCTTGGTGAATGATTGTGCTGTTCCAATAGTCAACGGAATGAGAAACTTTTTTCTTCAGTCAGTCGAGTACCGCGGTCTAGATTCCTCTTTTGAATTTGCTCTACATTATTCTTGTTTCATTAGGAGTAATGGATTCTATGTAAAAGTTACTACTTTTGCATTCTAGTTAGGTATCGCTTTTGTTTGTGACTAAATTCGTTTTTTCGACAATTATAGGTCTACCATAGGATAGGGGTTTTCCACCTTTTTCACCCCGATATGTCATACTTCATGAATTACTCTCAAATTTAGATACGTTATCATGATTTTATTACATAATTAAAGGTAATTCAGCGCATATATTTAAATATATTATTACGGTTTAGAAAAAAAATCTTCTACAGTATTTAGCAGGAAAATTAACTCATGACGACGATAGAATAAATTACGCTTACAGCGCTGTCCTTGACTGTACAAACATCAATTAAGTATAGTCAAAGGAAAAAAACATAAAAACGAAAATCGGACCAATCTTAAAACATAACACCCTGCTTAGTACTGATTTCTTCCAGCAAATGAGATCGTTTGGGAATCGTGGAAATTTTTAATTAAATTACTAACTGAAATTCCTTTTGATGACAGAATGTTGCCGCTAAAGACAAAATCCCATTGGTCATCTTGGCAAGAGGAAGAGCTCGGCGTTCTAATTACAAATAATCAAGAGTTCTGATTGGCGGGTGCGATCCCCTCTGCTGTTTGTTCTGAGCCGTGGGCGGGGCTTCTCTCGCTCGCTCTTTTAATTAGTGTAAGGAGTAAATTGCTCGTGAAAGAGAGCACTGACGCTAGTTTTGCTCTAGCGCCATCTCTTATTGGATGCTGTAACTAGTGGGGGTGAGGGGGAAAGGGGGAATAGTGTTACGTAGTTAATATAAAGAAAACACGTACGACGAGCTTTGTAAGGGAAATGGTTCGGTTGACATTTTCAAAGTTGATAGTTGGCTGTGAGTTAAATCGTTTGTCGGAATTTGATATGGGAATAACAATACGACACATGGAAATAGGTCTGAAACATTATTCATGGGGTCGTATTTTGTAATATTTATATACCTACGCTATGTTTTGTTTTTAAAAATGCATCAATACTGATTAGTATGAACTATTTAGCTAAAGAAATTAGAAGGTTCATTCATTATTTAAATATACCGAGAAAAAATCATAACTAGAATTTGATTTTAGCATTAGGTACCTATATCGCAACACGGAATTGGGAAATATTATCTATACCTCCAGGAACAGTTCAACTGATAAGTAACTAATGGTTCTAAATGAAGACTCTCAAATACCTATTTACCTCCTTAGCTATGAATTACTCACCTTTATTTTAAAAAAATCAAGCTTTTGAGTGCTTTATTTCTTGCCCATGGTAGGATGGGGCGAATCGCATCAGTGTTCGAAACAATAAGAAACAAGTGAGACTTAAACCACCTTCGGTGTATCATCGACGCCCGTTTGCTTTTTTATTGCAGCCACCCAACCCCCGTCTCCCCGCCTCCACGACGCAGCATTTCCAAGCCATTTAATATTAATGTGCATTTTCGTGGAGAGGAGAGATTCGTATAAAGCCCCAGTCTGCGATACTGTACGGGGAAGTCGGGCCAGGATGGACAATACGTTTAATTTTTAATTATGCAAGCACTTTGTGAAATTTATGTGTATTGTATATTTTTACAATTGATTTGAATTGAGTAGTGACTCTATATCGTGATTATCGTATCCTTATGTATTCCATTTTATTCGATTTAATTTCCGACCCCATGTTTCGTAATACTTCACACTATATGGTCATTGCAACAAAATAGGATTGGACGGTGGCTATGATTATCACAGTAACAGTATTTTAGAGAGCTTTACAACATTATTGATTATTATTACGCATACCTTCATACTTAGCTTTAGATAGATAAATAGAAATTCTTTATTTCACACAAAAAGAACAGGAAATACAGAATTAAAAATGTTTATACTATGGTATACTGGTATACATTGGGCGATCTTATCGCTGGTTTTTTAAATACTTCGCTTTCTTAAATACAAATCTGAGATATAGGTGCATACATAGTAAATCCGATTTTTTTTACTTTTTAATTAAATTTAATGATCTTATTCATCGTTTATATAAATAAAGATCAGTTGTTTCAAGCAAATAAAATTCTATTCTAACCCAAAAATAAAATAAAAATATTTATAAAATAAAATTATAAAATAAAAATACATCGACGGACGTGGTATTCCATTCCAACCCTGTATGCAGAATCACACAGTCTATCTGCTAGCCTTACGTCGGATTTATTACTCGTAGTTAAAAGTAGTTCGTAAGGCCAACAGTAGTTCCAAACAGCGATTTCCAATAGATAAAGCTTCAAGACAGATTCCAAATACATTAGGCGGTGACGCCTTCTATAACCGTTAAAGGGGTGGGTGGCGAAACTATTAAAAATTCCGCAGAAGCGACGAATTGTAGTGTATTTTTGGTATATCGTGATTCGAGTGCATGACACATTTATTGGCAAATTTTCGACGCTACTGTCGATGCCACCGAGGTTTTATGTCGAGACGTCAGCGTAAAAGCTAAGTAATACGAAAGTGTTTTGAATGATATGCTTGAGTGTATTAAATTAAGTAAACATAATTTTATAGATACAAAGAGTAAGAGCAAAGAGCAGGTAGCGAGAATAAAAGAGGTAAAAATTAGAGAAGAAGTAAGTACACATGTACTTTCACTCTAAGAAGAAATATACTTACTTCATCTCTAAGGGCTTTAGCGTAAATAGTGTAGAAGAAATTCGTTAGTTGTATTGTGTTCCTGTAAAAAATAACAGTGATCTAAAAGGAGTTGTTGTTGTCTTAATGGCTGAGGGACGATAGTTCCTCCCTAATGCTGCTAGTGATAACTGGATACATGGTGTGTCATGTGGTACAATAAGCTGTGTTAAGCTGTAATAAGCTAGTGCATTTATATAGTAACAGGGGTTATTTTGGACACATGTTCCTTTTCCTTGTGCTTTTTAATAATCTTCTTCTTCTTAAAGTGCCATCTTCGTTACCGAAAGTTGGCAATTTGAACACTTGACACAGCAGCTCTAAAAGTGTATATTACGTGCTCTTGCCAAACGATTGTCGAAGATTTTTCAACTAAGATGATTTCCGCCTACCCGGCGAGAGCTCCCTGAATTTTTCCTTTACTTTTTAATAATTGTCGGCTTCATCTACGGCTACATTTGTTATCCGGTAGGATCCTTAATGACGAGACAGGCAAAAGGTTTGCTTGCTAGTAAGTGACACGTCTGTTTATAGATACACTGTCGCATGTTGCTCGATACATTATTTATTTAGTCTCTTGAGCCCAGTAATGACACCAGCTACAGTGCCTTTCACACCAAACCATAACAGTGTTAAACTAGGGTCGCTGGACGTTCGGGGTATGGGCCCTAGGATGTCCATTGAGTACGGCGGCGACTCCGAGGAGGACGACGGCAGGGTTGCGACCCCCGTCCCCGTGAGCACCGTGACTGGTTCCCGGGGGCCTACAATGCGGCCCCCGGCGTCGGTCTCAAAGGCAAGGCACTGAGGGGCCCTGGTGCAGATCCCATTGGAGAGACCTGGGTCTCATATGCTGATGCGACAGCCGCGGGGGTTTTAAGAATCCCACATACCCCAGTCGAGCCCCACAGCTCCCGAGGACCTTTGGAAGGGTTCCCCCGCGTCAAAAAAAAGGATATATTAAGTAAAAAAACATCCATAGTGCGTTACAGTCGAACTTACTATCTTTGTAAAGAAGGCAAATGTATGTCACTTTTCTAATCTTCTTGCTTACTTTTCTTATTTAATTTTATGCGGAGGAGCTTAAGAAAATTTATGACTTAATCAAGAACCGCAAAGATTCAAACCTCAGTCAGTCTGGTGACCAATGTAGATTCCGGCATAAAGGAGTTAGAGTGGCGGGATTAGTCCTATTTAATACAAGTAACAACAGATTCTAGTACTCTTTGGGTACATTGACTCCACACAACAAGAACGAAATCAAAGGAGGTACTTACTACGTAACTCTATTTATTGAAATATATTAATATGTATACATGGCTGAGTTATATTAATGCAGATAAACAATAGTTTATTAATGATATACTTGCACTTTAATCAGCTGTATCCAATATACGTATGTATACTTACTGAAGTACTTATCTTCCCGAGAGGAGGATGGGGTGACAATGGCCCGGATGGCGAATCGTAATTCCTATTTTACAAATGGTCCAGGATTTATACGACACCGTCGTGATTATTCGCAGTGCCGTCGTAAATTACCTGAGTCTACCCTAAGAGGATTTTATTTTTGGATTTATAACACCGGTTTTGTAATTCACTGATTATTTGATGGGAGTTGACTGCGGATGACAAATTGTGATTCAAATAAAAAAGATTGTGAAATTTCGAACAGAAAATTGTTATTTGTTCTTAGTATTTAAGTTTCAATAAATATGTCGAACAATAAAGTAGGTTTTATCGATATTTTACTGAGATTGTACAAACAGATTCACATGCCAGATTTTCAAAACAAAATACTGTCTCTATTGTGCGCGTCGCAGGTATGCATGGTACCGCTGGATGCAAATTGCCAGTTGTCGTTCATTGTGATGTTCCAAGGGGGAGGCCTATGTTTAGCAGTGGACGTCTTCCGGCTGACTGTCTGTATACTATACACATCTAAACAGGGTATACCCTATTTTCTTTACGAGAATGTATGAACGCAGTCGTGATAGCTAACCGATGGCCTGCTAAATAGGGCCATTAAGATCAAATATGACACATTCAACCCTATCAATCGTCATTGGCTGGCCACCGGCATACATGTATCGTTCAATTTTTGATCTTGTAAAAAAATCAGGGTATATGTAAAACCACTTATCGAAAGCACTAAAGACAGTTTGACAAACTAAAGACTCTCTTACTAATACTATAATGAGTAAAAGTAAAATACGAGTAGGTATGCGCCAAAACAATATTATAATTATGTCTTCGACTCGCACGAAGAGGGTTGATGGACGAATCAACTGATGTAATTCCTACGCACACTCTTCATAGTGTATCCTGTAAAATACCGAGAGGCTGTCCACTTTGCGTCTGTGCTCTAGGCTTTGTAAATTGGCCTCCGCTAATCCCGGGCCACCAATTAGCCTCATGGTACGCCTCACCAACGAATCTAAAGCTGCTAGAGGGCTTTATGCAGAACCGGCCCATATATGACTATAGCACTCTACAGACGATCGGACTTGCTTTATACTCCTTAAAAAGCTCCAGGTGTGAAGTACCGCCGGAGTAAATACACACATCAAAAGTGTCTAGGGATCAACATATATTTTTGCAATAACTTTTCTCCTGATTGATATTAATTAAAATTTTCTTTAAGGATTCATCAAATAAAGTGTTTTCGTTTGTCACAGTAACGATAAACCAAGTCACCTTTGCATTAATAAAGAAATTTGCCATTTTCCTAATAAAGGGATTTTTGACATTTGAACCACTAACACAAAAGTTCGAAAAAAAGACTGAAATAACAGTTTTCTTTAAAATTTTATTGGGTAACTTAAACAATTAATAATCCGTGTTTCTACCGCGAACACTAACAACACAAGAACATCGGTTTGGCATACTCAAAATGAGTTCATCCAAATCACGCTGTGGAATGGCCGCCCATGTTCGTTGCAACAACAAAAAAAGGTCTTCTTGCGACTGGATACCCTCCATATTCGGCAGAGCTCTTCTCTGTAGCATATCCCATGCATGCTCAATCGGGTTCAAGTCTGGCGACTGAGCAGGCCAGGGCAGGACATTGATGTTAGCTGCGGCGAGAGTCTGTCTTACAACTCTTGCGGTGTGCGGTCGTGCATTATCATGCATTTACTGAAATAAGGGACCGATTTGCACTTGTAGAGGAACGATGACGTCTGATACAATCGTCTCAGCATAAATTTGAGCGTTGAGGTTGCCTCTGATCCAAATCAACTCAGTTCTTCCGCCGATCCAAATACCCGCCCATACCATGATGGTTCCACCACTATAAGGATGGACTTCCTGGCAGGATTTTAATCGCTGTTGGCGTCCAGGGGTTCTCCAGTGTCGTATACGTCTTGTATCCGGTCTCATACCAAAACGAGACTCATCAGAAAAGCACACGAAACGCCATTGTTCTTCTGCCCAATTTCTGTGTTCAAGAGCCCATTGATATCGAATCCTACGATTGTGCATTGCTATAGGTGGTACCCGTAGCGGTCTTCGGGAATGAAGGTTCACTTCATGCAAGCGGTTTCTGACTGTTTGGTCGCTAATTAAGTTCCCTGAAGAGTGATGAAGCCGCACGGCTAACATCATGGCAGTTATTGTTGGAGCTCTTCGAGTTAAGATTTGAATATATCGGTCTTGTCTCCGTGTGGTGCAGCGATACCGTCCTCCATGGCGCTCAGCCACGGTACCAGTGCTTCGGTAACGTGTCCAAAGTCGACTGATAACACTCTGACTTGTATTCAGAGCTAAAGCCACAGTACGTTGCCGGGAACCAGCTTCTATCATTCCCACGGCTCTGAGCATTTCTTCCCTGCTTAAATGACGTCGCCGCTCCATAATAACGTTGGTTTTAATCAGTAGTAGGGAAACAGTAGCACTAATAATGTCTTCAATGCGTTGTATGTTTTTATAGGGAAAATATTGACAGCTGATTTTCATCTTTTACTCGAATTTGATTCACAGTTCCTGATTCAAATTATGAAATGCACCAAAAAGGATCCATATAAATTTATAAAATCATAAATTTATTACAAAGCCACATCTCAATCTCAAGAAATCCGCTTAAAAATGCTTGATCCCTAGACACTTTTGATGTGTGTATATAAGTACTTTTTACTCGTGTGGGAATCAGAGTTGTTCCGGCTTTCTCTACGCCTCTGACATAGCTTAACGATGACGATGCTGGCTAGATGACAACATCCAGAACCAATGATTCTTACGTCCGGTTTAAAGCCCCACTCGGTATCCCTATTTAAATAAATTCTAATTCCGAATGCCGATGCTGATTGCGGTATTTGAAATATTTATATAACTAATTAATTGAACAGCACGTGTGACAACCGGTGGGCAACGACGCTTGCCGTTAACCGTGGCATGTGGCGATGTTATTTTATTGCTTCCCGTCAACACCGCATTACTTTCATTTTTTATTAATGTTCTTTTTAATACTAACAAATTTCTGGACGGTAGCTTTAGATGCTATCTGTGAAAATTACCGTGAGAATGTCATCGTAAATATATATTTTGAGGAGAATGCAGCATGTCGATTGAAATTATATTTAATGAATTAAATGTTGATAATTATTGACTTAACGATGAAAATGGTACGATTGTTAAAATGCGATACTAGATTGATTACCTACACCTAAAATGTATTCATTACATAATTATTTATTACAAAATAAATAACTACATTTCCGGATTCAGGTTCTTGAGAATGAGCAACGAAATTTTGTTGAAGTTATTAATAGGTATATTGATTTTATTTTAAAATCAAAAGCTCTGTTATAAATCAATACATGTGTATTCTTTATTAAGTTTTTTTTAATTACTCTATGTTATCATTAAGTTAATATTTTTGAGTTAAGTGATGGTTCATCCACTTTTAAGCTTAGGTTCTAGGTCTTAGATTACTAAATCATATATATCTTAATAGGTACATATTATAATGGTTAATACATGAAAAATTAAACTAACTCTACCTAGAAAGATTGTCACAAAAAAATGTTGTGATACATTGCACGCCCGTCATGCTCCACTGCAATCTTAATTTATAGCTGCAAGTGTTAATTGCAGTAATGAATAGCTAACATTACGTGACTATCGCCCTTATCGCCGCATCGATTTGTATATGGTAAACGGCCCTTATGCAAATGCGAGGAACTTTGGTCCAATGGGTACAGTGCGTCGATGCCTCTGATCGTCCAACTATTTATAGATTATGTAGATTTCGTGTAAATATTTATATTAATGTGGAATTAAAATTGTGTTTAATGTTCAAGAATGTACAGCTAATGCTTATTTTATTATGGCTTTTATTTTAATGAGCTTAAGTTCTGAAGACTTCAAGCTTTATGGTATAATAACGCAATTTAAATATGTTGATTCTAATTCTTTATGTAAATGTGAAGTGAAATTGTCTACTGATTTTAACCGATTATAATTACAGCACCGTTCAGTTGAGTTATTACATAAATCTGATTCGAATGCAAGAGTTTATATTACTTATCTATTTTCTTTTCCAATTCTATTGTAAATTAAACAATTATAACGCGCAGTACCGGCCCTCGAGCGGGTGATATTATTTCGAATTCCCCGCCGCGGTCTCGGTGCAGAAGCGACGCGCTCGTTCAGCGTCGCGCATGCGCAGAACGGCTCGCGGGCGACGCGGCAAGCGACGCGCGCGCCGCGCGGGGACGCCGCGGCCGTTCAGTGAGAATTCCAGCTCGGTACCGCTAAGTACCTACCGCGCTCGGGTCATATATTCTCATTCCTGTTGTTTTATATTTATGTTTTGTGTCGTTTATTGTTTATATTCTTTATTAATATTGTGTGTGCGTGTGTAAATCTTTTTATATTATATTAATTATTTTCTCCAAGCCCAAATTTAATTTCATATCCACTACCAGCAACCGTTAAACTGGACGCCCAACTCGGGGGCCTGAGAAGTAATTCTGAAGATGACGCGCACACGCCGACAATCTAGACGACAATCGGATTTCGCCGATGCCGAGGGACACAACACTTCGCCGCCTCCAGAGGCCGAAGCGTCGACGAGTTTTACCGCCAACGACGTGGCGGCCATGATGGCGTCGCTACAACGCTCACAAGCGGAGTCATTCGAGCGCCTCCTGACGCGAGTGCTCGACAGCCGCCCATCAACCTCGCCGACTCCGTGTTCACCTCCAGCATCAACGCCCGCTCAAACCGGCAACTTTGCGTCATGCACGGCTCGATACAGCGGCGCGTCAGGCAAATCCCTCGACGCTTTCCTCGACGCCGTCGAAGCATATAAGGAATGCGTCGGGATCACAGAAGTGAATGCGGTACGTGGCATGTCCATATTATTGACGGGCGACGCCGCTGTCTGGTGGCAAGGCGTCAAGTCCTCAATCAGCACATGGGGTGAGTCTATTAGCGGCTTACAAAGCGCCTTTGGCGACCGCCGTCCCCCATACCGCATTTATCAAGACCTATTCAATAATCCGCAAGGTCAAGAAAAGACGGAGATATTCGTGGCCAAGGCCAGAGCCTTATTGGCACGCCTCCCTCCAGAAGACATATCAGAGAAAGTCAAAATAGATATGGTATACGGATTATTACATTTAAGGATAAGAGAACGTTTACGATGTGATGAGGTGGACTCCTTCGCTACTTTATTATTAAAAGTAAGAGAAATAGAAGAGGCGAGTGATGAGAAATACAGTTACAGCCGCGCGAGAACGCGAGCGCCGCCGCCGCCGTCACCGGAGGGCCCCGCGCCCGCCTCGCTGCCGCTAGTCAAGGACGCGCATGTACCTACGCCGCAGCCGCCGCCCGCTGGAACCGAGCGCCGCGGGACGCCTACGACGTTTGTACCTACGACTCAGCGACCCAGCACCGCGGTTACCTCGTCTGTATCTACTCCGAAGAATAGATTCTGTGCTTACTGTAAACATTACGGCCATACACGCGATGACTGTCGTAAATTAAGTGCAAAAATCATAAGTGATAACAGTGATAACGCGAGTACAATAGTAACGTGTTACGGTTGCGGAGATAAAGGTGTAACGCGATCGCAATGTACAAAATGTAACGCCGCGTTCTCTACCGTTTCGTGCGCCGACTCTGCACCGAGTGATAACGGGAGTGATAAGACGCAGTCGCCCGCTCGCGGCATGCCGCCTGCCGCCGATGCTGGTAAGGTGAATCCTCAGGTGAGTTCCGAAATTTTATCATCTGTTCCGCGGGCCGGTACTGACTCTAATTTACGTTTATCACCTGTTCAACCGTTATCATTTTCTTATATTGATAAAAACGTAAACAACGTTAGACCTATTTTACGGGTTGAAATTTTGGGTGTTCTCGGGACACCTTTAATAGATACAGGGGCTAAATGTAGTGTTGCTGGTGCTTCACTCTATAATTTGTTATTAAAGCGCAATCACCCTTGTATGCAAACCACAAAACACATACGATTAGCGGATGGAAGCGCCGCGACGCGCCAAGTATTAACGACGCGCTTACAAGTGTCTATCAAGGGGCGAAAGACAGTGTCCCTAGAATTTATGATTTTTCCGGATGCTTATTTTAATGAAACATTATTAGGGATGGATTTTTTGACTGCTGCGGGTATAGTTCTCGACTTCGCTACTTCTTCGTGGTACTTATCTGGTGAGGATCAGATTTATCCACTGGAGTTCGAGAGTTCCCAGCCATCCATACCTATCTTCACGGCAGATTTTATACGTGAAGACAAAGACGACGGGCGTATGTTGGGAAACAGCGAAAAGCAACAGCTGTCGGCCCTCTTGCAACGGAATGAAGATATCTTCCAAGTAGGGGGAGCCCCCACGCCTTGTACAGAACGTAAGAGTTTTGCGGATGCGGTTCGTCGGCCTTCTCCGAAGTTTAATGTAGGTGATTTAGCTGTAGTAAACACCCACCACTTAAGCTATGCCCAAAAAGGTGTCACGAGAACGTTTATGCCCAGACGAGATAGACCGTACCGGATAGATAAAATTGTTAGTCCCACTACTTACGTTTTAGTTGATTCTGATCATAACTTCTTTGGAAAGTATCATAGTTCTGACTTAACAGAATTGACGCCGGACATTAGTAACAGCCGGGTCAAACCAGTTATACCTCGCGGTCGTCGAGGTCGTCCGCCGCGTCTTAGTCCAAACTATGATCCCAAGGTGGACCCGGGACGTGTAACCACCTTGGAGGGGGAGAGTATAACGCGCAGTACCGGCCCTCGAGCGGGTGATATTATTTCGAATTCCCCGCCGCGGTCTCGGTGCAGAAGCGACGCGCTCGTTCAGCGTCGCGCATGCGCAGAACGGCTCGCGGGCGACGCGGCAAGCGACGCGCGCGCCGCGCGGGGACGCCGCGGCCGTTCAGTGAGAATTCCAGCTCGGTACCGCTAAGTACCTACCGCGCTCGGGTCATATATTCTCATTCCTGTTGTTTTATATTTATGTTTTGTGTCGTTTATTGTTTATATTCTTTATTAATATTGTGTGTGCGTGTGTAAATCTTTTTATATTATATTAATTATTTTCTCCAAGCCCAAATTTAGTCTCATTTCAAACTATCAACCGTTAAACAATATTATTTAAGTAATTCCTCTTCATCACCTTCATCATTATTACGTCAATCCGCGTCACTAATTATTGAATCAAAAGTCCAAATCAATTCCTTTTGTTATGTAACAAACAAAAGGAATTGATTTGGACTTTTGATGAGCTTCCACACATATAATAATAAATAAAATAAATAAAAATAAAATAAAAAGCCTTTTATTTCTTGCAATAAATTACAAAAGTGTGTTTACAAAAAGTGACTAATTGATGGTTTACATCAAGTTGCAAGAACCCCGTCTTCACAGGTGAAGGCCTCCTCCAAAGACACCCATTTATCGCGATCCTGAGCGACATGCAGCCAATTTGGGCCAACAATATTTTTAATGTCGTCGTCCCATCTTGTCACGGGTCGTCCTTTTCTTCTTTTCCCTAATGGGCCATTCCATGATGTTACGCTTTTAGTCCATCTCTGGTCCCTTAGTCGTGCCACATGTCCTGCCCATCCCCATTTTAACACATAATAAATAATAATAATGAGGTAGGGTGTCCGGGTAAGAACAGCACCCACCCATCTCGTCCCGTTGGGTGTCCGTAAAAGGCGACTAACGGAAAACAAGAAGACGCGCAGCAGCGTCTTTCTATTGGATTACCTACCACGTATACTGCGATCCACAAGATGCGAGCTAAGCTTGGGGATTATGGCAACCCTTCCCTTCTAAGGGAGAGGCCTTGGTTCAGCAGTAGACGTAGTTCAGATGCAGCTGCTACTGCATAACCAGTTGCAATCGCTGTACGGTAAACGATTAGTTGGTTAAACATCGGCAGTCCAGTTAGTTGTATTAGGACTAAGCAGCTCCCCCCTTCGTAGTCGCTAGACGTTCGGGGTGTGGGCCCCAGGACGTCCATTGAGTACGGCGGCGACCCCCGTCCCCGTGAGCACCGTGTCAGGTTCCCGGGGGGGCTATAATACGCCCCCCGGCGGCGGGCTCACAGGCAAGGCACTGAGGGTCCCCTGGTGCAGATCCCACCGGAGAGCCCTGGGGTCTCCCCTCTCATGTGCCGATGCGACAGCCGCGGGGGTTTTAGTGGGTAAGAATCCCACATACCCCGGTCGAGCCCCACAGCTCCCGGGGATCTTTCGAAGATTTCCCCCGCGTCAAAAAAAAAAAAAAAAAGTTCCGAGGCCCTTGTTTAGCTGCCGGGAAGGAAACCTTCAAAATGTACCGGAGGAAGCCGGATATGTGGGTTTTTTACCTAATAAAACTTCCCCGGTGGCCTCCATCGGCACTTTGGAAAGACCCAGGGCACTTCGTTCGCCAGAGTCAGACCAGCGTTAGGCGCTCGCTAGAGCACGGTCCTGGGAAGAACAGAATACCCGGACCGGGCATCCAAGGGCAATAACTGACATTAGGATGGTCACATACTGAACGACAAATAAACAAACAAACATAACAAATAATACTTAATTAAAACTCTGTCGACAGGCAAATCAACATAAATGTATCATAATTACAACTACTTGAAAGTTATCTATCCCGATGTCTATCTTACTGAGTTATGGTCACTAAAAGCAATTACACGGCAATTAAACGTTAATAAGATGCACCCTTATGTTAACTAACAGTGTAATGCTCATTTGTCTATTAGTAGCGTTTAAATTAATGAATAATTAGCATAATGTAGAGTTTAAAATAATGTTGTGTTGAAACATTTTAATTTTTGTTATATTGGTTTAAATTGTGTTATTATAATTATCTTTGTGTTATTAGTTATGTTAATTTTGTTGTTCTGCAGGTCTATGGTTATTTTGAAACTTAATTATGATAAATATATTATGTATATTATTGTAAAGATTGATACCTATAGGTAGTAAATACTGAATGAATCAAATTATTTCTGTTTCCTTGTCCGACTGATCCAGAAAGAGGGCTATGTTTTTAGATACGTAACAGTAGGTAGGTTCTTCTATATAATGTAGAAGCGAGCCGAGATTTAAAAAAAAGTTAAAAAAATATGTTAGTAACCCAGAGCGGCAGCATTGTCAGTTTATTCTGCTACCAACCCCAGCAACCAGTCCATCTTATTTCTCATATCATATTTATTTTATTTTATAGGAAAACAAACAGTGATTTAAGTACCTAACTACTGGTATAAACTAAGCACTACTTAAATGTTTTCACAAAAGTTATAACTTCATAGCTCATTTGTTATTGAATCATGATTCACTCATGTTAGCTAAGTCGTTAGATGATAAATACAAATAATACAAAATTATGCCAAACTTAGATACTACACAGCGTGAGAATCGAACCAAGATTTAGTCTATATATATATATATATATATGCCGGCACATCTTTATTACGAGATGTCAACTGTCATGTTTGACGTGACGCCATGACATTAGTTCGGGTGATTGGTTGACAATGACATAACAAGTGTGATGGTTGGAAAAGTAGTATGGTTATGTTTGATGATGATCGTAAATTATGATGGAGAGTCTATCGTGATATTTCCTAGTGAATCAGTGAGGTGTAGCATTGAGTCCAGCGTGAGGATCCGGACGAGAGTCCACGTTCAGTTATTCGGGAAACGATCAGTGGATATTGAGAGCTAAGTACTTTGTAGAATGAACACAGTATAGTCTACAGAGTAGTTCGTGCTGTGAGTCGTATATAGCTTGGGGTCTCGTGAGAGTCAGCGTGGTGATGAATATGAATATGAATATGATCTCGTAGAGAGTAGTTTGTATTGCGAGTAGTCTAGTTTGTGATCATGCGACAGTCAGAGTGATGATCCCGTAGAGAGTATTGCGAGTAGTAGTTTGGGATCTTGAGATAGTTGGTGCGGTGATCTCAAAGGGAGTGATTTGTGCTGAGTAATCTAGTTTGGGATGGCGTGGCGTGGTCGGTGGTCTAGTACATGGTCGCTTGTATTGTATGAGGTCGAACATCACTGTGTGTGTGAAGGGTCATGTCATCATACGAGATGATGACATGTTAAGGTGCCAGGTTGTCCAGTCCACGCTGTCATATGAGATGACAATTACTCGAAGGGACGTCTTAGCCAGTGATGGTTTGCATGAGGTCGAACATCACTGTGTGTGCGGAGGGTGAAGTCATCATACGAGATGATGACATGATGAGGTGCCAGGTTGTCCGGTCCACGCTGTCATATGAGATGACAAACAGCTGGTCGAAGGGACGCTTTAGCCAGTGGTGGTTTGCATGAGGTCGAACATCACTGTGTGTGTGTGGAGGGTTATGTCATCATACGAGATGATGATATAGCAAGATGTCAGGTTATCAAGTCCACGCTGTCATATGAGATGATCAAAGGGAAGCCTTAGTTGGTGTGGGATTATTTGTTAAGTGTGTGTGTGTGTGTGTTATGGTCCTTATGTGAGGTCTAGGTAGGTAGGTAGGGCTTCAGTGTACGCACTGAAGCCCTACCTACCTACCTAGATACCGGCATAAGGTCTCGAATACGTTCGAGACCTTATGCCGGTAGTTTCCTCGTGTGTTATTCTAGTATGCATGAGTGAGATTGTGTTTCTGTGTTCAAGTGATCATGTAAAGTTTAAAAAAAAAAGGATGTTAAACGTGTTTCCGACATCAGAAGTGGGATTGGCTCATGGCCTATCCGCTTTTGCCATCTGGCGTTTTGCTTCGAGACTGTGAGACGTTAATCTGAATGAACGTGTGACTGATGAAACATTATGTAGTGCTGAATTCAATACCAAAGGTTTGTTTAGTGATGTAGCAGTTGGAGTGACATAGATTCCATAGGTGTGGTACGGTACGATAGACCTTTGTAGCGGTATGGAACATCCGTTGTGTGTGTTGTTATAGTCTGGAAAGTTAATTTAGTGATCATGCCACTGCAGCAACAGCAATTTTGAGGTTGCATTTGACTTTATGGGGTGATATCTGAGAGCCGGATACCTACTGCGAGAGCACTCAAGGCCTATTCACTTTTACATCCGACATGTTTTGATTTCCATTGGTAGTGTACATTGGACGGATAGTGTTTCCTGGGCCAGACTCATTGTGAGTTACTCAAAAGATGCACTGGTATATTGCAAAAGAGGAAAAGTTGGATGAAGGGACCGTCTAGAATTGTAGAATTGCTCGATGGTAACCATTGCCTGTTAAAGTCTTTTGACTGGTAATAGGAACCTTTTGTCTTTGAATTGTCAAGATGATTTAGAATTTTGATTCTTTTTGGTTTTCTACGATCTTGAAATCTTTGAAATGGGCCAGGATAGCCGAGCGGGATACTACTTTCGTAGACTGTCCCTACCTTTTGGTGTTGCACCTCACGAGGACGTGAGGAAGTCAGGAAGGCCGTGCCGGCACATCTTTATTACGAGATGTCAACTGTCATGTTTGACGTGACGCCATGACATTAGTTCGGGTGATTGGTTGACAATGACATAACAAGTGTGATGGTTGGAAAAGTAGTATGGTTATGTTTGATGATGATCGTAAATTATGATGGAGAGTCTATCGTGATATTTCCTAGTGAATCAGTGAGGTGTAGCATTGAGTCCAGCGTGAGGATCCGGACGAGAGTCCATGTTCAGTTATTCGGGAAACGATCAGTGGATATTGAGAGCTAAGTACTTTGTAGAATGAACACAGTATAGTCTACAGAGTAGTTCGTGCTGTGAGTCGTATATAGCTTGGGGTCTCGTGAGAGTCAGCGTGGTGATGAATATGAATATGAATATGATCTCGTAGAGAGTAGTTTGTATTGCGAGTAGTCTAGTTTGTGATCATGCGACAGTCAGAGTGATGATCCCGTAGAGAGTATTGCGAGTAGTAGTTTGGGATCTTGAGATAGTTGGTGCGGTGATCTCAAAGGGAGTGATTTGTGCTGAGTAATCTAGTTTGGGATGGCGTGGCGTGGTCGGTGGTCTAGTACATGGTCGCTTGTATTGTATGAGGTCGAACATCACTGTGTGTGTGAAGGGTCATGTCATCATACGAGATGATGACATGTTAAGGTGCCAGGTTGTCCAGTCCACGCTGTCATATGAGATGACAATTACTCGAAGGGACGTCTTAGCCAGTGATGGTTTGCATGAGGTCGAACATCACTGTGTGTGCGGAGGGTGAAGTCATCATACGAGATGATGACATGATGAGGTGCCAGGTTGTCCGGTCCACGCTGTCATATGAGATGACAAACAGCTGGTCGAAGGGACGCCTTAGCCAGTGGTGGTTTGCATGAGGTCGAACATCACTGTGTGTGTGTGGAGGGTTATGTCATCATACGAGATGATGATATAGCAAGATGTCAGGTTATCAAGTCCACGCTGTCATATGAGATGATCAAAGGGAAGCCTTAGTTGGTGTGGGATTATTTGTTAAGTGTGTGTGTGTGTGTGTTATGGTCCTTATGTGAGGTTCGCTGGGCAAGACTGTTACAGTAGCCTCCTTGAGGGACCAGCTGGGCAAGATTGTTACACCAGTGTGTGTCTGTGTGTGTTAATGTGTGTTGTGGTCCATATGCGAGGTTCGCTGGGTAAGACAGTTACAGTGGCCTCCTTGAGGGACCAGCTGAACAAGATTGTCACAGTAGTGTGTATCTCTGTATGTGAATGTGTGTTGTGGTCCATATGTGAGGTTCGCTGGGCAAGACGGTTACAGTGGCCTCCTAGAGGGACCAGCTGGGCAAGATTGTTACAGTAGTGTGTGTCTATGTGTGTATGTGTTAGTGTGTGTTGTGGTCTTTATGTGAGGTTCGTTGGGTAAGACGGTTACAGTGATTGTTACAGTTGACAGATATGAAAACAGGGATCGGTAAGACAGAAGAGAGTCTACAGTGAAGGTCGGTGTTGGTGAGCTAACATACTGCAGCTGTTGGTTTAGATTGTGATAGTTTCTTGTGAGATTTCATATTGAGTAGTTGTGCGATGAGTTGTCCTCGCTGGCTCGTGTAGTCTACTTATCTAGAGGTTGCAATCTACATTCCGGTGGGTTTGGTTACTAGGTTGATAGAAGGTCGAGATAGGAAGCGGTCGGTCAGGGGTGGCTGTAAGGGGCAGGTGGAGGCCACTCTAGGTAGGTAGGTAGGGCTTCAGTGCGTATTCGAGACCTTATGCCGGTAGTTTCCTCGTGTGTTATTCTAGTATGCATGAGTGAGATTGTGTTTCTGTGTTCAAGTGATCATGTAAAGTTTAAAAAAAAAAGGATGTTAAACGTGTTTCCGACATATATATATATATATATATATATATATATATATATATATATATATATATATATATATATATATATATATATAATATTTTTTTACACCTACAGTTAGGATTGCAGTCAAACAAGTCAAGTTAAGGAAGGACAGATTATTTATTTCATTAGCTGATCTAATGAAGAATGAATTTTGTCTGTAGTTTGTAGAGCTCGGAGGTATGTAGGGTGTCTCACAGTTCTGTTAGGGACTTTGAGTTGGATTTTAGACAGTAGTGATGGCGAATCTACAACGTTCTGCGCTATTTTAGCCAGAGAAACGATATTGGCAATTTTTCTCCTTTCAAAGGCAGGATATGATGCCTAAGACATATATATATACTTACCTATGTAATGTCACTGTTTTATTTCAAAGTAGTTTCCAAACATTATAATATAATTGATCCCTTATGATTATCACCTGAAGGAACTGAAAACGTGTACCTAACTAAACACCATTGAACTATATTACTAGCCTACCTTACTACTTACTTAGGTAAGTAAGTAGTAAGGTTGTATTAATATATTGTAGCCTCCGTGGCGCAGTGGGAAACCGCTTGCTTTGTAAACCGGAGGTCGTGGGTTCGAATCCTGCGGGAGGCAACGACTTTGTGTAGTTGTTCCTTACTGGCTAGGACAATGCAGGCCTATCACCTGATTGTCTGTAAAGTAAGATGATCCATGCGTCGGATGGGCATGTAAAAAGACGGCCCTGTGCCTAACCTCTCCCCGGTCGTGTCAGTCTCCCGTCCCACCGGATTATGAGAGGTATAAAGGAAGAGAGAGTGCACTTGTGTCTACGCAAGCGCTTGTGCACTATAATATCTCCTGCGAACATGGTTGATCTTGTGATAGATTGGCTGCTGTGGTCGTATCGGCCAGGAGGACATTATTATTATATTACTAGCGTATACGTAGTACCTCAGTGCTAAACACTGAGATAAAGGACAACAATGAATCGAATTATTATTTTTAGTAAAGAAGCGACTCTTCCGGATTCACTGCCTTAGTATTTCAAAAGTTCGTGAAATAATACGCGGACGCATTATTAAAAATGTCGATATTGATGAAACTGCACAGTTTTTATTACAACCGAACGATTAATAGTCGACAGGAAGAGTTTCGTTCGCATAAATATCTCATTAGCCGAAAGATTTATTACTTAAACAGTCACGAAATTGTAAAAAAAAGTTTCAAAGAACGGCTTTGATAATTACTTGTCAACATGCGATTGTCTATTCGGGCTCCAAGCCGGTTAATTTGGCTTCTTTTATTTGCTGTAATATATCATTTTGTTAATGACACCTAAATGAAGAGCGATCACGAACGCAATCCACAAATTTTACTAACAAACTTGCCGTAATAAATCCGTAAATTAAGGCTCTTTTTGTAAAAAGAGCCTTAATTTACGGATTTATTAAGCTGTAGCTTAAAGGCGAACGGTTCGGTTTATGGGGTAATCGGGTTCTAAAGCATTGAACATTGGTACAGTAAAGATTGTAATATGGCACTATCTTTGCAAATATAGTACAAATAATACTAGAAACGTAGCTAGCTTCAAGTAATAACATTTAAAACTATTAGAAGTAAGGTTTAAATCAAAACTATAACCATAGATAATACACTATCTACAACGCTGCTATCTACGGAAGATACTGCTTCGATTTTCAAATTTAAAACAACAGCCAGAAGAACTTAACCTTAAAACAATAACCTGCATGTTTTGATAGTTCTTATATTTCGGCAGTCTTCTTTCGGCTTTCGGCAGTAAAAATATTGAAATTAGTTTTTATTAAAATCGCTACACGGCACTACTATGCTACGTTTTTTCTAAAACGTCTCTGAATGTTTAAAAAAACTAAGTAAATATAATTCTATTCTTGGTAGTTTTTTTTGGCATATAAGCTTGGCCATACAAAGAGGTAACGCCGCCAGTCTTTTAGAAACTCATCCCTCCCAGTGCGGACTTAAAGGAAGTTCTTTACTTAGTCTAAGTAACTAACTTGCAGGGCGGCTGGAGGGGCTGTGGCGACCGCTAGTGATGCAAAGCGATGCAAGTATGCAGCTCTAGGTTCGAGCTATATATTTGCGCCTTTTGCGGTGGAGACCATGCGGCCTTGGTCTCATGAGACGCACGGTTTGGTGAAAGAAATTTCATCCAAACTTATCGAAGTCTCAGGAGACCTTCGGGCTGCTTTTTCTGCCAACGTATAAGCTTGGCTATTCAAAGGGGTAATGCCGCCAGTCTTTTAGGTACCCTTCCCTCCCAGTGCGGCGACAACTTGGAGGAAGTTTTTTACCTACTTTAAGTATACATATCTATACTTATAATAAAACTGTAACAGGTCCAATTCTGTACATTGAAGATGTTTTGAAAATTATATTTGGAGGGCATTCTATAACCGATACTGAGGCCGAAAATGTAATTTTTTTTTAATTTTTGACTGTCTGTCTGTCTGTCTGTATCACGGCTGCGCATCACGCCGAAACTACTGAATGGATTCAAATGAAACTTGGCATGATTTGAGATCTTACTACGAGGTAGGACATAGGATACTTTTTATCCCGTAATCTAGGACGGTTCTTTTGGGAGAGGGGATTAAAGTCAAAATGGGTACTTGGTTATACGCTTGGTCCGATTTTATAAATTTTTCTTTATAATATAATAAATATTAATAAGGATACACTCATAGAGAGTTATCAAGGTTTTGTAATCGATTGGGTTAAGAAACGTTAGGTAAGGTCATTTAATAGATGGGTGACCGTTTAACGCCACTTGAACTAAACGGGTTTGTGCTTCGGAGAGCAAGTAAAAAGTGGGTCCCAGTTTTAACCGACTATAAAAAAGGAGGTTATGTATTCGATGCGAATGTCTGTTATTAAAAGTTTAGTTAACGTAAAAATAGCGCAGGCGGAGCTGCGTGGGTCAGCTAGTTTGTAAATAAACTGTAAATATTTTGTAATAAATGTATCTTTTGTCTAAGTATATTTGTAAATAAACTGTAAATACTTATTTATTGTGTAAATAAAGAACATTCCTTCATAAAATCTTTTAAATTATTCATCATAACACCAAACAACAACAAATAGAAATTAAGCAGCTGTTTCTTCAAGTGACGTGAAATAAAAAAGAACCATTAAAATTCGTTCCTCGATTGTCGCGATAAGCAAATACTGAGCGTAGGAAATGTGACATTCGGTTAGCATAAAACTCGAAAGGTATCGTTGAGCGCACCAATAATTTATCGATGGCTTGACCTCGCTTCATTTACATTAAACAAATTGTTAATTTTTTGATAGCCATCATCCGGAACAGATGGTCGAAACCAGGTAACGTGCCACCCAAACAATTTTGTACTATAAATTGTTATAAAATAAGGTTGAATTTTGAGTAGGCGCACTGAGAATTCCTTTAAATGTTTTTTTTTTTATGTTTGCGCAGTAATAATTGTGGAAGGCGAGCATGGCATGTGCCGTATTATGGGACAGGTTGACCGTATGTGGTGCAATCTGCTAAGTATTTTATCGTTCATTTTAGATTATAATTTGACGGGTATCGATTAAATGAAATGAAATTTGTTTTGTAATATTTGTTTTAAGTAAAATAAGCCTCAGAAACGACCCTAAAAGCCTCTGCACATTACACTGGCTAGACCACACCATGGCTATGAACTTATTAGGGATGGAAAGGAAATGACGGACACTACTATGGACTCAAAACGTATCATACTCGTATGCATGTCACAGACTGTCGACTGTACTTAAAACAGTATAAATATGAACAAACGGCTCTTATTACACACATGGACAGAATTATGTAGACATTAAGTATCAAAACGACAACACGCACAAGACCTTTCGTGAATTTTGACAGGCCCCGCCTTAGTACTGGTATGGCAGGGCTGGTTACGAAACTGCCTAGTTGCTTTAGATTAATTCATACAAAGAATATTTTTTTGCCTGATATGTTTATAACACGCCCATAGTATGACCCGGTCTACTGGGTAGACTCCTTTAATATTGAGGCATTCTGACTGGGCACCACATGAATAACAACTAGAACAAAAAAGGTTTCATAAAATGGCGCAGGATCAATGCATAAGTCCGGTAATTTCACCAGCTACAGTGCCCTTCATCGGCGGTCGAAACATGTCCACTGCTGAACAAACGACCTCCCCCTTAAAAGGGAGGGGTTGCCATAATCCCCACGCTTGGTAGGAGTCTTGGGGATCGCAGTATAGGTGGAAGGCTATAGAAAAACGCTGCTGCCCGTCTTCTTGTTTTCCCTTAGTCGCCTCTTACGGACACACAACGGGAAGAATTGGGAGGGTGCTGTTCTTACCCGGGCACCCCACGGGTTCCAGTGCCCTTTACACCGGAATGCTGCTTAGCGCTCCCTTTCACATAGGACCATACAGGTAGATACCGTTTTAGCACCTATCATCATGATAGAAACTCATCATCATCATCATCATCAGCCGGAAGACGTCCACTGCTGAACATAGGCCTCCCCCTTAGAACGCCACAATGAACGACAATTGGCTATTTGCATCCACCGGTTACCTGCGACGCGCACAATGTCGTCTGTCCACCTAGTGGGAGGCCTGCCAACGCTGCGTCTTCCGGTTCGTGGTCGCCACTCGAGAACCTTTCTTCCCCAACGGTTATCGGTTCTTCGAGCGACGTGGCCTGCCCATTGCCACTTCAACTTGCAGATTCTGAGAGCTATGTCGGTGACCTTAGTTCTTCGGCGAATCTCCACATTTCGGATTCTGTCGCGCAAAGAAACTCACTAGAAAGAAACTCTATGCATTAACAAGGACATTTTCGTAAAATACATCATTCGCACTGAAACTGCCATTAACATAAAGGCACCAAAAGAGAAACCACTTTGGAACACAATATCAGATTCTTTTGTGTAGCAAATTTACTCTCAGACCTCAGCTGGCGGTCATCCGTTCATTGATTAAACATCAGGGAAAAATAAAAAAGAAATGGCAGAGCAAGCATCAAATTGCAGTATGACCACACGGAAAAAAATGGTTTAGCTGTGGTCGCTAAATTGGTTTTGCTGCCAATTCATTTGCTGCTCTGTATAATATCTTAGGTACATCAGCAAAGCATTGTGTATTACAACTAAGACCACTTAGCTATTATTGATAACGACATTTAGCTATAAGAACTACAAAAAATTAACAGGTGTTACAAATTGTTTAACAACTATCGCAAACTTTTTTCGCTATATCATCAAAACAACATTAGGGGTTGCCCTTAGCTGTGGCTACAAATCATTATTACCATTTATGGATAAATACTTCGTCACTATTGCAAAAAGATAGATGCCTTAAGCAGCAAAGACATGTCTGTATCGGTCCTGCTAATAGTCTTTGCAATCACTGCAAATGATTTTGCAACCAGTACTAAATTTGTTTGCAGATGAATCTGTGAAGTTTAATTTGCTAATACTGTTCAAACTTTTAGTAACTATTCCAAATTATTTTAAACACCACAACTAATATTTTGAGCTGTGGTTGCTAATTATAATGTCTTCATATAGCTAAATGGTATTTGCAATCACTGCAAATAATTTTGCAACAAGTACTAATTTTTTTTGCAGATGAATCTGATAAATTTCATTTGCTAATATTGTTCAAAATCTTAGTAACTATTCCAAATAATTTTAAACAACACAACTAATATTTTTAGCTGTGGTTGCTAATTATAATGTCTTCCTATAGCTAAATGGTCTTTGCAATCACTGCAAATGATTTTGCAACAAGTACTAAATTTATTTGCTGATAAATCTGTTAAGTTTCATTTGTTAATATTGTTCAAAATCTTAGTAACCCTTCCAAATTATTTTAAACAACACAACTAATATTTTTAGCTGTGGTTGCTAATTATAATGTCTTCCTATAGCTAAATGGTCTTTGCAATCACTGCAAATGATTTGGCAACAAGTACTAAATTTGTTTGCTGATAAATCTGTTAAGTTTCATTTGTTAATATCTTAGTAATATTGTTCAAAATCTTAGTAACCCTTCCAAATTATTTTAGACAACACGACTAATATTTTTAGCTGTGGTGGCTAATTTTAATGTCTTCCTACAGCTAAATAGTCTTTGCAATCCCTGCAAATAATTTTGCAACAAGTACTAAATGTTTTTGCAGATGAATCTGTTAAGTTTCATTTGTTAATATTGTTCAAAACCTTAGTAACCCTTCCAAATTATTTTAAACACCACAAGTAATATTTTGAGCTCTGGTTGCTAATTATAATGTCTTCATATAGCTAAATGGTCTTTGCAATCACTGCAAATGATTTTGCAACAAGTACTAAATTTGTTTTCTAAATCTTAGTAAACCTTCCACATTATTTTAAACACCACAACTAATATTTCGAGCTCTGGTCGCTAATTATATGTCTTTATATAGCGAAATATCTTATTAATACTTTCAAATTAACTTAACAGTGAACCATAATAATACCTTGTCAGGGGTAGCAAACTAGAGTTGCGTGAGTTTTATAAGATCATTTTGGAACTTTATCTAATTGTTCTAAATTTAACAACTATTTTTTTTACAGCAAGTTACAACAACGCACAACGGCCAGTGTTCTTTATGCAGTCTCGTAAAGTTAAATGTATATCAAAATTTTCAAAACTAACGGTTTCACTGACGGTTTCCATCACGAACCCAAGCGATCAAGGCATAGTGTAAGGGGTGAGCCATTATATCGACACACCCCTCTATATGGAGGGGGTTCTGGACATAGCCCACCAGCTGGCCGTGTGCGGGTTGGCAAACTACACACGTCTATTTTTGAATGACGTGCAGGTTTCCACACGATGTGTACTTACATCGTACACTGCACCATAAGACAAGTGATAATCAATATTGAAATTAAGATGACATGAAATAAGAAAATCTCTGAGGTGCAAGGCGTTGTTTGAACATGGGACTCTTGTGTTCAAGGCATGCTTTTTGACAACATTTCTTGACTTCTGTTGACTAAAATAAATATCTCGATTTTACACGTATGTACTTCATACATGCATCTAACCCGTGGAGTGTCCGGCTAAGAATAACACCCTCCCATCTTCTCCCGTTGGGAGTCTGTAAGAGGTGACTAAGGGAAAATAAGAAGACGGGCAGCAGCGTTTTTCTATTGGATTACCTACCATCTATACTGCGGTCCCCAAGACGCCTGCCAAGCGAGGGAATTATGGCAACCCCTCCCTTCTAAGGGCCTTTGTTCAGCAGTGGACTACTTTAGGCTGCTGATGATCATACATTTCGTGGATGGTTTTATATATTTAGGTATACATATCTACTTGTTGCCGATTATTATGGATATAATACCTAAGATAATAATAAAACACTGTTTACGGTTACTCAATCTTATGTAGTCATCATTCATTATCATTAGCAGCCGATAGACGTCCACTGCTGAACTAAGGCCTCCCCCTTAGAAGGGAGGGGTTGCCATAATCCCCACGCTTGGCAGGCGACTTGGGGATCGCAGTATAGGTGGAAGATAAATCCAAAAGAAAGACGCTGCTGCCCGTCTTCCTGTTCTCGCTTAGTCGCCTCTTACGACACCCAACGAGAGGAGATGAGGGGATGCAATTCTAACCCGGCATCCCACGGGAAATCTTATGTAGTAATAGGCATTTACTACCTATTAAATACTTGCGTTTTAGTTTGAATTATAAAACGAGCCCGAATTTTTTTGCGACTTTTGCAAATATTATATTTGTAACAATACCATAGAATAATTTGCCAGTACAGCTAACAAGATTAGTGTTTAACTCAGATAACGGGCCTTTAAAAGTATTACCAGATATACCAGATTGGTTTATGGAATCCGCCAAAATAGTGAACAAATGGATTTGACTGTATTCACTCGGTCTCTGAGATGGGTTTTAAACATTGATATGTCCCACAGTGAGTAAAACCAGGATAACATCAGCAGTGCCCACGACTTGTACGCGTGGTCTTTAGTTCATTGTACATAATGAAGAAAATAAAAAAGGACCAAATGAATCGTACCGAGGACCAAAAATTCTATAGATAGGTACGATAAACGATGAGGAGTTCGAATATTTATTAGAGTAGGTATGATACATTCGGAGTAATATCGTAAGTATATCATTTCGAATGTATCGTTGTCAATTTTGAGAGTTGATATACGAATCCAAGATCTGTGGTTATTAGACAGACTTTCCTCAATAATGCGCAACTGCTTACAGTAGGTACGTCCGATGGATCATTAGGCTTTAGTCCATTGAGATATTGCTTTAGGCTCTCCAAACTTTCGCGCATTCAAGGGTTACCTTCCAGCTCCATCATCAGATCCTCATATTGGGAAAAGTCAATGGAACTCTTAAAGCCGAATCAAGCGAGCCTAAACACGATGTGATTACTAGTACCCACTCCAGGGTTCCTTTACCCACCTTCCAGTTCCATCATCAGATCCTCATTAGTGGTCAAAGTAAATAGAATTCTTTAAAACAAAACAAATGAGTCCAAACTCGATGAGTTTACTAGTAGCCATCTAAGGGTTCCCTTATCCACCTTCGAGCTTTATCATGAGATCAGCTCGATAATACTATATTAATATATCGTCACGGGTCTTTGACACATGTGCAAAATTCCAAAAGATTTGAACGTGTAGAAGTGGGTGAAAATGGAGTGGCAAAATTCTATTACCATCATATATACCTACGTACTTATTACAGGTGAAACTAATAAAAGCGCGTTTAAAAGGCGTTTAAGCTAGCTGCTCATATTATGGCGAACACACAGACAGCAGATACAGGCTTAGTACTTGTCAAGACAAATACATCTAGCCTAAACACGACGGGGTTATTTAGGGTATTTCAGTAGTTCCAATGGTCACCATTCCTAATGTTCCTATGGTCCAATATTAGTAAGTAGGTCTATGTTTTTCGTAAGACAAGAAAGCGAGTTAATAGGTACAAAAGAAACGTTTTAAAACGAGCCCGAATATTTTAACGACTGTTGCAAATATAGTATTCGCTGCAGTAGCATACAATAATTTGGGATGGTAGCAAATTTATTCGCGTTTTGCGCGGACAAATGAAATAACGGTTCTTGCAGGTGTTGCCAGAGTGATGATTCACTTAATCACATCAATTCACTAAGACTTTGCAGCTCGCTTTACGACTCGATGAAACGCTATAATATAACGTGTTAGTTGTTTATTTAATAGGCGATAAATATTGAAAATTATAATAAATATGGTTTCATACTTTTCATAGCGTGATTTTTCGCTAGTTGGGTTATAGTTATTGAATTTACTTTTTTATTTTTGAAATCTCAACAAAGTTATCAACTTTGAGTCATAGTGTTAAAAAATATAATGGTTCCATGAAATCTCAAACTAAACCTCTGTAAAATACGTTGATGTGATAGATATCGAAATCATTGAATCATTGATCTTGAAATACAAAAGATAGTTCTTAATAAAAATTATAAGATGTTATTGACCACTTACAATAACATTCTTCAATATATAAGAATAAAGCTCCTTCAGAAAGTTTGAGGTGTGTGGCCCTAGATGTCTAACAAGTACGGCAGCTTGCTTGGTGGATGTATAAAGTGTCTCCGGCGGCGGGCTTAAAGGCAAGACCAGAAAACCCTCAGTTTTCTGGTGCAGATCCCACCGGAGCGTCCACGCCTCCCGTCTCATGTGCCGATGCGACAGCCGTGGGTAAGAATCCCGCATACCCCGGTTGACCCCATAGGTCCCGGGACCTATTGCATGTGTCCCCCGCGAGAACAAAAAGCAAGTAGATCACGATATGCAGCTTGACACTTATCGTGTAGACAGCTTACAAACAAGATCAGGGTTACTTGAACAATAGATTTACGGATGTACGGGTACTTAGTAGTAAAATGGAAAAATAGGTAATGTCAAAATAGTAATATTGTATGTGGTATTATAATAATAATAATGTCATCCAAGCCCCTCAGTGCCTATCCGACGTATGGATCATCTTACTTTCTAGACAAAAAGATCCGTCATTGTCCTAACCAGTAAGAAACAATTACCTACATAAAGTTGTTGCTCCCTGCGGGAATGGAACCCGTGACCTCCGGTTTGCAAAGTAAGTGGTGCCCCGCTGACCGCTTAACTAAGAGACTCTTTATCCCGAAAAATTGAAGGGTTCCTGCAGGACGAGGCATAATAATATAAGGGTAACGCGCAAAATATATAGGATGATTTTGATATAATTTATGTAAATCGATCGAGTCGAATCGGGTGGTCAGACTGGGTTGGATGGAGTCGGATTGAGTGAGTTCCTTCGGAGTCGCTGGACGTTCGGGGTGTGGCCCTTACTTAGGATGTCCATCCAGTACGGTGGCGACTCTTAGGAGGACGGCAGCGGTGTTGTGACCCCCATCCATGTGAGCACCTTGACACCGTGAACGCTAAAATGCAAGGCACTGGTGCAGATCCCACCGGAGAACTTTGGTGTCCCCACTCATGTGCCAATGCAACAACCTCGTGGGCTTTAGTGGGTAAGAATCCCACATACCCTGGTTGACCTCCACAGGTCCCGAGGACCTTTTGAAGGTTTCCCTGCGAAAAATAAAAGGGTCGGATCGAATCGGACCGAAGGTGATCAAGTTCAATGGAGATGGATAGTGTTATATCGAGTTTTATTTTATGAGTATAACGCGAAAATTACCTACCTACTGGCTGCGTGTGAAGCCGCGGGTACAGCTAGTTCTTAATAAAGATTTTTTTCATATATTTTTGTTAACAGTTATGACTTAGCCTATCACCCGGTCCTGGCTTGATGTCGATTTCCGCATGTACATTACTAACCTTTATTTTTTACATTTTAATGTTAAAATGTTAAATATATTATTTGATAGAAATTAAATAAAGTATGTTATGTTAAAATGTTAAATATATTATTTGATAGAAATTACATTTTTAATAGAAAAGTTTTATCTGTATTTTTTTGACAGCACTGGCAACATTGCTTGGTAGTTAGTTTTTCGAATGCTGACAGACGCGTGCGTGATCATAGTCATGATCTGTGACGAGCTGAGGTGATAGACCTTGACTCTTGAGTAATAGTGTTCTGTGTGATAGACGGTGAAGTTATTGTGCAAGGGTGGACGTTACAAAATTACTGGAAATCTGGGTTTATGACCAACCCGTCATTGATACATTCAAAGGTTAGTACAATATAATAAATTATAATTGCCTGCAATTAATTGAACAGAATAGCAGTCCTACATATGCCTTATTATATGAAAATGTGCTAATATTTCACAAAGAATTTTTCGGCTACTTATACTTAACCTTCCATTTTACATAAGCTCTTCGGAGTCGCTGGACGTTCGGGGTGTGGAACCCTTAGAACGTTCATTGAGTACGGCGGCGACTCCGAGGAGGACAGCGGCGGGGTTGCGACCCCCGTCCCCGTGAGCACCGTGACTGGTTCCCGGGGGGCTATAATGCACCCCCCGTCGGCGGGCTCAAAGGCAAGGCACTGAGGGGTCCCTGGTGCAGATCCGGCGCGCGGGTTTTAGTGGGTAAGAATCCCACATACCCCGATCGAGCCCCACAGCTCCCGGGGATCTTTCGAAGATTCCCCACGTCAAAAAAAAAGGTATCTTCCATTTTACATAAGCTTGTGGCGAGCTGTTGGAGCGTAACATCACCACGGACCCGAGTGCTCTAGAGAGTCGGTCAGGGCCCCCACCTCGGCGTGATTTCGTCGACCGAGTGGAAACCGAAGGGGGCACGCAGGACTCTCAGCTCTGGCTAGCCTTAATTGGCTAGTCGAGAGAGGAGCTGTTAAAGCTATATAGCTTTGCTCCAGCTTTTGCTTGCTATGCTCCAGGGGTGGAAGTGTTAAAGGGCATAATGCCGCGAGTAACTTCGGAGAAAGCGCAGCACACCTCTCGACACCTGAGCCACCCACACCGGTGTTGCACTCCGTCGTCTTCTGACGGCCATATGAAGAGCCCATCTAGTTGGTGGCAAGTCACCGCTTGACAAAATATAATTAGTGTATCTACTAATTATGGCAAATGACCCCGGCCTTTTACAATAGCCCAGTGTTCAGTCCACCAAATGCCCACTTAAGGAAATCAAGAAATCTTTCCATATACTTCAATAGTCCCTACACCTGCCAGAGTCAACTGCTGTTTATATCTCATTTCCAGCAGTTGATTCTGGCAGGTATGTTCCATTTCATTAATTTGTCCTAACAGGCCTATGTGTTGGATTCGTCCCCATGCAAGCTTTTTAAAAGTCCGGGTGTAAAAGCCCGAGTAACCAAAAATGAAAAATAATAATAAAACCTTTATTGCAGGGAACTATGGCCCATAGAAACAATAAGCCTATTATTTATTATGAAGCTGGCTTCAAAATACAGAAACGGTAAATGTTGCCCTTGAGAACTGGGAATGCACGACATCAAAAAGATTATCAATGCCTAAAGGATTAATGGAAATCCACAAATACATGGACGATAGATTGGTAAGTAACAATTTATTACGAACGTTTTAACTAACTTCTACGAAACTCAATCTATATGGGTGCGTCCCATTTCATATAAATTTATTTGGTCTATTTTCATTTCAATAACGTTCACAAGATCTAATAAACGTGAGATATACCAACTGTTGCTATAATTTCTTTACATATAACATTTATATATTCTAAAACGTATTTCGTATAATGTTATTGGATATAATGTTTATCTAATCGAAAATCATTAGGTCTATAGTTTAAAATGTATATTTATACCAACATAGTTAACACCTCGATTCAGAGCAATCCGACTCGGATATGTTAGGCTAGAAGCGGAGCTCCCGCCTTAGCCTTCGTGGTTATTGTCTTATGACCACCCAGAATTAGGAGCCCCGCAAAGCAGGGCTCGCGAAATTACAAAAAAAAAACATGATATTATTATTATTTTATTTTTATTATATTAGGCTAAATAGGTTTTATATCTTGTAAATGATATCAAATGGTTTTGTAATCAATGTATGTTATGCTTAATAAAAATAGTTATTTTAAAATTATATCAATCGTTTATTATATCAACTGATATGAAATAAAATTATAGATTAAGTTATTATATCTTGTAAATATTAGAGATTTTGTAATTATATCAAATAATACTTACCCAATCTATATCATTCATTTTTTTTTTATTTGTCCACAGCTGGAAATCGATTTTAAAAATTTCTCTACTGATGCTGAAATGCATCTGCATGGAGACGAGTCCAGCAAATATTGTGTATGTATTTTGTAAATGGTACTGATTTATGAATCCCATATTATATGATTTTACTCAGTATTTATATTATAACCATATTCTGTAAAGGTTCTAGTAAATACATATTATATGTATGCCTAGTGTATCGATGTTGTATACAAGATGGATTTGAAATCATCGGTAATATTTAAGACTATGCTTCTGCATGTGAATTACATCAATAGTACAATCATTTTAGGAATAAAAAAGTTAAATTTAAATAAATGTCAGGGATTTTTGTGAGGAATTGCGTATAAAATATGATGACTATCATTCTGAAATACGAGAATTTACCTGTAGTGATTCATTAAATTTTGTACCTATTATCATTTTAATGTTATGTAGAAGCAAAGGTTAAAATATTGCCAATGTTTTCCAATGCTCCCTGTAGTAGTGTATAAGTGTTTTTGTACCCTTATGTGTAATCGTTATTTATATTAAGTATAATGTATAGGCTATAAATGATTGTTAGTCTCAATTTGTATATGCTGCAAGTTAGCTGCAGAATTGTGGTTTAGTCGGGGTATTAGTGCAGTTGACTTATCTCACTATACGGACAGTGGGATAGTCGGTCAACAGTTTCGATGTAGTTATTTCAACTGCACCAAAACTGCAATTGTATAACTAGCTTGCAGTTTAAATGCAGATCATGTGCATTTACCCTAATAGGGGGTTGAGTATTGCATATTTTAAATTAATATATAAGCTTAATGTTGCAAAGAAGTTCCGTATTGAAAAAAATTGTAATTGATTTTACCCTTATTGTCACTTTATCAGATAGTGATTTTATGATCAAGTTAGTTAACACTTGTACTTATAAAAGTTGATATGTTGGAATTACTGTCTTATACCAGTGTTACATAAAATTGTTAGTAAAAAATATTATGTATATAACTTTTCTTTTCAATTATCCAAAGTAATGTTTGTTTTAGGAGTAACTTTTTTGTGATTTCAATAAATAGATACTTTCTTTAATTTTGTTTTGTATTGACTTCTTGTAACAATTGAGAGTGGTGATTAATTTATCATAATTCGTAGCATGTTAGGTAGTTTAAGCAGTACCTAGTAACTAAGGTAATTTATTACTCTATCGTATCACTGTAGCTGCACTTGACAGTGTTTTAAGTGTAAATGTTAGTTGTGTTTGTTAGCTCACCTAAGGATTTCGTTTCAGTTATGTATTACATTTATTTGAAAAAGCTGATGTATAGTAACATGGAAGGTCATTTTAGCTGTTGAAGCTAAGTTAATTTGATTCTGTATCGTTTCACCTTAGCTAGAACTGACAGTATTTTAGCTATGGCTACAAATTGTGTTTGTGACTAAACCTAAGGATTATAGTTGCAATATCTAATAAATTTATGAGAGGTAGCTAATATAATCCGTAGTAGCATGGAAAATAATTTTAGCAGTCGAGGCAAAGTTAATATGATACTGTATCGTATCATCGTAGCTACAATTGATATGATGACATGAATAGAATATGATAAATAAAGTATCACAAAATATCAAATAATCCTGAGTTGCTATAAGTATTTCAAACAAAAAAATGTATTTACGCACTTGATGGCAACAACATAACAATTTATTAGAAAACGAATAACATAACCGTAACATATTTAAAGCTATGTAACCGGTAACCATTTACACATTCTTTTTAATAGTTAAAGATGTTGAATTGCTTTAATTAAATATGTAAATGATCTCATTATTCGTCTTCTGAAGATTTGTTTTGTTGCCATCAAGTTTGTAAGGACAATCTATCGTATCAAACATACTTCTAGCAACATGAGATAGTGTTAATTCATATTTTGTGATATATTTTTTTATCATATTATATTCATGTCATCGTAGGAATTGTAGCTGCATTAATACTGTACAGTATCAAATTAACTTTGCTTGTACTGTTAAAATTACTTTACATGCTACTATGAATTATATTAGCTACCTCTCATAAATTAATTAGATATCGCAACTAAAATCATTATGTGTAGTCACAAACACAATTCGTAGCCACAGCTAAAACATTGTCAATTGCAGCTAAGGTGATACGATACAGTATCAAATTAACTTAGCTAATACTGCTAAAACAAACCTATCATACTACGAATTATATTAGCTGACACACATAAATTTATTTGGTGTCGCAACTAAAATCCTTTGGTGGAGTCACAAACACAATTCGTAGCCACAGCTAACACATTGGCAATTACAGCTAAGATGATACGATACAGTAACAAATTAGGTTAGCTATTGCTGCTAAAACAAACCTATCATACTACTAATTATATTAGCTGACACTCATAAATGTATTTGGTGTCGCAACTAAAATCCTTGGGTGGAGTCACAAACACAATTTGTAGCCATAGCTAACATATTGGTAATTGCAGCTAAGGTGATACGATACAGTATCAAATTAACTTAGCTAATACTGCTAAAACAAACCTACAATACTACGAATTATATTAGCTGACACTCATAAATTTATTTGGTATCGCAACTAAAATCCTTTGGTGGAGTCACAAACACAATTCGTAGCCACAGCTAACACATTGGCAATTACAGCTAAGATGATACGATACAGTAACAAATTAAGTTAGCTAATGCTACTAAAACAAACCTATCATACTACTAATTATTTTAGCTGACACTGTTAAATGTATTTGGTGTCGCAACTAAAATCTTTCGGTGGGGTTACAAACACAATTCGTAGCCACAGCTAACATACTGAAAATTGCAGCTAAGGTGATACGATACAGTAACAAATTAAGTTAGCTAATGCTGCTAAAACAAACCTATCATACTACGAATTATATTAGCTGACACTCATAAATGTATTTGGTGTCGCAACTAAAATCCTTGGGTGGAGTCACAAACACAATTCGTAGCCACAGCTAACATATTGGCAATTGTAGCTAAGGTGATACGATACAGTATCAAATTAACTTAGCTAATACTGCTAAAACAAACCTACAATACTACGAATTATATTAGCTGACACTCATAAATTTATTTGGTATCGCAACTGAAATCCTTTGGTGGAGTCACAAAAACAATTCGCAGCCACAGCTAAATATTGCTAATATTATTAGCAGCCACAGCTAAATATAGCAAATAATATTCGCCGCTACCGCTAATTTTAGCTATGACATGTAGTAATTTTAACTAAAATAATTCGCTACCTTGGCTAAATTCTGGTAGCTAAAAACACTTTGCAACGACTGCTACAAACTTCGCTGTCCCTATAGTTCGTAAGAAAATTTGCAATATCACCTAAAATTTAGTAGCTGCAGCTAATTTTTTTTTTCCGTGCACGATCAAAATATAGTAACGATAATTTTATCATAATATGTGGGGACAAAACACACGGAAATCAGATTTCAAACTAGACATAGGCTAGAGTGAATAGGCTGTTCATAGTGTGGTTTACCATCCTCGACTGTGTCGCCGCTTTCCATCAGGTGGGACTGCAGTCAAGCACTAGCTTATGTTCTCTCTCCACTTTAAGAGCTGTGCTCTTGTCGGTGAAGTAATTTTCAATCCGATCTAGTAAATGTCTTTATTTTGACCTCCTGATACAATACTCTTCCCACTGTTTCTACTAACTGCTTCATGAAACTTCGCCTTGGTCTTCCTCTTCCTCTTTTCTATCTCTCTCTATCTATCTATCTCTCTTCTATTTTACCTTCCACTATCGCTTTAAAGAAGATGTCGTGTCGTATCAAGTGGCCATTCATCTTTGCTCTCCTATTCTCAATATATCTTAAAATTTCTCTTTCTTCATTAACAAATTCCAAAACTTCCTCATTCGTCTTCCTATACGTTTTCCCGTAGCTGTACTGCACCACCCTTCGGCACCATAAAGGTACTATTCCGGACCCTGACGATAGCTGCTAAAATAGCTTCCGAGCTCTGCCGCTGCAAATGCTTCATTGAAATACATACACTAGTAGTGCAGCTAAGGCCAAGTGTTAAGCCAATTAAGCTGCTGCATGTGGTGTCGACAGTTGCAGTAGGCAGCACGGGTCGGAATAGTACCTTTAGAGATTCGTACCATAAACGCCATCCTTAAGACACTAAACCCAATCTTCGGCTCTTATTTTTCAGTGACTTCCAATCGCTTTCTGAATATCGTCACTCCACCAAGTCACGGACTATGCTCCGTAATGCTCCGTAAGTGATTAATAAAAGCTGTTTATTTACGAATCCATGTATCGTAGCATTTATGGTTCCAAGAATGTATATTATGATGAGGTGGAGACCTCTTGAGATGTTTTTTTTCCTTACTTTCTCCAATTTTCTACACGACAAAGTGACAGTTATTTTTTAATATTGTCCGCCTTGCAAGGGCAGCTTAACGATTTCAATCAGACAAAACGTTTTGCGTTTTTATGGTGCCACGGCATCGGGGCGACTATCTCGTTCCGAAACAGATTATTTCTCATTTGATTTATAGCGGTCGAATCTTCCAACGATATTATGTTTTGGTCATCCATTCGATTCCTATTTGAATGCTGAGCGCCAAATGGGGTGGTATGAGACGGGGTGGCACTCGTACTATATTAATCTCAAATCCATTTGTTGTAATCCTCAATCGATTTTTGTACTTCGCGCTTGGTCCTAAGGTCGATTTTACGTCTGTGTCTACGAATAAGTTACGACAATTCAGAGATCGCAAACCGATAGAGGTGAGAGATGAAACAGTAGCATCGTATTCATTTCGTAGTTGTATAGCTGCGTCCCGCTCGCACGCGCAGCGGGAGACTGGGCCCTAGTATGTATCAGATTTGGGTTTTATCGTTTTATTGCTTATTCTTTTTAGATTTTCAGCGGCGAAGGCATATCATTTTGTTTTTAATGCGAGTCATAAATAACCGCACAACCAGCCAGTAACTTAAAATAATGGCGCGATTAGAGAAATATGCGGAAGTGGGCACTATGTATTTCTATTGTGATACTGATATTGAAATTAAATCAGTTATAATTTGATATCAAAATTTGGAGTCATTTAGCTCTCTCCCCAGCACTCTACTAAAAATTTAAAAGTAAACTATAATAAAATGGTAACTACTAAGTAATAAAAAAATAAGTATAGCACCAAACTTAAGGTACGCCATAAAAAATTAAGGCACTAATTAATGCGCTTCGACTTTTTCTTTTCGTACGTACTAATACATGATTGTGATGATGATGATGATGATAAGCTCGTTCAGTGACGTCATGGAAGGATAAAGATTAGACAATCGAAGACTGATTGTCCAGGGTTCCCAAGGGGAAGGTTATTACATCATTTAAGGAGGCTATTAACGCAATAATAGGCTTTAAATTATTTATATATTTTTTTTTTTTATATTTTGTATTTACACGTTATCTCTTTTATTTTTGGTGTCTTTTAAATTTGTTTATAAATGTGTAAATTTCAGTGCTAAGTAAAATGAATCTAACCTTACCTGTAAGATTATCTCTAGGTATAAATGAAAATAACAACGTAGTGATCAACAACACATTCACAATAAATTGAGTCTATCTTACTCTGAATAATTTGTTTTCGTTTTGATTTGCAACAAAGGAGTCTGATCTTCAATATCTTGAAACCAAAAAAAAATCTATTACAGATTAAGCTTCCTGAAAATTGTCGCACTATCTTTTCAATGGGGAAAGAAGTGATTTGTCTGTACCTAAGTAGAAGAATTTTGCAGCGAAACATTTTGTCGCCGGTTCACCGCATCTGGCGTGGGTCCAGTCGCCCGATGACAGCTTATGAATATTTTTGGCAAAATTCTACGCGCTCTATACGTTCCGTGAATATTCTCTTTAACTTTTTCTTCCAAATTAAACTTTTGTACGTATGAAAAAGTAACAACAACATAAATTGTACAGATAATCTGGCAGTTGGTATTGTTTATCTAACTAAATCTTTATGTCGTTTGTAGAAAACGATAAAATACCACCATTTATTCGCGCGTAACCTCTATCACCCCGAGGCTACAATTTCCAACTATAGAGAATAGGTCGCACTACTCCATAATAGATGTCGCTAGGCGTCTACGAGCTACCGCTGTAAGTTGCCACCGCTCGCCGCATGGGGCGCCACGATCGCCCATTGTTCCCGACATTTTCCCGACCCCGCATCAAGCCGACTCGGATAACGCATAAATTCAACGGGCCTCGAATCTTTTGTTTTATCTCAGTAACGTATGGACACTGCGAAGTGAGTCCGTATGATGTCTTCTTTGTTTTGCCTTTATTAATGAAATATGTCGCTTGATGCACAGAGTCGCGGATTTATTTTATTATTTAGTTACCATTTGTTATCACGACTTTATCTCCCGTATAGAGCAGGGATGCATCGGAAAGTAAATTATGAAGGTATTGTTCGAGTAACATTTCATTGAGGAACAATAGGAACGTATCATTTTAGGTTGTATAATAAATTTTATATTAACAAACACTGCTAAGTCCGAAGCCAATCGTGAAAGCGCCGACAAGGACTGTCGTGAAATTCTCATTTCGATTTTAATTTTGAAGGGTGTCTTTAATCCAGGGATATTAGGAGCTGTTCAAACATCGCGATCTTTTCCTTCAATGCACCTCAAGGAGGGGTAAAAACTAATGAACCGGTGAAAGCTTCCGCTGTTTATGAGAAAATGTTTATTTTACGTCTTGAATGATTAAAACTTGGGTAAAATATTACAATTTCCTTTGAGAAGCTTTTTGAAATAGCGACAGTAGTTATGACTATTGATTGATAAACTCTTAGAGAACATATCGTCCCCGTAGAGCGAAAAGTCACCAAGTCCCAAAATGGCCAAAATGAGTTTTAAATGTCATCAAAATCACCGTATTTTTCTCTATCCACCTAACAATATTTTCAAAAAGTTTAATAGTTTTGGTTTTAGTAAGTGCGAAAATTCACCATGTTAGCATGTTGGATCTTCAAAGTTAACGGAACAAATACCTAACTAGACTTAATAACTTTAATCCTTTTTTACATCTAAATTTTCTTTGTTGTCAAACTCACTAACACGATATAGTTAATTTTAAGATAAGTGTTTTGCGGTGTTTTGTAACAAAATGTGAAAGCGAAAACTAATTAAAGTATACTTGGTGATTTTTCAATTGACGCTTGAAGACAGTATTTATGCATTATTCTGCAAACGCAAAAAATAATTAAGTCTTATTAATTACTTTTTTATAAGTCGAAAACTCACTAACTGAGTTTAAACTGTACAGTAAAAAATAATTAACTTATTTCTCTTTAAAACAAATGACTTTAATTCGATATTTAGAATTCTCAAATATGCTTAAACCAAATACCAAAAAGATAAGATTATAAATTAAACAATAACTAATGTCAAATGAAAAATATGTTTTTTTTTTTCTTTTTTCCATCTTTGAGAGCTCATATCTCAAATCAGTGTTTTTCGACTTAGTGACTTTTCGCTCTACGGTGACGATATAAGCATCGTTATACCGTTTTTTTCACGGGGGAAACCTTCTACAGTTCCCCGGGACCTGCCCCCACAGCCACCTTCTTTCCTGTCCTTTGCACCAGAAGCCCCTCAGTCCCTTGCCTCTGATTCGTTATAGGTACCTAATGCAAGTTATTCTTCGCATACCTAAATCTCCGCACCTTCACTAAATCTTATGACAATACTTTATGCATATTACCCAATTGCTTAAAAAATAGAAGTGAAGAAAATTGTACCTAATTATAATCGTCACTGTACCCGTCATACCAACGCAGTGTCAGATAGTCTACCACCAAGCAGCACAGTGTAAACATTGCCGTATTCTAGTGTGACTGGCACTGTAGCTGGTGAAAGTACCGGACACAAGAGACTTAATAACGAATGTCTCGAGTGACGAGTGGCAGTGCTATGCAGCTGCCTATAAGCAGCCGTATCGCTTTCCATTAGCCGAACATCTTGCTTCTCTTGTCACTATTCTCCTAACGATGATACTACTAACATGATTTTAATTTAAATAAATTCATTATTAACAAATATTCCGCTCGACGGCATTCGTCACGCGCTCCACATCAACCCTTTGTTGACCGGCGCGGGTCAAAAGCGCCCGCTGTGCCAAATCCAAATGAACGCAATAATTGACGCTGCCCACTCGCCGACGACCTTTGGGCGTGTTTGACACGAAATTCTCGGACAAAATGGCATGGAGACTCGTCTCCATGCCATTTTTTTTTTTAAACGTAACTGTTTTTCTTTTAGATTCCTATTTAATATTAATATCAATGAAGAAATTATTAATTATTTTTTTACTACCAAGGTGGCAAGCAATCTTGCGGCCTACCTCATGGTTTGCAGTCACCCCAGTACTAGTAACACCAGTAGAATCACTAGCGCGTTGCCGACTTTAAATACATTAGATCTTAAGTCTCTTGTGTCTAGTAATTTCACCACCTACAGTGCACTTCACACCGGACCACGGCAATGTTTACCCATTGCTGCTTTGGCTGCAGAATATCTTTCGCTGCAGTGGTACCTACTTAGGGGCTAGAAGAACTCGATCAAGCTGTCAGTTTTCTCCATACATCTCACACCAGCGCCCTTATGGGGACCCATAATAGGCCCGCTGGATGGTTTCTTGCCCAAGCAACCTATCTGTTTTAATAGAATATAGATATAGCAATAAACGGTAGGTTTTAACTATCTTTCATTTAAAAATACTAACCACCATAAAATCAACTCTTTGACTTAAGACTCAACCTTGACTCAACAATAATTAAAACCAGTAAAATATCAGAACACGTCCTCGAAAATCTGTTCCAACCCGCCCCTTGCACTAACAAGCGAGGGTGACATAATCGGAGAAACAAATCTGGCTACTGGTGCTGCATGTAAATGATGATGATTAATTTGTTCTTCGCAAATGACAAGAAGGGTTAAAGCGCAAGGGTCGAGCTCTGTGATTTCGATACTTTTACGAAGTATCCGAGCTATGCAGGAGTGGGGTTAGAATTTTCACAGTTTAATTCCAACATTGCCATTTTGTGCCATTTGATTGCCTTTGTAGATCCAGTTTGATGGAGGGATATTTCCGGGTTGAGACTTGTATTAATTACGATTGCGAACAAATTTCTGGGATAGTCGTTTCGGAATACAAAGTCGGATCTTAAGCTTTGATCCCCATTGAATGGGATGATTCTATTGTTATATAACTAAGTCCTATTAGTGTGATTGATGTAACTATGTATCTGCAACACAATCATTTTATGTAAAATACATCCAAAATATATTATATAAATAATATTTATTACATAATTTAGTTTGTATTGTTGTACACTTGTTTGTATCTTCAACAGTATTTAAAAGTTTTCTCCAAATTCTCCATCACTCAAAGGATCAGAAAACTCAATGTTTGGGTTAAGCACGCCTTTGTGGACTAATTTTCTGTATTTTTTATAATATTGTATTATAATATTGTGTGCAATAAAGAATAAGAATATATTTATTATTAGTTACAATTTTTATTAATATAAAATGTATTTGTTTTTTTTTAAACCACCAACGTGGCAAACAAGCATGTGGCCCGCCTGATGGTAAGCAGACAGCGCATCCTATGGACACTAGCGACACTATAAGAATTACTAGCGCGTTGAGACACAGTGCTCTTCCACCGGACCACAGCAGTGTTTACAGACTGCTGCTTGGCGGCAGAATAACTAACATTGGGATGGTTCCTACCTGAACGGTTCCTTGTCAAAGAAACCTACCACTTAGTATATTATGTCGAAACATAGTATAAAAGCTTCAATATACACGCTGTACGTGGCGATCTGTTGACACTATATCGATAATACATTATAGTAAAACAAATAAATGGAAGATTGAACCTACCACGCCCATCACGGGCTAAAAGCGAAGGCAATCCTTTAACATCGATCGTCCCCAGTCAGCGGTTGGGAGACATTTGCAATATTCTTAAAAACATTCGGGTCCCGACCGACTCTCACCCGATATCATATAGGAAAAGAATTTGCAATTCGAATAATAAGTTTCACTACGTACCGGTCAGGGCGACCGTTGGCGGAATTTTAGGGTTAGAAATGTAGATTTGTTGGTGCGTTATTAGGCTTTGTATGCTTATATATGGACTGAATTAAACTTATCTCATTTTTTATGAGAGTTCCCTTAGCTACTTAAATGTTTTTTGGAACCAAAGTGCAAGAGAAAAAGTGCAGCTAAGGTACATTGTTCCGAAATGAGTAGCTCTTATAAATCTCATACTCACCGGTCCAAAAATAATATTTATGCATATACCTTTACGCTGTTTCATCAACAAAACAAACTAATTGGTAAACCAATAAAATATTTTTAAAAAAAAATTGAACCGACTTCAATATCACTGAAAAGTATAAAATAATTTAAATATTATTGAAGTTGGTGTTAGCTTACCGGCTGTGTATATTTGGCACCAACTTCAATAATATTTAAATTATTTTATACTTTTCAGTGATATTGAAGTCGGTTCAATTTTTTTTTAAAAAGATTTTATTTTAACCTTTTTAGTGATATTTTCATATATAAAGATTGAACCATCGAAAACCGAAAAATTATCTAGGTAGGTTATGATCACATTATCGTCTACATAGTTTTACATAATTCATGTTTCTTCAGAAAATAATATCCGGTCGTAATGAAATTTGCATGGAAACATCATAGTAGTTTACTCTCTCGAATAAAAAAAGAATCATTGAAATTGGTAAATATTTGCCAGAGTTATGACCATTTTTGTCCGACCGAGCGAGTCCGAGCGACTAAAACGTCATCTATATAGGCTTTCTTGCAACTCTCAGTGCGCAGTCACCATTCTTGTTTTTTTAGGAACTACTTATTACTAAGCAATAATTTTTTTATGGGACCCAATCAATGGATTGAAGAATGGATGGAAGAAAGATTTTTTCAAATCGGTTAATAATTGCCAGAGTTATGCGCGAACATACATAAAAAAAAAAAAAAAAAAATATATACAGACGAATTGAGAACCTCCTCCTTTTTTGAAGTCGGTTAAAAATAATTTCGGTGAGATGACTTTCATACCTAATATTTTATCAATTTGTTACCTGACTACTAAACCGTAGTAGAATTTGATAGTTAACGAAAACTTTAAAAAAGGTTACTATTTAGTGTTTCTCCATATATTTCACTAGATATTTGCCACTAGAGCCGCTAGGGCTCTAGTGGCAAATATCTAGACCTAGTCACAGTACAGAACAAAACTTAAAACTTATAGGTATTTGTTTTCTATAACTGCCAATACACGTACGAGACCTACCCACCCTCCCCACCAGATACACCTACCTACATAATATCCTAAGTGTTTACGATAAAATTAGAAAAATACAGGAAGTAATATCTTATATTTTTTGACATAAAAAAAACTAGACACATTTTAAGGCGTAATCTTTTGGAAGGTGGCCATTTGAGATATGAACCCTGATTACGTCACTACCCAGAAACCGTGTCTAGATGAGCGCCAACCCACACACGGCAATTAAGATAAACTGCACTGAACATCTTCATTTTATGTTTATGAAGCGACTACATTTTTTGCTGCCTCTTATATCTTTACGGCTGAACCATTAAAAATTGTAAAAATAAAAAAGGTTTTAAAAAAAAATTTACCGACTTCAATAACACTGAAAAGTATAAAATATTGTAAATATTATTGAAGTTAGTGTTAGCGTAGCTGCTGTGTATATTTGGCACCAACTTCAATAATATTTACATTATTTTATACTTTTCAGTGTTATTGAAGTCGGTTCAATTTTTCTTACAAAAAGATTTATTTTAATCTTTTTAGTGATATTTTCATATATAAAGATTGAACCATCGAAGACGGTAAACTGATCTAGATAGTTTATGATCACAATAATTTATGTTTTTTGAGATAAAAATTATCCGGTCGTAATGAAATTTGCATGGAATCATCACAGTAGTTTACTCTCTCGAATAAAAAAAGAATCATCGAAATCGGTTCATATTTGTCAGAGTAATGTAATGGAGAACATCAGTTTTATGGTTTTTACCAGATAAATTCCTCCACATCGTTCATGGTCCTCCAGGAAGTTCTTATCCGGTTGTGATGAAATTCATACAGATTAAATACAGTGGTTTTTTCTTTCGTATAAAAAAAGAATCATTGAAATTGGTAAATATTTGCCAGAGTTATGACCATTTGTCCTTAAAAAGCGACATAAAGTCATCTTATACGCATTCCTGCAAGTTTCCTGCGCAGTCACCATACTTGTTTTTTCAGGAACTACTTATTCGAAAGCAATATTTTTTTTATGGGACCCAATTAACGGATTAAAGAATGGATGGTAGAAAGATTTTTTCAAATCGGTTCATAATTACCAGAGTTATGCGCGAACATACATAGAAATGTATATATATACAGACGAATTGAGAACCTCCTCCTTTTTTGAAGTCGGTTAAAAATAAATAAGGATACTGAATTATTAAAATAAGCTGTCTCTCCTAATGAAAAGCAGTGACGCTATCGAGGATGGTAAAGCACACTAGCTTATTCAAAGCCTATTCACTCCCTGAAGACCGATGCAGGCAAATTGTTCCAGTCCTTAGCCAACAGGAAATATCTACGTAAATATCATCAGTCATCTGTAAAAGACGCCCACTGCTGCCTCCCCCTCAAAAAGGAGGAGTTGCTATAATCCCCACTCTTGGCTGGCGTCTTAAGGATCGTAAAGGTGTTAGGTAATCCAATGACAAGACGCTGCTGCCAGGCTTCTTGTTTTCCCCTCTTACGGACACCTAGCCCAAAGAGATGGGAAGGTGCTATTCTTACTCGGTCACTAATCCCACTACTCATTCCCACCACTGTGACTCCTGTCATTCAGGATCTACACTGATCACCAGTGCAGACACCGAGGTTTGATCCTCAGCGAGTCCCGGGGAAACGCTAAGTTGTCTTGGAACACCTTTAATTAGAAAAGTATACTATAAGAGGAGTTAGAAAATATAAATACTACTTCCCCCCTTTGCAAAGTGGGAGACAAGTAAAAATCACATCAGTCGATAAAACCTCAGAACGAAAAATTCTTACAGGTGCACCGCACCAAAGTTAGAGCACCTGTAAGGCACCACGGAAGTTACTAGATTTGAAGCGACCTATATTTACATTTCTAATAGACTTGTTTCCAATAATGGGTATGGCAGAAACGTTTGAAAGCACGGATCCCGGTATCATCCGGAAACCCCACGGGTCAAGTGTTTAGGGCTTACTCTAAGGTTTAGGGTTATCATCATCACCAGTCTTCCACTGCTGAACAGCCTCTCCCCTTGGAATGTCACAATGAACAACAATTGGCGATTTGCATACACCGGTTACCTGCGACGCGCACAATGTTGTCTGTCCACCTTGTGAGAGGCCTTCCTACGCTGCGTTTTTCGGTTCGTAGTCGCCACTCGAGAACCTTTCTTCCCCAACGGTTATCGGTTCTTCGAGCGATGTGGCCTGCCCATTGCCACTTCAACTTGCAGATTCTGAGAGCTATGTCGGTGACCTTTGTTCTTCGGCGAATCTCCTCATTGCGGATTCTGTCGCGCAACGAAACTCCGAGCATAGCTCTCGCATAGCTCGTTGTGTGACTCTAAGCTTCTCTAAAAGGCCAGCTGTTAAAGACCACGTCTCAGTACCATATGTCATCACTGGTAACACACCCTGGTTAAAAACCTTTGTCTTTTTGTTTAGGGTTATACTCATATTAAACTAAATAAACAACTCAGCTACCTACCTCACGTGTCACAAAATTATGACGACAGCTCATCTTGCTTCCACAACAACGAAGGAACCCATTTATTTGGGTTCGTTAAAACTAGTGCACGTGCGATGAGCGACACGAACATATTACTGCACTCAGATAAACATCGGTTTAATTTTACATGGAACGTGTAAACCTTTGTTTGACTATAGTTAACCCGGGAACTGTTGTAACGACCTCTTTAGTATTAGCGGCACGCCCGCTACCGGTTCTGACCATGTATTATTATTATTTTTTGTTTGTTCTAAGCCAAACATAGGAGGTAGGGCTGTCGAAAAATAATATTTTTTAGTAGGAGGTAAGTTCCTTGTGCAAGGATCCATCCAGGTTGGTCTTACCACTGCAGTCTCAGATATTCTGCCGCCAAGCAGCAGTATGTAAACATTGCTATGTCCCGGTGTGAAGGGCACTGTAGTTGGTGAAATTACTGAAAAGACTTAATAATTAATGTGGTAAGGGTCGGCAATGCGCTAGTAATTCTTCTGGTGTTACTAGCGTCTATAGGCTGTGGTGACTGCTTACCATCAGGCGGGTCGCATGCTTGCTTGCCAACATAGTTGTATAAAAATATAACTTCATCAAGGCAGTAGTTTCCTTGTGTAAGGACCCATTCAGGTTGGTACCGAGATATCGTGTCCGTGAGCGCTGTCTATGTGTGCGTTGCTCGAGCGTCCGTTGTATGAAGCTTGCCTTCTGTAGGTACTCTCAGTATTTTGTGCCTATACGGTAGGTCCTTTGTGCAAAGGACCACCACAGTGTCAGATATTCTGCCGCCAAGCAGCAGTGTGTAAACATTGCTTTGTTCCAGTGTGAAGGGGACTGCCATCATCATCATTATCATCAGTCGAAAGACGTCCACTTCTAAACAAAGACCCCCCCTTAGAAGTGTCGGGTTGCATTAATCCCCACGCTTGGAAGGTGTATTGGGGATCAAGTGTAATAGAAAGACGTTGCTGCCCGTCTTATTTTTTTCCCTTAGTCGCCTCTAATGGACACCCAACGGGAGGTGATGGGAGGATGCTATTTTTACCTGGACACCCCAAGGACATGGGCATGGGGAAGGGCACTGCAGCTGGTAAAATTACCAGACACTAAAATACCTAACATCTAATGTCTTTACTATAGGCAATATGGTAGTGATTCTTCTGGCGTAGCTAGCGTCTTTAGGCTGCGGTGACTTTACCAGCGGACGGGCCGCATCAGACTACCTTGGTGGTTTAAAAAAAGTTTGCTACCAGGAGTTACTAACCTAATAACCGAGGTGGTAACGACATCCGTACATACCCAGACCCGACTAGGTATATACCTAATAGAATAGGCAAAATATACCTACAGCACAAATATTAGAATTGCTAGTCGTTTACACCTTCACGGCCCAATTCATGTTTTTAACCGACTTCAAAAAAAAGAGGAGGTTCTCAATTCGTCTGTAAGTATTTTTTTTTTTTCTATGTATGTTCGCGCATAACTCTGGCAATTATGAACCGATTTGCAAAAATCTTTCTTCCATCTATTCTTTAATCCGTTAGTTGGGTCCCATAAAAAAATTATTGCTTCCGAATAAGTAGTTCCTGAAAAAACAATAATGGTGACTGCGCAGGAAACTTGCAGGAAAGCCTATATAGATGACTTTATGTCGCTTTTTAAGGACAAAAATGGTCATAACTCTGGCAAATATTTACCAATTTCAATGATTATTTTTTTATTCGAAAGAAGAAACCCCTGTAATGAATCTGTATGAAATTTATCACAACTGGATAAGAACTTCCTGGAGGACCATGAACAATGAGGAGGAATTTATCTGGTAAAAACCATAAAACTGATGTTCTCCATTATATTGCTCTGACAATTATGAACCGATTTCGATGATTCTTTTTTTATTCGAGAGAGTAAACTACTATTATGATTCCATGCAAATTTCATTACGACCGGATATTTTTTTCTGAAGTAACATGAATTATGTAAAACTATGTAGACGATAATGTGATCATAACCTACCTAGATCATTTTACGGTCTTCGATGGTTCAATCTTTACAATACAATACAATACAAATACACTTTATTGCACACCATAACAAAAATACATTTAAACTTAGATTACCACATCTTAGTGTTACAATTTTAGGCGGTCTTATCGCTAAAGCGATCTCTTCCAGACAACCTGGGGCGAAAGAGACATTAATGGAGGGCAGGTGCTTAATAATAATAAAGACAAATATAACATAAATATATAATATATATATAATAAATACATATTACAACAGAAGTAAAGGATGGTAGACTTAACAAGTACATGAATAGGTATATAGAAAAAATGGCTTATTGAAGAGATAGATAGTAAGAAGCAACTTGAGTTTTAAAGGAATCTAAGCTCTGAGCTCGTCTTATATGTAGCGGTAAGGAGTTCCAATGACGGACAGCTTGCACCGTAAAGGACCGTGTATAGGCATGAGACGTATGAGCGGGGGTACAAAGACTCAATTCGACAGATGGGCGAAGAGTGTGATGATTAGAAATGTGAAATTTGAAACGCTCTTTTAAATAGAGGGGTGCCCTAGGGTTATAAAGAGTAGAGTAAAGAAGAGAAAGGATATGAGTATTCCGGCGAAAACGAATAGGAAGCCACTTGAGCTTGTAGCGAAACTCTGAAACATGGTCATATTAGCGCAAACCAAAAATGAACCGGATTGAAAAATTCTGCAGTCGCTCAAGTTTATTTAATAGATCTTCTGTAAGGTCTAGATAGCTGATGTCTGCGTAATCGAGATAAGGAAGAAGCAGGGATTGAGCAAGTGCAATTTTGGTGTCAATGGGTAAAAAGTTACGCAGTCGCCTGAGCGAACCAGCGGCAGCAAACATCTTCCTACTAACCTCGGCAACCTGCGGAGCCCATGATAAAGTCCGGTCAATAAGAATTCCTAGATTTTTTACCACTTCACTAAAAGGTATTACGACTCCATCGAAGGTGACTGGCGTTAGTATACCCCAGTTAATCCTAGAAATGAGGGCCTTGCTACCAACAATAATGGCTTTGGTTTTGGTTGGATTAATAGTTAGACCAAAGCGGCTGCTCCAGTTAGAGATTTGGGTTAGGTCATGATTTGTGATATCAATCGCAGAAGGAAGATCAGTTAATTCAGCCTGTCGGTAAATTTGGAGATCATCTGCATAAAGGTGGTAGGAAGAAGAAATTTTATCAGTTATTGAAGAAATAAAGATTGAAAACAGAAGTGGAGATAAGACGCCCCCTTGTGGAACGCCGGCAGTTGTATTACACCAAGAAGAAACGGTCTCATCAACCCTAACATGCTGCCGACGCCCAGAAAGGTAACTACGAAACCAGTCAATGACCGTTGGAGATATGTTAAGAGTACACAGTATAGCTAAGAGCACATCAAAATCCACGGTATTGAAAGCGTTGGTAAAATCTAAAAGTGTCAGAACCGTTAGTTTCCTGTCCTCCATACCCGCTCGAATGTCATCCGTTATTTTCACCAACGCTGTTACAGTACTATGCCCAGGACGAAAACCTGATTGGAGTGGATTTAACAGATTATTTTCGGAAAGATAAGAACTGAGCTTGTAATGAACAAGTCGCTCTAGAATTTTAGAAAGGAATGGTAAAATGGAGATAGGACGATACTCTGAGAAGGAAGTAGGGTTACTTTTTTTTGGGAGAGGAATTATGTACGCATCTTTCCACAGAGTAGGAAAAAAACAAGTGGTAATAGAAGTATTAAAGATGTGTGTTAAGATAGGAGTCACAACATCCAGAAGGGGAAGAATCATTTTACGACTGATATCATCAGCACCTACAGCATTTGACGTTATCGAGAGAATGTGCTTCTTAACATCACAATCGGTAAATTGACTAAAAGAAAAAGGAGGGCAGTTGGGAGTCTTAATGGAAGAAAGATCTTTCAAAGTTTTTAATTTCGTTCTATCATCGAAGATGGTCGAAGAAGAAAAATGTCGATTTAGCTGATCTAGGTCTAGATTATTAGAAGCTGAAACATGTTTTGATTTACCGACTCCCAAAGAGTTAAGAAATTTCCAGACTTTGGCTGGATCGCCGTTCTCAACGGACTTGTGAATATGGCGTCGTTGGGCATCTCTACACACCTTATTGCAGTGATTCCGTGTCAGTCTATAGGTTTCCTTATGCTTATCAGGATTTATTTTATATTTGTATTTAGCGAGGTTTTTCTTTGCTTGTAAAGATTTTATTTCATCGGTAAGCCAAGGAGCAGGGAGATGCTTAACTCGTACTGGTCGAATAGGAGCATGTACATCATATAGTTGAATTAACAATGAGTTGAATAGCTCAATCTGCTCATTCACCGTTGCGGCATCTCTAACTAAGGACCAGTCGATATTTTTCGCGTCATCGATTAGACGTACAGTATCCATTCCACCAAAATTACGCTGCATGAGTATTCTTGACTTACGTTTAGGAGGACGTATTTTATAAGACAGAAAGATAAGATCGTGGAAAGAGAAAGCATCAGCTGTGCACTGACCATGTTTCACTACGTGGTCAGTGGATGAAACGATTATTAAGTCAAGGAGTGAAGGCTCACAGTGTGGAAAAAAATGAGTAGCGTTAAGAGGAAGAATGTTTAGGTTACAAGCTTCTACAGTATGGTTTAACTGAGAGGAGCGATTGTCAGCTTTCAAAAGACATGTGTTAAAATCACCCATCAAAATAGTGTGACTATATAATGGAACTAGATTTTCTAAAAGAGATTCTAGGGAAGAGAAATAGTTAACTAGATGGGAAGGACTATAAAGCACACCAAGCAGTGCTTTAACACCAGATAACATTACTTCTATAAATAAATATTCAGCACCACTAGTACCTTGAGGAGACATACTGAGAATAGTGAATGAAATATGGGAACTAAGGTAAATGGCTACCCCACCACCACCTTTGCCAACACGATCATTGCGGATCAGATGATAGCCGGGTAAAGAATATGAGGAAGAAGGCAAACAGGGCTTAAGCCAAGTTTCCGAAACAAGAATTGCGTGAATATTTTTGTGTGGTAGTGACGTCAGCATATCGGGAAAATGAGCCGGAACACTTTGGGCATTGATGTGTACGACATTAAAATTCTTTGAAACATCCTCAAAATGAGAGTTTAGGCTATCGGTGAGCGGAGGAGGAATGCTATAATAAGTATCGCTACTATTTAAGCTATCCGTAGAATACGTTAGAGAAAGAGAGTGAATACTATCATCTTCGTGTGTAGACATATAATTTAAAACATGTACCTTATAAGCAGTATACTAAGAAATATAATATGTGTAATAAAATAATAAATATCAGTATTTAAAACTATTAACTAAAATAACGACAATAAAAATTAAAATTAAAAACACAATTATCCTACCAGCCAGCAGAATATAACAGAGTTAGAGAAAACCTCGTGTAACAACAAAACAATAATTGTACAACGAAACGTAAGGCATAATAAACCAACAACGTAAAAAGAAACGTAGATAAATGAGAAAAAATTACAGCTGACAATGTCAAGTCAGTCAACGTCAACTTCAGAATGTTGTTTTATGACGTTTGTAAAATAAATAAGATATACGTTTTCGTTACATATAGGTACGCTAAAAAGTAAATTTAAAGTTTAGTTCACCGTTAAATTACAGTAACATAACGACATTAATGCAACACAACTACTTCCGGGTTGCCCGCTTCGGCTTCGCAACTAAGGACTTCGGCTCTGACATGGGCCCCGCTGTTGTTTCTTGATGTTGTGATTTCTCTTTGTTGGAACAAGCGGAAGGCGCATGAACAGTCTGTATACTGCGAAGTTCAGCCGTCGAGGTTAATTTGTGCTTCGTCCCATCAGACCCTAAGACGATTATGCAACCATCTCTAGTCCAGCACTTGGACATACCAAATACTTGCCGCGCCTCCAGGAATGCAGTATGCCGCTCTCTTGTTAGAAACTCGGACATCGTAATTCCAGTACCCTTTAAAAGAACTTTACTGTACCACAACTTGTCCCTGATTGAAATGTCCTTTAATTTGACTAAGACTGGCCTTGATTTGGCCTTATCAGAGTGCCCCATACGATGACACCGGCTGATATCAGTGTCTTTAAAATTTGATATCTTCAGGCTACTTGTAACTATCTTAACCACAGCTTCAGTGAGGTCTTCATCTTGCTGCTCATGCACACCATGAAGAAGAAGGATTTTACGTCTACCACGCATCTCTAAACGATCCTGTTCCCTCGCTAGCAAAGATACCTGAGCTTGTAAAGCTTCCAGTGCCTTCACAATGAACTCCTTAAATGTACTGAACTGGGCAGCCAATGATGAAGTGGAGACTGCAGCAGGAGAATCCTTCTTCCTAAGCTCCGACTGGAAGTCATCCATCTGCTTGTAAAAACTCTGAGCTAATGCTGTCACTGAATGTTGCAAGGCCTCCATAGCGCCTTGTTAATATATGTGGTATATTATGATGTTGTTTAGGTATAAATGTTAATTCTTCTGCAGGTGGCTTAGGCTTTACTTTTAAGATCACTTTTATATTTTAATTTAATGAAATAACAATGTGCAAAATTTATACGTGAACTTAATTGCCTACCCACACAAAAAAAAAAAAAAAAAAATAAAAAAAAAAATAAAAAAAAAAAAAAATCACTAAATAGTCTTTATATATGAAAATATCACTAAAAAGTCTAAAATAAAATCTTTAAAAAAAAAAATTGAACCGACTTCAATATCACTGAAAAGTATAAAATAATTTAAATACACACATCAAAAGTGTCTAGGGATCAAGCATTTTTAAGCGGATTTCTTGAGATTGAGATGTGGCTTTGTAATAAATTTATGATTTTATAAATTTATATGGATCCTTTTTGGTGCATTTCATAATTTGAATCAGGAACTGTGAATCAAATTCGAGTAAAAGATGAAAATCAGCTGTCAATATTTTCCCTATAAAAACATACAACGCATTGAAGACATTATTAGTGCTACTGTTTCCCTACTACTGATTAAAACCAACGTTATTATGGAGCGGCGACGTCATTTAAGCAGGGAAGAAATGCTCAGAGCCGTGGGAATGATAGAAGCTGGTTCCCGGCAACGTACTGTGGCTTTAGCTCTGAATACAAGTCAGAGTGTTATCAGTCGACTTTGGACACGTTACCGAAGCACTGGTACCGTGGCTGAGCGCCATGGAGGACGGTATCGCTGCACCACACGGAGACAAGACCGATATATTCAAATCTTAACTCGAAGAGCTCCAACAATAACTGCCATGATGTTAGCCGTGAGGCTTCATCACTCTTCAGGGAACTTAATTAGCGACCAAACAGTCAGAAACCGCTTGCATGAAGTGAACCTTCATTCCCGAAGACCGCTACGGGTACCACCTATAGCAATGCACAATCGTAGGATTCGATATCAATGGGCTCTTGAACACAGAAATTGGGCAGAAGAACAATGGCGTTTCGTGTGCTTTTCTGATGAGTCTCGTTTTGGTATGAGACCGGATACAAGACGTATACGACACTGGAGAACCCCTGGACGCCAACAGCGATTAAAATCCTGCCAGGAAGTCCATCCTTATAGTGGTGGAACTATCATGGTATGGGCGGGTATTTGGATCGGCGGAAGAACTGAGTTGATTTGGATCAGAGGCAACCTCAACGCTCAAATTTATGCTGAGACGATTGTATCAGACGTCATCGTTCCTCTACAAGTGCAAATCGGTCCCTTATTTCAGTTAATGCATGATAATGCACGACCGCACACCGCAAGAGTTGTAAGACAGACTCTCGCCGCAGCTAACATCAATGTCTTGCCCTGGCCTGCTCAGTCGCCAGACTTGAACCCGATTGAGCATGCATGGGATATGCTACAGAGAAGAGCTCTGCCGAATATGGAGGGTATCCAGTCGCAAGAAGACCTTTTTTTGTTGTTGCAACGAACATGGGCGGCCATTCCACAGCGTGATTTGGATGAACTCATTTTGAGTATGCCAAACCGATGTTCTTGTGTTGTTAGTGTTCGCGGTAGAAACACGGATTATTAATTGTTTAAGTTACCCAATAAAATTTTAAAGAAAACTGTTATTTCAGTCTTTTTTTCGAACTTTTGTGTTAGTGGTTCAAATGTCAAAAATCCCTTTATTAGGAAAATGGCAAATTTCTTTATTAATGCAAAGGTGACTTGGTTTATCGTTACTGTGACAAACGAAAACACTTTATTTGATGAATCCTTAAAGAAAATTTTAATTAATATCAATCAGGAGAAAAGTTATTGCAAAAATATATGTTGATCCCTAGACACTTTTGATGTGTGTATTATTGAAGTTGGTGCCAAATATACACAGCCGGTAAACTAACACCAACTTTAATAATATTTAAATTATTTTATACTTTTCTGTGATATTGAAGACGGTTCAATTTTTTTTAAAAAAGATTTTATTCCTTAAAATATCAGATTCGGAACCATAAATGTGTGAACACAAGGAGTAATGGCCGGCCGGTGGCCAGCCAAGATAATAAAAATAATAATAATAATAATCATCAGTAGCCGAAAGACGTCCACTGTTGAACAAAAGCCTCGCTTAGTCGCCTCTTATGACACCCAAGGACAGGAGATGGGGGGTGCAATAGGCATGATGACTGTAACACAATACCAATAAATCTGTGGTTTTAAATATTAGAACAGATTGCACTGATTCCAAAAATGCATCTCATTTTCATAATAATAGAGAGATTTTCGTGATATTTATGCAAATAAATTACTCAAATACAGCTAATCGCCATCTTGTAATAAAAACTGATCAGAGTGAATGACGTCAATCCTGTGTAAACAACTGTCAAACTATCATCTCAACTTTTTCTTTCAAACAATGATTCACTTTTACCTTTTATTTACACCGCCGTAGTGACGTCACAACATGGCGCCATGCACCGGCCATCGTTTTGGAACGAAATTCAAACTCTATTTTAAAAATTGAAAATATTGCTATTAATTGTAATTTTAATTAAAAAATATGATTATTTTCGGCAATAGTAGACCCGTGAGTACATTATAGAGTATTTTTTCAAAATTAGTCATCATGCCTATTGCAACCCGTCACCCCACCTACTTGTAATTTAAACATTACGTAACGTAATAAATATAATGTTACCTTCTGCCAACCCTAATCCTTCGTTTAATTGTTACGACTCAGCAATCACGAATATCATCTTAGACTTCATGGGAACTCGGTCCGCCATTTTTCGACGTTTGTCGGCGCGATACGTCACCAACCCGGTGTTTTCTTAGTAATGAATGAGATACACAGCATCATGTAGAACACGCACTGTTCTCTATTTTTAACTCTTTCAGTATCATTATAGCGTTTATTGTCATTTTTAATGTCAACACGAATGGCTATAATGACTTTTGTTGTTGTAAAGCAGTAATTTTTATGAGAGATGTTGAGTTTATGTTTGTTTATCCGCTGTGTGATTATGTTTTATGACAGAGTTAACATTGTAAATATGTTTAAGTAAATTATAATTTAGCGTAAGTTCATTATACGCTTTATACATTGTATTTTAACATGAAAAACAGACAAATTAAGTGTTGAAATTATATCAGAGTTTATTTTAGATTTTACTTTCCCGACGTTTCGAAAGCTTTGCAGCACCCATGGTCACGGGGGGGCTAAGATTTTAAACGTCCTAATGTCACAATTATTATAATGTTGCTGTATTTCAAAGTGTAGTATTGAACAATTAGCAATTAACCTTGAAAAATTAGCTGTAGAAAATGTTACTGATTGACCAATATTTCCACTACCCCCCACCCCCCCCCCATTAGCCCCCTAGTATTCAGTATAGTACTAGTTCAGTGTAGTGGTAGTATTTAGTAGTAGTATTCTATTCTATTCTGTTCTGTTCTGTTCTGTTCTGTTCTATTCTATTCAACACGAAAAAAGTATTACGGAAACCAGACAACTGATACACTAATAGGTACTTACTATACTATACTTTTACCCGATAATGTCTATCAGTAAGTTGTTAACTTATATCGAGGCTTATAAACAAATCAAAACAGAAAGCAATGCATAGATATTGTATACTGATTACTGAATCATTTATAGGATCATAACCAATTTGTTCAGATCGCCACGTTTAAATGAACAGACAGGGTACTACTGTGAAACAGAAGTTGAATTTGCGTATTCATAACTGTAAGATAGTCGCGTATCACACCGAAGTATGGCTTTTTTAGAAGTACACTTTAAGTATATAAAATTACAAAAAACTCGAATGTGAACGTAATGGAATGGTAACAACTTTCATTTTATATATACTTCACCTTTTATAAATCAAGTGGTACCTTTTTACTAAGGTGAGACTCATGAGAAGAAGAAATAGGTAACTTATGTAATTATTGTTTAAATAATTTGAACTCAACATTATTATCATAGCCCGTGCGGTCATTTTTAGCTGCAGGTAGGTACTGTAGCACCATGAATACTTATATTTATTCTTCAAAGGTAGATGTTAGATTTAATGCGCTTAATTGTAAAAGTCCAGGTAAGTATAGGTACCACCTCGGTATCTGATTCTGTCACCAATCAGCAATGTGGAAACGTGCCACACATTGTGCGCTGTATTGCAGTGTAAAGGGCACCGTAGCTGATTCCATTTTCGGGCTCTCTATTAACTAATATCATATGAAATGTCTCGATCAACGAGCGGTAGTGTACCGCAGCAGTTTGTAGGGAGGCGTGGCTTTTCGACCATCAAGCGAACGTGTTCGTCACGTCACTCATCATCATATTTAGCAATCGATAGATATTCACTGCTGAACAAAGGCCTCCCCCTTAGCGGAGAGGGGTTGCCATTATCCCCACGCTTGGAAGGCGGCTTGGAGATCGCCACCTTCCTGTTACGACGTCGTCTCTTACGACACCCAACGAGAGGAGATAGGGGGATGCAATTCTAACCCAGCACCCCACGGGTACGTCACGTCACTAAGTTGTTTAAAAATCTTTCCTTGATACGCTTCGGTGTGAGCAGCAGCCTGTGTAATGAGTTGCGTCGGCGAACTCGGGTGGGTTCCACCATTCGGAGCGTATTCACCCGTATTCATATTCATTAGGGCGCGAAGGGCCCGCTTGATTGCACAAAGAGCCGACTAATTCGCTCCCGCGACTCCGTCCGCGCTATGAGCTTAATTTGTTTAAGGGTTGCTAACAACGCGCTAACTTCAGAGCAATTGTTGAGTTACCTCGTACCCAGTCGTTATGGTTAGAAACTAGATAATGTTTCACTTATAAATTGTTCGTTTTGTAAAGGTATTCATTAAAGTTACTTACAAGTATAGATTTTGAAGAGAAAAGTCGTAAATAATAGTCCCTGCATTGAGAGATAGTATCTTTAATTCATTAAGCATAAGCTAATAATAATAATTAATTGCCTGAGTTATGCGCGAACATACATAGAAAAAAAATATATATATACAGACGAATTGAGAACCTCCTCCTTTTTTGAAGTCGGTTAAAAATATACATTATATTGTTTAAAACGCCATTTTTCGACCTTTAGATAAAATCAGTAGGAATATGACATTAAATTAATTTTTATATTTTGTACAAAATAAAAACCAACGAAAAGATAAATATATCTATTATTTTGCTAGTTGGTAGGTTCCTTATGCAAGGAACCGTCCAGGTAGGTACCACCGCAGAGGCCGCCAAGCAGTGGTGAGTAAGTATTGCTGTGTTTCGGCGTGAAGGCCACTGTACCTGGTGAAATTACCGGACACAAAGACTGTCTTAAGGGTCGGCAACGCGCTACTGATTCTTCTGGTGTTGCTAGCGTCTATTGGCTGCGGTGACCGCTTACCTACCATCAGGCGGCCGCACGCTTACTTGCCACCTTATTAGTAGGTATATCTAAAAATAATATATGTAATTTTTTCATTAAAACTTTACAACAATAAAACAGTTATATGTAGAGTTAGGTACCTAATCTTATTAACTTTTTTACAGTGCCTATTACCAACGGTAGATAGCTAATAACTAATCTACTTCTTTATAGGTGGTACCCATTTATAGGTAACTAGAATAGTTATGTATCGTCAAATCAATAGTCATTTTGGAGCACGCTCGGTTACGGGCGGGTCGACTTAATTATTGAATTAGCATTTAAATTATTTCGGTAACCGTTCATTTGTAACTAATACAAATAGCGAGCCGCATGAATAATGTTCAAAACATAGATGTATGATAGCGGTTATCGAGGTGAAGGTGGCAATTCAAAGTGACAAATATTTCCTTGAGTATTTCCAGATACTTATATTACTAAATCCTTAAATTTTATATTACCTATACCACAAAATACTGAGAGTACAGAAGGCAATCTCATGTATGTACCTCGCTTTTCATACCTACGCTCGGCGGTCGCGCTAGGGTTATCAACTCTGGCTTATGCGAAAAAACTGTCGTGATAGTGGCACTCCTATCTAGTTTGTTGATTGATTGTTGAGAATAAAACAGGAAGAACGGAAGACGAGTGTTTGAAGCGGATGGCATTCGCGCTCGCACTACACCGAGATATACCGAGATATCGTGCCCGTGAGCGTTGTCTATGTGTGCGTTGCTCGAGCGTCGGTTGTATGAAGCTTGCCTTCTGTAGGTACTCTCAGTATATTGTGCCTATACGGTAGGTCCTTTGTGCAAAGGACCACCACAGTGTCAGATATTATGCCGCTAAACAGCAATGTGCAAACATGGCTGTGTTCCGGTGTGAAGGGCACTGTAGCTGATGAAATTATTAGGCTCAGGCTCAAACTCAAGAGAGTAATCTTTTTGGGTCTGGTCAAGATAAATATAAATAAAATTATTAGTAGGTACATTTTTTTTTCAACAAACCCCTATGTACATTTCGTACTATACTTGATATTATAAATATGGTCATCAGCAGCCGAAAACGCGTCCACTACCTACTGAACAAAGGTCTCTCCCTTAAAAGAGAGGGGTTGCCATAATCCTCACGCTTGGCAGGTGGCTTACTGGCGACCTAATGGTTGTCTGTAAGAAAATACCTTAGGTGTTAGATCAGCACTGTAAATAGGTACATTAAGTGCATGACATCATAGAAAATAAAAAAATAAACTTAAATAGAGATGAGGTATGAGTAAGTACTAAATAGGTAAATAATGTCAATAAGGTACATTATTATTATTTTTTTTTTTATATTTAAAATAATGTTGACTTAAGGCTTATCCACTATTTCGTAATTCCTTGTGAAAGCCCATGACGCACGAATATGTACGTGCTGGCTTGTCGCCGCGAATATTAAGTGCTATGTACTATTTTTGTGTAAAGATAGGCCTAATAAGCTACTCAATTTCGGTGAAAAAAAGGTGTCAGCAGAAGTGTTTAGAATGCCTTCTGATTGCAAAGTAGTAGTTATGGGAAATAATAACATAGGAACGAACGTGGGAGTGCCATCAAATTGACTTTAATTTTGTTATTAGTAAGTAAAGTATCGAACATATTGTATGAAAAAGGAATTTTAAATTTGTTGCCGTCGTATTGCTTGAGAAATCGTCCTAATTATCTGCGCACGTTCATTATTGGAATTATAATTTGGTTTTATATGTACCCTATTTGTTTGGTAGCAGTATCGTGCCACCTTTTTGTGCGAAGAATACGTAATAATTGTACTACATTCATCATGAACAAAGTGACATCCAAAACATGATAGTAGTTGCATATATTGACTAGGTGGTAGGTTCCTTGTGCAAGGAACCTTCTTGGTAGGGTGTACCCTTCCACCCTTCCGTAGGTTGTTGCTGTGGTGTTCCACAGTGACAGATATTCTGCTGCCAAGCTGCAGTGTGTAAACATTATTGTGTTTCAGTGTGAAGGGTTCTGTAACTGATTACCGTTCACCAAAGACTATCTATCAAAAGGATATCTATGTCTTAAGGGTCGGCAGCGCGTTAGTTATTTTTATGTTGCTAGTGTCTTTAGGCTGTGGTGACCGCTTACCATCAGGCGGGCAGCACTCTTGCTTGCCACCTTGTTAAAAATATAAAACTTAAATTGGTTTAAAATATAATTAATACACCTGTATTCCAAACTTATCGAAGCCTCAGGAGACCGTCGGGCTGGTAGCTTTTTTTGTCAACGTATAAGCTTAGCAATACAAAAAGGGAATGCCGCCAGTCTTTTAGGTACGCTTCCCTCCCAGTGAGGCGACAACTTCAAGGAAGTTTTTTTACCTAGTTTAAGTATACATATTTGTAAATAACCTGTAAATGTTTAGTATAATAAATATTTTCTGTTAATTAAAACAGGGTTCAAAACATTTTCAGAAATTTAAGACAGTGGTTTGCAATGAGCACTAAGTCACTGTTTAGAGCAGCAGTAGACAAGATAAGAATTGCCATGATGGTCACCAACCTCTGGTAGGAGATAGCACCACAAGAAGAAGAAGCAGGGTTCAAATCTATACTATAATAAAACTCAAAGAGCACTTTTTCTGTACATTGAATATTTTTCCAAAATTTCTATGTGGGGATACTATACTATCGACATAGAGGCCAAAACAATTTTTTTTGGAATTATTGTCTGTCTGTCTGTCTGTCTGTCGTTCTGTTTGTCCAGGCATCATTCGAAAACCCGTGGATGGATTTTGATAGGACTTTCACTGATGTGTTGTGTAGAAGTAGGGGTATAAATTGGTATATAAAACATCACGCTATGATTCATAGGGGCTAAGCAGTGAAACATTACTTGCACATATTACCACGTAATTTCCTTTGTATGTGAATAGGGTAATTATAGGCTGATCAGTTAATCATTAAGATATGTATTATTACGCTATATATAATAGGGACTGAACAGACATTTAGTTTGCATAAGATATGGCAGTGGCGAAGGGTCAATTTTTGTAAGGGGTAAGCCGTTCCGGTACACCCAGGAAATTTTCATTAGATTTCTGTATTGTTTACTTTGCTGATAGCAATATGACATTATATCTTTGAAAAGTTAAAATCTGTAATTCCCGAGCGAGTCCAAACTAGATTAGGAAAGAAATAGGCAAGGGAAAAATAACATTTCATTTTATTTAAAAGCCAGTTCATGAGATTTTAATGAAACTCCCCAAGTCCAGGTAGTGTATAGGTATTGTATCACAGTCGCAACAATAAAAGATGCGAAACTTTAAGAACTAGAACTATTAGACAGTAATTTACGATGTTAGCGTGATTTACATTATGAACAGCGCCATCTATCTGCGGAATTGGACATACAATCACTATAGAACTTTTATAACTCAAGAACGGCCTATCCGATTCGGCTGAAAATTGGTGGGGAGGTAGCTTAGAACCAGGAAACGGACATAGGACATAGGACTTTTTATCCCGGTAGGTTAAGGTTAAGCAACGTTAGGTAAGGTCATTAAATAGAGGGGTGAACCGATTTGTATGAAAGTGTGCATATCGGGTAGGTCTGAGAATAGGTCATACAGTATATTTCATACCACTAGGTTAAGGTTAAGCAACATAAGGCAAGGTCATTTAACAGATGGGTGACCCGATTTGTATGAAATTTTGTGTGCATTTCGGGGAGGTCTGAGAATAGGTCATAAAGTATATTTAATGCCGCTGATACCATGATTGACGAGGATATATAGAACGAGAGGAGGGTGCAAGAGAGGAGAAAGAGGGAGAGGGGATTCGAGGAGGGGGTGATGGGGTGAGGGATCGGGGGAGTTAGGTGGAGTAAGGGGGGAGTGAGAAGGAGCAAGTTCGTAGAAGAGAGAGGGGAGAGGGTTCAGAGAGGGGACAACAGGGAGAGGAAGAGGGGGAGTGTGACGGAAACCGAAGCGGGAGGGGGAAAGAGAGAGGAGAAAAAGAGCATATTATTATAATTAGATTTTTTTTATGAGAGGGAGAGATATGGATAGAGATTAATCTAGGGAGGAGGGAGAAAAGGGGAGCAAAATGTAATAAAAGCGAGGGCGGAGCTGCGCGGGTCAGCTAGTTATTTTTAAAATTAAGAACACACCCATACATTGTGTTCTTATATTTGCGACCAATTTTTGAGTGTAAAGGTAAGCGACCAACCATAGGTAGTAGTATCGCTAGTGCTTTCTTTAATTTATGGCCACAGCGACCAATCTTTAAGAAGATAAACCTATGCATGTGTAGATACAAGTGTTTGCGCAGACTCAAGTACACTCTCTCTTCCTTGACTCTCTAGTTTTGATTTGTGTTTATTTATCAAAGCCCTTATAAGGAAAGCTATAGCCTGAAGCCGTATTTCACCAACAAATAAATAGATGCCTTGTCAGGCCACGTCACGAAGCATTAAAATCAGTGTTTCGACGGCACGAATCATTAATTCCCATGTTTATTGGGCCATGGTGCACGAACGCACACTATCCATGGTAACACATTATGGATCTGATTCACGGATATCCGCAAAGCGTTTTGTTTATTGTCGTTACGGCCTCTTTGTTATGTGGTTTGTGTTTAATTGTCGCTTAGGCAATGCGAGATTGTTTTTGGTAAGTGTCTATTTTGTCTTCTTGTTTATTTAATATTGTCTTTTATTTACGCGAATATTACACATTCCACTTTTACGAATTTTATCGCGGTTTATTTTAGATTTTTCTATCCCGACGATTCGAATGCTAGGTCACGGGAGCACTGAGATGTTGAACGTCTTTATGTCACAATTATTCCGGTGTCACGTCTTCTTAGTTATTATTGTTGGTCTGATCTACGCAGTCAGAGCTTACAGTATCTTGAGGCCATGCAGTATTTTGCTTGGTATTGGATTTGATTATATTTATCACGGGATCCCAAGCTGGTGGAGAAGATGGTTGGGTGTTAACCCAACCATCTTCTCTATTGAAATTAGGATGTTTTTTGATTACGTCCTCACGAATCATTCTAGGTAGGAATCGGTGTTCTTTTGCGAGGACTTGAGGGTTATCAAATCTGATGTAATGGTGGGCGCGATCCTGAACGTGTTCACAGACTGCAGACTTAGTACAGCGTCGGTGTTTCACATCAGCTATGTGTTCTTTAACGCGAGTTTTTATTGCACGCTTTGTTTGTCCGATGTAGGAGAGCCCACAGTCACAATCGAGTTTCTTGTTTATTGCCATCTTCTGCAATCGAATCTTTCCTTTTAATGTCTCTCATATCCTCTATATCAAAAATCAACTGAGTCAATCGAATTGATATTGAAGGATTTAAAGTAGGTATAAACTCGTAAATAAATTGACATTATTTTTAATACCTGGATTATGGTTTACGTGTGCAGTATTTTTTTAACCGACAGAAGACAACCGACGCCAGACCGACTTTTTACATACCCATCCGACGGATAGATCATCTTACATTTCAGACTATCAGGAAATCGTCCTGTATTCCAACCAGTGAGAGCTGGTTCCCACTTGTCAGGTGTCGGATCCGCATATTAATCGGAAGTTCCAGTGGCAGTGGATTTATGCACAAAATTGGTTTCCGATAAGTGTGAATAGCTTCATATAAGATGCACTTGACAAGTGGAAACCAGCTCTAAGTAAAAAAGCTGTTGCTCTCATCAGGGTTTAAGCCCGTGACCTCCAGTTTGTAGAAAACATGCGGCTTTCCGCTACGCTCCGGAGATTTTGATTCAGGAATAACTACTGCTCTAGTAAATCGGTGTCTTAAAAGTATGTTAAGTAAATTTGAAAATCTACTCGAAGCAAATTGCATACGTAAAGTTGCGAAGGAACTTTAACGAAAGGGTTCAAACGATCCCATGTTCACACCCCATTCCTCTGGTCAGCGCGCGTATGTTAAAACTTTAACTCTGGCCAGAGATTAGCAACCGTTGTTGGCTTTAATTGAATCGTCAGGAATCCTTTGTTCCACACACGACTGAATTATAACGAAGAATGGGGAACTTTTTTAATTAAGTAGGTGAACGGGAATTTAATATGATGGTTTGTAATTTGAAGTTCAATGATTTAATTATTATGCGTCAGTAGTCGACTACAAACCTTAGGTCACATAGATGAGTTATGCTCGGAAGGAGCTATGATCGGAGTTTCTTTGCCTGATAAAATCTGGAATGAGGGGATTCTCCAAAGAAATAAAGTCATCAACATTGCTCTTAGATTCTGCAAATTCAAATGGTAATAGGCAAGTTACATTGCTCTAAGAACAAATAACCGTTGAAGAAGAAAGGTTCTCGAGTGGCGACCACGAACCGGACGACATTGGGCGCGTCGCAGGCAACCGGTATAAATGTATTAGTCAATTGGCATTCATTGTGGCGTTCCAAGGGGAGGCCTATAGTCTTCCGGGCTGGTGATGTGATGTGGCATATGTATTAAAAACTAGAATATTTGTTGTTACACTGTAATTTTATATTTATAAACTTTATTCAATTCAATTCAATTGAATTTGTTTATTATTGCAGTAATATGGGTAGATACAGAGGGTCTTAAAAATATACATGCTTGATCCACCATATTCAGCCATTGAGGCATGCAATTAAGTTCAAATATTAAATTGTGATTAGTCATTATTATTATACATTTAAAAATATTCGCAATAAATTACTATTTTAAAACCTTAATATTAAATGTCACAATATGTCATTAATATAAATAGATTACACAAATAAACAAATTAACATTATAATCGAAATGATCAAATTACTGTTTAGATGTTAAGTAATCATTAACAGAATAGTATGCCTTATCTAGCAGGAACATTCTAAGTTTCGCTCTAAACATGTTGTAATCAATACACTCAAGAATCGGAAACCATATAAAAATCTAATTTTGCGCCATATTTTTATACCTTTTTTTTCTCGTGGGGTAATCCTCATGGATACCTGCGCCGCCGGTTGGTGGCCAGCCAAAATAACGCTAAATTGACAATGTTTACATCTACTCACCAATAGATGTCGCTACTCAGCACATACTCTAGCTTTTCGTATTCAGCAATTTACTGCGATTGTGATTATAAAAATCTTCTGTTTCTTCGCAAAAATGGTGAGGTTTTAAGGTCAACCTTGACAATATCACGTACCGCAATTATTTAAACGTATGTTAATATTTCCCGTGCGAATAAAGACTTGCAGCTATATTTTTTAATGCATTCTTGGAGGCAAAGGCGCGCCAACGTGGGACGCATCACAATTAGGTATGTGAAACTTAAGAGACACGGTAATCTGATGTTCTCTTGTAAGAAAGATAAATATGATTTTGTATGTTTTTTTTTAGTATTTTGGTGAAAGGAACTCGCAGTGAAATATGGATGTTTTAAGTAGGTGTAACTTATGATATTATCTCGGTCGAAAAAAATAACAGAGGCTACTACTAACATTGTTCCTTTGGCGGCGAAAAATTTCCATAGTATAAGATATTTATGCCAAAATTCGCATTCGTAGTATAATTTTTTTTCATATTTAGCGGAATATTTCTTAAATTTTAAGCAGTTTTTTTTCATTTGTTATTTCTTTTATTTTACAAATAATATGCGGTGACAGCCTAATGCCTGATTAAGGCGTCAGTTCAAATGGAATTTTAGCCTGTCAGAAATTGCGATGTCTACTTTCTACAAAATACCATTCGCCTATGGTGATGTTAAACCTAAGGAAAACTTAAAAAACTCGTCAGAAACGGTCAAAATTATGATGATTATGACATCGATGACTTTCAAATCTGCCATAAAGAAAATGGCAAAGAAAATAATATGACAATTAATTTAAAAATATGGTACCTATTTCCTAATACTGCTTGCCCACTGTTTCGTGGCTTACTACTGTACCTAAAAATGTCAATTATAGTTAATTATCATTAATCCATTCCTTGAAATCGGATTATATCGACATTCGAAGCCAACTAATACTTATTACGCTAATAGTGAGTAGAGATATCAATTATCTTCATATCTTGTACTCAATAATCGAAAACAGTCATAAACAAATCCGGGAGTCGAAATAAAAACGGCTTAATTAGGATTAACGCTAATTGACGTTTGTGAGTGCGGCAGTAAGACACGTTTTTGGTTCCTAGGTATGAGATCGCATAACATATGCTATGTTAATAATTTCTGATATTTACGCGAATACCTACTACACATTGAAATGAAACTAATTTTACAAATCATAAATAAACCGCGATATGACGGGCCTGTTGGTCTAGTGGTTAGTGACCCTGTCTACTACCCAACAGGTCGTGGGTTCGATTCCCACCAAGTGTCTGGGTGTTTTATCTATACAAGTATGTATTTACAAAAAAAAAAAAGTTAAAAGTATATATGTATTAGTATCAGTTGTCTGGTTTCCATAGTACAGGCTCTGTATAGTTTGGGATCAGATGACCGTGTGTGAATTGTCCCAGGATATTATTATTATTATAATCCGTAAAATTAGTTTCATTTCAATATGCTATGTTGCTGATGTGAGACCTACCAAGGATTTCCAAACTGTTCGATCACAGAAGGCACTGTCCGATCATCGAACTACGAGTAGGACTACTTGGAATAAACGGGATTCTTGTAGAATAATTGTATGTAATATATTTTACATCCATACTTACTCAAAACTTTCACAGAAAAAATAATTCACTGCTCTGTAGGTATTGTAGCAGCTGTTGGCTATGAATGGACCAATCTTTATCATGGATACCGACTGAAAACAGATTTTGAAACCTTATCCGTAGGTACTTGAAAAAATAAAAACCAAAGGCTTACCTAATAGAACACCGAAACTCCTAGCCATATATTTTAGTAGTCTGAGCTGCTAGCGGAGAAAATGACTCAAAACCACGCTTACTATAACAAAAATACTCTAAGTCCATGCTTCTATCGTCTCTTCTCCTGATGCAGATGAATATACCTAGGTACAATATCTGTTAGAAATTTATTTTTATAAGAGTAGTTACAAATTGATTTTAAAGATAGGCAAAATCAATTGTCTCGTTTTTGTATTTAGATTTTTCTCTATCTATGGGAGCTTTATACATACATTTCTTTTCATATATTTATTTCAGTGTACTTTAACCAGTATTTCTCGTGTTAAGGTTGTCTGGAAAATGTCTGGAAATTGCTTTTAGCGATAAGAACGCATATCGTAACTAACATAATTTAAAGTATTTTGTAATGGATTTGAGGATACGTCTATTAAATATTATCCTTTTCTATTATACGTCCAAATTTGCGGGCCTATTTAAAATCGCATCTGTCATATCTTAGAGACTATATTAGCATACATCCGAGCTCACAGGCCTCCCTTTTATCTCGCCGCGTTCTGAGCAGCAAGATGTCCAAACTCATCCAGGTAGCGTTTAGGTATGTATCCCACAGTCACGTGTCCATTGTTTACTTTAGCCGACCGTAATGAAATAATTCGTTAGGTTGCGCCCGCGCACTGATCATGCAGATAAGGCCAGCGCCGTGTGCGTTAATGTGACTATACGATCTCTGTTTTTTTGGGATTTCTTTTGTCTTTGTTTATACAGTGTGTGTGTCAATGAGTCTTTTAGTTTGTTTGTATGCCTTTTCTAAACTACCAACAAAATGGATGCAGGAAATATTTTAAAAATTAATATACATTTTAGAATAAATCTTTCAGGAATGCATGCTTTCTTTCATGTTACAACTATGAATTTTAATTGTAATTTTTTATTATAATTTTAATGCATCCCTATTGTCCAGTATGCATCCGGAAAATAAATATTGATATTTTTATACATGCGCTTTGTTCGCGCCTTCCTAGCAATGCAATTAAAAAATAACTTTTACAAATACGATGTATAAATTTCAATTTACAGCTAAGTAGTGTACTTAATTTGGTATTCACTCTACACTTTTCAAGTTAAACTACACACATCAAAAGTGTCTAGGGATCAACATATATTTTTGCAATAACTTTTCTCCTGATTGATATTAATTAAAATTTTCTTTAAGGATTCATCAAATAAAGTGTTTTCGTTTGTCACAGTAACGATAAACCAAGTCACCTTTGCATTAATAAAGAAATTTGCCATTTTCCTAATAAAGGGATTTTTGACATTTGAACCACTAACACAAAAGTTCGAAAAAAAGACTGAAATAACAGTTTTCTTTAAAATTTTATTGGGTAACTTAAACAATTAATAATCCGTGTTTCTACCGCGAACACTAACAACACAAGAACATCGGTTTGGCATACTCAAAATGAGTTCATCCAAATCACGCTGTGGAATGGCCGCCCATGTTCGTTGCAACAACAAAAAAAGGTCTTCTTGCGACTGGATACCCTCCATATTCGGCAGAGCTCTTCTCTGTAGCATATCCCATGCATGCTCAATCGGGTTCAAGTCTGGCGACTGAGCAGGCCAGGGCAGGACATTGATGTTAGCTGCGGCGAGAGTCTGTCTTACAACTCTTGCGGTGTGCGGTCGTGCATTATCATGCATTAACTGAAATAAGGGACCGATTTGCACTTGTAGAGGAACGATGACGTCTGATACAATCGTCTCAGCATAAATTTGAGCGTTGAGGTTGCCTCTGAGGTTCGATATCAATGGGCTCTTGAACACAGAAATTGGGCAGAAGAACAATGGCGTTTCGTGTGCTTTTCTGATGAGTCTCGTTTTGGTATGAGACCGGATACAAGACGTATACGACACTGGAGAACCCCTGGACGCCAACAGCGATTAAAATCCTGCCAGGAAGTCCATCCTTATAGTGGTGGAACCATCATGGTATGGGCGGGTATTTGGATCGGCGGAAGAACTGAGTTGATTTGGATCAGAGGCAACCTCAACGCTCAAATTTATGCTGAGACGATTGTATCAGACGTCATCGTTCCTCTACAAGTGCAAATCGGTCCCTTATTTCAGTTAATGCATGATAATGCACGACCGCACACCGCAAGAGTTGTAAGACAGACTCTCGCCGCAGCTAACATCAATGTCCTGCCCTGGCCTGCTCAGTCGCCAGACTTGAACCCGATTGAGCATGCATGGGATATGCTACAGAGAAGAGCTCTGCCGAATATGGAGGGTATCCAGTCGCAAGAAGACCTTTTTTTGTTGTTGCAACGAACATGGGCGGCCATTCCACAGCGTGATTTGGATGAACTCATTTTGAGTATGCCAAACCGATGTTCTTGTGTTGTTAGTGTTCGCGGTAGAAACACGGATTATTAATTGTTTAAGTTACCCAATAAAATTTTAAAGAAAACTGTTATTTCAGTCTTTTTTTCGAACTTTTGTGTTAGTGGTTCAAATGTCAAAAATCCCTTTATTAGGAAAATGGCAAATTTCTTTATTAATGCAAAGGTGACTTGGTTTATCGTTACTGTGACAAACGAAAACACTTTATTTGATGAATCCTTAAAGAAAATTTTAATTAATATCAATCAGGAGAAAAGTTATTGCAAAAATATATGTTGATCCCTAGACACTTTTGATGTGTGTATGTTTAGCCTACTTACATTTTATGGTGTAATAACTAACCTAATCTAGTAGCAATGGAATATTATATCGCTCAATAATTTAAACTATATATTACGTATAATATATAGTAAAACTAAACTAAAAGTTGGTTTCGCTTCACTGCTACGCGTATCGTTTTAATGAATGAGCAGGCCACGGGCAGGCTACGCCTTTACCTTAATAAAATTGTCATAAAGTTGAGATAAAAAAAGGCGTTGCGTCGCCTCCGGAGCTAAAAAAAAATTGAGAAAAGTCAACGCACTCTATTGTTTGATACAGTAACACACAAGTGTAAAATGAGAAGCAATGTTTGTTTTTATTATGACGTAGAATCTTTATATTTGGTATATGAATTCGGTTACAAATCGGAAATAGATTTGGTGTCATAGCGTTGGTGTCTTTTGGTATACCTACCGATAGTGGTATTTGATTTCATTTCTCGAGATCCTGTACTTTATTTTTAACTATTAGTTTTGGTATTATACACAGCTTGCAAACTAATAGTTGACGAAAACGATCAAACATTCTAATTTTTCTCGTAATTTTTACTAGTTTTTGATTCATGAAGAAAATGATCGTTTAGACGATTTTTAAAATTGTACATGATCCCCGATACAAAAAAAAGATTTGCTAGTGTGGCAGGGTTATCAGTACGAGTAGTTTTACTAGGTACTTATGTTATTATTTCTACTATTATTCATGTTCTAATTATTCATTTTTCTGAATACGAAATTTTCTAAATCTGTTTATTTGTTACTAGCTGACCCGTGTAACTTCACCCGCGTTTTAATTTTTTCTCACTATGTATTTATCAAATGATTCTTTTATCACTTAGGTATAATATACCTTTCTAACAGTGAAAGAATTTTCAAAATCGGTACCTCGTATCGGAGATTACCCCGAAAATACGAACTCACAAACTTTACCTCTTTATAATATTAGTATAGACAGTATAGATTGTTTATTCTTAATACCATAAGACGAGCCATGGCCAAATGGACATTCTACAATACGAAACGTTAGAGAATAGAAAACAAATCTATGGGAATGACATATCTCTTCAAGTGACTTAGCGAATAGTTAAGTCATTCCCATAAATTTGTTATTAATTCTCTAGCGTTCCTTATTGTACAATGACAAGGGTACCTACTACTCTTTCTAATAGTACATTACGAATGAACAATGCACAAATATTTTACAATCTACCAACTAAACAATGCAATAAGATCTCGAAGCTAAATTACAGTAACTCAATAATGGTGTGTACAAGCAATAATCTTAGAAATCACAAATCAAGTCGTAAGCTGAACGCTTTCGCGAACATTGTAGGTGGTTTGTCGGTCGCTTCCAGCTATTGTGACATACGGAAAAGAAGTATGACATGCCCAGCAATTGTTAGCCAACTGTTGCTCGATAAACGATCCGTTGGTTAAACAATGTCAGAAGAGCTCAATCCATGGATGGGTGTCCGTTCAGTGGCATTTAAAACTAAGCGTCTGCGTGCTTCGGAGGATACAAATAAACATTGAAATGAAACTAATTTTACGGATTATATCGCGGTTTATTCTTGATTTTAATTACCTAGTGGTAGCTGTCCAAATGTCATAGTTGTCTTAGGGTACCCTCAGGTCTTCTAATTATTATTGTTAGTCCGATCTACGCAGAAAGAGCTTACAGTGTCTTGAGGTCTTGCAGTGGAATGCTTGTCTTTGGATTTGACTATGTTTATCACGGGATCCCAAGCTGGTGGTAGCACCCAGCCATCTTCTCTATTGAAATTTGGATGCTTTTTAATTTCAATAGCCTCTCGAATCATCCTTGGTAGGTACAAATAACGTCAGCCCCGGTTGTTGTCACCTAGACAGCAATCGTTAATTATATGGCACTAAATGTGTTAAGCCAAGTCGAAGGCCTTTTTCGCTTTATCGTGGAAGAAACCTTCAAATGGTAGTCTCATTAGAGAGGGAAGTCGGGTTATGTGTGATTTTTACTCACTAAAACGTCCAAACTCTGAGTCACACAACGAGCTATGGAGTAAGCTACGCTTGAAGTTTCTTGGCACAATAAACTCCGGAATGAGGAGATTCGCTGAAGAACTAAAGTCACCGACATAACTCTCAGAATCTGCACGTTGGCAATGGGTACTCGCTCGAAAAACTGATAACCGATGGGGAATAGTTTCCCGAGTGGCAACCACGAACCAGAAGTCTTAGTGTAGGTAGGCCTCCACTAAGTGAATTGACGACATTGTGCGCGTCGCAGGAAACCGGTGGATGCAAATAGCCAATTATCGGTCTTTGTGGCGTTCGAAAGAGGAGGCCTATGTTCGACAGTGGACGTCTTCCGGCTGGTAATCAGGCCGCAAACCCACCTGATGATAAGTGATAATGATGACACATCATCATCACCACGGATAGACGCTTAAGAAAATGCTATGGAGAGACTCTGCAGGTCTTGACCTCGCGTCTTTCCAACGCTGTACGCTGGCAAGAGCACCTCTCAGAGGGGACCAGAAATCAATGATAATTATGTAAACTGAATAGATATTTTCAGGTTCCAACCTGTTTATTTACAGGGGTCGTAGCAAACTTGTGGTTCTACAATACGAAACGCTACAGAATAGATAAGTATATATGGTAAAAGCACAAAAATCCCGACTGCGGAGAAACAAAACGGACTTAAAAGTTTAAGTATTAGTATAATTGCCTGTTTTTTTTTGTTTGTTACTTATAAGCTAGTGCTTGACTGCAATCCCACCCGATGGAAAGCGGTGACGCAATCGAGGATGGCAAAACACACTAGCTTATTCACTCTAGTCTTGAAGACATTATAATCGGGCGGGAAAACCGACGCAGGCAAACTGTTCCAGTCCTTAGCTGTCCTTATTATAAATGAAGAAGCAAACCGCTTAGTCCGGACTGAAAGCACTTACACCACATAAGGGTGTGTACGTGCCGTGCGTCTCGTCGTCCGATGATGAAAGGGAGATGGTGGAATCAAGTCATGCAATTCCTGCGCTCACTCTCCAAAATGCATCCTGTAGAATACCGAGAGGCTGGCTACTCTGCGCCTGTGCTCTAGGCTTTGTAAATTCTAGGTTCTAATTCTAGGTTTTCATAGTCTCTGCCTAGTTTTGGATCGGATGACCGTGTGTGGATTGTCCCAAGATATTATTATTATTATTACACATACATAGAACGTATACATATGTATACAACATGTTACAAAATACCCCGTAAAAAATCAATAAAAAAATATTATTATTTTCACTGATGTGCAAACCCTATTTCAGTAAAATTAAAAAGTAAACTACGCAGAATGTACCTACATTTCTACCTAATTCGCGGAACGAAAAAAATTTAAAAGACCTAACCCTACTAGGGTTGATAACATTTTTGACTTTGATAATTAATTATATTTTTACGGGGTATTTTGTAACACATTGTATATATTTGAAATCGTCTCATTGAGACATTTAATCTGATACCCTTATTGATGTTTTAAGAAGTAAAAACATACAAAATGCCGGCTGACGGCTGCCATTTGTTTTTAATATATAGCCTATGTCACGTCCACGACTAAGACGAATCAAAGGACATAATTATAAGTCACTGTCCAGCCATTTAGGCTGTAGGCTGTGCCAAAGAAATATACATACATACACAGGTACTTGAAAAACATAACACTTTTGCTGGGGCATTATTGCAAAAACAAATGTACGCGAATGACATAGCGTAGAAATATGTCATTCCCTTCATCGATATAATATATATACTAGATAAACATTGACGAACAAAATGACATCTAAAATGTGTTCGCGGAGGTTGCAAACTTACCTGTGCTGGTGGCGGAAACGTGAACTAACATTTCTATTATGATAATTACGTGTAGTTTGACAGTTTCATATAGACAGTAGCGACACTCCTAGCGGCAAAAATAAATTTGTCACGATGTGGCTTGTAAAGAAATAGCGACACAAGGGCGCTTTTTCACGCTACCACTTTTTGAACCGTGCCACCAAATCTAGTTTATATATTATATCGATGATTCCCTTATATTAATTTTCTATTTTCTGGCGTTCCGTATTGTAAAATGATAACTTGGCTAAGAGGGCAGTTATCGTTAAAACTTTATGTCCGTGTGTCGTGTATTATGAACAGCTTCGAACTGTCAAAATAACTAAATTATACGCCGTTTTATTAGCACCGGACACAACAATTGCTCGGCAAAGTGTGGGATTCCTTACTCCACTAGTTTATTGGACGCGGAGGGCGCGTGGGCTTTCCATTGCTCCGGTGGTCCAACGCTCTCATACTAATTACGAATTTCCATAACAAAACAAATTTCTCCTGTTAGAAATACTGCTTCTTACTTGACCGGATTGTATTTCATTTATTATGTACTGTGACAAACGTAAACTAGATTAGGTACTACCTACTGTGACAGAAATAAACTAGAGTAGGTACTCAAACGAGTTTTTATTTCTCTTTTTTAATGAATTTAATACTGTTTTTAGGGTTCCATACCTCAAAGAAATAAAGGGGACCCTTATAGGATCACTTTGTTGTCCGTCTACCTGTCCGTCCATCCGTCCGTCCGTCTGTGTGTCACTTTATCTCGGGAACTCGTGGAGGTGTCGAGTTGAAATTAAAAGCATATATACCGTTCTACAGAAGCTGTGGAAAAAACAAACTACTAAGTTAACGTACAAAAAGATAAGGCCGTTTATGTCTCAAAAAACGTATATTTCGACACTTTCAAGGGAATATAAAATTATAAGTTATTTTCCTTTGACCTAGAACTATGAAATTAGGCAAGTAGGTAATGCCGTTTTATAGGTACTGCAAGTACAGCGAACAATCTGAAAACTATACATTTGTAATTAAATCATAAAACATATACTTAGTAGTCTTTATTTAAAGTGCCTACAAATTTGTACGGATACCTCGGTGGACGAGTCCGACTCACACTATTCCGTTTTCTTTTATTCAACCTATTGACAAGACAAGCAAGACGTTCGCCTGATGGTATGCGACATGCCTGCTTATAAACCACTGCATTGAACTTCCGCTTGTCGGGCAATTTCACCAGCTACAGTGCCCAACATAGCAATTGTTACACACTGCTGCTTGGCGGCAGAATATCTAACAATGCACCGACCACGCAGTAAATTAGGTACTACCTCAATTCGTTTGCTTCAAACTTTTGTCATTTGATATTCTTGGTGGCTGGTTAATCTGTTACCATTAACAAAACATAAACAACCATTTGTTTATTTTTTTTGGTCTACAGTTGGCGGAGAAATCGGTGAACATACATAAAAAAAATATACAGTGGAACATTATATCTCCTCTTATTTTGAAGTCGGTTAAAAATATGTCCAATAGAGTTATCAAACCGATCGACAAACTGTCGACGAGTGCGTACAATGATAGAGAGGTTTAATTATTCCAATTATTATCGACGACGATACCAATTATTATCGGAATCTACCAATTTAGTTGGTGACGGTTGGCGACCATCCTTGGCAGCTCATTAGGCATGCCAATAGATTATTGATTGGTGCTGATTGTCTGTATCTGTGTACGTAGCTCCGGTCGTTTGCATGAATCTGTGCCGATTTTAATGGACAATCACTGCTAATTGCACAGAGTAGAGCAAGCTTCACATAATATCACCAATTTTTTTCGTACTTTTTTATGTAAAATAATAAACCAACCAAGTAATTAAACAGATTAAAGTAAATAAAGTAGATTAAGGTAATGATGCGCGACTGTTACTAATTCGACGATTCGAATAATCTACAACTACTAAAGTACGCATTCGACTTGAATATTAGTAATATACTAATGTTCATAGTCGAATAACCACTACTAATTAGTAATTACTAACGGCGTTTGAACTAGATTGTTCGCGAGTCAGTCAACAGATTTTGAATGAAATATGAATGAATTATTTGCCGTTCCGGTCACGGAACGAATAATGTCAGAGTCACATCATTCAACCCGCCGAATAATGAGCGAATGATCAAAATCGAGCAAGTATCAAATTAGTTACTAACTTCGTAAATCATTCGAATAAGTCAAATGATTTTTGTATTCGAATAATTCGAATGAAATCATTCATAGTCGCGCATCTTTAGATATCGTAACAAATGTTCAGAAGTCTGAAAAATATGTACGTATGTCGATGACGTTTTTTTATTCGAAAGAGTGAACATTACAATTATATAGAAAAACTCATCAACAACCCAGCTATATTCATGTAGTTCAGCTTTAGTTTCGAGAGTTTTAAATAACTTTACACATATTCTTCTATGTATGTGTACTGATGTAACTACCATTATAAGGTATGACTTATTGTTGTCTAAATTAGAAAGCCTAGGAATTCATGGGTCTTTACTTCGTTGGTGCGATTCTTACATAAGGAACCGATCCCAACTAGTCAACCTCAAAGGTTTTAGGTCAAAAGAATTTGTAGTGCCATCAGGAGTTCCCCAGGGTTCTCACTTGGGGCCATTATTTTTTCTCGTTTTTATAAATGACTTAAGTAGCACAATCAACTCAAAATTTAAGCTTTTTGCTGACGACCTAAAAATCTATCGTACAATTAATTCTGATTCTGATATAAGCCAGCTACAAATGGATATCGACAATATTTCCGACTGGTGTGAGCGTAACGATATGGCATTAAATCAAGACAAATGCTACTTTATTCGGTTTAGTAGAAAGAAAAATTTGAATCAAATCATGTACTTACTAAACGGCGTTCCTTTGAGAGAGATTAATACTGTTAAGGATCTTGGTATTTTGATTGACAATAAGTTAAATTTTAATAACCACTTTGATGTCATGATTTCTAAAGCGTTAAAATTGTCTGGATTTCTAGTGAGAGAAATGAAAATCTTTAAGGAACCAAATCTTACTATAACAATTTACAACAGTGTTATTCGTAGCATTTTAGAGTACTGTAGTCCCGTCTGGAGTCCATTTTATCAAGTGCACTCTGAAAGAATAGAGCGTGTCCAGAGAAAATTTCTTCAGATGTTAAGTTACTCTGACAATAAGCTCCGAATTTTAAACTCTTATATTTCCAGATTAACTTTCTACAACATGAAATCCTTAGTCTCACGCAGGAAAATATTAGATCTTATGTTCTTGTATAAATTACTCCACGGGAAAATAGATTCACCTGAGTTGTTAGAACAAATAGACATAAGTATTCCGCGTTCTAGCAGCCGCTTACAAAATCGTAGAACTTTTTCCCCACCACAAAGACGAACTAATATAGGTCTAAATTCACCTCTAAACCGAATGCTTTCTTTGGCCAACTCTATTCGTAGCGATATAGATGTTTTCACTGGTTCCGTAGCCTCGTTTAGGTCCAAACTTAAATGTTTAATAGACTAAGCTGAACAGTGAACTCAAATTAACTATGTTCTAATCATATTCTTATAAATAACTCTCTCAGTTAATATACACTCAGCGATTTGAAACTTATTGTTTGATCTGTAAGTAAGCAAGCTGTATTCACTTCTAGTAGATGTCAATCGGATTTTGTATTGTGGCTTGTATGTGTTATCATGTGTGATTGTACATCAGTTTAGTGAATTAAATTAAAAAAAAAAAAAAAAAAAAAAAGGTATAACTGGACAGCAATGACCCTAATCTTAAATATTTCAATTATCATATACACGTATGTTAGGTACTATACAACAATTTAATATTATCATTAAACAAACCATACAAGCGACCACTTAAAGCATTCTCGTCTTCGAATCTGGGACAATGTCTGCCAAAGTCAATAAACGGCACCAAATTAATTATCTGTGGTACGCTAAAATCTCATGTGACGTCATTACGCCTGTGAAAGTTCCACTACTCTGTGCAATTAGTGTTCGCGTACAAATTGCCCGTACGGTCGTCATGCGGCCAAGTGATTCAAATTGTGGATAATTGATCGCCAATGAGCCCACTAACTCACATGACTGTGACAAATAATGAGCAATGTCGTGTGACAATTGAATATCTCTGTTTTGATACTCATCTACGAATAGCGGTTGTTTTCTTAGTTCACCTTCATTTTTTTTCTTTTCAATATCATTTTTCTCTTAATTCCAACACCATTATGAAAATGCGCTCTTAAATAGTTCCTGTCAATATTCAGCAATGTCAAGCTAAGTCAGTCCATAGATGGGTGACAGTTTGGTGGCATTTGAACTAAGCGCATTCGTGACAAAAAATTGGTACTTGTTGTTATTATCTAGATAGCAGTCCTTAAGCCAAATCCTAAGCTTTAGCAACACTGACAGCATGTTGACATTATCCACAGCTATTTATAGAAAGTAAGATAATATTGTGGATGGTATTTAGGGTTAGACAAATAACATCGACTCTCAATGATATACACTAAGTGAATCCTTTAATAGGTAACTGCGGTCACATAGCGCGAAGGCTAATCTGGATAAACATTTTAGTGAAAAAATAAAGATAGAGGAAGATAACTCAAGGAGGAAAGGTCTTACGAGAAGGACAGAATAAGTATCTGAACATCTGGACATGCCTTTAAGTACAGTAAACAACACAACATGCGGTGGAAGACTGTGGTTGCACGAGTTACAATGCTTAGCAATAGGGGACTTGCTTAAGACGAAAAAAAAAACATGTATTTTGACCCATAAGCGTAAGATATTTAACTTTTATGGCAACCGTGGGGAGTGATCAAAAATGCTCCAATTATGCACCTGTTACAGCTGTTTCTATAAAGAATCAGAACTAAAACTAACTAAACTGCTGATGCTATGTAAAGCAACCGAAAGACTTCTACTGTAGAACAAAGGCCCTTAGAAGGGAATGGTTGCCATAATGCTCACGCTTGGTCTTTCTATTGGATTACCTACCAATACTGAGGAAGGAGGAAAGACGCTGCTGCTCGTTTTCGCCTTCTCTTAGTCGTCTCTTACGGAGACCCAACGGGTGGAGATGGAAGGGTGCTATTCTTGCCCGAACACCACAAGTACTTATTGAAAGTTTTTAATATCACTCGACTATAATCAAACTAGAGTAAGTATTTAGATAGCGATTGCCTTAAAAAACAAATAATCGAATCACAACGCAAAAAATGTCTGTTGGAGAACTGTTTTAATAGCACGAAATAAATTAGTTTTGAAACGATTGTATTAGTTTTCTGGGTCAAGAAAATATGATCTAGTTCTTGTGTTTAAACGATAATTTATTGTTGTTCGATTCATGTATTGAGTAGACAAAAGAATTGAAATTGTTTGTATTGCCTTGTCCTAAAATTGTTGTAAAGGAAACAAGTAACTCACGCAACCATTTCGCGGATAGTACAATAAGTTTCTACTTATACATATTTATAATAATCATAAATATGTATAATATTTTCCAAGGCGATTTGTCCACAGCGCTGGCCGCTGTGGATAAATCGCCTTAAAGGCATGTCCAGGTGTTCAAATACTTGTTCTGTCCTTCTCGTAAGACCTTTCCTCCTTGAGTTATTTTCCTCTATCTTTAACAAGATCAGCCAACTACCTACGTACTTCGTACGGGTCTTCCTTCAAGATGAAGACTTCACGAGTCATTCGAAAGCTAGTTAGGCTTTCTCAGACATGCAGGTTTCCTCACGATGTTTTCCTTCACCGAAACCTAGTAACAATCGCATAAGGACAATTCGCATATTATGATTAATTAAAGAACCAGAGGTGCGAGCCGGGGTTCGAATCAGCGCACACTTTTAAGAATCCTTGGCAATAATTCGTATATATGTAAATATAATACAATGATTCCTATTAACAAAGTTATTTACCCATGGCAGTATAGGCGTGAAAAAATACATAAACCAACAAATCTAATTTCGCGTCAAAATACGAAGCCATAAAGTCGCATAATCGTTGCCTTAATATCCACGTCTATAGAACGCCTTAAGTAATGAAACGCAGGCTTATGTTTATTATATTATTTTACGCCGTAGAAATTACTAATGTTATGAAAAAATGCCCGGTTCTGGACGCCCCATCAATTTAGATTAGTGAAGTAATAGCCCCCGTGTAGTCACTTAGCTTGCCCAGTAGCCACCCTTGGAAGAAAATCTATGTAAAAGTTAAGCTATAAGAAAATTTCAAGCCTATTATGAGTTGCCGTGACGTACATATCTTACAACGCACAAATGATTTTGATACTTTATATACATACATCCGCCCGCGTGATTTTCTAACGAATATTTCTATTTTTTTTTCCGTAAGAACCTTTTACAAAGTATTAGAAAACTTTCATAAAAAGATCAGCCATCTTTTTTTCATCAAAAAAATAATTCCTATTATGCCTATATAGGCATAATAGGAATTATTTTTTTAATTACAGATTTACACGTTTTCTTCTTAGTGTTTTTTGTAAATAAGTATAATCTCAAGTTTTTAATTTTAGTATCTTAATTAAGGTCGTCAAAATTTATGTATTTTTTTTTTAGAATTAAATGTATTTCTTTTAATCACAATACTCGGCCAATGCCTAGGCCTATATCGCTGGCCCGTTTTCGCTGTGATCCAAATTCACGTTCTGACACAGGAAAGGTTTTATATACGTTGGCGTTGGCGGTATATATAGACGTTGGCTTCTACTATGTCTTTGGAGTGTTGTCTCCACTTTTTAACTGACTTCAAAACAGGAGGAGGTTGTCAATTCGTCGTGTATTTATTTTTTTACCCTTATAGCTTAACGCTCGTAACTATCAAGTATCAAAAATATTTACGAACGGTATACTAATATGCACAATGAAGGTAATACAGCAGAGGTTAATTTCTGTATGGTGGGCCCATCGATAGCCTTGGTTAATAAATTAGTGGCCCACCGCCCCCTCGTTACTTAACTACCATTATAACTTGTACGCTTTCTTATTACTCCGGCTAATGTAACTACTTTACACACACACTTATGAATTAGAACAATCAAGACTACAAGCTAAACTAAGCATCTTAACCAAGGCACATAATAAAATCAAGTTAGCTATTGAAATATCTATTGGATGCGAGTAATAACTTGAAGATATTGTTCAACATGTTGACCAAATAGCTTTTCCAGAACTGTTTGGAGAATATGACGTTTCCTTTCTAGCATTTTTATAAAGATGATATTAATAAGTTTTCCTATTGGTGCCAATATTGGCCTAATACCTCTATTAGGCCAATACATTCGCTTTTTAAGCGACGATTATAAGGTATTTAAAAATTTATTCATCATATCTTAATTAAATATCCCTAGACAATATACAATTACATTGATATTAGTTTCGTTTTTGGGTATGGTTACGAAGAAGCCGATTCTAGAGTTGCAGGTAGAGACGAGATCTAAATTCAAAATTCAAACGTCAATTTAAGTTCCATGCGTTTACATTACCTATTCCAATCAAATTCGAATTCATAAAATATTCGTATAACCACAGTATAATAAATTAAGTAATATTATTGTGGCAATCTATGAAGCCTATTCATCTACATTAAATAATTATGTTCTTATAAAATATCACCTTGACCTGCTAAATAAATCGCACTAATTTTCCTAATTGACCTCCCAATATAAGTTTAATTATTTTATAAAAAAAAATATCTAATCAGTTTTTTTTAATTTCGTTAGGTAAGTAGAGCGCTGACAAATTCATGAAATAAAATTTTTATAAATTTACTTTCATAGACATAATGAAGAACAGTGAAAAAAATTAGGTCAGTGATATTTTACCTTTCAAAATAACACTCGGTATTGTTAACAAAAAATAGAATAGGCAACGTTTTTTTGGTGCAAAACGGAATTCCAATATTAAGATTCAAATTTTTGTATTACTATAGCATGAAAAACATTTTAGAGTCGTAAAAACTGTCAACAATGTAATGTAATATGATAACTTTTGTAAAAGCAGCAGTCGAAATTCCGCTATACATAATACATATACTCGTATAGGTATATCTTTGTGCTATTGGACCGCGAGGTTTCCGCTTCCAGCGCTTAAGGCTGGAAGCGTAAATTATGATAGGTAATTAATCCTTGACTCGTAAGCCGTCCGAACATCCTCCTGTAGACACAGCCCAAATTATATCTGTGCACAGTCCTCACTTTATTTTGGCTGCATTGATCAACTATTCCTACTACTGTGACCCCTGTTAGCTAAATACAGTACGATTAGTCGAAAAAAATACTTTTCTCAATAAATGTTCGTCATCACCGCAATTCCCAAAAAATTCTGCAAAAGATCTTATGAAACCCTGCAAAGCTAGTTAACTAACTAACAGGCGTCACAGTAGGATTAGACGCTAAAAATACCTTCCTTAATAAATGTTTGTCATCACCGCAATTCCCGAGTTTCTGCAAAAGATCTTATGGAACCCCGCAAAGCTAGTTAACTAACTAACAGGAGTCACGGTAGGATTAGTCGCAAAAAATACATTTCTTAATAAATGTTAGCCGTTAACGCAATTCCCGAGTTTCTGCAAAAGATCTCATGGAACCCTGCAAAGCTAATCTTATAGATACTTAACTTCAAAAATGAACGCTTGGCTTTCCGCGTCGATAAGAAAAACGGTTCGCGTGCGTCCGCATCATTACGTTATTGTCATAAGGGCTAATAGCTCCACAAGAATCATACAATACAATAATAAAATGGACCTTAAGTCTTTAAATTGTCATTATGTCTGTAAAGGTTTTCATGACTACGAGCTAATCAATGTCATATTAGAATTATTTCCTAAGTCGTTTGTGAATGGCTAACAAGAGCCATTTTGTAATTGCTAACTATTTTGTAGTTAGGATTTGTTATTTATAATACTTATGTATTGTTGTCTTTTTAAGCAAGTAGGTTTATTAAATTGAATATTATCTTAGGTGTAAATATAGTATTTTATACAGTTGGTAGTTAAAATGTAATTGACTGATATCTTTCTCGCCAAAGTAAAAATATTTTCAGACAGAAAGTTAAATTAAATTTGAAAACATGAACTATAATAATAATAAGTTCCCAGAAATAACTGGTATATGGTACTGGTAATGCTTCGGCAATGTCGGGTAGCTGCTAGTTATGTATTGTTATAGTGTAATTACGAGAATATGAATTAGTTTTGATACAATATGATCATTGAATTACAACGTAAGAATTTAAAAATAAAGGCTTTTTCTACTACTTACACTACAATCCTATATGAAGAAGAAGAAGAAGAAGAAATCTTTTTATTCGAACCAAACAGGTTACATACATAGTTCAAAACAAAAGAAAACAGTATAAGTAGTAAGCTTGCAACGAAAGGGTTCCAACTCAGCATAAGGCGGCTTGCAAGCAGGCCGCGTTGGTCTTCCGTTGGAACCCCCGGTGACTGCATGGATACTTCGCCGCACACACGTATTGTTCAACCAATACTAAGAAAGAAGCAAAATATAACTTAAGCACTACCTAATTAAAACGAGTAACTACTACTAGAAGAAGAAAACTAAAAAGAAAGTAATAATAACAAAATATTAAACGTATGTCTCCACGACAGTAATTTGAATTTTAATATGTCTCCTATGATTATTAATTTAGTGTATATAGTACGTCTATGAAATCAAGCTTAAAACCTAATGTATCGCAATAGACTACCACGCTTCCGAGTGAAAGAATGTATATAATTAAACTAGCTGGCCCACGCAGCTCCGCCTGCGCTATTTTTACGTTAACTAAACTTTTAATAACAGACCTTCGCATCGAATACATAACCTCCTTTTTTATAGTCGGGTAAAAACTGAGACCCTCTTTTTACTTGCTCTCCGAAGCACGGACCCGTTTAGTTCAAATGGCGTTAAACGGTCACCCATCTATTTAATGACTTTACCTAACGTTGCTTAACCCGATCGATTACAAAACCTTGATAACAACTCTCTATGAGTGTTCCCTTACTAATATTTATTATATTATAAAGAAAAATTGATAAAATCGGACCAAGCGTATAACCAAGTACCCATTTTGACTTTAATCCCCTCTGCCAAAAGAACCGTGCTAGATTACGGGATAAAAAGTATCCTATGTCCTACCTCGTAGTAAGATCTCAAATCATGCCAAGTTTAATTTGAATCCATTCAGTAGTTTCGGCGTGATGCTCAACCGTGATACAGACAGACAGACAGACAGACAGACAGTCAGACAGACAAAAATTAAAAAAATACATTTTGTCCTCAGTATCGGTTATAGAATGCCCTCCAAATATAATTTTCAAAATATCTTCAATGTACAGAATTGGACCTGATACAGTTTTATTATAAGTATAGATAGATAATATTGTAAAGTAGAATGCTATAAAGCCATAATAATTTTTAAAATTAGTATAATGCTGCACATCTCAAATTAAGCTAGTATCGTGCTTTAATATATATCCTTATTTCATATTGATTATCATTACTTTTGGATCACCCCTCGTATGTATTATCAATGCACAACACTAGTGAACAGTGCTGTGTAATTTAGTAGGTAAGTAAAGGTGAAAATTTGCTGAGTGCTAAGTTAAGTCACATATCTACATTATACCATAATTTGACGAAGAAAATATTAATTGAATTGAAATCAAACTATTTTTACGGATTTTATCAAGGCGGTTTTTGATTTCACAGTGTATATTCGCTTAAATAAAAGACAACATTATTGTTTCAATTATTACTATCTTGAATATTATTGATTGAAATAAGCCAGTAAATTACTACCATAAAGCCTACTGATACACTTTCATGATCATTGTGCGTCAGAACTTCGTCAATGAAAACTGTCGTTACATTTAGCTGAACACAATGATACTACACGGAGTTACTGAGCGTTTTTACCAGTAGTCAAAGAGGCGGTGGTTATATTAGTCTTTACACGTAATAACATAAAACCGTATCTATTAAAAATCCCAGAAGACTATTATATGTATTTTTTGGTCTAGGTTTAGTAATAATGCGTTTACCTTTAGGAATTTAGGAACATTATTTGGGTAACACCATAATTATCTTTGCAAAAAACCCCGTCTGATACAACTTCTTTATCTGCTAAGTGATTGGTCCAGTAGGGATGTTATCGAGTCAGAAAGAGAGGCCATGGTAGAGCGTGGATGTCTCACATTTCAGGCAATCTCAGAATGGGGTGATGCCAATCTTGTGAGATCTAACGGTGCCAAAACACGAGCATATCAGCTCACCGCTAAAAAAAGCCCGTTAGGGTAACGTAGGCTCCAAATTTTGAGAAAGTATAATTGAAATACACCGACCGCCTTTAGTTACTGGCAGTTGAAATTTCCTCAAACTTCAATTTTCGGTGGTTCATTGAGAACAAGGCAAAAGTAGCTTATTATTATTGTAATTATCTTTGTTATATATATGTTGTTATTTTAATTATCTTGTTGTTTTTGTTGTTATTTATATTATTGTAATTATCTTTGTTATATATATGTTGTTATATATATGTTGTTATATATATGTTGTATATATTTGTTATATATATGTTGTTATATAAATGTTGGCCCATGGGGTGTCCGGGTAAGATTAGCACCCTACCATCTCCTCCCGTTGGATGTCTGTAAGAGGCAACTAAGAGAAAACAAGAAGACGGGCAGCAGCGTCTTTCTATTGGATTACCTACCACCTATACTGCGATCCCCAAGACACTTGCCAAGCATGGGGATTATGGCCACCTCTCCCTTCCAAGGGGGTGGCCTTTGTTCAGCAGTGGACGTCGGCTGCTTATGATCACATCGTTTTATTAAGACAAACAATGTTTTTAAGATATGGCCAGTCATTAAAAATTATGTTTTGTAGCCCCCTCCTGGGCTATTCAGCCCGAGTTGCGATAGTTCGATCATTACTGGCTCGTATCAAGCAAAGAACGAGCGTATTCGGCTTTTTTATTGTTTACTAGCTGTAGCCCGCGGCTTCGCCCGCGTTGGTTTTGTAAGTAAAACGCGTTTTAAATCAAGGATGAAGGTTTTTAAAAATATTGTTTACACTTTTATTAAATCTGGACCTATTATGTGTCATCGTCAAATATACATACTTGATGACATAGCCTGTATTTTTGTAACTCTGTCTGTCTGTCTGCTACGCTTTAACGCCTAATCCACTGAACCGATTTCGATGAAATTGGTACAGAGACAGATTAGACCTTAAGAAAGGACATAGGCTACCTTTTATCCCGAACAAAAAGATTGAAGGGGTTGAAATAGGGAATGAAATTTAGAATGGAATTTCGTCATTGTTGAAAATAATACCATGACTTTGTTTTACAATTGATACTTCCTCCTTCTTCTATACTATCTAATACTATCTATCTATATCTATAATATTGTAAAGAGTTTAAATTTCTATTTTTGTATGTTTGTGTGTTTGTAAGTATGTGTAATCTAAGGGTAATCTTCGGAACCACTGATCCGATTTGGAAAATTGTTTTGCCTGGGTGGAGCCGGATCATCGTGCTAAAGCGAGCTGGATCATTTACCTCGGTAAATCCAGGTGGATCGATGTGGATCAAGATGGACCGAGGTAGATCGAGATAAGTCAAGGTGGGTCGAAGTAGCTCAAAGTGAAATAAACTGGTTCGAGATGAGTCAAGCCGGATTATCAAACTGCATCAAACTTGATAGAACCGAATTGAATAACAACTGGCTTGAGCTAGATTAAACTGGATCAGGCAGGATCAAGATGAATCGAGGTAAATCGAAGTGGATCGATGTGGATCAAGATGGACCGAGATGGATCGATATGCCAAGGTGGTTTGAAGTGGTTTAAGATGGAATAAAGTGGATTGAGTTAAGCCAAACTCAATCATGAAATTGCATGAAATTGCATTGAAATGGATCTAGTTGGAAGATAGTGGATCCAAATGAGCCAAGCTGGAACATCAAACTACATCAAACTCGATTAAACGGAATAAAACTGGATTGAGCTGAATAAAACTGGTTTGAGCCGGATCAAGCAGGATCAAGCTGGTTTGAGTTGGATGTAGCTAAAGCGAGCTGGAGGTAAATCGATGTGGATCAATGTGGATTTTGGATTGAGATAGACCGACGTGGATCAATATAAGTCAAGGTGGGTCGAAGTGGGTCAATATGAAACAAAATGTATCAAAATAAGTCAAACCAGATTATCAATCTGTATCGAACTGGTTCGAACTGGATCGAGGTGGATCGATGTGAATCTAGATGAACCGAGGGGATCGAGATAAGTCAAGGTGGTTTGAAGTGGGTCAAGTTGGAATAAAATGGATTGAGTTGCGTCAAGCTGGATCATCAAACTGCATCAAACTCGATTGGACCGGATAATACCGGATTAAACTGAATAAAACTTGTTTGAGCTGGATCAAACTGGATCAAGCAGGATCAAGCTGGATCGAGCTAAAGCGAGGTAAATCGAGGTGGATCGATGTGAATCGAGATGCACCGAGGTGGATCGATATAGTTAAGTCTGGGTGGGTCGATGTGAGTCAAGGTGATACAAAGTAAATCGAGATGAGTTAAGCTGGACTATCAAACTGCATTGAACTGGTTCGAGTTGGATCAAGGTTGATTGATATGCATCGAGATAGACCGAGGTGGATCGAGATAAGTCAAGGTGGTTTGAAGTGGGTCAAGTTGGAATAAAGTGGGTTGAGTTGAGCCAAGCTGGATCATCAAACTCAATTGAACCGGATAATACGGGATCGAGCTGAATAAAACTGGTTTGAGCTGGATCAAACTGGTTTGTGCTGGATCAAACTGGATCAAGCAGGATCAAGTTGGATCGAGCTAAAGCGAAGTAAATTGAGGTGGATCGATGTAGATCGAGATGAACCGAGGTGGATCGAAATAGTTATGTCTGGGTGGGTCAAAGTGGGTCAAGGTGAAACAAAGTGGATCGTGATGAATCAAGCCGGATTATCAAACTGCATAGAACTGGTTCGAGTTGGATCAAGGTTTAGAAAAAAATCCAAAAATTTGTTTCTTCCATTGTTGTGTTGAGTTTATTTACCGAGTTGCGTTACTCTACCTGCATTAAAGCATTAAATAGAAATCCTTCTGTGTGCAAATTTTCAACCCCAGGAAATTAACTTAGGGGTTGTTTTTGGCGGAATAGGTATGGTAGATTCTTGTGTGCAATACATAAATTAAGTATTGGCTTAGTTCAAAAAACATTTTTCGGACCCCAATTAGAACCTCTTAGGGGTTGATAATCAAAACAATTTTGTTTTCATATTAATGGCCCATGGATTTGCATTTGCGGTGGCAAATGTATTCACATAGTTTCATCAATGCAGCATGAATTTTTTTATGCGCATTTTATACTCAAAAACCATGCTAATGGTCGTTTTTTTAAATAGTTATGAAATACGTGTTTCTTTATTTCTTTTGCTCAGTTTACTGACAAAGTTTCGTGTCTGTTTGAAGTTTTTTTTTATCCATACACACTTTGGGAGCCCATTTGACATTTGACCCATTTAGGTGTGAAATTTCGAGTTCGTTCTTATTGTTCACCTAAACTATTGAATAATGTTGGTTCCAAATTTCATGATTCTACTTTAAATGGTTTTGACTGTATGGTGATTTCTAGAAAAAATAGCCTAATATTTTATTAATATAGATTAAAAAAAATCCCTCTTATCCCACTTTACGGGTAGATTTTTGAAAAATAAATGATACGTGTTCAATCTTTTTATTTTAAGGGTATTTTCACCAACTTTCAAATCAATTGAATTAAGTAATAATTATTTCCCATACAAAGTTTAACAACCCCTAGCGCACCCCCAATGGTTGTTTTTGAAAAATCCCGAAACACGTATTTATTTATTTTATTCAAAGAATCTTTTCAGTAAATTTCAAGTCAATCGAACCATACAATAAAAAGTTTCATACAAAAGAAAACCCCCCATTTAACCCCTTTAGGAGTCGAATTTTCAAAAATCCTTTCTTAGTATCCACTAAGAAAGGATTTTTGAAAACTTTAGTTATAAGAAGAACCCACTGTCCAAATTTCAGCTTTCTAAGTCCAGCGTTTTGGCCTGTGCGTTGATGGATCAGTCAGTCAGTCAGTAAGGACAAGTAATTTTATATGTATTGATTAAATGGAAATCGTTCTACGTGTAAACTTTACAACCCCATTAAATTATCATAGGGGTTGTTTTTTGTAAAATGCCGCATATAGGTTTCTTAGATTCTTGTGTGCAATACATAAATTAAGTCTTATGACTGTGGGTTGAAAATTATTTTTGGATCCCTTTAAGAGTTGATTTTCAAAAAATGATTATTTATACAATCATTGCTTTAGTTTGATAATGTATTCACAAAGTTTCATCAATGCAGCATGATATTTTTTTTCCGCGTTTCATACTCAAAAACCATGCTAACACCCCTTTACGGGTCGAATTAGAAAAATTTGTGATACACGTGCTTCTTAATTTCTTTGGCTTAGTACATTGACAAAATTTTATATCCGTGTGATAACGAAAAATAAATTTTCTATACTAACTTTAGGAGCCCATTTGACCCACTTAGGGGTTGATTTTACAAAAATGCTCAAAATTAGTTTGTTCAATTGTTGTGTTGAGTTTATTTACTGAGTTTCGTTACTCTAGCTGCATCATAGCATGAAATAGAAATCCTTCTTTGTGCAAACTTTCCAACCCCTCGATATAACCTTAGGGGTTGTTTTTCGAAACATAGCCGGAACGCCGGAAATAGGTTTCTTAGATTCTTGTGTACAATATATAAACTAAGTCTTATGACTGTAGGTCGAAAATCATTTTTTAGACCCCAATTGGACCTATTTCGGAGTTGATTCTCAAAACATGATTATTTACACATGGATTGCTTTAATTTGATAAATATATTCGCAAAGTTTCATAAATGCAGTACGTATGTTACTTTTTCACATTTCATACCCAAAAACTATGTGAAAACCCCTTTAAGGGACGATTTTCAAAAAGTTGTAATAAACGTGTTTCTTTATTTGTTTTGCTCAGTACTTTAACATAGTTTCGTTTCGGTGTGCGGAAAAAAAAATTTTTTTCATACTAACTTTGGGAGCCCATTTGACCCACTTAGGGGTTGATTTTACAAAAATGATCAAAATTAGTTTTTTCAATTGTTGTGTTGAGTTTATTTACCGAGTTTCGTTACTCTAGCTGCATCATAGGATGAAATGGAAATCCTTCTTTGTGCAAACTTTGAAACCCCATTAAAAAACCTTAGGGGTAGTTTTTCGAAAAATGCTGGAAATAGGTTTCTTAGATTCATGTGTGCAATATATAAACTAAGTTTTATGACTGTAGGTCGAGAAACATTTTTTGGACCCCAATTTGACCCCTTTCCGAGTTGATTTTCAAAAAATGATTATTTGCACTTGGATTGCTATAATTTGATTAATGTATTCGCGAAGTTTCAGCAATGCAGTATGAAATTTTTTTTCCACGTTGCATACTCAAAAACCAGGCTAAAATCCCAATATGGGTCGGTTTTCAAAAAGTGTGATACACGTGTTTCTTTATTTCTTTTGTTTAGTACACTGACAAAGTTTCATGTCCGTGTGACGAAAAAAATATTTTTTTCCATACATACTTTGGGAGCCCATTTGACCCCCTTAAGTATGGAATTTCGAAAAATCCGTTCTTATTGTTCACCTAGACTATTTGAATAATGTTGGTTTCAAATTTCAAGATTGTACGTTATATGGTTTTTGCTGTATCGTGATTCCTAGAAAACACCCTGCTCTTTTATTAATATAGATTACCGTCAACTTTTAATTCGCTCATGCTTCTGATGCGTGTTACGGCATCGTTAGCTTTTTTCAACTTTTTTAGTGGGGGCTTAGTTTCGTGTCTCTTACTTAATGTTTGTTCCCTATTAGATATGCTGCGGACATGGGTCGTGTCACACGGTATTTATAGTTAATAGTTCTATATTGCGGAGAAATGTAAATAAAGGGGTTGTGTGATTTTTATGAGTGTAGAAAACTTTGATACGTTTGTTATGGCGTTTTTAGTATAGTTAGAAACATATGACACACGTATTTTCAAATATAAACACAGTGTGAGAGCTGGCTTATTTATATTCATAGAAGATTATTATAATACATATTTACGAAACCGTTAAAGAATGGTTTAAAAGATTACGTTTTAACTGTATTTAAAGTAACCAACTCCAGTGCCCTTCATACATGAATACAGCGATGTTTACACACTGCTGCAGCAGAATATCAAACACCGTGGACCACCGCTGTATTTCCCCACGTTAGGTATAAACCACGTTAGGTATAAACCCCAAGGTATAAACCTTGTTTTTTTTTTCAACGTGGGGAAATTCTCATGGATACCCGCACCACTACGAGTGAAGCAGTAAGGATTATGTCGGACTACTACCGACTAAAACCCCACGGTATCCTCATTCCGCTGTTTTTACGAGTCCCGGGAACGTATCTGAGTTAATTGCAGTGGTACCTGAATGATCCCTACCACATGCCTCTGCCTATCATTTTGAGTAGGTACGATTATTTCGCAGATTTTCGAGATTAAACTTTTAATTAGTTTCCATAACAAAAAAATATCGCGACATCAGTTAGGGGTCGTCCATTAATCACGTGAGGCTCGAAAGGGGGGGGGGAGGGGTTCCGAAAAAATCACGAAATATCACCAGGAGGGGGGAGGGGTATAATGAGACATCACGTGTATTTATTTTTCGTTGAATGCACGATTTCGAAACCAAACAGCGGCACGTGGCCTTGACTCACCGTTGCCGGCAACGACTTCCCCTCCAACATTTAATCAGTTAAGTACCTGTATTTAAAGATAATATTCCGAAAATTTCAATATAATCTATATTGAAATTTTTTACAAAAAAATACACGTGCTTTTGGATAGGGGGGGGGGGTAGTTTAAAAACCTCACCAAATATCACCAGGAGGGGGGGAGGGGTTAAAAAGTTGCTAAAAAACATCACGTGATTAATGGACGACCCCTTACTATATATATTCTGTGACATGAGGCACAGTGCGTGGTACGGGTGTGGTCATTTTCTTATATTTCAGCTTGTTTCAGGTCTCTTAGCATTTGAACGTAAAAAATAATAATAAATAATAATAATAACCTTCTTTATTTTAACCCACTAAAACCCCCGCGGCTGTCGCATCGGCACATGAGAGGGGGAACCCCAGGGCCTTGCCTTTGAGCCCGCCGCCGGGGGCGCATTGTAGCCCCCCGGGAACCTGACACGGTACTCACGGGGACGGGGGTCGCAACCCCGCCGCCGTCATCCTCCTCGGAGTCGCCGCCGTACTCAATGGACGTTCAAAGGGCCCACACCCCGAACGTCCAGCGACTCCGAAGGGATAATAACCTAACCTAAATAAATAATTCCGTAACTTAAGTTTCGTTAAACCCATAATTAAGAAAGGTACCAAAATTAATAATAATAATAAACTATTTAAAACAAAATAAAAATAAAACGACTTCAAAGTAAATTATCTAAAAAGCATAAAATAACGAAAATATATTGAAGTCGGTGCTAGCACATCATGTTAACTAACACTAGCACCAGCTGACACCGACTTCAATATATTTTCGTTATTTTATGCTTTTTAGATAATATACTTTGAAGTCTGTTTTTATTTTTTTATAAAATAGTTTATTTAATACTTTTTAGTGACTTATTTTACGACTTCAAAGTAAATTATCTAAAAAGCATAAAACGAATAGAGAACCTTCTTTTTGAAGCCGGTTAAAAATAGGTATCAGCACTATCACGCAACTCGAACGTATACGTTACAGTAACTTACTGTTACTGAAAACATAAACAGTTTATATCTCTTAAACTACTGGACCGATTTTGATGAAACTTGTACTCTACCCTAAGTTGAAAAATACTCTAACTATTGCTAAAAAAATAATTTTCAAAATCGGACTTGTAGTTTCTGGGAAATCCGTGGACAAACGTACATACATACATACATACATACCTACATACCTACATACATACATACACTCTTAAAATTTGGTAAATTTGTTTAGAAGCCCACATAGACTAACATATATATTACGCATTTTTATCAATATTACATACATACGCGTCGAATAGAGAACCTTCTTTTTGAAGCCGGTTAAAAATAAATTGCAATAAGTATTAATGTCAAAGTCAAAGTCAAAATATCTTTATTATGTATAGGCCCCACGGAGGCACTTACACAAAAATCATTTTTACAAACTACCACCGGATCGTAACGCGGCCGCTACTGAGAAGATCCGGCAAGAAACTCAGCGGGCTTGTCTTTTTTTGTCATTTTTTTTTTAAAACAGTTTTACAATTTATACATAAGTCAGCCTTAAACATCTAAGCTTGCATGAGTTGAGCAGTTCAAGCCCACGCAGCAAATTTCTTTATTGGAAGATCTCGGATATCCTGTGGCAGTTTGTTATAAAAGCGTATACTTTGGCCCATAAACGATTTGCCTGTTCTGTGGAGACGCGTGGCATGTACAATCACGGACATTCCCGGTGTACCACTGTTAGAGCTATAATCGCTTGCACGTGCGTCCAAATGCAGAGCTAGTTCCGCCTCGTTTTATGGCAGCGGGGCGTACCCGTATTGCCGCAATAAATGCCATTGTTATTATTGCATTTTGAAAGGCTTGCGCCGGCATCGCCGTGTTACCTGTATTCAATGAAATACAAGCCGAGTAATCATAGTCGTGTAGTTAATTACTTATTAGATGAAAGTCGGTATACCATCGATAACCCTTTAGAATTGGCATGTATAAGTAGTTACTGATATCAAGAAATTAATTAAAAACACATGATCTTTGAAAACATAAGTTTAGTTCTATTTGGATTGATTTGGAGACATCTTTATATATAAAGAAGATATTTGAGCTTTTGCCTTATATCCAATTTATTTTATTGAAGCAAAGAATACTCTCTAAGATCCGGTCTACGGATAAATAATCTATAAATAAATGTGTTCCTATCAGGAAAAAAATAAATATTGTTATTTTATTAGTATTTAGATTTACAATGTGTTACTTAGCTTGGACGATAAAATCAAATTAAAAGTTTTAGAAAAAAAAACAAAATGAACTAACTGGTTTCATTATAGCTTTGACCAAAACAAAAAATGAACCATAAAAAAATTTGACGGGCCTCTTGGTCTAGTGGTTAGACACCCTGGCCACTATCCAAAAGATCGTGGGTTCGATTCCCACCAACTGTCTGTGTGTTTTAACTATTTAAGTGTGTATTTATAAAAAAAGTGTATAAGTAAGTATTAGTATCAGTTAACTGGTCTGCCTAGTTTGGGATCGGATGTAAATTGTCGAAGAAAAAATACAACATTTAAAACTCCATCGCATTGCTTCAATCTATTGTTTCCATTTTTTTCACTGATACATCGTAGCTTCGAAACATTTTTTTTAATCGGTATTCTTTTGAATAGTAGGATTACCTGCGGCAGGTGTCTAATGCTTTTTTAGTAATGAAAAAAAAACTGTGCCTTAGAATAGTACTACAAATTTCGCCTTACATCGCTAATGACTGTTTGGTCTGGAGGTCTACGGCGATATTTGCAGTATAGAGCAAGTGCCATGGTTCGAACCCCACCGGCTGTATCGCTTTTTGTATAGTGTAAAATATTTTCAAAGAGCATTCGTCGACATAATAATATAGCAATTCATAGGTGGAATTGAAATATACTGTGATTATGTTAAATTAATAACAAAAAACTTTTTATAGGTATTCCATTCCACATCATTTATTATCACTGCCGCAGTATTCAGGCTTTTTTTTCAAGCATAGTGTGGTTATTATGATTTAATTACATGTTTCTATTTTACTGTTAAATAAAATAGAAAAATAAAATTAAATCATATGAAATGTGAAATCGGAGGCGTTACACACTTCTGGTACCAAACTTGGTAGACCTTGAGTTATGAATACCCAGACAATTCCTTCAAATAGTTTTTTTCACATTTTTTAAATTATACCCAAGTATAAGACCAACTGCCGTACGCAAACGTCAATTATAGTTAATTGTGATTAAGTCATATTTTGTAAATGGATTATTTCGACTTTCGAAGCCAAATAACACTTAATATGCGGATAGTGAGTAGATAATATATCAATAATCTCGTAATTAATACTAAAAGACAATCATAAGAGACTCGGAGAGTCGAAATAATTATCGATTGCAAAAAATTACTTAAATGCGATTAAAGTTAATTGATGACTGTGAGTGCGGCAGAAAGACAAGTAAATACATTAATTAACATTCAGGTTATTTCTAAAGCTCTCATAGTCAATTGTAATAACTGTTCGGTAAACGACTCACTTGGTTAAGCAACGTCAGGCAAGGTCAGTCTTTAGATGGGTGATCATTCAGTGGCATTTGAACTAAGCGTCTCCATGCTTCTGAAGGCGCGTAAAAAGGCAGTTCCAGTTGTTATCATCTAGACTAGACAGCAGTCTAGCATCTAGCAGCAACTTAAACAATTGACATCAGGGTACAGGTTGGGTACTAACCATACGACAAAAAAAGGTTATTTCTATTGCACTGGTAAATTAATATACAACAAGCTAATAATTGAAGAAAAAACAATCTTATCTCAACACACTAAGACTTATTTTAAATATTTATGTTTTGGTCAAAGCAATTCTTAAAATTAAGGTATGGGAGCGAGCAAAACGTGTTCAATGTAATAGTTTTATTACCTATTGTTCTAAAATTCCTTATCTACTTTTCTTGGTTACATATTAAAATTAAGCCATTATTAGCACATGATCTACTTATTTTAGTAAAACTCAATATTCAATTTACCTAATAAAAGAAAAAATATCAGTATAATAGATTCGAATTACGATGATTAGTTCAAGTTCATCAAAGTAAATATATTCATGTTATAAAAAAAAAAATTATGAATAGGTGAGTTTTATAGTAGGTAGGAATACAGACATAATACTATATAAAATTAAAAGAAGATATTATTATAGTAATAAGTCATACACATGCATTTAAATTAAATTGCACATGAATTTAAATGTATATGTAAATTTTGTTCCTAATAAAGATTTTTATTATTATTATTATTATTATTTTATAAAAAAATACTTTTGGTAGATTAACAAAATAAAAATATTCAAAAACTAGGAATAGTATAGTTTATATTTTATATATTCTAAGATATTTGTGTTATTTGCAGTACTTGATTGTGAAGAAACAAACTTTGGTTTCTTTTATTTTGTATTAAAGGGTTTTTTAGCATCCATAAAAACATCTCACAAGTAAGTAGGAAGGCAGTCAACAGTCCGATGAAACAAAACACGACCCATAAAAATTCATTCAATTTTCATTCATAAAATTTACAATCGCGCAAACGGACTTGTTAATCACTAGCGAATAGTAAAACATCATTTTTTAAATAATACAATTTCCCGTTACTTTTACAATTGGCCTGAACCCACCCCAACCTGTCATTGGCCCAAACTACGTGTGGGCGGGGTTTTCCCGCTCTTACGCACTTAGCGCCGTTCAAAGAAATCTGTTTGCTAAATGGGCTACCGTTCGTGTCCGTGATAGTACAACAAGATCGTGTTTGTTCCGGGTATTAATATTATGTGTATCACTATACTTTTTAAAAGAACTGATATTTTTTTAACATAAACTAAATTTTCAAATATGTATTGTGACACAACCGTTAGAATGTCTATCTCTTTGAATTTCTCTCTAAGTGAATCAATAGGAGCCAGATTGTAAATGGCTCTGACAGTGTGACTTATACCTAAATATGTATAGAAAAGTTTCCAGGAGTAATTTCAATATCTTCGAACACGATTTTATTATTGCTTTGACGATTTCCGTTCAGTGTAACTCTTGTTTAACTGTTGTGCAGATATTTTTTTTAACATAAACTAAATTTTCAAATATGTACTGTGACACAACCGTTAGAATATCTATCTCTTTGAATTTCTCTCTAAGTGATTCAATAGGAGCCAAATTGTAAATGGCTCTCACAGTGTGACTTATACCTAAATAAGTATAGAAAAGTTTCCAGGAGTTATTTCAATATCTTCGAACACGATTTTATTATTGCTTTGACGATTTCCGTTCAGTGTAACTCTTGTTTAACTGCACAAACACACGGAAATATGTATTAAGTAGTGAGTTGGCAATTTCATTGTGTGCTAAAGAATTATGACGTATGCGAATCGGCATTTGCGAATCGTTTAACTGATACTGAGGAAATTGCAGACTATTTCGCATAATAGGCTTTTAAGGTATTCTAACGTGATTGTGTATATTACGGATAGATTTTAAATAAACTATTACGTGAAATAATAAAATATTATTGAAATAAGAAATTTGTAACAGATAAAAACGAAGATGTAAGTTACTGTAAATTGTTCTATCAATACATAATTCAATTATACGCAATATTTATTTTAATTATCGGTAATTATCGCAATGTATCTTATATTTTGGCTTGACGCTCCGGCCGGAACCAGTTTTTAACTCCCGATTAAAATAAAGATTGATATTGGAAGGCGAAAGTCTAAAAGTACCTAGATATATACGAAGACATATTGAATGTTTAGTCATCCTCTTCATCATTGGCAGCCGAAAGACGTCCACTGCTAAACAAAGGCCTCCCCCTTAGTAGGGAGGGGTTGCTATAATCCCCACGCTTGGCAGGCGGCTTGGGGATCGCAGTATAGGTGAAAGATAAATCCAAAAGAAAGACGCTGCGGCCCGTCTTCCTGTTCTCGCTTAGTCTCTTACGACACCCAACGAGAGGAGATGGGGGGATGCAATTCTAACCCGTCACCCCACGGGTAATGTTTAGTATTGTAAGTAAATTAAATCATTGTCTTTGTCGCACACATTATCTCTATTTCGATTGGATATTTTCATCATACCTTAGCCAAGTTGTGATTTTCGAATACGGCACCCTAGAGAAAACAAAGGTATAGGCAATGGCAATGACATATCTCTTTTAAGAGATATCATTCCCATTTGCTTTCTATTCTTCGGTTCGTATTTTAGAATAACTACTAGGCTACTGCCATTTCAACGATGATTCTTAGTAACAATAATTGATTAAGTCATAACGGATATAAATTGTCTTACAGACTTAGGTGTAGTGATAATAAGTTATCCTGATTGGATAATTTCAAATTTTCCGATATTTAAATCAGAATCAGAATTACTATTAATAATATAATAATAATATCTTGGGACAATCCACACACGGTCACCTGATCCCAAACTAGGCAGAGCCTGTACTATGAAAACCAGACAACTGATACTAATACTTATATACAATTTTCTTTGTAAATACATACTTAAATAGATAACTAACTAACACCCAGACACTTGGCGGGAATCGAACCCACGATCCATCGGGTAGCGGCCAGGGTGCCTAACCACTAGACCAACGAGTCTATCTGATTAATAAAAATCCGATTAATTTATTTTAATTTATAAATGTGTATAAATCATAACAGGTGCCAGTAATCAACACATTTAAGCTAAAATCCTAATTCTGCTGCCATTGCATTTGTCAAAACGATCTATTAGATTTTTTTCAATCAGATTTGTAGTAAGTATATACCAATTTAATGTACTGTACGTAGTCAGTAGGGTTCATTATTTGTCTGGTACCGAGAAAATGGCAGACAATTTTGCATAATAGGCTTTCAGTCGTAACGTGATTGTGTTGACTTAATGTATGATTATTACGTCATTGAGTGTAGCTGCTTCGATTATGATGTGAGTTTTAAAAATATTTGTTAAAAAAATGTAACCGATGTAATAGAATAAACCTATTTACCTCGCCTGATCAGTATAGCGATCCAACGAGGTAATGCATCCAGCATTCTGGCCACCATCTCACGTGGGCATTTTTTAAGTTTTAATTGTTTTTTGTGTTAGTACTTAGGTATTATATTTAATTACAGTACCTATTAGTTTTATGTAAATAATTATATAGCGCTTACCTATCTCTTCCTGTTGGGTGTCGTAAGTGCCGACTAAAGGATAACAAGAAGACGGGCAGCAGCGTCTTTCTACCAACCTATACCTACTGCGATCCTCAAGACATCTGCCAAGCGTGTGGATGTTCAGCAGTGGACCGTGGACGTCTTCCAGCCGATGACGGTAATGATAAGGGAAGTGTCACAATGCAGTGTAGACATTGCTATATTTCTGACACTTTTGTGACACATATTATTAGGCAAAGTTGCACTCGTTTGATTATCATCTATATCTATACTTATAATAAAACTGTAACAGGTCCAATTCTGTACATTGAAGATATTTTGAAAATTATATTTGGAGGGCTTTATATAACCGATACTGAGGCTGAAAATGAGTCTGTCTGTCTGTCTGTCTGTCTGTCTGTATCACGGCTGCGCATCACGCCGAAACTACTGAATGGATTCAAATGAAACTTGGCATGATTTGAGATCTTACTACGAGGTAGGACATAGGATTTTTTATCCCGTAATCTAGCACGGTTCTTTCGGGAGAGGGGATTAAAGTCAAAATGGGTAGTTGGTTATACGCTTGGTCCGATTTTATCATTTTTTCTTTATAATATAATAAATATTAGTAAGGGAACACTCATAGAGAGTTGTTATCAAGGTTTTGTAATCGATCGGGTTTAGCAACGTTAGGTAAGGTAATTAAATAGATGGGTGACCGTTTAACGCCATTTGAACTAAACGGGTCCGTGCTTCGGAGAGCAAGTAAAAAGTGGGTCCCAGTTTTTAACCGACTATAAAAAAGGAGGTTATGTATTTGATGCGAATGTCTGTTATTAAAAGTTTAGTTAACGTAAAAATAGCTCAGGCGGAGCTGCGTGGGTCAGCTAGTGTTGAATAAAACAAAAAAGAATCGGAACTAGTAGATATATTACATCGATATAATTATTATAAAGTAGATAACTATTCACTAACAAAATTACATCAAAAATGTGATCACGGAGGTCGCGAACTTATCATTGTTGGTTTTATTATGATCATGACGTTTAGTTTTACAGTTTCATATAGTAGACAGTAGCGACACTCCTATCGGCAAAAAAAGTTTTGTCAGTCTGTGGCTTGTAAATAAATAACGACACAAGAGCGATATTTCTATGTGCCACTTTAAGGTACGCGTCCATTGGCCCGCGCCGGACGCACGGCACGTCCCGGACGGCACGCAACGGATTTTAGTTTGCTTTCTATGATTTTACACAGCGCTGCGTCCATTATCCGCGCCGTCATTTTCCGATGCGGGCCGTCAAAATCATAGAAAGCAAACTAAAATCCGTTGCGTGCCGTGCGTGCGGTTCGTCCGGCGCGGGCCAATGGACGCGTACCTTTGCAGACCATCACCTTATGTAGTTTAAATATTATATCGATAGTATATTACATCATAACGCCAGTCATAAATTTTATACATTTCAGTGTCCATACACTGTTCAACACTGCCATGACTGTTATAACTCACCAGAAAACACTCGCACAAGTTTAACGACAATTTTCCTAACGACCTATTCAGGACCTATTCATATTTAACCAACCACAACCCTAATAAAATCGTAGGCAGCGTCAAGTAGTCGACAAACCGCTGTGTAAATGCAAATTGATTTCGCATTCAAATGATAATTTGACACAACTTTGAATTTCTAAACCCCTTGAACGATCTTTTATCTTGTAAATGATTAGATTGGTATTTTGTACAGTGCCACTTATTTATGGTTAAGACTAGGCTTAGTTAGGCTACAGATTTCTCAATCTGTCCAATGTGTAGCTTCTCGTGTGGATGGGGTGTCCGGGTAAGAATAGCACCCTCCAATCTCCTCCTTTTGGGTGCCCGTAATAGGCGCCCAACGGAAAACAAGAAGACGGGAAGGAGCGTTTCTTTTTAATTCGATTACCTACTACTACCACTTATACTGTTATTCCCAAGACGGCTGCCAAGTGTGGGATTATGGCAACCCCCTTTTTAGGGAAGCCTAAAAAGAGGGAGGCCTTTTGATCAACAGTGGACATCATCACCATCACCATCAGCAGCCGAAACTCGCCTCTCTACTATTATGATGTTTCGTTTATAAAAATCCAACTTACGTAAAAAAAGAATAATACAAATCGGTTATTATTTGGACATGAGTAGGTACATTAAAAATATATAAAAAAAATAAGAAAATATAAGAAGAGCTCAGAGTTTAAATGTCTTCAAATCTCAGGTTACTTCTCACTATCTTTCCTTGCAGTAAACTTCTCCTATTTCTGTTTATTTATCATCATAATACGTGTAGTATGTATATTTATCATTTCTATACTATGTTTTATATATATATGTATGGTTATATATGTTATTGTTATATATATATTAAATATATATGTACTGATTATGAATGACACACCTACCCTTCCATATTCTGTCCTGTACCCCAAGGTTGTCTGGAAGAGATCGCTTTAGCGATAAGACAACCTTAAATTGTCACACTGCAATTTTACTTTCCCCTTTTAAGTTGTATCTTCTCTTTTGGTGTACAATAAAGAATATTTGTATTGTATTGTATTGTATACATATTTTACACGACGAATTGAAAACCACCTCCTTTTTGAAGTTGATTAAAAATATCTAAACTGATAGTGCATTCTCTGAAGCTACTTAGTTGAAAATTACGTTGACGCTCAGTTCAAATGATACTAAATAGTCACCCATCTAAGGATTGACCTTGCCTGACGTTGCTCACCCAACTGATAGTTTACCGAACAGTGGTTACAACTGGCTACGAGCATCCATTGCACTGCATTGTCCAACCACAATACGGCAAGACATGCATTAGGTAGGTCTGTTTTTCACTCTTAGTTTGAAATTTAACACCTAAACGTAACTCAACACTGAAAAAACCCAACAGTGAAAAAAACGTTGTTTCCTTTCAGAAATTATAATTCTTTCATCTTACAATTAATGTTTTGCTCTCTATTCTATAAGCATTGAATGACGTCACTTGATGTTCACCTTTAATCTGAAGCTCCTACATATAACACAAGCACATCGTAAATCGGTCACCACGGGTCAACCTCGCTATAAACTTATACACAATTATTACAAATGACATTGATTATTGTAATGGATTAGATAAGAATTACGAAGCTAGCCTACAAATGTGTTGCTTATTGTAATTGATTGATATTTAGCTCCGCCATTTTGATTACGCGACCAATTTGCATAATGCTCATGTTGCAAAGGTTTTAGATGGAAGTGCTAATATTTGTAATTAGTATGCATAATATCTAGTGGGTACAATATGTGAGCGCGAAACGGACTGTCTTATCTGCTGTTGCGATGTTTTCTAGCAATAATCTTAAAACTTTAAGTGTGGAAGATACTAAGTTGTGCTGTTGTACATTTATATCGCATGCTAGTTTATTTGCATCAAAATTCAATACTCTAGCTAAGTATATTGATGTTAAAATTTAAGTGTCTCATAAATACCTGTTCTTTTCTCTTCTTACTCATTCCTTCAATACTAAGTATTGCGACTTTACTTAATATTTATCGATATGTTACTGCCATATGTGCCATAGGTGCTTACGGAATAGTCTTCCGTTGTTGTTTTTTGTAGCAACGACAGTGGGCCCCACTTCAACGTTATATTTATTTAAGTAATTTTCTTTTTTTATAAAACTTGTCTTCTTCTTCTTCCATATGCGCTGTGATCTTCCCGCTAGATACTACTACTCATTCGGCTCCAGCATCTAGTCTCTCTTCTTACTTGCATTTGTGACACAATTGATTGCTTCTTCAGATTATTTAATGTATCTTTTAGAAGATTAAATTATTCGTAATCATCATTATCATTAGCAGATAAACATCCTCTGCTGAACAAAGGCCTCCTCTTTATAGTGAATAGTCTATTAATAAGCTAGTGTGCTTTACCATCCTTGACTGCGTCACAGCTTTCCATCAGGTGGGACTGTGTTCAAGCACTGGCTTATATTTAATAAAAAAAAAAGAAAAAAAAAGAAACGAAGGTGTCTAACGGGCCCTTCAATTTAAATATTATAATTATTAAGCTATAAACTCAAAACGTGGAATGGAATAAGTTCACAACAATTACAAATTATATAATACATATACGTGAATGCCTCAAATCACCTAACCCACGGTGATCGCGCAATAGACGTATGAGTAAAATTGGAATCACCATATCGTGATTGCTACTTAAAAATGGAATGTCGACGTAGAAGGAAATCAAATTGAAACTGTATATATTGGTGCAAATGTCGTTTGGAGGCGACACGCCATCCAATATATATTTTTATACAAATACGGTAGATTGTATAAGATAAATTTCTATGATTACGCGGCAATAAAAGTTGCTGTAGCAACCGTTGCTGAAACTTGCCAAGAGATGGCGGTAGTATGCGATTAGAATCCCATTTCTATATTTAAAAAATTGCGAGTTATTTTTAACAATATTCTTTCAGTTAGTTCAGACTAACTGAATAAATAACTACAAGTACGTATACTAGGTCATGTTGGTGATCAACACAGTGAAGATGGCGGGTCACCCCCTTCCCTCCAATATGGTTGAGGGGAGTGATGGCTGCTGCTCGAGTCAACTCGTGCGCGGATGCTGCTTGGGGGGACTGGTCTGACTACTATCCCTTTGGCTTTTTAGTTTGTTGTACTTTGTATTTTTTTATTTTTTTCTGTCTTATTTGATATTTTGAACGGCAAGACACACTGTCGCTCTGATCTTATTGTAACATGACACACTGTTTAAGAAAAAAGTGATAAAATGACAAGCCCGCTGAGTTTCTTGCCGGATCTTCTCAGTTGAGGCCGCGTTGTGATCCGGTGGTAGCTTCTTTTAAAAAAAAAAGTGCTAGCGATAAGCCTATTTGAAATAAACAATTTTTGAGTTTGAGTTTGAGATGGCCGAATTCCAAGAGGCCGTGTAGCCGTACAACTTCTGTCTGACCAAATTCGCTCATCCTTGGACACCAAACTTCACAACGCCCTCCACGATGCCACACAATAAACAAAATAACTAACAATTAAACAACAATTTTATTTATCACTTTATATATTGTTCTAGTGGTTAGACACCTTGACTACCACCCAATAGGTTGTGTACCAAGTATCTGGGTATTATTTATCTATTTATGTATGTATTTACAAAAAACAATACTTATAAGTAATAATATCAGTTGTCTGGTCCAGGGTACAGGCTCTGTCTAGTTTGGGATCGAATTACCGTGTGAGGATTGTCCCAGGTTTATTAAGAGTTATAATACATTTCGTTGAAAACGTTTTAAAAGTGCCTAGAATTTCTTATAACTACACTAGTATTTTTTTAAGTTGGTACTTCTTAATGAATAGGTTATAAGGCGCGATATGATTGAGATAGTACGCAAGGTATATTATATGAACACTTATATTCATATGCACAGGTACTAGTGAGTAGTCAGTACATCGACGTAGACCTCTGAAATTACCTCGTCGATTGGCTTCGAAATATGAATGGCAAATTGGATGGCACCGTGGCCCCACATGCCGGCTTTATGCCCCTGTGTACTGAACAATGCTTAAGAATATTCCATGAATGCAAAATAAGCCTCTAACAACGCAAATGTATTGTCTTTGTTCGTGTTTCCTATGATTATGGAATACTTTTCATTGAGTGCTATACCCCATGTATTTTCATTTTAGTGTAATGATTCATTGTATCGATATAACTCAATGTTGGCCCAGTTTCAAGACAGTATAAAGATTCTCTTAATCTATACTTATAATAAAACTGTAACAGGTCCAATTCTGTACATTGAAGATATTTTGAAAATTATATTTGGAGGGCATTCTATAACCGATACTGAAGCCGAAAATGTAATTTTTTTTAATTTTTGTCTGTCTGTCTGTATCACGGCTGAGCATCACGCCGAAACTACTGAATGGATTCAAATGAAACTTGGCATGATTTGAGATCTTACTACGAGGTAGGACATAGGATACTTTTTATCCCGTAATCTAGCACGGTTCTTTTGGGAGAGGGGAATAAAGTCAAAATGGGTACTTGGTTATACGCTTGGTCCGATTTTATCAATTTTTCTTTATAATATAATAAATATTAGTAAGGGAACACTCATAGAGAGTTGTTATCAAGGTTTTGTAATCGATCCTGTTAAGCAACGTTAGGTAAGGTCATTAAATAGATGGGTGACCGTTTAACGCCATTAGAACTAAACGGCTCCGTGCTTCGGAGAGCAAGTAAAAAGTGGGTCCCAGTTTTTAACCGACTATAAAAAAGGAGGTTATGTATTCGATGCAAATGTCTGTTATTCAAAGTTTAGTTAACGTAAAAATAGCGCAGGCGGAGCTGCGTGGGTCAGCTAGTAATAAATAAACGCAAGAATTTTTTTTGGAGTTTCAAAGATCTGTATCACACTTATATTTCTTTGCTCCAATTCTCGAACGAACATAATAATCGCCAGTAAACAAGCGCCTTCTAAATGCAATAAAGTGCCAATAAAAACATTATAAAAGCAGTTATCAAACAACAATAATAATTACGAATAAAAAAGTGACAAAGAAACTACACGAATGTCTACAATACAATACGAGGACGGAACGCGTCCGCGTGGCAAAATCGGCTAACTTTTAAAACGTTATATAGTGGCAATAAAACGTTCGTCCCCGTACGAGCACAATACTTGCAGAAATATTTTTGAATACGGAATTAGGTTTGCCAAAAGCGCGGGGAGCAGATAAGGCCGAAAAAAAAAACAAATTTGTAACGGGTAAAGTTTTTGGAGGCAGAATGTTTCCCTTGGGTGCTGAATCTTCGTCGGCGTGGCTCGTAAAACGCGGGACGTGGGCAAGCGGGCAAATTTGTCCTGAGAGCGACCTATGACGTTTTGATGGAACGCTCCCCGACTGATTTCCCACACCCTAGATTCATATTCATAACGACGCCTCCACAACTGTGACATATTTGACCCGATATTATATCTAGACCGACGCGGTGGCGTTGTAACGCGAGATTGATTCATTAATACAAAATATGGTATCTTATGAAATTTTATATGTATATAAGAAAGTATTAAGAGAGTCATTAAATGTTTCAAACTCGCAAAGAGCTACGAATGTCCCTCGCATGGTGATCGCCTCTTCAAAAGAATGGCACCCGTGTCTAAGCTATCTTGTAGGAATTTTAAATTGGACGAATCGCTCAAATGTAAATGGTTTTCCTTTATGCCCCATCCTCTCGGGCTGCCCACCCCCATCTATTGCGCGCCTAGAGGCGACTGGCATACCAACACACGCACACACTCAAGCAAATGCCTACGTCGTACATCACCATTGTGTTTAGAGCTCCTAGTTTGCATACGTCATCCGTGCAGTCGTCTCATTTGCGAAACGGTGTGGGGAGGGAAAGGGTTCAAGTAAGATTGGTATCGTTAAGCTGACACTAACACACGCGAAGGCAATACAGGCTCACATCTCATCTCGACGTATGTACTCGTACAACTTGGAGTAATGCGCGTGTGAATACGTAAATACGAGTCGGAATCGCGAGTTCAAAAACGCGAAACGCAATATGTCTTCATAGTAAGGAGGTGTAGGAAATCTTTTTAAGGGACTAACAAAAGGGCGGGAGACGATATCGGTAAAGGAAATCTCGTGTTTTGATGTGCTTGCTCTGTAAACGGGCGGAATATTATTTACCGTTTCTAAGGAAGGTATGTGGTGCAAATCAAATTTTAATTTATTCAAATTTTGTAACAATATACTGGGATAGCTGTTTATTTGCCAGTTGTAACCACTGGTAAACGATCAGTTGGGTAAGCAACGTCAAGCAAGGTCATTCCTTAGATGGGTGACCACTTAGTGGCATTTGAACTGAGCGTCTCCCTGCTTCGGAGGTCACGTTAAAAGTCGGTCCGGGTATTGTCATCTAGACATCAGTCGTTAAGCTAAGTCAGAGGCCTAAGGGCAGCTTGTAACCACCAGGCTGGCCACTAACTTTACGACACAAAAAAAGCTCATTACAGACAGGCGTATCGCTTACCATTAAGGTACGCGTCCATTGGCACGCGCCGGACGCACCGCACGCACGGCACGTAACGGATTTTAGTTTGCTTTCTATGATTTTACATAGCGCTGCGTCCATTATCCGCGCCGTCAATTTCCGATGCGGGCGGCGCAGATAGTGGACGCAGCGCTATGTAAAATCATACAAAGCAAATTAAAATCCGTTACGTGCCGTGCGTGCGGTGCGTCCGGCGCGTGCCAATGGACGCGTACCTTTAGGCGAACATATTGCTTTTGTCGTCACAAGGTTCTAAGTATAAAAAAAAAACATTTCTCTAATATAAAAATAACACTCTTAACATCAGCGTCTTGACTTATTCGCTTCACTATCTTCTAGCATATTTATGTAGGTGTATAAGTGGGTAGGTACGAGTCAAGAAACTCGTTATAGATACTTAGTTACGTATAAAGCTCGTAAATGGTTTAATGTGTGGGATAGGTAGACTAATTAATTAGAAGAGCCAATGCATTATCGATACCCGCCCTGGTTGATAAAAGCCGCCCATATATTCGGGTGGTCTAATGGGCGACGTAATAGACTATGTTTTGCTAAAGACACGAACTTAGAAAAATAATAATAATAATAATAATAATATCTTGGGACAATCCACACACGGTTATCCGATCCCAAACTAGGCAGAGCCTGTACTATGGAAACCAGACAACTGATACTAATACTTATATACTTTTTTTTTTTTGTAAATACATACTTAAATAGATAAACAACACCCAGACACTTGGCGGGAATCGAACCCACGACCCATCGGTTAGCAGGCAGGGTGTCTGCCAACTAGACCAACGGGCCCATCAAATAGGTACCTATACGTCTTTAAAGGGAATTTATGCGATATATTATCGTCCAAAATACCGTAGTGCATAAAGACGTAGGATTTTAACAAGTGTATGTTGACATAGGTAATGGTACTGAGAAATGATTCTTAACTAATGGCGTTAAAAGAAGCTCAGAGTCACAAGTCACAAGGAGTTATGGAAAGAGTTTTACTCGGAGTATTTTTGCGCGTTAAAATCCGGAATGAGAAAATTGGCCGAAGAACCAAAGTCACTGTCATACCTCTCAGAAGCTCGCGAAGAACTGATAACCGATGCGGTAGAAAGGTTCAGGGGTGGTGACCATGAAGCGAAAGACGCAGCGTAGTCAGGCCGTAGGTGAATTGACGACATGGTGTAAGTCTCAGGCAACCGAATTTGAACATGGATTAACTTACTTTTCAGACAATCAAGTAATGGGCCTTAAATAGTTGCTCCACGCTGGATTCTAACCCACAATTTCCGGATTGTAAAGTGGCAAGTGGCTTCCTACTACGCCACGGAGGCTACGAATAAATATTTATACTTAAGTGAGTACTTACGTACATTTTTTATGAAATATAGATAATATTCTTTTAACATTACGTACAATATTCTTTATTTCATTTAATTAATTATTTTAAAAATAATAAATTTAAGGTATTATCGTGATAGCATTAAAAAAGATGAAAAGGCATTCTATATTTATCATACCTACTTAGCCTATTGAGCTTTATACATTTTGTTTGAATTGAAGAGCATTGAAGAGCAGCGTACGTTCAGAAAATATATAATAAAATGATTAGACTTTCACTCAGGTAATCGCATGTATTGGCTATAACGTATTTTGCGTAAATTTGCTTTACAGGTAGGCATCTAAAACTTAAAGCTTCGAAGATCAGAATAAAACACTTACGCTATCCACCGCTAGATGGCGCTGTTAGTCCGGTCCTTTTATCATTTTTATATTCGTAAATAATTCTTGCTAAGTGCACCCTATATTATGTATGTACTTAAGTAGAAATAAAATCATCTTATTCTCTTTTCCTCTCACAGTCGAGAAACTCGTCAGTTTTTAATGAACAAAGTTGGGTAGCCTCGCACTTTTCCGTTTAAAACTTTCCATAATCATTCTGAACTTTTTATAACAATGAATTTGATTTCAAAATAAAGTGTTCGATTGAACTCATTCTAATTGGATAATTTATTCTTTTTGTATTTGAATTAAAACTAGTTACAACTAGGTACCTATTATTTTATAAAATGAGCTTATTTAGATTTATTTTCACACATTGTTCGAATGACTAGTGGTAATCTATAGCAATTTTACTAAGCCCACCTTTTGTTGCTTATTAATTACTTAGTAACTTAGTACCTACTACTTATTGCAATAACGTTGAATGAATTTACGAACTAAATTACGTTACAGCAAAGGTAAATAGTGAGCTGCCTTAGCTGTCAGAATTGTATTAATATCATTATTGAAGTAGTTTTTCTTATTACAGATTTTACGTAAAATTACTCGGGTAACTCATTGTAGTCATTTTACGTAAAATGTCGTTTACTCATACCGCACATCGGCAATGACAGTGTCACAACACAAAAAATGTAGTTTTTGGGAAATCACGATTTAAGTTTTTTTTAAACTTTTAACTCGATTTAAATTTTTCTGCGTGAGCATATCGGAGAACTGAAGACATATTTGAAAAGGCTATTTAATGCTCTATTATGTTTTTATGAATATTCAAATCTAAATATTTTTTTTCTATTTTATTTTTTACATAAATTCATTATAATGTGTCACTTTTCTAGACAAAATTATCGATGATTTTAAATACTTATTTTATTCGATAGTACAGTTATATCACTTGCTATACAATTTCTACCCATTTAATATTCCGGTAACAACCAATCATAAAGCAAGAAAAGTGTCATTTCACATGATGTGACTGTCTTTTCGTTGAAATCAAAGCAATTATATGAGAATTACTTACCGTTATATAGTCATTACACAGGTTATGACAGTAATACACACACTAAATGCACGTATGCTCTGTATCAACTTTGATGTGACACTGTTAATGCTGCAAAAGGTAGGGAAATGGCTTAGTGAAAAAGGGTACTAAATGCCATATCTCGGCGATGAAACGCACTATAATTATGACGATTTTTTAGCTGATAAAGTTTGTGATTGCCTTTCTTGTGGTATACTTATCTCAATTTCGTATTATCCTGTGTTGTGATACTATCATTGCCGATGTGCGAACTACAAATAGAAAGCTTTACATTGGTAAGTATATTAAAGTTGGTGTATTTAAGTTGGTTGTACTTCTTAATCTCTTTAAATTATCAATATTAAGTAAAACCTATATAATTATACCTATCTAGTATATTATTTTAAATAAATATCGACACTCATAATAAACTGAACACTAACAATTGATTCAAGAAAATCCTTGAGTTTTCCTTAACGGCCCAACTATGCCGTAAGAGGGAACGGTGGGAAACCATTAATTTAATTTTATGGTTTTTGTGTGTGTCATACGACGAGTTGTGGTGATTTGTGACCCTCTTTAACGAGGTCTGCGCCTTAATAAGTGGTAGGGAACGAACTATAGCAAGGATTGTTTTAATTTTGATATCTGTGGTTAGTTATATTGTTGGTTATGATTCTCCATTTTTGTAATAAAAAGTGTGATTAAAAATGTATCTTTATTTAAAGCATAATAATAAATACATTTTCAATTTAAAATAACACATATGGAGTTTACGGTACTTTGCCAACAGATGGCGCAACATATCACAAACGATGTTCGAAGAAATTCGCCACGAAGGTAAGTTTTACTGTAATTATCACGTAAAATCTCTTTGTTATGAAATATTAAAAACTGAAGGTTTTTCGTGATTGTGATAACGCATGCGATGGTGCTAGTACTTACCTAAACAATTAAAAATTTGTTTATTATAATCGAAATTATTGCTTCATTAAATAAATAATAGGTTTATTTAATAAATAGTATTAGGTTTATTCAATAAATGTCCATTGTGCAAGATACTGGTAAGGTATAAACCACCGCTATATTTAATTTCAGAAATTCCGCCGCAAGGCATTTATGAGCCATATCGCTGTGTTCCTATGTACGAGTACCTCCTACTACCTAAAGGATACCTAAAGGTACCTAAAGGGTTGAAATCACCGGGTTCAAGAAACTTAAGAACTAACTACCACTACACCACCACTTGTAATCAGAGTAACTGTTCGCGGACAGGCGTGACGTCATCTCAATGCGTGACGCTCACCAACCCGTCTGGGCCTGTAACCAAGTTGTCATTCGCTAGAGATTACAAAAAAAATGTATGGAAATGACTATTCCCGTGACTTAGCGATAATCATTACCATATTTTTTTTGGAATCTCTAGCGTTCGGTATTGTAGAATGATAACTTGACCAAGGTGGCTATTCTACAGACCGTCAACCTATCGAAATGATAACCGTATATCTACAGGATGAATTTTTCATGCGTATGTGGAGGGCCAAATCGGAAACTATAAGTTTTTTTTCGTAAGAACTTTTTATAAAGCATTAAAAATATTAACAAGCTGGATGAAATCGGTAGTCTTTCTCAAGTTCAGGCGTGACCAAGAGAAATAGGGATTCCATATTTTTATGGAATAGCGAAAAATACTTAAAAGGGGAATTTTGATGAAAACTAAAACTGCATACCTAATGGTATTTTGAAAAAATCATTTATTCTTGTCAGGAATTGGACCAGCTGGTTTTGGGCAAAAACACACACTATATTTGATCATATCCGATAGTGTCACTAATAAGGAAAGTCCAGGAAGTAGGTAATAAATAACATATTAATATGGAAAACTGAGTGAGACTTACATTTTTTTTTGTTCCCGTACTAACAAAGCTTCAACGAAACAACTTATTCTTACCTTTGTCGACAAAAACAGGTGTTAATTTAATACTCTCGCTTGGCATTTTAATATAAAACATTAAAATGTCAAAACAAAAATTAAACTTAATTCTATCATCCAATCTTAACCTCGCATCTCCAATATCGTGCGCAGTGACACTGAATCATTCCCATATGCATTCCAACAAGACATTAAACTATAATAAAACGAGACAGAAATATAAGCATCTCGCTCACACCTCTTGTTTCTCGGTATACCCATTTATCACTATTTGAATAAATTCAATATGTACATTGAATTGCTTGTAATTAATGGTTTTATTCGTTTAGCACTTTAAGGGCGAGGTGTCCAAACATTCGGTGTCCTTGTCTTTTCAAAGGGCACGAAAGGGAGGCACGATCCTGCAAGAACACCCGCTGGTTTAGATCATTAATATTGATTTGTGGTCAATCAAAGCTCGAGGATTTCACTTTTAATGTTATTATTTTTTGCCCTACGCCTTAGTTGGTACGGTTTGAAATATCCTTCATTCGGAGATAGTTTTTTCATTGAATTCTTTAATTTTGCGTCGTTGAATTAAAGTGATATTATACTAACTACCTTGGCTGATTACTATAAAAGGACTTCTTGATAAGTAAATATTTAGTAAAACATTTACCAAACCTTCTGACAAATAGATAGGTACTTTGACATGGGAAACTATGTATTTCTATGTACAAATCTACAATTATTATGATTTTGTTTTTCCAATGTGTAAATGTATTTATTTATTTGGGGGAGGCCTTTGTTCATCAGTGGACGTCTTCCGGCTGATGATGATGATGATGAAATAAATGTATTTGAAAAAGCGCAAAAGCTACCTTAACGTTTAGTTTATGACAATCTTCCATTTCTTTATTAGTTTTCGGGAATTTCTTAACTAACATTGATTTTGATGTTACTACCACTTAGAATATATACTTAGTTGACTTTCTTCTTCTTTTTTTCTTTTTTTAGGACAATCCACACACGGTCATCTGAGCCCAAACTAGGCAGAGCCTGTACTATGGAAACCAGACTGTAAATACATACTTATATAGATAAAACACCCAGACACTTGGTGGGAATCGAACCCACGATCTATTGGCCAGCGGCCAGGGTCTCTAACAACTAGACCAACAGACCCTCCCAAACTTTAACCGGTCAATTCTACAACTTCAGTCAAAATTCTAGTTTAAAATTTATAGTTCTGCAAACAGTCGGTCTGATGGCCCTAGAACTGAGGTCCTTACCATTTTGTTAGTAAAAGCTATTTTTAATAAGAAAACTTTTAAATACAGAAAATACTAGCACTACAATCATAATTTAATACAATATTAAGTGTCTTCTTATACCCACTTGAACAACAAAGCGTAATAATTCTACTCAACAAATAAAAGAGAGTAGTCCGATTAGTGATGTCTACTTGAATGCGGGAAACATCAAGATTTAACTGTGAAAATACGGGATTATTATTTATGTGTTGCAATGTGTTTGAATGTCTATTAATCTTTACGGGTGCTGCATAATTATAATTACAAAGCCAACCTCTACAGTAGGTATTTGCATTTTTTTAATTCTCAGGCTGATCTTGAAAGATAGATAGCAGAATTGAAGAAGCTGTTTTCAATAGGGGGTCACTTACATTTATATAATTTGAAAAGTTCAACATTGAATTGTCATACGTGCTTTTTTATTATTCTATTTACACTATTATAAAGTACATATTTTTACCCGACTACGGAGAAGAAAGGGTAATTAGTATAACAGTCTATGTATGTATATGTGTCTATGTTTTACTTACTGGCACTTTTACTAATAGAAATTCCAATCAAACTAGGACAAGAACTCAAGAACATTATCCACTCATTATAATGTGTCCGTGAATTGTTACTGATTGTAAAAAATAACACATACGAAAAATCTGATCTTTTAAAAATGTAAATGGTAATTAAACCAGCGGGTCACGGACTCGGGATACCACGGGATGACACACAAAAACACATTTCACATCACTAGTGCAGTCACACCCGCGTCGGTGAGCGATGCCCGTCGGCGGGCAGTCATTAACAATGCAGCGTCTTATCTAACTGAGAATAATTAATGAAAGTGCGCGTGCGCCGTGCTGTGAATCGCGCGCTCAAACTTAGGCTGATAACAAACAAGCGTAAGTTCGGTCGCGCAAAATATGTAGCGTAGTTTGTCCACCTAAATTTCGGCTGGACGGATTCCTACGTGCCCGCGAGTGTCCGGGTAAGAGTAGCACCCACCCATCTTCTCCCGTTGGGTTTCATAAAAGGCGTCAAAGGGAAAACAAGAAGACGCGTAGCAGCGTATTTCTATTGGATTACCTACCACTATACTGCGACGTCCAAGACGCCTGCCAAGCGTGGGGATAATAGAAATCCCTCCCTTCTAAGAGAAAGATCTCAGTCTCGTCGTCCGGCTCATGATGTATGAGTAAGAAGATATTATAGGCTTGTTTTATAGAATACTCTATAACACCTATACTGGTAGGTTTAAAGAATTCTAAAAATTACAATAAGTAGTTCACTTAAAAAAACGAGCATCAAAAAAGTGACCATTTGTCAAGCCACCATGTGGCAAAAACTGAACTTTTATATAAAGTCTAATGCAACGTAAATTACGAACCTCAAAATACGCGATATATCTCACAAAACTACGCTCGTTTGACCTCACCCTTATTTGCACGTGAAAAAGGATGCGTTGTGGACGAATGGAGCTCACGATAAAAACAGATGGGTCTTCGGTATGGATCTTGATAATTAATGTAGCTGGGACTTTTTAATGAATTATAACACCACCACATTGTATCAAACCTCTCTTTTTGGTCTTCAATTTTCATAATACGTCTCATCATTAAAACCGACCAGAATGGACAGTTTTTATCTGCATTTAAAGTAAGTAAGTAAGTGTAATAGATAAGTTAGATTTACATGTCGCTGAATAAATGTTTTTCTTTCTTTCTTTCTTTGCGAACTTCTTTCTTACTTTAGAAAGAAACTTTCTTTCTAAAGTAAGAAAGAAGTTCGCAATTTGACCTGGGACCTGTGGGAATCAACCGGGGTTTGTGGAATTCTTACCCATTTAAGCCTTGTGGCAGTTGCATCGGTACATGAGAGGGAAAACTGCGTCTCTAACTGCCTTGCCTTAGAGCCCGTGGCTGGGGGGCGCATTATAGCCCCCAGGAACCCTCACACGATGCTCACGGGGTTGAGTGTCATAACCGTGCCAGTCCAGTTATGGCCGCCGTGACTATGCGCAATTGCCGCTTTGATAGTCGGAGCAACTGTTTGGTAATGCGGCAATCAATGGCTGGAAGCGCATCTCTAGGCCACAACCACACACCAACCACGAAATGCGGTTCGTCCAGATGTCCTTATGTTTATCTCTAGTGCGTTCTTACCAGGATGCATAGGTGTCTGCAGGTGGTTGGAACTATAGGTTCATGTTCATCCAGCCCTGAGCCCGGGGCTATAAACAACGGGCAACCTTCGGAGTCGCTGGACGCTCGGGGTGTGGGCCCTTTGAGCGTCCATTGAGTACGGCGGCGAATCCGAGGAGGGCGGTGGCGGGGTTGTGACCCCCATCCCCGTGAGTACCGTGTCAGGTTCCCGGGGGGCTACAATGCGCCCCCCGGCGGCGGGCTCAAAGGCAAGGCACTGAGGGGCCCCCAGCTCCCGGGGATCTTTGGAAGATTTCCCCCGGGTTCAAAAAATAAAAAAATAGCGATGCTCGATGTCGATGTGATAGTATCGAGTAGTACTCGATTAATATCCAACATCTCACAACCGTCTTCGCGTGTAACTAAAACCCATGAGCTATGGGGTGCAAACAATAATTTGAAGTTGAATAATGAAAGGGAATCATTGGAATTATGAGTTTGCACATTCCGGTGACCTCGGCAATAGCTATTTGTTGTGTTTCACAATGATCGATGATCCTTGGTTCTGCATATTATGTGTTTTAAAACAATGGAATCTGAAATAATTTATGCAACAAGTATGAATTTTAAAATTATTAACACCCATAACGGTATACCCATAATAAATGGTTAACATCATCATCAGCCAAAAGACTTCCACTACTAAACAAAGACTTCTCTTCTTCTCTTTTCGAAGGGAAAAGTTGCCATATTCCCCATACTTGGCGGGCGCTTTGAGGATCGCAGTATAGGTGGTAGGTAATCCAATAGAAAGACGCTGCTGCCCGTCTTCTTGTTTTTACTGAGTCGCCTCTGATGACACCCAAAAGGAGGAGATAGGTGGCTGCTATTCCTACCCGGACACCCTTCTGGTAATAAATGTTTAACTCAGTCCAAAATAATAAAATATTGGGTGCACAGTACTAGTAATGTGAAGTCTTTCAATTCGAAGTTCTCTCCTTGCCATCATCATCATCAGCAGCCGACAACACGTCCACTACTGAACAAAGGCCTCTCCCTTAAAAGAGAGGGGTGGCCATAATCCCCACGCTTGGCCGGCGTCATGGGAATCGTTGTATAGGTGACACTTGACAGATAAATTAAAAAAAAAAGACGCTGCTGCCAGCCTTTCTGTTCTTGCTTAGTCGCCTCTTACCACACCCAACGAGAAGAGATGGGGGTATGCAATTCTAACCCGGCACTGCGCGGGTAGTCGTCGGGCTCCTTGCCATTCTTCTTATAAACTTGATCAAATGCAAACGTGACATTAATGACAGCAACGAGTGCATTAATTGTCTAATCGTATCAGTCATTCTGTGTCGAAACCAGCAAATCCAAATACCAGCCTGATTAACTATTACTTAACAATTTCAATGACTAATCCGCTTTCCACTAAGCTATGCCCCCGTCTCTGCGGGTCCACTAATTCACAGTTTAAATCAATTAAACTGACATTTAAGCAGTTCCGTTGAACAATGGACGCAAATCAGGTTTCTTATCTTTCAGATATAATTAATGGTGCTTAGAACATTGCAACGCTAGCTCTTTAACGTGACTTTATATGAAGCCATTCAGGTTATTTTTTGCTGTGGCAACTTTTATGATAAAATAGCCAAAAACTTACAAATAATGAACGCGAGTCTCTTAAGCTGTATGCTATTTTTTCCTGAGTTGCATAAAATCTCCATAAATTAACTTATATGAATTCTCATTTAATTCTGATTGGCCATCATTGTTTGTTTTAACCATGGACCTAACCTTGTTTTTAGAGCTGCAGTAGCTTTAATGGTATTTATTAATGGTAGTGGTATTTGTTAAGTTCTAGCTCCTAGTTTAGAATTAATATAAGACAGACTGTAACTATCGATATTATGTTTTATCGGTAAATAATTATTACAAATCAGTGCTCGTTGGTAGTGTGTGCTTGCAGTCTTCGTTAGATCGGTAGTGTCGTGTGTAGGGAAAGTGTGACCCGTTCCTGCGATGAAGGTTCGTATGTAGCGTGAACAGTATTAATAGTAGATACATTTAAATATCAGATCGAGCATCCTTAAGCTTTAAGATCGAAACGTGTGCTTTTATCTAACAATTTTCGAAGGTTCTTTAGCCAACGGAATGCAGCAATCTACCTTAGATTGCTGCGTTCCGTTGTGAAGGGCACTGAAGAAATAATTTTGTCGAATTTTTCGTTATCCTGTATAACGAAAAATGATCAGTAGCATATGATGATCATTGATGATCGTCAATATTCGCAGTTGGGTGCTCCTTACCTTGTAGGTATAAAATAACAACAAAACACACGTATTCAACGAGCGAGAGATTAGTAGGGATTCTGTACTGTAAAATTTGACGTATAGCTGCATAATTTAAATAAATTATCTTGTTGCATTATTGATAATTGTTGCAACACCTTTGTTTACGATAAACAAAAGGTTTACTGTGCATAATTTGAAGAATTAAAGTTAAAAAGTTATATCTCATTATTTTTTTTTAATTAATCGACTATAACGTTATATGACCAGGACATTCGTCTATTAGAACGAAACCTGAGACATTGGTTATTAAGTCTCTCAGTTTATCAGCTACAGTGGTCTTGATTCTTGGTGAAAGAATATCTGACTGCGGTGCGTAGGTACAAGTATGGCCTTGGACAAAGGAGCTATCACCGAGTAAATCTCCTCTCTATTCTTGAATAGTAGATAGGTATATAAATACTAATGTTTAGAAAAAAAATCGAGTTGTACAAGTAATAAATTTATAGTTTATTGGAATTAATGTCAGTTTATTATACCTACTTTCAGTAACTTATGAATGTCGGGTGAATTCGCGGTAGAAATATTATTAAAAAGAGCAATAATTTTAATAAGTGGATACGAGGAAGGCGCCAGAATATTCATAAATGAATCAGAAAAACGTGTGCTACTTAATCATTAATAACTGTAGCCCACTTAATCACTAGTAAGATAAACCCATATCAGATCATACTAAAATGTCCCCAACATCCGTGCTTTTATGTTTTCGATATTAACTAATTATACTAAGGAGAAAAAAACGTTAATGCATTACCTCGCTACGGTATCACAATATACATTATCTTTAGACATGAGTTCGATCACACGACGTATAAAACAGGCCTTTTAAAGGCTTGTATTATAATGACTTTGTTATTCTAGATTATGATCAATAGTATACTTTTTATGGGCATTTTTTGACATGGAGTTCAAAAAATTCCCACATCTGCACAAGATAACAGTTTTGAAAAACAACAATTAATCATTATATTTTGTTTGAATACGGTTGACAGCGAAAATTAATTAACATTCCATGTAAAAAAAGAAACATAAAAAGGCCAATCAGGTGTCTCTGTGAGGGTACGCCTACATTCATTCAATTTATTTTGTGCATTGTCAAAGATTATTGTACAGAACTTAATTCGCTGTTTTTACCCAAGATTTAAAACAATATATATTTTTTACATAACTATTATTGAAATTTGATTGAATTTTGAGTGTTTGAGTGTATCAAAACCACTGTTCAATAAACACATCAGTTGGTTAAGAAAAGTCTAGTCAGGTCAGTCTATGTATGGTGACCGTTTAGTAGCATTTGAACTAAGCATCTCCGTGCTTCTAGAAGCACGTAAAATGTCTGTTCCGGTTAATGTCATTGATACAGCAGTCGTTCAGCCTAAGCCAAAAGTCTAAGGGTGGCTTGAATAACTCTGAAATGTTGGACACAAATCAAATGACCAACAAACATTCAGTGAAGAAGGATATCTTATTTAACGAAAAAAAAAACTTCTGAGTAAGAGACCGCTTCCAACAATAACGCAAATACGCAAATACTACACATTGAAATAAAACTACTATCTAACGTCGAAATTAAAATCTAAAATAAACCGCGATATATAAAAAAAAATCGTAACAGTAGTTTTATCTCAAACTCCAAATAGTAGTATACGATAATGATACTGTCGCTGGACCACTGTAAAAAATACTCCATTGCGACACCGCTACATTCAAACATTTAGACCTGTTTGCAACAGCAGGACCTCAGAGATGCAATAGGCAGAAAATATCAACTAAAAACCAACTACTCGTTTTTTCCTAACACCTTAATCTGTGGGTGCTTGCAGCACTGTTATCTACAACAAGTTCGGTAGCCGATCGGTCGCTCGCCCGTTAGTAATTTGACAGGTCAGATGACAGATTACAAGCCGGGTGGACCACCACGGGGATTGTCGCTTCTTTCCATCAGGTTTGTTTATATCATAGCGCAAAGTAATTGGGCATTTTTTAATTGAATATTATACTAGTACCTGATCGTAATGTGACTTGTGGCCGTGAGAAATAAAGCCGTTGATAGAAACGCACTAGTTTATGTTATTAGATACGTAACATAAGATAAAGAGTATTGTGTCCGAGACAGCGATTGCCCCGCAGCCAGCAGTATGTATAAAGGACAAATGGTTGTCCCTCAGATGAGGTATGCCTCACTTGAGGGACAACCATTTGTCCTTGACACAGGGTGCATTTTGGAGAGTGTGCACCGGAATTGCATGACTTGATTCCACCATCACCCTTCTATCATCGGAGGACGAGACGCACAGCGCGTACGCATCCTTATGTGGCGAACGAGCCTTCAGTCTGGACTAAGTGATTAACTTTTTCTTTTTTTTATAATAAGGACAGCTAAGGAACAGTTCACATGCGTCAGTTTTCTTGCCTGATTGTAATGTGGGTGTCTTCAAGGCCTGAGTAAATAGGTTTTTAACAGGCTAGTGTGATTGATACCATCATCGATTGCGTTGTCACTTTTCTGGGACTATTTTATGTTAAATACAAAAAGGCACTCATCATCATCATCATCTGAAAGAAGGTCTCCAATAACACGCCCTCCGCCCCTGCGGAGTCCGGGTAAGATCCTGGGTAACTTACGAAGGTTTTCTCCCGGACACCAAAAGGTACATTTCTAGTTGGACTGTTCCATCTTTAAGTGGGTATTCTAGCCCTCACTATTGCTATTACGGTCAAACATTTCTAAACATATCCGAGGTACGTAAGATTCCAGACTGATATTTTAGTAGGTATATGTATTACATATCTAAATACTTGTAGTAGCTCAATTGATGAATGTTTCGGTTTAAAACGCCTACACCCTGTAGCTGTACGGTAGGCACAAAATACTAATCAGTTGTCATGTGCACACGTGGGTGTAAAACACAAATTATTGTTCATAATCTACATAAATAAGCATAATCATGACCATTAACTTGCGAGCGCTGAGATAATATTATGATCTATGTTCTTTTGACAAATAGGGTTTGGTTGAAAACAAAATTAAATATTCGAATGCACAATAGTTTATATTTTTAATTGTTTAAATCACCTCAGGATACCTATACTTTGTTTTTCTTTTCAAAATCAAAGTTGCAACAAATTTTTGAAAACCGAAATGAGTCTTTGGCTGACCGGTGATCAGCTATAGATAATTGGTAGGGTTCAATATGTTATATACAACCCTACTAATTACTGAAATAAAACTACTTTACGGAATATATCGCGGTTTAATTTTGGTTTTACTTTCCCTACGTTTCGAATGCTTTGCAGCACCCATAGCGATGCCCGCGACCATCGCGTAATTAAAAGACAAAATTATGTGAACCTACTAATTTGACCTACCGATATTTTTAGTTATTCCGTGATCATGGCACATGCAACAGTGCCGAAATATCGGAAAGTATAATAAATCATCCTGGAAGTAATCACGTGAATTAAAAAAAATGTAGCGAAAATTCTGTCAACTTTTCAAATACATAACGAATACGAATTAAATACGAAATAGTAGATAATTTTTGTAACGATTTTTAATCGAGAATAATTTGACGGGTGGTCTGATTCATCAAGCACAAAGTGGTTGTACAATTTCACAATACATTTGTAGAAACGGCTGGTATTTAAATATAAATCGAAAGAGCGGAACACAATGGTGTAATCGATAATTGAATTCAGCATTGATGAACTTTACACCGACCGACCTCATAGACGTGACAGATTAGAATGGAATCCATGCTGGGATAAACTGAGAGCTGTTGCATATTGGAGGTTAAAAAATACTTTACTAGTTAGCTGACTCGTCTTCGCACGGGTGTAATTTAGCAGACTCAGTTTCTACTTACATAAAAACTTAGTATAAGTGGCCATCAAGCATGTGGTAAGCAATCACTGCAGCCTATAGAAGTTAGCATCACCTAAATAATCACTAGGTCGTTGCTGACCTTCAAGCCATTAGATATTAAGTCTTTTGTGTCCGCTAATTTCACTAGCTACAGTGCCCTTCACATCAGAAGACAGTTATGTTTACACACTGCTGCTTGGCGGCAGAATATCTGACACTGCGGTGGTAACTACCTGGATGGTTCCTTGCACAAGGAACCTACTACATATTAAAGAAAACTGTCTGATGGTAGAAACTCTGGTCTAGTCTGGTGAGGAGTTAGTAGCGGATACATAGACAAGCGCGGAAAGTGGAGTTTGTTTAATACAATGTAAAGAACCTATACTTATAATAAAACTGTAACAGGTCCAATTCTGTACATTGAAGATATTTTGAAAATTATATTTGGAGGGCATTCTATAACCGATACTGAGGCCGAAAATGTAATTTTTTTAATTTTTGTCTGTCTGTCTGTCTGTCTGTCTGTCTGTCTGTCTGTCTGTATCTCGGCTGAGTATCACGCCGAAACTACTGAATGGATTCAAATGAAACTTGGTATGATTTCAGATCTTACTACGAGGTAGGACATAGGATACTTTTTATCCTGTATGTATTTTTTTTAATTTTTGTCTGTCTGTCTGTCTGTCTGTCTGTCTGTCTGTATCACGGCTGAGCATCACGCCGAAACTACTGAATGGATTCAAATGAAACTTGGCATGATTTGAGATCTTACTACGAGAGGGGATTAAAGTCAAAATGGGTACTTGGTTATACGCTTGGTCCGATTTTATCAATTTTTCTTTATAATATCTATACTTATAATAAAACTGTAACAGGTCCAATTCTGTACATTGAAGATATTTTGAAAATTATATTTGGAGGGCATTCTATAACCGATACTGAGGACGAAAATGTATTTTTTTTAATTTTTGTCTGTCTGTCTGTCTGTCTGTCTGTCTGTATCACGGCTGAGCATCACGCCGAAACTACTAAATGGATTCAAATGAAACTTGGCATGATTTGAGATCTTACTACGAGGAAGGACATAGGATACTTTTTATCCCGTAATCTAGCACGGTTCTTTTGGGAGAGGGTATTAAAGTCAAAATGGGTAGTTGGTTATACGCTTGGTCCGATTTTATAAATTTTTCTTTATAATATAATAAATATCAGTAAGGTAACACTCATAGAGAGTTGTTATCAAGGTTTTGTAATCGATCGGGTTAAGCAACGTTAGGTAAGGTCATTAAATAGATGGGTGACCGTTTAACGCCATTTGAACTAAACGTTTCCGTGCTTCGGAGGGCAAGTACAAAGTGGGTCCAAGTTTTTAAACGACTTTAAAATAGGAGGTTTTGTATTCTTTGCGAATGTGTATTATTGAAAGTTTAGTTAACGTAAACACAGCGCGGGCGGAGCTGCGTGGGTCAGCTAGTAATAAATATTAGTAAGGAAACACTCATAGAGAGTTGTTATCAAGGTTTTGTAATCGATCGGGTTAAGCAACGTTAGGTGAGGTCATTAAATAGATGGGTGACCGTTTAACGCCATTTGAACTAAACGGGTCCGTGCTTCGGAGAGCAAGTAAAAAGTGGGTCCCAGTTTTTAACCGACTATAAAAAAGGAGGTTATGTATTCGATGCGAATGTCTGTTATTAAAAGTTTCGTTAACGTAAAAATAGCGCAGGCGGAGCTGCGTGGGTCAGCTAGTAAAGAAATATATAGCTGGTTTAAAGGTTGGTAATCTCCGATGAATGTGTTGATCCTTAGCCAGTTAGGCGCCAAAGCCATAAGGCGTGGCGTGATATAAAAACTGTTGTAGAGACAGGTACATTTTACGAAATTACAAAATTGCATTATTAGGTGAACAGTTCCACCTAGCTTGAAAGTGCCATATACTACAATTTCCCTTTACGGATTTACTCAAACAAGACAAATCCAAAAAAAAACACAACCTTCATAGATCAATTTTAACAGCTCTATATAAATATCTTATAAGTCGGATTAGGCAAGTCACTGTCTGTCGTCATTCTTAATGCCAATTAAAAGATTTAGAATTGTGAATCTTTGTTTCACGTAGTCCTTATGTCGAATATGACAAGCTTTATGCGTTTGTGAGTTTTTATAGTGTAGTATTTTTTGTTATACGTCTTACTTACATTGTTTGTTAATTAATATTTTTTCTCGTGTCACGAATGACAGATTGGGTATTTCCTTGATTGGCATGGAGAAGTGTTGTAGAGTTTATTTTGATGTCATTAGACAATTGACTGTGTTTTACTCTTTGATTATATATACGTCTAGATACCTATTAGTCTTGTAACGTTACGTTAATAAGCATAACAACCTCATTATTCGTGTGTGCGTGCAAGCCTCGTTGTACACTCGCGTCATCTGTGGTTGTGTGCGTGTTTGGGGATCTCCAGTTATAAATATTTTTCCCATAAATAGCCATAGCGTTATCGAAATAAAATATAAAATAAAATAAAATGAAATGAAATGAAATGAAATGAAATGAAATGAAATGAAATGAAATGAAATGAAATGAAATGAAATGAAATGAAATGAAATGAAATGAAATGAAATGAAATGAAATGACTTGAAATGAAATGAAATGAAATGAAATGAAATGAAATGAAATGAAATGAAATGAAATGACTTGAAATGAAATGAAATGAAATGAAATGAAATGAAATGAAATGAAATGAAATGAAATGAAATGAAATGAAATGAAATGAAATGAAATGAAATGAAATGAAATGAAATGAAATGAAATGAAATGAAATGAAATGAAATGAAATGAAATGAAATGAAATGAAATGAAATGAAATGAAATGAAATGAAATGAAATGAAATGAAATGAAATGAAATGAAATGAAATGAAATGAAATGAAATGAAATGAAATGAAATGAAATGAAATGAAATGAAATGAAATGAAATGAAAGGAAATGAAATGAAATGAAATGAAATGAAATGAAATGAAATGAAATAAACTAAACCAAACTAAACCAAACTAAACCAAACTAGACCAAACTAGACCAAACTAGACCAAACTAGACCAAACTAGACCAAACTAGACCAAACTAGACCAAACTAGACCAAACTAGACCAAACTAGACCAAACTAGACCAAACTAGACCAAACTAGACCAAACTAGACCAAACTAGACCAAACTAGACCAAACTAGACCAAACTAGACCAAACTAGACCAAACTAGACCAAACTAGACCAAATTAGACCAAACTAGACCAAACTAGACCAAACTAGACCAAACTAGACCAAACTAGACCAAACTAGACCAAACTAGACCAAACTAGACCAAACTAGACCAAACTAGACCAAACTAGACCAAACTAGACCAAACTAGACCAAACTAGACCAAACTAGACCAAACTAGACCAAACTAGACCAAACTAGACCAAACTAGACCAAACTAGACCAAACTAGACCAAACTAGACCAAACTAGACCAAACTAAACTAAACTAAAAGATTTGATTTGAAAAGAATTGAATTGATTTGAAAAGAATTGAATTGAATTGAATTGAATTGATTTGAAAAGAATTGAATTGAATTGAATTGTTTTGAAAAGAATTGAATTGAATTGAATTGAAATGAAATTAAATTAAATTAAATGGCGTGTCCCTTACCATCAGGTGAACGTCTTATTTGCCTTATGACCAGGAAGAAAAAATACTTCTAAGTACTGACCTATATAAAAGTAATTAATTTATCAAAAAAATAAACTAAAATTATTATAATTGATTTATTTCATATTTTGGTCACTAACTACCTACGTATTAAGTTTCATTGAATTCATTTTTGTCAAAAGAAAAATTACCCCAGACTTAAGATATATTCCCCTATTATTACCTAGCCACACCAGTCTAGTCGGACAATGTACAAATTGTCGTAAAAAACAATCGAGTTTTTATAATAATCCCTCACAGAATCTTAAGACTTATGAATGGAAAATTAAGTTAGGATCTTTATTAATTTTACTTAGTTAATATTTTCACGATTTGATTACACAATTCGTCAAAAAGTTTTTTTTTTGCGAGCACAAACCATCGGTAGAGTTCAAGTGATACTAAACAACCAAGTATACCAATTTGATGTTTTGGTATACTTGATATTGTCAAGTGTTTGAACATCGAACACGCTATCTAGACGTATATATAATCAAAGGTTTTACTAGATACATTTGCATGACGAGAGTAAAAAAATTGTTGTAAAAAAAAAATATGTAAGAACTGTTTTAAATCAGAATCATTATCATAATCATTAACACGTTTTGTTAAGTTTTTTAGAGGCACAAATCACTTTCCAATTTATCAAAAAAAAATACAGTAAAGAACCATACGACAAGAAAAAACCTACAGTTAAGAACTTTCATAATTTTAAAAGTCGAACAATCGAACGCATATATTACCAACAAGTACGATACACAAACACAAACATAAAACAACTGATTTTTTCCAGTATTTTTTTTTAATTTCTTGTCTAATGTTCGCGAACAAAATTCAAATTCAATTGTGATTTTAAATAACAATTCTCAATCTCGTGTAAGATTTAGAGATTTACAAAATATTGTAGATTTTAACGTTATTAAGAACATCTGACGTAAAGCATTACATTCCTGATGACGCACAAGTCTAAATTGCCTCGGATCATCCGGGTTTACTCATTAATTTATTAAAAAAAGAAGATATTTTTGGCTTACTGCCGGCGTTATGTAAGTACACATGATTAGATTACTAGTTTCGCTTATTTTAGTTTACATAATTAATATTAGACCGGCTGTTATATATCATCCAGATATTTTTGCATGAAGAATTTATTCGGTGTTCCGTAGATATTTTGAGTTATTCTTATTTCTATCTCGGTGGCAAAATTAACGCTGTCAAACTTATGAGAATTTATTGTTAAAGATTTTTGCGAATTAATCACGTCACTTCGCGATTCATAAAACATTGTGGATAAATTATTGTCATTGTAATGTGGACTTCTGCTGTCAAAACTAGTTTAGTGCATGTTAGTAATCTCTTTTTGTATCTTGTTCAAATAATGTTACATAAAAAATAATTTACGTCCAGTATATCGTGACATCTAATAATTATCAACTATCAACAGCATTTTTTATTGTTTTATCGGGGTTATTTTTTAATTATTGTGTTTTTCTATATAGAACTTTTCATAGCCAGGAACTTGGAAGTTTACTAGGTACTAGGTACTTTTATTTTCGTGTCTACAGCACCCATTGGGTATCGTAGGAAGAGGGGCAGCAGCGTCTTCTCCTTAATGACCATTTTCGCTTACCTATACTGCGAACCCTAAAATGTCAACGTCTTAAGGATAACGGGGAGGCCTATTAATCAGTGGACATATTCTGGCTGTTGATGAAGCAATGAAGAGTAGTCGACATGTCCTAAGGGAGCATCTTTCGTCACTTGCAGCCGGCACAGCTATGACAGATCTAATAGGCTGTATTAAAATCACATATTTCTATGCTCAATGTTGTATTTGCTACAGTCATCATCAGCAGCCGAAACGTCCACTGCTGAACAAAGCCCTCCCCCTTAGAAGGGGGGGGGGTTGCCATAATCCACACGCTTGGCGGCCTGGGGATCGCATCGTATAGGTAGTAGGCTGCTGCCCGTCTCTTGTTTTCCCTTAGTTGGCTTTTACGGGCACGGGAGGAGATGGGTGGGTACTATTCTTACCCGGAGACCCCACGGGGGGCTACAGTGCACTGCTCCAAAACACATAGGATCTGGTCTACGTAAGTTGGCTGAGCAATGGCTGCCACGATCAATTGTGTGACATCAATTAATAAAACTATCGTGCAGTGATATTAAGATTCATTGGCTATTATTAGTCAATATTTCCATCTGGATTTTATGCCTAATATACTGTTTACAACAACAATAAGAAAGGATAGTGACTATGTGTGATTATGTGTGAAGAGGTAGCTGGACCTCAGGTTGTTGAAGGGGGATCATTATGACTCGTGGCTCTCAAGTTTCTCTCTCTAGTCTTCTCGTTTTAGCCCATGTATTTTTATTAATCAATTTCGTTACGACGTTTGCCTGATAAGAGCCAGCCTATTGACGGCTGTAAGTCTCATGACACCGGTAAGTTCACAAGCTATAATGCTAGTGTGAAAACACTGTACATAATGGTTACAGAGTGCTGCTTGGCGGCAGAATACCTGACATTGCGGTGATATCTAAAGTAACAGGATGAACCCTTGCACGAAAAAAGACTATAGGCAAAGTATTTAAATATTGACGGACCCGTTGGTCTAGTGGTTAGTGACCCTGTCTGCTACCCAACAGGTCGTGGGTTCGATTCCCACCAGGTGTCTGGGTGTTTTATCTATATAAGTATGTATTTACAAAAAAAAAAGTATATATGCATTAGTATCAGTTGTCTGGTTTCCATAGTACAGGCTCTGCCTAGTTTGGGATCAGATGACCGTGTGTGAATTGTCCCAGGATATTATTATTATTATTGGCACTGGGCTGGCGAGACACGGACTTCAACTTTTTTTTATATCTTAGTTTTTATTTTTTCTTACTAGTTATTTCTACTGTAGTGAATAGACGTGAAAATCTGATCTCTGAAATTTATTTCATATTCCGTGAAAAAGTTTACGACACATATTTTTAATTTTACAAAGAAAGAGGAAATCATAAAATCACACGCCTACTACTCACGCTAGCGGTAACTACTTTAACTAGCCGCCAAAGACTGTTACCTATTTAACACTAGATACTCATTCAGTACCATCTCTCCACAAATTACCAGATTCATTAATTTCAAACCGCGAACTTTGAATATTTCCCACGGTCGAAATGAAAGACGCACATTAGTGGATATTTTCTTTATTTGAAACTAGCAACCGGACTCGGTTTTGTTTGGAATATTTTAGGTTCCAAATGATTTTTTTTATGGATATCCATGGACTTTACTATTCTTTTTTGATAGAAAGTCATACTGCTATAAAACTCGTAGGTATATTGACCAAAAGCCAAAAGACCAAATAGAGAACACCGTAAAGTCAGAAATAACACTGTAAAAAACAGCGTGAAGACGTTACTTTATTTTGGTTTGTAGGACCTAGGATATATATCCTAGGTCCTACAAACCAATTCAATTTCTATCCTAAACTATATAGTTTAGGATAGAAATTGAATTCTGAAAGAATTATAAGAATCGGATCAGATTACCTCGTACAAACAAACTTTCTATTTACAATCTCTACATATAGGTATTCAGCCACCGTTTTCGGAGTTAATAAATCATTTTGTCAACAGCACTGAGGTAATTATCGCAATTGAGGTTAAGTAACGATTAGCCGCTTCCTTTGTTCTATGTCGTGTAGGAAACGTGGGATTTTGAGTAGTTCCGGTGATTCATGGTTTAGGTATTTTGCCAAATAAGTGAAACACAATCGGAAATTATCAAATAGTAAACCATACTAAGTGGTAGTTCCTCCGGAGAGCTGCATTTCTGCTAACCCTTTTTTTTTTTTTTGACGCTGGGGAAATCTTCGTAAGATCCCCGGGAGCTGTGGGGCTCGACCGGGGTATGTGGGATTCTTACCCACTAAAACCCCCGCGGCTGTCGCATCGGCACATGAGAGGGGGAACCCCAGGGCACTCCGGTGGGATCTGCACCAAGGGCCCCTCAGTGCCTTGCCTTTGAGCCCGCCGCCGGGGGGCGCATTGTAGCCCCCTGGGAACCTGTCACGGTGCTCACGGGGACGGGGGTCGCAACCCCGCCGCCGTCCTCCTCGGAGTCGCCGCCGTACTAAATGGACGCTCAAGGGGCCCACACCCCGAGCGCCCAGCGACTCCGAAGGCATTTCTGCTAACCCTAAATCAACTAGCGTTTCCGACTTACCGTCAAGTGTTCCTTGCGTAGAGTTTCTTGCCGGAATTTTGTCAGTGAGGGCGCGTTGTAAACTGGTGGCAAACTTATTTTCTCTAAGCGGCGCTGCCGGCCCGCGCTGAGACCTCGCCTCCCTGAGGTGCTTTTGAGGTAGTCGCTACTCTTGACCAGTGAAGCTGTTATGGCCATCTGCGGCCAACAGGTCAGTAAAAAAAATACCATCAAGCGAATGTCTGGCATGTGTTGTCACTAGGCTGCATTAAAAATAACAAGAAATAAGCGAAAAATGTTGACTTTGACTCTATATTTTCTACCATTTAAAAATTTACAGCCGTACTCGGAGTCCGTTAATGAATCATTATTGCGTCTCTTAAAACAGTTTTAATATCTACACCGACTAAGATAATGACTCAGTTACTGACTTTGTCACTGGGATTAATTCCGAGTTTGATAGTTTGAATTTAACGATAAATAATAACACTGAGAGGTAGCAGTCAAAGCAGAATTACACTAACTGTGGTTTAATTATTGGCCGTAAAGTATAGGTACTTACATTTACCTACTTGATACACATACATTCAAAATTCTTCTAAAATGCGCATTAAATTTCTTCCGGAAAATATAGTAGGTACAATACATATAGTTTTTTTTTATACAACCAAGGTGGCAAGGAGGCATGGCCGCCTGATGGTAAGCAGTCACCGCAGCCTATAGACGCTAGCAACACCAGAAGGATCACCAGCGCGTTGCCGACCCTTAAGACATTAGATATTACTCGTAAGTCTTTTGTGTCCAGTAATTTCACCAGCTACAGTGCCCTTCACACCGGAACACAGCAATGTTTACACACTGCTGCTTGGCGGCAGAATATCTGACACTATATGGACGGTTGCTTGCACAAGGAACCCACCACCGTACCGTACCGTGCAGGAAGCATAACTCGCGTCTTAGTGAGTATTTACTTAGACGCGAGCTATTCTTCCTAATAAAATTTGAAATTTAGGTAATTATAATCATAATACAACGACAAAGGTAAATCAAGGTTGATGACGACACATCAGTATTTATTAAGCAACAAACAGATATTCAGTTTCGAATAGCAACAGATGGCCTTATAAGATATTAAATACGATTCGTAAACAGTTTAATGTGGGTTATAAAAATAATCCTTTAACATAGCGTCTCTAATTAGTAAAACACGACATACTTACGACTTAGATGTGTTAGCCTAATAAATTAGACGTATAGTTACGTATGAAGCGTTATAATACTTCAAAGTCTAATACATGTATGGTAATTATATACATAAATATTTGATATGATGTAGTAGAAACTTTAGATTTTTTAAGAGAGAGCAGGTATGATTAGATATGAAAACTGAAGACATGAACTAACCCAAATGTAGGATATTGCAATTAATCTCAAGTAAGCTACGTAACGAATGTGACGTGTGCCATTGGAAATCAAGTCAGCGTAATTCCATCATGCGTATTTAGAAAAAAATCTGAAAGTACTGCAAAAAATTTAAATAAGCAAGGAATATCACACCATAACTACGTATAAAATAATTTTACTTATAATCAACACTAGTACCCCGGCTCCGCACGGTTGTGTATGCAATTTTTTATACATGTAAACCTTCTGTGAAAATTTGTCTATCTGCTGGTGAAAAATCCGCTTAAAAATCCGTTTCGTGGTTTAGGAAGTGTTGGCGGATATACAGACAGACAGACAGTCGCGAAAAGCGACTTTGTTTTATATAATGTTACGGCTAAGCGTCCTTTGCTGGCAGCGGACCGTCCGAACCGAACAGACATCATTTCATTCAGCACAAGACCTCATTCATACAGAAGATTGCAGACATAAGTCCACCGTAGGGCGAAGTAAGCGGGAGGTGCTGTTTCTGCAGTGATTAATCCTGCCAATGTGTATCAGGATAAGGGAACATTGTTCTACACATTTGCTGCCGGCACAGAGTTATCACCACGCCGGGTGCTTATCCTTCTCTTGTCAATAAGCTAATGCCGTGCCTTGCCATTTGAGACTGCTTAACCACTGACCTTCAACCTAACATAAACCTTAAGTCAGTAAGTTTAATATACAATTCGGGGTCGCTGGACGTTTGGGGTGTGGGCCCTAGACCATGGTATGGTATCTTACAAGAAATGGAAAAAGCTACCAGTAGCACCCTCTTGCGGCGTGATTTGCAACTTTTCTCTGTTCGGAATGAAACTGAGATAGTAGATCAGTATTTTGCATTTGACGTCATATGTTTTACAGCGGTTTCGGTAAATAGGTTGGAATCAAATTAATACGAAGTCTAGGGGGCGCGGGTTCGAACCCTAACCCATGGGTGGGGCTGTGGATAGAGTTCGAAATCATTTTTCTTTTTTTATTTCATTCCTTAATGCATAAACTATTGACGTCCGCGTACTTTATATCGAATACTACAAAGTTTTAGCTATTTTTTTTATTAAAAATTCTCGAGACTATTAAAGTTTCAAATCACACCGCTGGAGGCGCTGGTGTTAGGGGGCGCGTTTTGACGTGGGAGTTACCTATATATTTCTAAGTAATATACTCTTATCTATGCCCTAGACGTCCATCGAGTACGGCGGCGACTCCAAAGAGGACGGCGGCCGGGTTCCCGTCCCCCTGAGCACCGTGACAGGTTCCCGGGGGGCTATAATGGGATACCGGGGGGCGCCCCGGTGACGGGCTCAAAGGCACTAAGGGGTTCCAGATGCAGATTCCACCTGAAAGCCTAGATCCCCCTCTCTCTCATGTGCCGATGAGACAGCCGCATGGGCTATAGTGGGTAAGAATCCCACATACCCCGGTTAGCCCCACAGGTCCTGGGGACCTAATGAAGGTTTCCCCGTGAGAACGAAAAAAGGTCCTTTGTGTAAAAGACTATCTAGGTAGATACCCACAGTTTCAGATAGCTGGTAGGTGTTTTAAAAAAAAAATTACCAATGAAAACTCGTAATCACTATGCCCAAATTATCTACCCAGTCTACCCCAAATTAATATTATATGGGAAGAAAAATTACCCATTTTTCTCATTTGACAATCGATAAAAAAACCTAATTTATTTCACGATAATATTGTTGAAAATTCCCAAGTCATATTTCAAATTGTTAATAATGAGCCCGGTACCTGACGGTTCGAGATCGCGCTAAGACTTCGATCTAAAGAGGCTGCATTTGCATAAAATCATTAGTAAGCACAATGGTGTGCGGGCAGGGACACGGGCCCAGAGACACCTCAAAGCCGAACCCGGATACACACCCTGCCTTTACAATTCCAAACACCAACCAGTCCATTGAGTCTACACAAAAATATACCGAATATACATAATGAACAAAGTCCGCAATGGACCACGCTCAATAGAAAGTTTACGTTATTCGAAACGTCGCAAGAATAGCATAGAACGGGCTACGAGCCGCCTCTCGAATATGATTTATCATCGTTCATTAGGCGAGTTTGTCCGCAGCGACAACAGATGGAGCTGATAGCACTTGGCAGGGTGGCCGCCTTGTTATATTTTTATTACCAGTTTTCAAAGAATAATACTTGAGGAATGTATCTCTTAATGAACTTCAACCCTTTTTGGGATCGACATGATGGATAGAATTAATGTCGCCTTCTATTGTTGATTGGAGACACTTAATGGTGTGGGACATGTTCGCTTTGATTATGTCGCATTGATTTCATGTTAGGTCCCTAAAATGGATTTCTTAGAAGGGTTTTGATTGTTGTTTTTGATATCTAAAATATCCTTTTAAAATAATCACAAAACTCAATTAAATGTAGTAAGACCTAACTAATAATTTATCGTTGACGTAATTATTTACTAAATTTAAAAAAAAATTGCATAAAAATATGTTAGTATCATCAGGCACGCGACAACCCTAATCAATGTAGTAAATATTTTCATAGCCTCTTACAATGGTCTCACTAAATCCTCTTACCATTTAAATCTCTCAGCGCACGCGCAGCTAACACTAACAATTCTTAAAACTGAATCTTTAACGCCGTCGTCAGTCGTGTCCGAAGCGTAATTAAAGGCTCGACAGGAATTTGCATACGTTTCCGAGAGCTCGTAGGGTAGAAAAGATGTTAATTAGCATATTGTATTTTTGAAATGTGATGGTTTGCGAGTGGAGCTCCTTACCACTCAGCGGTGGGTCAGTATGGAGATATTTATGTACGTCAAGTTTATGGAGGGCTATAATTATTATACAAGGCTTATATAATAATTATTTGCGTTCTTCTACTGGTTTTCGAGTTAATATGTTTTAAGTAGATTAGAGTTAGTATGTTTCTGATTACCTACGCCATGCGAAAATTTATTATGACCTGTTCAAGGAGGTTCTTTTCATGCATCTGTATATTATATTTACGTAAAGATCCATTATTTATATTTAAGCCTGCTTTCGGTCTTCTTTAATTAAAATAAAATGCAACGTGATATTATTTATGCCCTGACATCTTTAGCTTTTTAGGGTTCCGTAACTAAAAGATACAAAGAAATTGATATGGTGTATCTTCGTCTGTCTGCTTGTCACACCGATATATGTATTTCAGCAGTTACTGAATAGGTGATAGGTAGTTACCTATGTTATTAATTTGAAATAGTTTTAAATATTGCTTACCTTATAACAATTTTTTTAAATTTCTTTGCAACAGAGGCCAAAATAGGAAGTATACATTTCAAAGTTCGCTCGGATAACCGATTCTCGAGTGAAGAAAGGTTCTCGAGTGGCGACCACGAACTGTAAGACGCGGCGTAGTTAGGCCTCCTACTAGATGTACTGACGACATTGTGCGCATCACAGGTAACCGGTGGATGCAAACAGCCAATTGTCGATCATTGTGGCATTTGAAGGACGACGGCCGGTTGGTGACGATAATGATGAAAGTGAGACTACTATATTAAGTGGGCTATCACAATGAAAGGGGTTTTTAACTAATAATTAAAAATATCGAAAATAAACAGTCCCGAAGCTTATAGAGGAAAATCTTAAATAAATACAAATAACAAATGTTTTTTTTTGTTTTATACTACCAAGGTGGCAAGCAAGCGTGCGGCCCGCCTGATGGTAAGCAGTCACCGCAGCCTATAGACACTAGCAGCACCAGAAAAATCAGTAGCGCGTTGCCATCCCTTAAGACATTAGATATTAAGTCTCTGTGTCCGATAATTTCACCAGCTACAGTGCCCTTAACGCCGGAACACAGCAATGCTGACTGCTGCTTGACGGCAACGGCGGACGGTTTATGTAAATATTACAGGACAAATAAAGCGATATTCCTAAGTAGCATCGTTTGTAAAAGTCTTTTCAAACAAACTTAGTAATGCACTGGATCATTTTACTTGTGGTTTTAAATGACTAGAAAACTATTTTTTATACATTCTTAGAAGGTACCACTACCAGGTACCACTGAGGACATCCCAGACATCAGCTTGTACGAGATTAAAATGGCTCACAAATAGCTTAAGAACAACAAGGCGCCGGGTGAAGACGGAATCACAACAGAACTTCTGAGAGCGGGTGGAAAACCGGTACTTTTATTCCTCCAGAAGTTATTTAATTCCGTCTTACTCGAGGGTACTACGCCAGAAGCATGGCACAGGAGTGTGGTGGTTCTCTTCTTCAAAAAAGGTGATAACACTTTATTGAAGAATTATAGACCCATCTCACTCCTGAGCCATGTATACAAGCTGTTTTCGAGAGTCATTACGAACCATCTCGAACGCAGGTTTGATGACTTCCAGCCTCCCGAACAAGCCGGGTTCCGAAAAGGCTTTAGCACCGTAGACCACATACATACGCTCCGCCAGATTATACAGAAGACCGAGGAGTATAATCGGTCATTATGTCTAGCGTTTGTGGACTACGAAAAAGCCTTCGATTCAATCGAGACCTGGGCGGTATTGCAGTCCCTCCAGCGGTGCCACATTGACTATAGGTACATCGAAGTGTTGAAGTGTTTGTACAGCAACGCCACCATGTCGATCCGACTACAGGAAGAGAGCATGAAACCAATCCCATTGCAGCGAGGTGTGAGACAGGGAGACGTTATTTCTCCGAAACTGTTCTCAAACGCATTGGAGGACGTTTTCAAGCTCTTGGACTGGTACGGATTCGGCATCAACATCAATGGCGAATACATCACTTACCTTCGTTTTGCCGACGATATAGTCATTATGGCAGAGTCGCTGGAGGACCTCAATACGATGCTCAGCGACCTCAGTAGCGTTTCCCAACAGGTGGGTCTTAAAATGAACATGGACAAGACGAAGATCATGTCTAATGTCCATGTTGCACCTGTACCGGTAGTTGTTGGGAACGATACACTCGAAGTTGTTGACCACTACGTATACCTAGGACAAACTGTCCAGTTAGGTCGGTCCAACTTTGACAAAGAGGTCGCCCGAAGAATCGAACTCGGATGGGCAGCGTTCGGGAAACTACGCGATATCTTCTCGTCCAAAATACCGCTTTTTTAACCAATGTGTGTTGCCAGTGATGACATATGGTACTGAGACGTGGTCTCTAACGGCTGGCCTTTTAGAAAAGTTCAGAGTCACACAACGAGCCATGGAGAGAGCTATGCTCGGAGTTTCTTTGCGCGACAGAATCCGAAATGTGGAGATTCGCCGAAGAACTAAGGTCACCGACATAGCTCTCAGAATCTGCAAGTTGAAGTGGCAATGGGCAGGCCATATCACTCGAAGAACCGATAACCGTTGGGGAAGAAAGGTTCTCGAGTGGCGACCACGAACCGGAAGACGCAGCGTTGGCAGGCCTCCCACTAGATGGACAGACGACATTGTGAGCGTCGCAGGTAACCGGTGGATGCAAATAGCCAATTGTCGTTCATTGTGGCGTTCTAAGGGGGAGGCCTATGTTCAGCAGTGGACTTCTTCCGGCTGATGATGATGATGATGAGAAGGTACGGATTCCTCCCTCAATAGCCGTTTTTTTTACCGTATGAAACAATTTCAGTCAGTCTGCTTCTTCGCTTACTTCTAATACGTTAGGTACACTTGTTTTCAGCTTTCTCATTAAGGGAATTTTCCTACGGAAGGTTTATGTTTATAAATCACTATAAATAGGCTTCGAACCATAAAAAGTAACGGCGAAGCCACAGGGAGTCGCTACTACTTTAATACATATGTGGCGTTTAATAAAACTATAACTTTTTGATTTCTTTGCGATTGTTGCTAGCTTTCGATGAAAGAAAACATCGTGAGTTAAACTGCATGCCTGAGAAAGAATTTGAATGACGTGTGAAGTCCGCCAACCCACACTTGGCCTAAGCCCCTTTATGTTAAAAGTAGGCCCGTGGCAGTGTAACAAAGACAAGGGTTGGTATTATTTAATAAAACTATGGTAACAATAAACAGATCCACGCTATCCTCTCCTCTAAAATCGTGATAGCTTTAGTTTTGTGTCTCTGTTTTAATTAATTTGGATCACGAAGTCGCCACTTCGAGCGTCACGATGCCATGTTACACGAAGGCTGACTGACACACTTCAGAATGTCACCAAATCGACATCGGGATTATCGGAGATCGCTACTGATTACCCTAGCCTATTGACCGTCATTATATACTCCAGCAGTGGATTGTTTCACATGGGAGAATTATCTGAACACTCTGATTGGCCAGATAAATGGTGAACGTGAGACGTGTCAAAGGAATTAAATAATCTAAGTGGAAATGTTTCATGTTCTGAGAGCGAAGTGTTTTGTTGATGTGTCAGAGAGATTAGGTTTTTAACAAAGATTTATTTATTTGAATTCGTGATTCTTCAAAATCCGATTTGTTACTGTTTCTGTCAATACTCTTTGGGGTTGATAATAATTGGAAATATTAGTTTACATTTTCATAAACAAAGTCGTTTTCAGTGTCTGTCTGTCTGCATGTTGTAGTGTATCACCTCATTTCATTCATAATATATCAACCTCCATTGTCATACCTCATCATTTTTATAAATATTTGTATTTAATTTTAATTCTTTTTAAAAATTTAAATAGAGACAAGGAGCTGTCAAGGGGTGAGAGGAAAATTAAACGTGAGTCTGAAAACGGAGTCTGAAGTCGAGGGTCTGAAGTCTTGGATCGGAAGGCTTAGTCTGGAGCCTGGAGACGAGTGGAAAGCCTAAGGTCTACAGCCTAGAGTCGCAAGACCGGAGGCCGAGCTTAACCAGGTCTTGAGCCGGAATCGGCCATTATCTACGCCAGAGGCCACATATCTACGGGTGCTGCTGCTGTGGCGTGCTGACGCCCGCACCCCTTTTTCATCGGCCAGCCTGCTGGTTGAGTGTCGTGGCCGGTGCTAAACCTGCCGGCGTCCAACGGCCTGGCTGCGGTCGTGCCATCTGGCACGCCGCCAGGCTTCCCTGCGCCCAGGAATCTTTGCAAGCAAGTTACGTGATCTTACGCTAATAAGTGTCCGCGTTTCCGACCCGGTGAAACGAACTGCGTAACTGTCGTTAGAGAACTGTAACGTTTTTTTATCTGTAATTATAGTTATATTGTAAGTCCTGAGTTCTCATTCTTTATTGCTACTTCCCCCTTAGTTACTTACCTATCTTAGTAACGGTCTCCGGGTTCTCTCTACCCTACTTTAAACGTACCGTTACGTAACAATGTCTGTGTATAACTCCTCTAAAATCTCGCAACAGATTTTTAAACGGTTTTCATCATCGGTTAGATAATTTTCACTGCAAGTTTATGTATATACAAACCTAATTATTTTATGTACCTAAGTAGAAAAAAGAACAATATTTTGTAAACGAGTCTCCGAAAAATCTGAGGAAACTTTCAAAAGGGCCCCGGGACCTGTGGCTGTGGGAGTCAACCGAAGTATGTGGAATTCCTACTCAATTAAACCCCGGTGGCTGTCGCATCTACTACACACACACACACTAGTTCAAAATAAATACAGAATGAAATTATCACAATAGTTTTATTTTTTGTGTTCTCAATATGAACGTTATAAGAATTGACGAGTGATTGATTTCGTCATGATAATTAAATTATTAAAGCGAAAAATTTTTATTACAAATAATTGTTATTTTAAAGACGAAAGTCAAGCATATTAGGTACAAGTATGCACAAATTAAGTCCATGCCGAGTGTGAGAATTCAGGCTATCGTACGATCTGCGCACGGTTTTGGCGAGTGATGTTGCAACGTTCCAATTAGGTGCTCATTTGTGTCAGCCTTCATTGTACCTATTCAATGGTACCGAACAATCGTGTGATTGTGTTACACTATTAGTTTTTCAAAATTCGTCACGTGTAGTTGCTAATAATTAACTAGTTATTTTATTTTTACTTTGAACTGAACTATGATCAAAATTTGTTGTAGTGGTGGGTCGTCGACGCATTTACCATCGACGAAGGAGACCGTTTATCGTCAACGATAAACCGGTTTATAAAACAGTGTAAAGTTTAGACTAGTTTATACTGTTGACGAAAAGTTTACTGGTCACGTTCACAGACTACTTACGTATTGCATAGAGTTCACCGATAAACCTATCATTAGACTAGTTTATCGGTGGACTGTAAACTGGCTTATTAGTTGAAGTTAAAAAACAGTATAAAATAACAGTTCGTTTATTCAACGCCCACTCCTAATTTGTTGAACGTATTGTTTACACGTGGTGTGCCGGGTTAGAATTGCATCATCTCCTCTCGTTGGGTGTCGTAAAAGTAGACTAAGCGAGAACAGGAAGACGGGCAGCAGCGTCTTTCTTTTGGATTTATCTTGCACCTATACTGCGATCCCTAAGCCGCCTGCCAAGAGTGGGCATTATGGCAACCCTCCCGAGTATGGCAGTGGACATATTTAAGCTGCTAATGATGATAATGATAATTTTTGAAGAACACACGTGCAATATTGGCATCATCGGTTAAAATGGACCAATTTTTTTTTCTGTTACAGTTAATTCTGTGTAATATGTGCCACTACTCGTGTGTGGGTGGGTGTCCGGGTAAGAATAGCACCCACCCTTGTCCCGTTGGATATCCGTAAGAACCCGGGCAGCAGCGTCTTTCTATTGGATTACTTAATATACGGCGATCCCCAAGACCCCTGCCAAGCGTGGGGATTATGGCAACCCCTCCCTTCTAAGGGGGATGCCTTCATTCAGCTGTGACCCTCTCGGCTGCTGATGATGTGCCACTATACTAATCTGGTTGTAGTTAGAGTATTGAAAGCTCTTGCTCCTCATACTTAGTCAGGCCGTCATCATGGCCATCTGAAGATCAATACAACAACATAAAACTTGATTAGAGAGTTCACTTCTTCACAATCATTGTTTCTTTAGTACACATTGTATAATAGGCTTTAAATACTATACTTATATGCTGTTCTTTCATTTAGACCCAGTACTTCTCAACTTGATCTAAATTTAACTTAATTCCGTCTGTTGTTCCATAGGTATATTATTATTAGGCGCATTGAATAATTCAATAAGCGATTATTATTTTCTATTGGCTGGTAAAGGTGCCTATTATTTAACTATAGATTCAATAGATTCAATCAGTGATACACCGATTAACATAGTATACACCCATCGCACTAAGCCAGGCGGAGTAGTGACACAATGGACGCACGCCACAACATCATCAACCTCCAAAATCTGATCCTATGCATAACGAATGCTGGTTGATAAATAGTTGAATTAACCGATTTAATGCGGGTCACCCGCAGTACGGTGACTCGGCTGAATCTTGACTGGTAATGATAATTGAACTGGCAAACATATCCAAGCCTGGACTATCGCCACATCTATACAGAGCCGACGCTGGAAACTATATGACTTGCGGTATTGTATTTATGATTGTTTTTTTTTTCATTTCTTGTCTTCGGACACAATCTTTAGCGTTCTGATTAACTCGGAGCTTTACCGCTGTGAATATTGTTTCAAATAGTCTGTTAGGAAATTGAATAAAATGCACACGCATCTCCGTTAGTGTTTCTGTGAAGTCAATGAGATCATTCAGTTTAATTGTTGCCTTAACATGTAACGTTTTGGTTTTACCAATACGTACTGCCGTAGTCATAATGTGTTCTTTGGAATGACGAAATTTTCCTTGTCGTGTTATTTGATTAGAATTTTAATGATAAAGGAAGTATGGTTTAAACACTAAGCTGCGAGAATTTTCCAATTTCCAAAGAATAGTTAATATATTGGATTTGTTTGTATAATAGAAAAGGTGAAAAGAATAATAGAAAAGGTGAAAAGAAATAATAGGAAAAGTGAAAAGAAAATGATATCAAGAAACTATGAAAATATTTTCTTGGCAAATCACTACCTACTTCGATGTTCACGCAATAGGTTTTGCAAAATATCTCAGTTGTGCCATTGTATTAACAACTAAATACTTACAATAATTTTCAACCAGCTGTAAAAAGCATTTTTTACAATAATATTGTAATCAGCTCAGCCCTATCAGAATTCTCCATGGTCATTCCTTTGTGATGTAGATATGGTTAGGAGGCTCTAATTGAATTTCGGTAATAAAGAGAAACAATGAGGTTTATTTTAATATAGATTAACGACCGATGACTTGACACCATGGGGCCAAATCCGAAGCCAGTCGCCAACTTACAAAATTATCTTAGGCTTTCTAATTTTTTCAAGGGAATTTAAACTTTATACTTGAATACTTAAGTCACAACAATGATAACGGCTCTAATATTAAGTTTGTCAAAATCATAGTTGTGTTCTTCTGCATTAAAATTAGTTCAAAATGTATTAATATGTATTAGTGTCAGCCGTTTTACATTATTGGTTATTGGTTCATTGTTAGGTTATGGAAATTTCTTGGATGATATATTTGTTTTTGTTTGATACAGATCCCGGACATTTGCATAAAAAGATCTTGTTGTTACTTGGACATTTTTTATATACCAGCGGACCAGTTTAGCTAGATAGCTTCGCTAGCCTGATTAAATAAGCAATACATCGTAACATAAGACATTCAAACATACATTACAACTTAATCCAGACAATTTATCACTCATCTTGATATACGGTAAAATTTAATTCGATCTTTTGAGCAATAAAACCGTTCAATAAATAAAATTTGAAGCTTTCATTGTTGGGTCGTTGTTTCGGCACTTTTATGATCCTCGGAGTGTCTTGCCAAATGACGTGGAAGGAGAGTGTCAGACCTTCGTTATTGCGAACGTATTGTATTTCAAGTTTTTAATTACTTACCTGTTTTATACTGAGACAAGAAAATTTGAATTTGAATGCAACTCATAAAATGAGGCAAAATTAACAGTTAATTAAGTATTGTAGATGGTTTCTTTATATTATTGTATTATATCAATGGTAGGCTAAAAGCATTTGAGCATAGATCTAAAGGTACAATTTGCAGTATTTAGTCAATTTTAAAATGATTCAAGAAATCACAATACGTCTGATATAGTATGTAATTTATGGCTGTGTGTCATTAAGTAATTGATGACTCTGTGTTTTAACTTAAAACATTTTTCACATTCCTAAAATTTAAGAGTTGTATTGAATGAGCGAGAACACAACACGCAGAACAAACACTATTAATGGAACCCATCTGGTGCAGATATTTTTATTTCTGCAAAATTAAGGTTCCTAATATCTTTCGATATTAACTCATCTTCTTCAGTCCTAATTAGTTCATCTCTGTACATAGGCCTCCCCCAGTACAGATCCCAGTATCCTCCACAAAATCTGATCCCTTGCCTTCCCAAAATTCATACAACCTATCTGGTGCAGTACTACACCATAGCCAAGATATTTTTCTTTCTTCTTCTTCAGCCCTATTTATTCCATCTCTGAACATAACCTCTACCAGTCTCCACCACAAAATCTGGGCCCTTGCCTTCGTCATGAATGGGTTTGTTAATTTGTTTTTAATTTTTAAGTACGTGTTAATAATTTAATTGCAATACGGAGCCGGTTCCCGACCGCAAATTCCTTATTTCATTTCATTTGTAGCTTTATCGCCTCTAGCAAAGGTCAAATTACCAATGCGCCTGTCACTCACGAAATGAACGTCTCGGTTTCTTAAAAACAATGTGCATTTTGTATGATGCTTTTAACACATTGTAATGAGGTTATTAATGCAGTTTTAATATTAAACATTTCTTTTTTATTCTACTTTTAGGTTATTGTCCTGGAGATTGGTTATGTGGTATCGTTTTGAGGTCTCACAGGAAGATACGGATCAACTTAATGTAAGGACTATTTCATTTATAACTCTAATTAGAGACTGTATTTACTTTAATGTTCATTGTTACAATATTATTTTATTTTAACTTTTTATATTCGAAATAGTGACGAACCGAAGATCTTCAGTGGCGCCTCCCTAAATATTAGTTTTATTTACTTTCTTATTACGTACTGTCATAAAACATTAACGAGAATTCTCAAGCCTACATCGTGTGAGGTCGTTTGCCTCATAAGGCCATGTATAGACTAGGAATAATTTCGCACATCTCTAATTGTTCGCAATACTCGTTACTACACTCACTCGACTAGAGATTACTTGTAGCTTGTTTTAAGAGGTTATTAACCTCTAAAAAAATAAATTTAAGAAGAAACTGATTATTATTACTATTTCGTAGATAGGCATTGTATCCAAATATAAATTTATATTATTATTTATTTATATAAAAAGAGTTACCTACGGTACCTACTGTACTGTGTTAGACGTAAACTGAAATAAAATATAATAAATTACAAAACAAAATTAGATAACGTATTCAATTAAAACAATATACATAAATGTGAAACAATAGAACATTTATGTCCTACTATGTACCAAGCTGAACAAATATAAAATTAAAAATCTGAATGAACACTCGATTTCAAATTCAAACTTATGACTTAATTAATGTTAATCTATATAATATCAAAATGAATGTCCCAAATGTATGTAAGTATGCGCATAACGTCCAAACGACTGGACCAAATTGGATAATTCTGTTTTTTTCTTGTGTTACTTATTGTCAGAAGAAGGTACTTACGAAAAAAAAATAGTTTAACAGAAAATTCAAAAATTACGCGGGTGGAGCAGCGCGGGACAGCTAGTGATAAATAAAATACGATTGGTTCTAGCTGGAAATAAATTATGATAGTGTACTAACAGCCTTAGGTACATAAAGGAGAATGCGGATCCGATCGAAACGTCTCGAAGTAGATTGTTTTAATTGTTTAGAGATGAGGCCCGGATCGTTCGTGTCAATGAGAGGTCAACTAGCGACGTGATTAGTATTTCAAATCGATGCCAGAGGACGGTTCCGATTAATTCTATCGATAAACAGATACGTAGAGACTGTTGTGATTAAGTTTTGTGTGATTTATGGGTTTACTGACGAATAAAAATTATTGAACTACGCGTTTTGCAACATGTGCACGACAGAATAGACTCAGTGCGTGAGACAGTGCGTTTACATGTGTATATTTTCATAGGATAGGCATAGGGGCATAAGGACATTGTATTTTACGTGTTTACAATAGTTTTACTGTATTTTAGATGTTAAGAAAAATAGGATAAGGTAGTCGTATAAGAATGATATCTCAACTAGTGGGTAGTGTAACTAGTAGAATGAGGATTTTTTGGATAATAAAATATATTTGCTATGGTGTTTTATTTTGAAGGGAAAATAAATAGGATATTGTAATATGTTTAGATATGTTTAGGTATGTTAATTGTGTAAGAAATAAGCAAATATAAGATCATAATGTCATGCATGTGCGTGCGACGGCTCGCTATCATGGAATGGCATGCGGAGCGCACGTAGGGCGAATATTTATACTAGGACGGTGGGGGGAGAGGTCACTTAAATATCCCCGCCGCGTCCGCGCGCTCCCATTCTAAAACCAGGCAACGCCGGGTGCGCACGCATATGTCAGGAAATGTAGAATTACCTAACCTAAGACCTAGACATAAGATTAAACCTATATGTAATAGAAATAAAATGTTATCAATAAAGATTGGTCAGAGGGGGTGAGGCAGAGAACCTTCCAGAAAAACACTCGGGCAAAGTATAAAAGGGACGCTGATTGGCCGAGGCGTCATTCGCAATTTGGAAGTGATTCGCAAGAACAAGTCAAGAAAAAGGAAGAAAAGGAATTCTGCCCCGCCTCCGCTGCCTCCCTACTGTTTCCAAGAAGACTGGAGTTTTATTATCAAGCTTCTCAAGATCCTAGGAAACCTATCGCCCACATTGTTGGTCGCTTGCTCGCCGGATCACTGAAGAAAGAAGATTAAACAGCGCAGACTTGGGAAGAAAGCTATCGAAGGACTAAGAAGATTCCTGTCACAAGATCGCAGAAGGGAAGCGTCGCGGACACCGCAGAATCAAGACTGAATCCAGCGAATCAAGAACCTGCGAATCAAGATCCCAGCGGCTCAAGAGGTGCCGTCAGAAGCACGGGGATCGCCACAAGAAGCACGAACACGGCCAGGACGACGCGGCAGGGGGAACTTACGCACTCATCGGAAGAGGCGACTACGGGCACCACTGCGCCTACGACCACGACTTCCACCGAGAGCACCGACGTCACGACCGCCACGACGCAAGTAGAAGACGCAAGCACAGTCAAGCCGTCGAAGCGCGCCAAGTCAAGACGTTCGGACACTCAGAAGAAGAGGCTCATGGAATTAGAAGCACAAGAGAAGATCGCCGAATTGAAGCTGGAAGAAATACGTGCGTCGCTCGCCCTCGCCCAGGCTCGGCTTGAAAGACAGCGGGCCACAGAAGAAGAAGAAGACGAGGCACCCTCCGCGTCGGAAGACGAAGAAGAATGCCCTAGCCGAGTTCAGGAATGGTTGGAAGGGCAGAAGAAGGACCCTCCCGCAGAAGACAAGAAGGAAAAAGAGAAGACGCCTGTGGAATGTGAAGAGAAAGGACGAGGACAGGGCGCTCACAAGGACCAGGATCGTGAGCACCGGGAAGACATGGAAGAAGCCCGGCCTGCGCGTCAGCCACCGAACGTGGACGTCACTTCCCTGGCAGCAGCTCTTACTCAAGCGGTGCGAATGACAAGGGACGCGCCGAAGTATCTACAGGAACTGCCTACCTTTAACGGGCAGTGCGGCAGCTGGCTCGCTTTCCGCGCCGCCTACTATGAAACTGAAGCACTATTCTCGAAGACCGAAAATGTATCAAGACTGAGGAGAAGCATCAGGGGGGCAGCTACGGAGGCGGTCAGCAGTCTACTCATCAGCCAGCCGGATCCGGGGACAATAATGGAAGCCCTGGAAAGAAGATTCGGAAGACCGGATGCACTGGCGATGAGCGAAATGCAGAAGATGAAGACATTGGCAAGACTCAGCGACAGCCCGCGAGACTTGTGTATATTCGCCAATAAGGTGGCTAACATAGTGGCCACGATAGAAGCACTGAAGAAAGTTCACTATCTCTACAATCCGGAGTTAGTGAAGATCATCATCGACAAGTTTACGCCGATAATAAGAAGCAAGTGGTATGACTACGCAGCGAAGAATAAAGAAGACATTCCCGACCTGAAGAGACTTGCTGCATTTTTAAATGAAGAAGCGGACAAGTGCGGCGCCTACGCGCCACCAGAAGATATCGCCATGAACACGACGCCTGAAAAATATTACAAGAAGAGGTACGAGAGCACTTTCGCAACCAACGAGAATGTCAAGAGAGAAGAACACTGTTCCACATGCAAGGGTGACCACCATCAACTGCCTGACTGCAAGCGATTCAAAGACCTCGACGTTGGCGAGCGTTGGGAGATAGCGAAGAGACACCGCATCTGCTTCCGCTGCCTACGAAGTACACACCGACGAGGTACCTGCCGAGCGAAGACGTGCGGAAAAAATGGATGCTCGATGGCACACCACTACCTGCTGCATCGAGACGCACCACGAAGAACACCATCACCACCACCTTCGCCCGCAGTACAAGAGATCGTATCGGCAGTGGAACTCGTCAACAACGTCGACCGCATCGGAAATTGTCAAGCATTTCTGAAAATCGCACCTGTAACTATCACCGGTCGAAATGGCACCCGAGTGAACACCTACGCCTTGATGGACGACGGAAGCACCATCACCCTCGTCGATGAACAGCTGGCGGAGTTACTCGAGTTGGACGGCCCACGCGACGAAATGTGGGTACAGGGCCTGAACGAGACCGTCAAGCACGAGAACAGCAAGAGAGTCGACATCAAGATACGAGGAAAATACAGCGAGGAAGAATACGTCATGCGAAACGCGCGCACAGTACAGCGATTGATGTTCACCAGGCAGAATATAGAAAAAGAAGATCTTCTGGACTGCACTCACCTACGCGACATGGAAGACCAGCTTGTCTACAGGGATGCCTGTCCGAAGATACTCATTGGACAGGACAACTGGGAACTGCTCGTGGCACTCGAAGTAAGAACAGGAAAGAAGAATCAGCCTGTCGCTTCACGCACGCGACTAGGTTGGGTGCTACATGGCTGTCGTACGTCATACCAAAAGCCTGTGGCCTTCTGTGGACATACAGTGCTGACAGGCCCGGAAGAGTCGATGGATGGCATGATGAAGACGTTCTTCGACTTGGAAGCTCTTGGGGTAGAACCAAGAAGACAGAAGAATGACCCAGAAGAGCGCGCCATGAAGATATTACAAGAGAAGAGTCGAAGAATGCCCGATGGAAGGTTCGAAACTGCTCTGCTGTGGAAGGAAGACGACGTCACCATACCGAACAACTATATAGACGCATACAGAAGACTGATGACGCTAGAGAAGAAGCTCGACCGCGACCCGGATTTGAAGTCCAAGTATGAAGAACGGGTCAACAACCTACTTACGTCGGGTTACGCGGTCCAAGCGAGCACGCCTGCAGTGCCGGGAAGAACATGGTACCTGCCACACTTCGCTGTATGCAACCCATCAAAGCCGAAGATACGCCTGGTACACGACGCGGCGGCAAGGTCACACGGACGAAGCCTAAATGACATGTTGCTGTCCGGCCCCGATCTTCTGCAGTCGCTACATGGAGTCGTCATGAGGTTCCGTCAGCACCCCTTCGCGGTCTCAGCGAACATCAAGGAAATGTTTATGCAAATCAAGATCCGAGAAGAAGATAGAGACGCACTGAGATTTCTGTGGAGAGGGGACGACAGAGGCGACACAAGACCAAGAGAATACCAGATGACATCGGTGATCTTCGGTGCAACGTCTTCACCATGCACGGCGTTGTACATAAAAGACCGGAACGCAGAAGACTTCGAGAAGACCTTCCCCAGAGCAGTCAAGGAAATCAAGAAGAACCACTACATGGATGATTACATCACAAGCTTCCCGACTGAAGAAGAAGCTATCGAAGTATCAAAGAACGTGGACCACATTCATCGTCACGCTGGTTTTGTTCTACGAGGGTGGGCATCGAACAAGGAGTCTGTGTTACGACACTTTAACGCAGACACGAAGACCACTGCAGTGCCCATAGGAGTCGACGGTGTAGAGAAGACTTTAGGTCTACTATGGGAAGTGAAAGAAGACTGCATCAGCTTTCGCTTCAATGAAAGGAAGACACCACCCGAAGTACTGCGCAGTGAACGACCGCCCACGAAGAGAGAAGCCCTGAGCGTGATCATGTCATTATTCGATCCGCTCGGCCTGGTCTCACCACTCACTACACCGGCGAAGAGACTAATGCAAGAGACGTGGCGATACGGCACCGACTGGGACGAAGACATACCAGAAGACCTACAACCGCGCTGGACAGCGTGGTTGGCCAACCTGCGCGCTGTAACGGAGCTACGCATTCTGCGATGTTACAACGCCGGGCCACCAGTCGTCGCCAGGGAGCTGCATACGTTCGTCGACGCCAGCGAAGAAGCGTACGCGACCGCTGTCTACATAAGGATGAGACGCGCCGATGGGTCCGTACACGTCGCACTGGCAGCAGCGAAAAGTCGCGTCGCGCCTCTCAAGCCTACGTCCATACCACGTCTGGAGCTACAAGCGGCTCTTCTGGGTGCACGCCTCGCAAGAACAACAGAAGAGGAGCACGACTTCGAGTTCGCGATGAAGATCTTCTGGAGCGACTCACGCACGGTTCTCGCGTGGATAAGGGCCGAGCCTCGCGCCTACAAGACGTTCGTCGCACACCGACTGGCGGAAATCGAAGAGCTGACCAAGGTGAACGAGTGGCGATGGGTACCTGCGAAAGAGAACGTAGCCGACGACGCCACCCGTGAGACGCCAGCTGGATTCAACGCGCAGCACCGGTGGTACCATGGACCCGACTTCCAACGGCGACCAGAAGAAGAGTGGCCGGAAGAAGTCCGCACGCCGAGTGAGAAGACCGGAGAAGAAAGGTGTCACGTAGCGCAAGAGCAGAAGACTCATGGATACTTGCCGGCCATCGAAAATATCGCGAAGTGGCAAGTACTTATTCGCGCTACGGCACGTGTCTTGCAGTTCATAGACATGTGTCGCGTAAGAAGACACGTCGTCGCGGCAGCGAAACATAAGAAGACTAAGGAAAACACGAAAAAGGACCCTACGTGGAACACCAGCAAGACCAGGAAGACGAAAGACGACATGAATGTGGCCACAAAAAAGACGGAAAAAAGAAGGTTCATCTGCCTGGACGCAAGATATCTTATACGGGCAGAAAAGTTATGGATAATGAAGGTACAGGACGACTGCTACGCGAACGAAAAAACGCGTATTATGTGCAACGCAGCGCCCTCCACGAAGGATCGACTCGCCGCATTAAGTGTGTACATGGAAGACGGAACGCTGCGACTACGCGGAAGGATTGCAGCGGCACAAGACGTAAGCGACGAGACAATCAACCCCGCTGTATTGGATGGACAACATAGATACACACGAATGTACATACAACATGTACACGAGAAGATGGGTCACGGCGGTGTTGAGTTAGTGGTGAACGAACTAAGACAGCGATTCTGGGTGACACGTGTACGACCAACAGTGAAAGGGGTGATAAGAAGCTGCCCACAGTGTCTTCTGAGAAGAGCGAAGCCAATGAGCCCTGCGACGGGAGACCTGCCAGCCGCGCGCCTTAGTCATCACGCGCGCCCCTTCTCCTTTACGGGACTGGACTACTTCGGGCCATTGGAAGTCACCGTCGGAAGACACCGAGAGAAGCGATGGGTCGCTCTCTTCACCTGCATGACAACGAGGGCGGTTCACCTGGAGGTCGTCACATCGCTCAGCGCGGACAGTGCCATCGCCGCGCTACGAAGATTCATCGCCAGAAGAGGACAGCCCACGGAGATCTGGTCAGACAACGCGACGTGCTTCAAGGCGGCAGACAAGGAGTTGACGGAAGCGGTGAAGGAAGCCTGGGACGCGACGGAAGAGGAAGCCAACGCGCGTCACATCACCTGGCGCTACATACCGCCCGCCTCACCTTTCATGGGCGGCGCGTGGGAGCGCCTGGTACGCAGCGTGAAGGAAGCCCTACGTGCCACGCTGTGCGAGAAGTACCCCAGTGATGAGACTCTGCACACACTTCTCGTCGAGGCCGAGAACATCGTCAACTCACGGCCGCTCACTCATGTGGCTGTGACACCGGAAGAGCCAGAAGCATTGACCCCGAACCACATCCTGTTGGGGTCAAACAGTCACGTGTCAGCACCGGGCCAGTTCACCGAGGAAGATCAGTCTGCGCGGCAACTATGGAGGCGCGCGCAACGGCTGGCGGACGAGTTCTGGCGGCGATGGGTCAAGGAGTACCTTCCCCTGCTCCAACACCGGCGGGAGCCTCGCACCAAGGGCGCGGCACCGAAGGTCGGTGACTTGGTCATCGTCTGCGACCCGAACCTACCGCGGAACATCTGGCCCAGAGGAAGAGTGACCAGAGTCTACCCGGGAAAGGACAACGAGGTACGAGTCGTGGACGTCACTACGAGCAACGGGCACGTCCTACGAAGACCCTGCAAGAAGATCGTCGTGCTCCAAATGGGATCGCAAGCTGCGACGGCGGGAGAAATGTGCACGACAGAATAGACTCAGTGCGTGAGACAGTGCGTTTACATGTGTATATTTTCATAGGATAGGCATAGGGGCATAAGGACATTGTATTTTACGTGTTTACAATAGTTTTACTGTATTTTAGATGTTAAGAAAAATAGGATAAGGTAGTCGTATAAGAATGATATCTCAACTAGTGGGTAGTGTAACTAGTAGAATGAGGATTTTTTGGATAATAAAATATATTTGCTATGGTGTTTTATTTTGAAGGGAAAATAAATAGGATATTGTAATATGTTTAGATATGTTTAGGTATGTTAATTGTGTAAGAAATAAGCAAATATAAGATCATAATGTCATGCATGTGCGTGCGACGGCTCGCTATCATGGAATGGCATGCGGAGCGCACGTAGGGCGAATATTTATACTAGGACGGTGGGGGGCGAGGTCACTTAAATATCCCCGCCGCGTCCGCGCGCTCCCATTCTAAAACCAGGCAACGCCGGGTGCGCACGCATATGTCAGGAAATGTAGAATTACCTAACCTAAGACCTAGACATAAGATTAAACCTATATGTAATAGAAATAAAATGTTATCAATAAAGATTGGTCAGAGGGGGTGAGGCAGAGAACCTTCCAGAAAAACACTCGGGCAAAGTATAAAAGGGACGCTGATTGGCCGAGGCGTCATTCGCAATTTGGAAGTGATTCGCAAGAACAAGTCAAGAAAAAGGAAGAAAAGGAATTCTGCCCCGCCTCCGCTGCCTCCCTACTGTTTCCAAGAAGACTGGAGTTTTATTATCAAGCTTCTCAAGATCCTAGGAAACCTATCGCCCACACAACATGAAATTAGAAAGCATTGAAATTAATTAAAAATCAAAGTAATTTAATTCAGTGATATTTTTTACATAAACTGGTTTAAAAACGGCTTGAACCGACCGTTTTAAGTAAAAAATAAAGTTAAGATGATGTATTATTTGTTTATAGTAAACTCCACAACACCTATAAAAATCGGCTGTAAAAAGTTCATTCACAAAACTTAACTTGAATTTTAAAACCAAATTGCTTGCAATTGGTACTGAAGCAAATAAAAAAAAAACAATATTTTTATCACACGCGTATTGACTTTATTATAATTGACGGACACATTAAAAAGTACCCGTAATTTCTGTGTTTGTATAAAACCTTAATGTTTTAGCATGTTCAAAGTTAAAAATCTCTCGAAACGTAAACACTTCAATATTCGACATCACACGATAAGATAAGGGTTGTCGATGTAAATTTTCATAAAAGTTTTGTGTATAAAAAAAAATTCAAATTGTTATTGAATTCAATCAATAAATAGGTATTTTTGATTCAAATGCACTACAAATAAAAAAGTTAGGTGGGTTATATAAACGGAACTCAGTGATAAATATAGCTTCTCCTCCTTCTTCTCAGTTGCTCCCTCATTGTTGAGGAACGTGACCCTTCTAATTATGTCTTCTTAATACGTTTTGCCAATTGCTTCAGTCTTTATCTTCATGGAGCGCAACGTTGACCGATATTTTCAACTGCTGCCCTGATCTGACCGTCATTTTGAATTTCGGCCTCTGGGTCTTTTACCTTCAATTTTGCCGGTCATTTTATTTCTTTTCAGTTTGTCAGCATTTCTTCACGATAAATGGCCGAAGTATTGTATGACCCGGTAAATGCCGGTGGCAGACAGCTTTTTTTTGGTCCTCGATCTTTAGCTCTTTTAGGATTAATTAATTTGATTGTAAAAATACCCTAGCACCAGCACCACATCTCAAATGCGTCTATTCTTTGCCTGTCAGTGGCTTATGTTGCTGTACTTCCATATTTAGTTGAGCCATGGCTGTTTTGGCCATTCCAATGCACCGACAAATTTCTGGTTCACAATTACCCTTGTTCTTGAGGGAGCCAGATGAGTTCCTGTATCTTACAAGAACTCATCTACAGTTTTATAGCTCTGTAACAAATCAATATGGCTAGTGACAAACATGGCTAGTGACGTATCAAAAAGAGGTAACCTTTATAAAAATACTCTTAACAAAAATTCCCGCCTACAATTTTAATAAGTGGCGCGGACGCACGAGTGTGCTTAATAACTGATTGTCCTCATGGCCAGAAGGGTGTATATGTAATAAAAACAACTGGTCCACGCGAAGTGTTCTCGGGTACATCTTGCTTACGTATGACATTACGTTTTGGAAAATCTTTAGCAACGCCTACGGATAACCTTAGTTGGAGTAACGAACATTTTAGATGCGACAGTTTTGAAAAGTAACTAAACATAATATTTGATTTGATTTCAGTGTGTAGTATTCCTATCTTTATAAAGCAAAACATTTAGTATTGAAACAAAACAAAATTGAAAATGAACTTACATCCCTCAACTACGAAGCGATATAAGCAGCAATTTTGATAGATTATCTATCTAGCTTTTAGTTGTTGAAACAGTCATTTGTGTCTAAAAGGCCAAACATGTAATACTTGTTTTTGTTGATATATTAATAATTGATGGGCATTGTGAATTGTGACTATGTACAACGAAACAGTAAGTTTGACTAATAGTGTAGCGGTTGTTCATCGAAAGTTCCAATTTAATTATTGTCTGCGCATTTAAAAATCATGTGTGAAACTTTTTCGAAATCTGTAATAAAATAAAAAAAATATAATAAATAAATGAAATAAAATAGAAAATGAAAATAAAATTATCTGGATAAAACTAGAAATTTACTAGTCAAGTGGATATTTTTATAAATTAAATTATTCTATAGATATGTCAATGCCTACAATATAGGAATTGCTACTAAAAGCTGTAAAAAATACAATAACTTCTTTCTCGAAATGCATACCTGGACTACTTGATTGACACCAGGATCAGCAGACACCAAAGAGTTTTTTATTGGTCTTGGAACCTTGTTCAGCATACGCATTTTGCAGCTAACAAAGCAATATTTTTTTATATTTCAGACAAAGAACCGTTTAAAATATATAATAATGCCTTCTCTAAAAGTTTGTTAGCACTGCATCCTTATGTCTCGACGCAAAGCCGTCTCTACTTATCCTCACCACCACACCCTGAACGCACTTAATGTACAAAATATTGTAATGTTATTATTATTTCACTTGATAACCCGATCCGCCTTTTCAATAACGGATAAAATTATTTCAATGACTATGTGTGAGTCGGCGGAGATAATCCGAAGGAGCGACATACTACGATTATTATCGTAAATTCAACTATTATTTTGTATTCCACGCAGCGTTTATTAATTGCTTGGGTACAGATGATAGAATAAAGCTTTCGAAGGATTATTTTGATTACATATTTTTATGGGCCTTACTGTCGCACTCAAAAACGTTAATTAGCGTTAATTGTCACTAGAGTTATTAAAAATGTAATTGAGTATCAATCGAGTACCAAAAAAGATAATTTCCACTCACTATCAGAGTAGTATAGAGTATTAATTTATTGGCTTCGAATGCCGAAATAATGCGATTTCAAGCACTGGATTAGTGATTAAACATTAATTGAGTTAACATTCATTGAGTTAACATTCATTGAGTTAACATTCATTGAGATTTGTGAGTGTGGCAGTTAGTCACAGAGACATTTGGTTGGCCCCGAACCATTTGTGGGGATTCCGTATGAAACATATCACCAAGCATTATATGCACATGCTAGGAACGAACACATGAAGGAATGGAGGGCAGCGTCAGGCCTGAACCACTCCAAAGCGTTCTCTAGCGCAAGGGTGGACTGTAGGGTTAAATTATTAAACCTAAACAGATCACGAATAAGGCACCTAATAGCACCTAAACTCACGTGACATTTTGGTACCAACGAGCATTTACACAGAATGAGGATAAGTACTGGTGACACTTGCAGATTCTGCGAAGGTGATAAAGAGTCAATGCGACACATATTGTGTAGCTGCCACGCTATTGCGAGACGTAAGTGGAATCATTTGGGAGTAGCCTATCCTACGCCAAATAATTATGTACAGCTCCAAGCTGGCGCGATCGTTGCTTACCTGAGGGAGCTCCTCGATAGTTCAGCAACAGAGTAAGGGCTAGGGAATGCACAATGGATCCAACTGGGTCGAAGTGCGTTTCGGTGGGTACCGGGCCCAAATTTATAGCCACCAAGACATGAAAAACCGGACGTCCATCCAGGGTCAAGTGAGACGCTTTAGTATTGTTAGTTGCATTGAATTACTGCTCGTCACCTAATTGAGTTCAATAATATTTGCAGCAATAGTACGCTTTGCATTGTAATAGTATTGCAAATAGTATTCACTAATATATTTTTAAACAGTTTAATAAATATTATTTGCTGAAACATGGAATCGTCGAAACCATAGATATAGAATTTTTCACTACTAATATCTTTGGTCGAAACCAATGAAACTATAATGTTACCAAATGAAAAAAAGAAAGCTTTTTAGCAAATGTCACAAAATTAAAACGTTATTTTTATGACGAACAAAACTACGTTCGTAAGTTGTAAATATTCCAATATAAATATAACATACCTCGCGCCTCAAGTGGGGACATAAAACCTTGAAAGATCACAACCCAACTGAACTAAACGTAGGAAGACCCAATAAAAGGCACTAAGCCATTTAAATCTCTCTAAACGACAGGATTATCGTTTAATTTTACTGCAGAAAGCATTTCCATCACAATTCGAAGTGACTCCTTGTCATTTATTTTAAAGTGTTTCTGGGCTGCGTCCTGACCGTGCGTTATCATAAATCTTTTTAAGATCGAACCATAAAGGCAGATAAGGTTGCAACCAATCGACTAAAGATTGCCCTTTACCGAATTCACAATGCTGACGAATTGAAGAAAGAGCGATATAGAATCGACGATGGCCGATGCGGACTTTGGTACAATAATTTTGAACGAATTTGTTGAATTTAGCTTAACACACGTATTAAAATTAAGAAACTAACAATAGTTCCCAATTTAAAAAAATGTTTTTAGTTCCTTAAACCTATGTACACAATGAATTTTTGCCTCCCTTTTTAAATTCCATAAGCTAATAAGAAAATTTGTTGCTTATATTTTGTGGTTCAATTAGGACATTTTCTAGCACGTTTACATAGTTGCCTCTATTCTAATCTCCATTACTAATAATGGGCTTATAATTAATTTCTGGCAAAGGATAATAATTTATTTGAAAATTAACAAGGCTAAAATGAAAAATAGAAAAGCTACTAAGTCTTAGTCAAATAGGCATAATTCTCTAACCCGTCTAATGACAACACTTTATCTTTGACAAAAAACCGAAATGATTGAGTGGTGGCTGAGATCACAGTAAATTGATTAAGTGTCTGAGTTTTGAATATTTCCCATTTAGCGCGGCCAATGTTGAATGATCAATTAAAGTGATCGACGTTTGACTGCGTCGATTTAAGGATCAAATATCATGATACGAGTATTTTGACCTGCATTTACACTCCCGTGTTCCAGATCAAATGTCTTTATGGTATTTCCCTACAATGAACTTCTTTTAACCCTAACGCCAAAAGGAGAGGTGATTATGTTTAAATGCCTATGTCTTATCTTGTTTAATGGTATTGTCAGCATTACTTTGGGAGTTCCCAAAGTAATGCTGATGTGAATGTGTTTTTATTTATTTGAAAGCTGGTTGAATCTAGCTAGGAAATACATGTCGTATTTCCTAGCATTTATTCAATGAAATTCTGTTCTGGCATTTATTTTGAGGAACCCATGCTTACTTGACTCGACTCGAGGCTTTTTAAAATGTATAATTTATACTTGTTCAGTTGTTATATAATTTATTAATTTGCTGTATTATTTATTTTACTTATTTTCTCTAAGGAAAAAATTATGTAAAAACTTCTTTCTTTGTGAAATAATGACAGAGCCCTCAAAACAGTAAAAGATTATGTGCATATCAACATCAAGATAAATCCCTTCCAGTAAAATAAAGTTTTTTGAACTGATCCAGGTGGAATAAGTAGATAATTTATTTGTTTTTCGAATATTCGTGAATTATGTTACATAATAATATAGAGAAAATTGACCATGAAATAACTTAAATATTAACTGTCATCCCTAATTCACCAGAAAACAAAGAAATTTGCAAAATATCAGTCGGATTAATCTATCAAAAAAGAAATGTTCAACGTACAAGAAAAGTATTTACTAAATGATAGATGACAACGCATTTTCAATTTTTCGGTTTAATAAAATATCCGATGAATAGAAAAACGGCCCATAAAGAAATTTATATAAGTCTGTCAGTACTAAGTTTTTTCTTTCCGGTCCTGTCCGATGAAAATACGAGTAAGTATTACCGTGACCATGAATGCTGTAAAGTATTCGAAACGTCGGGAAAATAAAATCAAAAATAAACCGCGATATAATCCGTAAAATTAGTTTCATTTCAATGTGTAATATTCGCGTAAATATCAGAAATCATTAAGTATTACCAAATTTAGGAGACAAACGAATTATTTATTATACTATGAATATTTTAACAATTCACTTAACAATTGACAAAAGCTTGAACAACAATAGCAACCAAACTTCAAAATGTTAAACGACGCATTTAATTTCATATCAAAACTTATGTACGGTTTTTGTGTTCGCCGCTACAAAAGATCTAATTGAAGCGAAAAAAAGGAATCATTCTCAAATGAAACATGTTTGTTTGTATGATTGATGTATCGACGGGCCGAGTCGAGCTATTTAACAGTTGGTTAGACAAAATAGTGGAGTTGTGTAGCCTGAGTATGAGAGACGATCGGTGCTTTACTAGGCCCGCGTTTACATTGGCGTAGAATTTGGCGTGCGGTTCTCAAACATTTTGTTTATTAGCCTTTCATTAATGAGCAATATGATTACCCAAGGGGTAACCGGGTAAAATTACATCCTCCCATCTCTTCGAGTTAAATGTAGGAGGTTGTCACTAAGGGAAAACCAGAAGACGGGTAGCAGCGTCTTCTGTTTGATCGCCAACTACAAGTATAATGCGATCCCCAAGATGCCTGCCAAGCGTGAAGATAATGGCAACCTATTCCCCACCCCCACCCTCAAGGGGGAGGCCTTTGTTTAGCAGTGGATGTGTTCCGGCTGATGAAGATGTAGATTACGTTAGGTATTTATTATATTATTATGCCGTACGTTTACCTACTACGGCCGCGTTTATATTAGCGCAGAGATTCTCAGTTTGTTTAGTAGTTGTTGGTTAATGGTCAATATAGATTATGTTATTTGGTTATATATTTATATACCGTAATTCATTTATTAAGAACATAATACAACGCAAATATTACGATTATACAAACCCATAATTCGTACCACACATTTTTTTTTCTGCGCAGAAATTTTAAATAAAAATGTGGATGAGATTAATATTTTAAGACTTATATCTTTCTGTTGTTTATGTCGACATTAGTACTACGCGCTTATACATGTTAAGATGGTATGACTGGACAATCAGCAAGATATTCGAAGGCTAATTATTATCCAGGAAATGCTCGCAAACTGTTTATTTCGATATTTTCTACTGATGTTCTCCAGCCGGTTACGGCAACGGCTTTTACGTTGTAAATAATGCTCTTGCGCTTTCATTTAGCTATTTTAGCCAATCGTTTTTGTAAAGATGCTTTCTAATAGCGTAGAGATTTACCTTTAATCTACGCTATACAATACGATGGCAAATATAATACAAGCAACAAAAAAGTCGCACGTGATAAAAACAAAAGTTTGAGAGTCGCTGTCGAACAAAACACAAAAGCGTGTGTGTGTGCGTGCTGTGATCACAATCAGGTTATTTCACTGGTAATTATGATACGACGAGCGAGAGTCCGACCCGGGGTCAGCAGGCCCGTCCGAATGTGGCACACGTGACTACAACGTACACGGATTTCCATCTTGATTACATCTCATTATATCCCAATATGTTTGTTTATAATGTTGAGAAACAGTTTCGCATGTGAAAGTACCTCGGTAGAATTTCATACTAGAACAAATAATCGCACCTGTTGTAATTGCATGAAAATTATATGGATTTGATCTGATTTGTTTTATTTTTCTATCAGTGCATTGATTAATGTATTAAATTTGAATTGTAATTTTGTGGAATGGATTTTAAAGAATATTCACAGTGTAATTTTTTATTAAAGCTTTGGCGTTCTGTTGTAGATAGTTATTTTGTCATTAGGTGCTTCAACTAAAGTGTACAATATCAATAATTTTTGTTGAAATAAGAGACACACCTACACCATGCCATTCTTATAGATTTTAAGAGGCAATTAAAAGAGTAAATCCGTATACTGAGAAGAAACATTCCCACTAATTCCATGAAACAAATAATCGATGAAAAAATTGTGAATAATCCTTTCATTCACTTCATGCTAAACACGACAGAGCCAGACACATATTAACATTGCTACTTAGTAACTTTTTATAGAAAACGTCATCAACGCTGCTAGACAAACAGTAACCAGCAATACACATACGTTTGTCTAAGCACTTATAATAAATATTAAAACATTATTTTTATGTCGTTTATTTGTATAGTTGTAGTAGTGTAATTTATATTTAAGCAATAAGAGCGGTGTAGTTGCATAATATGTAACTACAGAGGTGTTCACGGAAGACCAGAGCGCCGTGTTGCCGAATAGGTGTCACGGAAAAATGCTGAGTGGACTCCTTTTTAACGACTGATTGTTTTTATTTTAAGTGTACCAATTGTTATTTGTGTTTATGTCGTTAAATAAATTAATTTATATTCTATTCTGTTCAATAATTAGATCAACAATACGGTCTAATTGAATTTTAAAACCAATTAACTTTAGTGCTAATCCCTAATCCATTAGTTTGCGAATTGTTGCATCATACACCATTTCTTTTCCTTTTCACAATTTAACTATTCTCATAAGGATCTGTTCCCACCTGCACGATTAACTTTAGTGCTTCCCTAATCCATTAGTTTGCGAATTGTTGCATCATACACCATTTCTTTTCCTTTTCACAATTTAACTATTCTCATAAGGATCTGTTCCCACCTGCACGATTAACTTTAGTGCTTCCCTAATCCATTAGTTTGCGAATTGTTGCATCATACACCATTTCTTTTCCTTTTCACAATTTAACTATTCTCATAAGGATCTGTTCCCACCTGCACGATTAACTTTAGTGCTTCCCTAATCCATTAGTTTGCGAATTGTTGCATCATACACCATTTCTTTTCCTTTTCACAATTTAACTATTCTCATAAGGATCTGTTCCCACCTGCACGCCGTGTAATCACATTAAATACTAAAATATACGCTCATCGTGGGCGGGAGACCCGGGGTCAAACGAATTCATAGATAAAAACCCGCTTGAGTGACGTCACTCTGCCGCACTCCAAGTAACCGCCTCGTAATGATTCGACTTGATTTTACACGCCTGTTAATTTATACGTCAGACAAACACATGACATCCGACTAATGATTTATAGCAGAGGCCGATTAGATAATTGTTGTTTTTGGTGCGTGTTCAGACGGGCCACTATAGGTGCTTATTTTTTTTACTTACAAGTTAGTCCTTGACCGCAATCCTAAGTTTTGAGACGTGGTGATGCATTCTTTGATGCTAAAGGATACAAAAAACATGTATGGAAGCAGTCACTGCGCTTCCTGCAAGAGAAGCGCAAGATGGCCTTCGGTTGACAGTAGACATTCAATGGTCATACTCGTAGTGACCTAGGAAAGTTTGACAGTACAGTTCGTTCACAACAAGACAGTCAATGTTAATATTTAATAGTGACCTGGCAAACTAAAATGGAAACTAGAAGTCACTTTCCAGCAAACCGCTTCGAAATACTCATCATCATCATCAGTCAGAGGATGTCCACTGCATAGGCCTTCCCTTAGAGTGGTGTTTTCCCAGAATCGTGGGGACGCTTGGCAGGCGTCTTCGGGTTCTTGGTATACGTGTAGTTAGTAGCCTCCGTGGCGCAGTGGGCAACCGCTTGCTTTGTAAACCAGAGGTCGCGGGTTCGAATCCTGCGGGTGACAACTTGTGTAGTTGTTCCTTACTGGCTAGGACAATGCAGGCCGATCACCTGATTGTCTGTAAAGTAAGATCCATGCGTCGGATTTGCATGTAAAAAGTCGGTCCTGCGCCTAACCTCTCCCCGGTCGTGTCGGTATCCCGTCCCATCGGATTATGAGAGGTTTATAGGAAGAGAGAGTGCACTTGTGTCTACGGAAACACTTGTGCACTATAATATCTCCTGCGTACATGGTTGATCTTGTGAAAGATTGGCCGCTGTGGTCGTATCGGCCAGGAGGACATTATTATTATACGTAGAAGACGCCCGTCTTCTGTTTTTTTCTTAGTCGCGTCCTACGACACCCAATGAGAAGAGCCAGAAGGGATCTATTTTTACCTGGACACCCCACTTAGAAATCACCTCCAAGGGAACCCTCAAATTACTACATTTTGTTAAATGCTGCTTGCCTAATAATTCTATTGTTGCAATGAGTAGAATTTTAACTCGTTCAACTGTCACAGTAGCCCGTTCATGCACACCCTTAATTAGCTAATACGTTTACCTAACAGATTGGATTACTTTACTTTGATTTTATTATTATGTAAATGGACTATCAATCTTTGACTGATTTATTTATTTCCAGATATCTTTTCATGTCATCGGCACTAAAATAAGAATCAAGTTGAATGTTTGACGAGCTATAAAATTACAACAAAAAGGAATTCGCCTCTCTCATATCTTTGTCATGTCGCGTCATAATATATCCATTAATTAGTAGTATATTCCTGTGGGGTGTCCGGGTAAGAATAGCACTTACCCATCCCCTCCGTTGTGTGTTGTAAGAGGTGACTAAGGATAACAAGAAGACGGGCAGCAGCGTCTTTCTATTGGATTACCTACCACCTATATTGCGATCTACAAGACGTCTGCCGAGCGTGGGGATTATGGCAACGCCTCTCATCTAAGCAGAAGGCATTTGCTCAACAGGAGACGTCTTTCGGCTGATGCCTGTACTATGTAAACCAGACAACTGATACCTAATACTTATATACTTTTTTATGTTGTAAATATATACTTAAATAGATAAATAACACCGAGACTCTTGGTGGGAACCGAACCCATGAGCTATCGTGTAGCAGCCAGGGTGTCTAACCACTAGATCAATGGGCTCAATAATTACGAAGCGGTAAGTCCAAAGTGATGACATATGGTACTGAGACGTGGTCTTTAACAGCTGGGCTTTTGGAAAAGCTCAGAGTCACACAACGAGCTATGGAGAGAGCTATGCTTGGAGTTTCTTTGCGCGACCGAATCCGAAATGTGGAGATTCGCCGAAGAACTAAGGTTACCGACATAGCTCTCAGAATCTGCAAGTTGAAGTGGCAATGGGCAGGACACATCGCTCGAAGAACCGATAACCGTTGGGGAAGAAAGGTTCTCGAGTGGCGACCACGAACCGGAAGACGTAGCGTAGGCAGGCCACCCTCTAAGTGGACCGACGACATTGTTCGCGCAAATGGCAAATTGTCGTTCATTGTGGCGGTCTAAGGGGGAGGCCTTTGTTCAGCAGTGGACGTCTTCCGGCTGGTGATGATGATGATGAAGTCCAAAGTGCAAGACACCGTCCAGATTGGTTTGGCAGTGTGTTTCCTTGTTATTTTCTGGTATAAAGGGGGTGTATTCATTATAACTGAAGATATTGTTAAGTCGAGCCTAGAAGAGAAGACTTGGAAAAAAGTCTCAGGTCACGAAAGGAAGTGTATTCAACTGTTAACAACCTTGCGAACATCTCGTTCGTACCGTCACATATTTTATTAGGAAAATAACATTTGTATGCTTTTTTGTACAGTGAAGAAATTGCAGCAGTCTATCAGCAACATACTAATGCAGAGAAATTGGACTAATTTCGGCAAGCCATTTTCGTTGAGGCTAGCAATACCTTAAGGATCACTGGCATAAAACTGTCGCCTATATTTTCGGAGGAATCATGTATGGACAGTAAAAAGACTGGAGTTGTGTGATCATTTAGCAGCTAACACGCAGATACCTCATATATTTGAATAATACGGACTTTGTCCTTCCGTAGTACACTATTCCATGTCACGATTGTTACCTGAGATATTGGTTATTATATTACGTCTCATAAAGGTTGTCTGTAAGAAATCGCAACTAGCGATAAGACCGCCTAATATATACCATTGTGTAACATTATTTAGGAATATCCTGTACTAGCAATTCCCTGCAGCACCGCCCGTTTTTATTATATTTCCATACAAAGTTTAGCAACCCCTAAAAAAAACTTTCAATTCGCGAAACACGTATTTTTTATTATATTTAGAGAATCTTTTCAGTATGTTTCAAGTCAATGAAACCATAAAATAAAAAGTTTCATGCAAATGAAAACACCCCATTTAACTTTTTTAAGAGTGGAATATTCCAAAACCCCTTTCTTAGTGGATACTTACGTCATAAGAAGAACCTACTGTCCAAATTTCGGCATTCTAGGTACAGCGGTTTGGCCTGTGCGAGATGATGTATCAGTCACCAGTCAGGACAAGTAATTTTATATGTATACTCGTAGATGTTTCTATGTGGTGTGCAATAAAGAGTTATTTATCTATTTGTATATATAGCCCAGTAATCAACAGCTACACCGGAACAATGTTTACCCATTGCAGCTTTGCTACAGAAATATCTGAGACTGCAGTGGTATCTGACCGCCTCGATAAGGAACCACTACCTAGCCAATATCTCCATCGGGTATTAGTATATGCGCAATAGTTAGATGCGTCAGCCCACGTCTAGAGCGCCGATTGCCCCCGCGCAGTACATCACGCGGTCCCTACCTCGACAGTGTTTTGCACTTCGACTCAGCAGGGGACGGACTTCGGCGAATCCAGGCTAATAATGATTAACTATGCCAGGTGTAAGGCGCACACGAAATACGAAATTTCGTACTAGAAACGGACTATGTATGTATACACATGAAGCGTATCATGTGCCAATGAGTACCGGTAAAGCGATGAAAAAATCCATTCCAATCTGGAAAAGGTCGTTTTTGTTTACTATCTAGCCTCTTCATCAGCAGTCGAATGACTTCCACTGCTAAACGAAAGCCTCCCCCCATTAGAAAGGAGCGGTTGCACTAATCCCCACGCTTAGCACGCGGCTTGGAGATCGCAGTATAGGTGGTAATCCAATAGAAAGACGCTGCTGCCCGTCTTCTTGTTTTCTCTTAGCCGTCTCTTACGGACACCCAACGGGAGGAGATGGGTGGGTGCTATTCTTACCCGGATACCCAACAGTTTCTAGCCTCTAGGGTAGCAAAAAAAGCTGGTAAACGACGATTCACGCTGGTAGACCAGTTTCAAATAGATAGGGTTATCGGCAACCATTAGTGCTGGTGGAATATACCCTTAAACTCTTAATTATACCTATTTATTGTTATGCAAACCTTTTAGCAATTTTTATTATCTACTCATACATATTTTGGATGGCCGAAAGGAGCCTCTTCGAATGGCCATAATAACCAAAAATTATATTCGTAAACAGCCTTACAATATTTTATTGACAAGGCACGAATAACTCTGGTCTAGTAATCCATGTCTACATCAAAGAAGAATAAGAAGAATTACACGAGAACTTTATTTCTGTTTTCGTATTTACGACCTTTCAGGTGGACCAACCACTTCTTCGGGTGGCCCGGTCGGGATAATATTGAACTTGATTTTTCTATTAATATAAATTTAATGTAGAATCTAGCCCTGTGCGTCTGCAGCACGGTCCAGAGAGTTACAATCCACGGCTGCGTCGTGTTCACCACCGGCCCACACTCAGATACCGAGTGATCTGTTTATTTCGAACTACAAAGAACTACAGTATACTACTGAATGAGATTTTTTCATCTATTTCGCTAAAACGTTGAATTTGTACCCTAGTACTAACTAATTTTGATTGTAAATGCAGATGATCATCATCGTCGTCACCAGTGGCGTGCACAGAGGGTAGGCAAAAAAATGTATTCGGCTTGTTTCACCTATGTTGTTATTCTATTTCAAATATCCATATGCAAGCAAATACTATAGACATATTCATTTGCATTTGAAAACATTATAGAGCATCCAACCGTTTATTTTCTTTTTGACAGCACCAATAGAACGTAACTGCGTCATGTTACGCAAAAGTTCACTACTTCACTTTAAGTGAACTTTTGCGTAACATGACGCAGTTACGTTCTATTAGTGCTGTCAAAAATAAAATAAACGGTTGGATCTATAAGTTTATTCAGCGGCTCCATATTGACAAAAATACTTTTCCTACTCTAGGATTTCTATAAACAGTCTTAATTTAAAAAAAATCTTAGTTTGGACATGAATTAACGTATTTTTTTTTAATGTAAATTGATATGTTGGTAATATTGGTTAATTTAAGGATATTTGTACTGGAACACAAACAAATATCATAAAGCATAAACAACTCGCAGATATTTTTGCCTGCTTTCAGTGCACGCCACTGGTCGTCACCAGCTGGAAGACGTATACTGCTAAACATAGGCCTTCGAAGGGGGAGCCTTCGAACGCCACAATGAACGACAGTTGACTATTTGCATCCACCAGTTACTGGAGGTGGTCATATTTTGCATTAATTAAAACTAAAAACACACGAATTCCTTTTCAGGACTATAAACGAGTTATTTAAATTGTTGGTTTTATATATAAAATATTTTTGTTGTGATACATTTGTAGGGAATTTTGAAATACTAGATTTCGATTTTCAGCTACCAAGGATTCACAATTGGCTTATCAGAAATTGAATTGATATGTCCGAATAAGGAAATATCCGTGCACTGTGCACGTATGAAACCAACTATGAATTTTGAGGAGTCTAATGTTAACGATAAAACCTATTGACACTTAGTTAACCCTACAAGCGTCTTTGAGTTAAGATTAGGTATGTATGACTTCCATGAGGACTAGTCATAACTCTTTGGAGATCATTTAAAAAGCTATTTATTCAATCAGTTCGCTCTCCGGCACATCCAGTATCTCTACGAACTATCATTGCATTGTTTCATTTTACGACGTGTCCACACTATTGTTCCCTTTACAATAGATTTCGTCTGCATCGCTCTTGTTTCGGAACCGGTCCGTAGTTATGTGGAAAAATTACCATTTGTTATCTTCGCTAACGACGTCAACCATTCCGCTGTTTCTACAGGTCCCATTCTGGCGTGATTGTGATCGTGAGCATTCATGGAAACTTTGAATTACATTGTTTGACCAACAAAGGTAAGTTGAGGTTAGATGTTTACAAGAATGAAAGGAAGCGCCGAAATATTACATGAGAACAACAAAACATAATTTAAGCGACTTTTATTCAAGAAATTGACCTTGACATATTTATAAAGAGTACATAAAACTATTTATTGGTTGCTCTTACAAAGAATCATAAAATAACTAAAGTTGCTTTTAACACTTCGTCAGCTATTACAAATAATGTTCCGCAAATTAAATTTTCGAAACAAAGCTATTTATAATGTCAAACGATCCATTCAAAGTCAAACAAAAACGACCGCAGTCAACACACCATAATTATAGAAGCTAAATAGAGCCATCAATTTTAACTACTATTTAGGAATTCAGTGAACATTATAGGAACGAACGACAGGAATGTAATGAAGACTTTACGCGCATTCCTTCAAGTCGCCGACACTTGGATCCAATGTTTTGGAATGTGGTATGAATAACACCCGATTTACCATTAAGTAATAAGATAGATATTAATAAACGTCAGGTGTAGTCTTCTAAATTTAAATTTTGTCCTCCCAAAATTAGCAGAATTTGCAAAATGCAAAAATAACCTTTCAATTCAAGCTGTTTTGCAGCTGGACACTTAAGAGCGGAAATTAGTATGTATGAATTTCATATTATTCCATATTTAGTTGTGATGGGAATCTTAATTACTGACCACATTTTAAAAAAAGTCGCCAAATGCGTAAATCCGAACGTAAAAATTTCATATTTACTGGCACAGGTCAAGGGACCATGACATATTTAGTTATTAAAAAACGACAGTGTAAACAATTGGGTATCAATGTCGTCCCTTATATATTATTTTAAAAACCCTAAAGTAATCGCATCGTATCGTAACAATAAAAAGTTTATTTGTCGCAACACATGCTTTTAAAAAAACTGTATTATTTAATCCTAAGTGAAGTGTCTTCTTCATTTTATCAAGTTCCAAGTGTCGATATATTGTTATAACGGCGATGGTGCGGTACTAAAGAGTGCAGTCCAGATAACCATGTGGATGTACTCCCCTTGTTAACGATCCCACAACCAAATAAATTTGTAACCAAATTAGTCCCGAGCGATAAAATTTATTCGAAATCCACTGAGGAGAGTAAAAATAACACATTCTCTGTCGGATTAAAGAAGAGATACGAGCGAGATACGGCCCTCGAACGCCTCTTCCGCCCGTTTTTAACACTTCCAATTAATAAAATTGATTTTGTTTTTTAATTAAGCCCGTAACGAAGGCTCGGGGCTTGTTTAGGGACCCAGATCGGGTATGCCTCTTAAAACAAGATTTATTTTATTGCTCAAAGCACAGCATTTGAATCTCGGACTCTGATCGTACCTACACGACGACCGAAAACCAATAGCCTACATTTAAACTGCCATTGACGCATAAAACTTATTTTTGTAATCGAACTCGAATAATAATTATGCCGTCGAGAAATCATGCAGCGGAAATTAGGTTCTTATATTTCCATGTTGGCAAAAGGTGCCTCTGTCTCTGTGTTCACTTTATTTTTTTAACGTCCCTCGCATTAATAATTTCAAAGTACCATATTGATTTTAAGTGTCGATCAAATTTCATTTTTTTTTCTGTATGTGAAAATATTCCAGCTTAAAGCTTTTATAAAAACGGATCATCATTCATGTAAAAATATAATATTTAAAATTCAGATTCGTATATATTGGCCCCCGCATTTAAAATTACCTATTCATAGGAACGCTAATTACAGGTCCAAAATGTACAGAAGCACGCATGAATGAATAAGTGACTAATGTATGTGCGGCAAATGTATGGACGATTCTTTGCGGCGTCCGCGCACTTATTTGCATATGAATGTGTAATTAAACTACGATATGAATGCTAAAACACTTAGACCCCTTTTAAATCCATAAGTAGAATTTGATCCTTATGTCTATTGAATATGAAAAGGAATTCTAAGTACCCATGTTAATGACGAAGCGAGGATGACAAAATATAGTATGGAGCTAAATTTTAATTAGCAAGTTTAAAAACACAGTGTCAATTGAAATGATCAAGCGGTCATCGGTATATATCAGGATATAAGCGAATCTGAGTCAGCAGTGTGACATACTCGTAAGATGGTTGGAACTGATACTTCACCTTCGAAGATTTATGGAAGAAAGTATCAAGATAAACCAGACACTGGTGGTAAGACTTCAATTTGTAAAGGCATATAAAACATGTCAAAGAAAATAAAAAAGATTTGAATGACGTCATACAAGCATGCGGTCCACCGAAGTAACTGGGTAAGTAAATAGTAGTACGAAAACAAGTAGTTACTAAGAATATGGGTGCTAGCAACACGAGTTGCACAATTTTTGCATTACCTATATACTTTGTGCTTTTAGAGGAATCACTACACCTCCAGCAGTAGATAATAAGAAGTGATGTCATAGCACAGCGATTTAGAAAAATAATGTAGGTATTAATTGCAAAATTACAAAAAAAAGCAAAACACACACAAGAGAAACGCTTTTACATACACTGGCAACCTTATTCACAACAGGATGCAATCTTCTTTGAAGTGGGATGTACTCCAGTATTTACGATGATTCAATTTTTTCCATAAAGCGTGGCATACTCAGTCTCTATTTAAATTAAATGAATGATATAATTTATTTATTTACAAGATCTGGCTTAATGACAATACATACTCAAACAATTTTCAGGAAATCCTCATCAACAAGATAAAAATTACGGTCCAACTGATCACGTAGAAATCCAAATTCACACATGAATTTCGAAACAGCAGAAAATAGTAACATCAGTACTGAGACCGACATTAATAAAGTTGAAAAACCAAACGTGGGTCACGTTAAGAGCAATAAAAACGTCAGCAACAAAGAATACTTCAATTTCAATATGGCATACGAAAACACGGTCAAAGCGAGATTGCGCTTGGAAACAAAGCAAGCTCACTTCACGGAACAATTAGCCGAATCACAGTAATTACGTCCCATTGAAAGCGATACCATCATTTCAGTATTATTTTTTTATAGAAACAAAGAGCTACCCTTTGAGCACGTGGCTCACCATATGCAACAGAAGTTAGGGTGCTTCGATCTCATAACAGTAAAAACGGTTTATGCGAACTTGAAGCGGTCGGAAATCGCTGCAGTAACATTTCGTGGCACTCCTTTATTCAAATTGAATGTTTTAACTATTTCACTTGTATCAGTCAACAAAGGTGTGTTTATAGTCAATCTGTAACTGTTATTTACAGCAACTTGAATAATTTTTAACACGCTAAATAATTTGTAGTTTTAACAAATTGTTATTTTGTCTGGCCGATTGCAAAACAAACGAATTTAGACATGAATTTAATATTTGTATTGGTTGTTAAGTTATTGGTACCTACAGTGGGATATTTAATGGTATTTATATTTTTGTAGATCTACATCTGTACCGTGATTATTAAGGTGGACCATAAACCTAAATTCAGTCGGAATCTTTCTTAAACAACATCTCTTTACGCCACTATCATCATCTTCAACCAAACCTGCATCACATACTTACCTCATGTAATGCAGCCATTTTATCACATTAGTCAAATAATAAAACTAATCGACATCTGTCACTGAAAATCTAACGGAACATTAGTACAACACAAAATGCAATAATTACGTCTCTCGAATAATTATCAGTTTAATCCGCGGGGTTAGGAACAGATGCGACAACACCGGGCCACTCGAGCGGCCACTGTATCGTTCATAATTGTTTTTTTTTATCCTTTTCACTAGCAAAGCCCCCATTCAGCGCTTTGTAATTAGCCATAGTTGATTCTGGGAGTAATTATTGCATCAGCCGGTTGGACCTAGCGGGGGTACTGCACTTGAAATTTGTCGTTAGGGTGGAAACAGTAAGTTTGGATTAGGTAAGTATGTAAAAGTCCAGATTTACTGTGTTATTTATTTTGTAATAGTTGTTTATTATATTCTATTTAAAACTTAATGAACGGACTGTAATTATTCTTTTTCACTTTATTCACGACGGATTCACTTTATTGTATCATGAAAGTTTTGAGAGTTAGGCAATTGTATATTTTAAGGGCCTGTCTATCCTGTTCATAACTTGCTTCTTAAATAGCCAGATTATAAAAACTAGTGAAAAAACGCGTTTTCAGGGCAGTTAAAACCACCTTTACAAAAATATTTCCTCGCGTTTGTTTCTTGGCTACGTACATACAATGTGGTTACATCTCGCCTTAATCCGAGTGTCCTTTTTGTGAAGGAAGTTAAGGAAAAATTGACAAAATTGCTTTTAAGTCTGGATCATAATCAAACAGAATCTATGCATCAATAAATAAATCTAATGATTTCTGATACTTACGCGAATATTACACATTGAAATGAAACTAATTTTACGGATTATATCGCGGTTTATTTTTGACTTTAATTTCCCGACGTTTCGAATACTTTACAGCATTCATGGTCACGGGCGGACTGAAATTAAAATCAAAAATAAACCGCGATATAATCCGTAAAATTAGTTTCATTTCAATAAATAAATCTCTCAATGTTTGAATGATACTAATAAGAAATGCTTTAAATTCGGATTAAGTAGGTACTTCTTTGATTATCATACACAAATGCACACACACTGACATAAGCACACTTGCCAACACACACATTCGCAAATACTCAAGCATACACACAATTCTTCCATTGCCCTTTGTCTTGTTTAAATTCTGGTGTCCACTTCTTAGCTGGTTTCCTAAGATACAGGCTGTGCCTAGTTTGGATAAATGTTTATTGTTGTGTCTAGATTGTAATAACTGTGTTTGTAACGATTTGTGTTTTTCAATTTTGTAAATCTTTTTTTTTACTTTGGTTCACAAATTTTTAAACTCCAGCATAGCTCAGCCTTCCCGTACGTATAATAGCAGCAATAGTTTCTTTTAGAAACATGTGGCCATAGGAAATTATCTTATCAGATTCTAAATACATACATTGGCTAAAACTCTGTAGATCTAAACCACTGGCGCTGTTATAGGTATATAACAATAAAATCGCAACAGCCAACTTGCTTCAATGCATAGCGACATCACAAAGGCTCCCAATTAACCCTTCACAAATTGTACCGATGCATATTCAAATATTTTGACCCCGGGCAAAAGCTTAATCCTTGTTCAACATTCATATTTATTACATCGCTCGTGTAAGCGGCGCGTAATAGAATAAAGCCATTGTATAAGGAGGGCCGATTTAACCCTTCCATTGGTGCTAAAAGAAAGGACTGCTAATGGTCTTATTTCGCCTAATGATGACGTAGGGTTACTGTCGCTAGATGAAGTGATAAGTTAGTGTATGAATTTCTGCATTTATAACGGGGGTGATAATAATAATTTGCAATTTATGATTCTTGTTTTGAATTTGGAACAATGTTACACTCTAATTACGGTAGGTACATAAGCTGAGGAAGCTATCTATATATATATAAAAACTAGCTGACCCGGCAAACGTTGTTTTGCCATATAAATAATTAAAAAATAAGGGTTGATGGTAGAAGGGTGAAAATTGAGGATTGTATGTATTTTTGTATGTTGTATCATAAAAAAATAGAAATTAAAAATTTTGTCTAAAAAATAAAAAGAAAAATTTTGGGGTGGACTACCCCTAACATTTAGGGGGATGAAAAATAGATGTTGGCCGATTCTCATAGATACCGGATAAGCACAAAAAATTTCATCAAAATCGGTCAAGCCGTTTCGGAGGAGTATGGCAACGAAAACTGTGACACGAGAATTTTATATATTAGAAGAAGATGATTTTTTGTCTGTATGTCCTTTATAGAATCGTAAACTATGCATTTGATCATGTCATGATTGTTCAGCAAAGTGAAAGAGCGGAGCTGCGCGGGTCAGCTAGTAAAATATAAAATTTGCTTTCTTTCTTTCATTATTATGTTTAGAATTGTATTCAATCATCATCATCATTAGCATCAGCGGCCGATAGACATCCACTGCTGGACAAAGGCCTCCCCCTTAGAAGGGAGGGGTTGTTATAAACCCCACGCTTGCAGGCGGCTTGGGGATCGCAGTATAGGTGGAAGATAAATCCAAAAGAAAGACGCTGCTGCCCGTCTTCCTGTTCTCGCTTAGTCGCCTCTTACGACAACCAACGAGAGGAGATGGGGGATGCAATTCTAATCCGGCACCCCACGGGTCAATTGTATTCAATAGTAGAGACTAACTAAATACAAGTAAACCTACTGAATAGGTGGTAGGTCTCTTAAAGATATATACAATGGGGGGAAGACGATACGAAAATTAATGAAATATCTGGTAATACCACTACACAGGAGTATTTTGGAACCGTCAAATAAATCCTTGCAAAGAAATCAAAAAATGTTACTTTTGAACAAAATATACTGCAGAAAGACGTAATCAAAATAAAACACCATTTGTAAATATTGGGCCATTAACCTCTGGTACGGGCAGCAACAGCGCGGGCGGAAATATCTACTTCTTCGTATGTTTCGACACGAATAGTCACCTCTCTATTAATTATTTATTAGATTAATTACAATCACTTTTTCTAATCTCTTATTAGGCATTCGACTAGGAACGTCATTACGCACATGATGTTTAATTTATTGTCGTATTATCCACCCCAGATGGTATAGGCTAGCGTATCGACCGTGTCATTTACCGTCAGGCAAACGATTTGATTGTCATGTTACCAAATATAATTAAATTAAATTAAAAAATACTGGAAGAGATTCTCTAAATTATAGTGAAAACCGCATCAAAATCCATTAAAAACAATTAAATAAGTGAACAAAAATCGTAGGTATAGCGATTTTGTTATATTCTACTTGGAGATATTAAAAATAATTTTGCTCTTTAATGTTTATGTGAAGCACACAATATTTATAAATTGACATTTAAAATCACGTTTGTTTTTTTTAAATAAATTAATTGATATAAGCTTTTATTAATAAGCTTAAGTGCTGTTTTATATTTTGATCAAAGACTTTGAAATAAGATTTTTATTATTATAATTGAAATTTGAAATGAGATTTTATTTATTTATAATACTTTTTTTTTTGTAATAACTGTTTCATCTTATTTTTCTTGACTGAGTCAAATATCCTATGAGCTAGAGTGAAATCAACGCGTGATTATTCACAAAATCTCGGATATTAACTTAATTAAATGCCACACGTTTGCCTAAAAAATCTAATCAGTATTCCTCGTTTGTTCAGCTGTAGCATTTGAATAATGAATTTCCAAGTCTTTTGCTTAAAAAAAAGTAATTGCATTACATTATCGCCCCTAACCTAATAACAAACAAGCGCCCCATTGTTTGGCGTCTGAAAAAACAGCTTAAGGGCTGAAGCACGATAATGATCATTCTTTTTAGCCCGCCTGATTGCACCTGAATGATGAAGACAAAAAAATATTATAGGAATTAATCTTCCATCCGAATCGGCGACTATGCAAATATGGCGGCAGATGCGCGGGCGCAGTCCGTGCCATACCGCCAACGATTACGTGCGCCAATGATTCTCGTAATAATAACCTGTTATTTTTAACGGTTAAAATATAACGTAAATGTTAAAGTAGGCGCTTTATTGCGGGCTTGATACGGTCATTATTTTGTTTTACATCGTGATTACGGCCTAGGGCGAAATGTAGGTACTACTCTGATATTTATACTCTGCATCTTCATTTTGTGGTGGTGTTTTAACGTGCTTAATAAATCATATGGCTATATTATAATAAAACCTACTCGGTGGTAAGACTCTGTATAAGTACCTAGTTACCGCTGGAGTGTTAGATATAGCCGCCAAGCAGCAGCGTGTAAACATTGCTGTATTTCGGTGTGAAATTGTATGTGGTGAGATAAGGGTTCAAAAGGCTTATCAAAAGAAAATTATAAGTTAACATTTATGTTGTATGTAATAACAAAATTATCATGTTCCTACTTTCGTAAAATATTATATTGAAATAATAACAAGTAATAAGTTTTAAAAACTAAAACCCGACTACGGATAAAATCGCAGTCTAATAATGTGATATTATACAGCCTATAACCAGCGGACAATCAAGACGCTTCTAACGACACCCTACTTGTCAAATTATGTTAAGTAGACTAGAAGATATGCGGGAACAGATGAACATACATACATATATTCTTGTTAAAATCATAACCCTCCCTCCGTACCGTAAGGTAAATATGCCACTATTCTAGTAGGTTCCAAAAAGTCTAGCAAACCCAATTGAAAATTTGCTATACGCAATGTACTGATTAGATAGATAGTAACCGCTTAGTGGGCGAGCGCTTGCCGTGGAAACAAGGTGCGCAGATACGAACCCCGGCTCGCACATCCGATTTCTTTAATTAATCATGTGCGAATCGTTTTTGTGCAATTGTTACTAGCTTTTGGTAAAGGAGCGTGAGGAAACCTGCATGTTTGAGAAAGCCTAACTAGCTTTCGAATCACGTGTGAAGTCCGCCAACCCGCATATGGCCAGCGTGGTGGACTATGGCCTAAGACGCTTCATCTTGAGAGGCGGCCGGTGCCCAAGAGTGGGACAAAAACAAGATCTGGTATTATTATTATAGTGTATTGATTACAATTCAATGTTACTATATGATTTCTATGTATTGAATAGTATAGAATAAGCTCCTGCTATAATACCTGATTTAGTTAATCCGTCGGCGGTCGACGCGTGATCGCGCTTATGTGATTCGCGTGATAATATGGTGCAGATCGGAATCATCGGCCGTTGAGAGCTTAAAGAAAAGTAAACAAACAAATAATGGCACTGTTTACCTGTAAGCTTGACAAACCCCAAAAGTTCTAAAATCAAATCCTGCTAAAAGTACCTACAACTTTCTGTAGTAGTTCTTTACTGGGTAGGACAATACAAGCCGATCAGCTAATTGTCTTGCTAGAAAGTAAGATGATTTACATGCACGTCCGATGAATAATCGAACGGGCATGTAAAAAAATAATACTGCGCCCGGCCTTAGCGCGAGTTGTCGCCCGGTTGTGTCGGAATCCTGTATCATCAGATTGTTAGGAATCATTTACGGAAACGCGGGGCGTCTCGCGTCGCGTGTGGCGTGGCGTCTCGCGGCGAGTCGGACGTTTTTATTGTTTACGTAGCGGCGGCGCGTGAAGCGGCGCGTATCATCGCACGCGTAAACACAAACTTATAGCAATATATGATGCTGTTTATAGAGACGCGGGGCGGGAAGAGTGGCGGTGGCCGCCGCTGCGCCCGCGGCGGGCACCGCCGCGTGCAACGGCGGTGCAAATCACTTTTTAACATACAATTTTCTTCTAAAAAAAATCGATCATATCATACTCCATTGCGATGGTGACTACGTCTGTGTTGCATGTTTACCAAATAGACTGGCAGAAGGTTCCGTATGGCATCGCTTCATCGAGAATCGCCGCTGCGTGCGCCGCCGCGATGAACGCCGCGTGAGACGCGGCGATGCCATACGCGGGCGCCGCCGTAAAACACGCTCCATTTCAAGCAAACGCGTGTAAAATCGCTTCTCCGTAAACACACTCATACAACGCCCTAAATTTGAATTTAGTGCGGGCCGCACCGCCACACGCGACGCACGACGCCCCGCGTCTCCGTAAATGAGGCCTAAGAGTAAGGGCGACTTCAGATTTGCCGCAAAGTGCTAGGTAGAGTTGGTGCACTTGTATCTACGCATGCACTTGTGTCAAATAACATATTGTGCACTATAATAATTTCTTCTGCGTTGGTGGCTGATCTTGTGAAAGACCTCTACGGCCGTCTCAGCCAGGAGGATTTTAAATATGCTAGACAAATAACGTCATAATATTTGTTATACCGTACCGTTTATTATGGTAACGTTGCTGGTGTCAATCATTACATTAATTATTTATGTAGAGGCTGGTAGTCGAAAGTCGAGAGGCGCGTAATAACGTGTGCGCTATCGAAAACAATCGTCCGATAAGTGGACGCCGAGGGCGACTCATTCATATTGGTATGTTCCCTTTAGCACCCTTGGATATGCAGTCATCTGCCGTTATTATTCTATACATTGAGGTATTGTGTACTATTTTTATTTAATTGCTGTTGCATCGGTATGTGGGAGGGAACCTGGGCTCTCCGGTGGGAACTGCACCAATTTGAGTATGAGTTATTTTGCAAGTAAGTCTGAAAATGCTACTCGACACACATGTTTTTCCTAGCTCATCGCTTTCCGTTGGAACACTAATCCCGTTACTTACGCTTCCGCACTAATAAACCTCAACTATTGTTTATTATCACTAATCCAGTTCTTGAAATCGGATTATGTCTCTATACTTTTTTAAGTAGATATATTGACTATTTCTATACCCAATAATGGAACATGAACATAAACTGCTCCGTCAAACATTTGATATAATCAGATTTAAAAAAAAAAGGTTAAATGAGAAGGAAAGCCTGTATATCAATCACCTTCGTTATGTTTGTACACTAATGTCTACATAGTAAAAAAATATAGTTATAAAGGACAGTGTCAATATTTAACTAAGTCAATAGTGTTACACAGGTAATATCGGTTGTGCAGACAACCGATTCAAAAACCTGACTAATTAGCATCCTCATTTAACAAATTATTTATTACAACGGTTTTCATCAAAATATGTGTGGGTGGTTAATTTTGTTACCTACATCAACTAATTAGTATTCACCTTGTCATTAAGTTGAAATATCAAACAAAATTTACGACTTCAAAAAGAAATACGTACCTACAAAAATATTTTATTGTCATCTTATAACATCGTTAAAATCATTCGTTAATTAACAAAATCTAAAAGTAATAAAACTATTCTTACGAGGCTATAAATTTGCATGTTTTTAATTAGATATTGGTAATTTTAGATGTATAAAATTGTTTGTGATAGTATAAGAATATTCACTGATCTGATTAGTTCGAAGTATAAACCTGTAACCTACTAATATAATTTTTCAGCTTGAGGAAAATGTTAAAGATAATTTATAATAGCCAAAGTAAAAGGGAAAAGTGGAATAAACTTCCTTACACGCTGTCGGTGGTCCATACGTACTTATGACAGAAAGGGACAACACAATAAATAAGTCTCGAAACAGAGGTGTCGGCCCACTGTCTCATATTGTAATGCATTACTCGTGTATTAAGGTTCTAATACTTGTTTTACCCAATGAATCGATTTGAATATAGAACTATTTGAACAATGTTCCAATTGATCGATTGTATTAGTATTGTATACCGATTATTTATTTTTATCAAATGATTACCTATGTATAATTTATAATGAACTTCTGATTTATGTTTTTTTTTATTTTTTTATTTATTTAATGTGTTTTTAGGTAACATAGCTAACATAGTAAATAAAAATAATTTAGGTTTTGAAGTAAGAAATGAATTTAACTAACAAGATACAGATGACCCAACAACGCAGATATTTATGTGGCATTTATTTTATTTTATTTATTACTAGCTGACCCACGCAGCTCCGCCTGCGCTATTTTTATGTTAACTAAACTTTTAATAACAGACATTCGCATCGAATATATACATAACCTCCTTTTTTATAGTCGGTTAAAAACTGGGACCCACTTTTTACTTGCTCTCCGAAGGACTCGTTTAGTTCAAATGGCGTTAAACGGTCACCCATCTATTTTTTGACCTTACCTAACGTTGCTTACCCCCGATCGATTACAAAACCTTGATAACAACTCTCTATGAGTGTTCCCTTACTAATATTTATTATATTATAAAGAAAAATTGATAAAATCGGACCAAGCGTATAACCAAGTACCCATTTTGACTAAAATCCCCTCTCCCAAAAGGATCGTGCTAGATTACGGGATAAAAAGTATCCTATATCTTACCTCGTAGTAAGATCTCAAATGATGCCGAGTTTCATTTGGATTCAAATGAAACTTGGCATGATTTGACTCAGTAGTTTCGGCGTGATGCTCAGCCGTGATACAGACAGACAGACAGACAGACAGACAGACAGACAGACAGACAGACAGACAGATAAAAATTAAAAAAATTACATTTTCGTCCTCAGTATCGGTTATAGAATGCCCTCCAAATATAATTTTCAAAATATCTTCAATGTACAGAATTGGACCTGTTACAGTTTTATTATAAGTATAGATATAGATAGATAAAGGAAAACCTACAGCTATTATAAAAGAATGATAACAAAAGAGAAAACAGAGAGCCATTTCTAGGTTCTCACGACTATAAGGCAAAATGCAAAACAGTTGTGTGAACATACTAAAGTTGTTAGAAAATTAAGTAAAACTTAACTCTACGGTATGCGGATATTAATTTAAATAAACGGAACAAAAATAGGGTTACCAGATTAAATTAAATAGTGCACAGATGCAGGATACAAAATTAACTGAACTAATCTCGCTTATAAAAATCATTGCTTATTTGTCTTCTCATTTAATTTTGTTTTTCAAGATTGATAATTAATATTAGCGGAAACCGGTGTTAAGACATTTTTAGAAGTATTTACTTGTGTACGCACTAATAGCTCTTCTCACGTCATAAATCATTCGGGCAATAAAATAAAAACGTATTTCTTAAGTAATATACATCGATATATTCATCGGTATCTTGTATATCGATGGTAATATATATTTTTTACATATTTTTAGAAATTGAGGCATCTCCCACGAGTTTAGTATGCAAGGGATACATATTATATCGATTTATTACTAATTAATTGCTTTAAGTTACGCAACTGAGTTTATCATAACTTATGCATATTATTTTTAATAAGTTTAGGTGCTTGTGTAATATTTTATAATCAATGTTTTTAATTTATTTTTTTGTATTAATACCCAGGCAATCAGGAGATTTGATTAGTTTTATTACGAATTATTAGCAATATTAGCATTAATTGATTGCTTAGCTTAGGTAAGTGTGAACTAGGACCTGGCTGCTAGGCCACAAACAAGACGGTGCGAAATCACCATAAAATCAATCAAATCTATCAGCATGTTCATAAGTAAATAATTTTAGTCTAGTCTTGACGTTAAAAATGAATTTTATGTTTACATAGCGATATTATCTTTTTATTACTATTCGTATTTTATTTCTACAGATCTAAACATTGATCTTTCACATGGTTTTTTATGGTATAGATATATATCGTATACAGAAGTTTTTTAAATGGCTTACTGAATAGGTACTTACTAACTAAGCTGGCCTCAGGCAAGAAAACCAGCTGACCTATTAATTTTTTTATCATTTTTATTTTCTTAAAAATCTAAATTTTAACTGACGGAGAAATATTTCTCAGTCAGTTAAAATAACAAAATGCATGAAAATAATTTAACGTGGATTAGTTTTAAAGAAGATCTTACGTTTAAAACAGGTGTAAATTATAAATGTTGTATTCCAAAATAATTTGCTAATTGGTACAAATATACATAAAAGGGCATTTGTATGGGCAGGCCACATCGTTCGAAGAACCGATAACCGTTGGGGAAGAAAGGTTCTCGAGTGGCGACCACGAACCGGAAGACGCAGCGTTGGCAGGCCTCCCACTAGGTGGACAGACGACATTGTGCGCGTCGCAGGTAACCGGTGGATGCAAATAGCCAATTGTCGTTCATTGTGGCGTTCTAAGGGGGAGGCCTATGTTCAGCAGTGGACGTCTTCCGGCTGATGATGATGATGATTATGACACATAAAAGATCATACAATTATGTATATGGATAATCTCTATTTATGAAAAAGTCAACAACCTAATAAATAATTTTCAAACCTTTTATAGAAAGTCTTAATTTAGACACACAGACGAATGTTAATTAACAAACTAATGTCGGAAGAGTGTCAACATAATTATTTATAATCGAATCACATTCCGGTTTTAACATTTGACAATAAATTAAAATACTTTATTAGACAGTAAATCTGTACAGTTTCGTGTTGATTCAACAGTGTTGGATTTCATGTTGATTTGTTACGAGTTGTAATTATTACTTATACAGTTTCGATGATAACTCATCGACTTTGAGTCGAAACGTCTCAATATTAGACTTTGAAACACTATATACTTTAGTTTGTTTACAACTAAGATACCTATCGAGTTTCGTCGTCTTTTGTTATTCTAAGAGATTGACCGATCTTTTTTGTCTACAACATTTTTGCAATTTGCGAGGTTTTGCTTCATTACACTAACACATTGTATAAATATTATTATATCCTTATAAGAATTCCAATTTTTCAGCAACAACTTTCCACGGTTGCTGGAAAAAGAAAGAAAAAAAAAAGAAAAAAAAAAGTATAAAAAGAAAGAAATATCTGCGTTCAAAATACTTTTTTTATCAGCCCTTGTTTTTGTCCCACTGTTGGTCACGGGCCTCCCCTCGAGATGAAGGGGCTTAGGCCATAGTCCACCCCGCTGCCCAAGTGCGGTTTGGCGGACTTCACACGTCATTCGAAAGCTAGTTAGCATTTCACAGAAATGCAGGTTTCCTCACGATGTTTTCATCTCTTTTCGTTGCGTGTCGTAAGAGGCGACTAAGCAAGAACAGAAAGGCTGGCAGCAGCGTCTTTTTTTTTAAATTTATCTGTCAAGTGTCACCTATACAACGATTCCCATGACGCCTGCCAAGCGTGGGGATTATGGCAACCCCTCTCTTTTAAGGGAGAGGCTTTAGTTCAGTAGTGGACGTGTTTTCGACTGCTGATGATGATGACGATGAATGCATCCCCATAGGCAGGCGTGTCGCTTACCATTAGACAAACCACATTCTTTTCTTATCTTTTACTACCGTATTTGAGTTGTTATTTCATCCCCTTTACTATTATTTGTATGACATTTTTCTACAATGATGATATTAAATAAATAAACTTATATAGACAAGGGGTAGGCATATTTTCAGCAGTGGAAGTGTTCCGGCTGGTGATGATGAGACAAAAATAGGTACAGATTTCTGCAGTCTCAGCTAGAGTAAATCTGTATAACAGGAATGAGAGTCAATAATTTATAATGATTTTTTTAGGAATTTTGTTTCTGGCAGCAAGAAGTATAAAATAATACTGCTTTTGAATAATAATATCCTCAAATATTACACACCTCTACCATGACACCCAGCCAAACTAACACAGATACATTTATACTTTTTTTTCTTATCAATATACATTTTTATGCACATTATTGTTTGTCTAGGTTGTGAATAGAACCCACAACCTGTCAGGTAGGAGCCTGACCAACGGGCGGGCGGGCACAGTTAGCTCTACATTTTAAATACACAATAACGCGTACCATCGATATCGAGTATCGACTCGTTAAGCTCGCTCGACACATCCATTGTTCCCTGCCACAGCGTAAGCCCTACATTGTCATTTCGAAAATATTTATTATCTCCCGTTACTGAGATCTACAAATTTAATTTACATAAGGATTTTATTAAGGTTTTTATCTCATTTTGTGTGGAGGGTGCGCGGGCGCAGCGGGGAGTCCGCGCAGTGCGTCCAGCGCCCATTGTGCTCACATCCCATCTCTTTACTCCTTGACATTCGCTTCTAAAAATTATAAATTTAAGTATAAATTCATTTACTAATTTTAAACTCTGTCCACTTCGGGTGGGGCCAGAAATAAATAGCACTTTTTATTACGATTTTTGATTAATGAAACTGTAAATGTTTGTTTTTGACATAAAAACTATTAATAAACGGTACGTATAAACTCCAGAAATCATTTAATATTCTTATTGTTCTTGCCGTCCCCTGTAATATATGAATTTCCGAATAAATTGAAGTGGATTAACAGAAATAAAATCGACGATTTTTTTTTATGTACCGACTACCGCAAAGTAATTATATACTCAAACTTATATACAACGTGGTAATGAAATAATATAAAACCTCCGACTCAATAAGTTAATTTTATTATTAAGTATTAAGTATTAATTGGCTATTTGCATCCACCGGTTACTCAACTAGTAGATTCTAATAGCTATGTCGGTGACTCCTCATTCCGGATTTTATCACGCATAGAAACTCCGAGCATAGCTCTCTCCATAGCTCATTGTGTGACTCTGAGCTTCTCTAAAAGGCCAGCAGTCAAAGACCACGTCTTAGGTACACTTGTTAAAACCCTTCGTCTTTAGGCACTGCGGTATTTTCGACGAGAAGAGATCCCGTAGTTTCTATCAATACTGAGCTTGATACTAAACAAACTAGTTTTTAGTTTCGCGTTTATTCCATAACACGTTGTCATCATAAAAGGTACAAAGATTAACCATAATTGAAGTACAAACTAATACAGCGAACCACGTTTTCCCAACGCCTAGTACTTTCTCACCAACTTGTCATAATCACGGATCCAATCTAAGCGGACATCGGTTAAAAAATACACACAGTCGAACAATGGCATTCCTGCGGGGCATTCGATTAATGGCATTCAAGTACTTGCCTCCACGACCCTCCTACATCTGAGGTACTTAGTTGACATTATGTAAATATAGCCCCACTTTACATTGTAGTACTCATTATGCGATGGAAGATTCGTTAGGTGAAGAAACACATGTTGTTTTATCGTATCTTTTCAAGGTACGGGAGGCGGTAAGTATTAAAGTATAAATAATGTACTGTCAATGTAATAAATGTTGCGTTCAATGCCTTCGTTGTCTGCTTAAAAGTCACTAATGTTATTACTTCGTAAATTTGATCACGCCTACAGAATAACGGTTTGTATGTAAGTATGCGATAAACATTTAAAAAAAACTAATGTATGTGAGGGAACTTCATGCACAAACTACGATTTAATAAATTAACCATGTAACAATAAAATGTCTTAATTAATTAGATTCTACGTATTTTTTTTAATTCTAAAAGTTTCATTGCAATAACAAAATGTATTAATTGAATAGTTGAATAGATAATTTAATCACCTTCAATATATTTTTCCATTTAGAATTAACATTTCGTACATAAACTTTTTTTAAATACAAATTATTATTTTTATATTTTACATATTTATGTAACAATTATTTATGCTTACAAGCAAGTGCTTATTTGCATAAATTAAGAATTAAGTAATTCTACTACATGTGAAAAAATTGATTCCGTAACATATCTGAAGCAAATAGGTGCTTAATAACTAAAAGAAACTTAATGCACCACATGTAACAGTCATCGCCGTTTATCTCACAGTAACAGTAACTAAACTTTACTGACTTCGACGGGCAGGACTTTCCACGCCCCGTACACATCACAGATACATCTTAGCTCACACAATAAGATGATTACAATCCGTTATATCTATCTATAATACTTTACAATACAAAAAATAACAACCTCGGCATGCGCTCGTGGGCGAAAGAAAACAATTGATTCTCTCTCCTGCTCTAATTTCGACACTCGCCTGATAGATAAGATCTTTAGAGCGATTTGATTAATTCGAACAAGCCTTTAGTGCGTAGAGTAAGACACATTCCAGACACTTGGAAGAAAATATAACGATAAACGCGTTTGCTAATAACGGGTGTAAGGGACAACGTACCGAAAACAACTTACAACATTACAGAAACCATTTATATGGAAAATGACAAATGACTAACTTGTTAAGTTTTGAGCATGTAATATATATAATACTAGCTGACCCACGCAGCTCCGCCCGCGTTGTGTTTACGTTTACTAAACTTTCAATAATATACATTCGCATAGAATACAAAACCTCCTTTTTTAAAGTCGGTTAAAAACTTGGACCCACTTTGTGCTTGCCCTCCGAAGCACGGAAACGTTTAGTTCAAATGGCGTTAAACGGTCACCCATCTATTTAATGACCTTACCTAACGTTGCTTAACCTGATCGATTTCCAAACATTGTTAACAACTGTCTATGAGTGTTCCCTTACAAATATTTATTATAATTATAAAGAAAAAATGATAAAATCGGACCAAGCGTATAACCAAGTACCCATTTTGACTTTAATCCCCTCTCCCAAAAGAACCGTGCTAGATTACGGGATAAAAAGTATCCTATGTCCTACCTCGTAGTAAGATCTCAAATCATGCCAAGTTTCGTTTCAATCCATCCAGTAGTTTCGGCGTGATGCTCAGCCGAGATACAGACAGACAGACAGACAGACAGACAGGCAGACAAAAATTAAAAAAAATACATTTTCAGCCTCAGTATCAGTTATAGAATGCCCTCCAAATATAATTTTCAAAATATCTTCAATGTACAGAATTGGACCTGTTACAGATAGATAGATAGATAGATAATACTTTATTGTTCCACCATCATTAAAAAACACAAAAATACAAGAAAAATAAAAAAGGGAAATAGAATGAAACAATGGGCGGCCTTATCACTAAAAGTGATCTCTACCAGGCAACCTTTGGATGGAGAGGAACTATGAACTGCAAGGCGGGGTTGTTTATACAAACCAATTATAAAAGATAAAAAAAAAAAAAAAATACATAACTATAAACAATAAAATACGTAACAGCAAAATAATATATATATATATATATATACAGTTTTATTATAAGTATAGATATATATGTATTCCGAACGTAATACGTTCGGAATAATATTTATTTGTCAAATTACTTTGCTAATTTCAATCCAGCCGCCTGCCAAACGTGGAGATTATGGTAACCCCTCCCTTCTAAGGGAGAGACCTTTGTTCAGCAGTGGACTTTTCGGCTGCTGATGATTGCTAATTTTGCACAAATAAGTAATTTATTGTGTTTAAATTGAAATTAGGCTTTATTGTTATACCAATAATGATGTTATCCTAATATTATTAAAAAAAGCGGCATTAATTTTTTTGAAAATTCATGAAAAAGCCGATGTAAAATTTCAACACTAGAATGTTCAGAATCATGTACTGGATCCCTGGTATCGGTTTTCGGTACGATTTCCCTTACACCCCGTATAATTCCCACATCCACATTAATATTGTTTACTTATTTTTTTTAGAGGAAGAGAACACCTGCTGAAAAGCGGCGACATTATAGGGGATGGTAAAACACACTACCTTATTAAAAGCCTATTCAATCTAGCCTTCTATTCTATTATATTGCCACCACCGGAAACACCGGAAAACTCTTCGACCCAGTTGGATTTCTATTGCTGACGTGTCAAACGTACGTACCTAAGGGACCTCCCTTAGGTACGTACGCACTCTAGCCTAGAAACCCACATTATAATCGGAAGAGAAAACCGACGCATGCAAACTGTACCAGTCTTTCTTTAGCTATACGTTCTATAAATGAAGGAGCAAATTGCTTAGTGCTGACTGAAGAAATATTCCCTACATTGCTAAGAATGTGTACGCGTGCTGTTTATCGTTCGATGATAGAAAAGATGTGCATTTTGATCAAAGCTATCCCGGTTTATGTGTATAATTGCCTGTTGCATTGTAAAAAGAGCCAGTCTCTTTGTAGCCTCTGCATTATTAAATGCGCGGTTCGGATTTCAGTACTAGTATAGTATTAAAATAAGAATATGATCTGACATTTCCACTGCGCTGTTGAACGTGGTGGACGGAAGGGACCCCAAATTTTTCTTGTTTATTTAAGAATTTTTATTTACTGCTTTATCACTATTTATACGAGTACCATCAGAAGACCGTTGCCTTTAAGCACTAACATAATTTTAATATTATCATCCGAAACGTCCACTGCTGAACAAAAGACCTACCCCTTTAGATAGGAAGGGTTGCCTAATACCCACGCTTGGCAGGCGTTTTGGGGTTCGCAGTATAGGTGGTAGGTAATCCAATAGAAAGACGCTGCTGCCCGTCTTCTTGTTTTCCGTTAGTCGCATCTTACGGGCACCCAATGGGAGGAGATGGGGGGTGCTATTCTTACCCGGATACCCCACGGGCAATGATAAAAAGTATATTAATTAAAATAAAACTGTTTTGTTCCCTCTGTTTTTATATGTACTCCCGGCGATTCCAATTGGCGATGTTGATGACGTACGTTACCGTGGTATCGACTTTAAGGGCTGCAATTTATTTACTGCAATTTATCCCTTCAAGTGCTATTGATTCATCTAAAACAGGGTCGGAAACGTAAGTACAAATGATGCCGCTGGTGTCTATCTGGTTATGGTTCCATAGGTTAGCATCTGGTAACCAAAATGCTGGCCACTATCGTGGCAAACACTGGAGAAGTAAAAAGAACTTTCAGAATATGTAAAAAGTAGAGCTAGTTATTAGCGTGTAATGGTGGCGCGGACGTAATCTAACGGCTAATGGCCGATTCGTCTAACTCGTAAAAATATTATAATTTAAAAATAAACAATTATCTATTTTATTGATATTATAATTAAGAGTTAAATTTAAATAAAATATAGTTCTCTTATTCGGTAGAGTATAATACTTATGTACATTTATACAGGTACGGAGTGGGAAATTCCCACTCCGTTTCCTCCCTGTAAACACAAGAATGATTATTTTTATTACTGACGCGTGTCGATACTAATCAATGTATGTTTAATAATTTTGTAATAATGTTTTAATGATTTTGTTGCAGTATCTACCAACACGTGGTCAGCACCCGGTCATATTGACCCCTCTCATATTAACTCGTGCCTTTATCAAGATATTGACCAAGTGTGGTGTTAATAACATTATTTAGAGTTACTTCATACACAAGATGATAAAAAGCGCTTATAATGATAATAATAATATTTTATGTCGTGATTTTCAATTTTTTAAGTATTGTAATTAATCTCTTCTTACGGATTATATCGCGATTTATTTTAATTATGTCGTTTTATTTTGGGAAAATTAGAATAAATCGCGATATAATTCGTAAGAAGAGATTAATTACAATGTCTAGTATTCGCGTAAATAAAAGACAACATTATTTTTTACGTATTCTCGTATACAATATCTATTTAAGTAATTAAATATTGAAATGAGTAACTGTATTAAACAATACACAATAAACAAGAAGTTGTTATACTAAGATAAAGTTCTTCAAAATCGGAAATGCAATTCATAAATTTAAATGAGAAGAGCGGCAGTAGAAGAGAAGAGATTGAAAGAAAGACACAAGTAGAGTTTATTTTTACTATTTTCTGCCCTGGACTCCGAATTATATTGTCTAACTCTAAGAGCACCACCTTTCTAGCTTTAGCTGAATAATATTTCAAAACGGAACCTAGATCTCATTTTAATAGATAATAGTGTTCATAGAGGAAAAGAGTCTTTGTGAAAACTTACTATTCTAACAAGAAAAATTATTTATAACTAGCAGTCCCGCGGCTTTTCCCGCAGTCAGTCATTTTTATGAACTCAAGCAATGTTAACCTCATTGCTAAGCAGGCAGGCAGTGGTACATCGTAAGGCGCTAGCTTAAACCACACCCTGGGGTGAGCCAAGGCCTTGGCTTGATTCAACTTAAGCCATTCCTTTTTTAAACGTGGGGAAATCCTCATTGTTATCCACACTATCACGGGAGAGACAGTGTGGGTTATGTCGACTCCTAGTGACTCAAACCCTACGGTATCCACATTCCGCTGTATTGTCGGGCCCTGGGAATGTACCTGTGTACAATTCAGACCACCACCAGCAGCCGGCAAGCCCATCATCGTCAGTGGGTGTAAGTAAAGCCCACGGGCCTGCCTTTCGCTATTAAAGGCCCACAGAATCTCATCAGGTGGCTTGCTGGAAAACTTTAGCACGCCAGATCCGCGCGGTACCCGTGGAGTGTCCGGGGAAGAATAACACCTTCCCATCTCCTCCCGTTGGGTCTTCGTAAGAGGCGACGAAGGCAAAATTAGAAGACGGGCAGCAGCGTCTTTCTATTGGATTACCTACCACCTATACTGCGACTCTCAAGCCGCCTGCCAAGCGTGGGGATTATGGCTACCCTCCCTTCCAAGAGGGAGGCCTTTGTTCAGCAGTGGGCGTGTTTCGTTTTTTACTTTTCTACAATTTTATTATATGTATAGAAAATGTCTTCTTTTGTTTAAATAGTAACCATGCAGTACTAGACACTTTAAAATAGTCTTCAACGTTAATAGTAAATTAAGTTATGGCCTTTTTATCATCAAATAGCAATCGTTCATTATAAAATCTAAGAATATTCGCGAAACGTCTTTAAGGCTATAAGGGCCTTCACAAAGGCGATCAGTTTTCTGCATCGATTCACTTGAACCGTATCAATTATGGTAATTCCGCGTTTAATTTCCTGGGCCAGATTAACTAAGCTCCCCTCTAAGTAATAAACTTGATTTATTAAACGAAGTTTTTATAATTTCTCCTCTGGATCGTTAATGACGCATGAATTTTGGTTAAGGATTTTAATACCGTCACAAGATCCGATTCGATCCGATTAAATATCTTAGATCTATCCACGGCATCACCACTAACCATGTCGTAGAATCGCGATTGTAAATTTTCGTGTAAGTTTTCGTAAAAAACATTTAAAGATGTCAAATAACCATTGATAACTATGACAAATTTTGAAAAAAAAAACGTTGCCTAACCCTAACAGTGACAAAAACGTCCCGTTCTAGAAAGCGAGCAGACATGTTGTTACATCGTATTAAACAGTCTTAAACACAATTGAATTACTTGAATTTCCTCACCGTGCATTCGAGAACAAAAGCATTATTAAATACGTAATTATTTACGTTTACCTGCCGTGCAAGGTTTTAATTCAAAAGTTTCCAAGGAATCGGTTTAATTCTAGCTGAACTAATTGCCGACGTGGGCCGAAATAAATTTGTTTAGTACCATTTAAATGGTACCACCCACTTAGATCTCATTAAGTGGTTTATTGTAATTACCGAGTTCCTTGCGCATTGTGTTGGAGCGTTTTGTGGAACGTGAGGAGTTTGAGCATCGATGTGAGTCAACCGTCACGGTGTGCAGTTGGGGGGTTACGTTTAATAGTAATGAAATGAAACAGTTGAAAAAATATAAATATCACGATCTAAAAGGTGAATGTAGATTTAAAATACATAAAAAGTGTTACACCACACACGCTTATTCATATACATAGATCAATGGTGGTCTTACCGCAGGCGCACAACGCCATTCGAATTGCTGTCATCAATCTACAATCTTCTATACATTGGAGGTATTAGTACTGTTAGGTTTCTCCCCTCTCGAGCACCACTTCTCCCCACTTCTCTTAATCCACGATATGTTATTTGTCTTTCAACAATCAGCTAGAGATTCCTCATAGATCATTGGAAATCTTAAACACCACAGGGACAAAATGCCATTCGAATTTCTATCGTCGGTCTACAATCTTTTAGCTCCTGTTGGATTTCTCCACTCCCGAGCACCACTTTGCCCCACTTCTCTTAATCCACAATATGTTAGTTGTCTCTCAGCTATCAGCTAGAGATTCCTCATAAATCATTGGCAATCTTAATCACCACAGGAACAAAACTCCATTCAAATTGCTATCGTCGGTCTACAATCTTCTAGCTCCTGTTGGATTTCTCCACTTTCGAGCACCACTTTTCCCCACTTCTCTTAATCCACAATAGGTATGTTATTTATCTCTCAACAAACAGCTAGTGACTTATCATAAATTATTGGCAGTCTTTATCACCGCTAGTTCAAAATAGTGTAATTGGTCATAGACCATTCTAATTATAAATAAATGAATAGTAAACTACTTTGGCCTTGATCTCAATGAACCGCCGAAAGTGCTTCAATATATTGGTAGTCTCTAGAGCACCAGCCTATGCTCTTTCATATAGTAGATAGCAATGGTGATCTTACTTACCGTGGGCGCAGTACAAATTTCCGTCAACGATCTGCACTCGCAAGTGGAGAAACCTAACAGGAGTAGTCCTGTTAGGTTTCTCCACTTTCTAGTACGAATCTTCCATACCATTAAACAACAATATAATAAGTTTCTATGACATATCTTGGCCATTGTACATTTCTAACTAGCGATACTGTATTCGTTTCGCGACTGGCGACTCCATGTCTAGTTCGTGCTAGTTCATCCGAAAATGCCAGTAACATTTTTCTTTCACCTTAGTATGTACAGTCGGCACCCACCATTATCGTAAACATTCCAGCGAATTATATGAGCTACTGTTAGATATGTGAAGATAAGTGTTAGAGAGCCTAATGATGGCTTTTGTTTGCAAACTATGTTCATGATGTGACTGTTAGAATTTTTTTATTACCAAGTAACGGTTGGAATGAGTCATTCTATAATCCAGAGGTCACAAATTTCTTTATTCGGCAAACGAGCCGGTAGCATACTAATGTGAACGAGGAAAAAAACAATTTGTCCTGTCTCTGTTTGTTAAAATGTCGTTTATAAAGCGCATTTTAATTGTGTACTCCTTTCCAAATGTTTAAACGCCAACGTGTTTGCTTAAGACATTACGTTCATGTTGGAATTCGCTTTTGTATACGCAAGTAAGCTTTTATCGTCGCTCAGCGACAAAGTCCTTACAATAAATGGAAAAAAAAAAAAATAGTTAATGTTTTTTTCTGAATGTTTTAGTTATTCTTTTACCGTAACTGCCTGATAATTTTCAGTAAATAATATAATAATGTACTCCTGACCGATACGACCGCAGTGATCAACCATTCACAAGATCAGCCCGCAGGTTATAGCATAGTGAACCAGTGCTTGTGCAGAAACAGGTGCACTACCTCTTCCTTTACTCTCAGAATCTCCAACCCATCGGGGTTGGAAGACCGATATGACCGGGAAGACGTCAGGCGGAGTACCAAATTTGTACATGCCAATGAATCATTTTACTTTCCAGATAGGCATGGGCTTATATCCCCGTGGGGTGTTGGCAACAGGAAGACGGTCAGCAGCGTCTTTCTTTTGGATTTATCTTTCACCTATACCTGTGGGGGTTAATGCGACCCCTCCTTTCTAAGGGGCAGGCCTTTGTTCAGCAGTGGACGTCCATCTGCTAATGAATGATGAATGAATGGGCTTACATCGTCCTAATCAGTAAGTAACAACTATAAACAGTTGTTGCTCCCCGCAAGATTCGAACCAGTGACCTCTAGATGGTAAAAAGAGGAGATTTCTGCTGCGCTGGTAAACCAACAAAGGTTATACATTTTTCTTCCAGAATGGTACAAACGCCATGTTATGCGGGATCCAACCCAGGTCAGGCATGTGCATACTCATAAGATTATAATGTGTATACATTGAGTAAGTTTTTATGTGAGACAAGACACCCCTAAAATACAAGTATAGTTTACTTTACTTGAGTTTATAATAATGCCCTTTAAGTGTATGTGTTGTAATTACCAAAATAATGTTCTTACGTATGTTTATTCTAGGAACATTAAAACGTAACATATGATTATCTTTCTTCTTGACCACGTAAGCCATTTCAAAAAGCACTGATCGACAGACTGCAAGCCACGATTTCGACCCGATGCGCCAATTATCGCATGAACTCGTAATTAGCGAATACGTTAAGCTGTAGCGCTGACCCAGGATTGTCCTAATTGTAGGCAATTACAAGTAATAGCTGTGTGCGTTCCTCTAAAGCGTAAAGCGCTTTTATGTAAATTTATTTACGATTTAGTTGGAAAGTACTCGATCTTGCTAATAGTAGTGGGATTCGCGTTGAGTTTTATATGTTAAGCCCTCGAAGTGTTAGTGTTAGTAATAATGTGTATGTTACAAGAAATAGAATAAACTGCTGCATAACAGGGGTGTCTCACGAGTGTATTAATACCTAATTATGTGCAGTTTTATACACTATCTAAACTAAAGAAATACAATTTTAAACTACAATACAAAAAAGATAATATAATGGCGGTCAATTCATTCAAATAATCCTATGCGCATGTGTACAACTGCGTCCAACCAAAGACGAATGTATCGTGACCTACTGGATTAAATCGCGGCCTACTAGATCTGCTTAAAAATATATTGTAATAGAAAAAAAGTTATTTTATGGCATTGTTTAGTTAAGGAGACCTGTACCGTAAAAAAATTTATTTAAAGAGGCATGTGAATAAAGTGTAAGTGTAAGTGTCATTGGAGTACTAGATTTGACTTCATAGTTTGAACTAGCTGACCCACGCAGCTCCGCCTGCGCTATTTTTACGTTACCTAACTGAACTTTTAATAACAGACATTTGCATCGAATACATAACCTCTTTTTTTATAGTCGGTTAAAAACTGGGATCCACTTTTTACTTGCTCTCCGAAGCACGGACCCGTTTAGTTCAAATGGCGTTAAACGGTCACCCATCTATTTAATGACCTTACCTAACGTTGCTTAACCCGATCGATTACAAAACCTTGATAACAACTCTCTATGAGTGTTCCCTTACTAATCTTTATTATATTATAAAGAATAATTGATAAAATCGGACCAAGCGTATAACCAAGTACCCATTTTGACTTTAATCCCCTCTCCCAAAAGAACCGTGCTAGATTACGGGATAAAAAGTATCCTATGTCCTACCTCGTAATAAGATCTCAAATCATGCCAAGTTTCATTTGAATCCATTCAGTAGTTTCGGCGTGATGCTCAGCCGTGATACAGACAGACAGACAGACAGACAGACAGACAGACAGACAAAAATTAATAAAATTACATTTTCGGCCTCAGTATCGGTTATAGAATGCCCTCCAAATATAATTTTCAAAATATCTTCAATGTACAGAATTGGACCTTTTACAGTTTTATTATAAGAACTAGCTGACCCACGCAGCTCCGCCTGCGCTATTTTTACGTTAACTAAACTTTTAATAACAGACATTCGCATCGAATACATAACCTCCTTTTTTATAGTCGGTTAAAATCTGGGACCCACTTTTCACTTGCTCTCCGAAGCACGGACCCGTTTAGTTCAAATGGCGTTAAACGGTCACCCATCTATTTAATGACCTTACCTAACGTTGCTTAACCCGATCGATTACAAAACCTTGATAAAAACTCTCTATGAGTGTTCCCTTACTAATACTTATTATATTATAAAGAAAAATTGATAAAATCGGACCAAGCGTATAACCAAGTACCCGTTTTGACTTTAATCCCCTCTCCCAAAAGAACCGTGCTAGATTACGGGATAAAAAGTATCCTATGTCCTACCTCGTAGTAAGATCTCAAATCATGCCAAGTTTCATTTGAATCCATTCAGTAGTTTCGGCGTGATGCTCAGCCGTGATACAGACAGACAGACAGACAGACAGACAGACAGACAGACAGACAGACAGACAGACAGACAGACAGACAGACAGACAGACAGACAGACAGACAGACAGACAGACAGACAGACAGACAGACAAAAATTAAATAAATTACATTTTCGGCCTCAGTATCGGTTATAGAATGCCCTCCAAATATAATTTTCAAAATATCTTCAATGTACAGAATTGGACCTTTTACAGTTTTATTATAAGTATAGATAGATATTACGATAGGAGTGTAGACAAATAGTAGTTTATGAAACTGCTGCATAACAGGGACTTTTATTAGTTATACACAAGGGTGCGTTTATAAGCCAAACCGAAGGCGAGGTTTTTTTAATAGTATCACGTGCCGCTGTCGCGCTGTAGCCGCGCTTCAAATTTGGAGTCACCCGTAGAGTCTATAGATATACTAGTTCCAATTTTGAATGTTTTAGATTCTTACGATATCGTTTTGCGTAACCAACCTGCAGATTCCGCTTCCCACTCCGCTTCCTCCAAGTTTCAGCACTAGCGATTAATTGTCCGTTCCCAGCACAATCACAGTGAGGTGTGTGAGAAACGTGGCCGTATCTCACATTTAATTATGCACAGCTGCAGGTGTAACCTATAATTGACATTTACTAATGAAATAAGCTCAATTAATATCAAGATAAGGTCGTTGTTGGCATTGAAATAATGACAATATACATAGTTATAATTAAGTGCTGCATAATCGGTTTGTTTCGCAATATTATTGGTAAAGTATAATGGATTTAGAAATGTCAATATAAAATTCAACTCATGTTTACTCATTGTAGTGAATGAGCAAAAGGTGAATAATTGACAGTGACGTATGGCAAACCACAGTACTTTATCTACTCGTACCTATATTGATGGTAGCCTCAGTGGCGCAGCGGGAAACCGCTGGTTCTGCAAACCGGAGGTCGCAGGTTTAAATCCTGCGGGGAGCAAGGACTTAGGTTCTTTACTGGTTAGGACAATGCATGCCGATAAACTTATTGTCTGCAAAGTAAAATGATTCACGTGTGATATGGCCATGTAAACATTCGGTTCTGAGCCTGACCTCTCCCCGGTCGTGTCGGCCTTCCGTCTCATTGGATTGTGAGAGTAAAGGAAGTGAGAGTGCACCTGTGTCTACGCAAGCATTTGTGAACTAAACTATCTCTAGCACGGATGATTGCGTGGAAGGCTGATCTTGTGAAATATTGGCCGCTGTGGTGGTACCGGCCAGGAGGACATTATTTTGTATATGAAGAAGAAGAAGAAATACATTTATTTAAACGAAAAACGACGCACACACAAAAATAACAAAAACTAAACCTGAAAATCTATACTTATAATAAAACTGTAACAGGTCCAATTCTGTACATTGAAGATATTTTGAAAATTATGTTTGGAGGGCATTCTATAACCGATACTGAGGCCGAAAATGTAATTTTTTTAATTTTTGTCTGTCTGTCTGTCTGTCTGTCTGTCTGTCTGTCTGTCTATCTGTCTGTATCACGGCTGAGCATCACGCCGAAACTACTGAATGGATTCAAATGAAACTTGGCATGATTTGAGATCTTACTACGAGGTAGGACATAGGATACTTTTTATCCCGTAATCTAGCACGGTTCTTTTGGGAGAGGGGATTAAAGTCAAAATGGGTATTTGGTTATACGCTTGGTTCGATTTTATCAATTTTTCATTATAATATAATAAATATTAGTAAGGGAACACTCATAGAGAGTTGTTATCAAGGTTTTGTAATCGATCGGGTTAAGAAACGTTAGGTAAGGTCATTAAATAGATGGGTGACCGTTTAACGCCATTTGAACTAAACGGGTTCGTGCTTCGGAGAGCAAGTAAAAAGTGGGTCCCAGTTTTTAACCGACTATAAAAAAGGAGGTTATGTATTCGATGCGAATGTCTCTTATTAAAAGTTTAGTTAACGTAAAAATAGCGCAGGCGGAGCTGCGTGGGTCAGCTAGTTACAAATATAAGCGAAACAAAAAGATAAAAACAGGTACAATAATAACGACTTCGTACGCCGCATATATAATAATACATACTTATATATAATGTTGTCTTTTACTTACGCGAATATTACACACTAGCTGGCCCACGCAGCTCCGCCCGCGCTTTGTTTACGTTAACTAAACTTTCAATAATATACACTCGCACAGAATACAAAACCTCCTTTTTTAAAGTCGGTTAAAAACTTGGACCCACTTTGTACTTGCCCTCCGAAGTACGGAGACGTTAATTCAAATGGCGTTAAACGGTCACCCATCTATTTAATGACCTTACCTAACGTTGCTTAACCTGATCGATTTCCAAACATTGTTAACAACTGTCTATGTGTTATGAATGTTACAAATATTTATTATAATTATAATGAAAAATTGATAAAATCGGACCAAGCGTATAACCAAGTACCCATTTTAACTTTAATCCCCTCTCCCAAAAGAACCGTGCTAGATTACGGGATAAAAAGTATCCTATGTCCTACCTCGTAGTAAGATCTCAAATCATGCCAAGTTTCGTTCCAATTCATCCAGTAGTTTCGGCGTGATGCTCAGCCGAGATACAGACAGACAGACAGACAGACAGACAAAAATAAAAAATAAAACATTTTTGGCTTTAGTATCGGTTATAGAATGCCCTTCAAAAATAATTTTCAAAATATCTTCAATGTACAGAATTGGACCTGTTACAGTTTTATTATAAGTATAGAATAGATTGAAATCAAACTACTTCTACTACTACTACTACGTCGGGATAGTAATCTATACTATAATAAAACTCAAAGAGGACTTTTTCTGTACATTGAATATTTTTCCAAAATTTATATGTGGGGATACTATACTATCGACATAGAGGCCAAAACAATTTTTTTTGGAAGTATTGTCTGTCTGTCTGTCTGTCTGTCTGTCTGTCTGTCTGTCGTTCTGTTTGTCCAGGCATCATTCAAAAACCCGTGGATGGATTTTGATAGGACTTTCACTGATGTGTTGTGTAGAAGTAGGGGTATAAATTGGTATATAAAACATCACGCTATGTTTCATAGGGGCTAAGCAGTGAAACATTACTTGCACATATTACCACGTAATTTCCTTTGTATGTGAATAGGGTAATTATAGACTGACCAGTTAATCATTAAGATATGTATTATTACGCTATATACAATAGGGACTGAGCAGACATTTAGTTTGCATAAGATATGGCAGTGGCGAAGGGTCAATTTTTGTAAGGGGTAAGCCGTTCCGGTACACCCAGGAAATTTTCATTAGATTTCTGTATTGTTCTAAGTACTTTGCTGATAGCAATATGACATTATATCTTTGAAAAGTTAAAATCTGTAATTCCCGAGCGAGTCCAAACTAGATTAGGAAAGAAATAGGCAAGGGAAAAATAACATTTCATCTATACTATAATAAAACTCAAAGAGCACTTTTTCTGTAGGTACATTGAATATTTTTCCAAAATTTCTATGTGGGGATACTATACTATCGACATAGAGGCCAAAACAATTTTTTTTGGAATTATTGTCTGTCTGTCTGTCTGTCTGTCTGTCTGTCGTTCTGTTTGTCCAGGCATCATTCGAAAACCCGTGGATGGATTTTGATAGGACTTTCACTGATGTGTTGTGTAGAAGTAGGGGTATAAATTGGTATATAAAACATCACGCTATGTTTCATAGGGGCTAAGCAGTGAAACATTACTTGCACATATTACCACGTAATTTCCTTTGTATGTGAATAGGGTAATTATAGACTGATCAGTTAATCATTAAGATATGTATTATTACGCTATATACAATAGGGACTGAGCAGACATTTAGTTTGCATAAGATATGGCAGTGGCGAAGGGTCAATTTTTGTAAGGGGTAAGCCGTTCCGGTACACCCAGGAAATTTTCATTAGATTTCTGTATTGTTCTAAGTACTTTGCTGATAGCAATATGACATTATATCTTTGAAAAGTTAAAATCTGTAATTCCCGAGCGAGTCCAAACTAGATTAGGAAAGAAATAGGAAGGGAAAAATAACATTTCATTTTATTTAAAAGCCAGTTAATGAAATTTTAATGAAACTCCCCAAGTCCAGGTAGTGTATAGATATTGTATCACAGTCGCAACAATAAAAGATGCGAAACACTAAGAACTTTCATTATAGAATATTATTAGGCAGTAATTTACAATGTTAGCGTGATTTACATTATGAACAGCGCCATCTATCGGCTGAATTGGACATACAATCACTATAGAACTTTTATAACTCAAGAACGGCCTATCCGATTCGGCTGAAAATTGGTGGGGAGGTAGCTTAGAACCAGAAAACGGACATAGGACTTTTTATCCCGGTAGGTTAAGGTTAAGCAACGTTAGGTAAGGTCATTAAATAGATGGGTGAACCGATTTGTATGAAAGTGTGCATATCGGGTAGGTCTGAGAATAGGTCATACAGTATATTTCATACCGCTAGGTTAAGGTTAAGCAACATAAGGCAAGGTCATTAAACAGATGGGTGACCCGATTTGTATGAAATTTTGTGTGCATATCGGGGAGGTCTGAGTATAGGTCATAAAGTATATTTAATGCCGCTGATACCATGATTGACGAGGATATATAGAACGAGAGGAGGGTGCAAGAGAGGAGAAAGAGGGAGAGGGGATTCGAGGAGGGGGTGATGGGTTGAGGGATCGGGGGAGTTATGTGGAGTAAGGGGGGAGTGAGAAGGAGCAAGTTCGTAGAAGAGAGTGGGGAGAGGGTTCAGAGAGGGGACAACAGGGAGAGGAAGAGGGGAAGTGTGACAGAAACCGAAGCGGGAGGGGGAAAGAGAGAGGAGAGAAAGAGCATATAATTAGATTTTTTTATAAGAGAGAGAGATATGGATAGAGATTAATCTAGGGAGGAGGGAGAAAAGGGGAGCAAAATGTAATAAAAGCGAGGGCGGAGCTGCGCGGGTCAGCTAGTATCTAAATAAACCGCGATATAATCCGTAAAAGTAGTTTGATTTCAACATACTTACATAGATAAATAACCCTCAGACGCACGCTGGGAATCGAACCCACGACGGCCCATGGATAGCGGCCAGGGTTTGCAACCACTAAACCCAATAGACCAACGCGGCTGTCAATCATACATAAAAATAAATAAATAAATAAATAAATAAAAATAAATAATTATTTATTATGAAGCACCACGAAACAACACAACTAAACAACAATGAAAGAAAAAAAGGAACAAGCATTCAAATCTCTTAACTTAGGTATCCTATGTATATACTACTGTGGTGTCTCACAAAAGGACGCACTCAGCTTTAGTCGTGTTTAAATAAACACGACGCTGGTTTTCAGTGCGCCCTTCTGGTTAAGTGACGGTTGCTTACTATGTTATCGGGTAAGTACCCATCTACGCGTTCGTGATTAGGCATACTTAAGTATAATGTACACCGAAATACTTAATAACTATATCAATATCATTGAACTATATAATATGAATCATACAAAATAACATCACAATACATTTATAAACACATAAGTACAGTACCTTAATATTGTTATTGGTTTAACCAATAATATCATTGGGTTTAACATTATTTATAGGTGTACGTTCTGCGTGTTTGTGCAGCGCAGACACAAATTGACACAATGCAGTCACCTAATTTTATAGGCACCTTTAAGTGCGACGTTGCCACACTTGCCCGCCATCCACCATCGCGACGGGAGATGCGAGAACGGACGAACGCCGCCCCCAACCCCGCGCGCAGCGCTACTTGCTTTAAAATAAATGATTTTAACAGAGTTCCATTACATAACCTTGTTTGTTGCATCAGATAGATCAGATACAACATGCATTACTGTGCGGCGCGTGTAGTTGCCTAAAAATAATAGCCAAACAAAAGAAGAAAATAACGTTTAAATCAGGTTTAAATAACATAAATATGAAATTTGATAAAAAATAAATATTTTGTTCAAGAGTATTACATACAGTCATAAATAACCTCCGCATAAATATTAATGGCACTCCTAAGCATCGCCGTCATCACCGGCATTCATCGTCTGAAGATCTGAGTAAGTTGAGGTTTTACTGCTTATTGTGTTGTAGCTTTAAGAAATGCTGTTTTAACTTTTGTTTAAAAGATTTTATATTTTTCAGACTTCGCATGGGTGGTGGCAGATCGTTCCAGCATTTCGATGCAGCGAATCTGAAACTCCCTCGAAAGGCGACGTTGCGAGGGCGTGGGACTATCATTGACCATCTAGACCATCGAGTTGGGTACGTTACTACATCGCGGGTCCAAGTCAACTTTCTCGATAAATAAGAGGGGGCTTGACTAGCAACAATATTGAATAATAAACATGCCAGATGTATTTGTTGTCGTGCCTTCATTTTTATTATATTGAAATTATTTAAATACGGTGTAATGTGCGTGCGTGGCGGGATTGCGAAACAAAATCTTGCACAAGCGTTCTGTACGCGCTGGATCAGTTTTTGTGTACGAACCAGTAGACGCGGTCCATAAACAACGTCCATATAGTTGAATTTTGATAATATCAGGGATTCCGTTAATTTTATTCTAATGTCAGTACTAAGAGAGTTTCTTATCTGGTAAAGTACCTTAAGACGATAGAAGCAGTTTCTTGCAACCTTAGTTATGTGGCTTTCAAATTTTAGCTCCTCATCCATAAGTAAGCCCAAATTCATCGCTTCTCTGACTCTTTCCACCGACTCCCCTTTTATTTCGACATGCACACCCTTGTCCGATAACGTATTTACTTGATATTTTGTACCAAGTATCATAAATTTGGACTTACTGGGATTAAGCATCAGAGAATTTTTATCAGCCCACATAGCGATCCGGTGAAGGTCCTCATTTAGTTTTTGTACAGTTGAAGCTGTATCTCGCGCTTTACAAGATATATAAAATTGAATGTCGTCCGCATAAATGTGGAACTTACAGTGCTTTATTTCATGGACTACATCTGCACTATAGAGAGTAAATATTAATGGCCCCAATACGGAGCCCTGTGGGGTGCCCCTAAAAACTTGCCTAGGTCGCGATAGATTAGGTGTACCATCTGATTCTCTTATTTCCACTTGCTGTATTCGATGAGCAAAGTAACTGTCAAAAAACTTTACAGTGGATGGGCTCATACCGTAGTAATGCAACTTAGCCAGGAGTAGCGGGATATTAATACAGTCAAATGCTCTAGAGAAGTCTAATAGCACTAGAATTGTTGCTTCTCCTTCATTTGATGCAGCTAAAATATCATCTACCACATCTGCAACGGCAGTAGCTGTACTATGAAGCTTCCTAAACCCTGATTGCTTTTCCGGCAGAACATTACTATTTTCCAGGAATGATCTTAGCTGTTTCCCTACAACCTTTTCCAAAATCTTAGAGGTCGTCGGAAGAATACTGATTGGTCGCAGGTCTTTTAGCGTTGAGGGCGAGGAACACTTAGCTAAAGGCTTAACAATAGCGGTTTGCCAATCTGTGGGGAAGGTACTTGTTTCAATGGCCGTATTTACTATGTGTGTTATGCACGGCAATGACTTTTCCAGTGTGAGCAGAATCATGTCTATTGATATTCCATCTGATCCTATTGCCCTAGATTTTAATGTCTTTATTACGTTGGCAATCTCATCACAGCTAACTGTATGTAAATTAAAGCTAACCTTATCAATTTCATGAAACTCATAATAAGACAGTTGTGATATTTGAACTGCGTCATTACCCGGTACATTCAAAAAATGATCATTAATTTTGTCTGGATCGTTAAAAAGGTTAATCGGTAACTCTGAACAGTCTTTTATCCTAGCATTTTTCTTTACGTGACGCCATAACTCCCGACTATCACTATTATTATTTACGTAATAATCAAAGTAAGCCTTTTTCTCCCGGGCTATAGCTTCTACCACAGCGAGTTTAAGCTCTTTATAGTATATACGTCTTGGGCATTCCTCTTCACTTTTGCGTGACTTAGTGTAAGCTTCATCACGTTTCTTCATCATTTGCTGTATATTGTATGTAATCCACGGGTATTGTTGAGGTCTAACTAATAAAGTTTTTACCGGAGCATAAATATCAAACAATTCAACTATAGTTGAGTTAAATAGTTTAACCGCAGCGTTGACATCTTGCTCCAACGTTATCATTTCCCAATCCATTGTATTTAACGTATCGTTAAAGTCGTGTAAAGGAATATCTTTTATGGCTCTTTTCGTTACTTTAATTGCTTTGGATTTAGGTTTGCTAATACTTAATTTGCAAGTGATAAATGCATGACTACTTAAACTATGAATATAATGAACTTCAGCAGAAACTCCGGGGACGTCGGTGCAAACGAGATCAATTAAAGTTTCGCTTGTAGTCGTAAAATGCGTTGAATCGGTGACATGTTGGGTTAGTTTAAAACATTTTAAAAAGTTTTCCATCTTTTTGACATTACTATCAGTTATCGTATTCTTCATATTAATATTAAAGTCCCCAACAAGAACCATGTTGTGACACCATGCAAATGATTCAACAGAGGCTGAGAGACCCTCTATAAAAGTATCGACATTTAACCATGGCGGCCGGTATGCGGTCCCTATCACCAGCTTTTTGCCACTCACAGTAAGGCTTAGCCACATCTGTTCTACTTGCGGTGTGGGTGGATGCGTGAGTACACGGACGCTTAGCTCGCGGCGCACATAGAATCCAACTCCTCCACCGCGAGTCCGCACCGATGCTGGGCGGGGCACGTGGCGCAATCTGAAACCAGGCACAGCAGGTGCACGCCCTTCCTCTCCCGCCCTAAGCCACGTCTCGTTTACTGCCATAATATCTACGTCATGCCGTTGTACCGCAGCAATAAATTCGTCATGTCTCGTGCCTAATGAGCCTGCATACATGATCATAAATCATACACAAGTGCATCTATGTAATCATACCATAAATTATACAGACAGTTATCAATATGTATTATATACAAAATCACCTAGTGAGACAAAAAAACCCACAATGAGGAAATAATTATCAATTTATATGCTTCCAAACAATGACTACTGTTTTATTCTTAAAGTACAGTAGTGACACGAAAATGAATAGTGTGGTTTAAATGTTAATCCATATGAAGATACAAATTTCTCACATATATTACTGGCGGTTCTATTTGAGGTTCCAACAGGATATGCCGAGGACAATTAATAATTTTGACAAACAATAAAGAACCTTATATTTTCGTGTTTAAGTAATATTTGGATTGAATGTTACGGCAGTCGATTTTTGAGTTAATACTTCTTGCTACTCACGATTCGAATATAATGTTAACAAGGAATGTTTATCACCTCGACTAGGTATTGAGTAGCCAGTACCTATTAAATAAGATGCAATCGGTGTTAAGTTGTTTTCCAACCCAAATGTGTAGGACCTATACTACTAAATAAACATACAAAATGTGTTGTTAGGACATGTAAATAGGTACATTTAATAATACCAGCCCTTGTTTTTATTCAAGATGAAGGGGCTTAGGCCATAGTCCACGCTGGCTAAGTGCGGGTTAACGGACTTCACACGTTATTCGAAAGCTAGTTAGGCTTTCTCAGACATTCAGGTTTCCTCACGATGTTTTCCTTCACCGAAAGCTAGTAACAATCGCACAAAGACGATTCGCACATGATTAATGAAGGAAATACCACATAAACCAGCCTTCGCCCCTACGGAGACCGGGAACCTTTTGAAGGTCTCCCCTCCCCGACAGCAAAAATAGGACATGTTTTAACTAGTTTAAGTTCTGAGTTTTCCAAATCATGGTTCATGCATTTCTCTAATCAAACTTGCATAAAGTGAGTCACAACTTGACTCACCAGGGAAAGAAGGATCTTGTTTTTAATAATATAATCGTAAGTGGCTAACAAGGTGTCAGGGTTGTTCAAAGCTACTCTTAGGCTTTGGCTGATCGACTGTTTAGGTTAATAACCGGGACCGATATTGTACGTGCTCTTCGAAGCACAGATACACCAGTTTTAATAGGCATGATGACTGCAACACAATACCAATAAATCTGTGGGTTTAAATATTAGAACAGATTGCACTGATTACAAAAATGCATCTCATTTTCGTGATATTTAAGAAAATAAATTACGCAAATACAGCTAATCGCCATTTTGTAATAAACGCTGATCAGAGTGAATGACGTCAATCCTGTGTAAATAAACAACTGTCAAACTGTCATCTCAACTTTTTCTTTCATACAATGATACACTTTTAAACCTAGACAGATTTATATTTACCCCGCAACAGTGACGTCACAATATGGTGCCATGCACCGGCCATCGTTTTGGAATGAAGTTCAAACTCCATTTTAAAAACTGAAAATATTGCTATTAATTGTAAATTTAATACAAAAATATGATTATTTTTGACCAGTAAGTACATTATAGAGTATTTTTTCAAAATTAGTCATCATGCCTATTAACCCTAAACGCTCAGCCATCTATATAGACTGACTTTGCCTGACGGTGTTGTTAAAGGATCTTGTCCTCTTCATTAAAAAAAAAACATATTTGAAATGAGAACAAATGATCGTACATTTGTTCTCATTTCAAATATGTTTGTTTAGTGATACATAAAAAAAATTTGATTAACCCCACACGCGCAGGACGTGTCGAAAAAATAATCTCCTAACAACGCGACCGTTAATTCAACCTAATCCATTCGACTCATAATTATTATATTCGTTTGTTCCTCGCGACCGAGTACGTTCTGTTTGCGACCCGAATTCGTAATGAGCAAGGCTTTCCAAGTATCAGGTTGGCACTTATCAGGCGTGCCATCTGACTATTATATTACCAAAATACCACTTTAAATGCAACCCGTTGTAACCCTATAATTAACTTAAATGTAGCTCTGCAGTGGACGGTTACATGAACAATAATGTGTGTGGAAAATGCATTTTCGATGGCGAAAATCGTAATGTGAAAGACGCCCTCGCTATTATAGGGTTGAATTAGTTAGTACTGTGCTTTTACGGACTGTTTGATAAACAAGACTCCATTTTGAGTAATAAATGGTTTAGGTGAGGGTTTGTATGTAACCAACCAAAAAGGAAATTTACTGTTTATTGCTAAAATCTAAATTTAAGTAAATTATAATTATAATAAATAGCAATAAAAAAATTAAAACCAAAAAACTCCTCAAAACAGACAAACGGACGGTTGGACGGCTGGATCAAAGGCGAGATACAGAAGGAAGAGCTCCTGGAGATGTCACGCATAGTGAATAAGTGCCTCTCCATGGAGCTTTAACCATCATTTTTAGACCACTATTGTGAGGACTCCGCTCCCGTAGCTGGTTGGAAGACATTTTTTTTAAATATATTTTTTTATGTTATTGTGTATTCAAATTTAAAAAAACATTAACCATGGAAATAATAACCATGGAAAAATGAAATACGAGTAATAACAAAGACACGTTTAGAAGACTTGAAAGTATGTGGTTGCAATCTTTCTTGAGACTTGTGGATGACTGATGGATGACTTATGGATTGTATTTTATAGTTCGGTGGAAATTGAAGAAATTATATCGTCTATAATAATTATTTTACAACTTGTTAACACACCATGCCTTTAATCAGTATATTGAATGGAGGAAATTAAAATATTGCAATATAAATGAACAAAATATGCGTTTCTAATCATTTATCTTGGGCATTGCTATCAACACACCCATATTACTATTGGATTAATACTGAAAAATTGTAACTCCAACTTTAAACATTCGCGAGATTCAATCCTGCAATGTAACGGTATGACCTGCTCAGTCAGGGTTATCAATGCATTACAAGAGGTAACTGGGCATGGCGATTGCAAAACCAGGCGCCTCGCATCTATAAAACGCCAATATAAATTCCTATTCGAAACGAAAGCATTACTCATCGCAAAATAAAACCTATTTAACATTCTCGGCTCTAATCATACAATCACTGCATTACATTTATTCATTTAAACGCGATCTATATGGTAATCCAAAGAGCTGCCGACGTGAAGGTGCGTGATGCCATTCCACCAAACGCAATTGTCATTTGCATACCTATATCGGACACCCACATCGCAATAACGCCTAGCAGCCGGATCAAAATGTAATTAAATCGTCAATACACGAACTGTATATGAACGGCGTACCAATATTTACAGGGATATATAGAAAATTGGTATGACAGTAGCGTGGTTGAGCAGAACGAACGTGGCTATATTTCAAGCTGTCTTTATTTATGAACGTTGTACGTAAGTATACATACAGCAAGCTGCTTTTATCCTTAAAAGGAAGAAAATCTCCTGCATCACTATCACTATCTTCACTACATTATTATAAAACAAAGTCCTCCCCCGCGTCTGTCTGTCTTCGCTATGTTCGCGATAAACTCTAAACGGATTTACATGCGGTTTTCACCAATAGAGAGAGTGATCCATGAGGAAGGTTTATATATATAATTCGACAAGTTTATGTTAATTAAAATATAATGATAATTGTCGGAAAAAGCGCCGGTGAAGCTCTGTGCGGGTCAGCTAGTCAACTTTATTACTAAGGGTGCATCCACACCGCAGTTAACGTTTGTGGAGCAACACTGTGCACCACGGTAACATTAGGTGACCACTGACCATCTGTAACTTTTGTGGCTACTTGTTACTATTTATTGATTGTTACTCATTGCGTGCATACCGCCAATAACACAATTTAACTAAATATAACATATAGCAACTTTCAACAACAAGCTAATTGCATTGCAACATATTATGTTCTGTAACTTCTGTAGGCAACGGAGGTATCGCTTTGTGTTGAGGTATCATTCTCTAATAATGTTATCAATTTTTAACACATACTGACTGTTTTCAAGAGTTAGGCAACTTTACTTCACATATACTAACACGGTAACATATATCAATAAATAACTTTTTTGCTATGGGGGATGTTGCTGAGTAATACTTGGAAACATTCTACAAAAAATAATTGCGGTGTGGATGCACCTTTAGATATAAAACATAGATACAAAGATTGATGAACAGAAATGTCTGATTTGCTATCACATCAATAGTTTTGCAGATTGTGTGTGAATTGCCTGACTTAAGATAAGTCTTATGTCAGGACAAATCACACACAACTACAGTTCTTGATAGGTAAGATCAGGTTCTTCCCCGTTCTATACCAAGAATGACAGTTTAGCATGATGATCGATTTTCAGATCCATAAAGCCTATTTTGAAGTTTTTTAAACTATATTAAATTCAAATCAATTTATTAGATAAAAAAATATAAAAATTATGAAGGCCACAACCACCATGAGGTTGAATCTAAGAATCTTTTAACAATTAAGTACTTAAAACAAGTAAAACAATTGTATTTTAAAACTTTAGTAGCTAACTTTTGCATAAACCAAAACACCCAGGCACAGTTAAAAGAACTAAATTGACAAAAGTTGAGCTCAAATAGAATTTCAAAACGCAATAAAAACATACAATGGTATTCGGGTGAGTCATATCTAGATAAATTTTACTTCCACACCCACGGCTATGTGGCCCAGCGGTTTTGCCAAAGCAAGCCGCGATATAACTACTAATGAACAGTGTAAGGCTTCCAAGTAACGGTTGGTGATGTGCATAACATCATTGCGCTATGAATTATTGATACCGCACTAACGAATCTGATAAAACATTTGTTTTACACTATTTATGGTCGGGTATAATCACTCGGCCGTTTCGATAGTGCGAAATTTTTGGAAGATGTCCAACACATTTCTTGCCGTCGCAAGTTTTCGCAATTGCAACTCGGTATTGTGTACTAATACCCTGTTTTGGTAAACAAACTGGGTATTTCGCAACTTTACAAATGATTCTCGTTTGAATAAATTGTATTTGTTTAGAAATCGAATGTCGATTACAAACAAAGGCTATTCACTATTCACATAGTTTTTAAAAGGTGAGTTTTTTGTTTTGAATATTTTTGTTTAGGGATATTTATTGCTTTTCGCTTTTCAACAAACATTTTGTACATACGTATTTTTGGACTAATAATTGTACAAATCTGATTGATGAGTTAGTTTATAGTAATATTTCTCTTCTATTCAGGGTTCATATCATCAGTGTTCATATCTGTTAAACCAAACAAAGAATAATCTCATAATTTATTAAAAGAAATTACATGATTAACATCAATATTTTTTTAAATTCTAACAATACTATCGCACTTGACAAAAACAACAAATAAAATGTATCAACACACAATGACTATCATTTGATTAATGTATGATAAAACACCTTCTATTGATAAGGGTGCACCCTCTAATGATGGGAGAGAAGACCGGCTCATGGGCATGCACTCTAATGTGCCTATTATACTGAATGTATTGGGAAAGATTGACTGACTTATGGTAATAATGTTGAAAAGGAAGCTCGTAAGTTGGAGATAAATGATCGTGCTGACTCTATGTAAGCAGCTTTAAAAATGTCTTCAGACTTTTAACTTTAACGTACAACTGTACTGTCAAGTTGATGAACATTTTCTGAGAGCATTTCAACAAAAGAATTTCCTATGTTAAAAGACGATTGCATGTTAAGTTTACCCTGTTTAATACGAAACATATAAACAAATATGGCGCATTTTTTATGCAACAAGCATGCAGCCCGCCTTGGTAAGCAGTCACCGCAGCCTATGGACGCTAGCAACACCAGAAGAATCACTAGCGCGTTGCGGACCCTAAAGGCATTGGATATTATGTGTCTTACGTGGTTGGTAATTTCACCAGCTACAGTGTTCTAGTGCTCGTAGTGATTCGATTTTAATGGTCAATAGCAAGTCACGCATTGCAATTAACTAAAGATTATTTTCATGCAGTAAGTTACGAATTTTAAAATAAGCTGGTTACTAGAAAAATAAAACAACCGTCATTAAATACTTCTAACGACTATTGGGGTAGACATGAACCGGAGTCATGACAACGATTAGACAAAGGCTTTTGACGGCACAAACACTCGTTTTGGAGACAATCATTATGAGAAAATCTTACAAATGACTAAAACACACGGTAATAAAGACATTCATAGATGTACACATTGTACTTATGGACGACACTCACGTTCATGATCTGTATCTTAGACGGAATAAAAGTACCGCTCCGCTGTAAGATGCCGCGGGAGTAACTAGATTGTTCTATCTAGTGGTGTCCGAAAACTGGATGGGTTTTTGCGTCACCCTAACCTTATCCACTAGCCGTATCACGCAAAATAATCTAAAAACTGGTTTCTTTTATAAAACTTTAATCAATGTAAAATTGACACGTATTTGATTAGTACGAATAAATAAACATTATACTAATTGTGGTGACATAAAAAATTCTAAGAGAATTATAAAGATTAAAAGACAGGTTCTTCAAGTTAGTTCATTATATCTATGTTTTATTGTCATTGTTAATTGTCTGCCATCATGAGAACTTGACTTTTAAGCTCTTTTTAGAGTCCATTCTTGGAGATTCACTACATATTCGTAAGTATAGAATTTGAAATTTTTTGTATTTATGAAATAGCGTGCATTATACTGTCCAAAATGTTTATCTTGAACAAAACACGATCTGAATCATAATTTATAACCTAATTAATTATATCAAAAAAGTATCAAATAAAGTAGGAGTTGAAAAATGTTCCGCTTTGTCAAAGCGCTGCAGAAACGAACGAGTCGATGCAGATAAGCCTACATAGCGCTTCGAATTAAACAGTGATAAAACATTATAACTGTTTGTAGACAACGTTTTTTTTATGCTAGATCGTTCGGTGCTTCTTTATGTTCCGTATAAAGGCAGTAAATTGTTTCTGTCTCGCATATTTGGCACTGGGCTCTTCTTTAAATGTACCGCTAAGCACATGTATTAGCGCTCGAATGTCGCCATGAGCTGAATTGTAAATCGAATCGTATAAGTGGATTACGTTTTCTGCTATATCCATAAGTCTATTGTTGAATTATGGAGTGGGACTGCTTATGAACTAATATATCGTGTAGAAGTATTACTTGTAACATAAACTCTAAAATACATAAAAATATTCGTACTACCACATAGCTAAATAACCAGTTTATTTTTATTGGTATATATTATTTATTCAATATAAGCTTCACCGCTTTTCCATCTGATGGTAAGGGATGATTCAGCCATGGAAGAAAGTCTAAATCACTTAAGGATATGGATGCTGTGATCCTAATATGATAATGCTTTGCGTCGTCGCAACGACGAAATGGGACGAATCATTTTCCTGCAATCTTCTGCAAGTTGGAAGTTTTCATACGAGTTAAAAATGGAATGCCCCGAATTTCCACAGCGGTGTTGAAGGCATCCGCCGCTACGGAGATGGGTACCTTTTGAAAACTTTCCTTGTCAGCAATAAAATTAAATGCGTAAACCTCAATGTAATACGTATGTAGCACTTCGAAAATAGTATCACTTAAGTTAGCTTACCTCAGTTGTCATGATCAAAATTTTAATGTCCTATAAAGTATAACCAGATATATAATGAACATTCAATTGCTTATATCAATCACGCGTCGTCGCCTCGATGCGACGAGCACCTGTTTGTAGATCGCGGCCGAGAAATCTTGATCATGTTTCGCTGCGTCGACGCTCAAAATGCGAGCCGCATCGTGCGCAGGACATTCGCGCGACTGGACCAATGAACAATTGTTATTCCATGTATGTGCCCGTATAATTATAAAATATGCTGAGCCCCGTGCGGTGACAGATGGCCCAATACGCGTTGTGCTGCCAGTTTATGGGATTATAATCTGGATAGGATTTTTTTTTTAGTTTCCAAAAATTTTTATAGTAATTATGGGATACCGGGTACGCTCGCTTAAAAGTTTTTCCGCTCGCTCAAAAGGCTTGGAGAAGTCAATACTAACCTTATATGTATAAAAACGCAAACTTTTTCGGCTGCTGAAGATGATGATGATGATTTACAAAAAAGTATGCTTACAGTCCAAAATAGGATAAATCAAAAAAGGTTTGCGTTAATTTTCTGTGTACTAAAGATCAGAATACAGCAGTGGTCCCTGGCACCAGGGACCTACACCACCTACTGAACACCCATCATCATCTTCATCAGCTGGAATACGTTGACTGCTGAATATAGACCATCCCCTTGGAATGTCACAATGGACGACAATTGGCTATTTGCATCCACCGGTTGTCTGCATGTCATTGTCCACCTACTGGGAAGCCTGCCTACGTTGCGTCTTCCGGCTCGTGGTCACCACTCAAGAACCTTTATTCCCCATTGGTTATCACTTCTTCGAGCTATGTGGGCTGCCCATAGCCACTTTAAGGAAGGAAAACATCGTGATAAAACCGAGATATTAAGCCCTCGAATTTATTCGCAGCGTATGTCTAAGAAAGCTATTCGATCATGGCCAACGTGGCCTTTGCCTTAACTCAAATCTTAGTCATAATGAAGTTCCTAGTGAATCAAAATTCTTTGATCGCTGTAAAAAAGTGTCCAATAAGAAGACCACAATGCTTCAGTAGGTTCATAAAGTTAACAAATATATTTGTATGGTTCTGTAAAAATTTAGACGTCGTTCCTGGCAATCCCCATCGTTAGGTACTTCATATAAGACACAATTTATATGACACCTAAAACTATTGTCTTTTTTGTGCGTTTACACATTTTTTTAACGTCCCCAGTGCGTACAATGCGCGCAATTGCGAATTCTGAGTGCGATTCGCGTTTTGTTGTTTTATGTGCAGTGTCACGCAGTTTACTTGGAAAAGATTTTTTTAGAATTAGTCATTGTTCATTTCCTTCGGTTTACATTGATTTTAAAGGGTCGATATCCTTAACTTAGCATGTAGTCGTTAATGTTAAATTAAATATTTTTCGAACACACACCGTACATAATCCCTTGAGTCTTTAAGAAATCAAGGCACAGTGGTTAATCCTGCTCAAAATTCGAACAAAGATTGGTGAAGCAATTTTCCAATTTATTAACAGGTATGGTAATAAAATTACTACCTACGTATAAAGTAACTAACAAAATTTAAATTAAGCTAGTATAACTATACCTAAAATTACCGAAAACATTTACAGTAAAAAATTATATCCACGTGAATTTGTGGTAGTAAAGCATGTGGCTGCATTACCTCGCTGGGTCGCTACAACTGTCCTTTGAGCGAAGAACATACTTTTATTGTTTTTGTTAATCGCTTATTGTTTTTGTTAACACATAAGGGCTTCAAAACCTCTAAACAGAAATTGAGACCTCGCATTCAATACGAGCATTATAACAGCCTTCAGACAGCGTTAGTGCACAAATACTTAAAGAACTTTCAGAAATAATCATAAAGAATATAGCAAATACCGTTTATTCATGCATAGAAAACTATTGGCACATTTTTATAGAAATAAAAATCATAAAAGTAAATACACAGAACAGTTAAGTAAGTAGGTGTATTATACGCAAATATATTCAAAATGGAATATGCTCAGTCCTGGCATTACACCAAGAAAGCTTTCTACGGAAAAGTAACTGGACAGGATAATGAGCCAAAACACAATACGCCTACCTATGTAAAATTATTTTACTAAAGCGATGATAACTTGCAAATTCATGGCACGTATTTAAGAATATTTATTAGATATAGCTTTGCGTGCTTACATTTTTTTAGTATATGCGTTATAAAATACTTAATATACCTTACGTGAAATATTTTTAAATCATATTGATAAATAAAATCTATACTTATAATAAAACTGTAACAGCTCCAATTCTGTACATTGAAGATATTTTGATAATTATATTTGGAGGGCATTCTATAACCGATACTGAGGCCGAAAATGTAATTTTTTAAATTTTTGTCTGTCTGTCTGTCTGTCTGTCTGTCTGTCTGTATCACGGCTGAGCATCACGCCGAAACTACTGAATGGATTCAAATGAAACTTGGCATGATTTGAGATCTTACCACGAGGTAGGACATAGGATACTTTTTATCCCGTAATCTAGCACGGTTCTTTTGGGAGAGGGGATTAAAATCAAAATGGGTACTTGGTTATACGCTTGGTCAGATTTTATCAATTTTTCTTTATAATATAATAAATATCAGTAAGGGAACACTCATAGAGAGTTGTTATCAAGGTTTTGTAATCGATCGGGTTAAGCAACGTTAGGTAAGGTAATTAAATAGATGGGTGACCGTTTAACGCCATTTGAACTAAACGGGTCCGTGCTTCGGAGAGCAAGTAAAAAGTGGGTCCCAGTTTTTAACCGACTATAAAAAAGGAGGTTATGTATTCGATGCGAATGTCTGTTATTAAAAGTTTAGTTAACGTAAAAATAGCGCAGGCGGAGCTGCGTGGGTCAGCTAGTTAATGAAATAAAAGTGTGTACTGGCGTAGGAGTAATAGGGGGCAGCTTAAGCTGTACAACGTTGGGGCACCATGGAAGCACATCGCTATTGATGTTGCTGGGCTATTTGCATAGACTGACGATGTGACACATAACAGTAGTGCAGGATTACTTCAGTAAGTGACCTGAAGTTTTTGCAACACCCAACCAAGAAGCAATAACGATAGCCAGCCCCCCTAGACAATGTAACATTCTACAATCGCTATCGCTAATAGAAAGTGTAAAAATGTATGAGAATGACATATGTCATCGAAAAATCACGTGACAAATTATAGGGAATTGACACAGTTAGCGAATGAAGAAATAGATTCGCTATGAAGCGATTGCATCTTGTCTAGGCCCTCTGGAAACTAGTCCAGGAGTTGGCTTGTCGATTTGGTGTACAAATAGAAATTCATTCGTATCAAGGACGTAACTTTAAACCTGCCGTGTTTCAAGAAATATGCAAACTTCTTGGAATCTACAAGAATCGCACATCCGGAATAAGAGGAAATGGTCGAGAGATATAACAAAATTCTAGAGAATTACTTGGCCAAGTTATTGGATCATCAAAGGGACTGGGATTAATACATCCCTTTATTCCTGATGTTCTATCGTTCTGAAGTACATGATAGCACGGGGAACACGCCGGTCAAGGTGAACTTTGGGCAAGAGATGAGGCTTCCAGTGGACGCTATAACGGGTACCCTGCCTCACAGTCCTAAACCTGTTAAAGACTATGTGTGCGATCACCAAAATCATTTGGATGAAGTGCACAAGTATGGACCTATGAATGTACCAGATATAAGTAGGTACTTACTAGCTGGTTCTCGATGTTTCCACCCCTCAATTAATTTAACTATAAAAGCCAACGCATCGTGGCGTCCGTACAGTTAGTTTACAAGCGACAGAAAAAACATTTCAAGGAAGCGATCGAAGAGAATTGTACCAGCGACCTTTGCAACAACTTTGTACTACTGTGAAGAATTGTGAGACTCGAACCACTGTACCTTGTGAGCTATGTGTGTATAATGTGTGCATACGTGGAATAAAATCTTCTTTTACGTTGATCGGCATTCACGTAACCATAATAAGTAATTCCCTTCAATTGCCCGTCTAATCTATCAATAAATTGATGCATTAATATTCGAATAATCAGGGCTGTATGTCCAACATACCATTAGCCTACTTAACAGTACTACTCTGAATACAAAGACGATTTATATCTGAGCTCCCACACCAAGGGCTCTGAAATACAATTCTGCATCGGATGCATACAGTTATGCATACAGCAAAATCCATTTCGCGCATCCGGCTGTGCGCTTGCGCATTCAACGCGCAAGCGCCACCTGTGACAAGAAAGCGCATAACCTCATTAGAAACCTAACACACAAATTGAGTGCTCAGTTTATCTAATAATTTTATTATACATATTCAAAAGGGCTCCGAACGTAATGGTCGAAATGACCCGCATTCGGCTTTTAATAGTCCAATTAACATTTGGAGTCACGTTTTGAAAAGACAATAGCCTTCTTCGTGGGGGCAGCAGCGATGGCTGGCACATTGGCAGAGGCGAGCTTTCCATATTAATGTATGTTTGTTAGCGGTAAAACACGTACGGGTGACGTAAACCCCCAAGCATGTGCGGCTTGGCTCATACTTTCTGTTGAGGCGGATTACATTAGCTTGTTTTATAGGATTAATATTGCATATAAAACTTCATGTACCACGGCGGAATTTTTAATAAGGATACACTTCTGCAAAGTTTTGGTTATTCACGGTAAATTTCGAAGAATTACGCCTATGGCTACGAGTTTAGATGTGTCTTAGGTTACGATTATTGAAATATTTCTCGGAATTTAAGCACCAAATCGTTACTTTGCAGAGAATCCTAGTTTAAAAGTCCACCCACAATAGAAATTGACACTATTTATTTACATCAAAAATCTCCGCATAAGTAATTTGATATTTACGTTCAATGATATTTTATACAATAGATGTGCCATTAGCGCACGAAAAGTGAAACAACGAAATTCATCCAAATTGGGTGAACTAGCAGTACCTATCGATCTATTAGTAAAGGAAAATTTATAATTAATTTATTTACACAAATATTTAAAACTACTTACTAAAAGAAAAATATATATAGAAAATAAATAATAATATTTACAATGTAAATATTATTGCAGTGCAGTACCTAAGTCACGCGTCGGTAAAATGTAACGAAAGTGACGCGTGCCTTTGAAAATCAAGTAAAATGCCTTCATGTATATTTAGAAAAAGTACTTACGTACAAAAATAAATAATAAGGAAAGGATAATCATACCTTAACCACAGTATACAAACTATTTAAAGACTGTGTCTTAACTATATGTGAGAAAATATTTGAATTACATGAGTCACAATTTTTGGCACGCATTAGTAGGGATATTACATACTCGTATCTATGGTTTATAATATCATTGTTTACTGGTTTATAATATCATTGTTTACGGTACTTTATATCCTGAGTGTTGCTTAATGCATCATCAAGTAGTCTAGTCTATTGACAGGTTGGCTACACTTTGTGCCATAGCGCGATTCATTAGTAGTTTCCAATTGTATTGTTCTCGGAATATCAGCACCGTTGTTTACAGCGACCTATTCTATTCGGTCGGTTAACGACACTTCGAAATAATTAATGAGATGTCAATTTTGTACCGCCAGTAACTTACGGTGAATCGGTATTGCGCGAATATTTTACATTGTTCATACAAACGTATGTTTAATTTAAGACCCATATTGTACGTCCCCGGGGCCCGTCAACTTAGCAGAATTAGGACAACCTGGGGTTTAAGGCCGGGCTATACTGCGCCCCAGGCAGCGGCGGGCTCAAAGGCAAGACACTGGTGGTACCTTGTACAGATCTCACTCAAAAACCCAGGATCCTCCTCTCATGTACTGATGCGATAGCCGCGGTGGTTTTAGTGGGTAAGGATCCCAGATACCCCGGTTTCCCCCCACCGTTCGAATATATTCTGGGGTATACACCTGTGTTTCCTCACCATGTTTTGCTTCACCGGAAGCAAATGGTATCATCTATTAGTAGGTATATTATTTTCTGTAATGCTATGTATATTTTTTGACGGGCTAGTTGGCTAGTGGTTAAACACCCTGGCCGCTACCTAATAAGTCAAAGGTTCGATTCCCCTTGTGTCTGGGTGGATTTATATATTGATATCATCAGCCGACGTCCACTGCTGAACAAAGGCCTCCCTCTTAGAAGGGGTTGCTGTAATACTCACGCTGCGCAGGCGTCTAGGGAATCGCAGTATATACAGGGTGTAAGGGACATCGTACCGAAAACCGATACCAGGGATCCAGTACATCATTCTGAACACTCTAGTGTTGAAATTTTTCATCGGCTTTTTCATGAATTTCCAAAAAAAAAAACAATTTTTTTAAATAAAATTAGCATAATATCATTATTGGTATAATAATAAAGCATACTTTTAATTTAAAAACAATAAATTACTTATTTGTGGAAAATTTATTTAATTATTTATTTATTTATTCTTTATGCACTAAAACAGTACATAGGCAATTAACTATTATTATTTTAGAAAATTAGCAATGTAATTTGAGAAATAAATATTATTCCGCATATATTCATTACATGCTCGAAAATTAATAAGTCAGTCATTTGTCATTTTCCATATATATATGGTTTCTGTAATGTTGTAACATGGTTGTAACGGACATTATTTGACATCTTATAAAAAAAAATCGGTACGATGTCCCTTACACCCGTTATAACATATTTAGGTGGTAGGTAAACGATGCTGCTGCCCGTCTTCTTGTTTTCCCTTAGTCGCCTCTTACAGACACCCAACGGGAGGAGATGGGAGGGTGCTTTTCTGACCCGAACACCCCACAGGTATTTGTAATATGCTTAATATAATATAATAATAATAATATTTTAAAATACTTATTATTATTATTATTTTATGCTTATTTAAATACTTGTGTTTTCGATCTTTAGTAATAATTTGGACCTGTTTCCTTTTGTTGTTACATGCGTTAGTACATTTAAGTTCTTTTCACAAAAGTGGGTCTGCTAAAAAGTGGACACCATCTTGAGTGAGCTAAGTGACGTCATATCCGGATTCCATTTGCGTTGACCACACGGGTCCGACTTTTATCGACCACCATATAAGCTTTATTTAATTGCACTGTTTTGACAAGTACTGCAGTGATATTTTATCACGTAGTTACTTAACACCTGTATCTAGTCATAAAAGGGAGTATGAAGAACAAGAAGATAATGGAGAACTTGCACGAAATAATGATAATATTTCAATATTCGACTCTGATAGCCAGTTGTAACCACTGTTCGGTAAAAGATCAGTTGGTAAGCAATGTTCGGCAAGGTCAGTCCTTAGATGGGTGACCATGGCATTTGGCTCCGAAGCACGGAGACGCTCGTGGCATTTGAACTGAGCGTCTCCGTGCTTCGGAGGGCACGTTAAAAGTTGGTCTCGGCTATAGTCATCTAAACAGCAGTCGTTAAGCTAAGGTCCAGAGTAGCTTGAAAACTCTGATATTGGTGGCTGGCCACTAACCGTATGACAAAAAAAATATTAGTAGTAAAAGTGCATTTCTAACATAAAAAAAATAAAAATTGTGCAAGTTTTTCATTGCTTAGGTCCCGCAAGATAAAACGGATAGATATAGTGCTGTCGATATTTTTCAGCAGCAGTTTCAAGCTATGTAGAGTAGTGCGTTTAAAAAATCATTATATTTTTTTACTCAATCATTTTATCAACATTCAAAAATATGGTAGTGATATCATTAGCATATCTCTTGTGGCTTTCATTAATTAACTTTTCTACTTTACTTAATATTTTTTTTCTTTTCACTTAATCAAAATACGTTTAACTAGCTAATTCGCGCAGAGCTTCGCCAGCGATTTTTCGAGATTTCCAACAATAATTATCGTTATATTTCAACCAATTTACACAAAACTTTGACAAATTATATCTAAACTTTCTTTATGAATCGCTCTATCAATTAGTGAAAACCACAGGAAAATCTGTTAAGCACTTTTTGACTATATCGCGAACAGACAGACAGACGCGGCGGAGGACTTTGTTTTATAAGATGTTTAATATCTGGTTGGAGCTGAACATACTTGTACCTACATATCGGAATTAAGCCCACTGTAATGTTTTGTAAATAATGTTTGATACTTATACCTACTATTATGCCATAATAAATGAAAAATAACAAATTATGCGATTCCAAAAGTATACATAGATAGTCTAAAGTCAGGTATAGCACACAGTTCTCAAAGTTAAAATTTTCAAAAATGCTCTTTTCTTGTTACCACTCACAGCACTGGTTCTATTCTTGCAGCCGATGTTTCTGATGTCATAATCTGTTAGTGTTATTATCCACAGTATTTCCGCTTATATAAAATACGCAGTCAGCATTATGTTAAAATTAATTTAACAAATGTAGCTGTAATAATTAAATCGATACAACGTATTTCACGAATAATAATTCTGTTCTTAACAATACCATATAATATCTCCAAAAATATGTATAATTATTATTCACGGAGAACAGGTTTAGTTGTGAGCTCTTGTCTCATTATCCATTAGATGAATAATGTAGTCGTTTCAATATATCTATACCTATAATCGACTAATTTAAAGCCTCATTAATCGATATTAGTAAACATTATGTAAGTTAATTAAGAAAATTCCTAACCTTTTGATCTTTATAGCGTGAAGACGGATTTTAATTAAGTATTTTAATTATGTCTTATATGGTAACAACGGTGATATCAGCTTTGCTGTTGTGTGCGTTTAAGCCGTTTGTTTATGAGCCAGAGTTTATTAAAGATTTTTGAATTGGTATTTAAGTATATGACGTAATAATTAACACCTAATTATCCAAGTTTGTAGCCTTTGTGGCGCAGTGGGGAACTGCTTGCTTTGGTCACGGATTCAAGCAAACCCAAGAGGGAGCAATACTTTGTGTAGTAGATTATTAATGGGTAAAAGAATGCATTTTTTTTGGGAATGATAGACACTGTTGGCCGCAGATGGCCATTACAGCTTTCCCAGATAATATGAGGCGAGCGCTTATAGCACTCTAGCCTTAACGGCAGAAGTAGCGACGAGCTCAAGGGCACCTCAGGAAGGCACGACCTCAGCTTGGGCTGTCGCTTAAGAGAGGGTTGATTCTACCACCAGTTCACAACTCTGAGAAGAACCGGCAAGTGAGGTGATGCACGTCGTTGAGGTTGTATGCGTACAACAATAATAAATACACTTTACTGTACACCAAAAATTTCATGTAAATTGAACAATACGTTGAAGATATCAATGTACAAAGGCGGCCTTATCGCTAAAAAGCAATCTCTTCCAGGCAACCTAACGACCCTTCAGCCTCGCTGGCGAGTCCGGTGTCTGGTAGATGTAAAACAATGCAATCCAATTGTCTGGTAAGTAGGATGATCCATCCGTCGAATAGGCTTGTAAAAAGTCGATCCTGCGCTTTACCTCTCACGTATGCTTACACACACTCATGTATGCTTACTATGATCCGCCTCCATTGAGCCCGGTCTTCTGCCATGTGCAGAGCAGCGCTGACTGGCCGCTCCAGTACTTCGGAGAATTGGTTCGACCACCCCTTCACACAACGTCCTCTAAGCCGCTTCCCTTCATTTTTAACCGACTTCATTTCCTGTCAACACACTAGTGTTAAAACAATTTAGTCTAGACATTAAGTTGCACAAAAACCCTGCTTACCTATTGTCATTTTCCTCAACGAGTTCCAATTTTCACATTAAAAACCCAACAAGTTCTACTTACTACGAATGCGGGATTAGATCGATCGCGGAGATTCGATCATTGTTGTAACTCATCATGATTTATTGTCGCGTGTACCTACTGCTCGCTCACCGTCGTAAATTAACCGGTAAAGTACTAAAACTGAACTCACTGGGTGCGCTTTGTCGTTATTTTATTATTTGTCAATGGATAATGACAAAGTTCGCAATGTTAATGTTAAAACGTGCAGAGGAAAAAATTACAAGACTAGAATTGGGATACCTTTGGCCTAATGATCAATGAGACCCAAAATATGAGTTACTTCATTTGATTTTTGAGGCGCTCATCATCATCGTCATCATTAGCACCCGATAGACGTCCACTACTGAAGAAAGGCCTCCCCTTAATAAATAAAATAAATAAATATCTTGGGACAATCCACACACGGTCATCCGATTCCAAACTAGGCAGAGCCTGTACTATGGAAACCAGACAACTGATACTAATACTTATATACATTTTTTTTTGTTAATACATACTTAAATAGATAAATAACACCCAGACACTTGGTGGGAATCGAACCCACGACCCATCGGGTAGCAGCCAGGGTGTCTAACCACTAAACCAACGGGCCCGTCAAAAAAAAAAAGAAGCAAAAAAAAAAAAAGAAAAAAAAAGAAGAAGGGCCTTAGAAGGGAGGGTTGCCATAATCCCCACGCTTGCAGGCGGCTTGGGGATCGCAGTATATGTGGTAGATAAATCCAAAAGAAAGACACTGCTGCTAGTTGTAATCACTGATCGGTAAGCGATCAATTGGTTAAGCAACGTCAGGCAAGATCAGTCCTTAGATTGGTGACCGTTTAGTGTCGTTTTAACTGAGTGTCTTCGTGCTTCGGAGGGCACGTAGAAAGTCAGTCCCGGTTGTTTTCATCTAGACAACAGTCGTTAAGCTAAGTCAGACGATTAAAGGGAGCTTTAACAACTGCGACAACTTGTTGGCCACTAACCATGCGACAAAAAAAAAATTATAAATTCAAAGAGTTTGGTATTGCGTGGAAAGACGGAAAACATCTGAGCAGAAGTTTTCGACAATCGTTTGGCAAAATACATTTTCCTTATTCAACAAAAAACTTAGTGTCACTCGGATAAAATTAACCAAGGTTTAGGTGCTACGGTAAAAGATTCTTAAAAATCAGCATACAGGTATAGACTGGCTCAAACATAGACCTTTCTACTGGATTTGCCGTAGACGCATAAAAAATAATTCTTATAAAGAACTAGCTGACCCACGCACCTCCGCCTGCGCTATTTTTAAGTTAACTAAACTTTGAATAACATAATACATAACCTCATTTTTTATAGTCGGTTAAAAACTGGGACCCACTTTTTACTTGCTCTCCGAAGCACAGCTCCGTTTAGTTCAAATGGCCTTAAACGGTCACCCATCTATTTAATGACCTTACCTAACGTTGCTTAACCCGATCGATTACAAAACCTTGATAACAACTCTCTATGAGTGTCCCTTACTAATGATAAAATCGGATCAAGCGTATAACCAACTACCCGTTTTGACTTTAATCCCTTCTCCCAAAAGAACCGTGCTAGATTACGGGATAAAAAGTATCCTATGTCCTACCTCGTAGTAAGATCTCAAATCATGCCAAGTTTCAATTGAATCCATTCAGTAGTTTAGGCGTGATGCTCAGCCGTGATACAGACAGACAGACAGACAGACAGACAGACAGACAGACAGACAGACAGACAAAAATTAAAAAAAATACATTTTCGGCCTCAGTATCGGTTATAGAATGCCCTCCAAATATAATTTTCAAAATATGTTCAATGTACAGAATTGGACCTGTTACAGTTTTATTATAAGTATAGATTTGGCTCTTAAAGTCTGAGTAGCAGACGAGAGCATATCACGACGGTCTCAGTATTAAATTACCCAATTCGTTTCTTTAATTCCATGACATAAGTATTAATCGCAAAAGTACTTTTCCGAACACGTCCAACCCCTAATTAAATGTTGTGTTAACAATAAAATTCTACATTTTAGTGTCCTACGATTACCAGATGGTCAGTTTTATATTTTTACCACAGACGACTTGAATCTGAATTGTCGTTTATAAGAATAAACACTTTTTTATTAGCAACAAAGGCATCGGTTAGCGGATAAGGGGTATACTGTACGCATACTAAATGGATTTTTAATTGTTAAATACGTGGTGGTTGGAATAACTAAAGGATATTTGTATTTCTGGAAATGTCGGTACGGTTGTAAAACGGAGGAGCCTTGTGGTAATTTTCATTAGCTTAAATGACAGTTTTTTTTAGTTTTATAGTTAAAGTTATATTCATTTCTTATACGTGTATATTGCCTGGGAATATACACATATACACGTATAAGAAATGAATATACAAGGAATTCTTGAATGAATTTATAATGTAATTTTGCTAGGGGTTCTTGTTCAAAGGAACGTCCAGATAGATACTACCGCCATGACAGATATTCTTAAGGCATAAGCTAAGAGATTCCCTAGGGAGAAGTCATAGAACTCCTATATAATCAAAAAAATGTTTTTGTATCAGTTGTCTGGTAACCACATTACTGGCTTTGTCTAGTTTAGCATCAGATGACCATGTGTGTATTTGTATGTGTGTACCAGGGACATTATAAGGATTGATTTAAAAAAAAATACACGACCAAATATTTATCAATTTACTCAAGTCCCGTTCAACAACGTCAACATCACATAAAAATAAGAAAGTGGTGTGGCTATTTTCAATTTGAAATAGAAACTAGGTACTTATCCTCAATTCCATTAAATTAGCAAATGGAAATACTTCAGAACGATTTAATTACAGTTAACAAGTCTCGCAGAAAATTAAAACAGTGTTGAGTAAATTGGATGAACTTAAAACGAGACACCAAGCCTTTTGCCTCATAAACTCAGCCGTTACTCATTACTTCTTGGATTTCGCTTTCGTACTGACTTATAGTGCTTGTATCTTATGGCATTTAATTGATCTCAGGCTTAAATCCCTATTCATGAGCTCGTGTCGCGATAACATTGGAATGAGACTGGTCCATTGCTCCCCGATAAAGGTTAGTTTTTAATGTTGCGCTGTTTGAAAGGGCATCGGACATCGTTATCCACGGGAGTGTAGCGTAAAGAAGGCTCATCGGTGTGAATGAGGTTGACGTTCGAGATTTCTCGTTTTCTTTAATTTATTTTCCTCTGGGAGGTGTCTAATGACTTGCTGCGTGTGGCCCGACATTTTTATCGGCCAGGGAGGCGCTTTGACAATATTTTTTGAATATTAATGTCGATACTGTATCTGTAACCAATAGGTATACAAAATAATGGCTGCGCGGTATCGGGTATTTTTATACTAATTGAGTTGCATACTTTAGCAATTTTAACACAATATCGAATTTGCCTCGTATATTTTCAAGCAAGATAACGCTAGATGGAAATTAGAGTTGTAGTCAATGAATATGTATGATCGAGTCATCAATAAGATGAACACAATACTAGCAATATATTAGAAGAACACTCGATGAATAAAGTCGTGTTTTTATGTAGTATTATGTATTTTGTTAGTGAATTTAGTGTGGAATTTAAAGATAAGCAATAGATTTAGTAACTTTAGATGACAATTTTGTGGTTTTTATTATACAGTTATACATATTTCTTATCGATAACACAGTTTTCTAATGCAGATGCAAGTGTTTGAACAAACCGAAGAGCAATCAGAAATACTCAAATAATAAACAGTGTAATTTTTTTAAAGGTTAACATATCTAATGAAGATCAAATATTCACCGAAATCTATTAGCGTTTATTTCTAAGAAAAAAATACTAGACGTTGACCGTTTCCAAAGGCGCTAAAAGCCGAATACTGACCGCTCGCAGTGAGTCCAATAAAAAAATTAAAAATAAAACACGCAGGTTCCATCCGAGGTGTAAAATAAACAGTATGGACCGCCATTAAGATCCGGTCCTTGGGTTGTATTAATTTGTATTTAAGTGTATTGTACAAGATAAAGTAAATATATGGGTGCGGTATGGTCGCGCCGAGGCCTTTGTTATGTGTCATGCCCGATTGCTATGTTATTGCGATAGACTGGTTTATTTTTATTAAATCTTGTGGTTTTTTTGGAGAGTCTAATTTAAGTTTCTTTTACTTTTTGGTAAATCGTAATGAATACAAAGTTTTTGTAACTTTGTATGTACCTATTTAAATTAAAAAAATAAATAAATGTAGAACAATAAATTAATGAAGATTTATTTTTAATGTCTAAATAATGATGTCGTCTTTAATACATAGGTAAATAAACAAACTAAAAAAAAACTAAAAAAAATACAATCCAGAACACTATTGTAATCATTGCAGTTTCTAACAGACTTCATTTTATTTTTTCGGTGACATACCTAACGTGTTTATAAATGAAATTTTATTAAATACTAATTAATATACAAATAGAACACAATCGTTTTTATAAACATTTTACATAGTAAATCTAATCTTAATGATTTAATTTAATTGCGAACAAACACGCAATGTAGTAAACAATATGATAATCGCCATAAAATTATTTTTAAAATCTTTATTAGCAACTGGTTTTTATTGGCTATCGTAATTAACATACGTAATTTAACAGGACCTCGGATGACATCACCCATGAAACTTCAACAGTGTTCATTAAGGGTGAAAGTTTTACACTCGAAATTACCAGACAATCATATAAGAGCGTATGTGCATATAAGTTATATGACAATAAAATCTTTTTTTTTTTTAAATTGAACCGACTTCAATATCACTGAAAAGTATAAAATAATTTAAATATTATTGAAGTTGGTGTTAGCTTACCGGCTGTGTATATTTGGCACCAACTTCAATAATATTTAAATTATTTTATACTTTTCAGTGATATTGAAGTCGGTTCAATTTTTTTTAAAAAAGATTTTATTTTAAACTTTTTAGTGATATTTTCATATATAAAGATTGAACCATCGAAAACCGTAAAATTATCTAGGTAGGTTATGGTCACATTATCGTATACATAGTTTTACATAATTCATGTTTCTTCAGAAAAAAATATCCGGTCGTAATGAAATTTGCATGGAATCATCATAGTAGTTTACTCTCTCGAATAAAAAAAGAATCATCGAAATCGGTTCATAATTGTCAGAGCAATGTAATGGAGAACATCAGTTTTATGGTTTTTACCAGATAAATTGCTCCACATCGTTCATGGTCCTCCAGGAAGTTCTTATCCGGTTGTAATAAAATTCATACAGATTCAATACAGTGGTTTCTTCTTTCGAATAAAAAAAGAATCATTGAAATTGGTAAATATTTGCCAGAGTTATGACCATTTTTGTCCTTAAAAAGCGACTAAAACGTCATCGATATAGGCTTTCTTGCAGCTCTCAGTGCGCAGTCACCATTCTTGTTTTTTTAGGAACTACTTATTACTAAGCAATAATTTTTTTATGGGACCCAATCAATGGATTGAAGAATGGATGGAAGAAAGATTTTTTCAAATCGGTTAATAATTGCCAGAGTTATGCGCGAACATACATAAAAAAAATATATATATATACGACGAATTGAGAACCTCCTCCTTTTTTGAAGTCGGTTAAAAAGATTAATAAACAGTGCCATAATCTGCATTTTGTTATACGTTAAAGTATACGACAATACGTTAAAGGTGACAGACATAATTATTAAGCTAAAGTGAAAGTAAAAAGGTTACGTTCCATGTCTGCTAGGTACATACATTATTCCATTATGGACGTGCTATAGCTAATTTGCCATATATATTTATTATAAAAACAAGGTAGCAAAAAATATGCGGCACACCTGATGGTAAGCAGTTACCGCAGTTTATGGACGCTAGCAACCTGGCAACACCAGAAGAAACACTTCCGCGTTGCCGACGTGTAAAGACATGAGATATTAAATCTCTTGTGTCCGGTAATTTCACCAGCTACAGTGCCCTTCACATCAAGACACAGCAATATTTAGACACTGCTGCTTGACGGCAGATATCTGACACTGCAGTGGTACCTACCTGGACGGTACCATGCACGAAGAACCTACCACTTAGCGAATGCACCAAAAAGAGATTCATGGTAATATTGTAAGCCTGTTGATGACGTAAACACTGCAGGGTTATATTTTAGAGTGTAGGTATGTATGTCTACATGTAGGTACTTTTGCTCGGATACAGACAAAACGATTTGATGGATTTCCAATGATCTCGTTAGGATAAAGATTCTAAGTTAGAATAAAGACGGAGTTGTGCGAGCATTTTTCTAATTTAGAATGGTGATTTTAGATAAATATACGAAATCAAAGCACTTAAAGAGACGAGTTTCTAGTTACCTATAATAATCTATACATATAAAATTACTTGTCCTGACTGACTGACTGACTGACTGACTGATTCATCAACGCACAGGCCAAACCGCTGGCCCCAGAAAGCTGAAATTTGGACAGTAGGTTCCTCTTATGACGTAAACATCCACTAAGAAAGGGTTTTTGAAAATTCCACTCCTAAACAGGTTAATTAGACTGGAAAAAAAATGCGGGCGTAGCCGCAGGGAATTGCTAGTAATATATATACCTACTTGTAATGTACCTACCCATTATGTAATAATAAAATAATAATAATACTAGCCCTTGTTTTTGTCCCACTGCTGGGCACGGGCCTCCCTTCAAGATGAAGGGGCTTAGGCCATAGTCCACCACGCTGGCCAAGTGCGGGTTGGCGGATTTCACACGTCATTTGAAAGCTAGTTAGGCTTGCCTGACATGCAGGTTGCCTCACGATGTTTTCCTTCACCAAAAGCTAGTAACAATCGCACAAAAGACGATTCGCACATGATTAATTAAAGAATTTAGAGGTGCGAGCCGGGGTTCGAACCCGGGTGGTTTCCGAGGCGCTTGCCTTGGAAACTGAGCTCTAACTGGGTATAGACCCATTATGTATTTTTAAGAAAACATGAGTAATTTTTTGCCAAAGAGATTATTGTGATCTTAAAACGCTTTAAAATATGTAGTTTTAAATTATGATATAATTAACCAAGTATAAGCCGTAAAATTAGTTTCATTTCAAGTATAATAATATTATGTAATTACCATGCAATTTGTCCATTACCGACATAAGCTATAATTTAAACGCGACAAAACTCGTTAGAGTGATAAAAGTCTTAATGCACCTTAGCCCACGTAATAATTTTCTTTAAAGCATCCAATTTGTCAGTAATTAAGGCTCTGGTGTTATCTTTATTAGAGTCTTTATTCCGTAAACATGCAGATAATGCTGAAGTGTATTGCATCTCCGACGTTGACAAAGCGATATTAGACTCATTTTAGGCTTTAAACAGATAAGAATAAAGTTTAAGATTTGATCGTCGGTGTCGTAGTAGTTTGATTTCTATACAGTTCAAATTCTGTTGATCACTTTAAATATTTCTTGTTTTCGTTATACTTTTTGTATAATTCAATACGTCATGAAGAACATTTTGCGATTCCTTGTCAATAAATGTCGAGAGATAGAGTCGTTCTTAAAATCTTAACTTTTTAAATTGCCTACAGTTTACTTTTATTACGGGCTGGTTTCCGCAACTCTACGACAAGCTACATACTTTAGCACGGACAATCACATTTCGTTCCTTTTAATAAACTATGCGTTGCAAAAAGATAGTGCGCTTGTATCTTCGTCACCTATCACTACAACTGCAATAATAGTCAAGTAATAATTTTAACCTCTTACGATACCCGACGAGGAGATGGGGGGGGGGGGGGTACAATTCTAACCCGGCACCCCACGGCCAACGATTCGACTAACCGAGAACAGGAAGACGGGCAGCAGCGTCTTCCTTTTGGATTTATCTTCCACCCGATCTTCTCCTTTCTGCGATCCCCAAGCCGCCTGCCAAGCGTGGGGATTATATAGCAACCCCTCCTTTCTAAGGGTGAGGCCCTTAATCAGCAGTGGAAGTCTTTCGGATGATTTTGATAAAAAAATCTTAATATTAAGAACCAGTATGTGTTGCCAGTGATGACATATGGTACTGAGACAAGGTCCCTAACAGCTGAACTTTTAGAGCAGCTCAGAGTCACACAACGATCTGTGGCTCTCAACGAGCTATGCTCGGAGTTTATTTGCGTGATAAAATCCGTATTGAAGAGATACGCGGAAGAACCAAGATCACCAATATAGCACTCAGAGTCTGCAAGTTGCAGTGACAATGGGCAGGCCACATCGCTCCGACAACCGATATAAAAGAAAGGTTCTCGAGTGGCGACCACGAACGGGAAGACGCAGCGTAGGTAGGCCCTCCACTGTTGACCGGTGGTAGATACCATCTCAGAGTGGAATATTCTGCTGCCAAACAGCAACAGTATAGGCATTGCTGTGTTCCGGTGTGAAGGACTATACGAAGGCTGCTGATTTGATGAAAACAAGACAGCTCGAAAAATATAATCTGTTGACATATTCAAAATTACTACTTATGCATATTTAAGCCATCCCACATGGCGAAATCAGCTCCCAAATTGAATGTTTTATGGCAATAGAATCGTTAAGATTCTATAAGTTAATAGACCCCCACAGCTCAATGAATGGCACGTTATTCCAATAGCCACATACTCGATGTCCAAGCGAGTTGATACCTGTTTATTAGTATACCTAAACTGTAAATAAATTAATTTGTTCCCCAATTTTGCTGACATCAATGACTCTTGATTATTTTTAAGTGCATGTTTATTTGTTCTTGACATATTGTACGATTTTTATTCCCTCATTAACTTATTTGTATTAAAAAATATAACTACAATATTATTATTGTTGTATGTATTACAGAATATGTTTAAATTAGCTAAGGATTAGTTTTTGAAGACGTATTGAAATGTAATGAACTACTCAATAATTCCATCGGTAAGAGAAAAAAAAAGGTTGCACTCCGGGAGTGCCGGCAGAAGTGAAAACTTGAATATTAACGTTGTGCATTTTTGATATTTTGGAATAGTTAGGGAATATTTTTTCACGAATTGCTTTAATTATCAGTATAAAAGTACTATCATTTATGTGGTAAAATACAATATTCATATGCGCTATCGTACACAAACATGACAATTTATATTACATTAAAAGTTTAACTGAGCTAGTGAAAGTAAAAAGGTTACGTTCCATGTCTGCTAGGTACATACATTATTCCATTATGGACGTGCTATAGCTAATTTGCCATATATATTTATTATAAAAACAAGGTAGCAAAAAATATGCGGCACACCTGATGGTAAGCAGTTACCGCAGTTTATGGACGCTAGCAACCTGGCAACACCAGAAGAAACACTTCCGCGTTGCCGACGTGTAAAGACATGAGATATTAAATCTCTTGTGTCCGGTAATTTCACCAGCTACAGTGCCCTTCACATCAAGACACAGCAATATTTAGACACTGCTGCTTGACGGCAGATATCTGACACTGCAGTGGTACCTACCTGGACGGTACCATGCACGAAGAACCTACCACTTAGCGAATGCACCAAAAAGAGATTCATGGTAATATTGTAAGCCTGTTGATGACGTAAACACTGCAGGGTTATATTTTAGAGTGTAGGTATGTATGTCTACATGTAGGTACTTTTGCTCGGATACAGACAAAACGATTTGATGGATTTCCAATGATCTCGTTAGGATAAAGATTCTAAGTTAGAATAAAGACGGAGTTGTGCGAGCATTTTTCTAATTTAGAATGGTGATTTTAGATAAATATACGAAATCAAAGCACTTAAAGAGACGAGTTTCTAGTTACCTATAATAATCTATACATATAAAATTACTTGTCCTGACTGACTGACTGACTGACTGACTGATTCATCAACGCACAGGCCAAACCGCTGGCCCCAGAAAGCTGAAATTTGGACAGTAGGTTCCTCTTATGACGTAAACATCCACTAAGAAAGGGTTTTTGAAAATTCCACTCCTAAACAGGTTAATTAGACTGGAAAAAAAATGCGGGCGTAGCCGCAGGGAATTGCTAGTAATATATATACCTACTTGTAATGTACCTACCCATTATGTAATAATAAAATAATAATAATACTAGCCCTTGTTTTTGTCCCACTGCTGGGCACGGGCCTCCCTTCAAGATGAAGGGGCTTAGGCCATAGTCCACCACGCTGGCCAAGTGCGGGTTGGCGGATTTCACACGTCATTTGAAAGCTAGTTAGGCTTGCCTGACATGCAGGTTGCCTCACGATGTTTTCCTTCACCAAAAGCTAGTAACAATCGCACAAAAGACGATTCGCACATGATTAATTAAAGAATTTAGAGGTGCGAGCCGGGGTTCGAACCCGGGTGGTTTCCGAGGCGCTTGCCTTGGAAACTGAGCTCTAACTGGGTATAGACCCATTATGTATTTTTAAGAAAACATGAGTAATTTTTTGCCAAAGAGATTATTGTGATCTTAAAACGCTTTAAAATATGTAGTTTTAAATTATGATATAATTAACCAAGTATAAGCCGTAAAATTAGTTTCATTTCAAGTATAATAATATTATGTAATTACCATGCAATTTGTCCATTACCGACATAAGCTATAATTTAAACGCGACAAAACTCGTTAGAGTGATAAAAGTCTTAATGCACCTTAGCCCACGTAATAATTTTCTTTAAAGCATCCAATTTGTCAGTAATTAAGGCTCTGGTGTTATCTTTATTAGAGTCTTTATTCCGTAAACATGCAGATAATGCTGAAGTGTATTGCATCTCCGACGTTGACAAAGCGATATTAGACTCATTTTAGGCTTTAAACAGATAAGAATAAAGTTTAAGATTTGATCGTCGGTGTCGTAGTAGTTTGATTTCTATACAGTTCAAATTCTGTTGATCACTTTAAATATTTCTTGTTTTCGTTATACTTTTTGTATAATTCAATACGTCATGAAGAACATTTTGCGATTCCTTGTCAATAAATGTCGAGAGATAGAGTCGTTCTTAAAATCTTAACTTTTTAAATTGCCTACAGTTTACTTTTATTACGGGCTGGTTTCCGCAACTCTACGACAAGCTACATACTTTAGCACGGACAATCACATTTCGTTCCTTTTAATAAACTATGCGTTGCAAAAAGATAGTGCGCTTGTATCTTCGTCACCTATCACTACAACTGCAATAATAGTCAAGTAATAATTTTAACCTCTTACGATACCCGACGAGGAGATGGGGGGGGGGGTACAATTCTAACCCGGCACCCCACGGCCAACGATTCGACTAACCGAGAACAGGAAGACGGGCAGCAGCGTCTTCCTTTTGGATTTATCTTCCACCCGATCTTCTCCTTTCTGCGATCCCCAAGCCGCCTGCCAAGCGTGGGGATTATATAGCAACCCCTCCTTTCTAAGGGTGAGGCCCTTAATCAGCAGTGGAAGTCTTTCGGATGATTTTGATAAAAAAATCTTAATATTAAGAACCAGTATGTGTTGCCAGTGATGACATATGGTACTGAGACAAGGTCCCTAACAGCTGAACTTTTAGAGCAGCTCAGAGTCACACAACGATCTGTGGCTCTCAACGAGCTATGCTCGGAGTTTATTTGCGTGATAAAATCCGTATTGAAGAGATACGCGGAAGAACCAAGATCACCAATATAGCACTCAGAGTCTGCAAGTTGCAGTGACAATGGGCAGGCCACATCGCTCCGACAACCGATATAAAAGAAAGGTTCTCGAGTGGCGACCACGAACGGGAAGACGCAGCGTAGGTAGGCCCTCCACTGTTGACCGGTGGTAGATACCATCTCAGAGTGGAATATTCTGCTGCCAAACAGCAACAGTATAGGCATTGCTGTGTTCCGGTGTGAAGGACTATACGAAGGCTGCTGATTTGATGAAAACAAGACAGCTCGAAAAATATAATCTGTTGACATATTCAAAATTACTACTTATGCATATTTAAGCCATCCCACATGGCGAAATCAGCTCCCAAATTGAATGTTTTATGGCAATAGAATCGTTAAGATTCTATAAGTTAATAGACCCCCACAGCTCAATGAATGGCACGTTATTCCAATAGCCACATACTCGATGTCCAAGCGAGTTGATACCTGTTTATTAGTATACCTAAACTGTAAATAAATTAATTTGTTCCCCAATTTTGCTGACATCAATGACTCTTGATTATTTTTAAGTGCATGTTTATTTGTTCTTGACATATTGTACGATTTTTATTCCCTCATTAACTTATTTGTATTAAAAAATATAACTACAATATTATTATTGTTGTATGTATTACAGAATATGTTTAAATTAGCTAAGGATTAGTTTTTGAAGACGTATTGAAATGTAATGAACTACTCAATAATTCCATCGGTAAGAGAAAAAAAAAGGTTGCACTCCGGGAGTGCCGGCAGAAGTGAAAACTTGAATATTAACGTTGTGCATTTTTGATATTTTGGAATAGTTAGGGAATATTTTTTCACGAATTGCTTTAATTATCAGTATAAAAGTACTATCATTTATGTGGTAAAATACAATATTCATATGCGCTATCGTACACAAACATGACAATTTATATTACATTAAAAGTTTAACACTTCAGAACTATTACAATTATTTTACATTAACTACATAGCCATCAGCAGTCACCATCCATGGATGCGCATGGCACGCTGTAACACAAACACACACGAACATTCGCGCAAGCGCCCTACGCCGCCTACGTCTTGCCCTAAGCGCGCACGGGTGACATTTGTCACCGTGACATTTGTCACCGTGACATTTGTCACCGTGACTGTTTCGTCATTCTTATCAAGTCCGTGGATGTATGGAGATGCTCGCATGTTACGACGTGACATTTAGGTCTTCTCCATACAAATTCAGTGAGTGACAAAAAAGTCACTGCGAAAAAAGTCACCCGTGCGCGCTAGCCCTTACCTTACGTTAAGGTCCTATGGTCACGCGTCCCGACGCGAACTTAACATTTTTTCCCCATCAGAAAAAAGTGCACAGCTAAAGAAGATTTCCTCTAATACTTCATCAGCTTTCATACAAAACATTACATGGTTCAGAAAAACTTCTTTTTTAACCGACTTCAAAAAAGGAGGAGGTTCTCAATTCGTCTGTATATTTTATTTTTTATTTTTTTTTTATGTATGTTCGCGCATAACTCTGGCAATTATTAACCGATTTGAAAAAATCTTTCTTCCATCCATTCTTCAATCCATTGATTGGGTCCCATAAAAAAATTATTGCTTAGTAATAAGTAGTTCCTAAAAAAACAAGAATGGTGACTGCGCACTGAGAGCTGCAAGAAAGCCTATATAGATGACGTTTTAGTCGCTCGGACTCGCTCGGTCGGACAAAAATGGTCATAACTCTGGAAAATATTTATCAATTTCAATTATTCTTTTTTTATTCGAAAGAAGAAACCACTGTATTGAATCTGTATGAATTTTATTACAACCGGATAAGAACTTCCTGGAGGACCATGAACGATGTGGAGCAATTTATCTGGTAAAAACCATAAAACTGACGTTCTCCATTACATTTCTCTGATGAACCGATTTCGATGATTCTTTTTTTATTCGAGAGAGTAAACTACTATGATGATTTCATGCAAATTTCATTACGACCGGATATTTTTTTCTGAAGAAACATGAATTATGTAAAACTATGTATACGATAATGTGATCATAACCTACCTAGATAATTTTACGGTTTTCGATGGTTCAATCTTTATATATGAAAATATCACTAAAAAGTTTAAAATAAAATCTTTTTTAAAAAAAATTGAACCGACTTCAATATCACTGAAAAGTATAAAATAATTTAAATATTATTGATGTTGGTGCCAAATATACACAGCAGGTACGCTAACACCAACTTCAATAATATTTAAATTATTTTATACTTTTCAGTGATATTGAAGTCGGTCAAATTTTTTTTTAAAAAGATTTTATATCATCCCGATTGCTCAACTGTCAAAATTGTAATAGGCATCCAATAATATTTTACCCGTCCTACGCCAAAAACCGTTGGCTTATTGCTATGAAGACAAAAAAAAATAGAAAGCTGTTTATACTCAAACATAAACGTTGTTGACTACAATCTGGTGTATTTCACAAAATATATCCACAATTCAATACACAATAGAAAGGTGGCAACAACTTGACCTCACAGCTCAGATACAACAAAATAAAATTATGTGCCGCCGCCCAAAGATTTCGAAGATTCCATAAAATAAATTAGAATTTAATCTATATGAAACGCATTAAAGTAAAACCAACAAACGTAACCGGACATTATTTACGGCCAAAAGCTATGTGGAGGATAAAAAATAAACCTCCTTATAATGACAAAGAATTAGTGTATGCCGTATACATAATTCCCATACGGAGTTAAAATTAACACCGGCTCATTTAAGGCGAGAGAAATTAAAACTGCTTATCCTTTTTTATGTGGCATTTATGTTGATCGTAAAGTCGTGCCAGGTACCCCTTTTAAGATGTTGTCACAGGATCTTCTCGGATTTAAAACATCAAGGAATTAAAACTCTCGCTTTGCATATTAAGTTTGTAGTATAACCAACATTTAAGAGTTTAGGTGATGATTGAGAGAAATTATAAAAAAGTGTGAAACCAGTCTGATATCTATAAAATTTGACAACAATTATAGAAGTTATTACGTTGCGGGGGCGTTTATTGTCGTTGGAATCCGAAGACTCGTAAAACAGTGGGTGTTGTCGTGTCGTCTAATATTAAAAACACGAATAGTTACAAATCTAATTTAAATTTGAATTAAAAAATTGGTTTGATATCGCTTAGTATAATAATTAAGTTTTTGTATGTTACTTTTGTATACACATTTTTAATGTATCTATACACGTACATATGCTTGCACCAGATAAATAAAGTTAGTAAGTACCTAAATTCAAATACAGTTACTGAATATAGATAGATAGATAGACAATTCTTTATTGCGCACAAACAAACAGATACAAAAAGAATAAGACACAAATATAAAATATTAATAAAAAATAAATAATCACAGAAATAAATTTAATGGTATAGAGCACGCCAAAAATTCTAACCCATGTATAATTATATTTTTCTAAAGTCAAAGTGAAATTATCTTTATTATGTGTATACACCCATGGAGGCACTTACACAAAAATCATTTTTACAAACTACCGCCGGATCGTAACGAGGCCGCTGCTGAGAAGATCCAGCAAGAAACTCAGCGGGCTATTCTTTTTTTCATAATATATTATATAGAATAGAATACTCTATATTTTCACACCAAAGTAAAACATATATAAAAAAAAAATACCGGTCAAGTGCGAGATGGACTCGCGCACCGAGGGTTCCATACCATCTTTGGACGTATTAAAGTAATTTTACTATTCATGTAACACCTCAGATAGCAAAAAAAACCGCAAAACTAAGATTGTTTGACAAGGTTTTTTTAGGATTACTAAAAAACTGTACTACTTAGATAGATCATTTTATTTTTCCTGTAAAATATAGATAGACATACATTATCCATAATTATTTCAGATTTTTCCATCCACAAACTTCGGAGATAAGGGGGGGTACGGTATTTTTTTTTACATTTTTGGTTATCAGCCAAAAACTACGTCACAAAAGCCAAAATAAAAATCTGTTTTGAGATGTGCAAATGAAGCCCTTTCATATGATACCCCACTCGATATACTAGTCTCACTTTAAAATTTTGATGACCTATTTCGACCCCCATTATAAAAAAAAGTAAAGGAAAAAATATTTTTTTTTATTTGCGATGAGGTTGGGTAAGTAAGATCTAAAACTATTCCAAGTTTCAAATCGATAGCATCAGTGGTTCCTGAAATATATAGGTGTGACAGACAGACAGACAAAGTCAGACCATAAGGGTTCCTTTTTTACCTTTTAGGTATGGAACCCTAATAACATTAATAGTTATGGTATGATATCCCTTTCGTATTGTTTACTTTAGTGCATTTTCTAAATACACATGACGGCATTTTACTTGATTTTCAAAGGCACACGTCGCGTTCATTACATTTATCCGACACAGAACTTACTGCTAGTCCACCCAATTTGGTGAATTTCGTGTCTTCAATTTTCGTGCGCTAATGGCATATCTACAGGGTGTAAAAAAACTCATGTCCGATCCGTTAGGGTCTTATTCAGTGTATCAATACAAACACATGTATATAAGTCATTTGTTGGATATCTCATATTTTTTCCTACTTTGTTCCAGAAAAACGAATCTGATCTTGTATTTTTGGTACAAAATAGAAAAAAAAAATTGGGATAATTAACAAATGAGTTATATACATGTGTTTGTATTGATACACTGAATAATACCCTCGCGGATCGGACACGTGTTTTTTTTACATTCTGTATAAATATCGTTGGGTAAATTTCACTAATACTTCGTGTTGCAACGCAACATGAAAATGCTCTCGGGATAATGTGAGTAATTAATTACATAATACGCATAATACCCGTAGTTTACCACTAAGAACAAAAGAAACCAATCCTTCACTTTCAAATCGAACAATAGTCGATTCTACTCATAATTAGAGAGCTCGGACATTCCAAGCGATCTTTCGTATCGATTACGGGTGAATAAACAATTCCTTTTTGTTTTTTTTTTATTTTTTATTCAAATAATGTTATAAATCAAATACACGCCGTTAACGTCCCGCGGGAGAGGTCATTTATCAGACAGACGCAGGCGCAAGCGTCTCTCGCGCCATTGTATCGTCCATTAATGTTTCCTTAATTGTTATTTTATCGGATTCCAATATGGCCGACACGCGTACGTAATTAGTCTCTGTACGGATTGAACGATTCTGGCTGTTCGATTTTTAAAATAATTGATGGTGTGGCCACTTGAAACGCAAGACTGGTATCTAATTAATACGTGTTGTGGTTGTGTGTGACATAGTTCGTCTGAGTGTGTGACCATTTGAATGTTTTTTTTTTATAAAAATTAAAAAGTATTCAGATTTTATCATAAAAGTAGTCCCTATTAGATTGGAAAATTTTGAAAAGAGGCACTACTCACACACATCGTGGCTGCGCGTCTTGCTGCGAGCACAACACTCTTGGACGCATAGTTGGTGCCATATGACCGCAAGGTATAATTATACTATACTTGTGCAAGGCCCGGTCCAGGTAGGTACCACCGCAGTGTCGGATATTCTGCCACTAATCAGCAGTGTGTAAGCAGATAAACATTCACTAGCAAAATGGCATCGAAAATGTGGTCACGGAGGTCGCGAACTTATCTGTGCTGGTGGTTGAAACGTGAACTAACGGTTTTATGATGATAATGACATGTAGTTTGACATTTTCATATAGACAATAACGACACTCCTTTCGGCAAAAATAATTTTGTCAGCCTGCGGCTTTGAAAAGAAATAGCGACACAAGGGCGCTATTTCTGCGTGCCAATTATCGAACCGTAACACCTAATCTAGTTAAATATTATATCGATGGTGTAAGAATTGCTGTGTTCCGGTGTGAAGGGCACTGTAGCTGGTGAAATTACGGGACACAAAATACATAACATCTTTTTCCTTAAGTTAACGGCAACGCGTTAGTGATTCTTCTGGTGTTGCTAGAGTCTTTATTGACTGCTTACAATCAGGTGGGCCGCATTTTTACTTGCCACCTTGGAAGTATAAAAACAATGTGTACAGAGATGTATTTCAATCCCACAAGTATTTCGTCAAACTGTGTACACGTGTACGTAGGCTGTTTTAAAGACCCACAAAAAACAACACAAGACATTCGATGACGTTGTCTCACACCTACTGTTACATATCGATTTCGTATCGCCCCAGTGTACTCACATTACCTCAATTTAAAACGACACCTCATTTAACAGTCAAATATAGCGCATCAATACGACACTTTCAAATTTTATATAACATCTAGAGGACGAAAACTGTCGTACAATTTAAAATTCTGTGACATCTTAAATTGCTAATCGAATACTAATAGGGTTTAATAACATCGGTTCGTATTACTGTTAAAAGCATTTTTTTCGTGTGTGGTGTCCATAAAAGTATTCAATTTGCATAAATCTTACATCTAATCTGTGAATACAAGTAACATATTAATCAAATAGCTTTTTCAATCTCGGATTCTTTGCTTGATCTTTGGACATTGAGTGGTTGATCGCATAATTTGGGCTATTCTTGGGCGATTATTGGTCTTGTTTTATTTGATACAGATATAGGTGTGATCTTTAGTTTAAATTACCAATGTTATAGAATTAGTTGTATCTTTTCTTTACTAAGTACTTATTATTTGTTACTGGTCCGAGGGTTGTCCAGGTAAGAATTGAACCTTTCCTTTTTTCCTTTGAGCATCCATTGAGTACGGCGGCGACTCCGAGGAGGACGGCGGCGGGGTTGCGACCCCCGTCCCCGTGAGTACCGTGCCAGGTTCCCGGGGGGCTACAATGCGCCCCCCGGCGGTGGGCTCAAAGGCAAGGCACTGAGGGGCCCCTGGTGCAGATCCCACTGGAGAGCCCTGGGGTCCCCCCTCTCATGTGCCGATGCGACAGCCGCGGGGGTTTTAGTGGGTAAGATTTCCACATTCCCCGGTGGAGCCCCACAGCTCCCGGGGATCTTTCGAAGATTTCCCCCGCGTCAAAAAAAAAAAAGGTAAGAATTGAACCCAATAATCATTGCCTCCCGTTGGGTGTCCTAACAGGCGGCTTATGTAGACCAAGAAGAAAGACGCTGCTGCCCAGCAGCTTCTTTCTATCGGATTACCTACTACCTATCTGCCATTCTGTTACTGAATTGTACCTCCGTAAATTACTAAGGATTTTCTAAAAAGACGTAGCTAGTGCAATTCACCCAACCAATTTGACAGCAGAGCAACTACCTACCTAAAATGCCTACAATTTAGATCTGCAAGTACCTAATAATAATAAATAATAGCATCAGGATTAGATTTATATGCAACTTTCGTCATAAGCTTATATAAACTGAATATTTTCAGTGATTCAGCAGAAAAATATTGAAAAAAAAGAACATTAAAAATTTGAAATATTGTAGTATTTTTTCCACGTAAAACATTAGAATTAGCACCAAAACAACGTTAAAACATAGATATTCTACCGCCGACAAACTAATGGCGGTAGCGTAGGCAGACGATGAGAGCCATCCCAGAATCTAAAAGCTAATGGAACAATAATGTATTGAAATATATTATTCATTTTTACAAAAGCATTAAATTTGGTAGTTATCGTTTGTTATCGCTTTTCTAGATAAATGTAAGCTTTGTATTGGATACTAGCTCTTCACCATCTCGGATTTTAGTCTGTGATATATTTAGATTTAGAGCTCGTGTTACTAATGTTACGAAAACAGGTGGGCCCAAGTGTTGTATTGTAACTCATAGTTTAGTCATTCTCGTCGGTCGTAGAAAATCCTACGGGTTATCAGAGAGTGGTATTACCATGGATATAATATCCAAACTAGATTAGGTGTTGTGTGCCGAGAAGTGGCACACGGAAATAGCGTCCTTGTGTAGCTATTTCTTTTCAAACCACATGCTGACAAGTTTATTTTTGCCGATAGGAGTGTCGCTACTGTCTTTAGGAAACTGTCAAACTATACGTCATTCATAATAAAACCGTTACTTTTTGCCACCAGCACTGATACCTAAGTCTGCGACCCCCGTGACCACATTTTACATGTAATTTTGTTAGAGAATGTTTGTCTAGTTTATACGTATGTATTATATCGATGGATGTTTCATTCCTTGTACAGCTTTTTACCTTAGAACGAAATTGAGCTAAGTTCTACAACACTAACCTTTAGTACCTGGATGACAACACAGAAGGAGATGATTTCAATAAACTAATCAAAATCTTTTTATATCGAGATACGAGGAAGTGTCACGGTACCTCACCGGATGAGAACCTGCGGGCCTTTTACACCCGCAGACAGATCCGTGTGCTTTACAACCACGGATGAGGAAGGGCTCGCCGCAAGACGAGCAACCGCTGGCGAGACTTAAAAGACTAACTACCAACGTACGCCTCCGGAGCCTGTCATCATATCGGAATAAGGCCACCATGGGGTTTAGTGGGTAGAAGTCCGATATAACCCACAATGCTACCCCCATGTCGGTGCGGATATGTTTGAAGATTTCTCCACATTGAAAAAATGGTGCCGACTTATCCTCCCGTGACCATGGGTTGTGCAAAGCTTTGCTATAAGTATATAATTTTGCAGTTAATTGTCATTGACTTAATCTTTTTTTTTAATAAATAATTTAAACGACAAAATTAGAAATTTAATTATTAGTGTTGGGCATATATCATGTAGCGACAATAAATTTTTAATAAATGGATGTATAATACAATAAAATTTTATGATAAAACATTCGATACTCAAATGTAGAAATTAATGGCCGCCCAAAGAAATAGTCTGAATTTAGAGCAATGTTCATGATTATTATCATGCTAATTTAACAGCATATTTATTGTTATTTCTGAATATAACAGACTAAAGTGTGAAATTTATAGAATCGCCAATGCAAAAAAAAATTAAGTCTGGGATAAAAATGCTAACGCAGTATTTAATAAAATATTTCTTTTAATCTAAATTTAGACTATAAATTTGGATTCGAGAACTTTAGCACTAGGAGCAGATATAATATATTTTATGTTCCTATTTAAAGTAGATTAGAAAAAGAATTGAAGGAGGCATTAGCCAAGGGTGCGTAGACCACTAATCGGTGTAAAAAAGATACTAAGTACATTTTATTTATTTTCCTTTCTTTTTCAGATAATCGTTTGCTTATACCACAAACGAAACCGAAAAATGGTCTGAATATAGGGTGTTTATTATTATTATTTAATTATAATTAAAATAACTTATGGATGATTGTATTGTTGTTAATATGACAAACACATCCATCGATATTTTCTCTAAGGCTATTGCAATGCCTAGTAGCAATAATTTTTTTTTGAAATACACTTTTATATGCCCGTACGTTTGTATGTTTCACCAATTTCAGTGTCATCCATCTAACGCACTTGTGTTGCCCACTAAGTGCATACTTGAAGATCGCCAATCTTTCCAATACAACATGAAGAATCTAGTAATATTCATGTTGCAAGGGAGTAGCAATGTTTTCCTGTGGTGATCAAGATTGTCGTGTGTTTGGTGGCTAAAGGACTTAGGGCTTATTAAGATACGCATTATCATCTATGACACCGCTTACAGATATAATGAGAATGATACGAAGCACTGAATACAATAATTTAAAAACAAATGAAAATATCTTGATCGGTGTGATTTTTTAAGCTATGGCTTTCGTTGAAGTCAATGTCAAAATCAAAATCATTTATTTCAAATAGGCTTAATGCTAGCACTTTTGAATGGACATTTTATTTTTAAAAATTCTCAAATAATTGTAGTCTAGTGTTTATTGGACCGTACGTTCACAATTCTGTATACCCATCATCTTTTTAGGGGATCCACACTGCATTCCTTAACACAGGTTATACTGTAACCTAGCTAGAAGTGCAGTGCTCCCATCGTCTGATTGTAAGAATCTACATATTGTGTAATGTCTTAGTTATAATTTATTTGATTCTCATGTACTACAATCCCATTTAGTTCAAAATAAAGAATATTAAAACTGAGAAGATCCGGAAAGAAACTAAGCAGGTTTGTCATTTTTTCACTTTTTTTTTTAAACAGTGTTTGTCTTGTTACAATTCAAATGCCGTTCAAAAGATCAAATAAGAGAGAAAAAAAAACGGCGAAAGTACAACAAACTAAAAGGCCAAAGGGATAGTAGTCGGACCAGTCCCCCCAAGCAGCACCCGCGCACGAGTTGACTCGAGCAGCAGCCATCACTCCCCATATTTCCCCATAATCAACCATATTTAAGGGAAGGGGGTGACCCGTCACACGAAGCCGCCACAAGTAAAGACTTTTCGAAGCGTGTGCCTCGTCAGGCAAGACACAAGCACATTAACATATTATTCATGTCATAAATTAATTGACTTGTGCAGCAGCAGCTTTCAGTTATCCATCAGTTATCCACTAGTTTATATGGTGTTACAAATTGTAAGCCTTAAAATTCTAAGCTTGCATGAGTTACTAGGTGGTTTACTAGGTGGTAGATTCCTTGTGCAAGGAACCGTCCAGGTAGGTACCACCGCAGTGTCAGATATTCTGCCGCCAAGCAGCAGTGTGTAAGCATTGCTGTGTTCCGGCGTGAAGGGCACTGTAGCTGGTGAAATTACCGGACACAAAGACTTAACATCTAATGTCTTAAGGGTCGGCAACGCGCTAGTGATTCTTCTGGTGTTGCTAGCGTTTATAGGCTACGGTGGCGGCTTACCATCAGGCGGGCCGTATGCTTGCTTGCCACCTTGGTAGTATAAAAAAAAAAAGTTAGGCAGTATTTTTTTTTTTGTGTAGGAGTAGTACTGTTGGCCGCAGATGGCCATTACAGCTTCACCGAACAAGAGGGCGAGCGCTTTAAGCGCTCCAGCCAGAAAGGTAGCGACTAGCTCAAGGGCACCTCAGGGAGGCACGGCCTCGGCTTGGGCTGCCGCTTAGAGAGTATGAGTTTACCACCGGTTCACAACGCGCCCCCGCTGAGAAGAACCGGCAAGAAACTCAGCGAGGGGATGCATGTCGAGGTCGCATGCGTACGACCCTTCGGCCTCGCCGGCGAGACCGGTGTCTGTGTGTTGATGTGTGTACGACTCGTAACGTCGTTGTCGGTGTTGCTAAGTTAGGCAGCTCAAGCCCACGCAGCTTTATACTCTAGGTAATCCGAGATTTTATAATAAGAGTTTTTCGACAATCGGCTTTTTATCAAAGGTATAAATTTATTCAGTGGAAGCTCTCGGATATCCTGTGGCAGTTTTTTTTTTGTATGTACTTTGACTCATAAAGGATTTGCCTGTTCTGTGGTGACGCGTGGAATGCAAAACAAGATCGTGTTTGTTCCGGGTATTAACTCCATGAATATCATTATATTTTTTAAGGAAAACATCTTGAGGAAACCTGCATGTCTGAGACAGGCTAACTAGCTTTTGAATGAATTGTGAATTCATCCAACCCACATTTGGCCAGCGTGTTGGACTCTGGCCTAAGCCCCTTCATCTTGGATGGTGGCCCGGGCCCAACAGGGGGACAAAAACAAAGGTTTGTTAAAAAAAGAAAATAAAATTTTATTAACAGAATAACGGAGTAGTTTACTGTTTATGATTGATTTTATAAGCGTGGTCGGCTAGACGAGGCTGTTGTTAATAATTATGTGCTAGTCTCTAGCGATAAATACGATCGTCGCATACATATCTTTCATGTATATCGATACTCAATATAGTGTATAATGCTAATGAAACATAACTACGATGAAATGGGCAATTAATGATGTTGGCAAGCAATGGTGCATTGAACGCGTGAACGGTGCGTCGATGACAGCGGCTGCTTAATCAACCCGTGATCTTTCATTAGTTACGCTTGCTCGCTATTTGTTCGCATTGCCTTTAGTGGATAGTGGGGCTTTGAGACGCGAATAGTCGGTGGTATTAATAAATAAATAATTGGTTACTTATTTCGTCACACACCTTATCTTTTTAAAAATGGTTCAAATTTGGAACGTGTTCCAAATTTTTTAATACTTAGATATTTTTTAAATTAAATACAAAAAAAGAATATTTAGCAAAGAATCATAATTATGAGCACATTGCATTATTCATACAAAACAAATCAGAAATCTTGAGTCATAAAAAAACCCAAAACAGGTTCCATTGCCAGTATAATAAATTCAAATAATAACAAAAGAAGCGTCAAATGTATATTTACCTAATTTACATACATTTGAATTTCGAACCTTAATTTTGAATAGTGATGTCCAAATCATGGAACATTCCGCGAGTGCAACACGCTTAATCAATCGTTCTTAATCAAAACAATCGAATAAAATACACGGCATGTTAATTATTCGGATTGCTTCAAAAAGCAGTCGTCGTGCGTAAATCAGACGATGTTGGTCCATGCATCTATTTCGAGCATCGACTCGATTCTCGGACGGAGTTAATTAGAAAGAATTGCTTTTATTTCGCATTTTCACACTTCACGTGCCGAGATGTGACGCGGGTATTCGTGCGCAAGGAATTGGAAATTGATGTATAGCGCCCGATGTTTAATTATATGATTTTTAAATAGAACGGTGTCGTAATTAGCTCGGCATAATTAGTTAGGTCTGCTCTGGCTCGTCGTATTTGTTTTACAAAAGCGGTCGTGTGTAAAAACTACAAGATTATTTTATACGGTTAGGTACATTTATAACATTTATAACGATATTTCTAACGTACGATACAGAGAATACAAATTAAGTCAGTACCGGAGGTCTTAGATCCAAATCCTGGAGGCAGTGACAACTTTCCATCGTTATTCCCTACCGGTTAGGATATGTTATCCTAACCGGGAGGGATTAACTAAACAAAGATTTGTACAAGAGTTTTCGTAATGGTCAGAAATGTATGGTGATCCGTTATACATCGGATGGTTACCTAAAAAGTCGATATTGCGCCTGATTTCTTCCGAGAAGTGTCGGTCATCCGATTTATATCGGTCGGATTGTAGAGTAAGGAAGTGGAAGAATACTAAATATGCGTAAACATTTGTACACTATAACTCTAGAGTAATTTGCAGATGTGGCCCAACATGACACACAGATTAAAATGTTAACCCCCCCCCCCCCTTCATACTTTCATGTACCGATGCTATAGCCACGGGGGACAGGTCCCGGGGACCTTTTGAAGATTTCCCCAGCGAAAACAAAAAAGACTACAGTGGACATTATTTTACAAGATCATCAATCTACGCAGGAGATATTATAGTGCACAAGTGCTTGCGTAGACACAAGTGCACTCTCTCTCTCTTTACTTTCTTTTTTTTTTGTTTTCTAAGTATCATAATTGTTGCACTAGCTAACTACCCCACTTTTATGTTTCATTCTCTCTTTTTTCCATCCCAAGGAGAAGAAAGTAGAGAGTGGAAGAAATTGCGAATAGCGATAAGGCCGCCCTTTGTACATATCAGTTTTTAAGTGTTTTTATGTGCTTTATTTTATGTGTAGGTGAGTTTGTGTATACAATAAAGAGTATATCTATCTCTCTTCCTTTACACTCACAATCCAATGGGACGGATGACCGACACAACTGGGGAGAGGACAGGCGCCGGACCGACTTTTAACATGCCTATACGACGCATTGTTCATCTTACTTTACAGACAATCAGGTGATCGGCACGCATTCTCCTAGCCAGTAAGGAACAAGTACAGAAAGCTTTCGCTCTCGGCAGGATTTGAATCTGCGATCTCCGGTTTACGCAGCATGCGTTTACCCGCTACTGAGGTTACAAATTACATAGTAATGACCTTTTTTTTCTCATAATAAAATATGTAAGTAAGTATTTGTATTCTGCATCATAAATGTTTATGAGTATATCCACTAATTTACGATGTGCGAAGATGATGCTCAAAACTAACTATCACGTCATTTGCCTTTGTCTTGACCTAACATGTTACTAATATTAATAGCCACCACCTTAGACATTCATATTTCTGTTTGTGAAAACCAATGATAGTTTATACAATAGATATGCCATTAGCGCACGAAAAGTAAAACAACGAAATTCACCTAAATTGGGTTAACTGGTTGTAAGTCACGCGTCGGTAAAATGTAAGAAACATGACGTGTGTCTTTGAAAATCAAGTAAAATGCCTTCAAAAAAAAAGCACAAAATACTTTACAACTAACTAATAAGGACAGGACCTTAAGTAAGTATATAGTACCTATGAGAAAATATTTTAATTACATGAGTCACAATTTTTGGCGCGCATTAGTAGGGATGTAACATATCTATGGTTTATAATATCATTGGTGAAAGCCCAAAATAACATATCGAATAAACAAACATTTTTTAATAACCCTTCTGTATTTTGTGGAAAATATTCGAGTAGGTTACCTGTTATTTATGATTAAATTTTATGAAAATATATTTTTTCTTCACTATGCGCTATGGTGGAAATTACGAGGTCGTTGTTAACGTTTTAATGATAAACGAGGCTTGAAGAATCTAACGATTGCCGAAACCGACGCAGATTGAGGACGTAAGATGTCTCTAAATCACGTTTATGAGTTATACCCGTTAATATAAGTTAATAGTTCGCGCGCATACGCTCTTTTGATGTTGATCACGTTCATTTGTTTTTCTATTTTTGATCCAAAATCACGGAGAAAATGTGTAATTAAAATAATGTGTTTCCCGTGAAAATGGCGCGGAATGAATTTAATGTGAAAAGGATTAATGTGATATGCTTTCGTCCACAAGAAAACAAACTTTTTTAAAGTGTTACGATTATAGATATAATAATTTGCTGCAGATGCATTGAGGTATAAAAATGTGCAGATATTAATTAATAATTGCCAAATAGGAAAAGGGAAAATTATTTATACGCTAGATTTGATACAGATATAGTAGGTATATATAATCACCAGCCAGTGGCGGTCTGGGAGGGGGGGTCATAGGTGTCATGACCCCCCCCCCAAATCTCAAACTCATTCACGTCAAATTGACAAATTTAAGTTCTTGCTTTAAAACGACTAAACATTTTTTACGCACTTGAAACACTCAGATGGGAATAGAACCCACTACCTATTGGCTGGCGTGCAGGGCACTAGACCAACGGGCCCGTCAACTATGACCCCCTCTCCCCCAAATCGTTAGCTGTGACCGCACCTGTCACCAGCTATAGTGAGAAGGTATGTATATTATTTCGTGGTAGGTCCCTTGTGGAATACCACCGCAACGTAATTTATTCTGCCGCCAAGTAGCAGTCTTTACAGTATTGAACACAAGAGAATTAATATGTAACGTCTCGGGCTAGCGGCAGTACATTGCAGCTGTTTATAGGCAGGCTAGTCGCTTACCATCATGTGAACGTCTTTTCTCGTCAATAGGTAGGTAAATAAATAGCAAAATTGCTCTGCTGTGGTTCTATATGAAATTATGAAATTTCTTTGATATTTTTAAATATGTAACCTGATTTATTTGTTTTGGGATTTAGATTTAGATTTTTTATGTTTGGGAGAGATTTATAATAATATATTATTATTATTATAAATCTCTCTCCTAAAGACACTGTAGCGAGCGAATTAATAAAGATGTGATTTTATTTCTCATACCAATAACTATAACGATCTCACACAGTTTTAGTTAATCTTTGGAATTAACGCATACCAAAACCTAAAAACATAATATGATCTTAAATATATTTTAATTGAAGAAAATAATGTTAATGATATTACAATTTTTTACATTTCAATGTTGTTTTATTTAATTTTCAGATTTTTCTATATAGTCTAGCTTCACGAGTTAATGATATCTTTTCAGAAAACAAAAGTAAAGTCTTGCACCATAAATTCACTAGAAAAAAGAAATAATGAAATAGGTAAGTACATTGATTAGAAAACACGCAAAATATTTTTTTTACATTTTTAGTTTTGTTTTTTCGCAGGGGAAACCTTCAAAAGGTCCCCGGGAGTTGTGGGGCATGACCGGGGTATGCGGGTTTCTTACTCACTAAAACCCCCGCGGCTACCACTTCGGCACAAAAGAGGGGAACCTCGGGTTCTCTGGTGGGAAAAATTTGCACCAGGGGCCCCTCAGTGCCTTGCCTTTGAGCCCGCCACCAGGGGGCACATTGTAGACCCAGAGAACCAGACACGGTACTCACGGGGACGGAAGTCGCAATCCTGCCGTCGTCCTCCTCAGAGTCACCGCCGTACTCAATGGACGACATTTTTACTTCTTATATAAGGTTACAATCACAGAAACCTATCCAATAAAAGAAATTAAGTACAGTCAACTCTATAGTTAAGGCCCTTATAAATAATCGGTACCACAAATTAACAGCTTCAGTCCGCTCATTAAGAAACCAACTCCGATCGGGCAGGCGGCAATTGTGGAACACAATGTTCGAATGTGGTTTTTAAATGGATGTAACAATTAATTCACAACAATTAGGTGGTCGACGCCCGCATTTCGAAATGCTACACAGAACTAAGGAACCTTAGACAGGACAAATGAAAACATAACAACGAGTGACTACTATTGTTACTGGCTGGCGAGACTATTAAACAGTTGTTATATCGCAAAACGTTTACACAAGTTCAAATTAGCGCATAATTATGCAGTCCATATTTTTGATGTCACCGTTCTTGCTTCGTGCATGCAAACCGTTTTGAATGCTGGCTCTGAACAAGCCGGCTCTGGCTTGCGCAATTTTTTGCACAAACCGTTAAGCTACTATCTTAAAATAACCTAAACATATGCAAAGTTTAATTTAGATTAACAAAAAAATATAAATCCCAATGTATTTTTTATTTATAAAGCTTTATTTTCACAGTTTCTAATAATAATAATAATAATATCCTGGGACAATTCACACACGGTCATCTGATCCCAAACTAGGCAGAGCCTGTACTATGGAAACCAGACAACTGATACTAATACATATATACTAATACATATATAATAAATTTATAATCTGATTTAAAAGTGTATGAGACATATATACACAGTGTTACAAAACTACCCATAAAAAAAATATATATATTATTATTTTCACTGAAGTGCAAACCCCATTTCAGTTAGTCAGTAACTATAGTTTCGGTGAAGGAAAACATCATGAGGAAACCTGCATGTCTGAGAAAGCCTAACTAGCTTTCGCATGACGTGTGAAGTCCGCCAACCCGCACTTGGCCAGCGTGGTGGACTATGGCCTAAGCCCCCTCATCTTGAGGGGAGGCCCGTGCCCAGCAGTGGGACATAAACAAGGGCTGGTATTATTATTATTATTATGAGTTAACTACACAGAATGTACCAACATTTCTACCTAATTCGCGGAACGCCAAAAATTTTAAAAGACCTGACCTTACTAGGGTTGACAACATTTTTGGGTTTGATAATTAATTCTATTTTTTACGGGGTATTTTGTAACACGTTGTATATATAAATTCAGTTGTATGTATAAATTCTAAAAAAACATTTCTATTTTGCCAACATATTGCAGATTATTTCGTTAGAATTAGTGAGTAAGTATTTCATTGAATCGTTTGAATCATAGTTTACATTATCGACTCGTTTTGCATTATCCTACCGAAAACGATAAACAAGTAGTAGCTATCGATAATTTACCTAATTTATTTATAACTACTAGCTTACCTATTTGATTTTGATTATAAACTCCAGAGCTCAATGAGGAGTTTAAAAACGCCATCTCGTGTAGATTTGTGTTCCTGAGAAGACTATAATACTCTTAAATAAACAGATGTGTTGGCGGCTGAGCGACCACCGTTCATTCCTTGGGCTGTCAGCACTTCAATACGACTGACAAATCTTTTTCCTTCTTCTTATGTTGCTGTAATACTATCCTACAACTTAAAACCTCAATCTACCCTCGTGCTGGCGAAAGTTTTGGAATGGTTTAGGCCAATCGCTTCCCTCCATTATTTTGTTTGTTCATTACAATGCTTGGTATGTTGTACACTAGCTCAGGACGATTTTCGGTATTGATTCTAACTTCAACTAGTAATAACTAAATATAAAATAAGGTAATACAATTATTGTTAATTAGTTTATACAAATTATAATATATTTTGGAAATAAATTATATTATTATTATTATTGTCTTTTCTATGCTTCGACAAACTCTGTGGTCAATCGGAACGCCGCTGTCAGTACTTAACGCGCTATATCGCACATTATTGTCGTGATTAAAACTCTAATTGACCCATACTAAATCACAATTGACTGGCTTTGTCTCGCTATTAGCGTTGTTTGGATAGAAGAAAGAAACAAATTGATGTTACATCTCGTCTGTTAGGGCTTTAAACGTGTGAATGTTGGTATGTAGGTACCCTTATACTAATGTCAATATGAAAAATAAATGGTAAGGCTAAGTTTAATTTTTATAATTAGCTTTAATGAAAATAATGTTAGTTCTACGCTTTATACCTCCGGGCAGTGCTACAATTAAAAATAACAATTGATTAATTGTTAACTGTGACGTTTCAATTAGCAATTAATTAATTGTTAACTTTTAGTTTTTCAATTAACCATTAATTAATTGTTAACTGTTAGGTTTTCAATTAACAATTCATTAATATTTAAGTGTTAGTTTTTCAATTAACAATTAATCAATTGTTTATTGTTACTGCAGTTTAAATTAAATGTAAATAAAGTAAATAGAAGATGGAGGAGTGGCAGAGGGTAGGGCTTTCACGAGGTTGACTGATGATCTTGCAAAGTCAGCAAGAACCCGTTCGTTGGTTCCAGGTCGCGCTAAATCGTTATTTGGGGGGAGGCTTAAGTAAAGCAGCGGACGTTTTTCGGTTCATATGATAATGTGTAATATTTCGTAAATAGAAAATAAAAGCCAATTTATAAGTACTAAGATATTTTTTTATTTCAATTTATGCAGCTAAGGGTTTGTACCTGCAAAATCACAGGTAACAATAGCTATAGCAATAGTTTCAATTGCATGGAAAAATACAAAGAAACGGACAGAAAGTTTCCGGGTCCTTGATAGTCTGGGTAAGAATACCATCCACCCATCTCACCCTGTTGGGTGTCGGTAAGAAGTGACTAAGGTAAAACAAAAACACGGGCAGTAGCGTCTGTCTTTTGAATCAGAAACCTCATTGCACTTTTAATAAAAAACACCATCATCATCATCAGCCGGAAAACATTTATCTTAGGGATCACAGTATAGCTGATAGGTACTTACATAGTACAACAAGACCCCCCGTAGTAAACGTTTTCCGGCGATGATAATGATGGTTTTTTTTTATTAAAAGTGGAATGAGGTTTCTGCCCTTAATCGGATCGGTGCTAATATGATACAAAAATCAAATCAAGTACATGCCTCAATTGCATCATATGTCCATGGTCAAGCCAATAATTAAATAAATATAAAACGCAATGACATTTTAAAAAGCAGTTTTAAAAAATCGTATGACGTAATTACACCGATCGGATGTAATATAATTAGTTTTAATAGAGGATGCTCCTTTCCAGTTTAGTATCAACCATCCCACAGATACGATGTTTCATTGAATTATTTTAGTTCTGATGTATTTTTTTCGCTATCTGAGAGAAAACTACCCGGTGGCCTTCATCCGGGCAGAACTCCGCCAGTCGCTCGCCTGAGCATGTCCCGGGGTGGGAGCAAAGAATACACTCTCCGATGATAGAAAGGGGATGGTGGAACCAATGGGGGGTGGTGGAAGGGGGATGGTGATGTAATTACTGTGCACACACTCAGAAATGCATCCTGTAAAAATAACAACAGGCTGGCTGTGCGTCTGTGCTCTAGGCATTGTAAATTGATATCCACTTATCCAGGGTCAGCAATCAACCTCTTAGCATGCCTCTCCATTGATTCCTTCTCATACGTCTCATGCATATACGAAATTGTTTACTGTCCAAGCTGGCCGTCTGTGGAATTCCTTGCCACAGAATATAAGACGAGCTCAGAATCTGGAATCATTTAAAACACAGGTTACCTCTTACTATATTTCTCTTCCGTAAATCTATTCTTACTCTAATTTATAGTATGTAATAGTACCTACTTATATAAAGTCATAGAGCTACATCATGGATTTCATCATTTGTTAATTTATATATTATATTATACATTTTATGTTATTATATTTTTTATTTATATATATACCTATGTTGTAATTACACCTCCCCTTCAACATAGTGTCCTGTACCCCAAGGTTGTCTGGAAGAGATCACTTTAGCGATAAGACCACCTTAAATTGTCACACTGCATTTTTTTTCCTTTTAAACTGTACCTTCTCTTTTTGTGTACAATAAAGAATATTTGCATTGTATTGTATTTCCAAGCTTCTAGGTGGCATTTTGAAGCAGCGACCCACGTATGACAGTCATGCAGTCAGATACGATATTTCAATTTGTAATATTTGCATAAATATCAGTTTCCTTAATGAGTACCAGTCAGATTTGTGGTACCAAGAGTTGTCGTAATTAAAGCCATCGACCCCGGTGACACTTGACGTAATTAGGTTAATTACACCGATCAGCTTTATTAGCGAATGCTCTAATTAACTTGACTGATTCCAGTTGAAGGTGAAGACCTTTCGATGCTCGAACATTGGATATCGAATTGAATCGATACTGCCCTTAATGAAGACTGGAGGCATTTTATTTTGGGATGCTTATGATGAATACGGTAAAAAAAACGTTAAACTAAGATTATTTGAGGTGTCAGTGTGAATACCTTATAGACGGCGGCTGCGGTCTCATTGCACTGCGGCTCGTTAACAGACACATAAGTTAGCAAGTCGCCATGTAATAGGCTAGATGACAAAAAATGTTTTTTTTAGTCCGTCATTTAGATTACCAAAAAATATTGGACACATATTTTTTCTTTTGTCGATCAAACATAAAATGACGAAGATACGCCAATATACAATTTTTACTGAGGTGTGACGTCAAAAGCCTCCACTCCCGAACTTGGAAGCACCAGAACTCAGCACATGCAGCATGTTTACAAATTGCTTGGCGGAACAATATATGACACTGTAGTGGTAGGTATCTAATTAGAAGTGTTCTTGCATATTGCTTGGGACCTAGCACACTGCCACCTAGTAAATCCTTGTGTTGTTAATATGCTAGTGCTGTAGTTAAACTAGATTTGCAAACTGAAGGTCGCAGATTGAAATTCCGTGCAGAGAAACAACTTTGTGTAGATGTTTTTCTGTCTAAAAAGTAAGATGATCCATGCAAAAACTTGGTCCTGCGAATGATCCTTCCCCGGTCATGTCCGTCTACCTTTGCATCGGATCCTGAGAGTAAAGGAAGAGAGAGAGTGCACTTATTATGTCTACGCAAGCACTTCTTTCTGCACTACAACATCCTATGCACAGAAAATTGGCCGTTTGGGTCGTATCGTTTAGGAGGTCATTATTATTATATTATGTAAACAAATCTAAATTTGATTGTGTGGACATAAAAATGTATCTCATATACAATCTAGAACATATTTAAAAAAAAAACTAATTTTATTATTATGTTATTTAATTATTACAAAATTAGAAGATTGGGGAAAATCCCAAGCGTAAACATAAAATATATTAGGAAAATCCACAGCGCTCATACATTTTGACAACGCATATTAAAATATGGAATTCATAGCCACGTCGCTCAGTCGTACGCGGAGATACTTAGAATGTATTCTCGCCTCAATAACGCATCAGTTTTATTTTCGTAAAAATAAAACAAAGAGTTAACGTTAACCATTAAATACTATAATAATATTTGATTTTACGTCGTTCAAATCGAAATATATAAATCAGTCAGTGTCAACACCTTCGATTAAATCGCGAAGGTCGTCGTATAAGCTCGCCGGTAATATTGTATGTATTCCTAACCTAAGTGCTTCCGAAATAGAAACTATCTCATTATAGCTTTCCGCGTCCAGATAAAAAATAGCAATGGAGTCATCTGTTTCAATTATGCGGAATAGGTCGCGGACAACCGACTCAACGGTTTTTATATTAGTTTACGTTCGATTGAGTGATTTAATGAAATTAAGTGTGTAGGAGCATTCTAGAATAGTGATGCTTTGCTTGTGTGTATATTTGCGAATTAATTTTAGTGGTGAATATTAAATCGAATCTGTCGTTATTTACGACGCAATCTATTCGTTTTATTTTTGCGTTTCGTAGGTATTGTTATTAGTTAAAAGCCGATGTAAAATTAAATAAGGTATTTCTCAATGAAACATGCGATGCTACTATCCCAATACTTATGTTCCTAATCGGATTCTTTAAAAATACTCCGCATAATTTCTCGAATTCGTATATTCTTGAAAAATGAATAATGAGCTAATTGTATGAATAAATATTTAATATATGTATATCTTTAAAAACGTTCATGGAACTACCCACGTACCTAAGTCTTAAACTGTACCTTCATTTGCTTTGTTTATTTATACAAGCTATGTTATTTTGACAGAACTAAATAAAAAAAGAACTAGTGTCATAAAATCGCACTCAAACTAGCATTTAACGAAAGTCATAAAAGCAACATACGAAATTGTAAAGAATTTAAAGAACGCCGATAATAAAATTCAAAATTAGCCGCTAATTACCACAAATCAAATAAAAACACGAGGACGGCGTCTACGGACTGCAACGAACTTACACAAATATTAAGTTTACGATCTATCGCGCATTGCGCGCCAATACGGTCTCGCTTTCGGCGCCCGCGCACGCCTCGACGCCGCCCGCCCAAACGCGCGCGCACGCGACAACGACGACATCAAATAATCACAAACATTTACAGCCACGGGGCTTACAAGAAAACATCGAGTAATCACATGCGTTTACCGCCCTCACTATCACTGTGGCTTACAAACAAAAATCTCGGTACGAAAACTGTATAGTGCTGTGACTCAACCTTATTGTGATATCGATATATTTTTATAGTGTGTAAACAGTTGTCGTCGAGAGTCGTACACATTGGTGACTGCTTGCACCTCGACAAATGTTTGTGGTGTCAATAAGTGAGCCTCGAGGATTTTTTTCTCTTTGTAGCTGGCCGTGTTTCTCTGCGGAGCTGAGGTATGGTCAATATCATGTATTAAAACCTACTGCTGAGGAACGATCAACTCTGTATCATCAGAGTTAAGATAGAACTCACAAGCCAACTGCAGTTCGGTGAATCAGACAAGCTTTAGGTAGAATAAAGTGAGCACGTGTATTTTTTATTAATACATTATGTATACATCCTGACCTATATACGGCTACAACAGCTTAAGTTCGACAGGATCAACTGTCAACTATTCAGTATATGCAAGTTGAAGTGGCAATGGGCAGGCCACCTCGATCGAAGAACCGATAACCGATGGGGAAGAAATGTTCTCGAGTGGCGACCACAAACCGGAAGACGCAGCGTAGGCAGGCCGCCCACTAAGTGTACTGACGACATTGTGCAAGTCGCAGGCAACCGATGGTTGCAAATAGCTGGTTGACGTTCATATTGGCGTTCCAAGAAGAGGCCTATGTTTAGCAGTGGACGTCTTCCGGCTGATGTTGCGTCAACTACACAGATGATATTATAATTCACAGCTGAACTCTCCCTTCGAGTATTTGGTTAAATCGAATTTTAACTCACCCTTCACGACAATACTTTGCAACATATTTACCACCCAAAGAAGTACAACTTGACAAGGCATTACCTTTTCACTGTAGCCTGAGATCGCTGGTTTATAGCCTGCGAGTATCCGTTTGTGTATTTGTTTCTTACCGGTTAGGATAATGCAAACCAATTACCCGATTAATTGTCTCCTCTGACCTGTGTAAAAAAAGAGATTGCGCTTATGTCTACGCAAGCACTTGTACAACTATCCCGCGGAGATGGCTGATATTATGAAATACTGGCCGCTGTGGTCGTATCGGCCAGAAAGACATTATATTTATTATCTTTTCGTAAAGACCCACCCAGAGGTGGAGGAGGAGGAGAGGAGGTGGAGGTCAAAAAAAGATAAAATAACGTACTTTACTGTAGATACATACTAACAAGAATGTGGAAACAAATTAGTGCTAAACTACAACCAACTGCTAATTGAGCTCATCCTCGAATTCCATAGATTTCTCGGTAACACATTGTCACTACCATTCAGGTTGTATGTGACCGAACCAGGACCATTTAAAAACATAATATCTAATACACGCTATGCCTTCTAGGTTTACTGGAAGAAAAGTGACATTCTGAGTTAAGCTAGCCATATGTTCTTCTTCGGAGTCGTTGGACGTTCGGGGTGTGGGCCCTAGGACGTCCTTGAGTATGGCGGCGACTCCGAGGAGGACGGCGGCGGGGTTTGCGACTCCCGTCTTCGTGAGCACCGTGACAGGTTCCCAGGGGGCTACAATACACCACCCGGCAGAGGGCTTAAAAGCAAGGCACCGAGAGGTACCTGATGCTGATCCCACCGCCGAGCCCAGTCTTCTCATATGCCGACGCGATAGCCGCGGGGGTTATAGTGGGTAAGAATCCCACATACGCCTGTTGACACCTCCGCAGGGTCCCGGAGACCTATTGAAGATTTCTCCCAACGACAAAAAAAGCCTCATGTTAACCCTTACATATACCTGTACATCATTAAAGGAGACTTAAGGATATTTAATTGAACAATAAATAAATTTAATAATTATAAATATTACAAACTAAATATAATTTACTAGATCCCTTGTACAAGGGAGTGTCCAGGGGGATATCACAGCCAAGGTCCTAATCTAATGTGTTGACTTAATTTGTCTTCACACGTTAAATACCTCTGAAATCCATCCCTGTAAAAGTAATAACAATAATAATAAGTTTAAGGGAAAAAACTAATAATTTGTGACAACAAGGTAAGGATATACTGGCCACTAGTATCTTTATGTCAAAGCCATTTCATGATATTATTCAAAAAAAGAACGCCGCCGGCACTCACTAAGAATTTTAACTTTTTAAGCTCGTTTCTCACTTCAAATTTTCTGAGAATCACGGTAATGAGATTCTACACGCCGCTCCTTCGAAGTCTCACCGAGCAAATACCTTTGTGTGCCGAGCGCAGTCCGGTAGCCGTTCTCTGTTTGCTGTCGACCTGTTAATTAATAACACGGCGCAGTGTATACACAGCCTTATTACCGGTAAAATCTCACAAGTCACGAGTCTAAACTGACTTAAACCAGTTTCCAGTTTCGGCGTTCGTTTTCTAATCACACGGTAATGGATTCTCTATGGACTCGAGTGAGCTTTTAAAGTACTAATTATATTGAATTTAATTTTTCTTTTCACACCAATGTGATGTTAGAGATCTAAATCTAAACGTCATAATTTTATGAATTTTATTCTACTACTAGCTGACCCACGCAGCTCCGCATGCGCTATTTTTACGTTAACTAAACTTTTAATAACAGACATTCGCATCGAATACATAACCTCCTTTTTTATAGTCGGTTAAAAACTGGGACCCACTTTTTACTTGCTCTCCGAAGCACAGACCAGTTTAGTCCAAATGGCGTTAAACGGTCACCCATCTATTTAATGACCTTACCTATCGTTGCTTAACCCGATCGATTACAAACCCTTGATAACAACTCTCTATGTGTGTTCCCTTACTAATATGTATTATAATTATGAAGAAAAATTGATAAAATCGGACTAAGCGTATAACGAAGTACCCGTTTTGACTTTAATTCCCTCTCCCAAAAGAACCGTGCTAGATTACGGGATAAAAAGTATCCTATGTCCTACCTCGTAGTAATATCTCAAATCATGCCAAGTTTCATTTGAATCCATTCAGTAGTTTCGGCGTGATGCGCAGCCGTGATACAGACAGACAGACAGACAGACAGACAGACAAAATTTAAAAAAATTACATTTTCGGCCTCAGTATCGGTTATAGAATGCCCTCCAAATATAATTTTCAAAATATCTTCAATGTACAGAATTGGACCTGTTACAGTTATATTATAAGTATAGATACGTACTATTTTAGGCTAGACACCCTGGCCGCTACCCAGTAGGTATGGTCGTAATAATTAAGGTCCTGGGTTAGATTCCTGCCAAGTGTCTGGATGTTTTATCTATTTATTTAAGTATCAGTTGTCTTGTTTCTATAGTATAGGCTCTGCCTAGTTTTTGATCGGATTGTCCTAGAATATTATTATTATTACCCGTGGGGTGCCGGGTTAGAATAGCGTACCCCCATCTCCTCTTGTTGGGTTAAGACTGCGGTCCCCAAGCCGCCTGCCAAGCGTGGGGAGTATGGCAACCCTTCCCTTCTAAGGGGGCCTTTGTTCGTAGTTGTGTTGTTGATGATGATTATTATTACAATATTCTGGTACTGGTATACCCGCGGGGTGTCTGGGTAAGAATAGCACCCACCCATCTCATGGGTTTCATAAGAGGTGACTAAGAGAATAAAAAAAGACAGCGAGCAGCATTTTTCTATTGGATACTGCGATCCCCAAGACAAGATCCAATTGAAAGTCTTGTCACCTAAGAGTGAGGCTTTTATCCAACAGTGGATGCCTTTTGGCTGATGATGAGGAAGAGTTTTGCAAAGCTGAAATACAATATGAGTAGTATAAAGATGATAAATTACATCTCTACTTCACACCGACCGGTTGGCACAAATTATAAATTTCACACAATACTCACCGTTGATGTTGATTCCACGCCTTTTCCAGTCCAGCGTCTTGAACAATGCATTCGTGAAGAATTTGGAGGAAATCACGTCCCCTTGTCTCACACCTCGATGCACAGAGATATGCTCAGACGGCTGACCCTGTACTTGGACGGACATAGTGGCAGTGTCATACAGACATCTCAACACTTGGATATATCGCCAATCAACTTGGGAACGCTGCAGGGATTCCAGGACAGACCAGGTCTCAACAGAGTCAAATGCCTTCTCATAATCCACAAATGCTAAGCACAGGGGCAGATTATTTATTTGCCGCATTGTGTGGATATGATCTATAGTGCTATATCCTCTTCGAAACCCAGCCTGGTCGGGAGATTGAAATTGTCGAGCCCCACAGCTCCCGGTAATCTTATGAAGATTTCCCCCGCGTCAAAAAAATATTTATACTTAAATATTGGCATGCTTTAATACTTGTCTCCCAATAGTCAGTTACTAAATATGAAACGCCGTAACCGTATTGATACTTACGCATATTATGTAGGTACTTATAGTAGTTATTGTGTATGTAGCCTCCGTGGCGTAGTGGGAAACCGCTTGCTTTGCAAATCGGAGGTCGCGGGTTCGAATCCCGCAGGGAGCAACCACTTTGGGTAGTTGTTCCTTACAAGCTAAGAAAATTCAGGCCGATCACCTAATTGTTTGTAAAGTAAGATGGTCCATTCGTAGGATGGGCATGTAAAAAGTCGTGTAGATTGTGAGTGGCAAAAGTAAGGGAGTGCACGAGTCTACGCAAGCACTTGTGCACTATAATATCTCCCGCGTAGATGGCTGATCTTGCGAAAGATTGGCCGCTGTGGTCGTATCGGCCAAAAGTACATTACTGAACTCGTTGAACTTAACTGGCTTACTATGTAAATAGTGACTTCTGAATAGTGGGTTCTTAGCCATAATGTCGCCCAAACCACCGCAGTGTCAGTATTTAGCAGATTAATGTAGTTGTCAAAGACAAACAGATTTAAAAACTAATCTAAGATGTCATGATAACATCAATGCATGGCGCTCATTGGGCAGGCGTAACCCTTATCGTTATACATCTTGATCACCTTCTGAAATTGTGATAAAAAAAATTGTGTATGTTTTGATCAGACTATGTAGGTGCCTCATATATTGGATGATATAAGAAATATTCATCATCATCATCAGCAGCCGAAACACGTCCACTGCTGAACTAAAGGCCTCCCCCTTAAAAGGGAGGGGTTGCCATAATCCCCACGCTTGCCAGGCGGCTTGGGGATCGCAGTATAGTTGGTAGGTAATCCAATAGAATGATGCTGCTGCCCGTCTTCTTGTTTTCCCTTAGTCGTCTCTTACGGACACCCAACGGGAGGAGATAGGAGGGTTCTTACCCGGATACCCCAAGGGTGTAAAAAATATTAGTATCACAAACCAGTACATACGTCTGATTTAAAAAAAAACAGAAAGGAACACAAATTGAACTCGATTGACGCCGCATAATTACCTCACATTAAAAAGGCGCAATGCAGCATTTAAATCCACACCTCGCACCTATTAGTCGCACTAATTTGAATACGAAACTCATGACCACCTTCAATACCAGCGTTATTTATCATTACCGTGCCCATTAAACGTCGCACCGACGCTCTATAATTACAGCCGGGAAAAAATTGTAACTCGAAGAAACGCGACGGCGACTAATGGTCTGAAACTAAATTTTAATTAATGTCGCGTTTTACCAAATGAAAGTGATTACAGAAATAACACGACAGGTCGCCGATAGTGGGGGGTAAAGGCCGATCGCCCCCCTACCCACTCATGTTCAACAATTTACGGCGAGCTACGTGTTTAGGCGCCTTCGGTCGGCCGGTGTAATTTTGGAAATTAAAAACGGTAAGCTTCAATCGGCCTGTAATATCTAAATGATGGATTAACCTCGCGTTTTGATGTGGATCGATTTATTTGGCCGGCAGCCAGTAATTATTCTTTATCGTCGTACGTGTGGTGAACACAATTAGTTATTGATCAGACGGCAATTAAGCCCAATCGATTTTGTTTGTTGAAGTTGAAGAAAATTGTTTTAGTTCAGCGTTAAATCGATGCCGTTTTGTGCGTCTAATGGATTCTCGGTCATTTGAACGGTTGTTTATTAGAAAACAATAATTTATTCTTTTATCTATACCATTTAAAAACGTTATTAAATTACGTGTTGGTAAACTCCCTTGATGGTTCTGACATGAAACTAACCAAAGTCCATTTCATTGTGCTTTTATAGTGACAATAATAGTGTAAAGAATTATTTATTTGTTATTATGGCGCCGAATAGTTATGTGGTAATAATCTTTAGACGTTTTGGGTGTTTTGAGACATAAAATTAAAAACGAAAGAGCGTGTAATTATGTATGTCACACACGTGCTTGGAATAATTATGCAATCACTTGAGATGAGAAGAAAGAAGAAAGAAAGAAAGTACTATCCGAGGATAGTTGTAAAAACTATTATTGATACATTGGCATTGAGTATATCTTCAGTGGTTTAAACCTACAGTTCCTATTTACTACTAAGAATTTACCGTGGCCACTGTCCGGCCCAAAAATAAGCTTTCGAATATATCTCTAATTTACCACGAAAACCGCATAATAATCCGTTGTGTGGTTTTGATGAATCTAGTTAGCAAACAGACATACAGGTAAGGATCGTGGCTTTACATATAGATACAAAAATATATAACACACTATCTCTTCTTTTACCCTCACAATCCGATACGAAAAACGATACGACCGGGAAAGGGTTAGGCACAGGTGAACTTTTTACATGCGTTTCATCATCTTACTTTCCAGAAAATCAAGTGACCGGCCTACCCAGAACAAAACAAAAGAATAACTATACATGTTGTTGCGTCCCCGCGGGATTTAAACCTGCGACGTCTGGTTTGCAAAGCAAGCGGTTTCTCAATGCGCCACGGAGGCTACTAGGCTACTTGCGAAATCAAAGTTTTAACTAAGTTTTGACTTAATCCAATGTTACAAGAAAGTACTAAGACACTAAGTGGATTGGGTAGACATATTTAGAAATGTATGTATTGGATCAATGTTTGTCAGCAACTGGTAGATAGCAGTTGATAGATAGCAGAAAGGTGTTATGATTAGTCAGTCAGCAAATGTGCCAAGGCTGATTTTGTTCATGGTACATAACTTATTACATCATGTTGAGGCTCTACATAACATACACACGTGTACATTACAAACAATTAAGTACCAGGGCATCAGAGAAGACAAAGAGTTACTAAAAGTCAACTACATCGTTGTTAAAGTCAAACATGTATTACCGGGCCACGGTTCCGCGGAGTAATTGGCGCAGTCGAGCCCGGGGCGTCAGCAACACCTCCGAACCGTTTTAATAATGAGCTGGCTTTGATCGTGAAACAATAAATTGCGAAGCTTGGAGGCTTCGTGCGCGAGACAGCTATCTGAGCAGAGCATTATGCATCTCGTGTACCTTGCCTGAGATAGGGGCCTATCATCTGGGAGATTGATAGGAGAATAGCCCCACGGCTAGGCGGGATTCGGTACCGTGAACTGCGAGCCTTGTGTTATGCAAGAAATTATTAAAAATGAACGTGAACTGTATTTGCGGGCTGAGCCGTGCCTTGTCTGAGGTTTTGTATGCAAATATGATAGGAAGTATCTACTTAGGTGTAAATATGATGAGCCATTCTGTTTTATGGATTAAAAGTACAGTACTATCATCCTTTACTGGTATTTGTTTTTATGGTTAAAAGGTAAAAAAAGAACCCTTATGGTCTGATTTCGTCTGTCTGCCTGCCACACCTATATATTTCAGGAACCACTGATGCTATCGATTTGAAACTTGCAGTAGTTTTAGATCTTACTTACCCGACCTAATCGCAAATGAAAACATATTCTATTTTTCTTTTATTTATTTTTAATGAGGGTCGAAATGGTTCATCAAAATTTTACTATATCGAGTGGGGTACCTATTATATGATGGTGCTTCATTTCTGAAAACAGGATTTATTTTGATTTATGTCACCTAGTTTTTGGCTGATAATCAAAAATGACAAAAAATACCCCCCTTATCTCCGAAGTATGTGGAGAAAAAATCTATACTTATAATAAAACTGTAACAGGTCCAATTCTGTACATTGAAGATATTTTGAAAATTATATTTGGCATTCTATAACCAATACTGAGGCCGAAAATGTAATTTATTAAATTTTTGTCTGTCTGTCTGTCTGTCTGTGTGTCTGTCTGTCTGTCTGTATCACGGCTGAGCATCACGCTGAAACTACTGAATGGATTCAAATGAAACTTGGCATGATTTGATTTTTTGCTTGATCTTACTACGAGGTAGGACATAGGATACTTTTTATCCCGTAATCTAGCACGGTTCTTTTGGGAGAGGGGATTAAAGTCAAAATGGGTACTTGGTTATACGCTTGGTCAGATTTTATAATTTTTTCTTTATAATATAATAAATATTAGTAAGGGAACACTCATAGAGGGTTGTTATAAAGGTTTTGTAATCGATCGGGTTAAGCAACGTTAGGTAAGGTCATTAAATAGATGGGTGACCGTTTAACGCCATTTGAACTAAACGGGTCCGTGCTTCGGAGAGCAAGTAAAAAGTGGGTCCCAGTTTTTAACCGACTATATAAAAGGAGGTTATGTATTCAATACGAATGTCTGTTATTAAAAGTTTAGTTAACGTAAAAATAGCGCAGGCGGAGCTGCGTGGGTCAGCTAGTCTTAAATAATTATGGGTAATACACGTAATACATGTCTATCTATATTTTACATGAAAAATAAAACAATATTTCTAAATATTACAGCTTTTTAGTAATCCTAAAAAAACCTCGACAAACAAACTCAGTTTTGCGGTTTGGTTTTTGTGCATCTGAAGTGTTCTATAAATATTAAAATTACTTTAATACATTCAAAGATGGTATGGAACTCTCGGTGCGCAAGTCCGACTCGCACTTGACCGTTTATTTTTTATTTTTATGAAAGCAACACAACGAGATAACAAAATATTCGGCTGATGCTAAGCGATACCAGTACCCACAAACACCACTGAATTTGAGTATACACTACCGTTTCATATGGCCTTTTCATGGTGGACTTCGTTTAATGAGATTTCCTCTAAGCAACCCTGACATAAGTAAATTTTACACAATATATGCAGTAGGTCCAGAGGAAAAAAATAAAGAACATTTGTACACATTATTAATCATCAGACATCCACTACTGAACATTGACCTACCTTTTAGAACGCCACTATGAACGACAGTTGCCATCGCATCCATCTAGTTCACCTAGTGAGAGGCCTATATTATTAACTAGCGACCCGCCCTGGCTTCGCACGGGTGGTAAAAAAATTATTTATACTTGGATAAGGATTAATGCTGTATTGCTTAAAATCATTGCGTAAATAAGCCATTATTTCTCATACAAAGTAAAGGATAAAACATGGTTATTGTAGATTATCCCTAAGAGATAAACAAATACTATCGCAGACTTTTTTGTAGACCTTGTTAAGGTGTACACTACTGTAGTACATTATTTTGATATATCTCGTAGGGTTCAGCCAGCGTAAAAAAACATTGATTATTTTCGTAAATAAAAACATTCTAAAATTATCAGTGTTTCTCTACTATATTATGCATGTATTATACTTATAAACCTTCCCCTTGAATCACTCTATGTATTAAAAAATAACTGCATCAAAATCCGTTGCGTAGTTTTAAAGATCTAAGCATACATAGGGACAGACAGCGGGAAGCGACTTTGTTTTATACTATGTAGTGATACTCTTCAATTATAAAAGTAGGTAGAAAGCTTGCAAAAACAAAGAAGAACCTGAAGATACAAAATAGAGTTTAGAGCGAATAGTGTCAATTCTTGCCCTATCGCATACATAATAGCGCAAGAATTAACACACAAACATTTAAGGGAAATGTTTAAATTAAAGCTGGTAAGATTACGAACTCATTAGTTACTCCGGCATCGAACCTGCCACCTTATCGTACGATCGTCCCAAATTAGCTACCAACTTTTCCCTTAATTAAGAAAGTATGATGAACAAAGTAGAATCACGAACAATCCCTTATCATTTGTTGTTGGGGAACAAACAAAGAGTAAAGAAATTAATAATTTATCAGTTGCTGTGTTGTTCATTTGGGGAATGGGGAAAACAATACAAATAGTAGATCATATATCTATGTACATAATACACAAATTGCTGTGACTGATGTTTTGTATTTCCCTAGTAGAGAGAAAATAGTAACAGTAGATTAACTATTAAATGGTAGGTAGGTACACTCTTTCAATAACACATCGTTGCTGATGTTGCTGTTGTAGCCACGGGGGCTTTATTTTAGTGGGTAATACTCCCACATACCCCTTTTGACTCCCACAGGTCCCGATGATCTATCAATGGCTTCCCCACGAAAACAAAAGAAAATATTTGAGACTCAAATTTTGTCAACGAAGTTATATTTCCAGCGTTTAAAATAAAGTTACTGATTTGTGATACACATGACGTATTACCGACTTTTACAACAAAATAGTTTTGAATATTGCTCATTTATGTGATATTGATGTAATGATAGCAGATCAAATTTTAGGCGTCGTTATAAACGGCCCTGGTCAATCATATTATAAGTAAGCCCTGCTAGTTACTGCCATAGTGCCAGATATTCTGCCATCAAACAGCAGTTTCTGAATGAAAAGAAGACAGCTCCGTAGGGATCAAATGCCAACACATTTTTTTTTCGAAATATGAAATGGAAGGAGAAGGAGAACCTTAATATTGTATAATGTTTTGCAGCACCTGGCGTTACACCCTCATCTTGGTAGTTACCTTGCCAGCGGTTTCTCCATTTCCGGATGATACCTCTTTGTGATTTCATACACCGAAGGCTGAATTTCGCGGTTAAGATTAGTACTTGGAATAGAATCCAGGGTGACATTGAGAACTTAGCATTTGAAGAATGGCGTTTAAAACCTGTCTATATCGGCTTTATAATGGTGTTCACACCATTAAGTTTCTTGCGTATTAATTAATTTTTGCTGCAACTACACTTTCATGCCTTTTGGTTTCATTATTTATTTATTTACAGCGCTCCAGCCAGAAAGGCAGGGGAGCGACGAGCTCAAGGGCACCTCAGGGAGGCACGGCTTGGGCTGTCATTATAAAATAAAAATCATAATAATTATCTACAAACCTATTTAACATATAGACCATCACACGATATCATCATATCAATGTGCGTCTAATAAAGAAAGAGGAATAAATTAATTAACACAGTTGTCGAGTTAACTAATGCCGAGATTTATAGACTAGGTATGCTTTAGGAGAGCGAGTAATAAATGTATAGCGATTTGTATATTGATACAATTTATTATGTTTCAATAAATTCCTTATAGTTATCCAAACATTTTATTGTAATTTACTAATTAATTATATTTAGTTGTTGTGCATACCCCACTACGATGCCTGCGTAGTGGGGTTATTTATAAATTAAAATTAATTTTACATGTAAATCGTTCATTTTAATAACTGCGTAGCGTGATGTCACCAATTAAAAAGTGTTACAAAAACCATAAACAATTACCAAAATATGACCCCCGTAAATAATAAAACAGCACCGTACAAAATAGGAATTTAGTCATAAAAGAATATTGTGAAACGAGTCCACTTTCTATTGTAATTACTTTTATAAACGCTAATGTTGGTAATGGGCACTCGTGATGTGGAATCGTTGCGTTGCCGCGACTCATTAGGGGGTCAACACGAAATTACACAAAGTGTGACGGAATCTGATAATGTTCTTAGAGGCCTTAATAGAGCATGCCAAATGTTATATATGACACGAACATTTTAAAATTATTTCTTTTGTGTTAGAAAAGAAAATGCTTTGTTGATAGGAAATAAAGAGTGGGGAAATAAGTAAAGAAGTGTATCATTCAATTTCGTTGTATGAGTTAAAATATGCATAAAAATATTTAAATTTAATATATTATTATAGTTTTTATGTATACCAAATTTCAATGAATAATTCGAATAAAAATATGATCTAACTGATAGCAAACACATACTGTATGTATGTCCGAAAAGGTTTTTTTATTATATCTCAAGATTAAAAACGGTAATTTGTGATGACATTTTTGCACAAATTACCACACCATAAACCACTGGTTTTATCTTTCATTTTTTTTTTCAATAGATCGTCTTGCATAGAGATAATGGTAAGAGTTTATAAACCGGAATATGACATGACCGGAATATGCCATAAAATGTATAAGCCTCGAAACTAGTTAGAAAGAAATATTTTTTAAGATTAAGATGTGATTTTATTTACCTTAACATCCGCCAGAATTACCTTCTATTTATATGACTGACATTGGCATATATTTTGAACAAGCTTCTATTCACCATTATAATGAAATATGTTGTCTTCTCTCGGAAGATTAATTATAGTGTTACAGTTTCTGGTCCGAGTGTATTATAATTGTGAAAAATAACACGATCTAACGCCTACCTATAACATCTGAATGAACGTGTTGTATGTTATATATTTTAATATATTTTCTTTGTTTTCGTAATGGAATGCTATTCTCAAGGGATTAGGTTCTCGGAAAATTTTGTTCACTGGTATTTTTTAGTCCACGAACAATTAATGTATGAAACGACATTGGAATAATGAGTTCCGAGATAGAACTTGGAAAAATGTATTTTCAGTTTATATTTTTGTTTCAGTGGCTCTCTTGATCATTGAATAGATTTACTAGTAAATCATTTAGGGGAATTGGGTGTAAAGACCATTTTAGTTTTTTTTTTTTTCTATTACCTATCTCTCTTTCATTCTTATTGAAATGATCTTGTGAACGATTACAAATTCGGCTAAAGACTGGAATATTTTGCCTGCGGGGGAAAACCGTCGCTTAGCCGTAAGTAGGTACATAGGATAGAAGGTAGGCAGGATGTAACACTCACAGAGTAAGATACTCTTGCGACGTGCATCTCGGTGTCCGATGATAGAAATGGGATGGTGGAATCAAGTCGTGTAACTCCTGCGCATTCTCCAAAATGTATATTATTAAATACCGAGAGGCTTGCTACTCTGCGTCTCTGCTCTGGGCCCAAATGGCTAATTAATTTAGATTTATTTATTACTTTGGACTTAATTTCATGTATTTTTGTTTACAATCACTCTCGTTGACCCAAACAATCACGCAATCCCATACACGGAACAAAGAGATATTTAATCTAATAATGGACGACCGTGATTGCTTTTCTTGTGCTTTCTTATATTTATAATTCATATTTATTGATCGACATTAATGACACTGCTTTAGGCCGCGTTTGTACATTGACCAATAAACATTGAACTCTAATTTCCTAACCAGTCCTTCAATGTATCCTATATTTGTTTATTACCGGGAGGGAGTGGAGCTCTGACAATATTGGTTACTATGTACACGTTAATTTCGGATTTAGGCGCTTTCGTGATTGTGTTACGAAACGATCGTTCTATTGTATGGCAAGTATAATAAAGTGCAGCATGATTGTGTAAATGAGCGCTGACTGGCGGGATATTGCGGCGTATTGTTATGAAAACTTTGCTTCGTTAAATTAAATACTTAGATGGTATAAAAATACAAAAATGAAGAAAAAAAAACAGGTTTAGTTAGTTATCAGTTTTTAAAATCCGAACAGGCCATTAAAACAGCTTTCAAACTAAAAATTTCAATGATTCAATTGCATACATACAAACTCGTTTTAGTTAAGCCTACAAGGTGATACCTACATACATAATAAAATATTATATGCACATATATAATATAAATAAAAGAAATAAATAGTCAATGAGTCGGACTTTTAAGAGAAAATGGCACAGCGAAATGACCGGAAACAAAAAAAAAACAGAGTATTTTGACCTTCCACGTTCCTTCATCACCTTTAAAAGATCACTATGATGTAAAGCCATCTTTTATACTTAGTGCTCTATGAATATTTACGGTATTGATGTCAGTGGGACCTCAGGTCTCAGGTTCAACTCCTTTATTACTATATCGAGACCAAAAAGATCGTATGTCATTTGTGCCGGCAGAAAAAGAGATCGAATAAATCATAATAATGTCCTCCTGTCCAATACGACCACAGCATAGCCGAGACCTACGCGGGAGATATTATAGTGCACAAGTACTTTCGTAGGCACAAGTGAGCGCACTATCTTTTCTTCTCACAATCCGATGGAAGGAAAGAGCGATATGACCAGCAGGCTTAGCATGATGTGCAAATCTTGACAGACTAGTGTGGGTATGACGTCACTATGACGTAGTATTTCACATTTTTGTATAGACAATTGACATTTCGGTATTGAAAACTACGTCATTCTCCTCACTGATCTGTCAAGATTGCAAGTCGTGCTAGGCCTGCTGGGAGAGATCAGATGCAGGACCGAATTTACATGCCCATCCGACGCATGTAACATCTTACTTTCCAGACAACCAGTCGATCGGCCTGCATTGTCCCATTACGTAGTTGTTCCTTACTGGTGGTACTTTTATATAACTTAGAGGTTGGTACTACCTCAAACGTCCATAAAACATAATACGTATTCAAACTTTAATAAAATGATAGTGCGGAAACCTTAGCCACGCCCATTTGATGTTAACATCCGTAAACTGGAATAAAAAAATATTAATTTATTAACCATTAACCAAATTTAGTCCAACAAAATTTAAGAGCTAATAGAAATTATCAATTTATGATCTAATGAAAAAAATATACAGCATCTAAATTCTGACATTTCTATCTTTTACTTAGTTCACGCTGCAAGAAATCTTTTTAATATATTACCAGACACTTTTAGAGGGCATAAAATGCAGACATACAAATATTTACACGCCCACGTTACAAAATTATGAAGATAGTATCATGTCTTATAACCTAATTTATTTCACATAATTTTAATTCAATCCCGGTATATTCATAAACAACCCTAATTCTGTCATCGGTCACATTGGTGGAATAAAAACAGCTGTAAAAATGTTAGTTGACAGCGGAAAAATAATCCTCGTATCGCAATTAAAAACATAAAACACTCTTAAAATAACCTGGAACGAAATATCATATACCAGGAGTGTAATAACATTAAAACATATACAGTGGGGCAGATGCGCCAATATTCTATTATTACTGGCTTTTCAACGCGAACGGCGCGAGCATTCCTTACTATTTCTATAACCCTAAGATGAATCATTAAATAATAAAATCCAAAGCATACTTAATGCTCAACAACACATAGAAATCTATTCAGGACGACGTATTAAGCAACACGGGTGTGTTCGCTAATCAGTTCCAGATACATCGTGTTGCCTCCCAATCGAACGCGACGCACACTCGTGCGCCGACTAATACATACATCAATGGAGGATCTAATTGCGAACGCGTAAACACTGGTCGATGTGTTTGTTCTTGCTGTAACAATGTGCGTGATTCCATCCACCTTATTGGAAGCACTTTAAACAAAAATACAATCCAATTAGAACACTGTTTGAATTTGAAATTGGGACGGTTACGATCTGACAGATGGACCGCTATAAATAAGAGGTCGCTAGTTAGCCACTGGTTTTCGTACTTGCTTTTTGCTATATGGAAACAGAACGCAACTGATATTTTAATGTCCTGAACTTATTAGCCGCAAATGTCATATCGTTTGATGCATCAACTACTACTTTGTTAAAGTTGGCGTCCGATGAAGATTATTTGCAAACGTAAATTAGGTTCACGTGCGTTTTAATGCATCCCGCAAGTGTTAGTGTTCCAGTTTGATAATCTTCGACCGGCGAATGGATCAGGCGGAGATGATTCATAATGTTCTGTTCTATTGTTGGCTTGCATATTGCATACTGGAATTATGCAACGTCCATCGCTTTGTTATATAACGACTAGTGCCTATTTTGTCCTATTCTGTGCTGTTAACTAAAATTTAAATACCTACTATAAATCTGGAACGTCCGACCAAAAGTCTTGGCAAACTATACCTCGATACATTTAAGATAAGGATAGATACGTATTGAGGTACTCCATCTCTATGACTAATTCTAAGAATTTTCTATTCTTCTCCGTTCACATTGATTGTTATTTTTTTATAAATAATGGTGTTTATGTCAAACATTGTGTTAAAATACTAAATTTATTCGCCCATCCAGTGATATAATGCCGTGATCCACTTATACGTGCTATTTTAGCTCAGCACATTAAATTTGATCGATCAGATCTATATTTTTACTGTTTACCAAATATTTAAGTAACGGCCATAAGTCAGACAGTAAAATAATTCAAATGTGAAATTTCATGAACGCACATAATGAACTTGGCAGACGACCAAAAAACGTCTTATTTTCGATGTTGGAATCTGGACCAATTTTTATTGCAACGCTTTGGAAATAGTGATACAAACGACCCCCACAATGACTTACCAATTATAATGAGCGACGCGCACGTCAAGCCCGCAATGAACGAACGCGTAGTACTAACACTTCAATTTAGATATTCCACGGTTTAATGCGAGCCGAAGCATTATACGGCTGTAAATCAACCTCTCCAATCTGCGCACTAACGCAGCGGACTATGTTGTTTATTTCTTCATCATTCTCAACCTTATTTATTGCAAATTCCGAAAATTTTATTGTTCCATCATAAACGGAGCACCTCACACACCTAACTATAGCGCCAGATTGGATAGCACGTGGCGTTCAGATCGAAGACTTTTTTAACGGCATTCCTCGTGAACTGGATCACTTTGGCACGAGCATCAACGGGAACATTACAATAAACGCCCAAATATTCTCACCTATACTTTTGAACACTCGTAAGATTTATTTCTGTGACTTGAATCAGTTTTATTGCTTCTACGTTGATCTGTATTCATTTATAACCGACATAGATACTCTTTTTACGATTCGAGACGCTCTGTTTATTTTAGTTTTTAATTACCTCTGGCGTGGGTAGTGGAGCTAAGTGACAAAATCAATTCGGTAACGTAATAATTGTTAGGAGGATTCTTAATTTTGAAACGACTGTGATTGTGTGATTATGATTTAGCGTCTGTCACTGCCCACGGCACGGTAGTAAAATTGACAAATTGCACGCTCCAACCAGTCTCGGCTGAGTAATACTGTGTTTATACATAATTTATTAGGTTTTTATGTTAATTCTTATGTTACTAAATATAAAGGTAATAATATTGTTGAAGTAATCAAAGTCGGTGACATGGCTAAAAGTACTAGCGGAGCTATATCTAGAAATGATGAAAAAACATTCGAGACGAACAGCGTCAAGAAAAGATTTAAAACATGTTAACAACTAAATGGATTAACAAAAATCAACAGTGTGCAAGTAAAATCTAGACTCAATAAAATATTAATTTTATTTTCTGTGAGAGTCGTCGCATCGTTATTTTGACGATGTTAATAAAACGCTAGAGAAATAATGACACTAATTCAAAACTCGAAACAGATAATTGTAATGTGTGAATCCGCGATTACTTCACTAATAATCACGGGCTGTTTAAAGATATAATGTAAATAAAGATTAAATCTCAAAGCCATTTCACGTACATTGCTATGATAAAAGGGAACAATCGTTGATTTAAAAAAACGTTGTTGTATGTAGAAAATGCGCGCTGGCCGACTTAATGAGACATCTCGATCACGACTCATCTCAATCAAATCCCTGACTGACTCAGTATCGATGCGTTCGCATATAACGACCGTCGGATGCGCCGAAGTGTTCCAGGGAGATTGTAAATATTTCTCTGTTTCAGAACACGACTAAAATAGATGAGAACGCGTGTTTCTAAATCCCCTTTGAAGATTACACACGCCGGCATTAGATCTGGCAAATTACCCTCTAACAAAGATTGTATTAATTACCTGCTCCCGATAGCTCGATGTAAATACTATTTAAATTTAGATCGGCGAGTTGCGTGCGCGCAGCTTTTCGGCGCCGTATATCTGTCATTTTCTTTAGATACTTCGTTCTTTTTTACGGTTCCGTATCTATGCAAATATAGCTATTAATCCGATGGTGACTCGATCATTACAAACAGAAATATACGTTTTTGTACGTTGCCAACTATACTAAGATCTATTTATTATATCGCCTTCAACATCGCTTCTACTGCAGTGCTAACTATTGACTTTCAGTCAGTGGTGGGAACAAGTGCTAGGATTAACTCGATTATACTAAAATTTCTTTGGTTGATTTATGTTTAATTGGAATAGAAATTTATTAGATACGAATCACAAACCACTCAACGACCTATGATTCCGATCTGCATCATGTTTTCACGCAAAGCACGCACGCCTGACCTCGCGTCCACAACCGAGAGGTTAAACTTACCTGAAAATCTTAGGATGTCAGCTGTAATTTTAAATGTCAATTTCATTATTATGAGGTTACTATCAAATATTCAGTAGATATATTTATTTTTATTCAATACTAATAATAATGCCCTCTTGCCCAAAATGCACTCACTCTCCTATATTAAACACTATTTAGATTATTGATTCAAAAAGAAAGCCCTTAATAAAATTAATAAAACATGCCATTATGTTACTGTGACTTCTGCACTGAGTTCTGGACTTGTATCGAAAGTCCAGAACTTAGTGCAGAAATGGCAAATACTTACTGTTGATCAATCAATATTAAAAGAAGGAAACCATCTAAAAATATTTTGGTCTTTGTCACACCTCTTAAGATTAAAATAAAACAAAGCAATAAAGGGTATTACTAGTGTTTCAGTTAGTTTTGCTACAACATTATTTGAAATTGGCATTGATTTTAAACTAAATGAAACATACCTGAACTAGTCAACGCATGATCCAATTTCGTGCATAGCAATTCTAAATGTGCCTAAGGAACCCCGAAACTGAGAGTAGTTTTGTCTGTTATTTGTTTTATTAATCGATACAGACGCCGAGCAAATGTTTCACGTGTAGCAGCTACGAATGGGTATCGAGGACTAATTATGTAACATTGGTCCACTTTCAGGCGCACTCTTAATCGATAGTCATTTTTTATGCCACTTAAAGCGGCATACAAGAATTTAGCTGTTTGTTTGTGCGATACGTGTATGTTATTTGGACTTCTAACGATCTTCGATTAGTTATCGGGCTTGTTATATAAAGGAGTGGATGTTGTGTTGATCAAAAATAAAACGACATTATATTATGTTTTTCATTTAAAGTCCAAGATCTTACGAATTAGCGTTTTACCTTTAGTCTTCTTAAAGTTAGTTATCAATTTTAGCCAAGCAATTTTGCTTAATTATTATTAAATCAACACTAAGTGCCAGCAACATTAGGATAATGATTCATTAACGGCATCTGACGGTGGCATTAATTCAATCACAAAAATAAATTATGTATGGGATGGAAGATGATGCCCTAACGTAATTCTGGTTATTTTTTTTGTACATATAGGGGAAACCTGGAAAAGGTCCCCGGAACACTGGCTGGGTCAACGGGTATGCGAGATCGTTACCCACTTAAACCCCCGTGGCTGTCGTATCGGCACATGAGAGTGGATCCTGGGTTCTGCGGTGTGAGCTGTACCAGGTTCCCCTTAGTGTCATGTCTTTGAGCTCGTCGCCGGGGACGTACTGTAGCCCGCCGGGAACCAGACACAGTGCGCATGGGGACGGGGGACGCAATCCAGCCACCGTCGGCCTCCTCGGAGTCACCGCCGTACTCAATGATTATGGACGTCCTAGGATCCACACTCCGAACGTTCAGCCACTCCGAAAGAGGAAGTTATATGCAAACCTTACAATGAAGCGTCATAAAATTTACTCTTATAATAAGTAACTACATTTTAAGGTAGACACCAATCTCGTTATCGACGGAGATCTCCAAAACAAAACAGAGGAAACGCAAGTATTTATTATCACACACTGCACGGCAATAAATTCATGGAAGCAGAAAATTTTCTGAAATATTAGGCGATGTCCGACACGTTTCGGAAATCGAGAAATAAAATTACATGTTATTAACCAACATTAGCACTGTTCGGTTGTTATAACTTAAAAGATAAACAGCGAATTAAAAGAGGTGCCTCATTATACGTATTTTGTTTAATACTCAGGTTATTTGGGCGCGGGAGGGTTATCATTTTTGGGGATCTTTCGATCGACATTGGAGATTATTTTTTTATGCTGCGTAAGAGTATGGAACAGTTTTATTGGAGATAGTATAAAAATAGACTCTTCATATAATATGATTAACGCTTTTTACGAAAATAGATACCTACAGACAAATTATTGGCGATGCGGGTTTTAAATATTTACCTAGCCAACAAGGTGTTAGAACTTAGGTATCTGAGGCATACTAAGAGGCCCTTTTTTTTCTTTTTGCTATTAGTGCAGCAATTCTAAGAAGCTAGTGGGCTTTACCGCCTACGATTGCATCACCGATTTATCATCAGGTGAGATTGCGAGTTGTAATGAGCAAAAAAATCATCAACACTTCCACATTCCATCTGCCGGGGCGAAAATCCAGATTAATTCAATACATCGCACTGATAACCCCAAAATTACGATCCGAAATCCCCAGTATTAACAGCACAAAAAGCAATAAAACAGCGTGAAATGCTATGAGAGCATTAATTCGATTATCAGATTGAGGTGCGAAGCGAGGTTCGATGTTTATCTAGGTAAAAAGAGGCGCCGTATAAGAAATTATTTTACAACAGTGAAATAATAAAAACACTCATTAGCGGTCATTAAAGCACCGCCTCCGCGATTTAGGGTTAGATACGGGGAGGTGAGAAGTTTATTTTTCTATAATAGCGGGCCGATGGGCGGTGTTGTCTATTTATCGCGTCGCTCGTGCCCGAATTGCCACCACGCAGACGTTTATTTTCTTTTTTAAAGTGGATACCTTTTTTATTGTGGGTAAATACTGGTTTACAAGTCCATAGTCATATATTTATAATGCACTGTTTTTTTTTTAATTTTGATGTGAAGCTGCCTTGACTGACTTTTGCCAAAAAGTTACTGCCACCACGCAGACGTTTATTTTCTTTTTTAAAGTGGATACCTTTTTTATTGTGTGTAAATACTGGTTTACCAGTCCATAGTCATATATTTATAATACACTGTTTTTTTTTTTAATTTTGATGTGAAGCTCCCTTAACTGACTTTTGCCAAAAACTTACTGCCACCACGCAGACGTTTATTTGCTTTTTTAAAGTGGATACCTTTTTTATTGTGTTTAAATACTGGTTTACCAGTCCATAGTCATATATTTATAATGCACTGGTTTTTTTTTTAATTTTGATGTGAAGCTGCCTTGACTGACTTTTAACTTGACTATTAACTAACTTACTGTTATAATTATTATTTTTTTGTTTAAGTAATTAAATAAATCGTGGCATTTTAAGGCAATTTATTTTTATCTTAATTTGAACGCTTAAAAGCCTTACACAAAGGCTGTAGTAAATAAAATAAATAATTTGAAAAAACCTTATAGAGGTTTTACCGTAATTATATATTTACCTTATTCTTTACCATTACCACAAAAAAACCTACGCTGGTGTAAAGTAGAATAACAAGACCTGTATCATTCAATGTATTAAAATTATACTAACAAAACAATAATTTATATTATACTTGCCAAATGTTCTCATTATGTTACAAAAATCATGTTGTCATTAACTCAACAAAGGGGTCGCCACTCGCGCTGGATCCGAAACCGCAAGCTCTAATTATGAAAAAAAAAAATACAATTAAAACCACAACAGAACGAGTCCTTTTCTTTCCACAATGCATCGCGAGGGTTAATTCGACACTTATTATGGAAACTTAAATTATAATGAGCCCTTTCAATAATAATATATTTCTGGTTTATAGCGAGTAAAATATATTTTTTACTTATTTTTTATACATATAAGATTTATTAGGTATTATTTGTTTCATATACTAAGAATTGTTAGTGGAATTCACCGTTAGGCTTTTTTATAGTTTATACTTTGATTAAAAAGTTGATGGCGTTTTAAAATTGTCATTTTAACGAGCAAGAGGTTAGATCGAAAGTGATCCCAAAACTTTTTATTATGAAGGGCACGGCTCAATTTCGTTTTTATTTTAATTTTAATCATACTTATGCAGATTTCTAGTCTCACAAACCAAAAGAATAATAGGCGGGATAGTACTAGTAGGTGTAGATGAAGCTACTTATAGAAATATCAAATCGCCAATAAATCATCTCAAAACAGTTAAATCACTAGAACAAACGGTTGTGTATCGATATATTTCTGAGACGTTTGCTTCTGCTGTAATATTTATACTGTGGTCATGATTTGACGATATTGAGGTATTACTATTATTACAACCGGAAGAGGCAGCGTAGGCAGGCCTAGGTGGACCGACGACATTGTTCGCGTCGCAGGCAACCGTTGGATGCAAATGGCAAATTGTCGTTCATGTGGCGGTCTAAGGGGGAGGCCTTTGTTCAGCAGTGGACGTCTTCCGGCTGATGATGATGATGATGAAACCATTAGGTAAATATTCCTTTAAAATCATCAGCCGGAAGATGTCCACGGCTGAACATAGGGTGTTGGCCATAATTCCCGCGCTCGGTAGGCATCTTGGGGATCGCAGTATACGTGGTAGGTAATCCAATGGAAAGAGGCTATTGCCCATCTTCTTGTCCGTTAGTCGCCTCGTACTACACCCAACGTGAGGAGATTGGTGGTTGCTTTCTTACCCGGACCCTACACAGGGAAATAAAAACATTAAAACACAAAGAGTATTTAATTTCGAATACATAAATAATAATATAATCTAGAACAATCTACACACGATCATCCGATCCCAAACTAGGCGGAGCCTGGACTATGGAAAGCAGACAACTGATACTAATACTTATATATAATATATATATAGGTATATATATTAGAAAAAACATACTTACATAAATATATAAATAACACCCAGACATTTGGTGGGAATTGAACCCACTAGACCAACGGCCCTGTCAAATTCGAAGCTAACGGAATTTAAAATAAACCTACTTTTACGGATTATATAGCAATTCCTCTGACGTAATTTTCCTTGTTTTATTTGCATTTCATCCTAGAAACTTTAAATAGCCATTACACCACTTAATTAAAACCAACTGGTTGTGTATATATATATATTACATCACGCTGAAAGAGTAGCTGTGCCCGAGTGAGGTGCCTACGTAAATCAAGACAAGATTTATTAGTGATTTTTCATACTAGTTCTTGGAACTTTTGGTTGAGCAATCATCAATTTGGAACACAACAACCGATTGTTTACTGTAAACTATTTAATTTTATTCATAGATACGCTATAAGCACTAGATTTATTTTGACATTAAGCCTTGAACGTCGTTAGATAGTTAGTATATTGCGTTCCGCAGAAATATCTCGCGTAACTTCCAACAATATCAACCGGAATCCCATTGTTTACGGTATGTTAATACAAGTACTGTGATTTATTAGTAAACTTTGATAATCATTAGCTTTTTATACTATAGAAAATTTTAATTTTCACGTCTATATTCCGCAAGAAAATGAGGATGATTCCTAGTCAATGTAGTAGTGTTTTCATATTAAGAAGATTGTTGCAATACAATTGCAAAATCGCCCTTGGGCGTTTCAATTCTCTAACCGATCATAAAATCCATATCATAATCCAATTTGTGAAAGTGTTTTGTGTCTTGCCTGACGAGGCACTGCTTAACAGCAGAAGTTAAACTTGAGCCACTGTGATTTTGGATCCGTCATGCTCGCCATCGAAAAGTCTTTGCTTGTGACGGCTTCGTGTGGCGGGTCACCCCCTTCCCTCCAATATGGTTGAGGGGAGTGATAGCTGCTGCTCGAGTCAACTCGTGCGCGGGCTGCTTGACTGGTCCGACTACTATCCCTTTGGCATTTTATTTTATTGTATTTTCGTCGTATTTTTTATTTTATTTGATCTTTTGAACGGCAGGACACACTGTCGCTGGTGCTGATCTAATTGTAACAAGACAAACTTTGATTTAAAAAAAATGTAAAAAAATGACAAGCCCGCTGAGTTTCTTGCTGGATCTTCTCAGTTGAGGCCGCGTTGTGATCCGGTGGTAGCTTTTAAAAAAATTACCGTTTAAAAGTGCCGTTAAGCCTATTTGAAATAAAAATTTTGAATTTTGCACTTTTGGAAAAGTAAGCGAACAAGTCGACAAATGTTTAACAATACATTAGGGTATAAACAAGTATAAATTATAAAAACATAAAAAGCCCGACAGCGAACAAACAAAATGGTCCTGAATTAGGTACATCATACATACTTATATTATACATACGTTTACATACATTCATACATACATACTCTCGAAAAAGATAACCTAAGCATACATAGACATAAATGTATTGATAATTCGTGATGTTTTAAGACGATGCCACGATATATAGCTAGACAAATTCTTGTGACAAGATAATTATATTAAATATGGGTATTATAATTGCATATTGCGGTTGTTAGCAAAGCAGAAATTAATTTATTTAATTGCTATAGTTATACGCAAATTCATAATTTTCCATGCAATTATATCTCGTTGCGGTCTCGCACACAATTCGCCGGGAGGTACAAACTCACGGCATATTCAACGTGTTCCAAAGATACACAATCACTAGATGAAACAATAAACAGGATATACGAAGGATTTTTGCCATTTACATACTTCTTTTTATCAAAATTTTTTTCATAATAAAATGTAAATTATACAGCAAACAGCAATAGTTTGCTTTATTGCTGTGATATTATTTTATTCACAATACATTTTATTATTTGGCTTTGAATTTATTGTATGAGTTTCTACAGATGCAAAGATTGTACAAAAGTAGTGCCCTCAAGTAGAGGGTGGAAGGGATTTCCCTGGAAGGAATAATAATCAATAATTTACTAGAGACAACATGGAAACCTCTATCCGTACACTACCGTTTTCCTGGGGAAACCTTCAAAAGGCCCCTGGGAACTGTGGGGATCAACCGGGGTATGTAGAATTCTTACCCACTAAAACCCCCGCGGCTGTCATCTCCGTACATGAGATCTCATCGTTGGGATCTGCACCAGGAGCCCCTCAGGGCCTTGCCTTTAAGCCCTCTGCCAACCGGGGGGCGCATTATAGCCCCCCGAGAACCAGACACGATGAGTCGCTGCCAGACTCAATGCGTACATTACCTAATCAAAAAGGCCAAACGACTTTCCGACGATGACGCTTCCATATTATTTATATCCTAACCACAATACTACAATAAGTACTTAAAACAACAATTAGCTGTTCTGTACTTCAAGTATAGCCTCAATTAAGTCTTCCGAAAGGTCGGGCAGGTCTTCACCGCGGGTTTTAATAAACGGTTCATTTCCTTGCCCTTTGTGTGTTAACTACCTTTAATTTAACCTACGGCCGATTTGTATACTTTCATTCAATTACATGTGTTTCCTTGGTTCAATAAATCATAGTAATAAATATCCTTTCTGATAATATATTATTGGTAAAATTAAATATTTTTTTTAAATGAAAATTAATTATTAATTGTCATTGTTTGTGTAAATAATGAACAGGGCTGTAGTAGAATAATTATTCAAGGGTAATTTTTTAAAAGAGTTCAATAAAAATAAGTAATTTTTATTTTGCCAGCATATACATAATGTTTACAAAAATAAATAATATACATACCTGTTTCTGACTTTTAGTAAATACTTCTATCATCAAACAATGGCATTTGATTTATAATATCATCCATGTCCATAGGCTGGGAACGTCACATTGAAAGACAATTGGCTAGTTGCATCCATACACAATTTCATCAGCACACCTAGTGAGACCTGCCTACGCGTACTTAAATTTTCAGTCAGCGCAATAATCTAACATACGTTAGTATACCCTACGTTTCTTTACACGATAAAAATCGTATTAATAAATATATGAACACAGGAGTTATGGCTGACCGGTAGCCAACCAAACACAATTGGTTCTGTGTGGTTCTGTATGTCCTATTTAATATCATTCATGTGTACATTTTTTTTATAATCAATAGGTTTGCGCTTGACCACAATCTCACATGATGGTAAGTGAAGATGTGGTCTAGAATGGACCGCGCTTGCCAATAAGATGCCTGTTCACTCTAGACTTGAATACACCTAAGTTATATTTATCAGGGAAAACGTTGTCCTGGAGGGTATTCCACAGCTTGGCCGTGCGCACAAGGAAAGAAGAAGCGAAACGCTTAGTGCGGCAAGTTGGAGTGTCAACGACAAAGCGGTGGAGACCCTGCCGGCGCCTGGTAGTCCGGTAAAAGAAAGGGGATGGTGGTACAAGGTCAAAAAGTGCTTGAGCGCATTCACCGTGGAACAATCTGTAAAAAACCGATAAACATGCAACTAGGCTACATACATTGATTGCTTCGTTTTGATATTGTAAAGAAAAACAGAGTATTAATAGTAGCACTTTAGCATGTGCCAACAATTATGTTCTAACGTTATCGTATTGAATTTAATGCCTACATGTGTTTAGACCCTATAAACGGTTTAAAAATACAAATGGCTCCAATTAAATACAATAAAATGCAAAGTAGACAATAAAACAAACAAATTATAAATGCATTATCCATTCGTAGTAAGAAACATTAAAATTCTATTGTAATTTATCAAGAAATACACCTTCCCCTTTCTCTAGTGTAAACCAACTTATGTTACGTTTAACCGTTTATGGATGAGAGAACAATGACTCTTAACGCGTTCTAGTATGGATTAGAATTGAACAGAAAGTTCAATTATGAAGAGCAAAACTAAATAAGTCAGGTATAATTGGCGTTAAGTGTCTGTTAAATTGTAATGAAACTTAAGTAGATAGCATCCATACGATGTTTTTGTTAAAATATGTAATTAGCACTGTATATGATGTAGTCCTTCATTGTAATGTTGGTACAGTCAACATCAGCAATACTCGTATGTATTATCCCATTACTGATTTTTTTACTGCAATAAATGTTAGCTTTTTAAATAAATTAAGTTTTCTGGTTATTTAAAAATGTAATATCTTTTTTAAAGATAAATGAGTGAATGAGATTCCACGTGATTTTAATGACAAAAATACGTTCATGTGAATTCTTCGGACAAAATTTGAATTTGGCGTCACCCAATACTTCTTATTAAGCAAAAAAACAACTTAATGACTTTGAAAGTGTAGCTAATTAAATTATAAAATATTTTGTGTGTGCCTGTGCCCCAGCAACCTCTAGCAGCCGCAGGCAGGCGGCAGCCCAGCCCCTAGCTACGATGCTGTGTGGGATGAAACTGAGCGATCATACCCTTCACCTCTAGCACGGAACTAGCAACTTTACGCCCAGCATATGCATTTATTTGGCTCTAGTATTTTATAAATTGGAAGTTTAACGACCTACTAAGTACATAACGCGCTGCAGTAAAAATCCCGTCACGCGAAGTATTAGAGCTAGCGAATTTTCATTATATACTATGTATATAACACCCTAACATCAACCGTTGGTCTGGTCCTGTCCGAGGATCACACCTCGCTCGATCGGATTATTATTTTATCAGCGCTGGCCCTGAAGAAAAACTTTCTATTTGTATTTTTTTTTTAAGATTTCCTATCGTAATATTTCACAATGATATATATTTTCTGTTGCCGACTGTACAATGTTCATCGCAATTACACACATCAAAAGTGTCTAGGGATCAACATATATTTTTGCAATAACTTTTCTCCTGATTGATATTAATTAAAATTTTCTTTAAGGATTCATCAAATAAAGTGTTTTCGTTTGTCACAGTAACGATAAACCAAGTCACCTTTGCATTAATAAAGAAATTTGCCATTTTCCTAATAAAGGGATTTTTGACATTTGAACCACTAACACAAAAGTTCGAAAAAAAGACTGAAATAACAGTTTTCTTTAAAATTTTATTGGGTAACTTAAACAATTAATAATCCGTGTTTCTACCGCGAACACTAACAACACAAGAACATCGGTTTGGCATACTCAAAATGAGTTCATCCAAATCACGCTGTGGAATGGCCGCCCATGTTCGTTGCAACAACAAAAAAAGGTCTTCTTGCGACTGGATACCCTCCATATTCGGCAGAGCTCTTCTCTGTAGCATATCCCATGCATGCTCAATCGGGTTCAAGTCTGGCGACTGAGCAGGCCAGGGCAGGACATTGATGTTAGCTGCGGCGAGAGTCTGTCTTACAACTCTTGCGGTGTGCGGTCGTGCATTATCATGCATTAACTGAAATAAGGGACCGATTTGCACTTGTAGAGGAACGATGACGTCTGATACAATCGTCTCAGCATAAATTTGAGCGTTGAGGTTGCCTCTGATCCAAATCAACTCAGTTCTTCCGCCGATCCAAATACCCGCCCATACCATGATGGTTCCACCACTATAAGGATGGACTTCCTGGCAGGATTTTAATCGCTGTTGGCGTCCAGGGGTTCTCCAGTGTCGTATACGTCTTGTATCCGGTCTCATACCAAAACGAGACTCATCAGAAAAGCACACGAAACGCCATTGTTCTTCTGCCCAATTTCTGTGTTCAAGAGCCCATTGATATCGAATCCTACGATTGTGCATTGCTATAGGTGGTACCCGTAGCGGTCTTCGGGAATGAAGGTTCACTTCATGCAAGCGGTTTCTGACTGTTTGGTCGCTAATTAAGTTCCCTGAAGAGTGATGAAGCCTCACGGCTAACATCATGGCAGTTATTGTTGGAGCTCTTCGAGTTAAGATTTGAATATATCGGTCTTGTCTCCGTGTGGTGCAGCGATACCGTCCTCCATGGCGCTCAGCCACGGTACCAGTGCTTCGGTAACGTGTCCAAAGTCGACTGATAACACTCTGACTTGTATTCAGAGCTAAAGCCACAGTACGTTGCCGGGAACCAGCTTCTATCATTCCCACGGCTCTGAGCATTTCTTCCCTGCTTAAATGACGTCGCCGCTCCATAATAACGTTGGTTTTAATCAGTAGTAGGGAAACAGTAGCACTAATAATGTCTTCAATGCGTTGTATGTTTTTATAGGGAAAATATTGACAGCTGATTTTCATCTTTTACTCGAATTTGATTCACAGTTCCTGATTCAAATTATGAAATGCACCAAAAAGGATCCATATAAATTTATAAAATCATAAATTTATTACAAAGCCACATCTCAATCTCAAGAAATCCGCTTAAAAATGCTTGATCCCTAGACACTTTTGATGTGTGTATTTTGATGACAGATTACTTGTAATTGTCCGTTGTAAATAATTGTTTGTTTATACCATTTGCTGTACGAAGGTAATGCACGGTAATGAAGACCTCGTTCAATTGAAACGTTTTAACATTTTGTAACTTCTAACTCTATGGAATAATTATTTATTACGGTCATTATTGACTTAAGACTTAGATGATACTGGTTGATTTCAATTATTTGGGTAGGGACAGTGACGAGGAACACTTGGATTGCATAGCTGCTCGCCGCGTCGTGCGCCGACGCAACGTCGAATCGTGTTTATATGTGCCCTGACTTCTTTCAGAATGTGTGATCATATGTGACACGTTGTATACTACGCATATGCGCACGAGTTTTTGTTTAATAAGTAGGTAATAAGTAGGTACCTACTGCGCAGGTTACAAAACTACGACTTTAAGAAACAGTAACAATTAAACACAAAACACATACCATTCAGATTGCTTAACAAACACACACGTGTGGACACATGTTGAGCTAGACAAAGGTAATTAAGGGCTTTCATCTCAGTAGGGCGAGGTCAGAACACGTGCAATGTAGAAGGTCAGGCAGTGGGCACATTTATAGCATTTACGTAGTAAAATTAAAGCGTTAGATTGATTATAAAAAAAATACCGGTCAAGTGCGAGTCGAACTCGCGCACCGAGGGTTCCATACCATGTTTGGACGTATTATAGTAATTTTACTATTCATGTATGTTCACCTCAGATAGCCAAAAAACCAAACCGCAAAACTAAGTTTGTTTGTCGAGGTTTTTTTAGGATTACTAAAAAACTGTACTACTTAGAAAGATTATTTTATTTTTCCTGTAAAATATAGATAGACATGCATTACCCATAATTATTTCAGATTTTTCCCTCCACAAACTTCGGAGATAAGGTATTTTTTTTGACTATTTTTATTATCAGCCAAAAACTACGTCACATAAGCCAAAATAAAAATTTGTTTTGAGATGTGCAAATGAAGCCCTTTCATATGATACCCCACTCGATATAGTAGTCCCACTTTTAAATTTTGATAACCTATTTTAACCCCATTATAAAAAAAGTAAAAGAAAAAAAATATTTTTTCATTTGCGATGAGGTTGGGTAAGTAAGATCTAAAACTATTCCAAGTTTCAAATCGATAGCATCAGTTGTTCCTGAAATATATAAGTGTGACAGACAGACAGACAGACGAAGTCAGACCATAAGGGTTCCTTTTTTACGTTTTTGGTATGGAACCCTAGAAACGTAGCGTTACAGGCCTCGCATAACGTAGATCGACAGCATTGTGCGAGTTGCAGGCACCGTTAGATGCAAATAGCCAATAGGTAGTCGTTCATTGTGATGTTCAAAGGATAGGAGGCCTATGTTCAGTATCAGATGTCTTTCGGCTGATAAGATACTTGTACAAATGTAATGTAAAGGGATTCGTTGTTGAAGACCCCTGAATCATATTATTATGGTCAGGAAATCGTGCGCTCTAGCCTCTACATCCGTGGTGAGGATGACTCGTAACCCAGATATAGATTTACATAGATAACGCAAATGGTCGCCGCTAACTTGCAGTTCGCGCGCGTCTGTTGTTGCAGCCTTGCAGCCGGTCGGCCGCAGAAATTAAAAAAAAAAAAAAATCGGCGGGGCATCGGTGGCATCGGTGTCTATGAATCGGTTTGGATTTCCCGTCACTAAATGTCAGCCGTCACGTCACAGAAAGTGTTAAAAAGTCGCTCGGTCGTGGTTTCAATACAAATCTTGATTCTTGCGTTACCTATGTAAATCTATATCTGTGACTCGTAACGTATGAGCGTGGCATCAAAATCGTTTAGTTAAGCGATTAAATCACTGATCACTGTATCATATATGCTGAAGCTCTAAAACTGTCACAATGTCAAGAAGCGTGCGTTTTTCAGCACAGAAGTTTGTCATGGTGGGAATCGAACTCACAGCTTTCGATGACCAGTCAATATTTCTAACCACTACATCGATAGACTCCTCTAATACAAAAAAAAATCAAGAAACGGTCAAAACAAAACGTTCACGTGTTCAAATTAAAGTCACGGTATCCTGTTAAGAAAGAAGCAGTAATTATAATTGCAGTACAAGAGCCAACGTCCCGTGACGAGCCCTTCGGAAGTGATGGTACTGACGAATAAACATACGACTTAGTGTGCACTAAGACACTGCTATAATATTATTATTATCTTCTATCTTGTGTGGCGGCTTCGTGTGGCGGGTCACCCCCTTCCCTCTAATATGGTTGAGGGGAGTGATGGCTGCTGCTCGAGTCAACTCGTGCGCGGGTGCTGCTTGGGGGGACTGGTCCGACTACTATCGCTTTGGCCTTTTAGTTTGTCGTAATTTATTGTTTTCTTCTTTTCTCCCTTGCTTTATGTTTCGAACGGCAGGACACAATATCGCTAATGTCGATTCATTTGTAACAAAACAATGTTTAAAAAAAAAGTGAAAAAATGACAAGCCCGCTGAGTTTCTTGCCGGATCTTCTCAGTTGAGGCCGCGTTGTGATCCGGTGGTAGATTTTAAAAAAATGACGTTTCAAAAGTGCTAGCGTTAAGCCTATTTGAAATAAAGATGTTTGAGTTTGAGTTTATCGATATGTAGGGCCGTACGCGCCACATATTATTGCCAGGTGATATGATTCCGAGTTGATCAAAGTGGAATAAATTGTTCCAGTGATTTGATTCCGCGGTGATCAAAGTGGAATGAATTGTTCCACTTTAATCCGGACTCTTATTTAAAGACACCACCAGGGTTTACTCAACAGATATAATTATCTTCTGAAGCTTCCGTGGTGCAGTGGGAAACCACTCGCTTTGCATACTGGAGGTCGCGGGTTCAAATCTCGTGGGGAGCATCAACTTTGTGTACTTGTTCTTTACTGGCTAGGACAATGCAGGCCGATCACCTGATTGTCTGTAAAGTAAGATGATCCATGCGTCGGATGGGTATGTACAAAATTGATCCTGCGCCTGACTTCTCCCCTGTCATGACGGTCTTCCGTCCCATCGGTTTGTGAGTGGTTAAAGGAAGAGAGAGTGCACTTGCACAAGCACTTGTGCACTATAATATGTCTCGCGTAGATGGCTGATCTGGTGAAAAATTGGCCGCTGTGGTCGTATCGGCCAGTAGGAATTTATAATTTATTTTCTTTTTATTTATTATATCTTCTTTAAAACAAAGTCGCTTACCGCGTCTGTCTGTATATCTGTTAACTCCTCCTAAACCACAGAACGGATTTTTAGACGGTTTTCACCACAAGTTAGATATTTTTTCACTGAAGGAAATGTAAATAGAAAAAGCAATATTTTGCAACCGAGTCTTCTAACACAGATCCATGCGAAGCAGGGACTAGATTTTACTTCAAGTCATATACACATACAGCCAAATTATATTGGTCCTGCCAAAGCTCAAACCAGGACCTTTCGTACTGCGGCAGCGGCGTGCAAGTAGATACCTCAACTTATAAACTAAGATCACTTTTTTTTATTTAATAAAAAACTAATAATTTAATCCCGTTACTGTAACATAACTTTCTAAATACAAATACATTGAATTCGTCAGTTAATAACTCTGTATGCGGATATTTATTTTGAAACGCAATTATTTATTATTTGTTGCAGCGTAAGTAGGTGGGCACCATAATGATTCCAATTTAATTGTGGACACGGTTCCGTGTTCATATTTGGGTACCAAACTCTAACAAAAAAAAACGTTAAAAAAAAACTTTGTATAGTGTTTTGTTTATTTTTCTCATGTCATAATATCGATACCAAAGATTTTAGTGAAATTTATTTAAATTTATGATCGATACTTAACCATTTTTTTTTAACATTTTTCGTAGGATTGTCTTTTGATACAATAGCACTTGGTTAATTTATTAACACTTGCAAACAATATTCTATTACCAAAATATCTAATTCATCATTATCATCAGCCGGAAGATGTCCACTGCTAAACATAGGGATGCAATAATTCCCACGCTTGGCAGGCAACTTAGGGCAGTATACGTGTGATTGCACATAAGACGCTGCTGACCGTCTTCTGGTCTTCCCTTGGTCGCCTCCTACGACACCCAACAAAAAGGGATGGGTTCTTATCCGGACACCAGACGGGTTTCTAATTCCGGACACAGAATTTCATAAGTAAACATTATTTACAAAATATTTTCTTCGCAGCACTTTTAAAACTAATGTAGGGCCATAATGTGTTCTTACGCGAATATTACACAAAGAAATCAAACTACAATTACGGATTTTATCGCGGTTTATTTTAGATTTTACTATCCCAAAGTTTCGAATGCTTTGCAGCACCCATGGTCACGGGAGGACTGAGATGTTGAACGTCCTTATGTCACAATTATGCCGGTGTACCCTCCGGTCTTCTTAGCTATTATTGTTGGTCCGATCTACGCAGTAAGAGCTTACAGTATCTTGAGGCCGTGCAGTGTTTTGCTTGATATTGGATTTAATTATATTTATCACAGGATCCCAAGCCGGTTGTAACACCCAACCATCTTCTCTATTGAAATTAGGATGTTTTGTGAAGTTTTTTTTTTCGTCGGGATAGTAAAATCTAAAATAAACCGCGATAAAATCCGTAAAAGTAGTTTGATTTTAATGTAGGGCCAATTTAATAGATCACATTTGACATCTGTCAGTTTTTTTGTTCTGTCTGTTTCTTTTGTAATTATTACAATAAATATTTATGTAATCCTAATTGAAAAAAAATAAGCAATAGTGCAGTTCGAACTTCAAAAAAAAATTCTTATGCCCGCCGTTACGTTGATAAATTTTGATGAAGTGTCAACTGTGATCAATTAAATTGGCCCTACTTTACTTTTAGTATTTCATAGAGTGTACCTACGCACAAATAAAGAACCTTATTTTGAATCATAGACGACAGTAAAGATTTTTTAATGAACTTAAAAAAAGAATCTAACGTCTCCATGTCATATTGTGAACATAGTCCGGGAGCCGTCTAGCACGGCAGCGTCATTACCCGTTTTGTTAATACCGCATCGCTCTTTTGTTATTTTGACACAGGAAGTTATTAAAGCAATTAACTGGGGCACAGCTCCTGGGCTATTATCATCTCCAGAGTGACGTGTTAATGCCGGACCACTAGTGACGCTACCATATCGAAATTATTATTTTTTAATTTGACCGATTATTTAATAAAATTATATATTTATGTATTCGTTGACATTCCGATTGATCGGTTTTGCTTTATCGCTATACGAAAATCGGAACCCATCGACAAAATTTTAAATGATTTAGATATCGAACATTATTTTTATCGGGAATCAGCGCGCATTATATTTTGGCTTAACGTTTTATTTTAGATGCAATGTATAAGTAAGTCCTGCATTTAGAAATCAAATTAAACATGAGTAGGTAATTTTAGTTCACATAATCGCTATCCGCGCGAACGAATGCTCTATAGCCTGCTTGAACAGTCGGTTACAGAAGATCTTGCTGTTTAATTATAAAAGAATAGAAGAGAGTTTCTTGCTTCGTAAAACTTATTTTTACACATGGTTTAGGAGGAAATTAATTTCAGGCACATCACTAAGCTCGTCTCAAATTATATCGGTTCTTTAATTTTCAATCGGAATAAAAGCTACTGTTCGATCACAATGCACTCTCTCATACACTATGGACATAATTGATAGTCATACAGCCTTAACAATAGTGAAATCGGGCGATAATCAAAAAGCAAAATCCAGCTCTATATTGTATCAATTAAAGCTGATTTTTAGTTGTTATAAATTGGACGGTGGTATTCAAAATGTAACAACCAAGCTTAAGTTGCGTGGCTCCCGTAGTTACTCAGTCTAATTTCTTAGAAGTCGTTATTATTGTTTCTCATGATTAAATTTCTTTTTTGCTCACAATGGAATCACGAAGTGTTCCATTTATTTTGTGTGTGGGATGTTATTATGTTGTTTCATTTGACATTTTTTTTTCTTAAGCAACTTTGAGTACATAAAGCACAGAGTTCGCTATATTTTTTTCATTGTCAATTAAGGCAATATGAAAATACTTAATAAAAAGTCGTTATTTTAAAAATAAACCACAATTCGTTAAACTACCGTATTACATATTTCATAAAATAAACTGTCGTTAAATATTTTTTACTATAATATTACTATTCTTAAAACGATCAGGCAGGAGTAAGTTGGCTCGATAGCTAAAGTTATCTTTTAAAGCTTTAATTGCAACTTACCTACATAACATTGTAAATGGAATTAATACTCGCATTGGAAAAGCTACATCCACCTTTGGCAAACTTTACTCACGAGTCTGGAAAAACACAAAGCTCACAATTAGAACAAAGATACGTATTCGTTTATCAGACTTGCGTGCTTAGTATCCTTTTATATTCCTCGGAGACCTGCAGGTGTATTCAGAACCGTCGGAAAGTCCCGTATCCGAATCCGATAGAAAAGTTTCCGAGGCGGTCCTTCAAACGCTTGAAGAGGTGGGGGACGCTATTCAGAAATCCGAAATCGAAAAATTTTGACAGTTCGATTCGATAGCAAGATGTTAGTTCACGGAAACCATTCCGCGAGCCCTTTGCTGTCGGGAAGGTTAATATTTCACAAGAATATTATGTTTTTATACAACTACAGTTTAAAAAAGACTACAACAACAATAATTATAGACACTCACTTATATAAAGAATATTCGCGACTCGCGTAACTAGTAAAATTTAATTGAGAATTTTATTATGGTGCATTCACACTACGCCAACAAACTACTCATTCACTAAACATCCAAATAGGATCCACAGAGTACATTAATATATATACTGAAAATCAATAGAGGCAAAGGAACACATTAGCTGGGTTTGTTTAGTAATCTATACATAGAAAAGCAGTAATCAATGGTTAGCTTTCGCCGAAACATCGATAAAAAACCTACAAATCCCGTCCGTTTGTCCGGTGTGTACATTCCTTCCTCCAAGGTGTGTACACGGCACTAAAGGAAAAAATGACTAAGCGTTTACGACGCAGGTTTAGAAGAAAATTCGCAAAAATGTTATGTCAATAAAACACATTCCTATATATGACTAAATAAGCCACAATTTATAAATTATGTTATTGCCTCTAAGATATGTTACAAAATACATTAAAATTTCAATATTTAACCACTTTAAAATTTTCTACCACTATAATCTCTTTTCTACCATTTTATAATGTTCTCCGTAAACACACTCATATCGAATTCGGAAACTCCCTTTCCGATAGGAACTGTGAATAGCGTTTGACAATCCGTCGGATCATAATTCGACATGTGATCTGACTTTCCGATCCGAAACGGATCGTTCCCGACATTTGTGAATGGCTATGCTGGAGGACATACTCGAAAGAAGAACGCAAACTAAAATGCGTTCCATATGCGATGTTTACGGAAAATAATCGGAGTTGCTTGGAGAGACAAAATGAGCAATGAAAGGGTATTACAGTTAACACAAACATCTAGCGTAACAGCCATACTTAAACATAAGAGACTTCAATGGCTTGGTCACGTACAACGAATGGAAGGACGGGGATTGCCTCGTCAGATTATGCTGTGTCAGATTGCTTACGCCAAAAGGCCTGTAAGTCGACCTCACCTTCACTACAAGGATTATTGTAAGCGTGACATGGGTGACTTTTGAAATGGACCCGGACAATTGGAAGGCATGAGTATCGTCATGATAAGAATAGTGGAGACTAATCAAGAGTGGAATTTCTAAGCACGATGCGGCTTGGCTGGAGATGATTAAGCAAAAGAAAATTCGGAATTCTACCGCGCCACCTCCAAATTCTGTATTTGTGTGTGATAGGTGTGGAATGATTTGATGTGCAGCAATTGGCTCGTTTAGTCATAAACGCAGATGTCTCCAGATGACGCAGACAGGTGCTGCAACAAACATCATAAGTGTGGAATGATTTGACGTGCAGCAATTGGCTCGTTTAGTCATAAACGCAGATGTCTCCAGATGACGCAAACAGGCGCTGCAACAAACATCATAAGTGTGGAATGATTTGACGTGCAGCAATTGGCTCGTTTAGTCATAAATGCAGATGTCTCCAGATGACGCAGACAGGCGCTGCGACAAACATCTGTAAAGATGCTGTGGCCAATGATGACATACCATTGTAATCGGTAATTGGTATTTATCGTTCATAAACCGTCTTATTACAAAAAACAGTTTAACTATGAACCTAGGTTTAGGCTCGGGAAATCGTTCCTTAAACCTGAGTCTAAACCTAGGTTTAACGTTAAACTGCTTTTCGTACTCGTAATAAGACGGAAAGAGTATTATTCAAAATTCGTATACGAATATTTTTAACAGTTTAACACACAACCGAGGCAAATCGAAGGACGCGTGTGAACACACCACGTGTCACGCACAAACAAAGAAAGTTACGTGTCAATTAAACTTATTTGCTTTTTTTCCTCTGTAACGAAGCGTAATGCAATTATTCGTAATAACAGGATGAGACTACGCGACAGAGCCGCACCAGCAACGCCCAGTAATCATTCATACAATTAAAATGTCATTACCTCGCCAGTTTTTACACCTAACCAACGTTACTTTAATTATGTCGGGATAAAAAAGAGAGAAAAACCGCCGAGAATTTTATATTGAAAAAAAAAGTGTGAGATGAAAATAAGCATACAGTGGCGATGGTAATGACATGGTTTAATTAAAAAACAGCAAACCAGAAATGATTGATTATAAACTAGATTTTATTTACCATAGGTGTTAATCCCCAAGTCGCCTGCCAAGCGTGGGGATGATAAGCGGGATTATAGCAACTCCTCCCTTCTAAGGGGGAGGCCTCTATTCAGCAGTGAACGTTTCGGCTGCTGATGATGAATAATAAAATGATTTAAGTACTTATCAATTTTTATATATAGATAGAAACTAAAAAACATAGTTATAACATCTATACATATTATAAAACAAAGTCGCTCCCGCTGTCTGTCTGTCCCTATGTATGCTTAGTTCTTTAAAACTACGCAACGGATTTTGATGCGGTTTTTCTTAATAGATAGAGTGATTCAAGAGGAAGGTTTTTATGTATAATACATGCATAATATAGTAAAGAAACACTGATAATTTTAGAGGTTTTTAATATGATGTCGTAAATAAACAATTTTTTTTGCGCTTACGTTGCAAACGCTGGCTGAACCCTACGAGATAGATCAAAATAATGTAGGTCAGTATTGTACACCTTAACAAGGTCTACAAAAAAGTCCTCGATTTCTATTTTTCATACCGCTAGGTTAAGGTTAAGCAACGTTAGGTAAGGTTATTAAATAGATGGGTAAACTGATTTGTATGAAATTTTGTGTGCATATCGGGTAGGTCTGAGAATAGGTCACAAAGTACATTTCATATCGCTGATACCTTGATTGACGAGGATATAGTATACAACGAGAGGAGGGTGCAACAGAGGAGAGAGAGTGGGAGAGGGGATTTGAGGAGGGGGTGTTGAGGTGAGGGATAGGAGGAGTTAGGTGGAGCAAGGAGGGAGTGAAGGGGAGCAAGGTGGGAGAAGAGGCAGGGGGCGGTGGTTTAGGGAGAGGACAACGGGGAGAAGAAGAGGGGGAGCGTGACGTGGACCAAAGCGGGAGGGGAAAGATAGAGGAGAGAGAGAGCATATAATTAGATTTTTCTCATATGAGAGAGATGGAGAGAGAAATAAATCACGGGAGGAAGGAGAAAAGGGGAGCAAAATGTAATAAAAGCGCGGGCGGAGCTGCGCGGGTCAGCTAGTTAAAATATAAAGTCATAACTAGCGTACATTTAAAAAATTCATTATAATAATCAGTGCAGATTTGCGTCACATTTTTTTCTTAGATGATTTGTATGCGTGAAAGGATACAAAGTAAACATTATTATAATCATTAAAATATTATATTTTTTACCAATAGTCATTAGGTACTGTGAAATAAATACGTTGATATTCCACACTGTACGTGGCTATTACGAGTACGATTTTTAAATCCTTATTTACGTATGATGATTACTGATAAGAAAAATATCTTTGGGACAATTCACACACACACTGATCCTAAACTAGGCAGAGCCACTACTACTATGGTAACCAAATACTAAGTAAGTATACTACTTTTTTACTATAAATACATATGTATATAGATAAATAACACCCAGACGCAAGATAGGAATTGAACCCATGACGTATCGGGTAGGGGCCAAGGTGTCTAACCACCATACCAGAAATTTACGCGACTATTGCTATGAAACTAAATCAGTAAAAGTAGTTTATTTCATAACATGGTTATATTTTTCAACCGACTTCAAAAAAGGAGGATGTTCTCAATTCGTCTGTATATATATATATTTTTCTATGTATGTTCGCGCGTAACTCTGGTAATTATGAACCGATTTGAAAAAATCTTTCATCTATCCATTCTTTAATCCGTTAATTGGGTCCTATAAAAAAATTATTGTATACGAATAAGTAGTTCCTGAAAAAACAAGAATGGTGACTGCGCAGGAGAACTGCAGGAATGCCTATATAGACGACTTTATGTCGCTTTTTACGGACAAAAATGTTCATAACTCTGGGAAATATTTACCAATTTCAATGATTCTTTTTTTATTCGAAAGATTGAACCACTGTAATGAATCTGTATGAATTTTATCACAACCGGCTAAGAAATTACTGGAGGACCATGAACGATGTGGGCGAATTTATCTGGTAAAAACCATAAAACTGATGTTCTCCATTACATTACTCTGACAAATATAAACCGATTTCGATGATTCTTTTTTTATTCGAGAGAGTAAACTACTATGATGATTCCATGCAAATTTCATTACGACCGGATATTTTTTTCTGAAGAAACATGAATTATGTAAAACTATGTAGACGATAATGTGATCATAACCTACCTAGATCATTTTACCGTTGTCGATGGTTCAATCATTATTTATGAAAATATCCCTAAAAAGTATGAAATAAAATCTTTTTAAAAAAAAATTGAACCGACTTCAATATCACTGAAAAGTATAAAATAATTTCAATATTATTGAAGTTGGGGCCAATTATACACAGCAGGTACGCTAAAACCAACTTCTATAATATTTAAATTATTTTATACTTTTCAGTGAATTTGAAGTCGGTTCAATTTTTTTTTTAAAAGATTTTATTTCTCAAGAAAGTTGGTCGCCAACACCCAGTTTAATGTTAATCTAACTATAAAACAAGCAGCCAAAGGGTAATATTATATGGTCATTTTACTTGTAAATGCAAGGAAACCAACGTGACATAATTCCGTGAAGATTATACCCTTTACGTAATTACTACACAACATGTTAACCCTTAACGGCATCTGTCATTGATGTGAATGACATATGCGGCAAGAGGTACTTGGCAATAATTATCTTTCTTAAACTTATAACTTGAAACTTGACGAGAATTTCAAAATAGACAAGTAATAAAAAAATGTTAATTATAATCTTCTATATAATTTATTTAATTTTACTTCAAAACATATAAAAAACAACTATGTAGTTCGCTGTTACCTAGTACATTAACAGCTTTAAAAATCATAACAAATACAAGTTTATCAGTTTTATTTTTAGTTCAGTCCCCGCGACTCATTCCTACTTTTGCGACTCTTTAGAAGCTAGGAGCTACAGTGATGACCACAGATATAGATTTACCAGTTGTGACGAAGAATTTTTGCGGGGAAGATACAGCTATGAGGAATAGTTTGCAGATTTTAATTTAATATTTTTTCTACGATTAAACCCTATCAATTACATACCTACTTAGATAACGCAAGTATCACGATTTGTATTGAAACCAAGCGTGCCGACTTTTGTACCAATTTTTTAACACCTTCTGTGACGTCACGGCCGAATGTAGTGACGGGAAGTCCAAACCGATTCAAAGACACCGATGCCGCCGATGCCAAGTCGATTTTTTTTAGTTTTTGCGGCCGACCAGCTGCAAGGCTGCAACAACAGACACGCGCGGACTGTAAGTTAGCGGCGACCAACCCCGACGTTTCGTCGGGGTTCAGACAAGCGAAGTACATGCATTTGCGTTATCTATGTAAATTTATATCTGTGGTGATGAACATAGTACGTAATAATAATTGGTCAGGAAACAATTTGAACTCAACTTATTAGAAATACACCACGTGTACCACGTACCACGTATATTAATATTTACCATACAACTGGCGGGATTTGATATTTATCGAAATTACCAAACTGCCAGTTTTCTCCATACATTTTACACCAGCGCCTCTAGTGGTAACTATCAAAATCAAGGATTTCATTAATTCAAAACCCTTACTAGACCCTTTGGTCTTTGGAAGGTTTTCACCTACTGAGAAGGAAAAGATGGCTTAGTATTACGTGGTACAGATTAAATAATATAAGCAAAACTCATCACCAATTCCTAATCATGGAACTCCAATAAGCCAACATAAAATGTTTGTCATCAAATAACTCGCAGAGTTCCGTCACACGAACACACAATGGGGCAGTGCGTTTACATAAGTAATTAGCCGATGTCATACAAGGAATGGCGATGTGGACAGATCGTCGAATTAGTACAGTTTGTGGACGGCCTTATTTACTTTCGGGCTACGATGCTACGCCGTAGTACGTTATTCACTACGTGTTTATATGGATTAATAACGGTTTTAGTTTAATTAAATACATATTGTTCGATTTTTAAACGTCAATGTCACGGTTGAAATGTTTTGTCCAAATTAATTACTAATTTTATTCTTTCACACATGTTAAAATTATCACTATCCATAATTTATTACTATTTTATTATTATAAATATACGATTACAGTTTGGAGTAAACAAGGTGATAATTTGAATATCATTACATATCTGCCTGTTGTGTGTGCCGACGGGCCTGTTGGTGTAGTGGTTAGATACCCTAGCCATTACCCACTAGGTCGTGGGTTTGATTCCCACGAAGTCTCTGGGTGTCTTATCTATATAACTATGTATATACAAAAAAGTATATAATATATACTTTTTTGTACGTACTAAGTACTCGAGTCTGTATTTACAAAAAAAAAAGTATATAAGTATTAGTATCAGTTGTCTGGTTTCCATAGTACAGGCTCTGCCTACTTGGGATCAGATGACCGTGTGTGGATTGGCCCAGAGCATTATTTATTTTTTATTCATTATTTATACCCTAGTTATACGCACCTTAATGGTGCTAGGTGTATACATATTTTTATGTAGGTTTTATGTTATATAATAATAATACGTACTTACACATGATCATAAAACTTACGAAAAAGAATATATATATATATATACCGATGTAGGCAGATACTTATAATTATTATGTATCTACATTTTTGGTTTAGCGAATTCCCTTTGCCCTCATAAATCTAGTACACAAACAAATCAACCCAAATGAGACACAAAGGCCAACAACAACAAATTATTGTGAACGAAGCTAATTTGCTAACTTTTTATATATTTTCCTCAGCCGCGTCTCCGGGCTATTAATATGAAGCCATGTTTAATATCTGACATCTGTTGCAAAAACTTTTATTATAAGACTAATCCATTGCAGACACACTCACACACAACAACGCTCATTTTCTCGATGCACACACAGACTGTGAACACACACATATAAGTTAACACTTAGTTTAGCAGCCTTCTATGTCGCGACATTGTATGTAGCGGTCAGTTTAATTAACTATTACTTTTTTTTGACAAATATTTTAGTGGTCCAATAAAATTTATTATTAAAAACATAGACTATGAACACACACAAATACTATAACACTTAGTTTAGCAGTCTTCTATGTCGCGACATTGTATGTAGCGGTCAGTTTAATTAAGTAATACTATATTATTTTTTTGTAAAATATTTTAGTGGTCCAATGAAATTTATTATGAGAATTAATAATTAGAACCCAATAAAAATAATATTGATTACAAAGTTTTTACGATCGAGTTAATGATTAGATATTTAAATAAAACTGGTTCTTCGTTGATGATTAAATGATAATTAAAGGATTTATAAAAAAAAACATAGGCATGTATAGATATGTATTTATACTTGTACTCATTAAATTTATGTTTATAATAATTATATTACGTGTTCTGTGAAATCTTTTTAGATCAACTCGCGCTAGTATGTGTAGTGTAAGGTAATTAAGGTAAGGTTGGTTATTAAACCAACTAATTGGCAATGTGTGATAAGGGATTATTTAACAATACCGTGGATTATAATGTAGGGAATTCATATGCCAGCTCATGATTAAGACACATACACATGTACCCATTGAATGACTAAGCACAGAAGTATTTACACCAGAAGTAAAGTAGTAGTTATTGTAATTATGTATAAGAATAAAATCTTATAAATGTGATAACAAAAAAAAAAACATATAACAAAAAATAAAAAATAAAACATTTATTTCAGACACAGAAAAAGGTCCATAATGGGTTATACATATACAGAATTTACTTATTTACCTAATACATAATTTTAGTTTAAGTACCTGCCCGCGCTGTTTGACACACCGGTTACATGCATACAGTGCCGCATAATCGGACAATCTGGCTTGCTACTAATAACCTTCAGCGTGGTGTTGCTACTCCTACGCACTGTACGCATCAGTGATGCAATACGTTTGCGCACTACAGCATGGAAACCATCTGTGTCAGCCAGCGCCAACATGGCAGACGCACTACAGTATCGAGGGAGCCGCAACATCACCCTGAAGGCATCATTGTACTGTACTCGGAGTACGTTGATAGCCCTCTGCGTGTAATTAACCCACAAGCCACAGGCGTACAGGTTTTGGCAAAAAGCTTTAAAAACTGTTATTTTTACTTCTACGCTGGACCGAGAAAATCTGCGAGCCAACATATTGCAGCGGACTGCCAACTCCTTTCCCTCTCAATATCATCATCATCTTTCAAGTCCTCGTTAACCATGTGACCAAGGTACTTGAAAGACGCAACTCTACCGAGGTTGGTTCCACTCAACATTATAGGTGGCACGCGAACTGTGCTTCGAGCCCTCACTCGAAACACCATACATATACTTTTGCTAGTGTTATACAGGAGACCGTGATTCAAATCTCACAATCTCACAATCAATTTTCTGATCGCAGTGACTGATGGGCCCAGCAACACCATATCGTCCGCGTAGCTGATGTTGTTTACAAAATGTCCATTAATAGAGCAGCCAACGCGTGTGTTACTGAGCTCAATAATCAAATCGTTAACATACAGGTTAAATAAGTAATAGTCATAATAGTCATATAATAAACCTAAATAAATACTGTACAGAATTGTATTACATAGGTGTAACATACTCTGTGACGAAGCAATAGTTCAGATTTATTACTTAACGTCATTTAAAATAATGATGTTTAAAAGCAAAAATAATTTTCATCCAACTAATTAACAATCTGACGGTTACTTACCACGTCGCCTCCCATACCACCCGCTGGCGCCCACTCTCATCTGCTAGTTCTTAATTAAGTTAGCTTATATAACGAAAGATGGTCTCATTTAGATAACACAGTAACTTTAGTCTCGCGAAGCTCAACTTAGGTTACTTAGCGCGTTCGCTTAATGCGCCTCTGTAAACTTGGGCGGCAACGTTTGCTAACTTAATTAGCTAAGTTCGAGGGTTTTATAGCATGTAACAGATGTTTGGTGACAATATGCTTGTGGCATTTTTTTTTATATGTTCAGTAATAAATCTGCAGTGAAAAGCAAGCCAATTAAGATACTCGTCTAAGTAGCAATTTGTTCTGAAAGTTCGTTGCCTTTACAAATTAAGTTTTAAATTGTATTTGTTTGAGCGTACACAAATTTTATCAGTTTTTTTTGTGAAGCATTATAAGTAATACAATTAAAGTACCTAGGTAATTATAAGTCTATTTACGTAAAAAAAATATATTTATACAATAATATTAATTTAACCAAGATTAACACATTAGAGTTATCCGTGGGGTGCCGGATTAGAATTGCATCCCCCCTTCTCCTCTCGTTGGGTGTCGTAAGAGGCGACTAAGCGAGAACAGAAGGACGGGCAGGAGCGTCTTTCTTTTGGATTTATCGTCCACCTATACTGCGATCCCCAAGCCACCTGCCAGGCGTGGGGATTGTGGCAACCCCGAGACGAGCAAGACTGTTACCCAGCACCCATCTCCTCCCAATAGGTGTCGTGACAGCGTGCAGCGACTTTCTATTCGATTAGGTATAACGGGTGTAAGTGACATCGTACCGAAAAAAAAATTATAAGATGTCAAATAATGTCCGTTACAACATTACAGAAACTATTTATATGGAAAATGAAAAATGACTTATTAATTTTCGAGCATGTAATGAATATATGCGAAATAATATTTATTTCTCAAATTACATTGCTAATTTTCTAAAATAATAATAGTTAATTGCCTATTAATTAATTGCCTATGTACTGTTTTAGTGCATAAAGAATAAATAAATAAATAATTAAATAAATTTTCCACTAATAAGTAATTTATTGTTTTTAAATTAAAATTATGCTTTATTATTATACATTGGTATAATGATATTATACTAATTTTATTTTAAAAAACTGGATTTTTTTTTGGAAATTCATGAAAAAGCCGGTGTAAAATTTCAACACTAGAGTGTTCAGAATCATGTACTGGATCCCTGGTATCGGTTTTCAGTACGATGTCCCTTACACCCTGTATACAATACAATACAAATATTCTTTATGGTATACCAAAAGATAAGATACAGTATATAACGAAAAGTAAAATTGCAGTATACATATATCACTTATACTGCGATTCTCAAGACCCCAGCCAAGCATGGGGATTATGGGCACCGCTCCCTATAAAAGGGGGGGCCTTTGTCTAGCAGTGGACATCTTACGGCTGATGATGAAGATCAAGCAAGACCATCGCCTGACTATAAGCGACACACCTGTCTATAGACAACTGCACCAGACTGCCGCTTTTCACCCGAGACATCAGTTGTTAAGTCACTTGAGACCTCGTAGTTTCACTAACTACAGCGCACTTCACACCGCATCACAGTACCTAATGCTTACATACTGCTGCTTGGCGACAGAATATCTGACACTACGGTGGTACCAAGACGGTCCTTGCACAAGGAACCTACCTCTTAGTTTAACTACATTGTGCTTTACAGCAAATATTCTATGTAACGGTAATAGTTAATAGGTGGGAACTACGTCAGGTGAAGTTGAAGGACAAAGAAGGGCTTCAATATGCAACTTCTATAAGTCATGCATTGTATATGTTATAGAATATCCACTGTTATCATTTGGTAGTTACTGACTTGCGTTTGGTAGTTCGGCATTACAAAAAAAAATACAAATATATTTATTCATATTACACAAAATTAAAAAAAAATATTATAAAAAAAAATTTTTTTTTGAACAAAACTAATAACCTTCTTTTATTTTTAAACTATAGAACTTTTGTATTTAACTTATGTCCTTGTTACTTAAAATAAGAGGAAAAGCAGGCAAACTTAGTTCTTATTTTGTTTAAATACATTTATAGTTTTTAAGTTGAATTAAAACTATAGTTAAAACCATGCCGTCTCTTTGTGTTAAAATACAAACGGATTACACACCAAGCCGCAAGTAATATGCCTTCATATAATCATAATAACAATTACGTATAACGATATCAGTAAACCATTCCATGGGTATAGGTAACAAACATCGTGCAACATAATGACTACTTAAATGAACCAAAAAAATTGTGATTAACATTACACAGTAATAAATTACAACGAAACTCAAACAACAATTCACAAAGTAAATTATATCTCTACAATAAAAATAACGTTTCAATAAAAACTCATTAATCATTCCGATAAAGCTAGCATTTATTAATTACATTTCTAACATCTCAGAAGGTCATAGGAATTAACTAACTAATGATTCGTGAAGTGATTGTTCAAATAGAATGTTACATAACAGGTTATTTTAATGTATAGATTTAATAGTTTTAAATTCTAGTTACTTTTGCACCCTCATTAACCAATCGTGTTTTATGCGAAAAATCCCAATATCATGAATTAAAGTTGCGTTTATTTTATCATTATTGATACAATATCCCGAAAAATTACAACTAGAAGCGAAACGCCCCAAGGTTTCCTTGAGGCGTTTCGCGTTTTTGTAAAATTATTAACTTAAGAAAATATCAGTCCTTTACACATGTGTAGAAATGGTTGAAAATTAGATCCAATGAACCCGTTACTATACTATGGTAACGATGATAACTTACATTAACACGTACTTATTAAATTAATAAAAGCGTTGAATATATAGCCATTTTGTTATATATATATATATTCACAAACTTACAAACACTCTTGACGATCTAGAAACGATATAATGGGTATCGGAGAATTATGTGAAGTGACGTCTCGCCTCGAAGACAGTGAGTGTAGGCAATAAATGTCGCCACGTCTGGCCGGCCGCGCCTCTCCTATCGCCTTCCTAATTAATATTTCCTCTGAACAAGCTAAAGGCAATGAACTGTCTCAATATTTAGTGCATATGTACTTAATATTATATGTTGATTGTTAAGCAGTGTTTGCTCTACTTAATTATTTATGATGTTATATTAACTTTCTGTATGAGTAGAAAAGGAATTACATAAATTCATCCTACCATCCCTTCTATCATCGGACGACGAGACGTACAGCGCATACGCACCCACATGTGGTAAACGTGCCTTCAGTCTGGACTAAGCGATGTACTTCTTAATTTATAATAAGGACAGCTAAGGACTGGAATAGTTTACCTGGGTCGGTTTTCCCGCCCGATTATAAAGTAGATGACTGCAAGACTAGAGTGAATAGGCAGGCTACTAATAAGCTAGTGTGCTTTACCATCCTCCACTGCATCACCACACTTTGACTCTGTGGACTGTGGTGAAGCACTGGCTTATATAGAAACAAAAAAAAACCTTAAGGTAATAAATTGTTTTTTAAACGTGACGTTTGTTTTTGATTTAGTGACGAGACAATCAAGACGTTCACCTGATATCAAACGCCACGCCATAAATAACTGCACTGAACTGCCGCTCGCCACACGAGTCATGAAGTCTCTTGTGTCCGGTAATTTCACTAGCTACAGTGCCCTTCACACCGGAACACAACAAAGTTTACACACTGCTGCCTGGTAGAACTCCAAAACCAGTTTACCCCATCGGTTCTGCGGTCAATATAACAAGCCTATGTCAGTCACTTTGGGTCTCTGGCGAATCACTTCATTCCGTATTCGGTCCCTGAGAGAAACATCCAGCATAGCCTTCGCCAAAGCCCGTTGAGCGACCTTGAATCGGTGTGAGCGACCTTGAATCAGTAGACTAGTGTATAATAAGTAGGTACCTCTTTATTTTAACGTTAATGCTAGCTTTGTAAACTAAAACGGTAGCGACTTCAAAACTTACGTGTTTGGTGACAAGTGGCAGAGACGTGCAGTTGTCTAAATTTAGAGACTTGTCGCTTTCAATCAGAAGAATATCGCGCTGCAGGCTTAGCACGATTTGCCAAGACTTCGTAATCTTGACAGTTCGGTGTGGAGTATGACGTAGTTATCGACCTAGCTAATACCAAAAATGACGTTTCTACGTCGATAACTACGTCAGTCTTGGCAAATCGTGCTAAGACTGCTGGTCTCGTCACAAAGATTGAAAAAATACAAAATTATATTTTATTTTGATTGGACAAGATTGATTACGTCTATGTTATTTATTGTACAACAAAACATGGCTACCTCCGCATATTGTATATTAACTGATCTATATATTGTTATGACTATATTATATCATAACTACCCTTAAGTCTCGGGACCCCCCACTCTCGATGATATCGCGGTCCAATCAACCAACTTTCCTTCTACCGAGTTATTACAAGATTAATACGAATTCTAATCGAGTTTTCTCTCATTAAGTACCACGGTTACCGAGCCCTCTTTATTATAGTGGAATAATACAGCCGGGTAATATCGCGGTATAGTTACTTAATCAATTCCTTTGTTGGTCGAATCGACCCCCTCAGCGGTGGGTGGGGTTGATTAAGAAGAATATTGCTTGATTACGCGCTTGAAGTATGGTCTACGTGGATGCTAGAAAAGTGTTTGATTCTCACAAGATGTGACAACTATTAGCTAATACATACAATATCGGTACCGCAGTATCTTTAACAATAGGTTCCTTGGTCCAGGTAGGTACCAACGCAGTGTCAGATATTCTGCCGCCAAGCAGCAGTGTGTAGACATTGATGTGTTCCGGTATGAAGGGCACTGTAGTTAGTGAAATTACCGGACATAAGAGACTTAACATCTAATGTCTTTAGAGACAATGTGCTAGTGATTTTTCTAGTGTTGCTAGCGTCCAGAGGCTTCCGTCACTGCCTACCTTTATGTGGGCCAGATGTTGGTTTGCCACCATGTTAGTATAGACAAAATTAAATTGGTTTGCAAATGCCATTTGTCAATTTAATGGCTGAGTTCAGAAATTTAACCAGTGTGTGTTGCCAGTGATGACATATGGTACTGAAACGTAGTCCCTAACTGTTGGCCTTTTGTATAAGCTCAGAGTCACACAACGAGCTGTGGAGAGAGCTATGCTCGGAGTTTCTCTGCGCGACAGAATCCGGAATGAGGAGATTTGCAATGGTGGATGCAAATAGCCAACTGTCGGTCATTGTGGCGTTCGAAGGGGGAGGCCTATGTTCAGCAGTGGACGTCTTCCGGATGGTGATGATGATGATGATGAGTTCAGAAATTTTTATATTAATTATGGCCATCACCAATCGTGATGGGCCATTTCACTGGCTCTTGTCATGTTTAAATCCTAACCATATGGCCCGGTAACATTGGTTCAAAATATTCAACAGACGTAGGAACAATTATTTAATGAGTATCAGCTGATAATACAATACAATGATTATGTATTAAAGTTTTATTAGCATTATTAACTCGTAGTTGTTGGATTATATTATAAACTAAAGACTTTTTAGATAGTTAAGTACTGGTCGCTTATTCGTGAGTGCGTTACTGTCATACCCCTATGGTCTGACGTCTGTCTTACAAGGTGTGTGTAACGCAATGGTTCGCTAATAAATTAATTTCATTTAACTTACACAATCTTTTTTTTTCCGCCCATAACCCTTCAGGTTATGGGCCCAGGGCTTCGTTGTTGCCCGAAATAAAATAATATTTCGCGTTGCGGTGGAAAAAATATTTTATTGTGTTTGTCGATATAAAAACCGTTCCGTACACACATCATGGCGTCTTTGTCCAATGTTCCTGTGCAAATGGAGAAGCTAAGAGGTATGGACAATTATTCAATTTGGAAATTTCACCTCAAAATGTTGCTCATTCATGAAGACTTATGGGACGTCGTCTCAGACGAACCGCCGGACAAGCCAGGTGCTGATTATAAGAAGCGCACGTTAAAAGCTTTGGCTAAAATTTGCTTGTCGGTAATGCCTGCAGTATTTATGCATGTCAGGAATGCAAACACGGCGCGTGAAGCTTGGACGAATTTGCAAAGAGCATATGAGGACAAAGGATTGTCAAGACGGCTTAGCTTGTTGAGGCTTTTATTTGCAACAAAATTAAGCAACTTTGAAAGCATGGAAGCTTATATCACGAAAATGTGTGATTTGAGTCAGCAGCTTAGTGATATAGGTTCAGCTTTAGATGATGACTTTGTCGCAGTTCTATTATTAAGTGGCTTATCTTCGGACTTTGATCCTCTAATAATGGCTTTAGAGAACTCAAATGTCACATTGTCAAGTGAGTTTGTAAAATCAAAACTGATGCAGGAGACTCAGCGACGAGAAGAAAAGGATGATACGGGCTCGACAGCTTTGGTGGCACATAAGAAAAGGGTTAAGTGCTACAAATGTAAGAAAGTCGGTCATATTTCTAAAGATTGTAAAAAACAAGCTACGACCAAGAAGGAGAGTGTCAACACTTCTACCAAGGTAATGTTAACTGCACTATCAGCATGTGTAAGAAGTGATGTCTGGTTACTCGACTCCGGAGCAAGTTGTCATATGTGTAATGACAGGAAGGTGATGAATAACTTCGTACCCGGTTATGTAACTGAAGTTAAGGTGGCAAATGGTGATAAACTGTATACTGCCGGTCGTGGTAATGTATCGGTGCACTTGAAAAATTGTATTAAGACAATTAGTGAGGTTTATCATGTACCTAAGTTAGCCACGAACTTGTTATCAGTTAGCGCATTAACAAGAAAGGGTTATAAAGTTGTTTTTGATAAAAAATATTGTAAAATTTTTGATGGTAATATTTTAGTAGCTTTAGCAAAACATTTTAATGGTGTATATCAACTTGAAACTGCAGAATCTGATAGTAAGTCTAATTCGGGTGTGCTAGGAAGTGCAAACTGTTCTGTTTTCACAGAGACTAGCAAGGTGGGCGTGCAGAAGGATTCACAAGCTGATGAAGTGACAGCTGTGACATGCAAGTTGGCATCGACCCAGGCCAACACTCAGGTGAACAAGACTCGGGATTCAGTGCAGGAGTCACCGATTAGCTGTGAGGTAACACAGATGAGTTTTGAAGCTAATACCGGTGCTGTCTCTCAAGAGACATGGCATAAACGACTTGGTCATCTGAACTCTAGAAGTATGCATCTATTAAGACAAGGTATGGTCACTGGCATTAAATACGATAATTCTCATTTTAAATCGTGTGTAGCATGTGTGGAAGGAAAACTTACTAAATTACCTTTTCCTAAGAGTACACAAAGTAGGTCTAATGAGCTTTTAGGCATTATACATACTGATTTATGTGGACCAATGCCAACAAAGTCTATTGGTGGTGCGAGATATTTCTTGACCTTTATCGATGACTATAGTAGGAAAACATTTATTTATTTCCTGAAGAATAAAAGTGAAGTTTTCGATTACTTCAAACTTTTTAAGGCATTAGGCGAAAATCAAACAAATAAAAAAATAAAGGTGTTAAGGTCTGATAATGGAGGTGAATATGTAAATTCTCATTTCCAGAAGTATCTGAAGGATAATGGCATCATACACCAAACCACGATCCCGCACTCGCCGCAGCAAAATGGAGTTGCTGAGCGAGCGAACCGAACTATAGTTGAAAAGGCTCGCTGTATGCTACGGGATGCTGGTTTGGATGATTGTTTTTGGGCGGAGGCTGTTAACACAGCTGTCTATTTGAAAAATAGAAGTCCCACAAAAGCTGTCCTAGGATTGACACCGGAGGAAAAATGGACTAATAAAAAGGTGAATCTTAGCCATTTACGTGTTTTTGGTTGTTTGGCCTACGCCTTGACACCGAATCGTACAAAATTAGATTCGAAGTGTAAAGCTTACATATTTGTGGGTTATTGCGAAAACAGCAAGGGATATAGATTAATTAATCCGGAATACCCAAGTAAATGTATTAGTTCTAGAGACATTGCATTTATGGAAGACAAATTCTATAAAAAGAATATGAATTGTTCTGGCGATGAGGTTTTTGTGATGACAAACGGTGTTCAGACTGAGGGCGTGAGTTCTCATGTTGAAGGAGCACAGTCTGAAACTCCTCAATCATCAGAAAACAGGGAAGGAATAAACGCCAGAAGACTTAGCATTTTTAGCGTACATGATTCCGATGGTAATAGCTCTAGCTCAGTGTTATCAGATAATTCTTCTGATGAAACATATTCTCCAGGGTCTTCAACACTCAGGGAGATGACGTCGGATAATACAACAGACTTCGAGGACGCGGAGTCAAACCAACGAGCGTGTCTTGCGAGCGCGAGCTGTGTCGGAGATGAACCAGTGACAGTACGAGAGGCTTTGAGCGGTCCCGAAGCCATTCACTGGAAAAACGCTATGAAAGATGAGTATCAATCTTTTATTGATAATAAGTGTTGGACATTAACTGACCCACCGAAACATCAAAAAAACCCATTAAATCTAAATGGATATTAAAGAAAAAGAAAGGTGCGAATGGAGAGCTATTAAGATATAAAGCTCGCCTTGTAGCAAAGGGCTGTGCACAGCGCTATGGCGTTGACTACGAGGAAACTTTCTCACCAGTGATCAGGTACTCTACGATTCGCATATTATTAGCAATTGCAGCTGAGAAGCAAATGGATATCGATCACATGGACGTGAAAACAGCTTTCCTTAATGGAGACCTAAAAGAGACTGTTTTCATAGACCAACCAGAAGGTTTTGAAATACAAGGCAGTGAAGATAAAGTCTACAGATTGAATAAAGCGATTTATGGACTTAAGCAAGCTTCTAAATCTTGGTACGAGAAGATAGATAACGTGTTACGAAAGAAGTTGAAGTTTAAGAGATTATCTTCTGAGCCCTGCGTGTATTTCATCAATAATGGCGAAGAATTAGTTATTATTGGATTATATGTTGATGACATAATGTTGTTCTCAACAAAAAACTCACAAATGAAAAATATTGTGAAACAGAAACTCATGAAAGAGTTTGAAATGAAAGATTTAGGGCCAGCCAGTTACATACTCGGCATGCGTATCACAAAGCAAGGAGACAAGTTATTGCTTGATCAGTCTAATTACATTAAACAGATTTTAGCTCGTTTCAATATGACCGATTGCAAGGCAGCTCCGACTCCAATGGAAGTGGGATTGAAACTTGTAAAAGCCGAGAGTAAGGAAGAAAATTTAGAATATATAAATTTAATCGGTTGTTTAATGTATGTTGCAGTGTGCTCAAGGCCCGATATCTGCTACGCGGTAAGCAAACTAAGTCAGTTCAACGAATGTTACAGTCAGCTTCATTGGAAAGCAGCGAAGCGTGTACTGCGGTACTTAAAAGGTACTTTAAATCATTCTCTTGTTTTTCGAAAGGGTGGCCTAGACATTCGTGGGTATATTGATGCCGACTGGGCTGCGTGCGAGATAGACCGTAGGTCGTATACGGGTTTTGTTTTTAAGATAGGGGAAAGTACGGTTTCTTGGGAAAGTAGAAAACAAAGAACGGTGGCACTTTCTAGCACTGAAGCCGAATATATGGCTCTCTCAGATTCTAGCAAAGAAGCTTTGTTTATTCGTACTTTAATGTTTGAATTATTTGGTAAACATTTTTGTGTAACCCTATATAATGACAATCAGTCAGCACATAAGTTGTGTCAGAACCCTATGTATCATGCACGTACAAAGCATATAGATGTGAGGCATCATTTTGTACGTGAAATAGTAAGAGACAATTTAGTTACTTTAGTGTACTTGTCAACTTCTGAAATGATAGCAGATATTTTAACTAAAGCTCTCACGAAGGATAAAACTGAGAAATTTATCAGTCAGCTAGGTTTGTCTTATATATAACTTTATTTAATTTTATATATAAGATTGAATTGTTTTACATTATGTTACACCTATCTGATTTGCTAACTTATTATACAGTTTTGTGATCTATATAAATTGCTTTAGTTTAAGGGCTAGTGTTGGATATATTATAAACTAAAGACTTTTTAGATAGTTAAGTACTGGTCGCTTATTCGTGAGTGCGTTACTGTCATACCCCTATGGTCTGACGTCTGTCTTACAAGGTGTGTGTAACGCAATGGTTCGCTAATAAATTAATTTCATTTAACTTACACAATCTTTTTTTTTCCGCCCATAACCCTTCAGTAGTAGCCTTCCAACTCTCGGTTCTCATAATATAAGAAAAAGCATTTGTCCAGAAGAAAAAGTATTACAATTAAGCTATTCCGTAATAAGTTTTATAAATACGCAGTTTTCCCGGTTTCCGATAGCTGATCAAATGAATATTCAACCTTAGTAACACACGTCAAAGTTTAACTTTCTATAACGAAGATTGCAAAAATTTCAAGTACGCTTATCCAAATCCACCCTTTCATACATGAAAGTCATGAATTACCGTCACTTTCATAATATTCTAACATCTGCATCATCCTTGTCTATCCGCACATGACATTTACACGAGTGTGCGTCATATTAGTGTGTGTGCATCTAATGAATATCGCCATCGTATCGACGGATGTCTCTAGCCAAGTCCTCGACGTCTCTACTCAGGGAACTAATGTCATCGATTTAGATACAATTACGGATCGTATGTATCCGATTACACGTGCCTTGTAGCCATATGGGCACCCTTAAAGTGTGATGTTCATTGGATTATAAATGTAATATATTTTGTTTGATTGCGACATTTGGTTTCAATCGATAGAGATCGATATTTTTGGAGGTTTATTTTTATGTTAAATCTGTGATGTAATAGGTAGATTAGATTACCGGTCTAATGCATACCTAATTCAATTAATGTAGATATAAAAGTGATCTTCTAAGGCAGCTAGTTAAGGTCGATATAAGGTAACATTTATTGACATAATAGTATTAATTCAGAATCTGCAAGTTGAAGTGGCAATGGACAGGCCACATCGCTCGAAGCCGATAACCGTTGGGGAAGAAAGGTTCTCGAGTGGTGACCACGAACCGGAAGACGCAGCGTTGGCAGGCCTCCCACTAGGTGGACAGACGACATTGTGCGCGTCGCAGGTAACTGATGGATGCAAATAGCCAATTGTAGTTCATTGTAGCGTTCTAAGGTGAGGCCTATGTTCAGCAGTGGACGTCTTCCGGCTGACGATGATGATGACGATGATGACTATTAATTCTAACGATACAAATAAACATTGATAATTTTTGCAATGTTAAACAAAATGTCACTAGATTTTGCTCCAAGAAACGTTAGGTATGTTACGTGTGACAGTAAATATTATATTTTATAGTATTTCTGTTTAAAATGCGTGATCATATCATATTGCCTTAAATTCCAATCCTCATAATTATATACCATATAAATTGATTCAAATCCGGGATCAAATGATCAACTGGGGCAACTCTAGATTTACAAATTGTAAGACTATCTAGTTAACGTTCTTTGAAGCCATTGGCATTTACGATGTTATACACAGTTCTAGTATTTAACGATGGTCGAACTATTTATAAAGAGCTTAATAAAGAGCAAGAATGAGTGAGTCAATGGAAGGCCAAATGTTTTGTTTCATTCAAAACTAATTTAAATGAAAGTAAGACACCCCAGGTGTGCAGGCTAAACAACAAAAGTTTTCAAGTAAATTGTTGAACACTATCGTCAAACATGATGTGAAGGATTGATTAGATGGCACTTTAGTAGTCCTGGTCTTGGATGAAATAATTACTGACACGTTAAGTGCGGTGCTATTTTCAGAGGACTTTCAGCCAGTGCGTTAGAGACCTATTAGAACTCATAACCGAGCTTCACTGTAGTGCGTATGAGACCTAAACCATCTCCTAAAATATGGTATTTTAAAAAAACTCATATCTCTATCAAAAAATAAGATACAAGCTATTTTCTTTTTGTAAATAATAGACAATTAACTATTCTACCTCAAGTTTGCTACGCATGAGGATATGACAAGTGAGTTATGAGATATAACAAAAAAAAATAGGGTATCGATTAGATCGCGCATCGCAGCTAAAGATAGGTAAGTTTGGGTAGTGACTAGCGAAGGGAATTAAAATAAAACCCCAGTTCTCGATAGCTTTGCTTTTATTGTAGTAATCATTTAGACATAGTAATTTAAAATATATTTAACTTCCTATTTTTTTCTTTCTCGCGTTATTTATACACTTTTTTTACCTGTATTTATTTTTTTGCTACCCGCGGCAATCCCACTCATTACGAGCGTCATAAAAACTTAACAACTCAACCGATTTGCATTCTGTAAATATGGTTTTGATGAGAAATGTATGTATCTAATAGGTGACATATATAAATATAATATTTTATGAAATATTAATATCTTTTTACAAAGGGAGACTAAAAAATAGAAGGGTTTTTAGGTGGGTTTTGGTCAAGGCCGATTTTTCCTATTCTTGGTTTGATATTGAGGGTAGAATATCTACTCCTACACTAAGAAGGAACTATATTTTGAAATAAAACTCTTAATTATTCCATTTTCTAATAAATCCGACTCATTTATATTGATTGTGATTAGTTTCCTCATAATTCAGAAGTGTTATTTTGTAATCCAGCTATAAATAACGTATAAGTATATCACAGGAAAGTAATTACTTATATAAGCGCGTATTTTTTTCACACGAAGTGCACAGGTACACATTATCGAGCATCGCTGTTATCGACAGTTGAACAACACTGAAGGCGAGCGAACGGCGCCCGCGTTGCCCGCGCTCCGTTCCTTGCGTCTACGAGGCCTGTGTTTTAGGAGGTGGGAAAGATCTCCTGACGCAACAGATGTCATCATCATCATCATCACCAGCCGGAATACGTCCACTGCTGAACAAAGGCCTCCCCCTTAGACCGCCACAATGAACGACAATTTGCTATTTGCATCCACCGGTTGCCTGCGACGCGAACTATGTCGTCGGTCCACCTAGTGGGAGGCCTGCCTACGCTGCGTCTTCCGGTACGTGGTCGCCACTCGAGAACCTTTCTTCCCCAACGGTTATCGGTTCTTCGAGCGATGTGGCCTGCCCACTGCCACTTCAACTTGCATATTCTACGAGCTATGTTGGTGACCTTGGTTCTTCGGCGAATCTCCTCATTCCGGATTCTGTCGCGCAAAGAAACTCCGAGCCTATGCTCGGAGTTTCTTGAGAGAGCTATCTCTCTCCATAGCTCGTTGTGTGACTCTGAGCTTCTCCAAAAGGCCAGCTGTTAAAGACCACGTCTCAGTGCCATATGTCATCACTGGCAACACACACTGGTTAAAACCTTTGTCTTCAGGCACTGCGGAATTTCTGATGAGAAGATGTCACGTAGTTTCCCGAACGCTGCCCATCCGAGTTGGATTCTTCGGGCGACCTCTTTGTCGAAGTTGGACCGACCTAACTGGATAGTTTGTCCTAGGTATACGTAGTGGTCAACAACTTCGACTGTATCGTTCCCAACAACTACCGGTACGGGTGCAACATGGACATTAGACATGATCTTTGTCTTGTCCATGTTCATTTTAAGACCCACCTGTTGGGAAACGCTACTGAGGTCGCTGAGCATCGTATTGAGGTCCTCCAGCGACTCTGCCATAATTACTATATCATCGGCAAAACGAAGGTGAGTGATGTATTCGCCATTGATGTTGATGCCGAATCCGTACCAGTCCAAGAGCTTGAAAACGTCCTCCAAAGCGTTTGTGAACAGTTTCGGAGAAATAACGTCTCCATGTCTCACACCTCGCTGCAATGGGATTGGTTTCGTGCTCTCGTCCTGTAGTCGGATCGACATGGTGGCGTTGCTGTACAAACACTTCAACACTTCGATGTACCTATAGTCAATGTGGCACCGCTGGAGGGACTGCAATACCGCCCAGGTCTCGATTGAATCAAAGGCTTTCTCGTAGTCCACAAACGCTAGACATAATGGCCGATTATACTCCTCGGTCTTCTGTATAATCTGGCGGAGCGTATGTATGTGGTCTACGGTGCTAAAGCCTTTTCGGAACCCGGCTTGTTCAGGAGGCTGGAAGTCATCAAACCTGCGTTCGAGACGGTTCGTAACGACTCTCGAAAACAGCTTATATACATGGCTCAGGAGTGAGATGGGTCTATAATTCTTCAATAAAGTGTTATCACCTTTTTTGAAGAAAAGAACCACCACACTCCTGTGCCATGCTTCTGGCGTAGTACCCTCGAGTAAGACGGAATTAAATAACTTCTGGGGGACTAAAAGTACCGGTTTTCCACCCGCTCTCAGAAGTTCTGTTGTGATTCCGTCTTCACCCGGCGCCTTGTTGTTCTTAAGCTGTTTGAGAGCCATTCTAATCTCGTACAGGCTGATGTCTGGGATGTCCTCACTGTAGTGTCGGGTTAGTTTGGCTCTGGTGTCCTGAGCTGTCCTGGCAATGGGTTCCTGTGTTGAGGTGTATAACTGTCCATAAAACCTCTCGAGCTCTCTCAATATCTCCGGTTTCGATTTGATGACACTGCCGTCGTCGATCTTCAGCTTGGTCATTTTGCTGCGCCCAATAGACGAATTCTTTGCGAACACTTTAGAGCCTTGGTTCCGCTCAATTACCAACAGCAACAGATATATATCATTACAACTCAGTGCGTTAGGGACCTCATCGATCTCCAATTGTTTTTATTACATTATTAAATCAAACTCGCAGCTGGAAGTAGGTATGTATATTTGTCTCAGTCAAACACATAGAAATAACGAAGTTACGACCTCCCGCACAGACGTGGAGAACACGATTTTCGGCGCCGCACCAGCTGAAAGTCACGCTAGAGATCGTTTAGATCTCCTAACGCACTCAACGTGTTAAAAAAGGTTTTCAAGAGAGGTACAGTGGGTATTTGGGACACCAAATAATGTTTATTTATTAATCATCATCAACATTATCTATCGAGCTTTATCCTTAGATACTGACCATTGGTTTCCTTTTGCGGGAGAAACTTTGGATAGGCTCCCGGGTCTTGTGGGGGCTAAACTACATTTTTGTTATATCTTTAGAAACCTTTGAAACCCCTTAGAGTGAACCGGAGTTTGTATGATTCTTAACCGCTAAAACCCCCACCGCAACAGTAAGAACATCGAAAAAACATACGAGTATACACGATAATAGATACTCTAAATACTTACTAACATATCAATTTATATTTATATTTCTTTAGTCCTTCCTCTAAGCTTACATAGTTTGCCTACGATTTGTTTAATTGGACCACAGATAAACACGTACTCTACACATATATAAACTCTATGTTCACATCATAAGTAAACGGCATGAGTTAGTAAAAAAACATATCAACATAACGAAGAATCAAACTAATGACGTCACACTCAAGTCTCGTCATAAAATGAGCACTCATGCCGCGATTACAGCGCCCTCTTTTGTACTAGCCCTTATCACACCAGCTAGGCATCTCTCTAACGACGTCCACTCATCCCGACGCGACACAATGGACGAACGAATTGAAACCGAAGTTAGACAAAGCCGATAGTGTGGGGAGAATACTGGCAAAAGGCTCGTGTAAATTGGACTAATATTTTACGTTAATACGTCGATATCGATAATATGAATAGTTGTAATTATTGAAATCTTTTCTTTGAAATGTTTAGCAAATAGTATTTGGATATAAAAATATTTGCTTTATGATAAGTTTACACAGTAAATGAGTGATTCATTGGGTCGGTCCTATAACAAGAAAACTCCTACTATGGATACAGTTGTCTAAGAATTCAAAAGAGAGCCTAATGAGTAGGCGTATATATAAAGTGGCCTAAATGAGTCGTGAAAGAGAGGGGACAGTGACCTACCACAATTAAGTTTATAGATAAAAAAAGTCAAAGCCAAGTGCGAGTCGAACACGCGCACCGTATTCTTTTGACATTATTAATTATAAGTCAAAAACAACAAGATGTAAAAAAAATTAAAAAGGTTTTAAAAATTAGCAAAAGAGCTGCTTCCATATGATACTCCACTTTACACAGTGTTTTTTTTTTCCTTTCTCTTAAGGTTGGCTAAGCAATATAGAAAAATAATGATTTCTGATATTTACGCGAATATTACACATTGATATGAAACTAATTTTACGGATTATATCCGGATTATTAAACCGCGATATAATCCGTAAAATTAGTTTCATTTAAATATAGAAAAATGTTTAAAAATTTAAAATAATGTACTATGCGTTTCAACTAAGAATTTGTCCGCCGTGATGATCGCGACTGCGGAACTTCACTGGCTTTTTACGATTTTTCTACCGGCAGCAGAATAAACACAAAATGAAAATATCGCCCCGGTTTTGATTATTTATTGTAATGTCTTATTTTGCTATTAATTTTTGTTAAAACATCATTTTTAGTAATTATATATGTGAAATAGCAAGATGGTGGCCACATTCTTAGTTGAAACGCATAGTAGCTAGCATTACAAGTTGTTGAAATACATTGGTGTGACAGACAGACGGACTGACGAATTTACCTTATGGGATTCTTTTACTCTTTAGATACCTTCAAAGCCCTATAAATGGTGCTTATGATGACATAATACAGAGATGATAAATGAAAAGCTCTTGCCATAATAGATTAGAATATCAGTAAAAATTACTTGTATAGATAATCAGTGTTATTCCAATCCCGCACTTGGCCAGCGTGGTGGACTATGGCCTAAGCCCCTTCATCTTGAGTCTAGGCCCGTGCCAAACAGTGGGACAAAACAAGGGCTGGTATTGTTGCTGTTATTATTATTCCAATGCTATTTTGTCTGTTATTGATAAATATTCTCTGATACAACAACTCAATCGAGTGTTGCAGAAACGCAACCGATGCTCTAACCGATGTTTATTTTCTTAACCGAGGCTGATGTTAGTAATCTATTTTAGCACACACTTAGTTTAAAATTAGGTTACAGTGTTTCTAGATCAAAAGAAAAGCTATTCGCAATATAGATATTCGGTAGATTATCTAGCATGTGAGTTAGATAATTGTGGTATGTAGCAAAGTTTGCACATAGAACATGATAATATTTAAAAAAATATTATTGAACTTGTTGCTAGTAAGTGAATTCATGTCTGGTGTTAACGTAGGATTTCTTAAGCAACAACAATACCTAATATTTTAACTACGGTTAAAATAATGTTTGATTTTGGAACGCGAATAGCCTCACATAGGGCTCGCGCGGTAGCCTTGTGAACCGAATGAGTGGTCGGTCGAGCGAACCATGCTCAGTCGAGGCAACGTTCGCCACGACCACACGTTTAGTGAGCCTCTCGCGCGAGCGCGTTCGGCTGGCGGAGACGCGGCTATTAAAAAGTTTATATTCGTTGTTGATTATTTTATTTAAATATTAACTAGGTGTCTCTCTATGAGAGATTCCAGATAAGTTCCTACCACTGCCGAGTCAGAAATTCAGATGCAAAGAAGCAGTGCGGCTCTTGTCACTAATATACATAATCGATTTTAAGCAAGATCAAAGCCATCATGGTAAAATAATAATAAAACTGTAACAGGTCCAATTCTGTACATTGAAGATATTTTTAAAATTATATTTGGAGGGCATAACCGATACTGAAGCCGAAAATGTATTTTTTTTAATTTTTGTCTGTCTGTCTGTCTGTCTTTTTGTCTGTCTGTCTGTATCACGGCTGAGCTTCACGCCGAAACTACTGAATGGATTCAAATGAAACTTGGCATGATTTGAGATCTTACTACGAGGTAGGACATAGGATACTTTTTATCCCGTAATCTAGCACGGTTCTTTTGGGAGAGGGGATTAAAGTCAAAATGGGTACTTGGTTATACGCTTGGTCCGATTTTATCATTTTTTCTTTATAATAATTTAAAAGGGAACACTCATAGAGAGTTGTTATTAAGGTTTTGTAATCCATCGGGTTAAGCAACGTTACGTAAGGTCATTAAATAGATGGCTGACCGTTTAACGCCATTTGAACTAAACGGGTCCGTGCTTCGGAGAGCAAGTAAAAAGTGGGTCCCAGTTTTTAACCGACTATAAAAAAGGAGGTTATGTATTCGATGCGAATGTCTGATATTAAAAGTTTAGTTATCGTAAAAATAGCGCAGGCGGAGCTGCGTGGGTCAGCTAGTGGTAAAATAAGTGTAATGTATTTCATCAATGATTATCAGTTGACGCTTATGCCATACCTAATCACAATTTACCAAAACGATAATAAAACTTGATATTTTTATTTCTGCTTACCTAAATGGCCTAGCCGAAAACGCAAGCCTTCGCCACTAGGTCTATAATTTATTTCCAGAACGAATCACTATAATCAAGACGCGACAACAGAGTTCATAATTAACCGTCCAAGTCGCAGCGACCTCTACCAGACTAGTAATTAAACTGTAGTTAGCGAAATTAAAAATAACCTATAAAAAATGAAACTGTCCGTCGGCAATGTCAAAAAAACATCATATACATAATAGTAGTTTTCACACCACCTGCTCGATAATGTTGCATTATGTGTCATATAACCTTAACCTAAAGTAGCTCATTATATCCCTATAGTTCTAGCCGGGTAATAATGTTGTACTAAACTCCCTTGGGTAATAATGTGATTAGTTTTTCTTTTCCATTAGTTGACTCTAATTGGGAAGGCAAAGGGTTCTAGCTCATACAGCCTCGTCATAAGGGCTCCCACACATAACTGCGATGCGATGCGATGCGGCGCCGCATTGCAGGAATTTGTATGGAAATATTCATTTGTTTCTCGCAGATATTTGCGATGCGATGCGAATTCGCTTAAGTGTGGGAGCTCTAATTCTTCATTAAATTGTTGTCATTTTCCACTTATGTTTTCAGACAGAAACCAATTATTCATTAAAATGTAATTTGAATTACGAACGTCAAATATTTCTTACCACGGAGACTCTTTACTACAGTATATAAACCATAGATATAGGATTTTTCATAATATCTTCATAGTATTTGTAATTCATTACCTCGCAGTAGCCTTCAGTGTTTGTTCAGCATCCGCGAAGAACGGCTGCGTTGCCTTCGCCCTAGTCCGCACTCGGGTAAAGCGCTGACGCAGCAAAAACACTGTCGCGAGTAATCGTCACCGGTCGCCGCGATGACCCAGATTTCTACAATATGTGGTGAATCACAACAATATGTTTAAATATAGTTAAAGCGAAGTTACATTTTAATATTTGATTAAAAATGGCTTTGCAAAATACAGTTAGGCTTCAAACAGAAACGGAACATCTTTTGTATGAACGTTTCGTTGAGGAACAAGCTGAATGTAAGAAACTGCAAAGTTTAGTGAAGGACTTACATTGCAAAATTGAAGCGCTTCAGCAACAACTGGAGCACTACCAAGAGAGGAACAATGTACCTCAAGCTAAAGATACCACGGCTACCGAGAAAACCTCCGAAGAAGTCCAATATGAGACCGATGAAGAGGAGCTAGCAAAAGAAACTGAGTGGATTCGTCAGCAGAGTCGGAAGAAAAGGAAGCTGAACCAATCGCTATCACCACTGCAACAACAAGGAGCCAGCTCCAGCGAAAAAGAAAAAAAGGCACAGAAAGAGAAAAAGGCTCCCCAGCCACCTCCTATAATCGTGGAACAGGTTAAAAACTACCAAAAGTTCTACGACTTTCTAACAGCGACTATATCCAGTGACACATTTTTAATTAAAATGCAAAAAGGGGACAGCGTTAAAGTAAACGCAAATAACGAGGACACGTACAGGGCTATTACAAAGCTACTCTCAGAAAGCGAATGCCACTGGTATTCTTACGAGAATAAACAGGATAGACCAGTCAGAGTGATGGTGAAAAACTTACACTTTTCTTGCGATCCCGGCAGAATAATTGAAGACCTAACATCGAAAGGCTACAAGATCCAAGAGGTAACTAATAAACTTAATTGGAGGACTAAAGAACCTCTTAATATGTTTATGCTTTCATTCAGCAAAGGTGAAGACATTAATAAAATTTATACCATAAAGTCTATTCTCGGATGTAAAGTAGACATACAACCTATCAAAGCATCTAAATTGATACCTCAATGCAAAAGGTGTCAAGCGTACGGACACACTCAGAGATATTGCTCTAGAGAGCCCAGGTGTGTGAAATGTACCGGAAAGCACCTGACAAAAGACTGCAAAAAACCTGCAGAAACTAAACCAAAATGTGTCCACTGTGGCGAAGCACACCCCGCTAGCTACCGCGGATGCATAGTGGCCAAGGAACTGCAGCAGTTAAAAAATAAAGCAGTAAACAAGCATAAAGCCCCTACTCATGAGGCCCCACGCATTAACACTGGCAGAAAGATACAGAGCAAACCTGTTACCAAAAATCTGTCTTTTGCTCAGATAACAAAAGGCACACTGGCCACACGGCCACAGCAACAGACACAGACACAGCATACATCCCATTTAGATGAAAAACTAAACAAAATCTTAAACGTCATTACATCGTTTGACGAAAGGCTCAAAAAACTGGAACATAGCACCAAAGTTGCTATTACTAAACAAAAATGATGGATACCTCTCTAAAAATTATGGCATGGAATGCTAACGGATTACGTCAGCATCAACATGAATTAGAAGTCATCCTCAACACAGAAAATATCGATGTGTGCCTTATATCCGAGTCACACTTCACAAACGAAAATTATATACAAATAAAAGGATATAAAATCTATCACGCACTGCACCCGGACAATAAAGCTAGAGGAGGCAGTGCCGTCATAATAAAGGAAGGTATCTATCATTTTGAGATGTATAAACACGAACAACGTGAAATTCAAGCTGTGGCCGTATGTGTCAAGACAAAACGGTATCCGGTCACCATATCATCTATATACTGTCCACCACGGTACTCAATAAAAGCAGCGCAGTATGAAAACCTTTTAAAACAACTTGGCAACAGGTTCGTCCTTGGAGGTGATTTTAATGCGAAGAATACCTATTGGGGATCTAGACTTACTACAACTAAAGGTAAAGAACTATTGTATGCAATTAGAAATACGAAATGTGACACAATATCAACGGGGAAGCCAACCTACTGGCCTACAGATCAACACAAAATTCCTGATTTAATCGATTTTTTCATTTATAAAAACATATCGTTAAACTATCTTTCTATTCAAGATGGTTACGATATGAGTTCAGACCATTCACCTATTATACTAACTATTCATGAGAACATTATATATAAAGAAAACCATGCAACTTTAGTCAATAAATATACTGACTGGGAGAGCTTCAAGCACGATTTGGATTTCGCAGTGATCCTAAAAGTGCCCCTGAAAACCCCACAACAACTAGAATTAGAAGTAAGGAGTTTTGTAACAAATATCCAACAGTGTGCTTGGAAAAACACACCCGATTTAAAAAAGAAATCCGGAATTATAAATTACCCAATAGAAATTCGAAACCTTATAATTGAAAAGAGAAGACAAAGGCAGAGGTGGCAAAGGACTAGATATCCACCCGACAAAACAGTTTTAAACAAACTAACAAAGCAGTTAAGTAGGGAAATTCAGAAATTTCGTGATGAATCCACTCATAGTTACCTTACTCAGCTAACGAGTGATCGTACAACCGATTATTCACTGTGGAAAGCCACTAAAAGTTTAAAAAAACCCATCACGCAAATTCCCCCAATTAAGGAAAGGAACGGGCAGTGGGCTATAAATAATGAGCAAAAAGCAATTAGATTTGCAAATCATTTAGAAGAAAATTTTCAACCAAATCAGCCTGAAAATGAGTTCACTCTTGATGCAATAATAGAAGACGGTGATACCGATTTGAGATACACTTCACCAAAGGAAATATACAAGGAAATTCAACTTCTAAACAAGAAAAAATCCCCAGATTATGATCTCATCACCGGGGAAGTCCTCAGCAATCTTCCTCGTAAAGCAATAGTGAAACTCACTACACTTATAAATGCTTCGTTTAGATTAAAATACGTACCCGATATGTGGAAAGTGGCTGAAGTTATTATGATACCAAAACCTGGTAAACCACCAAATGAAGCAACTTCATACAGGCCGATTTCGCTGTTGCCAATAATGTCAAAATTATTCGAAAGCTATTATTGAGACGTTTAAAACCAATTATAGAAGAAAAAGATCTTATTCCTGACTATCAGTTTGGCTTCAGGGCAAAGCACTCAACTATAGACCAAGTTCATAGAATTACTAATATTATTGAAAAAACGTTAGAAGAAAAAAAAGTTTGCTCTACAGTTTTCCTAGATGTAGCCCAAGCATTTGATAAGGTGTGGCATCAAGGTCTTATATATAAATTAAGAAAGATGTTACCAAAGAATTTCTCCGATATCTTGGAGTCTTACATATCAGAAAGAATGTTCAGAGTAAGGCAGGAAGATTCTTATTCTGATCTTAAGCACATCAAAGCGGGAGTACCACAAGGAAGTGTGTTAGGTCCGGTCCTGTACTTACTATACACCTGTGATATTCCAACGCTAGAAAACAACACCATTGCAACCTTTGCTGATGACACGGTCATTATGGCTACAGGTGTTACACACGCGGAAGCAGTGGAAAATGTTCAAAATGCCGTAAACACCATATGTAACTGGACAAAAAAGTGGCGAATAAAACTCAACGAATCCAAGTCAGTTCATATTGATTTCACCAATAAAAAATCAATCTATCATCCGGTATACATAAACAATCGTGTTATACCCTATGAGAATACCGCCAAATACCTTGGCATGACACTCGATACAAAGCTTCGCTGGAAGGCTCATGTCAAAAAGAAACGCGAAGAGTTAGGCCTTCGCTACAAGAAAATGCACTGGCTTCTCGGTAAACACTCCGTGCTGTCAGTGCAAAACAAAATACTCCTGTACAAACAAGTCCTAATGCCAGTATGGACTTATGGTATACAGCTGTGGGGCTGTACCAAACAAAGCAATGTAAACACAATACAACGGTTCCAGAATAAAGTACTCAGAGGAATTGTAAATGCGCCCTGGTACATTAGAACAAACGACCTCCATCGGGACCTCAAATTGGATTTCGTAGCCAAAGTTATCAAGGACTACGCTGAAGCTCATGAACGTCGGCTTCATCATCATGTGAATGTCGAGGCTATCCAGCTCCTCGACAACACGGACCTAGTGAGAAGACTGAAAAGAACAAAACCTTTTGAGTTAGTTTAAGTGTTAAATTAGTGCAGTGTAGTGCAGTGTAGAACACAATAACAAAGTGTCTTCGCCTTAATAGAGACAATAAGAAAAGTGCCATTGGACACATTCTTAATCTAATATAATTTATTCGTTTAGGTTAAAGTAAAATTGCTGACTAGCCATTAAGCTAGATTGTAATTTATACGGTGTTACCACAAGGGAACATCATTACAAAAAAAAAAAAAAAACCTCGCAGTAGGTGTGAAAAGTAGTGTATTCTCCTCGGGGATAAACGTGTCTTTGTCTTGGGCGAGCTTAAATCCCTCGCTGTACTCAGGATTCTAGTAATAATTGAATCGCGAGCATAACGAAGGATTCTAGCAACTCCTGAGCGCAGCGAGGGAGTATAGAGTTAACTCCTGAGCGTAGCGAGGGAGTTAATACTGGAATCCTGAGTACAGCGAGGGATTTAAGCTCTACACGTGAATACACTACTTTTCACACCTACTGCGAGGTAATAAAACACAAATATTGCTAGAATTAAAATAATGACAATATTTTGGGACCATCCACACATGGTAATCTGATCCCCAACTAGGCAGAGCCTGTACTATGGAAACCAGATAACTAATATTAATTAATAGTGAAATAACATCCAGACACTTGCTGGGAATCGAACCCACAATCTACTGGGTAGCGGCCAGGGTGTCTAACCACTAGACCAACGAGACCGTCAATAATATCAACATAGTGATTTGCCGCGTTATCATCTAAATATTTTCTTTTCTTTTCTAGAATGACTAGAATACTGGGTTGTGCTCGTCGCGCTCGGTTCGATTTTCAAATGTTTTGTTTTTCGTGCAGTTCTCTGCTTAGAGTAGTTATATATATCTGTGGTAAAAGTGTTGAGGAATTTTCGTTTGACGTTCGAAATTCAAACACATTATTACCCAAGGGAGTTTAGTACAACATTATTACCCGGCTAGATATAGGGCAATAATGAGGCACTTTATGTCATCTTTATATGACATATAATGTGACATTATCGAGCAGGTGGTGTGAAAATATATTTTATTCACATGTGTAGTATGCACGTCGCAAAATTGTGTAAAACCAAAAAAAAATGTACATACTTTCAAAAATTGCAAGATCAATCGATACCGAAAAAGCATTGTATCTTGACTTGCATACCGTGTTAAATCTGTTGGAAACTAATGTAAGTTTACGTCTGTTTAGTACAGTTTAAATCATAGTAAATTCGTGATTTTATTTAAAATCAATTGCATACAAAAAAAAACATATTCTAAATAGGTACAAAGTTTTAATTACCGTATTCGTTTTAAGCCAGTTATTTATTGTTTTTTGTTATTTTTTATGATCTATCCTTATTGTATTATGTTCAGCCAATATACTCGAGGTCAATTATTCAGGCTATTCTTTGTTAACGACCGGCTTGCGAAGAATTATGACTAAGTTCTACTCTTGAAGGCACATCCAATCAAAGTTATCGCATATTTGTCTTAATACACACAGAGCTATAATTTCGTGCGGCAAGCAAGTGGAGACGCGGGACAAAGTAAGTCGTCATAACAGGCAAGGTGGGCGACCGAAATCCGTCGAAGGCCGCGCGCGCACGGCTAATGGGAAATAAATTGTCGTAAAGCAATGTTCGAGTAATTAGTGCGGCCGTATGCTTATTTAGACTAAGCGTGACACGTCGCCTTTATTTAAATGTTAAGGGGCAGCTTCACTGCGCTGGTAGCTTGTTGCACCGCTATGATAAAATATCAACAAAAAAAAACTTTCAGTAGTAGGTCACTCGTGGTCCATCCTTAACTACTGGCCTTTCACTGCCGGTCCCAATATCCTATCGATCCCTTACTATAAGTTAAAATAGTTACCATTGATAGCTATAATGACATATTTCCGTTTCAATAAACAAAAACAGATAAGAAATCTACCTTTACTAGAAATGACAGTCTGACAGTCTATCGCTCCATTTCGAAGGTTTATCGCGTGATATCGATGACTTGTTATATTATTTTAATTTATAGTTAGGGATCGATAGAATATCCTGTCTATCATACTACGACTTATGAAGAGAGCAATAACTAAAGTCACTGACAGCTGAAGTGGTGGCTGAAGAACAGATAACCGATGGGGAAAGGTTGTCTAAGTTATTGAATAACAGGCGATGGTCTAGTATCTAGACTGACTACTGCTAGTTTTATTAAAATAATAATAATAAAACCGCAGCCTAGTTTGGCATCAAATGGTCGTGTGAAAATTCCTGTCTGACGATTTCGACACGAATGATGTATGGGGCCTTTATACACGTAGTTATTAAAATGTTTAATTACAGGAACGGTAAGCGGACGTAATCGGTTGCGGTTTGTGCGCTACAGTTTCATCTAAAACATTGTAATTACCACGTAAAATTGCGGACAACACGAATTACAATCGTAATTAGCAAGTAAAAAAACTTATTTCATGTGACTGTCATGAGTTACGATGAAGTTCCTTATTTTTTTAAGTGTAATTTTTTAAATTCTGCTCATAGACAGATATTTTTCCAGCTATATCTTTTAGGCCACATAATTTTGGACTTTAATTAATAAAAAATGACATAAAAAAAAACAATGTGGGGAACATTGTTTTTTATAATGTTGTCTTTTACTTACGCGAATATTACACATTGAAATCAAACTACTTTTACGGATTTTATCGCGGTTTATTTTTTGCGATTAAATCCGTAAAAGTAGTTTGATTTCAACATTGTTTTTTGTTGTTTCTTTATCTTCGAAGTTAGTGGAGGAAAAAAAACTAAAATAATTACAGTTAATAAAAGTTTATATTAATATTACAGGTAAAATATATATTTCTAAATAGTACATGTTAAAGGATTCATAAAAAAATTTCAATTATGCGTTTTGGTCTTTTTTGCTTGGCGAACTAACTTTAAAAAAAATTTTTTTTTTTAAGTTTTAACCAAAAAAGATACAGAGATCTGTGGTGCGAGTGTCCGACTTACACATGACCAATATTGTAATAGGTATATTTTAATCTACAATACTCATTTGTGTGCCAGAGTATTGAGAGAGTATCTAAATATTTGGCTAAACTTTTGTTACTTAGAGGCAACAAACGCGTCACTGAGACAACTGACTGGCGCGTGTAGGAGTTACAAGTTGTGATACGGTTACCATATAAGAAAAAAAAATGATAATTTACAAAGTACAATTTTGGGCTATTTAAAATAAACTTTCATTTCATTTGAAATACATAAAAGGCAAGCAAGAAAATTATGCACAATAAAAGTTAGCGCGGAAATCATTTTTGTAAAAAGTTTTTCATAATCACTCATGGTTGTCATCATTAAGATGCTGACAACACTAACCCTAAAAAAATATTACTCCTTTCAAACTCAAAACCCAAAAATAATTTATTTCAAATAGGCTTAACGCTAGCACTTATGAAAGGTCATGTTTTTTTTAAAAAAAAAGCTACCACCGGATCACAACGCGGCCTCAACTGAGAAGATCCGGCAAGAAACTCAGCGGGCTTGTCATTTTTTAACTTTATTTTTAAAATAGTGTGTCATGTTACAATTAGATCAGAGCGACAGCGAGCGACCTTTGTTATTTTTTGTGTTTAGTTTTTCTACTAATTATATTTATACTTGTCAGGATATAAAGAAATAATCAAGATCTTTTGTTCTAAACATAAAATGAAAGTAATCACCTATTAAATTTAATTTCTATTGCCTAATAATAAACTTATTTACGGTCGAACCGTTGCATTACATAGATTTAAAACCAATATTGTAATCGTTTGTGGATTTACCTCGTAAAAAATAGATAATTGATTTATGATTATAAATTTTAACGATCGCACCGTTCGTTGGTACGAACTAATCCAGTAGTTAACGATTCATGACTCTATTTATTTTATTGTACTATGGTTACCAAAACGTATATTTTGTGGAATAAACGTGTGTGTTTTTTTATGTAAAAGTCGGCAGTAAAATGTTATTTGGCTTTCTAATGCGGCTATAAAATATCTTAAGTTTTTAAATTGACTGACTGTACAGCCAGCAGCGTAATAGATCTTTATAATAACAATAATATCCTGGGGCGATCTGATCCCAAACTACGTTTACGTAGAGCCTTTACTATGGTATCCAGGTAACCGATAATTGTATCGGTACTTATGTACTTTTTTGTGACTATGTGTTCGATTCCTGCCTTGTGACTGGGTGTTATTTATATACATACATACCTATATATGTATATACCAATTGGGTAGCAACCAGGGTATCTAACCGCCAGATCAACAGATCTATCAAATAAAATTACAGCAGAACCAATCAAAGGATTCAATATTAGACATATTCTATAAAAAGAATATAGGTACCGAATCGGACTACTCCAATTTTTTTACCATTATCCATTAGATTCCAAAGCTAACAATGTTATTTTATATCCAAAGCAAACAAAAAATGTACCAACATTTTTTATTACAACACGACAAAATATAATTGCTGTGTCACAAATAAGGGTCACTGCACATGCGATACATTTACTCATAGACGCAGCTATCAACGATTTGCGATTTGACGACTCATTGTATCCGCTCGCTGTATTGAGATTGTGGGTTTCAGCGATGGTTTTTATTTTATGCCAGTAACTGTACAAACTATTTATCCTAGCAAAGTTAGGCTAATCACTTAACGCGCATTTGAATACATGGAAGACCACTTGTGCGAATAACCTCCCAGGTAAGTACCACTGCAATGTCAGATATTCTGCTACCAAGCAGTAGTGTGTAAAAATTGCTGTTTTCCGTTGTAAAGGGTATTGTATCTAGTGAAATTATCGATCTCAAGAGACCTAATAACTAATGGCACGGATGACAGTGGCAGTGTAGAGCAGCTGTCTCTGCGTAGGAGTATCGCTTTCCATCAGGCGAACGTCGTGCATATCAAGTAGGATAAAAAACCTTTTGAAAAGTGAATGAACCTCTTTACTGTTCTGTGGTTTTGGCGATTAAATCACTGCTAATAGTTTAGTAGTTAGTGTGTTTTGCCGGGGGAGCGTGCTTTCTCTGCTCCTCCCCGGGAAGTTCTCTAGTGATCTGGTGCTAGCAAGTCTGGCAAGGCTTGAACACAGTGCCTAGTGTCGTATTGCGTCGATAAGGGTCATCGACGAGGTTAAAGCGGAAGCCTCCGCCCCTACGAAACCGGGTACCTTTTTAATAGTTCCTTCTCGACAGCAAAAAAGTGGGCGGAGCTTAGATGTCAGTCGCAGTATCAGGCGACAAGCTACTAAATCGCCGTTTGGCGGTGCTCCCCATATTTGTGTTTTAATAAATATTACAAGTTTATTCATGTGTTTTCGTCACAATGAGCAAGGTATTTTAAAGCTGACTGTCCATAGTCCACCTACCCAACATAGTATTATTTCACCATTTGAGGAAGCTCTTTCCGCGAATATCACTGGTGCTAAAAGTTTATTGTTTGTAATGACCCTAATGTTTTTCCATTCGAACACGTCCGTCGGCTTTTGAACAATGCACCGAATCAGACAACTGTAATTACAGCGCACTAACTGTCTCATATACAATGCGAATAATTATTGCCACTGGTGGCTAAAATCATCCATCATTTAATAGTTCCATGAAATTGTACAGTCGAAAAGTATTGTCGCACTGGCATCATTGTAACTGGTGCGTGGTGGATGGATTCAGTAAGATTGCAATGTTACGTGCTATGAATATTATTTAGCCGACTGCCTCAACAGCAAGGTTATGTGTTTTGCGCATACGTTGGTCTCTATGTATGTATAAAAAATAACCCTCAAGTTACCCTCATCAACCTAATGTAGGTTTTCACAGAAATCAGGCATTATTTGTATGATTACGTAGATGACTATTAAAATAAGTAAGATAATTAGATAATTATGCTCCGATAATTATGCCGAGGTATGCTCGGAGTTTCCTTGCGTGACAGAATCCGAAATGTGGAGATTCGCCGAAGAACTAAGGTTACCGACATAGCTCTCAGAATCTGCAAGTTGAAGTGGCAATGGGCAGGCCACATCACTCGAAGAACCGATAATTTTTCCTTATTCGTCTTTTACGGGCACCCAACGGGAGGAAATAGGTGGGTCCTATTCATACCCGGACACCCCACGGGGATATAATCTATAAAAATGTTAAATTAGACGATTTTCACTAAGTAACACAGATATAGATTTACATAGATAACGCAAATGCATGTACTTCGCGTGTTTAAACTTCGACGAAACGTCGGGGTTGGTCGCCGCTAACTTACAGTCCGCGCGCGTCTGTTGTTGCAGCCTTGCAGCCGGTCGGCCGCAAAAACTAAGGAAAATCGGCAGGGCATCGGTTTCTTTGAATCGGTTTGGACTTCCCGTCATTAAATTGCCGTGACGTCACAGAAAGTGTTAAAAATTTGGTACAAAAGTCGGCACGCTTGGTTTCAATACAAATCATGATACTTGCGTTATCTATGTAAATCTATATCTGTGCTAAGTAATGTGGTTAGATGCTAAATAAATGCACACTGGTTGTTGTCACGGGCTAACGGGCCGTACGATTACTCGTGTAACCTAGATTATAATTGCACCTTTTGCAATATGTGTCCGATGTGTCTCAAACAATATCTTTTCTGCGGCGTGAAAAAGAAATGAAGACATGAAACAATTAGAAATCGTAGCCCTAACGCGACGCAGTCGCGGCGAGCTCACTGTAATCACCCGACTGGTATATATTGGTAATTAAATATCACTTTTATTTTCAAAGTAGTAAGACAGAATTTGTAGATTCAGCAGATTGAATATTTTGGATTGTAGATATGTATCGCTTAAATATTAGGGTATCTCACCTCTTTTTCAGTAATTTCATAACACCTGTTTTTCATAAAATCTTCATGCCCACCGTCCTCCATAAAGAAACTATTTAACGAACTATCCTCCATAAAGAAGCTGTGAAGCCGAGGTGGAGATGAGTCTGTAGGCAAGCTTGAGAGATTGGAGGAAGACTTGAAGGGAGACGTGAGAGATTTATATTTAACTAAAGTATAGCCAGCGCTACTCAAGGATTGAACCAATAATCTTCTGGTGATCTACGTTTGACGACTGCGTTGGTGGTCACCTAGTGCTCCTGCAAGCGCCTGGGCGCTAAACGCCCGATCTCGCTGGTTTCTCACATTACTGCTTCTGGAGACGGAAGCATCTCCCTTCAATCCTCCCTCAAATCTATGTCAAGTGTGCCTCATCTGCCTTCAGACTCATCTCCACCACGGGTTGTCAGCAACTTTACAGCTTCTATCAAATTTTTGAATTATCAAATTTATATTTATAATGGACATGGAGGTTGGACATGAAGATTATATGAAAAAAAGTTGTGTTATGAAATGAATTAATAAAAGGTGAGGAAACTAAATTTAGAATATTCAAAAGAAAACCAAACTAATGGTTCGAGGAATACAATATTCATCAACGTGGATATTTTTGTAGATGTGTACTGTCTATTGTTGAAATATGACAATATGATATAATTATGTCATTAAGACATAAAATGTTCCACATTCACACAATATTTTGAACAACATAAAGAATGCAAGCAAGTCCAATATCTTACTAGAGATGTCTCGTCGATGACACGTCTGAAATATCGACCACTGTGCGAGGTGCAAACAGCTTACTAGGCACGCCTACAGGCTGCTATCGTACAAAAAAGCATCCCACGTCCGGACTGCACACCGGCAGTATAGCACAATTTTTATCTCTCAGATTTATACCGGAGCGCGCACACTGACAAGAAATGCAACTAGGGTTACCAGATATCTGGAAAGTTTGAGAAAAATATACTATAAGACTTTCACGTCACATTAAAAAAAAAATCTAAGGTAAATCGCAAAGTATAAGGTCAATCTAAAATATAACTTCTTCTTCCAATAGCTAGCTTCTAGCTTCTTCGGTCATGTTAGTAAATATTTTTTTAAATACAGCTCAACCCTCATACTGTAAAGACAAATCAATCAAAAGCTCATTGTAATTAATCTATTCTTACGGATTATATAAAAAAAACAACAACAAGTAAATAAATAAAACACAACATTTTATCAAAACCTCATTGTCAAAATCATATTAGTAGATATTAACTTAGGACATACATACATAAACACATGCATACATCTTTATTCTCAAATTGTGGTATGGGGACGTATACACAATAATATACCATAAAAATATATATACAGTCGAACTGAGAACCTCCTAATTTTTTAAAGTCAGAAAGTGTTCATAGCAAAATTATACTACAATTATAATTAATTTCAGATCCATGAAATAACAATCCTTTACTTGGCAACCCTACAATGCAACTGCAGAGGGCTTGTCCATACATGCTACGAATGTGTGCGCTCGGATGCGAGCCGCGAAAGTTTTGCATATGTGTAATGTTTCGAGATATACAGGTGACAGAGGAGATACGCGGTGGGCGGGGCCAAGGGAGGGGTGAAACCTATTGGAAAGAGATGGCGGACTCGCTATGATAATGATGTTATTGCTTTTTTGATGTTCGCCTCTCCTTTAGTTTTATTATTTCTCGAACTACTTATAAGGCGATATAAAACGTTAAGTGTGAGCTCGAGGATAAAATACGTTCGTTGTACAGCTATAGCCAGCGGGGAATATAAGAAGTTGAGATTACATATTTGTAATTCCGGGACGAGTGCATTGCATTGATAATAATAATGTCCTCCTGGCCGATTCGACAGCAGCAGCCAATCTTTCACAAGATCAGCCATCTACGCGAAAGATATTATAGTGCACAAACGCTTGCGTAGACACAAGTGCACTCTCTCTTTCTTTATACCTCTCACAATCTGATGGGACGGAAGACCAACACGACCGGGGGAGAGGTTAGGCGCAGGATCAACTTTTTACAACAACTACACAATGTTGTTGCCTCCCGGAAGATTCGAACCCGCGACCCCCGGATTTCATTGATAATAGTGTATCGGATATCAAACGTATCTAGGTGAATATAGAGAACATGTACTTTTACAAAACCTCAGTAACTGATAGGTACATCCCACAGCATGACACTGTTTCCATAAGAACTCCAGTTATGTAACCACGTTTACTGACAAAAAGTATCAAAATCCTTAGATCGTCAAAAATATATATAAGCAGTTAAATTAACTAAGGCTATACTATAATGGTTTGCAATAGAAGTTGTAAAAGCTACAATATCTTTGTAATATCAAAATAACCTATGAACTTGAACTGAAATGAATTCGCATGAAATGATTGCTATACGAATATTACCGCACGCATTCACATTACATGACCGCAAACTAAATGCGCCGCTCTGGTATGATCCTTTGTGTTTGAGTCATTCATTAACACTAGTTCGCAATTGCTGTACGATTGTGCATTGTTTCATTACTGTAACAGATTTGAATGCAATAATTCTACTGTAGAGCGGTACTAGTAGAACTAGCAAGATTAATAATAATAAGCCAGCAGGGCAGCTTGAGCCGAGAGAAACCCAAGTGGGCCCGCAGGTCTCTCAGATCTGGCTTGCCTTAATTGCCCGTCCAGAGAGGAGTTGTTGCTTTATACTCCAGGGGTGGAAGTGTTAAAGGGCATAACGCCGCGAGTAACTTCGGTGAAAGCGCAGCACACCTCTCTACACCCCTGAGTCACCCACACCGGTGTTGCTCTCAGTCGTCATCGGACGATCATTTGGGGAGCCCATCTAGTGGATGGCAAGTCACCACTTGCCACAAAATAATTATGAATGTATGAGGTCTCCCCTCAAGATGAAGGGGCTTAGGCCATAGTCAACCACGCTGGCCAAGTGCGGGTTATCGGACTTCACTGAAAGTCTGATTAGGCTTTCCCAGACATGCACCTGCATGTCGCAAGCGTTTGGTGAAGGAAAACATCTTGCAGAAACCTTTCTTCACGATGTTTTCCTTCACCAAACGCTATTAACAACCGCACAAAGACGCACATGATTAAACAAAGAAATCAGAGGTGCGAGCCGGGGTTCGAAACTGTGCACTTTGATTCCAAGGCAAGCGCTCGACCGCTCTGTTACTGCTTTAAGTAAGATGAATACGCGACAAAAAAATCTGTTTAATGTAAGCGGTATCAATATGATTACATACGTGAAATACAGCAGAAGAACGTAAAACTCATGTCAAAATTTTAATTACCACTAGTCGCGTTCGTAGCGGTTCCTTGGACCCTAGAGGACTGTGGTGTCCAGTCACTGAATCTATACATATAAAATTATTTGTCCTGACTTATTGACTGACTGATTCATCAATGCACAGGCCAAACCACTGGACCTAGAAAGCTGAAATTTGGACAGTAGGTTCTTCTTATGATACAAGCATCCACTATGAAAGGGTTTTTGAAAAATCCATTACTAAAAGGGTTTAATGGGGTGGAAAAAAATAATAGCGGGCGTAGCCGTAGGCAATTGCTAGTATTGTATAAACATATTACTGGTTGGTGAAGTGATTTACTAAAATACCGTTAGCTAATCGTTACCGGTAAAATAATGTTGGGTTCGTTAATTAAGTTACCGTTAACAGTTACTCCAGGTATTTTGAGCCTCTGAATGTACCACAGACGTAGTAATAAATAAAAAAAAAACAATGTATCATTTAGGTTTTCTTATGTAATTCACTGTTTTTACTATAATCTGTTCCTGTGATCAGTTCTGTTTTTTTTATTTTTGTTTGTATGTGTGTGTACATAGACGTCGTAGTTAACGTGACGTCACCCAAAAGGTCCTAGCGGAAGACCAGCGCTGGTTGTCCGCAGCCAGCATATTGCTGAGATAGGACCTTATTGTGACATGTCTGATAATTGTACTTTGTTTTACTGTTTTGTTATTCGTGTGTGTTGTGCGTGTCACAAATAAATGTTTTTCTTCTTCTTCTTCTTCTTCTAATGGTGAGGAAACGTGCTTGAAAATTATTGAAATTTGTTTTCGATTTCGATCCGCTTCGACTTCAACTTTCTGAATGCTGACATTTTCTCTGCTGGAGAGAAAATCTTTCTTTGAAAATCGGGTTATTAAACAAATTAAAACATAACGATTGCTTCAATAGAGAGACCAACTAAATCATTAGTGTCCTTTCACAGGATAAACAAAATAACGTCGCACAAAAAAAAATAAACTTGTGTATACCTTCCTCATGCATCTTCTTTTCGCGGAAACCCTCAAGCTTGAATTTAAGATACACATCTACCTCGTTTTGATGAACTTAGAATATACTGATCACAATACTTAAACACTACACCATTATGGCAACCCAACCCCTAATACTCACTTATAGTCTTATTATCGCTCAAAATTCACTATAAAATAGTATTGGATTACATAGAACCGTCTCCGCGAACAGTAAGAGCTCGCAAACAAAGTAGGCGTCAGATCTTAAAACTTGCAAATTGATGGGCGACCCAGGTGGCCCGACTGAAATTGTCCCTATTTGTAATAGCCCTCCGTCTAAAGGCTTATTCATATTGAAGGGCCGTTCCTATAGTGATAAATTGTTGTATTACACGTCAATGTATGGTATACATATTTTTGGGCAGACAGTAGGCTTTCAACGTTACCCAAACTATTTAGGGTGCTAATATAAGTAGCCTTTGAATTTCATAATTTCAATTACAAAAATGAAAGTATTTTTTTATAATATATATATCTTGGGACAATCCACACACGGTCATCCGATCAAACTAGGCAGAACCTGTACTATGGAAACCAGACAACTGATACTAATACAAATATATATTTTTTTTTGTAAATATATACTTAAATAGATAAATAACACCCAGGCACTTGGTGGGAATCGAACCCACGACCCATCGGGTGGCAGCCAGGGTGTCTAACCACTAGACCAACGGGCCCGTCGTCCGCATCGTTATTTTTTATGTAGTTTAAATTACTACCAACATAAACGATACATTTAACACCTTCAAAGTAGTCATGAAGATAAATTATAAATACCCCATCTTTTACTGCCAGTTTAATAAGTTTCGCATCGACGCCTCTAGCAAATATAAAAAAATCTCTTGCAACATAATATTTTGTCGAAATACACAACACCGTACAAGCTATCGTCTTAAAGTTTTTTTTTTTTTTTAGTTTTTTTTTTTTAACAATCATTGAACTGGATGGTAGGCTCCTTGTGCAAGGTACCGGCCGGCCTGGTAGGTGCCACTGCAGTGGCTGCCAGATCACTGTAGCTGATGAAATTACCCGGCTCGAGAGACATAACGACTAATTTCCCGGGTTACGAGCAATAGCCCAGTGCAGTTGTGTTGTGAAGTGTGCGGACAAGAATATCACCCACCCATCTCCCTCCCGTTGGGTGTCTGTAAGAGGCGACTAAGTAAAAACCAGAAGACGGCAGCAGCGTCTTTCTATTGGATTACCTACCACCTATACTGCGATCCCAAGACGGACTTCCCTCTAAGGGACCTTTATTCAGCAGTGGAAGTCTTTGGGCCGGTGATGATGATGATTACGCTTCTGCAAAGGACTGTAGGTAACAGCGCAGAGCAACCCCAAGGCGCGTGACGACGTGATGAAGTGGGGATTATTTCAATCCCTCCCTTCTGAGGGGGAGGCCTTTGTTAAGCAGTGCGCGTTTTTCGGCTGATGATGATGTATCGCCTACCACCAGATGAATGTCCTACACGTCTCGCCGCTAGGTTTAATTTGAAATCCTTCAGAGTCGCTAGACGCTCGGGGTGTGGGCCCTTTTAGCGTCCATTGAGTACGGCGGCGACTCCGAGGAGGACGGCGGCGGGGTTGCGACCCCCGTCCCCGTGAGCACCGTGACAGGTTCCCGGGGGGCTACAATGCGCCTCCCAGCGGCGGGCTCAGAGGCAAGGCACTGAGGGGCCCCTGGTGCAGATCCCACCGGAGAGCCCTGGGGTTCCCCCTCTCATGTGCCGATGCGACAGCCGCGGGGGTTTTAGTGGGTAAGAATCCCACATACCCCGGTCGAGCCCCACAGTTCCAGGGGATCTTTGGAAGATTTCCCCCGCGTCAAAAAAAAAGGTTTAATTTGAAAAGGGTGCGTTCAGTTACTACGTCAGTAACTTTTATAATTAGATACGCAGAACATAGTTCAATAATGTCATATCTTATCATAACTTATTTCACTGTGACAATGTCTTTATCTACAAGCTCTCCTAAAAGTTTTATTCCATTATTTTATTAAGCTCGCTCGAAGTGCTTCGCGCGATAGTTTTATGTTTGCAATTAATTTCCTCATAATTATTAGTGAGTCATTCTAATATTTATTCGAATTGTACACGAGCCCTATCTCAAGCCATGTCTATTAATTGTCATATTTACAGCTTTCTCTAGAATAAGTAACTGGAGATGAGGAATAGTGTTACTTGGGAACAGTTATAGTCATTCCAAGAATATTGGCCTTTGGATTTTAATGGAACATCATATTTTATAAAGATGGGTATTTTTGGTGACACGTCATGTATGTGGGGTCTTGTTCATCTACTTCAATGCTCTGGCCTAGTACATTGAAATGTGAAATCTTGTGATTTGTTTGTTCCAACATTGTATGACAGCACCTTCACCATACACACATCATACATCTTCGAACAATGGCAGAACGCGGCCAACGACTGGCCAAATGTCATATTGTTTCTTACTTACAGTTTTTTTAGGCATTTAAAAAAGTAAGTATGGCCACCCCAGTGGCCAGCACATCCCAACATTTTGGCACTAAAACTTTGATTTACTGCTTTCGCCCGCCGATTGCGCACTAAAACGGCACTTACGTCACTTTCAATTTTAAAAGGGAATGCCGTTATACCGACGCGTAACCTGAACCTAACAAATTGAAGAAAACTCATAAATATCCATAGTGAAATTTTATATGCGATAAAACAGCTTAATTGATCTTACGATCTTAAGATATTTTCTGACGTCAATATGATTTTTATAATCTTATTTTTGTATGTAAATTACAATGAAATGTTTGATATTATTTCGTTGTTACCAGTTAATACTTTTGATCTGGAAATTATACAAAAAAAAACATCAACTATTTTTTCCCATCTTCTATATCTATAAAAATCAATGCCACTTTTCGTTGTAATTGTATAACTCAAGAACGGGCTCACCTATCCAAATGTTTAGGCTTTGTTCAGACTATTTAGTAGATAGTTTATGTGAAGTTTGCACAAAATCGGTAGAGTGGTTCTTCATTTATCACATTTTTTGTATCAAATGAATTCAATAAATAGCGGATCATTTTGTAAATGGGGATTTTGCTGTCAAATTGAACATTTTTTCAGAATTAAACCATTTTTCAGTGTTCATTTTGGACGTGCTTCGAGTAAAGCAAATTGTCAGCGATAATTATTGCTTTGTGTTTATATTTTTTGTTCAAATGTAATATGTATACAATGTGTGCGTGTATTTTTCTCAGTTTTTTTAGCGAGCCGTCGGTGTTTCATATCGTTTACAGGCTTTATTTGAATTAAATTGTCAAAAGCATTTACACAAACGGTAAGTTTTGAACTGTTGAAGTGAATAACATGCATGCATGTGTGTTTCTTTATTTAAAAAAACATATTGTGTACCACTATTAATGTAGCAATATGTTTTTAATTTGATTTATTCTTTTTTAATTGAAGGAAACTTGCCATTTGTTTGAATGAATGAATTGAATGTTACAATATTTTTTTTTAATATTTCACTTTATACGTAGCGAAGCACGTACCGGGCCGCTAGTTTAAAATAATATTTATGGTAAGATTTTTAAGGGTACTCTCTATTTTAATAACGAAGAGATTAAAATAAAATGTGGCAAGATCTATATATTTGGTCATAATGCCAAATACATCTGATTAATGTAGCTACATATTTTTATAATAAGAATTTCATGTTCAAAGATATCTCTGCCCTCAACGGTGTGACGGCAGCCGACTTAACGCGAATCTTTTTAACCGCCCTTGTTGTAAAACTCGTCGCGTCTTGCGATTGTCCGTGTTACGCAGTAAAACGGTCCATTCTTGCTGCAAAATAATATGTATTATCTATAATCTAAACACACTAAACGCTTTACGGCCAATAGAAAATTATGATTGCCTGTTTTCCACAGGTTAACAGCAAATAATTTTAAAACAAATAGTTTGAAGCTCAGGTTTAAACATAAATGTGCAGGCATGTGAATGTAATGTTATTTAATATTTTATGCACATTGGTACATAGGCGGAGTAATAATAATAATTGGCAGTAGTTATTTTTTTGCTTTAGTAAAATAAAAACTAAATCTAAATCAATGGTTATAATCAGTCCAGTCAAATATCAAAAAAAATATCGAATCTAATTTTCTTGAACAATGTTCTTATTTCAAGATTTAAATATCGAACAAACATTTATAATTCGAATGAAAACGAACTTGGAATCCGCGAACCCTCCGGATGAACGCACGTCAGTCGTCACGCGCCTGTATCTCATTGTCTTCTTTGTTGAGTGGTCAGTTGAAAGAAAATGAGTACGTTTCATTATAATATTAAAGGGCTGACAGACGATACGCACTTCCGGTCCGACGCCATATGGCGGTGATTCTATTTAATTTTCGCCGTACTTTGTGAACAGGTTTTAACTGTTATGAATCGTATTAAAAAGGTAAAAATTATTAATATAATAAATATTTTTTTACATACGCACTTTGATAATAATGTACTAATCCGGTAGTTGGTTTGTATAATAGAGTCAGCTACAGACCAAATGCCAGTACGTACATATCCCAATCCCAAAGGACGTTAGATGAATTTAAATAAGGCAATAATCTTACTAGCACTAATTCGACTTAAACTACTACTATTTTACTAGTTGGTAGGTTTCTAGTGCAAGGAACCGTTCAGGTAAACATTGCTGTGTTCCGGTGTGAAGGGCACTGCAGCTGTTGAAAGTACCAGACTCAAAATCTTATTAACTAATGTTTTAAGGGTCGGCAACGCGCTAGCTATTGTTCTGGTGTTGCTAGCGTCTAAAGGCTGAATGCTTGTCATCAGGCGGGCCGCATGCTTGTTTATCACCTTGGTAGTATAAAAAAACCTACTAATATACTATCTATCAATCAAAGGGAACTTATACTGAATCCTAAAGTTTAATGCTTACCATTATATCTCTTAAAAGATCTTAATTACTTCCTCCATCCAATGGCTCAATCACTTCATTATTAAGTTCTCATAGGACGATAAACAAAAGAGTCTTTATGCAGTAAAACGGTGCTCAAACTAAACGCTGGGCGGAGTCCCGTGACGTAAGTACAAAACGTAAGTAATAATTAAACGAAGAAACTTATAATTAGTATGAAATATATGATGGCTTAACGAGACGCGAGCAGTGCCTTTCATGAAGCGAGGGCTTTATGTCTTAATATGTCTTTGTATTAAGACACAACAATGCTATTGAATGTCTTTTATTACATAGATATAGGTTTTTCTGAATTACTTTTTTTAACTTAGTACGTTGGGTGTGTCCTTGGTCATGACATATCTGTAAAAATAAATTGTTCTTTATTTAAAATATTTTCTTTCCAGCTAGTAAACGATAACTTTATCGTATAGAAGCTTTGTGTTCTGTATTTAAAATATTTTCTTTCTTTTGATAACTTTATCGTTTATTAACTGGAAACAAAATATTTTAAATTCAGAACATAAAGATTCTATACATGATTCTAACCGCTTGTTAGTTAGCATAAATTTCTGCGATTCCACCATAACTAAATCTAGTGGTTACAAGCTCTTTTATTAGATTTTTAATAGGTAGTTTTAGTGTTGGATCATAATTAAAAGAAATCCTTATTTAGTTTATATGATTAAATATCCTTAAATGTAGTATAACTAGTAAAAGGGAGCAAGTTCCCGAGACAATATCTCAGAAGTTGGCACTCGTGTTTACTCCATATCTCCAGTATCGAGGCGAGATGAGGCGAAGTGAGATTTATGATTCAGAAAAATCTCTTAATGGACCATCGTGCGCATGGTCCAGTGATAAATGTGCAATTTCAACTTTAAGAATGCAAGCACCAAGTTTTGACTGGACATGATATATGCCCTTACAGATGTTCACACTATTCGCTGGTAAATAATTTACGTTTGTTGAAGTATTATTTACATACTATGTAAAGGATGTTTTAGTACTTTTTATAACACCAAGGTAATATAGCTACATTATTTTATGATATTTATTATTTAAATAGGTAATAAATTACAGAAATGTTGTCGTTCAAGTAGTCAAATAATATGTCGATGTCACTTACATCTCTATCCTATACTAGTTGCGATCAAAGTTTAGTGACTCATTTTTTTTATAATTTTACTAGTTTGCATTAAGTTACTATTTTACCATTATGTGTGTATATACCAATGTCGTTTAGTAAAGCTTCGCTTGCTATAATGTTACCCAATTAAAAATAATTTGTAGCAACAAAAACCAAACAAAAATTAACATTATCCAGCAACGATTTTAATTACAGTACTTTATAAGAAATAATGCGTCTCCGGACAAACTACTGCGACATTAACGTCGCCCGCAAATTGGGAGACTTAAGTGCTCCACGAGAGGACATAAACAATACGCATAGCTGTTTCAGGCAAAACACTCGACACTATAATTTTTCCACATTCATACAATAAGGGCCGCAGTCAATGAGTCTAGTCTGGTACTTCCACAAGTGAAGTTTGCACTCACACACGCGCACGCCCCACTAGTTAAAGCTCCAAGCGATCGCGTGCAGAAAGCTCCACACACGCAAGCGGCCGCGTGGCGGCGCCCCAAGCTGTGGTCAGTGCTAACGCAAACTGTGTATCGGACACACGAAAAACGAGCTGAAAACGGTACGCAACGCTAAAATAACAAATGTAAATAACTTTTCGAAAAAGGAATTCGCGCGCCGTTGTCGTGCTCTTTGACAGCCGTCGCGTACCGTCGCGTACCGCGCGTATGTAAATGCTGCGTCTGTGTTAGTTTTATGATCATCTGTCAAAACCGGGATACATGTGACGTTTCGGGTCTGAAATGTAAACAAAAGTTGTTCAACCGTTGAAACGTACTTTTTAACGTTATTTACGAGCTGCGATGAGCATGCTTCGTAAGTTATGAACTTGCATAAGTAGAATTAATTGCCGAGCCGAGTGTCTCTGAGCTGTGTTGGATTGTTTGTGTATGAGTAAGTAGAGATGTGTTACTTGTTTAACTTTAAACTTGTGTTTAGACAAATTGTATGTAAATATAGATGTTTGGACGTCGTAAAACATTTAGTACAGAGTTATAAATATAACTTAATTTCATTGGGTTTGCTTGACAACTACTCGGTTGGCATAAGTTTTCTTTGATGCACACAGGAGGAATAATTTCATGTAAGCCTTGTTTTATATTTTGCATTTAATATATGTAATACTCTTTATACGCAAAAATATAGAAAGGGAAGTAATATGTTCCTTTGTTTCTGCCTGTATGATATCTATGTATATCGCAAAGTTTTCTATTTGTATCAGGACACAGGAATTGTTAAGGATACGCTGAGCGTTCAAGATGCTTGAAGCATTGTGAAGTATTATGGAAAATTAATTAATAAAATCTGGCAACGAATCCTCCATGACTCTACCTTACATGACTTTTAAAGATATGATAGAAAGAGTTAAGGCCACGCTAAGAGTTCAAAATGCCTGAAATATTGTGACGTATTATGAAAAATTAATTAATGACATCTGGCAACGAATCCTCTATGACTCTAGCTTACTTAAAGATATGTCATAGAAAGAGTTAAAAGCATGCTAAGCGTTCGAGATGCCTGAAACTTTGTGACGTATTATCGAAAATTTATTAATGACATCTGGCAAGGAATACGAGATTACCTTAAAGATGACATAGAAAGAATTAAGTAAAGGATGCGAACCAAACTCGGCAAAGGACACAACAATTGTCATGAGTATGTAAAATTACATTGTTCCCCTACACATGTAGCGATAAACTTTTATCGATATATTAGTGATCCACATTGCAATAGTATAGGTATTTCTTTTATAAAGAATCTCACATTACAAAGACAGACAGATTTTAGACTTTAATGTATAATATTGAAGCTTGACATCATTTGGATCTGGATCATAGTGGATACATCAGGATACATACTGAAAAGTAACGCCAAGGTGAAGGGGCTCCTTTTAGCAGTGAACAGATACGCTTGAGTTTTGGCTGCGTTGAATCTCACAAGAAAGCAGAAACAAATTACGTAAACATATCCCGTCCGTGCCCGTTGCCTGTAGGATGCCAGGGTAAGAATAGAAATCCTCCCCTTAAGTGCCGTAAGTGGCGACTAAGGAAAACAAGAAGACGGGCAACAGCGTCTTTCTATTTTATTGCCTACCTTATACTGCGATCCCCAAGACGTCTGCCAAGCATAGGGAGCATGGCAACCCCTCCTTCCTAAAAGGCCTTTGTTCAGCAGTGGTGGTGATAAAAAAAAACAAAGTAACAGGAACTTTCTTTAATTGTTTTTTCATGAATAGCAGTGATAGACTGCCAACGTCATAACACTACCCGCGATTGGTACGTGTGAAATATTGCCAGTTGATAAGTTCTTCTTCTTTAAGTGCCTCTCCATTACTGAAGGTTGGCGGTTAGATTCCAAAACTTCAATTTATCCATGGCTAGTCTGAATAGCTGTTCTACAGACTTGATTCCGGTCCATTCTCTGATGTTACGTAGCCAGGACATCTTTCGTCTTCCAACTTTTCTTTTCCCTGCTATTTTCCCCATCATAATGGTCTGTAGTAGGTTATATTTGTTATGCCTGAGGATGTGACCCAAGTACGCTACTTTACGCTGCCTGATTATGCGAACCAGTTCTATTTTTTCGGACATAAGTTTTTTTTGAGTTGATAGGTCGGCTTCTGCAAATTGGTCAACACAATAATAATGTTGCTATTGGAGATTGAAAGTATAATTGTTACAAATAGCTGAACATTTATTTATTTGTACTTTATTAATTCAACCTATACACTTTTCTTCTTTGTTTTTCTCACAAAATGATATTGACACCTATAATGTATTGTTGTAGCTTTTTTTATAATATACCAAATAATTATGTTGTATAACACGTCTAATAGATAAAGTTAATTATATAGTGCAATGGGTGATTGTTCATTACCGGCCGATGTGGTAATCCTGTGGCCGCGCGGCTAATCCGCAGGGGTGACGCTTAGTTACATTTATGATACGCTAGGGCTGCTACCTTGATGATAATATGAGTTTTTTGTCGATATTATAACATCCCTCGTGTGTCCGTTTGTCACCACTGTCAATTACTATATTGTATAAATGTTCAGAAAGTATGATAAAAGATAAGTCTTTCAGATTACAACAGTTTTCAATATATTTCTACTTAGCTGTAAATTATGTTCACCAGTATTTCAAAGTATTCGTTTTTCTAGGTATTTGGGTACTTTTTAGTTTTATTTAGCGGTTTGGGTACCAGAAAGTTTGTAGGGTTCAAATTAACATTTAATGTTGATAAACTGATTCAAATTAGCTAGTCTAATTAACGATTATGGTGATTCATGATGGTGATGAATTCATAAGTTAATATTTATTTAACAATCTTTATAAAGTAATATAAAATAGCTGCTATACAATTGAGATAAGCTCTACATTATTACGCACCGCAATTTTAACAACAGAAAATGGTATCCCTTCAAAATAGGTAAGAATGGTTTAGCCGCTAAGATAGTAACGCTATATAAAGCACTCAACAACCTTTCTCACGAAACCATATCACCACTCTATGGTAGCGTCTAGTTTGTGGTCTTCAATAAGGAAGAGGTAAGTGGTGATTCGGGCTTTTATTGAACTTAGTACGGTAGGAGTTATAGCTGCTCTACACTGCCACTCGTAACCCAATATAGTTCTTAAGTCTATTAGTTCTTAGTTCTATTAGTTCTTAAGTTTCATGCGACTGGTAATTTCACCACCTACGGTGCCCTTCACACCGGAACACATGAATGTTTTCACATCGCTACTTAGCGTCAGAATATCTTGCACTGCGGTGGCACCTGTGCTATGTATCTAGACGCCCCATATCAAGGAACATTCTTTTGTTTTTTGGAAACCTTCAATTTGTCCCTGGGATCTGTGGAGGTTAATCCGGGTATGTGGTATTCTTACCTACTAAAACCACCGCGGCTGTCGCATCATTACATGAGAGGGGGTCCTGGGTTCTTGCAATGTGGTTATTGTAATCTGCTCCAGCCTCCAGTTACCCCTCAGTGCCACACTCCAAACGTCCAGCGACTCCGAAGCTGTACACGGGACTTACCGCCTAGTTTATTTATTTTCAAACCGCGAATACTTTTTTTTTTTTGTAAATTTACTGTTATAGTCACATTGACAGCCCTATTTAGTTACACAGACATTGTGTACGTACAAATATTTGAATGTACGCGTGTGGCGACAGTGTGAGCCTCCCCATCGGCCGGCATGTCACACCCTGGACTGTTATAATTGCATTCTGACAAATATAACACTTGAGTTTATGACGACGAATGGCTCATCCAGCTGATGATGTATCTAAGGATGCCATTTTCCTTGTCAATGAGAGCATTCCATAGATACTTCTTAGATAGTAAGTCATAGCACTGCACCATTTACATCTACGTGTTGGTTTGCATTTATGTCTTTACTAGCTGTCCCGCACAGCTCCGCCCGTGGATAGGTACTACAAATAAAGCTTCCTCTTGAATCACTCTATTTATTGCTGAAAATTGCATTTAAATCCGTTGAGTAGTTTAAAAAACCTAAGGGTACAAACAGAGGAAGCGACTATACTATGTAAAGGTATATGTAGTGGAATAAATTACAGGCAGCAATTGTTTTTAAAATATTTGATAATATTTGCTATGTTTATAGATAATATTTAATTTGATACAAAAATTCGTTAGGAGTAAGTTGAAACGAATTAAGATGCCGGTCAAAAGTTTTTACAACTTTACATACATTATTTCATCACAAATCATAAATTCTAAATGCTGCTTTTTACACTCAACAAACCACCAAAAAGGTAGTGCCTTTTTTTTTGACGCGGTGGAAATCTTCCAAAGATCCCTGGGAGCTGTGGGGCTCGACCGGGGTATGTGGGATTCTTACCCACTAAAACCCCCGCGGCTGTTGCATTGGCACATGAGAGGGGGGACCCCAGGGCTCTCTGGTGGGATCTGCACCAGGGGCCCCTCAGTGCCTTGCTTTGGGGCACATTGTAGCCCCCCGGGAACCTGACACGGTACTCACGGGGACGGAGGTCGCAACCCCACCGCCATCCTCCTCGGAGTCGCCGCCGTACTCAATGGACGTTCAAAGGGCCCACACCCCGAACGTCCAGCGACTCCGAAGGAAGGTAGAGTGCCTGCTGCTACTTCCAGAACACACAGTATGTCAGAAAATAAATTCCTTATTACTACCCTTGACAAACATCATCGTCATTATCATCAGCCGATAGACGTTCACAGCTGGACAAAGGTATCCCTGTATATGGATAGGGCGCAGTAGGGTAATAGGCATTCTAATAGAAAGACGCTGCTGCCCGTCATCTTGCTTTCTTTTAGTCGCCTCTTACAACACCTAAGAGAAGGCGATGGGTGGGTTACCCTATTCTTACCCAGACACCCCACAATTGCTTATTTCATCCATCATCAGCAGCCGAAACTTCCACTGCTGTACAAAGGCCTCTCCCTTAGAAGGGAGGGGTTGCCATAATCCCCACGCTTGGCAGGCGGCTTGGGGATCGCAGTATAGGTGGTAGATAATACAATAAAAAGACGCTGCTGCCCGTCTTCTTGTTTTTCCTTGGTCGCCTTTTACGGACACCCAACGGGAGGAGATGGGTGGGTGCTATTCCTACCCGGACACCCGACGGGGTGATTATTTCATTACAAATCTTAAATTCTACCACACTCTGTTAACGAACATAGTACTCACTGCTAAAACAAACCCTTAGCAAACATCAAGAATTATTAGAACAAAAACCATTGAAACAGACAGAACACACTCATTGCGAGCCCTAAGTGGCGAGCGGACATTAATGAATTTTCTTAATTTCTTAACCACTAACACTCACGCAGCGGGATGAAATTAAGAAAACATTCACCACATTAACCTCATATTATACATATGTATGTGTACAATAACGCCACTAAATCCAATAGACCCTCGGTTGTTCGGTGTTGAAGGGGCAAGGGTACGTCCGCGTTTCGTACGTTTGTTTTTATTTGGGTGTCCGATGCGAGTAACCGTCTGAAGGTTGGACGTCTAATGAAATGTGCCGGGTTTCGGATATCCTACGTAATTAAACAGGTGTCTAGTCTTAATGTTTTTTTCGCCTCCCGTATTTTTAATTAACATTTAAGTGATTGGCTGGCAATAAAAAAATATCCGATTACTAATTAAACATCATTTTTGAAACGCTCAACTGGTGACGCGCTACATGAAATAAGTTGCTTCTGGCCATTTTGAAAAGAATCTACAGGGCTGACTTTGGGCTGAGTACATTTTAGTTTTCGCTGTGTGCAAAATTTTCCTTCTATCATTCTTAAGAACATTAGTCGCTGTTTTTTTAATGTCACTATTCAACGATTTTATTGAAGTATTTTCTCTCAGTTTCGATAGTCTGTCAGTTAAATGGTTTTACACATTCCGTAGTCTGTTAATTTTATAAGACCGACGTGTCAGTTGCTGTGGCTTGTGGCAGTGGCTTGTCACTGAGCTGGGTCCCAAGTCTGGTAATTTTAATAAAATGACGTGCAATCACCATTCCAGGGACACACGTCATACTGGTTTGACACCACTCTTTGTGGCGGTTTTAATAGAAGACCGAATTTGTCACAATAGTAATGGAGTATATCAGTAGTGTGTCGCTGGAATAGCAATTATATGTCATTTTATTAAAATTAGCAGACTTAGGGCCTAAGTAGGTATACAGCAATATGTTTGAAGAACACTGTAGATGCTGAACTTATTGGGCTTAAGAGAGTTAAAGGCAAAAATCTTGCTGGTGTCGTGAAAAAATACAACAGAACTCCGTCTCTGTTTAAGTGTTCGTTCAAATCACACAATAGGTTTTTTTGCGATTTTCACTAAGAGAATTTCTTGCAGAACTTATTATTATTTATAAATACACCCTTTTAGTTGTCGAACCTCAAAAAACTGGGCGAAGCCGTAGTGTCTCGCCACTTGACAAAAAGAAGGCTCAGTTGTTAGTATTTTTTTTTTGGCAAGCAAGCATGCAGCCCGCCTGATAGTAAGCAGTCACCGCAGCTTTTTGACGCTAGGAACACCAGAAGAATCACTAGGGCGTTGCCGACCCTTGAGACATTAGATATTAAGTCATTTGTGTCCGGTAATTTTACCAGCTACAGTGCCCTTTACACCGGAGCACAGCTATGTTTACACACTGCTGCTTGGCGGCAGAATATTTGACACTGCGGTTGTACCTACCTGGGCGGTTCCTTGCATAGGGAACCTACTATGTAGATCCTTGTAACACTCGATAAAAAATATTATAATAAAATGGACCACGTTGTTGTAATGTTGCAAGGAAAACAAGCTATCTAGCCATAGCGCTATTTTCTCAGCGAAAAACTCCTTAACCGTCGACGTCTTAACGTCCAGCCACGAAAGCAATAAAGAGCGCAGGCTTCCACGTTCATTAATTAACCCCAGCCATTTGCCTCTCGCTCGCACTTAGGCTAACTATTCGTAAATAAGCGGACCTCTCTGTCGCACGAGCTTTGCGCAAAAATTAACTACTACATGTTCCGCTTTCGTCCTGTCCACACATGGAACATAAATGCATATGCACGCGGCCAGACGAACATCGAGACAATATAAGTGCCTGTACGTAGTTCGGGGAATTGTTTTTAAATACTGCATTAATAAGGTGTGTTTTTGTTTGTGTTAATTTGGCTCTATAATGTATTTCGTACAGTTAGTTCGGTCACGTGTGGTTAGTTTCCTATCCTTGTGTAATAAATCTCTTACTCCTCGTAATTACAATGTTGCTGCCTGTTGTGTGTTTTCATTAAGGCCGAGACACATAGCTGTAGTTTGGCAAACTGTTTCATTGATGTCGTCTAATGAAAAATTAAAAAAAATGTTGATCCTTTTCTTTATCGACATATGAGTTAGCGCATAGAGTCATGTGAAGGTATTCAAAAATTGTATACAAACATGATTACAATATAAGTATGCAAACTTTATAAACTAAGTATACCTTATAGGTACCTATGTCAGTGGTATAGTAGTTGACGAAGAGTGTTCGTGATCCTAGATTCAGTCGAGCAGGTATTACTAGCAGAATATTCTTATCTATATCTTGGAGCTGAACAGTTGCCAAAGCAAGGAACAGGCAAGACAAGATAATAATGTTTGTTTGTATTAAATGTTTATTACTCGCCCAACATCCTTGACATAACTTTGTTCACTGAATAATAATCAATACCACAACGTTTGGTTACATTGGAGAAATAATAAAACTATTCATACAACAAACAAAATGTATCTTTTATCATAATTTTTTTAAAGTGGTACTAAGCAGATTGTTTTTTTTTCTAAATTTCATCTTTATCACAAACATTAAAGGACGAGTCGAAAAGTATAACTAACGCGCGTATTATTATTAAAAGATTAGCGACATCTGAACTCATCTATGCCCTCTCCATCGAGCGAATTATCTACCAACTTATCAAACTGTGTCTCATCTGACGCGCCGGCGATAAATTTATTCTATCCTTTTCACTACGCGCTTTTCATCTACGCGCCCTCATTTGCCTGCAAAAGAAATACGCGGAAAACAAAGATCCAATAAGAATGCAATTTAATTTACGAAATAAGAATTACAAACGGTCGATTTCGATATTTAAATTATTCCAAATTTAAAATCGTGTAATTCGCATATTGTTAAAAATTGTCGGGTCGGCGTTCTGTCCCTGTCGCTCAGGCTGGGCGGCGGCGCGCGCTTGGGCGGGCGGTATGCAAATGCCTAGAGCGCGGTGGTGAGGGTTCACTGTGTGAGTGCCTTATACCATTGGCCACGCTAGAACGGCCAACTTCGCCACCAGTTACGGTTGTTTTTCGTTCCGTTTCTAATTAACTTCCGTATATTCTTAAAGTAACTTTTCTCATCTCGTTCCCTTACTTTTTCCGCACCGTTTTGTTATCGTTAAAACTGCTGGTTGTTATGTGAAATACACTCGCGTGTGATATGCGAAAGTTGCATTTTTTTTTCTTAAATTATTCGCGTGTGTTTACTTTGCCAGGCGTACCGTGCACGGTTTTGGATTCTTAAATCTTATGTTAATGCATCCGTTTTAGTATTATCAACATTTTCTAAACACAAAACTGACATTAAGTTCGTAGTGTCACGACAATGTTTGGCAAGTGCTTCTAAATGCAAACGTTTTTATGTGAATGAACAAAATATTAAAGTGTTAGTAATTTTGCTAAAATGTTAGTTTTATTACTTGAGTGAGATTTTACGAGCTTTAAAAATAAATTACTCGGTGGGACGGATAATCAGTATAATCAAATTTCCTAACACTTCGAGAGTGAATATTTAAATCTTGATTAGTAACTACACGTCGCAGGTAAATTAATAAAAGTACTAGACTTAATAAACAAATGTATAAAGAGTAGTACGCGTGATATTTAACCTAATTTTACTAACATTATAGAAAAAAAAGTATCCAACAAATATCGATTGAAAAAAATATCGATTTAAAATTGTAACTTTCCGATAGCCTCAAACAATTATAAAAACATTAAAAACGCGCTGTATTTGAGTAAAAAAAAGAAGTAAAAAGAAATGTCTTCAACATACTTATAATACAATTGAAACTTCTGTTAGGTCCGTAGCCGAGATAAATAAGATAACAAATTATTTGCACCAATATGGTATCGTCAATCTCTTGCAAAACGAGAAAAACACTCAAAATGAACGGCGGCACCTAACTATACATGCAAAATTTCATTTATTTTTAATCGTAAAAGGTGGGAATTAATCCTCACTTTATGGCAACACCCGAACAATTTTAATTGTTGCTTTGACAGACGTTAAGGGCTCTCATCAAAGGTGTTGCGGGTGTGGTCAAAACATTGACATTAACCAATATATTTTTATAGTTTCCAAAGCCTTTTATTATTTGAAAAAAAAAATGCAAATCGGTCGGTCGGCTGGGATTGCAAATTAGAAAGTTTATGTGCGAATGAGCCAAGATATCTCGTAAATTATATCGACGAGCTGACCACTGACGGGAAGCGCATTTTGGAAAGGGCAATTTTAATTAGCCCGAAATGATTTATAAGCCATCAAAGTAACGTGTGTAAATCTCGAAGTGTTGTATTACAAAAATAATAAGCGTTTGTTATTAAGAATTCTGCCTGTTTTTTATGGCTCCAATAAATATTGTAATTAACTCTATAACCAGATGTGGTGCAGATAGTGTTTAACTATCTCATACCTATCCGGTACAATAAACAATCCGTGTACTTGTCAATTAACATGACAACAATAATGGAACAAGTTTATTTATTCATTAGTATTAAATTTGTTCTAGTTGGAATCATTTATGAACATCGTTATATTTCACTTCTGTCTAAAATATAAACAGCGATCGTGATCAGCAAACACGGCAGGTTCATATATAAAATTTATCGATAAATCGCGAGTCTGCATAATGTCCTTTTAAAGGGAAATAAAATAAAAATAATGCGTATACAAAATGGAAGGCAGGCGACGAAAAGTATTCCATTTGGAATGCACTTTTGCATAAACAATGCCCTTTTGTTTAGAGAAAGTATTTCACATTTGAACCTCGTGAGTGATTTATTTTTTATATGATTTATAATGGCGGCCACCTCGGTGCTGTCGTGCCTGCGTCGGTACTCGGAAAATATCGGCTTACTTATATTTTGTTGCTTTTGAATAAAAAATGATATTTATACACATTTTAATAATGACATTTATTGAATACAAAAAAGTAAAACGTAACTAAAATAATGCATTACATTTTACTAATTTTATTGTGTATATTATTTATTTATAAAATAAATATAATAATTTATATTATGTTTATTGTGATAAAATCTGATAATGTTAAACATATAACATATTTTTTTTATACACCACCAACGCAGGTATGGCATAAATGTAATGTACTTATAGCTATTTTTATTTATCGTACAGATTTTTTATTTTATTTATGACATAAAGTTACCAATGAGTGGTAAACTGGAACAATAATAGACTGAAGTGTTGTGACTTATGCCTGTTACGAGAGACTTATAGACGCATGGCTATGATAGCATGTGCCCACGGCATTTTAAAGGTAAGAAAATACAGTATTAATATTTTATATTAACTTTTTTTTATTGTTTTCTTAGTTTCCTTGCGTCCAGGTAATTACCACTGGAGTGGCAGATATTGTACCACTAAGCAGCAGTGTGTAACGACCAGCAGTGCAGTGCAACAATTTATAGGCAGGCGTATCACTTAAAATATGTTGAACGTCTTACTTGTTTTGTCAACTAAGCTGAATTATTAAATAAAAATCTTTAAACTGTCTAATCAAATATTATCGCGGTATCACTAGACTGTGATTTCACTTTTTTTTTGTTGTGTTTCCATTTAACTTGTGATAGTTTACCTAGCTACATGGTAGATTCCTTGTGCAAAGAACCGTCCAGGTAGGGGTAGGTACCACCGCAGTGTCAGATATTCTGCCGGCAAGCAGCAGTGTATGAATAAACATTGCTGTGTTCCGGTGTGAACGGCACTGCAGCTGGTGAAAATACCGGACACAAAAGACTTAATATCTTAAGGGTCGGGAACGCGCTAGTGATTCTTTTGGTATTGCTAGCGTCCATATACACAACAGCGTCATCCTTATCTGGGTACCTGGACACGAAGGCGTCGAGGGTAATGAGAAGGCAGACAGACTAGCGAGGGCCGGCTCACAAAGACATTTGGTTGGCCCCGAACCATTTGTGGGAATGCTGTATGGAACATATCACCAAGCATTATATCCACATGCTAGGAACGAACACATGAAGGAATGGAGGGCAGCGTCAGGCCTAAACCACTCCAAAGCAATCTCTAGCACAAGGGTTGACTGGGGTTAAATTATTAAACCTAAGCAGATCACAAACAAGGCACCTAACTAATAGGTGCACTCACGGGACATTTTGGTACCAATGAGCAGCTTCACAGAATGAGGCTAAGTACTATTGATACTTTCAGATTTTGTAAAAGTGAAAAAGAGTCAATGCGACACATATTGTGTGGCTGCGACGCTCTTGCGAGATGTAGGTTGGGTCATCTGGAAGTAGCCTATCCTACACCAGATGATTATGTACAGCTCCAGGCTGGCGCAATCGTTGTGAACCTGAGGGAACTCTTCGACACGCCAGCTACAGAGTAAGGGCTCCCCCATCATTGGCCACAGCATCTTTACAGATGTTTGTTGCAGCGCCTATCTACGTTGTCTGGAGACATCTGCGTTTATGACATGCACAATGGATCCAACTGGGTCGAAGTGCGTTCCAGTGGTTTACCGGGCCCGATCCTTAGCCACCAATAATAGAATAGAATACCGTACACCCCTGCACATATCCTGCGGCATAGAGTATATAAATTAAGAATACAGTACGCGTTTGTCACCCGTGCCTTTAAACAAGTCGTAGGCACTTTTCGATGTTCTTACTCGTGCCTACGGTCCTTACTTAAAAATAAGTCAAAGTCAAAGTCTCGCCACCTTGGTATTATAAAAAAATTCTGATGCTGGGAGAGTCTGTGTTCGTTGATTAGTCCTAAAAATTGTTACTGAGTTTTCTATCAGTGACCGTGAACTTGAACCTGTATCTGCTACTTTATTTATTTTTATTTATTTGTTTATTTGGAAGACCAAAGCATCAAAAAGACATTAAATAAACATTAATACGATATATAGAGCTATTGAAGGTCCTCACTTATACAAAACAATATAACCTAACATTGTGTGGATAAACGTAATTAGGCACTACTAGGTAAAAAACATAATAATAGTAAAGTGAAAAATTAAATATACGCAAAACACATTAATATTTTGAACAGCATTAATATTTTTGGAAAAAATTCTGGCTCAGCATTCACCTCACTGCAGTCAAGCTCGCATTAAACACGTCGATATCCTGCTGCTGTTTACATGTATTATTCAAGGCTCTGCTTGCTCGCCATATAAAAGAATTTTGTCGATAATTAGTCGACACAAGCGGTATATCTATAGGTGAGTAATATCGCGCACTTCGCATCGCAGTTCTAAAACCAATTTTTAACCGACTTCAAAAAAGGAGGAGGTTCTCAATTCGTCTGTATATATTTTTTTTTTTTTTTTTTAGATAATGTAATGCGTGATGAACTCTACTGTCATAATACATAAGTGTTATAAAGTTCTTCTTTTAGAAAATAAGTTCTGTTAATTGAGGGGGAACATCCGCTGTAGACTGCATCTTAATAGTAAAACAAAATTTCATAGGACAAAAATTACAAAAACTCTCTTCTCTTTACAGTGTTTAACGTGGTGACTATACGATAACTTTAGTTAGCTTTCAAGAGTGGCTATAATATTAAAAACTAGTTACATATTTAAAATAATAATAAGAATCTAGACTACTAACTAACTAACGATAATCACGTCATGATTCGTATAAAATAAAATAAGTAAGTTAAACTCCCTACAATACAATAATTATTTGTGCATTAAAAGATAATTAAGAATTAATAAAATATTAATTTACTTAGATGCTAATATTATCATAATTAATTCTCAAAAGTTATTGCAAAACGTTTCTTATTAATATTCAGGCATTGCATCATAAAAATATTTGTAACTTGCATTAATTTCGCATTAACAAAAACATAAAATTAAAAATATAATTTTATTACCTATATTAATTATCATACTCATTCGTTTTCCAATAACAAATTATAGAGTAAACAAATAATTAGACGCGACAATAATTATTATTCATAAATCGAACAGACACGATAATCGGTGGTGCGCCATCTTGCCAGCGGCGGTGGCCAAATGTTTCCGCTTTAATTTCTTCGGTAATTTGGTGTTTCCGGTCTCAGCCAATCCGTCCCGTCAGTCGGCCGTAATTATATTATTTCGGCAATAAATTATCGAATTTTGAATACAAAAGGTGGTTAAAAAGATGGCCTCCTCATTTTAAGTAGACACAACAATGCACCCGATGGATTCGTACGGATATAATAAGTAAATAAACGATATGAGCCTCAGATACAATATCAATATATTCAGTAAGTACATGCAACTTGCAAAGTAATGTGATTTGCAACTCAATATTTATGACTCAGTCGCAGATTTTGATTATTATCAATTTTATGTTATTTGGTCCACAATATTTACAAACTACGTACGAAGTGTCAGTTCTGCTTTATTAATTAATCACTTCAAAACTATCGACCATCAAACAAATAGTGACGTCAAAGTTTATTTCAATCGCACTAATCGATACCGAATGATCGCTTGATTCGATTAATTCCGTTGTAAATTAACACGACGGGTAAGCAGCGGCGGGTATCGCCACCGACGCCGTTGCTATGGCAACGCGCCCCATACTTACAACGCACTAATTATGCCACACTGATTGCTTTTCACTTTTTTTCTGCCCCACGAGAATCTGACGCCACCCTATCCTGGGTTAGTGTTTGGCAGCTTTTTATCGATTTCGAATCTATCGATCGGTTTTGCAGCCCTTCTTATTAAGTGAATTACATGTGGTTATCTATGCGCTTCGTTCGTTATAATATTTTACTTATTATTGTGACGTTCAGATCTCATATTTTGAAATTAAAACGTTTTTTTGGGACTTTATTAAAATAAACTATTTTAATATTTATTATTATGATACAGTAAAAATTATAATGATTTTATACCTGTTCATGGAATGTATGTTCAATGTATTTTAATACAAATATTTATATACTAAATAACTATTATTATGTAAAAGCGTCTGTTTCTGTAACACATAAATATACATTATGAAGGTACCAGTATTGCGATAAGGATAAACAAAATGCATTCTATCGATAAAAATCGGAATCCTCTATAAACACAGAATGACTCTGCATTTGAATGTTGATGACGTCATGCCGATCGATTCAAGGAAACTGGTCATTACACTGTTTTTATTCGTCACACTGATTAATCAAGTGATTAATTATACAGTTTCTATTAGGACGCAATGGGTTGTCGCTTTTTTGTGTACCTTTGAATAATAACGTTTTGTTTTATCATGCGTTAGAACTAAAATAAATAAAAAATAATTAATAAAAACTTACTAAGTTTGTCATTTTATTATGAATTAACTAGGTACTCTACTGTGCGTTATTTATAAAGTTACCAACATCCTAATTTAAATTTAGAATACAGTGATGTATTTGCAAAGAATATAAAAATTACAGATAGGTAGATTAAAAATAAAATATTAAATAGGTCCACGCTTGGAATTCAACGACATCCTTATTTGAAATTATAACCGCTAAGCTAAATCAATCTGCAACTGGCCGTTTTGCGAATCGAGTTGACCATTGATCAGATAGAGCAGCCCTGACCTTGCTCAACACTCACACACGCGCTGCACGCACGCGACCGACTCCATGCACACTACTCGAACAATGTTTGGTTGCTTTTGTAAATCTGCTTACTGAAGGTACGTAATATTTTCTTATAAGTTAGGAAATGAAATATTTATTATTATATTGTTAAATATGGGTATGGTATAGAATATTGTTTATTTTATCGCAAAGATACTAAAGGGAAGATCCTCCGATCGAGCGAGGTGTGATGCTCGAACAGGGCCGAAGCCTCCAATGGTTGATGTTGAGATGTTGTATATATACTCAATGTACTTAGAAACTTAACTTGCGCGATTCAGGATCATCTTTATTTTGTACTCACGTTATGTAGTAGGTTGCTACAATTTAATCATAATTTTGGTAAAATATTATGGCTAAACTAGTTTAACAATAAAATTACTTGCTTCATCTACGCGTAATCATTCTTCGCAAAGTTACTTGTATTGATTACAACATTACTAAAAGAAACGTTTTAAAGTATTCATGGTTTTTTTACCAAACACTAAAAGCGAGTGACGCTTACTACTTTTTATAAATAAATAAACTATTTAAAAAAAAAAAAAACCGACTTCAAAGTAAATTATCTAAAAAGCATAAAATAACGAAAATATGTATTATTGAAGTTGGTGTTAGCGTACCTGCTGTGTATATTCTGCACCAACTTCAATAATATTTTCGTTATTTTATGCTTTTTAGATAATTTACTTTGAAGTCGGTTTTTTTTTTTTTTTTAAATAGTTTATTTAACACTTTTTAGTGACTTATTTTACCAAGATACAGTAACTTACTGAAAACATAAAAAGTTTATATCTCTTAAACTACTGGACCGATGTTGATGAAATTTGTACTCTACCCTAAGTTGAAAGATACTCTAACTATTGCAAAAAGAATTTTCGAAATCGGACTTGTAGTTTCTGAGAAATCCGCGGACAAACCTACATACATACATACATACATACATACACTCGTGAAATTTGGTAAATTCGTTTAGAAGCCCACATAGACTAACATATATGAATATTACGATTTTTTATTAATATTACATACATACGCGTCGAATACAGAACCTCCTTTTTTGAAGTCTGTTAAAAAGTAGTAAGTGGCGCTCACTCACTTGTAGAGATGGATATGAGTTACACAATAAATATCCGTTCAGTTTTACTGCGATTATGTCTTATAAGAAAATGCCCGTACTTATTTATTTTCCCATTTTAAATTATATAAGAAAAACGGACACTTACCTACCGTTCGTAGATAATCAAACTGGCTGTAAGTTTAGGTTGTGATCCAGTCTTCTTTAATAAAATTTACCAAAAATCATTCGACACGCGATCGGTTCACGAAACAAAAGAAAATATGTGTAGTTAATGGTTCGTACCTATATATCGGACTGACTGACTGGCCTGTTGGTTGATCATGTGGTTAGAAACCACGGCCGCTACCCAATAGCTCGTGGGTTCGATTCCCACCAAATGTCTGCGTGTTATTTATATATTTAAGTAGGTACGTATAAAAATAAACTATATAAGTATTAGTATCTGGTTGCCATTGTACAGGCTTTGCTCGAGTTTTTGAATACCGTGCCATGGAAATACCAAATTAAAATATGTAATAAGAAGTAAGCTGGAATCTAATTTGTAGAAATAATGGTACTTTAGTGAATTTTATCGCCGATGTTAGTCTCTGTTACCGCTAAAAATACCTACTTGGATAAAAATATACTATTCACCAATATTGATATGAAGTAGCGTTTATGTTTCTCCTACAAGTCATAATATTATTATTACAAACAAACAGTTGATTTGTTGTTAATGTTAAACTTAGATACTTAAAAAAGTTAATCAGCATTATTGTGTCACTCTACGAGAGTAGAAAAAGTCAGCCTGGTACGGCACCACCTAGAGTTAGATATTTTGTTGCAATGATACCTACTTGATTGTAAAAGGAAATCTTATTAGAATCCGATAATGAAGATCCGATATTCTCTATAGAACTATTTCTATTACTCACAAGAATACTTATAAGTTCGATACATTGATTTTTTCTTTTAATACTTTTAATGGTTTCCATCAACGGTCATTAACATAGACATGTGTGCGTGCACCCACACATGTTAATTACCTCGTCGTGTGCATTCGCAACACACGTAATTAGTGAATAGGGTCGATATTATTAATGAGAGGGGGGCAGGGTAGAGGAGGGATGGTTATCTACTCGAGCTTTTGTGTTCTTTTTCTATAGATCAGACGAACTATTGATTGTTTAGTCAATACTTTAGTCCGCCTTTAATTATAGTGGCTAACTGGCTAACTGGCGTGAACACCTCGCTTGACACAATAATGGCGCTTGGCGTCGTCGACGGTTATAATTTTCCCGTAATTATTCATTTTGAAAATGAAGTTTCAATAGTTGCTTCAGTTATTAAGGGAAATGAAAATTCGTTTTAGTTTGTGATTAGTTTTTGTTTTGAAACGTTTTGCTGTCGTATTGTGGTAAGTAGGTACTAAAGTTTCTTTTTAAATTTTCTATTAGTTTTTCTATCTTTAAAGCGTCAACCGTTACCGTCATCAATTAGCAATTTGACTAAGAAAAAAATATATTTCACTATAAATATTTATCATAACGTTTTACAACATTATGTGGCGACCTTTTACTAAACTTAAAAGTTCTAATAGTTAGCTAAGGCTGTTATAAATTTAAAAAAAAATACTGATTGAAAATATATTCTATATTGATGAATGTAAAGGAACACGATTCCTTTTTTAATATTTTTTAAATAATTTTAAACCATGGACATACTCTATTTAGGTGTGTTTATTTTAAGGCCTTTATTTTATTTTTTATAGTTAATCCGTTTAATTGTATATACCTACCAATTAGGACTCGGCAACGAACGTTAGTTGGACATACTGAATATCTAATTCGAAGTAACGCTCGCATCAAACAGACATGTGAAGAGACGGCCGGTACTTCACTGATTAATAAGATGGGGTTGCGTCGAAGGGGTACGCCACCCCACGCGCGCACCCTCGCGCCTTACCCACGAAACAAAAAAAAATGTGACTCATCAACGCACACTAAGAAATAACAACTCACACTCATTTACGCAAACACGTAAAGACTTAAAGGTCATACGCTAATTCGAAGTATAAACCTTACAACCGCATGTTAAGGCTGCATTTTCTATGACGCAACAGTAAGATAGAGCTATTGTTAAGTAAACTAGGTCTCCTATAATCGTTCATTATCGCACACAGACGCAAAACTATTCACGTATTGTCCACACATACAAGTATGCGTTAATTATATCGGAAAGTGGTGGGCTGGGGGGTTGGCTGATTTGATTAATTCTAGCTAGAGCTGGCCTAGTTGGATATACCATAAACATTGGAATTTTCCATCCAATAGACCAGTTAGCGGCTAATTGGCCATTTAACACTGGCCAACACTTTCTAATACAGTTATTTCTAAATAAATCGCAATCATTAAGTTAGCCAATTAAGTCATTTAAAAAAATCTGTACCTTTACGTACACGCAGTGTTGGTTAAAGCCATCAATATATTAAAAAAAACTAGATTTGCTGTTACGGTCCGAAAAGTGGCACATAGAAATAGCGCCCTTGTGTCGCTATTTCTTTTCAAGCCACAGGCTGACAAAATCATTTTTGCCGATAGGATTGTCGCTACTGTCTATATGAAACTGTCAAACTACACGTCATCATCAAAATAAAACCGTTAGTTCACGTTTCCGCCACCAACACAGATAAGTCTGCGACCCCCGCTACCACATTTTAGATGTCATTTTGTTAGTGAGTGTTTATTGTAGTTGATATATTATCTCTCTCTGCCAATCGGTCCCTCATTACTGAGGATCGTGACTCCGCTGTGCACACTCATGTATACGTATTAGCTGTGATCCGCCTCCATTGAACCCGATCTTCTTTCTGCCAGATGAAGGGCAGAGCTGACAGATCGCTCCAGTATCTCGGAGATCTGGTCCTACCACCGCTTTACACAACGTCCTCTTGGCCGCTTTCCTTCAATTTTTCCTGTCAACACTAGTTTTTCTAAATTAGATGGATCTCTATCTCTGGATGATATATTATATCGATGGTTAAAAATGTCAATGTGGCAATGCAATGATGGGCCCGCTGGTCTATTGGTGCTCCGTGACAGCCCGTGGGGTGTCCGGGTAAGAATAGCATCCCCCATCTCCTCCCATTGGGTGTCCGTACGACGACTAAGAGAAAAAAAGGAGACGGGCAGCAGCGTCTTTTTATTGTATTACCTACCAACTATACTGCAATCCCCAAGCCGCCTGCCAAGCGTGTCGATTATGGCAACCCCTCCCTTCTAAGGGGGAGGCGTTGCCATAATCAGCAGTGGACGTCTTTAGGCTGCAGATGATTTTTTTATTATTATAGTGGCATACGTCCAGCAATGGTCGATGAATGCATGCAATGGATACCTTATATCAACGAACGTTTAGAAAGTGGGAAGAATGTAAGCTGCAAAAAATTATTATAAAACCAATGGAGCCACTTCAAAATGAAGCAATCAAAAGTGCAATTTCCCCAAATAAGGAAACTATTTGAAGAATTCGTCCATCGGAAGTCATTCACGGGCACTCCGCAAATCGCACAAAATACCGCTCACAATGCCAATTCCATTCAATGTTTTAATTTTTGTAGCTGGCTGGTTTGTTGTTGTATGAACTTCAGATATTTTTTTTTTATATTAAGCATAAAAGAATAAAATTCCCGACTGTGAAACGGACTAATAATTTATTTGATTAACATAATGTATTGATATTTTAAAATAAATTAAATGACGACTGACACCTGCAAAATATGTTTTTTTTTCTAAATTTTGTACAATTTGATTTATAAGCTTCTAGAACTAATATGATTCCTAGATCTTAAGGCCGTATCACAGTATACTCAACATGGACTACTCAAAATGAGCATTGAAATGTGAGCTTAACTATCATGCGACGTAAGTAAATTTCAAAAGTTTTGTGAACGTCGACGGCTACGTATGAGTGGGCCGCGAATTACCCTCTTGTCATATATACCTACATCTGACCACCCAATCACCACAATATGTTGCGCCCAGCCAGTTTACCACAATATGTTGCACCTGCGTTACCAACTCCTCCGCTTTGCGTTGACTGAGCGCTTACAATCGCAAGGTATCGGGTCGCCCGTAAACTCTTCGACGCGAAATCAAAAATTTGCGTTGAGACGTTAATGTGTGCAATGGTTAGGAAACGGATGACAGCTGATAATAATAATAATGTGTAACCTCAGTGGCGCAGTGGGAAACCGCTTGCTTTGTAAACCAAAAGTCGCAGGTTCGAATACCGCGGGGAGCAACAACTTTGTGTAGTTGTTCCTTAGTGACTACAACAAAATGCAAGCCGATCACCTGATTGTCTGTAAAGTAAGATGGTCCATACGTCAGATGAGCATGATAAACGTCGGTCTTGCGCCTGACCTCTCCCCGGCCGTATCGTCCCCATCGAATTGTGAGAGGTTAAAGGAAGATAGAGTGCACTTGTGTCTAGGGAAGTACTTGTGCACGAAAGATTGGCCGCTGTGGTCATATCGGCCATGAGGACATTATTATTGTTATGTTAAAATCCATCAAGATATTTAGACTACAGAGTACCAAAGGAATATACACACATCAAAAGTGTCTAGGGATCAACATATATTTTTGCAATAACTTTTCTCCTGATTGATATTAATTAAAATTTTCTTTAAGGATTCATCAAATAAAGTGTTTTCGTTTGTCACAGTAACGATAAACCAAGTCACCTTTGCATTAATAAAGAAATTTGCCATTTTCCTAATAAAGGGATTTTTGACATTTGAACCACTAACACAAAAGTTCGAAAAAAATACTGAAATAACAGTTTTCTTTAAAATTTTATTGGGTAACTTAAACAATTAATAATCCGTGTTTCTACCGCGAACACTAACAACACAAGAACATCGGTTTGGCATACTCAAAATGAGTTCATCCAAATCACGCTGTGGAATGGCCGCCCATGTTCGTTGCAACAACAAAAAAAGGTCTTCTTGCGACTGGATACCCTCCATATTCGGCAGAGCTCTTCTCTGTAGCATATCCCATGCATGCTCAATCGGGTTCAAGGCTGGCGACTGAGCAGGCCAGGGCAGGACATTGATGTTAGCTGCGGCGAGAGTCTGTCTTACAACTCTTGCGGTGTGCGGTCGTGCATTATCATGCATTAACTGAAATAAGGGACCGATTTGCACTTGTAGAGGAACGATGACGTCTGATACAATCGTCTCAGCATAAATTTGAGCGTTGAGGTTGCCTCTGATCCAAATCAACTCAGTTCTTCCGCCGATCCAAATACCCGCCCATACCATGATGGTTCCACCACTATAAGGATGGACTTCCTGGCAGGATTTTAATCGCTGTTGGCGTCCAGGGGTTCTCCAGTGTCGTATACGTCTTGTATCCGGTCTCATACCAAAACGAGACTCATCAGAAAAGCACACGAAACGCCATTGTTCTTCTGCCCAATTTCTGTGTTCAAGAGCCCATTGATATCGAATCCTACGATTGTGCATTGCTATAGGTGGTACCCGTAGCGGTCTTCGGGAATGAAGGTTCACTTCATGCAAGCGGTTTCTGACTGTTTGGTCGCTAATTAAGTTCCCTGAAGAGTGATGAAGCCTCACGGCTAACATCATGGCAGTTATTGTTGGAGCTCTTCGAGTTAAGATTTGAATATATCGGTCTTGTATCCGTGTGGTGCAGCGATACCGTCCTCCATGGCGCTCAGCCACGGTACCAGTGCTTCGGTAACGTGTCCAAAGTCGACTGATAACACTCTGACTTGTATTCAGAGCTAAAGCCACAGTACGTTGCCGGGAACCAGCTTCTATCATTCCCACGGCTCTGAGCATTTCTTCCCTGCTTAAATGACGTCGCCGCTCCATAATAACGTTGGTTTTAATCAGTAGTAGGGAAACAGTAGCACTAATAATGTCTTCAATGCGTTGTATGTTTTTATAGGGAAAATATTGACAGCTGATTTTCATCTTTTACTCGAATTTGATTCACAGTTCCTGATTCAAATTATGAAATGCACCAAAAAGGATCCATATAAATTTATAAAATCATAAATTTATTACAAAGCCACATCTCAATCTCAAGAAATCCGCTTAAAAATGCTTGATCCCTAGACACTTTTGATGTGTGTATTATGTACATATAGACACTTGTAAACATAACCTTCCTTTAAGAAGTCGGGTAAAAATAAAAATATTTTTCAGATCATATTTTAACTTATAAAAAAAGTGATATAATTTAGTAATGAAGCAAGAGATAAATAATTCTAATCATAATCTGAAAATAGGTGGCATAAAAATGTCAAAACTTCCAAAATTTATAGCTTAGGTATTTTCACATTTTGTAGTCCATTTTTAATAACTATGTATATTCATGCACCGTACGAAAAAAATACGTTTATTTTACCTGGAACGAAACTGAAGTATTTCATATTTTATTAAATTCATCCTAATATTTGTATGATTTACTGTGGAAATTAAATCATGATGTTGCCAAGAAATCTCGTACTATTGAATTTACTTATGATAATGTACCCCGTACTTATTTTTTATCTATAGTATCTTATTGCATTTATGATTAGGTATAGTTACTGTTATGTATGAAGATGTGGGTACTTTACCCAAAAGAGCAGTCTGGAGTTGGCAGTCATCCAAGTGAGTAACTAGTGAGCTATAATCCGTTAATATCGCTGTATATTATATTGGCGACGTGAAAAAAGTAAATTAGACGCGTGCATAACAGTGGAAAGTGATTTTTAATCAAAATTAGAACTTTTTTTTTTCAACTATGGGTATAAAGTTTGGTGAATTTGATATAGCACATGGGTGCTGGCAAAATTACATAGAAAGATTCTGTTACTGCTTGGAAGCAAGTGAAATAGTAGAGGATTCCAAGAAAAAAGCTAATTTACTAGCTGTTTGTGGCTCTGAATTGTTTGATTTAATTATATCCCTGGTTGCACCATCGAAGGTTAGTGATGTTAGTTTTATATCGATAAAAAAAAAATTGGACGGCCATTTTCATCCAAAACCGAATGAAATAATTGAATCTTTTAAATTTCACACGCGTAATCAAGAAGAAGGTGAGAAAATGAGGGATTACATTGCTCAATTGCGGAAAATGAGCATTAGTTGTAATTTCACGGATTTAGACAGGACGTTGAGAGATCGCTTAGTGTGTGGTATTTTGGACAAGGATATACAAAGGAAACTGTTACAGCAATCTAAATTAACGTTCGAACAGGCGAGTGACATTGCAATTTCACACGAAACGGCTAATGTTGATGTAGGTATTATTGTCGCAGCGGGGCCTAGCACTTGTAGAGATACATCAGATATGGTTGTACCGATGGAGATTAATAAGGTAACCAGCAAGAATGGGTACAGTCAGGGAGATGGCAAAGCATGTTTTCGCTGTGGTAAGCATCACAAAGGGGAATGCAAATTCCGTTGGAGTAAGTGTCATTTTTGTGGGAAAATAGGACATATTGGAGCTGTTTGTTTTGTGAAGTTGAAGCAAAAAAATCAGCCATCTGAGAACTGTAATGGTTTATATGAAGTGGGTATTAACAATATAAGACAAGATAAAGTGGATCCTTTCATGGTAAATATATATTTGAATAATACACACTTATTAATGGAAGTGGACTCGGGCTGTCCATATACAATTGTAAATGAAACAACTGCCAGACTCATATTTAACGGGAAATTGCCAAGTTTAGAAGAGATAGATATTGGGTTAAAATCTTACACAGACGGGAAATTACAATTACTAGGACAGATACCAGTACACGTAAGGTACCGGGACATTAGTAAGGAACTGAATATAGTAGTAGCTAAAGGGAATGGTACAAGTCTTATAGGCCGGAATTGGTTTTCGGCGTTAAGAATTATGATACAAGGGATAAATAGTGTTAGAGTAACTGCGGTTGACAAAGCTCAAATTACTCAGTTACTGGGACAGTATAAAGAAATTTTTGAACCAGGTCTGGGGAAATATACGGGACCAGTAGTAAGCATTACTCCTCGGGAAGGAATGGTGCCAAAATTTCGTAAATGTCGACCTGTACCATTTGCTATAAGAGACAGGGTGTTTAAAGAAATTGATAGGTTGGTTCAAGAAGATGTGTTGGAGGCCACCGCACATTCTGAATGGGCAACACCGATAGTGCCTGTCCTTAAACGGAATGGTAGTGTAAGATTGTGTGGAGATTATAGGTCCACAGTAAATGCAGCCATAGAGACGGATACATACCCACTACCTACTCTCAATGAAGCTTTTGTAGAACTTCAGGGGGGTGTAGTGTTTACCAAAATTGATTTGGAGCAAGCATATACACAGGTGAGTGTTGATGAGAAGACGGCTAACTTGCTTACTTTGAATACACCCAAGGGTCTATATAAAATGAAGCGATTGGCATTTGGAGTAAAAGCCTGTCCAGGAATTTTTCAAAGGTTAATGTCTTCATTACTGGCAGGCATTCCGGGAACAGCCGTCCTATTGGACGATGTAGTAATTTGTGGAGAGAACATGGCTACACACAATCAAAGATTGAAATTGGTGCTACAAAGGCTACATGAAGCAGGGCTCAAGGTTAATAAAGAGAAATGTGTTTTTGCCACAAAGCATGTAAATTTTTTGGGGTTTGTCATTGATGAGATGGGAATACACCCATCTAAAGAGAAAGTTGACACTATTGGAAAGACACCAGCACCTAGAGATGTCAAGGAATTACAGGCCTTTTTGGGATTACTAAATTTTTATGATCGTTTCATACCACACAAGGCTACTATAGCGGAACCTTTGTATAGGTTGTTGGAGAAGGACTCCAAATGGCAATGGAATAAAGAGCATCAGAAAGGTTTTGAAAGACTGAGATCAATGCTGTCAAGTGAGGACACACTAGTACATTATGATAGCGAAAGGAAATTAATTATGTCTTGTGATGCATCGCAATATGGACTGGGTGCTGTTTTAGAACATCAGATGGATGATGGATCGGTAAGACCAGTTATGTTCGCCTCTCGAACTATGAATAGCCATGAACGGAACTATGCTCAAATAGACAAGGAGGCGGCAGCCATCATTTTTGGACTGAAGAAATTTCACCAATTTATCAGTGGGCGAAAGGTGATAATTAGAACGGACCACAAGCCTTTATTAGGTATATTTGAGCAAAAGAAACCAATTCCTAATATCATATCTCCGAGGATGCTCAGATGGGCACTGATGTTAAATTCCTATGATTATGAAATAGAGTATGTTGAAGGGAAGAAACTGGGTAATGCAGATGCATTAAGTCGATGGCCATCACAAGATACCACCGAAGAAAAAGACTATCTGGGGGTTTTGTTATTAGAAGAAACACCCGCAGAACTACAGTTCACTGCCAAAGAGGTAGCTCGTTATACTAAGAGTGATAAGGCTTTGAGTAAGATCTTGTACTGGATAAGAAATGGATGGCCTAAGAAAATAGATAAAGAATATAAGATATTTTGGCAGAAGCGAGAAGAAATGTCAGTCTATAACAATTGTATCCTATGGGGAAATAGAGTAGTAGTGCCAGAACACATGCGGCCGCATATTTTGGAAGAATTGCACAGAAATCATGACGGGATAGTTATCACCAAAGCATTGGCAAGGAGTTATTTTTGGTGGCCGGCGATAGACAATGACATTGAAAGAATTATACGGAATTGTAATATCTGCGCTGAAACTAGGAACATGCCTGCTAAGGTTACCCATCACTGGATTAGACCAGATAAACCATGGTCTAGGCTCCATATAGATTATGCAGGACCGTTTCAGGGGAAGACGTTTTTAATATTGATAGATGCATTTTCCAAGTGGTCAGAGATTAAAATAGTACATGATATGAGTAGTGCTACACTAATTCGAATCATGCGACAAATTTTTGCGGATCAAGGCTTACCAGATTCTATAGTAAGCGATAACGGGAGAAGTTTTATATCAGAAGAGTTTAGGAGTTTTTTAAAGACTAATGGAATTAGACATATCACTGTAGCTCCGTATCATCCAGCCTCTAATGGCCAAGCTGAACGGACAGTTCAGACAATAAAAAATAAACTGAAAAAACGGACTTCTGAACCATGGCATATACGACTTCCCGCAATATTATATGGATTACGTACTACTCCAAACAGTATCAATGAAAAATCTCCAGCAGAAATGTTGAACGGTAGACGTTTTAGAACTAGATTTGATCATCTAAATCCACTTTCATACAACAGTAATGGGAACAGTGTTGAAGAGGAAAATGAACAAATTAAAGTCCGGTCATTTAATAATGGACAAATGGTATATTTTAGAAATTATAACAAAGGGCCCAAATGGTTAAAAGGAGAGGTAGAAAAGAGAATAGGAGTCTGCAGATATTTAATAAGATGGAATGGCAGATTACTGATGAGGCATATCAATCAGATGAATGGATCTGGAGAGAAAGGAAGTAAGTCGGAACAAGGGGACACTCAGAAGCAGCAGAATGCAGACAATATAGATGATCAGAGTGATGATGAGAATGAGATCGTCATTCCATCGCCTCATAAATGGGCCGAGATAATTGGTGTAGCAGGGCCACAAGATGTGGAGTTACATGAGGATGTGAGGGAGACTGGCATGACTCGGAACAAACGGTCATTGTCAATATCACCCAATGTATCAACATGCAAGAAGACAAGATGTGGAAGAGGGTCTAGTTTGGAATCTGAATCTGAAGTGGAGGATTCACAGACTGATATAGGAGAAGAATAGCACTCAATTCCAAAAACGCAATACCCATAGTTTAAGTAGCATAAGTGGACAATCACATAGTATTTGTGGATGTACAGTGACTTTTATAAGTTAAAACATATAGTGGTAGTGATCGTGTCTTGGGGGAAAGGCATGTTATGTATGAAGATGTGGGTACTTTACCCAAAAGAGCAGTCTGGAGTTGGCAGTCATCCAAGTGAGTAACTAGTGAGCTATAATCCGTTAATATCGCTGTATATTATAGTTACTTTGTAACATCGATATACTATCTAAACATTACGGCATTTCGACACGTCCTTACGTTAGTTGTTGTCGGCTCGTACTAATTCGAAATAGCGACACAACAGTCTCCGTGGCGCTATTTTCGTGACCACTTTTCGGACCGTGACAGCCAATCTTGTTTAGATAGTATATCGATGCTTTGTAAGCTCTAAATGGTGTCATCGTAGGTGTATTAATTAATGTTAGTGACAACTTCTCTTTTTCTTATCTTCTTTAGATCTTAAGATTTTTCTTTAGATATTTTTCTTAAATAAGAGAAATTAGTTGTAATAAAAAGCACACAGTAATTAGGTATATAATACAAATAAACGGGAAATTCGACCACGAAAATTGAGTTAGTACACCCAGTACAAGTTTGAGCAATTAATACAGTTTTTTCTGCGTCGTACTCTATCATATAACAAAATAATACCTTTAAAGAGTACCTATCTATAGATTTGCTAGGCGTATTACAGAGCTTCGCGTGTTTAATATTATCCGAAAAGGGGAAATTTATTTTTATTTTTTAGCATTGAGTGAATTCGGTCCGATACGCGGCGCTGACAAATTGCTTAGGTTCTTAACAAATTTTTATTTGTTCTTTAATCGGAATAGCGGAAGGAAAAGGCGCAGTTTGTGGCAACGTTGCAGTTAAATTGAAATTTAAAGTTGGTTTTAACAACATTTAATTTGAATAAAGTTTTTAGTGACGCTAGAGATTCAGAGGCTCAATAAAAACGTGTCGAGGCCCCTTTAAGTGGATATAGCGAAATAGCCTTATTATGACTAATGAGTGAATGCATTGTATTCAGGTGAATCCACTGGCCAGCGAGTCAGTATCAGCGCTAAGGTCATAATATTTTGGTGATATGCTGGTTGCGGACAACCAACGTTGGTTGTCCAACACCAGTATATTGCTGAGTTATGATCCTTTTGTCCCTTCGGAGTCGCTGGTCGTTCGGGAAGTAGGCCCTAGGACGTCCATTGAGTACGGCGGTGACTTCGAGAAGGACGGCGGCGGGGTTGCAACCCCCGTGTCTGGTTCCGGGGGGCTATAGTGCGCTGGCACCTCTTGAAGGTTTCTTCCGCGAAAAAAAGGAAAAGATCTTTTTTTTTATTATTTCTACTGTTTTCTCCTATCGTGTGATAAAGAAATATTTTTCTTTTTATATTTAGAAGTTAGTTCTGTGAGGTAGAAGTGTACGCAATTTTTGTATAGATACTACCGGTAAATCATTAAGCACTGATCAGCGCCAATAGGCATAGATAAACGACTGTAAGAAACGATAACCACCAATAAGCATGGTAAGAGCCTAAAAGCACCGGTAAGATAGATAGATAGATAGACAATTCTTTATTGCGCACAAACAAACAGATACTAGAAGAATTAGACACAAATTAATAAAACATGCAACAATGGGTGGCCTTATCGCTAAAAGCGAACAAGTTCCGACCAATTCTGATCGAAGGCATGTCCGCTGAAATGTTATATACTTACCTACTACCGATGATATGATAGTAATACATACACTACCTACTAAGCAATCGACGATTACAAATGGCACACGCACATATTGCAACATCACACTAATGCATCTATTCTTAGAAAATTTGCTTGTGCATTTGGATAATTTACATAATAGTATTGTCGATTGCTTTGATGCGATTATTAAATAAAATAAAAACGAAGTGACACTGTCAATGCTTCAGTGGGTGGTGTGCTACTGATTCAAGTTGTGTTAATTAGCTCACCTTTTTCCGCCACTTTTGGATCGCCTATAACCTATCTACCTCCTTTTACTTTTTAATGACATTGCCTACCACTGATTTTACAATCTCCTCCTGTTTTTTCATTACACCGCTTTACAGATATGGTTTAGGGTTGAGACTAAAATGAAATTAATTTCTTTGTGATTTATTTTAAAAACATACTCTAAATTGCACTGCATGAAAAATGTGATACAATTTTACAATCGTACAACCGTCACAATTATCTTACGATTATTTACTTTGACAAAATAAACATAAATAAGCAGCATCGTTTTATCTCACTTTCGCAATTTACATATAACCGAAATTCATAAACATTAATTACCGTAAGTTAATACCACAATCAAATCAATAAGGGGTCTGGCAAACATTTTACTCAAACTAACCTTACCGAGCCGTACTTTAGTATAAAGCGTTTTTTATACGAGGAACTGTTATCTTCTTATGCAAAAATATTAGCTCGTGTCGGACTTTATGCAAATCGTGTGTATCACACTTAACGTGTGGTCTTAAATAACAGTTGTTTAGCAATAATCTATCAACCATACATTAACTTTCAATGGAAATTCGACTCTTGCTAGTTATTATATGATTCAAATTCATGTATTTCTTCCATAGGACAACAGAGCGGTTTTTACAACCAGTGCTCATAAATAAGTAACATAAATGGATATGCGTAGAGTTCCGTCGAAAAAAATGACATTCTTGAAAAATTACTAATTCAGTACTTGCATCAGACGCTAAGTAATACCTACTTACGTACAAGTTAGTTTTTGGCGCATTATAAGCTGTTTTTTTTTTATAAAAAAAACATTCTTCATAGATGTCATTTAGATGCGACATGTGTCGACATTGTCCGGTGAAGCTGCAATGGCCATCTGCGGCTAACAGCGTCTATCATTCCCAAAAAAAAAAAAAAAAAACACTTGCTGCGTCCCACACCCCGGCAACTTGCAGGGCGGCTGGAGGGGCTGCGGCGACCGCTAGTGTTGCAAAGCGACGCAAGTATGCAGCTCTAGGTTCGAGCTATATATTTGCGCCCTTTGCGGTGGAGACCATGGGGCCTTGGTCTCATGAGACGCACGCTTTGGTGAAAGAAATTTCATCCAAACTTATCGAAGTCTCAGGAGACCGCCGGATTGGTAGCTTTTTCTGCCAACGTATAAGCTTGGCTATACAAAGGGGTAATGCCGCCAGTCTTTTAGCTCCCTTCAGCAGTCCTTCCCTCCCAGTGCGGCGACAACTTCGAGGAAGTTTTTTACCTAGTTTAAGTGTACATGTTTGTAAATAAACTGTAAATATTTTGTTACAATAAATATTAGCACTTTTCACTAGATACGACAGACTCATTTTGAAGTAGCTTAGCTGTCACTCCCAAAGGTTTAAGGATCGACTCCCACCCAAGGCAAACGTTTGTGTGCAACAAATGTCATACATTTTTAAAATACCTATAAAATTATTTAATTTGTTTTTACCTAAACCTTTATTGCAGAAGTATGCAACCATGCCCGCAGAAACAAATACCATAAAAATAAACTTAAATAATATTACATATATACATATCGAAATATTCGTGTACTTATATATTATCTAAGTAGTAACCAAAATACAAACTAAGCCAGCATTTTGGGTACTATGGTACCCAAAATGCTGGCTAAGTTTGTATTTTGGTCTAATTTTGGTTTTGGCCTAATTTTTTACATTTATTGTAAATATTTATTATATTTTACTTTATTTGATTAGTTTAATTAGTTCTGTATTCATTTATTCTGTTTCGTTTAGTAAATATATATGTATATACATTTTAAACTAAGCCTAGTTTTGAATCGGAAATCAGGAGTAACCTAATGTTATTGCGGGTTTCATATCCGGGAGTCAATATGCAATTCAGACTAAAGAAATACGTAATATTATCTTCTAAAACAGCCAGTGTTAAAGCGTGGTGGTATGTTCTTGTTTTAATGGTAACATTTTCTTTTACCTAATTTCATTCCGCTTTTTCATCAGTAACCTAGTCATTTATTGCTTCACATGGAAGAAATTCTTTGAAAAAAAAAGTAGTAATGTAATTCAATAAATCTTGTGATTAAATCGTGCAGTAGATAAGTGGTAGTACGTATTTAGATTGGTAGGTGCGTATATAATTCGCTCGTGGACTCTTCATATGCAAAGTGGATGATGGCTCGCGACGGCTTTGTGCTCTTTCTTATGCTGATTTTCAGACCCACAGTCACTTAATGGTTTGACTACTGTCAAATTTGACGTCACTATAGACTTGATGATTTAGAATAATTTTACCAAAGGTACTTAACCACTAGACAAAAAAATCACACTTTTACTTATAATATCATTTCACTTCGCAAAAGAACCAGAAACATTAAGAAAATCTTAAAATGTCGATTTGCAGAAGAATAAAAAATATATGTTGTTTACAAATAACAATAGCTATCTTCTTCTTATTAATAAAAAAGCGGTTATTTTCAGTTACAAACGTACGAGTATCTACATACTTATCAATACCTTTACTCACGGCGGGCGAATCTCCGATCGATTGCTAATACTCCTTGCACGTTTTTCATATATTGTATCTCTAATTTCAATAACCCTTCGCTACTTGTGCCATCTCATCTACATATCAATGTTCGCGTCTCCGAAATTTCTTTTCTCTGTAAACTATGCAACGCCCGTGCTCCATATCATTACGCGCGTAAGAAATTCACTAAAATTGGATCGCCCTCTAGCGCGGTGTACCCTTGTGCGCCCTCTACCCTTTGGTAATAGTAACGGTTTCGTTTCATAACGAACTTTTTTGTAACGTGATATTCGCGTTGTTTCCACTGAGCGTATAGTTTGTTACGTTTGACAATCGTTTGAAGCTTTGACGATAGAATTTCTCGCCCTTAACAAAACGATACTTGGTCACAAAAATATTTCTCGTTTTAAATGTATGCAAATCAAAGTAATATTTTAAAGCTTGGAATCGTCAAACTAATCTCCAGATGCAGTAATTCGTAACAATTATCTGATAAGTCATCTTAACCCTTCTTCCCACACGAATATCTCGTTCAATACCCATCTCGATACATCTCGTCTATTATTGTGAGCTTCCTTCGGTACCCTTCGATGTTTCACAATAACGCGCCTTAAATTTATGCATGTAGTCGACAATAGCGGCATCGGCTGCATAATTTGATTACGGAGCCATTGTCAGCGGACTGCAGGTATCAGATCGTAAAATTAAATTTAGACCTATCATTGGTTAATTTTCGGATTCCACCGTACTCGCAGTGCGCAAAGGGTCGCGTCTGTAGGTATCATTCGCAACAATAGTGCTCGATCGATTATTATTTCTCGCGCACCTTTGATGAAATCCAACATCGTTCGGATAACGGTCGCCGTATTGTCGCGAGCTACATACATAATATCTTTTGTGCTACATTTGCATATATCAATAATTGATTGAAAAAATATTCAAATCGGCACTGCTTAGATTCACTCGATCGATCCGTTACGGCTCTCGTAATTTGCGATTACAATAGAAATTTTCGATTTTAAATAATGGTTTCGTGCATTACCGAGTATAATTTGCATCGTCCGTAAATTATTATAATCGTCAATAATTTCGCTTTGTTATTACTATAATGAACTTTTCGCTGCATTCTATTCGCAGACAATGAGCAGTCATTGTGATGCAAGGCACAAAACTGTACCCTCCTCAGTGAGGAGTGAAAACCTAATTGTTGCGACGTGTTCGTTGTGAAAACATTGCTTCAACACACGTCACAGTTTCCGTCGGCGCTCGGAACGCATATTTCTGAATAGCTTTTGTTCTTACTTGTACAATGATCAACAGATACGCTTACTATGAAGTAGATAACATAAAAATTAGAGCAAAGTGTCTAATATTGTATTTGTTTGTTTATAAAGCGTTATTATTAAAAATACAGAAATGAATATGATAAAAAATGACACGTTTAAGAAAGGAGTGAGAACGCCTACTCTAAATTAAATCTAAATTAAATATCTCAACCAAATAACCCATAACTTCGAGTGATATTGGGTTCCTGGGGTGAGAAATGGCTGTAGAAGCACCTGAGACCTCGTTCCCCTTTGCTGCCGACTACAGCAAGCCTCTGATACAGTGGTTTAATACTATACAATATTAAGTAAAAATTGTCTAGATGATTAAATTACTGTATATCTTGGATAATATTTCAAGGCACTTTGCAAATAAAAATGTGTATAATTGAAAACGCGTGTCTTCACCGCACATATCAAGATTATTTCCCACATACATTAACATAAGAATCGTACAATTTAATATTTCTTTTGCGCCTTTATCTTTTTCCAGGTACTAAGTGTTTTGCATACATTTAAATAGATCAAAAAAGACGCGTGCTGTCGTGTTTGTATGTCTGTTTAAGTTGTATGGAGTGTTCTGGACCTCACATCGGCGTGTGTCTTCTTTGTCAGAAATAAGATCATCTATTTTGCATATCACTGCTGCATACACAGAAATGCATATTTTATTGTTGTGACAAGGCAAATTGCAACGCATTTTGTATTCATAACGGTTTGCCATGCGTCACAATTACGTTTGATACGTTAAATAAAAATTAAATACAGAAGTGTGATAATTCATCTGAAAAACTAGTCCATTCCACAGCATTAGGTAAGGTAATTACCTACTATACGGGCCTACACTATAATAATATAGATTAAAATCTAAGCAACTGAAAAGTGTATATAACTGTAAACAATCATGTATTATTTAAATAGATTTAAGGATAATCGAAAAAAAACATTGTAATAAAACTACTCTTACGGAATATATCACGGTTTATTTTAGGTTTTACTTTCCCGACGTTACTACGACGACGTGACCATAGGTGCTGCAAATCATTCGAAACGTCGAGAAAGTAAAACCTAAAAAAAATCCGTACGGGTCGAGCTAAATAAAACCGTTTAATAAACCGCGATAATATTCCATAAGAGTAGTTTTATCACAATGTAGTGTTCGCGTAAATAAAAGACAAATTTATGAAAAAAAAACATGTCAATTTGAGATTGCATTAATTTTTTTTTACTTCAAATGTATACATTAATTTGAAAATGTGTATATCTAGTGTTAACTGAACAGACTTTTCACTTAAACTGAGCAGTTAAAATTAAGGGTCTGTAATCTGCGAAACAAACGAATTCCCATTTTGCCATATTTGTTTCTTTGTTTCTATAGTAATTATGTTTATGGAATCTCCCCATCTCAAGAATTCATTCTGTGTATCTTCACTTCTTAACTTACTTTTTTCATAATTATACAATTAATTGGATCACCCCATCTCATATTTTAACTCTATCCTCACTTGCTTCAAGTAATTTGGGCTCGCGCTAGTATTATTGCTAATCGCCCACAACCCGTGCGTACACTAGGTGCGTAAATTTGAATACACCCTTGCTGATATTATTTGCATATCCAAAAAAAAAACCTATGCTATTTATTTTTCGATAATTATTCTATTCATTGGATCACCCTATCCCATATTCCTTACTTACTCCAAGTCCTATGGGCTCGTGCCAGCAATGTCGCTAATCGCCCACTATCCGTGCCATCGGCTACCTTGAACGTACTTTGCATAATACTAGAAGACACCCTTGCAGACAGTATTTGCATATTGTAAAGAAAATCTATTTTTTTTTCTTAATTATTCTATTCATTGGATCGCCCCATCCCATATTCCTCACTTGCTCCGACTCCAATGGGCTCGTGCTAACATTGTCGCTAATCGCCCACTACCCGTGCTATCGACTAGGTGCATAAGCTTGAACGTACTTTGCATCATACTAGAAGACACCCTTGCAGACATTATTTGCATATTGTAAAGAAAATTGTATTACTATTTTCATAATTATTCTATTCATTGGATCGCCCCATCCCATATTCCTCACTTGCTTCGAATCCAATGGGCTCGTGCTAGCAAAGTCGCTAATCGCCCACTACCCGTGCCATCAACTAGGTACATAAAATTGAACGTACTTTGCATAATACTAGAAGACACCCTAGCAGACATTATTTGCATATCCAAAAAAACATATGATACATATGGTAATATACAGGATGCTACAATGTGTCGCGTGGATACCATAAAGCAGGCTTACGCGGTTCGTGCTACATAACTTTCGAACCGATTTTACGCCTATCCAAAGTAAGATATTGTAATTAAGTTTATTTTTATGAAGATTCTAATGAGATGCTTCTAGATATCTGATTTCAATGATAAGGGTGTTGTTTTAGTGCTACATTATGGTGCGTACGATTCTATTAAGTTTTATGAGTATTTTATTGTATTTTTATACTTAACTAAAATGAGTGTGGAGTCAAGATGAGCCTATGGTAACAAAAATAATTTAAGTTACAAGAAAAAACAGTTAACTTGGCATTGACTTCTGATCAGAAATTTGAATATTTTCTTGGTGAAAATTGGTGTTTGATTCATTTATTTAACTGGCCTATCAATAGTATTTGTCTTTGTACAATCAGATAATGCACTAACTTCAGAAAATAATTTTTAATATTTAAAATCAGCCAAATCCTTAAGAATCTGTAAGTAGAGTATCTCTGAAAAATAATTATTTTAGTCAAATTAGTTACTTCAAAAGTAATGTAAGAAATAATAAAGAAACGTATAATTTTAGAAAAATCTCGTCGCTCAAAATGATTATAGACTCACATAACTTTGAGAATATTATGTAATTTGACACATCCAGAAAGAGTAACTTTCTTTCTGCATCGCTGATATAATAGATAGCTTCCCAATTTTCCGTTATTTGTTTGACAATAACTTTTTAATTATTTTTTTTTTTGTTAAAACAATAAGATTTATAGACCTTGCACTAACCATGCTCAAGTATTAAATCGCCGAATTATTCAGCGAATGCAGTCAAACAGTTCCGCCGAACGATATTTAGGCTATATTTACGAGGGAAACTTCTCTGCAGTGCTTTTTCATAGAACTTAATTAAATACCCGCATAAAACTTCGTGAGAAATGCAACCGAAGAATTAACTGCTGAAAGGAAATAGGGCTGCTGAAAATTGTTGACTAATATTTCATTTTATATTTGATACTTTTTTACTTAAAAGTCGAGAAGATCATAAAATACCAAAGGAGATGTTCCATTTTGGGCCAACACTATGTATACTACATGGAAAAATAGGAAAAACATAGGAAAGTTTCATAAAAATACTTATAAATTAATTTGAAGCAGAGTACAATTGTACATAAATGATTACTTAGGGAGTTATTTAGTATGTCAACCCTGTTTTTAGGGCAGCCGTGATAGTTGCGTTTGACGTTGGTTTACTACTTGACAGCTAATGCTATAGGTGACGTTTCGTAATAGATTGTTTACGCGTGGAGTACATAATGTATTTCGGAGTTTTTGGTGATTATTTATGTTTACGGACATTCATTGACTGTTTCTTTCTTGACTCGGGGCCTTACTGTATTGATTATCGCCTGTGATTTGGATTGGAATCCGCAACAAGTTCAATCGCAGGTATAGTCAGTTGTCAAAATGACATTTTAGTTACGTATTTCCGATCCATCATATTATTGTGTGGTGTTGCTACAGTATTATTATATTCTCTTTGGTGTTGCTCTCCTTGACCAAGATATCTTAAATGTACAATAAAACGAAGCAATAATAAAAAAAGAAAACATTACAAAACAGTTATTATATTGCATAGTTATATATACATATAGTGTACATGGTGTTGGCCCAGGCTCCATACATTTCTGGAACAACTCCTTTTGTGGTATAATTCACTGTAAAACCATGCAAAAATCTGGCTCGCATAAGCCTATGTATGTTTATTATTTTGGCATAAAAGTGATTTTATTCGTAGTCAAATTTTTTGTGCATTTATACCTAATATTTATTCCTGTTTCAAATATGTTTGCAATAATAATATTATCCTGAGACAATCTTTACATACAGTACTTACAGGCTTTGTGCCTTTGGAATCAGATACAGTCATTTGATCCTAAACTAGCCAGAGCCTGTATAACGGTAACTAGACAGCTGATACTGATATTTATATTTTTTAGTACATACCTACTTACCTAAATTAATAAATGGCATAGCGACATAGGGTAGGTATCTATTACACAACCTATTGGGTAGTGCCAGGGTGTCTGACCAACAGGCCCGCTAATGTTTATAAATATAATAAAATTTGATACGAAGAAGGTACCAACATACAAAGCAAACAAGTCGACAAATGTTTATATATTTATATGTTAACATGTAAACCTGCCTCTACGCCGCACGATGACACAAATTAATCCTTTAACAAACTTAACAGACAAGTTGTAAGTAGTGAAATGCAGACGCTGTGCAAGTGTAAATGAGCGAGGTCGTGGAAACCCTACTGGTGTTGCAGTCTGCATACGGCTTCTGTAATTAACTGTTCTTGGTAATTAAATACACAACGATTGCGTTAATGCAATCAGCGTTGATATACTTTCACGCAAACGGTCCGACGTAAATATATAACATTACATCGCTAACGTTGATTCAATTGTAACAAAACAAACAATGTTTAAAAAAGTGAAAAAAATCACAAGCCGGGTGAGTTTCTTGCCGGATCTTCTCAGTTGAGGCTGCGTTGTGATCCGGTGGTAGCTTTTAAAAAATTGACCATTTAAAAGTGCTAGGCGTTAAGCCTAGTTGAAATAAATACTTTTGACTTTGACGTTATTTTATACTTTGAAGACTTTTTTGAGACTTGAAGTTATTTTATAGATCAACTTTTTTGTTACATAATGATGTGGTAGGTCTCTTATGCATGAGACCATTTAGCTAGGTTATGGTAGATGACATAGGCGCAGAGTCAATAGCCTCACGGTACAGGATATACAATTTGGTGAGTATGCGTAGGAATTACATGACTTGATTCCACCATCGCCATTCTATCATCGGACGGCGAGCGACACGCACGTTGGGTACACGCCGTTGCGTGTTGAACGTTTCTTCTGAACCGATCTGCTTCTTAGTTTAAAATGCGTACAGCACTGGCACAGTCTGCCTGGGTCGCTTTTCCCGCCCGACTGTAATCTAGGTATCTTCATGCTAGAGTAAAAAGGTTTTTAATAAGCTGTACTATCCCCAATTGCGTCGCCGCTTCCTATCTGGTGGTACTGCAGACAAAAATTGGCTTATATTACATAAAAATAAACATGCGAGTAACTATGCCAAGAGAGAAAGCTTCCTAGCACATCCAAAAATTCAAATTGTCACCATAAACCGACTTTGTCAACTGCTGCCGTAAGCGATTGAGGAAGCTTCCGCTCTGGTTCTAGAAGTTATACTCATATGGCCTACATATTATTTTCTGCATCATCGTCATCAAATGATGCAGACCAAACTGCATCTTTACAGATGTTTGTTCAATCATTAATTTGAAGCGGTGCAGTAGAATCTTCGACAAATCATTCAATCTTCTACCCGAGGGGTGTCCATAAGAGGCGACTAAGGGAAAACAAGAAGACGGGCAGCAGCGTCTTTCTATTGGATTACCTATCACCTATACTGCGATCCCCAAGACGCCTGCCAAACGTGGGGATTATGGTAACCCCTCCCTTTTGTTTGGCAGTGGACGTATTTCGGCTGTTGATGGTAGTGATGAAGAAAATCTTCTGCAAAGCGGCTGTATATATTGTGTTCTAGTGTGAAGGGTATTGGACTCGTAAGACTTATGTCTCAGCTGATGGCAGGTAGCAATGTACTCGTTACTTTTAATGTGCTAGCTTGTCGCTTATTATACGACGAGCATCTAGTTTTTATCATCACTAAGTAAAATATATTAAAAGAAAAATGGCCCCCACCCACAGTAAATTAAACTAGAAACTACGTCTCAAGGTTCTGCCTTTGCGATTAACTTCCTATAATCTCCATTAGATAGCTATGTAGAGATTTTATTATAAGGTAAATCATTGTCGATAAATCCGCCCATGCAATAATAAAATCCATAAAATAATTACCTAGCGAACAATATTCAAATACTTTCAAAGGAATTCCTCAATCCTGAAAAGTCAATCAAATATTAATTTAAGATTTACGACACAATAAAATTTAGCCAATAGAAGAGCAAGTATAAACTCGGCTATGTGACATGAAAAGCCGTAATATGTAAATCACATCGACAAATCAATTACTAACATCGAAAACAGAATAGCTTGAATACTTCCAAAAACCATAAAATGAATCATTTTGTATAAAGGAGCATGTACAATCGCCTACGCGGATCGACAACCGAAGAGTCCGGCGCGGCGTAGGCATTACTTTATTATTATAGAAATAGTTGGAAAGCTGTGAAGGACGTGGGTCGCGTCCGGTCGGACGCATCCAACGTCGCCGGACCTCTGTCATTCATTCCAAAGATCGATGGTGTAGGTGTATATTTTGATTGTTAATTATATAAATTATCGGTATAGGTAAATTTATGATAACGAGCATAAATTGAACAATTATTACTATGTTCTTGTAATAAATCGTTTACTATTTCTGTCGTTTTTACTATTGCCTCGTGCCGTGTATGGGCCTACGTGAATCGGTTTTGATAGTCATATTAATCTAAAAGTAATGCTGCTGTTTAAAGTGGATTACATACTTATAGCTGCATCGGTGCCTCTGATCGTAAATTGTTATTTTTTAATGCACTGACGTTGTGCTGAATATAAGATTCACCGTATTTTTTTAGATTCTTATTATTATACGATTTTATCTATCGTTTTAATGAATTGACTAATAATTTTTCACCAGTTTAATTTATGAAGAAGTTTAATTACGTGGTAACCAGACCATATAATCAAAACTCGTTCAACTACAATAATACAGAGATTTATTTATGTTGTTTACACTACAATACTTGTAAAAATATCCAAAATTTAGTAATTTGAGAGTCGCTTAAGTACAAGCAAGACATAGGTCGTCCCGCAGTCGTGACGGATGCGGCCCGGCGCCGGACACCGGATGCTAGTGGCCCAGTCTCTACGGTCGATATATCGATTGTGCGAAACATGTGGTTACATTAAAGAAACTTTATATGTCGGAACGCTACTTAGTTTTTTAATTCAAAATGTAGAATATTTGTTTATTATAACGATCAAGTCGATTTTATTGCCGCGTGCCATTTGTACTCAGGAGGTTATAATACTTCTAAAGTTACCAGAATTCTAATAGGGGGTAGGTCAACTACGGGACACAAAAGACTTAATATCGAATATCTTAAGCGTCGGCAACGCGCTGGTGATTATTCTGCTGTTGCTAGCATCTGCTGCGGTGACTGCTTACCATCAGATGGGGTGCATATTTCTTTGTCACCTTAGTAGGTAGTATAAAAAAATACGTATAAGGTTGTTAGAAGGTTAAAAAGTGAATACATGAAGTGAAGTGAGAGAGTACATTCAGTTTGTTTCCATTCCCCACATATTCAACTAAATCTGTTGTCATTTACAGGATTCATTTACTATTCATATGTACTAACGTTGAAAAACTATAAAATAAAATAGCGACAGAAGCCATCCTAGTAGCCCACCTATATATTATTGATTCAACTATATAGATATATCTACAAGAATACATTTTTTTTAACATAAATTCCATTGAGGCAGATGCAATGTGATCTGCCAATACGAACACATGAAATGCGGGAAGACAACTGACATTTCTACATACGGCATACTTAATTGCGGGTAAACATATGTAAATTATCATATATGCCATTATAGCTGCCTCTAGACTACAGCTAATAACCAATCAACAATGAATACAACAGCCAATCAACTCAATCGTTTAAATTGATTATTATTATCTGTGATGAACTATTTAGTAGTTTGCACTCATCGTATCTCCTGTTTTTATAAATAAATTCGGAGCAATAAATGTACGGCAGGAGTGATGGCTGACCTTTTAGGTTGTAGACCATTCCAAATAAATATACATTTAGGTACTCCATACATGTGTGAATGGAACGTAAGTGTGATGCATGAAAAGTAACGTTGTGTGTGAGGGAGATGAATGTGAAGAGTGAGAGAGTGAGAATTTTTTTTTGCACCTAGCAGACGCTAACGAACGAACCTACTAGACAAGGTGTAAAAAGACAGATGAAGAAGAAAATAAATCACAAGAAATTGATGACGGTTTTATTTTGAACTAATCCCACAAGTCAGGGTTCGGCCGAGATTGTTTAAAAATATTAGTTTTTTTGTATCCTCGAAAAACATAGCTCTCCCTCTAGAGCAGTCGGGAAAATAGAGAGTTGAATCCAAGAGTTAGAAATCAGCAGCTTACGACCACCGTGGCATAGTCATGTCGTGTAGTGCCCCTATTAATAGTGACTTGTGTGTCAAGGGCCGAGTCACAGGTGGGGTGCGTTATCAACTCCATCTAGCGAGCACTTGACGCGCGTTTTTGACGCTTACTCGTGTGTCCGGTCCACATAATGACGGTTTTCGATTGATATTCCGATTATAAATACACGTGTTTTATGTGTAATAGATTTTTTTGTGTGTCTGAAATTAGAATGTCTTTTTAACGTCGTTTTTGATGGATCCTTTTGTATTATGTCACAGTTAATTTGAATTAACTTGTTTGTTATTTAACAGTAGTTAATCTACTTGTATTCTAGTAATTTGTATCTGTTGTCTAATTACCATTTTTTTTCCTGTCTTATTTTTCTTTTGAACGGCAAGACACTGTCGCTCTGATCTAATTGTATCATGACACACTGTTTAAAAAAAGTGAAAAAATGACAAGCCCGCTAAGTTTCTTGCCGCATCTTCTGAGTTGAGGCCGCGTTGTGATCCGGTGGTAGTTTTTTTTTAAACATGACCTTTCAAAAGTGCTAGCGTTAAGCCTATTTGAAATAAACTATTTTTGACTTTGACTTGACATAGTCTAGTTTTGGATGTGCTAACCGTCTGTGAATTGTACATAATATACATATATAATATTTTTTAATTTTATAAATAAGGTTCTTACATATTATGAGTACTCTCTATATTTTGTGTTATGAGGTATGCATGCACTTAATATTAAGTTTGCGAAATGTATATTTATGACTGTTGTCTTATTTGGTTAGTTTTACGTAGAATGATTACAATCACCTACAACTTGTAACAATGATTAGGTAATGCTCTTTTTAAAGGCAAATAAAATACATACTATGACAAAATGCAATAGTGCAGTGACTGTATGATATACATACAGACATGCAGGCAGACACTTTGCATAATGTGACTATATACATTTTTTTACTATAGGTACTAGAATAATATACCATTCAAATATATTTTTTACTATCCTAAAATAATATAGGTACCATTCAATTATTTATCCTAAAATAATATAGGTACCATTCAATTATTTAACTATTGGAACACATTTTGTAACGTACGGTTTTTTTAAAGCAATATTTTCTTGCTCTATATTTAAGGTCTCTTTAAACATAATAAGAGTCATAAACCACTCGCGACAAAAGAGTGCACGCAATTAAACGGAGCATCTCGGTACGACGTGCTAATATCTTATTTATGAGTTAGACCGTGTAATACAAACAGTTTTCACATGCTTATCCAGATAGCTACCTGATATTAGATGATTTATAGGTCGGATAGAGCTATTGAAGTATAGAACGGTCCATTAAAGATACTAGTAATAGCAGATAAGTTAACCGTATATAAAAAAACTATTTTTATAAGGAAGTATATACAAATTATACCTAAGTACGATTTTTTCATAAAATAATTAAAGCAGTAACCAGTTTCAAATAATATATGTAGTTACTTAGTATATGTAGTTACTAGTAGTACTTTCCAATTTTTTTTGACAACTATTTACATATCTATGGTTCAATTAGGTATAATAATGTAATATTTTAAGTTGATTTAGATGTAATCTTCGTAATTATTTAGGGATGTGCACTCATAGTGACACATCCACTGTACTGGTGATGTTTTTATTTTTATTGTAAGATTGTTTATGTAATCTTTTAAGAAAATAACATATTAAAATGATAAATATTGTACCTATTCTATTTACGCGAACAAAACATTGTAATTAATCTATCGCGATATATTCCGTAAGAGTAGATTAATTACAATGATAATTATTATTTTTATCTTGTTTTTTTTCTTTATATTGTAATTCTGTCTTAATCGATTCTTAACTCTACACTGCACGGAGGCGATTTTTTACGATTTCTGCTTGAGTAGTTCGTATCGTGCGATTTTAATACGCGTTCAGATAGTCGTTTAACCCGTACACTGACGCACCTTTTTACGGGGTCGTATAACATGATAGAAATGGTTATTTTATGGTGTACACCTCGGTTAGGGGTTACAGATTCCACTGCTGTCATAACATTTTGAATTCTCTATACGTCATCTAGAAGCGTTAAATGATAAGAACTGTAGTTACGTTGGTGCGTGCTCATAAAACGCGATATCGGGGTTTTCGCTATTTTGTTAGTGCATTGTTATTTGTGAGAATATTAAAATATGATACCAGTTATCTTAAATATTAATGAATAACGAAGAGAAAGGAAAAAATCTTCCATTTAGTTTCTTAGTAAGTACCTATCTAGACCCTGTTATTCTTTACAAGATCAAAGTCGGAATAATAAATATACCTATGAAGACAGTTGACCGCAAGCCAACCAAAGACAATTCTAAATCTATGGGTTGACATAACTGCATAGAAGTTGCCGGTCAACCGACAATATCTAATAACTGTACCTGAAATTTTTACACTAACCATATTCTTATTCTTACAGAGTTAATATAAAAGGGAGTACTCCCTTTTATATTAACTCTAGAGACCTATTAAGTACGTCACTGAACAAATATTTTCTTGGTCATTTTTCACATCATCAAAACGTATTCATACAGAAATCAATTTCTCAATACTCGTGTACAAAACAAATACCATTAATAATCCCATAGATATAGCTCTACGACTCAATACTATTTGCCAAGTAGTTCACCAAAATGTAATTTTTCAGACTGTTTTTTCTTTATCAAAATTATATACGTTTCTCAACCCTAAAGTAAGACATATATAGAACAGTTAAAGGGGATTATACATGGTATTGTGTGTTAAATTCGACGGGGGGCTACAAAAATAATATAAATATATCACTTTACAATGTGAAAGCAAAGTTTGTACCTCATTGTGGTACCAATCAATGGTAACACGGTTCCTTGTTCGTGCAGTGTGTCTCAAACTTAAGGCCGACTCAATTTTAACTGAAATATAAATTAATTAAAATATCTTCACAATGATTAAAAAAATACTCAGTAAATTAACAAATTATCGTAAGTTAACAGTATAGTTGAGCTGTAACAGCTCAGTGGGCGAGCGCTTGCCTTGGAAACAAAGTGCACAGGTTCGAATCCCGGCTCGCACCTCTGATTACTTTAATTAATTATGTGCGAATCGTCTTTGTGTGATTGTTACTAGCTTTCGGTGAAGGAAAACATCGTGAGGAAACCTGCATGTCTGAGAAAACCTAACTAGCTTTCGAATGACGTGTGAAGTCCGCCAACCCGCACTTGGCCAGCGTGGTGGACTATGGCCTAAGCCCCTTCATCTTGAAGGGAGGCCCGTGCCCAGCAGTGTGACATTAACAAGGGCTGGTATTATAAACAGTATATTAAAATTGATTTCAATAAAAATTAGGTAGGTATGCTTTTTTTTTGTTCGTGTATTAATTAGCTAGTCCAGTTTAGTTTTTAATTTTAACTTCAGTGCGGCAGTATTTGTAAATAATGTAAAAAACTAAATATTTTCTTTTATAATCTGTATATATCTGTATAACTTATAATAAAACTTAGCAATCAATAAATTTAAGAAAAAAAAACAATGCTCTTTATTCGAGTCGTACTACGACGACTACGTTATTTGATTATATTGCTTGTCACGTTAATTGAATACGAAACTTTGAGAGCCGTATGTTACCAAAGAAATACGTTGCCGATCACCGACTAATCCTAACGAAGTCTTCACGCTTACCGAACACGGCTCAAAACAATTTCGGGCTTATTAAAATCATCCCCAGGTAGACATCGCCTCATGTGACTTATCCGTTATGGGCACTTGTGAATAACCTTCAGCCAGCCCTTACGGTGCACCTCAATCAATATTTGAAGTAGATCTTACGGCTTTTTTGTTCCATATTTAAACATTCATGATTTTAATGCACCATTGCATCTTTTATTAATTATTTTTGTGATATCTTGAGATGCTTTTTTTATTTTCAACCAAAATTATACAAAAAAAAAATCAACAATTGTGTGATAACTTCGCATTAAAAAATCGGTTAGTATAATCGACCAATCGACCAAGGTGAAAGTTCTACAATATTATCCGTGAAAGTTAAATAAAAAAATAAAACTAAGGGTGCAGCACACAGCCGATAATTAAGGCGTATACACCGCGATCGGAAACTATAAATAATAGAAGTCCGGATCGGAGCGGATCTCCTTTGTTCGCAATTATTATAAGTTTCTTACGACGAACCCTTTCCGATCGATCGGATTGGTTTAATAACATGCTTCGGTATTTTCACCTCTTGTCACACAGGTGTGTCGCGACTCCCATGAGAAATTATGTTTAATGTAATTTTAAATTTAAACGTAGTGCCAGTTATATAAATTTTAATACACACAGCTCACCATAATTTGACCTGAATTTGCCTTAATGTAAACATTAAACAATTTTGAAACGTCACGTTTTGTTTTAAATAAGTTGTAAACGCCATACACCATGTTATTTAACTAAAAAGTCCAAATTGGGAATTGATCTCAAGATCCGAAAATCTTAATTTAGTAAATGTTCTTTTGTGTTATAGAAATTCCTACTTTCTAAGTTGTATTACATCATCAATTGATTGACAGAGATAACTTTTGGTTTAAATGACTAGAAATTTAATCGCGCTCCAATTTATTTTTATTGCTGTTTTTTTACATTAGATATCCAAAGACCTCTAACGGTTCACGTCGAATTCAAAAAGTTATTTCTTAAATCTATACCAAGCACAATGGAAAAAATAATCGAGCTTAAAATCTCGTCGCAAAAAAAACTGTTACAATTAGACAGTTTTTGTTCCTTTGCGTTTGATTTTAAAAAAAAAGTCTTTTAAGTGACAAAAATAGGAAGCACAATGACGCGTCAGGTTGGGGTTGACGGGCTTTCTTGCTCCCTTCAAAGTGTTGGGTGACACCGGTGATCGCAATTTTTGACGAAGGCCTTTGTTGTTTTTTTATTTATTAAAAAAGTAGTATCGTCTTGCATAAATTAACGCATGCGTATTAGAGCGGAACATGAATATTCCCATGTATTATTATTTGCTTTGTGCGTATGATACGTGTGTGATTTCGATTTAAATTAATTAAAAAACAACATATATTTCCTAGGCATTTTTTCTTTTTATTTAAATTGTAAATCTTAAAATCTTCTATAAAAAGTGCCTATACACTATTTTCTTTAGCATGTGAGTTCGTACGTTTAGCATAATAATAATAATAAACCTTTATTGCAGGCAACTATGGCCCATAGAAACAAATACCTTAAAGACTAACATACATATTATATTATTACTAATTGGTGACACGGAGAGTCGTTGTGTCGCGCACGGTGTCATGTAGCCGACCTCTGAAGCGGCGAAACACGACACCCTTCGGCCAAAATTCCAAAAAATCAAAATAATACTTTGGTCTAGACTCTCTAGACTCTACCGCACAATATATGTTATTGTTATATTTAATCGAAGTAAATATTACAATACTAGCATCGAAATATTCCGTACGTAACCCGGAATGCGTCGATATTTATTGCCTCCTTTATTCTAAGTCCAAGTGGACAAATTTACGGCGTCCCATTCACGATAAATCATTTTCCATAGTGACATTTTAAATACATTTTTATAAGCGAACCCAATGTACTAGTACGATCGTCGTCCCAGGTCTAGTACGAAATCCGTGACTCTATTCAAGCAATTTCCACTTTTATGACGGAACAGTAAAGTATATAATTGGCCGTGAAACGGTTCTTGAGCTCGTAACATCAGAGTTTAGAGGTGAAATTTATAAGTAATTTGCGAATAAATCTCCCGATGTTAGGGGAGTTTTTGCCATCAGCCATCTTCCTTCAAATGTAAGTAGACTATTAACGTCGTGTACCGATAATTGTCACACATATTTTATAAATATCTCCCTCAATAGACATTATATGCGCATTGTCAGAGATGCTATTATTTTTGTGAACAATGTCCCGTGTCTTCGTGGAATTTTGGTGTAATCGAGATTTTTGTGAGAATATTTTTAATAAACCAAGTATTTTTTTCTTTTGTTGCAGAAGGTGAGTGGAGTTTCAAAGCGAACATTAGAGGTATATGAAAACAAGTAATAATCAAAATGTAAGTACGAAAAGTAACCGTTATTTTGATATATTATTATTTTTGGTATACATAAAACACTATAATATGGATGTCACGGGATTAGAAATCAAATACAAAATTGCGATTGATGTCCGCCATATAAATTTTATTTAAAAGGGATAAAGTCAATGTCACTCCTACATCTAAGATAGTTCTATCGATATGCCTTATGTCAAAATTAATTAATCATGGCAACTAGCAAAGATATACCTAGACATAAAAATTAAGAAAAAAAAGAAGTAATTAAGAACGAAGAATTATAGGAAAAAGTACGTGCCTACTCCTAACAATAAAGTACTTGAACAAATTTTGACCGTGAATAAACTTTAATCTAAATAACTGTGTGACAAGCGTGCACACAGGAAACCGTATTGTTTCTATACAAACAATAAATTGATCAATTTAAAAAAATCATTCAGGTGTCACGCAGTGGACAATACCTACACGAATCTAGTCAAATATTTAACTTTCATATATATATATTTATTTATTTTTTATCCATCTTAGACAGAGCTGAAATAGGGAAGGTATTTTTATATTAACATAATTTTGTTCTCCTATACTGTACTTAGGTCGTTTAAAATATGTTGTCTTTTATTCATGGGAAAACTACACATTGAAATAAAACTACTTAACCGCGAAATATTCCGTCAAAGTAGTTTTATTTCAATATCTTAATACATACTGTTTATCAAATTTTTAAATGTACATACTCGTTATGGCTCTGATGACCCATGACCCAAAACCGCGTATTATATAAAAATTACTTTCCGATTTTAGAACGATGTAACTCTAAAACAAAAGCTCGGAGCAGATTGGCGATGGAGCGTGTCGGCTGCATCCGCAGTTTGTGTGACACTCAAAAACTGATATCCGGTTCAACGTACTAAATGTAGAAGTAGATTGTTATAATTTTGTTATAATTAGTTTTTTATTATTATTATTTGGATTCACAGTTTTGAACTATTCGACTGCATTGTTTTAAATACGGAAATAGCTTAAATCAAAGAAGTCAAAACATCTGACGTCGGGCCTGTTGGTCTAGTGGTTAGACACCCTGGCCGCTACCTCACCAAGTCTCAAAAAAAGTAAACAAATATTAATATAATGGTTTCCATAGTACAGGCTCTGCCTGCAGTTTGGGATCAGATGACCGTGTGTGTATTGGCCCAAATATTATTATTATTATCTGTGTAAGTGGTATATAAATCAAAAACTTAGTTTCATTTTGATAACATTACTTGTTATTATTATTAGACCGGAACCCACATAGCACCACAGCCAATAACTCAGTTTATAGAAACTTACAAATTCGCAATCAAATTAGATGTCATTTAATGTGAAATAAGGCCGTTATTACATTAACGCGCGACAAGCGATGCGGAAAACTTAACTCGGTCCTACCTCGCCTCGCTCCGCTACGAAATCGTCAACGCAATCACGACAATGCGTAATGACGATCGTTAGTCGCAGCGACTTCCAGTTTGTACACGGTAATTGACATTATTTTCCAATTTCTCTACATTTTTTTTCCCGTGCGTAATGAAATCGCGCTCGGTCGTGCTCAGTCGCTCGTGAGTCGAGATTGCTTATAAAATTTAACGCAATAACCTTTATACTTATTGTGTACTTACTGTTCTATCATATTGTCATCCAATTTAACACATGAATGTGTATTTATTCGAGTATCTATCGAGTATGCTTTAGGTGGAATCGTGGCTTAAGTAGTCAGATATATGGGTTTTTATAAAATATCGATATTGAGTTGGATAACTACATATTTATGAGCACTTACTCATAAATATGTAGTTATCCAACTCAATATCGTAATCAGGTGTCCGTTATATCAATATTACTTTAAATATTGTTTGGAAGGGGGAATTTCAGAACAATTATATATGTCGTGGGTACGATTCCCACCGTAGACAAACATTTGTTTGTGTTTGCATGATTATATCTGTTTCTAGTCTGGGTGATAACTATTTATTTATTTATTTATTTATTATAAAGGAAAACCTACAGCTATTACAAAGGAATGATAACAAAAGAGAAAATAGAGAGCCATTTCTAGGTTCTCACGACTATAAGGCAAAATGCAAAACAGTTGTGTGAACATACTAAAGTTGTTAGAAAATTAAGTAAAATTTAACTCTACGGTATGCGGATATTAATGTAAATAAACGGAACAAAAATAGGGTTACCAGATTAAATTAAATAGTGCACAGATGCAGGATACAAAATTAACTGAACTAATCTCGCTTAAAAAAAATCATTGCTTAGTTGTCTTCTCACAGCAGCAACAGTAGTACAAAATAAATCTATATTAAATTGCTTAGATAATTCGTTGAAGCTCCTGCTCGCTCTCACAGTAAATGTATTCTGCCGATAGTTGGTAGATGCGTAAGGAACGTGGACTGGAGGGTTATATCTAATAGCTCTTGATGGAACATTTAATGATAATTTATCTAATAGATCCGGAGAGTTAACAGCGTTGGAAAAAATTTTGATAATAATATTGACTAACAGTAAGTATATCACCATCATCTGCAGCCGAAATACGCCCACTGCTAAATAAAGGAGAAACCCTTAGAAGGGAGGGGTGCCTTAATCCCCCAGTTCGGCAGGCGTCTTAGGGATCGCCGTATCATCATTGGCCACAGCATCTTTACAGATGTTTGTTGCAGCGCCTGTCTACGTTGTCTGGAGACATCTGCGTTTATGACTAAACAAACCAATTGCTGCACGACAAATCTTTCCACACTTATCACACACAAATACAGGAGTTGGAGGTGGCGCGGTAGGTTTCCGAACTTTCTTTTGTTTAATCATCTCCAGCCAAGCCGCATCGTGCTTAGAAATTCCACTCTTGATTAGTCTCCGCCATGCTGATCTTGATGATACGCATGCCTCCCAATTGTCCGGGTCTATTCCAAAGTCACGCATGTCATGCTTACAAGAATCCTTATAGCGAAGGCGAGGTCGGCCAACAGGTCTTTTGGCGTGGGCAATCTGACTCAGCATAATCTGACGAGGCAATCTCTGTCTATCCATTCGTTGTACGTGACCAAGCCATTGAAGTCTCTTATATTTAAGCATATGGTAATAATCCAATACAAAGACGCTGCTGACCGGCTTCTTGTTTTACGTTCGTCGCCTCTTACGGGCACCCCAGGGGGTAACAGTATACAGGGTTACAGGAAAAGTCGTGCTAGATCCGTTAAGGGCGTGGAGTACCCATCATTTCTGACTTATTTCACTATGAAACACCCCACCCTAAACTTAACCAAAGTAAAAAAAAAGTAAAAAAAAAACTTAAACTTAACTTAAACAAAATAAAATTTAATAGCCTAAAAATCGGCAATTTTCAATAAAAAATTTAAAGTCGAAAATCTCGAAAAGGGTTAAATTTAGGGTGGGGTGTTTCATAGTGAAATAAGTCAGAAATAATGGGTACTCCACGCCCTTAACGGATCTAGCACGACTTTTCCTGTAACCCTATATACGTAATGTGTATTTATATCGGTTGTCTGCTTACCATAGCACAGATTCTGCTTAGTGTTTGAACAGATATCTGTGTCTTAAGATATTAATAATATACACACATCCTCGTCATCTCTTTCGTAAAACTTAACAATATTGACATGATTCGTTAACATTCACTTAGTACCTACTTCTAATACCGTGAACTAAGTTCACCGACATAGCACTCAGAATCTGCAAGTTGAAGTGGCAATGGGCAGGCCACATCGCTCAAAGAACCAATAACAGTTGAGGAAGAAGAGCTCACGAGTGGCGGCGATGAACTGAAAGATGCAGCGTAGGCACGCCTCCCACTAGGAGAACTGACGACGTTATGCGAATCGCAGGCAACCGGTGCATGCAAATAGCCAATTGTCGTTAATTGTGTCAAGTCAAGGGGAGGCCTATGTTCAGCAGTGCACGTCTTCCGGCTGGTAATGATGATGATGACTTCTAATAATTTATCTAGATCTAATAGTAACAAGACACACGCTGTTTGAAAAACAAGTGAAAAAATTACATGCCCGCTGAGTTTCTTGACGGATCTTCTCAGTTGAGGCCGCATTGTGATCCGGTGAAAGCTTTTTAAAAAGAAATGACCGTCAGCAGTGCTAGAATACCGTTAAGCCTATTTGAAATAAATAATTGAATATTCCAAGTGTTAAAAGTATATTTAAAATAAAAACAAACAAATAATATATACATATGTAGACTATAACATGAGTGAGTATAGGCATATACGTTACAGTATTCATATCTAGAAGGTAATCTATCACCTCTACTTACTGCCAAACAAAAGCGGCAGTTAGCTCTCTCTACATATAATTTAAAGCCATTAAAGACATCTGCAGACCCCAGCAATGAGCTCCGCTTACTTGGGATGCGTAACGTCCCTCTGGTGCCCTTTTTTGTGTTTCAACGTACGTGCGGGGGTGACTTTTTTCGAGCGAAGGGGTGAACGCGTGGGGTGGTACACTCATGTTTATGACCCCAATGTTCTTAACTCCATATACCTCGTTTTATGAAAAACTCCGGCATGAATCGCCGTTTCGAAGTCATTATCGTGTTTCGGTATGCGTGAACGGGAGATATTACAAATGTGTAGGCAGTTGATACGGGCGGAATTAGCATTTTATACGTCTCTACGTTTTTAATTTGAGTGTAAGTGTCGAAGAAAAGCGGTTTAATCAGTACGAGATTAGTTGAGCGGTTAATTTCGTCACATGATTGCTTTAAGTACGTTTGACATGCCTTAATATACGTCTATATAGATTTTTTATTATACATAAAAAAATCTTTACGTGTAACCCGAATTAATCTGCTTAATCTTAATAGACAATCAGTTTTAAGCGTCGGATTAGAGGTAATGAGTACGTTTAAAATGTATCAGAATCCCTCTTAATATTACGTATTCACATAATATAACGATAGAATAACATGAATTAAATTAAGTCACAGTCAGAAATTTCCCCAGACAAAACCTTGGTATTGAACAAGAAAAATGTTATACTCAGTTATGGCTCCCACACATAACCGCGAATTCACATCGCATCGCAAATATCTGCGAGAAACAAGTGAGTTTTTGTATTGAAAATGCATTTGTTTCTCGAAGATATTTGCGATGCGATGCGAATTCGCAGTTATGTGCGGGAGCCCTAAGTAAATATGATATCTAAACTGTGTGAGATCCATAGACATTTCCTATAAAAAATAATTTAGTTTAATTTTTACGATGCAGTTATATGGTATTAAAAACATGACTTCACATTTATAATGTCTTCACAGTATTTAAAAAAAAAACGTAAATTGAGTAAATTCTATAACTGTCAACAAACTCACTACTATTTTTAACCCCCGACCAAAAACGAGTTATTAGTTTGACGACTATGTCCGGAAGTTTGTCTGTCGATCTGTCTGTATGTATATCTGTCTGTGGCATCATAGCGCTCAAACCAGTGGACGGATTTGAATGCGTTTAACGTTTTATTTGTTTTTTTTTTATATACAATTTATATATATAATTAGCAACACGTGAAACAGGTGATACCTAAATCAATCATGTTTGTCAATATCATGTTTATACATTTAGCATATCAAATAAGGTTTATTTCAGTTCGCTATTCACTATTCGTTTTAAAACGGTTTCTTTGAATAAGCTAAATATTTAGCGACATAAAAAAAAACTAACTGTCACACAAACATTTGGTGTATTTAATCACAACGTCCCCTGATTAAGAAGGCGACCCTCTTGGCCATAAAAACATTATCGTCGCGTCCCTCTGAACAAAAAACCATAAACAACAAATACAACGTGGCACGGGCCCAGTGGACTGGGCTGATGCATCAGATATTGGCATTTAGTATCATCCACGGCAATGCGTCTTGTCTTGATTAGATCTCCAAGGCGATCGAACATTATTATCGATTTCAATTGTAAAGCCGTTATTTTGCGGTCATACTCATCGTTTTATATTGAAACGTGTCGTTTAATAACGATATCAATAAAGGTAATAAAATATTTTCTTAATGAAAGTCAACATCGCTTTTTAGTATTTTTATGAGTGTAGTCTAATAATAAAACGCTAATAGTAAAATTTTTAGTAATGAAACGCTCGTATGCTTAATATTTAGAGTTGGAAAAAAAGCTGAGCTCTTTTAAAAACAAGACTGCTTTTCTCCTGCTAAGTTAATTGAAGGTTACCTAAGGGGTAAATACTTAGGTCCTTAATGCTTTCTGCTGAATACCATTCAGATAGGTGGATAGGTACCACCGCAGTATTCCGGTGGGAAAACCACTGTAGTTGGATAATTGTCAGTTTTCAAGAGACTATAACATCAATACAGCAGGAATCAGTGAAATGCATACATTCATTGGCGTCTTGTCAGTAACCAACTAGCTTAAAAATGTAATAATACCAGCCCTTGTTTTGTCCCACTGTTGGGCACAGGCCTCCCCTTAGGGCTTAGGCCATAGTCCACCACGCTGGCCCAGTGCGGATTGGCAGAGTTCACATGCTATTCGAAAGCTAGTTAGGCTTTCTCAGACATGCAGGTTTCCTCACGATGTTTTCCTTCACCGAAAAGTAGTAACAATCGCACAAAGACGATTCGCGATTAATTAAAGAAATCAAAGGTGCGAGCCGGGGTTTGAACCTGCGCACCTTGTTTCCAAGGCAAGCGCCCACTGAGCTGTTACTGCTTAGGTTACATAAAAAAATATTTCCTTATTTCGAAAGCAAAGACGGCCGTCCAAAACAAAAATAGCCTTGGGGGTGAAATCTGAAAGCATTGAGAAAAACATTCGTGTACCGCAATGGCGATATGCTTAATGCACCCCCACAGAAATTATCGATTAGAAGCTTTTTTATGCAAGAGGGAGTGCGTAGGGGACCATGCCCTGGGGCGAGCGCTTGAAACAAAAAAACGCGAGTGAAGAGTGAAAATAAAAGTTTAAACAAGTACGATTGCATCCGTGGCCCTCAAGACGTGGAAAAATCAATAGCTGATGCTGGCCGATGCAAATCTCCTTGCATACCTATTTGAATTTCAATGCGATTCGAATTTGAGTTACCGCTTTTATTTTCATGTAGTTAATTCACTCTCTCGTATTCGTATAAGGACCTTTTTTTTTTGTTGACGCGGGGGAAATCTTCAAAAGATCCCCGGAAGCTGTGGGGCTCGACCGGGGTATGTGGGATTCTTACCCACTAAAACCCCCGCGGCTGTCGCATCGGCACATGAGAGGGGACCCTGGTCTCTCCGGTGGGATCTGCACCAGAGGTGCCTTGCCTTTGAGCCCGCCGCCGGGGGGCGCATTATAGCCCCCCGGGAACCTGACACGGTGTTCACGGGGACGGGGGTCGCAACCCCGCCGCCGTCCTCCCCGGAGTCGGCGCCGTACTCAATGGACGTTCAAAGGGCCCACACCCCGAACGTCCAGCGACTCCGAAGGTTGCCCGTCGTTTATAGCCCCGGGCTCAGGGCTGGAGGTCGTATAAGGACCTTAGCGCATAGTAGTTTTAGCGTTATTTTGTTTGTGGTTCCTTGAGCAAAGGGCCATCGTACCACCGCAATGTCAGATATTTTGCCGCCAAGAGGCAATGAGTAAACAATGCCATGTTCCGGTGTGAAGATCACTATCATCAGCAGACGAAACATGTCCACGGCTGAACAAAGTCCCCCCCCTTAGAAGGGAGGAGTTGCCATAACCCCACGCTTGGCATGCCATTGCCAAGTAGTAAGACAACATGGGTTACATAATGCTTTATAATAATTTTCACACCACCTGCTCGATAATGTCACATTATATGTCATATAAAGATGACATAAAGTTCCTCATTATATCCCTCCCTATAGTCTAGCCGGGTAATAATGTTGTACTAAACTCCCTTGGGTAATAATGTGTTTGAATTTCGAACGTCAAACGAAAATTCCTCAACCCTTTTACCACAGATATATATTACTACTCTAAGCAGAGAACTGCACGAATAACAAAACATTTGAAAATCGAACCGAGCGCGACGAGCACAACCCAGTGTTCTAGAAAATAAAATAAAATATTTAGATGATAACGCGGCAAATCACTATGTTGATATTATTGACGGTCTCGTTCGTCTAGTGGTTAGACACCCTGGCCGCTACCCAATAGGTCGTGGGTTCGATTCCCAGCAAGTGTCTGGGTGTTATTTCACTATTAATTAATATTAGTTATCTGGTTTCCATAGTACAGACTCTGCCTAGTTTGGGATCAGATTATCATGTGTGGATTGTCCCAAAATATTGTTATTATTTTAATTCTAGCAATATTTGTATTTTATTACCTCGCAGTAGGTGTGAAAAGTAATATATTCTCCTCGGGGATAAAGGTGCCTTTGTCTTGGGCGAGCTTAAATCCCTCGCTGTACTCAGGATTCTAGTATTAACTCCCTCGCTACGCTCGGGAGTTGCTAGAATCCTTCGTTATGCTCGCGATTCAATTAAACGCCCGCGACATAAGACACTACTTTATCCCCTTGGTGCATAAACTACTATTACTTCTATATCTAGGTTCTGTTTTTGTACACCTCTCTAAATTGTCTCAATCATATTTTTAACTATCTTGCTTATCTTTATATACAACACTAAAACCTAAAACGGGCCATGTCAACCCACGAGGCCACTAAAAATATTGAATTATTATTCATGGAACATAATTATTCACATAATACCTGGGGCAACCTACACATTACTATTTGATCCCAAACTTTGTAGAGCCTGTACTATGGAGACCAGGCAACAAGCGTTCTACCAAAAACATTGTTTTCGTATATATTTGGGATCCTGAAACAGTGTTGTGATTACTAAGAACGTGAAATGGCTAAATTTTATACAGAAACTGTGTATAAACGTAGCGAAGAATATTAGCAAACACGCGTCAGGCATAAAATATCCGACATCCTGTAAATATACCAATCAATCAACGGAGCACGATAAAAGAATGTAGGTAGATCTCACATCCAACGCGCTCTGCCCAATTAAAGCACCCCAGGGCTCAGATGCGCACTCTTCTTGATCGTTCGAGCGTCATCTTTAAATTTCCGTCGTTAAGATTTAATTTTTATCAAGGAACCCCCCGCCCGGGGGACGGAGAGGCAACCTGTCGCGCCAAATATTTTCCTCCGTAGTTTTTTCCCTCCTTCGATGGCACTTACTCGCCTCCCTTCTGTACGAATTTTTTTATCATTAAAACTCGGAGTGGGGTCGCCGAACCCGACGTTGCCAACTCGCGCTGTCATAACAAAACAAAATCATACGGAACCCACGGAAAAAATTGCAACATCGCGTTTCGTTTTTTTATTTCATTATGATTTTTTAAGGATTGAAAAATGATTAAGTAGTCACGCTAGGCCGATTTAAATATTTTACGAGGTTAAAATGTTCGTCGATGTTTTACAAAATAAACTTTGGTTATTCAATGTTGTATGTTAATGTGATCGAATCACATTGAACCTAATTTAAAACATTACTAATAAAGTAAATATTTTAGAACCTTTAAAATGGTTTAAGGCAATGGCAAAGATTTGTTTCTAAGATAAGAAACTATTTTAAAAATATAAAATCACAATGTAACCCGCTTGTAGATACCAGATTATGACGAACTCTTACGGCCGCTCTTATAAACGTCGATTAGAGTTAATGATTCTTAATCCAGTTTTTGAAACCAGATTATTTCGACACTCGCAGCCAAGTATAATTAGATTTAAAAAATGGCTTAATTAGAATTAAAGATAACTAAGGTTTGTGCGTGCGACAGTTACGGGCTAAAACTCTATTGACTTGGCAGACATGGAAAGTATTTCAAGGAACATTACCAGTGCCGCCAGGTGGTTAGCAGCGCGGGTTATATCGGACTCTTACCGACTAAAACCCCACGGTGTCCTCAACCCGCTGTATTGACGGGCTCCGGGAACATACCCTTGTACTCTTCCGGGTCCCGCCAGCGGCCGCTCGCCTTTCAACGAACCCTTCCTCGTCCGTGGCCCGAAAAAGGCCCGCAGACCCACAACCGGTGGTGTGCTAGGACACCACGGGTTCTTAAGCAGCCTTAGAGGTCCTAATAAATTAATTAATCATTCATACGTCAGCTGAGCATTACCTGTAACGATTTAAGAGCCACCCTTAGGCCAATAAAGGCCCGGATTGATGACACATTTCACTCGGCCTTAACGCGACCGGCAATTATACCGTGCCGTTTTAATTACCACACTGTGTTTTAACACCACTAACAGCTGCTTTTTATAAGCTTACATTTAACTTGCTTCGTTAGTAAGTCTGTCTTTCTGATTTAAAATCCATGTCGTATATAAACTTGTATATTATTATAATATACCTACCTAAAAATAGTTTCATTTCAATGTATGTCAAGTATACCTGCTGGCATCTGATTAAGATAAAATTTCGCAAAACAAAGTCACTTCTATTTTTATAGCCTGTCCCGATGACGTCACACAGACGCAAGCCTCTCCCTTCTCCTTTTATCAGTTTCGTCCAAAGCACTTATTGTCCTAGACCGAAACTCACGCCGCGCCGGTCCCGCAAACTTCTATTACGAGTAATTAAACATTTTGCTTAATACAAACTGGTGATTGACTTACCTAAAGGTAAGGTATCAAAATAGGAGTCAAAGAAAACTGCGCTGGGAGCAAAAGATACTCAAACGCCAGCAAAAAGCGACTCCTTATAGAGCACTGACCTTACTCACTGTTGGATCACTACACCATCCATATGAAGTTGTCGGGCGCTCCCAAAATGATATCGTTATTGAGTTAGATAGCTCAGGCTTTTATTTAATAGAATCAAGCCCCGATGAACCTATGTATATCGGCTGCACGTTTGTCAATTATGTGACTTAATTGTTAAATTGCCCTTACGGTACTTGAGCTAATTGCTAAATCTTTTTGTCTTGAAATAGATCTCAATCTTCTCCTGGCCATGGATGCTATAATATGTTCAAAACGTTGGGAAAGAAAGAATAAGAAAATAAACTAAGATTGTACAAGTCGCAGGTACTCGTGAATGCAAATAGACTATGTTCAGTATAGACGTCTTTTGGCTGATGATATTAGTAGTAATATGACTGTCAATATTGTTAGTCGAACTGCATGGCCGTTAATAATAAGTTACTATTAGAAGGCTACTAGTTGGTTGGACACTTGTGCAAGATATCATCTAGGTAGAGGTAGTTACCATCGCATTGACAGATATTCTGAAGCAAACCAGCAGTTTGTAAACATTGCTGTATTCTGGTATCACGGTTCTTGTAGCTTAAGAAATTTCTGGCTGTAAGAAACCTAATAAGTTTCTTATACAGTGCAAGTTCAGAGACAGGCATATAGCGCATTCAGTCGTTAAAAAAAGAAAGTACTAGTTAATTATTGATTGCTGAATCCTTATTAATTAAAGATTTTAATCTAACGTTTACTAAACGAATATTCAGCTACCCAAAGTTACGATAAAAATCGACAAAGAAACTAAGTTCAACTGTTTACATGCTGGCACTAATAACGTTGGAACAAACAAAATTAACGTAAGTAAAGTTGAAAAGTTGTGGAAACAGAACTCTTATAATCTTGTTAGAGCGCAGACGCAGCGGCTAATCCACCGCCCATCAGCTAATTAATCCTGCCAAGTTTATTTCTCAAAAAGTTTCAACATCTCAGGAAGTAATTTCACGCCAAAGCATTAGTGGGGGCGAACTTCACACTTAGCTCTCTCGGTAAACACTCATGACGTTTCCTAATTAACGGACGCAATTAGTGGTCGAGCTCGATGGACCAGAGGGGGAGGGAGGGGTGATAAGTGGCCTCGAGCGGAAAAAGTTAGGAGAAAATTCGAGAGCTTAACATGGGGAAGGGACGTGCGTTACTTGTTTGCAACGTGGTGAGTTCAGTGTCGTTGTTCACGATAAAATGGTGACCTTGAAAAACTGCGGCAAGTTATTTATTGTTTTGTACTTATTTACATATATTTTTTGACTAGTTTGAGGTCGGTCGTATGACTGACAATTGAATATAAGTTAAGAGTATGTGGTTCACTTACATATATAATTTAATTTCAATTTTAGGAGTATCGTAATACACATTTTAAAAGTTTTGCTTGAATATAGTAATGTATTAGTATGACATTGCTGAGTTTACTGGGATAAAAATGGTTAAGTATATTTTAGTTTATGATTATGTATACAAATGATGTACATTTCTGGTGATGAAGTTAGGTTTGTTTGTCTGTTATAATATTTAATTTTATGGAATTAAATTTTTAGTTTCTAAATATATGTATAATATAAGGGTGATAAAGCGTAAGTAAGCATTTATTATGTGGTGCGTAAGTATTAACTTATTAAAAAGTTATTCACTCCAGCTCGAAGACACCTCATCGCGTCAATATAATCAGGCAAGAAGACTGGCATAATAAATACCAGTCCGTCCTAATTAATTATTAGTGACCTTATTTTGCAATAATTTATTTTCAGACTGCTTAAATTTAACGCCATGAAACATGTTCAAAAATATAGCTACACGTCACGCTTGTTCCAAAAAAAGAACTGTTCTTAAAATATTATTCAAACGATCTCTGAACATTTACATCTTAATTACGGATTCGTGAATGTCCAAAGAGACCAAATGAAAAATATCTCTCACCCATAGTCTCGTCTTATTAACATTCCGCCCTCGTGCGTTTTTCGATGAGTAATTGCTTTCTTAATTCGCGTCATCCATCCTCAAAATAGAGCAATTTTTCATTCGGCTTCGCGGGCCTTATACACTTAATGGCAATGAAAAATACAAGTGTTTCCCGTTTAGGGTAAATACCTATATAGTTTATATTATTAAACTAGCTGACCCACGCAGCTCCGCATGCGCTATTTTTACGTTAGATAACTAAAATTTTAATAACAGACATTCGCATCGAATACATAACTTCCTTTTTTATAGTCGGTTAAAAACTGGGACCCACTTTATACTTGCTCTCCGAAGCACGGACCCGTTTCGTTCAAATGGCGTTAAACGGTCACCCATCTATTTAATGACCTTACCTAACGTTGCTTAACCCGATCGATTACAAAACCTTGATAACAACTCTCTATGAGTGTTCCCTTACTAATATTTATTATAATTATGAAGAAAAATTGTTAAAATCGGACCAAGCGTATAACCAAGTACCGATTTTGACTTTAATCCCCTCTCCCGAAAGAACCGTGCTAGATTACGGGATAAAAAGTATCCTATGTCCTACCTCGTAGTAAGATCTCAAATCATGCCAAGTTTCATTTGAATCCATTCAGTAGTTTCGGCGTGATGCTCAGCCGTGATACAGACAGACAGACAGACAAAAATTAAAAAAAATACATTTTCGGCCTCAGTATCGGTTATAGAATGCCCTCCAAAAATAATTTTCAAAATATTTTCAATGTACAGAATTGGACCTGTTACAGTTTTATTATAAGTATAGATATACATAGCCTATATATACATGTTTAAGTTTACAACGCATTACACGTATTTATAATACTAGGTATCTATTCAACATTCATAGATGTAATTTCTGCAGCAGCTCTCCTAGAAGTTTTGACAACAATTATCCATTATTAGGGTTCCACACCTAAAAGGTAAAAAAGGAAATACCATCCAGTGTGTCCCCTTACTACAGTGGGTTTAGTGTTAGTTACCACAGTGGTTACATAATCTTAGTAGACACATACCATACCAGCTTAAAACTTGTACCATAATATTTTTAGAATTATTGTAATTGTGATATCTTATAAGTGAACTATGTTCTTTGAGATATTATTAAACGTCTTTAAACCTAAACCTAATTGTTTGTGTACTTCTTTTATAAGAAACATGTATTCCTCACACACATTCATATCTACAAACAAACATAAGATTAATTATTAAGATATATCCACATTTGTGTGTTTGGTACACTGTCAGTGAAAGTAGGCTAATTTTTAAAGACGAGAATATAATTTTCTGACACCTACCATACTTTGTATGTAAGTATATATAATTATATATTAAATACAAATATATAAATTCTTTTTGATTCTGTACAGTCTTATGCAGATCTACTAAAAAATCATTCAATTGTAGAACTCTTTGTTGTATATATATCTATAGTTCTAAATATATACATATGTATATATGTGACTCCCTAGCAAGTATGATATCACATCAAAACTCAATAGAAGATTTTGAGCAGCGACAGCATATCATTACCGAACAACAACTGCTTAACAACAAAAATCGTTAGTCGTTGTTTGCGGAGCGGATCTTTTCCCTTCCTCAGCCTTAATTTATTCGCCAAAAATATAAAAGGATTTTGCGGAGTCGTCGTTAGCGATATTGTAATTTGATTATTTGTATTTTTTTTCTTATACTTTTAATCACCATGACTGCCAAGGGGAGGGAAATCAGATTTCAATTTCAATTAGCGAAAGATCTTCGTGGAAATATCCGCATCAAGTGAATGAGTATTGATGAGTTTGGTCGTTAATATAAATGAGTCATTTTGGCGGGGGTGCCCAATCAGCCTTTTTATTTTGTTCTCTTGTTTGGAGAATGCCAAATTATTTGCCTACGATTTCTTCCATTTGATTGGCGTTATTATCGAATTTTAAGTGGGTTGGACGTAGGCATCGAATAAATTGGGGCACCTTGAGCTAATTTTGTTATGAATGTATATTGGATAATAAAAATTAAGTCTTCTTCCATTAATCCGATTGAAGTCAACGTAATTGGGGGTCTGAAGGCTACTGGAAAATGTATTTTCTGTAATCTGAACGTATCTTTATATCTTTCCAGGTTATGCATTACGTAATTAGTTAATTCTCATGTTGAAATGTGCATACTTTATGCACATACTAATACTTTCTCTACAACATCCAGTATTAATAACGGTATATGATATGCCTGTAAGTTTGATAATACACATAAACATAAAGATTTTTAATATATTATGCAGGTGAATAGCTGAAAATAAATCATTATTGTACCTACTACACAGCCACAGTATAATAATGAACTCAGTACATTAATTAGACATTCCCGATAATAAGTGCACGCGAGCCGCAAATAATTCATTAGTTGGCATACTGTACAATCACTTATATTGTCATGCACGACGTTTAAAACCACCAAGTGGAGTAATTACAGCTGCATTGAAGCGGCCTATGCTGAAAGGTTAGAAATAATTGGATAATTGACAGGGTAGCCAGGCATAAGTGGAAAATGGGACATGAAGGTGGAAAATCTTACGGGCGTATCAACTTTAAACGGCTACTCTTGTTTGTGATTAGCTGCGTCTGCACCAGCCGCACGGGCTCGTGCGAATGCCAAATGTGCGCGTGGTTGGTGTAGATGTGCCTCGGGATTGTTCGGGTGCATGTTGCCTCGGCTGAGCGGGGCTCGACCGACCACACATTTGGCTCGCGAGGCAGCCGCGCGAGCCCGTGCGGCCGGTGTAGACCCAGCTATTGAAAAAAAATCTCTTCATAAAAATCTATTACGTAAACAAATTATTTGATCATTTGATCAATCCAAGTTATTTTATCATCACTCTCTAACTTTCTATTTTCTAGCTACAGTGTCTTTCACACCGGAAACAGGGATGATTATATACTGCTGCTGCATGATAGAACATCTACGGTTGTACCTACCTACTAAAGAGTCCGAAGCCGGTAACTGCTAGGGATTTGCGGAGTACAGTGAAACATATCCATACTTAATTTATTGCAAGACTGCGGTAACTATCTTGACAGATGTCAACTGAAATATGTCAGTAAAGGAGCCAAGGACCACTCAGGTGTGTTGGCCATACAATCCACGCGACTGTCGTATCAGGACATGACTGGTCTTGGACTCTCTGGTGAGATCTGCGTGTCTTGCCTTAGAGACCCGGGGGGTGCATTATAGTCCCCGGGAACCTATCAGCGTGCTCACGGTGAAGAAACAAAACTCCGCTGCCATTCTCCTTGGAGTCCATCCAGGGCCCACATTCGCATCCATCGACTTTGAAATGCACAAGAGGCATAGTAAAAATAATGTCCTGACAAAAAATGCAAGTCTAGCAACCCTAATACTAGGAGTTGTATTGTTTTGTAATAACTCGTAGTTAGCCGCACGTCGCGTTTCGTGGTGGCAACAATGATACCGCCAGTAAAACCATTGCCGTAACCTATGATTTTTATGATGGGTAACTTCGACTTGATTTAGTAATTAACGGACAATTAATTATATGGCGTATCCATAACATAGTACTTTTACCACAGCAGACTATGAGGGATAGGCTTTGCTATAAGGAGTACCAGAAAACATAATAACTTTATGACTTTGATACTAGTCAGTCATCTAAAAGCGTAGGATGCAGAAGAAATGCTGTTTTCATACCTCTACCTCATTTTAACAATAACAATGAATAGCAAGATAGTGTTTTCTGGAGAGTTCTGAGCAGGTAGCTAAGAAAACCCTTCATCATCCTTGCTACCAGGGTGCCAATTTTATTAATACGCTTGATTTTATAACAACAAATTCACTATTGATTTTTCGAATAGGATTTTGTTCAAACAGTAATTTATACAACCTGTTAATGAAATAATACAAACCCTCAGACATCCCAACTTAGTTTATTTTTAAATATTAATCTAGTGCACACTTATTTATTCTCATGAATTATTGGCAAACTATTAGTTATTTTGTAATATCATTATTACTATTATGTTTGTTCGTAATTCTATGCTCGTTACGTACGTGTTAAATAATAAGAACGCTGAAGGTTCATAGCCTCTTCTAAGGGCTCCCACACATAACTGCGAATTGGCATCGCATCGCAATATCTGCGAGAAACAAATGAATTTTCGATACAAATTCCTGCAATGCGGCGCCGCATCGCATCGCATCGCAGTTATGTGTAGGAGCCCTTAACACCATATTTTGTAGACCGCCTGTACTTTTTGATAAATAAATAGAAATATATTTTTTTAATCAAAAGTAGTGTAATCAATTGTCGATACGAAACAAACTAGTTCCAGGTTATGTGTTTATTCGATAACACGTTGTATAACTATGGGCTGGCAAAAAAAATTACATTATTGAAATTTCTTAACTCGGTTTTCTTTACCAATGCAAAAGCCAATGTACTCAAATCAAGATAGACTTTTTAGATATTTCTTCGCAATTCTAAACAAGCACACGTAGACGTTAAGGGAAAACAAATTAAATAGAAGGATAAATTCAATTTATCCAAGTAACGCCGACACGAACCAATTAGAAAGCCGGACGTCAGGGAAGCCGCAATTAAAAGGAATCCTCGAATATCTTCCGACTTAATGACTTCTTTGCTTGTTAATTCCTTGTCGCGAAGGAAAAAACCCCGAGTCGGATTAATTCCAAGTGCGAGTCGATTGTTTGCATAAGCCTCGGTGGGGAAACATCACCTCGCCGCCACCGGCTTAAAAAAATAATTAAAATTCGTAATCACTCTTGACTCGGCCCTCGGGGGAGCTCAGGAGCCCGTCTTGGTCTTGACGTACTCGCTCGGCCGGCTGCGATTCGCGACTCTCTCGCAAATTCATTTATATGGCATTTTAAGTAATTTATGTTACATTAAAATCAAACTACTTTTACGGATTATACCGCGGTTTATTTTAGATTTTACTATCCTGACGTTTCGAATGCTTTGCAGCCTCAGAGTAATTAGAATGGAGCTAGTATCGCGTCGATTCCCCGAACAAATTTTTCGTGGCACTTTTGCGGGGTGCGGGAGGCGAAGTAAACACACACAGATACAATTTTACGCATAACCACACTATAATAAACTCGCAACACCTTCAAAAAGTTACGCACACTAATAAAGAATGACCTGACCATATGACCAAAATTTGGCAGAGGGGTTAGCGCATCATGATCTCTCCAGTGGTATCTCCTCTAAGTTTGCAGCACCCATGGTCACGGGAGGACTGAGGTGTTAAACGTCCTTATGTCACAATTATGCCGGTGTACCCTCAGGTCTTCTTAGTTATTATTGTTGGTCCGATCTACGCAGTAAAAGGTTACAGTATCTTGAGGTCGCGCAGTGTGTTGCTTGTTTTTGGATTTTATTATATTTATCACAGGATCCCAAGCCGTTGGTAACACCCGAACATCTTCTCTATTGAAATTAGGATATTTTGTGTTACTCAAATGTTGTAAATACACCTTTTGTATGATTCACATCGTAGTAGCCAAAGACTTTACGGGCTAGAAGCTTTACGGGCGTCTTAAAAAAACTCAAAAGACACACGGTTCGAAAGTTTCCGAGCCGCTCCGTTAACGTTGAATCGCAAAATATGAAAGCTCAGTTCATCCTTTTCATGTTCAGTGGTAGTTTTCTACCTTCTTAACAACATATTTCGGCATATTTCGATTACCATAAAGCGTTCCGTGTGATGCATGTATATTTACGTTTCATTATGAACACTGGCTATAGTGTAAGCACTACACATAAGGTGCATTAATTTCTGCACTTTGCAACTTTACTGCCCTTTCATATTGAAAGCCACATTTTATCCGTTTTTTTTTCTTTTCTTTCCTTAGTAAATACCTTGTTTAGTTCGAGGTTATACTTAATCATGCTTTGATCCTTCATAGCTTTTATTACCCTTTTATATAGAAACACACTATATCCCTTTTTCCTTTTCCTTTTTTTGATACCTGGTTAGTTATACATAACCATGCTGTCAACGTTTTCTGCTACTTTAATATAAAGGAAATTATTATCGACTCAATTTTCACCAGATTTTGCAATATTGGAAATGATAGTTAAATATATTTTTAAGATGCTCCAGAATCAAAATTCTTTTTACATCATTAGTGAAACATTTCGCTCAGTTCACCAGCTCCTAATAAGATGTAAAATAACTCGTCACAATAGGCAGACATTTCTTTCTTGCATTCAAAAGAATCCGAGCTTATCACGGTCTTAAATTAATAAGCATTCAAGTCGAGCCAAGTAAAAATGAATAAAGCCCGTAACACCGAACAATGGTGTAATAAGGATGGTGCATTTTGTCTCTGGGAGCCCGCTTGCAAAACAACAATAATTCTTATTCTCGTGAAAAGATTTTCAGCGTTATTCCACTTGAAATTATTATTATTATTTTCTGTTGTCGTCGTCTTGCCATTGTCTCGGACGGGAGGTAAGTAATGAGGGAAATTGGGGGTTCTTGGCCGGGACGGAGGGACGCCAAGATTTGCGTGGCCGACCGCCGGCTAATGCCAAATAATGAAACAGCTTTGAGATATTCTCCGCTCAGCGGTTGGGATTTATTAGATTCAGCCAAACGGAATTAGGCACTTACAAAACGCGGATATTGCTATACCTATACGTACTTGCCGTAATAAACTTTTACGCTATAGGGAATTTTTGCAATCTAATTAAAGTCAGTCTGATTTCGTTATGTTCTTCTGCTCGAGTTTTCTTTGTCTTTTTACTAATTTTTTACTATTTGACTGCAATCTCTACTTATGTTAAAATACTGCGAAGTCATAGAAAAGGACATAGATGCAAAAAAGCCCTTAGCCGCCAGCAATGCAAGGTCACTTGCAACCCCATAAACACAACCGACTAAGCGAATGGCTTCTTCATTTCATCTATACTTATAATAAAACTGTAACAGGTCCAATTCTGTACATTGAAGATATTTTGAAAATTATATTTGGAGGGCATTCTATAACCGATACTGACGCCGAAAATGTATTTTTTTTTATTTTTGTCTGTCTGTCTGTCTGTCTGTCTGTATCACGGCTGAGCATCACGCCGAAACTACTGAATGGATTCAAATGAAACTTGGCATGATTTGTGATCTTACTACGAGGTAGGACATAGGATACTTTTTATCCCGTAATCTAGCACGGTTCTTTTGGGAGAGGGGATTAAAGTCAAAACGGGTACTTGGTTATACGCTTAGTCCGATTTTATCATTTTTTCTTCATAATTATAATACATATTAGTAAGGGAACACTCATAGAGAGTTGTTATCAAGGTTTTGTGATCGATCGGGTTAAGCAACGTTAGGTAAGGTCATTAAATAGATGGGTGACCGTTTAACGCCAATTGGACTAAACTGGCCTGTGCTTCGGAGAGCAAGTAAAAAGTGGGTCCCAGTGTTTAACCGACTATAAAAAGGAGGTTATGTATTCGATGCGAATGTCTGCTATTAAAAGTTTAGTTAACGTAAAAATAGCGTATGCGGAGCTGCGTGGGTCAGCTAGTTTATAATAAGGATACCGAAGGATAAGGATAACAGATCTTTGCTGTGTCGGTTTTCCCGCCCGATTATATTGTGGGTGTCTTCTAGGTTAGAGTGAATAGGATTTTAATAAGCTGTTGTGCTCTACCATCCTCGATTGTGTGTTACCCGTGAGGTGCCGGGTTAGAATTTCATTCCCTCATCTCTTCTCGTTGGATGTCGTAAGAGGCGACTACGCGAGAACAGGAAGACTTTCTTTTGGATTTTTCTTCCACCTATACTGCGATCCCCAAGCCGCCTGCCAATCGTGGGGATTATGGCAACCCCTCCCTTCTAAGGGGGAGGCCTCAATGTTCAATAGTGGACGCCTATCGGCTGCTAATGATGATGATGATCCTCGATTTCTTCGCCGCTTTCCATCAGATGGGACTGCAACCAAGCACTGGCCTATATTTATTTAACAAAACAATGCCGCTCAAAAGTGGTGATATTTGGCAGAAAGTTTTTTGTACAGTTTATTATTATTATTTACTTACACAGGAATAATAATAAAATCTTAGCATAATATTCTGTATATTCGAAACATCGGGTCGGACCGCCAAACATTAACCGCCTACATTTCAGATGCGGTCATTCGCCTGTTCATAATCAAGTGTTCTCTAGGGTTCCTTGGATACTAGTTCTCGCCGCGTCCAGACAACTCGAGAGGTTTCGCTGGTTTTTTTTATCGTTGTGTTTCTTAGAATTCGAGTCGTCATTAGTTTCCCTTCGCCGTGGGCAGATGTCTCTCTCAATTGTGTCGTCGACTGTAACAGTTCGTGTTCTGTGCTTTACAAGTGCCTGTTATGTGGCCAGTGTTTTTGTTTGTGTCGTGAATTCTCTATTACTTTGTCACTTTGTCTGGGAGGGCTTAGTGCGACTTGGATCGTGAAACTTTGATTCGGACTTAGATTGAAAAACACGGCATTGGGTATATATTTATATTATAGGTACATCAGGTCCTCCAAATTTAGTTTTATTTTACCCAGAATTTACAACATATTTTTTTATACTACCAAGGTGGCAAGCAAGCATGCGGCCCACCTGATGGTGAGAAGTATCACTAGCGTGTTGCCGACCCTTAAGACATTAGATATGAAGTATTTTGTGTCCGGTAATTTCACCAGCTACAGTGCCCTTCGCACCGGAAAACAGCGATATTTACACACTGTTGCTTGGCGGTAGAAAACGTGACTCTGCGGTGATACCTACCTGACGGTTCCTTGCACAAGGAACTCATACTCACAAATAGCATCCAGTAGATTCTCTATATTACCTATTATCACCATTATTCGATAATCATTTTAAAGTAAATGTAATAGTGATTCACAGATTCAAGACTTACATTCGTTCTGATCAGATTACAAAAGACAAATATCTCCCCCCAGTGCAGATCGATCACAATTTAAATTGGATATAGTTTCACAATATCGGGCGGCAATAATGGAGCGACCACTCACGCGACGTTCCGAACTCAAACATTACTTTTGTAGTTTCCTATTTACATATCCCCAAAGCGGCTTTCTTCGCCAACTCCAATATTTCTTGGCTCATACAGGACCCGGCTCACGGCGGTCGGCCATCCAGCATTTTTAATCTCGTTGGTCGGATCTCGGGAGCGCGTGGCCCGACCCTCTGTGTTTACCTTCCGAAATAGTTTAACGGCAACAATTTGCATCTGCTTATGCGAGGTCCGTCCTCGGTGGTTAACTAGTCTCTTTCCTGCGCCGTTTTCGGGGAAGGCGAATTTTTGGGGCGATGCCATGGATGGCGGGCTACGGTACATTTGTTCAATTCCGTGTTAAATGTTAGAAGATTTTATCTATAAATAAAAATGAATCGCCGATATGTATGTACGCGTATAACTTCTGAACAACTGCACCAAATTGAATAATAGTTCTTTCTTTTGTATTATAGAAAAACATAAGAAACTTGCGCAGAAAATTAGAAGTTTACGCGGGCGGAACTGCATGGGACAGCTAGTTTGAAATGAATTTGTACAATTTCACACAGCCATAAGCAGTACCGGTCCCGTGGGGTATCTCCTTCCGTCGTGTGTCCGTAAGATGCGACTAAAGGAAAACAAGAAGACGGGCAGCAGCGTCTTTCTATTGGATTACTTACTACCTATACTGCGATATTCTAAGGGAGAGGCCTTGTTCAGCTGTGGACGTATTTCAGCTGTTGATGATGATGATGATATGCATTACTGTAGTATGTTGTAATTTTATACGGTAGAGCCACTCCCTGAGTGGGATAATACCTGGCTATGGGGTTAACTATGATGATGACCCAAAATTTTTTTTTTTTTTGTTTGTCTGGAAGAAACCGCTGTTAGCGATAAGACCGCCATTTCTACCTTATTAAAGTTATTTTCTAAGTTTTCTGAATGTTTTACTTGTTCTATATGTTTTTAAAATGATTTAATAATTGAAAAATTTGTGCAAAAAATAAAACAAAAAATAAAAAAGTATCATAAGCATTCATTGTTTTATTAATATAAGCGTTAACTGCCGCACTCACAAACCCCAATTATCTTTAATTCAGATTAAGTCACATTTTAAAATCTATTTATTTCGACTGTAGGAGCCGCTTATGATTAATTTCGTTTATTGATTACGAGATAATTGGTATCTCTACTCACTATCTGCGTATTAAGTATTAAAGGGCTTCGAGTGTCAAAATAATCCGATTACAATAAATGGATTAATTATCACTAAATTTAATTGATGATTGTAGGTTCGGCAGTAAGAGTATCTAATATTAAAATTGAAACGACAGGTGTAACACAGGTAAAGGTACCATTTAATATGCGCGAATATTTTTTTCGCTATATGTCCATATCCAGTTGCAGCAGAAATTTTAATTGAAGATCGTGTTTTATAAACTAGTTAGTATCTCATAAAAATACACTTGAATTAACTTAATTTTTTACTGTATGAGCGGCTTGTTATTAATAGAAAACACTATGAACGTCGGCCAAGTAATCCTGTGTACACATGGGTGTTCCACAAAGATATGGGTAGGTTTCAACCGTGGCCCTAATCGATATCCTTATAATGATTGCTGAAGGAGCTCGCATACGAAATAAGGAGGGCGCTTGACGTCGGAGGTGTCCGCGGGGCGGTGGGTGAGCCCGGGGGGAGATATGAGACGATTTAGATTTTTTCCCTCTTCTATTCTTTCGTTTTTTTTGGGGGAGCCCCCTCGAAAAGGGTGAGGAATTTAAGACGGCAACGCGCGATCGATTTTTCGCGCATGCATTGGTATTCTCGTAATGTCTTACTTGAGATTAGAGTTATGCTTTTTTTGCGTTCCGGCCGACTGCGGAGAGGTAGGTTTTTTATTATGTTTGGTGTTAGTAATATTTATCTAGTTAGTATACTTATGATTTTCAAATGATTCTAAAACTAATAACACGAATTATGCACCTATTTAAGTACTTTATTGTAATGAAAATACACTAATACTAAGGACACATGAATTTATGTGTTCATGTGTTGTTGTAGAGTTGTATATTAAAATTAAAATAACGGTAACTTTCGTGGAATGGCCCGGTACAATACAAGGGACGGTAGGAACAACCGCAGTGTCAGAAGTTGGCCCACCAAACCAATGAAGCAACTTCGTACCTACTTGTTTTTATGAATGCTTTGTTAACTTAATCAATACATTCAAACTGACCTTTTTCTTTTCAATATTTAATTGAAAAGAGGGTTGAGGGTCAAAATATACTAAATAACATCTTCTTCGTAAAAATTATAATTAATTACAATTGTGTCGATCTTGCCAGAGCAAGATGCTGAAAATGTTCATTAAACATTAAATACCGAGTCTATTTGTAAAGATAAAAAAAGGAAAATATTTTCCGTCATTAATAGATCACCGGCGAGGCGTCCACAAAAGACGAGGCGCGAGCCACAGTCAAAGGGGCTAAAAGCCTTTCGGCTCACAAAAAAGTCTCAATTAAAATCCTGACGGAAGCTTTTAGAAGGTAATCCTTCAAATTGTTTCCAACGCCCCCTCATTAGCACCGAAAGTGTTAAAAAATAAACTTTTTAATCTTTATTACTCGGCGACTGCGCTAAACGGGTTAAATTATTATAGGACAAGCGGTATCTCATTTTTTATTTCTTTAACCCTTCGCTGCAGTAATTTATTAGTGACCGGGGGTGTTGGCTTTGAGGAGTTTACTCTATGCTTGATTTAGACCGCGTCTGACTTAATTGCGGGGAGGTTTGACACGATCTGTCATTCTACTGCCAGTTTGTGCTGCCACAAATATTATAGATACGGCGCTTTTTTGTTTCAGTTTTTAATGCTAGCAGCCCTAATACCTTGTTATACATTTAATGACATTTGGGCTTAAATTGTTGTTTGAATAACGGCATTAAAATCGATGGTTTTGAGAACACCTTGTTTATCTAGTTCATTAACCGGCACTATTTTCAGACCAATATTTTTGCAAATATTTTTGAAAATAATAATAATAATCTTTAGGACATGAGAAATGAGAATAAAATAATTCAACTAAAATATTAGATTACACAATTCGTAGATTCTAGAATCAGACGGTGGGAGCGCTGCACTTCTAGCTAGGTTACTGAATAACCTGTGTTAAAGAATGCACAAATAAATGTATTCTGATTATGACAAGATGTGGATATAAAATAAATAAACTATTTTAATGTGTTGTTAATTTTTATTAGATACCGCAATTTGTAAATAATCGTTCAACCCTAAATTCTTAATTCAAAACAATCTCATTTTTCCACAAACGCAGCTCACCACCAAATCGAATTCCATCCAATTTGTTACACAAAAAGGTACAAAAATAATCCTAACGGAAGAAACTTCACTAATTACACAAATAAATCCAAAGCAATACGCAAAACTCCGGGCCCCAACAAGCCGACCGAATTAAAAGAAAAAAATAACAACAGATGGACAAAAAAAGCATTTCCTTGACAAGTTTTATTTACCATAAACATTGTTACGAAAAACGGAAGGCCAGACGAAAAAGTTGGCATTCATTAAATCCATTAATTAATTCTAATGAAACCGCGACAAAACATTTACATTCCCCGCTCGGTTCCCTTCAAACAAGGAAAATCCGAGTCATTCAAGATTTTTCTTTGCGGACAGTACTAAATGGAAATTAAGCATTTAATACACCAATGGCGGATGGAATTAATTAATACTCGGGCTTGTCTTGCAAGTTTTTTGTACCCTCTGGCTGGGGTCGGTGGGGGAACACTTTATAATGGTGTAATAATTAAGACAAAGTCCCTTGTTTCATAGATAATTCTTCTAATTATTCATTTCAAGATCGCGACATCGAGATTTTATAGGGTGACGATTTGTAATGATCGTGTCACTGAGTGTTTTTGTGTAAATCGTTCTTTAAGAAAGTGGGTTGGTCTTGGGGCGTATCATTCCAATCGTTTAGACAATATTTTTAAAATAAAAACCAAGAATGAGATGAAATTTAAATTTGTTAATAGCAACGCAGCTGCAGATGTAACCAATATCTATAAATAACCATAATAATGTAGACCAAGTTGTTGTTAAACTTAAATTTCAAGTTATTTGCAACTTGACAGACTCGTTATCTGAATTTAAAAGTGAAACATATTTCAAAGACAGATTTAACGGATTAAGCTGCGATCATATAAGTAAGACTTTGTGAGTCTTTTGTCTTTATAAGTAAGTTGGCGCAATTTGAACGGACAACATACTAAGAATGTGAGACTTGTATCTAAAAGTTAAAAATCGTCTGTTACCGTATAGCGCTAAAGTTAAATATTCCTTAACTGTAATAACTTCACTCAAGTTAACATATACCTCTTTATTTGTCAATTAAATTACTACTGGGCGCGCGCTTCTAAAGTGCCTCGAAATTGGTTTGCCGCTCGTATAAGGAATTTCATGGTTATTGAAGGCTGTTTAGTTAGTTAATTAGTGTCCCTACAAACGTCCCGTTACGAACATGTAGCGACGGGATTAGGGTTTTCCTGCCAGTTAAAATAATATGGTTTTGAGGCAACGCTTTATGGTGCCTCATTGTTTTATGAGCCTTTTCTTTGCGGGGACTGGAAGGCGAGTGTGTCGCTAGCTTTATATTTTATTTAACAGTTCCTAACATTGTAGAGAAGTCTTGATAATCGTCCACCCGTCTACACCCACTGATTGTGTATAGTTAATGTAACAAATGGGAAACTTATGTCAAACGAAAATGTGACTTTACATTTCAACAAGAACATCGAATGTATTAGTGAAGTTTAGTTGTAGTAGTGATATTCAACATCTCAGTCCTCCCGTGACCACGGGTGCTGCAAAGCATTCGAAACGTTGGGATAGTAAAATCTAAAATAAACCTCGATAAAATCCGTAAAAGTAGTTTGATTTCAATGTGTAATATTCGCGTAAGTAAAAGACAACTTTAGTGAAGTTTACTCAATATAAGTTTGAGCTTAACCATCCGACTAAGGGTAAGCGTGATGCACCCGTAGATAATAATGAGCTAGCTTATCAAAACACTGAGAACGCTATACGCCTCTAAATGCGGGTATGTCAGAGAAGAACATAAGGCCTTATTGGCTGCGATCTTGGTACCTAGAGGCTGCGTTATCTCCCTAAGGTTATGTTCACATGACCGCCCGGTGCCGCGTCAATGAGTCCACGCGCGGTGCATGCCATGATATCGCGACACCACGCGTCGCTCACCACACGGTCCTTCTTGAACATACTGCATACCATGCACGCTTCCACAGCGCTTCGCTGCGCTGCGCGATTATGCACGGTCACGTGAACGGGGACTAAAACATCTCTCTCTTTCTTCTCGGTTTACATGTAAGTACCTAATCTTAATAAGATTGGCGTTTGCTATCAATTTATTAGGATAATGCCCGTTAAGAAGGTGTCCTACATATAATATGCAAAAACAATAATATCAGCTATCTGCATACTAAAATATCTGTTGAACATCCGATATGGCTTGAGTTATGGAAATGAATACGCATAATAAAATGTATATAAATATTAACTCTCTATTTTATAATAAAGGATCAAGATCTACAATAACGATCACATTTAGTGACTTTTTGTCACATTTAAGCACATATTTGACACTCCGAATTTGTTTAAGGAAAAATTTAAATGTCTGTAGGTATGCTTAAATCGGATATATGTATTTATTCTGAGAGTCAGCCGTTAGTTTCTCTCGATAGGTTTATTTTAATAGTAAATGTTTTAAATCTTTGATTTTATTTAAATTTAGGTATTTAGAGCGACCAGACATCACCTAAAAGACTACAATGCGATACAATTGATAGTTTAATTATGTTATTGTTACATAAAAAACTATTTCTCACAATTATGATAGCAAATACGTAGATACTTATAATAATAATGTCCTTCTAACCAAGACGCCCAGTAGTAGCCAATTTTTACCATGATCAACCGCATTTACACAGGAGATAAAGTTTGCACAGACAAAAGTGACAATAGTAGATTCTCTCTTCCTATTCTCTCACAATTCGATGAGACGAAGCCTGACACGACCGGAGAGACGACAGCTACAGGAATGAGTTTATACATGCCCATCCGACGCATGATTCATCTTATTTTCCAGACATTTAATGTGTGTGCAGTGTGTATTGACCTAACGAGTAAGGTTCAACAAAACGAAATTGTTGCTCCACGCAGGATTCAATCCCGCGATAACTGTGTAAATCGGGTGTCATTCTTCTGCACTTTATAATTGTGATGGCAAGATTGGTTATCTATCCATGCGCCCCACGCGTGTGCATGGCGTAATACATACCCAGTATAAAGTATTTTAGGATCACCTTAAATTGGTTCGACTGTGACATAACATTTTTAATTATTCCATTATTATCACAAAATGCATTTTTAATTTACAGGTCTACTTTCATAGGTCTCCGTAAGGAAGATTAAGAATTGCTAATCTAAGATCTTCGCCTTCAAAAAAAAATCACTGACCTTGTATTGCTTACGTAATATCTTATGGCTGTCTCGAAGCTCGGGTGTATTGTATTGACTCACGTACATATATATCTGAACCATATAGACTAATGTAGAGGATTCTAGGAGGTTGAAAGTACACATTAGAAAGTGGTTATTCGCCTCTTCGCAAGTGAAAAATTCAAACTCGCGGGACATGTTTAAAAATATTTTATAACACTTACAACTGGAAATGATCGGATTTGTGTTGGACTAATTTATACTTATTTCTTTTGTCATTGACGAGAACAATCTTAGGCGCCTACGCTTTCGTCGTGCACCACAAGTCACAGCCCACGAGCGAACGCGAAAAGAATTAAAAAAAAAACGACGAAAATATTCCCGACACAAAATTATCTCAGCATAAACGCCATGTACCAGGCTCGATCTGATAATGCCTCCCATTAATTTGAACAGAGTTCGCGTCGACACCGCCGTTCGCCTTATAAAGGTGAGGCGACAAAATTTATAAGTTCGATTACTTTAATCTCGGTTAACTTATGCGAGTACAATTTGAAAGCTGACAAAAGAAATGCAAGCAATAAATCGCGGCTGTCTTATCTGTTATGTACCTGTATTGTTGGGGGTGTCGGTGCAATCTAGAACTAACATGGGGTAATTAATATAATGAAGTGGAGTTGTGTATCACGCGAAGTTTTTGGTCGCGTGCTTCCTCGCCCTATTTTGGACTGTAATATTATGCAACTGAAGAACAGTTCGGTGTCTTTTGTGACGGAATAAATTAACTGTGCAAGATTTAAAATTGGTAACAATACAAACAAATCATTAATTTTGTGAATGTCTTCATTATTTCGGTAAAATTATAATAATTATATAAAATTTTACAATGAATACAAATGAACTGGAAATAGACATAAAATCCGGTTCATGATATCCGAGATAATAATCAAAATATATGTGCATAATAAATAGTACAAAATGTAAAAAATATACAATGTTTATAAAAATATACTTTTTTTTGTATTTATCGGCATTTAAATCTACCATACGTACGTCATATATAATATGCACATTCTGAATTACATAAAGTAAGCTTACGCTAATCAATTTAGTCGCACTAATGAGGACAATATAAATCGATGTTCTTAATCCCGGCAAGGCTGCGAGTAATAAATAAAGGCATAAGAGCAAACGCCATATTTCTCGATTAAGTGCGAAAGTGAGGCTTTCTTGGTACGCAATAGAGTGGGGTTACATTGCGGGCGACCACTAAATGTGTTTTAATAAAATTAGTAGTAGTACAGGGGATTGTGGTACAATATGGGAAATTGAAGGCACATTAGTTTCCTTCTAATTTCCTTCATATTAAATTATTGTAATGACGCGGGGAGAGTAGTCAAAAACTTAATTTATTTAAAAAATGCAGATGCATCTTGCGACATGCAGATTTATGCACATTCCTTTAAAGAATTTAAAATAATAATAATAATTTTAATTTTTTTTTAGGATTTGAAGGTAAGACAAAATTGAATTGAAATTGAATAAACCAATATATGCATTAAAAGCCTTTCAAGTAAAAAGCCTTAATCTTTTTACCAATTATGATTCAAATCGAAGGAATTTGGACACTGAAGATCAAAAATTGAGCAATAAATGTATGACAATTGGTATGGTTGAATAAGTCACATTTGTATGTATGACTACATATGTATGACAATTGGTATGGCTGAATAAGGCCCCCGGTCAGCCATCACGCCTACGTTCATACATTTATTGTTCAATTTTTGATTTTGTAAAGAAAAACAGGGTAAACGTACGAACATAATGTCGCTTGGATTGGGCCTGTGCATGCTTATTTTAATAAAAAAAAATTACGCGATGTGTAGCGTGCCGCTAACAATGACACCATACCCTTAAGCGCAGTGTGAGCGATATCGGGTGGTAGGCGCGCGTCATTACCTGCGCAGGATTCGTCACGCGAGTCCGATGCGCGCTGTCCACGCAATTATAATCAAGCACGCCACGACACTCGTAATTCTAAAGTAATCAAAGGTTTAGCCATCTGTTTGCGAACATATTTCATGGACGCGGGCACCTTCTGTATCTACGTAACGAGAAATAGCGAACCATCTCTATTCCACTTTATGGTCTACTAACTTCACATTTTATTACGTTCACATTTAAATATTCCATGTTCGAACACAGAGTAATACTATATTTATTTAGACAACCGAATAAAAGTTAACAAAATATTGATACAACGGTAACAATGCTGACCGAAAAATTATTAGTCGCATTGTTGACGCTCGATCTCCATAATCCTTAGGAAAGCTCCTTACTATAAATAATGCGTGTAGCTGCTTGCTATAACAGTGAATGCGCGTAGGCGGACCGCCACAGATCGACAGCGCTATCCTGATTGTAAATCAGACCTCGATGGTAAACTATTAAGCTGGGCCCTCGAATCCAGCGACGTATCTAAACGCACAACTAACGTATCTTAGTTTACAACCTAGACAAAATTAAACCATCGTTGTGTGACGTTAAAAGTTCATATATTAAGTGAATATTAAATAAAAGCAGTATATTATACAATTTTAATAGCAATCCACTATATTACTTGTTAGTAAATATCTCGTACTCTAGTACCTTACAGTTTATCACGTCAAATATTTATAGTTAACGTTACGACATTTTTTATTGTATAAATTTTAATATTCTTAATTAAAGTAGATTTTGATGGAATATAAAGTAATGCAGTATCTAGTAGTGATGGGTCGTGGACCCATTTACCGTCGACGAAACGAGATCGTTTATCGTCAACGATAAAACGGTTTATAAAACAGTCGAAAGTTTAGACTAGTTTATAATGTTGACGAAAAGTTTAGTAGTTGACGTTCAAAGACTACTTACGTACTGTATCGAGCTCATCGATAAACTAGTCTTTTAGACTAGTTTGTCGATGGACTGTAATTTGGTTTATTCATCGAAGACAAAAACAGTAAAAAAAAGAGTATGTTCGTTCAACACCCACCCCTAGGTAGTATCTAGATGAGTCATCGAAAAAGTTTGGGTAGCTATTACAAATAAAAAATCAGTTCTTTATAATCGCACATTGAGGCTTTCATTGCTGGTAAGTTTTACAACTTACCAGCAATGAAAGCCTCAATGTTACTTTGTTGTCAACAACAACTAAAATCTTTGGTAGGGATATAATGTGCGTAGCAGCTTGGAGTCGGAACTCGTAATTTTTTAGAAGACAACACAAATTACAAATGAAGAAGTGGATATGAAAAACTTTATTTTAATCGGGAATTAACGCGATTTACCTTATATCTATTATTTATATTTTTTTATTTTTTTGCTATTTGCCGGCGGTTAGATATACCTACAGATACTGTGAGTGTAGTGTGTAGTGGGCTTAACGTTACAAGTGAAAGAACGGGGGTAGACGAAGATATTTCTGCCTCGCGCACGGAGCCGTCTCGCTGAACCAGTCTGCTTGTGACCACGGCTGGTGCCATAGATAAGAATAGTATATACTGAAAGCTGGTGCAACCCGGCCGAAACGTCAAGCCATAAAAATACTTTTTACAAAAAAAAGAACCGCCTTCAAAATGCAACTAAAAAGCCTGAAATAATTTCTAAGAATTAGTGGTTTTTACATCTACATTGTTGGACTTGGGCTACAACATATTATAAATACATATTACTATCAAAGACGGTGCCAAACTGGAAAACAGTTAGGTACCTACTGCCCTTGTAAGTATTTGCTAGACGTTAGGCGCCGACTTCGATGGTAATATGTATTTATAATATGTTGTAGCCCAAGTCCAACAATGTAGATGTAAAAACCACTAATTCTTAGAAATTATTTCAGGCTTTTTAGTTGCATTTTGAAGGCGGTTCTTTTTTTTGTAAAAAATATTTTTATTTTATTTATTTTAGTGGTTCCCTTGGTGTATTATTAGGTTAAGTTTTAACAACTTATATTTTATTCTGACAAACAGCCAGTTTAATATTTATTTTAAAAACACCCACTAAATAACACAACTATGGACCATCACTAAAATATAAGCTTAAGCAAAAATTTAAAAAAATGTACATGTGACAATATCTTAATAAAACTAACCAATTGCCATAAACCGAAGATATCTAGGTGTTATACTCGTAGTTCTCGAGAACCATGGACTGCAAGCTCGGTGGGTCTACATTTATTTGTGCCGAGAACCCGTGTCCATCTTCTTGCTCCATCGTCAGACACTGATCACCATTTTTCTAGCAACTACTCATCGAGAGCTACCCAACGAGCCCAAACTCGGCAGATCTACGTTTATTGGTGCAGTGATCCCATGACGACCTACCTGCTCCATCATCAGACCCTGATCTCCATTGATCTAGCAACTACTCGTCGAGAACTATCCATCGAGTCCAAATTCGGTAGTTCTACGTTTAGTAGGCACGGCTAGGATAGGATGGATTGTTAATTTTATTACAGAGTTCCGGTGGCCATCTATGGCCTTCTTCATAAGATCCACTTCACCAAATGATACATTCTGAATGAAAATGCTTCACTAGTTTCTAAAAATACCAAAAACGCTATATGTATGCCTATAATATTTAAGGAGTTCCCTCAGTTACTCATGGTTTCCATCATCAAAACTTGATTTTGAAAAAAATGGGACCAATCAGGAAGCATATCCTTTCAAGTAAAAAAATAATTTTCCAAATCGGTTCGTAAACGACAGAGTTCCGAGGTAACAAACATAAAAAAATAAAAATAAAACATACAACCGAATTGATAACCTCCTCCTTTTGAAGTCGGTTAAAAATATAAGGTAAATCGCGTTAATTCCCGATTAAAATAAAGTTTAACAATGTAACGCGAAAGTCTAAAAGTGGATATGAAAAATTTATACATAGTGTATCTAAGGACCATGTAATACACTGTTGAATATTGTGCCGCCAAGCAGCAGTATGAAGGGTATTATACTGCATAAGTACCGTGCTCTCGGGACTTATCAACTAATGACTCGGATGTGGGCTGCAGTGCAGCTATCTATAGACAGTCGTGTTGTTTAATACATTTCTTATTTCTTCAGTAACTAGAATAATAAAATAAATGTTTAGCTAATAAACACCTTTCATTGCTGTCGGGGAGGGAGGTTTAAAAAGTTACTAGGTCTCCGCATAATATGTGGGTTCTTTTACTCAAACCTCCCCGATGGTCTTCATCGACGCTATAGATAGAGAGACTCTGGGCTCTCCGTTCGGACCTTCGTCAGTCTGTCCAGCGCCAGACGCTGACTAGAGCATGTCCCGGGGGGAGCAGAAATGAAAGCTCCCCCCGGTTCCCTTACGGTGCTCGCGACGACGCAGAACTTGTCACCGCGTCGTCCCGCGTCGCCCGCCTCTGGGATCTAATTAATACCTAGTCACTCATCATTAGCAGCCGATAAACGTCCACTGCTGAACAAAGGCCTCTCCCTTAGAAGGGAGGGGTTGCCATAATACCCACGCTTGCTTGGCTTAAGGATCGCAGTATAGGTGGAAGATAAATCCAAAAGAAAGACGCTGCTGCCCGTCTTCCTGTTCCCGCTTAGTCGCCTCTTACGACACCCAACGAGAGGAGATGGGAGCATGCAATTCTAACGCGGCACCCCACGGGGGAACGGTTGGCCAAGAAAGTCGTTTACCAGTTTTGACAAAACTTCCTGTGCAATCAAAATAACACTAAGGTTGAACATTTCTATCAGATGTGACAATTTAAACTAGGAACACAAGTCAGTGTTGACGTTAACGATAAAGAGAGTATTAAAGGTCTAAGGTGCGCTCCACTCTACAGTCTGTGTCTCGTGGTGTGCCGCAAGGGTCTATTCTTGGGCCTTTACTGTTTACCTTATACTGTGCTGATATAATAAATGGAATCAGTAACTGTCGCTATCATCTGTATGCGGATGATCTACAGTTATACTATTTCTTTCCCTGTACAAATTATATGGATGCTGTAGATAAAGTTAATAATGACATGATCGAAATATCTAACTGGTGTAGATTGAATTCTTTAAATTTAAATCCTACTAAATCAAAGTATATGCTCATTGGATCCAAATACAATTTACAAAAGCTTAAAGACACAACACTGAATGTGAAAAACACAACGGTAGACGGTAAAATTATGGAACGGGTCTATGAAGCTAGGAATTTAGGTTTGATTATGGACAGCAGTCTGCACTTCGAAAAGCATATTAGTGAAGCTGTACGTAATTGTTTTTATCGCTTAAAATTATTATACAAAATAAGACCTTATATTAGTGAAGAAGTCAGAATACAGCTGTGTGAATCTTTAGTTCTTTCTAAGCTCAATTATTGTGACGTTGTATACAGTCCTTGTTTACTTAAGAGAACTGAAAGGCTAATACAACGGGTCCAAAACTCATGTGCTCGCTACTGTTTCCACGTTCCTCCTCGCTCGCATGTTACACCATATCTAAATGCCTTGAATCTTTTAAAAATGGCAGCACGCAGAAAGCTACATCTGGCAACTCTTCTCTTTGGAATAATTAATACGAAAACCCCAAAATACCTTCATGTAAGGCTAGATTGGGCAGAAGCACACTCTAAACAGCCGAGAAGAGCTTGTACCTTTGTGTTAACCACTCCCACACACAGATCCATGGCATTCAGGGGCTCATTCAGGTTTGCTGCGTCCCGATGCTGGAATGATTTGCCACCGCCAATCCGTGCAATAAAATCTACAAAAAACTTTAAAATTACACTAAAAAAACATTACTTGCTTTCGCAGCAAAACTTACAATAGGTATTTATTTATTTATACTTCATGCCCATAAAATATAGTCAGTTAGTTCATAGGTTTTATCTTATCATGACCACTGACCATTATATATCATTAGTATAGCATAGCATAGCACCATATTCATTTATAACTGTTTGGTTTGGTACTAATATGTGTATAGTTTGTTTATAAGTTATGTTTAAAATTATTAACCAAATATATTATAAATCATAGATATGTTATCCCTACTAATGTATGCCAACAATTGTGACCCATAATTAAAATATTTTTTTTTATTTATAGTTATGATATGATGTCCCTTTCTTATTATTTAATGTACAGTACTTTATGCATTTTCTAAATACGTATGGCGGGAAATTTGATTTTCAAATGCACAAATCACTCACGTTCTTTACACTTTAGTATCTATTGTATAATATCTTTGTTCTACCCTAAAATTAGCTGTTATATTTTATTGATCTTTCTTTTTATTTTTATTTTATTTTTTTGTTTATTATTATATTTTATGCTTGGCATTCCGTGATGCCAGTTTTAGGTACTGACAGAATACCAGCGCTGCGCTATATACACTATAGTGCAGCAATATGCTGAGGCAGAGCCCTGTTTGTCCACACACAATTACTGAAGATCTGATATTTTGTTATTTTTATATTTGTGTTACATAAGTGTTGGGCAAATAAATGCTTTTCTTCTTCTTTTTCTTCTTCTTCTTCTTCTTCTATTAGTAACTGTATGATTAACTGCAAGGGAAAATCAACCTTGTTGTTTTATGATGTGCATATTATGAACTTCAACCGTAGGGTGGTAAACCATATTTTTGGCTGACCGTACCTCGTCACTACGCATTTGTAATTAGCACAACGCATTAAATTCTTTGAATTCAGAACAGTAATTATATGACACAATAGAAAGTACGTACGACAAAATTGTACATTGGTAAAATTATTATTCATGTGATACTAATGCCAGCCCCCGGCCCGCCCGTTGCTTGTACACCGCTCGCCTCGAGGCCTGTCTCGCGACACTGACGGACGTTTCGACACAGCTTGTCGTTAGAATAAACACCTCTGATTCATACATTGTGGTGTTGGATAATGTTTTGGCTAATGGCTTTCTAGGTGTCGATCTGTTTGAGTTTTTTGTCAAGCTAAATGGCGCATAAATAGCATGTCAATTTTGAATTGTCATTTTATACAGAGTATGGGATGGTAAGGTTTAATTTAATTAGTTGCCAAAAGTCATCCACTGCTGAACAAAAGCCTCAACCTTAGAGAGGAGGGGTTGCCATAACCCCTAAGATTGTCAGTCGTCTTGGGGATCATAAAAATAGAAAAAGAAAGAATAAAGGTCATTTGCCGTAAAACCGATTATCGTTGGCTGGTTTTGAAGTAGAGACTATGAACGAAGACTAAGATGTCCTGTGACCAGGGGGAGCCACATTATTCGCAGAGCGGTTGGCGGTAACAGGAAGCGGAAAGCTGAAGATTGGCCTCAGAAGTGTGTCTTGTAGAAGGCCTATATCCAACAGTGGACTCATGTGTGCTGAATTTAAAAGGCTTTAAATGTTATTGAATTATGTACACACATGTGTTATTTTCTTGACACAAAAGTAACTTGAGATAAATGTAATTTATCTTGTTAATTACAATGCATAAAGAAAACAGTTATTTATTCAATTAAAAACAAAAACAACAACAAGCAATGTCGTAAAGTTCGTACGAAAACTGCAAAGGACATCTTACAATGTACAAGAAGATATAAATGAAGATATAAATCGCTGCTATCTTTAACAACAGTGGAGCGAATAAACACCTATGGAGATATCGTAATAGAGAAATTACTTTGTATAAAATAACGTTGGTGTGTGTGTCTGTATGAACGTTGTAAATTGATAGGGAAAGGGAACATGGCGGACATGTTGATTGTAATTTGTAGTGCGCAAGAGCATGCCCGGACGTGCGGGATTATTCTGCAAACAGTTGACATCTTATTTTAAACCGACTTTTAGAAAGAGAAGGTACACAACGGTACTGTTTTTTTTTCGTATGTTAGCGCATTCGGTTTTTCTTGATGAATATACATTCTTCTTTAAATTGCATAGTGTTTTGTCCCAGGTGGTCCGACAGATTTTTTTTCTGATTTGGCGAGGAGTATCAGAATAAATTATATCTGGACACAAGATTGTTTTCCCTGATTAAATTGGCAATCAAACCCACGATTTTCTGAGTAGTAGCCAGGATATTTAACAAATTCATATAACATATATATTTTAAGAATTTCGCCGTGTTGTGATCCGGTGGTAGTTCCAAAAAAATGACAATATGTATGTGTCCCCGTGATGCCTATGCATAATAAAGGTATTTTGAATTAGAATTTTGTAAATACATACTTATACAGTAACCGAAAACTTTTATATAAGATTTCTCATATTGTCCGTTACAACATTACAGAAACCATATGGAAAATCACAAATTACTAACTTGTTAATTTTTGAGCATGTAATGAATACGTGCGGAATAATATTTATTTTCCAAGTTACATTGCTAATTTCAATTAAGCCGCCTACGCGCCTGCCAAGCGTGGAGATTATGGCAACCCCTCCCTTCTAAGGGAGAGGCCTTTGTTCAGCAGTGGACTTTTCGGCAGCTAATGATTGCTAATTTTGTACAAATAAGTAATCAATTGTTTTTAAATTGAAATTAGGCTTATTATACCAATAATGATGCAATCCTAATTTTATTAAGAAAGCGTTTTTTTTTTGGAAATTCATGCAAAATTTTAACCCTAGAATGTTCAGACTCATGTACTGAATCCCTGGTATCGGTTTAGGTACGGTACGATGTCCCTTACACCCCTTATAGATAAATAAATCCCAGATATTGGGAAATCAGACATGTTTCGAGGCACTTTGGCGGTTCCTTGGCTTAATTTTAAAAGAATAACCCATTGAAATACGGTTTTCGATACATTAAACGTAAGTGAAAGTTTGCCTCATAAATATTTCGGAATTAACTTTTTATCAACATAACAAAGCACTTAATTATGCACATTAATTTGTAATAATACGAGATAGGTGTGCTTAATTATTCGTCTTATGTTTATTTTCTTTCTAATATTTGCATATTGGGTGAATACGTCGGTATTAGTCATTAGTTAACGGATATTTTATAGTAATGGTACATTACTAATGGTCAATTCAATGGAATAATGTCAATGAACCTTTTATTTACGTCATATCGCGACAGAAACACAAGAAACAAATATTATAAAATCCTAGCGATGACTGCGGTTTCCAAACTTTTGAAGATTTGGAATCTATATGAATATATATTCCAGGTAAGAATAACTCCCGCCAATCTCCTCCAGTTGGGTGACCTAAGGGAAAACACGAAGACGGGCAGCGGCGTCTTTCCATTGGATTACCTACCATATATACTAAGATCTGCAAGTTGAAGTGGCAATGGGCAGGCCACATCGCTCGAAGTTCTCGAGTGGCGACCACGAATCGGAAGGCGCAGCGTTGGCAGGCCTCCCACTAGGTGGACAGACGACATTGTGCGCGTCGCAGGTAACCGGTGGATGTAAATAGCCAATTGTCGTTCATTGTGGCGTTCTAAGGGGGAGGCCTATGTTCAGCAGTGGACGTCTTCCGGCTGATGATGATTATGATGAAAATATGTTTATTTTGGCATCTTTAATATGTAGGAGTGCCTACATCTATATCCGGAATTTAATTCCGTTCGTGAGGAACCCGAAAAACAGACCAAACCGCACACTGTCCTCTGTAAATAAATACAAATCACCGACGATGCGTTTAAACTGAGAATAGTGCCAAAGGCTTTGTCTCTGCTCAGCCAACGAAGGATCGAGTTATTTACAACGCGCCCTCGGCCAACTCCGACGATTAGTCCTTCTGTGGCCGGCTTCATGAGCACCACGAATTATTACACCGCATTAATTGAAACATGCAAACATGATTATTAAAACAGTGAGAGAATAACACTATTAAAATTGTTATGTTGAGTTTCTACCAGTGAAATATTTTTTTTAGCAATAATTTATAGACGCTATTAGCTAGACGTTCGCCTATAGTAAGCCAGCCACTGAACTGCCGCTTGTCATCTGAAATATTTGTAAAGGATTATTTCACCTACTACTCACAGTATCCTTCACCTTCACGCAGTTGTTTGTTGTACTTTCGTCGTATTATTTTTCTGTCTTATTTGATCTTTTGAACGACAAGACACTGTCGCTCTGATCTAATTGTAACATGACACACTATTTAAAAGAAAGTGAAAAAAATGACAAGCCCGCTGAGTTTCTTGCCGGATTATCTCAGTTGATGCCGCGTTGTGATCCGGTGGTTGAAATAAGCTATTTTTGACTTTGACTTTGAGTTCCATATTTACACATTTCGTATTTACTCCTAAAGTGCAATATACGTGTGCAGTATGTTACGTTTATTAGATCCCAAACATCACTTCTTTTCCCCAAAAAGTCACCAGCCTCCTTAGCCAAATTGAAAATGAGCTAGAGAATAGAAAACAAATGTATCAGATATATAAATAATTATCGATGATATTATAAGTAATAGATACGTTACCTCTAAGCAATCGATGATTAGAAATGACACAGAATTAATTAATACTAACGAATGAAATGTGATTTAGTCATTTCTAGAAAATTTGTTTGTGTATTTGGAAAATTTACATAATAGTATTTTCGATTGTTTTGATGTGATTATTCAATAAATTTTAAACGAAGTGACACTGTCAATGCGTTCGTGGGTGCTACTGATTCACGTTGTGTTAATTAGTTCAGCTTTTTCCGCTGCTGTCACATCGCCTATAACTTATCTACCTCTTTTTACTTATAATATCATTGCATAATTATCTCTTCGCTAAGTCACGTGAAGATATATTATGTGACTCCCATACATTTATTTTCTATTCTATAACGTTTCGTATCGTAGAATGACGACTTGGCTACGGCCCCAGAGGTGCAGTACTTCGCTCGCACAATTCGTAAGGTCACACTCAAATCCAGCATTATTTTGTTCGAACCTAAGATTTCACGTTTAATAAAGTTAATTCCCTCCATTCCCTCCCAGAAGAATGGAAGAATGGAGGGAATAAGTTGGACAGAAAGGAAGACGAATGTGGAAGTTTTAGAACTGGTCAATGAAGAAAGATAAATTTTAAGATCTATAGAGAATAGGAGAGGAAAGATGATTGGCCACTTGATACGACACGACACCTTCTTTAAAACGATAGTGGAAGGTAAAATAGAAGGGAAAAGGGGAAGAGGAAGACCCAGACGAAGTTTTATGAAGCAAGTAGCAGAAAAAGTGGGTGGAATGTCGTATCAGGAGGTCAAAATGAAAGCATATAATAGATCAGATTGGAAATTGCTTCACCGACAAGAGCCCAGCTCTTAAGTTGGAGAAGAAGAAGAAAGTTAATTATTTCTTAATTGTTTTCATCCTATGCGGTGGGCCAAGTAGAATAGTTGTCGTAAATTAAGTAAAAATATTAAATGCCTCAAGCAATTACAATTAATTGACCATCAATTCATGGATTACTGACAGATCAGTTCGACCGTATCAAAAAAAAAATGCGGAATCCAGTGGGTGTGGAAACAAGTTTGATACAATTTTGGCGACGTTCGGTTGATATTTTGTGGTGTTAGACAAATTAGAATATTAAAATGGCTTTATTATGGATTAAAAGTAATTCCTTCAAACCGTAATCGGAAAAACAAGAGAATTAATATCTAAAGCGCGCCTTTTTATTTGAAAAATAGAACACTGACGTCATTAAAAATGGCGGCTGCCAACTTCAACGAATTCTCGTGCTCGTAATGACAATATAAATAACTTTCTAACTCTCGTTTACGTACAACGCAACAGCAACTTGTTAACTAAAGTTACGTGTTACTTGCGCAATGGCGGGACAAACACTTGTATTTAATTTTAAAGTTTCCACGTTAATTTGTTTTTCTTGCGCACACAACACGGACAACTCAATCCAGATGCCTTCGGGTGCGTGCAGACGAACAACTAAATAGTAAAACCCTCAAAAATACATTTTTATCGTGACTAACCTATAAATAAAACGGTGTATTCTTTCGGATTTCGATACTTTCATGGAAAGTTTTCTTTCTAGAATTGACCTAAGAGTCATATTATTAATTGTTAAGCATACTTATTATACTTAAATGTTGACAGATTGATCATCTAATAAGCAGAGAGATACCTCACTGGGCACAAAAACCGGAGTAAATTAGTCTCAAAGAACAATTGAGGAAATATAATTCTCCTATGAAACATTAAGGTATTTTGTAGTAAGTACATAACACCTCAATGCTAACCAATAAGTTCTTTTTTCAAATTCACTTTCAAATATATAATTCTGTTTCGTTTGTTTTTAATGAACCAGCAATCGAGCGTTTAATCTACTTTATAGCTCAATGTGCCGCCGGCTCGTCTGCCTCGTGTCTCACAAACGAAGTAACAAATCAAGAAGGTAAACAGCCGGTGGCCAACCTCACTGGCTTAGAACAAATCGTATCCATACATCACTGAGCAAACGTCTTGCTTTACCTTTTATGATGCGTTTTACACTTCGGTGTACACCGAGCCGGAATCACCGGTCGTTTAGGAGTTAACTATACGGACATTAAAGCACAAAGTATACCTATGTGGGAGAGGGTTAAAGGGCAGATAAAAAAAAACAAGATACATACTGGCCATTTAACTACAAATTCTAATTTTAAATATAAAACACTAGCAAAGCATTCTAGAAATCATATCCGCAATAGTGACATCACCGAATCTTTTTTCAAATTTAATTAAATAATCTTCTATTTTTGTAAAATTAACTCAATTTGTAAGTTTTTTTTTCGTTTTAAATAAAATGTTCGTACAATACTGGCACGTTAGGATAAACTAAAGGTAAAAAATACCATCGAAGCTCAAACGTCACAACAAACCATTTTATCACCGGACTCGATGACACCCGCTTAATTCCTGACCGCGTCCCGCCCTACAATTAACCTCCATACTCAATCAACTCTCTGTGTAACGATCAACCATGCATAAATATCTTCCACACATAATATTTGGAAGGCCGTTTACCAATATCTTTAATAGTCGTATTATGTTAATTAAAAACGGAAATATTATAAAATCACGCACGAGACGCACAAAACATCTTTATCATTTTTATTCCGACATGACGAATGGACGCAATAAAGTATAGTGCTACCACATAATTTTATCGATAATGCTGCAACGCCTACATATGAATTAATTAACACAACGATGTTAGAACGAGTTCCCGATATTCGATGTCAACGGTAAAATGGAACGGATATATAGAGGCAGCATCGACGTTTTTATGATACTGGATTAGTCTATGAGTCATTCTATCGACAAAAGGGATGCTGGGCGCGGCACTATAGATAGTTTCACATTGTAGAGCAATGGTGTAATTAATATAATAAATTAGTGCTTGACATAATAAGATCAATGCAGTACGTACTTCATAGAATGAAGCTAAAGTATTTTCTGGTATAAGGAGCATTGTAGCTGATGAAACTACTGGATTTAATACTACTTTCCTAAATGCTCAGACGACGAGTGACAGTGCAATGTAGCTGTCTATAGGCAGGCGAGTCACTTACCATCAAGCGAAAGACTTGCTTAGCATCTCGCTTCAATGAATTCCAAAGAGAATTATCGCCCACAATAATTCTACGAACATTCTTACTTAATACAGTCCAACATTAGGTCCGCCTCCCACTGTTACTGATATATTCGAAACGGTCATAACACACATCTACTTAACAAATATACCACCTCGCATGGTTGACCACTATTTAGTTACCGCTGTAAAAGGCACTATCCTTATGAATGGACCGAGGTGACCGATCGCGCGTGTGTGCCACGGTATCTCGTGTAAACACGCCGGCGGTGTACGTATGTGCGAGTGTCGGTTTTTTGTGAATGGCCGGCAATATCCGGTTCTACAATATCTGGCCTACAGGTTTCGTTATCATCTCTCGGGTACTGTCTAAACAGAAGATATAAAAATTGTGTTTTATTGCGTTTTACAGCTCCCCCGTCCCATGAATATCGATGAGACGTATCGAATAATAGGACGTTCGGAAAAAAATCTCGGACCGTATAAACGTAGGTGTCAATGCGTTGTTCATTTCTCTAAACATCGATATAAGGACGGGGACTTGAAATTTTACATAACAAAAAAGGTCCGAATCGTGTGGAGATTCGGTATATGTTAATTTTGCTTTATTCTCGGCCAGTGTAATGTATTCGGGCCGCGTAGCCGTCTCGCTCGGCAAAAACCTATAACCGAATATTTGGAATTATGTTGACGCACTTTTACTGGTGCAAAGCGAATTAACACGCTCTCATTGTTACGGAAATATAAGTGACACACAAACAGGGAAATTCCAAAATACCTCTGAGTTACTTGGGGTACAAAAGGTCCTTTTCCTTATGTTGTCATTATGCTAGTGCTCTCCCATCAACGCTTTATAACCACTTAGCATTAGTCGTAATTACCCGTGGGGTGCTGGGTTAGAATTGCATCCCCCCATCTCTTCTCGTTGGGTGTCGTAAGAGGCGACTAAGCGAGAACAGGAAGACGGGCAGCAGCGTCTTTCTTTTGGATTTATCTACCACCTATACTGCGATCCCCAAGCCGCCTGCCAAGCGTGGGGATTACGGCAACACCTCCCTTCTAAGGGGGAGGCCTAGGTTCAGCAGTGGACGTCTATCGGCTGCTAATGATGATGAATGAATAATGATTAGTCGTAATTGCAGTCAAACACCAGCTTTTTGAATAAAAAAAATAAATTTTTTATGTATATTTTCGGTGAAACATATTTATTTGTTTTAGTTAATAAATAGCATATATTATACTTAATTGAAAAATAACGCTCCGCTTCTGAAAGTAATATAAATATCTGTATTGAGATAGACCAAGTTTCTAACATATAATATATAATATAATATAATATCTTGGGACAATCCACACACGGTTGTCCGATCCCAAACTAGGCAGAGCCTGTACTATGGAAACCAGACAACTGATACTAATACTTATATACTTTTTTTTTTGTAAATACATACTTAAATAGATAAACAACACCCAGACACTTGGCGGGAATCGAACCCACGACCCATCGGTTAGCAGGCAGGGTGTCTGTCCACTAGACCAACGGGCCCGTCAAACATACATATACACATATGTTACATATGTTACATTTGATTTTTATTCACAAGAAGTTCTACTTTGGCTTACTTGATTAAGTGCTTAAAAACCTTCGCAGACATTCGAGCCTTGTTAACTTAAACAATATATCTACTTAATTCCTACACCAACTAAAAACATAAAGACTTGAAAATCGAGACAAAAAACTGACCCTACCAAACGAAGTCGCGAAGTTAGAACAAAACCGGGACTTGCCTTATCAAAATTTAAATTTAGTAAAAAGCGGGGGCTTCTTCTCATTTCAATAACCGTTATTCGATCCCTCCCCTCCCCCACTTCGCACACCTTACCCCATGCTCTCCTGTCCCAGGGTCCCAAACTATAAGGTGATTGATGGCCACAAAGAAACAATAGCCAATCTCCAAAACAGAACCACGACGCGAATTCTAATAAACGCTTTATTTTATTTGTGTAGAATAACGATTCTTTCGATAATAAATATCGATATTCGACGTAGATACGGAATTATCGACGGTGCCGTTGGGAATTTTAAAGTATTGTTAAATATTCCTGTGAGCTCATGATTTTGAATAAACCAACGCACTTTGGTATGTAAGTGGCTATTAAAAATGGTGCGGTGAATTTTAATAGTTACGAATTTAGATATACGACGCTCGATTATATAGATTATGCATTCCTACGTGTGATTCGATTGCTACAGAAATGTCTATTGAAGTTTTAAAAAAAACGTACGGAATTGTTTACAAGTCTTTTAAATGCGATATAAATTTTTATTAAAATATCTGAGACTACTTAACATAAAGTCTGGCATAGTCTGTGTAAAATAAACAACTGTGAGAATTCCAAGTTGAACACTTAAAAAAAATATAGTTAAGTATAAGTATAAAATCTACTAAACGCATACTAAACGGCCAGCTTTTTATATGTAATGTCTAACCATAGATTTTCCCGCCCTTCTATTTTTAAACCTATTCATCAAACATTTCATAAAATGGTAAGTACGAAGCGATAATAACTGTTATATTTATCTAGGAACAAAACGTTGCATTGGTTCACGGTTTGCTTACTTCCACACACTGCTATTAAATCCTTACAACCGATGATATGTTCGACGACTTTCAAAAGGTTGTTTTAAGGCATTTATTTAATTTAGTATTGCCAACTTTATAAAAAGAAAACGGGCGTCGCACGGGTGTTGCAAGATTTTGTTTTTTTCAACTTAAATAAAAACTTAGGTTTTTTATATAAACTTTCGGTGAAAACCGCTTAAAAATCCGTTGCGCGTTTAGGAGGAGGCGGATATACAGACATACGCGGAAATTGACTTTGTTTTATTATATGTAAAGAAGAAGAATAAGTTTGCCAAGCGTAGAAATTATTGCAACCTCTCCCTTAACCTAGGGAGAGGCCTTTGTTCAGCAGTGGACGTCTTCCGGCTACTGATGATAATGAAGAAAAAGAAGAAGAAGATACTTCGTTTAAACCAATAATCGAACGAATTCATTATTTTAATCTATAACAAGTTGGTTTAAGGGTATACACCCACACATAACTGCGAACTCGCATCGCATCGATCGCAATTTTTATACGGAAAATTCATTTGTTTCTCGCAGTTATGTGTGGGAGCCCTTAGGACAATCGCATGTGAATTACTACCCTTACGTTCTTCAGATGTTTACATAGGGATCCTGCCGGTACTATATTATATAGTATATTACTATATTTTAGCCAATTTTTAAAGAAATTAAATATGAAATACAAATAAATAGTGAGAAATAAATAAATACGTAGGTACTATTTTTTTCTATAAATTTCTCCAAAGTACTAACCTACATTTTATATGACCTTACAAGAAAAAAAATCATTTTTTTTAAGAAGGTGGCAACTCTAATTCTCTAGGTAGTGGACCTTCGTCACAGACAAACTTACAGATTGAAAATAGACGTCAAAATCATTTTGCGTCGGGATTAAAAAACAGTATCTCGCAGACAACCCGATAAAAAAAGTTTCGGCAAACACGCAAGCGCTGGCAACTCAGTTTGTGCATAACAATTACACACATTACCCTACTCCACTATTAAAGTATGGTGTAAAAACAAGTAACAAATCGCCTCATGCGTGTCATTCCACGACGTCCCTCGCCGCGATTATTCGAGCATGTCATTAGTACTGCTTTTAAATGTTAGCGCAAAATGAAAACGACATTACTAGTATGAGAATTAACGCCAAATTCGCTTATAAAGAGTAAGCTTAAATGGCTGTAATGTATACGGATGTGAAAAACTTTGAACAAAGAGTGATGAGTATGAATGTGCTTGTTAAAGTTGTTAAACATATTAGAAAATGTGACCCGTGGGGTGTCCGGGTAAGAATAGCACCCTCCCATCTCCTCCCGTTCGGTGTCCGCAAGTGGCGACTAAGAGAAAACAAGAAGACGGGCAGCAGCGTCTTTCTATTGGATTACCTACCACCTATACTGTGATCCCCAAGACGCCTGCCAAGCGTGGGGATTATGGCAGCCCCTCCCTTCTAAGGGAGAGGCTCCCTTGTTTAGCAGTGGACGTATGTCGGTCGCTGTAGATGATTAGAAATTGTAGAGCTAATGCGTATAGCCAAGTTTCGCTAGAACCTGCTTATTATTTATGTGTGACATGGACTATATTGATGGACTATATTTTTACAATAGTAAAAATGATAAGATGAATCATTAGCAGCTGCTGTTACAAGTTTAAAAACGCAGCCAGTGTCAGATATACTGCCGTAGAGCAGTATAACGTTTAGTTCACTTGTATCTTTTACCAATCAATATCAATAAGCCGCCCATGAATGAGATATTTACGCGAAATCGTCTCCGTCAGTAATTTGCGAATAGGCAACGACTCAGCTTTGACAGAATCTGCTATTTAACCTAAAGGCTAATGACCTATTATCTGAAATGCTTACTAAATACAAACCCTTGCTTTTGCGGCAACTTTCCGATACCTATTTATTATTCTAGTATTCTTTATTTGAACTAATATTCTAGTATCCTTTATTTGTACTAATATTCTAGTATTAATATTCTAGTACTCTTTATTTGAACTAATATTCTAGTAGGTATTCTTTATTTGAACTAATATTCTAGTGTTCTTTATTTGAACTAATATTCTAGTATTCTTTATTTGAACTAATATTCTAGTATTCTTTATTTGAACTAATATTCTAGTACTCTTTATTTGAACTAATATTATAGTAGGTATTCTTTATTTGAACTAATATTCTAGTATTCTTTATTTGAACTAAATAGGATTGTAGTACATGAGAATTAAATAATTTGTAGCTAAAACTTTATATTACATAATAATCATCTGCTATAAATTATGATATTACATTAGCATTTCCGTTTTCACGGAATCTGGCTGGCAAACATTGCAATCAGGCTCTTCTTTTGACGCGATGCAATATTTTCTTAAGTAAACTAGTGGTTTATTACGGTTTGAGAAGCAACCAATTAGAATAATGACAAACAATAAGAAGAGAAGACAAAATTCATAGTATTTACGTACCTATATATTTATGCAAAAATAGAACCTGTTGCGTTAGTAAAAGATAAAGCGCGTGGGTGAGCTGTTCCGTAGAAATGGAAATGCTCTAATATCGTAAAGTAGACGCGACAGCAGCGGGTTCTTAAGACACGAGAGAGAGAGATTTGACGAGAGAAAGAAAGGATATAACTGTAGCCGGAGGCACCTTCAACTTACTGAAGACAAATAACTCCTACAATACCCAATCGTAGGTGGCGTTTGTTCTTCGACTGTGAGGCTGCGGGCTACAGAACGATCCCGGGACGAGCAGAAACTCACACTGCCCTTCACGGTGCGCGCGATGCCATAGGACCTACACCGCCACCTGGCGGGAATACCAACAACTAATAAACAAATCTACGAATATCTGGCGGGCCTGTCTATTGGTCTAGTCTAGTGGCTAAACACCCCGGCCGCTGACCAATATGTCGTGGGGACTCCCACCAAGTGTCAGTGTGTTTTATCCATATAAGTATGTATTTAAAAAAAAGTAATCTAAGTGTTAGTATCAGTTGTCTGGTTTCCATAGTACAGGCTTTGCTTAGTTGAGCGTGGATCAGATGACCGTGTGTGGATTGTCCCAGTATATTATTATTTTATTATTATTATTATACTGTCACGTTATCAATTCTATATGAAACGCTAAAACTTTTTGAATCAATTAAAATTTTTTACTGTACTTTTTTGTATATTAACTAATAACGCTGATGAGTATCGCATAGGACTAGCATTTCCGAAGCCTTTAACTGTCACGGGTATCTCACATATCATATTTTAGCATACCTACATAATGCCTACGTTATATTTTACAACAGTGGCGGGGATCTGGGTACATCTGGAATACCTAATAAATACGTTGACCTGGTCCGGCGATAGTTGTAAAAAATACTCTAAAATCCCTTTGCCAAGATTTTCATCTCCCGATCAGGATGAATACTTTGCTTGTAATCCGTAGACTGGTGACAGACAGATTCCAATAACTATAACGGAACAAATATTGCAACAAATCTAAGCCAAGCCATTATCGACATTTTATTAATGAAATCCATTCGCGGGCAATTAAAATATTTATGTTAATTACATGACAAAGTTCGTCGCGCTCAGTGTGAGATCAGTCGAACATGGTTTCTAATGAATAGATAACCAATAATTAATTAATCAAACCGATACAAATGGTTCCCGATGTGTTTCAACGTCAACACAAAACTTCGTGTAGATAATTTTTATTGTCTTTTTTGTCAAATTTCCAGAACAAAAGTGGTTTTATAAGTTTTTTTTTTATCTAATATTATGAGCCGGTGCTTGACCACAGTCCCACCTGATGGAAAGCGGTGACGCAGTCGAGGATGGTAAAGCACACTAGCTTCATCATCATCATCATCAGCCGGAAGACGTCCACTGCTGAACATAGGCCTCCCCCTTCGACCGCCACAAGGACCGACAATTTGCCATTTGCATCCACCGGTTGCCTGCGACGCGAACAATGTCGTCGGTCCACCTAGTGGACACACACTAGCTTATTAATAGCCTATTCACTCTAGTCTTGAAGACATCTACATTATAATCGGGCGGGAAAACCGACGCAGGCAAACTATTCCAGTCCTTAGCTGTCTTTATTATAAACGAAGAAGCAAATCGCTTAGTCCAGACTGAAGACACGATTTTTGTTTTACAGAAAATAATATAGAGTTGTTGTTAACTGCGATATTTAGAAAAATACAGATGGGTTTAAAATTAATTGTAATAACTTATGGATGGTCGTATACATAGACTATGGATTACATACATATAAAACTGTGTATGTATAATTCATCGATTAAATTTACGGGTCAGTTGGTCTATTGGTTAGATAATCTCACTGGTATCCAAAATTTCGTGACTTTCATTCTTAGCTAAGACTAATACTTAATTGTTTTTATGTATAAGTTTTCTTAACGAAGACTTATTTGTGTGTGTAGGTTTGCCACAATGCCTAGACTAAAATATTTAATCAGTGCGTCCTACCTGTGATGACATACGGAGCTGAGATGTGGTCACCCACAGTACTTACTTGTCCACCGATTCAAGGTCTCAAAGTAGTCTATGAAGACAGCTATGCTCGTTGTTTCTATAAGAGATCAAATTTGAAATGAATTAATTTGCCAGAGAACCAACGTGACCTTTCAAAAGTGCTAGCGTTAAGCCTATTTGAAATAAACTATTTTTGAGTTTTTGAGTTTGAGACCTCGCATAGCTCAAAGGATGAGCTAGCTGAAGTGGCAGTAGGCTGGTGATATTTGCCACAGAGCCGATCATCGTTGGAATAAACTGGTTCTAGAGTGGAGACCACGAATCGGGAAGCGCAGTGTAGGGCGCCCTATGACCATCCCCCCTATTTCGTATCTCGTTTGACTACTAAAGTGATGATCACTATAGCAAAGTGACCATCAAATGACTGAAAGGATTCATTCGGTATTATTGCCTAACTTGAGTGACCAATAAATACCAATGTTAACACACTTTCAGTTGACATCAAAGTTCGGTGGACAACTGAAGCTTGATAGTCAATTGGATGGCTAAAGATATGCAACAGCCCTGCTGGTAGAGTGATGATATTCGCAGAGCAGTTGGCAGTAACTAAATGAGGAGAGCCGAAGATCAGGCTTAGTGACGCGCCTTGGGGGAGATGTGAGTTGATTATGATGATAGGTTTGCCTGTTCCCTGATGGTCTTCGGTCGGCCGGCAGGATCAAAGTTCTGAGTTAAAAATATAAATTATACATAACTTAACCTTTTTTATACCTAATTATCTACGTTAGTATTAAATACGTTGTGAGCATAATTGTACGGTGACCACATTCACACGGCTATAGAAAACTGATACGTAGCAACAACATAATATTTTAATAACAACAAAAGCATTTTAATTTGACCAGTAAGTACACGAAATTACTGATAATCAACTTTAATCATTCCTAGCAGTGGTCGACCGTTGTTATTATTGTAACGACCCGGGCGTTTCGTATAAACAAAAATTATCCTAAGGTAATTAAAGAAAGGGTTCCATTTGATAATGGCACGATAATTTTGGTCCGACGTCGGATCGGAGCAATTTTCTAGAATTACAATAAGTGCTGTTTGGTTTGTTTAGATCCTTGGAAGATTGCTTTGTGATGGATCGCTTGCACCGCTTTTAATATTATATTAATGTTTATAGCGCTGTGGAAAACATAACGAGCGGTAATTATTGATTTCAAAATATTTTTAGAACTTGTCGAATGTGTTACTTACTTTATCTGAATCTCTGGTTCTAGACTTCTTATTTATGTAAAACCTGACTTAGAAATAACTGCAGCACCTATAATCAATTAAACCTATTGAAGATATTATCCCATGCGCTGTAATCAAGCGCCTAACCATTTCGAATGAATATTTACATTTGGTCTGTTTAACTATTCGTTTTAACTGAAAACCGAAGCGTTCAAAATTTCATTTGTTTCTTTTTTTCTGAAATAGAAAAAAAGAAACAAACAAAAAAATACAATTAATTAATTACAACGTCGACCAATTATATCACGGTCGAAAGCGTCCGAACAAAGGGACCGAGGGCAAGTGAAAATTTCATTTGCCCCCAATTAGCTTGTTCTAAAATTGAATTTTCTGACAATTATGCCCGGGTATCCGGATACGGGCCGGTTTGTACAGCCTCCGTGCGAATGGGACAAAGTAAGGACCAGAAAGAGACAAATACAAGCAACAGGTGGTCTTTTGAGGCAATTAAAAGCTGCTTTTAATTAGTAGGGGAGCTTGATTATTAACGAATCCCGCCGCACTTTAGGGCTTTTCAGTGGAATGCAAACCACTCCAGAGTTAGGGGAGCGAACACTCGTTTGAGGTTGCAAACTCGTAATTTTCTCTATAATTAGCGATGACGACGATATAAAAATAGTTGTTTATCATCTAAAATCGATTAACATTCGTTTAAGAGTCGTTAAGCTCAAGATTAAATATAAATTCATTAAAATTGTCGTTTTTATGTTGATTACGGAGTGATCCGATTTACCTATGATTGTTCTTTATGTAAAATAGATATTAATAATATAAACGAAGTTTCTCCTTATATAAATAAGAATAATGTTTATAATTGAGCAGTAACATTCAGACAGATAAAAAAAAACATGTATTAATTAATCACAAAAAAACATTTCGTCATTTTGTATTCAATCAAATAATGCTATAGGCGAAAGGGGAAAATTTTATGAGTTGAGGTACATATTGCGTGAGATTTGGAGGAATCTATTTAGAAACTAATTCAGTAGATATCGGATTGTTTTGGCAGAAAATTATCTACACCTACTGCTAACAATACTTGGACCGTATCCAGGTCAAATTAATGGCAAAAAGCTCACAACCGGTGGGAGTTTGTATAGTGAAGACTGGTTCTGGAGTGGAGACCACGAACTGGAAAACGTAGCGTAGGACGCCCTGTGACCCGGTGGAGTGACGATATACGCAAAGCAGTTGGCAGTGACTGGATGAGGAGAGCAGAAGACCGGGCTCAATGGCGTGTATTGGGGGAGGCCTATATCCAGCAGTGGACTAATGTAGGATGTTAATGATGATTATGATAGTAAAAATGGATTAAAATTGTAAAAATTAAAATTTATTTTAATTACAATTAATTCTATATGTAACACATACGTTTCTTATAAAACCTTGCACAAAGGAACAGCATCACCATCGATTCAAAAATATGCAATCTATTATAATAAAAAACAATTTTTACTTAACAAACAGATAAAACACACAATTTGAACACGCTCAACAACACTCAAATCAATTTAAATTTCCAAATACATAAACATGGGTACACAAATATGTACTAACATATCGGAACCCACTTGTATTATGACATCCTTCGGTAAATACCGTTACTGCCTCTCAATGCTTATTCGATACTTAGCTTTTCTTGAAATGTCTGCATTTCCTTATCAAAAGGCTCCCGGGAGGGTGAGGGCGGTTTTTAAAGGAAAGCCTTGGGTGTGAGGGAGACTTGTATATGTGTGTGTCTCGCGTACCATGTGTGACTACTCATCTATATGTGTTAATGCGTTTTCTTTTTACCAATTTTTGCGGTGACCACGATTTCTGTCATATGAGAAAAACTGTGTAAAGGAGCGTTTACGTGAATTATTATGAACTAAAAATCTGTTTTAAGGCAGCCGGCGCGGGCCATTATTGCCTTTATATACCTATTCTAATCTTTGTACTATTATAATTGCTGCTAAAATCGATAAATTGGCAATTTACTAATTACAGTAAAAACCGTGCCAAAAACTGTATACCTTAAATATATAATTAAATACACTATAACGTTTAACTATTTTTGGCCCTCTCAAATTCAAAAATATTTAATACCCATAAGTACACTTAAGTTATGATACAAATCTCATACTACAGAAAGTAAGTACAGTAATATACTACTTAGGTAGGTATAATAGAATCTTACTGCCGCACCTACAAACGTCAATTATAGTTAATTTTGATTAAGTCATATTTAGTAAATGGATTATTTCGACTTTAGAAGCCAAATAATACTTAATACGCGGATAGTGAGTAGATATATCAATAATCTCGTAATGAACACTACAAGATAATCATAAGAGACTCGGAGAGTCCAAAAAAGGACTTCATTGCGATTAAATTTAATTGATGGTTGTGAGTGCGGCCGTTAGATGCACAATAGACAGACACAAAAAAATACTAATTCATTCGGCGCTGTTCGTGACATTTTTATACATTTAAACATACTTAAAAAGGACACCTTTTAAAAAGGCGAACAACATTTTTGGTCAATCAAATCTTGGTTAAAATATATACCTTAGTAAATAGTGACCTAATAAAAAAAAACCCAAAAGTAATCCTAAACTTTTCAAAAACCATGGGCACCCTTTAGGACGTCTTCGCTTCACACGAGTGTGCATATTATTTGCGCACACGTGCTCACGTGGCGTGTCTGTGTGAGTCACTCCTCTATTCACGATTTTCGCATCGATGGTGTTCGTATTGATTTCGTATTGTCGTTAGCTGGCGACATGTAAAAAGAAAAGGGGTCTTGCGGGGGCGACACACTTGGCTATTATCATAATTTTCATTGTTTAATCCGTTACTGATGTTCTTTTAACTAGATGCCTACCTATTGACCATTCGGTGATTCTTTTTAGAATGCGCTTAAATTACTTTAGTTATTGTAACGCTCTGCTTCAAATCTTCAAACCAATATACGTAAAAATTAAAATAATGGGGTGTAAAAACGTTTACTATACAGCCTCATCAATGCAATTGTCCAGCATGCAAGACTAACTTTAATCTTAGGTAAGTAGGCCTATCCATCTTTTTTTTTTAATACTTAATGGTTAGTGAGCAAGCTGATGCCAGAGTACTGTTGTTCAAGCAACCTTAAGGAGTTGCCTTAACGTCTGCTGTCTTAGATGAAAACAACTAGACCGACCTTTAACGTTCCATTTGAAGCACGGAGACCTTGAAATGACCTTTGCTTTGCTCAGCCAATTGTTCGTTTTCCTGGCTATGAGTGCCTCATAGACATAACATGCCCTGTTTTTCATTACCAGATTAAAATCGGTACAATAAATGTATGGACACAAGAGTAATGGCAGACCGTTGTGCCAGCTAAAGACAATTATTATAGGTAGGTAGGGTTAAATATGACCTACTATTTAATTGTGTCCAAACATTTCTCGATCCGATTTTGATCTTGTAATGAAAAACAGGGTATACCAGGTATTGAAAATAACTAAGTGGTGATACCTACGGTGTGGACCTACTTATGCAAGTTTAGAAACTAAGGAACTATCGAACTGCTTTTCTCGTCAATCAGATGCTTATGAATAGGTATTCTTAAACTCTCTGGCTATTTTAGACACAATTAAGACACTAAATTTAATTCAACTAAGTTAATTTAACCTTTATAAAGTAATGCAGCTATATTATGTTAAGAATCCGCCTATTACTTATACATAAAATAATTTCTCCCTTGCCGATACGACCATAGTGGGCAGACTTTCATAAGATTAGTCATCTACGCTGAAGATATACTTAACAGTATACAAGTGCTTGCGTAGACACAAGTGCACTCTCTCTTCCTTTACCTACCTCTTCACAATCAGATGGGACGGAAGACCGAAATTACCGGTGCAAGGTCAGGCGCAGGACCCACTTTTTTCATGCCCATCCAACGTATGGATCCTCTTACTTTACAGACAATCAGGTGATCGGCCTGCATTGCCTGAGCCAGTAAGGAATAAATACACAAAGTTGTCCCTCCCCACTGGATTCCAACCCACGACCCCCGGTTTGCAAAGCAAGCGGTTTCCCACTGCGCCACGGAGCCTATAGCTACAAATAATAATAATATCTTGGTACAATCCCACACGGTCATCTGATCCCAAACTAGGCAGAGCCTGTACTATGGAAACCAGACAAATGATACTAATACTTATATACATTTTTTTTTGTAAAAACATACTTAAATAGATAAATAACACCCAGACACTTGGTGGGAATCGAACCCACGACCCTTCGGTCAGCGGACAGGGTCTCTAACCACTAGACCAACGGGGTCGTCCGTCGTGACGTATTTTTGTATACCTATTAGTATACAAAAATACGTCATTTATTTCACACTTATCTACCCAGCCTCCAAAATATATTCATACGCAATACGTGACGAGCTAGCGACAGCGCGTGTGTAAGCCCCATTACAAAGAGAAAGGGTCTGAACTGAAGGTGCCATTAGAAAAATGTCGCGATAGGATGTTCAATCATTTCGGTACCAATAAGGGGTGCTATCGATTTTGCCAAAATGCCACCCAAACGATATCGAATATCGGCCGCGAATGTAAAGTTAGGGGTAGGCATGCGGGTGCTTAATTTTTTACCGAATACCTACGGAACGAAGACACAGTCATAAGCATTAGTATGTTCGGAATCAGAATTATATTATTAAGTTACAATGTCGAGGTCATATTTTAAATTGGTACATACATACATAAAATCAGTTCCCGTGGGGGTAGGCAGAGCCCAAGGGCCGCTTTTCGCCTCCAATTGGTACAGTAAAATATTAAAAAGCAGTCCTTCAATGCTTCCCTAATTTTAGAGATAATTACATATGATATGTAATTCAATGAATTTACGAAATAGCGAAATATGCAAGTTAAAGTGGCGATAAGCAGGCTACGTTGCTCGAAGAACTGATAACCGATGGGGAAGAAAGGTTCTCGAGTGTCGACCACGAACCGGAAGACGCAGCGTAGGTAGGCCTCCCACTAGGTGGACAGATGACATTGTGCGCGTCGCAGGTAACCGGTGGATGCAAGTAGCTAATTGTCGTTCATTGTGGCGTTCGAAGGGGGAGGCCTATGTTCAGCAGTGGACGTCTTCCGGCTGATGATGATGATGACCAAAATAACAATAGGCATGATGACTGTAACACAATACCAATAAATCTGTGGTTTTAAATATTAGAACAGATTGCACTGATTCCAAAAATGCATCTCATTTTCGTATTAATATAGAGATTTTCGTGATATTTAAGCAAATAAATTACTCAAATACAGCTAATCGCCATTTTGTAATAAACGCTGCTCAGAGTGAATGACGTCAATCCTGTGTAAATAAACAACTGTCAAACTGTCATCTCAACTTTTTCTTTCATACAATGATTCACTTTTAACTTTTATACCTAGACAGATGTTTATTTACACCGCCGTAGTGACGTCACAACATGGCGCCATGCACCGGCCGTCGTTTTGGAACGAAATACAAACTCTATTTTAAAAATTGAAAATATTGCTATTAATTGTAAATTTAATACAAAAATATGATTATTTTCGGCAATAGTAGACCCGTAAGTAAGTACATTATAGAGTATTTTTTCAAAATTAGTCATCATGCCTATTTTACATGATCCGTACCGTAAAATTAAAAATACTCGCTGTCATCACCATCAGCAGCCAAAACGTCCACTGCTAAACAAAGGCCTCCCCTTAGAATGGAGAGGTTGCCATAAACCCTACACTTGGCCGGCGTCTTGAGGAACGCAATATAGATGGTAGGTATTCCAATAAAAAGACGCTGCTGCCCGTCTTCTTGTTTTCCCTTAGTCGCCTCTTACTGACATCCAACGGGAAGAGATGGGAGGATGCTCTTCGTACCCAGACACCACGGGTGATATTTGCTGTATTACAATGTAATCACGTTGTGAGATGTATATCTACCACAGTTTTGTACTCTATGCAAGCAAAAATTAGAAATTTCTGCATACCAAGGCCCTGGTTGCCTGAAAGAAATTGCAGATAGCAATACGAGAGCCCTTTGGTTTGTACAAATGACTTTATGTACATATTTGAAATTTAATGATGTGTGTATAATAATTATACGCAACCGGCAATCTGCCGCAGGTACGCCCGGCATTTTTTAAGATTCTAAACTTAATACAACGCATAGGTATTGATATCTATAATAATAATATCTTGGGACAATCTACACACGGTCATCTGATCCCAAACTAGGCAGAGCCTGTACTATGCAAACCAGACAACTGATAATAATACTTATATATTTTTTTTTTGTAAATACATACTTAAATAGATTAATAACACCCAGACACTTGTGGTGGGAATCGACCCCACGACCCATCAGTTAGCGGACAGGGCCACTAACCACTAGACCAACGGGCCCGTCAAATAGAAAAAATATAAAAAAAAAATAAAAAAATATTTTTAAAAATAAATAAAATAGTAATTGGTATTAGTTATGTGTTGTATTAATTTAACCTACCGGAATAAATTTCCTGAATAACAGTGAAAACAACTTCAAAATCCATTGTATAACGTGAACGAATAGACTGACGTGGACAGTGACAGAGGTTTATACCCTATATTGAAAAGATAGGATAAGATATTACAATGGTCTAAATATATGTATAGTAGTATAGATAAATAACAATAGGTATACTTAACGTAAATCATTTTTTTGTTACAGGTAATCCGCATTGATTCTCGTTGCTGCCGTTTTCCGTTGTAAGGAAAATTCCTTACAATATTGAGAGGTATAGAAATTTCACAATCATAGTACTAACCGTAAAACGATTCAGTGGTACTTTAGTGACGTTTGCTCCGTATAAGTGCCCTATAAAAAGAGTTCCGCCTATCCGCTAGGAGATGGCGGTGGTGTGTTAAAAGAAAGGGGGTCGTATAGGAGTCGGTGGTTCATTTATTAGTTACCCACATACGATGCCAGCGCTTCCACATACGTTTATAAGGGGAAATTTTCTCAGCTTTTCCTTAAGTGGAAATTGGCAGGGTTCTTTTCAGGTGCCGTTATAGTTTCACAATTATCGAATAGGGGGCGGTGTGTGTCGCTATTCCGACATCTGGATTGTGGAATATCGGTTGGCTGGGTACAATAACCATCACGCCATCTCTATAAAGGGGTTGGTAGAGTTATACTCCACACTCATGTTTTGTTAGCTACACAGAAATTTGTCTAATCTGGGAATTGAATGTAGATTGTAGGGCATTGTCGGGCTTTGCGTTTAAAGGTCGATCATGCAACGGTATGACTATCAAACTTTTACAAATTAAATGTAGAGTCGAGGTAATATCAAGGTCTATCAGTTAATATCTCTAGTAAATACTATAAAAGTTGAGACCACGAACAGAGACATTTGTACCCCAACGTTAGTACCCTAAAAATTGCCAGTTTCTCATTAGAGATGACATTTTTACCTTGTATACTTGGTAGTTTTTTTTTAATACAACGTGGCATGAAAGCGTACGGTCCGCCTGATGGTAAGCAGTCACCGCAGCCTATACACGCTAGCAACACCAGGAGAATCACAAGCGCGTTGACGACCCTTAAGACATTAGATATTAAGTCTTTGAGTCCGGTAATTTCACCAGCTACAGTGCCCTTCACGCCGGAACTCAGCAATGCTTACACACTGCTGCTTGGCGGCAGAATATCTGACACTGCGGTGGTACCTACCCGGACGGTTCCTTGCACAAGGAACCTACCACCTAGTAAAAGTCATCATCATCATCATCATCAGCCGGAAGACGTCCACTGCTGAACATAGGCCTCCCCCTTAGAACGCCACAATTAACGACAATTGGCTATTTGCATCCATCGGTTACCTGCGACGTGCACAATGTCGTCTGTCCACCTAGTGGGAGGCCTGCATACGCTGCGTCTTCCGGTTCGTGGTCGCCACTTGAGAACCTTTCTTCCCCAACGGTTATCGGTTCTTCGAACCACTTCAACTTGCAGATTCTGAGAGCTATGTCGGTGACCTTAGTTCTTCGGCGAATCTGCGGCGATTCTGTCGCGCAAAGAAACTCCGAACATAGCTCTCTCCATGGCTCGTTGTGTGACCCTGAACTTTTGTAAAATGCCAGCTAGTAAAAGTAAGTAGTTTCTACATAATCAAATTGCTTTGGGGCTCAACGATACCTACCAATCCTTCACTACCCATAAAGGATATGAACTACCCTCTGAGTCCGTCACTGCACTCCATGTCATCACAAACGCAAAAACTCAACACAGGACGTAAACAAACCACACGATTCGTACGAGCCATTGGAACACATGTGTTTAGTAGGAAAAGAGTCACGGTTACGTCATTCGGTACAGTTTACGATACGCCAAGGTCAGGGGTTGGCCACGCGCGGGTCAACGCCCGCACCGCTTTTGTGACTGAATAGCCGTGAGGTCAACACGCCGAGATAGGCGGGCAATTTTTTTTTATTTTCAAATATCGAACGTTCGATTTTAGAATCGATGATACAAAATTGGTACTTACTATTTTTTTTTATTTATGTATCTGGGACGTATAATTTCATTCCCGTTCAGTTTTTCAAAAATATCTCGTTTCGCAAGGTCTCGCATGACAGCGCATTTTTTAAAATTACATTAATGCATCGATCATTTAAGTGTGGAACAGTAAAGGCTGTACAGAATAGGTAAATTATATGTAGATAAAACATATTCTTCATTAACCAAAAACAAGTTAAAACACTAATTAAAAATGATGTGAGTGACGATTCAAATTAAAAACACCGTAGTCAATTTTAGCACCTACCTAACTAAACATTATCATAGATAGGAATGCATAACTAAACATAGTATACCTATTCTATTATTTATAGATAGGTCTATGTTTACTGTAAGATAAAAGATCTATTAATAGATATTTTGTCGAGATAGTTTTTTGAAACTTCACACTACTATGGCATTTTATCACTATTCAGAGATAAGCTTAGATGAAGTGAATAGTGCCGTCGGCTAAATGGACTTTGTCACGAGCTACCTGTAGGTAGGTAAGTACATTTAACTTTTTTTTTTATTATAGGTAATAGGCACCTAAATAATATCTTTAATGTTTTCTTATGGCAAAAAGCTCGAAGTTGTTTATAATACAAAATAAGGTAGTAAAGATAAAACTTCATAGGAATGTACTTAAGTTTAAAATACATACATCGTGTATTTGTAAATTGTGTGTGTCTAAGTTATTAAATTAAAATAAACTAAATCAAAATCAGTCATTAGTCATTACGAACCGTCTCGAGCGCAGGTTTGATGACTTCCAGCCTCCCGAACAAGCCGGGTTCCGAAAAGGCTTTAGTACCGTAGACCACATTCATACGCTCCGCCAGATTATACAGAAGACCGAGGAGTATAATCGGCCATTATGTCTAACGTTTGTGGACTACGAGAAAGCCTTCGATTCAATCGAGACCTGGGCAGTATTGCAGTCCCTCCAGCGGTGCCGCATTGACTATAGGTACATCGAAGTGTTGAAGTGTTTGTACAGCAACGCCACCATGTCGATCCGACTACAGGACGAAAGTGCGAAACCAATCCCATTGCAGCGAGGTGTGAGACAGGGAGACGTTATTTCTCCGAAACTGTTCACAAACGCATTGGAGGACGTTTTCAAGCTCTTGGACTCGGCATCAACATCAATGGCGAATACATCACTCACCTTCGTTTTGCCGATGATATAGTCATTATGGCAGAGTAGCTGGAGGACCTCAATACGATGCTCAGCGACCTCAGTAGCGTTTCCCAACAGGTGGGTCTTAAAATGAACATGGACAAGACGAAGATCATGTCTAATGTCCATGTTACACCCGTACCGGTAGTTGTTGGGAACGATACACTCGAAGTTGTTGACCACTACGTATACCTAGGACAAACTATCCAGTTAGGTCGGTCCAACTTCGACAAAGAGGTCGCCCGAAGAATCCAACTCGGATGGGCAGCGTTCGGGAAACTACGCGATATCTTATCGTCCGAAATACCGCAGTGCCTGAAGACGAAGGTTTTTAACCAGTGTGTGTTGCCAGTGATGACATATGGTACTGACACGTGGTCTGTAACGGCTGGCCTCTTAGAAAAGTTCAGAGTCACACATCGAGCTATGGAGAGAGCTATGCTCGGAGTTTCTTTGCGCGACAGAATCCGCAATGAGGAGATTCGCCGAAGAACCAACGTCACCAACATAGCTCTCAGAATCTGCAAGTTGAAGTGGCAATGGGCAGGCCACATCGCTCGAAGAACCGATAACCGTTGGGGAAGAAAGGTTCTCGAGTGGCGACCACGAACCGGAAGACGCAGCGTTGGCAGGCCTCCCGCTAGGTGGACAGACGACATTGTGCGCGTCGCAGGTAACCGGTGGATGCAAATAGCCAATTGTCGTTCATTGTGGCGTTATAAGGGGGAGGCCTATGTTCAGCAGTGGACGTCTTCCGGCTGGTGATGATGAAATCTAAATTTAATGTTGTTACAAATAAGCAGTAACGGCTCAGTGGGCGAGTGCCTGCCTTGGAAACAAGGTGCGCAGGTTTGAACCCCAGCTCTCACCTCTGATTTCTCTAATCATGTGCGAATCGTCTTTGTGCGATTGTTACTTGCTTTCGGTGAAGGAAAATATCGTGAGGAAACCTGCATGTCTGAGAAAACCTTTCGAATGACGTGTGAAGTCCGGCAACCCGCACATGGCCAGCGTGGTGGACTATGGCCTAAGCCCTTCATCTTAAGGGGAGGCTCGTGCCCAATAGTGGGACATAAACAAGGGCTGGTATTATTACAAATATGTTTGTAAAGACGAAACGTCTTTCAATATCAAGTTGGACTTAAGTTACGAGTAAGCTTTTTACTCATATAAGCTACTGCTTAACTGCAAATCCACCTGATGAAAAGCAGCGACGGAGTCTAGGTTGGTTAAATACAATAGCTTATTCGCTCTAACCTTGAAGACTCACATTACAATCGGGCGGAAAAACCGACGCATGAAAACTGTTCCAGTTCTTATCTGTCCTTATTATAAATGAAGAAGCAAATCGCTCAGTCCGGACTAAAGGCACGTTACCACATAAGGGTGCATATGCGCTGTGCATCTCGTAGTCTGATGAAAGAGAGGCTCTCTAAAATGCATCCTCTAGAATACCGAGAGGATGGATACCTTGTGCCAATGCTGGCTTTGTAAATTGGCCTCTACTAACCCAGGGTCTACAAGTAAGCATCTTAAAAGTAGCTAGCACACCTACTCTAAAGCTGCAAGTTGGCATAAAATTCAATAACATTGTCCTGTTACTGAGCTCACTGTCTGAAACTAGACAGTTGTGAAGAGATTTTGATGGTGCCGATGTCTCTCTCATACGCGCCAACGTAGCTTTACATCTTAAGCAAGATATTTTCTTAATCATAAGCGACCCGCTTGCCTACAGAAAGCCACATCTCACTTCTGCTCGTCGTCCAATTTCACCAGCTACGCCTTCACAGCGATGCTTAACATACAGCAGATGGCAGATGTTACGCTGCCAAGCTGCTGCTTCGACACTGTAGTTGCACCTACTGCGACGTTCCTTTGCACTTCATTTGCTATCGAGGAGATACCCTTCAAAAGGTACCTAGTCTCAGAGGGGGCGGAGGCCGGGTTTCGAGGGATTTTTACCCACCAAAACCTCCCCGATGTCCTCTATCGAAGCTATGGAAAGATACCCTGGGCTATCCATTCTGACTGCACCAGGCACCTACCACGTAGTAAAGTCAGTAGTTCTCTATTTACACACCAAGTGTATGATAGGTAATGCCAATGCAAATAGGTCAGGTTAGTCTTCCATTCTAAACATTCATCACGCATTCATTAATGTTAAATGGACTAGATGCAAAAGCCCACACTAATTAGAGAAGTTTGTCTTTCGGCTTAGTATAGGCAGGTTTGCTCTTCGCGAAGTGGAAAGGTCGTGCTATACTTGCAGCATCATTCTACTCTACCTATGTGCCACAAGAACCTTGGTTTGCAACTACCATGTCTCCTTCGAGCTCCTATTATCTTCCATTAAAGTAGCAGGTACTTCAATTAACATTTATGCCGGTTTCCTTCAACTAATTATCCGTAACAACATCATAGTAACCATTAGTACCTAGGTACTCAAATTACTAGGAACTATCTAGGTTTCATTTAGTTTCACGAGATTTGTATGTTAACGACATTATAGGAGGAGTTTCGGCTAACGACTGGCAGAAAAATAAATATATACCTACGCAACGCTTTGAAAATATCCTTTCGAAGGCTCGCAGATTTGTAATGACGTATTTTCTGCCAAAAGAAAAAGATAATTTCAAAGCAGGTGCACTTAGTAATGATTTCTGATATTTACGCGAATATTACACATTGAAATGAAACTAATTTTACGGATTATATCGCGGTTTATATGTGGTGTGTGTATAAAAAATTATGAGCTATGTCAGTGACCTTGGTTCTTCGGCGAATCTCCTCATTACGTATTCTGTCGCGCAAAGGAACTCCTAGCATAGCTCTCTCTATAGCTCGTTGTGTGACTCTGAGCTTCTCTAAAAGGCCAGTAGTTAGGTGCCACGTCTCAATACCATATATTATTATCATCACTGGCAATACACGCTGGTTAAAAACCTTCATAGGTGCCACGTCTCAGTACCATATATTATTATCATCACTGGCAATACACACTGGTTAAAAACCTTCATCTTCAGGCACTGCGGTATTTCGGACAAGAAGATTTCGCGTAGTTTCCCGAACGCTGCCCATCCAAGTTGGATTCTTCGGGCGACCTCATTTTATAGTTATATATTTTTCATTGCGAATAACATTTCAAATGTTAAGTAGCTAATTCTTCTTCTTGCCATAACACTCTTGACAGAGTGGTCGTGGTTTTCTTTTGAATGGCCCGCCTGACAATTTGTCGCCAATCCAGGGAGGATTTGAAATGAAATGAAATGAAATGAAATTATTGAAATTATTGAAATGAAATGAAATTATATTTATTTGTCAGAAATGTGGTACATGCATGGGTGTTACAATATTTTGTTAGTTCTTGGTTTGGTCGCCTTCTGGCGCATTGATGCAATGGACCGCCAACAGACGCTTTTATTTGATCGGTCCATCGCATGGGTGAGCTACCACGTGCTCTGATGCCTGTTATCTTATGATAAAAAGACGATTTGACGAACTACCAATTTGACCAATATCAAACTTGAGGAATTCTCGATTTGATTATTATAAAACTTGACCAATATCGTGCAACCCCTCTTATCCTATGACAAGGCGCTCGATGTAATCGCACCTCTTCGAAACATACCCAAAGAACGACAGCTACTTCTAAGATTTAGTTAATAATGTCTTGTCTAGTTAATAAAACTTTCGAACAAATAACTTGTCATTGCATTAAGGCTATTTACTTAAGTACATAAACCCCGTTGCTCCTTATTTCACCACTTGCTACGCGAAATAATTGGAGACACAATAGCAAAAAAGGGCATATCTACATTTAGTGACAAGTGATGGCCCTATAAATAAATAAACGAACGTCACCCGGTCACATTGTGGTCGGTGACCACCCAAGGCGCGCGCGCAGGCGAAAAAAAAATTATGTCCACTCTGTTGCTACCTGTAACTACAGTTTTATATATCACCTATTGTTATTATTACCGCAAATAATAATCTTTACGGCTTTATCCAAAACAGCCGAAGTTTAGGCTGCATATTTGCATTGATGACTATTAAAATTTGTAACGATTTTGTTCTTTAGTGCCCACTTTGAATATTGATATTGGTTCATTTTTCTAATCATATGTTTTTTTGTCTTGTCTGGCCCTTAGGCTTCTAACTTGGCCGAACAGCTGCTGGCTAGGTACATGACAAAACTTGGAACCGATTTCTACGTCCCCTCCGAAGCACGCACTCATATTTACTGACCAAAATATACCATTTCGTAGAAATCATTGATTATTAAGTGGTGTTTCTTATAGGAAAAATATGCAATAGAACGAGACCATTTGACTTCATAAAGCCCGTCACATAATAACTTGAACGTAGAACTCTACATGTAAACTCTACAATCTCTACATTCAAAATCAAAGACAAAAATCTTTATTTCAAATAGGCTTAACGCTAGCACTTTTGAATGGTCATTTAAAAGCTAGTACCGGATCACAACGCGGCCTCAACTGAGAAGATCCGGCAAGAAACTCAGCGGGCTTGTCATTTTTTCACTTTTTTTAAACATTGTTTTGTTACAAATGAATCGACATTAGCGATAGTGTGTCCTGCCGTTCGAAACATAAAGCAAGGGAGAAAAGAAGAAAACAATAAATTACGACAAAAATTACAGGAAACTAAAAGGCCAAAGGGATAGTACCAGTCGGACCAGTCCCCCCAAGCAGCACCCGCGCACGAGTTGACTCGAGCAGCAGCCATCACTCCCCTCAACCATATTAGAGGGTAGGGGGTGATTATCACATTATTGTCAAGTATCTTGTGTCCGGTAATTTTAACCTGCTGCTTGGCGGCAGAATACCTGACATTGCGGTAGTACCAACCACCTAATTAGTGAACTGATTACAAAATTAAATTAATAGAGTATCTGTAGAGGTTTTGTTGCTCAGTGGAAGTTTACTAGGAAAAATATCGGAGGTACCTATATCAGAAATACATACAGATTCATCAGGCTGAGCTGTAAGAAAGCAATTTCCTAATGTGTCTAAGGATACCATACCCCTTATAAAAAAAAAATGTTTATAAAGAATATGCCCACCCCCCACTACTAAAGTGATTTGCTGGCTAAAGTGATTAGTCAGTAGGTATTTTCTTCTTTTTTTTAAATTTATGAACAGTAGTTTCGGTGTAAAGGACTGGTAAAATTACTAATTAGTTCGGTACCCCTAAATAATAGAGATAGTTTGCACCTGCATTAATGTTATCCCATGCTCTATCATAATATCTTATAGACACACTCATAGTCCGTTAATTAATCATTATTTATCGCGTCACATAGTATCGATTTAGATTTATTAGGGTACCTAAATATAAAATCCAGACTAAGGGAATGGCAAATTAACGGAATGTATATGCGGCAGTTAGTAGGGTAGGTCCAGGGGAGATGGACATAGTTTTTTCAGAAGCTAGTAGGGACCTAAATTAACTACAACAACAAACTAATAAAATACCACTAATGTACCTGATAAGTATAGCCAAAAAAAACAAATTATTCAATATATTTTAAATTCTTTCAGAAACAAAAAAAAACTAAGATAGCCGTATGGCCAGTTGAAAAATACCGATTGTTAGAAGGTACCTACTACTTTTGTTCTGATTCGCTGTACGTAAACCATTTAACCACATTATGTAAAAAACAGTAGGTATAAAGAAAGTGCACTTTAAATTATATAAATATAGAATAAGTTACTTGGCCATCTATTCCGGACGATGAGTAAGTAGAGCCATAAAGGGCCTTTATTAGCACTCGCAATATTCCATTAAAATGCATTTAAATTCAACTATAAAATGCATTTTAAATTACCTATTAGCTATTGAAACGTTATTTTATCGTTATTTTGTGAAGGAAGTGGCAAGAAATAACGTTTCAATTCTAAACCCACCTTGGAATTTATAACAAATAAATATTATTGAAGCCTGAAAACAGGCCAACAATTTGGCGTGTGTTTAAATTCAGAGGATTATTCTGTAAAAGCTTAAGAAAATGAGAAACAAAATAATTGTGATGAAAACTTAAATTGTGTCTAAATCAAGGATAGCGTGGGCTCCAAGAACAGGTAACTAAGTAGGTACTTACTTAAAATTAAATAAGATATTTAAAATCACCTACGTATATTACTAAAGAACCACTAGGTATAAGGTATGGAATAATAGGTGAGTAGGTATAAGTAATATGTGTCATGCGCACGGCCAAGCTGTGGAATACCCTCCCGGACGACGTTTTCCCTGATAAATATAACTTGGGTGTATTCAAGTCTAGAGTGAACAGGCATCTTATGGGTAAGCGCGGTCCATCCTAGACCACATCTTCACTTACCATCATGTGAGATTGTGGTCAAGCGCAAACCTATTTATTATTAAAAAAAAAAAAAAAAAAAAATGTAGATTACAAGAAATAGAATCATACCTAAGAGAAATTATTAAGTATCTAGAGGTTATGGGAAAAACTATAAAGTATGAAATATCATTAAATAATTGTGAAAGTTACCTAAGATTCGAAAATTGCAAAAGATTCGAAAAAATAAAATACTTATTGGGTAAATGCAGGTCGGCAAAATACCTACTTAAGACACAAGAGATCAACACTTCAAGAGATATTGTTCATGTCATTTAAAAAATAAAATTCAATACTACCTTAGGACCTACCTACTCAGGTAGGTACTAAGGTAGTATTGAATTTTATTTTAGATGTATATCCCTACCTACTTAGGTAGGGATATACATCTGAAAGATTAATGTTTAAAATGCCTTGTCAAAATAAATTTTAGTATTTTATTTTTGTAGGTAGATTTAGGTAATTCATTAGATTTTGAATGGCTAATCACCCTGCACTTACCCGATCAATAATACCTAACTATCAGGTAATTGAACTGTAAGAATTAAAATATGGTCATTCATTACATAATATCATCTAGTTAGAAATAAGTACTGCAACAGAAAATTAAAACTATAATTGCATGACTGTTGTTTCTATTTAATTACATTTTATAATGACCAGACTAGACGATCGACACCGAACCAAGCTTCGGAATTCGCGTAAAAACAATAGGTAACGTCTCATGAGCATTGACAATTAAAAACTAAGTATTTTTTTTTTCACGGCAATTGCATGAATGCGTTATGCCAGTGTCATAGCGTAATTAAACCGAGGCGTGGCCACGCGCTAATGAGGGGCGCACAGAGGCGGCGGCCGGCGTAATCAACATTAAAGATTGGCGGGAGATGCAGCGCCCCGCGCCCGCGCCCCTCATTACTTATACAAAATACTTAAGACGCGCGTCGTCCCGCTCTCCGCGCGCTAATAGCTCGCGCCCACTAGCTATCGCCGTCCCGCTTTGGCCGGCGAGCGTAATTAAGCGGTGGCATCGCGTCGACTCGCTCGGCAGCCCCGCCTCCTGCGGGGCGCGGGACGAGCGACGGCGGGCGGGGGGCCGCCGCGGCCGGCCGCGCAGTGTGCCGGCGACCGTTGACAGTGTTGTGTCGCGCCCGCCGCGTTGAACGCCGATCCGACCGACACCAACAACACAACTTGAGTTCCTCATTAACAGTTACAGTGCGTGTTTTTGGTGTAATAACATAGTTATTGTGTATTGACAGACCGCAAACACAGTGTAGCACGTTCACGAGTTTTGGATACTGGACAAGTGATTAAAAGTGTCTGCGTGCTATGCCGCAATTAACAGTTTAACTGCGTTCTGCGGGCGATGCTCACAGGTTAATATTTACTTTTTAAGTTTTTCTTATAGGAATCTCTTTGGTACTGTTCCATATTTAAATTACTAACGTGACGTCTAGGATTCTAATGTCTAGTTGGAACAAATGCCAAGTTCCGAAGACCATTGTGTAAGTTTCGGCCATGTGTTTCGGAAAACCGCAAACAAATCTAGAGTGCACATAAGAACAAAGTTGGTCCGTTTGGGGTCCGGGTCAAATCTATTGTTTTACCTTAAATTAGCCAGACGCGAAGACTCCGGTTTTTAAATATTTCAATTTCCGAAACCAAGAACCCAGTGGGCTCCTTTCTAAATAGAATCAAATTTTTTGTCTAACATTATATGTGTAATTATATAAAATAAAATAAAATATATTTAAATTACCAGTCATAATGTGACGATAGTATATTACTTAACGCTTAATTTTAAACTTGAAAAATTAATTAAAAATGGCTTAATAAATAAATTATAAATTACACAATCTTAAATTCCTCTTAATACCGTGGAACCTTGAAATTGATATACGGAAAATAATATTTTTTACACGTATCAAACCAAACCGAGGTTGATCCGAAGTAGTTAAAAGTGAGTGATTAGTTATTTATTCGATATAAACATTGTAAACTTTAGGTACCTACATTAAAAGAGGAATTGAGTTTGAAAATTTACCGGAAAATCTGATTTCGTTCCGTCGCTTAAAAAACTTTTTAAATGGATATAAAATTTGCTATTTGGTTTATCATTAACATTCTGATGATGACTTTGAGACTGCTAAACAGTTAGTTTTGTTAATTTTGTAGCAGTTTCACAGCTGGCGATCTGCTTTAAAATGTCAATCTACAAAAATATGGGCTTACGTGAATACTTACCCAATAAAAATATAATAAAAATACCTCCGTTGATTTTACAGCTTCGGACGGAGTATAAATTAATAGACGTTTAGTGGTTTAGTTTTTATCGTAGTAAAAAATAAGCTTTGTTTTTTTTAAGAATTTACATGAACCATGTAACACGGATATAGGTCTTGAGTTACTCAAAGGTAAGGGTGAAGATTTCGCTTCTAATTAGATTCAAGGTAAAAGTCTAAATGTGAGTCCAAAATTGTAAGATGCACCACAATGATCTGGTTAGATGCAGATGGCGGCAATACGAGAGGAGAATATTTTTTTTTCAATTCTATTTCTGATGACGTCATTGTTTGATATTGACACTTAGTTAGGTAGTTTAGATCATAAATTATACGCTACCCAAAATAGGATAAGGTAAAACAATCGCATTATTACAGAAATAAAAAAAATATTGTTTTTAACCCATAAAATAAACAATATAGGTATACTTATAACAATAAATAATTACATGTTCCTGCGCCTTTAACATGCTATTTAATGATTTTTATATTTAAATACTGACATTCGAGTCTTATTGTTTACTTTTTGTTGGCCAGTTCAAGTCGCTGGCAACGATCTCTGTTTTTGTTCAAAATTAGACCGATGCAAAAAGGTTTGTGATATAATTGTAGCATTCGTAATGCCTATCTACTCGAAACTCCACCGCACTTAGCAAAGTGCCTATATATAACTAAGTTTCAAAAAACTTGATTATTAGATTGTATAGTAGTAAAAACTTAATGTGATCAGGAACAATATAAGTTTATTATTTTATAGGTAGTTACAGAGCCACGTAGGTACGTGGCTCTGTAACTACCTATAAAATATGAACTGGTTATAAGGTATACTGAAACTACAAAGATTTAACTGAGTAAATTAAGTTTGCTGACTAATCTGAATAGAATGCAGAATTAGCTTGATAAACAGATTATTTTCAGTCTTATCAGTGCACTTTTTAATAAAGCTCGATCAGGACGGATTACATAAATTTAAATTGCTATTAGGTAACTACTTACCTACGTACCTACTAAGCAAGTGACCCAATAGGTCCTAATTTAAGAAACATCTTTAATATGCGCAGAAACTTATCCATCATAGGAGAGAGACTCCTATTAAGGACTTCATCTGTGTCTGCCCTCCTTTGAAGCTTGTAACTACCATTTAGCGATCCCATCTTGTTTTAAATTTACATACCTATAGGTACTATTCCTAATTCTAAAATTATAAAATAATATAAATTGTAAACACTTCGAGCAGTCCTATTTCAATCATCGTTAGATTTATATTCGAAATTCAAATAAGAGCGGGCGGACAATGATCGGCGCGCGCGCATTCCTGCACAACGGGCCCCCGGCCGATATCGATATTCGGGACAGATAGAATCATAAATCATAACGTTAGGTAGATCTATATCAGCTATCGCAAACAGTATTTAATTTATTACCGGCCTAACCGATAATTGATTTTGTGCGTAGGCGCATAAGGCCGGTGCGAATAGTACTAACAATGGCGCCACCGACGACGTTATGGAAATAGGACCTCCATATAAACAACACTTGCTTAGTTATGAATAGAAAGCCACTTTTTGCTGTCTGAGAACTGGGTTTCTTGTCAATGATCAATGATGTTGTTTTCGAAGATTTTTTTATTATTTTTATTACTTAATTAAGCATTTAGCACCAGTGATATTAAATATGTTCGTATATATTTTTTTGTTTGGGTATGATTATATCCTCCGTGACGAACCGCCAACGACAAACTCTGGAAAAATTATAAGGGTTGATAGACCAAGATAGACCGATAGAGCTTTGTCATATTTGACATATTGAATTTTTTTTGGAAACTGCGTTTTGCAGATGTACTTAAGTTGAAGTTAGATTCTTAGGGCAGGCTTTGCTTTTGATTTATATCAACCAGGAGTCTAAGATAACTGCTGCTGCTTGCTGATTAACCAATTTTTTACTCATTCATTATGAATGCGTAAAAACCAGTCAAAGATTGTGTTCTTTATAGCACTGAAGGTTGAGGAAAACCCATTTTGCCCCATTTACTGCCGACAACGCAGCGATTCCTCTGTTGTTACCATCAACGACTGCGACTCCGCTTACCATCATCAGGTAGAATCGCGGTTAAAACTAACTTCGATATATTAGTTATAGAAAATATTAATAAAAATACTCTACGAAATATAAACTTGAATTCAAATTCATATTCCATTCGTGTGATATGGACTCCGAGACGAGCATTAGCAATTTTAATGCGCTCAAAACACAGTCAATAACGCCGCGTAGGTTTATCTAGTTATAAGATCGACTAGGAATTGTCTAGGAGGCTGTTTGGTCATTCAGGTAGGTACGGGAAATGTATTAAGATTTATACGAAACCTTACTAAAGTTCTCATAGATTCGTTTTTAATGATTATGAAATGGAATACTTACCTACTTTTTATTGTACCTGTACCAAAAGCACTTTCATTTACGTTGGTCTTAGGCTTACTAAGTATTATTACCTACATCGCCCTACTGAACATCAACAATGGCACCAATTTATGGTGCTAATTGTGATTTAGGACCAAAGTGTATCAGTCAGTAACACTGAATGCTATCAGTCGTGTGGATGTGGACGTAAGTGGTTGAGGATAAAACGATGACTTCGTATCTTTTTTTTTCGTATCTATTCAGCAGCTATTTAAATTAAAAGACTGGGATTGCACCGGTTTAGGTAGTATTTGAGGCTTTTAAAAAAGTAAAGAAATAAAAATACATACCTACTAAGTAGGTTCATATTTATATAGGTAATATAATTTTTAATTATTAAATAGCTGTCTAGACTGTCTTTCACTTAAAAAAATGTACAGGTTACGATTATATTGATACACAGACATTGTAGTCGTGCTGATCGTTATTACTTTTACTCACGGAACACTAAAACTGATTTAAAATTAACCTATTTAGTATTAGTAAATAATAAATTAGTTTTAGAAGAAGTGTTCCGTATGTTCCAGTTCCGGTCAATAAATAAAAGGTATTTCAGGTTAATTTACTATGGATAGTGTAGGTCTCAACTAAGACAATGTTTTTGTAATACAAGGATCCATAATCCATTTTTGCATGTACTCGTATCTAAACCAATAATGTATCGTGTATGATGCATTAATAAATTAGTCATCATAAAGATTTCTTGTCAGCTAGGCACTAAAGTAGTAGCTAATTCCGTAGCCCCTTATTAGTTTTTTTTATATATTATGGACGTCTACTGTAGATATACCTACCTACAGAGTGTTAAAATCCACTGCCCGATATGCCATATCAATCCGATCTTGTATTTCTGTGCAAATTAGAAAAAAAAAGATTTACAACAAATGAGAGAGAGAATTGGTTCCATCAGTTACCTACCTATTATTTAGTACTTAATTATATTAAAATAATTGAATACCTAACTATTAATAAAAAAAATATTATGTCGAACAACATAAAAGAAAACTAAAAGTCATTGGGTAAGATCTTCATTCTGGTTTGCCTCCGTAGGTATTATTATTTACTGGAACTGGACTGCTATTTTCAGTTTTATCGTCTTTTGAAGCCTTAAAGGAGTCTCCCAATAATTTATACGTAGAACACCTACTTAATTTAAACAAATGATCACTGATATAAATATCAATAAATCTTACTTAGAATCTACAAACCCAAGTCGTCACTAATTTCATATGTGACATGTAACGCCATCTACCGCGCGGTAGTGGAACTATCAGTATCCGGAACTTCAAACGACATGTTGAATGCTCTCTCTGCCTATTACCGAAACTAGATATTATTAAGATAAATATAAAATGCAATTAGTAATTAATTAATGTAAAGTGGTATGTTTAGAAGATAAACATCGTATAGGCTGAATTGTCGTGGACATATCTCGTACTTCTTCTACTGACGCGATGGCTGTGCCGGGCATGTTAGTTCAATTAATTCAAACATTTAAACTCTATAACAAACTTAGCAGTTATTAGTTTCTATGAATGTAGGTAGGTATACCTATGTAGTACTTACCTATTATAACTTACTAATACCTACATATAGGAGCAGGAAAACAATATGACATTTTTACCCATTCAGGTTTGAAAAATCCAATATTTATAAGGAGATTATCATACTTATAGTATTACTTAGCTAGTTAATATTTGACGTATAAAAATAATGCATGGTTTTTATGCGTTGTAACTTTATAATTACCTAATGCCTGAAACCCGCCCCGGCTTCGCACGGGTGCAAAGTAAAGGATAAAAAATGGTTATTATGAGCTATCCCTAAGAGATAAACACATCCCATCGCAGAGTTTTTTGTAGACCTTGTTAAGGTGTACAATACTGTAGTACATTATTTTGATCTATCTCTTAGGGTTCAGCCAGCGTTTGCAATGTAAGCGCAAAAAAATGTGTTTATTTACGACATCACATTAGAAACCTCTAAAATTGTTAGTGTTTCTCTACTATATTATGCATGTATAAACCTTCTTCTTGCACACTCAATTTATTAAGAAAAACCGCATATAAATTCGTTACATAGTATAAGATCTAAGCATACATAGGGACAAACAGACAGCGGGAAGCGACTTTGTTTTATACTAAGTCACAGTAAGTATGTAGTGATTGTACATTATAGTATAATCACTTAAAGTATTACATTTTTATAAACCCTGGAAATGATAAGTACATAAATTATAATTATGAAAATATTAAATTATAGTCAAACGAAAATTTAAACAACATCACCATATTTACAGGTAGGTAACTGTCATGTCACCGACCCGTTTATCAAGACGACGCCAGTTCGCCTAGATACATCGCATTATGGTCACAATACGCTTACAATTCCACTGATCTCAGATAGGCCATTCCTGAAATACGTCTACAAAACCTGACTCTCGGGTCAAAGGTCTTTACACCCGCAAAACAAGTTCGTAACGGTCTTATTCTGAACTAGCTGACCCACGCAGCTCCGCCTGCGCTATTTTTACGTTAGCTAAACTTTTAATAACAGACATTTGCATCGACTACATAACCTCCTTTTTTATAGTCGGTTAAAACTGGGACCCACTTTTTACTTGCTCTCCGAAGCACGGACCCGTTTAGTTCAAATGGCGTTAAACGGTCACCCATCTATTTCGTGACCTTACCTAACGTTGCTTAACCCGATCGATTACAAAACCTTGATAACAACTCTCTATGAGTGTTCCCTTACTAATATTTATTATATTATAAAGAAAAATTGATAAAATCGGACCAAGCGTATAACCAAGTACCCATTTTGACTTTAATCCCCTCTCCCAAAAGAACCGTGCTAGATTACGGGATAAAAAGTATCCTATGTCCTACCTCGTAGTAAGATCTCAAATCATGCCAAGTTTCATTTGAATCCATTCAGTAGTTTCGGCGTGATGCTCAGCCGTGATACAGACACACAGACAAAAATTAAAAAAATTACATTTTCGGCCTTAGTATCGGTTATAGAATGCCCTCCAAATATAATTTTCAAAATATCTGCAATGTACAGAATTGGACCTGTTACAGTTTTATTATAAGTATAGATATAGATAGATATAGATATAATTTTCTATCACAACACGTAATTAGCATCGCGTTTACCCACCATCTTGTTTTCGTTGTTATTCTGCCAGTTCCGTTGCTTTCTTGTTTTCTTTCCTCAATGCATAAAAACCAACTCAGACGTTTAATTTTACTAAACAAAAAACCGACATTTCTACAATAAAAACACAATAGTTAACTCATTCTTCTTTTAAAATATCTAATAAATTTTTACTTCAAATTTATTTCCTTATTGCTTCATATAGACGACTATCTTTTTCAGCGCTTTTTTATTTCTAATAAGAGCAAATAGCCTAAAATAAATACGTGCCTTATTTATTCCCGTGACAACAAAACGACAAGTGACCGTTATGATTCTGCACGTGTCTCCCATTCACAGATGACCCGAGCCGTTTACCTATTTACAATCGTTCTCTAACCGTTATTCTATTTTTCAAATTCTATCCAATAGGTGTTCTATAAATTTCCGCTCCACATCAGTCGCGTTCGGCTTTTAAATCGAATGTCAACAAACATGGCGACGTCAAACAAATCGATTTCCGAATTTTTAACGCTGCGTTGGAACGCCACGGTTACTATACAATAACAACTTCTTATTAGTGTCGTTTTTTTGCAATAAAATATAATTTTTACAGCTCATGAATTAATAAAAAATAAAACAATAAAAAACGTTATTTTTACCGTTACAGCAACGTAAACCTCTCGTGAATAAGAAATATGTCGCATACAAGCTCCTAAAACACTTTTCGAGTCCATTATTGTCGATGCCAACTCGCTTGTGTGTGTTCAACGGATTACAACGTCCACTCTCCGGTACCATTTTCTCGTTTAGCGCAATTTATCAACGCTGAGTGACATCAATAAGTTTTTCGTCGATTTCGTACGTGCTTATATGGGTATGATAATTTGTTTCCGGCGTTTGCGGCGCGTGCGCAAGGCACGACAAACTATTACATTCATAGCGTTAGCACGATTTGCATTTGAAATATTTTGTTCGGCTCTCGCCTCCGGGACGCACAATGCCTTCGGGAGAGGCGATACACTCAATAAAATATGTATGTGTCATATCAAATTTCTTGGTACATATTTCAGCGACTCGTGCTGGAGATTTCTTTTTTAGTGCTATAATAGGGTTCATTTTGTGGCGCACGTGCGTGCATAATGGCGCCGGGTATTTGGCTCTTGTATAAAGGCGGTTTGGCTTATCTATTTAACTCGCGGTACATGGCGAATGAAGCAGTTAACTGTGTAGGTAAGTAGATACTTTGTTAACTAAACGCAACCGGGGTGTTTTATGGCATGTAAAATTTTACCTCCATACGGGCGCCTAACATCGTATAGAGCGGTATATTAAGCATTTAACTATACAATACTGTAGTCTAATCAGACTGTGTAGCGCTCGTAAATAATAGACCGGATTTTTTCTGCAAATTTTAAGCGTTTAATTCGCTGTAGCAATTTTCCAAATTATTATTTAAATAGTTCAATTTTACAGCGCCGGAAAAATAACGAATTATATAACAGCTTTTTATGTAAATAAACTCTGGGTATTATTGACACTTGTGAATTTTAACCGTAGATCGTCGATCTATTACCTATAGGTATACCTAACTATTAGGTTAATCATAAACAAGGTGAACTGCAAAATATAAAAATGACACAAACACATAAAATAAAATAAGTTTCACAATATTTGACCGTTTTTCGAGTAATCGGTAGCTAATAAGCACGTAAACGTAAATACATTATTTATCTGCAATTTTGCCAAGGAGCCAAATATCCTTTAATTAAGCAAAATTAATTTGGCCAAGCTTATTCCACCGCTGTGGCGTAAACGTGGCGTGGTTGATGCTTTTGTTTTATTGAATAATTGCCCAGAGGTGTTTCGGACGAGACAGACTGGTTCCACCAAGGCCAGCCGACGAACTTGCCCCAACCATTGTCCTTATACGCGAGCCTCGCTCGCTGCCGCGTAACTCGACCGAGATTCGTTACCGCCTCCCAATGGTACTTATACGATAAAGACGCTGAATTTTTTTTGAGACTTATGCTGATACTGAACTTGCATCCCATTTCTGATTTGATTATATGTCTATGATGTGAATGTTTGTCGGTTTTCAGTGCGCATTTAACATAATTGCTTTATTTCCACGATTTTAGTTGCTTTGTATAGTACCTATAGGTATATACATAACATGCATCTGCTACCAAATTTTAGTTGTACCTACTTTTGTCCGTAATCTAGTATAAATTAAACATAGATCGATGTAGAGCACTGTAAAGCATACTTTTATCATAGGAACAACGTCAATTTTATAGGAACTTAGATCTTCTGTTAGGTGGAAATAAGATCTTCTCCAATCAGACTGCTCCGATTTTGTAGTCCAAATTTTAGTCTTATCATAAATGCTTCGAAAGGTAAGTAAAAAGTCACCGTTGTTGTCATCTAGAGCATTGTCGTTAAGCTAAGTCAGGTCAGGGGCCAGACATCAGGCTAGTGGCCAACAATACGATAAAAAGACCCTTGATTCAGAATTTTTGTAAGACTTCATCATCGCCATCAGCAGCAAAAGCCTCCCTCTTAAGGTATCCCGTAATCCCCACGCTTGTCTGGCGTCTTGAGAATCATAGTATAGGTAATTCAATAGTAAGACGCTGCTGCCTGTTTCCTTGTTCTCCCTTAACTAGTCATCCCTTCTACGTCACGCAGCGGGAGGAGATGGTTGGGTAGGTGCGCTATTATTACCCGGACAACCCACAGGAAATAAGATATTAGATTATTATTTTTTTTTAAATAATTCCATCATAAATTGAGTGTAGTTTCGTCAGAATAAAGTCTACGTACACTTGTATATTTTTATGACTATTATAATTGTGTGTATAGCTGTAAAATGTAATCGATTTATCGAATACTGCCCGCGGCCTGATATAGCAGCACCTCTAACGTGAGTTCTTTGTATCCAGTTGACATTCAATTTCTAACTTATTTCGAAAACCATAACCGGACTGAATATCTTCTTCTTTTCCCTCGCTCTGTCCCGTTACACGGGGTCGGCTTTCCCAATAATTTGGCGCCATTTTTGCCGCTGGTGAGTGTCTTCCCCCGTCAACCCTAGTCTCCTCATGTCTGTATTGACAGCCGTTAACCAGTTAGTTTGTGGTCTTCCTTTTTCCCTCCTATTATTTGAAGCCATGGAAAGGCACTTCTTTACGATGTGGGCATCTGGTCTCCGCATGACAGGACCGGACCGTAGTCCCTACTCGACTATATTACCAGGTATTGGAGCAACCTAAAAACTTCTCCTCAAATTTTTGTTACGCACTTCATCCTTTCATGTAACATTTCCTGGCCATCGAAGCATAACCTGACTGAGTATGAGAAGTTTGAATCTTTTGTTCCCTGTGATTAAATAATTAATTTATAGATTTAAAAATAAACATTAATATTAAGTTGTAAAAGATCGTTGTACCAGAGATAAAATAATTAAAGCCGTGCTGTTAATTTTATAGTCCACTTTATAAGAGAATAGTAAAATAACGATCGTTTCCTTTTTGGTGATATAAATAAAATCAAATTTATTAATTAAATTAATTACCTAACACTCCCAGGTATACGAAGCGCTTTTCATTTTTATTCCAAATTAAAATGTATTACGATGATATTGTGTAAGATAAGGGCCATAATCCGTTGTATATTGCCCGCGTATCTGTTTAGATATCGAACATAAACATTTAATGTAATTTCCGACAATGTCATGTAGGGAGGCCCTCATAACATTATGCCACACATTATCAAGCTCGTATCTAGAGTTACTTACTTATACATTTAATTTAAATTAAGACTTGCAAAATATGGACACCTAATCATGTTTATATCAGGTTCTCCTAATACATACTCAGATCGGTAATACTAATATTCTTTTTAATCAGTAAGTTAATTATTTATTAGTATATTAAATTGTAGATTTCAACAAACCAATTTTGCATACCTATGGTAGATCGTAGAGGACATTATCATATTAATAAAACACCCATGTTAGTTATAACCAAATAAAGAAGATTTGATTTTGATTTGATCGGTGTTCTAATCGCAGATGAAGACTAAAAATTAACTGTTCTCGTCTGTGCAGATGTGGATGTGTCTCTCTACCAGATGACGTCCTTTTCTTATTAAGATAATTTTATCTGACTATAGACCATCAATTCATAGACATAGAGCAATATATTTTATGCAGACAGCATTCCAGGTATGTAAGACATGCTCTTGTCCAGTACAAACATTTTATGGTCCGTTAAAGATCAAATCCATCTGAGGTCTATATTTAAGGCTTTAAATATACCTTAAACTATATATGTATCTTCAAAGATACAACACCAGACTTAACGCGTTAATTAATATGAACTACTACTGGAAGGTTTTCAAATCAGCGGTTGTTATTAAGGCTTTCTATAACCAATACTTTTAAATTTAACATTTTCGTCTAATCTCCCGTCATATCCATGTAACTTAGTAGGTAGATTAAGAATATTGTCGAACCACTCCAGTTCAGTAATAAACGTAGTTATCTTCCAATAATTAGCGATAACTCCCCAAAACGGTATCTGCTATGTTTGCTATTAAATAATCGATAGGTACACATACGATAAACGGTCATTGGCGAGCCAAATGACAACTTGAAACTGTCAATGAATTTTTCTTAGGTCTTTAGCACACACAAGTACCTTAAGCTTTGTCGGTCGGAGATATTGCAGCTATGTTGATACTGCATCGCGTTTTGATGACTCACTGCGTTCGGTCGTGGTTTGGTATTTCGATGATGATGATGATGACAGTTTATTCATACATGATAAGCGAAGGAATTTATCCATACTGCCAAATCTTTTATAGAATATCCGTTATAACATCAGCAGTCGAAACGCGTCCACTGTTGAACTAAAGGCCTTAAGGGAGGCTGGTTGCCATAAACCCCTCGCTTGGCAGGCGTCTTGGGGATCGCAGTATGGGTGGTAGGTAATCCAATAGAAAGACACTGTGCCCGTCTTCTTGTTTTCCCTTACTCGGCTCTTACGGGCATCCAACTGCTACCCAACGATAGTATATATCCGTTGTTTGTTCCATGAAATAATCTGTCTTGTAAGGATATAATATGAAATTGTGTCTTAATTCAATGTAGTGTTGTCATAGTTCTCCAACAGTACAGTTGATAAAGTCAAATAAAATAGTAAAATTATGGCGGGATCATATATTTACTCAAGCTTTTGTTTGGTGTTTCGGTTGCTCAGAAATTCTGCGTTTTGAACGTCTTCGATGCTGGATCGTGTTTCGACGACTCTTTTTTGGTAATGAAGGTTACTCTTGGAGTCTTGGCATGAGATGGTATTTAGGTTCACCTGCGAGAACAAAAAAAAGGTACAGTTTCTTACGATCCAGAAGCAAACTCAAAAATTACATAACTACCAGAGTTTTTCTAATTAGGTAAAGACTTGTATTACATACTTTAAATCTGGATGCCTTCTTAGACTGTAGATACAAAGATACGGTTGTGATTTATGTTACTTTTAGCTTCCGTAATTAGAATTAATAAAAAAACAGACTCATAATTTGTAGTGAGTTATCAAATTATGCGCTCAGTTTGAATTGGAATGATGTTTGTATACTTAATGTAAAGTTTTTTTTAGTGCCTACGTACTTACCTACAGATGCAGGGCGAAAACTGATGAGATTCAACAATAGAAACTATTTGGACGATTTTGAGTTAGGTACACCTACTCAAAAACATTCATGTTTTTTTTTTAATTTTAATTGTACTCATTATTATGAGATTTTATTCCAAATTTAGAATGTTATGAAAAAAAAACAACATAAATGAAACTTAAACCTAGGTGTTATGTTCTACTGTTGCTATTATCGTAAAGGTATATTTATGTCCTTTAAAAAATATACTTATAAACATCTTAAATACCCACGTTTACGATTACCAACAAAAATCTTAGTACAGACTTGATTATTATCGCTTTTCTCGTGCATGTAATACCATCCTATCTTAACAGTTCAATGTTTTGTCAATCAGGTGTGATTATACCTAACACCACTAGCAGTAGCTAATTAAATGCTTTCATATTCAGTAGGACTTAGTGTCTAGGTACTAACTTGTTACATACAATGTTGCCAACGTTATAAATAAAAACTTATAGCACTTAATGAATAATGCACAATCAGTAATATCGGTATGAAACAACTTTTTATTTATTTCTGTCCTTATAACTGCGAGACTTAATTTTTAAGATTCTGTGAAGTCGTTATAAACTGGTGAATCATTTCATTATGCACGCGAAGTGTCAGTTTAATTAAGTTTTGTGTTGGTGCAATTGTGGTGGACATTTGTAAGGCTCGTTACGAATGCTCCCCTCATTGTTTGCAGTTCAGAAATAACTATGATGCAGCATAATTTTAAATCTGGTACAACGGCGCGGTCAACTACAGAATTCTTTGGTCGCTTTTGAAATCGCCCGATGACTAATTCTTCAATAATTAATAGCGATAATTATCTCGGACACTTCGTCGGGTGATTCATGGTACCAACAAATTATACAAATTATATTATATTATTGTCTATCTATACGGTGTATTTAATATTTTTGATTTATAAGAAGTATTTATACTTTTAGCCTACTCATTTTTGACCGCTAATTTTCCTTCATAGATAATCTAGAGTTATATAGTCCAGTACCGCCTACTAAAGTAGGTACCTACTACTCAATAAACAACTACTCCTATACTATGTTTACAATCTTTAATTTCGTCAATAATAAAATGTAATCAGTATTTAATATGTCGCGTAGGTAGGTACTATGTGTGTATGTGTGCCGCCATAAATCGAGCTATTTGGTAATTTCCTATTTTTTATCGATAATTAAAATTGCCGGCAATTATACTAAGTAATATAATTACGACTAATTGTAAATCAGCGGATTAGTATGTCGGCGGTGTTTTATATGTAGGTACGATTTTTATCTTAGTTTATGATTTAATTACACGTTAATTTAGGCTTCGTTATTTCGTATCGGGTCGAAAGGTGTAAAATTTAATACACATTATTATCCTTAGCAATAAAGGAGTTGCCGTCAGAAACAATTCTTGTTTTCGCCGCCAATTAACCAGTACCGTAATTAATTTTATTCCCAAGAGTTAAACTTTGTTTAGATTGTGTTATTTCTGAAGGATATATTACTTATTAACTATAGAGTTTATAATTAATAGGTAGGTCTATAGTATAGACCATTAAATACCGTAGTAAGACATTACAAGATATCAATTACCAAAATTGAAATAAAAAATAAAAAAAAAACATCAAAAAGAGATAAATAAAGACAAGTGCACACTGTCGCCGGAACGCCACAAGCTAAACTGCAATGAACGCACGAAATTACCCTCCTTGGCCGCTCCCATTGTTCGGGGTTGCCAAAAACAATAAAAAAATGCTTAAAACAATAGCACCCCCGGGCGTCGACTGCTGCAAAGGATGTTCATGATAATTATTTAAGAAAATATGCCGCCTTTAAAAGCTTCTTAGACAGGACAGGTGTGCCTTGTAATACATATTGTAAAAAAAAATATAAATAAAATATATGTAGACTTTATTTTTTGCGTAAGATATATTTTAAAAAACGCGTGCTGTTTCCCTCTAATAATGACCTTGGTAACATGTTAAGATGTGACGCAGCGGGAAGCCGCTAAGTTTACAAACTGGCGTTGGCAGGTTCGAATCCTGCAGAGAGTAACAATTTTGTAAAATTAAATATTATAAATAAAAAAATATTTCCACTAGTCAGGGCAATAGAAAGCCCGAATTGTAAGATTATTCATGCATCGAATTATAAATTGTCTCCCTTCGGTTATGCTGATCTTCCATCCCATCAGATTGTGAAACTGCACCTATGTCTACAAGCACTTCCACTCCCCAATATGACAAAGGTTAGCTTCCTTAGAGGATAGACATTATTTACAAGTATTTCTCATGTTTTAGGTATCAAATAATATTTGTGTTGTATGTTAATTGGATGCCGTTTATTACATCCGATAAGCTTGTAATTACGTTCTAGATAAGGCTGTCATTTCGCTAACCCATTACTGCAGTAATGCTATACAGTAATAAAAACACATAGAGATCGTCGTAAGTTGCTCTGTTTAAATGGTCACTGGCCCATCTCGCAGCGTTAATCTGATTTTAATAACATTTCGGATGCGGAGGTAAGTAATTACTGTTTATGTCATCAACACTCGCCCTAGCACAATTAAGTCGGTTAAGTTTTTTTTGGAAACGCGACAATCACGTTTTGATTACGCTCGCATTAACGTGGACATGCCTACAATGTCACTAAATAACTATTAACCGTGATCAACGTTCTGTTCGTACGTATTTAAATAAGTGGTGTCATTTTTATTAGTTATTGTTAAGGAAAATATTTTTACGAATAATACAATGTGCCATCGTATTAAATCAAATGATTAATGGTGCAAAAATAACTAATCTCGGAATATTATAATATTATCTATACATATAAAATTACTTGTCCTGACTGACTGACTGACTGATTCATCAACGCACAGGCCAAACCGCTGGACCTAGAAAGCTGAAATTTGGAGAGTAGGTTCTTCTTATGATGTAAACATCCACTAAGAAAGGATTTTTGAAAATTCGACTCCTAAAGGGGTTAAATGGGGTGTTTTCTTTTGTATGAAACTTTTTATTGTATGGTACAATTGACTTGAAATTTACTGAAAAGATTTTCTAAATAAAATAAATCAATACGTGTTTCGCGAATTTTCAAAAACAACCTTTGGGGGTGTGTTAGGGGTTGGTAAACTCTGAAAAACAATTAGCGGGCGGAGCCGCAGGAAATTGCTAGTATTATATACATACGCGACACGCTAGCAAAAAAGAAAACAATACACTCGGTAGAAATAAATTGCAGATTGAACTATTGTATCAAAATATATTTATTCTATCATATTTTATGTACACATTTATAATTGTTGATTTGGTTTTACTATATTTATAAAAAAAAAGGTATCCGGAAAACAACTGTCTTGTCCATACTTTATTGACGCACTGTGGCAATTTAAACCACACGACCAACGATGCTCTTTTAGTTTTTGGTCATATTTAAAGTGTTGCGTAATTGGTGTTGAAAAAATATAATTTTCCTGTTGTCACAGAAGACGTGTCGGGCCAACAGATCGTATCGTGTAAACTGCGCTTTACAATCCCAATGCCCATAGTTTATCTATTGTTACCAGATATTTAATTTTTAAGAATATTCTTATACACAGATGTGATGGAGTTTAGAAATATAAACTTTAGTAATAATAAAATAGACCTCACACTATGATAGCCTTCAACGATATCGGTTTTGTGCGATTGCCGATCAACTTAAGCAAATTTAGTTCTTATTGTTAACGAATAGAATCCATTTCAGATAACGATCACATTCAACTGTTTAATTAATGTGAAATGCCATCAAGAGATTAATTAATGTTGTCCTTTATGCTCTTTGCCGGCTATTAGTCTATAACATAATATAGAGTTACAAATTGAATACAAAAACTCGTTCTACAGTGAAGTAGGTACTATTTTGACACCGTATGGTACATTCAATGCAGATTTACTGCCATTTTCGCGTAAATACTGACATCAATGGCCGCTATGCCCATAATATTATTATGTTACCTCGTGATTTATAGTTTCAAATAGACGTGAGTACTTTAACGAACGTATAAAATTAATGGTCATTAATCAATTTTAAATACTACTCTACGTAAACAGCACACTTGCCGGAGGTTGAAAATCTACTTTAGTTCGTAAGGCAATAAACTTTACAAGTAGGCGATATGGGCATGTATCGAAAATATTTTATAAATATTCATATTTTATCGACATATTTTATCGATACTTATTAAAGACCGGCTACCACTCGCGTCGTGAGGTGAGAACGATGGTGCTCCCCGCTGTGCGAGTTCAGAGTGAGACGGGAACAGACCGAGCGGAATTCAAAATGAAGTTATGGTTTTTTCTTTTTTTTTGTTTATTTTTTATTTGTAACTCTGGTTATCTTATGCCCGTTCCGTATCTAAAGTTTATGTGCACCGGTACCTAATTAGTTAATATTAAATCTGATACCTATTTCAAAACCATAATTGAGTGTTTTTTTTTATTTTCGTTCATTACATATACAGTAGCTGCGTAGTGTAAATCCAGTGACGGTAAATAATATGTGGGCCAGCTCACGCCATTAGCTCGCGAGTTGGACAAATATCGAGTGTCAGTGTTTGCGGTGGCCGAGTCAATATCGACATAGAAGTTTGCGTTATGCATCACTAGCGCGTGTTTGACAGTGCGCGGGTGCGAACGTGTAAAGGGGTGTTCTAACACTCGACATACTCGTGTCGATAAATACCCATGTTTACCTTTTCTGTAGACACAAACATAATATTTTCTCTATCGCCACTTCATTATTTTTTTTTGCAATGTTTCTACCAGCTGACTTATGTCACGAGCCATTTGAACATAATTTATCTGAAATCCGAACACCGTTTTAATGAACAATTAAATTATTTTATTATTTAACATAAATTCCCAATATTTTTTTCCATTATACTTAAAGAACTATCGCCCCATGAATAATACATGAGACGCCCATATTGTTTCCGAAACTAAAATGTGTCGTATCTTTTATGCAATAACTCAGATTAAAATTGTATTAAGTATTATGTCACCCGCTGTAATAGATATAATATTTAAATAGGAATCGTGGCCGCTTTTAATGTGTTTAATCAATCATAAGTTACGATTAATTACATAGATACGCGGGTCCGTCCGTCTGTTTGTCCGTGCAAGTAAAGACATTCATAGCATAACGAGGTCCATTGTCCAGTTCTCTGTAATCAAAAGTTCAAGGTTTTTTTTATTATGAGATGTTTATTAATTAGTTTCGTGTGGAAATAACCGGCTCTGTTGATCCGTACAAAATTACCACGGTAGAGATAACAATGACGTGGCTTGAAGCTTAGTATAAAGTTCTTGCGGATCCAGATTATAAAATCTAAGTCCGGCAAAAACTCTAAACTGTTTTTCTTTCAATCTTTATCCCATTAAGTATAATATCTTCTATCTGGTGTGAGATGAGCGTATTCCGTCTCTACATTGCCCATACCTAAATGTATAATGTAAATACTCCATAAGGTGCATTTTGGAGACTAGACGCAGAAATTACATGACGTTATTCCTCCATTCCTCTTCTATCATCGGACAACGAGACGCACGGAAAGTGCACACCCTTGTGGTGAACGTTCCTTCAGTCCGAACTAAGCGATTTACATCTTTATTTATAATACGCACAGCCAAACAGTTTGCCTGCCTCAGATTTTCCGCCAGATTACGTGAGTGTCTTCAAAAGGCTTTTATAAGCTAGTGTGTATCATTCCGGATTGCGTCGCCGCTTCCCATCAGATGGGACTGCAGTCAAGCACTACTTAGCTGGCATTTAGTAAAAAAAGTGCGCGCATTGCTTTATAGCCAACAGCGATTCGACTTTATTTGTTAAAAGGAAAATAACTACTGTTTTCCTTATACTTAGGTGCGCTCATTGTCTCAAACTTATTGCTTCGAAGTTCTGTGAATAGTTAACATTAACATGATAATCTATTCACGCCTAAGAAGTATTAATTAGCCTTGTACAATAATTAAATGGATAAGATTTCAACCCACGCGTTAAGCGTCACTAATAACTCATCGCGAACCTCATTTCGTTAATACATAATTCAATCAAGAACGATTGATTTATAAATTAATTATGTTAAAAACTTTAAATACCACACAATCCCACTGTAAAACTATTCCATAATTTTACCAATCATAATTAGCGAGCGAGCGATGATTATTACTTCTCGGTAGATATACGAGAGATGTAGCGTCTATAATATGGTTAGAAATTAATTAAAAGTAGTTTCGAATGGAATCACTGTTACCACATCGTTCATAAGGCAGAATGTGCTAAGTAACGGTGAGAGATGGGCCCTACTACCGGTTTTACGCCGAGCGAGAGCAATCATCGATTCAACTATTACCGGTCGTATCATTTGTCGAAAATCATGCTTTGATTTTTTTTTATAGAATAGAATAGGCAATAAAAAAAACGTATTCAGCAATGAAAAATTATGGAGAAATTTCGCCCGGTGGTAAGTGACTTCCTTGCCCATAGCCTTTAGTTGTTATGGTTTCTGGGGCCCCATAGCCTTTAGTTGTTATGGTTTCTGGGGCCCCATAGCCTTCAGTTGTTATGGTTTCTGGGGCCCGGTAATATCTTCAGCTAGTTGTCTTCACACCGAATTACAGGAATGTTTACATACCGCTAAATTTATTATACTGTTATTTATGGTTTATTCGACTGATTTCACCGATAGTATATATGTTTAGGTGCCCAGAACTAGTAGTACCAAAGTCCATAATGACAGAAATTAATTGGATACACGGCTTTATGCATATACATTAATCGCTTTAAACAATTTTAATCTTGCAAAATCACGATTAGCATAATTGTAATCGGCGAACATTCAAGTAATTAAACTATATGTTGCAGCTGTATTTAGTTTAGATTTCCTGTTTAATAAATCACGTTCGGAAGATTAACATTTTTTAGTTCGTTCGTTGAAATATCGTGGGCGAAGATAATGTCAATTGTGTTACCGATACCTTCAACGAAAGAACGCCTACTTTATAAAGAATTTTGAATAGTAAAAGCAGTCGTAAAATCATTAACGTACGTCAATTTATGAGTATATCTAATAAAAACTGTAATTTATGGCTTGAAAAACATAATATTTATAAAAATATTATTATAATTAAAAATTTATTTTCGTATATTGATTCGGCAAAATGATGTATTAAATATTGAAATTAGTTGTAAAATGTTAATTAGGCCAAATGAGAATTCTCATTTTAATGCCTCGTATAAATCGTCACTGCTGTAGATTTAACGATTCATTAATGTTGCAATAAAATAATAATCGTTCTAAAGTTTTCAATAGGCCTGTTGCATGTTTTATTACACATCTTTATTTACATGGTGAACGATTGTCATTCAATGCTAGGTATGCGTTAAAAACTCCTCAACCGTGTCATACATTATGATTTCCACTCGCGTTTGGACATTGAGCAACGCCCATTCATATTCTACCACTAATCCATTCATAAAGTTTGGAGCATGTGGCGGTGTGACCATTCCCAAGGTTAGATCGTGTATCTGTATTACCAATACGACATGAATAACCTCTTCGTTGGCGGTTATCTCTGACTACCGGTTTTACGTTCGGAACATTATCTACACGTGAAGCTTTGATGTCACAACACTTTTTATGTCCAACAAAAAAGGTATTATTTATGTTTCTGCAATCTGATATCAAAATACTTATGGAATTTTTATTGCTTGTGTTTAGGGTATCTACGAAAGTTACTTTATCATACATGTATACATCGGCCGTTCTTTCATTGTGTCTTTGGTCTTTATTTGTAAGTATTCAACTTCTATATTCTTTTAATACACAATTGTAAACTTTATCACTAAAACGACTAAGCGACTAAACGCTTGAGACGTTCACCTGATGGTGAGCTAAATGATTAGGATATTGTAATATTGATTCAGAATTGCAGATCATGTCCCAGCACTTATGTCTTTTAATGTTTTATTTGCTTAAGAGCACGAACTCTGATAAACTTTAGTTAATAAGTGCCATTAAGTTTGCCCTTTGTTACGACGTACCTGCGTCAAAGATTGGCCAAATGATTTGTCATAACTCAATCTGGAGTGCCCCGCCGGCCTTGATTGTATTAAGGTAATGATTCATTCGATATTGCAGTTACGCTAATAGGATTAGTGTAGGAGAATGTAATGTGCTCTTTTGATTTAGCCTGAGACGTCAATCTCGGCTTTATCATTGACTTATAATTGGCTTTGATCAGTAATCCCTTATATGAGGAAGTAGTATAGTTGATTGTTCTAGATTCTAGATCCTCGGAGAAAGCATTGCTTAATTTAGATGCACTTATTTAGATCACTGCGGAGCATACTATCAAATCGTATCATATCTAAATTTATTCAAACTAACTTCAAAATGTATATTATTTACATAATCATAATGGAATATTATCGATCGTCGGAGAGAATCGGGCACACAATAAGCGATCACGTAACAAATATCCAAATGCTTATAGTGATGACATCATACATAAATTGGCATGTTTGCTAATCTGTTAGTAATACATAGTTTTAAATTAACGAGTTTTTGCAATATGCTAATGTCGCGGTAGGTAGCTGGGAGTTCTGGCAAACATAATGAGCCGGAGTCAGTTACTACGCTCTGATACTTGGCATAAACGTATTTAAACCAGTAGAAAATGTTAACAATATTGACAGTAAATATTTTTAAATTATGCTAATTTAAGAACATAAACTTCTGTTCGAAATATCGAATATAGCTGAGAATCTGGCAGCGATCAGGCCAGTATAAATCCACTCCAACATCCAACAGAAATAGAAGACTATAAAACCCTTCTGGTACCTAAGCTAGTATTTTCGGTCGATCGATAAAGACATCGCATAAGTCGTTAACCTATTAAACAGAAAGGTATATGTACGTTTATAAGGCAGCCGGAGCACGGCTATAAAATATGTCCACGTGTGCTCGGAATAATTACTGGCCAGTGGACTAGTGCCTAAGTGGTTTTGACGAGGCTGAATCACGATTACTGACGCAACCGCTACCGAGTTAACTATACGTTATTTACATAAAAACTGTGTAACTACACTGATGAATCTTTGCGTCGCATTACACCATGTTTATTCACGACGAAATGTTGACATTGAAGAAAAAAATTAAGCCTCAGAATGAAAATATTCATGCGCGTTATACCTACTTCTACGTTCGTTACGTTCAAAGCGACCGGTGCCGAATAAACAAGTTGATGAGTATCAATTAATTAAATAGGCAGTACAATCTAAATAACCACCGCAATTAAACGTATTAGAATAAATCAAAAGATTTGATTTTGTATGCGAATGAAAATCCGGTAGCTGTACGAGTTAGCGCGCTCATCGATACAAACATTTAAATTCGACCGACGGAAGTATCACGCGGCGATAAATTATTTACGACCTTTATAAACACTTAAAATACCAAAAACCATTTCCATTCATAAGACGAGCCGAAGCGAACTCTTTCGGACGCACGAGCGATACTCATAAAACCTGTTTAGATTTTGATAATTTTATTAACGACCGAATGCACGGAACGCCGAGCGCGAGGATCCCAACTCTCATATATTACAGCTTTAACACAAATTATACAAGTTTAAAGCCACAACATAGACCGCGCGTGGGTGACTTAATGTTAAAATGTGTCAAATGTAATTATACGATCCAGGGAATTTTAATGTCTTCCAAATGTCGTCTTCTTTATTACAATAGAAACTGGATCCATTGTATCGGAACATATTATATAGACGATGAACAACATCAGAATGTCGCCCACTTAAGGTATCTCAGTAAAAAGTCGTATTAGGTACAAAATGAAGTCACAGTATCATGTCGTGTATGTCCCCTCGAATTTGACAATTAGTGATGTGACGATACGCACCACAGAGTCCGCTGCCCACGGTAATTACTGTTGACTGTTGTCCATTCACTTTGTCATTACCCAGATTTCTACATCTTCTTTTATGTGTATCCATATTTGTAGCAATGTTGTCGCAGTGTGTGGCGTAAATAATTCACTTGTCCCCGCGTTCATTAGGGGCGCATTGTCTCACATTCGAACATATTTTAATAGCGCTACCTTTAGAATTTTATTACGACAATTTACTGCAATTATCTTCTAACGATATGAATTAGACGTTCTCGGTCGGACGGATTTGTTGTTTTGGTTTTTTGTGAATACAATATTTGTAGGTGACGTTGCTAACATAATATGCGATTGCAATTAACGCGTATTTGTAGCCCTTAAGTATAAAGAAGTGCTAAAACGTAGATCACAATTACTTATTACAGCCACAACACCATTAGTACAAGCTTATGTAACACAGGTATACAAGTGATTCGCTAATCATCCGTCTCTTTGATCTTTTGAAACGTTAACTTTACAAATTCATAGCACAAACACAAGGGAGACTGAGGCCGTTTATTGCTACACAGCGAATCAATTGAACAAACTGCTTTCGGACACTAATAGAAAGAAAACGATCCGTGCGTTGCGTCAGCAAGCAGATTAATTAAACTCCTTACGACCGAGTACTTTATATCATTTATATATTGGATCTCAAGTACCTACTTTAATTAGTAGTTCTCTATCTATCAGGCACCTGGCAAGAACTATTTGAATGATGGGCCTAGCGATTGAAACCTTCGGCTCTTTAAGCAAAGCACAAATTTACATAGCACAGACAGCGCCGACTTAAAGACGACGGCTTAAAGAGATATAGTTTTCAGGGCGACGCAATTGGTTGGGATGGTGCTAACGCAACCATCACGCGTGGTATATTTTCAAATACTTGTAACAATAATTTGATAGTCTTTACGTAGTCGGTGACTTGTGAATTGGCTTTTATTATTTGTCTTTGAACACTCATGCTAATTTATTTTTTAGGTTTAACGGTTTCATCATGTTGTTTAAATATCACGTATGTACATTTATGTAGTAGTTAGTGATTCGTTCGTTGTATATACTGTATGTTTCCAAATTCAAGCGTTATTACAAATAATGTTTGCTCAATATTTCAAGGTTTTAAAGATATACAATCACGATGGTTGTTTTATTTATCTATTACAACTAATATTTTACATCACGTTACTAACGTCGATTTGATTTATGGACAGGATAGATAGGGAGAAACATAAATAAACGCTGGTCTATAATATGTCACAACTATAAAGCCAGAACAGGCTATCCATCTGTTATTAAAACCGATGTTCTCAAAGAGCGAGACGCGTCTATTGAAATCTGTTAGAATACGTGTCCAGGACAAATGTGGGAGATCATCCTTCATATTTGACGCGGCGACGCTCCAACATAATGTCGTCCATTTAGCGATCCCATGTACCATTATTGTCGAACCAGTCATTAATGTAAAATCTAATCAATCATTTACATCGCTTTAAGGTTTTGTTATTTCGATTTGAGTGGCGGCCGTTGGTTAGGCAATGGACAATTATCGACAATCCACAAATTGAAACGGAATTATAGTTTCTCTATGAACAGTTTTGCAAACAACGGAATACACCTGGCCCCATGTGGCTCGCCCGATTTCCCTCACCGCTTTTGGTGTCAACCTAATGCCGATAATTAAATTTTGAGAAAAAGGCTACTCAACACCTAATAAGTGTTACACGAAGCGACCAGTTTTTGTCGCAATGCAGCACACAATTAGCTGCCACGTGTTAATGATACAAATTTAAAATCTCGAGGCTTCAACGAAAATGGTAAGCAAGTTAATTAATAATTGAAGGTTAAAACAACGAACGAATGATTAAACTTGGAAATTCCTACCATAAAACTTTATTATAAGTGCTGTTTTTTCTATACCTACTAAACGACGAGACTGTACTATTAAATGTTAATAGCAAAGCTCAGTCGTCAATTTCGAATTGGGAAAATAAACAATATTTGATCACGCGCTTGTGACTGTCGCAACGTCCATCGACAAACGAGTCCGATACACGTTGAAAATGTAAAGTATTCAATAACGGTAAAACTAATTATAGTTCAGTAACGAATCGGACAACTCACGACATGAACACTTATTTAGTGGACGTTGGAAATTAAGCAAAAAACGAATCGTGAGTTGAACACATTCAAAATCTCAAATGAATGACATCAAAAAAATTTAATTAAGTGACAAATTCTCAAGTATAGAATTTCTACTGTTAGCTGCCATATTTCATAAAGCTGTAATTAGCAATTAATTTTAATTACACAATCCATGCTTATAATATCTATAATGGCAAAAACATACTTCCCGCTACAGAGTTATTATAAATCACTTATTAAATATGTAATTAAGTTTTTAAATGTTGCTGTTTTTAAAAGCAATTTTGATCCAAGTAGTTCCTATTTGGATTGCATTATATTTTTATACCATTATAAATCTATGTCTATCTATGTTAAAGATTTTGTTTTAAATACAAAAAAGAGAATGACATAATATTAAATGTATGAGAAATTTGGAAACTTGTCGGCCTTTTATTGCTTGTAATTACAGATCTATACAAAATATGTTTCGAAGTGTTGGGCGACATTGAGTATAATAATGGTGTCCATTGCGAAGTGCGAGACGTGACGAGTCGACGCAGGGCTTAGTACGAACAAAAAGTGATCTCATTTAGTTTCTCCGATATCAACAAAACGTGAAAGGTAATTTCATAGTGCATTTTCTAGTTAACACGCCTTTAAGGGCACTTTGCCCTTTCCACTTTCATTGTTTTTTGTTGATGCTTTGTTTTTTATACAGCTTAATAATGAAACGAGCGAGACGTTGCTAGTTAAAAGACACGCCTACCTATAGACAGTTAGATTGCTTCTGCTTTTCATCTGAGATATTAGTTACTAAGTCTTTTGAGCCAAGTAATTTCTCAGCTACCAGTACACTTCACAAAGGAATACGACACTCTAGATATCTAACACTGCATTGGTGTCTGAACCTCTTCTACAAGGGCCACCTTTAAAAGCACGCATTTTTTTTTCTCTTTGACATTTTATTTTAAACGATTTCGTTAGTTCATTGAACAAGCCTTTCTTGATTAATAATTTCTTAGTTTAGTGTTGCAATATATGACAACACTAAACTACCTTTTGTGAATTTCCCAATTTGTAATGAATTGATTCGAGATTTCCATCAGGAATAGACGAGATTATAATGGGGGATTATGGGGGTATTAGACAGATGTTACATTCAATATAATCGTCACATTATGAAATATTCCCAATTAGTTCCGAATGCGGTAAGCTAGACACACATGTGACATTATCACTATTTTGTCTTATTGTTGAGCGCAAATATGAACCCACACAATTTGGGGAATTTGTTATAATCCGCGCTGACTCCATTGTTATGCATTGTTACTATGGATGCGGGGATGATAAACTATAGGGGGACGTGCGCAGGGGTTTCCGATGAATCTGTACAATAACTTTAATTCTTCGAAAACACTGATTGATCTCGAGTCTCATTGGCAAACTGTCGGTAGTGACCGACACGGCATCGCGACCGACGTGGAATGCGTGCACATCAATGCGGTCATTAAAAAGTTTTTTGAATAAAAGGCGCGGTCGGAGCGTACAGGTGGAGGCGCTTGGGGCGAAGAGTGCGCTGGGAGTCGCCGTGGTCGCATCGTCGTGCCGAACCGAAGCGGGTTATTAATAATCCGCATTCAGGGTCCGCACGAGCGCGCCGAGCGACCGGCCCGCGACGACATTCCACGCCATTGTACCGGCCCGCTCCGCCCCGCGACACTTTTGTCTATTCACACCGATAAATCACCGCCGACCGTCACAATGCGAGCATTATTTACCTCTAACGACGACCTCTTCGCGCTACATCGATTAATTAGTACAACACTAGAGATAAGATAGTCGGGAAAGCGATCGCTTTCAATTTCCTCTCGAGGGGCACTCGGCGTAAAGTGCGCGTTAAGTGCGGACAATCGGAGATAAAACGTGCGAGACGAGACTCCCTTAATCCGGTGATCGAAGATTGCGAGGAAACGTTTTGTCGTGGGGTTGCACGCTCGGCCCGGTCGCATTGTCTGCGGGCTGTCTCTAATTTGATTGCCGACACACCGGCACGCGTTGACGTGGGCGACCCGTCGGTGCGTGGATCCCCAATTAAACCTAAGAAATACTAATGGGAGTCACTAATTTCGAGGTCATGTATCTTCTCCACAGCGATACTCATACTAGTCTCGGTTCTCAGATCTACTGTAATATGTTATGGGTTAGCTTTGTATTTACGCACGTTTTGTAGTGAGATGGAATCTTGCTCAAACGCATTGTCATGGCGTTCGTACACATTGAGTGTTTCAATTGATTCTAATATATAGCTCCGAACGTATACGATTCAGTAGCGTATTCTGGCTTTTATTACGCATTTACATGGTCATTCATCTTTGACCTCGCGCCGAGATCTAGTGGCTCTGTCTGGCATATTTTGTTTAAACATATTCAGTATTAAAAAGGTATTAGCGAGAATCGCTCGGGGCACGGCACCTATCTACGGCATCGGCCTGGTTAATGTGCTTATTAAATTATGTCGATGGCAAAAACTGCGCTCGTTTGGCTTTAGGGAGTAATTAGCGGAATGAGTCTTATCGTTCGATCTAATCAAAAGTCGTAATTATTGGCTAAGATGCGGACCACACTCGTGTGAGCCCTTTACGTTCGCCGTTACTTCGGCAACATGGTATTTTTTTCTCATTACTAATTTCTCAATTTTTACCTGATTGATACGGCCACAGCGGCTGTGGGCAAATCTTAGACCCAACTACTGTGATATTATACTGACTCGAATAACATACTCTTTTACTTTGGCAATCCGACGATGAGAAGACGAACACGCTCTAAAGAATACGAATTGCAGGATCGACTTTTTACTTACATCCTAATCTGCTATATAAACAATCTTACTGTCGAGAAAGTCAGGTCATCAGTCTAAATTGTCCTAAACAATAAGAAACACCAACACAACGATCTTGTTCCCCACAGAATTCCAAACCCGTAACAGATGGACAAATTACTAATCTATTAAAATCAGTATAAATGTACGAACTTAAGTAAGTACCTACCTACCTATTTCGGAAATGATTTTAGAAATCGTGGTGAAAAGGTTCGCTTAATTTAAATATCACCTTTCGACCTCTCGCAAAGTAGATACATGACCAGATGAAATACTGAATAAACAAAACGGTCTATTGTAAGAAAACAGTATTGTTACTGTTGAATAGTAATTGGTATTAGGGTCAATCTTATTGATTAGCGAACAAAAATGAGTGCCATGGGACCGGCGACCGCCGCCCGCGGCCCGCACCGGTAACGACCCGACTTTGCATATCAATGGTTTAATATCGACATGCATCATTTCATCTAATTGCATTTCCTCCATGCTGATCGAAAGATAAAATTCTAAATTTAAAACATTTTTTTAATGGCGGTCTAGGATAGGTTTTTTTTTTTTTTTTTTTTTTTGGGAATGATAGACGCTGTTAACCGCAGATGGCTATTGCAGCTTCACCGGACAATAGGAGGCGAGCGCTTGAAGCGCTGTAGCCTTTACGGCAGAAGTAGCGACGAGCACAAGGGCACCTCAGGGAGGCACGGCCTCGGCTTGGGCTGTCGCTTAAGAGAGGGCTGAGTTTACCACCGGTTCACAACGCGCCCCTCTGAGAAGAACCGGCAAGAAACTCAGTGGGGTGATGCACGTCGTTGCGGTCGCATACGTACGACCCTTCGGCCTCGCCGGCGAGACCGGTGTCTGATAGCTAGTGTAGCATACGGTTGTCGGGGAGGGGTCGGCGCATCCCGGTCCAATAGGACCGTCATGGGGTCAGGAGGGTCGAGCAGTACGTGCCGTGGTCTGCGGCGCGAGTCAGAAGGACTAGCGGCGTAATCGGCGGCGGCGCGGATTAAACTGTTCGCGTGACGGGACGCGGATTCAAAGTAGCGTTTCGACGCTTCTTTGAGGAACTTACGAAGGGGATCTAATTTGAAATCGGAATGCAGATCTACGTTCCGCATGTACCACGGGGCACCGACGGCGCGACGGAGGAAACGATTCTGGATAACCTGGAGGCTATCGATACGGGTGCGGGCGGCGTGCGCGAAAACTACACTCGCGTAAGTCATGATAGGGCGAATGCAAGCTTTGTATAATGTCAACTTATTTGTAAGCGACATTTTACTCCGCTTGCAGAGAAGGGGATACAGGCGACCTAATACGAAAGCCGCTCGATTGCGGACGGACCTAATGTGCGGGCCGAAAGTCATGCGGGAGTCCAAGGTGACTCCGAGGTACTTAACCTTCCTAGTCCAAGGGATAGGGCGATTGAATAGGGATATTGGGACTAGTCGTCTGTTGGGCCGAAGGCTCCGCGCGGAGAACATATTGGCGGGTCCCCGGGAGAAGACCACCGCGGCACTCTTCTCCGGGTTCACCTCTATGCGCCACGTACGGAACCATTGACCCAGGGCGTCGACTGCGGCTTGAAGAGCACGCGTCAAATAGGACATGTTCCTATGGGAATAGTAGAGAGCGGTGTCATCCGCGTAAAGGGCGAGTTGGACTCTGCTCGAACGAGGAATGTCGTTCGTGAACAGGCTGAACAAGAGGGGAGAGAGCACGGAGCCTTGAGGGACTCCGGCCTGTATAGGATGGGGTGAAGAGAACGTACCTTCGACCCGGTATCGAAAGGTACGATTCGAGAGAAAGTCTCGTATGATGAGTACGAGCCTATCGGGGACTCCTAACTGGAAGAGCTTGTATATCAAGCCGTTGTGCCAGACCTTGTCGAAGGCCTTGGCAACATCGAAGAATAGGGCGCCTGTGTAGACGGGCTTGGGCTGGTTGAGCCCGGTCAGGATGTGCTCCGTGAGGCGGTGCACCTGGTGGACGCAAGAGTGTCTGGTTCGAAAGCCAAACTGCTCGTCAATAAGGATATTATTAGAACTGACAAAGTCTTTGAGTCTCGCTAATAGCAAGCGCTCATAGAGTTTGCCGAGAGACTTGAGAAGACTGATAGGCCGATAGCTCGCAGGGCTGCTGCGAGGCTTACCCGGCTTAGGGATACCTACTACATCCGCGTCTTTCCATTCGGCAGGAAAGACGCAGTGGGACATGGCTGCGTTGAAGATAGTCACTAAAAGACATATCAGATGGACAGGAAGAACCTTGAGAACGCGATTGGAGATGCCGTCGGAGCCCGGTGCTTTCTTCGGCTTAAGGCCTTTGATCAGGTCTTCCACCTCGGTTTGCGTGACCGGGGAGAGGGATTCGGTGGGAGGGAGTGAGGACCTGCGCTCTACTTCCCTATCCACAAGATCGAGGTGCGCCGGATCGCCGGGAGCGGAGCTGGGTGTGCACTGACTCTCTAGAGAGTCAGCGAGAACCTCAGCTTTCTCGTCGTCCTCGAACGCGGGTGGGTCGCCTGAAGGGCGGGTCAAGGGGGGCATGGTAGCTACGGTGTCGGTTTTGAGGGATCTCGCGAGCCGCCAGTAAGCCTGGTGTGACGGCGAGATATCCTCTAGAAACCCTCCCCATCGAGCCTCCCTGAGTTCCGCGATGCTGCGCTTCACGTCCCTCTGCAAAGCACGCATGCGGACCCGATTGGCATCGGTGGGGTAGGAGTCGTACGCGCGAATAGCCGCGTTTTTAGCGCGGACTAATTCCCTAATGTCATCGGGCAGCTTGAAGCGCACAGCGTAAAAGTTGTCCGCTTCAACCTGCCGGGAGGACTGGCTGATGGCCGATTTGAGATGATCGGTGAAAGCGCCGATCGCTTGGTCGGTGTCCTGAGGGGACGAGATTTGCGCCGGGAAGCGGGCAAGATTCGGAGAGTCGGCATCGGCTAAACAGGTGTTTAGCTGATGCCAGTCCAGAACGGTCCTAGTGACCGGCTGGGAAATGGGTGACGGACCTAGTTCCATTAGGACCGGTCGGTGGTCAGAATCTAGCTCATGGAGAACCTCTAAGGAGCGCAACCGGAGGGTCACGCCCTTCAGGAGGGCCATGTCTAAGATATCGGGGCGGTGATTGACATTATTGGGATAATGGGTCGGGCGCATAGGTGCGATGACGTCAAAGTCGAGAACGTCGACCAAGCCGTCGAGGCACCTGCCGTTGCCGGTGGTGACGTTACAATTCCACCTGACATGCTTGCAGTTGAAGTCGCCGGCCAGAATGACCGCGTTGTCCAGGTCAAGGAGTGACTCGATATCACTCCTGAGGGGCCGCTTATCAGGTGGAAGATAGATAGAGGCGATAGTGACAGCCGAATGGCCGGAAAGAGAGAGGCGGCAAACCGAGGCCTCTATATTAGTGAGCGCAGGGGGATCGATAGGGATGCAGTGCAGGGCCCTTCTGTAATAGATGGCAGTGCCACCTCCGAGGGAGGTGTCACGGTCATTTCGCACAAGATGGTAGTTGGCGATATTCGGACTCCTATGAGAGGGTTTCAGGAGGGTCTCCTGCACCAGCAAGACATCAACTTGGTGACTTCGCAGGAAGTCAGCAACCTGATCTCTTTGTCGGGAGAGGCCATGCGCATTGAAAAATGCGAGGGAAAGGGAATGGGGTTTTTGTCTACTCTGGTGTAAATCCATTTACGGGCCTACATTTGAGTTTACGGGGGACAGGGCGTAGTACACGTCCTCGAATTCGGCGATAGCTTGTACTCTATCGCAGGGGTTCTGTGCGCACCGAAGGCTTTAGCATTGCATCTATGTGTGTGTAAGCGACTAAATCGCTGTTGGCTGCCGCTAAAATGCTGCGTTTAAAGCTCAATTCCTGTATCATGCTTCCGACAAGTAACTAAATCACTGCTAAGTAAGTACCTACTTATTAAAACTATCTGGTAAATAAAGTAACTGTCTACCTATTACCTAATACATTACCTATATTTAAGTTGCGATCAACGTTACTAATAACAACAGTATAAATTTTTTATATTCAACAGATAGGAAACAAATTATTTATTTTCTCAATATTTTAATAGAGTCATTGTATATTTACCTAAATAAGACACCTAAGACAGTCTGACAGGTTCGCTCAATATTTGGAACTAGCAAATAAGTATTACATACATAGGTATGTAAGGTATACTTGAGAAATAATATTCCGCTTAAGGGCCATTAAATATTTATAATCACATGTACATGTTGCACGTCAATTAAAGTTGCGCTACAAAATAGTTTCTCAATTATGCAATAAAATAATGCCGGAGGTCCGACTTATCCACTATCGGTTACAAACCCGAGCGCCGCACAACTAGCGCACAGCCAACCTTTTGAGCTGCAGCAGTTTTTTCAGCTGAACCAGTTTTGGATGCAATTTGTTTACTTTGTGTTGTAGCATAACACAATTCACTAAACAAAACGCTGCGTGAACTTGAACGGCCGTAATTAGAAATCTGATAAAAACACCTCGACCCCGTTACCACGGCTCCCGTAATTAATAATCCTCACGGCGTGACCAAACAGGGAATACTATCGGCTAGGTCGGAAAGTTACTCCTAACATGGACGGTGGAGCTTTAGATGGTAGAGCTTAATCGATATTGCGACTCGATGTGCCGTCGATTCGATTACAAATAATCGAAATAAATCGGTCCGCCGTTATTCTTCGATCATTCCAGACTTGCACATTTGTCCCCTCTATACCACCAACCGTCATTGGAATCTGTTCAAAAGTGTTAAATCGGTTAATATAATGATGATGGATGCCGCCCCGGCCAAACAGCCCGCAGCGGGGGTGTTTTCCCCACTATACAAATAAAATATTTTTATTATTAACTAGTTTCCTGTCCTTTTTGCACCCACAAAAGGGCCCAATCGGGCCGTCTCCGTCGCACTGTTTAATCGAAATCATATTTCTGTTTTGTCATTATGGTATCACGTTTAGAGTTCCTCTCTTTTGTTAAGGATTTCGATTCGTTGGTTTCTTGTTCCAAATGCAGCTTTGATGCTTGTTTCTTTTTTTTTTAATCAGCGGTAAAGAAATCTGAAACCTTTCGAGGAGAGTTGCCGAGTTTTATCTTATACTGTTATAAATACTTTTGTTATTGTGTGATATAAAAATTAATAAAAGCTTTCGTCTCTTACAGGTAATCCACACGTGCCTGTTGCCATCTGTCGGCCAGTAGCGGAGTCCGCTAAGTATATTTTTTCACCCTCGTTTACCGTAAAGCTACTTCCTATGAATGGGGACTGACGATCGCCATAAAAAGGTGCAACCGTGTCAAAATTGAACAATATTGTTTAAAATTTAAGACAGACACATATGAGTTCCTTTCATCATCGCGAGCTTACCTGTGGGGGCGCACAAAAAATACCGCAGGTAGCCCATTTGTTTGTTATTAATTCTCGCGTCGAATCTTGTTTTTTTACCGTCGACCAATCTAATACTGTGAGAATATTAATTATAATTATAAACGGAGCTCGACGCTGGTTTTAAGGTGCTCTGGAAGCGAAGCCTCGGTATCCAAATCTGATCATTTATCATGCGACAATGTCGGGTTTATCTTGATACTGTTCTTTTTTGTTAATTTATTGTCTTCCACACTGACTTACGGGATCGGTGGACTTAATGATTTACAAGCTTTCGATGTTAAGGACAACGCATGGAGGCGGTTTGGCTGAAATCTAAATATGGAAATATAATAATAATAATATAATAATAATAATATCCTGGGACAATTCACACACGGTCATCTGATCTCAAACTAGGCAGAGCCTGTACTATGGAAACCAGACAACTGATACTAATACATATATACTTTTTTTTTTAAATATAAATATGTTACTTTCATTGTACGAACAAAGACTTTCAAATAGTACTCTTTAATAAATGCAGGCTGTTGCCTGCCACTGTAGTTAACATTATACTTCATAAAACAGCTCAGAATAAGGGGTTACGCTAAGTGCGTTGCCGCATAGGAGCGTCGTCAAGCAAATTATCAGGAAACGCCCGCACACGCTTTCTGCACACACTAACACAGGTTAAAAATGATACTTAACCGAGCCACAATGGACGACATAACATATCGCATATGTAATTGAGCAAGACTTATATGAGAATCAATTGGGACCACTTTGAGGAATTGATTTACGATTTTCCCATCGACATTGTCGACAAAAAAATCATATCAAATTAATAAATGAAATATCATCGCCCGGCTGAAAACGCGTAAATTTGATTTATTTCGTAAAGCTTTATCCGTTTATGCAAATGATAACAATGAAATGTTAGTCTAAATTTATTATTATCATCATTCATACATTTCTTCAGCCAGCATTATTTCTTTATCTGTAAAACTTGGTAATGAAATGAAAAATTTCGTGAAATAAAAATATATGAATGTGTTATCACTGCATATAATGAATGAATAAAGCGTGGGTATGATTTAGGGTTGCTTATGAAGTTTTATGACAATATTTTTTGTTTTAATAAGAAAATTTTTTTTTTCTTTTTCCTGTTTGCGTTTGTCATAAGTTGAGTATGATATGTTATTTTTAACCCCCCTGTAGATGCATTAATAGATACATAAATCGTGAAAATCTTAACAACTCTACAACTTATTTTAACATAAAATTCCTGATAATGTTATGCATAGGACGTTGGCCTAGACCCCATGAAATATACTGAAGAAATCAGGTTGCCACATAAAATCATTGGATGTTTGAGTGCAGTGCATGGTGGTGCATCGATAGAGCCCACATGGTACCGTCGTTGCATTTTTATTGCCTCTACATAATGTATAGTGCTTAGGTTATATGCATACAATTAGATCCTTGAATAGTACGTACTTCTGCAAACAGGAGCCAACCCAGAACCCACACGATGATAATTTTGAGATAATCATTTTTTTAGTGAACGGATAATTTTATCATAACTTAGAAGTGAATAAAAATTGATAAGTAGATGATTTTGATTTTACTGAATTGACACAAGGCACATATTAGCATAATATGTGTGGGTTGGTTCCTGTTTGCACAAAGTACCTACGTCCTTAATTGTAGTCGTAGGATTTCAGAACGATGCTAATAATATGGATAGTTACTAGGTGGTGCGTAAGTGCCTAATAATGTACACCACCGCACTTTTATGCAAGAGGCAGTGTCCTGGTACGTACCACAGCAGTGTCGGATATTCGGCCACAGAGCAGCAGTGTGTAGACATTGGTTACAGCAGCTGGTGGCTCAAGGGACTTAATAACTAATTTCTTGAATGATGAACGGGAGTTTACAGTGCAGTTGTCCAAGGGCAGGCGTGTCGCCATCACGGTAACGTCCAACATCTTTAATTCATCGATAACATCATGAGTGAAGTTACTTTAAAAAGGGTTAAATTCTAAAATTGTTTGAGCAGACTAGCTCTTGCCTCTCTCAGAAAAAAATGAATGAATCTATACTTATAATAAAACTGTAACAGGTCCAATTCTGTACATTGAAGATATTTTGAAAATTATTTTTGGAGGGCATTCTATAACCGATACTGAGGCCGAAAATGTATTTTTTTTAATTTTTGTCTGTCTGTCTGTCTGTCTGTCTGTCTGTCTGTCTGTCTGTCTGTCTGTATCACGGCTGAGCATCATGCCGAAACTACTGAATGGATTCCAATGAAACTTGGCATGATTTGAGATCTTACTACGAGGTAGGACATAGGATACTTTTTATCCCGTAATCTAGCACGGTTCTTTCGGGAGAGGGGATTAAAGTAAAAATGGGTACTTGGTTATACGCTTTGTCAGATTTTATCAATTTTTCTTTATAATATAATAAATATTAGTAAGGGAACACTGATAGAGAGTTGTTGTCAAGGTTTTGTAATCGATCGGGTTAAGCAACGTTAGGTAAGGTCATTAAATAGATGGGTGACCGTTTAACGCCATTTGAACTAAACGGGTCCGTGCTTCGGAGAGCAAGTAAAAAGTAGGTCCCAGTTTTTAACCGACTATAAAAAAGGAGGCTATGTATTCGATGCTAATGTCTGTTATTAAAAGTTTAGTTAACGTAAAATTAGCGCAGGCGGAGCTGCGTGGGTCAGCTAGTAATAAAATAAAAAACCTAATTTTTATCCGTCACTAAACAATACATTTAACTTACCTTGACTTCCCGAAAGTGTTTAGAACAGAACTATGACCTTAAAAGTACCTATTTCGGTTCATGCAAATTCGTGATCGTGACAAATTTAAATTGAAGAATCTGTTTTCATCCTTGACATTAGCTCTATTTTAAACAATAAGTGTAGCTCGACATTATGTTTAGAAAGTGACCGATTTTGTTAAAAACTATAAGGAACCGGTGTGTATGGTGTCGGTCGAGGTGTGGCAGGGGTCAGTATTACCTTCTCCTGCGCTAATATATCACGATTCGAGCATTACGCGTCTATAGCCCCCCGCTTAAACGCGAACTGTCTGTGGAAAGCACCCATTGTGATCGGTGAAATTTATTTTCTTCGCGTCGTGGGAATGAAGCAATTATCTTTGGTCGTTAGATTGAGATATCGAATCGAATTTAGTGCTCTTTGTCAAGATAAAGGCTCGTAGAACGATCGATTATGAAAACGTCAAGTTAAATGTCCTACAGACATCTCTCATTTGAATAAAGCCAAGGTTCTAAGGCGAGGAGTGTCCTAAAAAGAGCTGACTACTATAAGCCACATAAAAATGTTATTTACCTTATTTCTATGATCTGTGAATCCAAGGAAAACACTTGCGAGCCGAGTAATATAAATAAAAGATGGCGGGCGAAGCTCGCGATACTTCTCAAATTGAATATTAGATTGAAATTACGCGCTCGGGCGGCTCTCTCCTCCGCCTTTTGTTACGCGAATGATACATAAAGCGCGCGCGCATACAAACACAGCAATAAGAATTTTAAATTAGCATTCTTTTTGTGTTCCGCGCCACCCCAATTCTACCCGCACACCCCATCGTCTTAATAATATGGAGAAATTGAGTTGTTATACACCCTTTTCGGAGGAGGCGCGGGTGCAGCGGCACACCTCGTGGAGAAGCCTTTTTGTAATTGAATTTAGATACTCTTTCCCCGGATATAACGATGGGGAGGTCGGGCCCGCTAGTTCCGCGAATAGGATACATGTAAATGTGACGATATGAAATTCTCTAGTCGTAGCGGTGATGTTGTCGCGCGGTATTATTACAAAGGTTATTCCAACCTTTTTAGGGTTCCATACCTAAAAGGTAAAAAATGAACTCGTATGAACTTCGTCTGTCTGTCTGTCACACCTATATATTTCAGGAACCGCTGACGCTATCGATTTTAAACTTGGAATAGTTTTGATCTTCCTTACCCAACCGGTTGCAGTTTGGGTTTTTTGTTATCTGAAGTATTACATGAATAGTAAAATTACTGCGAGTCCGACTCTCGGTGCGCGAGTTCGACTCGCACTTGACTGGTATTTAGTTTTTTGCTAGGTACATACATTTTCGTAGGTTCGTTAGGAATGCAATAATTGCACCGAAACTTCGATGATAAACATACACCCAAAATAGGTTCTATTAATTTGATCAGCCTTCCGAGAAGCATCGTTGGCATGATACTGGTATGTAATTACTGAAGGCTATTAACATGAACCGTGTACAAACATGGCGGCTGATTGTGGGTTTCGTTTTAATTGCGCACACGCACCACGATACTGAGTTAGAGGTCTCTCAATGTTTCCAACCCGAGGTATCCCGGGAGTCGTGAGAACTTCGATTATTTACAGGTTATCTGGATCGATGGTGGTCACTCATTATTGGAAAAAAATTAGGTTATCATTTTTAATTCATCATCATCATCAGCAGTCGGAAATCGTCCACTGCTGAATAATGGCCTTCCCCTTAGAAGAGAGGAGTTGCCATAATCTCCACGCTTGGCAGGCGTCTTCGATCGCAGTTTAGGTGGCAGGTACTTCAATAGAAAGACGCTGCTGCCTGTCTTCTTGTTTTCCCTTAATCGCCTCTTACGGACACCGAACGGGAGGAGATGGGAGGGTGCTATTCTAACCCGGATACTCCACGGGACGTTTACTACGTCTAGATAATTAAGTTTAAATAAAATTGTGTCTCGCAATATCTGAAAAAGGAACAAAGCTACCTGCAAAGATTACGGCTCAGCAATTCAATCATTATCTTAGAACGTGACAAGCGGTGAATTTACTAAACAATTATCTATTCAAATACTGTCAACGTTTCGGCCGTTCCCACAATTGTCACTCTCACCCGGTTCCCACTAAGAGGACATTAAATAATAGTTAAAGTAAGCTAATTTTACAGTTTCCAGTGAACACAAAGTGACCGTCTCTCCCCTCGGCAGGTCTCGGGCCGTCATTACCATGCCATCACATTACTCTGAGCCACTGAGCGCCACTGAGCGCGGGCAGCGATTATTTTGTCGTTAAAACGTTTTGGACCGAATTAAAATTCCACTCAAACACGACACGAGAAATGACTGAGTACACAATTTTTGGTTCTATTTTCATAGCGGTTTGTAGATATCTACACTAGGTGATAAGTACATTGTACAAGGACTCGTCCAGGGACGCTACCACCAGCTATAATGGCATCATCATCAGCAGCAGCCTAAGTATAGGTTTCCACTGATAATCCCTTAGATTGGAGGGATTGCCATAATTCCCACGCTTGGCAGTCGTCTTGGGGATTGCAGTATAGTTGGTAGTTAATCCAATAGAAAGGCAGTGCTGCATGTCTTCTTTTTTTCCCCTAATCTCCTCTTACACCCAACGGGGGGAAGTGAGGGGAGGCTATGCTACGCTGATACCCCACGAGTAGCTCTAATGGCAGTGTTAAAGTTATCTTACTTTTACATGAGAAAGAGACACAGATATACGCTGTTTATAGCTCCGTTCCTTTCTCTTTCAAAAACAACATTTCAAATATTTCCATCGAACAGATGGTGGTAGACCTAGACCTCTGGTAGGGCCACTGAGATGACAGAAATGCTGACACCAGGCAACAATGTGTATACATTCCTGTGTTCCAATCTGACAGGCATTGTTTTTGGCTGGCCACCGGTCAGCCATCACTCCTGTATTCAAACATTTATTGCTAGGATTTTGACCGTCAAGAAAAACGGGGTTGACTTCGCGACCTTTAACCTGGGCAGGCAGGGTGTCATTGCACAAACGGGCCCGTTATAAAAAAAAGAATAACACTGACAAAACAGTGATGATGGTATTATTACTCACGTAAACCAGCTTTTAGCGTTAGGGTATGAGCTAGTCGCTAGCAAACTGAATCCATCCTTTGGATGTTGTCTACTTAATTGCTCCAACATTACGATTCGTCGGCGACGGTTAATTATCGGCAACATTACTGAACTGCGGGTCCGTCGAGAAACTTTGTGGGCAACTCGTAAAATGTACACAGTTTTTATTTCCCTTTGTTCCGGGACCAAATAGCTGTAGCTCTTTTGTTTATAACTACCTCGGAAATTATCACGGAAAAAAAAGTAACAACCAGTCAAATTAACATTAATGACACATTTCTCGAGAACTTTAAGTCGGCGTCACGCTCATCGACGAGATTAAAACTAATTCGAGGTCCACCAAATTATAGACGTGTAGAGCGGCGGATGTCGCCGTGGCCGCAGCGGCGCCGGCGCACCAAAACCGCAACTCATTGTTTTTTGTGGAGAGCCCCGAGGCGCCTTCCGAACCGATCCGGACCCCGCCGGTAATTAATTATTTCACATGTATCGATCATTAATTAAGAACGACCGATAGCATCCACCCGTTATCTGCACAACGGCGGCTGCCGGCAATTTGTCGATCGTAATTATCTCCCAAATTACACTCGCTCACAAAAACGAATAATGATTTTAAAGTTTTGAACGCGAGGCATTACCGTGTAGGCATTAAAAGCAGAAAACATCGGGATCGAATCAATCTTAATCTCGTACAGAAACGTAATCCAGATTTATTTATGACGGAGGAGAGCGCGTGTGCTATTATGCTCTCGTCCGCGGCAATTTGCTTCGGAAATTGTCTTAATCGGCCGCTCAAGGGACTATTTATGTATAATTATTTCCAAATTCGACGCTGCGTTTGATGCCTTTCCGCTCTCTTTGAGTCGGTTCGACAAAAAAGTCATCTGTTGCAACAATTAAGGCGAGGAAAAAATAGAAATAAGTATCGAAGGGTCCGCAATAATTATAGACGCAAATTGACGGTTCCTAAGAGCCATCGCTCGAGTGGCGCCTGCCAGGTTACCTGCAGACTTCACGCGATCCTCACCTTCCCCGGGACCAGCAAAGCTACATAGTACATTTTCATTTACAAACTTCAACAATATTGGCACCTGTACCAGTTTCCTTACATAAGTTCGTTCAAATAAATCAACAAATACAAAATGTATCTTACGAGACATGGTAACTCCTTAACCAAAGTACCCTACCATAGAAATTTTTGAATGGAAACCTCTAACAATCTCACAATCCTTTGAGTACGAGCATCAAAGATTTCCTCCACAATGACGACAGTCGGGCGCCTAACACAATTAGCTTCGAAAGCAAATAAATCATAAAATCATCTGCTTTATGATCGGATCTCGTTTCGAAGATTACTTTGTGCTTTCGAATCGTCGAGAGTTGTACGTATTTAAAGCCATGTTGTTTTCTGATTAATTAAAATGACAAATTAATGGGAAAGTGTTCATTAAACGATGTAAGTTTCGCATTTCACACGTGGAGAACGCTTTGTAATTACATCCATACTTGTGCTGCGGTCTGGCTCACGAATTTGCGCTGTCACCTTTATTATCGTGTAAAACGAGAGAGAGGTTTTTAATTAATAGCTTTCTCCTTAATTTATATGTAGGTTGTTGTTGTTAAATGTCAGCTTGCGTCATTCCATAAAATACAAACAAAAATAATTCATCAATAGGTGGTTTCAATGCAATATTTGATTCGAAGTTGTTAATTTATTATCATGACACTGAAGAGTATTATTAATCGATCGTGCATTTTTAAATATTAGATTTTTTACCAATTTAATAGCCAGGACGAAAGCAATTTACACATTTTTAAATTTAGCCATATTCAATAGATACTAGAAGATCAAATATATTTGTGCAAACGTATGGCAGAGATTAGCACAAATCAAGTAAAATTAAAACGTGGCATATTCCTTGTCATTATAACCACTGTAAAATAATGTACGTACTCGGTATAACGTTTTGATGATAAAATACACATTTAAGTCTATAATTACTATGTTTTGTGACAATAACCTCTGTATGTAATCTCCTTAGAAACCACAATATCCTCATCGGATACCACATTCTTATTGGTGTTAAAGTACAATTATCTAAGATGGGTACAGATTATATTTTGCACGCAATCCTTGCGTCTTGCTCTTTGGTCTGCAGGCTTTTCTGTAACTCGTGTCGAACATGACAATTACCGTATCGCGTCTTCAACGGGTGTAGGCGCAAGCAAAAAGAGCCATTCCCATCGTCCGAGTTCAAAACTATTACCATTAATGAAGGTTTTAAGTTAAACCCTAACAGTGGACATTGCCGTTCGCGATCCTTACCGTGTAGTAGCCAGTCCGCCTCGGCACTCACGTTCCCACGTCTAACGAGACTACCTCCATTACTTGCATCGTTTTACATACATTCCCTCCACTTATTATCAGTGTATTAAGTAAATCGTTCCTCTCCAAGTTCGTTTAATTTTATTTCCATTAATCGCTATTCGACATTTTTGGTCCGGTGCCTGACAACGCCGGCTTAATACCTTATTTATTGTAATTCACCCGACTTAGTAGACGCTGTTTAATGCGATATTGCGATGTTTTCGTGAAGAAAGCAGTCGTGGGGGTAATTATTTAGCAGTGTTCTGTGGTTTCGTGGGGCGAGCGGGCGGCTACTTAATGAGGGCTCTCGTAATAACCCACGATTATTAATATGGACGTAGTTTACCGGGATTCTCGTTACAGCCGCATCACTCGTACTTCAGACATTACTGATTTTACTTACACTCGACGACCGGCCCGCACTTTGGCATTTATTTAATCTTCTACTGAGGTTTTCCTCCCATATTTTGGACCTAATTTAATCCAGTCCAATGAATTTCTAATAAAATCTATGGACATGCGGCTCAAGTAGTGGTAATATGGTGCGCAAATGTCACAGTTTCTAATAGTAAATTCTAATTCGAAAGTGATACATGGCTCACGAACTCCCATTCCGTGGATACGGCATTGAGTGTGTTGATTGAGTTTTCATGGCACTGCCATTGCTAATTATAGGATATAATGGCATTCGAGTATTATATCACTCGTAATTTCACTTCTATTCGCTTCTTTACATTGAATTGCTTTTCAATTGGCTTTCTCTTTAGACAAACAAGTAGGATTACGGTTAGCTATCATATATTGGACATTAACAAAACCGGCATTCGTTACTATCGATAATGTAGTGCCTAATTAATGAATTGAAAAGTGCGCATCTTCATTATGATGGCTTCGATGAGTATTGTTGAGGAGGAGTATTGTCGATGCGGGCTCTGCAGCGGTGCGCGTGCGACGCGTCCGCCCGCGCGACTGTATAGTGAATACGTGCACACACACTAGCAAATTGCATCAGTGGGCACACACACACGCACGTCGCTCTATGCGCTCCGTACTTTTCTCACGATCACACACCCACGTGTACATGTAATTTGCACTCGGACGTAACCACATTGTGATGTTTGTGTGCGTGTTTATCGGAAATTAGTTCTGCTGCAAGCATCGGGGTATCGGTGGAAATTGACAACACCACTGATTGTAACGATGGGAATCTGAGCACGTGTGACCACATTAAACATTTACTTCATTGAGTGCCACTTAGTGAACCGTTGCAAAAAAAATGTTGTGCACCATTAGACTTAGAGCCTTTTGATTTAACGTTCGGTTACATTTTAATTTTGCTTTCACGCCAATGGTGTAGCATTACCATGGCATTACGGCCATAATGCCAACATTTAAAATAAACACGGATTTGAAATTCAAAAAGGCCGTTTATTCTGATTGTAAATAAAAATGTAGTTAGAAGCATATCACGGCATTATGGACCGTTCACCTCGGCTCTAATTACCGGCTCTTTGCGTAATTTCCATACACATTAGCACTGCGAAATGATCTACAAATTGCCACAGCCACGAAGTGTCATAATAATTATGGGTAATTAGTATTGCTCACTTTGTCATCTGATAATTTTTAGATAATTACGCGCTTTTAGCTTAGCATATTTAAATAATCCCGTTTCGTAAATAGGTTCGAGTCGTCTACCTATTTAGTATATTATACTATATACATACCAATCTAGGTTCTTATACATGCATACACAATTTTAATAAAATTTGGAATTTATACTTTTGTTCTGATTGAATTTTTCGACTCTGTTTTAAATACCCAGTATAATATAGCCTTTCCAGAACATCGGGGTATAAGCCTGTACATAAAATCGAGATATTTACGAGTACATCATAGGTTGATACCTCTTTTATACTTAGTTTTATACCAAGGTGGCTAGCAAGCATGCGGCCCGCCTGATGGTAAGCAGTCACCGCAGCCTCTAGACGCTAGCAACACCAGAAGAATCACTAGTGCGTTGCCGACCATTAAGACCTAATGTCTTATGTAATGTATGTTATCTTATGTTATGTAATGTCTATGTTAAGTCTTTATGTCCGGTAATTATTTTTATTTGTTTCTAATTTAAATTAAGTAAGAACCTTTCTATGTATTTGTTTATGCAAATAGCGCCCTCTATCCGTATTATTGTTAAAGTCTTATTAGGAATTCAAAAATTCTCCTTTGCAATATGTAAATGTGATACCTAATCATAAATCATAACCCACCAACTACATATATCTTCACGCTCTAATCAGAATTACTCACGTTTTTATAACCATAAGTACATAGTAAAGTAAAAAATAGGTTAAGAAACAGAAACGTAATGGCAGGTTCATATTAACTAATAACTGTTTTATTTACTTTAACATTTAAGGTCAACAGCTACCACGTATTCGTCTTGTAAGTTTATTACTATTATAACTCTATCTATAAAACTATTTACTGTACTTAACACTACAGTAAATAGTTTTATACCTACAAATATATTTAATGACTATAATATTGAATATCATAATATTATTATAACTTTTTTGTGTAACATTAAATAATAAATAGTGTTTACAGAACTAACAACGCCATCTATCGAGACATTAAATAACTCTCACTACAAAATATATTATTTTAAATTAATAATAATATAATATCTTGGGACAATCCACACACTGTCATCTGATCCCAAACTAGGCAGAGCCTGTACTATGGAAACCAGACAACTGATACTAATACTTATATACATTTTTTTAAATACATACTTAAATAGATAAATAACACCAATTCCCACCAAGTGTCTGGGACACTTGGTGGGAATCGAACCCACGACCCATCAGTTAGCGAACAGGGTGTCTAACCACTAGACCAACGGGCCCGTCCGTAATTAAGTGTATATCGATGGTACAAAAATAAAGAAAATAGATAGATAATTCTTTATTGCGCACAAAACAAAACAGATACTAAAAGAAATATATACAAAATAAATAAGACATGCAAGAATGGGCGGTCTTATTGCTAAAAGCGATCTCTTCCAAACAGGAAAATAAACAGAAGTTTAATTAGGTATAACACACACAGACGGTTATTTGAACCCAAACTAGACAAAATTATAACATCAATAAAGTAAATATCCTTCAACAGGCAAACTGCTCCAACTTGACCATGTTTTTCTTTTAATAATAATAACTAATTTGCATACAATTTCGATTTGGCGATGTTACATAAAGCTTGAGGTTACATTGTTTATTTACGCACACAATTTTGTTAAAGTCAATATCGTTCTAATGTACAGAAGAATACCGATAGTGTAATTGATCCAAAAATATCAGTAACTCTTACAAAAGTGTAGTTAGTGTATTTTTGGCCATATAGCAGAGGTCCGGAGGGAAAAAGGGCCGAATGTATTGAAATGAAATGGAAGTACATAAACTAAATAATGTGCCCCAAATTGCCCCCAATTTTGAGATACAACCGCAGCTTACCTTGACTAGATTTAATTTCACTACGAAACCTCTCAAATTAAATACTCCAAAATTTAATACCTCCATGGTTCTGGATGGTATCATACAACACTTACTTATTATAAGTGTTATCTGATGACTGAGCGTTCTTATTCATTTCTTGCCAATTAAACTATTGACTAATTGATTGATGAATGGTGTCCAACGAATGTATTAATTGTACTTATACATAATGTATGACGCACTCTGTTAGTTTTAGAAGTAGATAATATTATTATTACATTCATCGCGTAGAGATATTGCTTTATGTACTTTGATACATTACCTACCTATTTCATGTGTAGTGTATAGAATTCGTGTCGCTATGTTTTTTTCTGTATGTAATCAAATAATTCAAATATCATATTGCTAGCAAACTTGTTTTAATTTTAATTATCATAAAGATTGAGTGATGTTTGCGTCTTCGAATGGTGTAGCAATATATCTTCGCCGGACACAGCCTGGACTAATCTTAAAAGATGTTTCTGATTGTGAACTGCTCCTAGCAGATTGGCCAGACTATCCATTAATATTTATGAATAAAACAGAGTCATTCATATTGGCAAGAAAAGAAAAAGAGGAGTGATATTACTTTGCTTAAAAAAACATTATTGATACTCAAACCCTGTACCTTTAAACTTAAATCTGGGAGTTACAATGCCACAGAGAGACAGACAGACCGATATAGGTGTCAAACTATAACACACATCTTTTTCGCTTCGGATATTAAAAATAAATCCAATTGGAATCAAAAACCACTCTGTTCCCGTGAACAAGGACATTCTTTCACATAAAATAACTGTCGTCAGAACAAATATTGACACTATCAAGTCCCTGCTTCGTATCAATTATCGAATGACGATCACAAGGGCCACACTCGACCGTTGTAAAGGCAAACAAACTGTTTAGGTGCGGCCACATATTATAATTTATAGAAAAAAATCAAGGTCTCACTGAAACTAGTGTAGCCACATAGCTGGTTATAAGCGGACATTTTTGAAGACGAACATTTTTGAGACGTAGTATACAGGGTGTAAGGGGCATCGTACCGAAAACCGATACCAGGGATCCAGTACATGATTCTGAACACTCTAGGGTTAAAAAAATTCATCGGCTTTTTAATGAATTTCCAAAACAAAATCAACTTTTTTTAAATAAAATTTGTATAATATAATTATTGGTATAAAGAATAATTTTAATTTAAAAACAAGAAATTAATTATTTGTGGAAGAATTATTTAATTATTTATTCTTTATGCACTAAAACAGTACATAGGCAATTAATTAATAGGCAATCAATTATTATTATTTTAGAAAATTAGCAATGTAATTTAAGAAATAAATATTATTCCGCATATATTCATTACATGCTCGAAAATTAAAGTCATTTTTCATTTTCCATATAAATGGTTTCTGTAATGTTGTAACGGACATTATTTGACATCTTATAAAAAAAAATTTGGTACGATGTCCCTTACACCCGTTATAGGGGATTAGGTTAACTCAAATAGAGTAAATATATAGGTTATAGAGCGGATATGAGATTTTTTTCATGCATAAACTGTCATCACTTTTTGCAAATGCTAACTATAGTAAATTCTTTAGTAAAAATACAATACCAATAAAATAAACTGTAGTCTCAGTCATTTTATCATACAGAGATTTGCATTTCAAAGAAAAAATATATTTGTGGACTTAGATAATACGAACATTCTACTGACTTATTACAGAATAATTTTGAAATCAATATTTTGCTAAGGTCTATTCCTATGAAGTTAATTTTTTAGGATGAAACCCTAAATAGTTCGATTGCAAATACCGCCAACTATAATGAGTGCTATTGTTTTCCTACAGTAAATTAGTATATGTGTCAGTTGTTGCTTACCACAGTTCCAACTTTGCCTGGAATAGAGCGCTTCCTCTGACACTAGATTGTCCTTATTGTGTTGCTAATAAGCAAATGTGCTTCCATCCAATACTTTCACCACTTACCATCAGATGGGTCGGTCAAACACTACCTTATTTTGAGTATTAAATAACCGGTTATTATCTTCAGCAGCAAAGCAGCAGTGTAAAAATTGCTTTTTTGGTAACAAGTAAGTGTACAACGTGTTAAGAAAAAAACGCAAAGCCAGAAACAAGTTAGTTTAGTGTCGAGAGTAGAATTAGTGAGTAGTGAGTATCTTATTAGAATTTGATTTTAATAAGACTGTTTATTAAAAAAACAATAAATATGCATTCAGTTTTTAGTATATTTTTAAGTTGCAATAGTTAGAAAACAGGATTGTCTTATTAACACCATCATTTATGGGGACATTTTAAAAATATAACTGTTTAATTTGTATGCGAATTATCAATACAAGTTTCCGTTGTAAGGTTGGGACTATTTTGCGAGTATTATCACTTCCTGTGCTTAATCACTCATTAGTCAGAATGGTTTGATTAATGTATTGTGAAATCAGCGCGTTGTGCCGTTAGGCATTTCGACATAAAAAAGATAATTATGTTAATTACTGTTAATCACACATGCAAGGCGACATTATACCATATAATTTTATTCGCAATTTCCTGCAATAATTGCGTTAGTTAATTAGGTATTACTTATTTGCATTTGTAACTAGTATTAAGAATAATTTTAATTAGACATAGTTACCTCAATAGATACCTAGTTATATTCAGGAAATGATAATTCATTTTAAGTCATTTCCACTGTGACATACATGTTCCTTTCGTCGCCTTCGCTCAACTTTATGTCGTCTGGAAATATTGGTTAATAAGCAGGCTCTTCTGAACTGATTGTCCAGGATGTGCTTGACCGACAATGTCAAGCTATCCGTGAAGTCTCTTTTTATTTACCACCATACAAACATTCTGAAAGTAGTGGAATCTAGTACGAAATTAAATACTCCCAATTTACTAGAAATATGGTGGATTTGCTTCTATCGCTAAAAATATCAACGCATCTTACTACAGCACTGTAACGCCATGATTGTTTGTCTTAGCAGTAGCAGTAATTTTCCAATTATCTCTTATTTGTCCCTCTCCTCTCATACTTTATTTTTGCTTTTAAAATGTTCCTTAATACAATCCTTCCATTGCTTTCTTGGCTTTCCTCCATACCTGGTGATACTTTTAGTTTTTCTTCTTTCGCCCATTCTCTTGATAACATGGTGACAGTTTTTTACTGGAGGCCTCAGAAGTTCGGTTATGTTTTTCGATGTCGATGTATTTTTCTTTTGTGTCACGCCCTGCAACCTAAACTCCGAGATGGATTTTAATATTATTAATATTCATAATTATGCTAATTCCCACTCATATGAATAAACTTTCTCCTTGCTCTTAATCTCTATAAATCTTCTTCAATACAATCCATCCGTCGCTTTTTTTGTTTATCAATTTTTTTTTATTTCTGCTTTTTCCATACATTCATTCATGATGACAATTTTTTACCGGTCGTTGTTTTTCGATGTGATTGGCCATAATGCAACCTACACTCCTTGATTAATAGATGTGGTAGGTAATTGCTTACAATTCATTTATAGCTGACTTGGTTTTCCTGTAGGTCTATTAGCTGAAGACTAAGTACACTTCGTCCATTCTTTTCATATGTTACAAAGCGACAGGTTATTACTCGACGGCTTGTCTTCACTTGATTGTATGTATGTATTCCTTTGTCACTCCCTCCAACTCAAAATGCTTGTTGGACTACATCTAACATATGATATATCAATAGATTGGTCTTATTAGTGATATAGTATTTTCGCTTTTAGCGATAAGGCCGCCCATTGTTGCATGTCTTATTAATTTGTATCTTATTCTTCTAGTATCTGTTTGTTTGTGCGCAATAACGAATTGTCTATCTATCTATCTAGTCTCATTATTATACACATTTACTTCGTTCCAGGCCCCAGGTCAATTAGTGCAGTGCTGTTGAATGTATATACTTGGTATTAAAACTATGTACATATACCCTTTTTTTCTTTACAAGATCAACTTTTGTTATTTGATTTACTATTTCTCTATGGAAGAATATTAATGTTTTCTAAACCTTTTTGTGCGTCATGTGATGTTTTTCATCGATTATCTTAACTGTCAAGTAACTAAATATATTATTTAGCCTCGTTAGGTATTTGTGGAAGTATCTTTGATAATGTTAGATAACGGAGATGACGGCTTAATCTCGTTTTTAACGAATTTTTATTCTAGATTGCACGTTGTGTCCGCGTCGCATGAATGTTTATATACTCTAACTCTTAGATAGACGAGATAGGGAATATATTCGAAAAACTGTTTACGTTAGAACTATAAATTTTAAATTTGTCGAGTGCTTACTTTGCTGGTTTCTTAATTGTAATAGTGTCAATACTGACAGCGCTGACAGCCTGTCATATGGATAAATTGATCGCAGTTGTTTGCGCAAATGTCAGTTAGATAACGATTACTGTGTATTTTAATTTAATGTAGGTATGTGTTGTACCTATGGGAACTTACCGCTTATCGGTTATCGGAATGACGGTACTAGTATTAAATGGTGTATACACTTATTATAACGGTTATCTTTTCGAAATCCTTGGCAAATAACTTCAAGAGACTTTTAAAGATTTAAGTGAGAATGCTCGGATAAAATTTGAAAAGCCCAACTGGAGTACTTAACTCTAAATGAGAAGATCGCATATTATTGTATTCGCCTCTTGGGGTGAGTAACGATGCCAGTGAAGCTCAATGAAGAGCACAGTGGTTATTCTGTAAAATGATTAAATAAACTCGAAAGTTAAATCCGCGATAAGATGTCAAATTCGTTCAACGAATTAATTGATATCTCACCGCGGAGTCTACCACTACATACAGCTGTGATAGCAACTGAGATTCGTCCACTTTGCACAGCGATAGAGTGTCCTTTTTCTTACTGCCTTGAGGAGTGCTATGTTTTACAAGAGTATGTAATTATGTGTGTATGTTTGTATTCTATATACTCGTATTTGGCACGGCCTACAGTCTAAACGGGTTGATGTATTTTAGCTTATAATGTGTGATTAGATTAGTTTTAGTTGCGGGGTTGGCAGCGTGACAGATGCTATATATTTTTTTAACTAAAATGGCGGACGTCAGTCGCCATTATGTATTTTCCAAAAAAACATCCTGTGTGTATCAAATGCAAGATCTTAAAAAGACAAGTAGAAATATAATATACCTACATGTGTAATACGTTTTACGTATTTATAACGTAATTAAAGACCCTTTTGTTTGTTCATAGTAGTGTTATAATTATATTTATTTAATTATATTTGTTTCATTAGTAATCTAGTGTGCTTGTATCCACGGCTGGTATTGGTATTGGTATCACGGGCTGGTTTCCGCAACTCCACGTCAAAGCGCGTATTTTGCGTATCCACGGCTGAATCGCTATTTACCATAAGGCAGGAATTAAAAAAATATTTAAAAAACAGATAAGAAATTTTGATCATTGATTGCATAAAAACCGAGCGTCTGACGAACAGTATATTTGGGAAACAACGAGGAGTAACACAAACGATGGCCCTACCTACTTCCGGTTGCGAGACCGACACAAATGTATTCAGCAGTCACCTTCAGTTGAGTGAAACTGGTCCGTGAGAAATAGGTGATTGATTGCGGATGGATTGTTTAGCTTATTGCGTTTGGTACCGGTCGGATGACAACAGATCATTTCATTATATATTACCTACATTAATTGGATTGGTAACCTATTAAGCCTATTTCTCGACCTTTATTCTTTTTACAGGGTATGAATAGTTAAAAAAAGAACTGAATGGGCTATACGATCTATAATTTTTAATTAACCCCAGAATTCATGGTCTGTCCAATATATTTAGAAGAACTCTTTAACTTAACTAGTGGAATCAATTATGTTAATAACTTAAGGCTTTACTTAATTGAAATGTCTAAACTGTAGGTGAGCATATCGCTTACCATCAGGCGAGCGTTTCGTTTGTCCCGAAGTCTCTTGTGCAAGTGACCACCCTCTTATGCAGTTGTTTTACTCGGATTAGGTACTATATCTGGTAAAACCAATCTCAAGAGCCTTAATAAAGTCTCGGTTGACACGCGGCAGTGTAGTGCCGCTATCCATGGGCAGGTTTATGTCGCTTACCATCAGGCAAACACTGTTGATCACGGCACTAAGTTATTTCAACAAAGAAAAAGGAAACAACAATATCAAATGACCACTTGTTACAAAAGAACATTGATGTCAATATAATCTACAAGGTTGTCCTGTTTGTTGTTGCAGGAGAGCATGTGATGCCGGCCTTTGACGCCCGGCGCCATGCCCACGCCGCTGCAGCCCGGCGGCCCCGCTAGCGGCCCGCCACCGGAGCGCAAGCGGCGCCGTAAACGCGACGATCCGCAAAGTTCCGCTGCGCTCGAGCCGGACGACGACGACGGCGACATGAGCCCCGAGGAGGAGCCGCGCAACGCGCCCGCGGCTCCAGCGGCGCCCACGCCCGCGCCCTCCTCCGCCCCCGCGCCCACCTCACCACCCGCCGCCCCCGACGCCGTCGACCTCACCTCGCACCGTGACTCTCCTCCCTTGTCCTCCGACGTCGAACGGTTCGATGGCAAAATCGTCTACAACCCTGATGGATCGGCGTATATCATCGAGGACGCCGAGCTATCTGAGGGCGAAACTAGCATGTCCGACTTGCCGAAAATAGAACCCGGGTGCATAGTTGACAGTCGTGACAACAACGTCGTGGAGAGACAGCTGGACTTCCCGCAGATTGCGAGCGCGTTCTACGTCTCGAGGAATCCGTCGTTGTACGGTGCGTTGTACGGAAGACTGGCTGCGGAGCGGGCGCGAGCGAGACCCGACGCGCCCGTCATGCACAGCTATCGAGTATTCAGTTTTCGCGGAGTGAAAGACGCCCAAAGACCACCATCTCCGCCCACCGAATGTCCCGTCAGCGTGCCAGTGAAACCGATCCTTATGTGTTTTATTTGTAAATTGAGTTTTGGCTACGCGAAATCGTTTGTAGCGCATGCACAATCGGACCATAGTTTATCGTTACTGGACTCTGAAAGAGACGCTTTATCAAGAGAAAATTCCTCAGCTATCATACAATGTGTAGGTAAAGACAAAGAACCACTAGTCTCGTTCCTAGAACCCGTAGGTGCCGCGGCTCCACCTCGATTATCATCTTCGGTAAGCCCGGCGAACATGACGGAATTACCAAGTCCTTCAATGGACAAACGACAAGACCTGATGACGCCTGATAGAGAAAATGAATCAATGCTACTCAATGGCACATGTGATGATAGAAAACCAAGCCCAACGGCGTGGAGACCGCCACGATCGATAGCGGAATCCTTGATGCCACAACATTCTTTGATCTCCGTGGCGCATCCGCATACGATTAATGCATCAGTACAACCCCGAGCCAGTCCAAATTCATCCCCACCGTTTCAAGCAGCTCCACCGGCTTTCTTATCTGGAACGACGATAGGAGTGTGTCCAGATCATTTAGGAGGACGGCCATCTGGTGCCGATTGTCCGAAATGTGAGCTTATTTTAAATTCGGGAAGACTAGGTGGCCCGCTGGCTGGAATGCACAGTCGGAACTCCTGCAAAACACTGAAATGTCCGAAGTGTAATTGGCATTATAAATATCAAGAAACGTTAGAAATACACATGAAAGAAAAGCATCCAGAGGCAGAAACTAGTTGTATTTATTGCATAGCAGGTCAACCACACCCGCGGCTGGCACGGGGTGAAACTTACACCTGTGGGTACAAGCCATATCGATGCGAAGTGTGTAATTATTCAACAACTACGAAAGGTAACCTAAGTATACACATGCAATCGGACAAGCACCTGAACAACATGCAGGAACTGCAGAACGGTGGCAATCCTGGCGAAGGAAGTTTACCTCCAGCGCCACAGCACACACCTCCAGGTCCACACAAGCCGCCTTTACCACACCACTCGCCATTAGGTCAAAAACCAAAGCCAACTTTCCGATGCGATGTGTGCAATTATGAAACGAATGTCGCACGCAATCTCAGAATACATATGACGTCAGAAAAGCACACGCACAACATGCTCGTGTTACAACAGAATGTCAAGCACATGCAGACGTTATCAGCATTGCACCACAGACAGCAAAGTCAGCAACAACTAGAGAGCTTACTACATTTCCACGGTGCAGACGCCCCACCTCAAAACCCTGAAGCCGCGCTGGCTGACATGGCATACAACCAAGCACTGATGATCCAACTAATGACTGGAGGACCTGGACCGTCGCCACCTGAACTAGGAGCCCATTTAGACGTCGGCTTAAATCCCGAGGCGATGGAACCACCACCAGAACCTGCGGATCCGGAGCCTGAACGAACCTTCCATTGCTGTATCTGCAACTGTTTCTCTACAGACTCATTGGAAGCTCTGGGACATCATCTGGCCCAGGACCGTACAAAGATCAGAGAACAGGAAATCCTCGCATTGGTGGCAGGTCACTACGTTTGCAAACTTTGCACATACAAAACTAATTTGAAGGCCAACTTCCAACTTCACTGCAAAACTGATAAGCATCTGCAGAGGTTACAACACGTTAATCATGTTAAAGAAGGAGGTCCCCGGAACGAGTGGAAGTTGAAGTTCTGTGGTGGCGTAGGTACGGGAAGCGCGAGTGTTGGTGGTGTGCAAGTTCGATGCTGTGCATGTGACTATTACACCAATTCTGCGCATAAGTTGCAACTCCACGCAGCAGGGGCTAGACACGAGGCGGCTACGTTACTGCTAAGGCACCTCCGTGACTGTGCTTCTAGGATCCCTCGTGAACGACCGCGGGTGTATCGCTGTGCTTTGTGCGGTTTCGGTGCCCCCCACCGGTTATCTCTCCTCCAACACGTCCGCTCCGTGAAGCATTTACAGATGGAGCAAATCCATCAGCTACAGCGACGCTCAGAAGGCAAGGATCCGACACCCGACGTCGCTGAACTGTTCCAAGTCATCCCGCAGCCATCAGAGTTACCCAGCCCGTATGATCAGCAAGAAAATGGTGAGTGGTTCGATATGATTTCTAATTATTCATCTTTGTTCGGCGAACCTCTGATATCAGCTATAATAATGTAATGACTAATCGATTCGATAAAATAATGAGCAATCTCTTTTAATTGATTTTTTCACACTCTTAGTGAGCGTTTGTCTTTTCATGTTCACTAGAGTGGTAATAAGGAAATTACTTATTTGTCTGCTAAATAATTTTCCAACCGTGACTATTCTATTGTTATTGCACGTCAACTTCCTAGACGCGTTGTCTTTGTAAGTTACAACTTAATGATAATTAGTAATGTAACGAGCAAACTCAACGAAAAATCTAATAGTTATGCTACGTAGATATGACATTTGCCAGCGTCTGCTCGGCAGCCACATAAAAACCATTCACGATTGAAAACCGATTAGATGCGCGTGCGCATTATATTTAGTTTATCTACTTGTCACTAGATGTCGCCTCTAGCATCCTTTATTCAATCAATAAACAGATTCAACACAATGAAATATATAGGTAATATTATTATTTATTACTATTGTGCTAAACATATTTCGTAACATTTTTATTCTATAAAGCGTAAAAATCCCATTAAAATTAATTCAACCAAAACCATTACCGGCGTTCGTATCGATAAAGTAATACTCAGTGGACTTATGAATGTGATTTCGAAACGTCACTATCGGTTTCCAATTTAAACCGATTCGTTCCTTAATCAATTTTGTTCTGCGTTTTTCAGAGTGAACTTCTTTCTGTGGATCGTGTCAATAAACATAAGGATTGGCTTGTTAATTTGTGTGCATCATGACCCGCTCGATAGTGTACATAGCCTACGTCGTGCGTCTGTCTTCGTCAGCGTTCATCATCGTTAATCGCGTGACCGTCACTCCGCGTTCGAGGCAATCTCCATTTTAAGCGATGAGCATTTAGCGAAGAATTCGTAATCACAATAATGAGATAATTACACACGAACAAAATTTAATTTAAAGCGCGCAACATTAGAACAGGTTTCTTTAATAACGTACGCCTTACACGGTGTCGCCACAGTCGGATGCCGTCATTGGTCGGAGGCGGCTCCGCCCCGCGAGCGAGGGAGACGGACACAAGATTTGAATTGAGAACGCGAATTTTCCATAAGTACCGCACGCGGGACAATGACTCGCATTACGTATGTGGCGGTCGCGCATTAAGGATGATTGCCCCCTTGTGATGAGGCTGCTACATCATCGCACAATGTCGCCGGCCGCATCGGCCGACGCATGTTTATGGCCGCGGTGAAATACGATAAACTCGCCGAGAAACGTGGAGGCGAAAGAAATCCGCCTTACACCATTGTGCACCTCATGTTTATGCTTATTACTTATTTTCACCTTATTGAGAGAGCCATTTTAAATGATCGATTTTGATATAAATTTTAGGCTTTCGAATCGCTTACGGTTTATTGTTAAACACTCTGGCGAAATGAATGCATTGTGCGGTGAAGCTGCATTTACATTCACACGCACCTGAGGCACCCATTCTGTTGGAAAAAAAATAATTGTTCTTTATCTTATTCAGTGTCGTTTGTATAGCTTCTTTTGAATCTGATGATATTTTACCCCTGGCGACTGGTTCATTAGCCGCTGTCCCATCACCAATATGATTAAAACCAGAATAAGAACCGGTTTATAATTTAATTCCGTTGTACGAAACCAGCACCCTGCTCTTAAAGCTTTTGCTTAAGTGAACCAAGACAAAGATGTACGTGATATAATAGGCTAAAAATAGATTTAGTATGAGTAAAACCAGTATTTCTAATGGTACTTAAGAACAATAATTAACATTGATATAACGCGCAATTATCACAAATGTAAAAACAACAAACTTAATAAGAACGTAAATATATGTAAATACAATCAGGTTGAGCACAGCTGTAAGCGCTCGAGCTTATTTCAAATTCAACTCAAACCGAGTCAAAAAAGTTCAACCTTAAGGCACATTACATTAAAATTCAAAATCGCAGCACCAACGCCGAGGACAGTAAAGCGTCCAGGCTCATTGTATCCCCTGACGCCACATTGTAAAAATCCTGACCTAAATCTCGCAAAACAAAACTCACTGCACAATACTTACTTTACGATGCTATAACGATGTGGTGTTTCCTTAGAAAAGACCCTTTGTCCATTGACAAAAAGCGTTGGAGATCGCGTTTATGCAGACAAGGTCCCTTTACCTGGCCATTGTTCTATGTCCTACCAGACTGTGGGACGGCGATTTAACATCATAAATAATTATACATTCACTGGTCACTCGTGAATTAGGGTCAGTTGCGCTATAGTTATTATTACGCGCATGGACTTGCTTATCCCTCTCCCCTTCATTAGATGTAACGGTTTTAACTGCTTAAAACTATGGAACGGGTTCCCCAGCAGGGGTACGACTGGTTTCAGCTCCGTTCGACTGTGAGATAATTCCAAATTGTAATTAAGAGAAAACTCATTCCCTTTTATATTTTTTCTGCTTAAATAGCATTCTAAAACTAGGGTGAGCGAAAAATCGTCGAAATTTTGATTATTTTTAAAATTCTTCTCACTTTTGTTTGCCTTCGTTCTCAATTTTTTTATATCTGAAGCACACAATAGCCGGACAGGACGTCAGTTGCTCATCTAATAAAGTTTAATTGTAACGTTGCATTAACGAATGTACGCACCCTACCTTGATAGTTTCTTTCACCTTCCTTATTTGAGCGTAAACAATGCGGCCCAGCGTCTTTCACACGCTTCTGCGGACTGATCCTTGGTCAAAATAATAATTGCACACTCGCATGTCTTACATATAGGCGTCTCGCTCTCACTTACACACGTCAACTATCCCAATGCATTTGATCCGATGCGAAACGAAATATTCGAAACCTTTTGTAATAATGAACAATGATTGTTTGCTCGTCCTGCATCTCCTTTGTGTGCAAAATTACAATATACTTGTTACGTTAGCATTAATACATCTATGTATGTGTGCGTACGGGATGGATAGAGCGATACCTTTGTCTTGCCGGGACGTCGCAAACAAAACGAGTCCTACTAATAATATAAAAGAGAAGAATTTTATTTTTAACTTCAATTCAGAAAAGTAACAAACGCTCGCGCCGAACAATAGTCAGCTTCATTTATAGAAATAATCTTTTTTGTAGATAAATCTCACGTAGACGTAGGTAGACGTTGTGGATTTACGGCATACGGATCAGTATCCATTCGGTTTGCAGATTCCGTAGCGGGAGGTTCGTCGTACACTTGCGTTTAACCGACTTTTGATTTGTAAACAAACATTGCAATTGTTTTTTTTTGTTGACAGATAATAAAGAGCCGATCGATCAGAAGCCTGAGCTAACTCAAGAACAGAAGATGATGAGATTTTTGGAACAACATCAACAGCAGCAACAACAGCAACAAACACAACCACAACAAGGTCCTAGTGATAGGGAAGAGGAGCGAGAAACACCAGGACCACACGCGTGCCCATACTGCAATTTTAGTTGTTCGAGTGAGACGCGCCTACATGCTCATGTTACTACAGTGCACAGTGACAGCTCTCGACACTTCATTTGCCCGCTATGCCAAGATGGCTTCAAGGAGCGGCCAGCCCTTGAAAGACATGTCATGCAAATCCATTCAGTTAACTCCGAGGGGCTTCAGAGACTACTACTGCTTGTTGACCAAAGCCATTGGTTGAACGGCGGAGCCCAATCTCAGAGAGATGAATCACGGCAAGGAGATGATGATCGAGAGATTTCTTCCCCACAATCGGAAGGGAGCGCTGATGGTGAAACGGAAAGATGCTTGGCTTGTAACAGAACTTTTCGGAATGTGGATGAATTATGCCAACACCAGAACGAATCGGGTCATCTTGAGCTGAAACAAACACCTCAGGGCCCGGGTTACGTGTGTTGGAAGAAAGGATGCAATCGGTATTTTGACGTCGCTCACGCGTTACAGAATCATTTCAGAGAAGCCCACGCTCGCAACTCAATAACGAACATGTCTGTGTCAGAAAAACATGTGTACAAATACCGATGCAATCAATGTAGCTTAGCCTTCAAGACTGTAGAAAAATTACAACTGCATTCACAGTATCACGTTATTAGAGACGCTACGAAATGTGTGCTTTGTGGAAGGAGTTTCAGATCTGTGTTGGCTCTCCAGAAGCACGTTGAAACATCCCACCCTGAATTATCTGAAGAAGAACTGGCTGCATTCAAGCGGAGTTTGGCCTCGAATCCGTTACTTCAATCTGCGCAAGGCACCGCTTTAGACGCGGCTACCGCAGAGCTGTTACGCAAAGAAGCACTAAGAACGCCTGATGATGAACTCGCAGATATGGAAGATAGAGATTCTAGCGCGACAGTCGCTGATGAGTCCGGACACAATGACGCTGAAAATTCGGATGATTCTATTATCTATAAAGATCAACAATTCCTTGAAGACTATCTCAATTCGCAGGCTATGGCTGAAGATTCATACAATGATCCGAATAGAAAGTACAAGTGTCATCGATGTAAAGTAGCATTTACCCGACAGTCTTACTTAACAGCACATAACAAGACGCTTTTACATAGAAAAGGAGAAAAGCTTACATACCCGATGGAAAAGTACCTCGACCCAAACAGGCCATTCAAATGTGACGTTTGCAAAGAGTCGTTTACGCAAAAGAATATATTGTTGGTGCATTACAACAGCGTGAGCCATTTGCATAAATTGAAACGAGCTATGCAAGAACAACAGAATAATAATAATCCGCCCGTGTCCCCCGGGGCGGGATCCGCGCCCTCTAATTTGACACTTACTCCCAAAAGTACTTCGAGCGAGGAAGACGACCGAAAGCGCTACAAATGTAACATTTGCAAAGTAGCTTACACGCAAGGCAGCACTCTGGACATACACATGAGATCCGTGCTCCATCAGACGCGAGCCGGTAAGTTACAAGAACTAGCCGCGGCCGGCCACGTGGACTTGACGCGGCCTCTTGTAGAGCAACCGGACAGGAACGACCCCGCTAAAATTTTACAAGACGTGTTGTCGCCGAAAAATACATCCCCTTCGTCTACGAGCAGTGGGGGACCGCGCTCCTCACCCCCTGCGCGGCCAGGTAGCCCGCGCTCCCCGCGCTCAGGTAGCGCCTCGTGCGATCGCTGCCACGCGTCATTCCCGACCGGGGAACTACTCGACGCACACCGTGCGACCTCATGTCCGTTTGGGGATGCGCGGGCGCATTCGCCACTGGGTGAAGCCGAGACAGCCGCGCTGGACGAGATGGTCGCTAAGGGCAACCCGCCCAAGCGAAACTCACAAATGTACAAACAACTTCTAGAAACTTTCGGCTTCGATCTCGTCATGCAATACAATGAAAATCAGCGGCGGAAACTGCAAGAGGAACAGATGGCGCGCGTGCCGAGTCCGCCGCCGCCGCCTCCCGAGGAGAAACCGCCGGACGGTGAAACCAAGTCTACGTGTCAACACTGCAACAAGGAGTTCTCTAGTGTGTTCGTTTTAAAGACTCATTGTGAGGAAGTGCACAAGGACAAAGTTCCGCTGGAGTTTCTGGAACAGTTCGCGGAGCAGTTCAAGTCGGAGTACGAGAGGAAGTCTGGTGCACCGAACTCGCCGCGCGCTGCCTCTCCCGCACCTCAGAGTGAGAGGTCGCCGTCTCCGCGGGGAGACAACAATGGAAGCTTTAACGAGAATGGAAACGCTCAGGGCGAGGCACAAGCTGGAGCTTTGCTTGCCGCTCAAGTACAGGAGATGCAAGCGGCACTAAACATGATACAACTGCAGCAACAACTTGGACAGCTGCATCCCATGGTAGCGCAGATGCTGTCCCTGGGCTTGCCCCTGGGCTTGAATGTAGGGGCACTGGCAGCCATGAACCTACAACCACCCTTAGTGCCCATGATGCTGCCTCCCCCGCCTTACGACGGAATGCCTTTCGCCCACGACGCGCAACTAAAACAACAACAACTTATACAACAACAGCAACAGGTTAGTTTCTACTTTATTTTCTTTTAACTAGCATAACTTTATTCGAACGTATCTTAACCACGGTGTAATATGTTACAACCGCTGTAATCTAATTGTATTGTCGCTAATAATATTAACTATTTCAAATTATATCAGGTTCTTATAAACTTTATGTACGTACTCATGCAAGTTGCTATAAATTGACAGCGATAGCATACGTGCATTTCAGCAAAAGTGTTTTTTTAAGTAAATAATGTGTTAACTGCAGATGATAAAAAATCTATGTATTTAAAAACCTGCATAATCTACAAAGTACTCTCTTTTAAATTACACACACGGTCATCTGATCCCAAACTAGGCAGAGCCTGTACTATGGAAACCAGACAACTGATACTAATACATATATTTTTTTTTGTAAATACATACTTATATAGATAAATAACACCCAGATACTTGGTGGGAATCGAACCCACGACCTATCGGGTATCAGCCAGGGTATCTAACCGCTAGACCAACAGGCCCGTCAACAATCAGAGATAGAAAAGTATTATTAACAAAGACGGATTCATAATAAATAACCGTTAGATAAAATTTTAGACCTGTTTTAAAAACAAACTCAATCAAATCCGCCTATCACATTGGGGACTACATAGACAGAAGCATCAAACCTATAACAAACATCTCTCCTGTCTGCCTCACGGTTAAAAACGGAATTGAAACTAACTACATCACAGCTACAAAAAAAATCCACAGCCATAAATACTTTATTTACTTAAACAAACACAAGGCTTCGATTGATTATTTCTGTCAGTTATGTAAACTCGATCGCGAGCAGTGAGGATATGTAGGTATCTCTTTATTGTACAGACAGATAAACGTGGCGATTTGACGTTAGCTATCTGTTTGCACAAAGCGACAGAGAATCTATTGTTACGTAGGGTCGGGCCATTATTATTAGTAACGACTTCCTTTAATATATACGATGTTACCTGCCTAATATCGTCAAAGATAAATAAACCCTTTTAAGATTGTTCGTTTCGTTTCTTGATTATAAAGCGGATTTCTATTGTTTGCAGGCTAATGCCGCAGCTGGTCAAAAGCGGGCTCGCACTCGCATCACCGATGAGCAATTGAAGATCTTGCGAGCACATTTCGATATCAACAATTCGCCCAGCGATGAGGCCATCGCGAAAATGGCACAACAATCTGGACTTGCAACCAAGGTAATCAAACACTGGTTCAGGAATACTCTATTCAAGGAGCGTCAACGAAACAAGGATTCGCCTTACAACTTTAACAATCCTCCTTCAACGACACTCAACCTTGAGGAATATGAGAAAACCGGAGAAGCCAAAGTCACCACTTTGGATTCATCAGCGAGTTCCGATGAAGGTAAACCACCTCCAGAGAAGAAAGCTAAGACCGAAGATGCTAGTATAATGATGCAGCAGGAGGTTAAATCTGAACCGAATGATGAACCAACCATGGAGGAAAAGTACAACTCGTACGATGATCGTCACCAGGAAGATAAAAGTTTTTTATTTCCACAAGCGCCTTCACAGAGTCCCGCTCCAATCCAGCATAACTCTGATCACCATAACAAGTCGCGACCGCAAACACCGACCCATATGTCGCTCAACTCATTAATTCAATCTCAGTTAGATTCAATTCCGGCCACGAGTATACCTCAGCCGCCTCACCCATCTCATCCGTCGATGCTACCACCAAAAATAAATCCGAATTTCACGTCCCCAAACTCCGCGCCCCCGAACGTCCTACCTTTGACCCCGAATCGCAGCCTCAGCCCTGGCAGGGTGCCGGCCGATTTCGGACTTTCCGGGGGCAATTCGAACGGATCCAACAGCTCGGGGTCTTCTGGCAAACGCGCCAACAGAACTAGGTTCACCGATTATCAAATAAAAGTGCTACAAGAGTTTTTTGAGAATAATGCATATCCCAAAGATGACGATCTCGAATATTTGTCCAAGTTACTAGGATTGAGTCCAAGAGTGATTGTTGTATGGTTTCAAAACGCACGCCAGAAAGCGAGAAAAGTATATGAAAACCAACCGGCGGCAGATCCGCCCGCGGCTGCTACAGACGATGCAAATAGATTTCAAAGGACTCCGGGACTAAATTATCAATGCAAAAAGTGCCAATTAGTATTCCAGAGATACTATGAACTAATAAGACATCAAAAGACGCATTGTTTTAAAGAGGAAGATGCTAAGCGTTCTGCTCAGGCGCAAGCAGCAGCGGCTCAGGTGGCCGCTACTTTAAGCAGTGAGGACTCCAACTCTAGTAATGTCGAACATCACACTCCTCATGTACCGGTTTCACCGGCACCGCCACGAACACCGACTCCAGCGGCACCTAACTACCCAGTCTCCCCGGCGCCTCCTGCGCCTTTAACGCCTGTGACGCCCGTAGCGCATCAGCCCCGAACGGAAGAAAAGGATGGAAATTTTCAGTGTGACAAATGCAACCTAGTCTTCCCTAGATTTGACTTATGGCGAGAACATCAACTAGTTCACATAATGAACCCCAATTTATTTCCCACTTATCCACCGGATTCCCCTTTTGGGATCTTACAGCAACATGCTCAACTACAACAACTGAACGCCAGCCTTGGAAATGACGACGCCCGTCACCCTTTAGTGGCAGCGTTAAACCAACAAGTCGCTAAGAGAAAATTTGACGAATATGAAGAAATTGACATTGGGGAACAGCCAAAAGACAAGCGCCTGAGAACAACTATTTTACCAGAACAGCTGGACTACCTCTACCAAAAATACCAAATCGAATCCAACCCTTCTCGTAAGATGCTTGAGAATATCGCACGCGAAGTGGGACTAAAGAAACGAGTGGTACAAGTTTGGTTTCAAAATACACGAGCACGTGAGAGGAAAGGACAATTTCGTGCACATGCACAAGTTATAAACAAAAGATGTCCATTTTGTCCTGCTTTGTTCAAAGTAAAGAGCGCACTAGAAAGTCATTTGAGCACAAAACACGCAGATCAGTGTGCGCGAGGTGAAATTAATGTTGACGCATTACCAGATGAAGAGTTAAGCACAGAATCTACGCCGAGTTTTGGCTCCCAACAAAGTGACAGGCAGCAAAATTTTTCCCAAGCGGGGGCTCCCATGTTGCCCCCTATTTTTCCACCTTTTCACTCAGACATGGAGAAATTTATCAAGCAGTACAGTGAGGAGTCAATGAAACGATATGTAAGCGAATTACAAGCGCACGCTGCGGCACAGCAGAATGGCGGTACCAACAGTGAATCGACGGAAAGACGACCTGAACATGGAAAATCCGAGATTCCTTTAGACCTGAGCAAGCCGGTCGATCTGTCTCGACCCGGATCGGACGCCGACGAGCGTTCTGACACCGCATCCGAGACAATGGAATTCTACGAGGAGGACGAACCGACGTCGCCAGGGCCCGGGCAACAATCATCCAGGCAGCCTGGTAAACGTTACCGCACTCAGATGTCATCGCTGCAAGTGAAAATAATGAAATCACTATTCGGCGACTACAAAACACCCACAATGGCCGAGTGCGAGGCGCTCGGGCGCGAGATCGGGCTACCGAAACGTGTCGTACAAGTTTGGTTCCAAAACGCACGTGCCAAAGAGAAGAAGGCGCGACTGGCGGCCGGGCTAATGGAAGTGTCGGACGCGCCGCCGCCGGAGGAGTGTCGAGTGTGTGACTTCAAGTACAGTCACAAGTACTCGGTGCAGGACCACGTGTTCACGCGCAGCCATATCGCTGCGGTGCGCGCGCGGCTTGAAACCGGAGCGATCGCTAGCGCGGGCGCGAGCGAGGACAGTGCGCTCGCCCTCATGCAGATGGCGGCGCGGCTGGACAGCGGACTCGGCGGCGAGCTCCACAACGCGTTCCTGCGGCCACAGCTCGCCGGCAACGGTGAGTGCACCACCTGACCGCGGTCCGCGTCGCCTAGCGCCCTCGAGCACTACGCGACCTGGACCCCGTGACGTAGAACCTCGCAGCGGCGAGCTTCGCTCGAGCGCACGATTCTTCCCAGTGTTAAGCGACCGCGCCTCTGTTGACCGCGATTCGAGCGAAGCTCACATCGTGCCGTGACGGTCGTTGATATTTTCCTACTAGTGAGTCCTTTTGTAAATAAAGTGTAGGTGTAACAAAAATAGTTTAACGTTGTCTCCGCGTAGTGTTGGTATACCAATAGCGATGGCGAATACTCCGTGTCGTGGTGCGACCGTATCATTTGCCAATGAATAAAATACATAGTTGAAACAGTATTCCGATAAATGCGCGCCAAGTCGGCCGCTCCGATGCGAAAGGTAATGGCGGCACGTACACGGCCGATTCAATCCCAGAAATTATTTCGTAATTCAAATAATTACTGAGTAACTCCATAACTCGGAACGTGGCTACGGTAAAAACATTACTCAATCTCTGAATTAGAATATAAATGTTAAATTAGTGTGAAATAGATTGTTTCTTTTTTCTGTTGTTCGTGTGCTCGCATTCTTGTGAGTGTTTAAGGAGATAAATGAGCATTGTAGCGTTGTCGCCGCCGCTAGAGGCGGGCCGCGGCGCGGCGGAGGCCGGTGGGCGGCCCGCTCTAGCCCGCCGCTATACAAATGCAAACGACACACAACAATGGTCGGAGTTAGGACGCGTGAAGGACGTCGTATATCTAATGGTACCGATCTGGCGCACATGCATTTCGCTCCACATGAATAATCAATTATTTAAATGACGCCAATCAAAAGACTTTCTCGGGAACTCTACATCAGTGTCCATTGCTTCTTTTGTTTTTATTGTATTTCTGGTATCGAATCGATTTTGCGCGTTGGAGACCAACACTACGTGGCGTTGTAGACTAGTAATCTGTTGCATAATATTATTCTTCTTAGTTGTTCGTATTTAAAACTCCTATTAGGTATTAGCGACATGTCGATTGTTGTAGGATTGTAATGAAAACCAAATTATATATTTTAGAGAATTTAAATGTTTTAGTTATTATGTAAAGTCATAGCGAAGCCTGAAGTCTATAATAATTTAAATAAGGTGCCTTGTAGGATTCGAGTTTTTTTTTTGTAAATTATTATCTTTGAGCTCCACTGTAAATAGATAAAAGTATACTATTAGATGTAACAATGAACACTGTAAAATTATCTCCGACCGCTGTTCGTACTGTGTATTTGATAGTTCGTATCTATAAGTAGATATAAATATATTATTTGTTTCGTAGAGGCATCTTAAGAACTTGTGATATAAATGTATCTAATTATTTAGTTCGCATATCTCCGGGGTCTCGGCTGAGGGCGCGAGCCCGAAAGTACAAAAATACATACAGACATAACATTTAAAGTTTGTCGTTTTTACATAATAATGGTGTTAGTGCGGTGTGCGGTCCCGCCGGCTGCAATCTGCTATTCTCCCGTGACATTTACATAAGAGTGGCTCGGAATTGGTTGGGGAGTTAGGCGATATGCAAATATTTTCTTCAAGTGTGAGCGTCGTCGCTCGCGCGCGCTGCGTACGCGCAGGCGGCGCGACCCGCGCACGCGCCGCGGGTGTTGCCATTACGCGCTTATTTATTATGTGGAAATTTTCGCTACCGTCTCTAGGCTCTTTGATACGTCTTTATACGGCTTTCAAATGCAAATACCACGGTTTACTTTGATGAATATAATGCGATATTATTTACTCCCGCTGAATACATACAAGAGGTATTACAATTTGATTTGAGCATGTTTATTTGCATATCGCTTTTTGTTATTATTTTCTTTTTTTATTTTGTTATGTTTGTATTTATTTTTGTTCTTTAGTTTTACCTATTATTATTTTGTTTGTCATGTAGATACCTAAACGTGTATACGTCAGGGCGACTGGCGTTCACGTTGATATTGAATTTGCCTCCAATACGACTTCCAATAATTTTTATTTTAATGTGTATAATTTAACTTTTAAACTAATTATGTGCGATCTGCATTTACTGTTATTCAGATGACGTTATTCTAAATAGTTATTTGAAAAAAAGCCCTGTGCCAGCCAGTGAAAGATTTGATATTTTGTGGCGTTTCGCCTCGATAGGGAAAGATCGAAAGTCTTGTAAACTGAATAGTATTATTATAATTATTATCTACAGTTATTATATTTGCAGAATTCGTTGAAATAAATGCAATATTTATATTATTGAATTATGTTTTTTTCTTTTGTTTTTGTTTCCTTGGTTCCTGTTATCCTGAGTTTTTTTATAATGCTTTTGTTGGAGTACGTTTATGTGAAATGCAATATGAGGTAACAACAAAGCGTGTTTAAACAAAGCTGATATTTTTTTAAGTGGAAAGTCTCAAGCTAAGCTCGGAGAATTAACGAATTATTTAAGGGCAGGTGAACATTGGAGATAATTGGAGATGTAAAGTATCTCACGCAGATATTTACAATAGCGCTGTAAAACTCGTACCTGAGTCGAGTTAAAACAAAGATGGATCTTTTGTCTTCATTCTTCTACAAGATGATGGTGCCTTGCGAGACGAGAAATGAATATATTTCTTTAAAAATGCAATCATTTCCGCTACGTGGGAGGTGCTTTTTAGGATTTTACTTAGCTGAATATTTTAAAATACTTTTTTCATTAGGTATACATTTTATTTAGAAAGATAACAGATTGCTAGTTTCGTTTAGTTTGAGTAATATTGAATATTTCTGACTATTATTGATTATTTCAAACGATCGTGACGGCACGTTACTTATTTTAGTTTATACTTTATTCCAGTATTTTGAATTTTAATAGCTCATAGCCTACTTATCAAAATAGTGTTTATAATAAAAATACCCTGAAACAATCTACAAACAGCCTTAGGTTCCCAAGCAAGGCAGAGCCAACCAGACAAATATATATTTATATAGACACAAGACTGACATGTTCATGGCTTATACTCTAAGGGCATGAACATCAATATTTATCCCGGATAGGAATCGATCACAATCTTATGAGAAGCATCCAGTGAACCACTAAGTAGGTACACCAAAGAGCTCCTCATGCTATACTAAAAGTACAATTAAAATAAGCAACATAATAGAAGTAAATGCTAAACATAGGCATCCCCATTAGAAGGGAGGGGATCGCAGTATAGGTGGTAGATAATCCAATAGAAAGACGCTGCTGCCCGTCTTCTTGTTTTCCCTTACTCGCATCTTACGGACACCCAACGGGAGGAGATGGGAGGGTGCTATTCTTACCCGGACACCCCACGGCTTACCTGTAGGTACAACTGCACAATAATGCTACTTTTATTAGGTAGTAGGTTTCCTATACATACCTCAGTAAGTTGAATTCGAGTCACCGAGCTGGCAACTCCATTACCTAATTAAGAAATATGAGTATCCCCACACTCACGGAACTCTAAACAAGCACCTAATTTCTAAAGCAAATGATGCTTACACCTTGATTTATTGACAATGAGAATATTTTTTCTGCCACCCACTCACCGATACGGGGCTCGAAAAAAAATATTAAATTACCTACGCACAATACGAAAATACAACTTAAAAAAAAACGTTCCCGTTATTGAACCGGCTAATTATTTTATTGTAAAACACGATATATAAGACGTGGTTACCAGAAAAATAAGGTTTTTTTTGTTGGAATACAATGGTTTTTTTTTATCCTCGATATCATGTCTGTAAGTAGATAGATCATTGAAGCGATTGATTTAAAAAAAATACCCATGGTTACCCTCAGTGTTATTATTGGTCCCTTAACTAACGGAAAATAAAAACCAGAAAAAACTATAGGATACCAAGTTGTCATTCTGCAATACGAAACGCTAGAGAACAGAAAACTAATGTATAGGAATGGCATATCTCTTCGCTAAGTCATGTGAAGAGATAATAATAATAATAATATCCTGGGACAATTCACACACGGTCATCTGATCCCAAACTAGGCAGAGCCTGTACTATGGAAACCAGACAACTGATACTAATACATATATACTTTTTTTTGTAAATACATACTTATATAGATAAAACACCCAGACACTTGGTGGGAATCGAACCCACGACCTGTTGGGTAGCAGACAGGGTCACTAACCACTAGACCAACGGACCCGTCAAAAAAAAAAAAAAAAGAGATAGGTAGGTATGTCATTCCCATAATTATGTTAGCGTTCCGTATTGTAAAATGACTATTTGGCTAAGGGGTTAAACTCTATTCGACTATCGTAGCTTGTATTTTAGAGGTATAAATTTAGGATAAGGATAGCACCCACCCATTTCCACCCATACCCGTGGGGTGCCGGGTTAGATACCCGTGGGGTGCCGGGTTAGAATAGCAGCCCCCTATCTCCTCTCGTTGGGTGTAAAAGGCGACTAAACGAGAACAGGAAGACGGGCAGCAGCGTATTTCTTTTGGATTTATCTTCCACCTATACTGCGATCCCCAAGCCGCCTGCCAAACGTGGGGATTATGGCAACCCCTCCCTTCTAAGGGGGAAGCCTTTGTTCAGCAGTGGACGTCTATCGGCTGCTAATGATGTCCTCCCGTTGTGTGTCGTAGAAGGTGACAAAGGGAAAACAAGAAGACGGGCAGCAGCATCCTTCTATTGGATTACCTACGATCTTTACTGCGATCACTAGGACTGCCAATCGTGGGGACTATGGCAAACCCTTATAACGGAGAGGCCTTTGTCCAGCAGTGGAAATCTTTCGCCTGATTATGAAATTGTAGGCCAAAAACCAAAATCTCTACAGTTAGCTCTAACGACTCTATGTTTTAATGATTATACCAATCCTTAGTAGTAATAGAAATATGATTTACATCACTATCGTTATATAGTTAAGGAATTTCTGCGACTAAACTGATCAGTAAACTCGATCATGTAATGCAAAAAACAAAATACTAATAGCTATATTAAAAAGAAACAGTTTCATAAAAATAAAATTAAGAGCAAATAAATTAAATTTAAGTCATTAGGTGTAAAAAAAACTTGGCCCATTTGGTAGGGTACCCAAGATGCTGGCAGCATTTCAGCTAACGCCACTCTCTGAGCGAGTAAACGCACAGCTCTGGGGTCACCTGTGGAAAACAGATCGTCTTTTTTTTGCAAATCGAAGTATGACGTGGGGCTCTATTTAATCTGTGATGATACTCGCATGATGGTTAGCTAGTCAGGTGTTTGTCTATGAACAGTCGCATTGTATGCAATGCCCGAAAGGTTAGTTTAATATCCTCGAGCCCAGTAATATCTCCAAGGAGTGCTATTTACAGTGAAATACATACAAATATACACATTACTGCTGTATTGGCAGAATAATAATATTCTGGGACAACACACACGCGGTCATCTGATAGCAAACTAGACAGGGCCTACTATGGAAACTAGACTACTTTTTAACCAATCTATCTTATTATATAAAAGAGTAGACAAAAACCCACTCATCACGAAATCTCAGAAACTACAAGTGCTAGGAGTCTCAAACTTTGCATGGGGGTACCTTTTAAGACGTAGGTGCTCACTAAGACTGGATTTTGGGAAATTCAACCTCTAAGGGGGTCAAACAGAGGGGCAAAGTTTGTATGGGAGAACGCGATTCCTTGGTTCTATTGACTTGAAATTTTGCACAGACATTCGTTAAGAAAATTAATTGAATTAGTATTTCATATTTTTTATAATTTATCCCTTTACAGGGTAAAAAAGAAGTATTATTACTCAACCGATGGCAGTACAAATATATTACAACAATAAGATACGATAATTTGAAAGGTTAAATAAAAGTTCCTTGGCCAAGTGGTTACGGAAGCGTCCTCTAAGTACCGACTGTCCGGGTTCGCTACCCCTGATCGGATTATTTTTTTGTATTAATAAACTTTGTTTTTGACTTTTTTATTTATATTAAAATTCGATGTTTTAAGTATTTAACTCATATTGACTCCGGCACTTTTTATCGCTAATATATTTTTTATATTTAATGATTTTTTTAAATTTAAAATCATGCATAACAGCATGTTAGCTTCTCTCTAATGTTATGATTTAGTTATTAGTGGAAACTGAATTGATTTTTATGTACTATTGGATCTTATATTTAGTAATAAGTGGTATCATTTGTTTGTTTCCCAAATATAACAAAATAAAAATAAAATAATGATAATATATTTTCAAAATGTCTGTTTGGGTAGGAATACAATATGCATGCACCTATTGTACGTATGATATAAAAAAACCAAAACTTTATTGGAATTATTGTCTGTCTGTCAGTCAGGGGTTTTTCTATAGGTTGGCTGGTGTTGGGGACCAACGACGTCAAAGTATCTTTACATAGTGTGAAACAAAGCCGCTATCCGAGTCTGTCTATATCCGATAGCACCTCCTAAACCACGCAGCGATTTTCACCATCGGTTAGATAATTTTTCATTGAAGGTTTTAAGTTTTATCTAAGTAAATAAACTTACATAACTTACATTGACTAAACCTAACCGCCCAAACCCACAACCCACCGGATAACCCCCTCTCATGTGCCGATGTGACAGCCACGAGACTTTTAGTGGGTAAGAATCCCCCACAGGATCCCAGGGACATATTAAACGTACCCCCCACCACCCCTTTAACTGTGACAACGGTGACAGATTCCCGGGGGGCTATAATGCGCCCCTGGCAGCGGCTTCAAAGGCCCTTGCTTTGCACTGAGGGGTACACGGTGCAGCCCCATATTTTTTGCGGACAGCCGTTTAGAGGGTAAGAATCCTACACACCGCGGTCGACCGCCCGCAGGATCCTGGAAGCCTATTGGAGGTCTACCCGTGGTCCCCGAAACTTTGAACATGGTGACAGGTTTTTTTTTATTGTGCCCCCCGGTGGCGGGCTCAAAGGCAAGCCATTGAGGGGATCTTTTTTTTTAATTTATCCCTTAACAGGGTTAAAAAGCAGTATTATTACTCAACCGATGGCGGTACAAATATTCTCACACTCACACTCAGATTTGCTTAGTACGTAAATTAGGTACTGTACACGGATAACTTTAATACATAAGGTAAAATATCACGCATTAGGGACTGAGCAGACATATAACAAGAATATGATATTTTAGTGTTCCCAAGGTTTGTGTTCATACACACTATATACGGATCTAACTATCCCCTCCCACATCCCCTCATACAACTAAAAACTTAAAGTCCAGACTCTGTTAAGCATTGTGTACTTAAATAACAATACAACACAGCAGCCTGTAATGTTTTGTCTCTAATTTCAATAAATTAGAGACAAAACATTACAGGCTGCTGTGTTGTATTGATCAATATCCACGCTCATAAATGTAATATAGAATATGTTTGGCCAAGTCCCTGAACAATTTTCGCGAGGACAACTGCTTACAATGTTAGCATATTTTTTTCCCCAATAAAAATACTGACTTCCAGCAAAATACCGATAAAGATCTTCAAAAACGACGTTAAAAAAGAGTGAAAAAGTATTAAAATACTGAATCTGGTCACATTGTATCATTCCATATAATATAAGGTAAATAAATATCCCAGATATAATATGCTTGCCCCCGGCGGCGGACTCAGAGGCCAGGCACTCAGGGACACCTGGTGCAGATCCCACCCGAGAACCCAGGTTTCCCTCTCATGTGCCGATATGACAGCCACGAGAGTTTTAGTGGGTAAGAATCCCAAATACCCAGTTTGACTTCCCCACGGGATCCCGGGGACATATTGGATGTTTCCCCCGCTACTCCCTTAACTGTGACAGCGGTGACATCTGTCACCGGGAATCTTCCCGGAGGGCTATAATGCGCCCCCGGCAGCGGCTTCAAAGGCCCTTGCCTTGCACTGAGGGATACACGGTGCATACTCTTTTGTGTGGACAGCCGTGGGGGACACATACTATATACATACATACAGTTCCTACTCCTCCTACATAACCCGGTTGACCGCCAACAGGGTCCCGGGGACCTATTGAAGGCTTCCCCCCTGTAACCGTGAGCACGGTGACAAGATCCCAGGTGGCTTTATTGTGCTCCCCGGTGGCGGGGTCAAAGGCAAGCCACTGTATCATGATGCAGATCCCACCGGATAGCCCAAGAAGGGGTTCTTATGTGCTGATTGCACTGCCGTTGGGGGTTTAGTGTATAAGAATCCTACATTCACGGTTGACCACCAACAGGGTCCCGTAAATCCCATTAAAGGCTTCCCCGTGCCCCTGTAACCGTGAGCACCATGACAGGTTCTCAGGGAGCTATAATGTGCCTTTCCGGCGGCGGGTTCAAAGTCAAGGCACTGTGTGTTATCAGCTGGTGCAGATCCCGACAGATAGCCCAGGTCCGCCCTCTAATGTGCCGACGTGATAGCCGCGGGGGTTTTAGTGGGTAAGAATTCCCCGACTGACTTTTAAAGAAATTGTGTCCTGTTCCTGTTCTTATTCCACCCAAATTGCACACCGGTACACGTCTGCAGTTTCTAATAAAATTATAAATACAATTAACAAATCACAAGCTCAGAGATTCAACGTTGCAGGCCTAAACCTAAGCGTTGAGTACTCTGCCCATGGACAGACATCTATAGTAGGAGCCATTTCGCGTGTCACTTCTAAAGAAAATTTGTTCATATTACGTTAGGAAAAGTCAGCTACAAACGTTATTTATGAAGAAATTCTATAATCAAAGGCAGGAACTTTAAATTTTTCACTTCTTTTGTTTTCTAAATTACACCCGTGCGAAGCCGGGGCGGGTCGCTAGTACTTATAATAAAACTGTAACAGGTCCAATTCTGTACATTGAAGATATTTAGAAAATTATTTTTGGAGGGCATTCTATAACCGATACTGAGGACGAAAATGTATTTTTTTTAATTTTTGTCTGTCTGTCTGTCTGTCTGTCTGTCTGTCTGTCTGTCTGTATCACGGCTGAGCATCACGCCGAAACTACTGAATGGATTCAAATGAAACTTGGCATGATTTGAGATCTTACTACGAGGTAGGACATAGGATACTTTTTATCCCGTAATCTAGCACGGTTCTTTCGGGAGAGGGGATTAAAGTCAAAATGGGTACTTGGTTATACGCTTGGTCAGATTTTATCAATTTTTCGTTATAATATAATAAATATTAGTAAGGGAACACTCATAGAGAGTTGTTATCAAGGTTTTGTAATCGATCGGGTTAAGCAACGTTAGGTAAGGTCATTAAATAGATGGGTGACCGTTTAACGCCATTTGAACTAAACGGGTACGTGCTTCGGAGAGCAAGTAAAAAGTAGGTCCCAGTTTTTAACCGACTATAAAAAAGGAGGTTATGTATTCGATGCTAATGTCTGTTATTAAAAGTTTAGTTAACGTAAAAATTGCGCAGGCGGAGCTGCGTGGGTCAGCTAGTATGATAAATAACACCCAGACACTTGGTGGGAATCGAGCCCGCGACCGGCAGCGTAGCGGCCAGGGTGCCTTACCACTAGACCAACAGGTCCCGTAAAGTCAGAATATCTGACACTGCAGAAATACGTAGCCACCAGCTTATTTGTAGGTAGGTACGAATATTTACATTTTTTTTCTAATTTGGTAATAAGTAACGAGGAAAAGGAAAAAATTAGCGAACTTAAGGCCGCTTCGACTGAACTTTTTTACACACCACCTTGTAGGAGACACCGCGATATTATAGAGTAGAACATTAAAAAAATATATATTGCCACCCAAATTTTTCCAGCGGTCACAATCGTATGAATGCTCGCGAAATTAGTTTCCTTAATAATACCAGCCCTGGTTTATGGGCTCCCACACATAACTGCGAATTCGCATCGCATCGCAAATATTTGCGAGAAACAAATGAATATTTCCATACAAATTCCTGCGTGTTCCATACAAATTCAAATGTGTGGGAGCCCTATGTCCCACTGCTGGGCACGGGCCTCCCCTAAAGATGAGGGGCTTAGGCCGTAGTCCACCAAGCTGGCCAAGTGCGGGTTGGCGGACTTCACACGTCATTCAAAAGCTAGTTAGGCTTTCTCAGACATGAAGGCTTCCTCGTGATGTTTTCCTTCACCGAAAGCTAGTAACAATCGCACAAAGACGATTCGCACATATTAATTAAAGAAATGCGAGCCGGGGTTCGAGCCTACGCACCTTGTTTCCAAGGCCAGCGCTCGCCCACTGAGCAGTTACCACATACACCTTCCTTAGTTTCCTTACACTAATAAAATATAAAGCATTTTCTTTTTGACTATTCTAATAAAGTGGCATTTCCTATGCGACAATGATCAATGTCGAATCAATCACAGAAATAAAGACGCACGTAGGCATTTTTTAGACACCTCGTATTATCTAACCGCTCTACAATGGGTACTAGAAGTCCTACACCGACCTTTGCCGAGGACGTGAATGTAAATATTAATAAAAAAAAAGTAATCAGGTTATCGCGTCATTTATTTTTTTACAAACTTCACGCTCGTACGGTTATTCGATTATTAAAAAAAAAAAATTAAAACCCATTGACTACGTAAGGTTAAGGCTTTAACTGCCGCTCTCACAAATGGCAATTATTATTATTTATGAATCTGCTTATTTAAACTCTCGGAGCCGTTTAACCTTATGTTTCAATTTTGATAATAGATAGGTTGAGCTCGAGATAATAGATATCTCTACTTACTAACAGAGTATAAAGAATTATTATTAGCTTCGACTATTCAAATAGTCCGATTTAATCACAATTAACAGTAATTGATTATTCTAAGTGGAGACACTCATAGCCAGTTGTAACCACTGTTCGGTAAACGATCAGTTGGGTAAGCAACGTTAGGCAAGGTCAGTCCTTAGATGGGTGACCGTTTAGTGGCATTTGAACTGAGTGCATCCGAGCTTCGGAGGGTACGTTAAAAGTCGGTCCCGGCTATTGTCGTCAAGCTAAGTCCGAGGCCTAAGGGCAGCTTAAAAACTCTGACACCAGGTCGGCCACTACCCATACGACAAAAAAAAAGTGCGGCAGTAAGTCGAATCAAAGCAAATATATGTTAAGTGGCGTCTCCACCGTCCACACGGGCTCGCGCGGCAGTATCGCGAGCCAAATGTGTAGTCGGTCGAGCCACGCTCAGCCGAGGCAACGTGCGTGTGCCCGAACGACCCCGAAACACGTCCACACCGACCAAAAATCTGGCTCGCGACACTGCCGCGCGAGCCTGTGCAGCCGGTGGAGACGCGGCTCAGGCGCAGATGTTTAATGACAATGTGTTTGTTTATTATGTGTACGGTAACCACTAACTTACTTTACACATAATTTCTATTTAACTACCTTTAGAAGCCGCAGGCTCATAAAGTTCTAACAGCAATAGGTAATAAGGTAACAAGATAAATACTCTACACTTGAATCAATAGGTATAATAATAAGTATCTTCCTATACTTACAGATTATTATTTTGGTCTAAAGTATTTTGTTCTAGAATATTGTCATGAGAAAATAACTTAATTATTATTTATCAAAAGGTTTAAAGGTTTTAGCTAATCGTGTTAACTAACTTTATCACCAGCTGACACCGACTTCAATATAGTTTCGTTGTTTTATGCTTTTTAGATAATTTACTTTGAAGTCGGTTTTTATTTTTTTTAAATAGTTTATTTAACACTTTTTAGTGACTTATTTTACCAAGATAGGTATCAGCACTATCACGCAACTCGAACGTCTACGTTACAGTAACGTACTGAAAACATAAAAAGTTTATATCTCTTAAACTACTGGACCGATTTTGATGAAACTTATACTCTACCCTAAGTTGAAAAATACTCTAACTACTTCAAAAAGAATTTTCGAAAACGGACTTGTAGTTTCTGAGAAATCCGCGGACAAACCTACATACATACATACAAACACTCATAAAATTTGGTAAATTTTTTTAGAAGCCCACATAGACTAACATATATTAATATAACGCATTTTTATCAATATTACATACATACGCGTCGAATAGAGAACCTTCCTTTTTGAAGCCGGTTAGTAAATACTCTACACTTGAATCAATAGGTATAATAATAAGTATCTTCCTATACTTACAGATTATTATTTTGGTCTAAAGTATTTTGTTCTAGAATATTGTCATGAGAAAATAAATTAATTATTATTTATCAAAAGGTTTAGGGTACCGTACTTAATCGGTAACAAAAAGTCGCGTACCAAAGGTTCCGTACCTTCGTTCTTTAGACATTGTTTGTTTCTTTAATTTTCCTTTTAATACCTACTAGAGGACGCAATGGGGCGTAAAAAATTAAAAATGGGACTACTAATATGAAGTAGGATATCAAACCATGATCATATGATTCAAAACGTGATGTTTATTTTATTTTTACGTTACTTAATTAACGGCTTGTAATTAAAAATGTCAAAAGAATAATATTTTCACCGTCGACGATTTACATCGGAAAATAACAGGTTTACACTGAGCTCTCCGGTGGGATCTGCACCAGGGGCCCCTCAGTGCCTGGACTTTGAAACCGCCGCTGGGGGCGCATTGTAGCCCCCCGGGAACCAGCCACGGTGCTCACGGGGACGGGGGTCGCAACCACCCCACCCGCCTTTCTACTCGGAGTCGCCGCCGTACTCGTTGGACTCCTAGGGCCCACACCCCGAACGTCCAGGGACTCCGAAGATGACGTCTCTACCTAGTGCCAAAGTAAAATGATAATATGATTGGTGGTGCAGAACCCCTGAGCTGCTCGTCCGTACTGTATTATTTATACTATGGTAATTCACATAGTGTTGTCTTTTAATTACGCGAATATTACACATTGAAATCAAAATACTATGGTAATTACTTCGCGATTTGGTATATAAAGGTAGCGCTATGTGCATTCTCATTTTTTTTGTCTGAGTTAGGTACCTATAATATTAGAACGATTAATGATTTTGGCCACGTTCAACATTTTAATAATCATCACTATTTATTCAATTAGGTATATGCGGCTAATTCAATTATAACTAGCGGCCCGCCCCGACGTCGAACGGGTGGACATTTTTTTTTTAGTAATGAATCATAGCCGTAGCCTAAGTTACTCATAGACAATGTAGCATTCTAACGCTGAAAGAATTTTTGAAATCGGTCCAATAGTTTTGGAGTTTAATCGTCACAAACATACAAATGTTTCCTCTTTATAATATTAATAGTGTAGATGTAGAAGAGTAGATGAATGAATAAAAAAAACTAATAATTATTAAACAAGGTGCTTAATACTCTGTAAGTATGTCATAATCTATTAAGGTAGCGACAAGGTTGCACTATATCACTAAAACTAAAAAGTCTGTCAAATATAGTATAAGTCTGTCCATGCAGTAAATGCAGGATTAGAAATCAGTTGATATATTTAGGCATATTAAATCAATTAACTCCAGTTTCTATTTTAACAATTCGTCTAAGATGAAATATTGACACACATCTGCGCCTGTTGCTTATCTTCGAATGCATGAGCTCCATCGTTACGTCTAATCACCGCAATTTGTTCCGTCACACACTCATTTATATCATTCTTTTATGGAATTCAACTGTCAAAATTATTATTAAACTTCTTTACGGTATCATACAATACGCCACACTTATTGCCCCATCTCTAGGGCTGGCACGCAATGTGCTTTTCTCGGGTAATATTTTTATTTATATACGAAAGTGACAACTACTTAGTTCTTAGATAAATCTTTGCTTTATTATAACAAAAAAAATATAGGTACCTACTTTATCATTATAATTGACCAATAGACAAAAAATATTACTTGAGTTACTTCGACAATCATGTTTGGTTGCGATAATTTTATGAGTATGGATTGAAAATATTGTTACCTAATGCAAAGATGGCAGCCCTACCCATCTCGAATCGTAAACATTGAATGGTGGCGGTTTTACGCAAATTTCCTAAGTAACCGTTGCAGTTGACTATAAAAGATCGCAAAACGCTTTGTTGTGTCGGCGACTTCACGCCGAATCGTATTCTTACTTGGTTTGTTAAAACCATTTTATAAATAGAATTATTTATTTACGAGTAAACAGAATAAAGATCGGATTAACTTCGCCCACCTCTACAAACATGTTTTTTTTTTCATTTATATTATACCAACCAGTATGTAAGTCCTGTACCTAATGAAAGATATAGTTAAGTATACAATTATAATAATAATATCTTGGGACAATCCACATACGGTGATCCGATCCCAAACTAGGCAGAGCCTGTACTATGGCAGACAACTGATACTAATACTTATATACTTTTTTTTTGTAAATACATACTTAAATAGATAAACTACACCCAGACACTTGGCGGGAATCGAACCCACGACCCATCGGTTAGCAGGCAGGGTGTCTGACCACTAGACCAACGGGCCCGTCAAATTAATTCTTAATTGTTTTTAATTCATGCATGAATATCACATAGTAAAAAAAATAAGCTCCTTGGCCTAATTCTTAATAAGAAAAACACCGGACAATTGTGAGTTGGGGCTCGACCCGCTCATAAAGGGTTCCGTACCATTTTTTATTTCATAAAATTCAATTAGTATCTTTCAATAAACTTAGTATTTGTCGTTATATTGGCACTAGAAATAGAAACTGGCAAAATTTCAACTCTACCTTTAACGGTCACGAGATACAGCCCGCTGACAGACAGACGGATGGACAGAGGAGGCTTAGTAATAGGGTCTCATTGGCACCCTGCGGGTATGGAACCCTAAAAAAGGCCACAAAAGGTAATGTCTCAGTAAATATACCTACATACATACCACCTAAACCTAATACTAACTACTTACCTAATTTTGTTTAGGTCACTAGAAAAAACCTAGTGTTAAATATATAAATACAAATAAAATTTAATTTAACGCAGGTAATAATTAAGTAGGTATATTATACTAATTACTCTATCATACTACCTACGTATTTACAACATACATTTATGGCCTAAGCCCCTTCTACTTGAGGAGAGGCCCGTTCCCAACAGCGATTCAAAACCAAGGGCCACCTTATACGGGCCACCGGCCAAAATTTACCTTCAGATTGCATCTGTAAGTTACGTGCGTACTTCTTAGTTATTGCTCATATAAATTCTTATGCATGGTTCGTTTGCCATAATTGTAATAACCACATCGGTAATGAATCCCTATAAAATGCGAGTCTGATCTATACTTATAATAAAACTGTAACAGGTCCAATTCTGTACATTGAAGATATTTTGAAAATTATATTTGGAGGGCATTCTATAACCGATACTGAGGCCGAAAATGTAATTTTTTTTAATTTTTGTCTTCTGTCTGTCTGTCTGTATCACGGCTGCGCATCACGCCGAAACTACTGAATGGATTCAAATGAAACTTGGCATGATTTGAGATCTTACTACGAGGTAGGACATAGGATACTTTTTATCCCGTAATCTAGCACGGTTCTTTTGAGAGAGGGGATTAAAGTCAAAACGTACTTGGTTATACGCTTAGTCCGATTTTATCAATTTTTCTTCATAATTATAATACATATTAGTAAGGGAACACTCATAGAGAGTTGTTATCAAGGTTTTGTAATCGATCGGGTTAAGCAACGTTAGGTAAGGTCATTAAATAGATGGCTGACCGTTTAACGCCATTTGGACTAAACTGGTCAGTGCTTCGGAGAGCAAGTAAAAAGTGGGTCCCAGTTTTTAACCGACTATAAAAAAGGAGGTTATGTATTCGATGCGAATGTCTGTTATTAAAAGTTTAGTTAAATAGCGCATGCGGAGCTGCGTGGTTCAGCTAGTAAGTGCTAAAGTTAGGGAGGGGTTATCCAGAGCCTGGAGTCACGTCGAGGCGTCCCAACCCATTACCCGCTCCAAACCGTATCGACGAATAACCGCCAATTATTGGATCGCTCCACAATCTTTTTACAATTTCTTCTCCGCCGGCCGTTATTATATTTCTATTAAGCCTTTTTTGTAATCAAACTACTAATGATTCGATTCCATTTCCTAGGCGGACGTGCCGCCTCCGATGTTAATGACACTATGTAATTAGATCCGGATGGTTTGAGGACGTTGACACTGCGGTGCCCGACCGGTAGATAATGGCCAAGTGTCAATTTTTAGTAAAAATATGGTAATTTGCAGCGGCCGCCATCTAGCCTACGCACAAATTGGGACGACGATCTGCTTTTCACGACGTGTCGACCGTTACTATGTCATTATAACGTACCTGTGATTTGACAGTGGCTTAAAATATAGAAAAAAAAGGAAGTTAGTCACCAATGTTAATTCGTAACAAGTAGACAACACAAGACAGGTAGAGCAAGAGGTTTGCCTATTGACGGGCCTGTTGGTCTAGTGGTTAGACGCCCTGGCTGCTTCCCGATGGATCGTGGGTTGATTCCCACCAAGTGTCTGGGTGTTATTTATCTATTTAAGTCTTAGAGGAGATACCACTGGAGAGAGCATGATGCGCTAACCCCCTCTGCCAAATTTTTGGTCATATGGTCAGGTCATTCTTTATTTGGGTGCGTGTATTTTTGAATGTGTTGCGAGTTTACTATAGTGTGGGTATGCGTGAAAGTGTATCTGTGTGTGTTTACTTCGCCTCCCGCACCCCGCAAAAGTGCCACGAAAAATTTGTTCGGGGAATCGACGCGATACTAACTCCTTTGGTACTTTCTCTGAGATTTAAGTATGTATATACAAAAAAAAATGATTTAATTATTAGTATCAACTGTCTGGTTTCCATAGTACAGGCTCTGCCTAGTTTGGGATCGGATGACCGTGGTGTGGATTGTCCCAAGATTATTATGATTATTGCATATCCTTGGGCACTTGCGTTTACTGCCACTAATCGCCTAAGACATTAGTAACTAATGTCAATTAGCGTTAATTCTCATTAAGCCATTTTTTTTATTAAATTACGTCGTCGTACGAGATAATCGACATCTCAACTCTATCACACAGTATAAAGTATTTATTGGCTTCGCGTATCGAAATAATCCGATTTCAAGAAATGGATAAGTGATAATTAACATTAATTGAACGACAATTAATCCTAATTTTCACGAATCCAGTGAGAGTTCCGCTGTAAGTCTTTTTAGCCAAGAAATGTCATACCGAAATGTTTATACACGCACTCTAATTTGCAGGACTGACGCCAAGTCTGTCTTTTCCTTAATACCTACCTAAGTATATGAAATTACTTAATAATACATTATTGCAACTACTTTTGGTATACATAGATTTTAATAATAGGTATATAATATGTTATCTGTAAGATTACAGTTTGCAGATTTTACTCTAGATCTTAGTGCTTTTGAAAGAAGCGGAAATGATTGTTGTAAATTAAATCAAATATGCTTTGGATTATGTTCCAATGGATAACGGTTTTTAAAATGAAATTAAACTGTTCAAGGAGCTTATTTTAATTTTAGTAGGTAAAACTAATAATTCATATCATCGATGGGATAGAATAATAAATATCTTATAGATAGGTACTCAATTACATAGCTCTATTACCTACAGATATACTTAATTCTCAAGTAATCATATAATTAAGTTATGAATAGGTTGACACATTGGCGTCGCCTGGATTACATTCAGGGAGGTGCATCTGCATCTACACATTATACTATTAATTTTTCGCCTGCGCAAATCAGTTGTTTATAATAATTTGAACAGCAAAACTACATATTTATGGTCTTTTCGAGGTAATTTGTAGTGTAGCCAGTAGCATATTCATTATTGTTCAAGTTATGAGTGTTTTTCCTTACAGGGAGGTGCAAGTGCACCCCCTTGCGTCCTGCTACCGGCGCCCATGGGTTGACATGAACTGAAATTATTTATTTCAAATGAATAGGTATGTTTAGCGCCCTTTTGAATGGTCATAATAGTTTTGAAGCTACCATTGGATCACAACGCGGTGTTAACTGAGAAGATTTGACAAGAATCTCAGCTGGCTTGTCATTTTTCTTTCAATCTTTCCTTCTTATTCCTCCTTCTTGTCATCTTTTACTCAGACATTGGCTACCGGGGCGCATCGTGACGTCAGTTTCAGTCAGTCATAAATACCGGCCACTAAACGCAAAAATTAAACGCTCATAGCCAGTTGTAACCACTGTTCGGTAAACGATCAGTTGGGTAAGCAACGTTAGGCAAGGTCAATCCTTAGATGGGTGACCGTTTAGTGGTATTTGAACTGAGCGTCTCCGTGCTTCGGGCATTTCGGGGGCATGTTAAAAGTCGGTCGCGGCTATTGTCATCTATACAGATGAGCGCTTTAAGCGCTCGCCTCCTATTGTCCGGTGAAGCTGTAATGGCCATCTGCGGCCATCATTCCCAAAAAAAAAAAACATCTATACAGATGTCTTTAAGCTAAGTCAGAGGCCTAAGGGCAGCTTGAAAACTCTGTCACAAGGTTGTCCACTAATCATACGACAAAAAAAAAAACAAAAAAAAAATACGCGTAAAGTTGGCTACAAAGCTATACGGATACAAAGCGAAAGGGAATATCTCAGCTATGGTCTAGGGCGGCGAGATGTTAGGACCTCTTGCTGTAGTAGGTTCAACATCTTTCTACCAATCTGTAAACTGAAAACCATAGAAATTGTAATAATATTAACCAATGGTTATAAAAGAAAAAAAAAAGTGTCACCTAAGTAATCTCGTAGCAGACTCGTGACTGCTGCAAACACCGTATCGGATGTCATTCCTCATTGCCAATTAGAAGTTCAATCACCGCCCTCAATGGGAGCCGAATAGAAAAAAAAAATTCGTCGTCACTACGGTCATGTTTCAATTTGTGAAATTGATTTGTGATCGTCAAATCTCGGTGTTAGCTGGTATATCGATTTCTAATTAACGCTATACCACGATGGGAAAGGCCGTTTGAACACTGCATCTAAAATCTGACACACAGAAATCTTGTTTATTTTGAATGATGGTATACAAAAGGTAAACAGAATCGTTGCTTATTTTAATGGTTAGTTAATTAAGCTACCGCCGTATCAGCCGTGTCAATGATAAGGGGCCCAAACATGTGTACAACAATTATTAAAATCCATGTTCTCACATAATCTCTTAGGCCGTACTATCATTTGGGCCTCCCTACAAATTCTGATACGGGGCCCATCTAAGGCAAGCTACGCCACTGATACTTACTGCATAAACATAGATACGAAGATTCGCAGAGAGCCCATTATTATATGTATGTAGATTAATATAATACAATAGAAATAATATAGTAAGTATCCGCTTGAGATATTTCCACAAAATTTGAAACAGTTTAAACACAACAATAAATTATAAATATTTATTTTAAACGCTTGAGAATTGGTGGTATACAGAAGATAAACAGAAACGTTTGCATAAATCAGTAGTTAGCTAAAGTAATTTGATTTTTAGTTGATTTACAAATCATATTGAACACGTAGATAAATGCAACTGAAAACGCAGTGCGAGTGGCAAAGTACTGGGTAGGCCGGCAGGGTCTGATTAGGTCTGTTGTCGAGACAAAAATAAGAAGATTGAATACGTACTGCATAAACATAGATTCAAAAGTTCAGTTAGGTTTCTAGGCAGTATAAAATAAAAGAACTATTTAAGTGAACTATTTCTCTGAAAAAATTCTACAAACTTTGAAACAGTTAAACAGGGTGGTTCTTACAATGGTTGCATTGTAAGAAACACCACTGTTAGGGACGAATAACGTACAACCTTCCACTATCTCCTAATTAAAAAGTAACTTAGTCAACATGTAACGATACAAACGAACGTGGCAATTCAGCTCAAAGTATTTATTAGCCGTCTCGTAAAACAACTAACAACAAAGTAACAAACCTTTGCACCTTGCTATTACCGCGGTCGCTAACAGAACGGGGAAGAGAACGTCTCATTACTGTGTATTAGAGTCGTGATTATTATTTTAATCGTTTGGTTAACAAAGGGAAACGGCGGATTAACGGTAATTATCCGTGCTGTATCGTTGAGTTGCTGGTTTGTTCCACAGCGGACTTGAGTTTACATTGTTTTAAATAAAAAGTACGTAACTGCAAGTTACCTCAGTTCACAGTGCGCATAAGAGAGTGCTAACTCATATTACTATTTTCAAAATGAGGTGTGATAAAATATACATAAAAGATATTCAAACTTTTTTAAAATAACGTCAGTAGTTACATGCCCCGTTCGTTCCTTCCTTGGAGGTTCCTTCCCTGGTAAATTATCTCCCATAATGATTTTTTATATTTACGCGATTATTACACATTAAAACGAAACTAACTTTACAGATTATATCGCGGTTTATTTTTTAATTACTATCCCCATCTACCCTACCTATCCATTTCTTAAGTAATCATTCATTTTAATATGTCCCGTAACTTTCACACTTCGATATGGGATTGAAGTAATACCATTCGAAGTGAATGATTTTGTAGGCTAATTGCATAAATGATTTGTCTAATTTATGAACAGTAGAGTCTCACATACACAGTCTCAAAAACAATAACGACACAGATAATATAAATCTTATTCTTTCGATCTAGAGTAGAGTGAACATTGTTAGTAGATTCGTACAAAAGGCAATAAAGGTAGGTATTACCGTACTGTCAGATATCTATGGCAAAGCAGCATTGTGATATAAATGACGTATCTATCTCTACCATTCTCTGTATCTTCCTTCTTGGCTACAAACAAAATTTTGGCAAGGCTAGCCAAACTTCCACCGTAAGTCCATTTGCAACTAAACTAGGACATAGTTTAACATCCCTGTCTGTTCGCTAATAGGTACCTACTTTAGATTTAGATCGAGAACTACTAGATACACAATTACGCAACTATGTTAAAGTATCAAAAGTTGCAGTAATTGGAAAAGTTATACTTAATTGGTGACTAAAACGCCATTCGTTAGTGAGCAATGATTTATATAAATAAACTAGCAATAGTTGTCCACATAAATTATCCGTTTTAATTAACCGTAGCAACATTATATCACGGTTGTTCGTTAACATTTTTCTTAATTAGAAGCGGTGATTTAATGATAAAAGTATCTACAAAGTTTCATTATTTTATTCATTGAGTTACGTAGTCGTTTACTGAGAGTATTAGTCTTACTAGGTTTTGCGCTTCATGATTAGCAGCTGATAGACGTCCACTGCTGAACAAAGGCCTCCCCCTCAAAAGAGAGGGGTTGCCATAATCCCAACGCTTGGCAGGCGGCTTGGGGGATCGCAGTATAGGTGGAAGATAAATCCAAAAGAAAGACGCTACGGCCCGTCTTCCTGTTCTCTCTTAGTCGCCTCTTACGACACCCAACGAGAGGAGATGGGGGATGCTATTCTAAAGCCAGAAACACATTAGGCTGACGTGTCGTGACTCAACGCATCAGCAGCATGATGGGTTACATACATTTTGTATGGCTAGAGATACACTATTATGACTTGTCGTGGCCCAATTCGAGCCATCTGATTGGCTGCTGACTCGTTGAGTCACGACACGTCAGCCTAGTGTGCCGGCGGCGTAACTCCACGGGTTTTGCGCTTACTAATTATTAAATTCTTTCTTTTTAAAGAAAATTTATATTAGCTGTATTACAAAATGGCGTACACCAATGGCTCGGTGGTTAGATACCGCGCTCGTGCCTGGCCCGCCCAGATATTTTCATTACCATCTAACTCGCGGGGAACGAGACAATCTCCGCATTGACTGCTTATTAAGGTCGCGGCTTAATAACGCGCGCGGAAAGGGTTAAATTAGATTTCATTGTGTTTACAGTCATATCTTTAATTAAATTCTCAAAGTGTTTGCTGACTGATGACAATGACTGAATGAATGAGACTTAGACAATTTATTTACTAATTACTGCGGAACGAAGTACCTACCTAGATGCACAAAAGAATATGTGGTGCCTATATTATATACCTAATTAAACACGTTATTCATGTCGTATTCATATTTACCTATTAACAAGAAACCAATCATATTTCCGGTAGGTACCGAAAAAATACCTATATAAAATTTAATTAGTGTAAAATACTTGAAAATTAATCATTTAGTACATTCACTTCTTACAAATAATCTTCACGTTTAAAAATTTACATCATATTTTTTACCAATTTTTTTTTTTTTTTTGGGAGGACAGTCGCCGTTGGCCGTAGATGGCCATTACAGCTTCACCGGACAATAGGAGGCGAGCGCTTAAAGCACTCTAGCCTTAGCGGCAGAAGTGGCGACGAGCTCAAGGGCACCTCAGGGAGGCACGGCCTCGGCTTGGGCTGTCGCTTAGAGGGTTTTTTTTTACCAAACAACAATCTACCCTTGGTTAAACGTAGGGCAAGCTTCTGAGATCGATCTGTTTTATACATACGCTCCCTAATCGTAAGTTCCTTTGTGTATCAACATTGATATTCTAAAAGCCTAATTTATGTCCAATAACACATAGAAAATAAATCACAATACATTCAACTTCTATAAATCATCGAGTTACCTAACCCCGATTTGGTCTGCACGAGCCGGCAAACAACTGACACGGTTCAAAATATAGGCAGTATCAAATTTTAGGCTTCCAAATGTCATGAATGTGATGATCTCAACCTTCTTTAATGAACTATAACTGTTTTGTAATAATGAATTTATATTGACACCTTAGGACTAATACAAACGGTCGGCCTCTAGATTTAATGGAATAGATTAAGGACGCTTTCAACATCAGCAACCGTTAGATGTCCATTGCTGAATAAAGGCCTCCCCCTTTATAAGGGAGGGGTTGTCATAATCCCACGCTCGGCAGGCATCTCCATCGCAGTAGGTATAGGTGGTAGTAATGCTCGCTGGACGTTCGGGGTGTGGGCCCTTTGAACGTCCATTGAGTACGGCGGCGACTCCGAGGAGGACGGCGGCGGGGTTACGACCCTCGTCCCCGTGGGCACCGTGTCAGGTTCCCGGCGGCGGGCTCAAAGGCAAGGCACTGAGCACTGGTGCATATACCACCGGAGAGCCCTGGGGTCCCCCCTCTCATGTGCCGATGCGACAGCCACGGGGGTTTTAGTGGGTAAGAATCCCACATACCCCGGTCGAGCCCCACAGCTCCCGGGGATCTTTGGAAGATTTCCCCAGCGTCAAAAAAAAAAAAAAGATGGTTGTAATGCACTAGAAAAACGCTGCTGTCGGTCTTCTTGTTTTCCCTTAGTATTAATCGTTTCAAGTAACGAAATAATCTGATTTCAAGAATTAGATTAGTGATAAGTTGCACTAATTGTCGCATGTGAGTGCGGTATTATGACTTACGGGTAGATTGGAAACAAAAAACCTTGCTTCTAAGACACTGGCCGTTTAAAAATGCTCAAGCAAAATATATAAAAGAACTCAGTACTTATGCGTTCCAGGAGTCGATAATGCATGCATAATATGAGTAAAACGAGCGGTGGATTTAATCTCACAGCAAGCAAACGCCTTACCGCCTACAAAAATCGTCAGTCCGCTTTAGCAGACACTAATGATTGATGTCACGTTCACACAATAGGCGCCGGTTGGCTAATCTCGATCGAAATATCTACGATCCAATCCACGACTCTTGATATACGCACTAACAATCGCTGCAAATTGGACAAGTGATTGTAATTGCATTATTTATAATTCACTTTGAAGAGTGAGTGGGTGCTGAGTAACTTAGATTTTAGTGTTATGTAACGTTGAGATAGATGTCAGTCTAAGAAATTAGTCGTTAAGAAGTCCGGGTAAGAATAGCACCCACCCATCTCTTCCCGTCGGGTGTACGTAAGAGGCGGCTAAGGGAAAACAAGAAGACGGGCAGCAGCGTCTTTATTATATTTTATTTTATTCGGAAAACAAACAGTATCTTAAATCTAGACTACAACAATTTAAATGACAAATAACCAATAACAAGTTTTCGCATATTGCAACTAAAAGCTTTTATGCTTAAACAGTGTAGCAGGTTTTATAAATGTACTACAATTAAGAAACAAGGAACTAATGAAAATAATATAAACTATGTTAAAAACAAATCATCTAATTTGGCTAAACCAGTCGTTAGAGATTGTATTTTTAAAAATAGTGGGATTAGAATTAAATAAATCTAACTCGGGAAAGTCAGCTAGGTCGTTAAAGTAGTTAAATGACCGCATTAGGAATGAATTTTTCCTATACCTAGTGACACTATGCGGAACTTGTGAGAGGTTAGGATGCTGTAGAACTGTTTTACTTGGGACTCGTAATTCGAGCATGCCAAGGAGACGAGGTGAATCAATTTTAGACTGAGCTATTTTAACAAGAAGAGAAATATCTGCTATTTTCCGTCTCATTTGGAGTGGTAATATATGATGTCGTCTACATCTAGCCTCATAGTAAATATCATATTTTTTACTTTTATACTGTAAGAATCTTAGAAATTTACGCTGTACGGATTCTATTCTTTGGATATAAATATCGATTACTGCGATCGATTGCTGCTATCGATTATATTCGATTACTGCGATGCCCAAACCGCCTGCCAAGCGTACCCACTTAACAAATTAGGTATCAAATTTTAATAATTTTGATACAACCACAAAAACGTTAAGCGATTAAACATATGTTAGTCTACTGGCACGACTATTAAAACAATAATAAAAATTTGGTTAAATATTTCAAATTATGCTTCTTCAATCGAAATTATTGCCTGATAATACCCACGTATTAGTTATTTACCATAAGGAAAACGTCTTGAACAGACACCGCAACCTTGTCTCGAGCCGACGCTTAGAAATCTTCGCTCCAATCCACCTGCCCCTTGAACGAGACTTCCTATATTTTATACCGGCAACGGAATATTCCTATAAGAACTGCGTCACAACCGAAGCGATGATAGTACGTGCGATGTGATAACCAATTCCTTCCGAATTCATTAAAACTGTACCGCTCATGTCACATCGCTTTATGTAAACAACACACTTGGCGATGGTAATTTTATAGATAACGCAAAGTTACGTACATAATAAAAAAACGTGAACGAATATCGACGTCCGCATATGACAATACAAGCTTTGGCGTCGGTGTCAGCTCTCCTGTTAAGATTTAAAAACGAATATAATCGTTATCATTACCATCCTATCATTACCATCCTATCATCATCATCATCAGCAAACGAAAGACGTCCACTGCTGAACAAAGGCCCTTAGAAGGGACGGTTTGCCATAATCCCCACCCATGACAAGGCGTCTTGGGGACCGCAGTATACGATATATAAAGACGCTGCTGCCCGTTTTCTTCTTTTCCTTTAGTCGTTGTTACGGACACCCAACGGACAATTGCTGCTATTGGCTGACTGGCTGATTGGCTGATATTGACCCGTGGAGTGGACGGGTAAGAACAGCACCCATACATCTCCAGATAAAGGCCTTTTCAATTGCACGCCCCTGGCTTTTATCTTCTTCTTTCCTCATCTAGCCTCTTGTCTGCCCTCCTGCTCGGTAGGGTATCATCGATCTACCTAGCCTGATGATTTCCTATGTTACATTTGCAACTGTGCGTACTTGAGAACTCTTTTGCTACATCGGTGCTTCGGTAACTATGGCCAGTCCATTATCACTTTAACTGGTCTGGTTGCCAAAGTCGGTAAACTTGTTATACTCGTATCGGAGTAGATCTTTCAGTTGGTTATTTATCTCCATCCAGATTTGTTGCTGTTGTAGAGAAACTCCTAGCATCTGCAACTAGCTATGTGACTAAGTTTATAACCCCATCCCTCAATGTTCACGTCTTGGCCCTGTATGTGATAACAGGTAAAAAACAGTTATGAAAAACTTTTGTCCAGGGAGTATGTTATGAAACACGTTTTTCCCACTGCTGAGCAAGGGTAATCCTAATTACTGAAAATTTAAAATATCTATGTAAAAAATTATGTTGGAGCATTTTTTGTTTTTACTACTACCATTGGATGTATAGATCAGGCACGACTTTCGGTATCTTCCGTTATTTTCTCATCTTTCTCAAATACTTACGCAACTAACTGACGACGGACGTTCTGATATTAGGCGTTAAGCCTTCTAGAGTAGTACTGTACTACCGTCATCTGAGTCAGTCACTTGATCCAAGTTATTTATCCAGCTACGTAGGTATGATAAACGTTTTCCACACTACGTCTTTACAGCAAAATATAAACTACGTCTTTGAGTAGTGTCATAGGTAAGTTTATATAATACTGCTATTAGAGGTGGCGACCCCTTGCAAAATGAAAAGACTACTTCATAAAAAAATATTGTCACTTTTTGTCCAAGGGTCCAATTCGTTTACTATAGATAACGACTAACTTATCTATAGATAACAACTAAGTTATTCTGATCTTAATGAATATACGAGATTCCCCGAATCGGCTCTGATTCTGTTATGAATTCAAAGATCACCACCGAATCTTGAAAATGACGTAATTTGTTACACAATCCTTCAAGCGATTACGGTATCGTCTCGATCTTGTGAACTCAACATTGGTGATACGCTGCATACTTTATATTCCTTGCACATTAGATGAGCTACAAAATGGTCACAAATTATTTTAAAATTTGACTGTGAGATTAATTTATGACGCGACAAGTCGACGCCGATGGTATTCTAGTACCTGGACAGTGGATTTTTTTGTCCTGAAATGCAATAGTCACGTGCGTCACCCTTTATAGGTACATCTTACAGGGCACGATTATTCTGATAATGTGACTGTATAAAGAATCCAAAGAGGTTAACATAATTTCACTGCATAATCCTGTTTATTGCTCATGTTACTTTTTTTGTAGCCTCCGTGGCGCAGTGGGAAACCGCTTGCTTTGTAAACCGGAGGTCGCGGGTTCGAATCCTGCGGGGAGCAACAAATTTGAGTAGTTGTTCCTTACTGGCTAGGACAATGCAGGCCGATCACCTGATTGTCTGTAAAGTAAGACGATCCATGCGTTGGATGGGCATGTAAAAAGTCGGTCCTGCGCCTAACCTCCCCCCGGTCGTGTCGGTCTTCCGTCCCATCGGATTATGAGAGGTATTATATAAAGGAAGAGAGAGTGCACTTGTGTCCACGCAAGCGCTTGTGCACTATAATATCTCCTGCGTACATGGCTGATCTTGTGAAAGATTGGCCGCTGAGGTCGTTTCGGCCAGGAGGACATTATTATTATTATTACTTTTTATATTGCTTCCCTACAGTTTTAGATTATTACAGATCTATATTAAGCTATTGAAAATAAACCTTTCAATTAACACACGATTAAATAAATCTCAAAGAAATCTGGGGCAATGTTTTAACAGTCCTGTTGATTGCAGTTAAAACTGCTCTCCTACACTAACTAATAAGAGCGGGAATCACTGTCTGTTGCGGCTGGGCCTCTAAAATGTTGCAACTTTATTACTTAAAATAAAAATTAGGAGTTATGAAAATCAGTATTACAAAAGCTTGGCTCGACGCAAATGCCAGCCACCACAATTAGCGCTTGCTTGTCCATACAAGCAGTTTTCATGATTTATCATACGTTTTGTATGAACTCGCCTCTCACGTGTAGCGAGTGGCGGCCGCTCGTGACCTTGTGCCTACCACGACTGTGTACGCGTCACGCCACCGGTGGCGGTTCAGGCTACAAAAAAATACTGACTCGAGACTGTACAGCAGAAAGTTTTACAAATTGTAGCAACCACCGACCACTCGTGGCGACTACCAACGCACTTCGTTTGCGCAGTATTAAAAGAGGTAGCGTGCGACAGCCACCAGTGGCTGTGGCCGATGGCTTATTTGCGCAGCGTCTGTCGGAGAACCGATCAAAATTTATGAAAAGTTAAAATATGCAGTGATAAGCCGAGAGGTACATACGTTTATCTAATAATGATAAGACCTCACCTGAAATGCTCGTATCGATTCCAAATTCTTCGTAAGTCATAAAAAAAGCAATCAGCCGTATCCCAATTCAGTATTCGTAACCGTGCAGCATTTTATCGGCGGCAGTGTCCCGCGAGGAAGGGGCCCGCATATCCTAATTGAGCCCATGCAGCCGCGCTAAATAGTCCAGATTGGGTCGGCAGAGGGATCGTTATCTGATTGAACGGTTCCACGACTAATGCAATAAGGAAGTCCACGTCTTCCCGATTGTTCTCACCACACAGGATATTGAGTATTACTATACTATTATCTATTATTTTATGAGTGTAATTCTGACATTAAGTGTTTAAGGAGACAGCCACTGTGATTTCGTATTAAGCGACTTCCTTTTCTTTAGATTTCTATTTGTTATACTTACTGCTACCCGTGGGGTGTCCGGGTAAGAATAGCAACTAGCGTGGGGATTATAGCAAAAATCCCACCATGAAGAAGCCTTTACCTTTGTACGGTAGGACGACGGACGTCTTCCGGCCGATGGTGGTGAGGATGATGATAATTACTGCTGTGTCGGCGCGGCCGCTAAGCTGTATAGCGGAGCGCGCCTTCACTAGCGGGAGAGAGGATAGCTGGTATTAGGAATGAAGACACCTGTATGTCGGCCTATCCGTGCCGCACTACAAAACTACACGTAAAACCATCCTCGATCGGGCACTTGCCTGTGGTGGTTTGCGCGGAGGCGTCCCGGGTTGCGCGGATCGGTGTAGGCTGGGTCTTCTTATTCCCGGCGGCCTTCGATATCAGTGGAGTATCACACGCGGTTATTACGCGGGGAACGTCAAACGAGGGGACGTTCAGAACCCCAAGGGGGGAATATTATATGAAGAGGTGCGCGGCAGCCACGACCGGCGAGGGCGGTTCACAGACTGTTTGACAAGCAGTTTCTTTTTTATGCGGTGACGGATATGACAGAACATACAGATGTCGAAGAGTATGAATGAAAGAGGTCGGTTACCTACATATAGTGCCACATACAAGTGGCGCGGACAACTGATAAATTGCAGTAACGGTCCTTTCCTTCAGCCCGGATCTGTAGTTACATACTTACATTCAAGGAATCTCAATTTAATTTAGATATCTGTGATCTCGATGCAAATTAATTTTCTACTTATTTTGATTTAAGACTTTAACTCTGTACTCTCTCTCACGTATAAACGTGGGCCCTGACATATTATCGTAATGGGAAATAAAATAAATTAATAATGAAATCATTTCAAACACCCATCCGAGTGTAACAAGCTTCAAAAATATCGTTCTCATTATAAAAAACCATATTGTCGCAATAGGACTTGATTCTAAGGGCTCTCGAACAATATGCTGGCCTCATTATGAGGGCCCTTTGTCCTAAGAACTAGTTCTTTTGGCGAAATGGGGACTCACAATGAGTCCTTACAATAAGTATCAAATCAAAATGACCCTTCGAAAAGTGTATTTGTAAGTTGGGACCTCTTCGTAGTCAACCCCCGAGACTTAACTTTAGTTTTAATTTAACTGGTATATTATTAGAGTAAAAAACACTTTTGTTCTATTTTGTTCTTTTCCACATTATAAACTGAAAAGTCTGTATGTTTGTAAAAAATTTGGTCTCCAGCTACTTAACTTTTGGAGTTACGTCTTTTTTGGAGACATATTAGACATAAATTAAATACTTTAGAAATGTTTCTCTCTATATCTCTATAATTTGCATTAATTTGTAAAATTAAAGTCCGTTATGAGTCGTTTTATATATCTTTACCACATAAAAGCAGACAAATGGAGTTAGCATGTTATGGAAAAAACTATAGATATTTATTATGTTGTTTTAAATTTAATTTTATACCTGCTCTTCTCATATTACCTACATAAAATCACGGTCTACTTAACATTTATCGAATTTAAATTACAATATTTGAATCTTACAATAATTTTATTTATATTTGCATAATAAATAAATTAAAAATACAATAGAACATAAAGATTTTTATAGAATCGCAAGATCGCCTACGAGTTTATTAACAGTAACGGCAATAAAAATAATGTAATAACTTTGATTTATAAATTTTATGATTATTTTAAATAAATATGAGCATTATTTATTGGCCTATTATTTTCTTAGTGCACTGCTCGCCAATGCAGTGTTCTGAGGAAAATTCTCAGTGATGTCGAAGATATCCTGAAATTTATTCCTAGTCTCCGTTTAGTAGCCTTTGAACAAGACGTCTCGCAAAAATTCAGTCCTGATTATTATCACCTAGACAACAGTCGTTATTAAACCAAGTCATAAAGATCGATCCAGGTTGACCAACTCTGACTTTCCTGGTGCATATCCCACCGGAGAGCCCAATGTGCCAATGCGACAGCCGCGGAGGTTTCGGGTTAGAGTACCAACCTCGGTTGACCCCACAGGTCCCGGGGGCCTATTGAGGGTTTCCCCTTCCACACGCAACAATAAAAAAGTAATATAAGAAAAATACGATAGAGATCTGTGAAACATAAACGTCAAAAGTATGTGAGCGCTAAGTGCACATTTGCACAATGCCACACTGTAAACAATGGGACGTGACAATAACTGTCATACACAGACCGATGACTGTGTAATTACTATGAGGTTAAATTGACGACGAATTGACGACTGCTAACTGTCATTAACGGACACCGTAGCGATATTCTGCAACATGTTCAATTATATATTTTTTTTTTTTTTGCCGATTAGTTTGGGGCCAGCCTGGTATCTGAGTTGTACAAGAATTGGCTTAACAGCTGTCTAGATTGCAATCACCGTAAATAATCGACTATTTACATGCTATCCGAACCACGGAGGCACTCAGGTCAAATGCTAGTAAATCTATGAACTGTCGTTACCTTCGTTGCTTAACTATTCGTATTCGGTATCTATATAAGTTTACGCGTTTTAGAGAGATACGCCACAATGGGAATATAGTAAAAATAGTACAAATGGACTGGGGTGCCTTTTTTTTTGACGCGGTGGAAATCTGCCAAAGATCCCCGGGAGCTGTGGGGCTAGACCGGGGTATGTGGGATTCTTACCTACTAAAACCCCCGCGGCTGTCGCATCGGCACATGAGAAGGGGGACCCCAGGGCTCTCCAGTGGGCTCTGCACCAGGGGCCCCTCAGTGCTTTGTCTTTGAGCCCGCCGCCGGGGGGCGCATTGCAGCCCCCAGGAAACAGTTACGGTGCTCACGGGGATCAGCCGTAAGACGTCCACTGCAACCAAGGCCTCCCCCTCCCTTGCCATAATCCCCACGCTTGGCAGGCGGCTGAGGGATTGCAGTAATGTAGGTGGTAGGTAATAGAAACACGCTGCTGCTCGTCTTCTTATTTTCCCTTAGTCGTCTCTTGCGGACACCTAATGGGAGGAGATGGGAGGGTGCTATTCTTACCCGGACACCCCACGGGCTTCTTTAAATACTATAACACAATTGACTTTCTTTCCCGTTAATGTCCGCAATACAAAAATTTGCATATATTATGATTCTGCTCGAACTAATACAATACGTTTGAAGAATTCGGCTTGTGCAAGTCACCATCGCGTGATTCCCCCATCACTACATTGTTTACCGACCATTATTCACTTAATGAGCACTCTAATGTGGCGTGCGTGACGCTGTAATTAATGCCAACTCAAGTCATCCTCTGGACGAGCAATTCGTTGTGAGGACGATTCATTGCGCGGTTTTGGTATGGAAACAATGTTGTGTTGGAGCATTGTAAGCAATGAATATATCCAACTGTCAAGTATTTGTAACCAACGACCAAAAGTGAGGTGTTATAAGTTCATCTTTGTATTGCTGTGACAAGTATGGTAGCTCCCTGACGGCTAGACAGATTTGAACGCGGTTTCTTTAAAGATAGCTTAACCTAGATGGTTCTTACCTATATTTGATGAAAATCTGGTCATCCAAGTCGATGATGTACCAAGAAGGTAGTCTCAGGAATTTAGCTTAATTAAACGTAGATCCAGCAAGTTTGGACTCTCTAATTATAGTTGCAAGGTAGATAGGGAGCAGGGTCTGAACAACAGCAGTTTCTACATACTTTATCAAGCTGGCAGGTGTTTATTGGAACTTAACGTCTTTAAACGTACGTCCACCGAGTTTGACGTTGGATATGTTGGAAAAGTGCACTGTAGATGGTGAAACAATAAGCGACGCGTCTTAGGTGACGAGCGTGCAGACGTTTCATTTAGGAACCTGGTCGCGTTACAAAATTAAAAGCTTTCAAGTAAACACTTTAGATTCGTTCATCTCTCCACTATTAGAAGAACTCAGCTGAGCTGATCATTTAATTGGTGCACTGATCACAATTACACGCATCCATAGTTTGAGGGCGGTCAGATTTCACTTGTGACCCAAGCTAGAAACTTAATTGGAAATTAACTCATTGTCTGTGCTCCGACCTCGCACCTCGCCGACACCAACTCTTTATAACGACTTTTTTTTTTGCATAATTAATTCCTATAAAATGTGCTATTGGCACGTTCGTATTGTTACTCAAAATGAAAACCTTGAACGTTGAAAAAATCCTCAGTCGACAGCAACAATGGTCGCGAATTTGTCATTACCACGGTACGTGACCGAAACCCAAACAGCGGCGGTGCCACGTATGTCTCGCTTATTTTAATATCACCCTGATTTTTTTACTCTTTTCCGTCAATTTTGTATTTTTTCACTCGCTCACCGTACGTTTTTGTTCTGATAACGTGACACCTTCAACGGATTTTAGGCTAAATAATAATCCAATAGTAGTATCATGTCACGCGTGAGTACACCAAGCATAATACCTTAAGAAGTCTGCCCGGTATTCCGGGCCGTACCACGATCGTACTATGAACGTATCAGGCACGGAAAAGAAATGACGGAGACTATCTATAGGTACTTTGTTTTTCCTTCCAAGACCAAATCAGAACAATAATCCATCGATATAATATTTAAACTAGATTAGCTGTTACGGTCCACAAGCCACAGGCTGACAAAATAATTTTTGCCGATAGGAGTGTCGCTACTGCCTGTAAGAAACTGTCGAAATACACGTCATTATCATAATAAAATCGTATGTCCGTATGGGTTGAGGAGCCACTTCAGATATTAAAATAAAACTTGCACCATTACTTAGCAGTACTGCAGATAATTTTGTAGGACAAATTCTGGAATTTGTAATAAAATATTTCAAAAGTTATATCAATTTAAAAGTGGCTCCTCAGTCGAAACATCTGAACTGAGGAGCCAGCTGGAACTCGGAAAGTACCCAATGAATATAATTGAAAATTTTGTAATATTTAGTAGTAAATATGTATGCAACCTACAAAAAATCTGGTTTTAGTACTGCTAAAATTTACGAAAATACAAAACTTTTAATATGGCTCATCAGTCCATAAACAATGGCGTAAATTACTACCAAACTTATTCGTCAATTAAAGTGTTTGATTAAATGATTAAATGATCATATAGTAGTAGGTGAGTTTGAATTTGTAACATAGTTGACGTTTCCGCCACCAGCACAGATAAGTCTGCGACCCCGTGACCACATTTTAGATGTCATTTTGTTAGTGAAGGTTTATCTAGTTTATAATATTATATCAATGCAATAATCGGATGTTTTAAAGAAAAACGGGGTATAGCTGTATCTCTTGATCTCGGTTTATAATAGGTATACCAAGGATAAAACTTGGCGAATCACGTTAATACAGAATTGATGAAAGTTTCATAATCATACACGTAGAACCCTTTGATAGAAAAACTTTTGCGTATGTCCGTAATTGAATTTGTGCTAAGAAAATTAGACGTCTTTGGAGGAATATATTGAATGTTGGAAATTTCATTTTCAGAAAGTAGAGCTTCTAATAATCAATATTCTAATATCATTGGAACTCTGTATATTGCGATTTCTTCCAATCTTCTAAATTACGTATAGTATATAAATTATTTATTATATTGATATACTTAGGTGTGTACTAACTGATATCAAATTTTCTTTTTGTTTCATGTACTGTTCCATGGTGCCATAAGTAGTATAAGTAGGTATCCATATTTATTTATTTCACGTGCTTACATACGGTGGTACAAATTAAATGTTTACATTACGATATGACGCATGAATTTAAAACAGTCATTTGTTGTATCCCAAATACGGTGACACTTTCAAATCGATACACAACACGGTCATGCTCGTTGGGCAAATATTGAATTAAATACACAAAAAATATTAAAATATTACATTACAAGCAATATTGGAGAAGAACATTACATGTTATATGTATTAGTGACTAGCGTTTTAAGTGAAAACTTTTGGAATTTGGCCACTTTTGGGATGAGGAAAAGCACTGAACTCTCGTGACCTACACGCTCAGATACATATATACAGATCGGTCTATGTATATATAATAAGAGCTATATACAGTAACTACATAAACTATATAAACACATATATATAGCTCTTTTGGGATGGGGAAAAACCCTGAACTTGTGTGACTGTCACGTCAGAATGTATCTATTATACCTACATAATATATGTATGTGTGTGTAGCTAAGAAGTTTTCATTTCTGGCGTGCAGTCCTGCGACTTTTGCAACTTTTATACCTAATCCGTTTTGTCCCACTGGTCTCTTTCCTCGACACAATAGGTGAAAGAGTTTAATCCATTGCGAACTAAGTACATTAGTAGATCCGACTCAGACACACCAAATAAATTTTAGGGCATACTAAGGTCTCCTCATGCCTTTCTATCGTTAATGAATGGTTTATTTACCGATTAAATACTTCTGGTTCACACGCAGTAGGAAATATGTTGGTATTGCCAAGACTGAGGTCTCATTTAGCGACTTACGGTATATCAATTAGGTATCTTATAGGCTAACATCGCTTCGTTATCTAGGTGCCTACTTAGATAACTAAAAGAATTTGCATTTTAAACGTACTTAACCTGTAAAATGCAAATTGTCTGATAAGATCGGAGTAAAAAGGAAAAGATAATTTTAAATAAATTAATTCAAGTAATCTGATACGTCAGTTACACCTGTTGACTCCTACATACTTCTTAGAACAGCGGACAATCGTTATTTCACATGTTAAATACATATCGCCGACACAACTTTGATGTCATTTAGCGAAAACAATGGAAAGATACGCGCGCTCGCTCGCATGCTAATACCCACATTTTATTTAAATAAACTTATTCACATTATGTTCGTGTGCTATGCCCAACTGCTGTTAAAATTTATAATGCTATTTTTACGTTCAAATGAGTCATGTGGGATCTTTGAATGGGTTCTTTACACTTCGCGACCATTCGTGAGTTATCGGTTGATTTGTCATATATTAAACTCAGAAGTGTCGTTTACCTTTTAACCTGCGATTGTTGCTGTTTTGTTGTTCGCGGCAGTTACGCGATTTCTATTATGAAGATACGTCGTTTAGTCACGGGTGCGTAACAGTGTCTGTCGGCCGTTACGTGCGCCTTAATATACTCAAATTGCATTTGCATGAGTGCCTTATGAGCATCGATATAATATATAAACTAGATTTGGTGTCACGGCTCAAAAAGTGGTAGCGAGAAATAGCGCCCTTGTGTCGCTATTTCTTTACAAGCCACATCCTAACAAATTTATTTTTGCCGATAGGAGTGTCGCTACTGTCTGTATGAAACTGTCAAACTACACGTAATTAACATAATAGAAATGTTAGTTCACGTTTCCGCCACCAGCACAGATAAGTTTGTTACCTCCGCGACCACATTTTAGATGTCATTTTGTTAGTGAATGTTTATCTAGTTTATATATTATATCGATGCTTATGAGCTTTAGATTCGTAAGTTACCGGTTGATTTGTCATATACATAAATAAAAAGTGTCCTAGTCCCTTTGAACCTGCGATTGTTGCTGGTTTGTTGTTCGCGGTAGTTACGCGATTTCTATTCTTTTATGTAGATGGGAGCAGTGTCTGTCGGCCGTTACTTGCGCCTTAAATTACTCAAATTGTATCTGCATGAGTGCCTTATGAGATTTCGATTCGTAAGTTACCGGTCATATACATAGCTGAGAAGTGTCGTTTACCTTTTAACTTGCGATTGTTGCTGTTTTGTTGTTCGCGGCAGTTACGCGATTTCTATTCTGTTATGAGGATACGTCATTTAGTCACGGGTGCGTAACAGTGTCTGTCGGCCGTTACGCGCGCCTTAATATACTCAAATTGCAACTGCATGAGTGCCTTATGAGCTTTCCACGCGGTTTTCGCCATCATAAAGTGATCAAATAAGTTATCAAACGCGGCAATAAATCAGTGACTTTCCCGACTAGTCGTTACAATTCTCTACGCCGGCTTCGCTGCGTAATTCTCACATTCAGTCGGCTTTTTGTTCAGTGATTTTATGCTAATACGTAATGACTAGTTGTAGTATTCAGTGTTGAGGCGTTAGCGTATGCACCTCTCTAATAGTGGCTATTATCGGGAAATAACATGTATTATTACGCAATTTTCTAGTTTTATTCAGATTTGGCAGAATTCTTCGTACAGTTTTGAAGACATTTATAATATAACATCCTGGGACAATTCATACTTAGGCGTAAATTAGGCAGTAGTCACGAGGTACAAACTCATACTGGTTTTCTTTAATTCAGAATTTAACTTGTATAGTAGATAAATAAATCCAGTAACAAGACAAATGTTTGTCCTTGTCGGGAATCGGACCCGCGCGCGACATTAGGGCGGGTAGCACCTAAACTCCCCTTAGGACGTCCATGTGCGACAGCTGCGGGGGTTTTAGTGGGTAAGAATCCCACATACCCCGGTCGAGCCCCACAAGCTCCCGGAGATCTTTTGAAGATTTCCCCCGCATCAAAAAAAAAAGGGTAGCACCTAGCTAGACAATTTAACCACTACACCACGAGGCCACCGTCGGTTTCGGTCTATTTCATAATAGAGACATTATTAAAAATTCCATTAGACATATATTTCTTTGTTATATTTTGAACTAATATTACTCATTAGTGTTAACGGTAAATTGTAATGTATTAATAGTGCAACCTGTTGGGAGCATCATCATCATCAGCAGCTGAAGGACGTCTAATGCTGAACAAAGGCTTAAAGCGAAAAGGCTTAAAGGTTTAAGGCCCTCAGTAGGGAAGAGTTGCCACAACCCCCACGCTTCGTAGGTATCTTGCAGATCGCAGTGTAGGTGGCAAGTAATCCAATAGAAAGACGCTGCCCGTCTTCACGTTTTCCCATAGTCGTCTCTTACGGACACCCAACGAGTGAAGATGGTTGGATGCTATCATACCCGGGACACCCTACAGTTGAAAATCATCATCATTAATGTTAAAACAAATTTAATATTATGCATGTATCTGTAGGTATATAAATATAACAGTTCAATATCATGTACAGGAAATGTAGTTTTATACAATCGATTCAATTACTGTAATTAGGTACGTCCCCAATTTTGATATTTATATTTCAGCCAACCTCTTAAATTCCACTTTTAATCAGGTATATACTGCGAAGCCCGTCCTCCTTCCGCGATAAAACCGCCATCGAAGTGTAATTGCTAATTAGAATTGACAGCAAAATCGACTTTATATACCACATCGTGAAACAACAAAAAAACATTAAAAGAGTAAATATGATGTTTGCACACGATACTTAACGGCATACTTAAAATTCGAATATCGCAGGTGTCGCTAAGTACCTTGTTTAATAGTGTAATGAAAAAAAAACTTATTAAAAACGATAATACTGCAATCGGAAAAAATATAGGTATCCTACGCTGTGAGATCATTGGTATGCGAATTACGAAGACTTGAACAAAAGACATTATAACATCCTGTTCCAACACCACTCCGACTGTTATTATTATCCTAATGACAAAAATTTATAGCTCCTTAAATTCGTCGTGATGCAAATATTAAAGTTTTTTCTGAAGGGAAATGAACCTCGCCCGGTGCGGCCGGAATCTGGCATATTGGGAGGTAACTTCGCTTACGATAAGCTATTTTATGTGGGCGAGTTCATGCCTTTTGTTCATTCAGAACTGGGCATAAACCTGCTGCTCCGAGTAATTGAAATGTTATAAAAACCTAACGTGCGTTTGTTATTGCCGGAGTGGAATTTTTGGGCAAATATTGTCGAAAATTTGAATATTTTAAAATTACAATGTTCGCTTCGGTTAGGGATTTTGTTTGCTATAAAGTTTGTTGACAATAGGTACGGTATAAAAGGTCCGGTTGGTGTACTTATTGGTTCAAATATCAGTCTGCTAACCAACCTTAATCATCTTCTTTTTTCGTGAAGACATGAATACTACGGGATTATTCATGTCGTTGCAAGATTTTCAAATGACGATTGTTGTTTGCCATTTATACAACATGTTTTATTCTATTATTTTACGGGTGTGTTGGTCTATTCGGTAGACACCCTGGCCGCTACCCAATAGGTTGTGGGTTCCGTTCCCACTAAGTGTCCGGGTGTCTAAGTCATTATGTATTTACAAAAAAAGTATGTATTTGTATCAGTTGTCTGGTTACCATAGTACAGGCTTTTTTTGCTATGTGGACTGTCCCAGGATATTAATATTATTTAGGGAGGTTCTTTCCGCTCACCCTACCATCAATATCATATTATCTTTTCTCCTTATACATAGAAGCTATGAAATCGTTACTACAATTAAAGCCTTCTTTATTACAGTTAAGTATTCTTGAATATCCAGAAATGGTATGTAAGTAATCCCGTATAGTAAACACAAGTAAACTCTCTATAAAACCTGCAGGTGAATCCATGGAGACGGTTCCACAATAAATACACACATCAAAAGTGTCTAGGGATCAAGCATTTTTAAGCGGATTTCTTGAGATTGAGATGTGGCTTTGTAATAAATTTATGATTTTATAAATTTATATGGATCCTTTTTGGTGCATTTCATAATTTGAATCAGGAACTGTGAATCAAATTCGAGTAAAAGATGAAAATCAGCTGTCAATATTTTCCCTATAAAAACATACAACGCATTGAAGACATTATTAGTGCTACTGTTTCCCTACTACTGATTAAAACCAACGTTATTATGGAGCGGCGACGTCATTTAAGCAGGGAAGAAATGCTCAGAGCCGTGGGAATGATAGAAGCTGGTTCCCGGCAACGTACTGTGGCTTTAGCTCTGAATACAAGTCAGAGTGTTATCAGTCGACTTTGGACACGTTACCGAAGCACTGGTACCGTGGCTGAGCGCCATGGAGGACGGTATCGCTGCACCACACGGAGACAAGACCGATATATTCAAATCTTAACTCGAAGAGCTCCAACAATAACTGCCATGATGTTAGCCGTGAGGCTTCATCACTCTTCAGGGAACTTAATTAGCGACCAAACAGTCAGAAACCGCTTGCATGAAGTGAACCTTCATTCCCGAAGACCGCTACGGGTACCACCTATAGCAATGCACAATCGTAGGATTCGATATCAATGGGCTCTTGAACACAGAAATTGGGCAGAAGAACAATGGCGTTTCGTGTGCTTTTCTGATGAGTCTCGTTTTGGTATGAGACCGGATACAAGACGTATACGACACTGGAGAACCCCTGGACGCCAACAGCGATTAAAATCCTGCCAGGAAGTCCATCCTTATAGTGGTGGAACCATCATGGTATGGGCGGGTATTTGGATCGGCGGAAGAACTGAGTTGATTTGGATCAGAGGCAACCTCAACGCTCAAATTTATGCTGAGACGATTGTATCAGACGTCATCGTTCCTCTACAAGTGCAAATCGGTCCCTTATTTCAGTTAATGCATGATAATGCACGACCGCACACCGCAAGAGTTGTAAGACAGACTCTCGCCGCAGCTAACATCAATGTCCTGCCCTGGCCTGCTCAGTCGCCAGACTTGAACCCGATTGAGCATGCATGGGATATGCTACAGAGAAGAGCTCTGCCGAATATGGAGGGTATCCAGTCGCAAGAAGACCTTTTTTTGTTGTTGCAACGAACATGGGCGGCCATTCCACAGCGTGATTTGGATGAACTCATTTTGAGTATGCCAAACCGATGTTCTTGTGTTGTTAGTGTTCGCGGTAGAAACACGGATTATTAATTGTTTAAGTTACCCAATAAAATTTTAAAGAAAACTGTTATTTCAGTCTTTTTTTCGAACTTTTGTGTTAGTGGTTCAAATGTCAAAAATCCCTTTATTAGGAAAATGGCAAATTTCTTTATTAATGCAAAGGTGACTTGGTTTATCGTTACTGTGACAAACGAAAACACTTTATTTGATGAATCCTTAAAGAAAATTTTAATTAATATCAATCAGGAGAAAAGTTATTGCAAAAATATATGTTGATCCCTAGACACTTTTGATGTGTGTAGTTTCTGACCTTTTCTGAATTCCCTTATTGGACATCTGACGCCTTTAAATTGTATACAATTAAAGTTAATTATACATAAAATTATCGTGTCGTGGCAAAGAATCACATTTTTAAGAAATACTGTATAAAAATGATTACCTATACCTACCTACCTCTAGTTACCGCCAAGTAAAGTTCATTGTCTTTAGTCGTCACCAAAATAGTGTGTCATGTTACAATTAGATCAGAGCGACAGTGTGTCTTGCCATTCAAAAGATCAAATAAGACAGAAAAAAATAATAAAATGCGACGAAAGTACAACAAACTAAAAGGCCAAAGGGATAGTAGTCGGACCAGTCCCCCCAAGCAGCACCCGCGCACGAGTTGACTCGAGCAGCAGCCATCACTCCCCTCAACCATATTGTTCGTTCGTTCTCTTAAATGTAGAGTAATTTCATTTTATTATTTTCAGATAGGATTATTGGCAGCTTATTTTATTATTATGAGCTAGCGTTTAATAGCAATACCAACTGATATTTGGTGATGGTGTATACGTGGTAAAACAGGACTACACAATCGGGGGCACGCCCGTAGAGAGACAGCAGGGGCGATTGACATTTTGATGTTGTGGGCTAGTATTTACCCGACTACGGAACGGAGGGAGGGTTATGATTTTAACAAGAATGTAAGTATGTATGTTCATCTGTTCCCGCATATCTATAATATAATAATAATAATAATAATAATAATAACAAGTAGGGTGTCGTTAGAAGCGTCTTGATTGTCCGCTGGTTATAGGCTATATAATATCACATTATTAGACTGCGATTTTATCCGTAGTCGGGTTTTAGTTTTTAAAACTTATTACTTGTTTACAGTATATTTTCGATTCTTTTTAGACTGCAATAGGTTATTTATAAAGTTATGTAAAAGCTTCATCTTAATACAACAATGATAAAATAAAGAAAGTGATGGAGGGCGTGAAAATTTCAGTTTCAGACGTAATATAAAAAGGCTGGGTGAATGAAATATTATAATCTACTATGTAAACAAATGTTACATATAAAATTTCAAAAAGGTTTGTTAACGTTATTTAAAGGTTTGAACAAATTCAATTTAATGTGAGTAAGAGATGGCGTCAAATGGAAACCGGATAGCATAACCACCCACTGCTGGTCCCTTGCGATTTATTTACAATGCCTTCAGAACTAAAGCACAATATAATATTTTTTTTATGGGACCCAATCAATGGATTGAAGAATGGATGGAAGAAAGATTTTTTCAAATCGGTTCATAATTGCCAGAGTTATGCGCGAACATACATAAAAAAATATATATATACAGACGAATTGAGAACCTCCTCCTTTTTTGAAGTCGGTTAAAAATACTTTGAGTTTAGTTTATTCTAACAACAGGTTCTATAACCCAAATTTTTCGCAATGTCATTGAATTGTCTCATGTATGTATGAGTGTATGGAAATAGAGTTCTTTCTTCAATGTTAAGATTAATTAATTATATTTTAGATTATACTTTATTTATTTGACGGTCCTGTTGGTCTCGTGGTTAGATACCCTGGCTGCTACCCAATAAGTCGTGGGTTCGATACCCGCCAGTTTGTATTTACAAAAAAAAAGTATATAAGTATTGCTATCAGTTATCTGGTTACCATAGGGTAACCAGAAATATAAATAAAGTATAATCTAAAATATAATTAATTAATCTTAACATTGAAGAAAGAACTCTATTTCCATACACTCATACATACATGAGACAATTCAATGACATTGCGAAAAATTTGGGTAATAGAACCTGTTGTTAGAATAAACTAAACTCAAAGTATTTTTAACCGACTTCAAAAAAGGAGGAGGTTCTCAATCTGGTTAGCCTACTTATCTGGTTAGCCTGTACTATACAAGCTCTGCCTAGTTTTGGATCAGATGACCGTGTGTGGATTGTCCCAGAATATAAAAAATATATACCTACGCTATACATTTTTTCTGGTGTAAATCTATTCCATAAACAAAGCGCATTTTATCAAACCAACAATTTCAAGTTTCCCACTCTGTAAACGACCATTCAGTCAAAGCCACGGCCATCGGCTAGTACGAATGAAAGCCTTCACAATATCTCAACGTTACTTATTCAGTCCAATACACAGGCCAGCCTTATATTTCAAGCATACGTCGTATTTATCTCATTGCGATCCTAAATCTGCATTTAAGGCGGGTTCGAGTCCCGGGGATTTTTATGCAAATGGTATACGATGCGGAGATGGTATGTCCATCACACGCCAGCGGTCGTATGTTTGCCTCTAATTTGAATGTCTAATGTATCTACTCCTTATCGTTTACAAATATGGCTAAATGATATGCGGCTATCTGTGGCGAGATGTTGATCAGGTTTGCGGATAAATTGTATCTATTCGAACAGGACAAAGGTTTAGAACGCTAGGTTACGTAGAGTGACGATATTCGCGAGGTTGTATGAACTGGACAAGTCAAGGAGCGTTCAGTGTCCAAATTTTTTTCATGATATACCTAATACTCAAAAAGACTGGTTTCATCATCAGCAGTCGAAACGTCCACTGCTGAACACAGGCCTCCCCCTTAGAAGAGATAATCCCTACGCTTGGCTTGGGGACCACAGTATAGGTAATACAATAAAAAAAGCTGCTGCCCGTCTTCTTGTTTTCCCTTAGTCGCCTTTTACGGACACCCAACGGGAGGAGATGGGAGGGTGCTATTCTTACCCGGAAACCCCACGGGGGAAAAACTGATAAAAAGACTGATTTAAATGTTTCGAAAGCGCGCAAACTCTTTAACGACCTGCTGTTTCCTACAATAAGCGCAAATAAGATGCATATATCCATTAAAGCGTTCGAACGAAAGTATATTTTGTGACCCTAAGTCTTCAAGGTTTTTATACACCTTATCGTAAAGACGCTATTACGGCTGAACGCACTTTATCCTTATATGAACTGTTGTGTTTTCCGCATCCCCATTATTCTTCTGTATCGGAAACTTGTAGTACATCAGAAAACATACTATATTCTATAGGGCCGAAAACGTAAAATGGTTTAATTCATAAACACAAACATATAACGGAAATAATAAATTATATTCAGTCATGTGGGTATATTATAATCGGGTGAAGCGAGCGCTCCACCTACTTAACGTTATCGCGTTTCAATACAATTCATTACAAGAAATTCCATTACATTGGTACCACACACGCTCACATAATACACAATTCAAAGCGACAATATTTTAAATAAACAAATTTCTACTATTACAATATTCGACTTTGGTAAGCTCGTAAACGGTTTCTTTTCATTTCACTTTGCGTCGCATAGTAGGCGGGTATTATTGAAAGAGCACTTTCCTACCGAATTCCCGTTGTATAATCAACGCTTTTCTCGCGTATTTTTATTGATTCTCCCAGAGCGGGCAGCCCCCCTCCACCGCGTGGAGGAACTGGGCTGGAAGCTGCCTCCTGCCGCGCATTCATAATCAGATCGACACACACGACAGTTCTCTCGCGCTAAACGCTACCTTAGCACCACGGACCACAGTCGCGTTTCCAATAACCATCCCCACTGAAATAATGCTACGGGATCGTGCGTTACCAGCCACGAGACATTAAGCGTCATATAAATTACATTAGCATATAAATAAAGTATTTTTGTTGCGTCGCTCTGGCCGCAGTGCTCCTTGGGTCTTTTACGACGTCGGGCGCAGGGTTAACTCGGGACATTTTTGTTCTCCTTTTTAGATAAATCCACGGTCTTAACGACCGTAAGCAAATACATGTTATCGGTATACGTTTATTGCTTATTCGAACTCATAAATAATGGCAATGGAAACGAAATTAATTTCGTTATGAGAAAGAAGGTAAACATTTTGAGATAAAATTCTCGGTGGAGCTTACGAGCGCTTGTAACTAGGAGTCCAATTATTTATAACATTGCTATAAAGCGAGAATACTCGAGCCATATTCTAGGTAGCATTGTAAATCTGTAATATAAATGAACAACTACATAATAATATGTTAACAAATATTTTTAACAGATTATCTATTTACAATGGACTTGAAATTATATTTTTTTTGTGGACGTCTTCCGGCTGGTGATGACTCACGTTTAGTTTAGACACAGGATTTACTAGGTGATAGGTTCCTTGTGCAAGGAACGGTCCAGGTAGGTACCACCGCAGTGTCAGATATTCTGCCGCCAAGCAGCAGTGTGTAAGCATTGCTGTGTTCCGGCGTTAAGGTCACTGTAGCTGGCGAAATTACCGGACACAAATACTTAATATCTAATGTCTTATTAAGGGTCGGCAACTCGCTAGTGATTCTTCTGATGTTGCCAGTGTCTATAGGCAGCGTGTCTGCTTACCATCAGGCGGGCCGCATGCTTGCTTGCCACCTTGGTAGTATAAAAAAAGGATTTTGTTTATACTACCAAGGTAGCAAGCAAGCATGCGGCCCGCCTGATGGTAAGCAGTCACCGCAGCCGCACACTAGCAACAACAGCAAAATCATTAGAGCGTTGCTGACCCATAAGACATCAATGTTAAGTATTTGCACCAGCTACAGTGCCTTTCACAATGGAGCACATCATTGTTTACACACTTCTGCTTGGCGGCAGAATATTCGGCAGAATATTTGACACTGCGGTGGCACCTACCTGGACGGTTGCTTGCACAAGGAACCACCTAGTATTCTTGTTATAGGTGCTTAACTTTCAATCATTTGTATGATGATGTCTACATACATCACTTACTACTACAAAAATCACTTACTCAAAAGTTAACAAACCTTAGTCATCATCATACACAGTATTTTCTTGTCTCATCAATATTTGGACCAGCCCCAACACTATCCTTATTATGATAGTGGATAGGTTAGACTGTCGGTACATATCCCATTGCTGCCACCTACATGTTAAAAAGAATAAGATGTAGTTACTTATTTTTTTATCTTATTTTATAGTTGTATGCATGATATTTATTTTTTATTAGATTGTTATTTCTTTTTATTTTCTTCTAGTTTTTATACGGGACACTGCCTGCCTGACATAAAGAGCTATTTATTTATTTATTTATAATAGGATCAGCCGTTTAGTCGTGAGATCACACACAGAGAATTATTTTGCATGGTTAATGGCATAATTTAGGTAGACAAGAAAACAAGATGAACCCTGCAACGTACATACTCTCAAAAAGGTTACACAAGTTTACCTAATTGCAAGAACATAAAACTTCGCCCAACTTCGCAAAGTATATAATACATACATACGTTATGTATGGAACGTACGTGCAACGTTCCCGTCTACGTTGAGAGGATAAATGGGGCAAATGGGGAGCCGGAACGACCTGCTACAGATAAAGGGGACAGTTTGTAAAGCGTAATTATTTCAGATACGGGGAGATAAACATGCGGCAGTTGGAGTACTGGGGGCCACCCACACTAGCTCTAGAAAGAGTAACTGTTTTATGGTACTCTACTTTGTTAACATAAATTATATAGCGAGTACGTTAACACATAGATAGATACAAGTCTTAAAGCCACCGTCGAAAGTCCGCAAATGTTTCATTATCTCATCACTGACGGCACCGGCACATTATGCTGACGTGTCGTGACTCAACGCGTCAGCAGCCAATCGGATAGCTCGAAATGCGCCACCACATGCCATAATAGTGTGTATATAACCATACAAAATGTATATAACCGATATGTTTGCTGACGCGTTGAGTCACGACACGTCAGCCTGGTCTGTTTCTGGCTTTACTGACGTTACTAAGCAATAGCCTCATTAAATAACACCTCCACAAAATAATAAGACGTGACCTGTGTATAGATTTCAATACAAAATCTATATACAGGTTAGATTGAATAACCCATAAACGTAATCAGGGTGCGGCAGTTACATTAAAAATAAGTTACTAAATTATTTCATAAGTATGCTCGATGTAGATGATATTTAGCATTAAGGACAAACCTTTGTGGTTTTTTTTTTTTTTGTAATGCGATTAACCTTGTATGTATCAAAATTGTGAAATGTCAAATAAAAGAAAAAAAAAAACATAGATATAATAATAAAATCACTTAGAGTTTTCTAAGTTACCCTTCTTAATTGTCTTTGCCCCAAATCTGAGAATCGCGACTGTATTGGATATTTTCTATAAACAACCAAACACTGTAAACTTGCTCGCTAGCTAAATGATCTGGTACGATATTAGAAGTATTCGTACTACCTACTCGTATATACTCGACTAACTTCACGTACCCGTTCAACTTCATTTAACTTCCTAATGTATGCGCATGTTAGGGTTAAGTTTTGAAATGTCGATACTATAGGGTAAAAGCTGCGGTAGAATATTTAACCCTGCAATGCTACCTAATTAAATCGGATTAGGGGCCTACGACCTTGTAACCAGCTAGTACCTATATGTTTTAAAAAGTAATACATATTTCCATCTCGACAATCTTGAGTAATCTCAAAAAGTTCCTTAATCCGCACATTGATATAACATCGCCAAATAAGATTACGCTTTTTATATTCATGAAAACCAATACAGAGTTATCTACATACCCACCTGAACAATATCTCTTTCATAATGTATTTCTTCGTGGAATGAAATTGACGGTTCAACGGTGACACGTGCGCTCGCCCGCGCCCTCTCGTGGCTTTTATTCCCATAGGTATGACGTTCAATCATTGAGGTATTCTACCTCTACTTGTAGAGAATTTTCCTTACGCGAGTACTTGCACGTGCCGCAGATGAAATTAATATTGGATATGAATTTATAGGTCATCAGGAAACATTATAAGATATCTGTTTTTTAATGAAATATTAAGAATTAATTTTTATGTCTTACATCGCGGTTTCTTTGTGATTTTTACATTTCCGACGAACTGAGGTGCGTATTTCGATCATTATGATCCTGGCTTGCTTAATGTTTAATTTTTTTCTTATTATATTTTGTGACAGATTGATGAAGAATAGGCTTATAGAATACTGAAGTCTCGGAGTGTTATGTTTGATTTTGGGTTTAACTATATTTATTAAAAATCTCAAACTGGTCGTAAAATCCAACAAATTCAAATTCATAAATATTTATTTCAAATAGGCATAACGATTTTGAATGGTGAATATTTTTTTGCTCCACCGGATCACAACGCGGCTTCAACTCAAAAGATCCGGCAAGAAACTCAGCGGCCTTGTCAGTTTTTCATTTTTGTTGAACAGTGTTTGTCTTGTTACAATTAGATCAGCATCAGCGATAGTGTGTCCTGCCTTTCGAAAGATAAAACAAGGAAGAGCAATTTAGACATTTTTTAAATGCCAGTTCTTAATTTGCAATGTTTCATTTCCACCTATTTTTAACCGGCTTCAAAAAGAAGGTTCTCTATTCGACGCGTATGTATTAATATTGATAAAAATGCGTAATATTAATATATGTTAGTCTATGTGGGCTTCTAAACAAAATTACCAAATTTTATGAGTGTATGTATGTATGTATGTATGTATGTATGTAGGTATGTATGTATGTAGGTTTGTCCACGGATTTCTCAGAAACTACAAGTCCGATTTTGAAAATTCTTTCTGTAATAGTTAGAGTATTTTTCAACTTAGGGTAGAGTACAAGTTTCATCAAAATCGGTCCAGTAGTTTAAGAGATCGACGTTCGAGTTGCGTGATAGTGCTGATACCTATTTTTTTGGTAAAATAAGTCACTAAAAAGTGTTAAATAAACTATTAAAAAAAAAACCGACTTCAAAGTAAATTATCTAAAAAGCATAAAATAACGAAAATATATCGAAGTCGGTGTCAGCTGGTGCTAGTGTTAGTTAACATGATGTGCTAGCACCGACTTCAATATATTTTCGTTATTTTATGCTTTTTAGATAATTTACTTCGAAGTCGGTTTTTATTTTTTTTAAATAGTTTATTAGATAATTTACTTTGAAGTCGGTTTTTATTTTTTTTTAAATAGTTTATTATACGGTATATTATGTAAAGTAGCTAATATAGATTGACACAAAAACCTACAATTTGATATTTAATAATATTTATATACATATTACACTACTATAGTTCTAGATATATTCGTACATGTGGGTATTCGTGGCTTAAAGACATTCCCCCATATTTCAATGAGTATGTACAGAATCGTAATCATTGTAAAACGCACGTCGACCGCCACACGTACCGAAATATAAATCGCATTAGGCATACATCGGACGGCCACATTCTGTGTCTTGAATACTGAGACGGTTAAGAAAAATTACAACCCAGATACATATCTTGTTGGATCGGGATCGAAACATGTTGGGGTGTAATTCGGAGTCGGGCGCGACATAGAGATAAATGAAGGGATGCTGTATTGGTCGGCCCCCCCATTCCCTCCCACATGCGAACCTTTGGAAATGTGTCGTCGTTGTTATTTTAATGCGGGCGGTGTCAAATTGGTTATTTGTTTATTTATTATAGAGTGAGATTTTCGCTTTGCAAAATTGATTGCTTTTGTAAAAATAATATGTAGTAAAAAAAAATCTTATTTTTTAAGCTTCAAAGCTTGACTACCTATTTAATAATTTTCTTATTCTATTTGTATTCTTCTTTGTCTTATTTCCAGATATCGAAGTTGCGAAGTTCTAATTTTATTATTGTTCGACAATGTCTATCATTTGAGTGTACTTTGTAGTGTTGTATTTTGTTTATGCTCAGGTTTTATTATAATTTGAACCCACCTCATATTTCTTTAATTAATCATGTGCACATCGTCTTTGTGCGATTGTTACTAGCTCTCGGTGAAATAAAACTACGCGAGGAAACCTGCATGTCTGAGAAAGCCTAACTAGCTTTCGAAGGGAGGCCCGTGTCCAACAGCGTGTAGGACATAAACAAGGGCTGATATTATTTATTATATTTATATAGAGCCTAAACTATTTGCCTCCTTTGGTTTGGTCTCATTTACTTCTTGAAACAATAACTCCGATAAATTACACCAACCCATTGCGATGTTTAAACGTGTGTCGACCCCGCAGAATGATGATTCCACTTTCGAAGAAGAAGACGATTCAATTAATTCGCGACAGCGACAACCCTACTCGCATATACATCACAAAAAGATGATGTATACAAAAAAAAAATTGCCTGCCGTAGAACAAATCAAAAATATATGCACCCTTCTCTCCTACGTGAGGCGGTTCCTAAAAGACGATTTACATGAACACAGTCACCTCGTCGCGTGCCACGATTTTTTATTTAAATCATACTATTTAGATATGCCGTGAAACATTTCTCCTTCACTCCACAGACGGAGAATAAAGGCAAGGTTTTAAAACTTTCAGGCCAATCGATCTGGCACGTAAACTCACGTGATACTTTGTGCTTTGGCCTTCCTAGATAACGGGCAAAAAATTGTGACCATTACCACAACAACGCATAACATGACACTTCGAATAATAATGACCTCCTGAAGGCCACAGAGGCCGATCTTTCACAAAATCAGCCATACGCGCGTACGTATTATAGTGCATAAGTATACTGTATCTTCCGTTACAAAATCCAATGGGACCTGAGCAGGGCGAGTCCAGGCGCAGGACCAACTTTTTAAAGGTCATGCGACGCATGGAACACCTGAACTTCCACACTATGCCTCGCGCAGAATTTGAACACGTCACCTTCTGTTTGCAAAGCAAGCTGTTTCCCACTGGGCTTCGAAAGTAACAAAACCTATACATATACCCTGTTTTTTTATCAAAATCGTAGCGTATAAACACAGGAGTGATGACTAACCGGTGGCCAGCCAAAGACAATTTGTAGGGTTGATTATGTCTTATTCAACCCCGCCAATTTGCGTCGGGATGAAAAACTCAAATAAATTGTATATTTTAAGAAGCCATACCTATGCAAATACTTTACATTAAAAGGAGATGTTCCATTTTGGGCCAACACTATGTACACTACATGGAAAAATGGGAAAAACATAGGAGAGTTTCATGAAAATACTAATAAATTAATTTGAAGCAGAGTACAATTGTACAAAAATGATTACTTATGGAGTTATTTAGTATGTGCACCCTGTTTTTAGGGCAGCCATGACAGTTGCGTTTGACGTTGGTTTACTACTTGACAGTTAATGCTATAGTTGGCGTTTCGTAATAGATTGTTTACGCGTGGAGTACATAATGTATTTCGGAGTTTTTAGTGATTATTTATGTTTGCGGACATTCATTGACTGTTTATTCTTGACCCGGGGCTTTACTGTATTGATTATCGCCTGTGATTTGGATTGGAATCCGCAACAAGTTCAATCGCAGTTGTCAAAATGACATTTTAGTTACGTATTTCCAATCCATCATATTTGTGATCATATTATTGCGTGGTGTTGCTGCAGTAGTATTATATTCTCTTTGGTGTTGCTCTCCTTGGCCAAGATATCTTAAATGTACAATAAAACGAAGCAATATTAAAAAAAAAAGATAACATTACAAAACAGTTACTATATTGAATAGTTATATACAATGTGGGGAAGACGATACGACAATTAATGAAAAATCTGGTAATACCACTACACAGGAGTATTTTGGAACCGTCAAATAAATCCTTACAAAGAAATTAAAAAATGTTACTTTTGAACAAAATATACTGCAGAAAGACGTAATCAAAATAAAACACCATTTGTAAATATTGGGCCATTATCCTCTGGTACGGGCAGCAACAGCGCGGGCGGAAATACCTACTTCTTCGTATGTTTCGACACGATCACACCGAATAGTCACCTCTCTAGTAATTATTTATTAGATTAATTACAATCACTTTTTCTAATCTCTTATTATGCATTTGTCTAGGAACGTCATTACGCACATGATGTTTAATTTATTGTCGTGTTATCCACCCCAGATGGTATACATATAGTGTACATGGTGTTGGGTCGGCGACTCCGAGGAGGATGGCGGCGGGGTTGCGACCCCCGTCCCGTGACAGGTTCCTGGGGGGCTACAATGCGCCCCCCGACGGCGGGCTCAAAGGCAGGGCACTGAGGGGCCCCTGGTGCAGATCCCACCGGAGAGCCCTGGGGTCCCCCCCTCTCATGTGCCGAGGCGACAGCCGCGGGGATTTTAGTGGGTAAGAATCCCACGTACCCCGGTCGACCCCAACAGCTCCCGGGGATCTTTGGGACATTACCCCCGTGTCAAAAAAAAAAAGGCTCCATACATTTCTGTAACAACTCCTTTCAATACGCGGTGTTCAAAACTCATTACATTCTAGGTCGCCGCCTCGTGTTGTCGGTATAAATCGTATATGCACAGTTGTTTAATTAATATTGTAGACGAGACACACTAATCAGGACGTCGATCTGTTAAGGAGAAGATCTGATGCTCGTCACGTACTCACACAATTGCTCTTAGCACAGCGCGAGTATTAATTGTCTTATCTGAATATTTTTCAGTAACACCCATTGCTGCCAACAGTTTTATACATACATCACCGCATGTGCAAGCGTAATATTCCGTCACTCACTAGCCGAACAGGCAATGTAATGGAAAGTCTGAGAAAGAATAGCGTTTGGAGTATCTGCAAACGTTCGCGTTGGCTAGACACGATGTTTTGTTTAAATACGTGATAGGTTACAATTCTATGACGCTCTAGTTTTCTAAAACGAAAAGAAAGTACTACACACATCAAAAGTGTCTAGGGATCAAGCATTTTTAAGCGGATTTCTTGAGATTGAGATGTGGCTTTGTAATAAATTTATGATTTTATAAATTTATATGGATCCTTTTTGGTGCATTTCATAATTTGAATCAGGAACTGTGAATCAAATTCGAGTAAAAGATGAAAATCAGCTGTCAATATTTTCCCTATAAAAACATACAACGCATTGAAGACATTATTAGTGCTACTGTTTCCCTACTACTGATTAAAACCAACGTTATTATGGAGCGGCGACGTCATTTAAGCAGGGAAGAAATGCTCAGAGTCGTGGGAATGATAGAAGCTGGTTCCCGGCAACGTACTGTGGCTTTAGCTCTGAATACAAGTCAGAGTGTTATCAGTCGACTTTGGACACGTTACCGAAGCACTGGTACCGTGGCTGAGCGCCATGGAGGACGGTATCGCTGCACCACACGGAGACAAGACCGATATATTCAAATCTTAACTCGAAGAGCTCCAACAATAACTGCCATGATGTTAGCCGTGAGGCTTCATCACTCTTCAGGGAACTTAATTAGCGACCAAACAGTCAGAAACCGCTTGCATGAAGTGAACCTTCATTCCCGAAGACCGCTACGGGTACCACCTATAGCAATGCACAATCATAGGATTCGATATCAATGGGCTCTTGAACACAGAAATTGGGCAGAAGAACAATGGCGTTTCGTGTGCTTTTCTGATGAGTCTCGTTTTGGTATGAGACCGGATACAAAACGTATACGACACTGGAGAACCCCTGGACGCCAACAGCGATTAAAATCCTGCCAGGAAGTCCATCCTTATAGTGGTGGAACCATCATGGTATGGGCGGGTATTTGGATCGGCGGAAGAACTGAGTTGATTTGGATCAGAGGCAACCTCAACGCTCAAATTTATGCTGAGACGATTGTATCAGACGTCATCGTTCCTCTACAAGTGCAAATCGGACCCTTATTTCAGTTAATGCATGATAATGCACGACCGCACACCGCAAGAGTTGTAAGACAGACTCTCGCCGCAGCTAACATCAATGTCCTGCCCTGGCCTGCTCAGTCGCCAGACTTGAACCCGATTGAGCATGCATGGGATATGCTACAGAGAAGAGCTCTGCCGAATATGGAGGGTATCCAGTCGCAAGAAGACCTTTTTTTGTTGTTGCAACGAACATGGGCGGCCATTCCACAGCGTGATTTGGATGAACTCATTTTGAGTATGCCAAACCGATGTTCTTGTGTTGTTAGTGTTCGCGGTAGAAACACGGATTATTAATTGTTTAAGTTACCCAATAAAATTTTAAAGAAAACTGTTATTTCAGTCTTTTTTTCGAACTTTTGTGTTAGTGGTTCAAATGTCAAAAATCCCTTTATTAGGAAAATGGCAAATTTCTTTATTAATGCAAAGGTGACTTGGTTTATCGTTACTGTGACAAACGAAAACACTTTATTTGATGAATCCTTAAAGAAAATTTTAATTAATATCAATCAGGAGAAAAGTTATTGCAAAAATATATGTTGATCCCTAGACACTTTTGATGTGTGTATTATGGCTATTATTAGCGGGCCCGTTGGTCTAGTGGTTAGATACCCTAGCCGCTTCGATTCCCACCATGTGTCTGGGGTGTTTTATCTATAATAAGCATGTATTTACAAAAAAAAGTATATAAGTATCAGTTGTCTGGTTTCCATAGTACAGGCTCTCCTTTATTGCACCTGGTGTGCAATAAAGGGTTAATAGTAATAAATTAACTAGGTGGTAGGTTCCTTGTGCAAGGAACCGTCCAGGTAGGTACCACCGCAGTGTCAGATATTCTGCCGCCAACCAGCAGTGTGTAAGCATTGCTGTGTTCCGGCGTGAAGGGCACTGTAGCTGGTGAAATTACCAGACACAAAGACTTAGATCTAATTCCATAAGGGTCGGCAACGCGCTAGTGATTCTTAGCGTCTATAGGCTACGGTGGCTGCTTACCATCAACTCACCCCAACTCACCCCAACGCACCCAACTCACCCCAATTCACCCAACTCACCCCAACTCACCCCAACTCACCCCAACTCACCCCAACTCACCCACTCACCCACTCACTCAGTGACGGCGTCACATGAGCGCTTTCATAACCTTAACAAATTTACGCCTATCGCCTATCGTTTAACACCTATCACTTAACGCCTATCACCTATCATTTAACGCTCAACGTGTTATTTGATAACATTTTTGGAAGTCGCATAAGAAGTTTCACTTCAAAAATACAAGTTCTGCAAAAATATTATTATTATTTGCCGCCTTCCCAAAGCTGACTGGTGGAAAATCATCGTTTTAGTATGTATTCACCGATCTTAAAAGAACAACAGACACACACAAAGTGTCACACAATTTCCATTATTATCGCACACCGCACATCAAAACATACCCCCTCCACTCTTGGCACCCCGCGCCTCGTAAACCAGCTTATCTACGATTTCAAGCCCATTTCATTTGAATGTTTCCGAGTTACGTTCATTCTTTCTAATGTACGAAATACATAAGATCCTTTTAGTCGTTATTCCATTACGAGTCAGGTAATGCTTGATATGCCATAAGCCGTAGCGGCTTTCTCTTTATCTATCTATGCACGCCATTAAATTCGATCCTCAGTATTTCTCTTCCAATTCCTGCCAGCAACTTGTGTGGTGACTCTACCTATCACCCACCAAAACATCCCCGTTGTCATTCATCGATGGTGTAGAATGACTGGGAACAGAGAATGTATGTAAGCAAAGGTGACTCTACCTTGTCTTGAGTTCTTCCAATCATCATCATTTTTAGCAGCCGATAGACGTCCACTGCTGAACAAAGGCCTCCCCCTTAGAAGGGAGGGGTTGCCATAATCCCCACGCTTGGCAGGTGGCTTGAAAATAAATCCAAAAGAAAGATGCTGCTGCCCGTCTTCCTGCTCTCGCTTAATCACCTCTTATGACACCCAACGAGAGAAGATTGGGGGGTGCAATTCTAACCCGGCACTCCACGGTATACATACCTACCGCACTAAAAATAAATTAGATTTCTAGTTTAATTTGGTATCCACGCAGAACAGTACAACCATGGTTGTGAAGGTTAATAAAGGTCGCCTAACAATGATCAACGTGACTTCGAGTCGCTGCTGGAAGTCTCACGGCTTTGCGCTTTTTTAGATAAAAAAAAATAGGCTCAAAACTATTTTATAAATTTTCAGTACGATGACATTTAGCTAGAACTCCTAATGAGCCAGCTAAGGTCATAAAGTGTCAATTTTTTACTGATATACCTAGTAAAGAGCTATAGTTAAGTTGAGCGTAGGAAATTGCTAAATATTCCTTGAAACATCGAGTGACTTTTAAATTTGTACTGGTTATAGAAATGCCTGCAGTCTTTTCCATAACTTATAAGATAAACGAAGTTTAGTAGTCTAAGGTTGGTATGTTTGTGTTTTAAAATAGAACTAATTCAATCAATTTTAACGCGGTTTAATGTTGATATTTACTTTCTCGATATTTCAAACACTTTACAGCATCTTTGGTCACGGGAGGACTCAGGGGTTAGAGGTTGATATGACAATGTCCAAATGACAGAGTCATTTTGGAATATCTTCAGGTCTCTCCGATTGTATTTCAATGCGTTTACCCTTTCAATCGGCAGCTTATGGTAGACAAACAAACGAATCTAACATAATTGTATATAATAACATATAACACCTCTACATTTCTTGTATATAAACTCGCAGCGTAAAACACCGAATACCTAGAACTATTCCCGCCTCTATCCAGATCTTACCGCCGTTTAATTAAGGCTGTATTTACCACGGTTCGTTCCCGCATCACGCCCATCCCTTGCTATTTCGCAACCCTATTTACCGACTGCCTAATGAACGCGAGGCGTCGATGAGTCGTTGTTCTTGGCGTAATTAAAACGATGTGCGCATGCGTCGGCCCCGCCCAGCCGCGCAGCCTCCGCAACCCTGCTTCCCCCCACCCGACACCCCCGGCCTTTAATTACTGCCAAGACATTACCCCGTATTGCTTTTATATAACCTTCTGTATCATAGCAACAGTTGAGTTCAAGAGTTAGAGTTGTACAAAATCTGTTTTATTATTTTAGAAAAATTGTATCAAAAGGGTATGCCAATCCGTTTTGGTAGTCTGATAAGAAACCTGAATTTCATACCGTAAAGTTAATATTACGAGAATTGTATTTATCATGTTTTCCAAGGTATGTTTTATGCCTTGTGTTAGTAAAGCCTACTGCGCAATAGTTAGGATTAAAAAAAAAGCAAATATCTTAATCATAACATTTATTAAATTCTCTTACATGTGTATAATACATAGTTTAAACCGATAGAATTGAAGCGTAGGAGTTTCTTGTATGTATAACGTATTTTAGTACTAAGGAATATTTTTTATAAGCGCTTCACTTATAGGCGCATGGCAGGCAATTGTTACTTATCACAATATTTTTAAATACTGGTTCAATAGCTACCAAATTTGTTTAAATGGGGGTGACGTAGCATTTCATACTATCCCTACGTATGTAAGCAGCGAATGTGCTCGTTTGTTACAGAGTAGTGTTAGAAGCCCGCTCACGTCCCAACCTCTCTCATTTTTCACTACATTGGCTCTACGTGTGAGTTATTGTTTGTTGCTCTGCCCGTAGGTACTGTTTGTTTATTGCAGTTTCAGCTATTTTTTAACAGAACTTAGTGACAGGACTAGTGAGATATTCACTTTATATGGTTACCTACTTATCTATTAAGTAAGTTTTTCTTTACAAGATCAAAATCGGAACAAGAAATGTATGAACACAGGAGTGGCTCGCCGCGGTGACCAGCCAAAGATAATTGGTAGGGTTAAAAATGACGTTGAAACTCTGAAAAAAAACAGGGTATAAGTGTCTTATATAGGGTAGGGCGGGGCTAGTTGAGCAATTTTTCACTTGAGCGGATATAGCTCCTCAACAATAAGTCTCAATGGGTTGTTACGCAACCTGATAGATTAGTAATTTATCCTTTTCTAAAAGTGTCATAGTAATTTATTTCTACTAAGCTCGATTTAAGAGCTACAGGGGTTTAAATGCAGAAAGTCAAGCGTGCTCAACGTACCCCATAGGTGAGGTAAGTTGAGCAAGGGAGTGGGGTAAGTTGAGCACTTAGAATGTCTAGCCAAACCATGGGTTCAATGTATACTAGAGATGAAATAAAATTTATGTTTGACAATCAACTCTTTATTTAAAGTCTTTTTAGTGACAAAACAACAAAACTTGAAGTAATTTTCTTTGATTAATAAACAGGAAATAGAATTAACAAAACATCAACGTATCTTAAGATTAACTTTAGGATTAGATTCAGTCTTTCTGTTTAAAATCAGACTTAAATATTTATGTTACTATCAATATAACTTATATCTTAAAAGAAAATATTAATGAGATCTTAGAAACTTAATCTTCGTTGTTACTCTTGCAAAGTCCTTCGTTTTATACCAAATTCTTTGACTGTGAATGCCGTTCAGACTTTTTTTCTCATCATTGACAGCCTTTGCTGCATTATCTTGCTGCAGTCTTGAGCAGTGTAAGAACATCTTGTAGTCTTTCTATTATAAGTTCGCATCCTGAAAAAATAAAATAAAAAACATACATTACTTTTGTTCTAAGCCGTGAGGCTAGTTGAACAACTTTAGCTCAACTAACCCCAACCCGAAAATTTGAAACAAAAGTGAGGATATGAAAAAACGGTAAAAATTATACCCAGAACCTTTATACATATCAAAAGTACAGTAAATTTATGGGAGATTAACACTTACCTGATTGAAAACAAACAACATTTGACTAATACAGACGAAAACTTACGGTAAACGATTTTTTTACTTTTTGGTCACAAAATAAACAATGTGCACTTATGCTTCTCTCGCTCATCGAGCCGCCACTAGCAGTCGCGCGATGAGTTCTCCTTCCGAGACCCCTTCTTTCCGCTATATGATGCCTACGTGTGCGGTGAATAGTTTTCGAGATATTTCGATTGCCCAACTTGCCCCTATGCTCAACTAGACCCGCCCTACCCTACTTCAGAACCCATAGGATAGTTGTTCCCTTTTCTGGTGACAATTTATTTTCTACTAGTGACCCGCCGCGTCTTGTTGTGGTTGTTTATGGTTCTTAACCAAAAAGGAAATATTCGTAAATATTTAATGGATTAGAACTTGAAATTTTCTAAATATAAATGTTAATACCGTATCAATATCGATTGCGTTTTTAAGTAAAAAAATCGCTTACTCCTAAAAGAAAGACTCGAATGGAATAGTGACTTTGTTTTATACTATTTATAGACAAGTGATGTCGATTAAACATTCTAGCCGTACCCTCGCGGCGTAAGTCTTTACTTATTCTGCAGATCAAATATACAGGTATGTATTGTACAATACAATATAATACAAATATTATTTATTGTGCACCAAAAGAGAAGATGCAGTTTAAAAGGAAAAGAAAATTGCAGTAATAGTATGTATCGCAGTAGTAGTATGTAATATAGATAAACTTACAAGCCTTAAAGCCTTGTAGCTTTAAGCTGCTTACACACAATAAGAAAAGTCGCCGGGCTTCTGCAAGAATTTGTGCTTTTTCTCCACACGAACTGTGCGCAATGCTTTGGCGCTGACCAAGAAAAAGATCTTGTCTGTGCTAGACCCGACGCGCGATGTTTTTGTGGTTTTCGTGTCTAGATCTGACAATATTTCTTAACGTGTACAAGCAGCCTTGGTGTCACTGACCCCTTTATGAAGTGATGTGTTTAGTACATTATGTAGTGATTCATAGACAGGCAAAACATTGTCAGGCGAAAGCTGTATGAATACAAAACACATACTTATGTGCCTAACACAACGTAACAACACGTGAAAGTGTTTACTGTATATAGCAAATAGAAGATTGCCTTTTAAATATTGAATGCGAAATTGAAGCGTGATTCATTAATGGTTACGTATAGGTTTAATAATTTGGTACTTATTTAGGGTAAAAGTGGGATAGTTGCCCCAGGGGTATAGTTGCCTCGATTGTAATTTCTCTAGTTTGCCGGATGAATCACATGTTATTTTATTTATCTTTCGAAAGACTCTACAACTACCACTAAGTTGACCGTGTTGCATGTGTCTGTGCGATTGCATGGAAACGCAAGATGCAATCAAAGTTTTAGCGGGATAGATGGCCTCTTTTTCAGTGGGGCATCTATCCTATACGTAATTTACATAGATTAGGCAATTATCCCCTATATGGGATAGATGCCCCAAAATTTAGAGGTCCGCCAAAATCGCTAATACTCTGGAAATATCAAAGATGATGGTTTTTCCTTTCATAAGTTTGAAGATAATAAATCAAAGTACCTACCCGTATTAAAAATAAAGAATTTTGCTTTATTCACTGAGAGATATAAAGTAATTTCAAAAAGTGTGGCAACTATCCCACTTTTACCCTAGCTTTTATCACATACTTATTTCATAGTTATTTGAAATGAAATATCTTTAACTTTTTGAATTCCGTACTAAAAGGTAAAGATGGAACCTTAAAAATGAGACTTCGTTGTCCGTCTGTCTTTCACACCGTTAGTTATATTTCAGCAACTACTATCATAATAATTTGAACTAATACTATCTCATCGCAAAGTCAAAATATTTTTATTACATAAAAGGCGTAGGATTTTAACAAAGCACCACTGGATCGTAGCGCGGCCGCTTCTGTGAAGATGCGAAACGAAACTCAGCGGGCTTGTCGAAAGTCATAATTTTCTACATTAATAATAATGAAAAACAATTATTTCATTTATATTCATTTCAAACCAGATATGTGTAAACATTTTTGGTGTGAAGGGTACTGTGGCTGGTAAAATTACCTAGCTCAAGAGTCTTAGCAAAGTCTCGGGTGACGGACAGAAGTGTAGACCAGAAGCCCCCTACCTTTCCCTACTGCGATCCCCAAAACGCCTGCCAAGTGTGGGGATTATGGCACCCCCTCCCTTCTCAGGGATAGTCCTTTATTCAGCAGTGGATGTGTTTCGGCTGATGATGATGATGATGATGATTCTGTAAGAACATTTAACAAACTCGAATGTTGAATCCGCAGTGAAATATTACATTGAATGACTTTAATATCTCACTGCGGATTGAGCATTTGAGTTTTAGGTAAATGGTTTTAATTCTTACAGAATAACACTATAGCACTGGCTACCGGCTGCTAAGGATAGAATACTTAAAAGCAACCTTAGTGCACTTTACATAGCCTATGATATCGATGATTTTAAGTCGTCCTCGTTGTATTTTTTCTATAAAGTCCCGTTAATTTTACATAGAAAAAACCATGCATGAGTAATATGTAAACACAAAGCAAACAACGCGGTCGAACGTTAGGTACAAAGGAGCACGAAGCAATATTGTCCAAACTCAATCTAAATTTCATTTTACGCCTCAAGTATCACGTACGGGCATATAGAATAGACTCTATCGTCGTCCGTAACTCGCAAGAACGTCCGCTGTCAAATTTTAATTTCTCCCTCAAATATTTACCGAAGGAAAAAGGATTCCCCGACGGGCCGCGTTCTAATAAGTTTTCCATAAGAGTGGTGGGAGGGGAGAGTGGGCCGAGGAGGCAAGGCTCTTATTGTGTTTGTAGAAGCTGGCGCATCCGGGCGCATACCTAACAAGATGGATATGTAGTCCCCACCCTACCCTACCCCTTTCGGACCGCCCCTATGTAGATACGACAGCTCTTGGCGATGCACTGAAATTGCATTTTCGAATACTAATTCCTTTTTCTATTTTCTACTTCGAGAATTTTGATGAAAATATATTTTTATAAAATCTAAACGTTATTTGGTAGATTACTACGCTTTAAGTGATTGATTTTATGCTTCTATTACTGAAAATAGAAGGTACGGATCGGTTTTCAATTGCGTTTTATTTTACGATACAGTATTGAAATTCTCAACTTACTTTACAACAAAGCGGTTAAAGAATTCAAGTTCAACAAGTACAGGTTTTTTATAAAATTCAAAACGCTTGATTGTAGAAATTTTGTAAAGGCCATTCAACAATATAACTCGTGAGTGGATTGACATAAAATCTATAATATTTAATATTAAAATTATGAGTGGGAATAGTGCATTAAGTGCATATGAACTTAATACAATAATCCTTGCGGCCTCCTTCAATCTCAACAGAAAATGCTGACACTCAATCGTAAAATGTTCTATCTTCATATACTTAGGCCTCGTTTACGGAGGCGCGGGGCGTCACGCGTCGCGTTGGGCGGCGCGGCCCGCACTGAGATAAAACATATGGCGTTATAGGAGTGAGAGAGAAATGCGAGATGCCACGCCACACGCGACGCTCGACGCTCCGCGCCTCCGTAAATGAGGCCTTACTTAATTATGGCCCATGAACGCTCAAATACAAAACATTAAAACAACCATATAACCGTTATAACCGTTTCTTCCTAGGGGAAGAAACGAGTTGAAATGAGACTTTCCAGGTACTTATTAGTTATTAGACCAGTGCTGCTGAGCTCATGATAATTAATAACTAATGTAATATTTTAAATTCTTTTATAATTATTTTAAATTTTTCGTCTCGTAGTCTACTAAAAATATTAACACACTTTTCGGAATATAGCTGGTTAGCCAAATAACACATTCATTGCACTAGACAGCTTAAAAAAATTGCTGACTTGATATTTTTAAGAAAACAATTTAAATTTTTTCAAATATTTTTTTCACATTTTGTAATCAATAATTATCTCCTTCCATGACAAGTGCTGTTTATATTTCGCCAGTGTGACGCACGCAACTGTAGTACTCTAACTACTACGTTTCCTGAGCTACGTCATAGTCGATGTGCGTAATGGGCACCTCCGACGTGCGGCTAAAAAACCCGAAGAGCAATCTGCTTTTTCTAGTGTAAGGGTATTGAGGGTTTATCAAAAAACTAGATTCCTTATTTTAATTATGCTGTAAAAGTAGTCATATTTCATTATACTATGTTTCGTTGAAGGAAAACATCGTGAGGAAACCTGCATGACTGAGAAAGCCTAACTAGCTTTCGAATGACGTGTGAAGTCCACCAACCTGCACTTGGCCAGCGTGGTGGACTATGGCCTAAGCCGCTTCAGCTTAAGAAGAGTCTCGCTCCTAACAGACAAAACCAAGGGCTGTGAAAAAAATAATATTATGTATGGTAGTTATACTATTTTCGGTAACTATTGTTAAATAAACAATCTGAATAAATTGCAGATATATATATACATATAATCATGTTGCAGAATCTCCATATCAGATATCAATATACGTCTGAACTAAACCGTATTTGCACTATCATTCCGAACTCTGGTAGCTATAAGTAAAAGCCAATACGAATAGTCGTAAAATACATTCGGAGCGCCAGATTGAAACGAGGCGCATCCACTCACGTCCCGCGCCGTTGTCACCACCAAATCGGTTCAATATAGTTTTTCCCTCAGATTATTTCAACCAGCCTTTAATGTTTTTATTTAACGCCTTCAAGTATTGACTGGATGTCGGCTTTCGTCACTCGTCCTAATTTATTGCAGGGCGGTGCGACCGCGGCGCGTGTTTTTGGCGCGGTAAAAACACGCGCGTCGGGCGAACGCCGCGCGCATCGCCCGCGCGTTTTTGCCCGCGTACCCCTTTAATTACGCGCGTTCGGAACGCTCCGTGTAGACCAGCCATTGTCGTGCTTCTTTGCGTTCGAGTCTAATCGTTGCCCGTAATTTATTGCCCTCTGAACGGGCACTTTGCTAAATGTCGTGTTTGCATAGACACCGTGAGAATTTATTATCCCTAAAATCGAAGGAATTACTTGACGCAATCGAGACAATTTTCTATTTGTATGAATAAAAATATGAGACGAGCGAAGCTACGTATCCCGAAAATTAGATTCGTCGCTTGTCTCAGATCATAAAGCGTGTGGACACACACAGTCATGTCCTGAAAATTACCGGAGCGCTACCTCTCCGGTGTTGACCCGGGAGTAGAGAAAACATACATTTTTAACGTGGCCCGGCGTCCCCTGCACGGGAGGGTGAGACGGGGGAAAATTACAAAAGAAAACAGCCTTAATTTCCAATGTCATCTCCGTTCCACCTAATCCTCTTATCGTTTTATATTTTGGCCTTTGAATTTTCATTTATTTTTGTTTGTTTAAGGGAAAGGAACGCCCGACGAGTATTGTCTCGGTTCGTTTATTGATTTGGTAGACAATAACATAATGGTTATTATTTTCTACGGTATAACTAGTATTTTATATCCCAAAATACCGTTGACAACCTACCCATTATAGGGTTATTATGTGTGTGTGTCATTATATGCTTAACTACCATTACATATTATTTCCCTATCCTAGAGTCGCAACACCTAAACCAGTTTTTAAAATGCAAACAGTCTATCGGCTTGAGTGGCCTGCCAGGTAGATAGTTACCGGTTATCAATTCACCAAATTAGTATGCTTATAGCGGTACACTCATCTTAATCCCATCACCTGTTTACGGCAAATAATACATTAATGATTCATTAAAGTTATCATACATGGGCTTATAAATCCAATCTAACATATCCGAACGCATCCGAACACACAAAGACAAAATGCTGATACTCGCATTACGGATTCGCCGGTCGATTCCTTTTACTCCTACCCTGGATGCAGATACCCAAGACAATAGTACGTCAGCGATGGATGTCGCATTAATCAGTTTGAGAGTAACCATAATTCAATCAGGGGTAGGAGAGACCCTGGTCAGGCCTGTTTTGTATGTGGACTGACCGATGCGGTTTTGGATGTGAGAATGTTGTGGATGTGGTAGTTCGAAAATGTATTTGGGGTGTGCTTAGTGTGTGTGATAAACAGAGCTGTCACGTATGACTGCAGTCTTCTATATGGTAGAGTTTGTCACCAATTCCCTAATTATTGACCTTTCATAAACATGAAGGTACATAATTTATATTTAATTTTCATAATAATTTTGACGTTATTTCATCATTCTTTAGAAAAATTCCGCGCTGGACAACTGGGTAAAATATATTATGTTAATTTGCTTAAAGAATGGATTTACAAACACTAATTTAAGATACATTATTATTTTAATCCATTTGATGTCATGATAAAACCAGTCGAAGTCCTTACTACCATATCCATTCCATGCCAAGTTCAATCGGACATCGTTGTTGAAGTGCCCGCCTCCTTCATATTTTACATAGAATGCCGCGCACTGTCAATGCGTCCCAGCTCTCAGTCTCAATCACTCAGCTATATCGATCGAGCATTGCAAATTAAACTAGAGATAATATCGCCTCCATTGTGAGTTTCTTAATAGCTTCAGAACCGTCATATTCGTAAATCATTGATTTGTTTGTTTTCGATCGGCAAATTATTAATTAATGGATACTCATTGTACCCATTATCGCATTAATCTTACCCCGACAGTCCTATAAAACATAAGAATTTGTTCTGAATTTGAATGCATATTATTTTATTTTAGATCGTAGGTAAAATAATCAGAAACTATCTAACATTTACCTAATCTATGTCGATTAGGTCGATTAGCCAAATGATACTTTTAATTATAACATTTTAACGAGTTCATTCCTAGACTATAAAAAAGTAATTAATTCAATAAAACAATTACATTTCGGGCAAAGGAATCTTAAAACAGAATTAATTAATTACACGTTCAAATAAATTAAGATTGGTCATTTATTATCTTTAGGGACGTTATTCCGAGAACATTAACCCATTAATTGGGTTAACCAATAAAGACGACAACCCTGGACACGTGTAAAACCATTTCGATTCTAAAAAAAAAAGAAGTGTCTTCGGCAGCGTATTCTAAATATTTCTCTGGAAGGCCAGAGGTCCGATGTTTAATTGTAGTTTTTATTCGAATTCCCTTTTTTGTGTTTGAGTCAACATGCGGTTGTGATTGTATTCGTTCAGGTCCGATCATGAACTTTTTTCTCGAACCTTTCAATTGTTTGTGTGTTTTTAAGAACGCGGGGTATATATTTTTTTGGCCTCTACGGTATGGTAATGCGAGACGCTTAATCAATCTGCTGAATTTCAAATCAGACGTTATACTTTGTATATTAAAATTATCAACATGCTTCTTTGAATATCTTCGGAGAATATATTCATAGAAAAAGTTGTTTATTACTTTTCATAAATATTAAACAGTTCTGGAAAATATAATCAGTTCTTACCTTAATATCAAGTTAATAAAGGACACTCCTAGTTTTATAAAATTATTGTTAGGTACAAATAGAAAACTAATAAAAAATATACAAAAATGAACCCCGATACCCTTAAAATTTGTTTTATTTTAAAGTATGGATAAATCTGGCCAAAACAGTGACTGAAAACAAAGGTATATGAGTATTTGGTCAGAATAAGGACATGACTTAAACTACTTAAACAAAGCAATAGTACCTATTGCGATTGACAGAGTGATCAGAAAGGTGTATAACATACACCTTTCTGATCACTCGGTCAAATAGTTCTAATTGCAAAATCAGATCGATTAAGTAAAATTCTACCTCGCTATTTATACCTGGCACCCTTAATAATGATTGATCGCGTGTCGCAAACACGCGAGTAGACTAAGGCCACTAAAGCTGGCAAATACTTTCTTTAATGTCATGCCAATCGGGAATCGAAGCCGGGACATACCGCCAGTCATTGGACGAGCATTTATCATACCGACGTGGCTGCACCCTTACATTAATATGTGAGCTATTCATAATGTTTCATTAAGTGGTAATGCGTTTATGATGCCGATATCCGAGTGATTGCTGTGGCTTATCTTTGGCTTTTCATTTCTTTAATCAAGTTTATTTAGGCAATTATTTGAACACAAGTTGATGCACGATCATCCTCACGTTTAAATCTTAGAATGAATATTACTTACTTCGTCTTGAGAAATAACGTAATACTTTTATTTAAATGTAAAGGTATTATGTCAGCGTCAATTTTAGCTGAGCATAAACTGTTAAAAATATAAACAAGGATCACATGTAACTTAAAACTAATGGTGCTAAATTCGTTGCTCCATAATTTGGGTGCAAATACATATTTTATACGTTATCGTTACTAGTTCCATATATCAGACTAAAGTTATAAAAATATAATTATGACTGTTTGTCCGTGATTAGAGCTTTTTGTTCGTAATGTCTCTACTGTTATATTGATACTGTGGTTCCTACTCTGCTACTTTAGATGGCTTCCACTTACTTGTAATTCGCTAAGCGTAAGCATTTTCATTCTCTGGGTCTAAGTTCCATGTCTTGATTGTCACTACTCTTTCTACTTTGCTACTAAGCACATTTGTTCTTCAAATATTTTATTATCCTATTCCTTCCATCTATATCTATTTGCATGTTAAGTCCTTAACCCGCTACCTACAAAATTCTATCCCGAATTCTATTTCAGATTAAGCTGTTCCAAGAAATTTTCTGTGAAGCCACAATCTTCCAATACCGATCGGATTCAAATGAAAAACGTATACAGATGTAGTTTCAATTTGCTTGTTTTACGATGATCGGCGTCCCGATGCCAAATTACAAGTGCTTGCTGAAAGCAACAGCAAATGGACTATTACTTTATTTTTAATTTCGATACAGACAGAATGAAAACGTTATTATTTGCGCGTGCCCACATCTGGGGCAATTCGGCCGAGTAATCGAACCGAACGAACAGAGCAAAAACATAAAGCGCTTTACGAGCGCCCCTGTTGATTTATTTCTCATTCATAATTTGATGTTTCGGAACATCAGAGGATTTAATAACAGCAGATAGACATCGCTTAAACCGATGTAAAACTGCTCGCGTCTTGTGCAACAATCGTAAAATACACATTAAGACGCATTAAGACACCGCCGGTATAGATTCCGACAGCTCAAGACTTCCACCCTTAATCTTCGGTTATTTTAAAACGCCGCGAGATCCACCAACTTTATTGGCCAAAGTCGTAACTGGTTTTATTGCTCTAAATTGTTGTTACGCTAATATTATTTTATTATAGCTATTTTAGCGTTGTTCCATCACCTAAATAGATGGAGATGTTGATATCTTATCAGCGCCGCCATTCGGATGGAATACTTCATTGACAGGGTTTCACCGCAGTCATATCTAGAGATATCATCCAAACGGTGTTACCGTTTGTTTTTTACATACAGCTGTACTTAGATGTCAATGATCTCTTTGTAAACGGTCGGCCGGTGAAAGCACTGTAGCTCCGAGCGTGAGTGACGTTTCCTCAAATAAAAAAAAACAGCCGTGTCTCCGATAGTCAACAGTCCACTGTGTTTGACCACGAAGACACTTAATTAGCATCATAAAGTACCTACCAATACTGTGCAATCTGCCAACACTTATCAAACGTCCATAATAATTTGAGACGCGTTGTTATGGCGAGGTGCAAAAGTGGCTGACCTGACATCACGCCTGTGACCCGCGATATGTTCGCGTCCCGCTCACTCGTAGCTTGCGCTCTCGCTCGCGCATCACGCCCCCACTTTTCCTAATCATCATCTTAAAGTCACATGTTTTGGTCACGTCTTAAAATTAATGAACTCTAAATCGTTTATGTTAAATTCGATTTTGGATCGATGGGTGGCGGCGAGGAGACTTCGTCCATCAGAGTCATCTATTGTCACGTCGTCTTCTCCGGCTTTATAAACAATCTCTTTTATTTTCACCAGTTTAATCGGCGCGCGCTTGAGGAATTCCTGTTTCTATACTTGTCGGGTGGTCGTTTTGGAGGTAACGAGAGTACAAAGGTTGTTTTGAGGTGGCACGTCATGTCAGCTGAGCGCCAACCGAGTGAACTTTCGTGACGTGATTGTTTCTTTTCTCATCTCGCTGTTATCGATATCGATTGACGTATTTAGCGATTGTGGAACTATCGAGCGATTGATCACGACTTTAGTGTAGTTGGATAGATAACTGTAGTATACAAGTTAGCTACTCGCACAATTCGTTTTATATTCCGCTTTGAATCTACAGCTCTACCAAATAATATTAACTAGTGCTTGGTTCTCCACTTGATAGTTAATAGTAATGCAGAAAAAAAATAGAAGCGTATTTACTAATTAAGAACATAGAGAAGCACCTAAAGTAGGGCCAATTTAGTTGATCACATTTGAAACTTCATCAAAATTAACACAACAAACAACGTAACCTTGTAACGGCGGGAATAAAATATTATAATTTTTTTCGAAGCTAGAACTGCAAAATTGCTTAACTTTATTCAATTACGATACCTAACGTATTTATTGAATTAATGACAAAAGAAACAGTCAGAACAAAGAAACTGACAGACGTCAAATGTGATATACACACATCAAAAGTGTCTAGGGATCAACATATATTTTTGCAATAACTTTTCTCCTGATTGATATTAATTAAAATTTTCTTTAAGGATTCATCAAATAAAGTGTTTTCGTTTGTCACAGTAACGATAAACCAAGTCACCTTTGCATTAATAAAGAAATTTGCCATTTTCCTAATAAAGGGATTTTTGACATTTGAACCACTAACACAAAAGTTCGAAAAAAAGACTGAAATAACAGTTTTCTTTAAAATTTTATTGGGTAACTTAAACAATTAATAATCCGTGTTTCTACCGCGAACACTAACAACACAAGAACATCGGTTTGGCATACTCAAAATGAGTTCATCCAAATCACGCTGTGGAATGGCCGCCCATGTTCGTTGCAACAACAAAAAAAGGTCTTCTTGCGACTGGATACCCTCCATATTCGGCAGAGCTCTTCTCTGTAGCATATCCCATGCATGCTCAATCGGGTTCAAGTCTGGCGACTGAGCAGGCCAGGGCAGGACATTGATGTTAGCTGCGGCGAGAGTCTGTCTTACAACTCTTGCGGTGTGCGGTCGTGCATTATCATGCATTAACTGAAATAAGGGACCGATTTGCACTTGTAGAGGAACGATGACGTCTGATACAATCGTCTCAGCATAAATTTGAGCGTTGAGGTTGCCTCTGATCCAAATCAACTCAGTTCTTCCGCCGATCCAAATACCCGCCCATACCATGATGGTTCCACCACTATAAGGATGGACTTCCTGGCAGGATTTTAATCGCTGTTGGCGTCCAGGGGTTCTCCAGTGTCGTATACGTCTTGTATCCGGTCTTATACCAAAACGAGACTCATCAGAAAAGCACACGAAACGCCATTGTTCTTCTGCCCATTTTTTTGCCCAAAAATGCTTGATCCCTAGACACTTTTGATGTGTGTATTAAATTGGCTTGGAACTAGTGTACTATATACACTGAGTCAGAGAGAGAGAGAGATACTACTCCATCTTGCTGAACTCAAACTCAAACTCAAAAATAGTTTATTTCAAATAGGCTTAACGCTAGCACTTTTGAAAGGTCATGTTTTTTTTAAAAAAAAGCTACCACCTGATCACAACGCGGCCTCAACTGAGAAGATCCGGCAAGAAACTCAGCGGGCTTGTCGTAATTTCACTTTTTTTTTAAATAGTGTGTCATGTTACAATTAGATCAGAGCGACAGTGTATCTTGCCGTTCAAAAGATCAAATAAGACAGAAGAAAATAATAAAATACGACGAAAGTACAACAAACTAAAAAGCCAAAGGGATAGTAGTCGGACCAGTCCCCCCAAGCAGTACCCGCGCACGAGTTGACTCGAGCTGAGTTGGCACCTTATCAAGAGGGACGTACGATGATCGTTTAGCCATTTACTAACAGTAAGAATACAACGCTTCCTAATTGTGGCATTATTTAGCCATGTCCTTTTGTAAACTAGAAGTACTTCCCCAGTCAAGCTTACTCCATGTTGTACTTGCTTGCCAGTTAAATTAAAACATATTTTTTTTTGTATGCTGAGTGGCCAACCTGGAGTCAAAGTTCTTCAAGCTGCCCTTTAGGCTTCGACTTGGCTTAACGATTGCTGTCTAGATGCCAATAACCGGGACCGACTTTTTACATTCCCTCCGAAGCCCGAAGACTCTCAGTTCAAATGCCACTAAACGGTCACCCGTGTAAGGACTGACTTTGCCTAACGTTGCTTAACCAACTGATGGTTTACCGAACAGTGATTACAACTGGCTATGAGCGCCTTTGTCTCTGTTATTTTTATGTTAAAGAGTAACAGCTACAAATTACTCTATAATTTCGCAACAATGCACATAAATCCTCATATTATCTCATTGCTTCTCAATTGTCGTCGATTACTACCGCAGGAATCCAATGCTACATTAGTTTTAATTTGAACAATTTGTCTTTTATTCAGCACATTAGAAACGTCAGCAAGACTTGAGCTAAAAACCGTCGTCTCAACCTCCGCCACGATTTCATGCTAAACTGGATTCTTTTTGTCAATATGTGTAAACTCTGTATTTATTATTTAGTTTATCTATTATTTGGTTAGTATGTTGCCGTATTTATTATTTGGCTAGTATGTTGCTGAATAAAGATTTATTTATTTTGTTTTCTTTCATTATTTTCTTTCTTTTTCTACGATTATTATAATTCTTGTGTCAAAAAGTGATTCTCTAACTTGCTACTAGAACGGTGGACGAAGAATGCGGTCATAATTTGTAATGAGCAAGGATCGTGAGATACATCTGTACGCTTCGCCCCCTTAATAGGTTTTGCTCGTTACGTGGTTCCCATGCTTTCTTTGCTCGCCCTATCACTTGATTTTCTTGTTGCTTTTAAATTGGGTGTGATTTAAGTTACGTCGCTACTATGCAATAATAGTTCGCCGCTAAGTACTGCTGATGTGCGGTCCCTAACAAGCTAAATGATACGAGATGTCTTCAATGTCAAATGCAATAAAGACTACAATCTGTGCACTTTGAAAACTTCGTTCTTTTATTTGCGAACGACTGAATGTTTCGCTTTCCTAGTCATATGAACTACGTAGTTTATTTTCCGTATTATTCGTTTATTTTGACGTCCAATAACTCTTTATATTTAAAACAGTATAAACCTTGTGTCATTTATTGCATGTTTAGTTAAAATAAATGAAGATTTCTTAAATTTAAGTTTGACGCTATCCGGATATTTTATTCACAATTTATATCTTTTACGACCATAAAACACAGTAATGCCCGCCCACGCAGAGAAATCGCCATCAAACATGCTTAAAATCGTACGCGTTTTTTGTAAATACCGGTAGTCATTAACTCTACCTTCGATCACTGACATGAGTGAGATAAAAAATCCAAATGCTGTATTGATTTCTTTCCTCCAATCGCGTCAATTCGCGGTAATTCTATGCTGGTGCGCTACCGTGGGATTGGTTAATTAGTTCTCAATCAGGATTGCACTGCCGCGCCGGCGCTGAATTATATGTAGAAAAGCTAAAAAATAGTACCAAAAAAACTACCATATCGTCATAGCCATTTCAAAAATTCGTATGTAAAAAAAACTGACTGCTTTCAGAAAACACAAAAAAAAACTATTTTCTTATTACTAATTAATAAATAGTTTAAATTTTTGTGTGAAAAGGTATATTTTTATTACTTCTATCCAAATGTAAATAAAATGATGCTAGAACATACAGCTATTAATACAAAAAATTAACAGTCTTTTTGAAATGACAGCGACGATATCAAGATTTAACGTATCCATTATATTATTTGCCTGATTAATCGTAATAATTAACGTTATCTGCACTTAAAAAGGCTTCGGTTCCTATTTTTTTATTCGCAAAATGAATTGGTTATTCTCTTGTCCATCCTCACGATTCGCTAAAGCTAGTCCGTGTCTTCGGCTGTTCTCCATAGCAATTTTAAACGTTGCTCGCTCGTATTTAAACAGGCACGAAGGAGAAATTAAGTGCAATTAGAGGAGCGAGACGGCGTGAGGGAATCCGATGAAAAAGCCGAGGAATTCTCTCCTGACGCCCGACGTGTGGATTGGAACGTACCGACTATTGCGTTTACGCATCCCCACCTCGTTTGTACGCACCTTACATGTCTATGTTTAGCCGATAGCTCATTTTCACTTTTTTTAAAAACTAAGTCTCAATTAGACCAGGCATCGTGCTAAGAATTCCTGAGTATTCTGAGCAGCAAGGAATTTGTCCGTATCCGCGCCTTAAGGCTCTGCTGTTTTTAGTAGCTCAATAAGGTTTTATTGCACTTTTATATGTTTTAGTAAACAATACGAATAAATAAACATTTAGTGCGTAGGTTATTAATTTTAAATTTGTTACAAGTTTTACGAAATTTATCAATTATTATCTATTTTAAGCCACTGACTTAATACATAAATACTTAAAATTGTAATCTTTGTAATATTTAAAAACATTTTATCCATAGAAACATACAATATCAAGGATGTGTTAATGGTTACATAGGGTGTACAGAAAAAATGTAAGTTAATTAAGAAAATATTTACTTTGGAATGTCAAAAATATCGGGTGAAACTGAGGCAGTGCGCTTATTTATTGTAAAATATTATTTATCTATTTCATATTTATTGTGGCTTAATATAGCTCCATGTGCTATATTAAACCTACGTATGAGAACTACCGTAATAGCAGACATACAGTACAAGAAATGTCTAAGTATGTCGATTTTTAAAGCTGTATTTACGTACCTATACCTACCTAGATAGGTGTATGCGTTTGTATTTGCCAACTATTATCGGCATTTATTTATCACACTAACAAGAATGTAATTTTTAAGCTACCATATATCAGCCTTTTCAGTAGAAATTATGAACAAAAATACTAATGATTTTATTTTATGTTACAGGTAAGTAAATCCATCAACACCAGAGCCAGTAAGTCAAAACCATTCCTCGAAAAGTATCTTGCATCCATGATCATATTAAGCCGCACACAAACTCACGTACACACACACGCGCAAGAACGCGTACGATGAGATGCGCGAACGCATCCCGCAACATTATTGCGGGGGCTCAATCAGTGCGTCCATTAGGTGCCGAAGATCGCGCGCATTGTTCTGTGTGCGTGCGTGAGTTAGTGCCTGTTGCCGGTATAACTGTTAATTATACAGCGCATATTCTGCGGTCTTCTGAGAGTACTTTGTCCGCCGTTATTTATGAGGGAACGCGGCGATTGTCCATTGCGTTGGACGTGTCGGAAATCGGTATTTACGGGTAGTGGAGACATTGTCATCTATAGGACCAATTACTAGTAATTATCTGCATGTATGCAGGTAATATGAAAGATAACTTCTGGAATGTTAGCGTTTATTATTTCATATAGAATTACGGCTCAATACGTTACGTGCAGAAATGTTTTTTCGAAGTATGAAGAAGATGACCGTCAGATGGTAATATAGTATACGTGCAAAAGAACATTGTTCAACATTCCTTAGCGCAGTAGGAAACCACTGAACAAAACAGAGATTGATGTTTCCAAAGACTGGCCACCACGTCTGTATCGATCTGACAGGAGGTTCGTATATAATACCTATTTCGACACGCTACCTATCAAATGGAGAAGCGCTCTGCAGACAGCATAAGAATTGTCATTATTTGGGGTATAATTCCAAAAGGCTTCGCGTCAGACGATGAAAAACCGCACGAGACTTTTACGGCGACAGCCACGATTGTTTATGGATCCACCGACTTGCCCATCGCTCGATTAACATTCGAACTTGCAATTAGTTCTGACGCTTCTTAGAACCATATTCTTCACATTAACATGGTCGAATATCACATTTAGCAACCAATGCTAATATTTCTAAAGAGCAGCGCAATTAAAAAAGAGAAATTACAACAATAAATTCATTGCATGTAACGGTTATAATAATGTTTTTATACGAAATTGAAATTCCATTACATCTGCGCTCAGTCTGCATGCATAATTACACGCTTAAAATTGATATTACAAAATTCATTTTTAATTTTACATAAAAAATAAGTGATTGCTTTCAATATTATATGACGCAGTGCGAGACACCGCCCCACCGCGTAGACTCGAGGCGACCTATCACGACCGATCCTTAACAATTAAGTGGGCCTCAGAGACATAAAACAAACTGCTCGAACCCAACAATGGACGGACGAAACCGGCCGCATAAAAACTCTTACGACATAAAATATTAATAGAAATGCACGTGTGTTCATTGTCAATAAATTACCCAAGTGACAGAGCAATAAAAAAGTATATTTCTTGCGGAGTGAATGGGAGGCTGCGAGGAGGCTTCGATGTGAGGTAGCCAATAAAAGTGGCTGGCGTTCGGTCGTAAACTTCCGTCGTAGACTGCGTGGCGAGACCGGGTGCAAGGCCGCAGTGGCCGCGCCACCAGTGCCTCGCCGCGCGCACTCACGTACGTGCCGCGACCAATATCCGCTCATCAACAAAACAAACGTATCCGTTGCGACCAAACAATCCGACACACCACGCGACTTGTCAAATTTAAAATTAGAATGCGACCCAACAAGAATTTTCTCACCGTACTCGCGATAAACGATGTAGAATCATGTCGACATCACCGGACGACGCGCCGTAATTCGCTCTCCCCACAGTAATACAATAAGTCGCATGAAACTTGCATGAGTTAGTTGGAATTAGAACGTTTCGAGATTGTTTTTTTCCCAAGTGCAAAGAAAGGTCAGAGGACTTAAATTAAATTAGATTACATAAATAATTTATAGAACACGACATCGGATGGACGGTTTGACGTACGGCGCGGAGATATGATCGGTGACCCGCTGATTCAACCTCACCTCGTAATCTCCACGATTCCATCTCCTAATACCTCGTCTTGTTTCGTTATCGAACAAAAAACATGTAATGCTTTTAATTAGATTAAATTGATTTATTTTATATAGATCGGTCGGCTAGATAAAAATGAATGGTGAAGGTAATTAAGCTCGGCAAATAATAAACGTTCGGAACTAGATGGTTCATTGTTGTGGTACATATTTTTGAGAATATGGCGCTGAAACCGTGAGAGAGGTTGAACAAATTCGACACGGACCACGAGCGTAGTTCGAGGTTAATTTAAATAATTCCTTCGGTTGGAAGAAGGCCGAGAGAAATAGTATTTAATCAATGTCTTAAACAAATGTTAATCAAAGTCAAACAACAGTAGCGTATCGAATCAGAGTGTACAGATTGGTTATTTTTATTAATTAGTTTGTATATTAGTTACACTCGGTAGTCTGGTACAGAGAATTAATTTCTACCTGCCTGTGTAGCTGGCCAGTGAATGAAGCCGAAGAATGTAACTCATTACACGTTACTTGGTGTACATCTATTGTTACCTACTGGATACATTTTATTCTCTACATAGTGTCCTTTGTTTGACACGGAGGTAGCAAAAACTCTAAAGATTAAAATTGGTCCAACCCACACTATAATTAACAACAATTCGTTAAACAAACCGTAACTAGACGATGGTAGCTTTATGGAAGCCGACAAGGGTATTATATTATTTTAACCGAACGGTATACACACATTTTATATATTAATATATATATATATATATATATATATATATATATATACATAGGTATATACAACTAGCAATCCACTATGGCTTTAACCGGAATTCAAAGATTTAAAACTCATATAAGTAAAGGGTATACTCATATACTCGTAAACCTTTCGGAAGAAATCTTAGAAATTGTAGTGAAAACTGCATTCCAATTTATTAATTAGTCTAGACGAAGAAAACAACCAGATAGAAGTGAAGTTTCATATTATTTAAATATAATGACCAATATACAGATGAATTGCTTGAATTTTAATCAGTGACTGATGCGAACAGAGTATCTAATCTTCATGTGTTTTATCGTGTAGCTATAACCAACTAAATTGGTCATCGTGGGGCTAATCCATATACAAATAAGTATCAAATTTATTTGATAAATACGAGGCATGTCGGACTTTATGTGTCCAGATATTTAATATATTACCTAACATAATATATCTACTCAATGTTCCTATAATTTATTTACGGTCTCGTGACAGTCTGTGATGTAGACAAATAGTGATTTATAAACATTCGGTTCTCGCATATCTACAAATTATTCAAATACTAATTTGTATGTGTAAATCGAGTTTTTCGAGACAATGGCTTCAACTTTTATCACCAATGCTTTTGCGTTGGTGTTCATATTCGATAAGTGTTTAGGTATATATTAATATTCTAATCTAATATATAAAAATGTCGCGTCACGTGTTAGTGGTTGCACTCCTCCAAAACGGCTCGACCGATTTTATAATTTTTTTTATGTATACTTGGTAGGTATAAGAATAGCTCATAAATGATATTTCATACAGCTAGGTGATATAAAAAATCGCGGGTTGAGATGCGCGGTTCAGCTAGTTACTGTATAAAATTATACATAGAAGTTATGTCTAAAAATAAATATTAGCCGATAAGGATATGGTCTGTACTTAAAATGCAAGAGTATGTATAGTGCAGTTGTAAGGTGGATAAGTCCTCCTACACATTCCCTAATAGTTATTACTTTAATATTACAGAGGTGATACAAAAGTCAGACTTCAGATAGAGAGCAATAGATTAGATACTCAAGTCTATTACAAAAAAAACTTTGTGATAAATTAGGTACAATTTTCTGCATAAGTTCTAAGCTTTCTTGAGCAATGCGATATTGTAAAAAATCTATCGAAATAAAAATCACAGAGTTATTATAATGCTTAGAAAATTAAAATTAGTTGAAATAACTACATTGCTCCTTGGACGGCTACTAAAATTCATCAATATCCCAAAATGATTCCACACAACAGTTCCAAAAATGCACACTCAAATAGCAGCCGATACGTAAAAAAAATCGAACCACCCAGATTTTATTGACAAAATTTCTCATGTATTTGACGAAACAATAAGACACGTCCGTCCAACCCTCGATCGTGATCCATAAAGCGCGAACTTAGCTAATGAAAGTTAAAAAAATAAGTACACCTGTGCAACTTAAATGTGCAGTTGAAAGCTCATATAAAGCCAAATTTGCAACTCTATTTTCTTGCAGATAAGGTTTAAATTATTCTTAAAATAGTTGTGTAGATGTGGATTAATGTTGGATTTTATATCTACCTGCGCGCGCGCTTCTCAGCTTATTGTCTAGCCCAGGCTGAATGCAAACTGCACAGCCGGCGAAAACGTCAATACAGGGTTGTCTATTAAATATTATGTTATGTTACTTTGTAGGTATTTTAAAGAAAAAACCTAATAATTCATAAATTTTTAAATACTCGTTTTACTACATATAATTAATTTTATGATTAGATAACGAACCTTATTGGTCCATCTAAATCGTACTGGTTTACCATTAATGGTTAATCTAATAAATTAAGGTTCTAATGTATTACGTATTTTTATAGATAATACACACTTTTCCTAATTTTGTATGTAAAGTTTAAAATATCAAATCTTCTCTTGCTCTACAACTTCGCATCACCCCTATTTCAGTTCATATACCTTTAACAATAGATCTAATAATTATTATTTTTCATCTGCTACGTTTTTGTCACAGTTATCAATCAACGCAAGGGGCGGTGCGGTGTCCCTCACACACACATCACCTATCTCATCTATTCGTCTCTTTCTATTGTCATCCAATGTAATTATATGAACACCTGGGCGCAAAAGAATGTCGCACAAAGAGACGAGTAATGACGATCCGAAACTTAGATCGGGAATATTTTGTTACCAAGAAAGCCTTTTGCTTCATTAATTATGAAACACAATTCTCTTTACAATTTTTGTTAAAATTACGTTTGTCGAATGCTGTCATATTATATGATAAATCGCCTTCCAAGTGGGCCTTCTGCTTAATAAAAAATACTACCGGGAATTTACGTGTATGTTTTATTTCTATGAAAAAAAGAAAGAATTATCAATTTCATATAACTTCCCAATTTGCCGCTACTTCGCCCAGTCTTTTAAGCTTATCTATATTATTTATTAAATACATAAAGTAATGTTTTTTTATGATGCTGAAAACCGTATTCAAATACATGGTGCTGTTAGTAAAAAAATATTACAAGATACCTGCAAAAAAAAATTCACGCGGATAATACTTTACTTTAGATCGAAATATAACCAACAATTAAATAATAGTAGTTTTCCTAATAATAAAAATAATAATCAGCCCGCAGGGCAGCTTGTGGCGAGCTGTTGGTGCGTAGCGACACCACGGACCCGAGTGCTCCAGAGAGTCGGTCAGGGCCCCCACCTCGGCGTGTCTTCGTCGGCCGAGTGGAACCCAAGGGGACCCGCAGGACTCTCAGCTCTGGCTTGCCTTAATTGGCCGTCCAGAGAGGAGTTGCTAGAGCTAAATGCTCCAGGGGTGGAAGTGTTAAAGGGCATAACGCCGCGAGTAACTTCGGAGAAAGCGCAGCACACCTCTCTACACCCCTGAGTCACTCACACCGGTGTTGCTCTCTGTCGTCATCGGACGATTATTTGGGGAGCCCATCTAGTGGGTGGCAAGCCACCACTTGCCACAACATAATTATGAATGTAATTATGGCAAGTGACCCCGGCCTTTGCAATAGCCTAGCTTCTAGCCCATCAAATGTTCAACAACATAGACTTATATAAGCTTTCCATATACTTACAATAGTTCCTACACCTGTCGAGGTCAACTGCCATTTTTTCACCATATTAGCAGTTGATCCCGGCAGGTATTCTACACACCATTTATTTCTTAAAAAGGGCCTCTACGTGTTGGATCCGTCCCCACGCAAGCCTCTAAAATGACCGGGTATATAACCCGTGATAAATATTTAAAATAATCATAAGACAGTAGTAGATTATTTAAGCTAGAACATAACATGTGGTTCATAAATGCATGGTATGAGCCAGGCCGTACTTTGAATATATAAATAAGATTACAACAATACAAAAACACAACAATACACAACAATACAATACACATGATACAATGATCCAAATCGATAAAAATTACTTACAAAAATATTAATTACGATTTATAATTACATTAATCAAAGTCTACAACATGGGCATATCGAAGATAGAGAAAATCGTCTTAAATCTGTAGCAGATGCAAAGACATCGTTTCGCACCCCAAGACACGCCGTTAATGAAGAAATATTGCGAGCTTTTGATAAGTCGCGCGATAAGAGCACGCCGCCTCGAGCGAACAACCAAGCCTTAATATTAATTACACATCTTGCTATAAAAAGAACACTGTTCTAGGGCACATTAACCATTGTACTATCTGATGAAACCACCTTCGTATAAAGAATGAGCAATTTCCGAAATTGAAAACACCTAAGCCGACCAAAGAAAGCGGTCAAGATTACTTCGGTGCCTACGAAAAAAATGATTTACAAACACCACGTCATATCCTCGAATTTCAACTCCATAAAGATTAATGCTCCGTGATCTCGTTCTTTAATATTATATCTTGCTCCCTGCTTATAAAGCATGTTTCTGAATAAACGACTATGTGATGAAATTTCGGCGTATTAAATTGAAACCATATCGAGACGGTCAGCAAATTCTGAATGTGTTTGTTTAGGGCGAGCCCACCCTAAAATATTTATTTTATCTCGGTTTGCCGAAGTCGCGTCAATAGTTTGTTCTCATTTTTACCGTGGTTTAAGAGATAGGATCGATATTCGGCTATAATTTATATGGCCGCTTATTGCCGTTGTTTACACGTCCATCACTCGAGATATGTAAAACTAACATCATCTGAACTAACGTTATCTTATTCAAACATCTTCGCGGAATTTGGTCATTTCCGAGGAAGCATTGATTTTTGGACCCGTCAACTAATTCTGGCATCCTGTTTGATTTGTCTTAGAACACCTTTAAATAAGCCCTCTTCACACATCGTCAAGACAACGTACAAAAGAAACTCATACGTCACGTTTTCTTCGTTTACATAAAAATCAGTCACAAAGCTTCGGAAATAGGCATGTTCTCTGTTCTTCCCTTCTCTGTAATCTAAAGCAAGATCGCATCCAAGATTATCAACAGCTCGCAAAGGAAACTTTATTTATCCACAATAAACTCTGTGTTAGATTAAAACGACAAAATTACAAAACGACACATTTTCGCGGAACCTACCTCAAGTATAAGAACTATCAATTTCGTTCAAATAACAGGATTATAAATCGTATTACTCTAAATTCAAAGTTCAGATTTGTAGCTAATTTTAGTCTCGAGAAGATGTCATTGTTAGCAAATTTTGTGCTACCTGAACTCATACGCTTTGTCTACATTCAATTGTGGCTCTAGTCCCGTATCTCAGGGAACGTAATCCCTTAACAAACGGCACCTTTTATTTTAAAGCCGTGACGTAAAGCGCTTTTTGTTTTTCTTATTATTGTACGATTTTTTTTTTCATTTAAATACGTAAACAAAACAGCCATTGTGGTGCTTTGTCAACTTTCCATATGACCTGAAGTACTTCGCCTTTTCATAACTTTATGAGCGCCGTAAATTATCTATGAACAATGTTCTTCTTTTATTATTAATACTTATTTTTTAAAATATTCTTTGTTATCTGGCACGAGCCACTGTTGTGACCTTTGCATTCAGTTAGAATGACTCTTGTTTTGATTTAACACCTGTTATTTTTTGTAAAAGGTACACAAATCTAATACAACATTTTTAATATTTTCGAGTCAGTAAGTACGTGTAATTATAAATATAATATTGGTATTTTTTTTTGGTTCGTATTTAACATTCTCTTCGGTTGCAGAACAAATTCCAATTTTAAAATCTTTGTGGTAAGTATACATGACTTTACACGGTTTAGTCGCAATGTGACCAGTTTTTGCAATATTTTTTTTTTATCCATCCCTATTAATTTATCCCACTCATCAAGTGCGGGCCATTGTCATTGGCATCATATTCACACGTCGTTGCATTTGTGCGAACAGCTGCCGATCTGAACAAACAAAGAGCTGATAACGTCCTGTTTGGACTTCGGAGATGCGTTTTTCGCATTATGTGTAAGTGTTATATTGATTAATCTCCGAGATTATTTAATAAAATTCCTGGAAAAAAATTACACCATGTTGATCTGTGGAAAGTACTGTCTTTGATTTTTTACCTAGAAGTAACGAGTAGTAATAAATCTAAGAAAACCATGCTTCGGTATTAACTTACAAACCTCATTGTTGATTAATACCATTATAGATATTTAAATACTAAGCTTGTGTTTATATTTGACTAATCCGTTTCAATCAATCGTTAGCTGTACTATTATTAACATATTCATTAATGCAGTCATTAAAAATTGTAACATCGTTTGTATCATTTCATCATTTCTTCCAAAGATCAGAAAAGTTTTCTGGAAACCAAAGTAAATTTAATTCTAAATAAATTCTTAATTCTAAAGACTGATAGAAACGGTTCGATTGGTAGAATAACGTTCTACCAATCGAACCGTTTCTATCAGTCTTTTGTGTCCGGTAATTTCACCAGCTACAGTGCCCTTAACTCTGGAACACAGCAAAACTTACACACTGCTCCTTAGTAGCAGAATATCTGACACTGCGGTGGTGCCTAACTGGACGGTACCTTATGCAAGGAATCTACCACCTAATAAAAAAATATATTTAAATCTAGATTGGTTTCCAGAGTTACCCTTCTAGGCAAACTACTTTTTTAAGGGTTTACCACTAACCACTTATTTTTTAGTAAGCCAGTGGGACTTGCAAAGCTAAAGGTAAATTAATAATCAAACGACCTACTTACCTGAATAAAAATATTTATCAAACCTTCATCTGTCACGCCCAATACTAGCATCGTTTCAAAAATAATTAATGGCGAAAAATTTACTCGATACCTAATATTTTTTTATGTTAAAAAAAAATTGTTATCGTCCATTGATACAAACCATTGTCCGTGCCCACCCCACATTGCCCCACCTGTAGTGAATGGCCGGAGCGTTACAATGAAAAATGTATTTTTTTTTCTCCAAGCTCCTTTTGTCGGTGGCAACACTATATTTCATGTGGAACAATTATCATTGTCTTTGGCACCTCAGTGGAGTGCGGTTGCTTAGTTCGCGGATTCCTTTGTGTTTTCAGAGATTTTATAGATGCCATCTTTGTTTGCGCCTCCGTTAAAACACGAAGTAGGAACAAAATGTTCTAAATGTTAGTTAAATAATCTAGATTGTGAAAAATTACTTCCTTCTTAGTTGGTTGTTCTTATCATTTCGGATGATCATGATCTATGCGAATAAAGTCTTTTCATCCCATGGTTAGCACCATCATTCAGCGATTAAATTATGGTGTTACCAAGTTTCCAGTTACCAAAAGAACCCGCTTTAAAAACAAAATTTTTAAATGTAATAAAAATAATTGTTAGGCATAGTTCACATTAAGGAAAATTGATTTATATCGCAATTATTGGATACATTATATCGGTATAGGAAACTGGGATCTAGAATCAATTTAATTTAAACTACAATTTACGATCGGCAATAAATAATTCTGTCGCATCAGCGCCGCGCACTATTGTCGCCATTTTTTTAAGGCCATTAAAAAATCCTATCAATACTTCCATTCGAATTTCAAAAATCAGTTGCATTAGAAGTTGTCCCCGACAATATCGTCGTCCCTTTTTAGCACATAACACAAAGCCGTAAGAAACAGAAACAGAATTAGCCGGACGCATTCGCTAACTAAAAATTATTAGCATGCGTAACAAATTTCAATAAATAAGCAAATAAATTGGTATTCGATAAATGCGTATTGTTAAAGTTTAATGTTGATTTATATGAATATTCATGTACGTATTTAGTTTTAATAACGCAGTGTTCGGTATTTATTGGGAGGAACATTAATTTTATATATTAAAATGGTGGAATACCGTGACGTTAACGGGTGTGCGCACGTGTACCTCGTTATTGAAAACATAATATTATTTTTATTAAAAATGTTTGCAATAATAAAGAATAGTAGAGGAATATTTACGCTAGGTTCTATACTTTTCGCAGTATTATTTTAAATCCCAATATTTTAAGTTATAATAACTGGAGAACATTTTATTTAGGTAGGTTAGATATTAAGATAAGTCTAAACCGTTGCCAAGACTTAGGAATTTAACTATGGTACCTATCTATTTTGCAAGGATGTTTGTACTGCAGTAAACCAAATAGTTTTAATGAATTATTGAATTAAGGAAATTTATTTTAAGAATAGGTAGAGAACTTCAATTTGTTCACTCAACATAATCTAGTAGTTGCTGGCGACCCAACGTGATGATAATAGTGACGCAGCCGATGAAAGCGCACTAGCAAAATTATTGAAAACACAAGCGAAATTAGCCTGTGTCAAAGGTATCTCTCTGTCGGCAGTAAAAAGGACTAACATTGGTTACCCAACTGCTCAGTACAGTGATCTCTCATAGCTCTATGCAGCAGCAACAGTGCTCACTGCTAGTCTGCCTCGCCTATTGAAAATGGCGTTATTTACGATGGCTAATTTGCTACCGACCGTCTTCTGATAGGCTTGTTCAAAAAATTATAGATATATTGAAATTTTTGGCGATATTCAATATTTTGACTATCGATACATCGATATAAAATATCACGTATCGGAATTATATCAAAAACCTTATTTTATTTTAGATTACGATATTAGGCTAATTAAAAAATATTGATGTATAGATATATAAAAATTTCTGGCGATATTACGATATCTTTTCTTCTGATATCGGTAAAAAAAAGCTTCCAAAATCCTTCCAACGTCTTACCGATACATCGATATTTATTCTGCGATATATCAACACCGATATTAATATATTTTAAAAATATCGATACGATATACCTACATATATCGATTGATACGTCTACGTACGATATATCTATGTAAATCTATATATTTTAGCCATTCCAATATCCCTATTCCCCTGTCTGCTGAGATTTTGAGCCAGTCAGGCTGCATCCAGTAGGTCAAACCGCTGACAATCTCGCTCTACACTTGCTCTCTTAATAAACTTTAATTTCTGCTCTATATGAATACCTACCTACCTACTAGCTATAAAAAAGTAATGAAAATTCAATCTTATTGGAATCTAACAGACCAAGGTTGAAATCATATTTAATACTTATCAAAATGATCTTATTGGAATACATAAACCGCTAAGTCAATATCTCCATTTTCCGGGACCAATAACTCGCTCCAACGTTCGATCCGGCAAAATGCATACCACTTATTTATTGCGGTCGATGTACGCGATATTCGCCTTATGACCTCACGTTAACGGTTCACAACGGTTGCATCGTAAAGTTGTAACGTATCTACAAGTTTTGGATGCACCGTATCATGACTGAAACCGATTCGTCGCTAAACAAACAAGCTTTTTAAATGCTACCTAACTTGTCTTTTTTATATCGCTATTTGAATATTGCCATCGTTTTCAGTAAGGTTCGTGACACGACGCGGCACCGGGATCACGTGAGAGTTATTTATAAAAGAAAAGACGTGTATCGTCGATATAGCGTTATTTCCAATTTAATGATTGCTAATAACAAATCGGGGCTGCCGGCACGTCAGCCCCATGGACGTTTATTATCGGTTCTTATAGCCGAAACTGCTTGATAGCTTACCCAACCGATAACTCTATTTAAAATGTCCGACTTTTATAAGTATAAAAATCCTGACTAATTATTATGCCAAAACTTTTTCTACTAACGTGCTAATTTCACATGATACGGCTAAAAGTAAACACTCCAAAAAAAACAATAATAAAACACCCCTCAACCGCCATAAACAAGGAGCCACCGAAATGTTTAACCACAAACTTCAAATAAAGCCGTATCGCACGCTATAAACAATCTAGCGAAAAAAAAGCTGTTGAAAAAACTTCATCAACAAAAGTGAGGAAAAAAACTCCCCGGGATCACATGCAAATGTCACCGCGACTCCGCTCATTACCGTACCATAAAACCATAACAACAGTCATTACGAGCACAATTAAAAAAAAAACTTCAAAACTAATACTGTGCAAGTGTGACGAAAACCGCTTACACTGCGCCCACATAGTTTGTTTTTTCTAATGAAAAAAAAACTTCAATCGAGGGCGCCACCGTCTTATGCAAAAAAGTCCTTACATATGCACCCCTCGCGAATTTTACTTTAATGAATGCTCCTCGACGTTTTTTTATTTCACTCCACGCAGTTGTTTTGACGGACGGCAATCTAGCCACTAATTGCTTTTCCTCCTCGGGGTGAGCATTTCAACTCGCGAAATTACGTTTTATTAATTGAATAATATTAATGATACTTCCTCGAAGCGATCAATCTCTAATGACGTTTTTTTATGCGAGAGCGACGCGACTCTCGCTTTGCTTCGGAACGCTCTTGATTTTGTTTTTTAGTGGACGATCGGTGTTAATTACATATCTAATGGCTCCAGTGATACACTTCCATTAATAACACGACGACATCGTGCGTCGTCCCACTCCGTCTAGATTTAATAACGCATCTTGTACGAGATTAATAGTGCATCTGTGGCCCACGTTATTATAAAAATAATACAATCTGTGGTCCTCTTCTAACAGGACATATACCTATCACGAATCTCGTTTACGTTGACACAACCCCTTCAATTATTTTTATTTAGAATTACGCTTATTAAAAGGCAGACAAGCGAAACAAAAATGTCTCATTATAATGCAGTACTTCATCTGGACGAATTTAATCCGTAAATTTGCGACAGCTGCTGCGGTGCGCGAGAGAAACGTCAAAAAGTTTATCTATGCAAGCACTAAATAAACGCTTTGATTCGTTCCTGAACGCGTAAACGCAACGCATTGTTCTCGGTAGTTATTATTACTGCCATTTTATTTTATTTATCATAACGTTTTTTTACGCCACGGATTCGCTCGTTGGTATAATTTCTTTTGTTCCGCGCTTTGATATTGTTTCTTTTTTTTGTGTTTTTTTTTTCATTGTGTCGCGGTGTTGCCATCGCAGTGTGCGCGTGATTTATTCCCCCTTTTCGAGTAAAACAACACCCGTGCGAGTTACGATTAGTTGGGAAACGTAATATCTAATTACTATGAGCGAGCACGTACGGACATAACTCGCATGCTTCCTCCCACCGATGTGGTTTATGGAATTGGATCCTCATATTTCGGCAGTCTCTCGGCGGCCGTAGTTTTTGTCAGTGCCTTAGAGTGGCACTTTCTCGGGTAACCTGATATCTTTATAGTTAAAACGTTCAGCAATCAAATTCTAAAATAAAAAAAAAACGCAAGCCACCCATCCCTGCCAACAAAAACACACTGTGTAGGTGACTACCTTTTTATGCATCTCTGTTCCCCCAGGACGGTGGCTAATGTTGGTAATTCTGAATTCAATCATCTCAAACAAAGGACGTCTCTCGCGTAGCTAAATGGCGTTTTTTAATCGGATATTATAATTAATGTTCCTTTTGTCGCGTGCTGACGTGCCCTCGCGCGAACAATGGGATATCTAATAGAAAGAGATATAATTTTTTTTCTTAGAAACAGGAGGCTACCTGACGATAAAACACAGGCGACAGACGATTCCCGAGCCGAATTAAATTAGAATAATAATCGACGTCTCTTTGTTTGGCCTTAAACTTTAGATTTTGATATGAAATTAAAGCTACGATTGTTATTCAATAGCGGATCTACGTCGCGGCGTCCGCCTGGGTGGCATATATTATCTTGACTAGATTTTGCGTATAACTAAAGCGAATTGATGATTTCCAAATGTTGATACTTGGATTAAATCTTTTCTTGTACTGCCTTGAGCCTTGCAGTTTGGATAGCTTTCGTTGGCCCACCTAAAATAGTCATCCTTTCTGAGGTTGTACTATTCTTATAAAATTTATTGCTTATCTGTCGCTTAGCAAAGGAGCAAAGCGGAATTTGTGTCCTTCCTACTTCTCCTACCTGCTTTTCCAATTTATTGTGGTCCCAAAACTATATAGCATTTTCCCGTAACTCGCCATGGTTCAAACTGCATCCAGTGTCTTAACTGGTGACCACTGTAGAGATACCTGGAGTGGCAATGGTTGAAATAAGTGGCCATTAGTCTCCTAAAATTTCTTGACACTCATTCAAAAACTCAGTATAACAACAAAAATAAACCATTGCCTCTAAAAAACTCCTCTAAACGAATCCTCCACGCGAAACTCGAATGGACGTGAATTTTTTATCAAGCAGAACCCTCTAGCTCCGTCCAAACCCTTCCCTAACCCATACAGAAAAAACGCTAATAGTTAAAATGTATAATGCGCGTGTATAGAACAGTTTTTTTTACTTGTGGGTATAAGGAGTAAGCAATAAAAAAGTGCATTATATCACGATGCCTACCCTTCATTATGTGTCGCGAGGGTCGTCGGAGTGGTTATGTGTGTGTATACTCATTGCAAATATGGTTGTGTGCGTTTTGCGACACATTTAAACAATGCTCTAAAAAAATATCACTGTTTATTCGCGTTATTTCTTATTAGAACACTTTTTTGTCTGGTTTATGATACGGCTTGGCTTATTGCCTACCTTTTTTAGTTCTTATTAGACTTCGTAAAACATATTTACGGTGGGTTTAACACTCAATGAATCTTTTGGTATACGAACTTTATCTAAAACTAGCAATATCTTGCGGCTTCGCCCGCTATTTTTTTTTACAAAGTTTACCCCTAACGCACCCCAAAGGTTGTTTTTGAAAATTCGCGAAACACGTATTGATTTATTTTATTTAGAGAATCTTTTCAGTAAATTTCAAGTCAATCGAACCATAAAATAAAAAAGTTTCATACAAAAGAAAACACCTCATTTAACCCCTTTAGGAGTCGAATTTTCAAAAACCCTTTCTTAGTGGATGCTTACGTCATAAGAAGAACGTAACTGTCCAAATTTCAGCTTTCTATGTCCAGCGGTTTGGCCTGTGCGTTGATGAATCAGTCAGTCAGGATAAGTGATTTTATATCTATAGAAGATAGATAGATAAGAGAGATATAAGAGACATACTCATAAAAGAGAGTATAATATAACTACAGTGCGAAATGTTTGGGCAATGTTATTTTCTTATCTTTCATTTGTTTGTCTCATTCAACAATAAATGTAATTCTTCTTATTATTCTAGACATGAAAAATATGTAAAAGTATTAGTTTATTGTTTTATAAAATAATAATCTCCTGGGATCCACACACAGTACTTATTTTTTTATTGTAAATACTTAGTTTAGCAGATGCAAGGTGGAAACCGGCCCACAACATATTGGGTAGCGGTCAGGTTATCTAACAGGGGCGTAGCTACCGCCGTATCAGTCGTATCAATGATACGGGGCCCCCGGGCTACAGGGGCCCCGACCAATTCATAAAATCCATGTTCTCACATGATCTCTTAGGCCGTACCATAATTTGGGCACCCCAACAAATTATAATACGGGGCCCATCTAAGGCAAGCTACGCCACTGTTATCTAACCACTAGACCAACAGGTTTGCTTCGAGATTGATAGATAGAGAGATGTTATCTTAACGACGCTTTCGCAAATGAGAATAGCTACAATATCCTAAAAGAAGCTCGAATAACACTCATATAGGGGAATAAGTAGCGCCAAAGACACCCCACCGTATCGAATTCGTAACAAAATTAACGGGGATAAAACATGGCGGTCTGTGCGTTTTTTTTTCATCCCATCGATAATTAAACGTGCATGGACAGATATATAAATTATTATTTTTGTCTCTGGTATTGATTCATGTCCAATTTTTTTTTGGGAGCCCATAAAAATAACGACTGCTCCTCTATAGTCTCTATCATACATTGAAAATATCGGTTTCTAGCATCGATATATTATATATGTTTATATATTAGGTATATCGATGGTTTCTAGTGTTTGATTAATTAATCCAAATAATAAGTATTATTGATAAATTTTAATTGTAGCTTTTTAGATTAATTATAATGCCTAAATTATAAGTAGGTAGATAATTTTCTTATAGTAAAGTAATATATATATACCTAACTTAGAGGAGATACCACTGCAGAGAGCATGATGCGCTAACCCCCTCTGCCAAAATTTTGGTCATATGGTCAGGTCATTCTTTATTTGTGTGCGTGTATTTTTGAATGTGTTGCGAGTTTACTATAGTGTGGGTATGTGTGAAAGTGTATCTGTGTGTGTTTACTTCGCCTCCCGTACCCCGCAAAAGTGCCACGAAAAATTTGTTCGGGGAATCGACGCGATACTAACTCCTTTGGTACTTTCTCTGAGATACCTAATCATCAGCAGACGAAACATGTTTACTGCTGAACAAAAGCCTCCTACTTAGAAGGGTGGGGTTTCTGTTATCTCCACGCTTAGCAGGCGTCTTGGGATCGCAGTAGTGGTAGGTAATCCTACAGAAAGACGCCGCTGCTCGTCTTCTTGTTTTCCCTTAGTCGCCTCTTACAGACACCCAACGAGAGTAATCATAATATCTTAGGACAATCCACACACATTTATCTGATCCCAAACCAGACCAACTCTTGACTACGATAACCAGACCACTGATACAAATATTGTTTGTAAATAAATACTTAAATAACACCTAGACACAAGGTAGGAATCGAACCCACGATCTATTGGGTAGTGGCCAGGGTATCTAACCACTAGACCAAACAGTACCATCAAAGATAATAATAATGTAATAATGATATGATAATAGTAAAACGCTATATTACTCGTATGTTCTATAAAACCTCCTTTTTGAACCCTAAATGATACAGTATCTATATATATAATTCTGAATCTGAGCCGGTTTTTACTGAGCGTATTCATCATTATTCTTGATTAAATATTCCCGGTCATGTCGGTCTTCCGTCCCTTCGGATTATGAGAGTAAAGGAAGAGAGAGTGCACCTGTGTCTCCGCAAACACTTATGCAAAATATCATGCAAAATATTTTGTGTTTAGTTAGCTAATCTTCAGAAAGATTGGCCTTGGATATTTGACCGTATTTCATGCCTAAACAAATAGAAAATGAAATAATTAAACTTTCGATTTAAAGAAACGGTAGGTACCTAATTATAAGTCAGAACAGGTTTTCATCAAAGCTAATTAAGAAACTCATCATAATTAACCAGATAAAAAGAAACATTAAAATCCGTCTATTCGTTTGTAACCCAAAATGCCACAGCCAAACCGCCATAGAGACAGACTTTACTATCAAACTAACAAAAGAAGGAGTCATGCATAGAGGGTTTAAAAATAAATATAAATAATTCAAAGTGCATATCGAAATTAATACACAAAAAATATTATAACAAACAGTGATTATGTCCAAGCCGTGCACCGTATCGCAATTCCGAGCCATAAAAATAATCAAATATATTCGTTCCATCTCATTTGGCGGGCGTCTTAAACGATTTCTCTCGTCCGTCCTTTATTACCGAAAACATAACTCCTCATTTTGTTTTTTATCCCCTACTCACGCCACCCCCACATAAACCTACAGGGGTAGCTGCATATATTTTATGGGTTTTATTCGGATTTTCCTCATGTGAGCTGCCCTCTTGTAATTATAATCACGGACCTTACTCTACTCCGTTTAAAAAAAAAAACAATTAATGTATTATTGAAAACATACTTCAGTGTTTTTGTACAACAAAACAAAGAGCTCTCTTAATTCAAATCGAATTCATTATTATTTAGGTATTCAAGTAAAGTAAATGTAATATGAAATTTGGCAACAAATGTTCTATAATAAGTGTTATGGCTGCTAAATTTAAGGTTAAATTTCCCTCGTCATCAGCCAAAGATACGCATCTGACAGGAATACATAATAACACATTGTTTCATTTACGCGAAAGACGCACATAAAGTGTTTTATCAGTGGGAGCCCACATATTGCGAGGGGAGGTTTTTTCCTCGTTCTAATGCGGTTAATTTCCTTTTTTTCCTCTTTATTTATAGTAATCCCTTTATAAGGTGATTACGGAAATGTGTTTTTGTGGACGTAAAAGAGCGCAGCGTGGGGCACCGCGCGTTCCGGCTTACTGCACGTAGAGTCTTGTGCACACATACTTCTAATATGTATTTCACAGTGTGAAATTTCTTGTAATACGTTACTTTATTTATTTTGTGTTTTATTTTATTTATTTAGATTAGAAGTATGCTGAAATAAAAATACCTCCAAAGTTGTAGTAAGTATCAAAATAAATTTAAAATGACATTTTAAATTCAACGGTGTAGGAGTACATATCTGACTATTAAAAATTTGCAACAAAAATGGTAGGTATTGGACCAATATCAACTTAGGTCAATATTTGTATGTATACATGGATCAAGTAACTTTTCACAGCCACATTCAGTTAGCATCTTCAAAAGAAATTACTAGCAATCAGTTTGGATGGAGATTTATAATAGTTGCTGTAGTAACCTTACTGTACATTATAGCTTTTGATTCTACTTTTGTCACGGGACCTATGTCTTTAAAGGTTTTGATTCTATCTCTGTCATGAAACCTGTACTTTCATAGGTTTTAATTCCACTTCTATCATGAAACCTGTTCTTTCATAGGCTTTGATTACACTTGTCCTAGAAGTCATGTGCCCTTATAGTTGTGATTCTACTTCTGTCATAAAAACTGTGCTCTTATAGGTTTTGAATACACTTCTATCATGAGTTCCATGAATCCTAGGACATGCCTGAGTATTACTAAGATATATTTCCATTAACAAAAATATATTTCAGTTTGTACCATATGAGTCATACATAGTCTAAATCATACTGATGCCGCAAGAATTTGGATCGATTTAGCGTGTCACAACGGAAAAGACTATTTTGTACTTACCTATCGTCCCAGAAACAGTTAATCTTTTGATTTTATAATGCTCTGATGAAAAACCTATGAATGATATTTAAATTCTTGGAAAATCCCATTATGAATTTTCAAAAAGAAAACGTCCGAGGCTCATAAAAACTTCATACACTTTACAATGTAAAGTGATTTATTAATGCAGCAGGTATGGTTATTACACGATTTACACGTGACGATACCGATATAGAAGAGCTTCTACCCTCTACACTTATAAATAAAACTGAATTGTTTGTCAATACATGTAAATATACTCTTCACTGCACTAAAAATAGGATATCGAATTTCTATTTTGAGATCGTAGAAATGGATGGAATAGTTTTACTCATTCATATTCTATCAGCTTTTTAAAAATAAATTTCAAGTACCTAATACACCAACAATAGTCATATTTATATGAAGTGAGCGTATTACCGTTTTTGTAAACTTAAGTTCTCATTTTCAAATAATAAGGAATTTCGAGGCGGTCTATCACTAAACTTTGCATAATACGTTGCAAATTTGTGTGACTTCAAGCTCTAAGTGAAGAGACAGCTAACTAGCTTTACCCCCCACAGTTGAAACGTCACTTACAATTAGATGGGACGCGGTCGAACACCAGCATCATCCTAATGAAAAAGACTAAAGAGCCAAAATTCATTGACATGCGTTCACTACCTTTCCTGCCTTCCAACTGGCCAGTCATTAGAAGAAGAGCCTTTTTTTCCACTGTTAGGAAAGGGCCTTCCATCAAGTCGAACGGAATTAGACCATAATCCACCACGCTGGCCAAGTGCGGGTGGGCGGACTTCACACACCATTCAAAAACTTGTTAGGCTTTCTCAGATATGCAGGTTTCTACACGATGTTTTGTTTCACCAAAAACTAATAACAATAGCACAAAGACGGTTCGCACAGATTCATTAAAGAAATCAGAGTAAATTACTATCAATAAATTAAAAAAATATAGAGTTAGGTACAACTAGATAATGCAAATATCTGACTTCTAACAGATTATTCGATCACTTTCGCAAAATATACACGAATGCAGGATGAAGGTGTTATGACGCACGAGGACTACATAATATGTCCTTGGTCTCCCCATTCGTATTTATGTCAGGCAGATACGGAAATATTAAACATACACCGTTTAGTCTTTTGATTATGACATAGAGTTCTTTATTATGGTAGATAGGTCTATAATCTTGAATAGGCAAAAACACCAGCTATTTATTTTACCGAGAGAACTTTTGAAGATATTTAATAATTACTTATACCAAAGATAAATTGTAGAGACGAGTATGTTTATTGATAAGTATTTAAACAATTCGATTCGATTGCTAATAGCGATACGAAGTTGACCAGGATTATCGAAGGAAAGCTAGAAAGTCAACTACACATACCTACTCAAACTCAAACTCAAAAATCTTTATTTCAAATAGGCTTAACGTTAGCACTTTTGAATCGTCATTTTTTAAAAGCTACCACCAGATCACAACGCGACCTCAACTGAGAAGTTCCGGCAAGAAACTCAGCGGGCTTGTCATTTTTTCACTTTTTTTTAAACATTGCTTTGTTACAAATGAATCGACGTTAGCGATAGTGTCCTGCCGTTCGAAACATAAAGAATACTAAACGATTATACATATGTTAAAAGGAAAATAAATATATCTCTACCGTACTGTATCTTCTGAAATTTTATATACCTATTATATTTCCTGGAATACGATCCTACTTATCATAATGCTTAATCGAGGTTGTAGACTGTAGGTATAATACAAGCTTTAAATATAAAAAAATCATGTTGGGAAAAAAGTCCAACTTATTTAGAGAAAAATAATTATACACACACAGCTTGATTGTTGATTCTTCTTTATGTAGGTACGATACTGCGTTGTTTTAAGAATATTTCAATGTTAGATACGTTTTTATCTGCGCAGTCCTGTTGTATGGTATCAGGCTGCAAGCCTTGACCCAATGTTTGTCACTATCCATTGTATATTGAGTATTTACCGGAAACACAGCTTATTAAAATGTATTATTGAACACATTCTAATACAAAATGAACACGGTCTATGAGATTTGCAATGTTAGATTTGATTTATACGACTGTTTTTTTTTTTTTTACTCCTTATAAGCCAGTGCTTGACTGCAGTCCCACCTGATGGAAAGCGGCGACGCAATCTAGGATGGTAAAGCACACTGGCTTATTAAAAGCCTATTCACTCTAGCTTTGAAGACACCCAGGTTATAATCGGGCGGAAAAACTGACGCAGGCAAACTGTAAACTAAAGCTAGGCCCGTCTAAGACCCGTGGAGTTAGAAAAGCACCCCCCAACGGGAGGACCCGTTGGGTGTCCGTAAGAGGCGACTAAGGGAAACAAGAAGACGGGCAGCAGCGTTTTTCTGTTGGATTACCTACCACCTAAGTATACTGCGATCCTCACGCTGCCAAGCATGGGAATTATGGTAACCCCTCCCTTCTAAGGGGGAGGCCTTTGCTCAGCTTTGCTTGGCTTTGAACGTGTTTCGCCTGCTGATGATGATAAAGACAATAATGATAAAGCCCACGAGGCTGCGATAATGCTCAGTTGAAAAATCGGGACCCAAATAAAATATTTGTAAAGAAATGGCACTATTTTGAGTGGCAATGAGCAAATTAGCCAGTGGAGTCCTTGTACTGGTGGCTAGAAAACGTTTGCTCTCAATTTTTGTTACAATCCATGACCTTGTCAGGATCGTTGTAAATCATATATATGCAAAAAATCATTTGACTATTAATTTATTACAGCTTTTTAATCGACGTAAAAATAGCGGAAGGTTTTCAAAAATCAAATAGCTGTGGTGTCCCATCTCGTAGCGATATGTAATGACCACAGTAGCGCCATCTCGTAGTAGTATTTTTAAACTTCGTACAGTTTTCTCAAGATGATAAATGGTCATTATTTAAGTTATTTTTCCTGTAAAAGTGCAATTTATTGTAAAACCAGACTAAACGATTCCCAAATCAAGCATTTCTTTATTAATAAAGCCTTTTTTAGATTTGGTTTATTACTACTTATTTGCAGAATTCTCTCGTCCATGTTCAATAAAACTGTATTTACGGTTTTTGTAGCGAATTGTTTTTGGTTTTTGTATTACTAACACTTCTAACTCTATTTTTCCCTATTTTGTCCTATTACTAACACTTCTAACTCTATTTTTCTCTATTTTGTCCTAAAGCTATTAAATGTGCCACTTCCGGCCTAAGGTCTCCAAACGATTGAAGATCTCTCCCGGTGTAACTTAGTCTTTATATATCTATCCCTGTCTAATTATTAATTTAATGTTTTGATTGATTTAAATAAGTTAAGATTTTAAGAATTTTCTGTTACTATTATCCTTAGAATCTTTAGATCTGTGAATACTGACTTTCCAGTTTCTAATTAACGCAATAATTATTGTAACAGCTATAATATTAAACAGCAGTCAAGTGTTTTCCATTATCCGCGTTAAGTTATATCTATTTATTTTTCTAGACATCAAAAACGAAATCTGCCTCATTACGTGAGTGCTCCACCCTCCTCCCTTTTGCATATAATTGCATCTTTTTGTCTGAAAAATGTTCGCCCTAGGCACTGATTTACGCATACAAGGTGCACAATAATAACGCGGCGCCGCGCAAAAATATTATTCAAACAAACCAAATTGGACACACGAATGTACACCTTAATACTGTAAAACAAGACAGGTTTTCGTTCGATGTGCCAATAAACAAACCGTATTTACTGAAAATGTTGAGTAAAGAACCTTGGGGAGCCACTCGCACCCTCGGTTTTTTCGGGACATCTTTTCCTTAATTTATATAGAAATGTTTGGCCTCATCCGACGCCTTTGAACGTAACGAGCTTTACGATGCTAGCGAAATTTTCTATTTCGATTTACATATACATTAGTTGGGCAAAGTAATAACGTGACTAGCCTAAAGGCAATGCGTCCTATTGGAAAATTGTAGGTACATAGAACATTTTTTTAACCGACTTCAAAAAAGGAGGAGGTTCTCAATTCGTCTGGCAATTATGAACCGATTTGAAAAAGTCTTTCTTCCATCCATTCTTTAATCCGTTAATTGGGTCCCATAAAAAAATTATTGCTTAGTAATAAGTAGTTCCTGAAAAAACAAGAATGGTGACTGCGCACTGAGAGCTGCAGGAAAGCCTATATAGATGACTTTATGGTGCTTTTTAAGGACAAAAATGGTCATAACTCTGGTAAATATTTACCAATTTCAATGATTATTTTTTTATTCGAAAGAAAAAACCACTGTAATGAACCTGTATGAATTTTATCACAACCGGATAAGAACTTCCTGGAGGACCATGAATGATATGGAGGAATTTATCTGGTAAAAACCATAAAACTGATGTTCTCCTTTACATTTCTCTGATAAATATGAACCGATTTCGATGATTCTTTTTTTATTCGAGAGAGTAAACTACTATGATGATTCCATGCAAATTTCATTACGATCGGATAAATTGTTTCCGAGTTTCTGAAGAAACATGAATTATGTAAAAGTATGTAGACGATAATGTGAAATCATAATGATGTCATAACCTTCCTAGATCATTTTACCGTATTCGATGGTTCAATCTTTATGTATGAAAATATCACTAAAAAGTATAAAATAAAATATTTAAAAAAAAAATTGAACCGACTTCAATAACACTAAAAAGTATAAAATAATTTAAATATTATTGAAGTTGGTGCCAAATATACACAGCAGGTACGCTAACACCAACTTCTTTAATAGTTAAATTATTTTATACTTTTTAGTGTTATTGAAGTCGGTTCAATTTTTTTTTTAAATATTTTATTTAAATTATAATTTTTAATAAACAACGTGTCCCAAAATTCAACGATAAGCGGGCACCAGTGGTTGGACTTGCTCATGTCTACTCTAGAAAAAAAAAGAAAAAATATATTATTTAAAAAAACATATTTATTATTCTTATTTATATAAATAGTATGCATTTGAGTTTGGAATAACGTGTGCGATCATCTTCTACACTATACAGTATTATAACTATCTCAATATTAATAATAAAAAGTCGTACCTATAGATAATCTGTGAAAACAATTGATCAGAAACGTCAAGCCATAATATAAGGAAAGTCGCGTTAAATCCCGGTAAAAATAATAGGTATTCAATAATTGATGCAATTCCGAAAGTCCTTTATCTAAATCTATCTTATTGCCAAGTGTCATGAGGTATCCAAAACAGTGTAGTTAAGAAAATTCAGGTAATAGGTATTGTACGAAATATTTATTTTGAAACTTTAAAAGGAAAAAAATCTGGAGCTGGCCGATAAAGTATTTTGTAAAATACATTCGAATTGTCAGTTATTAAACCAACAAAATTACCAATGGACACTCGCAAACTTCACACTTAGATCTCGGCGAGGTTCTAATGTTTCTTCTCGAAAATAATTCTTTTTTGCGATGACTTTCAGTCGAAACGTTATTAAAAATATATCCTCTGCTTCCCCTCCTAAAGAAAGTTGACTCATAATAAAGGCCGGCATAATTTTTCCTTTTAAAACTTTTTGATTAGATAAAATAATGGGGTGGGTAGGGGGAGGTTGGCGCTCGCGGCAATGCGCCGATATCGGCTATTCTAATTGTTGTTTTCTCTGGCGATGTTTACGTTTCTTTGTGATTCAAAATACGACTTCGTTAGGTATTTTGCTTTACGCAAACATTCGAAAGTCTATCCTAATTAATCGTGTTTGAAGTTCGAAAATCGATTGCCCCAGCCCCCGCTTAGTTCGGCACAAAAGGCGGCCCTCTATCGATTTAAATTGAAAAAACATCGACATTTGAGTGTGACATGTCGTTAAAGTTTGCCCGCTTTGTGTCGTTTGCATCGTTTGCTCGTATCGATTTCTTTTAATTTAATTCATTGAACGGTATTTACACAGGCAACAAATGTTCTGATGCACTGAGATAATTTTTTGTACTAACAATATAATGTTACCCTTTCATTAATAAGATTGCTGTCTTTAACTAAAATTGACATTAACACACAAATGGTACAGAATCAGATATTTACATAAAGAAATATAAATGTAATATGTTTAATTTTACCGAATTCGAACAATAATCATCTGTCCCCAGATGATCATTGTTCGAAATCGGTAAAATTACTACCAGTATTGGGCTCGCAACAGTTCTTAAAACTTACTGTAAAGATCCAAAATTCAATTAGTCGTGGTATTTTTTTTTCTCCAAAAACCGTATATAATAACTCCCCAAATATAAAATGTCACAGGCGCATTACTAGCCGGGGTTTAGGGGTGTCCCCTGCTTTTTTTCAATTTAAACCGTTTGACAAGCGGTGCGTCGAACGCAGCGATAGCCTTCCCGATGCCGTACAATGGCAGTTTTCAATAAGATTGGTTACACTACACTAAGCAATGCAATCAATCAAAATTGCATCGGTTGATAGACTTTGGCGCACGCTCGCCCCGGCCTACCCGCGATCATTTACGCACGCGCATTATATGTCGATGACCGCATTTTTACTTTAGTTCAGAAATTACATTCCAATATTGAAAGAAAACTGGTGAGAAGCATTGAGTACAAAGTAGTAGACTATTGTACTATGTATTATTAGAGTTCCGGCTAACAAAACTCAGTCAACTTATGTGACATAGAATGACTGAGTTTGTATGCCGAACGTTAAAAATCTTGTTTGGAATAATTATGTTAGAATCTCCATCAAGTACGTAGTAAATAAATTCTATCCGGGTCACGAAAGCTGTTTCGGTTTTCAATCAAAATCGTTTGAAAGACGTTACATGGGCTTACCCCGCCCGTACGTATTTTGGGCCAGCTCGTGCGAGCGATTATCCTCCAAAAGGTGATACACCGTTCGTTACCGCGAAAGTACATTAATGATACAAAGTTGCAATATCAATCGTTTTAGTGGTTATTTAAGACGATCCTCGAATTTGAACACAATATTAGGTAGATCCCATAATTAAATAAGTAATGAAATAAATTTTAAATATTGACCTTAAACGCTTAAGTTTTTTTTAAGTACGCATATTTTTTGACTGCATGAATGACAATAACCAACAACTTTAGTAAGAACATGCATTTATAACTCAAAAGTTATCTAACTCGACAGAGTGGAACAGACTGGAATGGTATTCCTAACAATAAAAAAGAATAGAAAACTCTATTAAAAAGGTGTGAACTTCTATTCATATTAATGAGTGTAACTGCCTCCTTAATTAAAACAAAAAATAACACCGTTTAAATAAATCGTTAAACATCAAACAACGCGTGAAATTTAAACAAAAACCGTACAATTATACGATATATCAGTACCACTTATTGGATAATGACAGCCCTGCGACTAGTGCTGTTACTTTAACACTTCTACCGGTAATTATCGGTTTTAATAGCTCGTAACTGTGGCAGCGTTATTATTCTAATTGCTCGTTAATAACGCCAATTACACTATTATTGTTCTTTTAGGAAGTTCTTGATGAGCGAAGAATGTTAAAGTTGCGTTGTTTTAACTGTAATAAGCGATAGTAGAATGCTAGTAAACTTTTTAAATTGTTATAATTTTAGTAGGTACAGGTAAATTTCATCCATGTAATAGGAAAAGGGTAGTATATACCTAAACTAAAAAGCGCTATCTATCTTTGTAGTCATGCTATAATTTAGTAGTAAATTCTCAGTAGGTAGTATTATAATTTCATAAAAGTGTGAGAGCTGTGACACGAGAACTACTGCCAAAATAAAATGATAAATGTATATTGATTTTAAAAAAGCACCTGGGAAACCAGGTGTCAGAGTGGTATATGCTACCCTTAGGCCTCTAACGGCCGGTCCCAATACTCTACCGCCGATAGCAATCTCAGTTAAAAAGTAACAATATGACACTTGACATTCATTTTCTTATCTCTAGTAAGCTTCAGGGTCTCGAAGCTAGACCAATTGTAAGGGCAGATATTTCTATCTTTGTTTATTGGGAAAAAAAAACGGAGCGTTGTCATAAAGCTATCGATGGTAACTATTTTAACTTATAGTAAGAGATAAATAAGAAAATGGGGCCTGGCAGTAACTTGGCTTACCGTCTACTGTCTAGAACAACCGGGACTAATTTTATACGTGCTCTCCAAAGCTTGCTCAGTTCAAATACCACTAAACGGTCATCCATGTATGGACTGACCTTGCTTCTCATTGCTTAACCAGCTGATCCTCTGCCAAACAGCGTTTACAACTGGCTATGATCACCCTAGGACTCAGTAAACGATGAGTTAATTTTTTTTGAAACTCGATTTATTCAATAATAAAGATCATGCGGTAACAGCTCAGTGGGCGAGCGCTTGCCTTGGAAACAAAGTGCGCAGGTTCGAACCCCGGCTCGCAACTCTGATTTCTTTAATCAATGATGTGCGAATCGTCTTTGTGGGATTATTACTAGCTTTTGGTGAAGGAAAACATCGTGAGGAAACCACATGTCTGAGCGGAAAGCCTAACTAAATTTTGAATGACGTGTGTCTGCCAACCTGCACTTGACCAGCGTGGTGGACTACGGCCTAAGCCCCCTTATCTTGAGGGGTGGTCCGTGCCCAGCAGTGGACCATAATCCAGGGCTGGTATTATATATGTAAACGCCGCAATTACTTTTATTTTTTTTAGGACTGTGATCCCCTCAGGGAAAGCGGTGACACCATCGAGAATGATAAAGCACACTAACGTATTAAAAGCCTATTCACTCTAGTGTTGAAATCACCCACACTAAAATATAAATCCTTAAAAATCTTCGACAAATGAATAACAAATTCTAACCAAAGAAGTGTAAAAGAAACAGTGGGAAGTTCTCATTAATACTAATATAATTGGTAGCCTGTAATTTTACCCATTTCAAACAACAGAATTATTGAATTATAAATGCACGCGGGCGGTGCCGCCCCACGCCGCGTTTCGGACATTTCTTCATTTGTCTTTCTAACAAGCGTTCCCTTTTGTTTTTTTTAGTTATTTTTCCTTTTAGTTTTTACTAGCTTGTACTGTAATTATAGTTTACGTTGACTTAAACAGCTACTAAAAGTTGCTAAGTAGACGTTTGAAAGGGTATTATTATTTTATACTTTGACATTTGGTTCCGTCAATGTAGTAGTAACCGGATGACGTATTCTTATAGCATATGTATTGTGGATAATAAATTCTTATAATTCATTCCGGAACAGCTCACGTGATATCAACTCCTCCCAAACTAAACAGAATACAGAGTTAAATATTAACAAACTCTTGTAAGAGGTTTATGTGGGGGAAGCAGCAGAAATGCATGCCATTTCTGCTCTCCCTGGGGCGTACTCTAGCAAGCGTCTGGCGCTGAAAAGACTCTGGCGAAGGTCTGTACGGAGAGCCCACAGTCTCACATAGCGTCGATGAATACCATCGGGGAAGTTTTAGTGGGTTAAAATTCCACATAACCCGGGGTGTCGGAAACCTTTTGGAGGTTTCCACCTCGACACCAAAAAAAAGTTTATGTGCGAGAGACCATCTTTGAAGGTACATAGCTGGAAACATTACTGTGTTCAAGATATTTCATAACTTATGTCCCAGGTGACGAGTAGCAGAGCAGCTCACTTTGGGTGGGCGCGTCACTTACCATTAAGTTATAAACGTCCTGCTCTTGTCGTCCCTAAACTTTTACATTGCATAAAAGCTAAAGAAAATGAACACATTTATTTATATTTAAGGCTAGAGTGCTATAAGCGCTTGCCTCCTATTATCCGGTGAAGCTGTAATGGCCATCTGCGGCCAACACCGTCTACTCGTATCAGTCCGAAAAAAAGAAAACACATATATATTTTGGTTTAAAATCTTATACCTCCTAATTTTTCGTCTAATTAATAAACCATAAGTCGGCAGCACTGACCTGCACCAACTTTCCCATGGTTCCCCGCATTAATTGCGCCGCCCTAACGAAGCGGCGGTTATCCCCGCAAACGCCAACATGCAAATTAACCCCTTCTCAGCCAGTTGTTTGCGCATTTTACACTGACTTTATTGAATTAGAAACGCGGGTTAATAAAGGGTTGAGGGTTCTAACTCCTTTCGTAAGATTCTGATCCTCCGGGTGCTGTCATTAGACGCTGAGGTTTAATTAAGAAAGGATTATGAGGGTTAATAATGGAGCAGGAAGGGGAACGGTTTATGGTGTTAATACGGTTAATAATCGCGTTTATCTTGTCAGATCTGTGTTAACGGGTTGATTTAATTGCTTTGTTTTGTGATCGTTTAAAAGACTAATAAAGACATAATTACTGCTCTTTGTATTCAAATTAATTTGGATTGAAATGAGGAACCATGTTTATGTTAAAAAGATTTGCTTCATCTTCACCTTTGACAGTGTGTTTCAAGACAAGAATCCTAATGAAATGGCTCAGTGGATTTTATCAGTGGAGTGGTTTCTTCTGTGGATTCTATTCTTGATTACTGGAATGCATTTCGACCTAGTTGGATCCATTGTGCGTGCCCTAGTCCTTACTCTCTTGCTGACGTACCGATACACGACTGCATTCACGACTTAGCACCTGCAGACTTAGCACGACTTGTCTTGACTATAATGCTTGTAGAGTATGACACAGTCTTCAAGACCGGATCGTCATTTTCTGTACAAAAATGTGAAACACTACGTCATAATTACGTAATATTCACACTTATCTGTCAAAATTGGCACGCCATTCTAAGCCCGTTAGTGAGATCGCAGTTACGCATTACGTAGGTATGTCGTGTGATGAGTGCGTCGCTTACCAAACTTGTAGAATAAACAAAATCATAACGATTATTCAAAAAGCAGTTCCATTAATTTTTCAAAACTTCACAGCGAAATGACCCGAAATGAAATTCATAATAAACTCGCAAACAGCTTTAAAACATCTAATTTCCATAACAACTTTTCCGCACAAAAAACAAAAGTCTCCCCCGAATCCGTCGTAAAACCACGAAAAGCCAAAGTTTTCCTAGGCGGGGAAAGCCCGGTGTTAAATGAGCGAGTGTCGGACCGCCCATCCGCGTTTAATTGCTTAATCGCGTCTTTTGGGGCGGCTTTAATTGGTACTCTGACCACTTAGGGGCCGAACGCCTCCGACAATTTCCGACAACTTCCGACGACTTTGAGACGGTAATTACAAGGCTAGATGTTTAATTAGGGCCGGTCGGTCGGACGGACACCAGGAATTAATTACTGTGTTGAGTGGCCGTCGTTTCGAGGGGTTCGTGTTACTTTTCCGGGCGTTTTCCTCGAGTTTTGGAAGTTTTAATTGTCAACTCGAATGGAATTGTGACTGAGATTAATTAGGGGTGCGAAGCGTTTAAAAGCTTAAACAATTTGTTTAAAATTGGGGCATATTATGTTTCAGTATACTTTGTGTTATCTGTTGGCGTAGAGTATATGTAGGGTTATAACTAGCGAAGAGAAGACGTCACGATTAGATTATTTCGAACATGCTTTAAGGTTCTGGTGCACAAATTCAGCTAGTCCATCATCACCAGCTGGAAGACGTCCACTGCTGAACATAGGCCTCCCCCTCAGAACGCCACAATGAACGACGACTATTTGCATCCACCCGACAAAAAACATGCGACGCGTACAATGTCGTCTGTCAACCTAGTGGGAGGCCTGCCTACGCTGCGTCTTCCGGTTCGTGGTCGCTACTCGAGAACTTTTCTTCCCCAACGGTTATCGGTTCTTCGAACGATTCGGCCGGCCCATTGCCACTTCAACTTGCAAATTCTGAGAGCTATGTCAGTGACCTTAGTTCTTCGGTGAATCTCCACATATCGGATTCTGTCGCGCAAAGAAACTCCGAGCATAGTTCTCTCCATGGCTCGCTGTGTTACTCTCAACTTCTCTAAAAGGCCAGCAGTTAGAGACCACGTCTCAGTACCATATGTCATGACATCTTCAGGGACTGTATTTCGGGCGAGAAGATATCGCTTAGTTTCCCGAACGCTGCCCATCCGAGTTGGATTCTACGGGCGACCTCTTTGTCGAAGTTGGACCGACCTAACTGGATAGCTAGTCTATATCAGATTAAAATTATGTTAACTTAGTTTTTGCGCCGAAACATAATAGGATGGAATGGATGGAATGGAAGTAGGTACTTACCTGCATCATCATTTACCATCAAATGTTTATATTGCGCAAACAAGTATCTTAACACGAAATTTTCTAACTGCCGCACTCACAGACACATAGTTACCTTTAATTCTAATTAAGTCCCTTTTTGTAATCTATTGATTTCGACGGTCGGTGCCGTTTATGATTAATTTCGATTATTGAAGACGAGATAATTGATATCTCTATTCACTATCTGCGTATTTAGTATTACAGGGCTTCATATGTCGAAATAATGCGATTTCAAAAAATGGATTAGTAATCATTAACTTTAATTGACGTTTGTAGGTTCGGCAGTAAGTGTTTAATCATACGTAACTAATTACAAGGATGTGATACGTGTGTCGGTACAGCAGGAACGACGTCCGGACTTGTTTATTATTTAATGCGCGCTGTATTTAGGTCATTCGGTTCGGGCTCTCGCTATGTGAAGATATGGAACACTTCCTATCATCTTGAATAGCGCAGGAAATATCGTGTAGTACCGTGGTGCTTATTACATAATGTCATGAGAACTACGGATTTTATGTTGTAAAGATTGGTCATCAGCAAGATCTACGGTTGATTGTCAAGGGTGCACCTGGCGAATATAAAAACAGTATTAAAATAATCCAGACTGTGGTAATATATAGTTAAGTTGACAAATAGTGCCGTTGTGCCGAAGCTATCAAACGTGTGTTTCCTTATATCATGTTCTATGATAATAAGATATATATTTTTAAACAATTTTTTATTAAATAAACTGTAGTAAGGTATGCTATTTTCCAAAATCGGAGCTTTCTGTCTGGTATTGCGTATCATTATTGTATGATGCGGTCATAGTGTAGGTACTATATCATACACACCTTTACGAGAACATATGAAGACGACTTGGCCTATAAACATTATTTCTAAGTGTTGTAGAGCAATATTAAAGAATTCATTGTGAGCATTTCTATTTGCGATTATCCAATTGAAATGTGTCTACCATTATATCGTATTAATAGAAAATTGATGAGATCAGAAAGTCTGCCACGACAAACACGTAATTTAATATCAATCAGACAGCCCGCTAGAAAATTACACGGGACGATAAAATTGAATTAAAAAAATACGGATGCTAACAAGTCTCCATTACAAATTAAACAGACTGGGTGTCGGCTCTGCCCAACGCAGCTGATTTAAGACTGAGAAGAATCTAATTACAGTGCGACTTTCCGTAGCCAACCTTTAATTGAGAACCTTCGCCCTTCTCCGTGCCTCTACCGCACCCCGCAACACCGCCGCGTCCTGTTTGCATTTCCCCCCTAATCGCACCCCGGCGTCGATTACATTTTTTTTAACATTTTTTAATTTCGTTCGAGCTTTTAATTTTCTTCGCGCGCGCCGTTTCTTTTATGCCACGTTTTTCTTTTCCGTTCGCCGGGCCGGCGATATTTCTCACCGCCATTATACCCGCCGTAATGAGATTTTCTTTCATTATGTTTAATCTCCCGATTAATTCAAATGTTAATCTCTTTTCACGTAGCGTTTTTTATCGTCGGATCGCTGCCGTGGCGAAGCGGAGAAGCGTCGCTACGATCGCCGCCGCCGCGTCGAATCGACTACGGATTTCAGGCGCGACATTTAGAAATAATTAAGAAACGTGACGTCCTTCCGGACGGCCGGTGGGCGCCCGGCGGGTGGGTGCGTCCGATCGGTCGAGATCGGCGTGGCCGATTAGATCGTCAATAATTTAATTCGCAACAAATTCAAAACGCCGGGCCGCCCCAGATAGGTGCGTCGGAACGTGTCCGGAACGCCAATGGCAAGTCCAGGAGTCGGCAAATTGAAAACACCTCCGGCGCGGCTGTAAACACGTCACGTGATTTAGGTTTTAATCAAGTAGGGACGCTTCGCCCCGCCGTAATTGTGACAAATCCTCTGTTTGTCCGAAGAAAGTTTTAACTCGGCGGAACGGGGCCGGAACGACTCTTCGCACGTGCCCGCCGGGGGAGGTAGTTTTTTGTCGACACATGTGCACCCCGCCCGCGTCGGGACGACTCTTGATTAATTTTTAATATTTTTTCTTCCAGTTCACGTACGCAATTTTCACTTTCCCGCTTAGGCAGCTTTCAATCCTCTTTCTGTTTGAAATAGTGATATCACGCACACATTAGATCTATTAACTAATTTATTTTCTATCTAAGAACATAGGAACATACAGTACTTTTTTCTAAACTAAAATGATTTGATGTGACATCTAAATAGATCAAAGTCAGACACATCAATAATAATAATATCCTGGGACAATTCACACTGGGGGTCGTCTGATACTAAAAGGCAGAGCCGAGAGGTAACCAGACAATTTACTTATCTATTTGCTTTTTAGAAATATAGTTTACTTACATACTAGATAAATAACACAGGACATACAGACATGTTTATGCGAACAAATATTTTTTCCTTGATAGTAATCAAACTGACGACCTTTAGATAGCAGCTAGTGTTTTAACCACTAGACCAACGGGCCCATCAACATTACCTACTTTTAAAGCACTTAATATATATAGTAATCGCTATAAATCCTACAATCTCTAACATTCCTAAAGCGTATGCGCGTTAATACGCGCTAGTTGTTAGCATTCATTTCGCCCGCGATACACCTACATAGCTTATTAACGAATTAGCAAGACATGCAATTGTAGCACTTAACACGAGTAATAAACTCAATGAGCACTTAACTGGAACACGACATACGCTCAACCGATTTTTGCCTTGAACGCTCATAAACCAGGCCTGAATTGGCAAAATACTTCACCATAATTACCAAACAATCACTACTTACGCAATTGGAAGTTTCGATTTGTTTATTATTACAATGCGGCGCTAATTCGCGTCAAATACGGCAGGATTCGGAAGAGCGAGCAATGTAGCGGTAATCTGCCGCAATTATCGCGTTGCGCATATCCTGATTAGAAGCGACGCGCCGGCAATTAGGAGGCGGACACACGCGTTAACCTGCGCAATGAGGATACACCTAAACACTGGTACTTGTGCCAAAATGGATGGTATGCGCTTTGTAGGTTCAACTACACGCAATCAGTTATTAAAGGATAGATGCGCGTGCTAAAATGAATATACTGAGTGTTGATAAATCCTTGTCCGATCCGTGAGGGTATCATTTGCGTACAAGATTGGATTCGCATGTCTGTCGCAAATTACGAAAAAGAATATGAGGTATTAGTTACCTACATACATATATTGTATTGATACACCAAATAATTGAAACCAAACTACTTTTAAGGATTTTATGGCGGTTTATTTTATATTTTACTATCCCGACTATTTTTTTTGTCTATATTATATCAGATTTGATAAACCGCAAATCCTTGTAAAAGAATACCGATTCCTACCTAGGATGATTCGCGAGGCTATTGAAATCAAAAAACATCCTAATTTCATAGTATTCGCGTAAGTAAAAGACAACATTACACCAAATAGTATTATTTATTTGAAAATCTATTAATAATTATGATTTGAAAATCTATCATAGATTAATTTTCACGACACTATGTTTATAATAATATGATGTGTTCGAAAAAGTAAGTTTAAAATCATTGCTTTGAAAGGACGCAGTCGTGTTTGACCACAACGCTGATTTTAGGACGATCTTTAAGTGACGATTCTTATATTTGACGGGCCCGTTTGTCTAGTGGTTAGACACCCTGGCTGCTACCCGATGGGTTGGTTTGATTCTAGCCAAGTTTCTGGGTGTTATTTATCTATTTAAGTATGTATTTAAAAAAAAATGTATTTAAGTATTAGTATCAGTTGTCTGGTTTCCATAGTACAGGCTCTGCATAGTTTGTTATTGGTTGACCGTGTGTGGATTGTCCCAAGTTATTATTATTGTTTTCCTAAAAATGCCTACTGCCTATCTACTATAGCGAGAGTTTAACAAACATTATCTAACAACATTAAGATTTGAAAATAAATTCGTTCATTATGATATTGTTATGGAATTACATTGTAATTAATATGTAGAAAACTCAATTTGAATTTTGATATGTACCTAGGTACATATTATAGTTCGCGATTGTACCTCGGGTCACGACTCCTGCCCTAAGAAAACCCAATTTGCAACCTCAAAAGCTAATGAAAAAAAAACCTCCGGTAAAAATGAATGGTCAGCACACATCTCTCCCCTATTTATAAATCACATCCGCACTCTTTGTAAATTCACCTTTGCAACCACCCCTGCTAGTTCAAAGAGTCCCCGCGCGGGGCAATGTCCAAATTATAAATTCGCATTAGATCGGACGCGCACGGTTCGTTTACCGTTTCATTTTGGTTCAATATCGCCACTCTACTTTGTTCCACACACTCCCTTCCGCCCCCTCCCTGCGCCTTAAGACGCCGGGAAATATCTGCGTTTTAAGCTATATTTCTTTCATCCCTCATTTTTGCAGTTCGTAGCAATCTGAAATCCAACACGTCCCCCGCAGGGTTCCCCCTCCTCGTCGGGTGGCGACCCCCTATTCTTGTACCCGGATAAAAAAAGCGATATCTATTTATAAAATGTACGCACGCATACTCGTGTCGTGTGTGGACAGGGTATTAGCGTGCTTGTGTGGGCCCGCAGACGTGTGTGCGTCGCCCGCTCATTTGCAAACCGTCTCCAGAGATAACGTCCTCCAGTCGGTTATCCCGTTCTTATTGCCTCCTTCTTTTCTTGATTGCTGTGTGTGTGGAAAACTTTGGAGCTCTCGCTGATGGAAATTGATTTTGTCGCTGAAAACGAAAAAGTTATAATACGTCTTATTTTCGGAGTGCGATGCCGATTCTTTGTCAGCGGCGGCCTTGCCGAGAGAACGATAAGAGTTACGGATAATTGAGTATTTTCTATTCGGTCGTTGTGAATAATTAAAAAGTAATCGTGAACGAGAGCATGAAGCGGAGAACTATTCTAAATAAGTAATGCGGGGGTGCTCGGTCGCCGGTGGCGGCGGGCCGACGTCTCTCACGTATGAACGTAATTATAAAAATTGAAGGCAACTCTAGAGCCGCGCGGGTCTCCCTCGCTCCCGCGGTGCCGTGCATTTTTTCGTACATATTAAAGTCCCCGCCGCCCGCCGCCCGCGCCACTTCACCCCGCGACTCCTCTTTTTAATCGATTTTCCCGACACAAGGGGTGAGTCCTCTGGGGTGAATGTAATTTTTTATGCGTTTTTTTCCAAGGAGGAGACCGTCGCCGGAGGTGCCATTACGCCACGGCTTGTTGAGAATATTTTAATTATAAAGCATTAGCGCGTTTTATGATAGCACTCTCGCGCGAATTTATAAACGATCGAGAGCTAAAGTAATTAAATATTCGAATGCGGCGAGATTTCCACGGGGAGTTGGTAGGAAGCCGGGATAATGGAGGCAGGGAGCACCGGCGGCGTTAATATGATGGATATAAAATTCGATGAAATTATTGGTTAATGGCCGTTACGATTGTTCCTGGGGGTAAATGCTGCTTCAGCGTTTTCTCTTTAAAATTACCATGTTCTCGATACTTATTTTCCTTTGAAAAGAAACTGTATAATTATTCCTTAAGGACCTCTTTACATTGTTTTCTATTCCAACGGTGCCGGTGCTCGTGCCCTGATTGATGGCTAGTGTCCGTTAATTCAACCTCTCCCTGTTTCCTCGTATCCGTACGATGATCATCACTTTAAGATTGTAAGGTCATGGCGGCAAAATAAATCCCATTATTTACCTAGATCTAACAATGAAGCAACTAAAATTGTTTTCCTATTAGGAAAATGATCCTATGCCTTAACTTTGGATAGGTACCATGCTCCCTCATTTTGACCAAATCGTGGCTATCATCACATCTTCAAGGACCTATTAATACAACAAGCATGAGATCTACGATAAGAAAATGTGTCACAGCGTAAGAAACACGCCACACAGTAATTAGATTACTGCGGTAAGTAGCCGCGATACAAAGCGGATTCTAGTATTTACATCGGTAATAAGGAAAGTTACTGACACCTAGGGTTTCATGCGTGTCTATCGACTTAGAAGGTGTTAAGAAGTCTTTGCTTGTATAGGTCATGATAAAACCTAACATACTGAATTATACCCGGTAGCCTTCAACAAATATTTATCAATATAAATACAAACACGGGTTTAAACTACGGCGCAAACTGAGTTTAATAGTAACGAAATAGTACGAGTTTACTATAATAATTGATACACACATAATGTTCTTGTAGTTTATTGAGATACTGGCCGCAAATTCTTCTAAATATTACCAATCGTATACCCTTTTTAAATGGTAATGTTATCATTTAAAAACAAATGCAGGTAAATGCCGAATTTTAGATGACACTAATGAAAATTTTCTTCTTCAATGCTACTTCAAACCTTATGACCTTTGAACCTGTTCTTTATACGGCGCTTCCTGTCACTATCCAAGTATTAAAACGACATTCTTTTGACCATCAGAAACCAAAATAAAATTAGGATTCCTGAACATTGACTCCAAAGACATTGTTTGACTTAGCTTTATAGTATTTTTGGCTTGCGGTGTTTACGTTTTAAAAAAAAAGATGATACCTTTCTGCTTATCTACATGTAAGTAATTAGTCACTTCTGATACATTAAACATAAGATTTGTAAATATAGCACCTCCTTTGTTAGTAAGTAGACAATTATAGTACCAATTCTAGCATAAAATAGATAATTGCATGCAAACATCAATCTCTTGCGTATTATCTCCGTACATTCCCGTTCCTACACAAACAAGGTCCCAAGTTCAAGGCCCGTTAGTCTAATTGCTTGGACATGCGCCGACGTTGATGGGACGGACGGCTGTCCAGAACGTCCGGGGTTCGACGCGGTCGGAATACAGCGCCCCGATAATGTTCTGCATCCGAGATGGATTTGGAGATACGAATTCTATGTAAATTGGCGTTGATATTGCGAATACCTTAAAGTAGAAAGTTATGGAACATTCATTCTTCATACCATCAAGGTTTTTTCTAAACAGCCCTTGTTTTCTCACTATTATCGGCACAGGCCTCAAGTGGAAGGGGCTTAGGCCATAGTCCACCACGCTGGCCATGAGCGGGTTGGCGGACTTCACACGTAATTCGAAAAAAAGTTAGGCTTTCTCAGTTATCTAGGACAAGAGCATCTAGGATTATAAATGAAAACAGAACTGGAGCTAGCACCGGCCAGCAGCCAAATTGAAGGGTGTCGCTGTGCTCTCTAGCTCTTGTGAAAGGTTAGTCAATATATGAAAGACTTCCTAATTCGCAACCATAATTTCTAAGACAAAGAAACGAAATTCGGTTCTAAATTTTTGAACCCTCAAAGCTTTGGCCATCCTCTTCAAAACGCTGAGTATCGAAACGTCACAAATCAGCAACTTTACTGATCACTCTTACAACTCTTAACGACGTCTATCTGTCGATCTATGTGTTACATAGATAGCCTCCTTTAGGTAACTTGGAAACTTTCATCATAAAGTAAACTGATCTGTTACTGATTCTACTTTCATAAAAAAACTTTGCACGTGACATAGCTAATAAGCTACCAATACGATTTTTGTTTAAATGTCTAGAATTGTTATCTGTATGTAAAATCAAAGTATGAAACTTCTGGCCTTAACATTTTTTAACGCTTTTCTTAAACGAAAACTGCAATCACTTCGGCTTACCTGATTTATAATTGTTTTGAGTAATCTTGATTAGTTCTTGACCACTGTGACTTCAGTCAGCTAGGATCTACAGTGGTCACCAGTGAACACACCGAAGTTTGGCTGTCGTATACTCCCTGGGAAACGATAAATTTTCTTCGAAACCGCAACAAAATTTAATTAGAAAAGTAAGGAGTTAACAATATTAATAGTTCTATTTTATATTCCAAAATCGGCACTATTATCAATAATAGTACACGAACTCTAATACCGCTAAACCCCACTTAGTCCTCGAATAGACACAGCAAGGCCAGGGTCACTTTCCCAGCAGCGAGTCGATCTAGTTTAATTACCATCCATCACTAAGCGAAGCTGGTAAGACAGGCTGTATCGTGACTCTGATCTTACCCTTAGCCCAATACGGCATTGTGTAATTGATGTGGTTATTATACTTCGATTTTCGGGGGACACATTGCTATGGACTGGGAAGAAAATGAGTAGTTATTTTTAGTAACTTTAAGGATCAAGTCTATTAGTGCCGAAGCTGTAACAGCTCAGTGGGCGAGCGCTTGCCTTGGAAACAAGGTGCGCAGGTTCAAACCCCGGCTCGCACCTCTGATTTCTTTAATTAATCATGAGCGAATCGTCTTTGTGCGATTGTTACTAGCTTTCTGTGAAGGAAAACATCGTGAGGAAACTTGCATGTCTGAGAAAGTCTAACTAGCTTTCGAATGACGTGTAAAGTCCGCCAACCCGCACTTGGCCAGCGTGGTGGACTATGGCCTAAGCCCCTTCATCTTGAAGGGAGGCCCGTGCCCAGCAGTGGGGCATTAACAAGGGCTGGTGGTATAATATACAGGGTGGAATTTTGTAATGCCACCTGAAGGGGAAGTACTCTTAATACTGTAGATTGAAAATTTTACTCAAAGAAAACATTCCTTTATTTTTTTAAAGTAAGAAAACTGCATTCTAATATTTTTTTTAATTCGCTTGCCGCACCCGGTAATCTAACCGACTAAAATCTCTAAAAGTTGCACCCTGTACTTTTATTGCATCGATCGTTAGGGTCAATTATAAGGATGAAATCTCTCTAACAAACTTCATAAATTAAATAAAAGGAAAACAATGAAATCTTAAATTATTTTAATTATTTACAAAAAATGGTAAACTAACTAATTAATTGCTCGAAATGGGCTCCATCTTCTTGGTTACACAAATTTATTCTTCTAACGAATTCATTTCTAGTAACCTTTAATAACGTGTTGTGGTGAATGTTATAAATCGTATTCTGAACTTCAACTCTCAGCTCGTTTACATTCTCATAAGATTTAATGTAAATTTGATTTTTTACATATCCCCACAAAAAAAAATCTAAAGGGGTGAGATCTGGTGATCTCGCAGGCCATCTGATTGTGCCGTTTGTACCAATCCAGGTATTAAAATAGTTATTAATGTAGGCAGTAGTGATTCTGCTGTTATGGGCTGGAGCACCATCTTGCTGTAGAATTATTTGGTTTCGCTCTTCCTCGGGGAAACCACTCATTTCTTAATAAATCCAGTATTTCTAAATACTTGACAGTGTTTAAGTGACCTTCGTACACATGGACTAACACAACCATATTTCTCATAATTCGGCACCAAACGTTGAAAGAAAATCTTACTTGACTGTTAGTTTCGTGAACACGCAGAGGATTCACTCGAGACCAATAGTGGTTATTGCGGCGATTGTACATGCCGTTATTGCTGAAGTTGGTTTCGTCAGACCATACAATGTTACTCAAAAAATTAGGGTTACGGTCAATTTCTCTTAGCATGTCTTGACAAAATTGTAGTCGTCTCTCACAATCCCCAGGATGCAATTTTTGTACCAACCGACCATCGCGATAACATTTAAACTTATACTTTTTCAGCACTTTAAGTACGCGAGTATGGGTTGTTCCAATTACTTCGGCAGCATCTATGCTTGAAGCCTTCGGAAATGCTTCGAAGTATGTTAAAACATTTAGATCAAAATCGAAGTTGTTCTGCAGAAGAGTTTGCCGTCGCTTTTTGAAACTACCCGTATTCTTTAAATTTTCTACCATTCTTTTCAGTACAAACCGAGTTGGTGCCTGTCGATCTCGATATCTCTCTCCATACCACCGCAGAGCACGATTCACATCTTTGTTATTTAAAAAATAAGCTTCCATTAAATCAAATTGTTCTTGATAAGCCATTTTTACCGTGACACAAATATGAAATGATTTGTAAAAACAATCAAATGTGAATAACAGATGAAAATCCATTTTCAAATGTAACATTCCATATTTAAACTACGACACACACGGAGTTATGTCGCATCTAAAGGAAAGGAGTCTGCATTACAAACACGTGCAAATTGCAATCGTCTTAACTAAATAGTAATACGTCATTTTAATGGATAAATGACGTCAATGATAATTATTAATTAATAACATAAGTAAACAGATGGATCTTTGAGTAAAAGTGCTTTAACTTGATCCATTGAATTAATAATTTAAGATTTCATTGTTTTCCTTTTATTTAATTTATGAAGTTCGTTAGAGAGATTTCATCCTTATAATTGACCCTAACGATCGATGCAATAAAAGTACAGGGTGCAACTTTTAGAGATTTTAGTCGGTTCGATTACCGGGTGCGGCAAGCGAATTTTTAAAAATCTTCTAATGCAGTTTTCTTTCTTTAAAAAAATAAAGGAATGTTTTCTTTGAGTAAAATTTTCTATCTACAGTATTAAGAGTACTTCCCCTTCAGGTGGCATTACAAAATTCCACCCTGTATATATATATATTGTTACGTCGCAGGGTTCTTAAAAATGCCGTTTGCTTGGTGAAGCAGAGCTGTAACAATATTATACCACCAGCCCTTGATGTATATATATATAAGGATCAAGTCTATGGAACCAAGTAATTTGTCCAATTACAGAGCGTTGTACGTCCTAGCAATGTACACGCTGTTACTTTGCAGAATGTATGTAGTATCTTGCAGAAGGGATATTTGTTCTTGTTTCTCTTAGATACCTGCACCACCTTAACGGTAGCAGTAACATTGTACTTGTACGGACTAAAACCCGAATGGTAACTAGAGACCACCCTGACCTTATCCCGCTTTTTGTGGTGGGTCCCGCAAATGAAACAAATTCTTTTGAGTTTTACCATTGCAGAAGGGACTCAGTCATACTAATACATCGGTAACTCAGAGACTACAAATCTTATGGTTACAAGTTGTACAGCGTGACTCTGCTTCAATCTTAAGCGTCAATCATTCCAACTTATGAAGTCCGGCTATCAATTATGAATTGAATAATCTGACGTGCAATAATAGAAGTGAAACATTATTAACCATGTATTATTTACTAATAATATATAAACTACAAGATTACGCAGAGTTGATTAACCTAATACAGAAGATTCATGGTGAAGCATAAGCTACAATGGTAAGCTTAAATTACCTTAAACCTCTTAAATCGCACCACAAAAAGTGTACAAATAAAAGTGTAGAGTCTTAAAAAGGAGTTGACGCAACGCTCAAAACCCGAACAACACAGCGAAAGTCCGTATAATGCGTTGTATAGTCCAATAATAGCATCCTTAATGAGATGTAAATGAGCGAAGAAATACTCGACTCAGACCGCGTTATAATAACGCGTAACGACCTACAAGTCTGGATTAAGAAGCCCTTTGACTTAAACCTGGTCACTGGGCGAAGTAGTCTGCCCACGCTCAATGGAAACACACAACAATCGACTTTGCTGTAGTATGTTAGAGTATAATTTACATTGGCAATAATTGATCTTTAGGTGCGATGTGTGGCCGTGTTAGCGGCACAATAGTGTGGCTATTTTGAAACTAATTGGCAGAAAGGGTTGCGAATTAACGTCAGGGCCGCGGCCTGCCTTGGCAGTCGGCTTTGTGCTACCGACACCTCGCCTATATGCATAGAAGTTGCGTTTGTAATATCTAGATAGATTAGTATACATTGTTCATACCTTCATGTGATGAGACATTACACACATTGAGTGGGTAATTTTAATTTCATATCGATTCAAATATTGAAATATCATAACTGTGACAGTAGCATTGATAATATTCTCAAGATTTTTGAGTATGTCTTACTTATAGTAGGACTAGAAAGTCCGCAGGACGAGGTTCGATTGACAGTTTCGAAAGAATTAAAAAAATCGTTACTTAGGTACAAAACTATATAAGTAGGTATAAAGTAAAAAGGGAGCGTAAAAATGTTAGCTATCCTCCGGGGTTGTGTGATGTAAAAAAGGCTGAGAGCCCTTGGTCTAATTGTTGAACACCCTGGCCGCTACCCTATAGGTTAAAGGTTTCGATTCCAATCTTGTGCCTGGCTTGTATTTATCTATATCAGTAAGTATTCCCAAAAAAACGTATGTATTAGTTTAGGATCAGATGAAAGTGTGTGGACTATCTCAGGTAATTACGGGGAAATCTAAGGAATTGGGGGGAATAAGGGTCACGGTTAATTTTGGAATGGGTCACGGGTGGACTACGGTCCGCCATTCTTAAATTAATTACAATGTATAGTATTCGCGTAAATAATAGACAACATTATGGTATAATTTTAATTCATCATCATCATCATTAGTAGCCGATAGACGTCCACTGCTGAACAAACGTTTACAAACGTTTACGTTTACATCTATAAATCAAGCAATCTCGTATACTCTACCTTGGACATGATTAAATAAGAAATCCTGTTATGAACCTGTCGATACCAAATAAGACACTTCATTTGCATTGTCCCACATGCGCAAATGTTATGGCTGACTTCGTTCAATTAGCTTGCGAATTCCTTCACTTTGGACCATGTACGGGGATCATTAGAGTAACATGACATGCGTGATTAGGTTGAACTAAGGCCAATCAGAACGGACGATTGTTGGAGCATTGATTGAAAGCTTTGGAGATTCGCGTTGAGTAGTCTGTGTTTGTCCAAGTTAGTATTTCATCTGCAATGAATGTTTCGTTCTACATACTTAAAAATAAAACTGTTTTAGTACTTTTGCATCATTCCGTAAAGTAGGAAAATGGTATGAGTGGCTAATTGTTAATGGTTCATTTATTTCACAGATACATTCAGAAGAAGAAATAAATAGTTTTTGAAACGAATTTCCTACACACAAATTTTATATTCCTTTGCTTAAGTAGTAGTACATATCTATCATTCAAGTCACTTATATCCTTCAGAGAAGCACCACTTTAAGCCGTCTCGCTCCTCGCTCGTCTGTATTAAGCCCGGGATGGCGACTCGAAAGCTATGTATTATGCATTCGTGAATATAATCCGCATAAACCAGAGTCCGAATCAATTACAGCGGCCGCCCGGCCTCGTTAGAAACGCATCACGCATGTACAATCGCCCAGCGGTAAGGTAAACACCGCTTATCTGGTGCTAACCTATTGCGAACAATGGAACACCCAATTTGGGCTTATACTTAGTTGGATTTCAGATCGACCAGACTGTTTATTTTTCATTGAAAACGCAACTTACCAATGCTAATATAAACAATTTATAGAACGGCGATGTGACGCCGTGTTTGTTTTATGCGAGTGCAAGGACAAAGTTGAAAAAACGTTTAAATTGTTGCCGCAGATCGAAAGGTCAGTTCAGGGCTGCGGGCCGACCCTCGTAAGTGGATTAACCCCTTTACAACGCGCTTGAGTATACGAACGGGTGTCACACATCGGTCTGGCGCTCTTCTTATTGACTTAATACTCCGGATTTTACATATTGTTTCATGGATACAAGATACAAAATTTTGATCTGAAACTATATTTTATATTCGTAAAAAAATGTTTAGTCGTTGTTGCATCATTAATTTGTATTTTCTTTGGTTACAGGGCCGAACCCCGCCGCTCTTCATCCGCAACCGCAAGGCTTAATTGTGGAGACGGGAAACGGCGCCAGCGTGCTCCAATTACCAGCGACCACTTTGGAGCAAATTCGACACATTGCGGCTGACCCCGGAGCCTCCACGCTCCGACTTCCTCCGCCCGCCACTGAGGCACCGATAGGCGCTCGCGAACTCGACTTCGATCTCTGCTACGTCTGCAAGCATTGCAAAGTAGCGTTCCCGTCGCCTGCGCCCCTGCAAGTCCATCAGGCCCGCTCCTGCTACGCGGGCCGCGAAGCATCCCGGGGAGTGATCCGCGTCGTCCAGCCGGCCCTCGAATGCCGAACGTGTACTGGGGAGCGATTCCGCACAGTCATGGATTACCGCAGACACGCGGAAAGCGAGGCCCACCTGCGAAACACGTTGCCACAGCCACCGACGGCCATGCAGCCGGAGACTCTCACGCACGAGATGGAAGACGTCGTGAACCAGATCACGATGCTGGCCGCCCGCGCCGCGCAGGAGTCCACGACGCCCAAAGACCCGAGCGCCAACTTTTGCGCGCCCGGCCCTCGCTTCCAACCGCCCGGCGAGCTATCCCTAGCGAGCGCCGGCCACTAATCCTATTCTGACGAAATGTATAGTTACTATCTATTAGAGCCCCTCGCTCTCTCCGTTGTCCGACAACGCAGCAGTTCACTATTAGCTCTTAACGCTTCTTTTCGTTAAATGTCGCCGCGGAAGCGGCACTATCCTAGTTATATATTTAAAGCTTGTAGTCGTTTAAGTGTAGGTTAGTCAGGGAGCCGAGGGCCGCTGCGCTTGCCGCAGCGGCCGCGTCGGCTCGGGAGCCGCGCGCCGCGCACTGGGGGGCGGCGGCGGCGAGCGGGGCACGGCCGCGCCGCGCAGCCGCACTGCATATCATACGTTAGACAGGTTTTATTATATACGTTTACCGCTGCGGCAGCGCGCGCGCCGCGGCCGCGCCGACGCCCCCGCAATCTTTACCATCAACTCCCAGGAAAGCAAGTTCCTATCTTTATGGCATATAATATTATCGATATTGATAATTACGATTTAATTATTGTTTAAAGCTATGTAATACATACATATAATCGTTCTAATTTTAGGCATAGATACGTTCTCGTAAGAAGTTCCTGACGCATCGTAAATGTATGAAGATATATATAGTGATATACGTATATGATTTTTTTAAACATGAAGCGAAGTTAGGTACGTACGTTAGGCGGTAGAGCGGTCGTCCTCTCTCGCGGGGCCCACGTTCAGCGCGACTGCGGCCGGAGGCGCGGATACTATGGGTACCGCGCACAGGTGAGGCTCGGCGCCGAAGCGCGGCCGGGGTCGACAGACCGCGGAGACGCGACGCACCGCGTAGGCTTATTGGTAACAGTTAATTATAATGATTATTATCGTAGAAAACTTTTCCAAAACGAACGAACTCGAAACTCGGGCTGCGCGTTAGCGCTCAGCCTACCTCGCATACAAGTGAGTTTATTTTGGAACTAAGTGTGATTCTTGAATTTTTATTGATATTGTAATGATTATTAGTAGTGGCGTAAGTGAGTCCGGCCCGAAAGCGCGGAGGTACACGCGGCGGTGGCCCGCGGGCCCCTGCCGCGCGTATATCGACCGCTTCGCCGAGTGCGTGGAGTCCCTAATATTTTCGATGGCACAGATCACGTTATCAAAAAAAAAGTATTTTACATATTTACATTTTATCTAGTGGAGTGTACTACAATATTTTATCGTCGAGTGAATCATACTACAATATTGAGTTTGGTTTTTTAATAAAGTGCAATGTTTTATTCCACCGGTTGCCGGCGGTCCTTGTTATGTGTATGCATAAAGGCGTATGTGCAATTAGAGAGGTTCGAGTGCACTGTGCCTAACATCGTCACTGCTCTGACGTCATATCCATGCGCGAGCAGTTTTGTTTATTGATATAATCTGCGGGGCTAAAAAAGGCCACTTTCGGTGAATCCATAATATTAGTAAGTTACGGTGAATCCATAATATGAGTAAGTTAAGGTGAATCCATAATATGAGTAAAACATTTTTTCGTCGTATGGCAGCAAATATGCTAATTAGTGCTAATAAATGAATTGTGTATGATTCACCTAAAATGGGTGACCATTTTTCAAAAAGTCGTAGATTATTAACGATATGCTTGACGTGTAAAACAAGAATTGCTTTTAGATGAATCGCTTAAAATGGCCTTCTTAAGCCCGCTGACGTTGAAATTGAAGGAAACCTTAATGTTTGAGCTACAATCAGCATGTTTCTATTACCGTGAGATTGACTATTGAGTATATAGAGTTACATCGTCGATATAAAAATAGCAGGATAGTGCAATTAAGGAACAGTGCGCTCGAACAGAAAGCGTACGCGAAGTGGCGCGTTTACAACACAATTATTTTGTTTTAGTATTGAATATTTATATATAGGAAGTTGGCCCAGGAACGCAGAGCTCCACAGCGTGACGGTTAACGCTCCACAGTCGTTTATTTGCTTCGGTTTGTATCGGGAGTATAATGTGTAAGTTTGAGTTAGAGTGTAGGCGGTCGGTAGTGCGATGTTGTCTCCGCGGACGTAACTCCGCGGAATGAATCATGGTTCCTATGTATATTTCAATATTATCGCATCTAGAGTTTCACTATACTTTCCGAATACAAATTTTAATATTTAAGATTAATTCGGACTAGTCTGTTGTATCTGCTACCAGAGAAGCCGCCACGGCCGTGTTGTTTGTTCATTTGTATGTACATGTTTGTTTTATCGTACTTTTTATGTATACTTTGAATAATTTTATGGTACTAAACATTTTTTGTAGAATGTCGAAATCCTCTAGATATTACGTGTTGGTTACGAATATTAGTTTATGATCGTAAAGGTAGCACTCGTGTCTATCATAGTTCCTAATACTGTATTATGTAATACTAAAAATTATTTTAAAAATTCTTTACTAGTGAAATATACCGTTCCTACTATTTTAAATCTGTAACAAAAATGTTATGATGTAAACACGTAAACGAATTCAAATTCACGTTCGATTTTGTTATGACGTTAAAGTCCACTTTCTTGCAATTTAATTTGGGTACAGTCGAGCGCGAAAGCCTATTTCGAAATTTGAAAAAATGCGTGAAGTTTGCACGAAGTATACGCGTATGATATAAATAAACACAGATATAGATTTACATAGATAACGCAAGTATCATGATTTGTATTGCAAACAAGCGTGCCGACTGTGACGTCACAGCCGAGTTTTAGTGACGGGAAATCCAAACCGATCCACAGACACCGATGCTGCCGATGTCCCACCGATTTTCTTAGTTAAGGCTGCAACAACAGACGCGTGCAGATTGTAAGTTAGCGGCGACCGACCTTGACGCTTGGTCGGGGTTCGGACACGCGAAGTACATGCATATCTATGTAAATCTATATCTGTGTAAATAATCTAATACAATGAAAGCTTCTCTCACTGTACCTATGTTTATATAATTGTTTAATTTGGCATAAACACAATTGTCTACAAACTAGCAAGTTTCGTAGCTCCTAGTTTAAGTTCGCATGACGTGTGCGTAGCCATCTCTACGCGCGTGCTACGTGCGTGCTACGCGCTACGACGCATGCCACCCGTAGCCGACAACAGATTACGAATACATTGTCAAGTGTAAATGGTAAAAATAAACTCAAAGTTAGTTTATCAGACACTGGAGTTTCATTTTCATTCCCTTGACGGCAGCAGGAACCTTAATGATGCCTCAGGAATCCTGCCAAAACAGCAATTCTGAACTTCTTAGGGTAAATAAAACATGAAATAAATACACATATAGGTATAATGATTTCTGATATTTACGCGAATATTACACATTGAAATGAAACTAATTTTACGGATTATATCGCGGTTTATTTTTGATTTTTATTACCCGACGTTTCGTTTCGTTATCACCTGATAACGCAAGATCAGATCAGGTACCTACCTGAGAGTACCCTTTTTTTTTACGCTGGGAAAAATGCGTTACGCATACCCTCCCGTTGGGGGACGAGAGGGTTATGTGGGACTCCCCCGGCTAGCCCGGGTATACCCACTAAACGACCCAGCGGCACTCCCGCATCGTCTTCATGGAGGGGAACTGGGAAACTGGCAGAGCCTTATCATCCAGTCCCCCGCCGACGACCGCCCGCCTTTACAGCGGGCCCCGCACGCCCCTCCCTACGAGGGGCCCGGAAATGACCGCGAGTGCTCGGTCATTCCCGCCGACGGTGGTGGTGAACCGTGCAGTGCAGGAGAAGGCGCCCCCGCGCCAGTCTCCCGCTATTCACCACCGGGGAGGAGGAGACGCTGATCGTACAGCCGTCTCACTCTTCCCCTTCTCCGCCTGCGGAGCGGCGCCGCGAGGGGATCGTCCTCCCACGCGCGCTCCGCTGCCTCTTTCTGCGAGATCACGTCCTCGCAGAAAGAGGCGACCGCCGACACCTGAGGGTACCCTAAGACAACTATGACATATAGACAGCTACCACCTCAGTCCGCCCGTGACCATGAATTCTGTAAAGTGTTCGAAACGTCGGGTAAAAAAAAACCACTTCCACCACCACCACCAAAAACCACTTCAAAAAAATACCGGTCAAGTGCGAGTCGATCTCGCGCACCGAGGGTTCCATACCATCTTCGGACGTATTAAAGTAATTTTACTATTCATGTAACACCTCAGGTAGCAAAAAAAACAAAGCGCAAAAGTAAGTTTGTTTGTCGAGGTTTTTTTAGGATTACTAAAAACCTGTACTATTTAGAAAGATCATTTTATTTTTCCTGGTAAATATAGATAGATATGTATTATCCCTAATTATTTCAGATTTTTCCCTCCACACACTTCGGAGATAAGGGTATTCGGAGATAAGGGTATGTGACGGTATTTTTTTGATTATGAGCCAAAAACTACGTGACTTAAACCAAAATAAAAATCTGTTTTGAGATGTAAAAATGAAGCCCTTTCATATGATACCCCACTTGGTATAGTCTAGACTTTGAAATTTTGATTACCAATTTCGACGCCCATTAAAAAAAAGAAAATGGAAAATATTTTTTTTTCTTTTGCGATGAGGTTGGGTAAGAACGATCTAATAATATTCCAAGTTTCAAATCGATAGCATTAGTAGTTCCAGAAATATACTAGGTGTGACAGACAGACAGACAGACGAAGTCTCACCATAAGGGTTCCTTTTTTACCTTTTAGGTATGGAGCCCTAAAACGAAGTACTAAAAATATTGTAATCTGGTATAGCACCGTATTCTATATTATCTATTTTATTTAATTAGCAAGACATATACAAAACATTCTTATTAATTACAGTGCCACTTAAACCTCTAAGGTTTGTATGTGACACAAAATTCGTTCACGCAATAACAATAACATTTGTATAGCTATATATTTTAAAGATTTCCTTTTTTTAAAGTTGGTTTTACTTTTCTTTCAACATTTTATTGTTTCTTTTTAGTAGTAGAAGTGAAAAGAAAAGATACTAAACACTGCCATAAAAAGGTACCTACTTAATGTCATAACTTATTGCTTGAGTAAAAATACTCAACATTTAAAAGTCCGTTTAAGAATTTCATGCTCTTGCTCCTTGTTAAATGTTTGTGAGATCATCTTAAAGTTTAGCCCTTACCTATAAAAAATATTGAAATATGTTGAGCAACGCGCGAGATATGTTGTACTAACAAAAATAAATAACTTGAATTTAGAATCTCCTTTTTTAGAACCTAATAAAAATTAAGACAAATCTGATCCCACAGATCTTTCTGATAAAATATAGCAATTATCTCGACTATTCTATAGTATAATTACATAACCGATGAAAGCGAAACGACTCATATAACTTAATAAGCAGTAATTGCTGCGTCTAGACATAGACATGAAAAAGTTAAAAATGAAAGGTTGTTAGCCGAGCAAGTTACGCGAAGATAACTTAATTTTAAGTTTATTTGCTCTGTAGTATAGCTAGTCTAGTACTTGGCGTGCTGGTAGTTACAATTCTAGATGTTCAAACAAAGGTAAAAAATAATCGTGATTTCGTATATAGTCATAACCAGTTCAAAAATAAATGACTCATGGTAATAATATATTACAACATAATTTTCCGTTCACATCAGATCATTTCATTTTGATAATATCTTGATTATATCATGTAACATATCACAATAACTAATTGCAGTTACTGCACTACACTTGAGGGTAAAATATATATTAGATGTAATGACCTCTGGCAGATACGACCACAGCAGCCAATCCTTTCAAAGATCAGTCATCTACGCAGAATATTTTTAGTGCACAAGAGCTTGCGTAGACAGTTTGCGTGGTGTATCTTCCTTTACTTTAACAATCCGATCGGCGGAAGAACGACACGACCATGGAGACGTCAGCCGCAGGACTGATATTTATACATGCCCATCCGACGCATGGGTCATCTTACTTTCCAAACAATTGGTGATCGCTTTGTAGTAGTAGTAGTTTGTAGTAGCCAGTAACCAGTAATGAACAACTACACAAACCTTGCTCCCTGCAGGATTTGAACCCATGACCTCCGGTTTGCAAAGCAATCGATTTCCAGCTGCGCCATGGAAGCTAAAGACCGCATCAAAATCTATTATCTCTAAAAGAAGAATTGAAAAAACAGAAACATTTTACACATTTTGGAGACTTTTTCAAGAGGTGATATAAGACTATTTAGGTAAGTCATCATCATCATCATCATCATCACCAGCCGGAAGACGTCCACTGCTGAACATACAGGTTTACTTTAGGTAAGTACCATCGCAGTATAAGATATTCTGCTAACGAGCTAAATGCCATCAATGGTGCTGCAAAATGCCATCTAGCAGCGTTAGACTTAGTGGAAAGAAGCTTATTGGTGAAGTGAGGGTAGTGCAGGCCCTGGGATAGTGAAGGCCAATTTATAAAGCCTAGCTCACAAATGCAAAGAAACCACCCCGGCAGACCCACAGGGTCTCGGAGATCTATTTAAGGTTTCCCGAGAGAGCAAAAAATTAATACTAAGTAAGCAATTTCACCACGTCTGCCGCAGATAGGACCAATTCATCACGTATACGACAAGAATTTTGCCGGATCTGGTCACGAAAATTTCACCTCACCTACCCCGCCCCCCTATCGCACTGTAGCAACTTCGTGCGTCAGGTCTTGGTCAGCGCCGGAGCAGTGTACATAGTTCGTGTCTAGAACTGTACGAATTTTTCCATAGGCCCGGCGACTTTTCTTAACATGTACCTATATGCGGCCTAAGGATTTTTACTGATGTGACAATTTACCCGATAGGTATTGTTTAACGAATAGTCTTTCTGGAAAGTCATTTATGAACCCTTGGTACACTTTGGTAACGAAAACAAGCAAATATTACCTCTATTTATACTACAGCATTTTTTTTTTGAAGATGATCGCAGCTACACGACTAGTAAGTATCACTAAAGTTGCGTGTCGCCGATTCTGTGATTTCAAAGGAACCGCTGCGCCGGCGTTAGTCTTGGACAAGTTAGCAGTTAGTACAAGTTTTAACTGTTGTAACGTTTTTTAAGGAGAGGGAGAAGGCTTCGTTACAGGTATAGGAAGAAAACAACAAAGATTACAAAAGATAGTTTGATTTTAATTTAGTTATAATATTATACAGAAGTTAAGAAAACAGAGCAAGAGATCTCAAAGGTCGTGGTCGAGTGGTTGGAAGTGTGGTACGATGCACCTGGTGTTAGTCGGCCAGGGCACGACGAGGTAAGGGTGGCCGCCTCAGACCGGGCGGTCCACCGGGCATGGTGCAAGCGGCCTGGTCCCGAGCAGCGGGCCAGACGGGCACCATGCCAGCAGCAGCAGCAGTAATCCGGCCTAGTAGCAGGCCGGGAGTAAGGCCGGGGGACGCCCAAGGGCGGCGTGCCCCCAGCTTGTAGGTCAGGTGGGTCACCCAAGTAGCGGTGACCCCAGCAAGCGGTTGAGGAGGCGTCCAGAGATGACGCCCCACCGTAGGAAGTGTTTGCGGTGGCGTCTAAGGACGACGCCCCGCCATTGGAACGAGTGCGGAGGCGTCCAGTGACGACGCCCCGCCGTAGGAACCCCTGAAACAAACCGTGCACAGTGCTTAGCATCATGCTGAGGCAGGCAAGGTAGCAGGCAGAGCTTATGGTGCACTTGGTTCCAGGTGAAAGATGAGGATGCCAGATGATAAGCAGGTGTTACCAGCCAGTGTTCAGTGCACGGGCTCAGCATGAGCCACGTGCATATGCAAAACAAATAGAAATTTAAAGTAGGCACTTGCTGAGCAGCATGTATCCGGCAAGCAGCAACCGGTATATAAGGTCAGGGACGCTAAGAGATGTAGAAAGAACGAACGCGTGGCGATGTGTGGCAGTGAAGCAATTGCAATGCAGAAGATTACTTCAGCCCGCACAGGTAGAAAGTAAGGTTAAGTATTTCACAAAATGTGAACAAAGAAAAACACATTGCCACGCGGTCGAGATACTACGTACAAGAGACACTGAGAGAGAAAAACACACTAGCCTCACCAAGTGATGGGGATCCAAAGAGGAACCTCCGGTTATGACAAGGGCTTTTATAGGGAAGCCAAGTTGTTGCCAGAGAGCGTACTTTTTTAAAAATATGGAACTACGCATATTGCGTTGCACTTTAATATTTTTTTCAATTACTTGGTTAGTACCTATTAACGAGATAATAATATACTGTTTTTATTGAGTCACCGGTACAGTATCGATACGGTGACATTTGATAATTATGTCAATTAGAATGTGACATCTGACATGCCAATTAGAATGTAAACAAACATTAGTTTTGTTTTTTACTTTATAGAATGTATGGTTTATTTTATATTTATTTTATAAGGTAAGTAATTTGTTACACTGTAGACGAGAAACGCTTATTCTTTCTGTTTCTTTCTTTATACATTTTACTCGCTTTCGATGATTTACGAGAGAGACACTGATATGAAAGAAATTAAGGCTGAAATATATTTTTTTTTTCAATACAAGTTAGTGCCTGACTGAGATCCCGTCTGATCGAAAGCGGCCATACAATCGATGATGGTAAGGTTAAGACACACTAGTCTATTAAAAGCCTATTTACTTTTTTTCACACCACCTGCTCGATAATGTTCCATTATGTGTCATATAAACTTGACATAAAGTAGGTCATTATATCCCTATAGTCTAGCCGGGTAATAATGTTGTACTAAACTCCCTTGGGTAATAATGTGATTTGTTTTTCTTGTCCTTTAGTTCTCCCTAATTGGGAAGGCAAAAGGTTCTAGCTCATACAGCCTCGTCATAAGTAATCTTGTAATAAATCAATTTGTAGCTAGGCCTAAGCCAATTCTTAATTAAATTGCAGTCATTTTCCATTCATGTTTTCAGGCCGAAGCCAATTTTTCATTAAAATGTAATTTGAATTACGAACGTCAAATATTTTTTTACCACGGAGACTCTTTACAGTAGGTATATAAACCAATCTCTCTAAGCAGAGGCTTGCACGAAAAAATACATTTGAAAATCGAACCGAGCGCCAGGAGCCGAATGGGTCCGAACCTTGTTCTAGGTTCTAGAAAAGAAAAAAAATAGATAAAAAGAAGGCGCTAACGCTGTTGATATTATTTTAATTCTAGAAGTTTTGTATTTTACTGTCTCGCCTCGCAGTAGGTGTGGGCAAGGTGTGGGCGCGAACGCTGGAAATCGGTGTGTTGATATTATTTTATTTCTAGAAGTAAGTATTTAATAATAATAATAAATACACTTTATTGTACCATTGAGATTTTACACCAAAAATTACATGTAAATTGAACAATACATTGATGGTGTAAAAAGGTAGCCTTATCGCTAAAAATCAATCTCTTCCAGATAACCTAAGCAATCTCTTCCTAGTACTTGTATTTCATTACCTCGCAGTAGGTGTGAAAAGTAGTATATTCTCCTCGGGGATAAAGGTGTCTTTGTCTTGGGCGAGCTTGAATCTCTCGCTGTACTCAGGATTCTAGTATTAACTCCCTCGTTTTGCTCGGGAGTTAACTCTATACTCCCTCGCTACGCTCGGGAGTTACTAGAATCCTTCGTTATGCTCGCGATTCAATTTCACGCCCGTGACATAAGACACTGCTTTATCCCCTTGGTGCATAAACTACTATTACTTTTGCCTTAAAGACACCCCACATTATAATCGGATGGGAAAACCGACGTAGGAGAACTATTGCAGTCCTTAGCCGTATTAGACTTGAAAAATACTTAGACTGGAGAAATTATAAAGTACGGACTCCCATTAACCACCGAAATTTGTGCTAAAGTTACTGAAGGGACGAAAAGTGTCAGCCAATCTAACGCGGTGCTATAGCACCGTACTGCAACTCCTCGTAGAGCACGGAACCCTTGTGGAACACAACGCCTAGGAAATGGCGTTAGTTGCCTACGATCTTCTGATAGGTACTTCTCCAGTAATGATGTAGGAAGGTAGGTGAATGTTCCGCCTGTCTTAAAATACGTATCGTAATATTTTAATCTCTCATTTTGCAAATTTCCTTACCTGTCATATTATGTTGTTTGTGGTAGAAATTTATTACTGTTACACATTTAAATAAAGGTTAATGTATTTTGAAGTGTCACTTCTTAAACGCAATTTAAATCCGTTTTACTCTTGAAGGTTTATACCTTCAACAGTATATCTTCCAGCTGATGAAGATGATGATAATGCTTACGCATTATCTTCATCAGTTGGAAGACGTATACTGTTGAACATAGGCTTCCCCCTTAGAACGCCACATTGAACGACAATTGGTTACCTTCAACAATGTCGTCTGTCCACCTAGTGGGAGGCCTGCCTACGCTACGTCTTCCGGTTCGTGGCCGCCATTCGAGAACATTTCTTCCCAAACTGAGTAGGTATAATATAGATCAAAAATTAATTTGAATCATACGACGGTAGTAGATTTTTCCATCAAGAAGTAAAATCTGGATTAAGAGTGGCTTTATTTGTTAACAATTTTCCTAACATGGCCCGAGCGCTTTATAACATTCATCATCATCGTCATCAGTAGCTGAAAATACGTCCACTACTGAACAAAGGCCTCCCTTAAAAGGAAGGGGTTGTCATTATCCCCACGCTTGACAGGCGCCGTATAGGTGACAGATAAATTCAAAAGAAAAACGCTACTGCCCGTCTTCCTGTTCTCGATTAGTCGCCTCTTACCACACCCAACGAGAAGAGATAAGAATAAATAATATTCTGGGACATTCCACACACGGTCATCTGTTCCCAAACTAGGTAGAGCATGTACTATGGAAACCAGACAACTGATACTACTTATACTGGGTGTCCCGGAAAGGGTATATCAAGCCAAAGGGTATGTTTAGTATTAATAGTAAAGACCCCGAAAAAGATGTCAAATATGGCAAAAATTGATATTTTGAATTACACAAAAAAATATTTGTATCGTCTTAAAACCGTTTTAAAGCAACGCTGTGCCATCGTGCCTACTTCTATGGAGAGACTGCTTTTTATTGATTGCGTGCCTACCCGATTTAATAAGAAAGTCATGCATTTTCGGGTAAATAACGAAAAAAAAGTTTCACCCACTGCACTAAAACTGCTGTTATTTTCTTTCACAATTTCTTCAAAAATTGATTGCTTATGGGTTACACAATGCATCATTACCGGCTTGGTACTCCATTTCTGGGACACCCCGTATAGATAAAACACCCAGGCACTTGGTAGGAATCGAACCCACGACCTATTGGTCAGCGGCCAGGGAGTCTAAACACTAGACCAGCAGACCCGCCCAAGGCCAAATGGGCGGGATGTAATTCTAACCCGGCACCGCGCGGGGCATTTATAACATTAGTACCATAAAAACCGACAGAATAAGCGAAAAGCGAAAATTACAAATTGCAACTGTGTATGTGGCATGTATGTAAAATAATGCGGCCGATATATCGTCAACCCCCTTCAGGGTGGCAAGAGGGTGACTGTGTAGATAGAGGAGCCGTGAGCGACTTATTCCGATATAATCAATAACTTAGCGAGATCCCCTTTGCATCCGACTGTGTGACAGTTCCTCCAATCGAAGGGTTGCTGTTTTTTACTTTTTAGAATTCCGTGTGAGGAAGATGTAAAACTTTGTAGATTTTAACGTTGTATGTCTAAATAACAGTGTGGTAACAGCTCAGCTTGCCTTGGAAACAAGGTGCGCAGGTTCGAACTCCGGCTCGCACCTCTGATTTCTTTAATTAATCATGTGCGAATCGTCTTTGTGCGATTGTTACTAGCTTTCGGTGAAGGAAAACATCGTGAGGAAACCTGCATGTCTGAGAAAGCCTAAATAGCTTTCGCATGACGTGTGAAGTCCGCCAACCCGCACTTGGCCAGCGTGGTGGACTACGGCCAAAGCCCCCTCATCTTGAGGGGAGGCCCGTGCCCAGCAGTGGGACATAAACCAGGGCTGGTATTATTATATTTTTATGTCTAATGTGAACGTACTTCTATGTAGGTATAATCGTATCATTGACACCTCGAATCATCAGCAGTCCAAAGACGTTCACTGAACAAAGGCCTCCCGTTTAGAAAGGGAGGGGTTGCCATAATCCTCACGCTTGGCAGGCGGCTTGAGGATCGCAGTATAGGAGGTAGGTAATCTAATCGAAAGATGCTGCTGCCCGTCTTCCTGTTTTCCCTTAGTCGTTTCTTACGGACACCTAACTGGTGGAGATGGGAGGGGGCTATTCTGGACGTCCTACGGGCAACACACCTCGAATGGCATAGTAATATATCGCCGAGAGCACCTTTTTCTTGTTCAACATCATTAGCCAGAAGACGTCCACTGTTGAAACTAGGCCTCCCCCTTGGCACAATCGACTATTCGCTATTTGCATCCACCGGTTGCCTGCGACTCGCACTATGTCGTCAGTCCACCTAGTAGGTGGCCTGCTTTCGCTGCGTCTTCCGGTTAGTGGTCGCCACTCGAGAACTTTTCTTCTAGTAAACGTATTTAGTACATAATGGTTAAGACAGAGCTCTAATTCCTGACTGGTCTATAAACCCCCACTTTTGAACTGTAAACGCTAATTAATTGTTCATAAAATTCAGACCAAAACAATATTTTTTCCTGTCATATGAAAAATTTACGAATAAATAATCCTCTCAGTTGTCTACGGGACCCAATGTAATACACATATTGGCGCTCTATAGGTACTTTTTGCTCAAACATCGCCTGATTAGAGAGACGACGTGTGCGCGAGCTTTTTGAAGTTGACTTCATTTTACAACCGGCTAGTTCCTTCGTCCTACATCATTCTGCGAGTTAGTCAGTGCTTGAGATTTCTATTTTTTTTTTTCTGAATTAAATGCTCGTCAATGTTGGAGTTACGTGCTTCTTAGCCTCTATATTGCAGGAAATATTCATAACATCGATGATTTGTTATGTTGTTGGTGTGGTTAGTTACGCAATAACAAGCATCTGAAAGGCAAAAATTTCTATAATTTTTCATATTATGTAAGAATAATCCGTGGTAACTAACTCTAAATATTTAGTTGGATCTGTCTCCACGCAAGACTCTAAAAAGACCGGATAAAGCCCGTGAAAATAAAAACTTAAAATAACAAATCTATGTCTATTTACCACTCTTCGCATATGGTGTATATAGCGAATCGTCCACATACGCGGATATTTCATAAGTTAACAGCTCTTATTACCTATATTACTATACTGTCATGTCTAATTCGCAGTTACAAAGTTAGTAACGACTCCGAACTATGTTAAAGTTACCGTATCCGTAACATGACAAGGTCACGGGGTGAGCTGCAACGTTTAAACTTCGGGCGAAGTTCTTTAGATACAAGTAAACTTCGATTTAATAGATCAATACTAAAAAAATATATTGATGTATTCATTCATATACTTACCTGTAAGTCATGCTACTTTAAGGGGGAGCCCTATGCGTTGGACATAATATGTCCATATTGATATTATCAAGTGTGGGAATATCTGGACGTTCATTTATGTACGGCGTCTCCACCCAGCCGAACCTTGATGGAGACGGCAGTTAGAAGGAGTTACGATTCCCAGCATTGGGGGGCCGACGAACAAGAGGATTCCCACTGAACCTTAACATTATTTGAAACATACGCTTTGATTTACAGAGTATCTCTACATCGACGAAATCATATGAGGAGGCGGCGTACAGGACGCGGGAGCCAACCCTTCACGCGTTCACGCCAAATCCTTAACGCGCGATTTAAAAAAGAAAACTAACGGCCGAGGGGTGCCGGGGTGGGGGCGATTGAGATGGAAATGCCGATTGTCCCGATCAGAGGATCGGTGCCCGCCACTAACTCCTGTTATAACGATGGGGAGAGAATTTTAATGTGCCACCATTTTGGCGCAATGCTCAAATTTTACGACCGCCGAGTCATTATGAGGGAAATTATTGGCGCTCTGATTGCTTTCGCTGTGATAAAAATTCTCAAGTCGGCAATAAGCTGGAACTAATTCCGAGTTGGATTGAAACGGCGCTTACCTAATGGAATTAGGTATACGTAGTTCATTCTGCTGCGGCGCGGTGCGTTCGCGTTCAGCCACATTATAATCCGTCTCGTGTTCGAAGGTTGTATTTTCTTTTAGCGACTGACTCACAATGTACATACTATAAAGAAAAATGATTGGCAATGACTGAGGCATTATGTGTCTCTTTACGGGATACTAGAAACTAATAGACCACCAACTGAAATTAATTATAAATTCTATGAGTGTTTTAAACGTGAGTTTTGTTTGGTTGTTAGGTACTAGATATACGTGATGTTATCTATTTATAGAAAGTGCTGTCAGAATTACGCTTGGCAGTCGCGCTGCAAGTTTGAAGTCTAGTAACAGCAGCGCTGCCTCATATTTATTATGGCGCAGCAAAATGCAAAGCCCTATTTGGCCCCACACAGTTTTTGTAATCTTTAACTTAGATAGGTATTCTTAGTGTTATTTTAAGTTCTGTTGGTCAACTTAAAAATAAAAAAAATCTTCTTATTCTTCAACGGAAAGGTATTTTTTTTCGTCTAGAAGTTATTGTTACAAATGCGAATATTATTATTACGCCCATAGCAATTTATCTAAACGCTTAATTTTGTACTAAATTAAAAAAAATATTACTCCAGCATACCAATCTTCCAAACTGTATTCCTTTTTGTGATTAATCCTAACAATTTGTCGTGTCTCATAAGATAGAAAACACAAATTTGTGTTGCTGAAGTAAAGCAAATCTAATTTGTCTGTGTGGTTTTTTTGCAAAGCCTAAAGTCTTTCTTCAAATCTTGTAATTTAATGGAATATAATAATATCACTATTCTACCTATTTTATGATAATATCTGTCATTTTCTAAGCCGTCTCATACATAGATACTAACGCAGAGCATAAATTCGCAATATTGTTTAAAGGTAGTAACCGTTTCAGTTAGCTAGTCAATTAACCTAGTCAAGTTCAAGTTGAAAGATTGTAACCGGAGATTAGCTAGAATATGCAAGTCACCGATATCCCTGAAACACTCTAAAATCTCTAGCAAACGCATTTTTATCTACCTAGTAGTAGCTAGAATGCGATTAATCAACTTTCTATCTAACTTTACCCATATAATAAGTGACAGTACATGGAATTACGTAAACAACGCCCGTCGTCTCGTCGCACACAGCAGCATCACTTGATAATACAATAAAGAAGCCAGGAGCGCAAGATATATTACTATTCAACTTACTTAAAACTTCGAGTCCATCAAAAGTTTTGAACAAAGCTTAAAAGTTAAAAGAAAATATCCCAGTCAGGTGGAGTCTCGGCTGAATAGAGAAAGTTTCCTGGCTCAGGCCGGGGTGATTAATGAGCGGACACTGTTTATTCCGAGCATTTCCAATGAGGATTAGACGCCTCTCGACTTTGGACGCGTGTCACTTACCGTTTATTTAGAGGGAAGTTTGGGTGGCTTGTAGTTACAAATTATATCTTATAAAACTTTGTAGCTAGTGATTCTTTGTAAAAAAGGCTGCTATCATATTGAAATATATCATTCCTTCTAAATAAATTTGAAACGGACACTATAATTTTCCAATTGGGTGGCGCTTACGCTACCGACGTACTAGAGAGGCGACTAAGGGGTCGTGCATTAATCACGTGATGTTTTTTAGCAACTTTTTAACCCCTCCCCCCCTCCTGGTGATATGTGGTGAGGTTTTTAAACTAGCCCCCCCCCCCCCCCTTATCCAAAATCACGTGTATTTTTTTGTAAAAAATTTCAATATAGATTATATTGACATTTTCGGAATATTATCTTTAAATACAGGTACTTAACTGATTAAATGTTGAAGGGGAAGTCGTTGCCGGCAACGGTGAGTCAATGCCACGTGCCGCTGTTTGGTTTCGAAATCGTGCATTCAACGAAAAATAAATACACGTGATGTCTCATTATACCCCTCCCCCCTCCTGGTGATATTTCGTGACTTTTTCGGAACCCCTCCCCCCCCCTTTCGAGCCTCACGTGATTAATGGACGACCCCTAAGGGAAAAGAAGAAGACGGACAGCAGCGTCTTTCTAATTGATTATCTACTACCTATACTGCGAACTGCGAACCCCAAGACGCCTGCCAAGCGTAGGGATACTGTCAACCCCTCACGTCTTTCGGCTGATGATGGTGAATATAATTTCTTAAAACATACATAGGTCGCAATCGGTGATCTGCTGCTAACTGTTAGGTGAAATCAAGGATTAAAGATTACATTTAAAGCAGTACTCGTAAGTAAAAACTGAAAGATATTTAAAATAGACTAGAATGTCTAGACTTATCAAAAACTTTGAACTAATTTAAACTGATCGACAAGAAATGCAGATTGAACGAATTAAACAAACAAAAAATTACTTAAAAGATCCAATATAATACAAATAATGGCAATGATTCATTCTTATGCTGTGAAGTCAATGAACTGACGCTGTAACAAAAATACGTAAATCCTTAAAATACACAACACAAAGTATCACGTTACGTAAGAACCATTCAGTTTTATGTCGTTTAAATTCAATCCTCATACAGTACAAAATAATTGTATGATTGAATCTGGTGCAGAGTGACCCATATGGGCACGTTGGGCATGCCTACAACCATAAAAATTCAAAATTAAAACGAGAAAAGAATGTGAAAGCAATTACGCCATACCAGAGTCGTTAGCTGATGTTGTCCAGATAGGTACGGTCAGCCAAAAATATGGTTTACCATCCTACGGTTGAAGTTCATATGCATATCATAGAACAACAAGGTTGATTTTCCCTTGCAATTATTCATACAGTTACTAATGCTCTCTATATCGTTAACGTCAACACTGACTTGAGTTCCAAGTTTAAATTGTCGCATCTGATAGAAATGTTCAACCTTAGTGTTATTTTGATTGCATAGGAAGTTTTGTCAAAACTGGTAAATGACTTTCTTGGCCGACCGTACACCGCAGTATAATAATAATAAATACACTTTATTGTACACCAAAATTTACATGTTAATTGAACAACACGTGTGAGATATTCTGCAAGCAAGCAGCGATACATAAATATTTCTGTGTCTTTGTGAAAAGGGCGCTGTATCTGGTGAATTAACTTGGCCCAAAATACCTATTAACTAATGTCTTGCAGTGTAGCTATCAATGGGTTAATCATCATAGGTCGTCAAACGCCCATATATTTACATAGTTACCTACATAATATGATCAAAGACGTTTTCCGTATCTGTCTATATATCCGCTAACTTTTTCTAAACCACGCAACGGATTTTTAGGTGATTTTCATCATAAGTTAGATCATTTTTAACCGACTTCAAAAAAGGAGGAGGTTCTCAATTCGTCTGTATATATATATATATATTTTTTTCTATGTATGTTCGCGCATAACTCTGGCAATTATGAACCGATTTGAAAAAATCTTTCTTCCATCCATTCTTTAATCCGTTAATTGGGTCCCATAAAAAAATTATTGCTTAGTAATAAGTAGTTCCTGAAAAAACAAGAATGGTGACTGCGCACTGAGAGCTGCAAGAAAGCCTATATAGATGACGTTTTAGTCGCTCGGACTCGCTCGGTCGGACAAAAATAGTCATAACTCTGCCAAAAATTTACCAATTTCAATTATTCTTTTTTTATTCGAAAGAAGAAACCACTGTATTGAATCTGTATGAATTTTATTACAACCGGATAAGAACTTCCTGGAGGACCATGAACGATGTGGAGGAATTTATCTGGTAAAAACCATAAAACTGATGTTCTCCATTACATTGCTCTGACAATTATGAACCGATTTCGATGATTCTTTTTTCGAGAGAGATTCGAGAGAGTAAACTACTATGATGTTTCCATGCAAATTTCATTACGACCGGATATTTTTTTCTGAAGAAACATGAATTATGTAAAACTATGTAGACGATAATGTGATCATAACCTACCTAGATAATTTTACGGTTTTCGATGGTTCAATCTTTATATATGAAAATATCACTAAAAAGTTTAAAATAAATTCTTTTTTTTTTTAAATTGAACCGACTTCAATATCACTGAAAAGTATAAAATAATTTGAATATTATTGAAGTTGGTGCCAAATATACACAGCAGGTACGCTAACACCAACTTCAATAATATTTAAATTATTTTATACTTTTCAGTGATATTGAAGTCGGTTCAATTTTTTTTTTAAAAGATTTTATTCAGTTAAGGTTTATTTATACAGGTAATAAATAAGTTTTAAAAACTAAAACCCAACTACGGATAATATTGCAGTCTAATAATGTGATATTATATAACCTATAACCAGCGGACAATCAAGACGCTTTAACGACACCCTACTTGTCAAATTATGTTAAGTAGATTAGAAAATATACGGGAACAGATGAACATACATACATACATTCTTGTTAAAATCATAACCCTCCCTCCGTTCCGTAGTCGGGTAAATAAAAGCTATTTATAAACATATACGGAGCCGGGGCGGGTAGCTAGTGTTTAATAAAGAAAAATGTTAACGGAGAGGTCAATGAAAGTACGGGTTAGCTTACGATCAAAATTCGTATTAAGGGTGCAGGAATCGGAATGGCTTCGTCAAGGGCGCGGCCCGGTCAGCCGCCATCGGATTGTGCATTTGTATAGTTGTACAAATTGCTCGCCCCCTGTTTATCTCGTATACGCGACCTCCCGGCCCCTTGTACGTATTTATCTTCAACCCTTCGCCGGAGACGACATTGCATTGACTTTGTAGCGTTTTGTTCGATTTCTGATACGCGCTAGTGTTTATATCCGCTTTTATACTGTTTTATACGATCTACACCGGCTTTTGTTAGTTTATTTGACACTCGCGTTCGTTTTATAAAACCTCTTTCTTAATTAATTTAATGAATTTGTGACTAAATATGTAGGATGTTACTACCACATTCATTATGTTAATTCGCCTAAATGACGTCATACCCCTTTTTTTTGTAGGAGTAGTACTGTTGGCCGCAGATGGCCATTACAGCTTCACCGGACAGAGAAAATGAGTTTACCACCGGTTCACAACGCGCCCCCGCTGAGAAGAACCGGCAAGAAACTCAGCGAGGGGATGCATGTCGAGGTCGCATGCGTACGACCCTTCGGCCTCGCCGGCGAGACCGGTGTCTGTGTGTTGATGTGTGTACGACGACTCGTGACGTCGTTGTCGGTGTTGGTGTTGTGTCAGTGTCGTGGTCCAGGAGGACGGACATCGGGTCGGGTGGGTCGAGCAGTACATGCCGCGGACGGCGGCGATGTACGGTAGTTCGACGATCTGAGGGACCGGGACCAGGGTCGGGGGTATAGTCGGCAGCGGCGCCGATGAGCGGGTTTGGGTGGACGCACGCTTTTTCAAAATAATGTTCGGACATTTCTTTGAAAAATTTGCGGATAGGGACTAGACCGTCTAGAAGTCAGAATGAAGGTCGATATTCCACATGTACCACGGGGCACCGACGGCATGTCGAAGGAATCGGTTTTGAATAACCTGGAGGCTATTGATGTGAACGGGAGCCGCGTGTGCGAATACCGCACTGGCGTAAGCTAGGATGGGACGGATGCAGGTTTTGTAAAGTGTCAACTTATTTCTAAGCGACAGTTTACTTCGCCTGCAGATCATGGGGTAGAGTCGACCGAGGACGAAGGCCGCTCGGTTGCGTACTGACCGTATATGCGGTCCAAATGACATGTGGGAGTCTAGGGTGACGCCTAGATATTTGACCTTTCTGGTCCAGGGGATGGGACGCCCATAGAGGGTGATCGGACCTAAACGACGACTGGGATGGCCCGCAGTGTGGGATCTGATGGTACCCCGGGAGAAGAACACCGCGGCGGTCTTTTCCGGGTTCACATCGATGAGCCACGGAACCATTCCCCTAGGCTCGTCATACCTAGCAGACAACTGATACAAACAGATACTTTTTCTAAACACATGCCTACTTATGTAGATAAATGATAATAATTTCTAATACACACATCAAAAGTGTCTAGGGATCAAGCATTTTTAAGCGGATTTCTTGAGATTGAGATGTGGCTTTGTAATAAATTTATGATTTTATAAATTTATATGGATCCTTTTTGGTGCATTTCATAATTTGAATCAGGAACTGTGAATCAAATTCGAGTAAAAGATGAAAATCAGCTGTCAATATTTTCCCTATAAAAACATACAACGCATTGAAGACATTATTAGTGCTACTGTTTCCCTACTACTGATTAAAACCAACGTTATTATGGAGCGGCGACGTCATTTAAGCAGGGAAGAAATGCTCAGAGCCGTGGGAATGATAGAAGCTGGTTCCCGGCAACGTACTGTGGCTTTAGCTCTGAATACAAGTCAGAGTGTTATCAGTCGACTTTGGACACGTTACCGAAGCACTGGTACCGTGGCTGAGCGCCATGGAGGACGGTATCGCTGCACCACACGGAGACAAGACCGATATATTCAAATCTTAACTCGAAGAGCTCCAACAATAACTGCCATGATGTTAGCCGTGAGGCTTCATCACTCTTCAGGGAACTTAATTAGCGACCAAACAGTCAGAAACCGCTTGCATGAAGTGAACCTTCATTCCCGAAGACCGCTACGGGTACCACCTATAGCAATGCACAATCGTAGGATTCGATATCAATGGGCTCTTGAACACAGAAATTGGGCAGAAGAACAATGGCGTTTCGTGTGCTTTTCTGATGAGTCTCGTTTTGGTATGAGACCGGATACAAGACGTATACGACACTGGAGAACCCCTGGACGCCAACAGCGATTAAAATCCTGCCAGGAAGTCCATCCTTATAGTGGTGGAACCATCATGGTATGGGCGGGTATTTGGATCGGCGGAAGAACTAAGTTGATTTGGATCAGAGGCAACCTCAACGCTCAAATTTATGCTGAGACGATTGTATCAGACGTCATCGTTCCTCTACAAGTGCAAATCGGTCCCTTATTTCAGTTAATGCATGATAATGCACGACCGCACACCGCAAGAGTTGTAAGACAGACTCTCGCCGCAGCTAACATCAATGTCCTGCCCTGGCCTGCTCAGTCGCCAGACTTGAACCCGATTGAGCATGCATGGGATATGCTACAGAGAAGAGCTCTGCCGAATATGGAGGGTATCCAGTCGCAAGAAGACCTTTTTTTGTTGTTGCAACGAACATGGGCGGCCATTCCACAGCGTGATTTGGATGAACTCATTTTGAGTATGCCAAACCGATGTTCTTGTGTTGTTAGTGTTCGCGGTAGAAACACGGATTATTAATTGTTTAAGTTACCCAATAAAATTTTAAAGAAAACTGTTATTTCAGTCTTTTTTTCGAACTTTTGTGTTAGTGGTTCAAATGTCAAAAATCCCTTTATTAGGAAAATGGCAAATTTCTTTATTAATGCAAAGGTGACTTGGTTTATCGTTACTGTGACAAACGAAAACACTTTATTTGATGAATCCTTAAAGAAAATTTTAATTAATATCAATCAGGAGAAAAGTTATTGCAAAAATATATGTTGATCCCTAGACACTTTTGATGTGTGTATTTACGCGAAAATTACACATTGAAATAAAACTAATTTTACGCATTATATTAAAAGTAAACCGCCATATATAATCCGTAAAATTAGTTTTATTTCAATAGATAAATATATGTTATAGAGTAGGGTGGAATATCAGGACAATTAATAATAGCCTATTTTGTATAGAGAATTACCTGTAAGTACCTACTAAATAATTGATCAACTCAAACATACAAAGCAATCAAAACTTATGAAAAGGTCGGCTATGCAAAATGTACCTCAAGGCAGGCGAAGCCGTAGTATAAGGAGTTAACTGCATAATTTAGACAGTCATTTGCGGCTCCAACCAAATGCCAGACGCCTTGTGGCCGGTACGACCCCAGTGTTTATACAAGGTGCATTTACCTGTTATAAACAGGGTTATTTAGGGTTAATTGTAGTGAGATATTAATCTTACTCATTGCTACTTTAATTGCAAATTATATATTGAAAGAAAAAAGACTTACGAGAGGCATACCACCGTTTGCGAAGTCGCTAAAAAAAATTGGAGCGCCATTAGATACAGAATACCTTCGCAACACCATTTAGAAATATCGTTGTTTATCTATCGTGCGTTTCCACTCGGGTTAAGGGGCCAATACCAGTTCTAATAGCCAGGCCCGGATCTTGCAAACCGGGGCGCCGGCCCTGGGCGGCAGTTTCAGGGGGCGCCAAAATTATAATATAATATGATTAAAATTAAAAAACTTGCTCCACAACGCGCCTAGCATATGGAAGCCTTCGACTTGTAAGAAAAAGGCGCCATACAGGCCCATACCACAAGTGAACATGTGATGACGATTTAAGATTTTTTAAATAATTTCGCAAACGCTGAGGGAGTGGCGCCACTATAAAGTTTCTGCCCCGGTTCGAAAAAGTCGTAGATCCGGGGCTGCTAATAGCTAACGATCAAACAATAAAGAAACAATCAAACTTTCAGTTTTGACTAGTACATTTTACTTGCTTTTGACTGGTCACGGCAACTTTAACAGATTCCTATTTAATTTAGGTATCACTGACAGTCCACTGTGTAGAGCGTGCATGGAGTAGGAACAAACAGCTGTCCATGTGCTGCTTGACTGCAACGGGGGGGCTACCTACCGGGCCGTCGCCTGGTGTACTCAGATGCGTCCATCTGAGTACACCAGGAGCCTCCGGGAGGTCTTCGCCAACATCAAGCGGCTGGGAGACTTACTGGTAGAGCTGGGATTGCTGGAGTAAACCAGCCTACCTTCAACCTCACACACAAAATAGGCGCATAGACGTCGAGTTATGGACAACGCCCGTATGACAAAGAAGAAGAAGAGTCAGTTACCGCTAGAGGCGCTGGTGTGAAATGTATGAGAGCTAAAAGTTCGATCGACTTTGTTACCTATAAAACTCGTACTAGACCCCTTGGTTTTTGGTTTTTATTTACTGATTTACTAGCAAAAACAGTACTCCCTTTTAATAATCTGAAAAGAAAACAATAAAAGTTGATATAATTTATTGAAACTAAATATTTACATTTCATTTACAAATATGTATACTTACTTAAACTAGGTAAAAAACTTCCTCCAAGTTATCACCGCACTAGGAGGGAAGGGATAAAAGACCGGCGGCATTACCTCTTTGTATGGCCAAGCTTATACGTTGGCAGAAAAAGCTACCAGCCCGACACGGTCTCCTGAGACTTCGATAAACACTAAATAAATTGAAATCCATCCATCTATCAACTAAAATAACTCACGAATTAAAGGCACCCGATTTTATTATGCAAACGGGCTCAATCGTCTCAATCGTACAGTGTAAACGGCCTGCCGTAGATTTATTGCCATAATTCCGTGTGCAGAAGAAAACGGCGAGGTGTTATCGGGGGACTATTGACACTTTAATGCTATTGTTTGATTTAGAGGGCTCATTACGGCTCGGGAAGAATGGCGCTCGTGAGCCAAAGGTGCGAACCTGCAGTTTACTAGTACTTTACATTCATAATTTCTGTAGAGAATCGCTTGAAGGGCTCCCCGTCAGATTATTATACCACAAACGTCATAGTTTGGATCTTACCTGAGTATTCACACACTTTGTGATTCTACTTTGAATTCGCAGACCAAAAGAAGACGCAGAACTAGTGAAGCCGTTTAAAGTAATACCAAATCGCAACATAATGACCACACTATAACTAATACAAGTGCTACTTACAAAGATAAGTCTGTTTCGAATTAAAGTCCAAAACGGACAGTCTTCTTGCTTCATACTAATGAATGATGAATGAAAATACCATACAATACTCAATATTGCCACAGTTTTGGTGTCATACCGTCGCTATTATTAAGTGCAGTTACAGATTAATCTATCATGGAAATTGTTGCACATTTAATTTGACAGTAAAGCGCAACGCCCCATTAAGTTCCTAATATCTTATCTTATGTAATAGAGATGTATGGTATATGTGTATGTGACGGATAGTAGAGAGTTAAGTTTAATATCTTTATCATTAAACGAGTAATGATTTTTTTAGTTCGTTCTAACCCTTCGCTAAGATGATGCGATATGGTGAAGTGGTGGTCTGTTCTCATCCCGCGCGTGCCGACCGTGCCGTAATCACAACAGCAAATTTTACGCTCCGGGACAATGCGATATAAAATTATCTGTTAGATCCAATAATCGCACGGAACAGCCGGGGCTTAATGCCGGCCAATCATTAGCTACGAGGGATAACGGAGCCCACGGCCAGTGCGGCCTATTAACATTGCAAGAGAAGTGCGCTCGACGATACCCCGTGACCAAACGTCAATGCATCCTACACATATCACCGGTACGTTCACCGCCGCGGACGCATCCCCGGGGCGAGAGCAATTCGCGAACAAAAGAATGACTTCATTGTAATACTACATAGTCTGGAATCTTTATTTCGCTTCTGAAAATCGTTCGTTCCGCGTTTTGTCTCCTCGCGTTCGTTTAATTATTGACACTTGCGTTCCCATCGATTTCACTATAGTGCGCACGCATCTAGCTCTCTTAATAACTACTACGGAGTTGCGATTAAGTGCGAGCACTTATAAATACTGGTAATTATTTTATCGGGATCGACTAAAGAGGACGCGGGCTGAGCCGGCCGCACTATCATTAGCGCGAAGAAAGCGATCAGTTATTTACGCGGACGAACGGCTCTCGGTGTTGGTTTACTGCGAGCAACCCCCGAAGGAGATGCATTCCGCCATTCCGCCGGCTCACGAACTCACGACTACACAACAATAATTACCCGTGGGTGTACGCCATTATACTTCGCGAGCGATTATTATCAATCGCTATGCTAGCGAACGGTCACCGCTTAGAACCCGATGTAATGGAACAAAATTATCGTAATGTTATAACGAGAGATGCAAAGCAGATTATTCGATAATTATATTGAATAAATCAAAATATCGCTGTTCTGGAGTAACGTTTGTCTCTTTCTGTCGCGTGGTGGTTGGCTTACGTCGCCTGCGCCTGCGGCTCTAAAGCGCTTTGTTGCTGAGTGCGCAGCTTATGGCTTGTGGCCCAGTATTGTCCCGGCACCGCCGGCGGCGATTCATACCGAACCCCAACTGACTCTTACTAGGATATCGCTAATTTTCTATCATTTCAATCCCAGTTAAGTTTATAGACCTTTACATTTAGAAATTTAGGTGCCAAGTGCTTTATTTATAGTCGATAAGGTTTTCAAGCATTCATTTAACCTTCGTAAGAATTTTAATTTAGTAAAACAGAATTTAGAAGTACCTAACTGCTTTTGTATTCGTTTTTTACGTGTTCATGTGACAAGTGATACTTATCTGCAATATGCCTTATTTTACATCTTTCATCTATAAATGATGGCTTATTACCAGTGTAATAGAGCAAAGGTATTCAAAATATACAAAATCAATCAGGCCATAATAATTTTCAGGGCAGGGTATAATTTTCAATCTCGTCGTCAATCAGTACAAACATTTAACGTCATATTTATTGCAGGTGTCGCGTATTCTCAGTGATATTAGGATACAGAGTATTCGTCCCGTTGCAGGCCCTAGGTACGCTGAACGCCTTTAGGAGTTAGTAAATTGTATGCCAATGGTTCACGCTCCCCTCATTACAGCGTTCCGTAATGTGTTCCGTCATCGAGATTAACTCCCCGGTAATAGCGGCATTTCTTATATTTCAACAACGTTACTATTACAATTGCGCCTAATTGAGGTTTATCCGCTTTTAGTAAAACGGCCAATTTCGTTCTAAACGCTGTTTGTATATTGTTGATGACGGGAATCAACGAGATTTGGTTGTTTTGTTGCTTTTTAAGTTTGAAAAATTAGATTAGGGTAAGGTGGTGCAGGAGTGCGCGGTTTCGATATTTTAGGCTGTAAAACCAATAAAATTCATTTTAAAGATAATTTTTTAATGTGTTTACTAACTATTATTGTTCATCTACTAAAAAACAAGCTATTAATTAACATAAGTCCAGTAATTTAGAAACTATAGAACTTTTAATCAACCTCTTGAATGCGCAATCTTGCACAGTATGTGTGGCCAAGAGTGCGCAGCCGGGTGTGCAAGAGTGCGCAATAAGTCATTGATCGCACTCATCATTTTCCCTTAGTGGATAAAACTTTTGGTGGTTTATTGGGAACTGTAGAAAATTTAGACTCCTCCATATCAAATATTTTGTGTGCTTGAATATTCTTTTCAGGTAAATCATAAGCCAAACGCCTTAATTTTTTTTCCGATATTTCAAAAAGTGTTGTCAAGATTTTAAATTTATTGAAGAAGCTCTAGTTCCATTTCCTTGGTAAATGTGTACCTAAGGACTGGGAGATGGTTTCTTTTTACAATCTTTTTTTTAACGTAGACTCAGACCTACCTAGTTGGGCTACTACTTGTCCCTATCCTATCCTGCTTTTGAACTTCTTACTTTACTATCGGTTTGTTTTTTTTTCTTTTTGTCGTTCTCGGTCTCCTTGATATTCTGACAGGATAAAAAAATAAAGAACTGAAAAACTATACTAACTTTAACCTTAAAAAAATTATGGTAACTTAGTTATAAAAAAATATTGGACAAGAGTGCGCACGCACTCTTGCACATATCGACATTGCGCACTCTTGCACTACTCAGTCTAAACACCTTTAAATTGATACCACAGCTATCTATACAAATCAATGAGGAAACTACGCCTGTGACAAGAAATTAGATAGTAGCTTAATATAACAACACAAAGAACAAAAGATCACCTCTTCAATCTTTGTTTAAATCCTCTTTGGAATATCGATAAAAATTATGTCAAGAGGGGCAAAATCACTTTTTCTTCACTAAATCTGCAATACGTGAATTCAAAACGAAAATATGTGTAAGTTTTATTGTAATGTGTGTATTTTTAACTTAAAGTGAGTCGTACATATTTATTACATAAAAAATTGCAACATCTCAAGACAACGATTAGCGCTGAGATTCCAGCTTGAGTAATCGATCTATAGTTTGTGATTATAGCGAGTAGACGCAGCGCTGCGGAGGAAGGGAGGGTGTATGAGTGCAGCGTGCGCCAACGCAGCGACGTATTGCACCGCCGTAGGCGACGCACTGTCTCACCTGCACCAGAATAGGGATGTACGATACTAAATAACGTTATTTTACACAAATTGACAGTATGCTCGAAACGCTCAGTGGCGTGCACAGAAAGCAGGCAAAAATATCTGCTAGTTGTTTTTGCTTTATGCTGTTTGTTCGTGTTCCATCACAAATATCTTTAAATTAATCAATATGACCAACATATCCATTTACATTCAAAAAAATTACGTTAATTCATATCCGAACTAAGATTTTTTCAAATTAAGATTACTTAGAGAAATTCTGGTAGGCAAAGTATTTTTGTCAGTATGGAGCCGCTGAATAAACTTATTAATACACACATCAAAAGTGTCTAGGGATCAACATATATTTTTGCAATAACTTTTCTCCTGATTGATATTAATTAAAATTTTCTTTAAGGATTCATCAAATAAAGTGTTTTCGTTTGTCACAGTAACGATAAACCAAGTCACCTTTGCATTAATAAAGAAATTTGCCATTTTCCTAATAAAGGGATTTTTGACATTTGAACCACTAACACAAAAGTTCGAAAAAAAGACTGAAATAACAGTTTTCTTTAAAATTTTATTGGGTAACTTAAACAATTAATAATCCGTGTTTCTACCGCGAACACTAACAACACAAGAACATCGGTTTGGCATACTCAAAATGAGTTCATCCAAATCACGCTGTGGAATGGCCGCCCATGTTCGTTGCAACAACAAAAAAAGGTCTTCTTGCGACTGGATACCCTCCATATTCGGCAGAGCTCTTCTCTGTAGCATATCCCATGCATGCTCAATCGGGTTCAAGTCTGGCGACTGAGCAGGCCAGGGCAGGACATTGATGTTAGCTGCGGCGAGAGTCTGTCTTACAACTCTTGCGGTGTGCGGTCGTGCATTATCATGCATTAACTGAAATAAGGGACCGATTTGCACTTGTAGAGGAACGATGACGTCTGATACAATCGTCTCAGCATAAATTTGAGCGTTGAGGTTGCCTCTGATCCAAATCAACTCAGTTCTTCCGCCGATCCAAATACCCGCCCATACCATGATGGTTCCACCACTATAAGGATGGACTTCCTGGCAGGATTTTAATCGCTGTTGGCGTCCAGGGGTTCTCCAGTGTCGTATACGTCTTGTATCCGGTCTCATACCAAAACGAGACTCATCAGAAAAGCACACGAAACGCCATTGTTCTTCTGCCCAATTTCTGTGTTCAAGAGCCCATTGATATCGAATCCTACGATTGTGCATTGCTATAGGTGGTACCCGTAGCGGTCTTCGGGAATGAAGGTTCACTTCATGCAAGCGGTTTCTGACTGTTTGGTCGCTAATTAAGTTCCCTGAAGAGTGATGAAGCCTCACGGCTAACATCATGGCAGTTATTGTTGGAGCTCTTCGAGTTAAGATTTGAATATATCGGTCTTGTCTCCGTGTGGTGCAGCGATACCGTCCTCCATGGCGCTCAGCCACGGTACCAGTGCTTCGGTAACGTGTCCAAAGTCGACTGATAACACTCTGACTTGTATTCAGAGGTAAAGCCACAGTACGTTGCCGGGAACCAGCTTCTATCATTCCCACGGCTCTGAGCATTTCTTCCCTGCTTAAATGACGTCGCCGCTCCATAATAACGTTGGTTTTAATCAGTAGTAGGGAAACAGTAGCACTAATAATGTCTTCAATGCGTTGTATGTTTTTATAGGGAAAATATTGACAGCTGATTTTCATCTTTTACTCGAATTTGATTCACAGTTCCTGATTCAAATTATGAAATGCACCAAAAAGGATCCATATAAATTTATAAAATCATAAATTTATTACAAAGCCACATCTCAATCTCAAGAAATCCGCTTAAAAATGCTTGATCCCTAGACACTTTTGATGTGTGTATTTTGAAATGCAAATTAATATGTCTATAGTATTTGCTTGCTTATGGATATTTGAAATGATATACTAACATACTTAAAATAGGTTAAACAAACCGAATTCATTTTTTTGCCTACCCTCTGTGCACGCCACTGGAAACGCTTATATAAAAAAAAAGTAAGACACAGTCATCGTTATTTTTATTTTGGCAATTTTGTGACGAGAGAAGCAGAATGTTCCGCTGAGGTTTTTTGGCTTAAACCATGGTTAGCTGCACTGCTCTGTTCATTGTAGTGGCTATAGTGTCTTTCATATTATCACCTTCAGCAGCCGATAGACGTCCACTGCTAAACAAAGGCCTCCCCCTTAGAAGGGAGAAGTTGCCTTAATCCCCACGCTTGGCAGGCGTCTTGGGGATCAAACTATAGGTAGTAGGTAATTCAATAGAAAGACAATGGTGCCGATTCTGTTGTCACCACTACACTAAACTAGACTAAATTTTAGTTTAGTGGTGTCAAACGATGATTAAGTGCTTAATTTGATTTCGACAGCTACTAAATTGAGTTGATAGTGAGGTTTTCATTGGTCAAATCATGTTAGTTAAAAACAATTCTCTTGTTCATCTGATTACACTAAACTAAACTAAAATAATTCTCCGGCTCCGATACTTATATTAATTTTATTTTATTTTAATATATTTTTATATTAATATTTATTTATTAATAAAACATATTTTAATATTTATTTTAAGATTTGTTTAAATATTTGTTTTAATATTTATTTTAATGTTTATTAAATATTTATTTTAATATTTATTAATATTTATTTTAATATTTATTTAAATATTTTTTTTATTTAATAATATTTATTTTAGTATTTATATTATTATTTATTATAATATTTATGAATATTTTTTTAAATATTTATTAATATTTATATTTTTTATTTTATTTTTTTATTTTAATATTTATGTAATATATATTTTTTTATTTATTAATATTTATTTTATTAATTTATATATTTTTTTATTAATATTTAATTTATAATTTTTTTTTTTTAATAATTATTAATATTTATTTAAATATTTATTATATATATTTTATTTTTAAAAATTATGTTAATATATATTTTTTTATTTATTAATATTTATTTTAATATTTATTTTATTTTAATATTTTATTTTTTAATAATAAAATATATTTTTTATATTTATTTTATTATTTATATTAATATTTATTTTTGTTATTTATTGTAATATTTATTTTAATATTAATTTTAATATTTATTTCATTCTATTTTAGTCTATTCTATTTTATTTTAATCGACATCTTTTAGATGCCGACTAATTTGATCTAATTTTAGTTTGAAGTTTCTAATATTAGGCATAAATGACGTAAACTGTGCACAACAGAATAGCAAAATACGTTTAAAACTAAGTTGAGTAACTAAAACCATTATATTCTATCAAACTATACCTAATTTAGTTTAATTCATGGATCTCTGAATAGGAAAGACACGACTAAACTAAAATTTAGGTTAGTTTAGTCTAGTGTGTGACAACAGAATCGACACCAATGTCCGTCTACATGTTGGTATTTTTAAAATTATTTTGTTTGCATATAGTAAATACTGTAATTAATAAATACAATTTTATAAGATTGCTTTGAAATTTAATTTCAAAAAATCTTTTTTATTTCTTTTTTTTTATACTACCTAGGTGGCAAGCAAGCGTGCGGCCCGCCTGATGGTAAGCAGTCACCGCAGCCTATAGACGCTAGCAACACCAGAAGAATCACCAGCGCGTTGCCGACCCTTGAGACATTAGATATTAAGTCTTTGTGTCTGGTAATTTCACCAGCTACAGTGCCTTCATGCCGGAACACAGCAATGCTTACACACTGCTGCTTGGAGGCAGAATATCTGATAATCGTAGTTGGAAAGCCTGTTATGTGATCACTAAATTGTGACCACCCACTGGACCCACTCTCCAGCAATGTAATATGCAAGTGCCACAAGAAATCACGATGAATAAAATCACTAAACTTGTCACCAACACTTGTTATTTACGAGTAGGTATCAAAATAAACTGAATGATCACTTACAATCTTAAATTGTAAATACCTAGATTACACAAGAATTCAATATCGCCATCAAATAAGGTCGTTGGTCTATAAAGGCTTTATCAGACAGCTGTGATATAACAGTCGATAATATCGCATGCGTTACTGTGATAATGCATTCCGCATCCATTATCCCAGAAGAAGGGCTATGTTCTTCGAGAGGTATGGAGGAGTAGGTCTGTCTGTTTTTTGTGTACACGGTCTACAGCCTAAACACTGATGGATTTTTTGACTTGATGGATTTTTGACTTATAATCGTTAGATTCGTCGTTTTGAAAGTGACATTGGCTATATTATGGAGGCCGTCTGTCACCATTTTGTTTGTTGATATGCACAAGTTGATATAAGTAATAATTAATTTAAATCATCATCATCAGTGATGCAAAGCGACGCAAGTATGCAGCTCTAGGTTTGAGCTATATATTTGCGCCCTCGGCGGTGGAGACCATGGGGCCTTGGTCTCATGAGACGCACGGTTTGGTGAAAGAAATTTCATCCAAACTTATCGAAGTCTCTGGAGACCGCTTGGGCTGGTAGCTTTTTCTGCCAACGTATAAGCTTTAACCATACAAAGGGGTAATGCCACCTGTCTTTTAGGTTCCCTTCCCTCCCAGTGCGGTGACAACTTTGAGGAAGTTTTTTACCTTAGTTTCAATTAATGTACGTTATAATCATTTAAATCATTTTGTTTTGTTTGTTCGCGGTCGAGTTATTTGTGCCTTTATAACTTATGCTTGCTATCGTCCGATATTTCCTACGTGTGTATGTCCCACCTCAGGAACATTCTAAGAACTACACCACCACCTCCATTGCTTGCAATATCCGTCAGCGTTGAAGCCCGGAACAGCGCTAGTCAGTCCATGAGTCCTAATGCCAAATCGATACGTTTGTGACTTATTGCAAACCCCAAGTCACAAGCAACTCTAGACAAGATTACTATTAGCGAAAGCCTACTAAGGCAAGCAAAGCTAAAAAATCCATACGCAGCGCACGCTTGCGTTTCTAAAAAGCTTCTGTTATTCGGCAAGAATTCAGACGAGCCATAATATAACATTTACTAAGAAAAATATCGGAAAATCGCAGGATGCAAGAACACAAGCAACCTACTTTAATCGTACTAAGAACTGATATCGCAATAACGCCAACCGATATTATCGACCGTAATATAGGCAGTTGTCTGGTAACGCCTTAATTCGAGCAAAATATTCAGTTGTAACAAGACCTTCTGCAACAGATAAGTTTAATTCTCCAACTTGTAAAGATTCGATTATTGTGATTACATGAGACATTGTGCTATGACATTTATGCATTAGGGCTCAGACAGCGTGTCGGCGACTCATGTGATTTGTTTCAAGGTTCAAGGTCAAATATTAAATGCACCTTATGTAAGTGATTACGGAACTAGCGTCGTTTTTTCATTAATTTCTCTGATTCTGTCATCATCAGCCGTAAGAGGTTCACTACTGAACAAAGGTCTAGAACGCCACAACGTAACATCATCCCATTAGGTGATCGCAATGCTACCTAATAGAACACGGTGATACTAACACTCTTCGATGCAAATCAGACCAACATGCTTATTTTTCGCTCTCAAATCGTATACATAAACCATAAACGTAATAAAATGCATAAAGAATAAATCTGAAAGTAGGTATATGATATTTTAACATAAAGTATGATGTCCTTTGCAGAATGTATCATGTTTCATTGCTAAGATCGTTATAAGCCTTGCCAAAGCCATCAGTGAAGTCTTAAAACGGGCCCTTACCGTTCTGGTTAATCTCAGGTAGAGAGAAACTATCATGAAGCACTCTAATATGGAATAAGCATCAAACCTAAGCGTCTAAGGGCTCCCACACATAACTGCGAACTCGCATCGCATCGCAAATATCTGCGAGAAACAAATGAATTTTCAATACAAAAATTCATTTGTTTCTCGCAGATACCGATGCGATGCGAGTTCGCAGTTATGTGTGGGAGCCCTAAGGTTTCGTTTATACAAGCTGGAGTAGAAAATCGATCTGTATTAATTTAGCAAATGCTATGGCATTTGACAACTACTTATTAATATGAATTACTGTAGGCTCTCTAGTCTAAAAAGCAGGTTATGTAAAGCGTAAGTACAAAGCGGAACAAGTGTTCAAACTTCTAACGAGGCACATCCCTGCCCGGCATCGCAACAAAGCAAAAATCGCGCGAGATAATGAAGTATAATGCAAAGCGTGATATGAACTTCATATCCGCCTCGGGCTGGATTAACTTGTTAGTTAGAACCGCTCCCCTTGCCTGCTGCCCTTCACACACACTCTCCTCTCATCACCACACTGTTGGCACCTACTAAAGGATATAACATAGTGAATGCGGTTTGTAGAATAAATTAGCGGGTAATAATGTAATACTGTAATGTATAGGGTAATACTTAGTACTTAAATAAAATCCCTAATTCCGTTACCCGGCTACGCAAGTAAACTTAGTAAATAAAATCATATGTACTCGGCCACGATGCGTCAGTCATCAGGCGAAGGCGGCGTTAGCGTAGACGAAGTAGGTGGGCGAGCGTAATTTGCGGCCTGCATAAGCGGAGCGGAAATTGCCAGCAAACTTGTGCATCATCAGCGACAACATGACGCGCGTTCCGCCGAAACGCTAAGGAGTAAGCGTTTTTCGGTTGTGAGTGCCACGCTTCTTCTATTCACGTCACCCCCAGTCAAAATTATTCCAACTCAAATTCTTCTAATAAGTCAGTTAAAAGCCAATTTGGTGAATGAGTGGTGATGTATACCGTACTCAGAGAAAGTACCAAAGGAGTTAGTATCGCGTCGATTCCCCGAACAAATTTTTCGTGGCACTTTTGCGGGGTGCGGGAGGCGAAGTAAACACACACAGATACACTTTCACGCATACCCACACTATAATAAACTCGCAACACATTAAAAAATACACGCACACAAATAAAGAATGACCTGACCATATGACCAAAAATTTGGCAGAGGGGGTTAGCGCATCATGCTCTCTCCAGTGGTATCTCCTCTAAGATACCGTAGGTCGTAGGTATACACTCATGTTTCCACCGCCATTATTCGTCTATGTATTAGGATTTATTATAGGTACTTGTATTGCAGAATCAGTACTCAATTGTAAACCTGTAAGTAAATAACATTTGCACCTATACTCTACATACGAGTATATAAGTGCGTCTTTAACTAACTAAAACGTCGATGCAACCATATAACTTAAACAATGGTGAGGCATAACGGGTTAAAGTCTTGTAACATAAATAATTATAATAATAATTAATAATTTAGGTATGTAAATAGGAAACTAAGTATATAATTCAATACGCAATACAATTTGTCTCTCGTTCATTCATCGCTCATAATTACAAAGAGTTGGCACACATCGAATTATTAATACACTATCATTAGCAAAATGATCATGTTCCGTCGGGCTGTAATTACTGAACTAACATTTAAATACAATTTCGTTAATAATGCCCAGTTTTTGTGCGGCTCTGATTGAAACAAAGAGATCAAACCAACATCACAAGCGTAGGATCAAATTACACCACTATGTTCCTCTCAAGGAATTCATAAATATCTCTTAACGTGTTTAACCCCAAATCACTGTAAATTATTATTGGAAGTTTACATTATTAAAATAATGAAAATGATGGCCCGGGGCCGCCATGCGTGCCTGCTCGCGAACATAAAAACCACTTGAGGCGATTAAAAATAAACAATAATTGGGCCGGCTATTCACGCATGTAGCCTCATTAAAACAATTAAATCTTGATTGAACAGAAATTATAGCTGTCGATTCTTAAACATAATGCGATGGTTGCCTTTGCCCGGAATCTGCTCCGAAAAAAAAAAGATTAACGTTGATTTTAATAAGAAACAATTATGTACCTACGTACGTAGGTATTTGTGTCTACATCCCACGCTTGAGTAGTGCGCTCGCGTTTATTTCAAACCGGTTGCACGTAATTATCAAAAATTACGGATGCCTTTTTTCGATATCATTTTTAATTTTTTTTAGCCACTTATACCCATGATTAGCAGCACATTTAGGTATAGCGTGAGGCACTGACACTGTTTTTATTATAGTTCTGCTATAAAAAAGCTTCTCAAAAGGCTTATGAGAGATTTTTAACCAACTTCAAAGAGGAAAGTTCTGGGTATGGAATGGACAGTCAGTTTTTGTGGAATTATACCTAAATATAAAATACAAATACGCGATATAGATTGATACAGTGACAGATGAGACAATACTTTTTAGAAGCGGTTCCCAATGATATAATATTTCCTGTCAGCCCTACTGAAGATTTTGGTATACTCCTTATCAATGTAAGTCAAACTACATATTACATATTGCCATACCACTTAGCAGGAGTAGATGATTTACACAAACAATGCTATTGACAGTAGCCTCCCGTGTCCTAAAGCATAATGAAGATACATCATCATCATCATCCCTTAGAACGCCACAATGAACGACAATTGGCTATTTGCATCCACCGGTTACCTGCGACGCGCACAATGTCGTCTGTCCACCTAGTGGGAGACCTGCCTACGCTGCGTCTTCCGGTTCGTGGTCGCCACTCGAGAACCTTTCTTCCCCAACGGTTATCGGTTCTTCGAGCAATGTGCCCTGCCCATTGCCACTTCAACTTGCAGATTCTGAGAGCTATGTCGGTGCCTTGATTTTTCGGCGAATCTCCACATTTCGGATTCTGCCGCGCAAAGAAACTCCGAGCATAGCTCTCTCCATGGCTCGTTGTGTGACTCTAAACTTCTCTAAAAGGCCAGCCGATAATGAAGATACATTATGAGAAAACTCTTTTTCTCTAACAGGGTGTAACAATTATTATATTCTATTATAGTAAAACGGGAGTTTAAAATGAGCGTCTGTTCTAAAAATGCGCCCGTCTTTTTATCTACATAGGTAGGTAAGTCATCTAAAATGCGCTAAAACTCAGAAACTGCTTGACCGTTTTGAATAATATTGGTGTTGTTTTGTTCGCTCCAATCCAGGGGTCTTTTAAAAGAAAAAAATGGGAAGATCCATAAATACAGTTGGAAAAAAAATGTTGGTGGAGTTGTGGGTTTGCTAGTTATAGTAGAACATAGCAATACATCAAAACATCTAAATAAAACTAATTTTAAATGTCATAAAAGCCACCGTCACTTAAAACTGGAATGAAAAGCTGTATCTTTTCTATATTTAATGAAATCTGCTGCTGCTGTATCTTTATTATATTTAATTAAATTATTTACGTACTTATAACCTTCACATATTTACCAATTTTTGGAAGGCGGGACCAAAACCATAGTATTAGTTATGGAAATGAGATCGTTATCATAATTATAATTAATCTCCTAAATGGGCCATTGATGATCATCGACAGGGTTAGGGAGGACCATTTTAATACTTATGCATAATTAACCATTATTTCTAAACACTAGGCAAACGATGCAAAGACCTCAAACAAATCAATGTGGATGACACGACAACCCAGGACAGATCGTCCTGGCGCAAACGTACGAGGAGACCCGACTCCAAATGAAATGGGAAATGGGGAGGAGAAAGAAGAGACTAGGCAAACGATGCGCAGTGTAGTGACTAAAGGATACGCTAAGCAATCGGCGATTACAAATGGCAAAGAATTAATTTATACTAACGAATAAAATGTGATTTTTGATTTCTAGAAAATTTGTTTGTATATTTGGATAATTTACATAACGTATTTTCGATTGTTTTGATGCAATTTTTCAATAAATTTAAAACGGAGTGGCACTGTCAAATTTTCCGTGGGTGGTGTGCTACTGAACCAAGTTGTGTTTTTCCGCCACTTTCGAATCGCCTATAACCTATCTACCTCTTTTGACGTTATAAAATCATTGCTATGGACGATACACAGATACAGAACGGGCGTATTAATACGCGTACCTATACAAGCTAGTTATTGTACAATCGCAAACAGTTCTGACAAGCCTACTATCTCGTACTAGCGAAGCGAAGCCACGCTTTTTAGGGTTCTATACCTAAAAGGTAAAAAAGGAACCCTTATGCTTTAACTGTGTTTATAATAATATGTGTTTTTAATAACTGTGAACAACAAGGCGAACTTATTGCGATCTCTTCCAGTCAACCTTGGGGTACAGGACAGAGCATTCTTAGACATACTTATCTATCTATATTTTACAGAAAAAATAAATTTATCTTTCTAAATAGTACTATAGTTTTTAGTAATCCTAAAAAAACCTAGACAAACAAACTTAGTTTTGGCGGTTTTTTTTTAACCGACTTCAAAAAGTAAGAGTTTCTCAATTCGACTGAATATATTTTTTTATGTATGTTCGCGCATAACTCCGGCAATTAAGAACCGATTTGAAAAAATCTTTCTTCCATCCATTCTTCAATCCGTTGATTGGGTCCCAAAAAAAAATATCGCTTACGAATAAGTAGTTCCTGAAAAAACAAGAATGACGACTGCGCAGGAAAACTGCAGGAAGGCCTATAAGATGACTTTATTTCGGTTTTTAAGGACAAAAATGATCATAACTCTGGCAAATATATACCGATTTTGATGATTCTTTTTTATTTGAGAGAATAAACTACTATGATTATTCCATGCAAATTTCATTACGACCGGATAAATCGTTTCTGAAGAAACATGAATTATGTAAAACTATGTAGACAATAATGTGACATAATCTACCTAGATCATTTTACCGTCTTCGATGGTTGAATCTCTGATTGAAAAATATCACTAAAAAGTATAAAATAAAAAAATAAAATATTTTTGAAAAAAAATTAAACCGACTTCAATAACACTGAAAAGTATAAAATAATTTAAATATTATTGAAGTTGGTGCAGAATATACTCGTACACACACAGCAGGTACGCTAAATTATTTTATACTTTTCAGTGTTATTGAATTCGGTTCAATTTTTTTTTTTAAATATTTTATTGTTATCTGAGATTACATTAATATTAAATAACTTTAATACGTCCAAGGATGGTACGGAACCCTTGGCACGCGAGTCTGACTCGCACTAGACCGGTATTTTTAACCGACTTCAAAAAAGGAGGAGGTTCTCAATTCGTCTGTATATATTTTTTTCTTTTTTTTTTTATGTATGTTCGCGCATAACTCTGTCAATTATGAACCGATTTGAAAAAATCTTTCTTCCATCCATTCTTCAATCCATTGATTGGGTCCCATAAAAAAATTATTGCGTAGTAATAAGTAGTTCCTGAAAAACAAGAATGGTGACTGCGCACTGAGAGCTGCAGGAAAGCCTATATCGATGACTTTATGTCGCTTTTTAAGGACAAAAATGGTCATAACTCTGGCAAATATTTACCAATTTCAATGATTCTTTTTTTATTCGAAAGAAGAAACCACTGTATTAAATCTGTATGAATTTTATTACAACCGGATAAGAACTTCCTGGAGGAACATGAACGATGTGGAGGAATTTATCTGGTAAAAACCATAAAACTGATGTTCTCCATTACATTGCTCTGACAATTGTGAACCGATTGCGATGATTCTTTTTTTATTCGAGAGTTAGAGTTTATTACCGGATATTTTTTTCTGAAGAAACATGAATTATGTAAAACTATGTAGACGATAATGTGATCATAACCTACCTAGATAATTTTACGGTTTTCGATGGTTCAATCTTTATATATGAAAATATCACTAAATAGTTTAAAATAAAATCTTAAAAAAAAAAATTGAACCGACTTCAATACACTGAAAAGTATAAAATAATTTAAATATTATTGAAGTTGGTGCCAAATATACACAGCCGGTAAGCTAACACCAACTTCAATAATATTTAAATTATTTTATACTTTTCAGTGTATTGAAGTCGGTTCAATTTTTTTTTTAAGATTTTTTTATTCTATATTAGTTTGTATAGGCTTCAGCTAAAGTTACAGGAACTAGGTACATTTACTTTTGTCGGTCGACACTGATTTTAACTAGAAAAGTGAATTTTCTATAAAAGTATTAGGCTCGTTGTCGTATAAAACAATAATACTTAGTTTAATTAAGTATTAAAAGTGCAATTGCATTAACATAATCCTTGCATGATTATTCAATTTCAAAGGAAAGCCTACCTACATGATAAGTATAACGCAAATCGTTTCAGTAGGTATTTACTAAAAGTGATCAGGTATATTTGATGTACTTAGTGGTGTAATGTATCGCAATATCTGTCTAAATATTTTCAACGAAGTTATTGAAATAAAACTTATTTAATCTAAATCCAAAGCGTCTGCGAACACGATGCAGGAGCAGCATCATTAGGTAGGTAACTACGCTCCCCATACATATTATATCTTATGATATTTTTAATACAATTTTCCCCGCGAAAGTTCGGAACCTACTCCGTTGAGTGTTGAAAGCTATCCAATTTGCGTAATACTGCCAAAATATCTCATTTCTACGCTCACTGTCGATCTGAAACTATGAAAAAACATACCTCCATTAAACAATTGAGAGAAAATGGACCGTTTTCACTGGAAACAGAGTTGAAATTGTTTTGGGCATTTCCTCTGATAAACCGTTTAGATATGAAAACTCAAATGGAGTTTTGGCAATTCCATAATGCGAAAGTGGTCTGTTCAAGCTTTTGACTCTATGAAAAAATACGAAACTCGGAAAACGATAGAGAAAAAAAACATTTATGTTTTCATAGAGTTGTTATTTATGGTTGGGTGGACGTGTAAAAGCGATATTTAGAGCGGGTAGCACTCCGCCGATTAGTGCGCGATGTGGACGCTGGCCTTTACGGAATTACAGCGTTTTGCGCCCACTGGCCGCTAACCCTTTCAGCTTTGAAGCTATCAAAATTATTTCAGAGAGGGTTTTAATACAAGTTGAATTTCATATCGTAGTGGATTTTAATATTGAAAATCTCGCGATGGATATTACGCACTGGTGACTCGCGGGCTTATGTGAAGTTCGTACAGTATTTTCTTATACATAACGAAATTTTAAACGCAAATATGTAGTATGTAACTATTTTTAAATTGAATTACGAAAGCTTTGCATATTTAGACAATTTTTCACAAGGTTTGAAAGTAAATATCTACTTACTATATACAAAAAAAAATTATCCCTATTTTCCTTGGTCACGCCATAACTTGAAAACGACTTTATCGAATTCATCCATCTTTTTTTAAGTTATCTAATCCATTATAGAAGGTTCTTACGGGAAAAAGACAGTTGCGCAAAAAAAATAGAATCTTACGTAGGCGGAGCTGCACGGGACAGCTAGTATACCATAAAATGCGCTATGGATTACGGATTAATATTGTATGATTAATATCATTAAAAAATAGAATAAATTGGCGACTTACATCCATATAAGATTTTTATATAGATTTTTTTTCCTGTGTCAACACCCAACACTGAGAGGATCTAATGCATACATCAGTTCATGGTAAACTGACTGCATCAAGCCAAATCAAATATAGCCGATAATGAACAATTCTCTCTTTATAGAACAAGATTAAAAAAAGAGTCTCATAAAACTTATAATAAATACATAAAAACCGTTGAAATAAGCGTTAAAGATAATCTCAAATATTTTTGGTCATATATCAAAGATTTGAAAAAATCCGACGAGATACCCAGTACAGTATATTTTAAAGATGTTACCGCAAGTACTCCCGCATATATTTGTAACTTATTTTCAACTTTTTTCCAATCAGTATTTGAACCCTCTTCAGTGTCCGATTGAAACTGTAACGATATTGGTGAATCAAATAACAACAATGATGTTTATTATTAGTTGTATAGAACTTCAACCTGATTCAGTTCTTCAAGACCTACAAAAGTTAGATGTAACTAAAAGCTCAGGAACAGACACTATTCCACCCTCATTCTTAAAATATACATTTGCCCGCTTGGGCCGTCTACAGAACCGGAGTTTCGGAACTGGTTGCGATCGAGGCTTTTTATTTACTTGAATGAAACTGGTTCCAATCGAGGCTTTTTATTTACTTGTATGGAACTGGTTCCGATCAAGTAATTATCGTATTCCATCAGCCGTGATCATAACTGACGTAGAGACACAGACATGTCTATAACAGAAGGTATAATCCTACTCCTACTAATATAATAAACGTTAAAGTTTGGATAGATGGATGTTTATGCTTGTTTCGCGGAAAAACTATAAAACGTATTTAACCAATAACTAGGTTGGTACTTAACCCCATTGTATATTAGAAATAATCATACAACTATAAAGTAAACATAAACATTTATTTCCGTTTTAACATTTGGTCTTACCAAGTTATTAACCAGGAAATCAAATCTTCTAATCTATATCTTATATTCGAAGCTCACTGAAAATATTTTTCGAACAAAATAAAGAAAGATAACCCGCGCGTGGTTGCGCTAGAGGTTAGTCAAATTTGTATGGAAAAAATATTACCCTATTTGCACGCATCATCAAAAACAACGGAAGTCTTTATCAAAGTTACGAGCATAGATGGGGACAGGAATAGAGAGAGAGAGAGAGAGAAGAGGTGGGAGAAGAATATATAAAAAAATACCAGAAACTGAAAATTGTAGTGCAGGTAAAAAAATGCGGGCGAAGCTGCGCGCGTCAGTTAGTATACTTTTATAGGGTTACTTCCAATTAGCAATTACCCAGTACCACATTAAAAAAAAAGGTGAAAAGAAACAAATTAATCCTATTAAGTTTCAAATTTTGCTAATTAACAAAAAATATCCATTTTTGGGTGAACTAGGTTACGTAAAAGTAAATAAAAACCTCGATCGGAACCAGTTCCATACATGTAGGTAAATAAAAACCCTCGATCGGAACCAGTTCCATACAAGTAAATAAAAAGCCTCGATCGGAACCAGTTCCGAAACTCCGGTTCTGTAGACGGCCGAAGCGCATCTGCCGCAATTTATAGACCCTTGCACTACCTTTTTAATTTATGTTTACAAGAAGGAATTTGCCCGAACATCTGGAAGACAGCGCGAATAGTGCCTGTTCACAAAGGTGGTTGCAGAAAAAATGATGAGAATTATAGGCCAATCTCTATCTTATCTGCTCTGTCGAAGGTCTTCGAGAGACTGGTGTTTAACGCTATCTATAGCTGCTTACATAGTAATATTATGCCACAGCAACACGGTTTTGTACAATGCCGATCAACTGCAACTAATCTAATCGAATACACAACATACATCTTCCAAGCACTAGACAATTAAACAGAAGGTGTATACACAGATTTCCGGAAAGCGTTCAACAGAGTAGATCATAAAATTCTGCTCGAAAAAATAGCTTACAACGGTATACGTGGTAATCTTTGGCGATGGTTCAAATCGTATATTTCTAATAGAACCCAAAAGGTAGTCATCAAAGGGTATGAATCTGCACCAGATCCAGTATTAATCAGTTCCGGAGTCCCACAAGGATCAATACTAGGACCTCTCCTATTTATCATTTTTGTCAATGACATGGGTAAATGTTTTAAGTTTTGCAAATTTTTAATGTACGCTGACGATTTAAAAATATATCACACTATAGATAGCCCTGAAGATCATCGCCAATTTCAATCCAACCTAGACAGATTCAGTACCTATTGTGAAACAAATAAGTCTCAGCATCAAAAAATGTCAAGCAATCACTTTCACTAAAAAACGACTAATTAGTAACTACTCTTATAAGCTAAACGGTATTATCCTCGATAAAATAAATAGTATTAGAGGCTTGGGAGTAGTTATACTGGACAGTAAGCTTTCTTTTGCTACACATGTTGAGAATATTATCAATAAGGCTTATAAAATGTATAGTTTTATCCTTAGAAGTACTACTAATTTTAAGCCACCTACCACATTCTTATTTGCATTTGTTTAGTTCGCTCACAGTTAGAATACGCTGTATTTGTATGGAACCCATACTATAGTAAATACTCAGATTCCTTAGAAATGGTACAAAAAAAAAATCCTACGCTGTATTCAATACAAATGTTATAAAAGGCATATATCGTACTGTAATCTACTACCTAAGTATAAGTTGACTTAAAACCGACCTTATTCACAATAAGTACGACTGTGTTGGACACTTACGAACCAAATTTGCTATAGGATACCAGTTTGATCACAAACTAGAGCTTCACGTAAAATAGAACTTTTTTCAGTAAATAAATGTCGCACAAACACTGGTTTACGCTCACCCCTAAATCGTATTGTAAGTTCATATAACAAGTACCGGTGGTTAATGATGCTGGTAACACATATATTTATCTTTAACAACTATACTGTACATAATTCTACTTGTGTTATTGTTTGTTGACCTAAATAAAGAGAAAAAAAAGTCGTTTAGTCGACTAAGGTGAGCAAGAGACGAAAAAGACAAACATACACTCAAAAAACATAACCCTTCACTGATGTAAATAGGGGTCATACCTTACAAAACTTTACAAAACTAATAAAAAAAAAAAACTGTAAAAAAAATTATACCGCTTATTAAGCCGCTGAGTTATTTTCCGGATCTTCAGGCCGTGTTTTGATCCAGTGGTAGCTTAAAAAAAAACTAGTAACCGTTCAAAAGTGCTAACGCTAAGTATATTTGATATAAATAATTTCCTTTTTTAAGCACAGTAAATTAATACTGCCACGAGACGTGATCTTTTTATTTAAGTACAATAACAGCATTTTAGAAAACCATGAGCGCATTTATTTCATACCAAGAAAATAATAGATCGCCCAATAAAGGGTTAATTGCATCGAATAAATAATAATTTCGCGCCGCAAGCGACCCCTACACGCTAGTAATGGCACGTGGATATTCCCGGCACGCACCTTGCTAATAAAGCAATGTATGAAGTGCCCACACACGAAACAATAACTCTGTTGTTGGAAATAAATAAAATTATTATCAACATGAAAATGAATTGGACGGTTAATACTTATTATTGTTTTTTTTATTGAGTAAGTAGCATTACTTATTGTTTTTTAAGTAAGTATAAATATTTTGTAAAGTGCTGTCATGGCAAATTTTAATTACTGTTGTTTAAGTATGGGTGTTGGCTGTTGTTTAGGTCGGTCCAACTTTGACAAAGAGGTCGCCCGAAGAATCCAACTCGGATGGGCAGCGTTCGGGAAACTACGCGATATCTTCTCGTCCAAAATACCGCAGTGCCTGAAGACGAAGGTTTTTAACCAGTGTGTGTTGCCAGTGATGACATATGGTACTGAGACGTGGTCTCTAACGGCTGGCCTTTTAGAAAAGTTCAGAGTCACACAACGAGCCATGGAGAGAGCTATGCTCGGAGTTTCTTTGCGCGACAGAATCCGAAATGTGGAGATTGGCCGAAGAACCAAGGTCACCGACATAGCTCTCAGAATCTGCAAGTTGAAGTGGCAATGGGCAGGCCACATCGCTCGAAGAACTGATAACCGTTGGGGAAGAAAGGTTCTCGAGTGGCGACCACGAACCGGAAGACGCAGCGTTGGCAGGCCTCCCACTAGGTGGACAGACGACATTATGCGCGTCGCAGGTAACCGGTGGATGCAAATAGCCAATTGTCGTTCATTGTGGCGTTCTAAGGGGGAGGCCTATGTTCAGCAGTGGACGTCTTCCGGCTGATGATGATGAAGTATGGGTGACCGTTTTGTGACTTTTGAACTGAGCATCTCCCTATTCCCTCCCTCCCTCTCCCCGGTGTGGTGTCTGGGTAAGGATAGCACCCTTCCATCTCTTCCCGCTGGGTGTCCGTAAGAGGCGACGAAGGGAAAAGAAGAAGACGGGCAGCAGCGTCTTTCTATTATACAACCTACCACTTACACTGCTATCCCCAAGACGTCTGTCAAGCGTGGGGATTATGGCAACCCCTCTCTTCTAAGGAGGGAGGCCTTTGTTCGGCAGTGGACGTATTTCGGCTGCCGAAGATCTCCCTGCTTCGGAGAAGTCAGTCCCGATTGTTGTCATGTTGACAGCATTCGTTAAGGAGTAACAGGCTTAACGGCTTAAACAACTTTGACACCAGGTTAACAACTAACCATACGACAAAAAAAAAATTAACAGATGTGACGCTTACAAACAACTATAGTCTGCTTGTGACCACGGCTGGTGCAACCCGGCCGAATCGTCAAGCCAAAATATAAGGTAAATCGCGTTAATTCCCGATTAGAATAAAGTTTGATAATGGAACGCGAAAGTCTAAAAGTATAAACTATAGAGAGATTTTTTATACAACTGGGTAACGAGACAAGCCAGACGTCCACCTGATGGTAAGCTGTGTAGCTTACCATCAGGTGTGTACCTGTTCATGGATTTTTGCACTGCACTGCCGCCTATCACCCGAGACGTTCATTATTCAATCTGTTAAGCATGGTAGGTATTGAATAATTTGGGAACCACATGAATATCTAGGCATTTAGCTTTGTTCTCGTGGGGTAACCTTCAATAGGTCCCTGAGCCCCTGTGGGAGGTCAACCGGTACCTGGGATTCTCACAGGCTTAAGCCCCGGGGCTGTCATATCGACACATTAGAAGGCGGTGGGATCTGCACCAGGTAACCCTCAGTAAGGCACTGAGAGGCCTATGAGACCACCGCAGGGGGGCGCAGTGAGCCACGGAAACCTGTCACGGTTCTCACGAGGACCGGGAACCGCAACCCCGCACCCGTCCTCCTTAGGTACAATTCACACCAAGATGGCAGAGGCCGGCAGCGCACTTTCAGCGCGGCCGCCGCGCTTGTCAAGCGATACCTACTGGTATTTTACGTATTGTAGATAAAGTTTAAAATTAATTCACACTGAAAGTGCGCTGCCGGCTGCTGCCATCTTGGTGTGAATTGAGCCTTAAAGTCGCCGTCGAACTCGACGAACGTCCACGGCCCACACTCTAAACGTCCGTCCTTAATCTAGTACCACCTACTTTTTAATACTTGGGTAGCTCCCTTGTAAATTGTACCGTCCAGATGGTACCACCGCAATTTCCAATGTTCTGCCTTCAAGCAGTAAGTAATTACGAACGGCGGTTCATTGTAGCTGTGTCGCTTACCATTATATCCTGCTGGTCTCGTCACAAAGTTTTCCCCGAACGTTTTCCTAGACGGCGCGATTCGAAGAAGCCTCGTGTCTATTGTAATGTTAAATTAATAGGTATGTAAGATATTCGTATGAGCTTAATGATCTTTCAAATATGTAACAAAAATGTTACTCCGCGCTCACAGTATATACCTACTCTACTATTGTCAGAAACGACTATTTTCTTGCGTTAGCTAGCATAACTATTCAACGATACGAAGGAATGGCATCAGCGGCAGCGCTTTGAGTACGATTTGGGACAAATTTTTCATTTCAATTTTAGAATAATCATTTATAGCCAGTATATTTATTATTATTATTTTTTTGCAGTCTATCAGCAAAATTGTTTTGTTGCTTTATTTACTTTCTGAAGGCAATTCACTTGAGCTTGTAAATTAATCTTCTTGATGTTTAACTAACTCAGACGACTTGTGATAAAAGTTGTATGTTAAAGTGCTTTGTGTCTTGCCTGACGAGGCACTGCTTAACAGCAGAAGCTAAATGTAAAAACGTGAGCCACTGTGATTGGTCATGCGCGCCATCGAAAAGTATTTGCTTTTCGATGACGCGTCACCCACTTTCGTTTCAATATGGTTGAGGGGAGTGATGGCTGCTGCTCGAGTCAACTCGTGCGCGGGTGCTGCTTGGGGGGACTGGTCCGACTACTATCCCTTTGGCCTTTTAGTTTGTTGTATTTTCGTCATATTTCAGTGTCGCCGATGCTGATCTAATTGTAACAAGACAAACACTGATTTTAAAAAAAAGTGAAAAGCCCGCTGGGTTTCTTGTCGGATCTTCTCATTTGAGGCCGCGTTGTGATACGGTGGTAGTATTAAAAAAAATTAACCGTTCAAAAGCGTTAAGCCTATTTGAAATAAATGATTTTGATTATTTTATTTTTCCTAAAGTGTGTAACTGTTATCTGATTAAACGATATACAAATATAAAAACCCGTAATTATAAAATATACTAGCTTTCCGCAGGGCGTCCGGGTAAGAATAGCATTTTCCCATCTCTTCCCGGTAGAGGTCCGTAAGAGGCGACTTAGGCCTCGTTTACGGAGGCGCGGGGCGTCACGTTATAGGAGTGAGAGAGAGATGTGAGACGCCACGCCACACGCGACGCTCGACGCTCCGCGCCTCCGTAAATGAGGCCTAAGGGAAAACAAGAAGACGGGCGGCAGCTTCTTTATATTGGATTACCTACACTGCGATCCCCAAGCGTGGGGATTATGGCAACCCCTCCCTTCTAAGGGGGAGACCTTTTTCAGCAGTGAAGGCAGTGAAGGTTAGTCATTATCATCGTCAGCAGCCAGCTGACGATGATAATGACTAACTTAATACATCTATCGAATATCAAAAAATATCCTCCAACAATAGTTATCTTGCAACCCCTAGTGTCCAGACCGCGCCAGCACATATGTCGTCAGGTTAATTCCGTACGGTCTCTCGCTATGAACGATGACCCTTTATTACTTATTAAGGAGCTCGTGGCCGCCTCACCCCCAAACCCTGTTATTTATGTTGTCTAATAATAATTTGTATTAAATCACAGAGGCTTCCCGCAGGACAAACAGGATTTGTTAGCTTTTGTTGTCGGCGCCTCTTCGTGCCGTTTTCTCTGTGGAACGCAAAGATATTGTTTGTTTGTGTTATAGGAAAAATGGTGTTGGTCTAATCGTTTTTGGCTTCATATTTTTTTATAATTATTGTTTTTTTAATTGCATATTACAGTTGATATAGTTTTATAGTGGTTGCTTATATTATTCTCGCCTAACACAGACGTTTTCGTTTGTTTAGCTACCTACCTACTTCTTCTAAACTACATAATGTAATTTTCACGATCACGTAGAACTGTAGAATTGAACTGTTACAATATGTAATTATTACAAAAAAATACGTGTTAGTGGAATAATGACAAGCCCGCTGGGTTTCTTGCCGGATCTTTTCAGTGGAGGCCGCGTTACGATCCGGTTGTAGTTGTAAATAAAATCTTTTTTTTTAAAAATTGAACCGACTTCAATATCACTGAAAAGTATAAAATAATTTAAATATCATTGAAGTTGGTGTTAGCTTACCGGCTGTGTATATTTGGCACCAACTTCAATAATATTTAAATTATTTTATACTTTTCAGTGATATTGAAGTCGGTTCAATTTTTTTTAAAAAAGATTTTATTTTAAACTTTTTAGTGATATTTTCATATATAAAGATTGAACCATCGAAAACCGTAAAATTATCTAGGTAGGTTATGATCACATTATCGTCTACATAGTTTTACATAATTCATGTTTCTTCAGAAAAAAATATCCGGTCGTAATGAAATTTGCATGGAATCATCATAGCAGTTTACTCTCTCGAATAAAAAAAGAATCATCGCAATCGGTTCATAATTGTCAGAGCAATGTAATGGAGAACATCAGTTTTATGGTTTTTACCAGATAAATTCCTCCACATCGTTCATGGTCCTCCAGGAAGTTCTTATCCGGTTGTAATAAAATTCATACAGATTTAATACACCACTGTATTCTTCTTTCGAATAAAAAAAGAATCATTGAAATTGGTAAATACACACATCAAAAGTGTCTAGGGATCAACATATATTTTTGCAATAACTTTTCTCCTGATTGATATTAATTAAAATTTTCTTTAAGGATTCATCAAATAAAGTGTTTTCGTTTGTCACAGTAACGATAAACCAAGTCACCTTTGCATTAATAAAGAAATTTGCCATTTTCCTAATAAAGGGATTTTTGACATTTGAACCACTAACACAAAAGTTCGAAAAAAAGACTGAAATAACAGTTTTCTTTAAAATTTTATTGGGTAACTTAAACAATTAATAATCCGTGTTTCTACCGCGAACACTAACAACACAAGAACATCGGTTTGGCATACTCAAAATGAGTTCATCCAAATCACGCTGTGGAATGGCCGCCCATGTTCGTTGCAACAACAAAAAAAGGTCTTCTTGCGACTGGATACCCTCCATATTCGGCAGAGCTCTTCTCTGTAGCATATCCCATGCATGCTCAATCGGGTTCAAGTCTGGCGACTGAGCAGGCCAGGGCAGGACATTGATGTTAGCTGCGGCGAGAGTCTGTCTTACAACTCTTGCGGTGTGCGGTCGTGCATTATCATGCATTAACTGAAATAAGGGACCGATTTGCACTTGTAGAGGAACGATGACGTCTGATACAATCGTCTCAGCATAAATTTGAGCGTTGAGGTTGCCTCTGATCCAAATCAACTCAGTTCTTCCGCCGATCCAAATACCCGCCCATACCATGATGGTTCCACCACTATAAGGATGGACTTCCTGGCAGGATTTTAATCGCTGTTGGCGTCCAGGGGTTCTCCAGTGTCGTATACGTCTTGTATCCGGTCTCATACCAAAACGAGACTCATCAGAAAAGCACACGAAACGCCATTGTTCTTCTGCCCATTTTTTTGCCCAAAAATGCTTGATCCCTAGACACTTTTGATGTGTGTATTTGCCAGAGTTATGACCATTTTTGTCCTTAAAAAGCGACATAACGTCATCGACATCGATATTCTTGTTTTTCCAGGAACTACTTATTACTACGCAATAATTTTTTTATGGGACCCAATCAATGGATTGAAGAATGGATGGAAGAAAGATTTTTTCAAATCGGTTCATAATTGACAGAGTTATGCGCGAACATACATAAAAAAAATATATATATATACAGACGAATTGAGAACCTCCTCCTTTTTTGAAGTCGGTTAAAAAGATGACACTGTAAGAGCCCCGTGAGGCCTATGCATAGGTACTAAAGAAATTTTAATTATATAATGGGGAATTTGCATAAAAATTATAATGATAAATTATGATTATAATTTAATCAAAATAGTTCATCAATATTTAATCAAAATAAAAAGAGCATTGCTAAAAGATTTTTTTCTAAAATAATATTTTTTTTAGGATATATTTCAACTTTAAGTTACGTAAAATGGAACGCAATTTGATACACCACCAATAGCGCGTGACGTCATACCTCTACTAGACGGCCATGCCAATAAATTTTCAACAGAAAATCTCTGTGTAAACACATTGTATTCTTGTTTATAAAATGAAGAAAGGTGTAATTAGGGGGATTTGATTATTTAAAAATAAAAAATATAAGCATGACTATTTACAAAATGTAAGTAAGTACTAAGTATATTAATATCCTGGGACAATCCACACACCGTCAACTGATACTGTAATACATCTGTATTAAGGTGACCATACAACTGAAACAAAAACTTATACTTAGTACTTTTTTGTAAATACATTGATAAATAACACGCAGACACAAGGTGGGAATCTAACCAACGATATAGTAGGTAGCGGTCAGCGTATCCTACCACGGGCCTGCCCAACTACATGACAGGTGCAGCATATTAATTTTCTCTGAACTGATAATTATAGGGGATCATTTAATCATTCTGATTATATTAGTCGTCAAAAGTGTAATGAGAACATCTTAATATTCAGTGGTAGTTTCAGCAATCGCCATGAAAATTTACTAATTCGTACGTCAAATCAGAGGAATGACGTCACGGCTGTCAATGAGCGTATTCGCGCCAACATGGAAAAGTTAACTTTTGATTTGCAATATCTAGATAATTTGTGGATATTTTAACTTTTTTGGTATCTCCAAGCGAGTCTAAAATCTTTATTATACACTAAAAAACAAAAATTGTGCAGGTTCCCCATAATGTATCTAAGTTAGATAGATAGATAGACAACACGTTTAGGTTTTTACCTTAAAAACACCAGAAATTTTCTAAAATTTGCAAAGAGCATAGTCCATTATGATTCTGAGGAAGAACAGGCATTTTCATACAAAAAAAACTCACACGATCGAAATTGCGATTATGACTATCTACAAACATATTTCAGTAACACTTCACCATAATGCTAACAAAACATCAAAAACAAACGCAAAGCTCCATAAAAGCTCAAATATAATTACACTGTAACATGGTACACCATAATTTCTTGAGAAATTTATTATAAAGGAGTCACTAACGTATCAAAACGATTTGCACCAAATTGTTGCATTTAATTTGGAAGCACCTTTCAAATTCAGTTGTCGCACGCGAAAATCTGATTGCTTGCGAAATAACAGCGCGCAAATGACGCTATTCCCATAGCTGGCAAGACCAAGAAAAATAGTTTTAAGCAATTTTAAAATGTTTTCTTTGACTGCACCACGTTCATCAGTCCTGTAATTGCTTACAAACGAATTAGTATAGTTCCTAAGTTAACATGTTATTAGTATTTTTTGCTTATTGTTTTTTTTTTGAACTTTTATTGTTTGTTAGAACTGTTTACACGACATCGCTGCTGTCTCTATAGATTTCTTTTGACGTGTTTCGCTATACTTTTAGTATAAAAATATTTTTTACAAATAAAAGAACCACCTTCAAAATGAAACTAAAAAGCCTGAAATAATTTCTAAGAATTAAGTAGTGTTTTTTACATCTACGTTATTGGACTTGGACTACAACATATTATAAATACATATTACTATCAAAGACGGCGCCAAACTGGAAAACAGTTAGGTACCTACTGCCCTTGTAAGTATTTGCTAGACGTTAGGCGCCGACTTCGATAGTAATATGTATTTAAATATGTTGTAGTCCAAGTCCAACAATGTAGATGTAAAAACCACTAATTCTTAGAAATTATTTCAGGCTTTTTAGTTGCATTTTGAAGGCGGTTCTTTTTTTTTGTAAAAAATATTTTTTATTTTATTCTTTTTAGTGGTTCCCTTGGTGTATTATTAGGTTAAGTTTTTAACCGGCTTCAAAAAGAAGGTTCTCTATTCGACGCGTATGTATGTAATATTGATAAAAATGCGTAATATTATAAGTTAGTCTATGTGGGCTTCTAAACAAATTTACCAAATTTTATGAGTGTATGTATGTATGTATGTATGTATGTAGGTATGTATGTATGTATGTATGTATGTATGTAGGTTTGTCCACGGATTTCTCAGAAACAACAAGTCCGATTTTGAAAATTCTTTTTGCAATAGAGTATTTTTCAACTTAGGGTACAGTATAAGTTTCATCAAAATCGGTCCAGTAGATATAAACTTTTTATGTTTTCAGTAAGTTATTGTAACGTAGACGTTCGAGTTGCGTGATAGTGCTGATGCCTATTTTGGTAAAATAAGTCACTAAAAAGCAGCATAAACTATTTAAAAAAAAATAAAAACCGACTTCAAAGTAAATTATCTAAAAAGCATAAAATAACGAAAATATATTGAAGTCGGTGTCAGCTGGTGCTAGTGTTAGTTAACATGATGTGCTAGCACCACCCACTACATAACACAACTATGGACCATCACTAAAATATAAGCTTAAGGAAAAATTTTAAAAAATGTACATGTGACAATATCTAAAACTAACCAATTGCCATAAACCGAAGATATCTAGGTGTTATACTCGTAGTTCTCGAGAACCATGGACTGCAAGCTCGGTGGGTCTACATTTATTTGTGCCGAGAACACGTGTCCACCTTCTTGCTCCATCATCAGACCCTGATCTCCATTTTTCTAGCAACTACTCGTCGAGTCCTATCCAACGAGTCCAAATTCGGTAGGTCTACGTTTGTTGGTGCCGAGATACCGTGACGACCTTCCTGCTCCGTTATCAGACCTTGATCACCATTGTTCTAGCAACTACTCGTCGAGAGCTACCCAGCGAACCCAAACTCGGTGGGTCTATGTTTATTGGTGCCGAGATCCCGTGACGACCTTCTTGCTCCATCATCAGACGCTGATCACCATTTTTCTAGCAACTACTCATCGAGAGCTACTCAACGAGCCCAAACTCGGCGGATCTACGTTTATTGGTGCAGAGATCCCGTGACAACCGTCCTGCTCCACCATCAGACCCTGATCTCCATTTTTCTAACAACTACTCGTCGAGAACTATCCATCGAGTCCAAATTCGGTAGTTCTACGTGTAGTAGGCACGGCTAGGATAGGATGGATTGTTAATTATTTTATTACAGAGTTCCGGTGGCAATCTATGGCCTGCTTCATCAGATCCACTTCATCAAATGATACTTTCTGAATGAAAATGCTTGACTAGTTTCTAAAAATACCAAAAACGCTATATGTATGCCTATAATATTTAAGGAGTTCCCTCAGTTAACCATGGTTCCCATCATCAGAACTTGATTTTTAAAAAAATGGGACCAATCTGGAAGCATATCCTTTCAATTAAAAAAATATTTTTCCAAATCGGTTCGTAAACGACAGAGTTCTGAGGTAACAAACATAAAAAAATAAAACATAAAACCGAATTGATAACCTCCTCCTTTTTTTTGAAGTCGGTTAAAAATACTGCTTTCTATGGAACCAAAATGTCGTTTTGTCGTTCTGAATTTAAGCGATGCAGTTACTTTGCAACTGAGTGGTTACATCTTCTTTGATAGAGACAAAGTTAAGGTTGTAGATTTGAAATGGCGACAGATGATCAGAATTCAGTAGGTACCTATTGCACTAATTATAATCTATTTTTCTGTACAAGATTAAAATCGTAGTAATAAATATATGAATACAGGAGTGATGGCTGACCAGTGGCCAGCCAAAGACCTTGGTAGGCCAAACTTGAAACACGGGGTATGTTTCCAGTCAATTCGCGTAGTAGAGATGCATGAGTATCTTTTAGATCCCGATGATTGTTAGTCTTAAAACAAACAGACACATAATAATAACTTAGTAAATACATTTCTTTTCCTTATTTGTAATTTCGAACAATACTTTTTTGAAATATTCTAATAAATAACACTCGGTCAGTGAACGGTGAAGTTTCAAGAAATGACGCGTCGCGGTGTAAATCTCTGCGCTTATCCTCTTCCCAATTCACATACATTACAACTTGAAGATACTGGAGGCGACAACATTTGCATCGCATCCACACGCCACACTTATAAGTGGACACTTTAATTATTAAGGGTTAAACTCACGACAATGCTGACGTATGCTTCGTTTTTAGGGTTCCATACCTAAAAGGTAAAAAAGGAACCCTTATGGTCTGACTTCGTCTGTCTGTCTGTCTGTCTGTCACACCTATATATTTCAGGAACCACTGATGCTATCGATTTGAAACTTGGAATAGTTTTAGCTGATCTTACTTACCCAACCTCATCGCAAATAAAAAAAATGCATTTTATTCTTTTACTTTTTTTATAATGGGGGAAATGGTCATCAAAACTTTAAAGTGAGACTACTATATCGTGTGGGGTATCATATGAAAGGGCTTCATTTGCACATCTCAAAACAGATTTTTATTTTGGCTTATGTGACGTAGTTTTTGCCTGATAACCAAAAATGTCAAAAAAGATACCGTTCCCCCCCCTTATCTCCGAAGTTTGAGGAGGGAAAAATCTGAAATAATTATGGATAATGCATGTCTATCTATATTTTACAGGAAAATAAAATGATCTATCTTAATAGTACAGTTTTTTAGGAATCCTAAAAAAACCTCGTCAAACAAACTTAGTTTTGCGGTTTGTTTTTTTTTGCTATCTGAGGTGTTACATGAATAGTAAAATTACTTTAATACGTCCAAAGATTGTATGGAACCCTCGGTGCGCGAGTCCGACTCGCACTTGACCAGTATTTTTTTTGTGATTTAAGCGGAGTTGAAAGGATTGGCGGAGGATTTGGTCAGTATTTTAGATTGGGTTGTGACTTTAGATTTGAAATAAAAAGATCGACCATATTTTTATTTATACAGAGTCCTTTTTGCTTGTGTTGACAATAAGCTAGTGCCGCGCCTCTATCGGTTTAGTACTAACAATTCTTAGAGTAAAGAAAGGAATTAAATTATTATTTTGTAGTGAATTATTTTGTCCTTATTCTATTTTTTTTTTACTGTTCTTTCAGTTTTTTTACAGTGTGGTTCCTATATCCAGTATGTAGATACTGGATAAAATAGTTAAATATTATATTATGTGTCTTTACTGTAACTACTGTAGAGTCATCATCATCATCGTCGTTAGCAGCTGAGACGTCCACTGGTGAAGCAAGGCCTCCTCCTTAGAAGGGAGGGGTTGCCATAATCCCCACGCTTGGCAGGCGTCTTGGAGATCACAGTGTAGGTAATCCAATAGAAAGACACTGTTGCTCGTCTTTTTGTTTTGCCTTAGTCACCTCGTAAGGACACCCAGCGGGTTACTGGTAGGATAATCATACGGAATAACCGAAATTTTACATGCTTAATTAAAGTAATGAAAACATACCAAAATTGTGCGCCGGCGCACCATCGGACGCACTTCATCATTGCAAGCGAAACGTCAATTTTATTTTTAATTATGGAACGTCCTAACGAACACATTCTTGTGTGCTACGTTAAAAAATAAATGTCTTAAAGCGTTCGCGGTTTATTACCAAACATACCTTATGTCGAATGCAATTAAACTGATAATCCTGCAACAAAATCTTAATGAAAGCCTTTTAAATAAGTCATAGATGGCATCGAAAGCTCCCTGGCCTGTCCGCAGCCGTTGAGCTTCAACTTAAGTAATGAGATATGACTTCGGCTCATTATTATTTTCCATGTAATTTGTACTGCGAAATAAATAAATGTGTCGTAAATTTATAACGTGAGGGATTTACTGCACGTTTGCGTAAGTTATAAGACGTGAACTTTTTGCTTATTCGACTTCGTTAATCAACCACACAGCGATATGTAAATCAGACACATCTTTTATGTGCTTCCGTTAAAGTAGCTTTAAATACTGAATAATAATCTATACTTATAATAAAACTGTAACAGGTCCAATTCTGTACATTGAAGATATTTTGAAAATTATATTTGGAGGGCATTCTATAACTGATACTGAGGCCGAAAATGTATTTTTTTTAATTTTTGTCTGTCTGTCTGTCTGTCTGTCTGTCTGTCTGTCTGTCTGTCTGTATCACGGCTGAGCATCACGGCGAAACTACTGAATGGATTCAAATGAAACTTGGCATGATTTGAGATCTTACTACGAGGTAGGACATAGGATACTTTTTATCCCGTAATCTAGCACGGTTCTTTTGGGAGAGGGGATTAAAGTCAAAATGGGTACTTGGTTATACGCTTGGTCCGATTTTATCAATTTTTCTTTATAATATAATAAATATTAGTAAGGGAACACTCATAGAGAGTTGTTATCAAGGTTTTGTAATCGATCGGGTTAAGCAACGTTAGGTAAGGTCAATAAATAGATGGGTGACCGTTTAACGCCATTTGAACTAAACGGGTCCGTGCTTCGGAGAGCAAGTAAAAAGTGGGTCCCAGTTTTTAACCGACTATAAAAAAGGAGGTTATGTATTCAATGCGGATGTCTGTTATTAAAAGTTTAGTTAACGTAAAAATAGCGCAGGCGAAGCTGCGTGGGTCAGCTAGTAATAAATATTAATAATATACTGGGACAATTCACACACGGTCATCTGATCCCAACCTAGGCAGAGAAAATGAATGATTAATAGAAACAAATACGTTATTGTCAAGAACTAAAGCAACTATGTAGAACTAGTATCACCAATCGCGAGCATTGCTCGGATCGAGTCATTACCAGCATCATCGAATCGCTACGTAAATGAAAACTCGCCTCATCACGTTCCAAATTGAAATCCTTCGTTTCCTCGCTAAGGCAGGCCGCAGACGTACTTATCCCTTTGTTTTATTGTATTGGCTGAGGCTCGATTATTCGAATTATGTTTAATTCATTTCCATTTCGATGGTAATGCCGCGCTCTATGTACCTGCTAATATTGCAGGGAGTTACTACGAGAACCTAATTGAGTCGACTTCACAGTTAGGTATAGTCCGATTCAAACTTAAAGGCGGCTCCGTGAAGTTCGTGCATTGCGTCTTCGCGCATGTCAAGTTGACAATCGACAACCTCGGCGTTACCCCGCTGATACCTTACATTGGTTACTGCGCAGCGACTTGAGCCTATTTTCACGGCCGCCTTTAGGCATCGCACTGTATTGATAAAGTATACAGTGTATTGCAATTCCTAAGGGTCACTTCCTATCTCGGCGTTTTCACAACAATTAAACACTAGATATTTATGAAAATTTTGCGAGTAACACTTATTTTTAGCTACCCTTTAAAGTGAGCGTTAGAAAGTATTGTGTGTATTGCATCATTACTTTGTATCCTATCTTATTATCCCTTTGCTACATTCAGGTAAGAATCTACATCGACATTGCTAATACGAAAGAGACCAAATCGAGTTCCAATAGTAGTGATTGCTCTGACATAATTTAACATTAAGAAAGGGACCATTAACGGCAATAAATGCGGTTACGCAAGACAACGGGCGGCTCACTGACGATATTTATTAGAAACGTGATCGTTGATGAGTTGATGATCAAGTATATTCCTTCTGTACCGAAATCAGTAGGCAATGATTGCGGCGGAGAGACGTGCTCGCAGCGACACCTTCCGGCCGGTGTGAAACATCATTATTTTTTGATAACTTAATGCTCCAGCTGTAACGGTGTAATTGCACGTTTAGCGGTTAGTATTCTGTCGAAAGATAATTTCTCGGTATCTTCCCACCCTTTGTTACGGCTAAACCGATTTCCTGCCGGGCTACGTGAAAATTTAAACCGACTTAATCCCCTATAGAGCTTTTAATGACATTTTCTCGGAACGCGAAGCCGCAAGAAAACAACCAACACGCTCGACG